>OZ004630.1:83061-4883061 GCA_963924495.1 Nemapogon koenigi | reverse complement strand
TGGTTGTGATTTAAGACATATCACAGTCGGCGGGATAATCATAGCTACCGATTTATCGGCATATTGTTACTATTGCACAAGTTAAACACTGGACATTGGCAGAGTTGCGACCATAAGTCAGCACTGTTGCCATATATCAAAAGAAGAAGAAGAAGAATTTGAACAAAGAACTGATCTGAATTTGTTTAAAATAGCTTTTCGGTCCGGCTTTGCCAGTGATAATTTTTGATCTATCTATCTCATATCTTTCATCCCAAGCGGCAGCGACAATCAAATGGCATTTGTTACGATCCTGACAATACCTCTTTCGCTTCTTTTATATTTACGTTTAGTTACAAATATTGGTATATAATTAGATGTCCACTTCGAATAATGT
Organism: Nemapogon koenigi; assembly: GCA_963924495.1. Lineage (NCBI taxonomy): Eukaryota > Metazoa > Arthropoda > Insecta > Lepidoptera > Tineidae > Nemapogon > Nemapogon koenigi. The sequence goes on along the minus strand of OZ004630.1, from coordinate 4,882,685 downwards.
AGGTACATTTATAACATCTAAATAGTTTTTCAAATCAGTCCAGTAGTTTTGTGTTTTAATGATTTCTTACAAAAAATTATCAATATGATGAATATAAACCTGTAAGTATTATAGTGGAAGCTGTAACTCTTAGTATTTTTAATATTATTTATTTGTTACATTAGTTATTTGTTATTGTATTTTTAGATTTAGTCTAACATAATGTTAAACAAATATACATACATTTTGTGCGTTATTACTTTCATATAGTGTTTTATTACTTAAAATTTAATATTCCTCTTCATTAAATCAGTTATGTTTCATTGGAGAAGCGTTAGACCCAGAAAAAACATCAGTTGCTCTACGCAAATATTTATTGGTACGTGTTATTTATGAAAAAAAAATACGTACCATCGAGGCCTTTTGCTTAATGATTTACGGAGTGACCAGAGACACTAGTATTGTCCACAATACAAACAGTCGCTAGTCACAGCTATATATTTTGATATTTTCAGAAAGTGCCGACGCATGTTTTTCTTGCCCTATTACGATAAATCGATTAAAAATTTGAAGATTTAGATTAGGTATTTATTAGTAGGTTTTTGGACCTAAATGAGTACCTAAGTAAGTATTCCATAATTAAACAGGTGCATGCTTATTAAAGAACGGAATAAACACATTAGTTAATTCTATTATACTTCTTGGACAAAGTTAGAGCGCCACGACTGTAAAAATTGAAAATTTAAAAATTCAAACGTGAGCAACAATAATAATGTCTACGCTCCTATTGCTCGCTGATGGCGACTCCATTAGGGCTCTTTAGCATTGATAGCGCAATGGGCGCAGAATCGGTTTGGGCGGCCGTGTGTTTGCATAGGGCGGATCTTTAGGCGCCGCCTACTGGAAAGTACGCTCAAAAATAAACCCTCTTTCTTCATAATTAGGGTTTATTTTTCAATTGTTAGAGACTATGAAAATCTTTGGGCGGAAACGACCGCCTCCATGCGTGTTGAAGCTGTAGTGTAGTGTGCGAAAGGCGCGCGAGGTTGGCGTGCGCTCGGCAGTTATGGTGATGGAGCGGTTAGCGGATTTCGTGAGCAAATCTTTGGAAGGCGGCGAAGCGCCCGAGCCGCCTCCAGAACCGGGAGAGCTGTCGACTTCTCCTGACGAAGATTTGGACGTTGAAGTTGATATCACAGCACTTGAAGAGAAACCGCCTCCGACCAAACGGCCGCGAAATTGGCTAGTTTCTCCTCTACCTGTAGACCGCTGCAAACGAGAGGGCAACGATGATGAGGATGAGCATAAGAATGGTTAGTGTTTTCATATTTCTGCCAACGGTTTCGCCTGTGGATATTTTCGAACAAAATAAATTCAAAATGCGCGTAGAACTATGAAGCTTTATTTTCTTCAGGCTTCAGAGATTATTAAAATCAAAGCACATATTCTCTCACACCGAATAAGCTATTTGCATTGATTACCTTTATCATTAGAAGTTCTTCTTCTTCTGATAGTTCGGCCACGGGTCATTTTTGTTCTCCATGATTCAATCAGGTAGGGAAGAATTAACCAAGGAAGATTTATTTATAACCTAAAACTTGAATGATAATATATCTAATATATAATATATCATCACACCTTTTATCCCAAGAGCGGTAGGCAGAGACAATCGAATGCTATTTGCTACGATCCTGACATACTTCTTCGTACCTTTCATACATGCTCGGCGATTGTGTGTACTTTTAATATTGCCATCGATCAATATATTTTTTATATGTTCAATAAAAGTAGGTCGTACTCTGCCAGCATTTCCTTTCACTTCAGTCATATAAAACTTTTTAGTAAATTTTTCATCCTTTCAACCAGCGTATTGATTTAATTAGTATGATAATATAGGTAATTTGTTTTAAATTAATATTAATTTATGAAACTGTAAACGCTTCAAATTGGTCCATTGAACTTTCTCTTGTTTCCTACCACCGAACGGAAAAACCTAATTAAATATTTTCCCACAATGTAACTGAAAAAATATAATAATGATAAGAATAACAAAGTACAAATAAAATAAATTACATTGTATCAATATAGTATAGAAGACTGTCGAATTCAGCGCCGACGGTTGCTGGGCATTTTAAAAGGTCACTAAATTCACAAAATACCTTATACTTTTTACTATTATATATATATTATATACCTTATACTATTTTTCATGTAGTCGTTACAGGGCCTAGAAAATAGTGAATAAGTAGCATCAAAATGTATTCAACATTAATTATCCATCGCAAACTTATAAGAGCAAGATAATTGTAATTGTATCTACGGATTCCTGAAACTTGACAATCATGTCCGACAGTCATCAATCTGAAAAAGCTTCTTTAGATTTTTTATTATAAAATATTTAGATACACGTTTTCAAATAAATTGGTAGATTTAGTAACTGGAAAAAGCACCTGACCTGAAATATTTAATACTTTGATAGTAACATTATTAGCTCTCGTTGTAGGGCATAAATTCGTAGGGAGTAATTTTGTGAAATGGAACGGACAAAGAAATTCAATTCTAATATTTTTTTTACATTCTTTAGATGTTACAACATCATTGACGACTCTGTAAAGTAGGCCACACATTGGTCCGGCATCGCACCGAAAATTTCCCATTCCGGCCGCTATACGATCTAGGCGGACCATTTGTTATAAGAATTGGACGAATCTGTGGTCAGTTTCAGTGTACCGTACGGCGGCGCGCCGGTGATTGGACGATTGGGTGGGCACATTTAGACTGGTGTTTTTATCACAGGTTGTAAGTTTACATTGGTAGAGTCAGTAGTAGACTACGGTGGTATAGTGCTGAATGCGGAGTGCTGTGAATGCTTGTAATGTAATAGGTACTCGTAACTTTGAAATAGCTTTATCTAGATTTACTCCACCGGTACATAGGTTGCTATTTATAATGAGTTTAGTCGCGATAATATGTAACCTCCGTGGTAAAATTTACTTTTTTGGCCTGGATTAAAAAAAAGTTTTGACATGCAAACGCACTTCATTTGTTTTCCGCAAGTTTAAAGTTTGGTGTTGATAGAAAAAATGGAAATTTTCGCGCGATGATTTATTAACGATATCGATCAACTTTCTTTGACTTTTGGTGATGAAGCACCATCTAAAACTACAGTCTATAACTGGTTTGGTAAATTTAATGTGGTAGTGGTGGTAGCTGAAAGAAGGTCGTTCAAAAAAAGAACATCGGTGCCGTTCGAAACCTAATAATGCAAGATCGACATGTGACATATCTTTTTTTTTTTGGTAGTGTTCTGTTTTTGGTAGTGTTCTTTCCGAGGAAAAGGCAACCCGAGGAAAAGGCAAAGGTCTATGTAACCATACAGCCGAGATAGAGGCAAGCCATTAGAATCTGTTAATTCGTCGAATAATCCCAGATTTTGTTTTGGGCTTATTGCTTGTGTGTTTAGTGGACTGTCTTAAAATGTATCATTTTATGTTTCTATCATTCTCAAAATATTACATCAAAAATTTTTGACGTTCTCTCAAAAACAGGCACGCGTTGATTGGAGCGAAAAAATGTTAGAAAAATTCGATTATGGTGCGTCAAAAGCTGTATAAATATCTACACCCGTGACGAATCATGGATATATGCTTATGATCCCGAAACTAAACAGCAGCCAACAGTGTGGGTCTTTCAAGATGAAGCGAAACCCTTTGATAAGGCGAAACCAACAAAAGTTGTAATCTCTGGTACTGCCAATCGGATTGCATTTGATAGCCCAATTCTTGAGGAAGGTTATAGTAGGCTATATAATATCACGCTACGACCCAAAGGAGCGAAGTAGTGCGGTATTAAAATTTACTTATGTATTTTAAAATTTAGTACTGCGCACTGAGTGTCAAAGAGCTCAAGTTATTTGGCGATACCTTACTTTACTTAACCCAATGTAAAAAAAAGTCTTTTAAAATAATACTTACATGTTTATAAAATATTAACAATTGTTGCAAATAATAACTGTGTGCATAACAAATTGCTAATTCAGCGTTCCTGTTACGTAAGTCAGCCATATTGTGACATACAATCTCGGGTTTCACCAAGTTTATACCTAACTGTAACTTGTCGTTGTTCATAAACAAAGTAAAGTTTCTTCAGCTAATTTTGGAATATAATTTCGATGAACAATGTTTGTTGTGAAGGATTTTAAGGATTTTATAAGAATAAAGCCTGAATATCTTAACGGCAGTCTACGGGAACATATAATTGAATACCTAAGTTTGAGATTTGCGAATAAGGTAATTTCTTTTTTCTTTCTTCACGGGTTGGCCTACAGCTCCCGAAACCGTGTTACGGTTCCAGGGTACCCAGAAGACCAAGTTTTCCTCGTTTAGGCTACGAGTAACGTTTAGGTAATTTAAAATTTTACATTATTTTGGTGTGGTAAATAAAATCATATTATGTTTTTAGGTTATATTAAATGTGGGGCTCTGTGTTGTTTTGTTGGATTTGATTTCAATTAGAGAACCTCAATTAGTTCCTGTCTTAGGTGCATCATATTCAGAAGTGAAATTTAAATATTTTGTGTTCAGACCAAGAATAAATGAAACAGTAATTGGCAAAATAAAATATTCCAGCAGCGAAGGTGTGCATGGTATGTTTATATTTATTTTATGACCTATTTTTATATCTACCTAGATCTAGATTCTCTTATCAGGACAAGTGTACATTTTTGCATAAGTTACCTATCTATATTATGATAAAATAATAAAATATGATAAAATAAAATTATTGGGTACAGGATAGAAAATTAGGACACCACCTGGAGGGAAAGTACTTTAAATAGTGACTTAATTTATATAGTTGTAGATTTTCTGCCCCCGGCTCCGCCCGTGGATATTTTTGAACAATATAAAATATAGCCTATGCACTCAGGGATATCGTAGCTTTCTATTAGTGAAATATTTTTTAGAATCGGTTCGTTTTTTTATTACAAACAAAAAATAGTCAGACGTCTAAATAATATCTATATTATATATATAAAAATATTTCTCCATACACAATTTAAGACCCCGTTGCACCCCACCCCTCCTTAAAAACCATTTTAGAAAAAATCGTCTTAAAATGTACTTTAGTTAAGTTTCAAGTAGATCCGACCAAACATTAGGGATACGGTCGTTTGTCGTGTTTCTATGTTCTTAAATATAATTTAAACTTTGCATTTTAAAATTATAAAAAATAACAAATTCTATATGTAGGAGGTGTACGGAACCCTAAAAAAGTTCAACAACCCGTATGTTTTTCAAAACAACCCTTAAGAAGGGATTCTTTTTTTTACACCGCATTTCACCCCCTTAGGAGTTGACACACCCTCTAAATTGATTTTTTTAAGTAAGGAATACTGCATTCAAAGAAAAACTTTTAAATATTTAAGCATATTTTATTTTAGTATTAATTTTTCATTTATTTATTTTAGTGTCTCTGAAATTTTTCGATAACATTTTGATACCTGCAGATTATCTGCAATGTCCTTCTCGTTTTGATCAAAATAATCATGTGTGGATTTGGGAAAACAATAATTCGGAAGGTGAAGAAGTGGAAATGATTATGAAATCTGGTTAGTACAACTACTGTAGCACAGATTTTATTTATTTATTACTTAATACCTTAGTTTAATTGTTATCCACAGCGGTAGGTTATTTGTAATGTATATTTGTTACTATTTTTCTCCAAATCGGCTGGTCCGATTTTGCATTACGTAACACTCACTTCAGAGCTAGTTCTACATATCTTTGATGAAAATCGGATAAGCAGTTTACAAGATATTATTCATCTAACACCTTTAACATTTACTATGTTTATTTATTTTCAGGAGAAGCAATAAGGTTCCGAGTAGTTTCTGAAACATTTGATGAATCTATCCCAAATGAAAACGTTTTGATGCCTAATAACGATAGTTCATATAAAATCGTTGGTAGCATCAATGGGCTTGGTCTGGGACTAATGTCCTGGTGGAACAACCCAGGACCAGATGGAACTTTTTCATACTGTGAAATGTAGATGTTTTACTGAGTAATTGTTAAATATATACTGTATCGATACGAAATTGTAGTATTTATAAATTTTTACTTCCCTATCTGCACTAAAACCGTACGAGCAATGTAGTGTGGATTATGATGGAGATCTACGTCTCAACCGACCCGTGGTAACGTTTGCCACAAAGTGTAACTTCGGATCACTTTATTTGCCATTTTCATGGTGCTCTTCAGGAAATGATTCATGATAATGCAGGGTATTAGAAACTTCCGAAAATTCTCCATGATATATATAAGCTACAGAAATCACTCAGAGGAACTCTTCACTAAATTTTCACTTCGGAGTCACCGTACCTACCCCTCGCCGTACACCTGGGAGTATGGTGGGTATTTGTTAGTAAAACTATAGATTAAATAATAATTACTACGGTAAAACCGTACCAAAAGACGGTAACGCCGACCCGATAATAGTGTTGTCAAACACAAAACTCATTATAATACATAATTATATTTGAATTTAAAACAATTTTATTCGTGATTAAAAAAATCTTCACGGGTTCCCTTACAGCTCGAGGGAACCGGGAATTATATTCGGCATTAAATAAAAAAATCTTCACGGGTTGCCTTACAGCTCCCGGGAACCGGGAATTATATTCGGCATTAAATAAAAAAATATTCACGGGTTGCCTTACAGCTCCCGGGAACCGGGAATTATATTCGGCATTAAATAAAAAAATCTTCACGGGTTGCCTTACAGCTCCCGGGAACCGGGAATTATATTCGGCATTAAATAAAATAATATTCACGGGTTGCCTTACAGCTCCCGGGAACCGGGAATTATATTCGGCATTAAATAAAAAAATCTTCACGGGTTGCCTTACAGCTCCGGGAACCGAGAATTATATTCGGCATTAAATAAAAAAATATTCACGGGTTGCCTTACAGCTCCCGGCAACCGGGAATTATATTCGGCATTAAATAAAAAAATCTTCACGGGTTGCCTTACAGCTCCGGGAACCGAGAATTATATTCGGCATTAAATAAAAAAATATTCACGGGTTGCCTTACAGCTCCCGGTAACCGGGAATTATATTTGGCATTAAATAAAAATATATTCACGGGTTGCCTTACAGCTCCCGGGAACCGGGAATTATTTATTTATTTATTTATATATTTGGGAAACAAACAGTATACAGAATAACAAATTTCATACACAACATTAATAATACATATTAACCAACAAGGTTTCCACACATTAATTACACAAATAGGTACACAAACACATTATAGAATACAGAATAAAAGACACAAGAATTCAAAAAAATTAATCAAAACCCAAAAAACTTAAAAAACAAAAACCAGTCAGTTATCATAGTTAACATTCAGGGCTTTCTTAAACTTAGGAAGAGTGCTACCGAATATATCCACGTTACCAAATCTCTCATTAAAAACATTACAAGTACGGTTGATGAACATATTGGCATGTAATTTGGTTTTACATAATTGTAAACCAAATACTTGCTTAATCCTACTATTGATACGAGGATTGAATTATATTCGGCATTAAATAAAAAAATATTCACGGGTTGCCGGCCCCAGGATACCCAGCGGAAGACACTCCAGTCTTCCTCACTTAGCCGAAGATTTTTTGAGGCTAAGTATACCTAACGAGTGGCCAGCTCTGTTGAGGTATGTAGATAGATGGAAAAGTCTCTTTGTACTGTTTGTCGGATAATGTAGGTACATAGATTTTCTATTAAAAACCCATTGGTACTTGGTCGGTTGTCAGCCGACGTTTTACCCACTCTACCACCGACGCCGCTGGTATCGCTTTAGAGAGGACCTTGGAAAATGTGTTTTTAATCGAATTGCATTATACGTATTTCACAAAATCAATTGATAAAGGGGCAAAAGCAAAAGTAAGATATGTACTGAAATATTAATCTCTTTGTTCAGTTTTACCTACTAGAAAAAAAAACTCCGCAATATAAATTATTAAACACTACATTACAAAGTATTGATTTAGTTGAAACTTAGCATAGTATTTTTTTCTTCATATTTTTTTATTTTGACAAGGGCAGGTAAAGTGGTACAGACAGTAGTGTTTTATTAGTTAGCTTTACGGTTTTTGGACGGGCGGGTAGACAAAAATACTTTTCTCGAAATAGTATATATTTAGTAGGTCATAATTAACAAAAAATCCAAGGTCCAAATCGTCAAAATTCTGTCAAAAATGTGTAGTAAAACTGTACCTCGATAAAGAGTGTAACGGACGAGCGACGATACGGTGAAGAGTGTCGTTTGAAGCAATTTAGCAAATTGGTAAGATCTCCTTTTTATACAGCAATTATGTAAATGGAGGGATTATCCCGGGCGAGGCGGTGGGCGGTACGTACAGACTACCGCTATCTCCGCCTCCGGGACAACTCCTTATGGGCTAACGATCTCAGAAGTGATTAATTGTAGCGAAAGAGTGCTCCGGGGAATGCCAAGACGTGTCTGTCACTTTAATTGATTGAAATGTCCCATCTATTACTGTTATTAGATTGCTAACTATTTTTACAACCCTTTCAGAGACAAGGTTAAGGGTACGATGTATGCGCCTTATTTTTGATTCATATCGAAATCAGCAGACGGACATTTGATATTAATAGGTAGGTATGTACATTATCGCGGCATTTATACCCTTGAGGACAGAGGCATATATGGCTTGTGACAATGGAGCAATTCTAAATAATCCTATTTATTCATATTATTTCAATTACCACTCGTTCTAAAAACTCTATGCACCAATTTTCTGTGCTTCGGAGGGCTTGAAAAGCCATCGCCCGCACTTCTTCTAAAAATAACAGAGTTTACGCCTATTAAAGAAGTGACACATCTAGGTCCATTAAGGGCAGCAACAGGCTTGCCACCTGGTGTCTCTGGCCAAGGTATAAAGGTTGTGAAGGTGTTTTGTTCATATTATTTTAGAAGCGGTGCGAACGTCAGCATTTAGTGCCCTCCGGAGCACAGTATTGTTTTATTTAATACAGGTACCGGGACGGTTCTTGAGCGCTCGACGAAAAAGTGGGGGAATGTTTGCGCATATGTAATTCGAGTGCAATATAACTTGTATATTTATTATAATTGATTTATTGGTGTTTGTTTTCACGATTGCTTTTTACTGCTGGTAAAATTAAAATTAATACCTCATACCGTCAAGCAGACCCAAAAATTGTATTCTGCGCATCTAACGACCACCGCTCAAGAACCGTCCCGGTACCTATACGTACTTATAATTTTAAAATGTAAAAATTAACTAACAAAATAAAATGGAATTGAAAGTATGATATGACTCTACTTTATCATTTTTCTAACAACAATTGCAAAACTGGTGACCCCGCATGGACTTTTCATTTGATGATACTTTAAAATTCAATTCAATTGAGATTCTCGGACAGACCGACTACATTACACAAAAATAAACCTTCCAGTTTATTCGATAGCACCCTAACCTATAAACCTACAAATGCAGAGATGACCCATTGGTCCACATACCGTAAACAGATTAAAACAAATCTCTATTGTTCTAGAAGCTGGAGACAAAAATGGAAATGGGACTTCCAGTAGTGGTAGCAGTAAACAACGTCGCTCGCGGACCAATTTCACTTTAGAACAACTGGGAGAGTTGGAGCGACTGTTCGATGAAACTCACTACCCAGATGCGTTCATGAGGGAAGAACTCAGTCAGAGATTGGGTCTTAGTGAAGCTAGAGTACAGGTAAAGGATATTTTCTAACTTTAATATGCGACTAGTTAGTTATGGGATCATCTAAAGTAGCCCACGCACTGGTCTAGTATCTCAACGAAAATTTTCGGTCCGGCCGGCCGTATGATCGAGATTGAACACATGCCACACATTAGCGATGTAAATCATACGATTTAGATCACATGCAATTCATTACTCACACATACGTGACACAAGATTCGATTAAACAAAGTGTCAAACATCCGTGTGTGCCATCGAAATCAACCACAAATACAACGATTTGAAAACGGATGGCGGACCGTACGTTACAAGAATTGAACGAGGCTGTGGTCGAGTTCGGCAGACCGTATGGCGGCGCTCCGGCAATTGGACGAATGAGTGGGCACCTTAAGGGATCCAAGAGGCCGAGTTATTTTCGGTTATAGCAGAAAAAAATGATTCAGCTAATACTGTTTGTTCACTGATCTGATTTGATATTCTGCCCACAAATATTTTGAAATAATCCATACTAACACAAGTGACTCTAACACAAGTAACTCGGTCTGTCTGTTACGCTTTCAGGCTAAATCACATGAACACGTTATTAGCATAAAAAAATGATTCAGCTAATACTGTTTGTTTACTGATCTGATTTGATATTCTGCCCACAAACATTTTGAAATAATCCATACTAACACAAGTAACTCTGTCTGTCTGTTACGCTTTCAGGCTAAATCACATGAACACGTTATTAGCAGAAAAAAATGATTCAGCTAATACTGTTTGTTCACTGATCTGATTTGATATTCTGCCCACAAATATTTTGAAATAATCCATACTAACACAAGTAACTCTGTCTGTCTGTTATGCTTTCAGGCTAAATCACATGAACACGTTATTAGCAGAAAAAAAAATTATTCAGATTCAGCTAATACTGTTTGTTCACTGATCTGATTTTATATTCTGCCCACAAATATTTTGAAATAATCCATACTAACACAAGTAACTCTGTCTGTCTGTTACGCTTTCAGGCTAAATCACGTGAACACGTTATTAGCAGAAAAAAATGATTCAGCTAATACTGTTTGTTCACTGATCTGATTAGATATTCTGCCCACAAATATTTTGAAATAATCCATACTAACACAAGTAACTCTGTCTGTCGTTACGCTTTCAGGCTAAATCACATGAACACGTTATTATCAGAAAAAAAAATTATTCAGATTCAGCTAATACTGTTTGTTCACTGATCTGATTTTATATTCTGCCCACAAATATTTTGAAATAATCCATACTAACACAAGTAACTCTGTCTGTCTGTTACGCTTTCAGGCTAAATCACGTGAACACGTTATTAGCAGAAAAAAATGATTCAGCTAATACTGTTTGTTCACTGATCTGATTAGATATTCTGCCCACAAATATTTTGAAATTTTTGTTTTTCTTTCTTCACAAGTTGCTTTACGGTTCCCGAAACTGTGTTATCGGTTCCAGAGTACTCAGCGGAAGACCGACCAGTCTTCCTCTTTTAGCCGATTGTAGTTGAGGTATATATAGATGGAAAAGCCTCTAAGTGCGATTTATCGGATTATGTACCTACATACGTTTTTAATTGTAAAAAAACTCATTGCTATACGATCAGGATCGTACCGTGGTTTACCAGACGTCTTTACCACTCGGTCACCGACGCAAAATTATATTATTTTTTTCTTTCTTTACGGGTTGCCTTACAGCTCCCGAAACCGTGTTACGGTTCCAGGGTGCCCAGCGGAAGACCAAGTCTCCCTCGTTTAGCCGATGGTATTTGTGAGGCTATATCTAACGAGTGGCTAGTTCTGTTGAGATATATTTAGATGGAACAGCCTCTAAGTGTGGTTTGTCGGATTAAGTACATAAGTTTTTGATTAAAAACCCATTGGTACATGGCCGGGACCGGGATCGAACTCGGGGTCTGCCTAGTTAATACCAGACGTCTTAACCACTCGGCCACTATTATATTATGTTATCGTTACTAATTACATTTCATATTTAGTTGGCCATATTATATCCAATTTTTTCTTTTTTACCATATTTGATACAAAATCCTAAACAAAATATTTCTACAACTAAGCAGCATTGCCTGTATAAAACACTATTCAGCCAGAATTCACCCTTGTTATTTTACAAGAAGAAAAGTCACTCAAAATGTACAGGGTAAACGGCTTCATTAGTGCCTAGCTATTTACATGTTAATAACTTAAGCAAACAACGGGTAACGTGAATGCGGGGCCTGATTGTCAGCGAGATGGCAGCCGGCGTAATCTGGTTACAGGAGAGCTTGCTACCGTATAGCGACACACGGACAAACAAACAGTGCGTGATGCGTCCACCCTCACCCTGACGTAACCGCATTAAGAGTAATATGTAGGTACTACGAAATTGTTACTGGCTACTAGTAAAACGTTGAAACATTCAGAAAACCATGTACCTAAATAGCTTACTCATTTTAGCTGGTCACATATATGAGGCTAAAAATTGCTAAATGCTTGTCCGGATTCCCATTTCTACACCCTACGCCTTATCAACTAAAAAATTATTTTTCTCTCTCTTTACGGGTTGCCTTGCAGCTCCCATAATCGTGTTATCAGTCCCAGGGTACCCAGCTGAAGACCAAGTCTCCCTCTTTGAGCCGATGGTATTTGCGAGGCAATCTCTAACGAGTGGCCAGTTCTGTTGAGATATATTTAGATGGAAAAGCCTCTAAGTGTGGTTTGTCGGATTATGTACATAAGTTTTTTATTATAAAAATGGTCGGGATCGAACCGACGGCGACGTCAGCTTAGTTAATACTTTAGCATATAGTGCAGATCAAATTTATCCCTTACACCATGTCATTTAGATGTATACTTCAGGAACTAGGACAGAATACAGTAATTAAGGCAGACGCTCTTAACCAGTTATTTTAATTATTATTATGTTCTCTGGCCAGGTTTTAGTATCTATACAAAGTGTATTTGTGTATATTGCACTTTCATTCTTTAAGAGTAAATCACTAACTAAATCTACCAGTATGTATGCCTATATAAACTTAAAATAAGGCCCCACTCGACTCCAATTTCTTTGTATGTAACTAAATTTAGGTATAGAAGTCTATGGGTCGTCTGACTGAAACAACATCTACACTTTGATTTTAATATTCGTCTACACTCGCGCGAAGCCGGAGGCGGAACGCTAGAAAAATATAAATCTCTTTACCCAGCTATCTATTTGATTTTCTATAGTGAAGACAAACACCTCGCTTGTATCAGATTTATTCATAGTTTTGTCCGGCGTTGACCCTCCCTAATGTTGCACTTAGCACCGATCAAGCGTTAATAGGGATATATCGCCAATAAATGTGTCCATTTCTGGATACTCGCAGCTGATTACTAACACTAATGATGTGAGGGTGTTTTGAATTGTACATTGAGATACTTAGTATTTCTGACATCTCGTTCTCTATTGTGAAATGACATTTTTGTTGACATTATATGGTTATTGATATTTAATCATAGATTTATTATAGTCGCTCGGGCGCTCTACTAGATTGGCAATACAAATGAAAAAGCGCATAGATACGCGTATGTTAAAGCGGGACAGATAGACGAGACCGAGACTTGAATACTGTAACAGTCTAGTGTCAGTAGTAATTTCGCTTACTTTTGTAAAAACGGTAGGGTTGTATGACCTAGTATGCATGCAAATAAAATTATTTCATTTCATACAAGTCCATTCTAAACCACTGTCCATAATAGTTTTTTTCTCAAATTCTGAATTTCCTAGATACATTTATATTACAGAGAAAACAAAAGAATGCTGAAATTTAATATACCTCTAGTATTTAATTGTTAATTTATTTACAGGTTTGGTTTCAAAATCGACGAGCGAAATGCAGGAAACATGAAAGTCAAATGCATAAAGGTAAGAGAAATATTTTGTATAGTACGATAATTCAATTAAATTCCTACTTCTACGCAATTTTTAAAATTGTAGAAAGTATTATATGATGGGCGGTATTATGACAATCATCAAGAACTACCTACTTTTTCGTTCAGCGATGTCGAACGAAGTTTAACGCGGTACTCACAGAAATTGTCCTAAAAATCAGCTGAATTATTGACTTCAGTCATAATTTCTACACTTGTGAATCCCTCAAAAAGTCATATAGTACATAGTAATTTATCTCCTTGCACTTTAACTTGCTTTAAATTGTATTTCCTGTTAGTTTAACTCCACCGCATTTATCACAACTCACATTTGAATTTCATATTTATAATTTAGTATCGTTGTAGTTGGCAAAGCACAGTATAATAGCGGCGACAATGAGCGCTGGCTGCATTATGTATTCTGCATGAATCCGTCTAACTAGATTAAGTCTCCGACGCCGCGCCGCGTCCGACTCTAACAGTTTTTTAATTCGACCATAACTCACGCGGATGAATAATTAAAATGGCGAGTCGGGGCAGGAAAGCGGCAAAAAAGTTCCTCTCTGCTCGCCCGGGACGACATAAGACGATAAATTCAGGAAATTGCACAACGCACTTAGCGATCAGCTTGACCGGACGACGATCTAACTGATTTTTATGGTCTTTGCGGTTGGGTAGGGTTCTGTTTGTTGGTTTAACTTGTTTTTAAAGTAATGATAATGTTATATTAAATTAAATTTAAATAATGTAAAAGTATGGTAGATATTATATTTAAGATAAGTATTTGTACTTACTGTAATATCTCATCTTCTTCATTTATTGTGACTCCATGATTTGCCAATGTCAAGTATTAAGACCAAATAGCCTTTATATATGCCGATTAATCGGTATCTAAGATGATCCCGCCGACTGTGATATGTCATATTAATCACAAACTAATCACAACTATCACAGCGCCGGCGAGATTAAACCGGATTCCCCATCATGTCTGTCGCCCTGACATGACGTAGAACCCTCTACTGTAATGTGTAACGTCTAAACGGATTTAGATACAATACCATACCCAAATTCAAATGTCAAAATTGTAAATAATGTTGCCAGCTCAAAAACACTAGTGAGTTAAATTACCCATTTCGAATTTATATGCATAATGAGGGCTTAACAAACATAAAATATTCTAAAGATTTTTTTTACATTTTGCTTCCAAAAGTCAAGTTTGGAAAGCGAGCTAACTGATGTATGATTGATATCGTACAAAAATATTACTCGAAATATGGAAGAAATAGAGCCCTACTAACACGGATCCACCACAAACAATTACTCTACAAGAGTAATACATGTTTAGCGGTAATGCGACGTCTGCATCCATAACGTCATTTTTGCTAACGAGCGGCGACCGGCGCGCCGAGATTCAACTAAGAGTATTGGCGCAAACTAAACGGAGCGTAGAGCGGAAAAAAGCCGCTCTCTGCAATCGAATAAAATGATTCCCCGCGGGAGCCATTCGGACGCAATCCCGCCGTCCCCTGCTAAATGTCTTATTAACTTATGTGCCCACCTCCCTTCCCGCGTCCCGCACCCCGCACTAACACGAGAACAATCATGTAAAGTGAAATGAAACGGTTATTTGTTATGTTACGCCGTTTTGACAGAGTGACGAGCGGTCTAATCATGTGTGCGGTTTTGGGGAAAGTTTTGCAATTTTATGCGTTTAGATTGAAACCTATTTAGATAAATGCGTTTACGTATGGATTTTATTTTATTTTATGCCTCGCGGTATGGGCATGCACACAGGTATCAATGCAATGTAATTATATGATAATTGGCAACACTGCATTATCCTGCGAAAATAAAAATACCTTCCCTGTCTATTCCATTAAACTGTAATAGACGATTATATTCTAAATCTCAATTACATTTCGAAAAAGTAATATTTTAAGTCCGTATTTTAAAAACTACGTTTAATCCAGTTTAATCAATACAGCGTTATTGAGTAATAAAAAACATTCAAATATGGACTAAAATGATGCACTTTTATTGCTTCATGTTTGTTAACATTCAAACAAATCCCAGGGCAATTAATTCTAACTTCGTGAAAATATAAGATTTTTTTGTTGTTAACGAAAATTAAGATTTAATTTTTAAGGAGCCCATAACTCGTGCCTTTCCCGTCTGGCCGTGAAAACAATCACTGCTCCCGAATCTCAAAATAAAAGAATACACCGACACCTAATTGTTCCCCTGTTCATAAAACTGTAAAGTTATTCGAGCGGGAAAGAGGGTGGAGATATTTTATTGCGCAGAAACCACTGTAAAGATGTTCGAGACGGTTTAAAATAAGCGAGTGAACGAGAGGAAAAACGCGCCGGCCGACCTTCTAATTCGATTAAATTAAACAACTCAGAGTTAATCAAATAAATGCAACGCGGGGTGAAGGGGCGCCGGGCAGCGAGGTACGCTTCTCCCCATATTTATGTCGGCACTTCTAGAAAGTAATTCGGTGTCAAATATGGAAATAACTCATACGTACCCGGAGCATCCATTTTCATAATGCCGACGGCGACCGGAGTGCGCCTGATTTACTGTTTAGATGTTAGCTTATAGCTGTGAGCACGCCCTTACATTGAATAAACATTACGTAGAGAATATTATTGATCAGTTATAATTTATATTTTCTTTTTTCGTTTACGTTTATTAGAATTTGTAATGTCATTGCCCATGGCTTTGTCCGTATTTTATTGAAGAAGTGTGCAAGTTCTAAAGTCATTAACAGTATAGAAACATATATTTACTTTACCAACAAACTAAATTTTAAGCCAAGTTTGATAAATCGATAAACTCACGTAGTATTTTATTATATTATATGGAACCCTAAGTTGATGCTTGTTCAACAAAAATTAAAACAAAACAAAAAGTATAGATCGACGAAACGTAAGTTGTCGTAAAATTATATGAAGCTTTCATTTAATAAAAATAAATAATCCAAATCTATTTAAATAAATTGAGTTAAATTAATTTAATTGTGTCTTAAACGTTGTTTAATCACTAATACCAAAAAGGTTTCTTCACAAAGTACTAAGAAAAGATATTGGATCCAAGGTGAGTAATCAAGTTAATCCTTTAGCCGAGAGAACAAGAGTATCCGGAGCTACGTTAATTTATTAATTGATACATCTCCCCGCGGTGGGGAGGCTATAAACAACGAATCTCACTTAATTTACGAGCAAATTATACTTTACTTAAATATCAATTTAATTAAGTTCTCTTCTCGACGGATCTCGGTGGATTTACTCCCGGAGAACGCATCGCTCGTTTGTCTCTGCCAATCTTGATCGTGTCGAATAATCGTAATAGTCACTCGGCTGATATTGATTTACGCTTTGCACGAGCATTTACAATCGATTCATTTAAGTAATTGTTAAGAATTTGTTTGAATTGTTATTTTTAAATTGCTTTTCTTTGTAGCTTTGTGCCGGGTGAACTGATTTAAGAGTACACAAAATAAGATACTTTCAGAAATGATGCGGAGATTGGGTGTGAAAGCAATAACAATAGTGATAATTTCTGAAAGTATCCTATTTTGTGTACTCTGGTTCTACTACTGGAACTATGGTTCATCATCCAGTACGTGTACTTATAATATTAAAGTAGGCCACACATTGGTCCGGCATCCCACCGAAAATTTCCTATTCCGGCCGCCGTATGATATAGGCGGACCGACTGTTACAGGAATTGGACGAGTCTGTGGTCAGTTTGGATGGACTTGTATAATAATATATCTAGCTACGCTTCAGCTACGTTGCTACGAGAACTACGACGTAAGACACCCATGATAGAAAAAAAACTTGTATAATAATATATCTAGCTACGCTTCAGCTACGTTGCTACGAGAACTACGACGTAAGACACCCATGATAGAAAAAAAAAACTTTGATAATAATATAGTTAACTCTTTGAGTTACGAGGCTACGATATCTACACCTTTAAAACACACGCGATGGAAAAAACTTGGAAAATAATGTGTAGCTACGTTTGAGCTACGGGGCTACGAGAGCTACGATCAACTATTTAATAAGTTTGTACCCGTGATGGAAAAAAAGTTGGATATATTTTATCTATTTCGCTATTTGCTAACGATCACTGGCAACGAAAGAAATTGATAAAAAATATTATATGACAATCTGTATTAGATAAATATAACATTTGGAGTACATTGTTATTTTTAAAGTTCTACTTACAGCTATAGACCTCTCATCTTAGCACGCTTGGCAGAGAGAAATTTCGTGAAATTTGAAAACTATGGAAGAATTATGACATTTTTTTCTTTTTTTTCTCTCCGTGAACAAAGCAATGGAACTGTTTTCAATACAGCCAATTATTATAGCGACTACTGTAAGTTTTTTAATTGTTTTTCTTTTTCATTAGGATTGCTACTCGGCGGAAATGGTACTCCTTTAGAGCCATGTCGCGTAGCTCCGTATGTGGCAGTACCACGGCTAGGTGCTCCTCGATCTGCGCAGACATCGACGGCAGCTGTGCATCTATCATCGTTACCGCCGCCCCCGCACCCCGCACACTCGGCGTCTGCTGCGTTCGCTCCTTTTGATTCGGCACTTCTTTCTGCTGCTGCTCATCAGGTAAATATAACCTTATACTGTACTAGCTATGCCTTGCGGTTGCACCCGCGTTAATTTTTACTGCTCCGCCCCTTTAGGTCGTAGCGTGATGTTATAAGAATTAGGTTATCAAATGCAAAAATATTTTTTCAAATCCGACTGGTAGTTCCAGCTTCAGCTCTATTATTAGTATTAGTATAGATATACAATTGTTTTTCCATATTAATCCCAAAAGTAAAACAACTACATTAAATGCCGTAGCATTGAAGACCGAAATGACATTTAACCCCAGGGAATCAAGTTCAAAAGCCTTTAAGTTTTTTTAGGTTAGGTATTATAAAACTCTACTTATCCACACAAGATTAATTTTTCCTATTAGTACCGACTACTCATTTGTCCTACTGGTTATGGGCCGTGGTACTACTAGTAGTCCAAGTCAGTCACTATTACTGAAACATTTTAGTATTATTAGTATAATTGCATCTAAAATATTGATTGGTTTACAAGTTGGTTGGTGATTAGCCTTTTTGGCATGAGTGATGGATTGAACCCGGGTCGCCCCGTTTGAATTCAAAATTGTACTA
Organism: Nemapogon koenigi; assembly: GCA_963924495.1. Taxonomy (NCBI): domain Eukaryota; kingdom Metazoa; phylum Arthropoda; class Insecta; order Lepidoptera; family Tineidae; genus Nemapogon; species Nemapogon koenigi. The sequence continues at coordinate 4,863,806 of OZ004630.1, read as the reverse complement.
TTTACGCTGTCGACGCTTAACTGAGAAAATTCCAAAATCACCTCTATACTTAACTTTCAGAGTAATGCTAATAAAATAGTATTATTACAGTATGCCAGTGCGGCGGCGGCTGCTGCTGCAGCTTTATGTCCACCTTACGCGGGACTGGCGGCGCTAGCTGCACGATGTCGGTCATCTTCTATAGCTGATCTACGACTAAAAGCTAGAAGACATGCAGCAGCATTAGCAGCCGCCCGAGAACATTCTCCGAGTCTTGATCCGGCACATACATAACGGGAAATGCTAAGCTTAATCCATAAGAATATATAGGTATCGCAGGGAGAGATGAGGCAAACAACACACGCAAATTATATATATAATGTACACGCTCGCAGCAGAAGTAATAGAACAAAATTTAAAACCTATATGCAAGAATAAGTCTGTGTGAGTACTGTTTGACTCAACTCTCACTGCGCTGCATACACCTAGGCACTTTTATAGTTGGATTAATTAATGTTGATAACGAATAGTGCTTTAAATACAGTGTTCAAACAAGTAGACATTGTGAGTCGGTGTTGCAAATACTATGATGGATCTAATATTGTTTTTTTTTTAAACTGCAAACAATCTGATACTTGTTTATTTAGTGATGAAGTAGCTCTACGGTAAATAATGTGGAGATTAGCAAAGTGCTACGAACTGCTGTTTCTGTGTGTGATAGTATAATATTAAGGACAAATAGGAACTGTTTTTGGTATATAAAGCTTGTGAAATATTGATAGTGGAATGTGATTTAGTTTTTGTTAAAAAGTAAAAAACCGGCCAAGTGCGAGTCGGACTCACGAATGGTTTCGTACCACCATACAATATTTAACACTACATTTTTTTAAACACAATTCACTCACATTTGTTGTTTTACTTAATTATTATTAATGCATTATAGTTATACTAGTGAGACGTTTGTATGTATTGCCATTATTAAGATCTATCAAGAAACGACGCCGAATAAAAAACGTTTTTTATATGGGGACTCCCTTTAATTTTTAGTATTTGTTGTTATAGCGGCCATACTAATAAATATTCTTTGAAAATACAACTGTCTACCTATTATACTTCAAAAGATATACAGCCTTGTGACAGACGGGCGGACAACGGAGCCTTAGTAATAGGGTTTCCGTTGACACCCTTTGAGTACTGAACACAAAAACAATCCCATCATGAGACATTTCAAGAAGTCCGTAATATGCGAATTGTGAACTAACTTTAATAAAAATAGAGTGTATAGAAATTGTTTAAACTAAAATCACGAGGCAATTGAGATACTTACCTTTACTTCTCAGCGAAACTGTGATAATGACTTTTGTGTAATAAAGTATATTAGGAATCTTCTAGTCGTAGTTATTTAATGTATATATATCGTAGCTAACATAATATAATAAATATACTAAGTATTTTTAATTTATTAAAATTATCGAGATTATTTTTGCAAACTATTTTCCAATTGTACCTATATGCAATGATTGTTTTAAATATTTAAGTCTTTTGTTAATTGGAGATACAACTATGTTAAAAAACTAGTCTAAGCAAGAGATTTTACTTATACCTATTATTAAGTACCACAGTGTCTATGGGGCATTTAAATATTCTTTATTAACTATGGCACATCACCAACCAAAAAATGCCCTGACTTTGGACGGTTTCGACCGGCAAAGTGTGAACGAATATTTGTGAAAAAATATTTTTCGGGCGTTTCTTACCTTGCCCAATTAAATGTTTATTATTATTGTTGTATATAAGTATAATGAAACAATTAAAATATGTATATAACTCTGTAATTGATAATTTATATGTAAAGTAGTTTATCTAATGAAATATGTATGACATTAGTGTACATTTTCAATTCAATGGTCGCTCGGTTAATTAACAACAGCTAATATATTAGATGGAAATTCGTAAAGGATGTATTTATTTCGTACGTGTGCCGACCTTTTACCAAATGTTACGTTATAAAACTTTTCTTATGTAGATTTTCAAAGATTTAAATTATGAAGTACTCGGAGGGTTCCATCCCGTGACAGAAATTAGTCTTAATTAATTTTTTTATATCTATAAACTTAGTTAAAAATGTTCATTCAGAAAAGAAAGCAATCAAAAAATAAGATTGATTCTAAGTACATTTTTTTTCTTCACGGGTTGCCTTACAGCTCCCGAAACCGTGTTACGGTTCCAGGGTAACCAGCTGAAGATCAAGTCTCCCTCGTTTAGCCAATGGTATTTGTGAGGCTATGGCTAATATATATATACCTAACAAGTGGCTAGTTCTGTTGGTGTATATTTAGATGGAAAAGCCTCTATGTGTGGTTTGTCGGATTATGTACATAAGTTTTTAATTCAAAAACCCATTGGCCGCGGGATCCGGAATCGAACCCGGGGTCTGCCTAGTCAATACCAGTCGTCTTAACCACTGGGCCAACTGACGTACATTTTAATTTTTATAATTTCAAATACAAGAGTGATTTAAAAGATGACTTCACAAAATAAACTTAAATCAATAACAATAAGCGGCCGCACTCAGTTACAAATGAAATCCAGATTCAGCTTGCCCGCCATAAATCAGTGTGCCTCCAGTCGAGCTACCATTGTTTCTACATTTGTAGAGTTGATTGATGACAACCCCCAGGATGGTCCCGGCCGATTGCAGCGTTAATAATAAACACGCAAAACGATCTAGATGTACGGAGAGAAATACAAAGTAAAAGTATAGGGTAAATCTGGTAGCTATATAGATAATAATATTTTACTAGAGATTTATTAATAGATGTTACTTCTAAGTAGCTTTCCGGCCCGGCTTTGCACGTGGAGCCCATATTAAATTTCATCTCCTATTATGGTCTTGAGTTCATACAAAAACCCCATAATAAAAGGACTTTCATTTTTTCCCGAAATTTCTAACTTTCCGGGCAACTTTTCCAATTTTTATTTCCCTAGAAACCTTGTTCAGACTACTACGAACGTATTATAAAAATCGGTCCATCCGTTCTCAGGTGATGCGCTTACCAACGAACAGCATTTAATTTTTATTTATTTTGATTATAATAACATTACATTACTGAATCATAACAATCAAATTGAGGGGAATTTTAACAGCCCCATTAAATGCTACAGGTTTTAATATTACCTAAATAGATGTCACGGTTACAATCCTCATTTGAGACTACAAAGGATCAGTAGGTACCATTCACACTCGTGCTTCGTACAATATAATAGTATAGTATTTATTTTTTATCATTTTTTTATTTGTTTATGAGTAATTATTTAAGAAATGACAGCTGTAGTCCAATAAAATGCATTCTTGTTTATTGAGGACAAGTTAAATGCAATTTATTTTATGGATAGTCAAGGCCGTATCCAGGATATTAGTTCGCGGAGGGGTAAAGATTTCGGGGGGGTTTTACCTTTAAATTAAAAAAAAACATTGCTTAGTGTACCTACTTATAAAAAAATAGGGATATCGAGGGGTTTTGAACCCCAAAAACCCCCTAATTACGGCTATGTGGATAATACAAGTGAAATCATTTAAAATATATAGGTACCCTGACTTATTTGCAATCTAAAATATTTTGCATTATTTTCAATACAGTCCCTTAAGAGTTTACGAAAATAACAATCCACCCTTACTACAAATATTATTGGTAGGTACTTGTTCGGGTCCCATCGTCTATTTCCGTCGGTTTTCGTTTTCACTGAAACTTGTTTGCGCAAGTTGTTAAAAAAGCCCGCCCTCACGTCGGGGCGCCCAATTAGAGAGACGATGTCCCTGATTGGGCGTAATCACGTTAGTATCGGCGGACGACACAGACGATGTGGTATGTGTCTGAAACTGGCAGGAGCTTCGGTCACCGGAGGCATGGAGCAACTTTTTATAGACGAAAAGGCAGAAGACTGGATACAAAACAGGAAACATATTTTGATGTGTAACATCTTAGCTCTCGCTATGTGGCATTTTGTTGGGGTAATTTTGTGAATTTGGACGGAAATGTGTAATGTCAAATGTTTTTTTCATTCCCGGGTTTTTTTTTTGTTTTCAGGAATTCAGACACTTTTCAATTGTTTTCAGGCACTTGATTGAACCCCAACTTTTAAGAAATGCAGGAATTTAGTATGTAGGTACCTACTACCTATAGTAACCTATAGTTTCATACACTTGAAACAAAACTAAAAACATCTACACTTTCTACAAATCGCGATGGATCGTACCTACATATACCTACCTACTCTACTATACTATCTACCTATACTATACAATACATGCTTGTCATTGCTTGTTGTGGGTTTGATGAAAATTGTAAATTAAGATTCATTAAATAATCCCGTTTCTGTAATTGCCCCCCCCCCTGACCGCTTTCGCGGTATAAAAAGTAGTCGATCCCGTAAAAAACGAAAACAAATCTATCCCACGGGTACCCTACATTTTTCCGCGATAAAAAGTAGCATAGGTGCTATTCCAGACTATAATATATCTCTGTGCCAAATTTCATCCAGTTCCGTTCAGACGTTCGGGCGTGATTGAGTATCAACCATACAAACTTTCGCGTTTATAATCAAAGGTGGCATTTTATGATTACGATAGCATACAGTAGGTACGTAGCTGCTAAATACCCATCGAAAGATACCTACTCGTGTATACGAATGCCAGAGACAATGCTCTAGGCTCTAGCTAGAACATAGCTATAATACCGAAGTCCCTTTCATAATAGCATACCTAGGCACAGAGCCTTCCAATGGAGTAGGTACCTATATGTAGTCTGTAGCTGATTTATGACTGCCCGTTGTGCTCGGCGGCCCGGGTTGATTTCTCGGGTCTTGATATTTGAGATGTGGGTTGACCGTTAACATATTTTACTTGAACAAATGGTCAGCAAAGTAAATAGGTGTGACAAGGCCGTATCCAAGAATTTATTTCGGGGGGCGGTTTACCTTTTACCTTTAAAAAAAACATTGCATAGTGTACAAATTCCAAAACAATCGGTATTGCGGATCCTTGAGTATGATGTCAATGAAATAGCATTCGAGCTCGTCTCTCCGTCTAGCATCTAGGTGCGGCCCGCAAGCCGAAGGTCCGCAAGAAAGGTACCGTTTTGGAACGGTTTTTTGATTCGAGGAAAGAAATTGGTAACTTCTTGGAGATGAAAGGAAAGCCAGTCGAAGAGCTTACTAACAAGCAGTGGATTATCGATCTTGGTTTTTTGACTGATTTGACTATGGAACTGAATCAGCTCAACAAACGCTTTCAGGGAAAATGCAAATTGATTTGCGTTATGTATTCAGATGTAAAGTCATTTGAGATGAAACTAATTTTTTTTATCAAGCATATTGATGAAAGAAAGGTTGACCATTTTCCTAATTGCAAGAAATCCGTGGAAGAAGCTGGAGATAATTTTGAGTGGCAAAATTTTACAATGAGAAACGTGTTAACTGAGTATGTAAATCGATTTACTGACTTCAAAAAAGTCTCCCTTAACATGAAAATTTTTCAAAACCCTTTTGCAATTGATATTAATGATGTACCAAGTAATTTGCAAATGAACATAGTAGATTTGCAAAGTAATAGCACACTTAAAACGTCATTTAAGAAAAGCACTGACTTGGTACAGTTCTACGGAGGTTTGAGTTCTGAAAACTTCAAAGAATTGAAAGAGTTTGCTCAGCAGATAATCACTATGTTTGGTAGTACATATTTGTGTGAGCAGACTTTTTCAATTCTCAACTATCGCAAAAATAAGAATTGTAAGCGGTTAATAGATGACTGATATTTTTATATGTCCGTATATATAAAAATAGGTGCGGCCCGCACTGATACTCTGGCAACATTTGTGGCCCTGCTATAGCAAAAGGTTGCCGACCCCTGCTGTAGTATTTGCGTAAACCAAGTAAATAATTCGCCAGTGGACAGTGGTCATCCAGTGGTTAACTGACGCGTTTCTATGGCTCAATTGGAATAGCGTCGCTCGTGCTTGCTTGCATTAAAATAAAATTATTATATATTTGGAGCTTCAGAATAAGGTACTCTATAATAAATTGTAATTGCATTAATTCTATATAACATTATAAATATAAACCTAACCTATTCTTAAACAAACAACATATTGAAAGCATAATATTGTTTATTAGCTTCTTCCGAAATGTTGGCTGTTTACAACGCCACATTGAGATTCCTTTGTTCACAACATAATATATAAGAATGTAACGTCAGAGAGAAGTTTTCCTTCCTTCCCGCTTCCGTTACAGAAAAAAAACTCAAAAATGGCAGCAAGCAAAACAAACAAACAATTTATTAATTTAATTTGAATTAAATAAGTATTATACCTACTTGCTTTTATTTTAGTGTCAGACATTTAATGTGAATTATACCGTGATAATATTGCAGATAGAATAAGAAATGGAAGAATGTCTCTGAATTATGCATTTGGATTTTCTTTTATCCTATTATTGTTAGTTATTGTGAATTTTTATTTTTTCTACATATTAACTAGTTATGGAAGTAGTGCCTCACATTTTATAAATGTTACACCATTAGATACTGACCCACACATAAAGGAAATAGACCAGTACCTCCACTATTTAGCACATCAGTTTCGATCTAAAAATGCAAAGTTTTCAGTCGTGCAACGTGAAATTATAAATTCTTTTAATTCATCATCAAAAAAGATAAATTTAAAAAATGTTTGGCACAATACAGAGATGGTAAGTTTAGTTAAGTTACAAAAATAGTTATTTGTTTTATAATATTAGCTAGAAGTTTATATTTACTTTTAATAATTATTACAGTGGGCAGATACATCATCCCTCTTTCCCAACAAAGATGGTGCGCCTGGACAAATACTTCAAGCTATGCAATTGTCCAAGATAGCTTATGCGGACAATGCTCCCAAAGGCACTCAACTGAAACTTTTATTACTAACTGAGGTACCTACATTTCCACTTAAATGACCCAATCTTTATTGTATACAAGGTTTTTTAAAGCAAAATCCATTGATATTTTTTTGGTTTCAGGGAAAACAAATGTTATTTTTCAAACCAAAGAGGTATAATCTGGAGCACATAATCAATGGCAACATATATGCTGGATTTGACAGACATAATTCAGAAGTGTTTGGATATTATTTAGCTATGGTTATGAATTTTACATGGGTCGCTCCATCTGTGACAAGAAAGATAAATGTAGCTAAAGAGATTGTGCCTGTAGCTTCCATCAGTTTGCAACGAGCAATGACTAGAAGTAAATATTTTATTGTACTATTTATATAAATAGAAATTATTGTAGTCTTGCTGTCTATTTGATTTCATAATAGGTAACAGCAGCCTAATTGCGTAACTTGAAAGCAATCCAATCAATATCATTTTTTTACAGATAAAGGTCGAATTTAGCCCCGCACTTTTCGAAATGTGTATTTTCGTTAATTGTGCTACATTGTGCTGCGTTTGTGCCGTACTGTCTGCAAAAATTAGCTCAAACCGTTTTTGAGAAAAAAAATAAAAACAATTAAAAACGTGAAATTTTAGTTTTTAATGCACTAACGCAGCACAATGTAGCACAATTAACGAAAATACACATTTCGAAAAGTGCGGGGCTAAATTCGACCTTTATCTGTAAAAAAATGATAGTGATTGGATCGCTTTGCAATTAGGCTGCAGGTTTACTTACAACCATTCCACATAGAATAAAACTTTCTACACATGTATACCTTTTGTAAGTCTCTTGCCATCCATTCTTTCCATATGACCAAACCATGTAAGCATCCCTATATAATACATATTGTATTTGATTTCGGATGAATGAATTTACAAATTTTGACCTTTCAGATAATGCAGGGGCAGTGTGTATATATGGGAAGTGTTATTATTGTAAAATAAATGAGACAGTCTGTCCAAACCACAGCGGGGAGATTGAGGGAGCTGTTATACTATATCTTGACAAGCCATTCAGAATATACAAACATCCTTGGAGACAATCATACAGTAGTAAAAAAATGGAATGGGAGAAAGATGGTAGTTATTGTAAGTGAGTATACCATCTTCATGTTATTTACATACATACATAATTCTCATGCCTTGTTTCCCTTAGGGTAGGCAGAGACCAGAGATATCCACTATCAAATATACTGGCAGACCTCATGCGCTTTATTCAAATAGGGGTGACTCTTGTACCTTTGGAGGTTACAGATTTTTTTTTATTAAATTTTTTTTTCTCATGAATTATGACTTCATAGTTTTGAAGTTCCATGCTCAATAATTAACAATTTATTTATTTATATACTACGTATTATTAATTACATCTGCAGTGTCTCATTTTGTGGTAAGAAATCATAATCTAAAATTCTAAAGTATTATGTTTTTGTCCAAAGGTTCAAGGCATGCGTGTACCTTTGGACCTCTACTTTTGTACCTCTGGACATGAAAAAACATGTGTTTTTAACAAATTTAAAAAATTAAATCATTATTATTATCTTCTTCTTCTTTTAAGTTTATGGCTCCATCGTGACTACGATGATTTTACCAATGTCAAGGTTTGAAAAGACACGTTATTAGAATGACGGATGATCAGTTTGATCACTGACAATTAATCGGTGAGATCGAGATGAGATTAGCCTCACTCGAAGCTCTGGATTTACTGTTATAGGTGTGACACAAACATACATCTGGAACAAACACAATGGGTAGTAAACAAAATAATTATTATCAATGTCTATTTATTAAAAGAAAAATAAACTTTTTAAAAAACATTATTTCATGCATGTTCTTTGATTTCAGGTGCTTTTATTTCCCCTTTTTTTTTATCATAATCATCTATAGGTATTATCTATAAATGTACAATTTTACAATAATGTAATTAATAAATTAGACATGCAAATTAATTATTGAATAAACAATAAACCCAACTGCAAAATACCTGAAAAGTAAAAAACAAGCAAATCATTCTAGAATTATAAAAGTTATAGCAGGCAGAACAAAAAAAATTAACAGGATAATTTATTTGGTTGATTTGTCCCGTCCGCGGTACTTTTCACATTCTAGTTATGTATATTTATTCTACAGCTTGTTTTTTAATTATTGTTAGTACTTGTTTTATTTCAAATATATTTATGAACCATTTGCCTACAGAATCTTAAAAATTAACACTCACTATTTAGACAAATCTAAAGATACCTCATTTATTAAAATCCCTTGAACCAGTTAGGTTATGTATGTAGGCAAAGTATTTTGGATACATACATACACCTGAAAAACATTGCCCTCCTTTTTTGGAGCAGTTGGGAAAAAATTAGTTCAGCATCTCTGCTGATGCTGACCTCATACCATGAGCATAAATGGCAAAACTTGGACAATTTTAAATACCATTCCAGTTTATTTCATTTTTGAAAATTACTTTTCATTGAGCTATATTTTTTTAATAGTTAAACATTTTAAATTATATTTAAATTAGTCTGAAATTAAAAAAATAATAATAGTTTACTAGCTTCACTTGCCTGCCATATAATAAATATAAATAAGTATAAAAAATTGTTACAGGAAAATCAAGAAATCTCTGAGGTTGAATACTCTCTTGAATTTAATAGACATAGCTATATTTGACTACTTAATACAAAATGGAGATAGACATCGCTATGAAGTGTATAAAGACAGAGTTGTCATTCTAGACAACGGGAAGGGACTTGGAAATCCTATGGTTGATGTAATTGATATTTTGGCTCCTCTCTATCAATGTTGCATGTTAGTATGTTTCATTTTATTAAGAACTAGATGCTGCTATCACAACTGATCCGATCCCATTAACTTTGCCATCTCTTCAGAACTGTTTTGTTGAGTAAAAATAAATGGCAGATTTTATCATTCAGCGTTTTCGAAACCTATTCTGGACAAACAGGCAGGCAATAAAATTATATTTAAAAATATTTTATTTTATATTTTAGCCTCCGAATGTCAACGTGGAATCAACTGGAGCTATTGTCTGGGGGAAGTTTAACTGAAACAATACATATACTAGCTTCTCTACAGGGAGAAAAAATTATAACACATGATCATATAAATGCTGTTGAGCGAAGATTGTTGAAGGTGTATGCTGTGGTACAGTTATGTATAGGGAAGTATGGTAGTGCAAAAGTTTTTAAAAATGATGTTGAATATTTTAAGTAAATTAAGAAATCACAGTATCTACTTATATTATACATTTTTTTTACTTGTTTTTATGTAGGTACTGTTCATGTAATAATATTTTATAACATTGTAATTCTAGTCATCTATACAAACTTGATCATAATTAGTGTTACATATATTTTTGTAAAAAAATATTTTTTAGACTCGTTTTTTACCTATAGGTACAAAATATTACTGAACTTGAATATTTACAATTACCAAATAAATCGAGATGGTTTTCAATAATTGTTAACTTATTTGCTACTGGAAGAAAATAAAAACCCAAAGCCTGTCGCTATGAAAATTAAAAATAAACTGTCAGTCAAGTGTCAATGCTAATGACTGACATTGTGCTAAAAATTGTCCATAAAAAAAATAATGTGATAATTTTTTGTTTTTATGTAAATAACCTGATAATAGGACCAATAAAATTCAAGTGATAGCGATGAGACTATTGTCTTTTAGATCATTGCCACAATAATGCATTTAAATTTATATGTTTAAACAAAAACATTTTACTTCAAATTTCTAAGAGATTTATTTTCACAATGGAGGAAACATTCATGTATTACGCTTATGGAAGCAATTTGTTAAAGAAACGTATACACATCAACAACCCTACAGCAGAATTCATAGGAATTGGCCATCTTGAAGTAAGTTTTTATGTAACATACTTAAACTCTGTCCCCTCAAATATCCCTATTAGTTATAAATTCTATTACAGTATGTGCTGTCCTACTAATGATTATTGTTATTAAAAACCACATGTCTGTACTAGCAGCGTCTGGAATGGATATATTAAAATGTTCTTTTTTAAATATCTGCAATATTTTTGCTGTTTATAGGCAAAAGAAAGCCATCAAAACATGACAAGAAATGGCATCCTGTTCTGATATGTTCATATTGTATGTTGCCAATTACGTTGCCTCCAAAGTGGAATTAGTGCTTAGAAATTTATTATGGTCCCAGACTGAAACTATTGAAAGTCCTGAAGATTTTTTTTTACGCCTCTGCACATTTCTTTGGATTTATTATTTTTGTATGTATGTACTTATGTAAAGCCTAACTAATATTATAAATGCAGAAGTGTGTTTGTTTGTTTGTCATAAAAACATAGCAATGGATCAATTTGTTTTTTTTTGCACAGCAATAGTTGAAGGGCCGGGTCATATGCTACTTTTTATCCCGGAAATTAAGCCGGGGCAAACTAGTATAAAAATAAAAATTATCTATCCCTAAAATCGTGAATAAAGTATGATCTACATAACCCACAATATTATATCTCTTGCTTCTTCTGTTAAACATTTTTCTACTTTACAGGACCATCAACTGGATTTCATGAGATACTCTGACCATTGGAGAGGCACCTCAGCTACACTTGTTCCCATGGATGGTTGTCATGTGTGGGGCGCCATCTGGTCATTGTCTAAAAGTGATTTGCCATCACTTGATAAGTATGTCTTTTATTATACCTAATACTAGCCATAAGCTCTGACTTCACATGGATTCTCTTAATTGTTTAATTTGAAACCCTTTGAGATGAAAGGGCAGAATGTAATTATAAATGCTGTAATCACTGAAACTTTCATCAAAATTTATTCTGTTATGGAGCCAATTTGGACTAGCAGAAATACAGACAAAAATAATGCTCTAAAATCAGTATTATGTTAAGCATAATATTGTGCAAATGGCATATACCATTATTCATGGGTATTAATTTTGAAATGACATGATGGTTTTGCATAAAGCCAGCCAAAGACGAAGCTATAATGTATATTAAGATGATAGAAAAAATGCTAAGTACCAATTTTCTTTAAGAATATGTGCTTTAATCGACTCCTCGTGCTTCGGGGTCAAGTAAAACCGGCGTCCGCGCTTCTAAAAATAACATATTTATGTCTGTTAAAGAAGTGACACATTGTCTAGGTCCATTGGAGCAGCAACAGGCTTGCCACCTGTTCTGTGGACACTGGTGTCTCTTTGTAGTAATATTTGAGTGACCACACACACAGCTATGTCCTATATATTCTTTGTCATGTGTGTTTTTATGCCAGTATCAAATATCTCCTATATCAAAGTTAATGTTTGTTACGTAATTTTGAAGATTATTTTTACCTCTAATGACGAAAAATAAACAAATAAATCAAATATGTTTCTTTTAAAATTAGACTAATTTATTTATTTTGTAAAATACGCCATCTATTGGAGATCGGTTGAACTATGACAACAATATTGACACCACTAACGATCACTAAATAAATATTTTTATTATGTCACCAACCATCATATGACCTCAGTGATAAGAAGGCAAAATATATATTATGGAATATTCTCTGTGTGTGGTAGCTTTATATATTATAGTACAGCATATTGATATATATTTTAGCTAAGGCTGTGATGGTTTTAATACCTAAAAGTCACTGTGCACTTTTTACTTAAAACTCATTTCCAAGTAGTAAAAAGCAAATTAATATTATTTTGTTGCAAAATTTTATATAAAGCTACTTCCACATAAGCGACGCCACAGGTAAGAAACTACAATTTGTTTTTTGTTGTTACAGACAAGAAGGTGTAGAAACCAATTGGTATTTCCCAAAAACTGTAACTGTATTTACCCCTGATGGTGAAGCTATAGAATGTCGCACATACCAACAAAGTGTACTGCCTCCAACTAGAGCTGAATATGAAGATATACCACATGAAAGACGACCCTCCATAACATATTTAGATTGCATATTGAAGGGGGCACTAGAATGTCAGCTACCTGATTATTACATACAGAAACTAAGTAAATTATCACACAATGGCCTGGAAGCTTCTGATAAAATGGTTGAGAGGTTGAGTAAATAGTTCTTTATTTTATTATATGTTATTGTTTTCAGTTAATATTCATTAACTGTATGTTTAGTTTATCTAGTTACTGCATTTACAGCACTGAATTTGAATAAAAGATAATTATATTTATTATGTAGTTATTTCATTTGTTAGATTATAGTATCTATGCATGCCAGGCTCATCTTTGAAAATTATTATTTTATATAGAGAATAAACATATTGTGTCCGTTATCTTCACTGTACCAGATACCTTTATATTGGGCGCCACTGTTGCGTACTAGCGTAATTTAGTTGTTCAAACACATTGTACTTTTTTTTTGAGATACATAATATGTTTTTCAGTTTGGAACCTTACATATACACCCTACGTAAATTAGGTTTTAACCCAGATGAAGAAAGGTCATATTTATATTTTGCTTATGGCAGTAATATGCTTCAGCGACGCGTACAAATGGAAAATCCCACTGCCATGTTCATTTCTATTGGCAGATTAGATGTATGTATTTATGGTTTTTTTTTTGTTTTTTTCAAGTCTGCACTCTGCACCAAGTGATCATTCTCGCAAGCAATATTAGTTCTTCTTCTTCTTTTGATATATGGCAACAGTGCTGACTTTCGTCGCAATTCTGCCAGTCTCCATGCAGTGTTTAATCTTGTGCAATAGTAAGCCGATAAATCGGTAGCTAAGATTATCCCGCCGACTGTGATATGTCTTATTAATCACTGACTAATCACAACCATCACAGCGCGGCCGGGATTAAACCGGATTCCACATCACGCCATGACGAAAACGCGTGCGGTCGGCGCCATGACCGGATGTGGAATCTCCAATATTAGTTCATTTCAATATTTCAACACTTCCCGCAACGCAACTGTCCATACGTTCTGCTGCATGCAAAGAAGTCTCGTCAGTGGTTCGTTCGTCGTGTGCTGCACCATCTGTTGTAAAACTTGCGTCTTCAGTATTTTCCGCGTCATAACTAACCCAGCGCGTGAAGATAAAAAGCACCTTGCTGACTGATCATGATGTATGTTACTTCGGACTCATGAAAGTATGTAAGTGGGTGCCTCTGCCCCTGAACCTAGTCTGGTTTCAAGTTTTTTAAATTTCAAAATCTTGACAAATGATAATTTATGTTTTCCATTATTATTCAGAATTACCGCATAGATTTCATGAAATACTCAAAGTTCTGGAATGGACCAACAATAACAATAGTACCTACAGCTAACGCCCAGATATGGGGAGTGGTGTACAGGCTCCGGAAAAATAATATTATATCTCTGGACAAGTAAGTAATTTGCAAAGATTGCCGAAAACAAATTGTGAAATGATAAATATAGCGACAGTTCCCGAGAATCGTGCTCCTCTCATTTAGTAGGTATTGAGGTTGTAATCTCACAAGCGAGAGCCTTGTTGAATTTACTAGAACTTTTCCGGCTTGTTTTAACTCCATAGCTATTAAACCCATCGTTAACACGTCGTTTTCCATTTTCAGTCAAAAAGGTGTTGATATAAAGAAATATTATGCCAGGCAAGTTACAATACTGACTCCCTACATGGGCGAGTTTAAATGTCGCGTTTACGAACAAAGACTAAACGCACTGCCTCGCGGAGACAAAGACATTGTACCTCTCAATCAGTGGCCCTCCAAGACATATATGGAAGTTATAATCGAAGGAGCAATTGACTCTGGCCTGCCAGAATATTATATAAAAATGTTGAAAAGGATCCAACATAATGGCGAGGAAGGATGCTTCAGGATGGAAGAACTTCTAAGAAGATTCACAGATTTCTCGCCATGCAGATGTCGCTGGCCTGGTAGATATAATAGAAAGGAATTGAAATTGAAGATGAAGACGGAACCGGAGGTGGAGAATATTTGGAGAAATAAATATTTGTGGAGAAATACGCTTGAAGACTTTTGATACCTACATACTATTTTGATTCAACACACATTATTCAGACTAATCTTGAAGAATAGATACATTTTCGTGATCAAATGGGAAGTTTAATTTGTGTTATCCAATCTAATATTATTATTGATCAAAGCCTGTGGGATGCTTTCGTTAGACTGCGCTCCTTCCATTTTGTCAAAACTTTATTACTTATTGTGAGTTTTTAAATAGCTGACAATTTTGTAAAAACAGGATTTCATCATTCACAGGGGAGGGGAATACAAATAATATTTACTTTATATTGAAAAATCAATTTTATTTGAGAAACGTTTAAGATTTCTGACGTAGTACAAAATATATTTAAACAATGGTACTTATTTTAGGATACATTTTGATATTTAAAACTACATTTTACTAATAATTGTCGTAACAGTTCGTCAATATAAATAATTAAATTATTATTAATAGGTACTCGGTTTACATTAAATTACAAAAATTGTACATACGCTACCTCAATCGTTTGGTGAGATTGTATATAAATTGAGCATAGAGCACAACGCCACCGACACTCGCTACACACACACACAGACACACCGCCACACACACACGCACATACATACAAACGCGCGCGCGCCATCCACTAACACACTATACTCACAAGGAACACATCATTTGGAAAATTATTTCTTCAGTCAATAATTTATGCACGTTATAATAATAATAATTACTAAAAAATGAGGTAATTTAGCTGCCTTACGAGGTGGAAATCACATTAAACAAAACAAATACTGATAAGACGGGCCGCGCGAGGCAACGTTGCGGCGCCGCACCTAACACACACAGTTATCCATTACACCTATTTTGGAAATTATATCAGGTACATTGCTCCGCTAGGGGCCGCCCGCGAGACGTCGCCACGGTCGCTACTTGTTGAAGTGTCCCAAGTGACCAATGTACTGTCGAGGGCTTTACATGTCGGACATTACACTGACATGAAAGACCTCGACTGTACATGTAACATATTCAATACTTAGTTTACAGTATACAAATACAAGACAGTTATGGTAACGTTTGCATTACGACGAGCAAAAGGCACTATGCATTTATAAAAAAATATAATCTTTTTTATACAGGTGCGACCATGATGCGGCAGTGAAACTGGTTTGACAGAACGAATATGCATGTGCCTTGTGCCCTGAATAACACGCAGTTATTAATTATTAAAACTAGTCCATCAAAATACATTGCCTCATGCCCAGCCGACCTCTTTACGACGCGTCATTGCTCCAACTTTTAACTGCAATTTATCTTGTTATCAAAAATGTACTGTGTCAGTGGCTGTGGCTTATAAGCCTAGTGTTATTTAATAAATATTTTAAGTAGATAATGCGTCGTAAAGTTGGTGTTTGAGACATTAAATATAATGTTAAGCAGTTGTCGGTCTATGGCTGGTAAACACAAGGCACTCGTTAATTATACCCTACATACAGATCTCCTGAGCTCCTTGTCCTATAACAGAGCTTCATACTCGTAGTGTTCTCAATAAAAATATATAATTAATTACTTTAAGCTATTTTCCCTACAATATACCTAATATGTATGTATATATAACACTTAGATCATAAATGATTAACAAAGTCTCAATATATGTAATGTATACACAGGAAACGCGCTCTATAACAATAGCCCGTCACTGTAGACACATGAGCTAATTATCTAGCGGCCTTATCGTACGTGGCTCAGGTAAACATATATTAGCAGTTTGTGATGAAAATTAACTAGGTATTTATCTATATTTAAAAGTGCGAGTACTTATAAATCACTATTGTCAAAGTACACCATAAAGTATCAACTTCCAATTAATTGGTGTAGTAAAGCTACTTAAATATACGGACGCCCGGAAGTGGAGAGTTCTCTACGATCATTATTGTTGCAAACCACTGGACCGATTGAACAACAAACAATTACTTAAACAACAACATAATCTCCAGTAATCATATGAAGCGCATATGATTAAAAGATACATTATTTATCTATAACCTGTATGTGATGTTCGAGAGACAGAAGGAATGTACAATATTATAATAATGTAACAACAGTCCGGTGATATCGTGATTCTACAAACAATTATTGATACTCCACATACATCTAAGACGACACAAAATGATCATCAACATTAAACATTATTTTTTATACATAAATAGTCTTTGGTGGTCGATTTCTGTGTATCCTTGTTTCAATCTAAATATGGATGAGTATTCGTTAAAACAATCGGCTGCAGTGTCATCTTTAGTTGCACTGTTTATTTCTTAGTCAATCTATGTAGATATACATAATTCATTTAACACACACAATTTCGCATGATTATTTAGAACAAATAATATTTTGTACGCAGTCCTAAGTTTAAATTATACTTACTAAATAAAACTTAACATTAATAGGCTATGAGTGATAACATTAAGTCTAAACATGAGGTAAAACGATAGGATTCATGTACAAGAAGGTACGAACCTTCTCACAATCGTCGGCGCGAGCCCTTACCGCTCGCTACGCGCGGGTGCCGTCCGACAATATTAATTACACTATTATTAGGTGGGACATAACGAATAATACTTGAGTCCGTGTCTGCGCGAGGTATAAACTACACAAGTTGCGATCACTAAACGTTCCAACCCAACTAATAAAGAGAGTCGCGAGTAGCGGCGGGCGGGCGCGGCCGGGCGCAACACTATAACTACAAGACGCCTCTGCACGCACACTCCGAGTGCAATAAATTAAATTACCTAATAAATGCAGAGTAGAAACGAATTTTCGCGAACCTTAGGGACTAGTCATAACAGGCACCCGGGACGCCGCGTACGAAATGCTCCATTTTTTTAATTGTATGAATTTCTAGTGCGCACGCCCCGTACGCTGGTTGTAATTAGTCCCTTAGTGTAGAGCGGTTTTGAGTGAGTGCTAGCATCCCGCGGCGGCGATGTCCCCGTTGGGTGAGGTGACACTCTTGAGCAGGATGTGTGTGGGTTGTGGAGCGAGGGGCTCTGCGGCAGCATCATCAGACCCTCGGGACCGGAGTGAGGACAGTTCTCGGACCCAGGACGCGAGCCGACCGGACACACCAAACAGGTTGGACCCGGAGCCGGTCGCCACAGCACCCACGTTAACCTCCGTGCCCTCGCGCTCCTCTTCTGTCGGATACAAACCACCTTGGTGAACAGTCAACAAGTGTCAATATTTTATTGCTAACTTTAGGTTTTAGGATTCCATATTTATAAACACCCACCTGCAGTGAAATCTGGCCACAAAATGGTCAGATTATTTTAAACATTTAGTTTTGTATCCCGTCTATCCGGAATAATGAATAAACACTGTTTTGTGGTAAGGCCCATAAATTCTTCAAATAAAATAGATTTTTGGACAGAAACGAGCCTTATCGATTAGAAACTTTAATGGGCAGATTTCACTACAGGTGACTGTATATTAAACCTACACCAAGTTTACATCAAATGCTGTAACAATATTTACAAATGATAATCTATTTACAATGAGAGTGACTTCCTGTGTTTTATATTTACAATACCAGCCACCGTGGATCAGCTTTACCCTAACATATATATTATAAATGGTGTTTCTTTGTCCTTCTTCCACACATCGACGTGATTTTATGTACAAATTATCCCAGGAAAATGTAATTTTTATAAACAACTTTTCTACCCGTGCGAAGCTGAAGCGGGTCGCTAGTAATTTAGTATTATTTAAAAAAAACCGTAAATTGGTTTATTATGAAGAAATACTCGTAGTTAGGAATAGGTATACACAAAATAAATCCCTATCAACCAAACTAAAAAGCAAGTGGCTCTAAAAGCTTGGTTCTGATAGTGCAAATTGGCAATATTATTTTGAAGTATATATAATATTATATTTAGCTAACATAATGTGAGCAACCATTTCTAACCAATATATCCCCAAACACCTTACGACAAATATAAATAATGCAATCTACAGTGCTACATTATGCGATGATATATTTGGTCAGTCAGGAAATGATAACAATAGTGTAATAGAGGTTGTGCATCGTTCGTGACATGCGTACTTGTTGTTACTTACATCTGGTCTCAGTTAGAAGTCTGCTCGCGACACGGCTCTGTCGGAGTCGTACGGAGAAACAAGCAATCTTTTATTACTTTCATAATCTAGTATAAACTTTCAATAGGTTTTCAATTTATAGCCAATGTTATCATTTACTGAATTTTACCAAATTTTGAATTTGTGGCATTGATAAAATGATACACAATAATAACGTTAAAAATATGAAATGCTTATAGAATATTAATGAAAATGAATAGTAGCAATTAACATGATCTGTTGTTAAAGAAATGATAAATGCATACATAGACATATCAGGCCAGAACCGTAATACTACCTAGTGGCTTATAGTCACTTCATTGTTTATCAATAGTAAGGTCATTTTCAAATCCCTATTCTAAAAATTTAGGAATGCTAAATTGCTAATAACACCCATACCTACACATGTCAATTTAAGCTGGGTCCAAATTATACCATTTAGCAATAGGTAAAAATCTGTAAAAAAAAATCTAAGTCCGCCCAGTGATAGGAAACTTACAAACATGGCAAGTCGGCACAGGTTAATATTGATAGACTTGAAACTTGAATAATATTTTATTTAATTTATTTTGAAGCATAAATAATTAATAATTGTCAAAATAAGGCACCACCTTGATGTGGACCCAGCTTTACAATGACAGTTCAAACCCCCTGTTTTCAGTCCCCATATCAAAATTACCTAGAGGATGCTGCTGATGAGAGTAGAGCTCCTGTCCCTCGGGCGTGTGGAAGAAGGACCGATGTCTGAAGTAAGGCGCGGCCACGGTCGCCAGCTCGGACACCAGCTGGAGGAAGGTGGGCCGCGACGTAGGTCTGTGGGACCAGCACGCCCTCATCAACTCGTACAGCCGGTCCGGACAGTGCTCCGGCCTTTCCATGACACCGCCCTCTACCACGTATCGCAACACTTGCTCGTTCGATAGACCCTGGTGAAGAGATATTATATTAGGTGTTTGCCCCCAGCTTTATGTTAACTTGGTCACGTGATGGAGTTCTATCATAGATCTTAGGAATACGCGCGCGCGCCCCGCCCGCTACGAGATATGGCATGCTAGAACATTTGAGCGTGCCACGAATTTGTTTGCGTTTTCGGCGCCGACTGAGAAAAATATCTCTCGATTTAATTCTATAAAAATTACAAATATGCCTTATTGTTCGGTTTTGTCGTGCAGAAACCACAGTGGAAAAACAAATGTATCAAACTCCGGTATTTCGTATCACAAGTAATCGGATGCCACTGTGTGCTCTTTGTTCTTAAGTGTGCGTGACAAGTGACATGCTCGAATGTTCTATCATGCCATATCTCGTAGCGGGCGGGGCGCGCGCGCGTATTCCTAAGATCTATGGGTTCTATAGAAGAGTAGTTAGTAAACATTACTGTACCTGATATGGCTGCATAGCAAGTGTCGCCATTTCCCATAAGACTACACCAAAACTCCATACATCACTAAAACTTGAAAATACCTGAAAGAAAACATTCAAAGATTAATTATTATATTGAAAACAAACAAGATATTATAGTATCAAAATATACTATGGGGCACTAAATACATAGGAGTTATTCATCTGTGATGTCGTTATCAGGACATCTTAGATTAAGACTAAAACAACAGTAGCTAAAACATGGAGACAATTGATCGTGTCATCGTCAACATAACTTGACTTCGTTTTTTTTTAAGTTTATGAAACTCACCCCATCTTTAAGGCTCTCGGGGCTCATCCACCGCACTGGCAGTAGACCCTTAGTGCCTTTCCTATAATAATCAGTCTCATAAATGTCTCTGGTCATGCCGAAGTCCCCAACTTTAACGGTGAGGTCCGCAGCGACCATACAGTTCCGCGCAGCGAGGTCCCGATGCACGAACTTTTTGGCCGATAAGTAGGCCATACCATCGGCTATTTCTATAGCCATCTGTAATACAAAATGTCAGATTGAGTAAACATTTGAAAATAAATACTGCAATGTATAATAATTTGACAATACTCTAGAGTCTAGGAAATCCACGTCACGTTGCAGCGCTTGTCGGATGTCATCAAGGCAGCATGATGTGAAATCCAGTTTAACAATGCACTATTTCTTTTTGTTTATTTGTCTTCCAATAAAGGAAGTGTGTTTCGTTATAGCCTTATAAAATAAAAACTTAGGTACCTACTCTTATTTTTATTGAGTAAAAATAAGTCATTACATGATTTGAACCTTATACAAAATAAAATCATAATTCTATTCCAATCTTGGTAAGTATATTTCTCTCCATCAAACATTACCGCTGACTTATAAACACTAAATAATAGTGCAACAACATGAACGTGTAATAAGATTCATATTTAACCTTTGTCCTCACCTGCTGAATTTGCGCCAACGAAGGCGCCTCCTTGGACGGGTCAGACGGGTCGGCAAGAGACCCTTCCGCGTCCGGCCGATGCGAGCGCAAGTAAGACTTGAGGTCCCCGTGGTCCATCAGCTCCATAACGACGTAGGTCGGCTGCCCGCACGACACCACGCCCAGTAGCCGGACCACGTGGAACGTGTCGAAGGCTTTCATCACGGACGCCTCGTTCAAAAACTCCACTCGCTCCCTGCAATGTACAGTGTATAATGTATTTCAATCAAATTCCATTAATTACAAGAATCTCACTATTATTATATCTAAATACGAAAGTGTGTTTGCTTGTTTATTTCTTATTTTTTAGTGCACACATCGTTCATGAAATCGTTCGGGAAATTTCCATAGTATAAAATAAATATCATACCGATCAGTGGCGTGTTCATTGACAGTCTTAATAGCGCAACGTAGCTCGGGTTCTCCTTTCGAGAGGTTCTTAATGAGCCCTTCATATACCTGCAAAAAGTATAAGTACTGGTTACTGAAAGTTTATTAAATAATTTAAGTACATAGATATATTTTACTCTTGACTCTAAATACCACAATCCCAAATTAAATTGAACAGCCTATTGTATGCATACAAAAAGGTATCTATTAGGATCAATAAGAGAACTGTTTCCACAACTCACCATGCCAAAAGAGCCCTGACCAAGCTCCTTAAGCACTTGTACATTATCCCGAGGTAGCTCCCAATTATCTGGCACGTATGCAGTGGACACATACTCCGGATTGACGCTGGCGAATAATTTGTTAGCCTCCGTGGTCGGCATTAACCCGCGACGGGCGAACCACACTGCTGCTCCTAGCGCCAACAGAGAAAGTACCGCGCCGAATACTGCGCCCCACACCCATTGTGAACTGTCGCTGCTACGTTCCTAGAAAACATATCAACAAAATGAGAGGTGTCTTTGATGTAGAACACTTCGAGACATTACATTATAAAAGAAAAGTAGTTCCGGCCAGTTATGACAGTTTTCAATTGCCGTTAAGGCCTATCCTCAAACAGAAATCTGTATATAGGCATCATAAGTCGCTGTTGTTAAGGACGGGCTGTGTGGATACACCTTTATACAACAAGTAGGTGTAAAGTGATTCTGAATCAGCTTTCAAGTTAATCCAGAGCATATTTAAATTTGAATTTATTGAATCTGAGCATGAAATGGAAAAAACAAAGTAATGCACAATTATTATTATCATTCCTTATCTGTAAAAAATAGTTCAGGTCATAAGGTCAAGGTCATTCATACCGATATGGGTAGGCCATACAAGGTGCAATTTTGCAACGTTCGCGTTGGTAGGAGTTAAACGTTATATTATTCTTTTATAGATTTACAGGTGAACTCTCGTAACATAAATATTATAAAACCGAACACACATTTTAAATTGTTTGTTAATTTTGTTTTGAAAAATAATGTTGACATGCATTTTCTCTTTATACTACATTTTTTTTTTTCTTTTTTTTTCTTTCTTCACGGGATCAGCTCCCGAAACCGTGTTACGGTTCCAGGGTACCCAGCGGAAGACCAAGTCTCCCTCGTTTAGCCGATGGTATTTGTGAGGCTATACCTAACGAGTGGCTAGTTCTGTTGAGATATATATTTAAATGGAAAAGCCTCTAAGTGTGGTTTGTCGGATTATGTACATAAGTTTTTAATTAAAAAAACCCATTGGTACATGGCCGGGATCTATACTACATTTTAGCCACAAAAAATCCCTCTCTGTACTGACGTACCATTTTTTCGTGTGACTTTTAAATGTTATTTAATTTTTTTTTTAAATTAAGTAGGTGTTTCACGTTTAAAACGGTTTAGTAATACTTTATCACCCGTCAGTCACCGCGTTCTGTAACCAATTTCTAGCTGAGAAAAATCTTTTTGTTACGAGTGTTCATAGAGGCACTTGCTTTTGCATTTAAATTCTATATAATTATGCACTAGTTTCTTATACTTTCTGACTTTACCTACAAATTGCTTTTCAGGAAATATACATGTCAATGAATTGTAAAAATAACTTCATACAATATTATTTGGTAAAATTTTATTTAGAGTCTTAAATACATGGAGCATACTTTTAAATATTTACAATTGCTTTTTATTATTATTCTAAATGAAAATTGTGATCATTAAGATTTTCCAAAATTCTATCTTCCCCACTCCAGCTGCAAACTTTATGGGCCGCCTGCCACGTGCCTATGTTCCACAAATATTAAAAACTTGATTTGTATCAAAGTATTGTTCGTACCTAGCCATTACACATTGTGTGCAAATTTAATTTCATTTAAAATTTATTATTTAAGGTCCTTCCTTTATTTGATTATTAAATAATTGCAAAAAAAGGTTAGGGGTCTGGTTTTCAGTATAAAGCTGGCTTCCCACGGTGCGTGATATTGCGGACGGACGCGCACCAGCCCGCACCGACACGCACCGTGGGAAGGGTGTTCGTCCGTGCTTGTGCGTCGCGGTGCGCCTGATCCGCGGCGAGTCGGTAACTTCAAAGGTGCGGTGCGTGCTCGTCCGTGCTCGTGCTACTCGTGCATGGCCGTCCGCGGTCGTCTGATATTACTATACTCTTTGGTCTGTCGTGCGGCCTGGTGCGTGCTATCACGCACCGTGGGAAGCCAGCATAACATATCATTTTAATGTGTGTTCGATATTATTTGCCATTTGTAAATGTATGTGATTGTGGGAGATTTCATGTCACATTACGGTGCTTGGCGATCGTCGTTAGAGCAGCGTGTTACAGAATCCAGTTTAACGCAGAGATATTCTAGTTATAATAAAATAGCGGCAACATTACTTTATATATTTAGCATGATATTCCTTTCATTTAGATATTTATATCTAGCTGTTTTAACATAAAAATATAATAGAACAGAGCAGATTATGGTATGTACGCAATGTTATAGTTCAGTCGTTACACGTTAGTCGTAATTCAGCGCACTTCACTATAAAACTCAAATAAAATGCAACAGATTTCGATGAATATGGTTCGCTATAATAATAAAATCTAAAGTAAAGTCATGAAGGCGAGAAGAAGATTGTTACGGTGTGATCGAGACACATATAAAATGCACCATTTCATTCAATATACATAAAAGACACGCCTGTTTCCCAGAGAAGTAGGTAGAGAGAGACCACGAATTTCCACTTGCTACGATCCTGACTTTAGATTCATTCACTCTCATACATGTTCGTCGATTTAGGGTACTTCTGACCCTTTCAACCCCATTATTTAACACATTATAATCTAAAATGTGATCAACTAACCGGTATAAAGACGCTTGTTTCCACCGTGTAGTTGGCGACCCCCCGCAGGGAGAGCACACTGACTCGGATGCTGTAGTTCCCAGGAGATAAGTTTTTCAGCATGTAACCGCCGCTGTTGTTCACGTAATCTTCGTATGTCACGCAACTCTGAAGCGCTTTTGCGCTAATCTGCAAAATCCAATTTGGATAACATAAGAAAATAATTGATCTATAGTTTGATGACCTATCACAGTTTAGTACTTACTTGTTAATTAGGGAAACAACATTAAATAAGAATGACCCGTGCGAATAACTTGGCACCATTACCTAGTACACAAGTGATCTCCAATTTTTCAAAATACACAAATTGGTCTAACTTTAAAAGAAACATTTAATTTTAATTTGTTTGATTATTTTTCGTCATTAAAGGGAAAATAATATTCAGAATGGCGTATCAAACGGGAATATGGGGTACCTACAGAAACAAAAACACCCTTGAGAAATGATTTAAAAAGAAGTAATCTATACTAATATTATAAATGCGAGTGTTTGTTTCGTATATTTCTTTTTTCAGTAAAAGCGGGATCGTTAGGAAGCCGGAGAGTTACAGGCTAATTTTTATCCGGGAAAAATATCTTATTACTTCGGAAACGTCTTATTCTACAATATTTACTACCTGTGCGAAGTAATAAATAAACATTTACGTACCTCATTATCAACACGCCAATGTTTCAAATGGAAGGCGACCAACAAACCGTTGGGGGCTTTAGGCGCGTCCCACGTGACATTCACTTCCGGTAGTGATTTGTTCGCCGGCAATAATTCAGCGTGTAGATTTGTTACTCTGTCGGCAGTGGCTGAAAAACAATTTATTATATAGAATATAGATAAATAAATTGGCTTAAAAACTTCAATTTATCTCTGAGACATAATGGAAATATATAGTAACATTAGTATCGTTTTGTCTATGTGCATAAACGTTTTTAACTCGAGATACTCTTTTAGAAAAGTGTAGTTACAAAAAAGTATTACATTAAATATTTGAATAAGGAATTGCTTAACGTTTTTGATGAAAACGGCCAGTAGGAACCTTAGCAGTAACATAACAAAACAGGAATAGTTTCGTCTTTAAATTTGTAATATATACAATATATATATAAATAAATCTGAAGAGTTTGTATGTATGTTTGAACGCGCTAATCTCAGGAAGTACCAGTCATATTTGTAAAATTACTATTTATTGGCGTAATTTGCGTAAATTGAGAAGGGTTATATAACATCACGCTACGGTCCAAAGAAGCGGAGCAGTAACAATAACGTCAACTAATAAGAAATTTCCACGGGCGGAAAAGTAGTTTAAAATAATAATAATAATGTAAGTACTCACGATTCTCCCAAGTTCTAAAAGTGCGACTGGACCTCTCTGAGCACTGTGTGGCCTCAAAGGACGCCTGTGTCTCGTTGGGATGTTTCTCGCGGCAGGCGTATATAGACACCGTGTACCACGAGAAGTGGCGGAGTTTCGCTAACCTCACATTTGTGTTGTTGGCGTTCACCTCCATGTAGTAGAGCTTGATGTATCCTGGACAATAAGTTAAGTAAGCGTTAGGAGAAAATAGATTTTAGTGAACGAAGGCGTTTTTATTTTTTTAAGACATGAAAATTAAATGTTGACAACTCCTGTCATCGTTACGTAACATTTGTATAATACACCTGTAAGTATAAACCAGCCATTTTTTATAGTTCGCAACGCAAGTTCTGAACAACTTCCTTTCAATTATCTACTTAGTTATTTAGCTATATTTCTATTATTGGTAACATATAAACTGTAATTGGAAATATTTCTATAATCTCCTGAATCTTACTTTAGCTACTGTAACGAGTGCTTTTGATTAAACAATCTAGTATCAAATATTGTGGAAAAAGAGTAATGAAGTAATGTTTGGATGAGTGTTTGGTTTGAATATTTACATGACACTCTCATACAATTCCTAACAAATTTATATGCAAAACTTGGGAGATTCTTAGATCATACTATTTTAAGTTATTTCATCATATTGGAACAAATAACCATGCAAGCCAAACCCTAGACAATTCTTTGTAAGAAGTAAAATAGTAACTTACCGTCTGAAGTACTCTCGTTAACCATGATGTCTTTACTAAAGTTCCTTGAGTAGTTGCTGTAGGTGACCTGTAGTGCATTGTCTAAGGATCTCCTTATCCGGACGGCCGGATTCGCTCTCTTCGGATTTTTGATGTACACCTATAATTAACAATATTAAAGCATTCGAAAAATATATACTTCCCAGAACTGTTACCCAGCTGAAGACATAGTCATCCTCATTTTGTCAATGAGACTACATAAGAACGAGTGGGAAACATGTATTATTACGTGACTTAAAAAATACGTTGGGGGCTGAATGGTGTGGTGTCACTTGGCAGACCACTTTGAAGCTTAACATCTCGTAAACAAAATATGGTTAATGAAACTTCATAATCATCTCAAAAGACCTTTTCAATTGACTTCCCAATCAAAAGTTTGCATTCTAACTTTCCTAGGGGAGATACATCAAATTCGATTAAAAAATATAGACACTACGCTGCTGGGACAGACTGGGACTAAAAGATATTCCTTGTTTTACTACGGAACCCTAAAAACCCGTGGTAGTCCCCTTAGAGCATTATATCCAAATAAGCAAATCCAAAACAAAACTAACCATATTCTGCAATGCATTCTCAAACTCTATGGACTCGTGCTGTTCCGCCTCCCGGCCGGACGTGAACTTGGGCGCCGGCTTGTTGTTCTTGTCGCACTGACAGTTGCCATCCTGAATGTTGTCACCCATCACCGAGTCCGTGTCCTTGGTGGTCGGCTCGTCGTCCCTTAGTGACATATACTTCGAATACTCACTCGCTGTTGGGAATTATAACACGATTTAGTAATTTGTAATTAATTCATATGTAGTTTTGGCGGCAGCCATGGAAATATCTACATTTTGTACGATTCACCCCACGTCACTGGAACTCGGAGGAACTAGATCTGTGTCTCCAAATATTATACTAAGAGGCATTTTGATCTCAAAATACCTCGAAAAAACTGGCCATTCATTAGGTAGCCTCAAAAATTGTCATAGACATGTCTCCAAAAGTGTGTATGTTTTATTTATCCATCTTTCACATTAAAACGGAGCAACGGATCTAGATGATTTTTTGTGTTTTTATCCCGTAAACCAGGACGAGGGAAGACATATCGAATGTTGTATTTGGAGAGCAATACAGCCCATACTAAATATTTCATAGCAATGTCAATTATTTTTTCACAGGCGCAAAACATATAACAGCCATGGGATTTTTCTTTCTTTGTGCAATTACCACCCGGGCGAAACAGTGGGTAAAAAATAGACTTACGATTAAAGCAGTAGTTAGAATGCAGCTCCGTAATTTGCCGCGAGTTGTAGTCGCCCAAAGACACCTGTATTCTGTATGTGACTAAAGTTCCATTAGGTAAGTTAGGTTTGTCCCATTTCAGTAACACCGTGTGGGGATCCATGTGGTCAACAGTGTGTATGTAGGGTGGACTAGGTTCTGAAAATAAAATTAATTAACCAATTATTCAATCACTTTCTTTTTACATTCCACAAGGTAAGTTAGACGACCATGTGAAATAATTTATTAATTTATTCATGTAATGAAATCCTTATTATTTGTTCAGACCCTGTTTACTAGATACATTAGTGATTATCTTTTTTCTTTGGGAAGTGGTAAAAATACAATATCACAACAAATTAAATGAAGGTATCATTAAAGTCATCACATAAAATATTATTACTATTTCGATTGGCGTAAAATATTTTAAACACAAAAATGTCCGACGTCTAATATAATAATTATAGAATTGGACCGTTCGATAAATGTAACATGTCCACATTTAGCCTGTTGCTGCTCAAGGCGTTAACATTTCAGGTTTCACTCAACTTAAAAAAAGCATAGGTTAACTAACCTAAAATTTCAAAGAAATCGAGATTTCGGGGAGGGCGACCCCTCCCCTAGATACGGGCTATTATATCAAACGTGCGCCTTACCTCCCGGCAAAGTCCTGAAATATATGATAGAAGACTGCGCGCCTCTGTTGTCCTGAAGGGTGGTGTAGGTTTTCACGTAAGCAGCGTACCGCGTGTACGGCAACAGATCCGTCAACGGATGCTGTATAGAGCGCACGTCCCCACACCGGTTCTCGAACACGGCGAACAGCGTGACATTCGTATTGTTCACTACCTCGTCCGCGTTTATGTCCAATACTGACCATCTGTAAAGTTAAAAAATGTATCTGATACATCATATGATAGAAGCGAAGCTACTTTACAAATTCTAAACTGTTTTAAATCATCCAGCGACATCCCTTACCCTCCCATTAATTAAAGAGTGACTGACGACGCCTCACTCGAATATTAATTCTTTTATCAAATCACAAATAAATGTAAATCATCCGAGAATCGACACCACGGCCTACATAGTAACTCATAACTAGTTTTCTGTTGAGGTATTTTATTGAAGAAAAAAAACATGTAAAATCTAAGGGTTATTTTCCCATCGACAGTAGTTACTAGCTACGAAAAAAATCTCTAAACATTATAAAGCAAATTAATTAGAATTATAGCGAATTGTTATATTTAGAGAAAATAAAAATCAATTCACACTTACGAGTCAGAGCATGCATCTCTTCTATCGAACATGGTGATGTTAGTTTCAGCTGGGGTGTAGTAAATAGAATATCCGAGCAACTTTCGGGCATCCTCAATGCAATACTTGTCCCACTTCAGCAGTACGGCCTTAGTCAATAATTGTTCTACGCTCAAATGTAGATTGTCAGGTAAACCTTAAATAAAAATATACATGCAGGTAAAAATGGTACCTACTTGAGTTCTACTGAATAGTAAATTGTAGATTATTATCTCTTATCCGGCCAAAAGTAGAAACATACTATTTCTATCGCATTTACGAATAACAGAGACAACCCTGTACAATACCGAAGTCCCTTTTTAAAACTCGATGTGCTAAACTTTCGGCGCTAAATTCTGAGTCACTTTTACTACCTAATCATTTTTCCATTCTAATGTCAAAGATAACTTATTATGAAAATTAGGCTATCTTATTTGGTTGTTATATTTTGATTAGTTTTAAAATACATTGACTAAAAAGCAAGTGTTATTTTTGTTATATTTGCGTTTAATTTTCGTCTAAGTCAATAATAATATTTGTGGAAATAATTGTTCAAATAAGTGGAATCGCGGGTAAGTTATTTTTCGATGTAATTTGTATTATTACATGAATAATTTAGATAGACATAGTTTTATACTCTGACGACTCAGCAAAGTCAAATGAATTTAATCGTTCTGACCTCTTTTAATAACGCCTAACTAAAAGGACATAGATAATAATATTTAAAATGTTTTCTTCTACCTAAACTACTGGCATCAAAACAAAAAATGCGTAATCGTTATTCAACGTAAATAATGTTATTTTGATACTTAGTAAATTAGTTTATTTATAGATAAGAGTCATAACCTTGTAAAGTTATCAGACTTGCCACTTGCCACTGACACTGCCTACTAAAAAGTTTACTTTGACTACATAGACACAAAAGCACTATATAAAATATAACACATTATTATGTATATATAACAAGCCTTTCGACTGCGTTTTTCGGCATGTTAAAATAATATCAGAAACCTACTGAACTGATTTTTATCTTTCAAGTATATTTTTTACAAAAAATTTGGACATTTACGGAGGAAATATGGGAACAATAAAAAATAATCAACTTACATGCAGCTTTATCTCCGTTGTTCTCCTTGGAAACTTCCAAGTCCTCAAACTTAGAAGATGGGTCTCTTGTCATATTCTTCAAAGGTGTTATTTTGGAGTAACATAACTTTGGATTAAAATGTATGAAGAGTTTTCCTTCAGTTATCTCAATTTCTCCATGTGTCTCCCAGTTCCATAGCTCCTCCAAATTAGCATTGTCAAAGATGAATAGTGATTGTTTCCTAAAAGTTTTTATTATTTTAACAATTTTACAATATACCTAAATAGAAGCATTTCAATGAATTAAAGATAATATGTGTACCAATGTTTGTGGTGTTTTTAACAATTTTGATTGTATAATGCGATATTAATTGCATTAAGCTTATATACTTAGTTCCGGGAAATTAAATTTCTTTAAGTAGGTAATTACTTACTTCGTGCCGTTTGGAGCTTGGCCGCCAATTTTTTTCAATTTTTTCAGAAAATTCAATGAGACAAGTGCGTATGACCTCATTACTTTCAGCGATCCCTCTATCACACGAACTTCTCCCAAACCGGCCTCCAAGTCTCTCATTACATTTCCTATGAACACATACAATTTAGAAACAGTCGAAATAATCATACTAAAACTACATACCTACTCATAAATTACGTTCACGCCTGTGCTTACATAGGTACATATTTTTGGTCATTTTATCATATAGATAGCCACAATAAACATTCACAAAGAAAACAAATTACTTTCCTTTTGAATATCTACTCATTCAACTGGCGGTTACTTCTCAATTCCTCATAGGCAAATTCATTACTAAACTAAAACCCTAAAGCCCTAGCCTAGAATACGCTGTAGACTTTAACGATATCCTTGACCTACCTGCATCTTTTGAAACAATTATTATTTTTATTATTTTACCAAAGAACTCGAACCCCTAGCCGAAATCAGTATGTAATTCAAGACGAGACAAAAAAGGATTGTAAACAAGCAAAGCGAGTGTGAGCGATAGAAAATCCACCACTTTCAATTTCAATGCTATCCTTTATGTGATTAGGTTATACTGAGTTACTGGCTTATCAAACTATAATAACGAAAAGTATCACGATATAGTACGATTTGTATGGGCGTCCTCCCCCCACTTATTTGGCGCGAACTATACTCGATTAGTATCTTCTGGCATTACACTATAATTTCACTTGGATACTGACCACCTCCCCGTATGTGAATCTCCAGCGAGCCGTTAATATGAGTACACCCGCGGAACTTCTCGACAGACTCGAGCGTGTCGACTTTTCCCGCTTGGCAGACGTGCGTGCAACCCTCCACCGGACATCGGGAACATTTGGCCGACATACCCTCGCCTACCTGAAATTGTTTCACAACTCTTATTAATATTTTTGTGTGTATAAGGATATAAAATCAGAATTGAATATAATGTTATAAATTTTATTCAATCACGCCGTAAATTTTGTACATTGTAAATAATAATAATGAAAACCCCCTTTTTTGTTATAATATTATGATTTTATAACAATTGATTGATCGTATTTAGGAGCTAAACTGTATTTTTCTAAAAATTATTAATAATAGTATTTAATTTTTTTCTGAATCTTTTTAAAATGTCATAATTAATACCTCAATATATCCCGCGGGGCAGTTATATACACAACTCTCATTCAGTATCTTGTGTATGCGGGTAGCGTTGGAAATGGGCTCGTCGCGGAGTGAGTAGCGATTCTTGCCTTTCTTCTCTCGCGCCGGCGGAGGCATCTTCTTGCAGTCTTGTTCAGTGACGCAGCGGCGGTGGTACTGAAATTGACTTATAGTTTAAATTTTTGTTTAAGTACAAGTTCTGCACGACGCCCGAAAATCGTATAAGCCGCCTTCAGGCTACGCGTTTATAGTGTCCGGCCTTGCTATCCAAATAAACGGCCAAATTGACTTTCTGATTTTTAGCATATAGTCCCGCAACCACCACTAGATAGGGAAATAATATTAACAAATTACCTCATAAGTATTGCCTGGACAGTTCTGGACACATCTCCTGCCGGTGTAGTCGTCGTCCCATACAGTGAGATGTTTGCACACATGACAGTCCCGAGGTCCGGGCCCGTCGCATCCACCCATACAATTCGGATGGCAGCAAGTCGACCTATCGGCGCGGCAGGATCTTTCGCCGCACGATTTCAGGCAAACTGCTCAAAACATAACATCCATATAAATAAAATCGTAACTAGCTTTGTGTCTGTGCGCCCATCATACAAAAACTGCTCTAGATGCGGCTTTTTTAATTTTCTTTGTGATAATTTTAAGCTGTGAAAGTATATTATGGTTGGCCATGCAGTCGAAGCGGGTACCAGCTAGTATTCAAAAGTATTTGACTCTAGGATAGTAAGAGAAATTGAGAATCCCGTCCAAATTAATGCATATAATGCCATCGTTTTTAAGTCAAGAATTCTATAGAAAAACTGCTCGATATGATGGTAATACGCTAACGCAAGTATATATAACTGCTATAAGTGCTAGCCCTTTTGATGTACCTGTGTCTAAATGTACGTCATTTTGTGTTTGTAAGAATCACTACGCAGTCGGGTAGTATCTAGGATTGTAATGTTATTCGAAACTAACTAAAAATATTTATTTATTTCCTCGATCCGGTGTGATTTGCAGATGGGATGCACAAACCACTACGCCACAACTGCCGTCAAAATTAATTCAAAACAAAGGGCCATAACAATTTACGACCATTAAGGGTGTTAATGAGTTCCAATCGTGAAATGAAATGGAATTAATGTCCAAAGTCGTAAATTGTGAGTATCGAGTTGCTCGCTGCGAAAGGAAAAGTTTGTGTGACGAATGCGCCTGGCCAGTGGACGGGGAAAGTTTCGAATGTAGCGATAAAAAGCTTCGTTGATGAATGCCCCCCAACGATTGGTACCCGACTATATTGCCATACAAGAGGTGGGTTATGATTTCAGCAATAATATCAGTAAAATACCCGGCCGTGCTTTCAACTTAGTGTAAGAATAATAGCAGAGACGACGCTCAACAAATAAGTTGGGTTTGTAGGTAGAGCGTTACTAGAACTTTGAAGCACTAAGTTTAAGTATGTTATTAATGTACATTGTACATATATTGTTTGAATGAACCAAAATTCTAGAAGATTATAAAATAATAATAAGTATTTTGAATAGCATTTTATACGACAAAATATTTTAGGGAGTACAGGGATACGATAATGTGCTAAGTTTCATCAGAATTGTTCTGGTATTTTAATTTTATCCATGCTCGGACCAAAACAATCCACTTGTACTGTCTTGAAACAAAATAGCATACACAAATTCAGGATTTCAGGATTCTGAGCGAGACGTAGAGACCAGGCATTGTTTGTCCATGTTAACAAAAAAAACCCGAGGTATTCAATATTTTGCAAGCAGAGGAGATCTCTGGGCTATCGTTTCTAAATATGCCCATTTTTAACCGACTTCCAAAAAAAGAAGGAGAAGGTTCTCAATTCGGACCGTATTTTTTTTTTTTTTTTTTTTTTTATGTATGTATGTACGTCGATAACTCCGCGAATTGTGAACCGATTTTGATGGTTTCTTTTTTAATCGACAGATAACTCTTCCGGATTGGTCCCATTTTTATCTCATAAAAATTGGTTCATTATTTTTTCAGAAATTTTGAAAAAACTGACTTTATAAGTACATTTTTCTTGATATCTCGATAAAATATGTACCGATTTTGACGACTTATTTTTTTTAAGACATCATAATTTCTCGACATTATCTCACAGACATATGACGACAAACGGTTCAGTAGTTTTTCAGAAATTCAGTAATTAATTTCTGTTTACGGCTGAAAATTATGTATCAGAAAAAGCCTTAGCAACGGTTGCTATTGACACGAAGTTGTCAATTTTCGTGACGATGGTGTAGCGGTTAAATATAATGGGGTGCATAGGATGCACAATCACATGGTTCAAATCACATCCACAGCGGTATTTTTTTTTAATTTTCCATCAATATTTTTTTAGTTGTGTTATTATTTGTCTCTCAAGGCAGCAAAACCACTTAAAAGGGTAAAATAAACCTTTTAAAAAAAAGTGCACCGACTTCAAAAATTTGCACTAAAAAGTAAGAAATAATAAATATTTCGTCGTAGAATTTGAAGACGGTTGGTGCCAAATTAGAAACAACTTAGTTCCCAAATTCACTAATCTAGACAATTCATTAGGAACCTACGATCATCAGTAGGTACATACAAACATAGATAATATTGAACAGATCTTCTTAGATATTTACTTAGTTTTGTATCCTAATTTGGCACCAACCGTCTTCAAATTCTACGACGAAATATTTATTATTTCTTACTTTTTAGTGCAAATTTTTGAAGTCGGTGCACTTTTTTTTAAAAGGTTTATTCATAATTAAGACGCCGTAACTTGGTTTTTGTAC
Source organism: Nemapogon koenigi (assembly GCA_963924495.1). Taxonomy (NCBI): domain Eukaryota; kingdom Metazoa; phylum Arthropoda; class Insecta; order Lepidoptera; family Tineidae; genus Nemapogon; species Nemapogon koenigi. Next base: position 4,828,891 of record OZ004630.1, on the reverse strand, counting down.
CACGTTTACAACTCTTCGTTCATAAATAATATCAGATTTAATATGCTCACACTTTTGGCAGGAGCCATCGTCCCAGCAGAGTTCACGTCCATTCGTATCGACTGTACATTTGGGCTGCGACACCGTGGTGTTAGTCTTCTCGGCACGTGGGCACGCTCCGCAGCGACGCGGGTCTTTGTTGGTCTGCAATATAAACAACATTATTACTTTCCAAATTACCGAAATCTTCGGCCAAGTCTTACTCCTAAAATAAAATAGAAGTAGGTAATCCTAGGACCAGGCCGTTTCATCCATAGTCTTACTGATGTTATAAACAGCTTAGCAGTGGTTCATTGAAGATATCTAGATGAACAAAGGGAAGATTTAAAATACCCACAAGCATGCGTCACAAACATCCGGACGGACCAAAATAAAAAACAATTCTTTATAATGATAAACGATCGAAGAGTTTTGGATGATTTTTTAAAGATATATCTGTATCTATAGATAATATTCATATAGGAAAATTATAGCGGAGTAGGAATAACACATATTATTACACCACGATACTGTTAAGCTCGTCAAATCCCAAGAACCTTTCTCGTAATAAATTAATCTTAAAAACCAGAATAAAATCCGTTCAGTCATTATGAAGAGACAGACGCGACGGTAGACTTATTTTAATTATACCGTGTAGTGTTGGAGAAGGTTTATTATATTATAATTAAAATCGTTCAACACTATTTGAATACCTACTAAGATATTTATTATGTATTTGTATGGAATGTTTGATGAAAAAATGGGTGCCCTGGCCTGACACCTGTGTACACACCTTGATAATAAGTATATGGTGTAGCGATCGTGCAAAAATAATAGAAATCAACCTCAAAAACAGATTCTAGACTGGTAAAAATAACACGATTAGATATAGCTTTAAGTAAATCAGCGTTTTTCTTTCTTTCATAAACTAGTTTTCCCCCGGCTTCGCATGTCACTCTCCAACCTTCCAACTACCTGTGTGCAAAAAAAAACATGTCCGTTCCGTTGCTTTGTTTTAACGTGAAAGAAGGACAAACAAACAAACACACTTTCTGCATTGATTTGTTAGGATTAGGATAATAAATATAATTCCTGATCGTATGACAATTATTATTGTATCATCATCATTAGATTACTTTTCAATATTTCCAGGATCCAATCAAACATTAAAAATTGCCAGACACACCAGTAACAATGTTCATATTTAGCGAGTCGATAGCAATTTAATTATTGAAGACAACTGCCGCGTTTGGCTTGAATGAAGATTCAACCGGGACCTCCGGTTTTACGACCATATCTCTAACTCTAAGTCATTGTAATTGCATGTAATTATAAGACTTACATACGCCACGTATGCCTTAATGACTATTGGGAACGGCCGTAAGTTGTCAAGGAGCACCCGTTAAAGTAATAAATAAAGTAGTGGCCGCAAACGAAACTCTGGTAAACAACACGTGCGTGTGATGACAGGCGGTCCAGGCAGGCGGAACTCATAAGAAAGAACTCCCACGGTCCGCTCGCAAGTCGCGCCCAAAACTAGTTTGTGACTGCAACAACAATCCTGAGAATCGCCCCGCAATAACATCACAGGCGGACGAAAACAACGCGACCACATCGACATTATTAATTACGTTCCGATTGTCTGTCGGTATCTATTTTTTTTTTCTTCACGGGTTGAGTTATGGCTCCCGGAACCGTGTTATCAGTTCCATGGTACCCAGCGAAAGACCAGGTCTTCCTCTTTTAATTAATACAAATATCTAAGCTTTTTAGAATTTTAGTCTTGTCTGTCCCAATTAGGGATTGCTCCCGGGAATTCCCGGTACTGAATTTCCCAGTAATTGGGAAATTTCATCGCCTTCACTACCGGGAAATGAAACCCATTTCCCGGTAGTGAAGAATATTATACTAATAATATACTACAAAATATTATACTAATTTAAATGTTTTAACTATTTTATCAAGCTGTAAATGCTGTAATTATAGTCGCCGGTGATTTGAACATAACGACCAACAAATGTGACATGTGACCCTTACTTCTGCTTTTTCTTTCTTTTATTTTAACTTTTTTCTCGCTCGTTTTGTGTTTTGTTTTGCGGCGAAAAGTGGAGGAGATCCAGTACCGAGAAATACCGAGAAATTCGATACTTTCGGTACTAGAGAAAATATGAGTTAAATGCTTGTTATGCGTGAAATAAAATGTTGGAAATAGTTATAAAAAAGTTTTCACTGAATTACCCTACGTAATTCAATAAACTTTAAATATTACAATCAGTCTCAATAAAATCTTTGATAATCAACAAATTAAACAAAAAATAATCATTCTTGTCATTAACTCTCGGTCGTAGAAAAAATATTTTCTGCCAATTTACTCCCTGCAGATTTCTTTATATATATATATATATTTTTTTTTTTTTTTTTTTTTTTTTTTTTTTTTTTGTTTATAAATTTTAAAACACTTTATTAAAACAATATTAAATAATATATATCTACATACAAAGTTTAAATATAATAAAAATTAAACACAGGGAACCCCATGAGTGGCTCTCTAATCATGAATATGTAGTGATACATACTCATAAGTAGAAAACTTTCTCGAAATCACTGTCCTGCGGTAAAGTGCCAAGAAGGCTAGCAGCGTTTCCTCGCTGTATAGCTATGCTAATACGTTGTCCAAGGTATGCTCCAGCCCTCTTGTCACCTGAAATGTCGATTAGACGAGATGATAGTTCCTTATATAATTTCTTCGCTCCGAGGCCCCACGGACCCATGGTTTCAACCCCAAACGGTGCAAATAAGTAATCTTGTGCAAGGTTTGCGTACTTACGCCGTTTGAGGTTTTCAGCTGTTGTTGCTGCTGCACCAGCATTATTAGACGTAGCCTGGACGTGAGAAGCCGCCAATGTATCGACACAGGTAGCGTCCCACACTAACGGTCTTCCCTGCGTCCAGGGCACGAGTGTCATACCGTCGGGCCTCTTTCCATCATCACGTGCTATACCAGGCGGCTCTAATATAGCTGGCACGTGGACAGTGGCAAGGGCCCTACGGATGACATCATTAAGACTGGCGTGGCGTGGTATTCTACCAGCACTTTTCGTACATGATAGTCCGTGATGTCCCAGAGAATCGACATTTTGACCGCAGCGACATTGATGGGGTTCATTAATTTTGATACCGAGTCGTAAGCACACAGAAAGACGAAAAGTAATGTTATCTAATTGAGTACCAATTTTAGAATTTGGAATAGATTGAAGCCAGTATCCTGACTCCCGTTCTGTCACAGCAAGGAGACGAGCACGTTCGTGCTTAGTACTTGCGTCTTGTAATAATATTGTTTGTACATTTTTGCAGAGCGGCTCGTCCCATTGCTTCTGTAAATTTGTAGTTATAGGTAAATTTTGATTTGGACAGGCCAATTTCCAGGCATTTATTGCCTCCTCCAAACACGACACCTTAAAACCGTCCGAAGACGTATGTAAAATTTTATTTATTAAAGTGTGCGTGCTGTGGATGGAAGATAAAAATGCCGGTAATGAGACATGTGAAATTTTTCTAATGCCCAAGCCACCGAAACGGATGGGGAGTGAAGCTTGGGCCCAGGCTTTGTCATTTAATGGAGAGTTTAATATTTCTATAAGAGTGTTTTTTATGATAGTGTCTATTGATGTCAGTAATGTATGATGTTGCCATAAAGGACTACATCTTAAAATGTATGTGAATTTTGGGACAAACATACAAAATCGGATGATCGTTATAGCTATATGTATATTAATTTGAAGTAATCGTTCTAATGAAGTATGAAAATATTTAGTATGATCGTCTAAAAGTGATTGTATGGATTCTTGGAATATTGGCGCACCTAGAAGGCGAAGGGAATTTTTATTTAGAATTTTAATTTGAGGAGCTATGGCGTTAAATGAGTTAATGATATTGACACGATTTGGATACGTTACGTGATCGGCGATGAAGAGTTCACATTTAAAAAAATTTAGATTTAATCCAATAGAGCTGAAATTTTGTGTCAATTTGCATAAATCGTCCAGAACAGTATTCGCATCGCCTCCTATAGCGCCGTCATCCAAATACCACATGTTTAATGAGGAGGTGAGTGATGATATGTAGGGATGAATGGATAAGCTGAAAATGGCCGGTCCAAGAGGGTCACCCTGCTGACATCCGACTGCAGAGGTAATGACATGATTTTTGTATAATAATTTTGATGGTACACTGTAACACTGATGGACATATTTATAAATTAAAGGTGTTTCTTTTTTAACTTGAGTCAGCATGGTGCCCCTGTCTACGGAATTAAATGCGTTTTTTATATCCACCTTCAGAAATACTTCACCTTCCTTATTGTTCAGGAAGGTGCGAGCTGCATGAACTGCAGCTTCACACCCTCCTTTACAACAGACGCCCAATTGTGTAGGTTGGAGTTTTTGCATTAAGGGTGTAATGTTTCTGCAGCAAATTTTGGATGCTATGCGACGCAAAGTGCAGCCAATTGCGATTGGTCTTATGCCTCCGTCTTTTTTTTTCAAGGCACATAAATTTGCGCCGTATAAGACATCCAAAATATCTGCATTGACTTGGCCTGAAAACATAAGGTTTATTAATTTTGTTAGTGAACATAATAGTGATCTGCCGGTGTCTCCAGTTGTGCCGCTTATGAGGTCTTTAAAATGTTGAGGCGACAACCCATCGAGGCCCCCGGCAGATCCGTTTTTAAAACTTAATATGGCTGCCTGGACTGAGTCTTCGGTGGTGGTAAGATGACTATCTAAAGCAAGAGGTGAATCTGGAAGGTGAAGGTTTGAAGCTGGTGACGGGTGTTTGGATTTGAGGACCGAAAGGGTTTCATCGGAGTCAGGTGCGATGACATCATCAGAAAATAATAATTGTGCTGCTCCTGTAAGGTCGCCATCATTTACTTTAGTTTCAACTTTTTTATATATGTTTTTAAATTTATTTTGGTTTGTATTTTGTCTAAATAATATTTGTGGATTTTTGCAATTTTCTTTAATTTTTTGAGTAAGGGAACAGCGATTATTATTTTCTGAATATACTTGTAATTGTAATGTTTTATATGCAAATGTCAATAAATGTTCCCAACTCACTTTATTATTATCTCGGATTACAGTTTCGATACATTTTGTCAGAGTAGTCGCTACTGTAACCCGAGCGCCACGAGGAATTCTCTTTACTATGGGGGTTGATGTCTTGAGTTTAGCGAGTACCTCCTCTATATTATCGGATGTGTTGGAGGAGGTATTGTTTTGTACTATTGGTGTGGTGGATACTGAAGTCGGTAATAATTTTGTTTTATGTGTCTTTCCAATGTGAATATTGAGACCATGTTTACCTTTAAAATAACGTGGCTGGGAACATAACTGACACTGCACCAAACCATCACAATTTGTGTCATCGCTTGGCTGGTTATTTGTGTGTGCTTGCGACATATGATACTTAACTTTAAATTATTTACACACAAAAATATTATAAAAAAAAGGAAAATTAAAATAAGCTTAAACTAGAAATAAATTGTATGTATAACTAAGAACTAAGAACCATGTAGGTAGGTATTCCACTTCACTCCAACCTGGTTAAGGCAGTCTTTTTAGTTCTTGGAGCACTTGGTTAAAAGTAGGTATCACAGGTGTCGTGTCGACCATCAATCACTTAAGCGTGACTTGTGGGTACTGGATGTTGTTGGAGTCTCCTCTGACCCCCAAGAGCGTCAGTTGATGCTCGACTCGAGGACCCCACGCCGTCAATGAGACTATCGCCGGAAGCTAAATGTTCCCTTGTTCTTTATAATATCTTCATTTAAATAAGTTTTTTATAATATTTGTTTACAGATAGATGTGACATTATGCTGTCAAGTGTCATCTCGGTACTATTTCAATGTTGTGTATTTATTTTCCACATATTAATCTTCATTATCTTAGCATTGGATATATTTCTTATATATTTTATTACAACTATTTAGCACTAACTGTTTAGGTATTAAAATATTAATAATATAAGATTTAAAATAATATAATATAAAACGAGCAAAATTTTTTTTTGGTTTTTTTGAAAGAATTTTGCAAGTCGCTGCAGGGAGTAAATTGGCAGAAAATATTTTTCTTACAACCGAGAGTTTATGACAAGAATGATTATTTTTTGTTTAATTTGTTGATTATCAAAGATTATTATTAAGACTGATTGTAATATTTAAAGTTTATTTAATTCAGTGATTTGTATTATGATTAAACTTTTTTAAAACTAGGTATTTCCAACATTTTATTTCACGCACAACGAGCATTTAACTTATTTTTTCTTTAGTACCGAAAGTATCGAATTTCTCGGTATTTCTCGGTACTGGATCTCCTCCAGTACCGGGAAATACAAATTCTATTTCAGTACCGGTACTGCAAACCCTAGTCCCAATGTTTGACAAGAATAGACTAGGAAAAGGCTGAATTTATTTTGATGTAACTTTAAGCAATCATAGGGGGTGTATATAGTTAATTTAAAGTGTTCCGAAGATATAGCCTATTATATGTTAAAGCAATTTATTTAGTAACTATTTCTTACTTTTCGGTAGATTATTTTATAGAACTTGAAGGGCTTGACATGTATGCGAGTAAATATGCTTATTCTAAATTAGGATTCCGTACTTATAACGGTACCCTAAAACGTAGTAAAAGTACCCATTGGAGTAAATAGAAAGCGGCAAGTCTTACCTGCTCATTAATTTAATCAATAATATTGAAATTCTACTTCGCCTATTGATTATTCATTTCTGCTGCGTAAAACGTACGACCTAGTACATGCGTACACTAGCTCAATAAACAATGAGTACAAACAAATACGTGTACAATAATAAAATTGTTACGATACTCAGAGACTCGACATTGGTGGGCCATTGAAAACTGACCGCTATCGATATCGATATATACCTACCTATTGATGTATAGAGTATAGACACAAGAGTCAATAAACCATATTGATACAAGAAGTGTCTGTGGAATGTAGAAATTGTTGGTGAGCCTGTGTTCAAACAAACGAGAGAAGGGAGCGATTCAGCAATATGCAGCTCTTGAAGAAAATACGATATATTATATGGGAAAAGGCCAGTAGAAATTAACGGTATAACAAGGAACTTTTCATTTCAAAGAAAAACTATAACAAAACTACGATCTTGTACTATTCAATATATGTGGCTCTTCAAATGAGTCGCCGATTTCAGGTCTTTAGGTACTTGTTTTCTACCAAAATTTTCCAATCCCAATTTTCCTCAAGATTTTTCCACACACGATCCCCGACGAATGGGCCCTACCTACATTCTGTGACACGGAGTTAGTCACGCGGTACGTAGTCACACATATGGGATATAGTAAAAGTGAATGTTTACCTTGAACCGGTTTATGGAGCCGCGCGGAGCTATGACATCCCAATCGATGGTGTTCACGTAGCACAGGTTGTCATTCCGTTCTATACGGACCGAGCCTCGCTCGATCACCGAGAGGGAATTCAGGCCGAGAGACTGCGGAATGCAATAATATATTAGATACTAAAATTAAAAAGCCCTTACACAAAACACAAAATATTGCTAAGAAATAAATAAAAAAGCCACTTCAAACTTATAACAATCCTCCTTTTACATCGGAGGTTAAAAATTATTACACATAGGTAAACAACTCCGCTCTCTGAAAACTGCGCACGATTCTGTGCAGTAATTAAGATTTGTGATTTGAGGAGATTAGTAGTTAGGAGGCCCTGGGGTAGTTTTAATATGTAGTTTGGGTACAATCCGTACAATATACTGTGCTCTTGGTCATATGCACCGTAAAGTCGTACATTGACATTGCTCAGATTTGCTGGAACCGATTCAATAGCTATCCCTTTACTTGTTTATTTGGGAATGGGGGTTAGCTATTGAAGAAATTAAATAAATCAAGAAGAATCCAGGATGACCTTCCATTACCAGAAATCGTAACATTTTGTAGATGCAGTGTACAAAGGTAGGAAAAAATTCATCGGGATTTGTGCATGGGGTAGTTGATATAATATGTCGTACGTTTTTCCTGTTTCTGGTACAGTTGATCATGATGTCCATTTGCAGGGCAGTGCATTTATATGTCAGACAATGATTAAAGATTTCATAAAAAAAAACAACGGGTGAAATAAATTGGGCAGTTTCCTCAAATATATTCAATGTATTCGGTATTCAGTAACTCACAACAAATAGTCGGGTCAGTGCATTAGAAAGAGCAATATTACCGTTAGAGATTCCATGTCGAATATGACGAGCGCGTAGTCCCTGAATAACTGCATACCTCTGATAACGGCCAAGTTGGGCAGTAACTTGCCGATACTACTTAAACCCTTCACCCTGGAATTATTAAAATAAATATAAATTAGCCAACATTGCTTATAAATTGCTGGCTGCTGCCAGCGCGTGGAAATAATATGAAGAAATATGACTTCCCGTTTGTTAAATTTTAATACTTCATTGAGGATACAAGGATTATAAATATAATCAATTCCAAGACTATATATCATCCAAATATATTGTTATCTTATTTAAATCTCACGGTTCCCGGAAACTGTGTTACCGACTCAAAGGTACCAGCTGAAGACAAGTATTCCTCATTTAACCGATATTTTCGAGGCTAACTAACGATTAGAAAGGTCTTTTGAGGTATTTTGAAATTTAAATAAATGTCTCTTAGTACCTACACCGTTTTAAATGAGACACGAAACAGGTAGCATTATATACAATATTATGTCATTATGATGCTTAGATTTACGAATTCTCACATAATAAAGCCTAGTAACTTATTAAGTATTTGCTCGATTAAATTGTATCATGTTTAGAACATACCTATAGAAGGTGAGAAATCCAGTGATTTCCCGCAGCTCCGGGAAGGACACGTGCTCAAAATCCGAGGCATTAGTTCGTTCCATCAGCACGATGATCAGGTTGCCCTCGATCACGGTGCATCCTTGCAACTTGTTCAGCTGCTCTGGTGAGTTGCGGATGTCCAGCGATGAGCAAACTGTAACAAACGAACGTTCATTTAAGACTTTTTATTTATTGCAAAGAAATTTCAAAAATGAGGAAATTATGAGAAAGCTTTTTACAGAGCAGACTTAAATGGAATATTTATCTGTTATTGATATATTTGTGCTGATATTATTATGATATCACTCATCACATTATGTAGGTATCTTGAAGCTGAGGACAGAACGTCCTGCCTGCCTATAAATATTCATTCAGCGGTTTGAGCATATTATGAACATAATTCAGAAAACTAAACTAAAATATCACATCATTAATATATCATCATCATCATATCATACCTCCACAAATATATCACAGAAAAACAGTTTAATATATTATTATATTTATATTCCAATGAAAATGTAATTTTGAATTACCCGTAATACTCCAATTTTTTTCTTTCCGTTACAAAAGAAAATTTACATTTTGGTTTATAAAAGAAATTGATGAAGAAACTTATTTCGTTTATTCTTGATTTTTTAAATGTCATGGCTAAAGTTCTTGTAAAGCTTTTACTCATTGTTAATGTTTATACCACTTGGGGAGATTGAACCTAGCCTATTCGAGTTTGACCTTGGTAAAATACCAACCACTATTAGAAAGGTTTCATATTTTCAAGTTTACTTATATTAGTCAATTTGTAACTAGATTCCAGTAACAATTTTTCCGAATGAATTAGATATTTCCTATAACTATCTCTGTGCAAAAAAAGCAAGTCGATCCGTTGCTCCGTTTTGACGTGAATGAAGGACACATACTGAACCAATTTCAAAGAAGGAATCACCATCGTCAACCTAGTTAACATCAAGTGAATCTCCAAAATTACACTTGTTGTTAAAAATAAAAAAACAATTACAACATTTTGCAGGGGGTTGGATAATGGTGTCCCGCGGTTAGTCCCGCTCAACCACGCGGGGTGCTTCTTAACACGTCCCGACCTCAATAATTGAGCGCTGCGGGCGTGGAGTATGTTGACAAATAATATACTCTTATTGCGTGACTCATATAATTAAAGGGTCAACATAATATTTGTTTATCTCGCCTCTTTGTTCCATAATTTAGCATCGCACCTACACGCGCTGTGAGCGCAAATTTTTTTCTGCTGAGTATTTTATATCTATTTGTCCGTTTCAAACTCTGATAAAATTGGTTAATTTTTTATATATGCTGTCGCTAACTTTTTCCCCCAACTTGATATCATAGGTTCATGTTTAATACTCGTTAAACTATTGAAAACCGCAACAAAATAAATTCAGTGGTTTTTGCGTGAAAATGGCACAGCAGACAGACAGATGCGGCGTAGCCCGATCAACGGGGAAGTTGACCCCGACAATAATTCGCCCGTCGTTGATACTTTGCAGTTCGATAAAGTCGAGTATGTAGATTACGAATGTCGAAGAATCCAAAACTTTTTTTTTTCGGAAGAGGGTTATTTTCATCCCTAAAGTTTTAAATTGCCTATATCTCCCGATAGAGAAGTCCTACGGCCAAAAATCCTTCCCAACATATCATTGTCTGTTATTGAAGTACAAGTATGTAAAGAAATCCCGGACTTTTTCCTTTCAGGGGGCCCGCTATATACACAGAAAAAAAATGTATGACGTTGGTCGATGATACTTTGCACTTCGATAAAGTCGAGTATGTAGATTACGAATGTCGAAGAATCCAAAACTTTTTTTTTTCGGAAGCTGGTTATTTTCATCCTTAAAGTTTTCAATTGCCTATATCTCCTGATGGAGAAGTCCTACGTCCAAAGTTTCTTCCCTACATATCATTGTCTGTTATTGAAGTACAAGCATGTAAAGAAATCCCGAACTTTTTCCTTTCAGGGGGCCCGATATACATAAAGAAAAAGTTTGTATGGAGTTGGACCACATACTTGTCACAGATGATTTAAATTAGATTTGATAGATCTCAACATAAGTATCATTTTTCATTATGGAGTCAAAAAAAATCATCCAGTAAAAAAAAAGTTACACGTATTTAAAAGGGAGTAATTTTTTTTTAAATTGCTAAGGTATAAAATTACAGTAACTGCGGTAGAATCTTTGACAGTACCTATGTATTCTATTACAAACGTTGAATAACATTGTCATAAAACCAAATATTTTTAAAATCCGTCTCAGGGTTCTCGAAATAGACATTTCTATTTTTCACCTTTTCATTGATAATATTTCAAATGGACTAGTTTACTATTTTTAATGTTTGAAAATATAAATTATGGCAAAATAAAACAAATTGTTCAGGAGAAATTGAGATATTTCAGAAAATTACAAAATTTTAAAAATGTGCTTTGATTAAATTAATTTAATTTTCATATGTTTTGAATATATTTAATTTAACTTTGAACTTAATTTTGAGCACAATGAAATGTATTGTGTTTTTTTGTGTCAAATCTGATTTAAAACTAGATTTACTAGAAATGTGGTGCAAGCCGCATTAAATAACTTTCTTTCTAAACCAATCTTTGTTTCAAGAGAAATAGAACTGGAAACGTGGCATTTTCATAATCCGTCCCAGGGTTCTTAATATTCAGTTCTTGATATTTTCGTTAATATTTCAAATGGATAAGTTTACATCTTTTTATAATTGAAAATATAAATTAGGGCAAAATAAAACAAAGTGTTGAAGAAAAATTAAGATATATCAGAAAACGACGAAGACTTTAAAAATGTGCTTTGAGTAAATAAATTTAATTTTCAATTGTTTTCAAGATATTTTGAAGATATCCGCAATTTCAATTGCTAACTTTGAACTTAATTTTTCGCGGCATTAAATGTATTGTATTTTTTTTGTATTACATCTATCTGATCTAAAACTAGATTGCAAGCCGACCTAAATAACTTTCTTTCTAAAATAATCTAAGTATTGTTTAGATCAACACATGACAAGTGGATTTCTGTAATAATCGATTTTAGGTTTAAAAAAAATTATAGCAAATGAATAATTATAGAACGTAATTTTATATCTTATGTACTTATAAATTCTAAAATTATATCAAAACATTATAGAGAAAATGTAGGAGACCCGAAAATAAGGTAGGTATCATAAAATTTAATAAGTTATTTTATAGTAAATTGTGTATAACATTGTCTTGCTGTAATATTTTACACCAGGTATTCCGAGTGTATTACTTGATACTACATATATTCACACGGTGTTAACTGAATGGAGTAAAAATAGTCTCAATAATTCCAATGTTCAAAATCTAAGTACTTAACTGAAAATAATAATTTTTGCAAACGATGGGATTTCCACTTGTCATGTGTTGATCTAAACAATACTTAGATTATTTTAGAAAGAAAGTTATTTAGGTCGGCTTGCAATCTAGTTTTAGATCAGATAGATGTAATACAAAAAAAATACAATACATTTAATGCCGCGAAAAATTAAGTTCAAAGTTAGCAATTGAAATTGCGGATATCTTCAAAATATCTTGAAAACAATTGAAAATTAAATTTATTTACTCAAAGCACATTTTTAAAGTCTTCGTCGTTTTCTGATATATCTTAATTTTTCTTCAACACTTTGTTTTATTTTGCCCTAATTTATATTTTCAATTATAAAAAGATGTAAACTTATCCATTTGAAATATTAACGAAAATATCAAGAACTGAATATTAAGAACCCTGGGACGGATTATGAAAATGCCACGTTTCCAGTTCTCTTTCTCTTGAAACAAAAATTGGTTTAGAAAGAATGTTATTTAGGGCGGCTTGCACCACATTTCTAGTAAATCTAGTTTTAAATCAGATTTGACACAAAAAAACACAATACATTTCATTGTGCTCAAAATTAAGTTCAAAGTTAAATTAAATATATTCAAAACATATTAAAATTAAATTAATTTAATCAAAGCACATTTTTAAAATTTTGTAATTTTCTGAAATATCTCAATTTCTCCTGAACAATTTGTTTTATTTTGCCATAATTTATATTTTCAAACATTAAAAATAGTAAACTAGTCCATTTGAAATATTATCAATGAAAAGGTGAAAAATAGAAATGTCTATTTCGAGAACCCTGAGACGGATTTTAAAAATATTTGGTTTTATGACAATGTTATTCAACGTTTGTAATAGAATACATAGGTACTGTCAAAGATTCTACCGCAGTTACTGTAATTTTATACCTTAGCAATTTAAAAAAAAATTACTCCCTTTTAAATACGTGTAACTTTTTTTTTACTGGATGATTTTTTTTGACTCCATAATGAAAAATGATACTTATGTTGAGATCTATCAAATCTAATTTAAATCATCTGTGACAAGTATGTGGTCCAACTCCATACAAACTTTTTCTTTATGTATATCGGGCCCCCTGAAAGGAAAAAGTTCGGGATTTCTTTACATGCTTGTACTTCAATAACAGACAATGATATGTAGGGAAGAAACTTTGGACGTAGGACTTCTCCATCAGGAGATATAGGCAATTGAAAACTTTAAGGATGAAAATAACCAGCTTCCGAAAAAAAAAAAGTTTTGGATTCTTCGACATTCGTAATCTACATACTCGACTTTATCGAAGTGCAAAGTATCATCGACCAACGCCATACATTTTTTTTCTGTGTATATAGCGGGCCCCCTGAAAGGAAAAAGTCCGGGATTTCTTTACATACTTGTACTTCAATAACAGACAATGATATGTTGGGAAGGATTTTTGGCCGTAGGACTTCTCTATCGGGAGATATAGGCAATTTAAAACTTTAGGGATGAAAATAACCCTCTTCCGAAAAAAAAAAGTTTTGGATTCTTCGACATTCGTAATCTACATACTCGACTTTATCGAACTGCAAAGTATCAACGACGGGCGAATTATTGTCGGGGTCTTCATACAAGAGATCTCCCCGTTAGTTAGACTAGGCGGGGGACTTTGTTTTTAAATATTATATAGTGACACTTGCAAGACCACTGGAAATTCAAATTGTCAAGTTAATTTATAGACTACAGATAAAAGTTAGAGTTGGTGTGCTTGAATTGTAAAAAGTTCCTTTCTCAGTTTTGTTGAAGTTTCAAGGTTACGGGGAAGAGAAAACATCTAAATGTTACTCCAAGATTATGTTTGGAACTTTTTATTGGTAGGTATAACGTTTGAAACAATTTCTTTACTTTGCGATCGCTTTGGGAACGGTCCGACTATGTATCGGACATTTATCGTATTAAAGTATCTAACAACAAAAAAAATACCCTAAAATCATCCTAAAATACTATCTTTACTATACAAACGAATAAAATGGAAGTGTCTGTTTGTGATCTCAAAATTAATGAAAAAAATTTGAGTGGGATTTATGTCGTTTATACCATACTGAATTTAATGACGGTTTTTACAATGTCAATATTTGCCCAGAATACGCTCCGAAACAGCTCAATGGATTTTGATGGCAACTTTCAAGTATCATAAAGACTTGAAATCCAATTGGTTTTTTTTTCGATATCTTAAAGGGTTTCGTAGGAAAAAACCTATTGTCCATAACTATAATATGGTTGTGTACCGGGAACGGATAAGAAATGATATTAAAAGTTTTACGAGCGAAGCCGGGGCGGAACGCTACCTTAGCGGGCAAGCTTTCACCCCCGAATTAATTCACTAATAACTTCTATAAGTGATAGAGCAACTTACTTTTTATATAAATAACCCTATCTCAAGAAATGTCGATCATAATGTAAACCGCATCTTATAGGTACCGGGACGGTTCTTGAGCGCTCGACGAAAAAGTGATGGAATGTTTGCGCATATGTAATTCGAGTGCATTATAACTTGTATATTTATTATAATTGATTTATTGGTGTTTGTTTTTACGATTGCTTTTTACTGCTGGTAAAATTAAAATTAACACCTCATACCTTCAAGCAGACCCAAAAATAGTGTTCTGCACATCTAACGACCACCGCTGAAGAACCGTCCCGGTACCTATAGTACTTTTCGAGATATTGTAATTATACACAACGGCGTATGTGAACAGTCCCTAAACTTGTCCCCATCCCATTGTGGTCGTGTAAAATAGTTTATTGCGTGACACACATTCCACTAATTAAACGATAAGCAAGTTTGTTTTCACGGCTTCCCTGAATAATAGAACGCACTTAGCTGAACAAATATTAAATATGAAAACAGATCGTTATACATGAGTTTTATATTTTTTTACGCAACATTTATTATGTGTATTGTTCGCGGGGGAGGTCCTATGTGGACTTGTTTTGGTTGCCGCTTAATTGTTTTACATATGATAAGTAAATATGTTGTTACAGTGCTACATGAAAATTACCTCTATTTAAACTTTTGTTAAGTATTTTACGTTTAGAAAATAAATCCATGTTCCATTGCGCCCGATCTAAGACAATGATAACAATAGACAGTGACAAGTGGCAAGTCTGTCGCTGCACTGATTAGTCTATTGTGATGACGAATCTTTACATGCCTGTGCTTAGAGTAACCTTATTAGCTGGCTGATAATTAAAACTGTTCTCTATCAACGCTCTACATTCAAAATTGCAAAATAAAGTGTATAATTGGTACCTAAATAATAACGCAAAAGCAATGCTTCTTATAAAAACTACCGCTATTTAGATCCCTAAATTATAAAAAAAATAGCTTAATCCAACTTAAAATAATAAATTAAGTCAACTTTTCAGGATTAACTGAGATTTGCAATATTTTTGACAGATAGGTACAAGATGACTGAGAGCAACGGTCCTTAAATATTAAATTATCCCCTTGAACTATTATCAAGAGAAACTGCGAAGTGTATTTCATCAGTCATTATAAATGTAAATATTGTACTGATCAAATGTATATCGTTCACACCTGTTATATCGATAATATTTACTGGTTAGTTAAGCGTAACGGATAGATGGAGAAAGTAGGTCATTTATATATTGTTTACCAAAAAACATGATGTTATTCGGTCAATTTTGTGTTGTAAAGTTATACTGTTTATATTGCCCTATAAATGGACTACTTAATAACGTTATGCTAATGGAGAGTGTACGAATAAAAAGCAAGTGTTTTAGGGTTCCGTACCAAATAAAATGGGGAATAATGGATGTCACTGATTGTTTAAAAAGCTACTTTAAAAAATATCTTAAAAGCGAATAATTTGCTTGAAAAATAAAATTATCTTACATAAAATACCTAGCTAAAAAATAGCGAAGTGCACAGAGTTTTAATATGCTGATATTGAGAAAATGTGAATCCTCACTTGGCCGGTTTGTTTAATCTCTAATCAAGTCGCTAACTAAAAGTGAACAGTTATTGTACATTTATAACCACACTGTTTCTGGCCACGTCGTCTTGGTGCATTATGTAAAAATAGTACTTTATTTATTTTATTTTTGCAAATTCCGCAAAGTTTTGTTTATCTTGGCATACAAAATATGCTATTGATGCATATCATAGAGCACTCTGTTGTAAAACGGAGCGCACACATCTTATCGGCCAGAATAATAGTCGTTCATATCTCGTAGGAGGACATTACCTATACAATATTTATATTACATATCTATCTCGGGTGGGACGCATTTTCCACCTTGTAGCTCGTAGAGAGATGCGCATGTCCACGCTAAAAAAGACAATGTTTATTGTACTCATCTTAATTGAACATCAAACTGTCATAAATTTGTTTGAAAATTAATGATACTGATTACAATTTAATGTATCTGTCTATACACATAATTTGACAACAAATAAGCCTATGCTGCTTACAGGAGTGTCCAAATCTAGTCTCTTTTATTTCATTTTTAATAAAATATAGGTATCCCCGAATTATTAAATTATGAACTCTTAGGAAAATATCATACCTACGTATGTATACACCAGTATAACGTATGTGAAATCGATCTATGGGTATAGTATAGGCACTTGATACCTATAATAACAATGATTCAAAGCTGCAGAAACAATATGAATCGAGGAAACCACGCAATGCCTACATTTATTTATGTATACCAGAAAGTAGTAAAACCGCAACGTAGGTACTCAGCTACTCAGTCCACATAGTATCGCATACCAAAACATATCGTAGGAACATGTGAGTTTGTTTACGTGCCGAGTGCATGACGGCTGCGCAGTACGTCCGTCCGCCCGTTGAGGATGCACCGCGTTGCAAATGAACTCGAAAGCGCCGCAAGACCCCTCCCACCCCCTCAGGACACTCACACCGCCAGCTATTTATAGTATCTCATGGTATTGTAGTCTGCCTTCTAGTGATGTACCTCTACCATTCATTATGCAGTTATTTGCAATGTGTTATTGTTAATAAATTGTTGAAGCGATCTCGTCTAACCCAAAGTGGTCTATATAGACTACTTGCTAAGTGTTCCACGTCAGCAAGGAAAAGTACTACGGGGGTCTACAGAAAATAAAAAAAACTCAGCGTAAAACGTTTGGAAACCTCTGCCCTAGAGTTTATCATTAATTCATTGCGAAATAGGAAACTGTGGTTTAGAAACGTCAATATTAACTGTCCGACATTAAAAAGTGTCGATAGGATCGGTGTAATTTGGGTGTAAATGGTGTAAAATTGAACTGTTTTGTTCTTAGTGGGTTAGTTACCTATAAAGTTTCATTTAAAATATATTATATCTACTTATTAGTGAACCTCAACACAAACAACAATACAAGGATGACACACAACAAAAATAAATCGATGTGTTTACGACGCTTGCTTATAGAACTCCATAAAAGTATTCTTGAACGACTCGAGCCAAGACGATGATGATCCCGTGCCGAGGCGTTAATTGTGCATTAACCTTCATGCAACTGATTAAACTGTTGACAGAATGGCAATAGGGTACTGAGTCTCAAAAACAAAACACCAGATGCATCATCAGGTGTAAATATTTAAAATAGGTAAGTATCTAAACTAATATTATAAAAATGCGAAAGTGTCCCCCGGGAATTTTTTTTTCCATAAACAATTTGTTTACCCATGCAAAGCCAGAGCTAGGACATAATATTCGTGAAAGAAATATCGAATTAAGCTAGCCTTCTAATGTTAAAATTCAAAGCGAAACATGTCACTTTCAGAATGAAAGGAAAATTGGGTTAGAAAACAGGAAAAACATTTTCCTGTTAAAAACAATAAAATGCATTATCGACAACCACACATCACTAGCGAGGCAGGGGCCAACTGCGAAGAATATTGAACGCGACAAGCTTCCCGCCCCTCTCCACTTCACCCTCCGCCCGCCCCGCGCTTACTACGTCGTTACTACAACCTCCGCACACCCCGCGCCCACGGCGAAACGACGCAAAACATTCAGCCATAGTACTACGGCCTGTTTATTTACCATAGCCTATATTTAGTTTATACTCGACAAGCGATGTAAAGCTCGACGCGATCCCGACGAGTGCACGCCATTCAGACGAATACCAATAACAGAATCGTATGGCCGGTTATTAATGGCGGTTGTGTACCTGTGCGCCGTTTTACGTTTACGATAATTTTGAAAAATTATAGCCATTGAGTGCGAGCCGAATGTGAGATTTAATTTAAGTACCTACTTAGGCATTTCCATTTACGTACAACGTATGAAAGTACATAGTTATTTTATACCTATGTAGTAAAATGTTAGATAAGTACATTTGACTTTTCAGTTGTACTCTATTGTAAATAAGGAAGTTGCAAAACACTATTAAATCAACTAACTTGTTTTATCTATGTATTTATATCACAATTAGTCTTGAGAAAATATGTAAGTACTACAAACCGTTAACTTTTAATAAGGAATGTTTTATATTGTACGATTTAATCTACTATACCTAACGGTAAAATCAAACTCACTCAATGCAGTTATTTTTAGTAGGTAACGAAATGGCAACAATAGTGCTGAACATTAAAAAACACTTTTATAAATGATCAATTTTAGGTAGACATACCTCAAATGGTAACGGTAAAGGAAAATTGAGGCGAGCGCTAAAAAGTTTGAGGTCATCGCACGAGGTTAGTGGGGGGAAAACCCAGGCGCGAAAAATAGTCTGTAATTGAGAACCGTATTTCCATTTTGTTTACTATAGGTTATTCAGTAAACATTAATGGCGGACACAACCCGTCGATGACGCTAATACATTTTCCTGTTTGCGCAAAATCAGCGAGCATTGACTTGCGATAGTTGTTTAAGCACACCCTAAGAGCCCCTGGAAACGTCATTCAACGGCTATTTGCATTATGTAACACTCATACATATTAAACGGAGTATTTATTATCATTAAGAGTGGTGGGAACGTTGTTATCATGAGGGGCCGTCTATGAAAAAAAATTGTGAAAAATGAATATTTAATCCTACGGAAATCCTATCGCATTTGGTATTCATGAAATTATTGTATTTAGTGTATTACATGCTGGTGAAAGTGAGAATAAAGTGTTAGTCACTTATAGAATCGTAAAAATAATATCGTGTTCTCTAGCATATAAGAGAAGTAAATGATTGCCATCTTGAGTCCCGCCCAATAAAATAAAGTAAATAATACCTAGCATGTATTCCATTTAAAGACACGGTTCATATAATATTGATTTGTCCTACAATAGACTATACTATGGCTTCAAAACAGGCAAAAGTCATATAACCGACTTACCTTATAATAATGAAAATATTCTGAAATAATTGACTCAACAAACATTTTCAGTGATCCAATGTGATCGGAGTATCATATTGTTTCGCCAAAACAAGAAGTACTCGTGCGGCCATTAGCGTTTTCAGTACATAATAATAGAAGCGGTGTGTGTTTGTTACTTATTTTTGACCGTAAATTATATTGCATCATTCATAATTCGCGTCATTTTTGGTTTATAATTTGACATGCATGTAAGGTATATGTTATTACATCATTTCATTGCCACTATTGGAAATTCCAGGCAATGACATAATACCTAAGTTGTTATTGATTGAACCAAACAAACCAAGTATGAATGGCTTTATTATTTAATTTGATCGATTTGAGAAATCTTCGATCCGAGCTTAAATTATATTCTAAAAACCGTGGAAATGCTTCGTATTTCTCAAAAATCAATACATCCTATCTAATTCATCGGCATCCTTTTTAATCTGGAACCTTTTTTAGAACACGGATGTGGCTAATAGATAAATCGCAATGTACATTTCAGCAATAGAGATCTAACATCGCGGCCCGTGCGCCGGCGCAACTCTATTTCCGACAGCGCGGTCGCGACGCGTGACTCACTGCACTTTCACTGCAGCTAAAACTGCTGTCTCGCAATTATTGACGTCACATACAGACAGATGCGTTGATTATAGTGCTGAAGGGCAGTCTCGTTACAGATCTTACAGCGTACATCAAGTCTACATTATGTGTAAACTGTAGGTAATGACTCTGAAAGTGTCTTGTACTTGCGATTAGGGAAGTATGAATCATAACTAATCATAAGCAAGTTGGCGGTGTACTATGCGTTTCAAATAAGTTGTGTGTAACTGTTGTAAAACTTATTCTTCTTCACGGGTTGCCAGCGGAGACCAAATGTCCCTCTTTTAGCTGATGATATTTGTGATGAGGCAAATTTTTTATAAGTATTCTTTATCTACCTTTTTGAAATATCACAAAATGTCGCGTGGTCAGGTCTATCATTATTTGAAACGCATAGTAGGTATGGTGTTTGCAATCTCGCGCTGATCTGCTTGGCACACAGGTGTTTAAGAAGAACCTTAGAGTCCATCATCAGATCTTCCAAGTATCCACATTTCCACCATCATCAACTTCTGGCTTCTGTAATAATGTTATTTAAGCCCACCAAATGCGTACATGCACTTCCGCCCGTAGCACCAAAGCTAAAACCATGTATAAATCGATCCAGACAAGTTTTCCGTCCAGGTACAATAAAACAGCAAGACACAAAGGATCTACGTACGAGTGTCTCCATAATCCGGGCGAGCGCGACGGCCAGCCCTGATTTATGTATCCGGTAGCTGAATGAAGATATCAATGGTCCCACTGCCGTAATGCCGTACAAGGCGCGACGTGCTCGGGTGACGTTATTGTTGTTCTTCATTCAACACACTTGTTACGATCAATAAAAACATTTTGAGGTTGTAGCGTAGTAAATCTAAAATATGATAGGAATTAAATATGAATGCTAATAGATTGGTGTTTATTGGTGCGGGCCGCGAGCGAGCGGGGCGCCGGATATTGTGACGCGGCGTCAAATCTCTTTGAATGGATCGGATTGGTGTTTGCAATAAAATAATTTGAGTTGTAATATTTTAATCAAATGTTCAGGGATATTGTTTTATTACGTCGAGTAGTTTACTTATCTATCTATCTATATGTCTATCATCACGCCTTTTATCCCAAGATAGGGTAGGCAGAGACAATCGAATGCCATATGTTACGATCCTGACATACCTCTTTCGCTTCTTTTATATTCATAAATGCTCGGCGATTGTGTGTACTTTTAATATAAATCCAATATTTAATATAAAATTTTTTATATGTTCAATAAAAGTACAACTAGGTCGTCCAATGCCAGCATTTCCTTTCATTTAATTTACTGAAGCCATAAAATTGTATAATAGAGAATACTAGTATACTTATTATGTATCTAAGTTTCAGCATGACTAAATAATATTTTACATAATTCGTACAGCGCAGCGCCTTAACAATTTTAATTACAGCCTATTCCTAACCTACACTAATTACTGTATTTTATCTGCAATCGCGTCAATCTGATCTTGTAATCAAGAGCTTAATCCGACGAATACAAAATAATGGTTTAATTATATTACCCCACAATTCCACGTAATCTAGCCGAGATTGTCTCTTCTGATCTTGATAAAGATTTTGTTTCAAATTACCATGACCTTGGTGTTCTTTTTGAGTTTTTTTTAGTATCACTATTAAAATCTAGACTTCGCATTACGAGCGGCACTAAGGGTTGATTTGGCAATTAGACAAGCTCAATAAAACTATTAATCGACGATTACCAATAGGAAATAACTCTCACGACATGGGAACAATAAATACCTCGGAATATTAATTATGACAGTCGTAAAAGTATGGTATTCGTGTCAAGTTTGAAGTGCTTTCAAATCGGGATTAATTAGCTGCACGAATTGACGACTGATTTGATCTACCCATTTGATTCTAAAGACGAACAAAATAGTATTGAACCCAATATGTTTGTCGTTGTTTATGGTACCGCAACGTATCCTAGTTTGAGGCCTAACCATAGACGTAGCAAATTCCGTATCCACCTTCGGGCATACTCCGGAATATACTGTGCCTTAGGACCGCGATTTCTTTTTTTCGTTTCTACTCGAACGAAAGCCAAAAACGACGGGTCCCCACCAATGGCCAGCCAAGGAATGCCCGGTCCGAGAATCTCCGAGCAAATTACTGAGTCGGGCAAAGACAGTACACTAACGAATACAAGTATGGTAATCTAACTAACCTCACAAATCAGAATTAAAGTGAATTCACTCTGCCCGTCCAAAAGTGTTGTTAAAAGTAGTTTAGAGGTGATCTATTGTTGAAACTAGGTATTAGTGGTATGGAGGACATAGGTTGTTTACGTTTAGCTGAGGCCGGGGCCTCTAGAATGATAGTATGTGGAGCAAACTGTTGCGCAACGAAGATAACGTGGCGAGGCGAATGTGGGCGCCGGGCGCTCTGACTGCTCACCCTACTGCTCTCATACTTCTACCAATAATAATAACCTATAAATAGTGCCAACACAATTGGAATATGTATTTGTGTAGTAATGTCGCGTACAGCCATACACATCATATGGATCATAATATTGGCTAAATGAGGCAGACATGACTGGAGGTATGCAAGTCTAAATACTGAACCAGTCGAAGTACTTCTTATTAGTAAATGGAGCTTGTAGAAACCACCAAGCATCATCAGGTCTTTTTACAACAATCCAGTTTATTATAATGCTTGGTAGTTGGTACCCTGTGGCCAGTATCACGGTTCCCGGTAGCTGTAAGGAGCCCGTGAAGGTAACTATAAAATTACATAAATACATAGGAAAATCGATTTCCATTAAATATAAGCGAAGGTTGTTTAAAAATGAAACACGATTGTCGCGCCGTCACAGAAACCTCAAGTACACGGTTGTTTACTGTGCAGTTCACTCCGCACTTGAATACGAGAGAACAATAATAACATTAAAGCGCAGGTAGTACCTACAAGAGCTAAATCTGATCAAAACCGCGAGTGCGCCACACTATTATGATAATAAACAGGTGAGGAGCAAAACAAATAGTCTAAAGACGTAAGTGATTGGTGTGGCAGTGTTTGTTCGGGACCGCGGGCCGCGTGTTTACCGAGCGTGTGTTTTGTTGGGTCCATTTTGATAATTGGCTGTCGATAAAGCGCTCGTAAAAAGTATTTATGGCCGCTGTGGCCCTTCCGACGTCACCGTCCCGCACTCCGCACTCGCCTCGACAGCGTTTTGGCGTGATTTAAATTCTGCCATTAGTCTGACCGTAATAAGTATCATTTAGGATACTTTGCTGAGTAATCATTGTTACTTTGACTAGTAGGTGGGAGAATAAAATATATAAAAATAAATAACCTTACAAGTACAACGGAAAATCAGGAAATAGGGGTTTCATATATTTTGTATTTTATTACTTTAGGATAGAGAAGTTCAAGTTGCAAGTATGTAAGTCGATTGAGTATGTTCGATATGAATAAAAAAATAAAAAGCCACAAGGACGGCCACATGCAGCCAGTAAATGGCAACATTATTTAACGTAGAATGTCGTGATAAGTAGTAGTTTCCATTCACGAAGCTGCCGTTTCGACTGACAAGTGATCCGATGTAAAAGTAAATCATTACCTATCTCCTTGTAAAATTTCCCACGCCTAGCGCACTGCCGCTCTGCAAGAAATCGGCTTCGTGATATTTACATACATACTCCTTTCCCCGCTCTGCATCCGCATATATATACATTTATCGACATAGCGGAACCTTTAATATTAAAATTTGGAACAAGATATAAAATAAACAAACATGTAAAAACTTTCACCTCACCCGGAACATGTT
Source organism: Nemapogon koenigi (assembly GCA_963924495.1). Classification (NCBI taxonomy): domain Eukaryota; kingdom Metazoa; phylum Arthropoda; class Insecta; order Lepidoptera; family Tineidae; genus Nemapogon; species Nemapogon koenigi. Next base: position 4,804,814 of record OZ004630.1, on the reverse strand, counting down.
GTTTTCTGTCAGGCATCGCGAAGTTTGTTTTTAATTTAATTAATGGACTACCGATACATGCCTAAAAATAGAGAGTGAACTCTTATGTAAAATTATTTTCGAACGGTGCGCGGTGTGAGAAAACAGAAAAACATATTTATGAAAAAGGTAAAGCAATATATATTATTATAGCTAGTAGAATTTCCAAGTTACAGCGCCCTACTACACTCAAGTCACCTGAAATCGCCGTCATAAGTCAACACAGATGATATAGGGTTTACAATACATTATAACAAAATGTTGTTCAAGGGTTGTAGGGATTTGAAGTAATGATATGCTAACAGGACTACACGAACTTACAAATGATGGCCTCTTAGACAATTTATTACTTATTAATTTCAGGTTATTCGTTTAATAATAATGAAGTTATATCTGTAGATAATATTATTACACATGTTGAGATAATAAATACGTGTTAGTTAAATCTGAGATATAAAAATAAATCGTCATCATAATAAAGTATTCAAAAACTTGCTCAAAAAATTATTAAATAAAATAAAACAAAAACCCGACTGCACCAATAACTGAAAAACAAGCTATAGAATGTTAAATTAAGAGGTATCGCTGGCGGGACAAACTAACAACCAATTTATCTATATTTCTGTAACAAAAGTATTATAGATTCATTTAAAATTCATATAAAAATTCATCCAGCCGTTGCGATGCTTCGAGGATATATAAGAAATATATAATATATAAACATACATAAAAAGATACGCATGAAAAACATAACCCTGTCTTCGCTGTCGCGCAGGTCGGGTAAAAAGTATCATGAACAAACATAAGAATATAAGAAAAATAAATAAATCTACATAACGATCGAATTGAGTTTGTAAACGAGACGAAATTTTGTATTCGCGCGTCATATTGTGTGCGTCAATATTTTTGCCTAAACGCAGCAAACGCTTACTTACATATTCCAATTCATGTTTCATTAGATTTGTCGCGGTGCCGGCCATGTATTTTAAGTAGAGGTGAATAGACAATTTGGAGAATGTCCATCGATATTGGGTTGACGTGACTGGAATAACAGCCAACTCGCGCTGACAAATCATTATCAAAATGTACTGAAATTTCAAGTGTTCTTCTAGATGCTTTAGTCAGACTACCTGTGATTATATAAAAATAATTGGTTTATGACATGAATTAACAGACCGTCACTAAATTCAAATTAAGATACCTAAGTTGACTTCACTAACTATATACAACGTAATTATTATTGAATCTATGGTATAACTAACAATCAACTGAAAAGCTTTAAAAATCTAGACACATTTGAAGAATAGATAAAATATCTTACTAACTTGAGAACAAACAATATATTTAATCCACAATATCTTATGGGCGTAATAAGAAATAAGTAATGTAGAAAGGATCCAACTCATTTTCATGATGATAATAGTAAAAAGACTGAAGGGAAATGTATATTATTATCCGCATAAAATATTCTCAAGACTAATAAATATTAGGGCTTTTTTACATTGGCAATTTAAACGATAAACACAAAGAATAATCTTGCGGTGGTTAAGGTCACTAATTCCAATAGAATCTCACTGAGAATATCCATCTGTCAAAAATTACAACTGACGCCATGTTGATTGCAATAATTCCAAACGTCAATCGATTGGAATTATTACAGAATAGCACAGATTATTGGGTCACATTAAATATAAAATCTTAAAGTTTATATAAAATAGCAATGAATACAATGCACAAAAGGCTGTTGTCAGAAATTCCAATAATTGAAATTGAAATTGAAAATTGAAATTGAAATTAAATTCCAATTGATAATTCCAATAGAGTCTCACTGAGAATTACAACTGACGCCAAGTTGATTGCAATAATAACTACCATTGTGTGGTGAGGAAATGTTGTATAAATAAAGTCAACTTTCCAGGATTAACTGAGATTTGCCATATTTTTGACAGTTTTAAGATGACCTTGACCAACAGTCCTTAAAGAACTCTTAATTTTAACCGTTCGCGTTGAAAGGATTAGAATAAATATAATAAAGAAATTCAATTTCATATACGGGTTTTAGTTTCGTGTTACGACTTTTATGACGCAAGCAGACCTTTTTTCAATGTAAATACAGCCTTAGAATCGTGTAAGGCATAAGACATGTCCCGCTCAACATAATTCTGATCACGATCGTAAAGTGCTACTGGTAAGGCATCTAAAGCTGGTAATCGCGAAAGGGGGAATCGGAAAGGAGAACGGAATCATATTGTCGCGGCTGAATACGAACCCTCGATACGACTCTGTTTACTACCGAAATTGTACTTATAGTACAAGCTGCTTGGATGGTTTATGATCCACTAACTCTGGCCGGTTGCTTCTCTTGCGTGGATTTTAACCAAATTAGACATTTAAATTGCACTTAGTAGGTACAGTTGTAATAGTACACAGAAATAAACTGCCTATGCTATGACCTTCTTCACCCCCCGTTGTTTATGAAAAGTATCATAGTAGGAGTGGTGGCTTATGCCGATGGCGTATTAGGCAGAATATACAACATAACTTTTTTATATTAATAAACATTAGAGAAATAATATGCTGACAAATCATTGTGGGGTATAGGTACGCGAACTTCGGGCCTATGCCTACGTATAAAAATGTGTAATTTATTGATGGGGATTCATCCCTTTCGGAATGCAATACGGGACTAAAGTTTTCGGATCCAATGTTGACGATGATAACTTGCAAGGAGCTTCCAGTTATAAGTGAGCCTGAAACCAGTGTGGATCCTGACGAGGACGTCAGGGTGTCAGAAGAGGCCGGTTCCCGCCTTCGCGGACACACTCCTTTTTAGAACGGTATAAGAGTTGGTCATGCACTAAACTCTATTACAAATAGTTATAAAATATGTTACTTTGGAAGATTTCACTCAGAAACTGATGAAAAAGTAAATTCATTGGAAATACCCAAATTTATTTTCACATATTATATCAACATTGCGTGATAAGAAATAAGCGTAGGAGTAGAGATTGTATAGTTTCGAATTAGACTGTTTATTTCAGAACGCGAGTAAATATATATAATTCCAGCTAAGTAGTTTTTATATGTAAATATTTACAACATTGCTTGTCGAACATAGTGTAAAAAGCCCAACATGATAGGGGGTTCTCAGCCGGTCGCATTTATTCCTGGAATGTAATAAAAGTGGTGGCGAGGACGGGCGCGTGACCCGCCTTCAGAACATCCACCCGCCAAATTCCTCAAACACGCACTATTTTTTTATTTACGCATACCGCATAGATAGCCGCCGACGCTATATTTTCGACAATACACTTAAAATTAGCAACCAAAACTGTTATTTTATTGAAAGGGAAACACGGGAACAAAATAGATAAATATTAGAGTATATTCATGGACGTAAAAAAGGAGGACGGATCGCCGCTAAGACAAAAGTGAAGCAACCAAGTTATTGACAGTTTCATTGTAAATACGAGTCTCACGCACACATCCTCATTCGGTTATGCTGATCAGCCGCTATTAAGAAAATAAAAAACAATGCCGTCTTGTGTAGTAAAATTATGCAAAAACAACTCCATTACTCATAATCTCAAGGAATCACATTTCATAGGTAAGTTAGTAATTTACCACTTATTCTACAATTTAAAGATATATTAGAGATAAATAAAATCGGTAGCACACATGCACGCTTGGTGCTTCACTTTTGTCTTAGCAGCGATCCGTCCTCTACTTTTTTACGTCCATGACTATATTGTTATACTTATAGAGTGATTTGTGAATGAACGACAGACTTGGGTCCACGTAAAGCCACGTCTAAATATAGTGCAAGACAACATGCAATGCAAGACTTTGCAAACATGTACATTTTTAGTGTTCGGCAAACAAAACCGCGCATGCACTGCACCGCACACACGCACCAGTGCGCATTCGTAGCACGTGCTTTGTGATCCGTCGATTGTCGGTTTTCTAGCGAAAACAAAGGTGGCAAGCACGCTGTAGGCACATTTACTGTGCTGTAGGCTTGTGGACTACATGTATGTATATTATGTATTGATATTCGCGGCACAACGAACAATATCTACGTTAGTAATATAATAGACTAGAATAAACGCCGAAAAATATATTTTGTTTGTTTATTAGAAACAAAATACTGAATCACATCAACGAAGATGGTAGGTATGTGCGCGGAAATTAATTCTTCATAATACTTTATTGATCTTATATTTTCTAAAAACTTTTCGCTGAAATGGATCTGAAATGGATTCTTCGATTTATATGGACTATGCCTTATTAGTACCTATTGTATATATTCATTTTCAATTGTAGGTACAAGAAAATCGTGCATGTAAGTATCTAAATGTATACTCATTAAATCGTTTCTGTCCGCTGCTTGTCACACCAGAGCTTTTATGAATACTAACGGCCGTTAAATGGGAAGGTTCATTAATGTTAACCTCTAGGTGTGTTGTAGGGAAAATAAATAAATTGTTAAGTACTTTATATTTTTTTTAATACTTTGTGGCCTTTATTCATAAACGTTTATTAGCAACGTTTTAGTTAAAATGTGTTTTGTTTCTTTCTATTATTAGTAAAGACAGGTTTGTTAGAGAGTGACAAAACATACCTATTTTAACAAAAACGTTGCTAATAAACGTTTATGAATAAAGGCCTATGTCTTTACTTGGAAGAATTTAAACTTTTAAACTGGTTTTGCATAAGAAGAGTAAGATTTTATAGGAATCCTTCAGAACACGATTGCAAAGTTTTATCAGGTAGAATTCACATTGAACGAAAGGAAATAGGACAACCTAAAAGGTTTAAAAACGAGACTATCTAGTTAACTTTCAACATATAGCGCATCAGGTGGGCGTTTGTGTATTATATTATTTATTTATGTTTTCTTGAACTTGGAAAAAAAGGAATTTCAGCATAACATAAAAGTGTCAAAAACACGTATAAAGCGTAGGTGAGATTACGATCGTGATGTTTTATGATCTTTTTGCGTTTACAGGTTTTATTTCTTTTCTTTTTTACGTGTTTGTACCAAATATTTTTTCATTTGATATTTCAATTTACTCTGTAGAACCACAGTAATATATCTGCGAAAGTTTGGATATTAATAGTTATTTGGTTCAATTGTGCCGTAACTTTCAATCAACAGGCTTTGGAAGGCTATTCTGTGTTATATTTTCACGCCGGCGTAGTTATTATTTAACTGAACTACAAGCTAGCAATAACTCTTGACACAATTAGTGTCATTATAATGAGACGAACCAGCCAACTTCATTTAGATGCTCCCAGTTGCCTAATTGCAACAAATGCAACAATGTTGTATAGATGCAGTAAATGTCATCAAGAAAATCTGACTCACCACAAGACCTCCAATTATCTATTTTCTTGGCACAAATACTCTATTACGCTGATTGTTGTGTAACTTTTCGCTTTATAATTATATTATTATTTTACTCAATTCACACAATATACCGTCATTTAAACTATCTTCTGTATTATGTTTTAAAGGATTTGTGTATATTTTGGAACGAAAAGGATCCAAGACAATAACTCTAGTATTTTTTGGGTATAAAATCGCAAAAATGAACTGAAAACAAGAAATTAGTTACTTAACAAAGTTAAGTTTTGATTCGGTAATAAACTTTGCGGTAATCAATTAGTAACAATTCATTTTAGTTTTCATAGCAACTGCAGGCCAATCGGTAGAAAACATTATCCAGCATCAATTAGTAGGTATTGAGTTTAATCGATTACCTACATTAAATAACTGTTTGATTTGAAAGCTTTAAAGTTCCAAGGTGCGTTCGTTTCTAACTGCAAAATTTTTCATGGACTTGGGCATGATATCATTAAGTATTTAGTAATTGGGATTGCAACATCAAAAGCAGTAATAATTGTTTCTAAACTACAACATAATAATTATTCATAATTCTTTCAACGCCAGAGGATTTTCAAGATCGCGGAAAGTTTCATCAAAACAGACCAAAATTCTAAATACCTACAGCATACAGTATACTAAATTGCATTGCAGTACTTAAATAGATTTTGGATTAAATTTACTATAAAGACCACAATTAAATTGTGTCCCTAACTAGTTGTCCAGCAATCATATAGTAAGCAAGAGTAGTATGTTCTAAGTTTCCTTAAAATCATTATTCCTATACAAATACAACCATTTACCAATTTTACTAAACAAATATTTAGGATATTTTAGTGTACCTACATATCGACATTAACTTATGCAACACTACGAATATTGGAAGTTATAGAGACTAGAAGACAAATCTTATTCATTTAGTATTTAAAAAAAGTGTCCTTAATAAGTGACATTTCAAATGTAGGATTTATATTCAAAGTAAAACAATATACAAAATGGTATAATGACCACATAATGCTCTATAATCCTGTTAATAAAAACGTAATAGGGTTTTCGAGTATACCTTGAGACGGTATTTAGGGCCACGTCGGTCGCGCGCGGGTGTGTGCACGCAAACGCAAGTATTATTTTATATATTTTTGTGTAAATAAAGTAACAAATAATATATATATGTACCTGAAATACCTATCATATATCTCCTTAAATACTGTTAAAGTTAATGTTTGATACGCCATTTTGAAGATATAATCAAACAAAACAAAATTAAATGTTTCTTTTAAAATTAGACGAATTCATTTATTTTGTAAAAGACGCCATCTGTTGGAGATCAGTAGAACTAACGGTACTAAGAATAATCCAAAATAACCTAGATAGATAGAGTCAAGCAAATTAATATTATTTGCTACGAAAGCTATGGGACGGATATGATGCCTAATAAAATTCACCACACTTCTCATTGACCTGCGTATTTATGTGACATAAAAATATTATACATATTTTGATATCCATAAAAAGCTACTTTATCCCTTCTAATATGCTATAATAGGAGTTGTTCACAGTACAAGACAACATTTTTATCACATTATAACAAACGTGACATATGCAGGGAAGTAACATTAGAACGTTTAAAACGGGCAATAATAACAATTGCTACATGTAGGTACTACGCAGTTACGATGAATGAACGTGGGAAATACAACAGAAATAGCTAACTACATTGAAGGTTGTGACTCGTGACCTGCGTGGAGTTTTACTTCGCCGGATTAATTACAACGTAATTGATATTAGAAGTTCAAATATACAAGAGTTAGGTGACATTCACCTACACTTTCCGGTTACAATAGTTAGGCATGAAAGGGATAAATATTTCTGACAGCACGAATTGCACATACAAACAGCTATAGTAAAGACTTCAAATAGGAACAGTCGTAAAAAGACATAAAAAATCGCGCGCCCCAATGAACCTAGAAGGTAAAACATAATGCATTTGCACTTTGAGGGTGTCTCGCACGAGTTACAAAGTCATACACATGCCCACAATCGAATTTGTATGTACTCCAGCCACATAACTTTCCCATACAATCGCTCCGCTACACTCTCGCCCGCACCCTAAATACGAACGCTAAGGTCTAATCGTAGTATGTTTACACGGAACACTTTATACATGCATAACAAGAACGCGTACTACATACATACCTACCGATTAATTAGTAAACAACAGACTCTTAGATTCAAACATAGTAATTAATCATATTCGTGACGAGTAAGTAAAGCGATAACAGGTCGCTTTATATTCTTAGAATTTATGTGTAAATTCCGTGTAAGTATTATATAAAAGCACCACTCAGCAATGAATTTATCTCATGTCTGTTTGTTCAGTTGTATAGATTTTTATGTTCAGACAAATATTTATTTTGCCGTCTGTATTTACAAAAAAAATCCAATCCACTTACTTGGCATGACTGAGTAAGTAACAAACATGGCTTTGGTTCAAAAATAGGATACCCTGCACTGCCCTATGGTCGCATCCATGGTTATCCATGGCCTTTATGTATTTGCTTGAGCTGTAATTCGAATTTGGTCCTAACCACTAGGCTAAACTTGTAGCAAAAATCACATTATAATATTGGTAAGATAACACCTCGAATTGTTATCGTAGCGTGGGACTGAGTTGCCAAAGTAACCAAGTCTTGAAACTGAAAAGCCGTGGGCGGTCGCCATTCATGCAATAATTGTTATTTATTTTGTATCTATAAAGGCAGTAGAGCTCAAATTAGACAACCACGCCACAATTTCCAACTACGCATTGATATTGGCTAATTTTGGTCGTGTGTCGTAAGGGCTCGGGCGGCAGATCGCGTCCTCAAGGTCGTCAATTCGCGAGCATCGACCCGGAAGCGGCATGCGACAAGAGGCCTCCGTAAAGGAGAATATAGGGGGTTCCTAGGGAGGACGGGCGAGGTGCGTATTTCTGAGTTCGGACAGCCCTTGCGGCATTCCTAGAGCATTTTATTGCGCATTACCTCGCTCGACATCCGACTTCCATTTCCGCGGGTACTGACTCATTTTGATACTGCGTCGCACATTCGGTGTAACGAACCCGCTCTGTGGCCATTGTTGATGATTTGGCAGTCTATTGTGTGGAGAGCGGTGGTTTATTGTGTAGCCTTTAGTCACGTTTGATGTATTGGAAATAGATAACTTATATTATGTAGGTATTTATAACGTTAACTGTTCAAATACATATTACTTCAAGCGAAACGTGAAAGTGGCGGGCAGTGGCAAAGTCACGTCACAGTGCTATTTTGAAACTTATGTAATTCAAAAAACCGCATTAAAATCGGTCCAGCCATTTTGAAGACAAATGGTAACAGACACACAAAGAAACAACATCTTACCCCGTTCCGTCGTGGGTAAAAATCAGTCAAGTAAAAACTTAACAAACGCAGCTTTCGAGAAAATCGTTAAAGACAGACGAACGGACACAACGGTTTTTCCTCTTTGCAAGTAGGTACATAGAACTCTAAAAACAGCAAGACCGAACTTTTTCAGTAGTAGATATACAGTGTAAACATGTTCTAGACTTCGTCAATAAATTTCAAAACAAAACTTGCGAACTGAGCAGAAAAAAAATTCGCGACAAAGTAACTCAGTAAGTATAGAGAAGTCTGAAAATACGGGGTCAATTGCCAGAAAACAACGTCATTTTCTCATCAACGACTTTGTTTGTCTAATTTAAGTGAGGTTTCAGAAAATCTGAGAACGATAAACAAAAATTAATCTACAAGTTAAACAACGTGTGACTTGAGACAGATATTGTTGAGAACAACTTAAGTAAATTAAGTTATGTCTAATATTTCAAAAAGAGGTCGTAGCTTTCACAACTTCAGTGCTTGTGAGATTTAAAACGACTTCAGATGTAAATTTTGTTTCTATTCACTCTATATAAATAATAATTATTGTGTGCATAGACCGTAAACCATCGGCTCGGTCTTGGGAATGGAATGCGTTCGGCATGCAGTCGCATGCAGATTGCAAGCTACAGTACTGACCGAATGCAACCGGTTTTTTAACATTACAAGGTTTGTGGCACTTATGTTGGGAAATATTTACAGGGTAAACACTAAACATGGCAATCACATCCCATATATTTTATTACTTCGGAAAATGCTTTATTTTCATTGCGAACATTTCTTGTGAGTATTTTTTATTTAAATAGAATATTTCTTGAATTTTTTCTCGTTAATATTTATTACAAACTAAATGTTACCCCACGGCTTTACTCGTATTTTTTATAGCACCGCTCCTCACCTGGTGCCATCAGCATAAGCCATAATCTACATGTGGACCATACATTATTTAATAATAATTATCTACTATCTAACAATTATCTAATAAACAATGGCACAGATAGACAAACATTCTAAAAAAAATTTATGTTGGCAAGTACTAATTTTGAAATCGCAGACAGACACTTCGCACGGGTGGTCCATTAAAAGATAAATAAATTATCTAAATTAATTCTTATCTTTGAAACCCGTTAGATATCGATCTAGACTGAATAAAGGGAACATTGTAAATATAAATGCAACCTACTATGATTGCTGAAAGTTTCTTTAAAGCTCTACCTATTCTGGACATTCATCTAGAATCTAGACCTCCGTTTCCCAAACGTTTTGCGACCCCTAAATACAAAAAAAAACTTGCTACCTCCTCACCATATTATTTTAATAATTTCGCGACTAGGCTGTTCGTATTTTGTACCTAGAACAAATCCTGCACTTTCCATATCGGGAAACCGTAGTGCAAAAGCTTACATGCAGACGACGCGTGAAATACCCAGTGAAATAATAAAGTAAGTAATACGAACAAGAACATCCCAAACTTGGTGTAGGCAATGTAGGCATCAATTACTATGTAGTTAGTATGCCTATAAGCGGGTGTAGTAACGTATCTGTTTGCATTGCGACGTCACGCAGTCGGTGTCCTGAAAAGTTAACGGTCATGACGGCGTGGTGGCGTCGACTGTGACGCACGCGACAAGTTTCCAGCAATGCGGGACGAGCTCATATGTGACGGTCTACTGCTTCATTTCTTTGGAAAATCGGTTATTAGTTGAGGATACGGAAATTGCAACTTTTATGGCATATTGTTAGTCTACTTGAAATTATACAACATTGACACTGAAAGATGTGTTCTAAGGAATCATGTCGTCATTTTGAAGCTGAAAAATAAATCTTTCGGAATTGCATAATATTATTAAATTTGTAGACACATGTAGCAACATTTCTTCCTTAAAACCTGCACAATAAATTATCTTAGTAAAAATTACTTACATAAGTTTTGTGGAAAATGACCAGGGAGTTTTTTGAAAATCTATGAATGCAGTTTTTCTATTTTTTAAATGGACGACATGAACAATTTCCTTAGAACAATATTTCTCTACCTCTTACATACTTTCAGAGTTCCCCATGTTAACCCATACCAATGTTACTATTCGTGTTTCTTTAGTAACCACTAACCAGAGTACCAGACTGATTCCAGAAGAACTAGAAACTACTATACTCCCCCGTATTCCAGATAGACAATTTAATAACATCTAAGAACTATCTAATTTCTTATCTAGAGTTATCTAGACGCGTTCACCCACACAAAATAAACAACCAATACACGCTGATAATCTGTAATAATACAGTGCATGCATATAGATTTTATTTAAATTATTTTAGGCATCTTTCTTATAGAGATCATATTTAATAAAGAATTATAGACGTGAATAAACTTTTGAGCATTTAAGGAAGTAGGAACCTACCGAACCTATAATCAGAATGTGTGTTATTCATGAAAAACTAATATAATAGAATAGGTATACATTTTTATAATAAATTGAATTTTGTGTAACTAATGCTAATAATAACATTCCCAGCTTTCATAAAATATATAAAGTAAAATGTATTTTTTCCCAAATTAGCCTTCATTCTAAATAATTGGCCAAGAAAAAGTCGAACTCGCGTGGAGAGGGTTTCGTACTTTTCCGTGAGATAGAGATTTTTCTGAGATAGGGGGGGGGGATATTATTATTATTATAACAAGCCCTTTCATTTGATGCCACATGATGCAAAGAAAACTGTGACAGACGCGGACAAACAGACTGCCAGACACAAGAGTGATCCTTAAAGGTTGCGTTTTTCATCGGATGTACGAAACCCTAAAAAGGCCGACGATATAACCTGAAAAACTTAATTACATGAAGGACATGTTAAAATATAGTAGATAATGGTATTTAATATACCGAAACCGTGTTACGGTCCCAGGGTACCCGCTGAAGACCAAGTCTTCCTCTTTTAGCCGATGGTATTTGTGAGGGTCAGTTCTGTTGAACTCTAGTAATCTCTGTAGGTAATCTGACATTAAAATATCAGTGACAACAAGCTACCTAAAAGCTATTTACAAATTCACAAGCAATTTTTACTTTGCTCGAGGAAATTAAAATTCCGGTATAAAATTGTGAGAGAAACTGAGAAGAGAATACAAAAAACTGTAAAAAGTGTTAATTTCATTAAACATATTATAGACGTATTTTTCCCATTCTTAGAATAACGCTTCGACCGTTGGACATGAGATTAATTACTGTTGTTTTTATTTCACCTATCGAGTCAAGGTGTGAGAAATCTCCAACCGTTATCGAGAGACATGATCAGATCGTGAGATTATAGCAACGATCGCATGATATCGGCGGCCTAGTACAGTGACGAGACGAGATAGAACGGGCGGCCGATACATGCTTGAACGATGCTCGCCGTTCGCCCCACGGGGGCCTCACTTTGCAAAACAACACTTGTTGCGGAAATAGCGGCGAAAAGCGATTGTTCGGAGGTCGTGACGCGGGTGGAGGCGGTCGCGGCGCGTTCACCTCGCGACCACAGCGCGACTCGCGGAGGGCGGCCCGCAACCCGCAACCCTACAATTATAAAGTTTGGAATCGCACAATATGGACAGGTGCCAATATTGACTCTACATTCATAAATAGATGTACCATATTAATGTTACACAATACGTTCACGCACCGAGATTGCGTCGTTGCTGACGCGTAACTTGTCAATAATAGCGTGAACTTGATTAAAAATAGAATCAAATATAACCGTAATGTCTGGAAGAGCACCACATTTCCTGTCAATGTCGCACTTTTGTGTTTTGATACAAACACATAAAACTGAGGTATCGGCGTACGTAGGGCAGGCGTTTTACGTAGCGAGTGCCGTCCGCGATAAAATTAGCAGATACGATGACATTGAACGCAAAAACAAAGTGGAACAGAGACGAGCCGCACGCGGCGCAACGGCGGGTCGGCGGCGCGGGCCGAGGCGGAGTGGAGCCATTTTAAAGATGGCATTGCTAATTGTGCGGGCCAAAGGGGCCCATATCGGGGGCTGAGCGGGCCGAGCGCTATAAATATGTACTTAGCTAGCCGCACTAATTGGAACGAGCGATTGTGACGAAAGGCGGTCGACGACCGCGCTACCTTTGCGATTGGAAAATAACGTCAAAGGTTGTTAGCCGCCGCGAGCCCTCGTCCTTGCCGCGTGTCCAGCGTCGCACAAGCCGCCCGCCTTACAGATTCTAACCAGTTAAGCCAATGAAACCCGCCTTAATTAAATCTAAGTCGTACGACGAAAACAAGAAGCACATCCAGCCAGATACTCACTGAAATTAGTAAGTTCATTAACTATTTCAAGAAAACAAATTGGGTAAGTAGGTATACAAGATAGCAAATGACTCAGCATCTATCCCAATTTTATAACAACATCGCTAATCACAACATACCAACCACAATTAGCAGTCCCTCTAGTCAAACAGCGCAGTTGCTCCGAATCATTGCATAACAGTTCTAAAATGTTTTAAAAAATAATGAGTTTTCCACTCGGTAGAAGTACAAGTAAGTAGGTGGATATTATTATCTCGAACCTAAAAGGCGTAACGTTATGTAAATAAATTGAAACACACTCAACAGAAAATTGTTAATTAACAAAGCTAACTAGAAATACCTTCCTACTTCAATTTACTGTAAGAACTTAACAGCAAGTTTATAAATAAAATATTATCTTAGCGTAACTGATAGCCAGTCGTGAAAATTAGGTGGTCTTATTTCATAAAATTACAGAGTTTCTCATAACATAAACAGACGAGTGAAAAGAGACAAGGTCTGATAAAATCGTACTAATTTATTTAAATAGAACCAATCTTCGATATACTATTAGTTACGGTCCATTTGCAGTTGAAAACAACGCTTCAGTATCTAGAAAACCGGTTGTTGACTGCTTACTCCGAGCGGCTGAGTTTGTATTAATCAAAGTCACCTCAAACGTTTTGTGAGATTCTTTGTTCGAGATTAAAATGATATGCGGTAAATACTTGTAGCGTAATGACTGCAATAAATTGTTCATTCGGTTCCAAGAGAACAAAAAAATAGTTGGCAGAAAAAATATTGTTAAATAATAATATTATAGGAGGCGGCCATGTTTACAATTCGCGAAGTAACACGTGCTGAGCTAGATAAATTTTAGTTGTTTTGCTCAATTTCGTTACAAAAACCACGAGAACATTTCAAATTATATTAGCAGTGCCCTTGACAGGAATTAACATATTTGTTAAACTTCCAATTCACGAGGCAAATAGGTGTCATCTGTAACCACAACATTCTTTGTAGCGGTGTTCGGACAGAAATGAAAACTTAAAACTATGAAATTAGTAGTTTTTTTAAATGTTCAAATTAATTGTTGTATAAAATAAACCAAAATAAAATTTCATAATTTGTAATTTTTTAACATTTATAAGTATATAACGTATAATCTAGAGATCATATCACATTTTCGCGAAAACCAGGTCGCGAATTCATAAATTTTCTCTCTACCAATAATCGCTCAATTTCACTTCATAAAGATAAAATTAAATGTCGCTACCTGACACGTGTCTTTAGATCGTAAAGCGCAAAAACTTCCAGGTAAACAAACTTATTTGATATTTAGGTTATTTTAGATGTTCCACCTTTCCTAAATAGAGAAATACAACATTTTTCCTTTGAAAACTCTGTAGGAAGATCACTCGAGCGAAGATAAAAGAACTCATTTTGTGAACTAAATGCTAATTAATCATGAAAAAGAACTTCAGTGGCTACCTAGTTCTAAGGTACTTTATTCCAAGTGAAACTGCATGCAAAAGATAGTCCATGAATAAAATATCCCCTTTTGTCACCGACGACATTACGGAACTCCTTCACCGAAATTCTACGATAAACGTATTATTATATCCGTTGACAGACGACAGACAAGATTTCACGAGAACTGTGGCGGCGTGTATTCCCCCAGTACAGAAGCAACCCCGTGACCTATTCTCATTATTGCCGAGAAAATAGGCCGAGATATATTTAACACTCGACTAGTCCGAGAGAAAAGCCGTTACAAAGTTTAATTGAAAAGGTTACCTGAGTCTAAATCTACTTTCATAGTAGATACTATTTCAGGTAAACTTGTCACATAATGTAAACCATTACGTAATACGTGATGAACCTCACCATCATGACCCTTTATACCTTGCGGGTTAGCCAGAACTTCCACATTTAGCGAACCTTTTTGCTTGACTTTTTGGCTCGAGCGAGTGAACTCAGGCCCTCCGGTTTCAAATCCATCGCTATAACCACTGAGCTATTGACGCAATGACATAACATGTGATAATAATGAATGTTAGGTAGTTGATAAAATTAAACATAACTATAATATCTTTAAACTCAATGAAGACCTACGTTTTCCTGTTTACTATATTTGCCTTTACTCAGAATTTTAACTCGAATCCTGCTCCATTCTACCTGAATTGATTTGAATTTGATTTGATTGACAAGCTGGCAGATAGATATTTATTCTTCTTAACATTATTCTAGGAATATCTGTAAAGAATTCGCAGGTGTTTTAGAAAGTGTATACCTAAGTATATTAAATATAAACAAACAGGTTATTGATAATTATTATCTAGAGTACATCTCTGATATTATGAAAAATGTAATTATTTTACCCAGTGATGTCGTGGGAAACGGCTAGTGCAAAGTTTAGTTGGTTTAGTCACGTTATCTATTAAAAGATGCAAAGAGTGCCCTGTTTACAACACAGCGTGTGAACTTATTTATAGGTACTCATAGATACATAATGTAGTCTAAAATAACATTTATCTTTTGACAATTTGACAACACTATAGGAGTGTAACAGCTAGCTAAATTATCATAAATTATATAGCAAATCTAATCTTTAGGCTTTTGCTACAACATTATATAAATACTTTCATCCTGGGAAAACGGAGCGGGGGAGGGTCTATAACACCTTTACAATAGCACTGAGTGTTCATATAAGAGATTCTGAATCATGTAATCAGAAACAGAGACAAAAACATTACAGTAATGTGAAGGCCGGTTATTTAAGTGAAGTACTTTAATGCAGACAGTCTTTTGAACCTACACGGTTGCATGTACGACGTACGAGTCTAGACGGCGACAATGGCGGCAAAACTGGCTAGGGAGGCGCCATGCATAAACTGATCTACGCAAATGATAGAATTACGCTAGTGTGCGTTGTAGCAATAACACCACAGGTATCATTATAGTGCTCGTATATCAAACGCGACGCGTCACCTCCATTGTAGTAAACATTATGTGAATATAACTTGCACACATATCATTTAGTCACAGTTAATCAATAGGTTTATTTACAAAAATATGTTCTTACTTCTTATCTTAGGTCAGCTAGGGTCAACTTTAAAAATTATGACTTCTTTGGAAAATAAACGGGGTCCATGAAGTCAAAAATGACAAGTAGCTTTTGTGAATGTGTCTATTGTGAATGTGTCGAAGTTCTATCAAGACCTATAAACACTAACGTATGCGCATTTGAACATTATTTAAATTGAGCCGGTGAACTGTTGTTGGGCAAGGTCTAACGTCAAACTGCGAATTTAAATTCGCCTACAATGTAACACACAATGTATAAAATCATAGGTACAACAAAGTCCTTGGTATAAATGTAACAACTATTTTTCAGATTATAGGTAAACTCTAAAACTTGTGGACTGATTTGAAATATTCTGTCACTATTGTAAAGATGTACATTATTCAAGATGGGCATACCTATTATCTAACTAATACCTACATCAAAATAAATATTTGTTTGTTTGTTTCTTTGTTTGTTCGTATTCTATAGACTCAAAAATTTGATAGCCCAATTCTCGGGGAAGGTTATAGGCCATTTAATATCACGCTACCTACCTAAGGGGGTTAATTGTATTTCTAATACAACGCGTACGAAGTACGCTAGTGTTATATGTAAAAAAGTTAGGGTTCTATAAGATATAGAATATTATTATGTCTACAAAAAGGACGAAACGGAAATTTCCACGGGTAAAGTCGGGACGGCAAGCTACTCTTGCTTTATCGTCTAGTTTTCCCGAGAGTAAATTATTCTATATTTTATGATATGAAATATTAGCATAAAATAGCATCAATTAAAAATATACATACAAAATGTTTTATTGGAATAATAAGTTCTACTCAGTAATAAAAACTTGTCGTTATATTTTTTCTTACGAAAGTATTGCCCATTAGCTTTTGCCCGTGGGAATGTTATACAAAAATGAAACAAATCTGTCCATTCTCGAGAATGAAAATTCACGATATACCTAGGTATCTACACCTCAGATCACTGATCTGAGCTCTACACTAACACTACCTAGTCCATTTCTATACTAAAATTACTAAAAAAAAGTAAATTTAGTCGAGAGAACGCAGTTAGTGTTAGTATGATCCGATTGACGTTCAATTAAAAACATAATATCGAGGCATTATCAGAAGTCGGCTGTATCACCTCAAATCCCTGATAACAACTTTACATATAATTGGCGACCAAATTAGTCCAAGCAGAAAATACGAAGTAGATAACGCGGGCCGCCTATATAACATTTCAGTTCAGATAATGCGAAAAAACTGGACAGACGTAGCGCAAAGCTCACAATTATTCCGTTGGCGTAGGTCATAATTATGACCGAAGAGTGGGTTATATTAATAATTTTCCTTGAGATGAGTAATTTAAGGCGAGGTATCATTTGAAAGAACTACCTCTAAGGATTTTTGGGTTCAATGGTCTTAATGATGGAAGCTCAAAGTTTGCTAAAAAGTTACCGTTCCCTTACTCTCTGAGGTTTCTAGAGCCTAGAGCTAAAATTTAGATTTTATCAGGGTTACTAGAGATTCTACTCAGATTACATGAAAACTGCAGGCTTTTTCGATAGAGTATAATAACTAAGGAAGTTGCTGAAAAAAAATGGCATCGGTAAATTAGGACGTCCGAAATTGACGTTTGTCAGCCTAAATTGGTGTTTGCAGGATTCCACGCCACGCCTTTGTGAATAACGCACGCGCCCGCCAAGACGTGATGGGGAATCCAGTTTAATGCTGTCCGTACTGTGACGGTTGTGATTAGTCAACGACTAATAAGACATATCACGGTCGGCGGGATTATCTTAAATGCCGATTAATCGGCTAAAACACTATAAAGGCTATAATACTTGACATTGGCAAATCACCGTTGAACATTGGTGGAGCCATAATAAAAGAAGAAGAAGAAGGTGTCTGCAGGATAGGTAATTGGAGTAATTACAGTTGCAATATTGTCAGTGTTGTGGCGCTACAGTTACAGTACAACGTTGTTTATATCCGGCCAGGTGGTCGGGCACGGCAGGCGCGCGCCGCGTGCGGTAGGTCACGGACTCGCGGACAAGCGCTGTGATCTCAATGACTTAACTTTATCGTGTACCTACTCGTGCATTATCAAGCAATACATCATGTAAAATGATACCGGCAGTCTTATTGCGGTATAAGCAACTGCGACGAATTTAACAAGAATTGCTGTCAAAACGCAACTAAACTTACAACTGACGCTACCGAGCAAACTAAGAAATCTAAAATTACATAAAACATAAAGTCATTTATTTGCGAGCGAGTTAGGTGTTTACAATTTGCAGGCGGTTGCTACAGCGACCGCACGACTGGTTGTTAGTCGCAAAATAGCTGATAAGCTGGCGGGATATTGTTCGAGCGATCCTCGCACTCGGCACACGGCGCGTCATGTAGCCTCGGATTGCAACAAACGTGCACTTGTCTCAGTTATTTCACACACAAGCACAAATTAATGACTCCTGTATCGTTTTAAAAATTATGTTTTTAATAGTAGCTGTCTACACTGAAAATAAGCCTTCTCATGACCTCTACCTACAAAATTTACCAAAAAATAATAAAGCTTTATTTTGTGGTCCTTACCTATCATTAAAACATGCCGCTTCATTGTTCAAATCAACAAAATATGATTTTATATGTTTGCACGAATAACTTGGAATCTGAGGGTTTTAGGCTAAAATCTCATTAGACAAAAGTTGTTCGCAATAAAAAAAATACACAAGATATGTGGGTTTTAATACCCCGTTTTTTCAATTAACCATGTTGAAATGGCTATTGTTTATAAAAAAAATCGAAGAAATGCAAGAAATTTATCGAATTTTTTAAAGTTATTAATAATAATAATAGCTTAACGAAACTTTAGCTAAGTTACCTCAATATATCATAAGTAAGCCATAAAATTTTTAGGGCGATCGCTCATGCGGCTTTTGTTTAATAAGTAAGCCACCATCACATAAAATAGGTTATAAAATCGTACAAAGAATCCGAAAAAAATTTTTTTAGCGTTACGTCTAGGGATTGCTCCCAGCTCCCAGCAGATTTTTTTATATATATTTTTTGTTTTTTTTTGAAAGAATTTTGCAGTCGCTGCAGGGAGTAAATTGGCAGAAAATATTTTTCTTACAGCCGAGAGTTTATGACAAGAATGATTATTTTTTGTTTAATTTGTTGATTATCAAAGATTATTATTGAGACTGATTGTAGATAATATTTAAAGTTTATTGAATTACGTAGGGTAATTCAGTGATTTGTATTGTGATTAAACTTTTTTAAAACTATTTCCAACATTTTATTTCACGCACAACAAGCATTTAACTTATTTTTTCTCTAGTACCGAAAGTATCGAATTTCTCGGTACTGGATCTCCTCCAGTACCGGGAAATACAAATTCGATTTCAGTACCGGTACTGCAAACCCTAGTTACGTCACGTGCATCCACTCTGAAACAGCTGAAACGAGATGTATGACGGCTCAGTCCTAAAGAACACATTCAATCGTGTATAATCTCACTTACACCAATACAACGAAGATGGATTTAGTATGATAAGATCCTCTAAGCGCAAGGTAGAAAAAACCGGCCGTTTTTACCCTTTGGGTACGGAACCATAAAAAGGAACCGTGTAGCGCACAATATCACCCTAGTTTGTCAGACTAAAGTGTCTACATACACAAAGCAACAGTCGGCGACATGTCCTACATCACTAACACTACATAATAATAAAACAAAGTCCCCCGCCGCGTCTGTCTGTCTGTAACCTTTTCACGCGAAAACTACTGAACGGATTTTGTTGCGGTTTTCAATATTAGTTGATTCACGCGGGAGGTTCACGGGTATTAAACATGGACCTATCATGTTTAGGAGCTGAGCATTAACAGTATAAGTGAATCAAGTCTGGGAAAATCAGCTCCTGTGTGTTTTCATGGCGTGTGCTGTCTAATCCGTCAGAGATATAACGAAATTATGTAGGAAGGGATTGTGTATAATAAAATGATCTACAAAAAAGTCCGCGGTAGGATATGTCTATCTCTAATATATACGTAGTTATAAACGTATTTGTGTAGCTATTCAAATTGCTGTAAACCAGTATTGTACCCGTGGCAAGCCAGGTCGCTAGTATTATTATAATATGAAAGAAAGAGAAAAAACTATTATAGTCTAGCGTAGAGGATCTGTGGTTACGACACTGAGGTCAGACTAAGTCAACATACTCGTTGATTAGGCAGCTTCAAATATTCAACGAATTAATTAAGACTTATATTATTTTCAGTTGTTTAGGTACTTACTTTAGGTCAAATATTTAAATCTTTACCCTGAGTACCCATACCAATAACGTAGACACTATCTAGCTAGGCTGTTGCTATGTGGCATGTATTTGTAGGGAGTAATGTGAACGGAAGTGCGTAACAGGAATAAAATAAATCATTGGAGACTACTGTAAGACTGTCTCCAGCAACACATGCGCGGGAATATCGAGTAGATTACCCCTCAAGAAAGCAAACTTAACTTACGTACACTGTTACGCTAACAAACGCTACATGTGAAATGGCCAGAATGTAGCTATAGTAGAGCGCAGCAGAATGCGGCCGACCGCGACCGCAGACAAACCGGTCACATACCGAGACGATGCATTTCGCGACAAGGCGGCTTCGTGTATCATGATACATTTTCACGCCCTCCGGTTATCGTATCGAGCTTTCCCCGAAACAACAGCCCAATTATATGACAATTTTAATAAACAGACTATCTACCTTAGCATGTTCCATGTTAGCTGTCGCTGGTTGTCTGACACTTTTTAAACAGATGTAAGACGCCGCTTTAAAGCACGAAAAGTCGATTTAAAATTTGTGTTTAGTATTTTTGGCGAGTGACGTTTGAACCAGGGGCCTCCGCTTTCAGATTTTGTATGCATAATTTTTATATCATAAACAGTACTTATAGATTAGACATAAAAATATTTCTACAAGCAAAAGCTTTTATAGTAAAAAAGTAAACAGAAAATTTTTATTACGAAGAACTTATTAATCCAATAAAACACTTTCTATAAATAATTTTATAGGAAACGACAACGATGATAACATTACTCCCACATCAAACAAGCCCAGGGTATCCATTTCAAACTGTGTTTTCACAGCAGAAATACAACGCGCAGATCTGTAAATGTACTCCATAAAAAATATAATAAATATTTTAGAATTATACAAGTTAGCTACAGTATCTTTAGTCAGATCTTCTAACAACAACACTTGTGTGTTGCATAAGATAACAGGTAGGTACTGTTTTCTTTTTGCAGCAACAACATCAACAAAACAATATCCATGAGCTAAGTCAACCCGCGTTTCATACAAATATTTTGCACACATCTATATTTTCGTTACTAACTTTCCAACTCAGCTTTGCACGAGGAAATTTTTGAAATCTAATATAGGTAGGTACATATATAAATTAATATATTTGTATATTAGTTCGTATTCTATCTATAGACTCAAAAACTACTTGACAGATTTGAAAAAATATTATTGCATTTGATAGCCCAATTCTTGGGGAAGGTTATAGGGGCATAACGCTACCTACCCAAGGGGGTGAATTTTATTCCTAATACAATCAGCTAGTATGTGTATAATAATAAATTATCGGATTTCCGGAAAAGAAAGACAAACAATAAAACATACTTTCGCATTTATAATACATATTTAAGTTAGGATTAGTAAATAAACAACAGTAACGACCAGTAAAATAAACAACGCAGCAGTCAACGGAGCGAGTTGAATGGCGTATCAAATAATGTATCTGTGACAATAACAATATCCCCTCAGAGCTAAATAATAGATCTGATGCCACTGGCGCAACCAAGTGCCTACGTTATATTTGAATGCCTCAAATTATACACATATAAATAATTGTAATTTGTTCATGTCCTAGCAGGGAACACCCCTACTAAGTAAACGCTCTCTGTAATAATATTATAGAAGTTGAAGGACTGTGTCATTATGTCATTAAATCGATAATTACGATTTATTACTATGAAATTTTGAGTAAGTAATTATGTAGTGCAATTAATGACAAAGTAGGGTACAAATGTAGAGCATAGAGGTATTAAATTGTCTGCCGCTCTATATGATTGTATATTTTTTAATTGTATAAATAAAATATTAGCAACCCCGCTGCCGGCTTCGCACGGGTACAATGTGAGTTTACAACTTATCTATTAGAGATAGATATATATTATGCTACCGCGAACTTTTTATTCTACACAATTCTTTCCTACATCATTTTGTTATATCTCTGACGGATTAGACAGCATACGCAATGAAAACTCGCTGGGGCTAAGTTTTCCCCGACTTGATTCACTTGTACCCTACTGTTAATGCTCAGCTCCTATGCTTGATAGGTCCATGTTTAATACTCCTTCCCGGTGAAACAACCTATCTAATAGTGAAGACAGACAGACGCGGCGGGAAAATATGTATGTAGTTATTTGTTAAGTTAAACAACATTATTTTTTTCCTTCTTCCATAATTAGACATTAAATCTTTGCGTCCCAGGCGAAAATGTAATTGAAATTCTAACATAAAATTATTCTCATCACATAGCTTCCTATGATTTAATAAACTTCTTCAAAATGTTTATTATTCATAGCCATACGCTTGTTATATTGCTTCAGTACCAATTTAAATTAAAGACTGCGAGATACTTCATAAAAAATGTATTTTTCATATTTAGTATTTTAGTCCTGTTGACTCGGACGTTATAATAGATATTTTTTGTTTATATCCCCCAAACGATGTTTAAAGTAGGGTTTCGTTCCAAACTGAAAGATGTCTTCTACAATTCGCTGAAGTCCTAATTTATTTTTACATTCTGGTCTTTCAAATGTATTGTAGCATATAAGTACATATAAGGTCACAAATCGGATGTGTCTAGGGTAGTGCCAGGGAGGGTAGGACGGGGTGCGAGGTCATTGACCCGGCCAGCTGTCGACGTTAGTGCATCGCCTAGAGCACAGAACATTATAAAGAACAATAGAAGTAGCAAGTGGGCGTTCCCGCGTAACCAACCACACATAAGCGATGTAGCATACACATGATTTCCGCACATCTTCTGAATTTTCCCTGAAATATAGAAATACACTTTGTGCTATAATTTCAGTGCAAAAATGATAATTAAACCGCTCAAATAAATTTTCTAAAGATAGCCTAATATACCATATTTAAATAGACTAGTTTTCACACCATTGTCATTTCAGTGCAAATTGTAGAGGCTATGAATAAACAGCCGTAGAGTGTAACGTGACAAGTTTATTGTTGATAATATGTGTCCAAGGATATCAGAGCATCAAAATAAAGAACATAGTGGCCCTGGCCAGGTATAAAGTACTACGTAACAAAAAGGTTTTATATCCACTATTCAAAGGTTACATCGGTTTTCATACAAATATGCTACTTCTACCCCCTTTATAATGTTCTGTGACCTAGCGTCACAATGTTGCTGAGTTTTATAGAGACGCCGACAAACAGACATTACAACGTTGAGTCGTTGAGTGCACTACGGCGCTACGGCCGGCGTTGTTCCCCGCGTTAACTTTGTTTAGTAGTTTATTTTATAAGACTTTATTTTAATGGCTCGAACTGCAATGCGATTATTTAGTAAGGAATTAGTACGCTCGCCACCTGTGGATTTTCTTTTTAATTTAATAAAGGACGGCACAGCATATTGTTTTTAATTGCAGCTTACACTACAGCCTATAATTAATGACCAATTTATAGAATCTACCCCCTCTACCTACTATGGATAAAAAAAAATGTTTAGACGCTTGTTCCTGCACGCCTGACTGACTGAACTTGTAAACACTATATGAATGACCATAACAAGGTCACGAAATGACATGTTTTCGATAAAATATTATACTCATAAACAGGAAATCACCGCCCACTAGCTTCAATAAACGACAAATAAAAATACCGTATCTGATAAATTGGATAAACTAGAACTTATTTTTACATACAATGAGATGGGGATGTTTACTTCTAGTGAACTGAGCAATTAGTAGTTTGGTCGCTTTGTGGACGCAAGACGCACTAAGTAAGAATAAGAAAAACAAAACAATTCTTCTTAACGTTAGTCATCAAAGCAATGGATGTCCTCGTCGAAATAATGGGAGGCGCGCTCAACAGTTATTTACGTTACACGATGCTGCGTGTTATGTTATTATTTTAGTCTCCGGGCTTCCTTGGGAGTAAATAGGCGGATATCGGGAGCGAGTCGGGCGACCGGCCGATGACTCGCACCGTAAATAATGAAGCTTTTTGATGAATGGAGTGAAAGTGGGTCGCGACTCGCGCGTGAACACCGGGCCCCTCCGCGCCGCCTATTGTTTACAGAGCGTCCGCGGCGGCCGGCGATCGTTCCGGGAAACACGACGGACAAAATAGAAATCGAGGCCGCGCCGACACATTTTTCTCCAGTTTCTCCACACTTGGACACGAAAGAATTCCGCATCGACCTGTACGCGATGATAGAGAACGGGAGACGGCAACAAGTGCAAGTGCGCACGTCACGTATCACGGCACGCGGCGTGGCAGTTCGGCAACGTGGCTTTCTGCGAATTTCTGATAAGGTCTACGGCGCCGCGGCGCAAACTACAAAGACGTCAGGTCGGGCCCCTTATCACGTCGAATCCTGTCGAGTTCAACAGCACGCAGTAAAAAAGCGTAAAAATAAAAAATAATCGCGGTGCCCGAGAGCAACGTCCGCGGCGGTTCTTGCCGTCCATAGCAGTATTAGCCAAGTATTAGCAGTGCTAGCACGAGACCTCCGCCGCACACCGCCGCACCACCGCCTATCGCCGCCGGGATCTAATCTCGCCGATGAATGAAAACAAACAGATAGCGTCGCACGATCAAAACAAACGTGTCGACAAATATATTTCACCACAAATACAACTTTGCTAGGGTTAGATAATGCCGGCGAACTAGGTTAGATATGTTTTCGATGTTAGATAAAGTTGTTTTTCTTGCATTACGTAGGTACCTATTAGCTGGTGTATAAAATATTATTCGGGAATGAATTTTGTGTTAGCCGGGGTGGTGTATATTTTGAAACAGACGCGGTCCGGGGTGAAGTACAGCGGCGCGGGTCGCGGGGGCGGGGGCGGAGGCGACGCTTCCTCGAAACAACATCTGCGAACACGGTGATGATTGATCCCCGACACTTAAAACGACGGAGACGTCCCATTCATTTACTACTCTCTTTAACGAGAATATCACTTTGCCACGTGTTAGCTACGGGAGATAATCGTATGTGATTAGGTGGTACCTCGAGCGGTATTGTAATAAATTAGGTACTGAAAATTTTGGGAAGATAATCAATATGGAACTGACCTTTGTGAGGTCGTTGTTGACCGTCGACGCCGACTCCGGCGCAGACCACCAACAGAGCGCACGTGGCCGCCACGGACCACGCGCTCCTCCCGCCAATGTGCTGCATCACGCACTCTCGACTCCTCTTTTCGAGGCAATCACCATATCTGGAACAAAAACAAATCTTTTAAACACGTCTGGACGGACTTGGATTAAAACAGGAAACTTTTCATTTTGAATTTACCATCTGTCAAAAGCGTCCTCCACCTAGCCCGTACGATCCAAAAAAAAGATGCAGGTAAATTAAAGGTTACCTCTACGCCACAAAAACACATTATCCCATACCAGATGCCATGCTAGGTAGTTTCCCTCAATCACGTTTTAGGAAGCATTCTTATGACATTATAACGATATTTTAATACTATCTTAGTCTATAATTTAAAAATAATTTTAGATCTTTATAACTTATCATTACTCAGTAGCCCAATATTACAAAAGATTGCCTACAATTTACATGGATATATTGTATATATATATACTACATATTATCATCTTATTTGAATAGCGCTTCATTGCAAATAGGTAGGTATTTCCATTGGACTAACAAGACTTTATTGTAATTTCATTCATAAGCATCATATCCATTGATGCCGAGACTACAATGTGTGGCATAAAGGCTCCGATAATTAGCGTGGGAGCCAATGTCGTTCCCACGATTAACGGCAGGAAAACTCTGAACTTAGGTATTG
The DNA here is from genome assembly GCA_963924495.1 of Nemapogon koenigi. NCBI lineage: Eukaryota > Metazoa > Arthropoda > Insecta > Lepidoptera > Tineidae > Nemapogon > Nemapogon koenigi. The sequence continues at coordinate 4,778,536 of OZ004630.1, read as the reverse complement.
ACCTAGGTTCAATTGCATAGGCAATCAATCGCGTTATCGATTAATGAAAACCGCAAACGGCACTATATACAAAACTAAGTAATGACATTCAATTACAGGCTACTCTAAATTAAATCGTTGTATAGATATTGTACTCATTAGCGGGAAATTAATTTAATTAATGGAATAACAAATAAAGGTAAAATAAAATGGCCCCTAAATAAATAAACATGCATGAAAGCAGAGTAGATATCTTCTCGATTTAGCGAAAGTTGCGCTGATATTTGAACTTAATTCACCCAATGGCCAATGATTTACTAAACAGGTAAATGAGCAGTCTAATTTTGTGGCAAACAAAGTTATTGCGTGGTAGAGCCGTAGAGGCGATCCAATAAGATCTTACAAAATTAGGGACGGATTGTTACTTATTTGGCTTCAGTTGTGCTTACAAGATAATAGCGCTTCGATACTAACTTGTATTATTCGTGGAACCTGATACCTACCTTTACGACTTTAATAATAAGTGTATACAGAGATTTGCTTAGTACAGAATAATGATTGAACATAGCTTACCTACTCCCCAAAAAACAATTCAATATTACAGACTATGGAGCAATTTCATTTGAAGTGAAAGCATTAAGTATTTACTAAACAAAGCACAACTTGGTCGTAAAACAACCGTTGAACTTAAGTAATTAATTACAAAAAATTTCGACAACAAAATAACGCATCCATCAAACGGGGAAGGAAGATGGCGGGACGTGTAATTTATTGTGTGTAGGGCAGGCAGCACGCACTGACGCACCACGTGGCTCGGTCGGTAGTTCGGCGTGGGGAGATGAAAAGGCGGGAAGCGTCGGTCGAGGACGCTCTAACAGTTCGAGAAGGAACAGGGATGCTCGTAAGCAGGTTTTCCCGCGCTCCACCTGAGGGGTCGGCGACCCGCCATGCCGCCATATTTTGGTAGTAAATAATAAAGGCCGCATTGCGATCGATCTATAGCGGGCGCCGGGCGTCGGGCTGAGTGCGACGGCGCGCCTTGCTCCGCGCTCCAAAACATTGCACCCCGAGTCGACCTCGCCGACCGCTAATGTCACATTTGCATTGCTAATTTCGATATTCCACGAGCCCCCAAATATTGCCGAATTCATCAAATACCTACCACGAATCGGACGTTTGGGCAGTTTGCGTGGGCGATCCACATTTTTATACATTTGGAGTGTGCACATTATTTAAGTATTTATGTTTAATGCTTTCCTTCAATTTCTTTAGAATTGTAGTTAGTTGGTAAAGGGTATTTTTGAAGAGCCAATGTTGTTGATGACTACTTATGTTATATTATTATAGTCATGTCAGTTGTTTGAAAGGAAAATTAACTCTGTACCTATAAAATTTTGAAAAAGAGAAAGTTATTGATGTCGTTCCTATTTCTGGAAATTGGTGTTTGCAACTAGGTAACAGAAGATCTCGAGTATCTTGACGTTTTGAGATCCTAGAAAGCTATAGTTTCCTACATCGACCATTTTAGGATGGCCGTGTGTGTGCGGATCAAGTTGTTGAAAAATTTAACCAAATCAAAGTGTCGATGAACTTCTCAATCACCGCAAAAAAAAGTCTAAATTGGTTCATTAGTTTTATCGCGCGACAAAAATCGACTAAAATTTAATTTAGTGCAACTACTTACATATAAAATATAGAATAGCTGTACCTACACTACATCTAATTAATATTTAGAGCTGAATGCAGTGGGAAGTTCCAGGGTTAGGTCGCAGGATTAACAAAATTTTTCATTATGAAACATACCTAGTACTTATCACCTACTACCCCCTACTACCGCCTATATTTCTAGTCCATTCTGTAATAGAAGCACGACATTGCTTGCACTGTGACTGCCCATAGGTATCTTCCCGGAGTTGTGAGTAAAATCCTTTATTCACCTTCCGATAATAATAAACTCTGCCGAAAAGAAACACTACACCTCTACCCATCAGAGTTAATTAATACATTACCTACCTAAATACCTACTGTCTGGACTTGTCTAAGTCTAGACTCTACCTTAACTTCATTATCCTATTAGGTAGGTATCTAATTACTAATTACGCAATTTGCCAATAGCAAAATAAGATAAAGCTGCTAGCAAAACTGCTAGGTTGCCGAGAGAAAATATGAATACCTCTTACCTACCCTACCAAACACGTTGTTGTCGCCAGGTAGTTGGTTTTTTCATTAAATACCTACTTACAACATATTCTAGATTTTGTAGACATAGATATTATAAATTGTCGTCTTAGTGGCACAAACTGGTGCGTTTTTAAGGCTTCTTTTATTTAGTATACAAACTTTGCATGGCTTCTTTAAATAAATTGTAATTTAAAATTATTTAAAGACAACAATAACAATTTTACATATTAGTTAACATTTTTAACTTATTAATAATGCAGTTTGTTTACCCAATAAGACAAGTATAGAAAAACGTACTTTAGCGCGTCAACTAAGTTGATACTTAATTGATTGATTGAAGATTGATGAATTGGCCATGCTACATATTTATAATATACTTTTTTTATAATTTGTTTTGAAAATATAGCCCATTTTAAGAAACTAATTTCGATATTTTTGTTTTTTATCCATTGCCTCTATTTTTAATATATTTTACAAATTTTACCCGCGAAAAGTAAACGTGACGTCACAAGAATTTAGAACAGGATTATAATCTTGGCCACTACACATAAAAAGTGACAGTCAATCAAATTAACGTCAAGCAAACGTCAGTCAAGGTTGACTAACCTAAAAATTACTCTTGTTTATATACTCGTGTTTATATTTATTTAAATTGAATAGTTTTTTACAATGGCAAGTAAATAGTGTTTCATCCCGTCATGTCCTAATAACAAAGAAAATAATTACACGTAAAATATAATTTATAAAGATGTCATTCAAAGATTGACGATTGCCCTTTTTTGTAGGCAAAGGTATCATTTTTTCATACTGCTTAAGATGACGTCATACATCGGTCAAATTAAGGTTATTGTTTGTTATTGAATATCTTAAAAAGTATAGACTTAATTTAAAATCTGATAAATAGAAATTGTACTGAAAGCTTATATCTCGAAACGGTTTCGAAATCTTCGTTTCTGTTCAAAAAGTTAGCATGGCCAATTGAGTGATATAATATAGGTATAGGGAGCTTGTATTGGCGCGTCCTGAAGTGTAATGTATATGTTTCATAGACTTAATATTTTATATTACTTATTTTTGGTATTGGAAATGTGAGGAAACATGGAAGATCCGATTCCGATAGACTCTAAGGTTTTACATAACAAATGTGCAAACAGCTAGGTATATCTGCTGCGGGACTGATCAGTTTACGTCAAAGACTTTTGGATTTGATCATATAGGTACCTACCTATCGATATTTTTTATAAATACCCATACATTCCGGAGCTATACCTTTCATCAAAATGTTTAGACATCTAGGTATCAAATAGAGTTTAATAGAATAAAAAAAAATAAAAAAATAGAGGGTCTATATTGAAACAAAAATAGGACTTTTTTATAAATTATAGATGCCTAACCTTAAATTGTTTGTAAAGATTTTGTAATGATAGTAACAAAAAGAACCACAACCTATTATAGGTAGGTAGGTACTATTTATATTCTGTGATAATATAAAATGCATCACAAGATAAACAAAATTACCTAGTTAGAATAGTTAAAATAACCAACCAAACTACCTAGGACGTTATTCTAAAATATATAGCTACTTATAGGGTCATTTCATCGTCCGGTATTACATTTTACAAAAGTATAATAATTTTAAGATCTCGATTATTTTTTTGTTTGTTATGTTGGTACAATGTTCTCAACATAAATTTGTGGCAAAACAATTCACGGCTTTTGCATCACGCACGATAATGACACATCGTTGCTTTGGCCAAAAACAACACCGTAATCACACCCCAGCCCCCTGAATCTTTTTCAAACTGAAATGACTGAAGAACGGCGTTTTGCCACGATTGAGGAGATAAAGACCGAATCGCTGGAAGAGCTCAAGGCAAACCAAAAAGTGCATATCAGAAGTGCTTCGAGGATATGAATTGGAGGATTGCGCTGGCACAAGTGTACCTATATTATATCTAAGGAGCGTTACTTTGTAAGGGACAAAATAGATATTGATGAATAAATATTTTCTGAAAAAAAAAGGTAAAAAGTAACTTTTTTTGAACAAACACTGATAACAACCATGGTCATAATAAAGGTTGTTGCTTCTATTTTCTCTCAATAAGGTCATATTTAATGAATAGATTAACAGTAAATAGAAGATTATCGAAATGGACGCGTTTCGGGTGTTAAGGCCGATTTAGACGGTTCTAGTGGTTAGTAGAGTGCGTTAGGATAGTACATTAGTTGAAACATGTAAACGATAGTTTCCAGTACTCGTACTAGTACGTTCCACTCGCCTTTCAACTAGAATCAAATAGAATCGCTTTTTATTTTTGTTTCAAGTGACACCCTCCCGCGCCCGCTCAACCCCCCGCGCGATCCTGACTCGCTACTCGCTGTAGTCTAAACGGTCAGTTTTAGTAACTTGCACAAGTTGACAAGGAGAGTTATGTGTGTTTTGGCCTACAAAATGGGCAATCTACTGGAAGAAGTATAAACGTCACTGGAAACCTACTAATGCACTGGCATGCGAGTGCTACCTACGCACTCTACTAAACACTCGTAACGTCTAAATCGGCCTTTACACAAAATTGCCTCTTACTTTGTTGTCTTAGATTCAGAATTCAGCAAAATTAGGTAGAAAAACATATAGGTAGGTACTTAGTATGTGAATTATGCTACAATTATACCTACTTACTTCTGCAAACAATCTGAGATAGGTACCTACCTACATTTACTTATTAAACTATTTAAAGTAAACGGAGTACGAAAACGAAGCACAATTGGGTTAAATTAACTTATTTTTTATAAAAAATATAGGTAGGTAGGTATGAATTTATAGTAAAAATTCAATTATGGTTAGGAGGTCTCATTTGGTAAATAAAGTTTGCATTTTTATTGTAAAAAAGTTTTTAAAAAAAATTACCTATTAGCTCTGCAAATGTAAAATAGGTTAAAAAATTTAATAGGTAGTTAGGTACTTACCTATAATGTCTTTAAGAATTTTAAATTACTTACAACTTAATTTAATAATATGTGACCATTTGGATAGTAAGTAGGTAGGTATGAAATGAATACCTTAAAGATTGTTTTTTAAGTAATCGGGGACATACATAAAAAAAGATTCCGACGAATTGAGAACCTCCTTCTTTTGAAGATCGGTTAAAATGACATGCAAAGATTGTTTAGAAAAACGGACCTCATTCATCTTCATTCCAATTGGAATTAACTATTATGCTAAGTACCTAATAGGTTAAATTATTTATTTTATTACACATAGATATAGGTAGGTAGGTAAACGCATGTTTATTATGAAGAACTTAAGAAAAACAAGTATATTATCATCAGTTTGAATACGACCGATTAACGATAAGCAGATAAAAAGATTAATCAAGTTATCCGAGTAGTGATCAATGTTTCAGCATGTGAGAGGTGCCTTTGGGTGGACAGATACGTGCGTGTCTAGCTTTATTTAGTGGTGCGTTGTTCGAGTTTGTACGTTTTTATTAGTAGGTAAATACGCAACATTTACTGTGGCGGAGCAAAGTTCGCGTTGTTTACGAAAAGACGCGCGACGCGGCGAGCACGTGGTGCGCGATTGATTGATAAACAATCACGTGCGACTCTCGCCAAGTCTCCACACTCGCCACCCTCGCAGGTGCCTCCCAAACTGTCCCACCTGAGTGGTGCCGCAGCCGGAGTCCGGCCCGGGCGGTGCGGAAACAGCTCCGCGCTTCTCTCTGGCCGCCAACAGGAGCGGCCGCTCCGTATACACGACGCACCACTATCAAAACAATAACAACACAGCACAGCGCGCACACAACACACTACACATGCGAACACAAGCGACGCGCGCGAGCTACTGCCGAGGGGCGCGGGCGCGGGCGGCGGGGCGGTTCGAGCCGCGGAAAGGCGCGCGGGTGGGGCGGGGCCACCTCGAGGAATGCGGCCCGCACCTCTCCGTCGCCCGCGCCCCACGCACCAAAACAAATGCATCTCCGCTCCCAACAAGCCTACCAACCTCGACCACAAGTCATCGCCATGCCGCTCCTTGCAACAATCACAATCCTAAATTATTTTCAATTACTTATTTCCTATTGAAACGAAACAAAACAAACGAGGTTTTTTATGACAGTTTGACACTTGACTTGACTGACACTTTGACATAAGTATTACGTAATTAATCATTTTTTAATCAATCTAGTTGGCGAAGACTTACCTACATTATGTGATCTTGATTCCTAAAAACCATAGCCGAAAAGCATACTGTATTATGCAGTAGATAAGTATGCAGTATGAAAAAGCGGTGAGAGTCTGTCTAGTGTCTACCCAGTGGAAATTTGGCATAGTAGGTACCTATGCATTAATTAATTAGTAATATTACTCATGTAACACAATTTAAATATTTCTGTAACGGTTTTCAAGTCTACCCAACGTACCCTACCAAGGTAGCAAGTATTTCTCATGATATTTTTTGAGACTACGTAACGATGTGGTCAGGGAATTATTTTGAGATTGAAAAGCGAAGTCATATACCTAGCCTTGGGGAACATTAAAAACACATAGGTACCGTAGGTAACATTACAGTAAAGTCTAATCTTATGGGAGTTTAAAGCTCGTTGGCAATCGATAGGAACTTGTCTATCTACTATAAATACTATAAATCCCTAACGGCTTCTGAAAAATACCCTGCAGATTAGTACAAATAAATGGCAAATGGGTTTACTTTGTAGATATTACTTACATTTTATGGAACTGCGTTTAATTTTCTTTTTTCTTTAGCAGACATGCACTTAACTTCTACACTCCACAACTTAACAATCTGTTTATTGGACAGCCTATTTATACTGGAAATTCTTACAATTACTTTATAACTAGTATATCTATATTAAATATTCAAAACAAATTATTCCGTGTTCTTTCTGATGTCTTCTACGTAACTTTATATTTATTATTATCGAATGTCTAAAGTGTAAATAATACACAGATATGCCGAACTGTGACCTAACTTCAAATAATATAGATAAAAGTGGTTGAGTTAAAACGAATTTTCAAAATCAAACTCGAATTGTGAAGGTATTTTAAAAACTCACGCACAGTACGAAACGTCAAACTTCTTAAACGTCTATGATCTACCTATGCAATGATTTCTATTGTCATTGGATCTAGAATATTATGAATTTATAAAGCGAAAATTTCTTTGATAAATAAAAATAGTTTTGAACATACCTAAAATAAAATAAAATATAAGACCTAAGCAGGTACTAATTAAGTATTTATTTGTCTGAAAAAGACTTCGCATCAGCGTTTTCGATTTCCTAGATATCTATAGATAATAGAGTATGTATAGACAATTTCACGCGGGAATTTCGTATCAGCATCCAAGAAGGTACAAGATCCTTATTGTCAGCGTCATATCACTTTGCCCATCCATACTACAGCACCATCACGGCCTTTATTATTATTGCGGTGTGACCACATGCCACATAGACACTGGTACCTAAGTACATAATAATAATATCTACATTTAACGATTAGGTACATAAATAGCGCAAATAGCAATTTGTTATTTTCATAACTAAATAACACGAAAAGTTTTAAGTATTAGGTAGGTACCTACTTATACTTATTCAAGAAAATTCCAGCTCCACCCGCGTAAAAATAGTACAAAATGATGTGAAATCATTAATTTGCTATTAGTGTATAATTTACTTACTACTTTAGGTATAGACCAATGGATAGTATGACAAATTCAAATCCGTTTAGTGTGATTTATTTATTGAATAGCTTCCCGCCCGACTTCGCCTGTGGTTACTTTGAAATGTGGCTTAAAATTTTAACCCGAAGGAATTCAACTAAGTATCTCCGTTTAAAACATCACGACGATCCGTTACTTTGTTCTGACGTGAAAAAAGGACAAACAAACACAGTTCATTCAAAGGAAGGATTCATCTAGCTCATAGGCTTGACCAGCTACATAAATGACCCCGCATCCTACTCTCCCACTTCCCACTGACGACATGTCAGTCCTAACCAGGTCCTCCCGTGCACGCCCTGGTGCATCACGACATGTGATTCCGCACTGCAGTCCACCAACACAGTCCATCACAGCTGACAACGCTAAAATGGATGTTGGTTTCAAACTGTATCGACCTCTGGTCTGGGAAGGGAGTCATGTGGCGGTCGATAGATGTCGCACCGTTACTATCTCATTGAAACCTGTATCACGCCATTGAAAATATTTAATAGATTGGCATATAATATGCAACTTTCCAACGATGTGCGTTGGGGATAGGGAATGCAATCCCGCAAGATAATTTCAATCCCGGTATTTGCGGGACTGAACCATCTTAGTCCCGCTGGATCCCGGTATTAGCGGGATGACGCATGGTGGACATAGACCTCTGAAATCAATCGTAAATAATCGTAATAAAGATCTAATAGACCTCGTTTTCATGGTTTTAATTTTAACCCAAATTAAACAAGCTTTTTACCAAGCATTATATTAAATGGTTTATTTAATATAATAAATATAAAAAATAAAATTCTTGGAAAAAGTCGCAGGTGTGACGCAGGTGTTTGCAGGGTACCTGCTGGTTCCAAAAATAATATTTCTTATAAAGTTCAGTTTGATTTTGATTTATCTATAGATTATATAACAATCAATATTCAATGAATAAATCATTGCATTGCGTCATAATAAAAAATTTTAACTGGCAACATATAAGTAATCAAACAAGGGGCGCGGGTGGGGAATTCCTTGCCTTCACACCGTTCCCCTAGGGCTCGGCGGCGCCCCGCATCTTAGAGAAACACGTATGTACCACACTTCTCTGTAATCCCGCCAGTCCAGCGGGATCCCGCAAATTTTTCGACCGAGATTAATCCCGCAACATGTATGCATCCCGCATATAATAATCGGGATCCCGGTATCCCGGTATTGCATTCCCTAGTATGGGAGTATTCCTTTTACTCATAGTCGTTTGATTGTTGTATGTATTGCCATTTCTATATTATTATAGAATTATGTAGGTAGGTACCTAAGTCTCCGGTCTAAGAAAACCAAATTGTTTTTTAGAAATTCGATTTTACTTGTGCATTTTTTTAAATTTTTGTCGCCTTCTGAAAATTTTCCCCGACGTGGAATAGTAGCAAGAATACTGGCTGCATTTCCCCGCTGAATCACGATGCTGATTCGTTGAGCGAGGAAGGAGCCAGCCCTCTTGTCACCAGAAGAGATGATCAGTCGAGGGAATAAATCTTTAATAAACTTTTTGGCATTTGAACCCCACGGACCTAGAGTTTTTATTTTATTTTTTAGATATAGATTCCATAAATGAACAGATCTGTCACAATAAAAACGGTTATTGATTTAACCAAGCTTTTTATTTCTGTTTGTCGGCAAAGTTCAGGACCATACATTGAGAATATTTTATTTTACTGCCCCTTGGGAGCCTGGCTCTGGCCTACTTTTTTAATCATTATGAAAATATATTTTTCATTTTTCCACACTACCTATATCTTTACATTCTTTAGGTGAATGATTTTGATAGATATATATCTAATTAAAATTAAATAAAATTGATATGTTGTTATGTTTTAGGTTGGTTTTATAGAAGACAGCGTTGAAGAGATCTACGGAGGATACAGGGAGAAGTGACGGAATGCTGAGATCAGTAGACCTAATCTGAAGCCTGAACATGATCGACTTATCGCGCCAAACAAATAATATCCCCAGTCAAAGAACTTAAACTTATGTGTTGATTCCATATAAAATGACGTAATCTGTATTAATTAGTGAGCTCGAGCAAATATGTGCTAGATCGTAAACATGACCCCTATTTCTACAAATAAATAATGACTGTCACATAGTATTTATGATATTAATGTTATTTTATATAAAACTTAAAATTCTGAGAACGGTGTCACTTAATCGACACGTGTAAAGTAGGTAGGTACCAAAATCGATTGTTTGTCATAGATGGCGAAAACATCCATTCTTATCAAGTTTGCGGATTTCGCTAGTTCGTAAACGTACTGTCGTTTTTATTGCTCAACACAATTACACGTGTTATTTTTAGCAGAGTAGGGTTTTTTACAATGATTACTTTCGGATTTACCTATTTTATGGCCTGCATATTGTTTATCGACAACTTCATAGAATCTAAAATTTTATACTCCTTGTGAAATATAATATAATAATATAAGCAATGTAGGTATTATGAGTAGGTACCTACCTAAAATAAAATGTGGGGGGTTGACGGTTGCCTCTACAGAACATTATAAAGAAGGTAAAAGTAGCATATTTGTATGAAAATCGGTGTAACCAAATGTTTGTACTGGAATGACAATGTTATGAAAACTAACTATTTTTTTGTCTATATTTCCACCACACCTTCACGGCCTATAAATATCTTGCGGTTGCAATAATATAAACAATGTAGGTATTATGAGTACCTACCTAAAATAAAATGTGGGGGGTTGATGGTTGCCTCTACAGAACATTATAAAGAAGGTAAAAGTAGCATATTTGTATGAAAACCGGTGTAACCAAATGTTTGTACTGTAATGACAATGTTGTGAAAACTAACTAATTTTTTTTGTCTATATTTCCACCACACCTTCACGGCCTTTAAATATCTTGCGGTGTGGTCAGAGACACCAGTAGGTACAGTGTCAACTTTCTTGCCGCAGTTATCCATATAGAACAGAACAGGTTGCAAGCCTGTTGAATGGACCTAGATGTGTCACCTGTTATTTTTAGAAGTACGGTTTTACGTGCCCTCCGAAACACTATTTATATTGTGGCTATATTTTAGAAGAAATTTTGAAGATGTGTGGAAATCATATACATTATTGGCTACAGCGCATGTGTGTATACGCGGGATCGCCCACTTGCTACTTCTATTGTTCTTTATAATTTTCTGTGGTGGTTGTCCTCATAAAACAGATTGACAAAAATATTTATTGAAGTAGGTAAACAACCGCTTTTAAAAATATAGCTACTTAACTTACCAAAGACATTAAATATAGTAGTATATATTTAATCTCTTTGTTACTTATACCTACTTACATACAAGTTAAACATCACATAAATAATGAAGTTATTCTTAGCACTTTTATCAACGTTTGTTTTTGTTTTTGGCTGAACAGAATCAAGGATATGTAAGTATAAGAACGCTCGAATATTAAAATTCTAAGGATAGGTCAGCCGCGAGGCATTCCAGTGTTTATTCAGTCACTTGTGATGCTTCAAAAGGGAAAATTTTAAAAATATTATTTTGTGGGTTCAAGAATAAGTGGTATGATAATCTTATATTATATTATTGTGAGATATTTGGCGCCCTTTTTATCATATGCCCGTAGTTCACCTTATCTATTCTGAAAAACAACTTTTTATCAATGAAAGGAGTTTGTTTGTTAGTATGTGTAGTGGGCAAGTGCAATGTTGGGCTGAGTGTTGTAGGTTCTGTAGGTAAGGTATACGATTCATATACGTATTCATATATACAATTCACTTCTGAGTAAAGTGATTCATCATCACCGAGTCGGACATACTGAAAAACATAGCTATAAAAATGAAAATTGTCATAATTTTTTTCGAATATCAACCCCTAAATTTAAAGGGGATAATATTCTTTTAGTTGAATTTACTTGAAACTTTACATAAATAAATACCAACACAAAAAATGAAATTAGTATTTTAACATTTCCTAAATTCGTGGAAAAACCTTAGGAAAAACCCATATATACATACCTAAATTGGTATTGGGAAAAATATTGAGTTGCTTGATAAGCACATAAAGACAAGTTAATTAATGGAACAGTTAAAAGTTAAAAGGTGGTTTTCATCAGATGTGATTATTTTTCACTTTTAAAAATTTTTTGAAGCTTTTTGAAATATATTTTGCACTTTGCCTGAAGTTATTGATTATTAGCCAATTTTTTGAGGCTATACCTAACTAGTGACCAGGTCTGTTGAGGTATATATGTAGATGAAAAGGCATCTTTGTACGGTTTGTCCGATAATGTACATAGATTTTTTATTATAAGGAGTCAGTTGGGTGCCAAACTATGATACAAAATTAAATGAAAAGTCGCGGGTTCGATTCCTACATCCGACAATGTACCGGCACTTACCTAACAGATTTTTACCTAAGAGAATTAAAAATTTACTTACAGTAATAGATAAATAATAATTTTAGAAACACTGGCTGCGTTACCTCGCTGAATGATTAAACTGATCAAAGGACAAACAAACAAATACGCTTTCGCATTTATAATAATTAGTTAAGAAGTTAGGATTCTTAAAATTGTTTTTTGTACGTAGAAAATGTGTTCAGGAAGCTCAGGTGTACAGTAGACTGTACTATAAATATTCGTGTATCATTATGGTTTATCACACATATTCGATCAGTAAACATCCTACTTGAGGCGCACAATCTCACCCCAATTAATAAAACGTTTGATGTTCCCTTCCCTCACGTAAACATAAAAAAGGGGTGATTCGTAAAAAAACTAACAAACCGATTAAAAACGTATTCGCTACAATTTCAACTAAACTATAGTATTTCATTCCCCGCTTCAACCGTGCAAAAATGTTAAAATGTCTTCTTCACATCATCACGACCTGAATACGACGCAGTGTGGACAGAGGCATCCAGTAACAGTGTCTACTTTTGTTTTGCCAGTTCTCCATAATAAACAGAACAGTGGAGCCTGTTGCTGCACAAATGGACTTAGATGTACGGTAGGGAGTAACGTGTTTCACAAAGAAAATTGATGTTTAACATTCCAATTCTGTTGTGTTTTCGTTGCGTTTAGCCTATACGGTCATATCATAATTTGGAAAGTTAAGGCTGCATGCAACAAATGCTTTTGATAAATTACGTCTGATCATTATAATCTGATATGATCAATATTTCTTTCAATAAATATCAAATCTAAAATGATTTTCTAACTGGCCAGTATTCCAATGTTGTCAAATGATATAAACCTTTGATAAAATAAGTACAAAATTATAGATACGTGACCATCATTCTTTTGTGACACCTAATTTACGAGTCCACGGGCTCAAAGATTGTCCGTCGCATTCATCAATGCTGTCGTTGCACACGTTGTTTAAATATATAGAATATAGATGTTTAATATAATTAAAATGCTATCTTATGTGTTTCGCGGGTGCACAAATCACTCAAGAACAAAAACTAAATTAGTGTGGTCACGTGTGGTCTAGCTGCGACGGACCGGGATTGTTTAATAAATGTTATTACGTAAGGTATCTATATTTTTTGTTTTATCAAAGGTTAGGACAGAATCCTCCATCAAAATTACATCTTGATATATTTCAACCTTTTTTTTTAGACAAGGAAATAATAATTATACATCAAAATGTTTCTCAACTAATTAAAACCATTTTAATGGTCAAAATACTGCAGCACCAATGTGACAATTCCTAGCAGCCTCGGTTTTAACTGAAAATGTTTAGATAATTTCACAGCACATTTTGATAAATTTTATTTTTTAGAAAATGCACAGTTACATCTCTAGCCATATGGAAAATAATTTATTGTAGGTATAACCTAATTAATTTACAAAACGCACCAATTCTCGTACGGAAAACGAACCCAATGTTACTGAATAGGTCATTGTACTGAATAAGCTCCTACTCTTGTTATAAATCATGGATATGATAACAATGTTAATTGGTGTGAAAGGGAGAACTGGGACAAGTAAGGGGGTGAAGGGGTGAAGGGGTGAAGGGGGGATGGAGTTAAGTTACATCGTCGCAGGAGGCGAAACGGTTTCACAAGAGACGTTCTACGTGCTAATTGATTACACGGTCATCCGGCCGTACCTTAACTAAGTGATATAGTTATATAGTGAGGTTATATTTAGATATTATGCTTGTTTGTACCTGTTACAATGACCTGTCATAAAGCAATATAAAAGGAAATATGGAGTAATACAACCGATGAGCGTGCCTCGTAGCATACGCTCTGCCCATACGCATACGCCGCTCTTTTGTTCTTACTGCGCTTTTGATCCTTTCGCACGGTGTCACTAGGGTTGCCAACTCTGTGCATCAGAAATCCGGGAGGCGGAATAAAAAAGTTGTATTTTTTACACGCGAGCAGCTTGCAAAGTCTTTTGATTAGAAACGTTAAAACATTAACTGAACGCAAGTCTACCCTCTTTGTTTAACTTGCCACAACTTCACGAACTTCTTGCAGTAATAAGTAATCGTCATAAAATTTATCCTCATTTATTTGCCAGATCTTTTAATTCATTCCAATCAATTTTTTCTTGCAATATCAAAATACTCATAGTGTCTGATGGACGCATCCAATAATATGTTTTCGGCTTGACTCGCTGCGGCAATGCGGAGAAAAAATTCGGGAGATTTTAGCAGTGTTCCTGGAGCCGGGAGATCTTAAAAACAATAGACTTATGTTAAAAACGAACTGCCTTTTTCCGGAATTCCGAAGAGTTGGCAACCCTAGGTGTCACGCGTGTTGTGTGGCAAAGCACTGAGATGCTTATGATGCGTATCTTTTTCTTTTATATTGATCGAAGGGGTAAAACTCAATAAGAATATGTACTTTAATCGACTCAGTGGGCACGTAAAGTGTTCTCACTTCTTATAAAAATAACAGATATACATCTAGAACCTAATGGATCAGCAACAGGCTTGCCACTGGCAAAAAGTGAACTACTGTGACTAGAAAAGATGTGCTTGTGCCTAATACTAAATGAAATTGTTTCAGTGTCTGGTGCGTATGCAATCTCGGCATGGCTGCTGCACTTTTGCCAAAGTTCTATGGTCAGCTTTTCTATTTGCTACAAAAATACTTCGTCCATATAAAGCCCTAACTAGTGTCTCTGGCTACGATGAAAGGTATATAAAAAGGCCGCGTGATGGTGTGTTTGTAAGATTCATGCATGACAAAGCTGTAGACGAAAATATCGCGCCAAGTGAAAAATATTCCACAGTTCAAGACCTCATCGAGGTACATTAAAGTATGCTACAGAGTGTAAGGTTAATTGGCAATATCATCGATTGGCACAGAACACGACTCTTGCAGACGGACGATTCAATTTTATATACTCCTCTGATTGCCCGCTACTTCGTACGCGTTGTATTAGGAATACAATTCACTCCCTTAGGGTTAAGGTAACGCGTGATGTTAATAGCCTTCCTCAAGAATTGTGATATCAAATGCAAAAATATTTTTTGAAATCGGTCCAGTAGTTTTTGAGTCTATGGAACACGAACAAACAAAGAAATATTACTTTTTATACATTAGATATCGGACTTTGATCTCAAATTCCGGTACATAGTAAATTAAATACGCAATAATATTTTTATATATAATATCTAAATGAAAAAAAATTCACACTTATATTCACGTAAACCTTCGTAAAGGAATTGCAAAATTATCAAATGCAAAAAGAATTTTTAAAGCCAGAGATTAGCGCGTTGAAACAAACAAAACTTTTCAGCTTTATTATTATTAACTCTCTAAGTTATTTTATTTTATCATATAATGTGATGTGACCATCATGTTGTTGGTGTGTGTGAATGTGACGTCATCATCGCCTAGAACGTTTTCGCGGGAGGATTTAAAAATAAACTTCTAATTATTTTATTAGGTATAATAAACTTGCAGCTATAGTTGAAAACTATTTAAAACTATAAAAAATTTCTACACCCCACTCTTTGTTAAATACATAATTCACAAGGTTCACAGAGTGTGAAATAAGAAAATAATTTATTCGCTAACTTTCAGGTTGTACAGTAGAAATATTTATTTAATTATCTCTTTCGGCAAGTTGTTCATATTTATAAAATTATATTACAAACTAAAAGAAAATCAGTGCCTTTTATTTTTTACAAGTATGAAAAAATCTTGAGGCGAAGTTTACAAAATACAGCCTTTTAAATTTTACGTAGATAAAAGCATAGTTTGTGTCTGTTGTAGATCGTGATTTTTAACCGACTTCCAAAAAAAGAAGGAGAAGGTTCTCAATTCAGACCGTATTTTTAACCGACTTCGAAAAAAAAAGAAGGAGAAGGTTCTCAATTCGGACCGTTTTTTTTTGTATGTATGTACATCGATTACTCCGCCAGTTGTGAACCGATTTTGATGGTTTCTTTTTTAATCGACCAATAATTCTTCCGGATTGGTCCCATTTTTATCTCATAAAAATTGGTTCTTTAGTTTTTCAGAAATTTTGAAAAAACTGACCTTATAAGTCAATTTTTCGTAATATCTCGATGAAATATGTACCGATATTGACTTTTTATGGATATAATAATTTCTTGACATTATCTCACAGTCATATGACGAAAATTGGTTCAGTAATTTTTCAGAAATTCAGTAATTTGTCTCTGTTTACTGCTGAAAATTATATCAGAGAAAAGCCTTAGCAACGGTTGCTATTGACACGAAGTTGTCAATTTTCGTATCGACGGTAGTCTAGCGGCTAAAGGTATGGGATGCAGCGCAGGATGCACATTGCTCGAGGTTCAAATCCCATCCACCGCAGTATTTTTTTTAATTATCCATCATTTTTTTTTAGTTGTGTTATTATTTATTTCTCAGGGCAACAAAATCACTTAAAAGGAAAAAATAAACCTTTTAAAAAAAAGTGTACCGACTTTAAAAATTTGCACTGAAAAGTAAGAAATAATAAAAATTTCGTCGTAGAATTTGAAGACGGTTGGTGCCAAATTAGAAATAATTTAGTACCCAAATTCACTAATCTAGATAATTAATTCATTAGGAACCTACGATCATCAGTACAAACACAGATAATATTGAACAGATCTTTATGTCCCTAGATGTTTACTTAATTTTGTATCCTAATTTGGCACCAACCGTCTTCAAATTCTACGACGAAATTTTTAGTATTTCTTACTTTTCAGTGCAAATTTTTGAAGTGGGTACACTTTTTTTTAAAAGGTTTTTTAAATATTTTTTCTTACTTTTCAGTGCAAAATTTTTGAAGTCGATACACTTTTATTTAAATGTTTATTTTTTTTCAAGTGACGGTAGGTTGGTACTTAATTTAAATAGTTTATACAGAACCTAACAGAATTATTCTACTGCGTTAAAAATTTGAACTCCCTAAAGTTAATCATAATGCACTTGGCTAGACTATAAAAACACACACTTTAAATAATAATTAAATTAATTTTCCAGACAGACAACAAGTTTAGCCGAGTGTTGAGCGGAATTTGTTAAAACAAACATCAAACCGTACACCTTTTTAATTATAAAAAAATTAAAATATGGTATATCTTTCCGTGAACACTAATTAGACTTCCTCCCATCGGACATGCACTGCTGGTCGAACATTTACACCTTCCAGAGAAAAAAGTTCACAGGAAATTACGATACGACATGATATTATAAGCTCTTAGGGTTCCACAAATAATATTTTTGTGCGGTTTCTCCTTATTACATGATCCTACTAATATATATCGTATATTATATTATATCGTAGCTTTCTATTAGTGAAATATTTTTTAGAATGAGTTCAGTAGTTTGAGTGATTACCAGTTACATCAAAACTTACAAAATTTACCTCTTTATAGTCTTCTTCTATCTATACCTATAAATAAAAATCAATTGTCACATTAGACAGATAGAATTAGCTGAAAATCCCTTGATAAAGACGGAAATCTCCACTGCAATATAAAAAATACTACGGTGTACTTTTCGATAATAGAAAACGATTAAAGCAAATCTGTACCAATGGGTTTTTATAATAAAAAGAATCTATGTACATTATCCGACAAACCGTACAAAGAGGCTTTTCCATCTATATACCTCAACAGAGCTGGCCACTCGTTAGGTATAGCCTCACAAAATCATTGGCTAAATGAGGAAGACTTTGTCTTCCACTGGGTACCCTGGGGCCGGCAACGGTTTCCGGGAGCTGTAAGGCAACTCGTGAAGAAAAATTTTGTACCGATGAAAATTTCCGGTACGGCCCCAAAAAAAATGGTTAAAATGGCCAAAACATGTTTGTCGCGTCTAGAAGAAAAAAGATCCGCAATTTCGAGGACGAACAAAATGAGCCGCGTTGGGTACAAATCGTTCCAGACGTTTCTTTGCAAATTGCAATAAATCGTAATTTTGGGCCATTTTTTCGAAATTCAATAACTCGCGTTTCAATATGACGGAACATCACTTGAGAACGTAGCTCGACCGATTTGGCTGATTTATTTTTGTTGTGTTCGTAATAAATTGTCAGGACAAGGTTTTTAGGAAAAAAAAATTGGAAAAGTTGCCCGGAAAATTGTGAAAGTATTTTTTCTATGGGATATTTGTATGAACTCAAGACCATAATATGGGGGTGAACGTTAATATGGGCCCCACGGGCGAAGCCGGGCTTCAATGTTATTTCAAATCATACTTGCAAGGGTCGTAAAACAATTTAATCTTCTCGTATGACTCGTCAAGTTCAGTTACGTCAAATACATAAGTCAGCGCCATAAACTTGTTAAGTAGAGTAAGTATGAGTATTATACAATGTAATAAAAATATATTCGATTACTTATATTGCTACATATTTCACCGCAGTAGTTACTAAACTGACCGATATAGGAAGACCTTGGATTGGATGATTGTTTTTGAAACGTGGAGTCTTTGGGTCATTGTCCACTGTGCGTTCCCTAAGTGTTGTTCTTGAATACGGGGTGTTATCAAAAGGCTTGTGTATCTATTTTGTACCAAAAAAATTCTAAACGGTTACCAAAATGGATGAATGGTCACCAAATTACGTTTCCTAAAATATTATGAAATAGATCCATTTTTGGTATTATTGACTGCCATAAAAATATATAGACGCCTTTAAAATACACTTTATACTTAATAAATTTTATACTAACCTAACCTAACCTACCTACCTTACTTGGTGACCATTTATCCATTACTTGGTGACCATTTATCCATTTTAGAAACCAAATAAAATATTAGTACAAGGCGTGCGATTTTCTGATGTTTTTTCTATTATTTTGGATCATAATATGATATACTTTAGGACACTTTTAATAGTGTCAATTATTTTATTTGGAGTTGTTTATTTTATTTGGTGCCTAAGCTTAGAGTCTTAAAAATATTTTTGGTGTCCGCGTAAATTATACCCTTATCAAAATAAGCTCCCAGTGTACCTATATATATTAAAATCTGTGTAAAAATCAAAATGAAATGTTTCAGCAAGTAAATTATATTATATAATAGATAAAAGTAGGTGCGTCGGTGGCCGAGTGGTTAAGAAGACCACGGGTTCGATCCCGGATCCCGGCCCTGTACCAATGAGTTTTTTAATTAAAAACTTATGTATATAATCCGACAAACCACACTTAGAAGCTTTTCCATCTAAATATACCTCAACAGAACTAGCCACTCGTTTGGTATATAGCCTCACAAATACCATCGGCTAAATGAGAGAGACTTGGTCTTCCGCTGGGTACCTGGAACTGTAACCACAATCCGTGAATATAGAAAAAAAAAGATAAAAGTATTTTACAATTTTAATTATTTTAAGAAGTGTTTTTCAGGATAATTTGTACCTATTTATTGTCTGTACTCAGTCATGTGTCTGAGTGTTCATTGCCTGAGGCTGTCTGTCTTTACGTTTTTTCCAAAGTTTGACCAGAATGGGCTTTGAAATAGCTGACTAGCCTTTGATGAATCTTTTAGAAAGAATCTCGTTTCCCAAATAAGGAGCAGCAGAATCTAGGTTACTAAAACCAAAACCATAGCTGACCATAACTCACCATCCAAAACAGCATGATGAGCCATTGTGAGTTGTCAACAATTAAAATTATAATTTGAATACATTTCCCGATGATGTAAGTTCGCACGTCGTCGCTTCGGGTCGTAGTTGACCTCAATCGCCCCCAATCGAAGGGCCAAATTGTCTCTGCCGTGTATATAAATAGATATACCTACATATTAACGTCCACGCTGTTTATTTTTCTTATTTGTATATACGAACTGAAAAATCAGCTAATAAATATATATGTGGACGTAAGTAAATTATAATTCGCTGTCTTCCTGAAAATTTATCTACTTTGTTAAAAAAACATACATAAATATACACATCCATTACCCACCTGATCGTAGCAATAATTAGTTTGTCTAACTGAACTGGCGCGAGATATTATGAGGAAATATGGAATCTAGGTGTATGACTAAAAGAAAGTGGGAGACAAAACATTGTGTAACTTTGTACAGCGTTTATTAGTAAGGGGGTAAGTATACAGGGATTGTGACACTGTACGTATAAGTAAGTAATTTTCTGAAAAGCATATACTAGAGTTTCATACATTTCCGATGAAAAAACGGAAACCCTTATACGTCTGTCTGTCTATACTGTCTGTCTATATGTCTGTCTGTATGTCTGAATCTACTGGGCGAAAAAAGTTGAAACTTGGTACATATACCTAGAGTTTCATGACCCAAATTACGGACGTGTATAGGTTTAAAGAAAATGTACGAAAATTGACCGTCCCCCCCCCCCCCTGCCTCAGTAAAAAGATAATAGGGAATAAAAATCCTGTCTTAATAGAAATGTTCTGATAGAAAAAATTTTAGGGATAAAAGTAGCCTATTCCGGCCCTCCTTAGGTATTACTGTACAAAAAACATTTCGATCCGTTGCTCTGTTATGGCGTGAAAGAAGGACAAAGAAACAAACACGATAACGATAACAGAAGCTGGCGCGAACAGAAACTGTAAATTTTCAGATTGATTCCCAAAAGCATTTCTTTTTTTAACCAGGTAAAAGTAACTAAGCAAACGTATAACAAGTTGTTTTGCAAAGTTTGTGTTTCCCTCCCAACAATATCAAATAGTTGCCGTTTTCAACGAAATTAAATCTCGCCTTGTGAATATACATAATGTTGTTTAAGCACATTACAACTGAATTATTGCGGTGCATTTGGCACCGACCTATAGGCGCCAGTTTTGGTGAAAATTTGTTATCGTGTCGTGTGGAATACTCGAAAAAATACAGCATACAGACACTTGCTTCATAGTCGTCACGTTATTCGTCAAGTTATTTTTTATTGCTTTTTGTTTTTATGGTCACACGCTGATAGTCGATGAGCAACAATTTACACGTGTAAGAAGGAGGTTATTGTCCCATCCAAGCAATATTATTTATTTTTTACAGTAACTTTGTCACGGACTTACTATAAACCTACTTGTGATCTTTGAAACAATTAGTTTTTTTGTCGATAAACTGAAAAGTAACAGTTAAAGAAATGACACATCTAGGTACGAGGACGAGGAACGACTCAGAAATTCCTAATCGTAAGCCACGACCTAAACTCGTGGTTCGGGCCATAGATACTATACGTTCGGGCGCAACGATCACGTCATGCAATACAACGACGGCACTTTGTCCGTTCTTGCTGCAGAAGTGAGAAGGGCATAATGTGTCGCTTCTCGGAATAAGTGCAAATAAATCCCTATTAACACATCGTTCAATAAGTCCCGGGACTAACTATGAAAACAACATTTTATCTGCAAAATTCTTTATTATTCATCAACATTATCTCCTTCAAGTGTAATACAATCATTCCAACGCTTCTCTAACTTTTCAATGCCATGTTTGTAGAACGATTTGTCTTTTGACTAAAAATGAGCCTCAGTAGCAGCGATCACCTCCTCATTCGAGCCAAATCTTTTTCCCTGGAGCATCGTTTTGAGATCCGCAAAGGGCCAGTAGTCGCTGGGGGCCAGATCCGGCGAGTACGGAGGATGGGGAAGCAGTTGGAAGCCCAATTCGTTGAATTTGGTCATCGTTTTGATTGACTTATGGCACGGCGTTATCTTGATGAAAGATGACTTTCTTCTTCTTCATGTGTGGGCTCCAATGTGGGATCCAATAACACCATGTAGTAGTCGCTATTGATGGTTTTTCCTTTTTCGAGGTAGTCAATGAAAATTATACCATTCGCATCCCAGAATACGGACGCCATCACTTTGCCGGCCGACTGTTGTGTTTTTGGACGCTTCGGGCGGCTTTCACCGGTCGTACGCCATTCAGCTGACTGCCGACTTGACTCCGGAGTGAAATGGTGAATCCATGTTTCGTCCACTGTCACATATCGACGCAAAAAATCCTGTTTATTGCGAGTAAACAGTGCCAAACAGCTCTCCGAATCATTGATACGTTGCTGCTTTTGTTCCATTGTGAGCAAACGCGGCACCCATTTGGAAAAAACCTTTTTCATAGCCAATTTTTGGTGCAAAATAGTAAATGCACTACCAGTTGATATGTTCACCATCTTAGCTATCTCGCGCACTTTCATTTTGCGGTCACCCATCACGATTTTCAATACTTGCTTGGTGTTTTCGGGAGTTACTGCCTCATTGGCCGACCCGAACGTTCCGCATCATTTGTATCAGCACGACCGCGTTTGAAGTCAGCATACCACCGACAAATGGTTGTTTTCGACGGAGTAGGGTCCGGATAACGTTTTTCAAGCCATTGCTGAGCTTGAACAGTGTTTTTTCCCATTAGAAAACAATGTTTTATCAACACACGAAACTCGTTTTGGTAAATTTTTTCACGATTGCAAAGGTAGCGTCACTTTAACCACTATAGCTTTCTTGGTTATGTTTCGAATTACATCAAATTTTGAGACATCTCATCTAAAGGTTGGTACTTCTGAACCTTGGTATATACATGGCATTATTAGCGCCATCTCTACGCTAGTCCCGGGACTTATTGAACGATGTGGTAATATAAATGCGAATGTAAGTTTGTTTGTTACGCTTTCACGCAAAAACTACTTAACCGATCATCATGAAACTTTGCACATATATTCTTGGAGGTATTAGAAGTAACATAGGATACTTTTTATTATCACGGCATGACGACGGGAACGGGGTGGGCAGAGGTGAACATGACAAAAGCTATGTATGAAGTGTATGTTTGCCAACATTTTGAAATAGTCACGTACGAAGTCGTAAGAAACAGCTATTTCTAATATGTTTATACTAGCTATCCACCCCGGTTTCGCGTGTGGACAATATTAACTGAAACGGCTCGACCGATTTTCGTGAATTTTAGTGTGCATATCCGTTAGGGTTGAGAATCGGACAACATCTATTTTTCATCCCCCTAAATGTTAAGGGTGGTCCACCCCTATTTTTTTTATAGGTAGGGTAGGGGTAGGAGTAGGGGTAGGGGTAGGAGTAGGGGTAGGGGTAGGGGCAGGGGTAGGGGTAGGGGTAGTGCGGGCAAGTCAACGTTTGGGCAGGACAACGTCTGCCGGGTCCGCTAGTAATTTATAAAAAAACGATCACATGCAGGGAAACATCTTCTTAATCAATACTAGGTACTGAAATTACCTACAGATTCGTATAAAATTTAAACGTTAATCCCTTCAGAGTATGGTCGTATGACTAAAAAGGTGTTTTTGAAGAGGTGATTTCAAAAATTTAAGTTATCGAGAAAATTTTCACCAATCATGTTTTCATCCTACACAATACTAGATAAAATCCTCTAGCTTTCGATGCCCAAATTGTATGTTCATAGCATTCGTAAAATTCGAGAATGAAATTTAGAAATCAACCGAAATTATTTGTTCCTAAGATAAGTCCCCTTAAGTGCAGCAACGGGCTTGCCGCCTGTTCTGTTCAATATGGACAACTGGCAAAAAGTGGACACTGTTACCGGTGTCTCTGGCCACACCGCAAGGTATAAAGGCCGTGAAGGTGTTTTTTTGTTATAATATTCTGAAGTATTCGTGACACAATCCTTCTACTAAAGTTTTATATCTTATTATATTATCATCGGCTAAATGAGGAAGTCTTTGTCTTCCACTGGATATCCTAGGGCTGGCAACGGTTCCCGGGAGCTTTAAGGTAAAAGTGAAGAAAAAAAGTATTTTGTTTGTTCTTTTTTCGCGGCAAACGGAACAACGGATCGAACATTTTTTTTGCACGGTGACATAGGCTACTTTTTAAATCTGATAAAATTTTGTCACATTTAAAAAAAATCACGGGCGAAAAGTGTAAAATATAAATAAAAGATATCTACTCCCCTTATACTCCCGTATATACCCTAACACTTTTTATCGACTTTTTGATTCTTACAGTTACTGCGGTACATATCATAAAAACACTATGCGGTCGTAGGTCTTTTTTGTGATCTACAATCTTGATTTGTTGTATCTAGATTAGACGTAATGCTAAAGAAAGTACCTACACCGACTGCTGTTTGTTTGTTTACATACATACCTTCACGACTGTTTCGCAAAGGGGTAGGTGGAGTATGGAGGGCCCTTCTCTCGATTTTTGCATACTTCTTGTGCTTCATCCACATGAACGTCTATTTTTACTATTTGAACTTTTTTAAGAACATCAGATCGTCTCGGTCGTCCTTTCGGTACTACAGCTGTTTAATATTGTGCAAACCTTCTCAGCATTCCCCTTTCAATTTTATATAGGTACAACACTATTGATTAGTCCACACTTTTCACGTACTATTTCTCACTCTATCTCTGAGTGATATATTACACATATTTCATTATGATCTCAACAGCATTAATCTTACTAGCATATTATGTTTCTTCTGCCATATACATCAAGATTTCCGTTCCATACATTCAGTAGCTTTATGACGTTTGTTTTCAGTGATTTGTCTGAACTTTTGCAGACATAAAATTAAAAACACTTATTTATCGTCAGCTATTTTCAAAATAAATTAACTTTTAAAAAAAAGTGGTCTTCAAAATTTGCACTGAAAAGTAAGAAATAAGAAATATTTCGTCGTAGAATTTGAAGACGGTTGATGCCAAATTAGGATACAAAATTAAGTAAACATCTAAGAAGATAAATATCTGTGCAATATTATATATGTTTGTACCTACTGATGATCGTAGGTTCCTAATGAATTGTCTAGATTAGTGAATTTGGGAATTTGGCACCAACCGTCTTCAAATTCTACGACGAAATATTTATTATTTCTTACTTTTCAGTGCAAAAGTGGCGAATTTACACATACTTTTTTCTGTGACGAATTTACTTTGTGACGAATGTACAACAACCCAAATTTTGAAGGCGGTACACTTTTTTTTAAAAGTTAATTTATTTTTCCCTTTTAAGTGATTTTTCTGCCCTGAGAGACAAATAATAACGCAAATAAAAAAAAATGGAAAAATAAAAAATAAAAACTGCTGTGGATGGGATTTGAACCATTTGCATCCTGAAATGCACCATACCATACCATACCTTTAGCCGTTAGACCACCGTCGATACAAAAATTGACAACTTCGTGTCAATAGCAACCGTTGCTAAGGCTTTTCTCTGATACATAATTTTCAGCCGTAAACAGAGACAAATTACTGAATTTCTGAAAAACTACTGAACCGATTTTCGTTATATGTCTGTGAGATAATGTCGAGAAATTATTATATCCTTAAAAAAATAAGTCGTCAAAATCGGTACATATTTCATTGAGATACTGATAATTGACTTAAAAGTCAGTTTTTTCTAAATTACTGAAAAACTAATAAACCAATTTTTATGATATAAAAATGGGACCAATCCGGAAGAATTATCTGTCGATTAAAAAAGAAATCATCAAAATCGGTTCATAAACGACAAAGTTATCCGCGAAAACACATAAAAATATATATATATATATATATACGGTCGAATTGAGTAACGTCTTTTTTTTGAAGTCGTTAAAAATAAATTGTGTTATTTATTTCTGTGTTTCTTTTGTGAAATATTCTAACTTATATTATAAATGCAAAAGTGTGTTTGTTTGTTTGTCCTTCATGACAATAAAATAAGCGAAAGAGGTATGTCAGGATCGTAGAAAATGGCATTCGATTACCGCCTACTCCTCTTAGGATAAAAGGCGTGATGATAGATAGATAAAAAAAATCCACAGGCGAAAAGCTAGTAATAATTTATAAACTGCAGAAATATAAACCATGCTTCTCACTTAGTATGACGGTAAATAACCGAAAAGATCAGAGAGTCAAGTTCAGTGAACGTTTATTCATCCAAAATCAAGTCGAGAATTCCCAGAGCCACTAAAACAGTGATCACCAATTAGTTTTACTGGATAAAATTATAAAAAATGAATAAATTATACTGTCGCGGTCCGGTTGGAAGGTAGAAAATGACTGACGCCAAGTTTTAAAATGTCAAATTCACACTAACTTCATAAATGCGAAAGTAACTCTACTCTATCTGCTTGATTTTTACAGCTAAACGGCTGAACTGATTTTGATGAGTTTGGTACAGGGATGCCTTGAACATGGAGGAAGAATATATGGTACTTTATAAAAATATCTGGTAAGGTCCGCACAACATTGACACAATTCCAACCTGATACCCGCTACATACTAATGGACCTCCAGAGTCACCACCGCCAGAATCCTAACCTCCACCTCCTGCGCAGATATATGTATCATAATAAATGTGACAAAAATATTTTATGGAACCTTCAGTGATAACATTGTATACAATTTTAAGTCGCGGAAGACTGCTAACGCATTCCCGTGACCCGCCGACAACCAGCGCGAAGGACACCGTGGGGTTTTAGTCGGTTGGAGTCCGACATAACCCGCGTTCCCTCACTCCCGACACACTGATGCATTTCCCCACGTAAAAAATTGTATTTGCTGTGAATTGGTAAAAAATTACACTCCCCTCTTATGAGTAAACGATTCTGTCAACTTTACAGAAAGTCCGACCTGCGTTTTTACTTCCAATTTTATATAAGTTTTCTTTTTCACGGGTTGCGCAGCGGAAAACCGAGTCTCCCTCTTTTAGCCGATGGTATTTGTAAGTAGGTAGTGTTGTGTATAGATATAGGTAGGTACATAGGTAACTATGAGGTAATGTTAAACTATCCACTTATACTATGTACAGTGTTTTAAATGAACAATAAACCAGTCGTTATCACAATGTCGTACGAGTATTATTGAAGTTCCTTATCCTAAACATCACAGGTAGGAGTGCTGATTTGGAGTTCTCAATTTCCACTAACTTCGCTGAAGGTAAAGCCGCATAAAATTATTCAATAGTCAGCTTCAGTCACTCTACGTGGTCTAGTTTAAATTATATAACAATATTGAACTTTGCACCTCGGCGGATGCGTTACATCTATTCTGCCAAATACAAATTCTTATGCCACATTTGAAACATTCCACGGTCGGAGCCGGGGCGGAAAGCTAATAAAGTGCTAAAAACAATATTAATTTCTTAATAATTAATTAATAAAAATTCTGAACGTGAGAATTTTTTTTTTGCGTTATCGAAAATGCTTTAAAAATTACGATTGTGTTAAAACATTTGTACATTTAACGTAACAAAAAGTATATATAAGGCTAATATAGCACCAGTATGTTGCGAACATAGATGTCCGTGTGGAAAGGAGGTTGATCAATTTGGAACTCACGGACTTTCCTGCATAAAAAGTGATACCATCAAAAGAGTTCTTGCGTCAATAGAAGTCCCTGCTATCCTAGAGCCATAAGCGGGAAGACTGCAGGAGACCCGATCGATGGAATTATTGTATGGGATGCTACGTGCGTGGACACATTAGCCCCATCAAATGAGAAGCAAATACATTTTCTTTTTACGTGGGGAAATGTGTGTCGGGACCTGTCAATAAGTTCATCTATTATATCTATACTTATTCGAACAAAATAAAATATCCTATATTACTAGAGGATATCGTAGCTTTCTATTAGTGAAAGAATTTTTAGAATCGGTTCAGTAGTTTGAAAAGTTTTAGGGGTAGAAGCAGAGATTTCCGAAATCACAAATAACATAATATCTAAAAGCTGATTGAACAGCGCATCAGCATTATCCCAAATAGATAAATGTCTAAATCTAACGACTAAGAGGAAAGTCACGTTCGAATAGAATGTATTTAGGTATTCCCACATTCCTATTGTGGTCGAATATCGTAGAAAATCGGTCGTGCCAATTTGGCCCACGGATATAGGTCAAGTGATGTTAGTTTATCTTGATGATACACAATTGACAGAGATGCCTATAAGTAGCCTATAAATAAATATATTTAGGATTCCACGCGGACGTCTTTAGGACAGGGTGATTCCAGAGCCGGATTTACCCTTGATGACGCCCTGGGGCATCGTGAAAAATGCCAGCCTATTGTTAATATTATTAAATAGAATGAATTCTCTTGAATCGATTAGGTAGGTACTAGTCCGTACTAGTTCTGCGACTGAACAGATATTTATATGCTCAACAAAAGGATATTTATGTAGGTATTATACAGGTTAGATTCGTGTACCTAAACGTAATTTTATTATTTACACAACATTATATCTAAACTTTAAACATAACTAAATAAACCAAGTCCGCGTGGATT
The DNA here is from genome assembly GCA_963924495.1 of Nemapogon koenigi. Lineage (NCBI taxonomy): Eukaryota > Metazoa > Arthropoda > Insecta > Lepidoptera > Tineidae > Nemapogon > Nemapogon koenigi. The sequence goes on along the minus strand of OZ004630.1, from coordinate 4,750,004 downwards.
AGTGGCAAGAGTACTGGCTGTATTTCCCTGCTGATTCGTTGAGCGAGGAAGGCGCCAGCCTTCTTGTCCCAGAAGAAATGATCAGTCGAGGGGTTATATCTTTAATAAACTTTTTGGCATAAGAATTTGTTCCGAAGGAATTTCGGGATAAAATGTAAACCTCAAGCTATCTCTGTGCACAAAAATCATGTCCAACCGTTGCTCCGGCGTGAAAAACGGATTAACAAATACACTTTCGCAATAACAATATTAGATAAATGATAAATAATATTAATTAGGAAGTTTTATATTAGGGTTGGAAATTCGTCCGTTGGCTACACAACTAGCACTCAGAAGTTTCGCTATCCACCTCTTTTCTGATTAAGACACCCGGGAGATACCTACCAAATTTTTTGTACGTGTTATCGATCCCACCTGCCCAGAGGAAGACCAAGTCTCCCTCTTTTACCCGATGGTATTTGTGAGGCTATACTTACTTACCTATTCATAAATTGCTCAAAACGTGCATCCTTTGTAGGTCGCGCATGTTTTTTATAAATTATGCAAAATAAACAGAATTTTCCTTATTTTTATATTCCATCAGTAGGTAATACTTAATTATTTATTAATTATAAATATTAACTGCGGGTATATTAATTACCCAGATAAAGAATTTGGGCATGTGCTCAAAAGGAAATTGCAATCAGTACAATAAAAAACCATGTAGGTACCTAGGTAATATAAAATTAAATTATACTTTGATTGGGGACTTTTTTTATAACGTATAATCACTGAAAACAAAGTTTATTTATTGGATTAATAAATATTTATTTTTTTAAATCTAAATGAAAAAGATTTAATTTATATTTCCGGTCACGTGACCGCAAACGGGAAGTGACGTCACTTCACGTCACAGACTACTCTACTAACTATATTATAATAACTGTATGTCAATCTGCTACTGACTAAGTTATTTTCTTGTTATTTTATCTAATCTGTGACCAAGATTTTGTTGGTTTGCAATTGTAACGTCATCGCTTTCGTGGGAATTTGAAATATAACATTAAAAAATGATTTTTTAAATGAAAATACAAATATAAAATTTTCTAATTATTTTATTAGGTAGATATAATAAATCTTACAGCTATATTATAATTTAAAAGTATTTCCAAAAAATTGTCTACACCCTTATTCTACAGTTTTCCTACACTGATTTGTTCTAGTTTCCTACTCTCGGATTAGGCAGCATATTATTACCTTGACATGAGAACTTCCAATTTAGTTCATTTAATTTTGATTCTTGAGATTATCTCAGTCATATTATGAAATTCAATCCCATATTTATATCTACTTATTAATTATTACAATAAGAAATAAGATAATTTTGTATAAGTAAAGTTTAGCTCAAGATATTTTAGTTTGTATACTTACAAAACGTCTTCCCTAATCATGTATTTACGTAAAGTACCCTTCAAAGGGAATAATAACTAGGTAGGTAAACAACAAAAGATGGCTCGTTTAGATAAATAACGCTCATTATTGGTTACGTGTTGTCGTTACTAATGAATCCTGAAGGAAGTTCTCAACTAATGAAATCCTGTTAATCAACTGAAGAGAAGTTGGGAATTATTAACTCAGTTCGAGACTATAACGCTCACCTATTGTGTTCAGGTTAATTCTATTTCATTTAGTAAGAGTCTAATTTATAATAGCGTCGATTTAGTACAATTTTTTTAAATTTTTTTTTATGATAAATAAAATAAATATATTAAATTAATAGTTTCGTCGAGGTACGGTGGATGAAATCTATCACAAATAAGTAAGAAATGAAAATTATATTAATTTTGAATCGACAACAATAAAATTTACTATAACAAAACAACCCAATGGCAATGGTTTGTATTTGCAATGTAATGGGTTCCAGGTTCACAGCTAGTTTTATATCTATATTTAATAAATTAAAATTAAATGATGTTCGTTGGTAAGCCATCACTTGAGAGCGGCTGTACCGAAATGTTTTTTTTTTTTAATATTCGTAATAGTCTCAACCAGGTTTTTAGAGGAAGAAAAATTTTTCGGGTCACAAAAAAATACTCGAAAATATTTAAAGTTATCAAAAATATATTTAGGTTACAACACAAATGTCTAAATTTTGGAATAATTTTCTTCAATTACGGAAAATTCCTGAAGCATTTCCGGACGCAAATCCCAGAACGACAAGAATACAGGAAAGTGGGGCGTGGTAGGGTCCTAATATATTACGGTCGTTGGTAAATCTTATTTTTATTTAGACACTATTTCCACGCATTGCGACATAAAATAGGTTCGTGAAATTAAATATTACTTCGGAAGGCACGTAAAGCACTTCTTTTAAAAATAATAGATACAAGCTTAAGTCTGTTAAAGAAGTGACACATCTAGGTTCCATCAAGTAAGTACTTAGTTCTGTTTAAAAGAGACACCTGCAGGCAAATAGTGAACACTGGTTATGTCTCTGGCCACATCGCGGTGTATAAAGGATATGAAGATGTGTTGTGTTGTTATTCATTTCAATGCCTTTCTTAATATAATTTAAAATTGAATAGAACTTAGGAACTGAGTCAAGCCTTCCAGCGATCTATAAAAACAAACGCATATTCACGGCTTTTTACCTTGCGGCATGACCAGAGACACCAGCATTAGGTATACACCTGCTAAAATTGCATGGAAAACTAAAACATTTAGTGATTGTACTTACAATAAAATTACCATTTACTTGCGAAAAATAATAATTTATCTAGAAAATACTTTAATTTACAAAAGATTAATTCAATGCCTTTCTTAATATAATTGAAAATTGAATAGAACTGAGTCAAGCCTTCCAGCGACCTATAAACCAAACGCATATTCACGGATTTTTACCTTGCGGCGTGGCCAGAGACACCAGCATTAGGTATACACCCGCTAAAGTTGTGAGAACTAAAAAAATTAGTTGTTGTACTTACAATAAAATTACCATCTCCTTGCGAAAAAGAATAATTTATCTAGAAAATATTTTAATTTACAAAAGAGAGTAGGTGTTTTAAACAGTATACTTAGGTACTATAAGCAACAAGAATCACTTGGCGTTAGAGAGATAATACATAATCGGCTCGTCAGTTTCATAAGCATTTTTCAGTTCCTGTAGCACTAGAGACTGTATCTCTTCTACCTGCAAAAAAAACCAGGTATTTTAAGTCGTAGCTCGGATCGTAGACTTGTCGTAGCACAAAAAAATGTACTAAAATATAAATATTTTACTAACTTCGGTTACTGAACTTGTAGCAATAAAATTTGTAACTTGGCGAAAATATCTATACTGAAGAGTTTGTATGCTTGAATGTGTGTTCGGGGCATTCTTCAAAGATATTTGGTATTCTCCGACTGAATGTAGTAAATCGATTTCTCGTCAAAATTGTCATTCGGTGCGCAATACAACATTTTAAAATAAGTAGTAAATTTTTGTAATGCTCTATAACTAAAGAATGTTTTTCAACGATTAAAAAATTTAACGGAAAACTTCTTTAGGCGCGTTGAGCGATTTTTGGTAGGGGGAAATCTTAGGTTTCTCGACCTGTGTTTGCGACAAGTTTTCGACACAAGACCATAGATTGCCTGGCCTGAGAATGTCCGGGTAGGAATTCGTGTACTGGCTTCCACGTATGCCTGGTTCGGGCACAGATACATATATAGGTATGTGAAATGATCGCTAGATTATACTTTATAAATGTTAATAATATACAAATAATGAAATTATACGACAAACCGTACAAAGAGGCTTTTCTATCTACATACCTCAATAGATCTGGCCACTTGTTAGGTATAGTCTCAAAAAAAAAATCTTCGGCTAAGTGAGGAAGACTTTGCAACCCGTGAAGATTTTCTTTAATAATGAAATTTTAATTTTTGATACTACTACAATTAATTTGAACATAAAAAAAACCACTGTTTAAAGTTTTCACTTCTGTCGGCAGTCCCCATGACTGCCTATGCCTTTTTATTGTCTTTTATTTTCTGCTGTTTTATATATTTAGTATGGCCTACCCCAGGGCATACAAATCTAAGCATATAATATAATTATACTGTACCTGATCACTTGGACAATACCCGTCATCCGTAGATCTCGCTATAGTTACAAGAACTGGCGGTGGAAGGTACTTGAGGAGAGATCTAAGCGAGCGTGTTATCATACTATTTATTTGTTCCTTAGTACTACGATGGTCAGGTAACCCGCCTTGGTCGCGAGTACATCCAGCTGCGTACACAGACCACCACTCCACGGGCACACCAGTTCTGTTTGTCTCCTGTGTTATTAGAGCTGCTAGATTTTTCACCTGTTTAAAGTATGACCAAATAAATAACAAGTTAAGTGTTTGGGCCACTACTTGCTACAGTTGCTCTAATTTCTAATTTCATATAAGTACTTAGTTATCTATGTTATTTTAGTTTGATAGTAATATGTTGCACTGTGCAAAAAATATCTGTGATACACAGACGTCAGACACTGAGGTAATTGCGTGTGTTATTAACACAACTCAGTGAAATACCGTATCAAAATCGGTCTAACAGTTTTTGAGACCATTAATCTCAAACATCCATTTTTATTAGATTAGTTAGACAATATAAAGAGATTCAAAATTATGATTTTTTTTTTATATAAATGGAACTTAATTTAAGTAGTATGTTTACCTTAGTAAATGTTTCTGTGACGTCTCCTGGCCAGGAGTCCAATGAGCCATGTTCCTCGAGATACTCAAATATAATTTCTAGTTCATCAAGTTGTCTATTTCTAGCCTCTACATTCTCTTCAACAGTTTTGTCATCATACGAGACAGGTAGTGTAAATTCGAAAATCTCCTCCAAGCGGTCGTAAAGTCCGATGCTACTACACATAGAGCGAAAAGGATTGCCCGTGCTAAAAAAGTCCAGATCTATATCCAAAACGTACGGACCAGCTATTTCGAGGGTATTTACTAGTTTGCGAACATGATCACCTTCGTCTCCCCTGACTTTATCCGGGTCTCCAAGTTCGGCTACAGTCAGAGTGAAAGTTCGCTCTTTCGTAAGTTCCGCACAATATAGTGCATCGGAGAGAAAGTAAGGTTCCTTCGAGTCTACACGAAGCAAACCTGTTCCCGGCTGGTCCCCAACACGAATAGTTCGCGTTCCGTCTTCCAACTGATGAGCCCACGGCGACCGAAGCCATACAATTCTTCCAAGGAACCCTGCGGCCGTTGCTGGCACTATCCAATTTTCTATTTCAAGTAAAGGTAGTAAAAATCTCCCGGATCTCGCTTGATTTCCGCTCAGCCGTCGAGATATCAACATGTCAGGATGAGCATCTAAATGTACCAGCGTTGTCCCATTCACTGGCAGTTTCTTGGCGCCGATGGCATCGTATATGAATTGCAAGACGTCGTTATGCTCTTCAACTACATAAATTGGAATTTTCTTAAAAGTTTTCAGATTACTTTGCTTTTTGGTACTGGTGGTGGCCATTTCATTATCTAATAGTAGATGGATGTGTACCTTTAAAACAATAAAAATGTTTTTAGTAGCACCTGATCTATAGCTGTCTTTATGACCTGAATAAACGGTAGCCTTAGCCTAATTAAATAAATAAGTCTTCATTGCAGAACCCAGCTTTTTTTTTAAATAATTTAAAATATCTAAGTAGGTACCTACGATAAAACCTGTGCTAAAATGAAGTTCTATTTTTTCTTCATGGGTTATACCTTATGAAGTTCTTAACTAATTAATTGCCGATTTCAAATTCTGCGCTCTAATCAAAGTCTTTATAAGAAAGACCTAATGCAAACAGATACTATAACTCAACTCATAACATAATCAAGCCATACTGCGCAGTACACAATAAATTATGTACGAAGGTCTAATGATACCCTGCAGGCATACAACGTGTATTGAAGGCGAATCTACGCAGTTGCACCCGTCCCTAGCGGTTACAAGGGAAATGTTTGGCCTTGTATCAAGTACAAACGGAACGTAATCCACTCTGAGCCGCCTGAGCCGGGGGATGGGGGCGTGGGTCATATCAAGTCAAACCCGGATATTAGAAGCGTTCACGTGACAAGGATTTGTGGACGTTTTATTGAGTCTACGAGTTTAGCGCTACGTTTTTACTTACAACGCCTCTGGTGGACATAAAGTCTACTAAATGGACTCTAAAGGCACAATTTAGTACCTACCTAGTACTTTTAGGTACTTTAATAGACGAGTAAAGTTTATTATGGATACGAAAATAGAGCTACGAAAAGACGTAGCCGAACAAATAATAATACATTTGTTGTTCCATTGCTGGAACCACGGAAATAACAAATTAACCAATAACGGATATAGTTTAAGTTATCTATACAAAAACCTGCATTAACATTACTCATTCATTATTTAACAAACCACAGTGATTCATGTCTATAAAAGTCGATTACAAACCGTAGCCACTATCCTATAATTTGAATAGAAAGGAATAATATTATATGATTCATATGTATGACTACCTACGTAAAGACTCAAATTAAACAAGGGACAACTGGAACAATAAAGAGTGAGTATATATTTTGTTAGAAGAAATACAAGACCAGACGCACGCAGCGTAGGCCATAACCAAGCGTCTCCGAAGTGTGAGACGCTTGGTCTTGCCTCATGCCAACGCGTTATCCCCTCTGCCTGCGCACAGCCCTAGGCGCAGACGGCGTAGGACAAAATCAAGCGTCTCCGAAGGCAGAGACGCTTGGTATTGCCTCATGACAACGCGTTATGCCCTTTACGTGCGCACAGCGGTAGGCGCAGACGGCGTAGGCCAAAACCAAGCGTCTCCTAATTTTGAGACGTCTTGGTTTTACCCTAGTCTAACGCGCCTATAGATGTTTCAAATCAAAAATCCTGGACAACTGCTTTATGCCTCATTATATTTTGTAATAAGCAGCAAAATCTTGCTTAACAGCCACGTGGGCTCACTATCAACAAAACAAAATATTTTCAGCGTGAACACGCCTTAACAGACTAGGTTTCGCCGCTGCGTAGATGCGCGGGGAGTGTTGTGACGGCGTGTTGGCGTGTCGGTCGATACCGGCACTGACGTCATTACGCTATAGTACTCCCGCCCAAACACCGCCCGCCCCGATGACCTATTACGCCGCACCGCGCACTCTCACCTGGGTCAAGGTGCGCGGTGCACGTCTCGGTGAGGGAGTTAATGCGCATTCCTCAATGACTTCCATGATTCATGATTGTAACATCACTAGACTATAGGTTGCGATTGCAGGTGTGCAAAAATCAATGGGCCCTAAATGGAAACCACTTTAAATCCTTAAAAGAGAAACAATACTGCATTCAAAGAATTTCTTAAATTCGCTTGCCTCACCCGGCAATCGAACCAGCTAATAATTCAAAAAATAAACCGCGCTATTTTATTCTACTAGTTGAGTTATAAAATGTTATTAGGAGCATTCACCACAACACTTTGCAGAAGACTAAATTTGTGTATCCGGAACGAGGGGTCTCATTTCGAACAACTTATCAGTTAAATTATTAAAGTGTGACAAAATTGTAATTTTAAATAGTTCAAGTATCAATGTCTTGCTAGGTAATAATTTATCTTTCATGTTTACGTGTCCTTGGTATTAAATAATCTTAGATTTCATGATCTTTTTTATTTTTAATACCAAATGTTTATAAGAGAGATTTAAACCTGAACATTGATCCTATCGATTAGTAGAATAAAATAGCGAGGTTTATTTTTTTAATATTTAGCTGGTTCGATTCCCGGCTGAGGAAAGGAAATTTAAGAAATCTTTAAATGCAGTTTTGTTTCTTTTTAAATTTAAAGGAATGTTTCCTTTAAGTAAAATAATCTATCTTAAGGATTTAAAGTGGTTTCCCTTCAGGGCCCATTGATTTTTTCCATTTTTCCATATATGTATATATTATTATGTTTGTTTATTTCCCACAAAAAAAAGTTAGACGTCCTTCTCATGTGGCGTCTAAGCGAAATAAATTTTCCCATAAAATATCAAAGGAAAACTTTTTACACGTCTCGTTGCAATAACATTAGAACACGCTAATACAGGTTGTTCAAAAAGTCCGGAAACACCTAAATATCTTAGAGATTAAGTTTCCATGAAAAATGTTCACAATAAAAGTGTCTCAATTAACAATAATCCCACCCGCGGGGGGTAACTCAAAAATTTTAAATGGCAACCCCGTTTTTTTTTATTTGGTTGAATTCTTCGGACAAAAAAATACATATTTGTCACAAATTTTATTTAAGGGGTTGCAAAGGTAACTTGAAAAATTTTGCAACCCCTAATTTCAAGGAATAAATATTGGAACAAAAGATGTTTTTTTTGTCGGAGAATTCGACCAAATTTATTTCCCACAAAAAATTTTAGACATTAATTGTGGGAAATAAAATATCAAAGAAAATATTTTTAACACAGAACTTTTGACAGCTAGCTTTTCGTGAAATTGCCGCTGATTTTACAATAGCCAAAAATGTAACTTTTTACATTGTCTTACTTTTGTCAAATTCACGTAATTTCGACCGATCGGAAATTCTATGGTAGGGTTTTACGTCACAATACATACAAATCCTTATCTTCGGGCCCGTTTGCGGGACGAACGTGTTTCGTGGTAGTGGTACAAATCGCCCGTAATTTCGATCCGTATTTTCGAAATACATATGTATATAATATTTATTACATGGTTGACCTACTGTTCTGTTTAATAAGGACAACTGGCAAAAAGTGGACACTGTTAACATGTCCACACCGCAAGGTATAAAGGCCGTGAAGGTGCGTTTTTGTTTTAATAATTTCTAGACATTATCTCACAAACTTATAAAATAATGAAAACCAGTTCACAATTCAGTAATTTGCCTCTGTTTACGGCTAAAAATTATATTTCATAAAAAGCCTTAGCAACAGTTGCTGCTATTGATGCGAAGTTGTAAATTTTCGTATAGAATGCACATGTTAAAATCCCGTCCAGAGTTTTTTTTTATTTATCCGATTTTTTTTATTTGTGCTAGTATTTGTCTCTCATGGAGTCATGGCAGCAAAATCACTTAAATAAATATCTGTCTCTCTAAAATCACTTAAATATTAAAAAAAAAGTGTACTGACTTAAAAAAGACGGTTTCCAAATTAGGATACAAAATTAAGTAACCATCTAAAAAGATAAAGATGTGTTCAATATTACATATGTTTGTACTGATTATTTATCATAAGTACCTACCTAATTAATTGTCAAGTTCAAATTCTACGACGAAATATTAATTATTTCTTACTTTTTAGTGTACAATTTTTTAATACATGAAAACCTTCTCCGTGAAACAATCTATCTAACCACAGAGCACGGAATTATCTGTCGCTGAGGCCCCCTACGGCTCTGTGTTACAGTGAAAACGAAAACAAAATCCGTTTAGTAGTTTCAAAGAAAAGAAACGCACGAAGACAGACGGAAAGGTTGTATTTACCTAAACTACCACAAAACAGGCGGCCGACAACCAAAAAGTTTATAATAATTATTAATCATAACCTCTTTGCTGTCGGCTATATGAATGTAGTATAATTTTTTTTCCTACCTATTAAGAGGTAGAGCTAAATGCGAGTTTTATGATGCGTAAAAGTACATGATCCACTGCAGTGACCATAATCAAAAAAATATATGATATTCTTGAGGTTATGCGTTATTAAGATACCGTTTTCAAATCATAATACAACTATATTGATTCGATAGAAAAAAATCACGAATGTACCTCTAAAAATATTTTACTGTCTAGAAATAGTACTAAATTGCATGCAATGATTCTGATTTTTTGACAGATTTTTTATCTAGCAATATACTATCGTAATACTGTTCTGTTTTTTAATCAAATTTTCAGCAAGTTCCTTTATTCTCATTTTAGAGATTTTATGTACGCACTGCACGGGTGTGTGCGTAAGCGCTCGTGTACCGACAGTACCGGTTGCAGCCTGATGCTATATTATAAGTGGCAGCCACGTCGTTTGGTGTGTATGTGTGCCCGCGTGGGGGCGGTGCCATCTCTCAAGGTCGTTGGCTCTATACAGCGTCTTAAAAGACCTCGTATCTTTTCGATTGTACTCTATGGTTTATTTACTCTACACTTATTTACGAAGTAAGTTATGGTAGCTTTTTACTCCATATTGCAGGATATTGTGGACGAGTGACGGACGGATTCGAAGTTACGTAATTTTTTTTCATGGTTGGTCTACAGCTGGCAAGCCCGTTGCTGCACTTAAGGTGATTAGTATCCTCTAATGCGCTGATATGAGCATTTTTGACAGATTATTCCTCGTTAAGTGATGGATGCTTGAAAAAATTATGTAATAATTATCAATTCTAATACAACAATTCGTAAAGAATATTTTTGGTGATACCAAAATTTTAATATTTAAAATAATAATAATAGAATGGTGTTTTTGGCTTTAATCCACAACATTTCAAAATTTTAACACCCTAATTTTATTAGCCTATATGATGAAAGTAGGTGAAAAATTAAGGTACCCGTATTTTTTGCTTTTCTAAAATTTTAACTTTAACACTCTTAAATTAATTTTTAAATATTGCATTTTTAGAAAAAGCCGATGACGGCTAAAAGTATCAGGTGTCTATGCGTATTCTGTATTAAAAAAAAAGAAATGACATGAGCTGCGTGCATTCGTTCAATAGTTCGTTCATGGTTCTTTTGTTTCATTCATTATTTTTTATTTTTAGTTTATTAATTTAAAATTAAATTTTATTCACTTTCATCAACAAAGATGGGTAGAGAAGCACGTAAATTAAATTCCCTTGTATCAATTCTATTCTATTTTTTCGTGTTATGGCTCCATCAGTAGTCCCCTTGTATCCTGTTTTGTTTTTACAACTACAACTAATACTTTTTATTACCAGTTACCTTTGTAGGCAGAGAGTATAGTAGCTTTGACCCGTACTCGTTACACAGTGTAGTTTATTCAAAATATTTCTTAAACCACTGAATAAAAAAATAAATAAATATGTGTATCGTGTTAAGCAAAGGAAGATCTCCAAACGGATTTTTAATTTTGGTACTTAAGGAAATTTTTATGGAGATATTACTATTCCCAATTTCTCTGTAAATACTCCACCTGTGTCACTGTAATTTAGCATATAGTTACTTATTCAATATATCTAAGTGAAATAGTCGTTATTTTTTCAATTGGTTTTATTTAATAGGAAATATGGGTGGTAGAATAAAGGATTATTCTGCCCCTTCTGTCTCTTTCATAATCTATCATAAAACTCTAAATTTTTTTAAAGCGCTCTTATACCATTAGTATTCAATTATATATATCGCTTTTTTTTGTAGCTTATTGAAAATTAAAAAAAAAATGATTATTTAATTTGGCAAAAATAATAAAATAATTATTATTTTAAATTTTCAATAAGCTACCGAAAAATTCGACATATATAATTGAAGGGTAATGGTATAACAGCGCTTTTAAAAAAATTTAGAGTTTTGTGATTGATTATGAGAGACAGCAGGGGCAAAGTTAAACTACCCATATTTCCTATTCAATAAAACCCATTGAAAAAATAAGAGCTATTTCACTTAGATATATTCAATAAGTAACTATATGCTAAATTACAGGTGGATTATTTACAGAGAAATTGGGAATAGTTTATCCCAGAAAAATTCCCAATATAGGACCCTTAACGAAAAATTAAATGTTGTGAATTGTCAACTGCTCTTAAACGGCTGTGACGTTTGGAAATATTTACATGCCTAAAAATAAATAACACGATGCACTTTAAACACAACAAAGTATATAATGTAAATCAATTAACATTTTCCGTATAATATCGAAATATGTCAATTTCGAAGGTGTTTCGGGGACAGCGCTCGGTGACCGTTTTTGTATGGCCAAGGTCATTGGCGACACTAAGCGCCTTAATGAACCTAGATGTGTCACTTATTTAACAGACGTAAACTCACCGATAAACATTGGTGGAGCCATAATAAAAGAGGAAGAACAGACGTAACTATCTGTTACGCTCTACCAATTACGCTATCGACTCCTAGAAATTACTATATCTTTAAAAAAATGAATCGTCAAATCGGTACATATTTCATCGAAATATTGCGAAAAATAGACTCATAAAGTCAGTTTTCAAAATTCCTGAAAAAACCAGTGAACCAATTTACTTGACAAAAAAAATGGCACGAATCCGGAAGAATACTCTAACAAATAAAAAAGAAACCATCAAAATCGGTTCACAACTGGCAGAATAGGTAATCGGTAAAAAAATACGGTCCGAATTGAGAACCTAAATATACTTTAGAGTATTAGTAAGTATTAGTCTTAAGGGGCGGTGGTCAAGGTCATCTTGTATCTGTCAAAAATATGGTAAATCTAAGTTAATCCTGGAAACGTGAGTTTATTTATACAAAATCTCAGCAGGCACTGCTCGTATCGAAAACAACGGCTCTTTAGAACCCATGAATAATAAAAATATGGCTGAATCCAATTTCAAATAATAACAATCCTTTTGGGGTGAGGAGATTTTGTATAAATAAACTCACGTTTCCAGGATTAACTTAGATTTACCATATTTTTGACAGATACAAGATGACTGAGAGCCAAGGGTCCTTAAATACTCAAAGTAAATAGAATAATAACTAGCGCCATCTATTGGGAGATTATATTATAACTTATAGTTATCTGTAGATCTATTCAAGAATACCCACATGTTGGGGCATAAGAACATGTCTTAATTTCCCTGTTTTTGTGAATGAACCCCTAAAATATTTTCACAATTTGGATACAGAATTATATGGCGGTTCACATACCGGCTGGTCGGACGAAAATGACGTAATTACAAGGGCTCCGTTTTTTACATTTTGATTAAGGAACCCTAAAACAGATAAGTACTTACATAATGCACCTGTAATAATTATAAAGTACCCTCAAAATAATTTACGTATCTACGTATGTACCCTAAAATCACTCCCATACTATTATTTATTATATATATACACAGCCTACACTAAATAATGTCACATACCTATTGGGTATCGAATATAATAATTTATAAACCATCGGAACTAGCAGCTACAATAATATTATTATAATCCATTACATATGTAATTTCATAGGGTTACAATAGAAATAATGCGTACATTTAGTACAAGGCTCATGTTGGTAGTTGCGGAGAGATGGGACATCGGATAATAACATATGAAAATAGTCAAAACAAACTCACAATTTGTAATTATTTACATCCAAATACTGCGGTATACAGCTTTTATAAAACTTAACCTCAAAATAGCTGAAAATAAATACACGAACTTCAAGGTCACGAACCAATGCTAGTGATGGGACAGAGTCATGACTGTTGGTTGACTTGACTGACTGCTAAATTTAACAACATATTTGAATGATTTTCCATTATTCTTGATTCTTGGTAAATACGTACCTTTTTATATAGTGAAAGTAGTCATTAATCTGAGAGGGAAAGGAACGTAGACAGCAGGTACGGAAAGGAAAGTCTCAGATCTGGGGGTGAGCATATATTTGACGTGACATCTTTCGTTTCGGCCGAAAGGCCAAAAACGTTTTGTCCCTACAAGAGCCCCCTGATCTGAGGGGAAAATTAATACGAAAGAAAGTCCAAAAACGTTTATGTCGCTCTTTGAGAATAATCTTTGTCTTTGCCCGGCCCAGCAAATTTGCCCGCACATTGTTGGGCCGGACATTCTCGGACCGGGCATTCTTTGGCTGGTCCCTGTAGCGACATCTTTGAGTATACTCAAAGAGCGACATAAACGTTTTTGGCCTTTCGGTCGACACGAAAGATGTCACGTCAAATATATGCTCACCCCCAGATCTGAGACTTTCCTTTCCGTACCTGTCTACGTTCCTTTCTATCTTTCTATGTTTTTCTCAGAAATATTTGTCCACCACATATTTTCATTTGTCCATCCTTAGATAAGTATATATCTGAGGATATTATCTTTGTCATGGGATCTCCAACTTCCTAGGGGTGGATTTGCTTCACTGTTTGTCCTACTCATTTTTCCACCGTGAGTTAATTAAGTAGGTATATATCTAAGGATTTTCACTTTGACGGGGGATCTCTAGCTTCCTAGGGGTGGCTTTGCTTCTCTGATGGGTAGGTAAGCTCATTTGTCCACCATATATGGTCGTTTGTCCATTCTTAGAGATATAGTTATACGTGAGAAAGTATAGCGAGTTAATTATATATCTAAGGATTTTAACTTTGACGGAGGATCCCTAGCTTCCTAGGGGTGGAATTATTTCTTTGGGGTCTAAGTTTGTTTGTCCACCTCGGAAACTCATTTTTCCACCATATATTGTTGTTTGTTCACCCTTAGAGATTGTAAGAAGACAGTCAATTGATTAGTAGTTACGTCTTTTGCCCGCCAGGTGGCAGGGAGAGGGTGCGTTGGCCAGCAAATGAAATGGTCGCTTTGTTTTAACTGTGTAATATTTTAATTCTGTTTAATTGTTTAATTGTGTCCAAAGTGGAAATTAAAGACAGTAATTAGTAAAGACGTTAATTTTATTCAATCCATCATCGTCTCTTTACAAGTGGCAGCCCAACTAGTGGCCAATAAAAGTTTCGAACCAAAATAACGAATTTTTACGAACTCTTAAATTTTGTTTCTAAAATATATTCAGTTTTCAACAAGCATCTTGCTGGTTTTATGTGTGACTGTCTCAATCTTCGAGGTGTTAAGTGAAAGTGAAAATGCCAAGAAGAAAAAGTGCGCAAAGTAGCCACGAGGCGGACTTCGAGGTGGAGTCGCGCATGTCAGCGATGTTCGCGTCCTTTGCTAGGGCTCAAGCTGAGTCTAACAGAGAGTTAATATCAGCTATCCTAGCTTCCAAGGATTCCAACAGTGACAGCGGCGCTCCAAGCCTGTCTCCGACATCACACATCGCACCGCCCTCCGCGCTTATGGGAAACTTCGCTAACTGTACAGCGCGTTTCAGCGGGAGAGCTCATCAAGATCCACGTGTCGTGGATGCTTTTATTGATACAATCATAGTATACAAAGAGTGTACAAATATAAGTGACGAGCATGCGCTCCGCGGCCTGCCAATATTACTAGAGGCAGATGCTGCTGTTTGGTACAAGGGAGTAAAGGGCTCCATTTCTTCGTGGACAGAGGCAATACAACGTTTGCGATCCATGTATGGTGCGCCGAAACCTCCCTACAAAATATTTCGTGGCGTGTTCAGTGCAGATCAAGGACACGAGCGCGCCGATATTTATATCAACCGTCAACGCGCGGAACTCGCGAGTCTACCGTATGTTCTTGATGAACGAATTATATTAGACCTTCTTTACGGCTTGCTAAACATCAATATTCGAAAGCGAATACCTCGAGACCTGGTTAATAGTGTCGACGAGCTCATCGAGCGCGCCAGACAGGTGGAGGACGAGTTCGACGAAGCAGCGTCGGTGCCTGTTCAGGGACAACGGGAGCTTCGTGCCGGCCGGCATGAGCCGCGCTCTACGGCGGCGCCTGCGCCGAGCACCTCACTCCGGTCACCTGTGTTTCACGGGTCAACGACTGCTCGTAACTCGGTCGAGACTCCGCTTCGGTCTTCGACGTGCGAAGTTCCTCGGGCGACACAGTGTAACCAAGTAATTCAACCTCTTCAAGGTAACAAAAGTTATTGTTTTTATTGTCGTAAAAGTGGTCACGCTCGCTCTGAGTGTCCGCGACTTAAAATTAAAAGTGATAGTGAAATCAAGTGTTATGGTTGTGGTGCTAAGGGCATCATTCGTTCTAAGTGTGCTAATTGTAATGCTGGGGACAGTAAACCTAAAGACACTAGTCATACATTTTATTCTTGTAATTTTCATTCTTTGGACAAGTCTTTGAGCGATGATACCTACCCATTTACAGATCTTAGTCATGAACCTAATTTTATAAATCGTAGTAACGATCGTAGTTGTACATGTTGTAACAATATGTCTGTAAATCGTAGCAATCGTAGCCCAAAGAAGAGTCCGTTTTCGTTTAATACAAATTTGTCAAAGATTAAGCAAGGTCATCTGTCAAAGATCACCGAGTTGTGTACTAACACTTTTGTACCTAATGGGAGTTTGCCTCTCAGAGGCAAGTCGCCTATTCAAAATTGTAACAAGCTACCATTAATGAAGGTTGCCTTTGCGTCTGACTCCAACAGTAACGGCACCAGTAACCGACCTATTCTCAATGTCGAGATTAATGGGGTTCGTGGTACCGGTTTAGTGGACACAGCGGCCAAACGATGTATAGCTGGTTATAGTTTGTATACGTTGCTACGCGATCAAGGTCACCCGTTTCGTAAAAGTAATTTTCGTGTAAAATTTGCAGACGGGATTGTGCGCGATATGAATGTCAAACTTGTTGACGTCGACGTTAAACTTGAGGGTAAGGTTGTACCAACTACCTTCATTGTTTTACCTAACGCCGTAAATAATGAAACACTTTTTGGTATCGATTTTTTATGTAGTGCTCGTATTGTTCTTAACTTACACGCGAACTCATGGTTTATGACTGATCACCCGCAGGCTGTGTATCCTTTGCAAGGCGAGAAGTCAAGCGTCAAGGTGAGTTGTGCAGCTGCAGACGTGATTCGACCTGATGAGGGGGCGATGCTGTCGTCAATGGAGCGAACTGCATTGTCAACCTTAGTTCACGAGTACGAGGACATCTTTGGTGAAGGGGGAGGAGCGACACCTTTCGCCGAGCATACCATCGATACAGGTAACCATTTTCCTAAGACTACTAAAGACGAGACCCGTCGTGTGGGGGAAGACTATTCACCTGGTGACCTAATCCTTCTACGTAGCCATGTTTTGAGTAATGCCGGTAAGGGTATAACCTCGAAACTCGTCCCAAGAAGAGATGGGCCCTACTGCATAAAAATGAAGGTGAGTCCCACCACTTACTTAATTTCGCATCGTGAAGCTCCTGATGAATCGATCGGTAAGTATCACGTGTCCGATCTTACTCGCTACCATGCACGTGAGTGTGAGGGTGATCAGTCCAAGCCACGACCCGTCAACCCAAAACGGAAACGCGGTCGACCTCTTAAACTATTAGATTATGTTTAAGTTCCTTGTTCTAATTGTTTTTTGTTATTGTTAATTGTTCTTACTCACTTTCTCTTTGTGTAACTTTTGTGTTTGTTTGACCAAACTGGTGGTCCTATATTTGGTCAAAAGGGGGAGTATGTAAGAAGACAGTCAATTGATTAGTAGTTACGTCTTTTGCCCGCCAGGTGGCAGGGAGAGGGTGCGTTGGCCAGCAAATGAAATGGTCGCTTTGTTTTAACTGTGTAATATTTTAATTCTGTTTAATTGTTTAATTGTGTCCAAAGTGGAAATTAAAGACAGTAATTAGTAAAGACGTTAATTTTATTCAATCCATCATCGTCTCTTTACAAGATATAGTTATACGTGAGTTAATTATATATCTAAGGATTTTGACTTTGACGGAGGATCCCTAGCTTCCTAGCGGTGGAATTGTTTCTTTGGTGTTTAGGTTTGTTTGTCCACCTCAGAAACTCATTTGTCCACCTCAGAAACTCATTTGTCCACCATATATTGTCGTTTATTCACCATTAGAGATATAGTTATACGTGAGTTAATTATATATCTAACGATTTTAACTTTGTCGTGGGATTTCTAGCTTCTAGGGGTGGAATTGTTTCTTTGGGGTATAGGTTTGTTTGTCCAACACATATTGTCGTTTGTCCATTCTTAGAGATATAGTCATACGCGAGTTAATTATATATCTAAGGATTTTAACTTTGTCGAGGGATCTCCCACTTCCTAGGGGTGGATTTGCTTCTCTGAGAGGTAGGTCTGTTTGTCCACCCTAAATTAAATTAATTTAGTATAATATATCTAAGTATTTTTACTTTGACGGGGGATCTCTAGCTTCCTAGGGTGAATTTGCTTCTCTGAGGGGTTGGAACGTTTGTCCACCTTAGAAATTATGTCCACTACATATACTAATCTATGGTTATGATTGAATTTTAGATTAAGGCCTCAGATGAATGACTAATTAAGGCGTATAGTGGTGAACCCACATTTCATCTGTTGTTAGTGTTGTTACAAATCGCCGCAAAAAACAGCTCTATTACTTACGTGTGTGAAGTTAGCCCCGCACTTTTCGAAATCGGTATTTTCGTTAATTGTGCTGCATTGTGCTGTGTTTGTGCCGTATTGTGCCGCAAAAATCAGCTCAATATCTCAAACCGTTTTCGAAAAAAAAAATAAAAACCAAAAAATTACCAGCCCCGCACTTTGCGAAATTTGAATTTTCTTTAATTGTGCTGTATTGTGCTGTGTTTGTGCCGTATTGTGCCGCAAAAATCAGCTCAATATCTCAAACCGTTTTTGAAAAAAAAAATAAAAACAAAAATTTACCAGCCCCGCACTTTCGTCCAAATAAACCCAATTTTTTTTCAAAGATTGAGGCCAATTCGTGCCGTTAATAGAAATTCGATATCTCCCTCCGCTTATCAGAAAAAAAAAATGAATCTCAAATGCAAAATAACAAATTACTTTTTTTACAACGCATTTATCGTACTTCCGCAAATTGTGCTAAGTTATGCTAACAGTGTAGAACAAGGAAACAGTAGGGGTGTATCGAAAAATGCAGGTGCTGCAAAAATAATGGCAAAATGTGGTGGGGGGTAAATAAAAAAATCACATATTCGAATTTTTCAAACTTGTGCCGGATTGTGCTAGACGAGTACAACAACTTTTCCAAATAACTAAATGTCTTCAAATGTCAGGTTTTTGCAGCAAAGTCATTTAAAAAAAGCAGATTTTAGGAATTTCAATTTTCAGACCTCTGTACCTTTTGAACCGTTGAAGGTAATTGAATTATGAGACTTGTGCTGAGTTGTGCTAGTCGTGTACAACAAGTTAACAGTGAGAAGTGTATCGAAAAATGCAGGGGTTGCAAAAATTTTGCCAGAAAGTGGTGGGGGTAAATAAAAAAATGACATATTCGAATTTTTCAAACTTGTGCCGGATTGTGCTAGACGAGTACAATAACTTTTCCAAATGACAAAATGTCCTCAAATGTTAGGTTTTCGCAGCAAAATCATTTAAAAAAAGCAGATTTTAGGAATTTCAATTTTCAGACCTCTATACCTTTTGAACCGTTGCAGATAATTGAATTATGAGACTTGTGCCGAGTTGTGCTAGTCGTGTACAACAAGTTAACAGTGAGAAGTGTATCGAAAAATGTAGGGGTTGCAAAAATTTTGCCAGAAAGTGGTGGGGGTAAATAAAAAAAATCACATATTCGAATTTTCAAACTTGTGCCGGATTGTGCTAGACGAGTACAACAACTTTTCCAAATAACAAAATGTCTTCAAATGTCAGGTTTTTGCAGCAAAGTCATTTAAAAAAAGCAGATTTTAGGAATTTCAATTTTCAGACCTCTATACCTTTTGAACCGTTGCAGGTAATTAAATTATGAGACTTGTGCCGAGTTGTGCTAGTCGTGTACAACAAGTTAACAGTGAGAAGTGTATCGAAAAATGCAGGGGTTGCAAAAATTTTGGCAGAAAGTGGTGGGGGTAAATAAAAAAAATCACATATTCGAATTTTTCAAACTTGTGCCGGATTGTGCTAGACGAGTACAATAACTTTTCCAAATGGCAAAATGTCCTCAAATGTTAGGTTTTCGCAGCAAAATCATTTAAAAAAAGCAGATTTTAGGAATTTCAATTTTCAGACCTCTATACCTTTTGAACCGTTGCAGATAATTGAATTATGAGACTTGTGCCGAGTTGTGCTAGTCGTGTACAACAAGTTAACAGTGAGAAGTGTATCGAAAAATGCAGGGGTTGCAAAAATTTTGCCAGAAAGTGGTGGGGGTAAATAAAAAAAATCACATATTCGAATTTTCAAACATGTGCCGGATTGTGCTAGACGAGTACAACAACTTTTCCAAATAACAAAATGTCTTCAAATGTCAGGTTTTTGCAGCAAAGTCATTTAAAAAAACATATTTTAGGAATTTCAATTTTCAGAACTCTATACCTTTTGAACCGTTGCAGGTAATTAAATTATGAGACTTGTGCTGAGTTGTGCTAGTCGTGTACAACAAGTTAACAGTGAGAAGTGTATCGATAAAATGCAGGGGTTGCAAAAATTTTGCCAGAAAGTGGTGGGGGTAAATAAAAGAAATCACATATTCGAATTTTTCAAACTTGTGCCGGATTGTGCTAGACGAGTACAATAACTTTTCCAAATGACAAAATGTCCTCAAATGTCAGGTTTTTGCAGCAAAGTCATTTAAAAAAAGGATATTTTAGGAATTTAAATTTTTAGAACTCTATACCTTTTGAACCGATGCAGGTAATTGAATTATGAGACTTTTGCTGAGTTGTGCTAGTCGTGTACAACAAGTTAACAGTGAGAAGTGTATCGAAAAATGCAGGGGTTGCAAAAATTTTGCCAAAAAGTGGTGGGGGTAAATAAAAAAAAAAAAGAATCATATTTGTATCTCTTCCCGTTCTGAAGATTTGCAGATGCATAAGGATGGATGTGGCGAGATTTTGACTTTACAACAAAGAATAAGGCTTGAAAACAAGTGCAGTATTTATGCTTGTAACTTTCGTATAATTAGAATGCGGAATATAGACGTCAGTTTCATGTTTCTAAATTAGTTTACGTTTAAAGCAGGAGCATGTTGTCATTCGACTTTATGCTCCCAAGATTGTTTGTAAAAATAATACGAATTGTCAGTTAGATTGGACTTATCTTGTGATACAATATTATGCTTCGGATATTTTATTCCAATCGGCTAAGGCGCATAGTAACATGAGACCATATACCTTTACAAAGTGATATTTCGCCATCGTATAAAAATACGTAAGTGAGAAAGAAACATTATGCCGTTAACTTCGTGTGAAGGTCACTAATATTACTTGCTAGTTCTAATATTGTACTAACACAAAGGTATAAAACTACTATAATTGAAAACCATTTTATTAGCCTCATGTAAAATAAACGATGATTTTAATAAAAAAATATCAAAGATTTTCTTTTGGTTCTCCTATAAACTTTCAAAAACACACATCAGACCTTATGCGTCTCAGGTCGAGATTTATATTTTACTTAATCTTAATTTTATATTTTTTTATAGTTTTTTTTATTTGTTTTTTCAAATTACATTTAATATTATAGATTATTTAAACAACTTGGTTATTCGTTTCGGCAGCTAATATAATTGTAAATAACTACTGCATATTTATCTAGTAATCTGAATATATTTTTTTTTTTTTTTTTTTTTTTTTTTGTTTTTTCAAATTACACTTAATATTACAGAATAATTTAAACAACGTGGTTAGTCTTTTTGGCAGGTAACATAATTATAACTTACTAAGTGCATATTTATATTTTACTTAATCTTATTATTATTATTTATTTATTTTTATATTTTTTTTGTTTTTATGTGTTTTTTCAAATTACATTTAATATTACAGAATAATTTTAACAACGTGGTTATTCGTTTCGGCAGCTAATATAATAGTAAATAACTAACTGCATATTTATATTGTAATCTTTTTTTTTGTTTTTTTTTTAATTGTTTTTTTGTTTTTTTAGTTGTTGTACTCGTTTAGCACAATCCGGCACAAGTTTGAAAAATTCGAATATGTGATTTTTTTATTTACCCCCACCATTTTTTGGCAAAATTTTTGCAACACCTGCATTTTTCGATACACTTCTCACTGTTAACTTGTTGTACACGACTAGCACAACTCGGCACAAGTCTCATAATTTAATTACCTGCAACGGTTCAAAAGGTATAGAGGTCTGAAAATTGAAATTCCTAAAATCTGCTTTTTTTAAATGACTTTGCTGCAAAAACCTGACATTTGAAGACATTTTGTTATTTGGAAAAGTTGTTGTACTCGTCTAGCACAATCCGGCACAAGTTTGAAAAATTCGAATATGTGATTTTTTTTATTTACCCCCACCACTTTTTGGCAAAATTTTTGCAACCCCTTTTTCGATACACTTCTCACTGTTAACTTATTGTACACGACTAGCACAACTCGACACAAGTCTCATAATTCAATTACCTGCAACGGTTCAAAAGGTACAGAGGTCTGAAAATTGAAATTCCTAAAATCTGCTTGTTTAAAATGATTTTGCTGTAAAAACCTAACTTTTGAGGACATTTGTCATTTGGAAAAGTTATTGTACTCGTCTAGCACAATCCGGCACAAGTTTGAAAAATTCGAATATGTGATTTTTTTTATTTACTCCCACCACTTTTTGGCAAAATTTTTGCAACACCTGCATTTTTCGATACACTTCTCACTGTTAACTTGTTGTACACGACTAGCACAACTCGGCACAAGTCTCATAATTTAATTACCTGCAACGGTTCAAAAGGTATAGAGGTCTGAAAATTGAAATTCCTAAAATCTGCTTTTTTGAAATGACTTTGCTGCAAAAACCTGACATTTGAAGACATTTTGTTATTTGGAAAAGTTGTTGTACTCGTCTAGCACAATCCGGCACAAGTTTGAAAAATTCGAATATGTGATTTTTTTTATTTACCCCCACCACTTTCTGCCAAAATTTTTGCAACCCCTGCATTTTTCGATACACTTCTCACTGTTAACTTGTTGTACACGACTAGCACAACTCGGCACAAGTCTCATAATTTAATTACCTGCAACGGTTCAAAAGGTATAGAGGTCTGAAAATTGAAATTCCTAAAATCTGCTTTTTTTAAATGACTTTGCTGCAAAAACCTGACATTTGAAGACATTTTGTTATTTGGAAAAGTTGTTGTACTCGTCTAGCACAATCCGGCACAAGTTTGAAAATTCGAATATGTGATTTTTTTATTTACCCCCACCACTTTCTGGCAAAATTTTTGCAACCCCTGCATTTTTCGATACACTTCTCACTGTTAACTTGTTGTACACGACTAGCACAACTCGGCACAAGTCTCATAATTTAATTACCTGCAACGGTTCAAAAGGTATAGAGGTCTGAAAATTGAAATTCCTAAAGTGTGCTTTTTTTAAATGACTTTGCTGCAAAAACCTGACATTTGAGGACATTTTGTCATTTGGAAAAGTTATTGTACTCATCTAGCACAATCCGGCACAAGTTTGAAAAATTCGAATATGTGATTTTTTTTATTTACCCCCACCACTTTCTGGCAAAATTTTTGCAACCCCTGCATTTTTCGATACACTTCTCACTGTTAACTTGTTGTACACGACTAGCACAACTCAGCACAAGTCTCATAATTTAATTACCTGCAACGGTTCAAAAGGTATAGAGGTCTGAAAATTGAAATTCCTAAAATCTGTTTTTTTTTAAATGACTTTGCTGCAAAAACCTGACATTTGAAGACATTTTGTTATTTGGAAAAGTTGTTGTACTCGTCTAACACAATCCGGCACAAGTTTGAAAAATTCGAATATGTGATTTTTTTTATTTACCCTCCACCACATTTTGCCACTATTTTTGCAGTACCTGCATTTTTCGATACACCCCTACTGTTTCCTTGTTCTACACTGTTAGCATAACTTAGTACAATTTGCGGAAGTACGATAAATGAGTTGTAAAAAAAGTAATTTGTTATTTTGTATTTGAGATTCATTTTTTTTTTTCTGCTAAGCGGAGGGAGATATCGAATTTCTATTAACGGCACAACGCGGCACGAATTGGCCTCAATCTTTGAAAAAAAATTGGGTTTATTTGGACGAAAGTGCGGGGCTGGTAAATTTTTGTTTTTATTATTTTTTTCAAAAACGGTTTGAGATATTGAGCTGATTTTTGCGGCACAATACGGCACAAACACAGCACAATACAGCACAATTAAAGAAAATTCAAATTTCGCAAAGTGCGGGGCTGGTAATTTTTTGGTTTTTATTTTTTTTTCGAAAACGGTTTGAGATATTGAGCTGATTTTTGCGGCACAATACGGCACAAACGCAGCACAATGCAGCACAATTTACGAAAATACCGATTTCGAAAAGTGCGGGGCTAAATTCACACACGTCTATTACTTACTCTTAAAACGATCCAAACAATGAGTTTTGCACTCGAATAAATTTTTTATCGAGAGTAAGTAATCGCGGGACCCATCGAGCGGTTAGCTTTTTCATATGCAATTCTTCACTCAAGGTGTGATGTCCTACACGGTCTTTCGCCATAATGAACAAGGTATTTAGGATAATTTTAATCTTCGCTCTGCCAAAACCATGTCATGCACTTTCTTGGCCGCCCGGGTCGAAGTTCATATTGGACGCTTGTACGGACACGTTTAAACTCTGCAATCCTAAATAATTCTTAACTGTAGCGTAGAGTATTTTCACCTAAACATTCTGCAAATAAACCCTTGATATAAAGAAACTTTATCACAGCTCTTTGTCAAATTTTATAAATTGTTTAGCGGTACTAGAATTCCATGCTGTATATTTCGGAAAACTTTTAACGTTAGATGCAAATGGGGGGAATATTGATAGGAGATTGGATATAAGAAATAAAACAAATATATAAATCTAAATAATTTTTATTTGCATTATATTAAAACGGAAGATTACAATAGGTAAATAATTTGAGACATATTGTATGTATTTTGATTTAAATTCCACATTATTTAAAACATGTTCATCATGATGACTAAAGATGAAATTATCGTAGTGGTCTCTTGAATGAAGTATAAAGAGTCGAAATAGAAAGAATCTCTTAATACATATGCTTATCTTAACTCATATGAAAATAAAAAATTGAAATGCAAACATTTCACAATATATTTGACAAAACTGGTACACTTATTCGAGAGTTGCACCAAACACAAAATAGAACACGCTTTCCAGTTCCTAGAATGATAAAGAAAAAATTGCAATGTTACTTAATAAATTTCTTAATCTACAAATTATAATCTTATCAAATGATATAGATCTCATCTACATCTTGTTAATACATATGCTGACACATTGCAAATTTGATATGCGCATAACATTAAATGCACTAAGGTTTTTAGTATAATATTTTGCACATAATTATTAAGTTTGACAAATATAATATAAATCTAAACAATATGATCTAGTCAATTTTTGGAAAGATACAACAGTCTTTTCTTCCATTATAATAAGGACTGATCAAAATAATAATTGTTGAACATTGAGAAAATACGAGACAATCTAGACTAGGCTGTTACCCGATAGGCTCTTGTATCTCCCCTTTAGTTTTTAATAAACTTAAGTATGTCTATGAAAAAAATAATCTTAAAGTCCAAAAGAAATATCTTTAATATTAAAAGAAAATTTATATTAATACAATATTTTTATACTTACCTACCTCATCTTGTACTCAACAAGCATTTTGGTTAAAGAAGGCCGTGAATGTAGACTCTTGTGGTAAGAAGAAAACAGAATATAAAACGAAATGTATCAACACAGCAGGATATATTTCTATCGTGATTATTTTATTGGTATCCCACTGTAAATCATAAGTATTCTACTGACAACAAGAGTAATATATATATGAAGCTTACTTAACGCAGATAGATCTCTTTGGAAACACACTACAACTACAGAAATGTCTTGTTTTTAAGTGAATTTTATAAATGCACACGATTAGCTCAACATACCAATAAACGAAAGAAAGTGTATGGACGTTGGTGTTTCTAAAGAGATCTGTTAGAGTTAGTGCTGTTCCCAGGCCTTCAAAGTTGTACGCAGACTATTCATTAGTCAAACCAGTACCCTGTCAGTTCAATTTAGCCGCGTAACACACACATCTGCATACACTACGATAAACTTCAGAGTTCTTATTGTAAAATTAATATAACACAGTTAAATTAAGTAGACAAGGTAGTGGCTTACAAAAAACACATAGAGATTGTTCGTTGTAGGCGGACAGGTGGGAACATTACCATGTAAACTTGTACCTACAGACACCGATTGGTGAAACTATAATTTGAGTAAGTATGCGGACAGATAAGTTACGTCGAGATTATCATTTTTACATAATGCGGCAGTTCTCCTCGCCCTGGCGTATCTCTCCGATCTGCAAAGAAAGTGCATCAATTAGATTTGTTTGCATATAAAGAGTAGTTAGTTTTTAACAGAGGAAAAAAAGGGAGCAGGTTCTTAATTCGGAGTGTATTTACTAATTTTTGTCCATTGACAACATTGTCAAAACGTTTGTGTTTGTTTGACAGGAGTCAATGTATATCTTACTTAGACAAACTTGATACTTGCGCCTAGTTGTACTTGTTCGAAATAAGGAGTTCAAAATATTTTCAACACAAGTTGGACAACTTTGATTTGTGCTATCCGTCAAAAATAAAATTGCTACATTGTTATTAAAATTTCTAATATAATATTACACATGGTCTTTAAGTGTCCATTAATATTAGTAGGGATCCTGTCCAATCAAAGACAATTCTACTTTTAAAAAAAATGTGCAAAAATTAATGTTTTAAAGAAATCAAATAAAAGTATCAAAACTAGTGGAAGCGCACTATAACAACACAGTGGCGCCTCCATTATTTTCTAAATTTTTTTGCCAAGCTGTACACTGATATCTCAGCCAGTTGGGAACCAATTTTAATGATTTCTTTTTTATTAGATAGACATTTCTTCCGGATTGGTTCAATATTTTTCAAGAAAATTGGTACACTGTTTTTTTTATTATTAGAAAGTAGAACCAACTTTCGCGTTTACCGCATTATACAACTTCATTAAATTATTGGTGAGAGAAGATAACATTTTAGTACTAATGCGTACACTAAAAGGCGCACACGGATTGTTTTATTTGGGAGCTCGTTAAATGGAACGACATATAAGTTAGTATCATATCAGTAAAGTAATAGTACCTGATCGCGACGCGGATACTTGGCCAACTCGCGGTGTCTCTGCGCGCTGGTGCTCACCTGTCGGCGCTGTCTCTCGGAGGTTGCGATTTCCTGAAAATTGCCAATAAACATATAAAATAAGATACTTTATTTTAATTTGTGGTTAGAGCCTATCTAGAATACTATAGAGGTAAAGTTTGTAAGTTTGGATATGGGAGGTAATCTCCGAAACTACTCATCCGATTTCAAAAATTCTTTCAAGAATAGAAAGAAAGCTACACAATCCCTGATACATATATTTTATTTTGTTAGAAAATATCCACAAGCAAGCCGGGGCGGAATTTTAGTTTTACAATAAAGTGCACAATTTCTACTGTAACTTAACCATTATACAACGGGTATAAGGCGAACTAATGGAGTGTATATTTGACATTTTCATTTCTCAAAATATATAAATTTCCTTCATATATGATTTGAATAACATTGAACAGTTTGCGATATTTACTGTGGTTGTTACTCTTGTATTTTTATACATATTTGCAGTTTGTATGACACAACACACGCTATGTATTATCACGCTGAGATAAAGAAGGGAATATGCAGAGAATATACCAATTTAAATAATTCTTTCATTTGGTTTTTCTTAGAATCCTCATTCATATTGTCTTTATTTTATGTGAATTCTAAGCTCAAAACTCAAGACTGGTCAGAGATTTCACTGCTACAATCGGAAATATAACCGTCAAGAATAACAATATATACATTTTAACAAAGTTGAGGTTTATACCTCAATATATATATTTCCAAAAAAGATAGACGCCTAGTAGTAACCCCTGTACCACTGTATTTTTCTGTCGTTTATTGTCGCAACGGCGTTTACTTTATATGGAAATTATACTAAAATACAAACATAATAATAAAATTATGTTTCCGCAAATTAGACGTCCTAGATCGCCTTTCTCATTTTTTTCTCATTAATTTAATTAACTATTTTTCTAGAGTTGTCTCGCGACACAAAACTATACCAACAAAACCTAAGGTAACTTATTACTTCCTTAATGGTCAGACCGAGAGCCCGTCTATAGCCCCTCCTCAGTCTCAGTACTCTATGTTCACGAACACTGCACCACTTGTACATACAACTCACCTCCTGATCAGTGTTCAGAAGCGCGGTAGTGAAGGTGTCAGCCACGAACCACTTCTGTCCCTTCATCACGATGTCCCTGGGAGGGTCATGCTCGGCGCCCGCGTCCGCCGCCCACACGGTGAGCGTCGCGCCCGGCTCCAACTTGACGGTCCGGTGGAACTTGAACAGGGTCTCCTGGTCGCCGGCGCGACGGACCAGCTGGTAGCCGCCCAGGGTTTGTTCCTGAGGAAACATTTTATGATACCATTGAGATGTGCAATGTCGGCCAAGGGTATGTCATCCCAATATATGCCATTTTATAATTAAAGCTGTTCCTTATTCTAATACTAAATAAAAAGCCAAGACGAAGCACCGCGAGTAAAATGCCTTCCACACGGTGGGACAGCCGACTCAACCGACGTGACCTAACCAATAGAAAGTCTTCTACAATCCCCTCTACTGTGGCTACGAAAGTTTTTGATGGTTCGAACCGACTTGACCTTGGTGCTTGCTCTGTGCGTGGGAACGCCTTTTTCAATCCCCTCTACTAGAGACGTACCGCAACCAGGGATCCCAACTTTGGGGTTTTTTCCCCAAATTTAGGGGATAAATAAATGTGATGGGATTTTAAAGGGGCTTTTTGATTTACGAGTACAGGCCCTGGGATAACTAAAAATAATTTAATATTCAAATGTATAATTTTAAAAAGTCAGAACCAGAAGAAACGAAATTATATTTGAAATATTAAATAATTTATAAATGAAGAATATTATAAAAAAAATTAAGGGGGATTTCAATGTAATTTTGGTGATTTTAGGGGTTTTTGACTTAAAATAAATAAAAAAATAAATTATATATTTATAATAAAGGTATTTTTTTGGAGTAGGAAACATTGCTCGCAACAAACGTTCGGTTCAACTTGGCCTTGAACGCTCGTGGCAAGTCGTCGGTCGTGGTGGGTGGTTTTCTGAACCATCACTTTGGTTGAGTCGGCGGTCGGACAGTGTAGCAGCACTTTAAAAAACTAAGGTCGATTACGCAAACATGTGTGCACTTAGCGAGTTTTAGACAAACACACATCAAAGCAGGAATTTTTAAAGTTCAGTTGAATACTTCAATAGTTGTCGTAGTTTTAGCCCGCCTCAATAATTTGTATATGATTATTTCGTATAAGGATGAGAAGGATACAGGACAGCAATAAAATTATCATTGGTATTATGTCTTCCACTAGACACCATAGTAGGGGTCGATAGATAAGAGGCTCTTGGGAGTCATTATATTAGGGCCTTTCGCCAAGTTTTTTTCTCTCTTGATTTTATCAGACCCAGGGTACCCAGAGACCAAGTCTCTCTCTTTTAGCCAAACTTGAATAATACCTTCTTCTTATAATAAATCACAATTTACCTTCTTGCCCTTATTCTTGATCTTGACGAATTTTCCCTCGGGGCACATCTCCACAATCTCCAAGTCCCCCTTGGCGCTGGAAGTGACGCTGAAGTCCTGCAGGCTACGTTCTTCTGTCTCGTCGAGTAGAGTGCGCTTGCGCGACGCTCGCATCGGTGTAGACCGGCGACCTGGCGTCAGGCGGGAGCCGCTGGTGCTGCCGCTGGCTGAGGCGCGAGACTCGCGGCCCGGGGATTGGGCGGTGAGGTTCAATCTGGAGGTTTTATATATTTTTAAACACATAAAATTGAATAATTTGAATAAAAAATAAAATCGATAACCTTCCACTATAAAAAAATATAATCTCTTTGAACTTGCCTTATAAGGTCCAGTAATGGAGCCATTCTTTAAGAGGGATAGGATAAGAAGACAATTAAAAAGCATGTAACAGTGTCAAACAATGCTGAAATTACAAGACTTTTAAGTTACTGCTTGAAGCATCATGTTATCACATAAAACGCAGTATTTAGTTAAAGGTAAAGGAAACTTTCCTAATTTGTCTATCCTGTCAATAGCTTTAATCAAAGAAAGAGTACTATTTAATGTTGATCTACCAAAAATTTACAAAATGTAATATTTACGACTGACAAATACAATATTACTAATGTACAGGAGACTCTCGAGCCAATATAAGCCGAAATGCACGCAGATAAGGTACACTTTGTATACGTAAAATGATTGCTAATGAAATGTGGTTGGCACACAAACTGTCGCATAGAGCGAGAAGAAAGTCAAGTCCACCAATCAGTGGCCGTTCGCTCGCTCTATTCGGCAGTTTAGTAAGCCAATGAGCTCGGAGACTACAACTTTTCATTAGCAATAAAGATCCGTAATAGGAGGGAGGGAACATCTTACCTATCCTCCTCTCCCTCGAGGAGCGCGCGGTAGGTAGCAATCTCGTGGTCCAAGGAGATCTTGATGTCCATCAGTAAGGAGTACTCCCGCAGCTGGTTGGCCATCTCGTCGCGCAGTCTCGCAAGCTCAGTCTCGAGCGATGCCAGGTCCTCGGCATGACGACCGCGCTCCGCTTCCAGTTGGCGCTCGAGTTCGCGGCAACGGTTCTGATATCATAAAAAAAAATTAAAACCAGGGGCCGATCTTAACAGAACAACAAGGTCCACTTCAGACAGGGAGGGGTCCGGCAATCGATTTATTTTTAAAGTAGCTGTTTCCCACGACTTCGTACGTGACCATTTAAGAATGTTGGCAAACATACACTTCATACATAGCTTTTGTCATGTTCACCTCTGCCCACCCCGTTCCCGTCGTCATGCCGTGATGGTATATAGCCTATGTTACTCAGGGATAATGTAGCCTTCCAATGGTGAAAGAATGATCAAAATCCGTCCAGTAGTTTTTGAGTTTATTCGTAACAAACATACAAAAATACAAATCTTTCCTCTTTATAATATTAAGTATAGATTAGTGGGACCTATTTGTCCATTCGTCAAAATACCTACCTACATCTTAACAAGTCGAGTATCACTAGATATTTTACTTTCAATGAATAGTGAAAATAATTGTTTTAACTTCATTTCTTTCGTCGCGTCGCTTCAGTTCCACCTACTCTCCGATAGTATGAATAAGTATCACGATTTCTGTATCATAGCATGTCTTTAGAGGTTTTTAGTCTCTGTCAATAGCAATACCGACAATGGGTATGAAATGCATGCAATGCAATGATTACGTAAGATGATTTCTTACGTTAAGAGCCGCGTTCTTATTCTCTAGATCGTTGAGTGTGACGTTAAGTGAGTCGATGCGTGTACGCATGGTGCGCAGCTCCTCCACAGCAACATTGGCGGCTGTGCTATTGCGGTTAGCGGCGCCTTGCAATGCCTTCAACTGGAATGAAAAAGTTGATACTATAACAACCAAATGTGAAATGACATAATTCATTGCAAGATATTTTTCAGACATACACGCGTGCATAACTACATGTATAGTCCATATATTCTTCCAGTCTTACATTGTGAAAAAAAAATTAAGTATTATTTATTTATTATGACAATTAGAAATAAATGAAGCGCAATTTAATATGGTTGAATATCAAGAGACCAGAGACAATAATAACTCTGACATCAGAAAAACAAAAATATGTATAACAAAGTAATGAAACAAACCAAATAAAATTATGATACTAAATCAATGTTTTTTATATATTCACGGGTGCTTTCAGCGATAAAAATTCCAGCCATGGTAACCAGCGTTAGACAAATCGTCCTCATTTAGCCTATTTGTTTGGGGCAGCTCCGTTGATATTTTGAGTAGAAAGACCTATTATTCTCCGTTGTCGGATTAAGTACTTAAGTTTTTGATTTAAAAACCCCATTGGTACATGGCCAAGATGAGGATCGAACCCGGTTGTCCTACGCTGCCCATTTGTAAATCCATTTAAAATATACAATAACAACATTCAAAATAACTTTTTATAAAACAAAGGATTTTGTTGCAATTTTCACTATTAGATAGGTTGATTCACCAGGATGGTTTACGAGTATTAAATATGGACCTATCATGTTTAGGAGCTGAGCATTAACAGTGTAAGTGAATCAAGTTGGGGAAAAAAGTTAGGCCCAGCGAGTTTCCAAGGCGTATGCTGTCTAATCCGTCAGATAAAAAATATGTAAGAAAGAATTATGTAGAATAAAATCAAAAAAGTAAGCTGTAGCGTAAAGCATTGTTGTAAACCTATATATACCTGTGCAAAGCCGGGGGCAGGGTCGCTAGTTATTTATATAGAATAAAGTGATCTTACCTTATTTTCATAGAGCCCCTCGATCTCTTCCCGATTAGCTCTGATGTTGGCCTCATGTTGTTCGCGGAGCTCCTGTAGGCTCTGTTGGAGTTTAGCTTCGTACTGTTGCGCCAGACGACCGTCTAATATAAAAAATATAATATCATTATAATATTAGCCTTGTAGGAAAATACTAGCTTTTACTAGCGTGAAAATGGACCTAATAAATAAACCTTCCGTAAACACCTTTCTAGTCTCGTTCAGCCGTTTTGGCGTGATTGAGTAACAAATATACAGTGTAAGTAAGTATACTATCACATCCATACTAATACTGTCTGTCTGTCCACTGAACCGATTTTGATGAAATTTGATTCGGAGACAGATTGAACCCTAGGGAAGGATATAGGATACCTTTTTTAAATCCACCCCCCTAAGGGATACCCCCTATAGGTGATGAAAGTTAGTATGGGCCCCATGGTCGAACAGCTACTTTATAGGTAATATAGTAGGAGTGGGATAAAAATGTCTTGGGTAGCCCAAGGTCTGTTATGAATGTAAAATGAGCAAGTAATTACATTCTGTCTGTAAGGCAAGTCAATACCGTACTATGGCATACGACACCTTCGCCATACACCTCTCTAAATAAATGTTGTTATTTCCTTCTTATTTTTTCTATATGGTTGCATTCACACAGCAGGTTTAGCCTAGTAGTTAGTAAATCGTAGCAAATTGTCCCAAGTTCAAATCTGTCGTAGTCTTCGGTAGCCATATCAAAGGGTATCATGTTTGTTTGTATTATTATGACATGTTAATATTGGGGTAGACCAAAGGCGTTACTAATAAAAGTTTTAGTTTTTTTCTATAATATTGGTTGTCATTTGTTATTATTACAAAACATAAATCCATCTTTCATGTAAAAACGGACAGTAATTTTTTTGTACAGACATAGTTGGAGGTCCCCACAGTGACATAGCCTACTTTTTATCCCAGAATTCCTTCTGGATAGATTCATAAATTCTTATGTCACATTTCAATAATTTCCACAGGCGTAGCCGGGGCGAAAATCTAGATAATAAACCCCACCCTCACAAGAAAGTATTAAAGACAAATTAATTTTTCCAGCCGCACCAGCTCTACGAACCCCACCGCAACACGCAACTCACCAATCTCGGAGATCTCCACCTGCCTCCTGGTGCGTGTCTCCTGCAACTCCTGCTGGAACACCTGCTCCTTGAAGTTGAGCTCCTCGCGGAGACTCTGAGCATTGTTCTCGAAATCGATGCGGCACAGCATCTCCTCCTCAAGAGACTTGCGCGTGTCGGCGAGCATCTTACGCAGCTTCTCCAACTCCTTGAAGTTTTCCTGTTGGATGACAAAATATATTAAATGTAAATTAACGTATTAAGGTTACATATTGATGTATCATTTTTGCAATCAGTCATTTGAATATCCTAATATTACAATTGTAAAAAAAAATTTGGTTTTATTAATTTGCGACAAATTCGTAATTTTCTTTCGGGATTAAAACGAAGCAACAGATGATTTTTTGCACAGAGATAGTTGGAGGTTGGAGTGACATACGTATTTTATCCCGGTAAACCGAACTGGAGAGGGGCTTGAAATAATATTAATCACAAGATTAAAAAACTATTTCATAAATCTTTTGTTACTCTTTCAGTCTTTGGGCTGCGGTAATACATATTATGTTTGAATTTCAAGTCACCCATTTCATTTAGTTGGTACAACAATTAACCCTAAAATGAATAAAGATTATACCCACCCTGGCCTCCTCATCAGCCTTCTTCCTATCAGTGACAGCCACATTGTACTTGTTGGTAATGTCAGCAGCGCGATTCTCATACATGCGAGCCGTGCTCTCCGCCGTGGTGCAGTCCTTCGTCTTCTTGTCTAATCTGAAAATAACAAAGTAAAAAATATAAAATATTCGCCCGTGGTAAATTTGTGTGTCAATTCGGTTGTTTTTCTACCTACCAGGAATAATGTAGCTTCATTTCATAACAGTTAAGAAATAATTTAAATAAAACTAAGAAAAATGATAATAATTGTCAAATCGGTCCAGTAATTTAAGAGTTTATTTCTTACAAACAAACAAACAAACGCATTTTCGTAATATTAGTTAGGCTAATAATAACAGAAAAAATCTGTGTCCCGTACTAAATTTTAACCAAATTACTGTTTAACGTAGCAAGACTATCACAAAACCATAAGTAAAATCCAGTGTAACGGACATTAAATGTTCGCAGTCGGTTAAAAATTAAAATGTATGTTCACAACAAATTAATGCGTGTCACTGTGCAAAGGTTATCAAAAATGAAATCATACCAATTTGTACTGTAGATAAATTTAAAATCGTATAGTTTTATAGCTAGAAGTTTTCAATAATAATAATGTACGATAACTCAATCTGCCCAACAGATTTTCAAGATATTTTGTTTGAAAACTGTCATGCAAAGGAAAATGGATCTAACATAAATCGGTATACGAACCAAAGGCTTTAGAGGAAAGCTTTCATAATATAGAAATTGAATAATACTATAAATAAATAAGAAAATTGGTAGAGCGCTGTATTGAAACCAGGAGGTCCCGGGTCCAATTCCTATTCGTTCCAAGAATGTTAAGCACCAATAGTATATGCTTAAATCGACTTCTCGTGCTACGGAGGGCACGCACTTAAGAGGATCGTGTAGCTCAGCGTACGCAGCGAAATAGGTATTTAGAAAATCATATTCTATCTCAAGCGCGCTCTTCCCCCGGGCATCAGTGCGACAGAGAGCACTGCAGCTCGTGAGTGTTCGTAGGTATGTTCTTCGTTAAAAATTGCGTTTGGGCGAAAACGATTTACACCTACTAAACTATAACGAAACCTTATAATTTTGGTGTCAAACGTTTTAGCAGATTATAATCTACGTACGTACGTTTTGCTTTTTTTGAAATTTTGCTTTGTTTCTCAAATACAGACGGTTTATTACGAGCAAGTTATGAACTAAAAAAACCGAGATTTGAGGGGCTTATAACTTTTGACCTATTACGAATTTTGAAAAAAGGAAAAAATACGTACGTAGTTTTTCACTATGTCAGTAACATATTACAAATTCGGTAAAATTAAATAATATTTAGGGGTAGTAAAACGTTTTCTCCCTTTGTATGGACATGGACGCGGTACACTACACTCTTAATCTAAAAATAATAGATATTTTACGTCTATTAAAGAAGTGACACATTTATGTTCATTAACTGCAGCAACGGGCTTGCCACCTGTTCTGTTCAATATGGACAACTGGCAAAAAGTGGACACTGTTACCGGTGTCTCTGGCCACACCGCAAGGTATAAAGGCCGTGATGGTGTGTTGTTGTACAACACGAACGAGACACATGTTCACTGTGGGAATACGGTTCATAGCAAGGTATTAAACCTACGTTACCGTTACGTAATACACCAAATATTTCTATAGTTAACGCAACGCCATCCGGTTTTGTAGCAGCGCAGAGTCGAACCCAATGGTTTATTTATGCAAGACGCGACCGAAGCTTTTTCACGTGTCGTCATTCGAGTTTAGGCGGGTATAATAGTCAAGACAAAATGTAGTTTCGTCAAGTCAAGTGTAGGTGGTAATGAACCTGTTTAATGCTCTTATCTTACTAATATTTTAAGTTTTAGACATAGCGGCACTAGAAAAATAAGGTCTAATGCAAGTGAACCTCATTACCTCGTATATAATAGTACCGCGCTTGCTTCATTCAGTTCAGAGTTTCCGACCACATTTTGTTGTATTGTAATACGTTGCTAACATACACGTCCGTTTTTATTAATTTGTTTGATTTAGTAAACAATCTTTGCCTGTCTTTTTAAAATAAGTTACTTAACTTATTAAAAAAAATCATGTAAAGTTTGTTTATCAATTAAGACAAGTACAGAAAAACGGACTTTACATTTATTAGGGGGAGAGACGTATACAAAGAGCATTGTAGGGAGTAACCGTGTATCCTTAATTCGTTTCGCTTGAAGTACCCGAGGGAAGCGTAAAATGCAAATCATGAGATCGTTATTGCGTTATTCACCTATGAACAAAAACATAATAAATACCTACTTATGTAATTTTGATGACACATATTTTATTTAATTAATTAATTTCGCAAATGGAGAGGTATTCAATTTCATACTCGTATTACTTTTTAAACAATGAACTGATCACACATTATTAATATTAAGCTTGATGTAGCAGAATTAAAAAAAAACAATTCTCCAGATATCGACGTCAATTCGAAATTAAAGTGCGGTTTGCCCGCATGACCTTGGTCAAATTCTGGACCCTTTTATTACAATTTATAACCAAGAGGGGGGAACTACCGATTTAAGTAAATAAGTAAAAAAGAATGGCTACAACGCTTTTTTGTCTTTCATCCCTACTACTTTAAATATAAACAAGCGAGAATGCGATAGCGAACTATCGTAACACTCGCGCATTTATGGACTCGCCACGGTGTATTGCATTTGTTTCTTTTTGTAAATAAAAAAAAGTTAAGAGTTAGTTACGTAATTATACGGTTTATTCGTCGATAATTATATTACTTACAGTTTTTCTAAGTGAAAAAAGGTATTACGAGCAATGTCTTGTCCTTAGATCTTGACATGTACACAGAAATATGGTTTCGTAATATTCACATCTAAGTAAACAATGACGTCAGGAGAGCAATTCGGCTATTTGGGCGCGCCTTGCCCTTCGTACATGATGCTTCAGTGATTAATTTACTACCTACCTTTATATGACCAAATAGCGACATTAAAACTTCCAGTCCCTGACAGCCTGAAAGAAACGGTTTTTCAGGAATTTTGCTCTAACAGAATTTTCAGAAATACGGTAAGTACTAATCGAAGGGAAATCGAAATAAATAGTACCTACTGAAAGTCATATAAAAAAAATTGGCTATAGGCTGTGAAGATTCATTATGTGCCACTCCCAAGCTATATGATAAAATTCATATTTTATTTATATTGTGTATGTATCTGTTAGCGATGAATTATGAAAATAGAAGCACTTTTTCATGCTCTCAACGTGTCGTAATTCCGGGTTATTTGCATTGTATGACGTAATCATTTCAAGAACAATATAACTGGACTAATTTATAGAATTAATACCTTCTATTAACTTCTTGTCATCAAGCCTTATTCATGGAACTTTAATAAAGAATATTAAATGGCGGTCATTACATTTTATGTGATGATCAAATTACAAATTAAAATCATTAGCCAATGTTTGTGAACATATTTTTCAAACGCCACTGTTCAAATATGTAATGGACTTTTCATGCCCCAAAATATCTACTTACAAACTACTAAAATTTATTTCTACTTAGATTGCTTGCAAGAATTTTCATAGTGTAAAAATTAAAAGTAAAAGAGATGCATGATTACATGAT
Source organism: Nemapogon koenigi (assembly GCA_963924495.1). Classification (NCBI taxonomy): domain Eukaryota; kingdom Metazoa; phylum Arthropoda; class Insecta; order Lepidoptera; family Tineidae; genus Nemapogon; species Nemapogon koenigi. The sequence continues at coordinate 4,712,375 of OZ004630.1, read as the reverse complement.
CAATAAAATTATACAGACAGAAATAACAACGCGCGGGAGCCGCATTCTACTTATATTTAATTTAAAACCTAATTATTTTATTAACCTCTTTTTGAAAATAACTTCTCATTAAGTAGGTATCTTTGAAAATCACCACATGTCATTACATAAAAAAGTAATAGCTAAATACATTTTACATACACAAAGTGAACTCAGGAGTCAGAGCATTTATTTTTTAGAATATTTCTTTAGAAACAGCTTGGGGATAATTCTTGACCTAATTTCAATTACAAATCCTAAAATTCTGAGTTCAATTCCTTTGTGATGGCGTAAATTTTATTGAAATTGATTTATGCTTAAATCAAGTTGTCTCATTACTTAGCTACTCGATTTAAATAAATTGAAATTAAAGTCAAGAGTAAGCTACCTGAACTTTGAAATGAAACTTTCAGTAATACCTACTAATAATAATGCTGAAGAGTTTGTATGTTTGTTACATGTAACCATTGATGTGTAACTAAAGCCGATTTGAAAATAGCCCATTTATTGAGAAATGTTATAGGCTATAACATCACGATTCAGCCCAATAGAGCGGAGCAGTAACCATAAACGTCCAGCAATTAATCCACGGGCGAAAAGCTAGTCAAAATAATATGGGCTAAGTGAATCTTAGCTTTCAAGAAGGGAAGTAGGTTGTATTGAATTAGTTTCTATAACCGTGGGTGTCGTCACCGGCGGGAGCGCGGGGTGTATGACGTCACGTCATGGTCAACAGCCCGCGTCGTCAAGGTGAAACGATGACCATTTTAGCATTTTAACTATCAGTAACAGAAACGTTCTAAGTCACTTAAGCCTTTCAGATGGCCTCAGAAGCTTTGCATTAGGAAGTATGAATGTATGTAAACTTATGTACATAATCTGACAAACCACACTTAATATGCCCCAACAGAACTAGCCACTCGTTAGGTATAGTCTCACAAATACCATTGGCTAAAAGAGGGAGACTTGGTCTTCGGCAGGTATAGAAACTAATTTGTATCCAAGGAAAATGGTTTTTTTCATACTTATATTAATCAGTGATATATAACAACAAATATGATAAACATCATGCTAGTATCATAATAATAGATGACCCACTTTGCAGTAAACGCATTGCATGTCTTTCCCCCTTAATGGCATGGCACAGACAGTACGACCTCCAACAAGTATTGATCACTACCAAATATAGCAAAACTGCTTTGACCTTAAACTTACATAATAACGAGTTGTGCTTAAAAAGAATAGGTTTCTGTTTCTTACAGCCACAAATATAACTTCAGCCTTTCTCATTAACATGGAAATCAGTACATATTTAGTTAGGCTATAAGTATATGAGTGGTAAGTTGGTAACCCAATCCAATAACATAGGTTTTCCTGCTTCAATGTTGATGAAAAAAACCTTCATGCTATTTATCTACTCTAATATCAATGGTTTTTGCTACATGGATTATAAACAAATTGAGCTAGACAAAATAAAAACAAACATTATTCTTTTTAGGGTTCCTTACATCTCCAATCCCCCATCTTAACCCTCATACTTACAGGATCACTCTTGTGTCTGTCTGTCACAGCTTATTTTCTCCGAATCTACTTGATGAAAGTTAGTTGCGAGGCAAAAATTATAAGTAAAAAAAAAATGATTTTCAAGTGCATCATGTGCAACATATAAAATGAAAGTGCTCATTAAAAAATACAATAATCTTTAATCTACTCTATGTGCCCAGAAAAACTACTAAAATATCTTGAAACCTTTACTTTTTGAGATTATCTTAACACTAGCCTGTAATGTTTCAGAAAGTGCTGTAATGAAAAACTGGATGAGGTAGGATCTATTAATAGATATAAAACACTGGTTCGGTTTATAATTGGGATACATCATGCAATGGCTTCACCTTGACATGGATAGAGCCATAATTTGGGTCATTTCCTCAAAATATAAACAAGAGTGGGTGTAAAGTAATTTCTGTAGAGTATATATATCAATTACCTAATTGGAAAACAAAATTGTCTACATGTTTATCAATATATTAATTTTAGATAGGTAGGCAGGTATTATCATTATGCATCAGTAAAATTTAGTACCTACTATAAAGATAATAGTAATCCCCTACTTGCAAATACTTGTATAGTTTGTTTGTTCATTTTATCATACATATTTGCACATTTTCCTAGTGAAGGATAGCAGAGTTAAAAATAAAGGGATTCTATGTTCCGTCATGGCATGATGGGGAGTCCGGTTTAATCCCACCCATGCTTTGATTGGTCTGTGATGAATAAGATATATCACAGTCAGCAGGATCATTTCAAATACTGATTAATATTGATACTATAAAGGCTATAATCATCAATTAACATTGGTGGAGCCACAATAAAAGAAGAAGTTAAAAATATGAATATAAACAGTATAGTTAATTGAATAATACAAAGCTAATAAAAATAAACAAATTACTTAATTAATCTTAAGTAGTTATCTACCTACTTATTAGGTGAGTTAGGCATTAAAAATAATAAATCCATGCCAATAGGGTTTGTTTATTTGTAAGAAGTAAACTTGAAAACTACCTAATTCTGATTTGAGAATTCATTTATTGTTAAAGCTATATATATATTACATTCCAGATAAACATAGGCTGTTTTAGTTATAATGTTCAGCAATATTTGCAATTTAAACTGGAGAAAAATTATTAAACTGCTTCAAATAGGTTTTTAATTTCCAAAATGTACACAAGCAAAGCCGGGGCCAAAACCTAGTTATTTTTGCTAAATGTCAGACAATTTTTATATCCAACATAATGAGATCATTAAATTAAATATAAAAATCGTGAAAAAGCAGTCAAGGTATGCGATGGTTAGGTTAAATACAGCTATGATGTCACTGTGTCGTAAGCGAGGTCGCCGCGTTCGTCATGCCGGCCAAACTATTAAAACTTATATTTCTATATTGATCTACATTTCAATTACAAATTATACACTAAAATTAAATAAAAACTAAAGGAATCCATGCAAAATAAACAGAAATTTGTATGGAATCAAAAGTTACCTTTTCTTTAGGTCTTCATTTTCCTCAAATAGGCGCTTTAGATCGATCTCTAGTTTAGCTTTTTCTCTCGATGTGTCGTCCAGCAGTTTTCGGGCATCCTGGAGTTCACCTTCATACATGCCCTTTATGCTGGAAACCTCGCGGGAGACAATCTCCTGGGTGGTCTGAATCTCCCGCCGTAAGCCAGAATTCTCGCTCTCGAGCTGGCGCACCTTGTCAATATAGGCAGCAAGGCGGTCATTTAGATTCTGTAGATATTCCTTCTCTTGGAGACGGCTGTGGCGCGTAGGACTTAGCGGACTTCCGGGTCGTCCAGCCGAACTCGAGGGCCGGCTCCCCACCGGCGTGCTTGCAGATTGTGGACTCTGTATCGACGATGCCGATACGCTCACGTTAGTCGTCGAGTGCATGCTTTTCTTTGACTTGGACGACATCGCGATAGTTGTTTCTCACAGTTTACACAGAACGATGTAGATAATTCCAATAACAATTCACAACTTCGTTTCCGAGCCGGTGAAACACAAGCACACGAACAACTCAACGCGAACCAGCGACAAACAGAAAAATCCCAATGCCAAGCTTTTTGTGCGTTTCACAGAGCAAGTAAAGTGCGTTTTTGTGTCACGTGACGTCATCGACAATGTTGCCAGCTCAACTGAAAAGTGAAACTCTTTGACTGAATCCATTTGTTCCATTTTTTACAATGAACTCTATTATACTAGTACGCTAATAGAGTTCAGTGCATTTTTTAGGTGTCGGAGTTACATTCTTATTTTAACGGATTTTCACGCGTCACGCGGGGATAGTAGAAATATTTAGATTTAAAATAATTAGTATACCCAACTTGTAATTAAAATATTAATAACTTTATATACCGAGGAAATATATGGCGTAATGAGGGTATTTAGATATCAAATACAAAATAAAAAACAATAAAATATATCTACAATCAATGATATACTATATAAACTGAGGTAGATGCGTGATTGACGCTCAAGCTATAGCAAGGCAAATGAGAGGTAAGTGTCCCACTATAAATATGGTCGCGCACAGTCACGCACAATCCTACGACTAGTGTACATGTCTCTTTTGAGTAGAATAATCCGCAAAAACATCAAGAAAAATGACATCTTGTGTGTTCCGCTTTTGCAGAAATTATACTGCAACAGTAAAGGATAGAAATGATATCTCATTTCATTGGTAAGTACAGAAATTTTATAATTATGGACATAACATTATTTTATTAATAATAATGCGCTGTTGCCAGTTCGCCGCTTGCCTGAGCGAGACGAACGATGCATTTTGTATGAGAGTGATAGAGAAGACAAAACGAAATGGCCGCGACAGACTCAGCGACTGATTATGGGGATGGTTGGTAATATCGGACCTGTCACTAAATTACATGAACTTATTTAAAAAAATAATATATTTTATTAAATGTACGGAAAATGTATATACATAATTATATTTACATTATTATACATTTATATATTATATTATTTTTGTATATATAGTATTATGATCTAATTGTATTTATTTATCTTTTAGTCTCCCTAGAAGCGGATTAATAAGAGAAAAATGGATAGAGATAATCAGAACCCAAAGACGAGAATATGATTGATTGCCAAGTTTTTACTCTAAGATTTAGACGTATGGTGCAACGATACAACCAGCAGTTTTGCGAAGTGGACATATTTTCACATTCTTTGTATATATTTAGGAAAAATATCTGTAACATTCTAAATAGTAGTTAATTGTAGTAAACTTTTTTTGTATTATTTGTTATTTCTATATTTTTTGGAATTTGCATAAAAATATCCTGTTTTGAATGTATGTATAAACAATACGTTTGTATAAACAAACGTCACTGACTATATGACAGTTATTTTTTTAATATGTATCTATGTTGTAGTAATCTTTGTTGTATAGTTGTTTGTTGTCCAGAATAAAAAAAAAATAAAAATAAATTTAAAGGCTTAATTTTAAATTACACTACATAATACATAAATAAGTAGCATACTAATATCCTATACCAAGCCATAATCTACCTCTATGCTAAATTTCATTTAGAACTGTTCAGCCGTTTGAGTGTAATTGAAAGACAAATGGTCTATTTGTTGTAAAGTCATTGATTATTACATTATATTTATTAGTAAAATAAAAGTTTTTTAATCCTACATATTCATGATTAGAGAGCCACTCATGGGGTTCCCTGTGTTTAATTTTTATTATATTTAAACTTTGTATGTAGATATATATTACATATTGTATATTTTATTATACCAAAAATATTTCTAAGTAAAATATTGAGTGTTCCATTTAGACAATCTTCCCCTAGTTCCTCCGGAGAAGGTCACGCGTCGATGACGTGTCGCAACTTAAAACATATATTTATCTCTTTTTAACAAATGGATTTCGGTATTGAGCTGTGTTTCTCTATCCCTTTCATCGCTTGAATATATAAACGTAAGTAATTAATAGGTAGTTCAAGCTGTTTATTATCTGCATTTAGTATGGGTATAACGTGTCTACTTATAGTACGTCATTGTCTACAATGCTAAACATTATATATACAAATAAACCTATAAATAAAAAATTTCATCAAGATCGCTGCCTTTATATATTATATTGGAATGAAAAATTGTGTACTAAGTTACTTGAGTTGGGTTTTCAAAGATCAGAAAATGAACCTTGTGTATATATGAGAAATAAGGAAAAGAAAATAATTATCTTAGCAATTTATGTTGATGATATTCTTTTGTTTTGGAATGACAAAGAAGAAAAGAATAAAGTAAAGGCTGAACTTATGTCAATTTTTGAAATGAAAGACTTAGGATTAGCAGAAATGATATTGGGAATAAGTCTGAAACAAGAAAATGAGTGTATTAAACTAAATCAAACAGAATATGTAAATAAAGTCTTGCAGAAGTTTGGTATGGAAGATTGTAAACCGGTTAGTACACCATTGGTTGCAGGTCATAGATTATGTAAACCACCAGATGGTACATGTTCTACAGAATTTCCTTATCAAGAACTGATAGGAAGTTTAATGTATTTAGCAGTATGTACGAGACCAGATATTGCTTATGCAGTTAGTTATTTAAGTCAGTTTAACTCTTGTTACGTAGAAGAACATTGGCAAGTTGCAAAAAGGGTTTTACGTTATTTAAAAGGAAGCATTGAACAGGGTATTACTTATACGAAGAAAGGAGTTTACATGAGTGGATATGTAGATGCTGATCATGGAGGAGATATTTGTGATAGAAGATCGTATTCTGGATTTGTTTTCTTATTAGCAGGCGGAGCTATTTCATGGGAAAGTAAGAAACAACGTACAGTAGCTTTATCAAGTGCTGAAGCAGAATATGTTAGTTTATCACAGGCTGCTAAAGAAGCAATATTCTTGAGAAGATTGGTTAAGGAAATTACAGGTAAATTATCAACTATTACTCTGTATTGTGATAGTCAATCTGCAATGGCAATTGCTAAAAACTTTGTGCTTCATCAACATACTAAGCATATTGATGTGCGTTATCATTATGTCAGAGAGGCTATTCAGTCAGGTCAGATTGTCTGTAAGTATGTAGATACAAAGAACATGATTGCAGATGTATTGACTAAAGCACTACCAAAAGGTAAATTTTTATTTTGCTTGAGTGGTATGAATGTTATAACGAATTGATGAATGAACTAAGATTAAGGAGGAGTGTTGGAAAGAGGTTTTATATAATCTTAGTTTTAAATATGATTGTTGATATTTTAAAATAGAAAGAAAAGATGTCAATGTCTATCTGAATGTTATGTTGTGTATGTTTAATATAAATGTGTTTTATATTGTTATTTCTTGTTAACTAAGAAATAAAAGTCTCATTTAAATACAATATCTTTATTTATTTATCCATATGTGATCAACCACTGAACCACGTTCTGCTTACATGTAGATTTATAACAGAGTGCCCATAAGGCTGGCTGCATTGCCACGTTGAATGGCGATGCTGATCCTTTGTGCCAAATATGAGCCAGCTCAAAATTAATTAAAATTGGAGTCTATAGCCTAATTGGTAGAGCGTTGATATCAAACCAGGAGATCACTCCATATAATGATCCCTGCGCAATTTTTCAGAAATCGGGCTATAATACTCAAAGGGCTATACCATAGACAGACAGACAAAAAAAGATAGACAAACAAAAATTAATCAACTATTCAACCCTCAATTCAACCTTTTACTTGCTCTGTGTATTATTTATGCTTTGAGTACTCTATCTATGATTTATACTCTGTTATGGCGTATGGTGTGTTTATAGTGCACTATTTTGTTAAGATTTGAAATTTTTAATTAAAACGTTTAAAAATGGCTGATGTCGATAGTTTATTTGAATGTTTCGACAATCCTGAGAATTCTGAGGCATGTGAGCTGCCGCCTGTGCAAGAAATTAATAAAACCGAGTTAGTGTCATAACCTAAAATAATACCACTTGATATTAAGTACACTTGTTAATTATAATATTATATTAATATTTTTAGATCGGAACAGAAAGAAGATTTAAAGAATGATACGTTACCGGCCAAACGATCTCACACTGATGACAGTATCGAAGATGGTGAAGAGTCTTCTAAGAAACCTAAACTTGATGAATCAGATCTACTAGGAGACTTAAAGTAATTATATTTTAAATTCTATCATAATATCCTAACTAAATATTATAGTTACGAAAGTGTGTTTGTTTTTCATTCCTTCACACCAAAACTTAGTAACATATTATGTAGTGACATAGGAAAAATATTTTTTTTTGTTAACTAATCTTATTCTATCTAATCTTATTTATAAAGCTATCCACTTAGGTTTGCTTCTTTAATTCATAATGTAAAGATTTTATTTTAAATATAGATCAGATGTTATTTATTTATCTCAACTATTTCAGTTTAGAGGTACTTGCAACTAGAATAGTTGTTCACACACTAGAAGCCCATGAAGGTTGCACTCATGAAGTAGCTGTGCCCCCAGACCATGAATATTCACCATTGGTCCAACCAACAACAGAACCTGCTAAAGAGTACACTTTCATTTTGGATCCATTTCAAAAGGAAGCTATCCTGTGCATAGATAATATCCAATCAGTTTTAGTTTCGGCTCACACATCGGCTGGAAAAACTGTTGTTGCTGAGTAAGTACTAAAGGACTTAATTTAGCAGAAAATAATTAATGTTATGTTCAACTTTCTTTGAGGTTTTTTTAGGAATACTTTTCCAGTGTGATTTTGTGTAGAAAATAAAATTTAACAATCACATATCCCATACTAAATATTTGATCTCGGGTCAAATTATTTTATTTTAAAATGTGTACTGTCTGATCTAACAGGTATGCCATAGCACTGTCACTAAAGAAGAAACAAAGAGTTATCTATACAACCCCAATTAAAGCACTGTCCAACCAGAAATATAGGGAGTTCTCCGAAGAGTTCCAAGATGTCGGATTAATTACTGGTGATGTTACTATTAATCCAACTGCTTCTTGTCTTATTATGACCACAGAGGTTAGTACTAACTTCATTAAAAATATTATATGATTTGAATGGATTTTTAAAATAATATGTCATAGCTAACATGACCATCCCTTTTTTGGGTACTCTGTCCTGGTGTCCCCGAGGCAAGCTTCGGGATGAATACTGATATTTCATATGTTGCATATGTTGCGATATTTTAAAGTGACATTTGGGCCAATAAAATTGTGCCCAGAATTTTATTCTTACCAAAAACATCAACCAATTATATTATATTAAAAGAAGTTCCTTGGACAAATATAAGTTTACCAAAAGTATTAGTTTATAATTTACATAATATTTGATTTGTCTGCCTATCTGAATAAACTCAAATTTTTGAATGAATTTAGATGATTTTATAATTTGCTCTTTGATTCATCTTAATAGCTTAAATTGATTTAAGGATAAATAATACATAAATAATGTGTTGCCCATATATGGCCAGTAATGGGATGGGATAAGCAGTGAGTAATATAATAGTGTGCATACAGATCTTGTTAAATATCAGTACTACTTTGTTCTTTAAAATTTCAGATTCTCAGGAACATGTTGTACAGAGGTTCAGAAGTTATGAGAGAGGTGGGCTGGGTGGTATTTGATGAAATTCACTACATGAGAGACAAGGAGAGGGGTGTTGTTTGGGAAGGTAGATAGCTATTTCTTAAACCTAACTGTAACCTAAATTTATTTTATAAATAATCTCTTTCCCCTATTTTCTCCATCTCTCTCTCTCTTTTCAAACAATATGAACAAGTGCCAACTGTAAGCCGCACCGAAGAATCATTACTTCCTGTTACACATTACCATCACAGTTCACGAAATTAGTCTCGCCAAATGCCGCATACCGAAAGCTAATGCAACATGTCAAAAATATTGCTCAGACATACATATTATTCTATTTTTATTATGGCTCCACCAATGTTAATGTCAAGTATTATATCCTTCATAGTGTACATGCCGATTAATCGGTATTTAAGATGATCCCGCCGACCGTGATATGCCCTATTAATCACTGACTAATCACAACTATCACAGCGCGGACGGGGTTAAACTGGATTATCCATCATGTAACGGCGGGACGCGTGCGTTGGTCGCCATGACATGATATTATTACCAGAATGCTGACTTTCTGCTGTTGATATGATATTTAATTCATCTTAAAGACGATACCTAAGTAGTGGCAAGCTCCTATTAACTGTATTCCATACTTATTGCGCCCATTCTAATTCCATAGTGAAGTACTTCCACAAAAATATAATCATCTCTTACGTTCAAAAGGTTACATTTTTCTTACAAATATGTGTGTCAAAATAACCAAAATATAAGTACTTACAATAAACATTTTATGAATTGTGCAAAACGATGTGTTTTGAACCGATTTTACAAATTACAATTTTCTGCAAGACTGACCATTTTACATAGATTAAGAACAGTAATTTTTCATAGTACGCGCCAGATAAATCGCGTAAAAAAATACCACGTGATTCATGACATTAAAGACTTGAATAATTTCAGAAACATTAATTCTTCTCCCGGATAATGTGCATTACGTGTTCCTTTCTGCGACTATTCCGAACGCGCGTCAGTTCGCCGAGTGGGTATGTCGACTGCACTCCCAGCCGTGTCACGTGGTCTACACCGAGTATCGACCCACGCCTCTGCAACATTACATCTTCCCGGCCGGCGGTGATGGCATTCATCTTGTGGTCGATGAGAAAGTACGTGGATTTTGCAATATAAAACGCAATTAAAGGAGTTTCTTAATAGTAAATTTTTACTGCGGGGAATCCTAAAGTAGAATCCTAAGCACAGAGAGGGATTCAGTGTACGCCGCCCGAGGAAAAAATAATTTTGCGACCGAGAGGGTACACTACTTTTCATCGTGCTCTATGAGAAAAATAAATAAGAGGGTTTATTAACTTTTACCTGCCAATAACTTTATTCACACAATATTTGCGTTCGATCTGCATGGTCGCGGTACAAAATAATGGGGACCACACATTACACGTCGTACCATACACAAACGGTGGACGCACAGCAAGAGGTGTAATCTGTGGGGGATTTTAGTAGAAGCAACATTGATGTTCCAAATTCAAAACTCATTATTGCCCTCTGTGAAAGTCTCTTGGAGTACTTTGCTTGAGGAACCAATTGTCCTTTTTCGAATAGGTTGACAAAAACATTTTAATTAAAACTAAAAGTCTTTCAAATGATACTACAACATTAATAGCAATAGTATGTAGTTTCTGAAACAAAAAAAATGATGCGTAAAATATTATGTACCTACCTAATCCTGCATGTGTATGTGCTGAATCTGCAAGAGGTAAAATTCTGCTAAAACTTTAAAATTTACTATCCACCTTCCAAATTCGCCCTAACTCTCGCCAAATAAGTTGAGCCGAAAAGTATCACGTGGTTAGACTGAGCTCCATACGATTTGTATGGGCGTCCTCCGGTCCTCCCCAATCTAGCGCTTAATCTGACTCAAGTTATTTGACGTGAACTATACCTCTGTTAGCTCTAATAAAGTATTAGACTCTAATACTTAGCTTGATTAAATTTTACCTTTTACAGGGCTTATTTAAAGAAGACAATTTCAACACAGCCATGACAGTGCTAAGTAACGCTGGTGATGCTGGGAAGGGTGACCAAAAAGGTCGCCGCGGTGGACCTCGTGCGAACGCTAACCAAACTAATATATTTAATATTGTTAAGATGATCATGGAGCGGAACTTTGCTCCTGTCATTATATTCAGTTTCAGTAAAAAGGACTGTGAGGCGTACGCTATGCAAATGGCTAAGTTGGACTTTAATACTAGTGAGTAATCTATATTATTTACTTATTAATTAATCAACATACAATATTAGGCAAAAATAATACTGTTCGAGCTTTAGAAAGAGATTTCGGTTATGTAGAGCGCTGTCTCTATCGCGCAACGTCACGTGCGTACGAGTGACAGAGACAACACTGTACAAAACTCTCTAAAACCCGTTTGGTATTGCAAATTTTGGCCTAGCGCTGTAGCAAAATATATTTTTATTACGGGATTTGAACTGTACTGTGTTGTGTTATGGGCACAATAAAGGCATACAATTAAATGTGCGTTTAACAAATTGATTACTTAGTAGCGTTTTTGGATAAATAGGTCGTTGAAATTAATAAAATCGGTATAAATTAATGGCTATATTTTAAAATATATTTTTTATTTCTAGTTGAAGAGAAGAAGTTAGTTGATGAAGTCTTTAATAATGCAATGGATGTACTTTCCGAGGAAGACCGCAGGTTGCCTCAAGTGGAGAATGTTATACCATTGTTGAGGAGAGGCATTGGTATCCATCATGGCGGTCTGTTGCCTATACTTAAGGAAACGATTGAGATACTGTTTGGTTTGGGACTTATAAAGGTTAGTATGATGACTTAATAAATATCAAAAATATTATACTTGACAACATTTAACGTGAGACATTAAAATAAGCCTACAGGACTAGGTTAGTCATATTTAATTATGGCGGTATGTGTCTCTGGTTCTGGTTTTTTCAAGAAAAATATTATAAAAATATTACATGATATGATCATTGATTCTGAGCACCTTCTAATATCTTGAATATAGTATACAAACTCTTTCCTTTAGCTGGGGAATCTGTAGCGGTCTACTTTTCTGGAAATGATAGGAAAATACTTTCTGTGTGGTACCTCTTCTAGAAGGTCTACTTGGTATATTATATAGGTTATTTGGTTTTGTAAATAGATTTAAAATACATATTTATTTAACTTGATTTAGGTTAGAATTATATATCTTGATCAACTTTCAGAGAGCGAAAGTTATGGGAATTGTGATGTGCTTTCATTTAATATTTATAGAATTATGAATTGATATTTTCTGTATATAACTTGCTTTCAGGCACTTTTCGCGACAGAAACTTTTGCTATGGGATTAAACATGCCCGCGAGGACTGTGGTTTTCACAAACTGTCAAAAGTTCGATGGAAAAGATTTCCGATATGTAAGTTTGTTAATGTTGATACGAACTAAATATTCGTATTAGAATTATAATTGGCCTAAAATTCACTATTTACTAAACATATTTTTATAATTGTGTTTTCCCAATTTATTTAGACCAATATCGCTGTAAAAAGTTGCTTTACAGCTCTCGAAACCGTGTTACGGTTCCAAGGTACCCAGCGGAAGACTTGTTTAGCTAATGGTGTTCGTGTGGCTATAACGAGTTCGTTGAGGTATATTTAAATGGAAAGTCCTGTAAGTGTGGTTTGTCGGATTATGTACAATCAAGAGCATAAGTGGAGATACCTCGTAAGGGCTATATTCGCTTGCACATTAAACTTTTCACTTTGTTTCATTTTTTATGCCACCAATCACATTAAAGCTCAAGGACATTCACATTATTAACCACAACCAATCACATCATATTTTATCTGACATATCTTTTTCCATTGTCATATTTTGACACTGACGAAACGTCATAACTTGATAATTCAGTTACGCAAAATCATCCTTAGCGTCATTAATATTAGATTATTGAACGTAAAAAAAAATTTTAAAGATAAGTATTGAAAACAGTATTTGTCTCTTTTTATTCCGATACAATCTGAATGAATAAGAAAATGCAGTAAACGATATTTTTTTTCAATGGTATCTCCACTAATACTCTTGATTGTACATAAATTAATTAAAATAAATAAAAATTTTAAAAAAAAAGTAAATTTTATCTGTTCTTAAAATGTTCAGCAAATAAGCTGTTATATCACGTCAGTTTTTACCGGACATAAATATTTCAATGTAAACATTAACCAATTTTCATCTGATTTACAGTTATCATCTGGAGAGTACATTCAAATGTCGGGTCGTGCAGGACGGCGAGGTCTGGACGACAAGGGGATCGTTATACTAATGATTGACCAGAAGGTGACGCCCGCCATTGTCAAAAGTATGGTGCAGGGGAAAGCTGATCCCATAAATTCCGCTTTCCATCTCACTTATAATATGGTAAGTAAGTCTTTAGTTAAGATTTTAAAAAAGGGAGTAGATGTGTCTACTACTATATTTGTAAATGTGTGATTTATTTCGCCCATAAAAATAATTTACACTCGAGCAATAAATCCATACTAATATAATACAGCTGAAGAGTTTTGTATGTATGTTTGAACGCATTAATGCAAGGAACTACCAGTCTGATTGATTTTGTTTCATTAAATAGTCCGTTTATTGAGGACTGTTATAGGACTGTTATTATTATAATTTCATACTTCGACCCAAAGGAACGGAGCAGTAAACATAAACTTTAACCAATCGAACATTTTCACTAGTAGGTATACTAATATTTTATGATTGACTTTAGGTGTTGAATTTACTACGCGTTGAAGAAATCAATCCCGAGTACATGTTGGAACGGAGTTTCTACCAATTTCAAAATCAAGCTGCAATACCGGAACTTTGGGACAGTATGTTCTTTATTTGTGTTGTATATATATTACCTATGTCGGAGTCGAATTATAGAATTCTTCACGTTACAAAAAGGCTAGCCGCTTTACAAAACAGTTTGTCTTGTAATACGGCTGAACGTTGATCAGCCATATTGTAAAGGCGTTTTGCGTTTTCCAAGGTCAAACTATTGAAACTCCGCTTTGTCATAATATGATTAGGTTAGATAAGGTTAGATTAGGTACTTTTAGGTTTGTTCTAGTTCAATTATTTAATGAAAACGGCAAAATATTCAACATTTCGGCTAAATGTGAGCCGCTGTATTGTTGAACGCGTTGTTACCTAACCTAACTAGCCGTTTTACAAAAAGCCTTTTGTAAAAAGCGGCTAGCCTTTTTGTACGGCGGATTGTACACGACTGCTATTTTATCTATAAGCTTTTTATCGTGCCTTAAATGACAGCAATTTTGCAATTTTTGAATTGAGTTGGGCGAGTGTGTAAAATTTCATCTTCTACAGGATCAATATACATTTTTACCACTAAATAGCGGACTCATTCGTAAATAATGAAATGATTCCGAAATAGATCTCTTCAAGACATGCTTACATTTTTTATTATGTAATTTTAGAGGTGAAAGAAAAACAAAAGGAATATAACAAAATAAGCGTCGATCAGGAGCACGCTATCGCTGCGTATTGTAGCATTAGAGAACAATTAGACTTCCTGGGCACCCAGTTCAGGTCATTTATAACTAGACCTGAATACCTGAAACCTTTTCTTCAACCTGGACGACTAGTTAAGGTAATCGATATATTATATAGATTTTTATATATCATACAAAGGCTTTGGAGCATGCATTAAGTATTGTTATGTAGGTAACGCAGCGAGAGTTGAGGCAAAGTTTTGTGTGTGTGAATTATATGTACACGCTAGCAGTTGTACAGATAAGTCACACTGGGCGTTTTCTTAGTCCCATTATCAAACGTTATACAAATAAACTTAAACACAAGCCATTTTAAGTACTACCACACAAAATAATGCCTACCGGGTTAAAAGAGACGCTTTTTTAGAGCGTAGGGCAACATCACACGGAGGACACTCTAAATACCGAAGTCTCTTCTTCTACATCATGTCATGGCAACCGACGCACTTGTTCCGTCGTGACGTGATGGGGAATCCGGTTTAATCCCGCTCGCGCTGTGATAGTTGTGAATAGTCTGTGATTAATAAGACATCACAGTCGGCGGGAACATCTTAGATACTATAAAGGCTGCAATACTTGACATTGGCAAGTCATCGATTAACATTGGTGGAGCCACAATAAAAGAAAAGAAGAAGAAGACGCCTATGCAAAAAGAGTCTGTGTGAGCACTGTTCGCCTTAAGTCTCTGCGATACCTATACTTAGGGGCCATCCATAAATACGTCACTGGTTTAGGGGTAGGGGGGTCCAACAAAGTGTGAGTATGTCATATAAAACAACTATTCCACACCTGTATTATCTGTGACAAGGACGGGGGGGGGGGGGGTCCATAGTCATGAAATTAGTGTGACGTAATTTATGGATGGCCCCTTATCACAATAGTCAATACCTACATTGGTCAATAGTATATCCAAATACTAGCAATGCCATCCTATTTTTTTTTAAACATGGCAAAGATCTATTGTGCTTTAGAAAGAGATTTCTTATCTATTCTATTTTTTCGTGTTATGGCTCCATCAGGGTTTTGATGATTCCGCCAATGTCAAGTATTATAAACGTTATAGTATCAATATGACGATTAATCGGTAGCTAAGATGTTCCCGCCGACTGGGATATGTTCTATTAATCACAGACTAATCACAACTATCACAGCGCGTACGGGATTAAATCGAATTCCCCATCACGTCACGACGGAACGCGTGCGTCGGTCGCCATGACATGATGTAGAATCGAAAGAGACTTCGGCATTTAGAGTGTCGTCTGTGTGACGTTGCGCGACGCTCTAAAAAGCGTCTCTTTTAACCCGGTAGGCATCATTTTGTGTGATAGTACTTAAAATGGCTTGTGTTTAAGTTTATTTGTATAACGTTTGATAACGTGCAAATAACCATATGGGCCTAAGAAAAGGCAGCTATTTTTAAATGACAGACAGATACTTCAATTTTATTTATTTGTATAGATTATAAATAAATAAATTTTCAGATAAAATCCGAGAAATATGAGTATGATTGGGGTGTTATTGTAAACTTCCGACATAAAATGAATAAAGGAAAACAGCAGGATGAGAATCCGCTTACGGCGGACGCGGCCATTATTGTAGATATACTTTTACATGTGAAGAAACAATCGGATGATGATTCTGAGAAAAATATACCTTGTCCGCCTGGTGAAGTAAGTATGGTTTATTAGCTTCACTTTTAACTAACAAACAAACAATAGTAGTTTATGAAAGTGTTGTATAATGTATAATAAACACGAGTTTTAATAGTATCACACGAGTGTTTTAATACCTAGTTATATGCAGTTTCATACACTACTTTATCTACTCTCGTACATTGGGATTCAACCTACTAAATAAAATATCTACGAAATTCAGTAACTACAACAAAACATATTCAATGAATGGTGCCAAAACCTAGCACATCACCGCGCATGCGTCAAAGCGGGCGCTGTCATAGACAAGTAAAAATTGGAATGAAAACTTTTTTGTAATGCTATAAAAATAAAAATAATTGATGGAACCTCCTTGGTGATATAAACTTTTTGGATAAAACTGTATCGTAATGGTAAAAAAATTACTTTATAACATTATTTTGTTAGAGAAATAGTGTTATAAAGTGTTTTTTTTTTATTTTATTTCAGTATTGTGTTTATACAGTATGTCAATATAAATTCGTTTTGAAGTTTATAATTCGAATTTTAAGATATGAGAGTATATAAAGTATATAAATGAATCTTGGAAGTCGATTTTAATCTACTTGTAAATTGCCGCGGGAAAAACGCTAGTGGATTTACATTTAATATTTTTCCCAGACTGGCGAAGTGCAAGTGGTCCCGGTGTTACATACTCTCATAAATCAAATCAGTTCGCTAAGGGTGCGCTGTCCGAAAGATCTCCGACCCGCCGACAGTCGCAAGACTGTTTTGAAAATGATAGCCGAGGTCAAAAAACGGTTTCCGGAAGGCCCGCCCCAGCTCAACCCGATCAAGGATATGAAAATTGAGGAGCCGGTGTTTACGGAGTGTATTGACAAAATTAAACAATTGGAAGAGAGGTGAGTTAGAAGTTTTACAATTAAAAGTCGGCTCTAATTTAGGACTTCGTTAAAACTTTCTGAGTCGGACCCTGAGCCTCTCAATTTCATTTCAAACGCGCTCCTAAAATATTCTCTACTCATTGGTCAGCGTGCTTGGCTAGAAATAAGATAATGTCTGTCTGGAATTGACGAACATGGTCGATTTTATCTTTAAACCTTGTTAAAGTTAACAGAAAGAGGTTATAAATTGAGGTTATTTTTACCCCTCCTATGCTTTTCCACGTTTCGTTTGAAAGACCCCCAAATCAACCCCAACTTTTTTGCTTGCGTGTTTGTCTGTTATAATCCACCTTCTGATTTTAAAATTATTTCAGATTGTACGCGCACCCGCTTCACAAGGACAAATCGCGCGGCGCGTTGCAAGCGGCCTTCGAACACAAACAGAAAGTATTGGAGGAGTTAAATGTCGCGAAGGCCGCGTTAAAGAAAGCTAAGAGCATACTGCAAATGGAGGAGCTGAAGAAACGGAAACGGGTGTTGAGACGTCTCGGATATTGTACCTCGTCTGATGTTATAGAAATGAAGGGACGGATCGCTTGTGAACTTAGCAGGTATGGTCCGATCTACGAATATCTAACAATAATAATCTAATTTGGGGCAGTATCGGGAAATTCTTATTTACAAGAGATATGAATATATTTTATCTTAATATTTTTGTGGACTTCATCTGAATTATTTACCTAACTGCAAAGTATCAGAGGCTCGGGAATTATTGTCAGATCTCCATTAAAAAAAAACCTTATTAATATTTGTTAAGAGTCTCTGACTTACTCCATTGAAATTAAGGTGTGACTATTGTTAAAATCAATATAATGTAGGTACAGTCTAAATTGAAACATGTTGATAATCCTTGTGCACTTAGCACTAGACAGTCGCGGGTTCGAATGTCAGTAAAAAAATATATTTACAACTATTGTAACAATGACGTACTATAAGTAGACACGTTATACCCATACTAAATGCAGATAATAAACAGCTTGAACAATACTATAGCTACCTATTAATTACTTACGTTTATATATTCAAGCGATGAAAGGGATAGAGAAACACAGCTCAATACCGAAATCCATTTGTTAAAAAGAGATAAATATATGTTTTAAGTTGCGACACGTCATCGACGCGTGACCTTCTCCGGAGGAACTAGGGGAAGATTGTCTAAATGGAACACTCAATATTTTACTTAGAAATATTTTTGGAATAATAAAATATACAATATGTAATTAAAAAACTTTTATTTTACTAATAAATATAATGTAATAATCAATGACTTTACAACAAATAGACCATTTGTCTTTCAATCACGCTCAAACGGCTGAACAGTTCTAAATGAAATTTAGCATAGAGGTAGATTATGGCTTGGTATAGGATATTAGTATGCTACTTATTTATGTATTATGTAGTGTAATTTAGTGTACAACATAGATACATATTAAAAAAATAACTGTCATATAGTCAGTGACGTTTGTTTATACAAACGTATTGTTTATACATACATTCAAAACAGGATATTTTTATGCAAATTCCAAAAAATATAGAAATAACAAATAATACTAAAAAAGTTTACTAAAATTAACTACTATTTAGAATGTTACAGATATTTTTCCTAAATATATACAAAGAATGTGAAAATATGTCCACTTCGCAAAACTGCTGGTTGTATCGTTGCACCATACGTCTAAATCTTAGAGTAAAAACTTGGCAACCAATCATATTCTCGTCTTTGGGTTCTGATTATCTCTATCCATTTTCTCTTATTAATCCGCTTCTAGGGAGACTAAAAGATAAATAAATACAATAAGATCATAATACTATAGTGAAATATTATATATGAAATAAAATATTGTTATGTCCATAATTATAAAATTTCTGTACTTACCAATGAAAAGAGATATCATTTCTATCCTTTACAGTTGCAGTATAATTTCTGCAAAAGCGGAACACACAAGATGTCATTTTTCTTGATGTTTTTGCGGATTATTTTACTCAAGAGAGACATGTACACTAGTCGTAGGATTGTGCGTGACTGTGCGCGACCAAATTTATAGTGGGACACTTACCTCTCATTTGCCTTGCTTGAGCGTCAATCACGCATCTACCTCAGTTTATATAGTATATCATTGTATTGTAAGAGGTAAGTTTGTAAGTTTGGACGTAGGAGGTAATCTCTGAAACTACTCTTTCACTAATAGGAAGCTACATTAGCCTTGTGTGCTATAGGCTATATTTTATTTTGTTAAAAATATTCATGAGCGAAGCCGGGGGCGAAATTCTAGTGTGTTATAAAAATGCAGCTCATAATGTTGCTATCCACAATAATTACTTACGGCAATCAATGATAACTTTTCCTGTTGTCTATTTATTTATTTATGGATATTTAATAAAATTAACCTAGTCTTTTCAAATTGATGTTATTCTCTTACAGCGCGGACGAATTATTGTTAACAGAATTAATATTTAACGGGGTCTTTAACTCGTTAACTTCTGAACAGAGCAGTGCGCTCGTTAGTTGCTTCGTGTGTGACGAGAATAGCGGACAGATGTCTAAGACTGGCGAAGAATTACGTGGAGTACTGAGACAATTGCAGGTGAGAATTCGCCCATTTTGCCTAAAGTCACACTAAAATATTTGTTTCTAGAGAGGAAATAAAAAAAATAAAAAAAACTTGATGTCACTTTTTAGTTAAAAAAATCTGGCCAATAAGTAGGTCTTTTCTTCTCTCATTCCCGTCTTATTGTTTCTGCCATTGAATACATATGGTTTATAATGTTTTTAATATCAACTTAAATAATAGCGTGTGATACAGAGTGTAATACGTTACAAAATAATGATTTTTTTAGAAAGGCTCCACTTATCATTTTAGAAAAGTTGTCGTGATTATCGACCGGAGCGAAAATATTAACATTATTTTTATAAATTACAGGAGTACGCGAGACGGATAGCTAAAGTAGCGATAGACGCGAAATTAGAACTCGACGAAGATCAATACGTTGGTAAATTTAAATCTACTCTAATGGATGTTGTACTGAGTTGGTCAAAAGGAGCAAGTTTCCTGGAAATCTGCAAAATGACTGATGTCTTTGAAGGTAAGATTAAATCTAGAATGAATAAGTTAATATATTATCTGTAATATCTTTAGAACATTCTTACATTTTTGTTAAACTCTTTAAATGTTTCACTTTTATATTTTGTTTCCTTTCAAGAACTTTTTTTATACTTTCACGGGTTGCTTTACGGCTCCCGGAAATGTGTTACGGTTCTATTAAGGTATATTTAGAAGTAAAAGTTTTTAATAAAAACCCATTAATACATGGCTAGCATCGAACTGTGGTGATTCAAGAACTTTTTTAATAAAGAAAAAGAAAGAATTATGTTCGAAAAATGTAATAAACAGCTTGAAAAGAGAAGGATCCCAATTCTACTGAATAATAATAATTTCGTTCCAGGTTCCATAATTAGGTGTATACGAAGATTGGAGGAAGTGCTAAGACAACTGTGTCAAGCGTCTAAGAATATTGGTAACACAGACCTTGAAATTAAGTTTACTGAAGCTATTACAAAATTGAAGAGAGATATTGTGTTTGCTGCTAGTTTGTACATGTGATGGTTTAAATAATTGACGGAAAGTAAATATTTTTAAATTGTATGGTGGTTGTTCGTTGTCCTTAAATTGTTCCTTTGCATGAGTTCATAGGTTCATACACACTATGATCGGTAAATTGAATTCAGCCGTTTCGGTGCCTAACAAATACCCAGGCAATCATTTTGAAATCCCACTTAAATGAAGTTATTTACTTAGTTTGAATTATGATAATTCGATAATATTAGTTATAGCTTGATCCCTATGACAGCTGCCATCAAAGTCATATGACTATACAAGCATCGAACAAATAACTTATTGTGCAATACAAAGGATCACTACAAAAGTTAAGGGGAAGTCAGTCATCAAAATCTAATTTTTAATCATTTTTTTCAGAAAACTTGATCTATTTATGAAACTGAAAAAATATATATATTGATTTTAAGGATATGACAAATATTGTTATTGTTTTGAAATTATGATTAGAAACATTTTACTCTATAGAAAAAAATCCTAAATACACCTCTGAAAACTTTATTTATCAAATTTTATGGCAATAATATAGAATATAGATGGTACCATTACAAAAATTAACATGAATATTGTTTTGGTAATTATCTATCGTTTCATTGTAAAATTATTTCTATGTTGTATTAGATTTAAAAAAAAATTGCGTTTTAAACAAAAATTATCGCTTACGTTGAATCGCTTACTCGTTCTATCCTGCTCGCGTGCGCGCGATTCTAGATAAAGGCGTTTTGACAGCTGTTATTGGAATAAAGCTCTATTTTACAGAGTACAGTGGTATATAAGGTAAATGGGTGTGCTTTTAAAAAAAATGTAAATGTTATAAGAGAACTTTATTGTAGTAAGTATGGTATAACTATAGCATGAACTGGCAAATAACGAAAGAACAAATATTCTTCTAGATTTAATCTATAGAACCATGTTCACAGAATTATTGGCCGTGCCCCAAAAATACAACTAGATTTTCAAATAGATTATATAACTAAGCCCAAAATTAAAACAACCAGAATGTCGACATCAAAAATTTTCATTAACTATTTTATGTAAACTTCATATTAATTTTAAAAAGCGTCAAAGTACGAAAACATCTATTCGAGTTGAAAAATACATAAATAATTACAATTGCTCAACAGTTTTTGTAATTGTTCCGTAATTAATTTTCATTACATCGTGTTGGCGCGCCTTAGGGGTAAGACCGGCTTGTATGCTGTGACTGAAAACGCCGTCATGCCCGCTCTCTACTCCCCTCTCCACCGCAGCTCTTTACTTTTGTGCGTGCGTGGTGCGTATACTATATACTTTATTGCTTCTCCTTGTGAGTGCGGTTACTGCGTGTAGGCTACAATAGGTACACTTGACGTGTCAATTTTGATGTTTCACATCTGCCGGGCGTCCCGTGACGGCCACGGCGGCGGAAATTATTGTTTATAAATAAAAGTAAATTAAGTTGAGCAATTGCAACTACATTCACACACAACTCTCATCTAAGTAGTATTCAATAAAATATTAAAAATTGTTATCATCACAATATTGCTGTCAGATGGAATAAATTGTACTTACAACAATTTAGTATAGAAAAATTTAAAAACTGATCCTTATTCTATAGTAACATTTGGTGCTTGACTTTGATATGTTTAAGAACTAAACGTAAATCAAATCTAATTTATATGAACTAGTTAACTAAAGGAGATAAACATTTCATTAACTATTATTTTCAAACTGTATAACGATTTCTCGTAGCTAGAAACACAGTTTTTTTAACAAAATTTTTGCAAAATTCTTTTCATTGCGCAAATGCTGTCTAAATCGCTACGAGAAATCGTATAACATTGTAACTAAATTCCATTAAGTGCAGTAAAAAACCTTGTACCGCGTATATGAGAGTCTCACCTATTAACTATGGGTATACGCTATAATTATTATCATTTAATACTTATATAGTAATACAATCCAATGCTCACGACTGCTATGGAAGACTCAATGCTCATAAAGCATTCAACGCTGTCAGTCGCTCGCCCTCACAACTTATACGCGTTCTAAGATCTTTTAAACGTAAATAATTATTTAAATTGATTACTTTGGACTGTATTTAGTGGTTTATAAAATAAGATGGAATTGTGAATTGCTAAAGATCTCAAAACGCGTATGTAACAAATCATTATACTATTCTTCATAATTATTATATTACAAAATGTACAATTTTCAAAAGCCTTTTTTATTCATTAACATTTGGAAGATGATCCGGGATAATAGCTTGTATGACTAGCGGTATTGTAAACTCGCCAAGTGATAATAATATCATCTGGAAGTTTTTATACTATTGATTGGTGTTTTACAGAAACAAAATCGTGGTTTGGCACCATTGTTATGTATTTAACTTGTAATTTATTTATGTACAATATTGCAGAAATTAACGTTTCATAAAATGACATTACCTAATCACATTGGCGAGTTAACAATTTGAATTTTAAATGAGTTATCATTTATATTTAAATATTATAAGTTTAGCTTACATAATTAGATATTAGTTATAATATAAAAATAATTTAAAATCAAGATTCACCCCACCATTGAGGTATTTTCTGTGTGCGTTAGTTTTCTCTCTGATAGTTTATGTTGTTAATTACATCAATATGAACACAACTTTACGATAACTAACAAGTATTTATCAGATAAGAGGAAATGGTGGGATGAATGGAAGTAATATATAATTTAAATATTGGTTCTCAACTATAGATAAGTACAAGTTTTATTTGGAAAATTCGATGTTGATTGATATGAATATTGCTTATTGTTTTTCAAATATGCATCACGATATCCTTAAGTTGGTATGTTGATATGTTAGTAAGTGATAAAAAAAGTTTCGCAAAACTCTGTTAAATTGCAATTTTAGATATTGTAGTTTTTTAAAATAGGCCATTGAATTACACAATATTTACATTTTGGAGCTTTACAATTTCAAGTTAAATACAACATTTGACTATTACACAGACATTCTAGCATAATTATGCACTATTCAGCCACCATAATACGCGAGGGAAGACTGAATATTATTATAATAATGACTTACAAAAATTGATGATCAATATCAATCACACATATCAGGCACACAAAACCGTAAGGAATTATAGCCTAAATAAAAATAATATAATTTGACATTATCTACATCTATGAAACAAATCAATGGAACAGTATGATAGAAATAAGTGTTAGGGTTTAACATAGGTAAATTTTTCTAAAACAGTTTCTCATATTTTACATAGTTTAATTTCAATACCTATTAACATTATCTAAATTTGTATATTATTTCCAGTTTGTGATAATTTTCAAGTTAACAACATGCTTATTTTGATACCTACCTATGGTCATAAAGGTCAGCGTACACCAATGAAGATGAGCGAAGTGATTAATGAAGCCGGAGAGCCAGTGGGAGATTGGGAGCCCACCAACACCAAGTCAACAATTCCATAATCAAGGAAGCTAATTAATTACTAACTGTCAGCTTTTATCAAATACCTCCATAGCCTCTTTACCTCCAAAGTGACTGCTCTTCGCCGCCATTCCATTGGTGTGCTATCACCCTGATAGCTTTACGACAAAATGACAAATTATAACATTTGTATGTATATCGCGTTGGAAACGTGCGCTGAAACGAGATCTAGTTCACTTGGTCTGACCAAAACTTCAGTCAATAAAATAGATCAAAACTCTAACTTTCACGTCTCAGAGCTTGTACACATCAAACGTAACAAACACCCCATACAAGTCTCTTCACATTATTGCCTTCATCTACACAAAGTATCTGTTCTACAACCATATGCAAACACTGTACAAATATTTATACTAATAACTCATACAAACGAGTTTTAGCCATAATGATCTACATAATTAATAATGACTTCAACTACATAGATTGCGCGTCATTCTGCCCTGTAGACGATCGTCAATCACTGTAACATGATATGGAATCCCATTAGTTTACAAGACAGAAACGTTCAAAATCTTATAGTTCGCATAATATTGAATACTCAACTTATAGTTTCTGCATTTTTTTATTATTTAGGTATCTGAAATCGGTCCGAAATTAATGACGTTGCCAATAGTATTTGCCTATGCTTGTAGAACGATACAATATTTTACCACGAACCGTGGACCCATGGATCTGGGTGTTGATTTAATGAATGTAATCTTGCAGTCACGTCGCAAGATGCAGCGAAATCCAAGCGACTACAATCCCGAAGATTGTTCGGTATGGTCGCACACGGTCACCTCGGCCGCATGACTGAATTACTATCTCCTGAAACAAAAACACATATTTAAGGGTATGTTTCAGAATAAGTCAATTTTTTATGCAACTTACAATAATACAGTTAACAATTTTATATATCGCTTTATTTACGACGATTGTGTTTTATTTGACAGTTTAGTTGCAGTTAGCGTAACTGGAAAATATAGGTACATAATGTAAAAGACCCTAAATAACATTAACATGAAACCAAAAATTCAATGAGGCAAGTCAAATGAGCTCAAAAGTTTGTAGCCACAGTTAGCCAGTGTGTTGCATTTGCATTGATAATGTAGTTTACATTTAGAGAAAGATATTAAAATTGGCGTATGTGGCACTACCACTGAACACATACATACAAATTTGAAATTAAGAGAAACAAGTCGCCATCATAAAACCCTATACCTATTAAATTGTTCGCTGCCAGTACTCTAGTCAAGACCTATTTTTACCAAAAAAAATCAGTACCAATGAGTTTTTTAACATAATCCAACAAACCACACTTAGAACCTTACCATCTGGCCAGTCGTTAGATATACAAATATATCTCACAAAGTCCATCGACAAATGGAGGACGACTTTGTCTTCCGCTGGGTATCCTGGGACCGGTAACTCGGTTGCGGTTATAAAAAAAGCATGTTCAAAATATTGTAAAAAATAAAATTACTTCAGGATGATAGGAAACGCAGCTGCGCGGGCGACGCCTGTGTATTTGTGTAGGTGTGCGACGACAGGACGTCCTCGGTGGAGCTTCCCTCGCTCGTACATCGAGACGTTTAGCACCACACGGACACATCGTGTCCACCACTAACAAGATCAGATTGCTGTGGGGTATCTTCTGAACGCTGAAAGGTCTGGAAAAATGGTTGAGAAGAAATTCATCATCATTCTCGCACGACCTTTTACCATCCCCTGGTGGTATGGTGGGTATTTTAAACTCACGGTACCCCCAAAGTATTGTCCTAGTGCAAACTGATGTAGATGTATATGTAGAACCCTGTACTGTTTTTGCGTCTTTTCATATCATAATTACCTTGAGTTTGATGAAAAAGTAGCATAAGATATGCTACTATTAAAACCCATTTGTTCATTTCATTAAATGAAAATACCTTTTAAAAATGATCGTGAAATAAATAAGCATTAAACACACATCATCACGACCTTTATACATTGCGGCACGGCCACCAGTAACAGTGTCCACATTTACCCGGTTGTTAAACAGAACAGGAGCAAGGCTGTCGCTACACTTAATTGGCTATAACTGCAATTTTTTTTAGAAGAATTACGGACACCGGTTTTCATTATACATTATGTATTCCAAAAGCTTTCAACTAAACTTTTCCTTAAGAATATTTTAGTTTATTTTACAAAGTTATTATTCGAAGGCTTAGCCTAAAAGGGGCCCATTCATTACATAGTCCGGCTGCGAATCACCGTTTAAGAAAAAGCAATGGGTTTGACGGCCGTTAATTTAGACGCCGTCCAACCCATACACAATGCAGGCATTTGTTTTGAGTTATATACAGGTGTTCGTGATATTATACAACAGGCTGTCCTTCTGGGTCCAAAGCTAGTTGTACATTTGAATGTGTCGTATTGTATTGTTGTATGTTTTCATTTCAACTCACCTCTCACATCCTGAATTATGACAATTAGTCAATTTTCCTTTCAAAGGTTGCGCCGCATTAAGTCTAGTGGACTGCAACGTAAACAGCTCAGAACTAGTATCGCACGGTCTCACGGATGCAGTGCGAACCGCTTCACGAGGTGGCTCACGAGATGAGTCATAGGGAGGGGGTAAAGGATCCATATCTTCGTCAAATATCCTGCGATCTCCATCCACTTCAATATCAATTCCGTCTGCATTATTGTTTTTGTTGTTGTTGTTATTATTGGTTTCTTTGCCTTTCTCTTCAGTTTCGTAATCTTCGTAATCTAAAAAAAAAGATTTTATCCTAGTATCAGACAACCTCATGTGACCTGAACCTATATCGCGAACTTATATTTACCTAATACTTTATTACTTGTATAGAAAATCCATTCATTATTTAAAAAAAAAATCGGAATTATTTTCATAAAAAGCATTCAGGGACTATTTTGATAAAATAAAATCTGAGATCTTCCTTTAAAGTTTAGTAATTTTACTAATATACGACATGATATGATTTACGGTTGCTAAACAAAACAAATAGCAAACGTCACACAACGTTCGTTCGTTTTTCCCTTAGAATAAATATTCGAGGGGTTTTCAAGCAAGACTGGAAAAGTCTTGTCTTATTTGGTAAATATATTATGCATGTCTTTTTTAAATAAGTTGTGATTTAAAAAAAAACAATTTTACATATTAATTAACATTTTAAATCTATTTTACATTTTCAGAACTAACAATCACATTTTAAACTGTTATTTAAAACTAACGGCAAAATGAGACAAGTCTTCTCGCTATCGATTTATTAGAGTGTCAAAAGATCGGTAAAATAGATTAAATATGGTAATTACAGTAATCTTTACCGTCGTCAGGGAACTGGGGTGGTGGTCCAGCTGTCACAGAGTCCCAAAGCGGGAACCATATTGCGATCAAGTTTATCATCCATTTAGCAGCCCACTTCAGTGGTCTCATGGGCTGAAAAAAAATCTTATATCACGAGGATTCTGTATTGTTTTTAACTAGTTTACATAATTTAAGTTAATGGGATGGGGTGATATGAAAATAATACGGACGAAGTTGTGGGCTGGGTCTAGTCTATACTAGTATTATAAACGGTATGTTTGTTTGTTTGTTTGTTTGTAAGTACTAAACGAAACAATCGTTCACTGTTATACAGCTATATTATTTCTAAATGCGATGTGCTTATTTTTTTATAAAAAAAAATCTGAGATCCATAAGGTATACTAATATTTGTAACTATTTTTTAGTATTTCAAATTCAATAGTTTTATGCATACCTACTAATATTATAAATGCGAAAGTGACTTTGTCTGTATGTCTGTTACTCTTTTACGGCTAAACCACTGAACCGATTTTATTGAAATTTAATACGGAAAAAGCTTGAATCCTTGGGAAGGACATAGTCTACTTTTTAAATACATAGGGATGAAAGTTGGACCCATGTGCGAAGCCCGAGGCGAAAAGCTAGTAATAAATAAAAATATTACCGTTAACGAACAGCTTTTCCCACTAAATGGATTCCTAGGATCTGAACATCTTCCTTGATGATCATGCATAACAACTTTCTTGTATATTCTGTCTTGGACCAGAGAGTCCATTATAGTTCCATCCACTTGCCCGAAGAAAAGCCCTGTCTGTGATGGTTGTTCTGAGAGTATAATGAAACCGTTGTCATCTAGAATGTAACAATCCAATTCTGTGCCAGCGCAGGTTTTCTTGCAAGGGCTTCCGATGGTACACTATGAAAAATAATAATATTTTATAATACAAGTCATGACATTAGATTAATATTTTAAATATTATACAAAAAATATTTACTCTAAATCATATCGTCAGGGTAATCGAATTCCCTTCGCGTACGGCGTAGCGCGGACGTCACGTGCGTAGATGATGATGTCACGAGATGTCATAATTTATCTCGTGTAGATGTCTGCCATATTACTACGGTGTAGTGCTCATATAATGGGTGTAGTCGATGACATCACAGCGTTATAAGGTTTTACCTGCATATTTTGTGAATTCCCCTTGCGTAGCACATCGTATGACTACGGCGTAGCGCTAATGTGACGGGCGTAGCGCTACGATAAATGCAATTTGCTACGATCTGATATATCTGTTTCGCCTACTTTACTTACAAATTAGGTATAATATAAAACTATCATAATATGTGTGTTGATACCATCCATACGAAGCTATAAAATGTAATAACATTAAAATCCTCACCGTAGAAGTAACATTTAGGAAATGCTGAGCCAAAGAATCTAACTGGAAATGTATTCCAACGACAGCGGCCGGCGCTCGATGGCCTCTTGACTCCACGAAGACAGCGTGAGTGGCCATAACCATAGGAGGTTTGTTGGACAAATCATCATTTTCTGACCCACCACGGAATGGCACTGAGAATACAAAGCTCTCCGGCTCAATAGAGTGGTGTTCTACAGCGCGTCTGTACCATTCTGAGTCGAAAGCTCTGGCGTACTTATCGCTGAAATTCCTGAAAATAATTATAAAAACTAATAATTTAATTGCATATGATATGATAAGACTGAAGCATAAATGGCGGACTATTTTAGAATTATTGTCTGTTTTGTCCAGAATAGTTTTATTGGATTTTAATGTTACTTTGAAGGATCAAAGTGGATATTTAGACTTAGTATATACATTTTATTTCATCTCGTATTGCTTACGTAAATTATAATAAAATTTGACAGGCGAAGCAAAAAAACAATATTTAAAAAAATGTTAAAGGAAGTGGCCAGGCTCGTCGTGAAAGTTTGGATATTTGCTACGGGTACAGTCCGTATGTTGAAAATGGATCAAAGGCGTTATCATCTTGCTAAAAATAATAGATAAATAAAATAAAGAGTTTGTCTGTTCGTGATTTCAAAATTAGGTAATATTAATATATAAGTGCGTATATTTAAAATATGCTAATTAATCTTTTTTAAATAAACTAAACTATATTAACTGTGTGTGTGTGATGAGTTTCAAAACTTATTTACTGAATTTTGAGAAAACTTGCATCGTAATGAGAAAGCGGGTTAGGAGAAGTGATAGCTAGTATAAAATATAATATATGTTAATACGTACTGTTCAGAAGAGTCAGTAACACGAGTATTGTTATATTCCGTCCATTTGAGGAGTCCACTCCGGGTGGCGATGAAAGATAAGTCCACCACAAACTTGTGGAATCTGCCTTGTCTGTAAACAAGTGAAAATATATTAGAACAAAAATATTAATTGATAAACTTTTACTATTGCGTAGGGTGTATCAAAACTTTTTTCTGTTGTTAGGTACTCCTATTTCTATTACTCTATAAAACTTCCCCCTCCTTTCAGTATTTCGGTTGAGATTATAGTTATATGGGTTACACTTTGAATATATCCAACAGAATTCGATCGAATCTAGAACGTGGCCACCTATCGTTTTTCAAGTTTTTATTTCAATGTACTTTTCTGAATATATTAATTGTCTATCCTTAATGTATAGAGTAAACCTTACTTAAGAATATCAATATGAAACTCAAGCCTACCTTGGTAATTATTAATATTTATTTTTATAAAAGTAATTACATATAGGTAAATATTACTTGTGTATTTTATTAATTAATTTGATTTCTGATGTTTTCTTTTATTTTCTATCATGAATAATTTATATTTCTGATATACCTTATTAGAATAAGTTTTCAAATGGTTTAGTTTATTCTGGGACTCATCTATCTATCTGTCTATCATCACGCCTTTAATCCCAAAAGGGGTAGGCAGAGACAATCGAATGCCATTTGTTACGATCCTGACTTATCTTTTTCTGGGACTCAGGACCTGACTTTATCCAATACCAGCTTTTATCATAATGATAATTTCTTAGAAACTAAAGATAATGTTCCTTTGGCAGCATGTAGAAGCATCCAATGACAGCTAGCTAAAAAGTATTATTAGTGCTTAATATTAAATACCTTAACTTACATCCATGTTAGCTATATATTTAAATATTTAGATAATGGCACAAGTGGTTAGAGAGATTGCACAACAGTTTTCTAACTTTACGAATTTATAATAAATATTTAATTGCAAATTTTAATTATTTTTTATTTGCTGAGAAAATAAGTAGGTATTGTTAACATTGTAGAATCTCTCTTATTTTGTTAACGTTACGATTTATACATATATATGTACAACAACAATATAAGATTAAATATAATGTAGGACTAAATGAAATTATTTTCAGTAAAATAGAAGATGTTTTAGAATTTAGAATATTTCAGAAATGTTTAGAATATGGAAAGAATTATGTGACAGTATGATGTGAATAGATCATGAACTGTACAGAAACACACTCCAACACCCTAGCATGTAGTATCATCATATTTGAATTTACGCCCAATGTGATTAGATTCAACAAATTGTCTAATGAATCTACTGTAGATTCTAAATATTTCTTATTACGTTACCTTGTGAGTAGTGCCATTAAAGTCGCTATCGGGCTATTCGTGTGACAAAGATATTGAAATTAGTGAATAACGTAAATTAAAATAAAGTGTTACTATAAAATATACATAGTTCTGTGCACGCACTTATCACATGCAGTGTTTTAAATTTATTTTCCAAATCCCGTTTAATGCAAACACATTGTCTAAAGTTGGTTCGGCATCGCACTGACAATTTCCCATTCCGGCCGCCATACGATCTAGGCAAACCATTTGTTATAAGAATTGGACGAATCTGTGGTCAGTTTCGGTGGCCCGTACGGCGGCGCGCCGGTTATTGGACGAATGGGTGGGCACTGGGCACAATAAGGACCAAAATATGATTTTTTTAATAAGATTTTTCTTCTGTGGAAATTAAATATAGGTAAAGGTAATGAAAGGTTGCATTTAACTATATGTATCTTTAAAAATAACCTACTTTCGATTAAGAGGTTCTGAATGTAAGTTTATAATTAAATATCTTTTGAAGAATGTTGCGGTGGAAATCTGTCTCATATTTTTTTTAATGTGTTTGCATTATATTTTCGTTAAGGCAAGTGCTGTTAATTCATGCTCTTGAATAGTGTAATACTTACTGTGCATGATGGCTGGCGTGTCCAACGTGAGCGTCCAATTCTTTAACAACCATAGCATCACGTACCAGAGACTGTACTAATGTTTTGTCACCTGAAATTTAAGTATAAGATATTCAAACTATTAATATAAAGGACAAAAAGGTAAAAAAAATTGCGGTTCTCATTGCACTTTCACTCATAACCTCACTATTTTATCAGGCGGGGATAGAGTAATATGCTTGCCTTACAATAAAAATAACTAATGTAATATAAAGTCTAAAGTTTGCGTTTTTGTTACACCTTCAGGAATTTTATCACATATTCCTTGCTTAAGATGGACTTAGGTTTTTCAAAAAAAAAAAACTAAGAGAAGCCTTTTCATCTCAAAATATCTCAACAGGCCACTCGTTAAGGTAGCCTCAAAAATGAGGCTAAATGAGAAAACCTTGTCTTCCGTCGGGTAACTGTAACTTCAGTCACTTTTGGTTAAATCTAGATTTAAGTCTAGATTAGATTCTTAAAGCCTTTATGGCGTGATCAGGAAACAAATATGCAAATTTCAATTTATCTATCTATCATCACGCCTTTTATCCCAAGAGGGGTAGGCAGAGACATCGAATGCCATTTACAACGATTTTTTTGCTACGATCTTGGCATACCTCTTTTATTTCATTATTCCTTTCATACATTCTTCAAGACAAATATTATTATGATAACTTACAGTAATACGAGTCTCTTTCTTGCTTTTTGTGCACGTTATGAAGAGAGAGCGCTCGAGGTCTCAGTGACATCCACTTCCATCCAGGTCTGTGAGTTTTGGAGAGGAAATGCAATAGTTGTTCTTCAGGAGTGTTGAACGATTGATCTGAGTTAGAACTGTATTCGCAATACACCCTGAAATTATAATATTATGATTGTCAATTAATCTTTATATAAAGAAATATCCCCATATTCCCTATCGGCCTATGGACAAACTGGATAGCGCAACTAGATTTTTTGTCATTTTCTTTACTAACGTAATTTTATTCTTTGATATTCTACTTTTTGTTGTTAAAGTCTAGAATTTAATTTTCATATAAATAGCTCTTATAATTAATTTTAGTTCTGGGATGAATTATTGTAGCTTGTATAGAATTTATTTGTTTAAAAAAGCAAAAAGGTTTTTTATTTTTGTATACACTTGAACTCACCAGTCAGGATGGATTCTCCAATTATCACCTTTGAAGTATTCAGTCACTGAAATTAAACAAATTTAAATATAATATGAAACTCTTTTTGATTACTATTTTAAATATATTAAGAGAATTAAGACATGTAACATGAAGAAATTTGTTTTTTCTCTATTCGTGAAATAATTTTTAGAATCGGTTTAGAAGTTTGAGAGTTTACGCCCTACATTCAAACTTACAAACTTTACCTCTTTATTATATTAATTTAAATTGTAAATGTTTTACTGGGGCATTCTGATTAGTTCGTGGGTAGAATCACCAACCTAATATTATGTCCATTTTGAATTTTTTTAGAACGTTATTAATTGTTAATTTCATAATCAAAATATTGTTTGTTTACAACTTAGCTGAATATCTATTTCGATTTTTTTTAGTTTGAAGGATGTTTCGTTTAAAACAACACAACTATGTAAAATACCTTGAAATTAAATAAAACTAAGTAAACCTGATCCGCGTGGAAATGTGGCAAGAATACTGGCTGCATTTCCTCGCTGGATAGCGATGCTAATTCATTGAGCGAGGAAAGAGCCAGCCCTCCTGTCACCACATTTCTTTTATACATTTTTTAGCATTTGCAATGAACCCCACGGACCTAGAGTTTCTACACCAAACGGCACTTTGTAGTTTTCTATTATTGAACTATATTTGCGCCGTTTATTAATTCGACTCTGCGATTTCCGCCGCAGCTCCCGCTTTGATTACTGTTTCCCTGAGATGAGACGGGGCTAATAATTAAGTTATAAGTGAATAAGGCAGACTTTTATTACTATATACACGTAATTCGGAAACACTGTTTCCAACCTTTTCTGGACCATAGTCCCCTTTAGAAGAAAATATGTACAACTAAAATACGTACCGTTAACCGTACTATGTTTAATCTCCTGTTCCGCCTGCAGTTCATACATTCCATAACCATCAGGCAGAACTATGGCCAGTGAATAAGGTGTTCCTGTTAAGGGGGTGTAGAAATATCTTTGTCGTCGTGTGGATACTCGTTTCATGTTGTCGTACTGAACTTTAACACCTATTTCGGTTTCACCTTCTCGCTGTTCGACCATATCGTGACGAAGCTGTAAGGAAAAATGTATGACAACCTTTACCTGTGGCAAAAATTAAAAAAAGATGTTTCCAGGATATATAAAACGTAAAGCCAGCGTTTGTACTTTTTTTTTCAGAAAATAATAAGGTCCAATCCCATTTATTTCAGCGACAAGCTTAGATGTGGACATTGTTACCAGTGTCTCTGGCACGGCGCAGAATAAAAAGACCGTGATTGTGCGTTGCGTTGCGTCACACATTTTATTTTATTTAGCAGTTATGATGTGATTGAATAAAAAAAATATTTCATAAAACTTCGCATAACACTTTCGTATGTCTAACCATTAGTGGTCAGGCCAATTTTGTATTACACAAGACACACACACAACGCGCAATACATTTTTTACATATTTCCCTACCTACCCTCCGTTTTCCTTATAACGGCCCTGCAGTGGAGATCGAGACGTTGATCGCAACGCATCGGTGTATACGGTAGCTCCGTGTCGATAAATACGCAACGCAAAGACAATAATTGTATATTTGTAACCCGCGATTTCGTTAGTTAAGCTAGTTTAATAAGAAAAGTGTGGCGAAGAAAGAGACAGCAAACATCGAACCCAGCACAGCGACCTCGAAGGTAAGGGCTGTTAATTTCCTCACCAATTAGATTGTAATAAATAGTAAAGGAATTTTATAAAAACTTACGTCTAATAGTAAAGATGTCAGATTTATTCTTGCATTTTCCTCAGAATCCACGAGAAGTTCTACATCAGTCAAGTCAACGCTGGTGTATAATGGGCGTAGAGTTTCTGTGTACTGAACGAAATAATTAAATAAAAATTAATCAAAATCCACATAATAAACTCGAACACATTTCTGATAGATATTTCATGAATTTGGACAAAACTTTTTTTTAAATTTTCTGATGTCTGCCTACCTCTTAGCGAATAAAATTACTTGTAATATGGATGGAGATTACTTACTTCCTCGTTGGTATGCTAAAACAAATATTTTATAAGTAAACTTTTAGTCTTTGAAAGGCAAACAATATTTAACGGCATTTCTTTTTGTAGGCTTTGAAATTCAAATGACTCTATCGCCGCCAAGAAATCGTGTTTTTAGAATAGGAGAAAACTTTATAAATTATTTAATTTGGGTGAAATACAAACTAATATGTTATAATAAATAATAATTAATTAACTAAATATATATATTTTAAATAACATGGTGTAGGTACTTACAATTGGTCGCAACTCAGGATGATAGAGTACATGTCCATTGTTATCTACCATGAAGGAATAACCATTTATTCCGAGCTGAAACATTAGAATATATTATCAAAAAAATATTACTGGCACAAGAAATCGACAAGTGAATAAATAAGAGAAATGTATGCAATTTGTTGCTTGTTCACATTGTAGAATGCAGGAAAACCCGACGACACAAGTTGGTTCAATTTTTTAATAAATAATTTAAAAAGACGTGTCGTCTTTAGCATGAAAACGACATTAACATATAAATAAATATGATTTAAATATACCTCAACAGAACTGGCCACTCGTTAGTAGCTTCACAAATACCATCGGCTAAAAGAGGAAGACTTTGTCTTCAGCTGGGTATCCTGGGACCGATAAAGCAACCCAAAAAGAAGAAATCTGCAGTGATTTCAAAATTAATACTAATTTTAAATTTTAAATTAATTGGATTTGGATTAAATAAAGATTTTAATATCTTTGTTTGTCTATTAGGATGTTTGTCCTGAACAGATTTAGAATTAGCTGAATTTCAGTGATAACTTTTATAATAAACGCTTATCGTGGTATATTCACATACCTTGTACGGCGGGACAAGTTTCTGTATTTGTTCGATAGGTACATCAGTTCCAACAATGCCGAGAAGATTTGCTTCCCTTTGCTAAAATATAATAAAAATCAGACTTACGAGAGTATATGTCAAAGAGATTAAAATATATTAAATGTCTTTGGTATATGTCTTATTATAGAAATTTAATGTACTGATTTAAGTAAATGAAATAAAATAAATATCAAAATAAAAGTAGTGATAGGAAAATACAGATGAGATACAGGTTGTTTTGGGATAATTCAGATTCAGGTAGGTACTTTAATTAAACATACCGTATGATTTCTTTTGTCGAAAATTGGGACGGTCACTGATGTCATTAGCTGTCCCATACGATTGTCAGACAGGCTGCTGCTCTGTAAACATTACAAAATATTAAAAATATATTTTTATAATAAATTCTTATATGCACGTGACTGGCACAAACTATTTTTAACTGTTTAAATATAAACCTTTTAAAAAAAAGTGCACCGACTTCAAAAATTTGCACTGAAAAGTAAGAAATAATAAATATTTCGTCGTAGAATTTGAAGACGGTTGGTGCCAAATTAGGATACAAAACTAAGTAAATATCTAAGAAGATAAAGATCTGTTCAATATTATCTATGTTTGTATGTACCTACTAATGATCGTAGGTTCCTAATGAATTGTCTATATTAGTGAATTTGGGAACTAAGTTGTTTCTAATTTGGCACCAACCGTCTTCAAATTCTACGACGAAATATTTATTATTTCTTACTTTTCAGTGCAAATTTTTGAAGTCGGTGCACTTTTTTTTAAAAGGTTTATTTTACCCTTTTAAGTGATTTTGCTGCCTTGAGAGACAAATAATAACGCAACTAAAAAAATATTGATGGAAAATTAAAAAAAAATACCCCTGTGGATGTGATTTGAACCATGTAATGTGCTTGTGCATCCTATGCACATTTAACCGCTAGACCATCGTCACGAAAATTGACAACTTCGTGTCAATAGCAACCGTTGCTAAGGCTTTTTCTGATACATAATTTTCAGCCGTAAACAGAAATTAATTACTGAATTCCTGAAAAACTACTGAACCGATTTTCGTCATATGTCTGTGAGATAATGTCGAGAAATTATTATATCTTGAAAAAAATAAGTGGTCAAAATCGGTACATATTTTATCGAGATATCAAGAAAAATGTACTTATAAAGTCAGTTTTTTCAAAATTTCTGAAAAACTAATGAACCAATTTTTATGAGATAAAAATGGGACCAATCCGGAAGAATTATCTGACGATTAAAAAAGAAACCATCAAAATCGGTTCACAATTGGCGGAGTTATCGACGTACATACATACATAAAAAAAAAAAAAAATAAATAAAAAAAAAAATACGGTCCGAATTGAGAACCTTCTCCTTCTTTTTTTGGAAGTCGGTTAAAAATAATATAATATAATAATATAAGTAATATAATAATATAAGTATACGATAATCATTGATCATGTTTAACAAAACAGAAGGAAATTATTTTTTCACTGCTCGGAATACGTGCAGCTTGTAAAGCCTTATTCATTAGGATAAATATGTTTAGCCTTTTGGGTCAAGTGGGTAACGAGATTCAACAGTTTAGTGATGAAAGTGGTCGGTGGCCGAGTGGTTAAGACGTCTAGTATTAACTAGTCAGACCACGGGTTCGATACCAGTGGGATTTTTAAATTAAAAACTTATGTACAATTGTACATAATCCGACAAACCACACTTAGAGGCTTTTCCATTTAAAAGCCTCAACAGAACTGGCCACTCGTTAGGTATAGCCTCACAAATATTATCGGCTAAAAGAGGGAGACTTAAGTAGGCCACACATTGGTCCGCCATCGCACCGAAAATTTCCCATTCCGGCTGCCGGATGATCTAGGCGGATCGTTCGTTACAAGAATTGGACGTGTCTGTGGTCGGTCGCGCCGGGGATTGGACGAATGTTTAGTCTTCCGCTGGGTACCCTGGGACCATAACACGGTTTCGGGAGCTGTAAGGCAAACCGTGAAGAAAAAAAGTTATTCAAGTGAGCTCACTATAGAGAGCTATACAAAATAAATACAACTTACTCTTCCCCCTACGTAGACAGGACTCCAGTGTATGGGGTGATCAGTCTGGTACATTACTAACGGTCTTGCTAGTACCTCCACAAAGTGAAAAACTTTTGATCTAATCTCCGTGTGGTCGTTGACAGTGACGTGGAAACCTGAAGGGATAAGTATTTTAAAAAACCGCTCTATGTGTTCTTGAGCTCTCTGTTGCGTTAATAAAAATTGATTATTTTTCCATAGATTGGTATTTGAGCTTGTATCGTCTAGTATACTCATCCCATATTAAAAAACATTAAATTGTACAGTTTTAAAATATGATCGGAACTGAGTGGAAGTTACAGTAAGACCTATTTGGCTTGGCTGATGTCTAGACAGAAAGTGATGTTTAGTGTTTAGTCTCTTGACTAGATTCGATTTTTATCCCTATGAAAATTGTCGACACATGGGCGGGTCGC
Organism: Nemapogon koenigi; assembly: GCA_963924495.1. Lineage (NCBI taxonomy): Eukaryota > Metazoa > Arthropoda > Insecta > Lepidoptera > Tineidae > Nemapogon > Nemapogon koenigi. The sequence continues at coordinate 4,673,804 of OZ004630.1, read as the reverse complement.
TAATTATCTAGGTATATATAAAAAAGTCGGGTTTGTTCGAACACTTATAACTCGAGAACGCCTTAATCGATTTTCATGGTTTTTGATTTTTTATATTTGTCTCCGTCCCGAATAGCAGAATAACTATTAAAACATTGGAAAAATGCACGAAAACAAAAATTATAAAGAAAAAACATTTTCTCATACATTTTCTATAGAACGACTTTTTTGATATCAGAACGGATTCATGACAGAAACAAAAATTCAACTGTCAAATCGATTGGTTTTAATCAATCCAGATCATTCGGTCAATCAGTCATGATGTTTCCTCGCGCAGTCGTTTAGAAAAAAAAAAATCGGAAAAATACTTTTAATCTCGCTAAAAGTAGTGGTAGGTAAGAGTAGGATAGGTGTAGTGGTAGTTGATGGAGTAGGGGTAGTGGTAGTGGTAGGGGTAGCGGTAGTGGTAGGGGTTGGAGTAGGGGTAGGGGTAGTGGTAGTTGTGGGGGTTGGAGTAGGGGTAGGGGTAGTGGTAGTGGTAGTGGTAGGGGTTGGAGTAGGGGTAGGGGTAGGGGTAGTGGGAGTGGTAGTGGTAGGAGTAGGGGTAGTGGTAGGGGTTGGAGTAGGGGTAGTGGGAGTGGCAGTGGTAGGAGTAGTGGTAGTTGTTTTTCACGGACGAAGGAAAGTAACATAAATAGCAAGCAAGCCAACGTTTGGGCAGGACAACGTCCGCTAGTTTTCATATAAAAAAAGTACCTTTATTAGTACAAGCCATTTCCTTCATACTGTGTCCCGCGGCTGCATCTCCGCCCACTAAGTATGTAAAGATCCGTACAGGCATGTGAGGCCAGTTCCACGTACGAAATACAGCTTTTACACCCGTTGATCCACCGCCCGGACCGATCACAGCTATAGCTTGGTTACATTGGGAACCTTGACCGGTACGGTTATACTGCGAAATAAAAAAAAAATTAGAAGCAAAGCTCCAGAAATCTATTCTATTAATTTTGTTTTCGGCACATGAGTTCGCCTCAACACATTAACTTAGATATTCAAAATATTAACTTCTGTGCAAATTTTGTCAGATTGAGAGGAGAGGGTTAAGATGAATAAGACTGTACTGTCTTTCTTATAACAAACTTACTCTTTGTAAAATTTCAAAGGCGCTTGTAAGGGCAGCCGTTAAATTAGCACTCCCTCCTGTTATATCCGCGGCCCAAAGCGCGTCTTTCAGATCACGAACGGTTTCTGGTACGGTCTGCAATACAAAACATATATTTTATGATCCTGTGGCAATGACATACTGAGTACTCCGTAATTCAATGTCCAGAAAAGTGGAAGAGTAGGTAAGATTTAAGAGTTGTGACAGTTGACAGACAGAACATTTTGAACAATGGGGGTGTAGACAGTGAAAGCAAATAAATACACAATAATATTTTTTATATAGGCTATAACATATAATCACTGAAAATAATGTTTATTTATTTGTTTAATTGATGTCCTTTTTTATAACCAAAAGATAAATCATAAATTCATACTTCCGATCACGTGACCGCAAACGGAATGTGACGTCACGATTTCCTAAATGTCACACAGATTACTAACTATGTTATAATAACTGTCTGTCAATCTGTCACTGACTAAGTTATTTCCTCTAAGTTCCTTGTTATTTTATATAATCTGTGACCAATATTTTGTTGTTTAACTAAAACGTGACGTCATCAACGTTTAGCTGGACTTGAAAAACATAATTAAAAATATGATTTTTTTTATGAAAAAATAAATTTAAAAAAAATCTAGTTATTTTATTACGTATAGTAAACCTTACAGCTATAATTTAAAAGTATTTAAAAAAAATTGTCTACACCCCTATTAAAAATTATGTCGGTCAAATTCAAAATTATTCACGTCCATTAAGTTAATTTATTTTATTTTCCTCGAATTCACTGTGTATGAAAGAAAATAAACAAACTCCAACAAGGTTAGATAATATATATGTTTACATTCAATCAATATTACAAACAGTTTCTGTTTGTATACCTGAGGAATATTAGAATTTATTCCTTCATCAAACAAGGTACTATGTGTTTGAAGTAAATCAATCATGTCGATTTATAAACATTCGTTTTAGTATATAACGTGTAAATATTGACGGTGGCGCCTCCGTTTAATGTACAAGTAAATTGGGGTAAATTGCCTCTGACACATTTGACTTATGAAAAATATATATTTAGAGATCCGTAGTCACAAGATAAAAGACTGAAAGCATTCAAGTACATACCCTTATATAATAGGTATTTCTTAGAAGACTTTGCACAGAATATTATATTTTTAATAACGACATCGAAATTAAACAAACGGTTTTTCGGAGCTAGTCCTGGACAAAAAGAGACAAAAACTCAACAAACATTTTATGCTTAAATATCTCAAAAAAAAAAAAATTATTGATACCTATTGATTTTGAAACCACAGACAATTTTGTTTATTCGTATATGAACAATTTTAAATTTTTAGTAGACAAGAATTTTTTGAGCACTACCTACTTTTTTTTTTCTTTCTTCACGGGTTGCCTTACAGCTCCCGATACCGTGTTACGGTTCCAGGGTACCCAGCGGAAGACCAAGTCTCCCTTGTTTAGCTGACGGTATTTGTGAGGCTATACCTAACGAGTGGCTAGTTCTGTTGAGACATATTTAGATGGAAAGGCCTCTAAATGTGGTTTGTCGGATTATGTACATAAATTTTTAATTAAAAAACCTATTGGCACATGACCAAGATCCAGGATCGAACCCAGGGTCTGCCTAGTTAATACGGACCGACGCACTACCTACCTAAATAATTTAATAGAAATATCTTTATAATCAAAAGAAGTGCGAAGCTAATGTTACCTAGTCCCGATAAAAGGATTTAAATAGGTCATTCCACTAAAAGTATTTTTAAAGGCGCGACCTATATAAATTGAATCTATCGTAATAGTAGAAACTATATAAAAGGCGAAATCCATTACGGTGCGTGTACATAATATAACAATGGGATCTAACCGGAGAAGTCGAGAGATTGGTATCTGCTAATGTTACTAGGAACACGCGATTGTTGCATTTGTAGCGGCGCGGGTAGATAAATCTCGACGCACACTAAATATACTAATATAGGTACGTAAATATGAAAATAATTAATATCAGAACCATTGTTAAATTAAATTAGCAAAAGTGTTGAGCTATACAATAACTTGTAACCTTATCTCCTTACTAATAATAATTGATTGATTTTGTTAGAGGGAGATAAACCTTTGCATAATTTTGTACAGCAATTATTAGTAAGGCGGTAGCTACACTTGGTTTATTAGACATCAGTAATCTATCTATACACTCTATATTACATGCAAACTATACTTACCTATACTGACGAGAAATATAAAAAAGCCACTAACTTATCATGAAATATTTCCGAAACCACTTAAAGTGTATTTAAAAAAAGCAACATTCAAGTGTATTTAATAACGGTTAAAAACACCTAGTGGATACAAAACAAATTTAATTAAATGTGTTAAACAATTTTGGGCAAAACTTTCTTAAAGTGGCTTTTTTATATTGTTCGTCAGTGTATATTAATCAGTGTTAATTTGTAGGTAATTCATTTTGAATTCAAATAAATATAAGTATTAGATACTTAATTGAAAAAATTAACAAAATCAAAAAAACTTTTCGTTCTACTAAAATAGGTCAAATTAAATTGACATAATGCGCATTTGTAAAATCGGAATAATTTCTGAAGAAAGAGGATATTTCGAAGGCACATCAATATCGATAATGTCTCATATCTAAATAAATTAGTAAAATAAAAACTTCTATTTAAAAAAAATGTTTTTTAACCCCCTTGGATCTAGTATACGGCAACCTTAACAGAAACCAAAGACTAGTAACACCGGTTGCGTTAATATAATAACAGCTAACACGCATGAAAATTAGTGACGATTAACGACTGTGTAATATACAGCAGGCAGTTAATTCAACAAGTATCCATTAGTAATAGGGCAGTAAGGAAAATTTGAATTAATGTTATTAGTTGCACATATTTTATATAGCTACACATAAATGAACAACCAATATCTTCCAAGTCACATTATTCTAAAACACATTATTTATAATGGAACATATCAATAACACCGGTCGATACGATTGTTTGGGTTTGAGTTCTAAATATCAAATTTCGATTTCTCTTACGTAACTAATAAAGGAAAAATAGAAGTTTGCTTTTGTAGAAACCAGAAAACCTTCAAAACTTATTTATCGACGTAAATCAACAAAAGCAAACTTTAAAAGCTAAATTGGAAATTTAAGTGTTTTTCGATGTCTACAATCAGAATTCATGCATTAGAACAAAAACGCAAAAAAAAATCCGTTTGTTGTCCTGTGTAATGAATGGATTTTCAATTAATATTTTCTGAAGTAAAATTTATGTATGTAAACTCTGATATATTTTTGGTTGCCATACGGCTTCCGGAACCGGTAAAGTAATTTAGATAGAACGAGTAAATTTGTCCAATCATCGCTGGAGCTAAAAATGCTATGCACCAATTTTCTATATTTTTTTAATAAAAATCTCTGCATTATTGTTAGGTATGCAAAGTGCACATTGTTACCAATAGTTCTAATCACGCCGCAAGGTATAAAGGCCTTGATGGTGCACCTAATAAAAAATATAAGCAAAGGTCAATACACACCTGAGATAGAACATTCTTGTAGCATGGATGCAACTCAGATATAGTATCACTATATCTGAAGATATTGACAAAATCATTTGGCCCCAAGGTATCCAAAAGCGCTGAGGCCGTGGACTTTGCTAGTCGGAAATATGATGAACTTAAGTCGTCAGAGTCATCCAGAAGTATAACCAGGTCTTTCGGTGAATTAGCGGCGCCAACAAACCAATTTGATGGTCGGAGGTCGTAGAAATCACGGGCATGGTGGGAATAACCGTCTTCTGGAGGCCAGGACATAGCTGAAACATTAATATATATTGGTTTGGATGCCAATGCCGTGGGTACCAAATACATGATAAGGTAGGATTCGACTAGAGAAATAGATGATTTTTAATAGCTTAATTATACTATAATCAATTGCAAAATTACAAGCTCCTAGGGAGAAAATACTATACATTTTTGTGACTTGGTCAGTATAGCCTAAATGTGTTCAAAAGGTACAATTTAACTCCATGAAATGGCGTTCAGCTTACGTAGTTCAGCAGACGAGTAACTAACTGAGGAACTGATACTAAAATACAGATATCTTTTTCATTAAATTAATATAATCTTCAGATAACCAGTTTATGAGAAAAATACCTTAAAAAATAAAATGCTACATTTTATTGTCAAAAAATTACCTGGATAACGTCGCATAAAGCCGGTGGAAGAAGCATAATATTGCCAGGAGAGCGTCGGATCTATCTCGTAGTTGTTAACAAACAACGGGTCCAGGTGTTCCGACCACGATACTTGGTTTTGTACTTGAAGATCTGTCAATAAAATATATAAATACACTGACGAGCAATATAAAAAAGTGCTTAAAAAATCTAACTATTTTCTAAACCATACAAGTTAGCTTCATGAAGTAAAAATAATCCTGAAAACAGTTTTATATTGTACAATAAAACCTATTTACATACTGGCCTCTTTGCCACCACCTTCTGGGGGTGCACATTCTGAAGTACATTCTAGCTTTATTTTTATTTTTTTTTAAAGTATGTGTTGTGCAATAAATATAAGTGAGTGAGTGTATAAATTAACTTTTAAAAAAAAGTGTACCGACTTCAAAAATTTGCACTGAAAAGTAAGAAATAATAAATATTTCGTCGTAGAATTTGAAGACGGTTGGTGCCAAATTAGGATACAAAATTAAGTAAACATCTAAGAAAATAAATATCTGTTCAATATTATATATGTTTGTACTGATGATCGTAGGTTCCTAATGAATTCGTAGATTAGTGAATTTGGGAAGTAAGTTGTTTTTAATTTGGCACCAACCGTCTTCAAATTCTACGACGAAATATTTATTATTTCTTACTTTTCAGTGCAAATTTTTGGTCGGTACACTTTTTTTTAAAAGTTTATTTATTTTTCCCTTTTAAGTGATTTTGCTGCCTTGAGAGACAAATAATAATGCAAATGAAAAAAAAATGTAAAAATAAAAAAAATATACTGCTGTGGATGGGATTTGAACCATTGAACTGCACCATACCATGCCATACTTTTAGCCGTTAGACCACCGTCGATACAGAAATTGACAACTTTGTGTCAAAAGCAACCGTTGCTAAGGCTTTTCTCTGATATATAATTTCAGCCGTAAACAGAGACAAATTACTGAATTTCTGAAAAACTACTAGAAATTAGAGAAACTCTGAGAAATTATTATATCCTTAAAAAAATAAGTCGTCAAAATCGGTACATATTTCATTGAGATACTGATAATTGACTTATAAAGTCAGTTTTTTCAAAATTACTGAAAAACTAATGAACCAATTTTTATGACATAAAAATGGGACCAATCCGGAAGAATTATCTGTCGATTAAAAAAGAAATCATCAAAATCGGTTCATAAAGTTATCCGCGAACACACATAAAAAAAAATATATATACGGTCGAATTGAGTAACGTCTTTTTTTTGAAGTCGTTATAAATGGTTTTTAGTTGCTTGAGACTTAATGGAGTTTTTGTCTACCTAAAATAAATATTATTTCTAATTTTGAGGTTACGTTTTTCAACATAAATTTTCTTACAAACTATGGGTTTCTGCAACTTGTAGTCTTTATCAAGAAGCTTTGGTGAGTGAGGGGAAGGAGCATCAACACAATTTACGCTATCCTAACTAATTTTGTGTAATTCGAAAGTGTGCATGTTGTATGTTTGCTTGTCCTATATACTTTCACGACTAAACAGAGGAACGGATTTTACACAGAGATAGTATGAGGCAAGTAGGAGAGCTAGAGAGAGTATCATAGGTTACTTTTCGTTTCAAAATTTTCCACAGCAGGGAACTCAAGAAAGTGGTTACATTGAGGTTACGTTTTTAAAAACTAGGCTTTTCCGCAGTTTGGCTTTCTTACTAAGCAGTTTAAGGGGATGATTGAGATGGTAAGGGTGTTGTAAACTCGATTAGAAAATGATTGTAATGGGAGCCCTTTCTCATTCTAACACTACGCACTAAGTGAATACAAAATCATTGTCTAAACGCATCATAAATCCAATATCTAATTTACTACCCATTGGCATTATATTTCTCCTTTTATTTAGGTAAAAATAATGTATGTATATATTTTATCTTTTTAGGTGGTCTCTCTATTCAAAGTAAGTCACGGTAATTCCTGCTGCAGTTGCTGTCTGTACATATTGGTGAGTACATTTTCAATACTTACTAGTATGTATCTTTAAATTCTTACAGGATATTGCTTCAATAAAATTATTTACGAATCCGTGCTACAAGACATATAATTTGTAAATAAGTTGAGCCGAAGTGGTTAGACCGCGCTCCGTACAATTTGTATGGTAGGTTAGGGGAGAGTCGGTATATTGTACCACTTTTTCCTTTTATGTTTTAAAAATTATATCTGAGTAGAAGCTTGAGTTCATAAGTAGTAAAGAGCGTATAGATAAAATTTAAGTACATTACGTATTGTAGGTTTATCACGCGAGATAATAGAGCCAGGCGAACCGAGAGGCAAAAAAAAAAACCAAACTTAAGGATCCTATATATGCATAATTTTTCTGGGATAAACTATTCCCAATTTCTCTGTAAATAATCCACCTGTGTCACTGTAATTTAGTATATATACTATATATACTTATTCAATATATATAGTTACTTATTCAATATATCTAAGTGAAATAGCTGTTATTTTTCAATGTGTTTTATTAATTAGGTAATATGGATGTTTAAACTTTGCCCCCGTTTTCTCTTTCATAAATCTATCACAAAGGTCTTAATTTTTTTAAAGCGCTTGAATAAGTAACTATATGCTAAATTACAGTGACACAGGTGGATTATTTACAGATAAATTGAGAATAGTACAATTTATGGATCAAAATGACGCCAACTTTAACTCATATAGAGGTCATATTAGGACTCAATAGAAAAATTTATTGCGCTAGAAATTTAATGATTTTACATGAAGTCTTTAAAGATAGGTGCTCATATAATTTTCACTGAACCATACCGAAAGCAGTGGAAATAGCGTAATTATGTGGGTACAGAAAAGGGTAGATACATATAGGGCATAAAAAGCGTAGGTATTATAGAGACAAACATATTAATGGTGTAATTTAATCGTTCACATTTAATATAAGCTGCATTATAACGATCGGTCAATTTGACCTATTAAGAAAATTTTCTCAAACGACCCATTTAAATAAGAGTAATTGGCTAACTTGGTTCAATGGATAGCAAGTAAGAAAGCAATCTCCTTTCTTTTGGTCTGCTGGGCGGAAATATTAATGGTTACCTTTTTATTCTATGTATTGTATGTATACAGAAAGCGGTAAATCGGATTTATTATAGGCTAGTGAACAAGAGCTGGCGTGAACACATAGGTTGATACGTACAGAAAATTCTAGGAAAATCACACCCTTTGACCAGTATTTTGCTTGCCCTGACTACAAATTAACCTTAATTTCCATTCTGATTTTTGCAGTGTACTCTTGAATAATGGTATTATTAACTTAGTTCATAATTTCTCCAGTAACATTGAGGGTTCCGTCTGAAAAAACATTTTTTTCCACAAGTTAAGAGTACCAAGTTCATATTACACAATTTCAACCTCGCATTATGAAAAAAAATGTACTTAGCAATGAGTGGCCACTCATCCTGAAAAGTTGCCTAATTTGTCCAGTTTCTAAGAAGATGTTACATACCGCGTTTGCATTTATAATAAATTAACTTAAAAAGTTTACCGACTTCAAAAATTTGCACTGAAAAGTAAGAAATAATACATATTTCGTCGTAGAATTTGAAGACGGTTGGTGCCAAATTAGGATACAAAATTAAGTAAACATCTAAGAAGATAAATATCTGTTCAATATTATATATGTTTGTACTGATGATCGTAGGTTCCTAATGAATTGTCTAGATTAGTGAATTTGGGAAGTAAGTTGTTTTTAATTTGGCACCAACCGTCTTCAAATTCTACGACGAAATATGTATTATTTCTTACTTTTCAGTGCAAATTTTTGAAGTCGGTAAACTTTTTTTTAATAGTCAATTTATTTTTCCCTTTTAAGTGATTTTGCTTCCTTGAGAGACAAATAATAACGCAAATAAAAAAAAAATATGGAAAAATAAAAAAAATATACTGCTGTGGATGGGATTTGAACTGACACAAAATTGACAACTTCGTGTCAATAGCAACCGTTGCTAAGGCTTTTCTCTGATACATAATTTTCAGCCGTAAACAGAGACAAATTACTGAATTTTTGAAAAACTACTGAACCTATTTTCGTTATATTATATCCTTAAAAAAATAAGTCGTCAAAATCGGTACATATTTCATTGAGATACTGATAATTGACTTATAAAGTCAGTTTTTTCAAAATTACTGAAAAACTAATGAACCAATTTTTATGACATAAAAATGGGACCAATCCGGAAGAATTATCTGTCGATTAAAAAGAAATCATCAAAATCGGTTCATAAACGACGAAGTTATCCGCGAACACACATAAAAAAAATAAAATATATACGGTCGAATTGAGTAACGTCTTTTTTTTTGAAGTCGTTAAAAATAAAATATTGCTAATCTAACGTGAAAGGAGCTAATTTTCAATAAACTGACTTACTTCAAAATTAAAATTAAAATAATTTTGAAGTTAGTCAGTTTATTGAAAATTAGCTCCTTTCACGTTAGCTTACCAATATCTTTATTTTTATAAATGCAAACGCGGTATGTAACATCGGCTTAGAAACTGGACAAATTAGGCAACTTTTCAGGATGTGTGGCCACCCATTGCTAAGTATATTTTTTTTTTCATAATGCGAGGTTGAAATCGTGTAATATGAACTTGGTACTCTTAACTTGAGGAAAAAAATGTTTTTTTCCGACGGAACTCTCAATGTTACTGGAGAAATTATGAACTAAGTTAATAATACCATTATTCAAGAGTACACTGCAAAAAACAGAATGGAAATTAAGGTTAATTTGTAGTTAGAGCAAGCAAAATACTGGTCAAAGGTGTGATTTTCCTAGAATTTTGAAAATTGAAAAAATCTCGAAATCCATGCGACTTTTATTAAGGTCAAATTTTTATGACGTGATGCTCCTGACCTCTGGTTGCAAGGTTATCCATTACTTACTGGACACCCTATATATAAAAATGATTATTATTATAAATATACGATTAAAAAAATAGCGATATGAATGTTTAAATTGGTGATTATAATTTTAAAATAATAACGTTTTATGTATAAATCTTTGTTTATCTAGCGCTGTCTATCAATTATTTAGTTAGATAATTTAGCTAAAAAATAAAATTAACTCGTAATTAAAGTTAACTGTAATTTATCAAATGTTAAAAAATTATAAAGTTTGTTATAAGCATAAGTATATATCTTATAATATCTCTATAAATTATTTCTCAAAGATGTTTTTGTCGGTATCAAATATCTCCCTTAATACTGTATCTAAGTTAATGTTTGATACGCAATTTTGAAGATTATTTTTCCCTCTAATGACGAAAAGACGCCATCTGTTGGAGATCAGTTGAACTAACGGTGCAAAGTATTCGCATGGGTCATTTCTTGTTTACTTTAATGTTACTAAGAATACAAATAGTCAATGCTCGCTTTTAAAGGTTTATGCGCGACTACTTTATTTTAAGTACACGATTTTATTTTATTACACGAACGGACTCTCATATCTAACTAGGCAGAAGCCAAAACACATTCGTCTAACCTCTAAAACCTTATGAAACATACCCATTAAATTTCAATAACACTTTTGCCCTAGTTGTCCCCGAGTTCATATGTCTGCGTTGGTTACAAGCCGCTAGTAAATGGCCTTTGTCCACTAATAGGCAGAATACGTCAATCTGTCCATAAATCATTCACCCCCTCTTTCTATGCGCGTTTGGTCTGAAAAGGGAGGTCATACAACCCCCCCCCCCCACTCACCCTTATGTCAACAATATATTCTGTGTCATTATTTAGGGGTAATACGGGTAGAGTAGCGCCGGGCGTCGTTTCTCTGGGGATTACCAAAATGGGGGTGTAATTTAAATGAACGCCAATTTAATTCAATCTTGTTGAGTAAAAATATAATTAAATGTTTAAGAAGAATAAGAGAGGTTGCAAAAATACATTTGTTAGACACGAAAATGTTGAAAGTACAGTCGGCATGAAAAAATATTTGTTTTATTTCTATCGTGAATAGCTACATTTTTGTTCCTAACTTTAAGTGCATATTATTATAAGTGCATCAAGTCCTCCAAAATGTTTTGTTTATAATTTTAACCACCCCGCAAACTCACGCCGCCATCTGCGAAAACATGGCGGTAGCGAAATTGCACTATTCTGTCTACTAATAAGCCAAAACGAGACACAACATAAGTATGAAATGGTATCGCTATTCTACCGCAGTTCACAGCGTCGGTGTATATTCCGTTCATAAGCACACTACATAAGGCTGGCGCAATTCCGAACAAAAAAATTAGGGCTAGGAAAAATGAGCCAATACTAATGGCGTCATATCGCCATCTCTTTCACTCCATATACAGATGACATAGATAGCAAATATTTCTGTACCAATCCACAGTCAAGTAATCCTTAATGTTGTTAGGTTGGCAGTACCTTTCAGCTCTAAGTTTGATTTCATTTCAATGTATTAGAGCTGGTCGTTTTTTTGACAAACTGCTTCAAGAAACAGATTTTTGCCATGTAACGAACGAACGCTTTTATGACAGAAGGAAAATCAGCTTTTTTTAAAAAGCAGGTTTATTGCTTCGGCGATTCAACTGTACGTACGTACAATAGAGCCTGGTCGTTTTTTTTGACTAACCGTTTCAAGAATCAGATTTTTGCAACCATTTACATATTGCGCTTGTGTGTGTAGTGTAGTGCCTGTGAGAAGTGTGAGAGGTTCTAGCTTCCTATTAATGAAATAATTTTTAAAATCGATTCTATAGTTTCAGAGATTACCCCTACATCAAATCTTATAAACTGTACCTCTTTATAATATTAGTAAAGATTAGATACATGTACCCATAACACATGCTTTGGGGTTCCGTGTTATCATATTTAGAACCGCGACATCTTTCGTTTCGACTCGAAGGCCAAACCGACGAATCCATACAGGGCCAGCCAGGGAAGGAATGCACGGCCCGAGTGTGTCCAACAGCATAATGACCGACCCAGCAATTTGCTCGGCATTCTAGTGTTGGACATTCTCGGGCCGTGCATTCCTTTTCATTACCGATGACAGTACTTTCTATGCAAACAATAAATGGCTAAAATAATTGTTCTAAGTTTCCTCACTCTGGTCAAAATAAAAGATGTAGCGGATGTATGCTAAAAATAAAAATTCTACTAAAAATATTTACGACGCGGTTTTGAAAAAGAAACTGGTTTGCTGTTCTTTTAATATGGACGCTGTATAGTGTATAAATACATTAGACTGATATGGTACAGACTGTCGAATAAACGGTTTTTTTGAATGAATGAATATAATATGTAGTATGTACGATTTACGCCTTATGAATAAAAAGCCGTTTCTTTTGGCACTGCTTTTCGAAGCAGTTTGTCGATTTATAAAATGGGTTACGTTCCGTTTCACGTAAAATACGAAACGACCCAGCTCTACAATGTATGGCAGTCCCGACTCTTATTAAAGAACATAGTGATTGCTACTTACTCTATGCACTACATAATTACCTTCAATATTAACAAATGGCGGGACAAGTACGGCGCTGTAAGTTGTATTGACAGCTATATGGTCAAAATGTCGACTTGGTGTAAGCAAAAGGGTCCTAGCCCGTGCAGCCAATGTCCCATCTCCGGAATGAACGTTCAACCATCGAGCGTCGTAAAAACTTCCTGGTGCTTCGCCTGCTGCTGATAGCGCCGCTGCCTCAGCAGAATCCACAATACGCTGTAACAAAGAAAAAAAATCAAGTGAAATATTATACGTAAAATTAAAATGGAAATAAAAATTAAATTAATTCTTCTAAATCAGTCCCATTTAAAATAATTTAATTTAAATGTCTTGTAATTAACTCATGAATGATGCATGCATGCATGCATGTCTGTGAATCATAAAACCATACACAAAAAATGTTTCTACCTATGTCCGTTATAGTCTTTGAAATCTTCCAACCGATGTGCTCCAATGAAAGTCAATAATGCAAAGATGGTTTTAGAAAATAAAACTAAAAATTAAAAATTCCATACAAAAATTTTCAACCTCATCAAGAAAGAAAGAAATAAAGAAGAAGAAGCCGCTAATTGTATATAAGTATTGTGATTGTATATGACCAATAAAACAACTTATACAAGTATAATTTATGATCAAAATTATATAACTAAACTATAATGAAGCAAAACTCTCCGGATAAGATTTCCTAAATAAATCTTGAATTGCTTTAACTTTCAGTTCGGGAGATGCACGTGCGGATAAAATAAAGGGCAATCTTGCAGGTTTCTTTGATCGTCCATTTTATTTGGAAACAAAATATGAATTTAGTTTTCTAGCCTACAACTAATCTTTTCTCTGGATAAGAAGTTAAAATATTATCAATGGTTTAAAGCATTGGTTTTGAAGGTATCGAATTCATGTCAATATCGAGTGTATCTTACCTTAAATATACCTCGAAAATCTACATTTTGCCAGTTTCCGTAAATGCGTCCTTAAGTGTCCAGGTTAGGTATCGAACCAAAACTTCAGTAGAAACTCTTTACTACAAATTGAATATTTATGCTACTTCTACCTCCATTACGGTAAAGGTAAAAAACTCTGGAAATCTGATCGCATTTTCCTTTGGAAATCTATATTATATACCGTAATCATAACACACCTGGCCTCACCCCTCTGTAACCCGCTTACCTTAACCTATCCCCCTAGAACCCACTACGTTTTTCTTTTTCCGTCAAGGGTGGTCAATCGACATTTCTCATAGAGATTAGATAAATTGTTATTAATTTAATTCCTTCGTTCATCTTCTTGTCACAGTTATTGTTATCTCGAATCAAATTATATGAATGTGAAAGTTTGTATGTTTGGAATAAGTTTTTAATTATTCATGGTATATATCATATCGTAATCTTTTTAATCTTTAAAATAAGTTTTTTTTTTTTTAGTTGACTGAAAATCTACTAAATTGTACCAAGTTAATTTGTCATTTAATATGCATCTATACTAATATTATAAAGAGGAAAGATTTGTATTTTTGTATTTTTGTAATGAATAAAACCTCGAAAATTACTGTGCCGATTTCAAAAATTCTTTCACCATTGGAAAGCTACATTCACATAGGCTATATTCTATTTTCAAAAAAATTTGGGATCCTTACTAAAAGTCCAATAATGTAACCCAAGGTGTAAAAAAATGACCTAAGAAATTTCTTACATCGCGTGCGCTGCGAAAATTATTGATGATATAGAGGTAGTGGTAGTGGTAGAGGGTAGGGGTAGGGGTAGGGGTAGGTATAGGGTATATTATATTTTGTTCGTAAATATGTGGGGGCGAAGCCGGGGGCGGAATGCTAGTTTTAAATAAAAATTAAATGCTGTACGCGCATCGCTTGAGAACGGCTGGACCGATTTGGTTATTTTTTTATGTTCGTAATAAGAAATATTTGAAAATTCGGGAAAAACTGAAAGTTTTTTCTATGGGATTTTTGTATAAACTCAACATGGTTCTCAGAAATTATTTGACTGATACATGATACATACATTTGATAAATGACACATACAAAACACACCTTATCACTCATTCACTTTTATTTATACCTTGTGGTGTGACCAGTGACACCAGTAACAGTGGCCACTTTTAGCCAGTTGCCCATATTGGAACTACATTTGTCACTTCTATAACAGATACATTTAGATTTTTTTTCTAAAACTCTATATATACAGACGACATTGCAGGCATTGACTAGTTCGGTTATAATGGTAAATTCCTTATCGACTTTCTGATAAGACTCGCCCCATTTCAGATCCAACATTTGGAATAGCTGTGGAATGGGTGCGTCCGCAATATGCGAAAGGGTACATTTTATTTTATTAACATTGCCTTAGGGTGAAATCAATGGATTCTATTCCTGAACTGGACATTTTGATTAGCTTATAGATAGTACAGCTAGATCAAGCACTTTCATTTCTCAAATTATTATTTTGGGACCTCGTAGTAGCTATCAATGGTATAGAGTATCGATGGTTCAAGTGAAGATTCAAAATGTTCAGTAAAATAAAGGAATCTTTTGTTTAATTTTTTCTTCGATTCACGGAATCCGGTCCTTTTGTCTTACTTTATCTCTATGGAAATTTGTGTCTTTCTCTTTCTAAAGGTGCCAACTCATTTGTCCAATCGCCGGCGCGCCGCCATACGGTCCACCGAAATCGACCACAGACTCGTCCAATTCTTGTAACGAACGGTCTGCCATCCGTTTTAAAATCGTTGTATTTGTGGTTGATTTCGATGGCCGGAACAATCTGTCACACACACACACACACGGATGTTTGACACTTTGTTTAATCGAATCTTGTGTGTCTGTGTGTGTGAGCGACTTAGTCGTATGATTTACATCGCTAATGTGTGGCCTGTGTTCAATCTCGATCATAAGGCGTGAGCTACGTCTTCGATTCAGTCTTCACAGACTTCTTGGTCATGCTCGCGGGGCATGAAGTCAGGAAGTATTTTAAATTAGTTTCGATAGATTAGATAGAAATTAATAAACGTCAGCGGCGACCCGAGAGCTGGCACGTACTTTAAACAACGAATTAGTCTCGCCATACAAAGAGGCAACGTTGCCAGCGTCTTGGGCACCATGCCGCAAGACAAGTTAGAGGAACTTTACATATGAATATAGCCCCATATATGTTAAATTATATTTTGTTATTTGTTTTCTTCTTAATTTTTTTTTCTCAGTTATCAAGTTTTATTTATAATTAGTTTTAGTTACTTATTTAACATTATGTTTATAACCAAATTGTAAAATTGAAATAAAAGTTTAGATAGAGATAAATTTTTATTTATTATGTATTTTACTTATTTACGATTATCAATTACAATTTTAAAATTAGCAAAAAAGGAATATTTTTATTTAACGAACTATAAGCGGTGGTTCTACCCTTATCGGGGCCAGACAACCTCTACCACTCTAGAAAGTTAGTCTTGCTTGAATGTTGAAAAATCGTAAAGATTACAGGGGCCGCCCTGTCGTAGCCCCGAGAGAAAAAAAACGAAACGAACATTTCGCACTTAATGAAACTGTAGCAGAAAATAAAGAAGTGCCGCATTTACTGGCAAGTATTAAATACAGGCTTTTTTTTGGTTGCTGCGAAGTGTTGTATATCTTAGGATAGATTATACCAATATTCATCATCATCATCATCATCATCAACCTTTTAAGATCCACTGCTGGATCATGGTCTCCCTCTAGTGCACCATTTTTAGTGGTGCTCATTGAGAGGAATTGCCATAGTTACCACGCTTGGCAGGCGGGTTGGTGACCGGACGCCGGCTTTACGTGCCCTCCGGAGCACGAGGAGTCGATTTAAGCACATATTCTTAAAGAAAATTGGTGCTTAGCATTTTGGCAGGGGGGTAGGATTCGAACCCGGGACCTCTGGTTTCAAGTCCACCGTCCTACCAATTAGGCTATCGACTACCTTATTACTACCAATATTATTTTAATTTAATATATATAATAAATAATCTTGTGTAATAATGTTTTTGTAATTAGTGATACCTCGATCTCCATTTTTCAAGTACCTACATAACATTTATATTTCGTATTTTTAAAACGTGAAAATAAAACCGAATCACATGTCTATTGGTTACTTTAATCTGTCCTTTTGCGAATCTGTCTTTTTGAGAATCTGCCCTTATGCGAACAAAAGATGGTAAGTATAATTTGTTTAGGCAAATTTTTATATTAACGAAATATAAAAAACAACATAAAAGGTAATTATGTTTATTACTTAATTTATTTATAATTGGACATTATTATTTTTTTGTAAATTTTATTTAATGTTCATACACTATGTGAAGCCCTGGGGCATTGTCTAAAATCCTTTTAGTTGAGGCACACCGCACACGTAAGTTTTAATTACTTGGCGGCAAGTCCGCCCTCAAGAACGTTTGTTAGAACACGACAAAATCTCAGTCGAGCTAGACGCCAAGCCTTTGTACTGAGCTAGTTTTTTTTCTATATGTATGTATATAGTACGAAAGGAGTGTTAGGATTTTTCTTCGCGGTTTGCCTTAAGGCTCCCGAAACCGTGTTATCGTTCCCAGGGTACCAGGGGAAGAAGACAAAGGAAAGGTTAGTATATCTGTCTGTTGACGAAAAGTTTTAAAGTGAAATAAGAGTTTGCAATCTTATCTTATAAATAAAAATGAAATGCTGTTCGTTGGTAGGACCGATATTATTTCTTCTTTAAAAATGTTTGTAATAGTTCGAATCAGGTTTTTAGGGGAAAAAAGTTGTCTGCAAAATTGGAAAATTCTGGAAAAACTGAAAGTGCTTTTTTCTATAAGATTTTTGTATGAACTCTATATATGTTATTTTGGACTCCACGCCATGGACGAAGCCGGAGCGGAAAGCCAGTACCTAATTAGTAAAAAAATCGATAATTTCTATTGTATTCGTAACTTTGACTTAGTTTAGCCTTATAGAAAAAAGGTTCCTATTTTATATATCTAATATGGAGTTATGGGTGGGTCTTCAGTGTAGCCTTTGCCCTTCCGTTTCCTTTGTGGTAGTAATGGAAAAGGCTTTTTGTTACGGGACACGTGAAAACATTGATTAAATTGAGTCATATTTTTAGATCACATATTACTTTGCCTAGTTCCTGATAAATAAATACAATTTTTTCATAACTTTCATACAATAATATATTTATGAGGTAGGACTCTTTGACACATGAACCAAATTTTTTGACATTAATTTATTCGTAAGCCTTGCACGGTAAGTTAATGATCTTGGATTGTACATCCAGGATGTATTTTATATATCTATGGTTTTAGAAGAAGATACAAGAAAAATCAAGGCAAAAAAAAAAAATTACACATACAATAAATAATATTAGGGTACTATACAGAGTACATAATTGAGTACCTTATACCTATGACACATAAAGTAAATTTGAACACCTGTATTTACTCAGACAATTAGCTTAAAACGCTTTGAATTTGAAAAAAATTTATTATTTTTAGTATACAAATATTTATTAATTTAAAACAAGCTAAGGATATGAAAATTAATCTATAAACGCAGAACTATTCCATAAGTAACTAAATTGGTTATAGATATCGAAGGAGTTAATTCAGTTTATACAACTCAGAAAATCCGAGCTTGAACAACAAAAGTAAGAAAGTTAAAGGGTGCTAAAGCCTTAAGTATTTCTAAAGGTGAATTTAGTTAGTTTTCTCTAGAGGTTGTCTAAAATTAAGAACAGGTCCTTAACATTTCAGTTTGTAAGGAAAACTTTCAGAAGATATTTTAGTGCAAGTGAAATTCATCGAAACCACATTAAAGTGAAACTTTCACGTTAACTTAAATAAGTACAAAGTCCTAAAGTCCTTACGATTTTTATTTATATAAATTACTGTACAGGCTTAATTGAAATAAAAAATTTGCAACATTTTTGAAAGATAGATGAAACCAAATGAAGCTAAATGTATCTCAGACATCATTTAGTTATTTTTTCATATGGGGGAGGGCGGTGGTCAAGGTCATCTTGTATCTGTCAAAAATATGGCAAATCTCAGTTACAAGATGACTGAGAGCCACGAACCCTTAAATAAAAAAATATTGGTCGAATATTTAGGATTCAAATATGACTTTGTAATAAAATTACGATGGCAACCCTAATAAAATTGCACACATTCATTGCATTCGAAACTGGGCCATTAAAGCCTTTCTGGGATCTGATTATTTGTCATTTTTCATCGTACGCTAATGCCCCGGGACAAAGGCGAGGGCTATTGACTATCGATCATGATCGGTGCTCGCTAATTGCCTAGAATTGCCTTCATCCGAACCAATTGAACTGTGATCCTTGTTTTTGATTCATTGGAAGTCTAACTTTATATTGAAAATGCAGTAATTTTATCTTTATTTAGGGTTAGGTTCCGACTTCCGGATACGTTTAAAATAGAGTATCTAAATTAATCTAAATTGATGAAACAAAGACCATTATAGCAACACATTCTTATGAAAGATCCTTATAAACTCCCCTCATAACGTTTATCCCATACTAATAACATGCTTATGTAAATTCAGCGATTACTGTATGTCTTGGGTTCGAAATTAAAATAGCTTTCTAAAGATTTTTTATTATGACATTTAATATAATATAATATAAAAAAAATTCTAAAGATAGATATATTAAACATGAAAACATTTTCAAAATCACATACATATAAGTTTTATGAAGCCCTGAAAGTCCTAAATATTTCGCGTATTCTTAACCGACTTTGCGACTCTACTTCTTTTAATATATTTATTAATGTACAATTTTATGTCATTTATTTCATAGATAATTTCATATATTTTAAGAAAACATTAACTACAACTTGCTTTTTCATAAGTCCGAAGTCCGTTTCGTATCGCAAGACAGGTTTTGTTGATAATTCTTTTTCATGTTTCTGGTACGTGAATCTTGGTCTATCTTATCTTATACTTGGTTATCTTATCGATTTTAATAAGTAGTCCATCTTGCTCACATATTTCTAAAGAAATATGGACAAAATAAGTCGCGCGTAAAACTGAGTTCGTTGCGCTGTGATGCGTCGATTTAAAACTAAATCTTAAATATCGTGTAACCTGAAATCACAGGCAGATACTTCAATTTGAAGATCATTCAATAAACATTAGATTAGTTGATCTCAGAATAAAGGACGCACTTGACTTTATTATGGCGCAGTCGAATAGTCGATGATAATAAGCTTTTCGTTGAGTTTTTATTCCATAGCTATATTACTTCAGAGTACCTATCAACATTACTGGCACCAAATTATTTATAAATTAATTACCTTACTAAATCACACTAAAAATATGTTTGATAAAATCTAAAAACAAATAGTTTTTTTGTCGAGTTTTATTTTCTAATGTGATGCTCTATGTTCCTTCATAAACAGGCTCGGTGGACAAATGGCATAGATTAGTCTTACAGCCCGCAATATCCTTGTGAATTTATTGCGGGATCGGACGCGTTTCTGCGCCTCCGAGGTTCGGGATAACCTTCTGACACTACGGGATTACATCATGAACTATAAAAACACCATTGTTAAGAATCCTTAAAATATTGTACTTTACAAAAGGAATTTTATTAATACGAAGAAGTTAAAATATATTTTACTTAGTCTGTGCATATCTGCTACCCAGGCTTTTTTGTAGGAGCAGTGTTCACTTACAAGAGGTATTTTAGTGGGAAAAATGCTGCCTGCATTTTCTAGTTACCTACTGCGATACTGATTCGTTGAGCGAGGAAGGAGATCCCAAGTATGGAATACCATGGACCTATCATTTATTTATGTTTTCGCTTTTGGTACACTCGGCATTTTTTGCGGCTATACTGTTAAGCTTAATTTCCACGGCCCGCCACTGACAGGCCCGCCCGTCGAGGCCTGTCCCGGCCCGTGTCGAGGAGTTCCCGCGACCCGCCGCGGTTTAGCAATAATATGGCAAATAAATGGTCGATTGAACGGCATATCAATTTGGTTGCCCAACGGCGTTGTCCAAGGGGTTTTATGCAAATATGCTAAGCGACGCCGCGCCTTTGAATTTACCGACTCCCAACGGATCGGACGGGCGACGACAGGCCATTTCAGGCCTCGTCGGTCGCGACGTATCCCACGGCCCATCGGCCTGGATAGGCGCGGCCTGGCCTATCAAGTTTAGCCTGACAAGCCTGTTTCAACTTCCTTAAGATCAACTCAACTCAAGCTTCCCATCAATTTCTTTTATCCTGGTAAAAACTAGGACTTTTAAATTTTTTTATAGTCATTGTCGGTATATAAACAAGTTTTTACTTAGATATCATTAGACTGTCGATCGCGTGTGGTTTACGGCGTAACGGAAATGTAATTCGTTAGACTGCAGCGATGGACGTGCGGTTGAGCTCGGAATCGTCAATATGTCGGTGTCGATAGAGACATTCGTCGTAATACGATGTAATGCGGTATGGTTTACATTTATACTACAATGCATTGCGCGCTAGCTCTTGCTAAACAACTATATTATAAAACGTCTGTCTGTTTGTCTGTTTGTCACCTTTTCACGCAAAAACTACTAAACGGATTTTATTGCGGTTTTTACTATAAGACAGGTTGATTCACGATGAAGGTTTACGGGTATTAAACATGGAGCTATCATGTTTAGGAGCTGAACATTAACAGTATAAGTCAATAAAATCGGGAAAATTTGCTCCTGCGTGTTTTCATGGCGTATGCTGTCTTATCCGAAATATAACAAAATTATATAGGAAGGAAATTGTGTAGAATAAAAAGATCTACAAAAAAGTTCACGGTAGGATATGACTATATCTAATAGATAACTTTCAAACACGTACTGTACTGTAAACCAGTATAGTAACCGTACGAAGCCGCGGGCAGGGTCGCTAGTTGAATTCTGCAAAATTCTATTTCATTTCTGCACGGCTTGTACTCTCAACAAAAGTTACAATAGCAATAAAGTAAAGTATTTGTTTAGTGTTTGTCTTTGGTGTAAAATATTTTATCTTACATCATAAATACGAAAGTGTATTTGTTTGTTTCTTCTTACAATTAAAAACAGAGCAACGCATCGACGTGATTTTTTGCACAGTTATAACCCGGAAATCAGTCGTGATAAATTCTTATATCATATTTCAAAAAATTCCAAGCTTAAATAAATTGTAATAACAAAGTTAAATCAATATTTCCGATTCACACACACGAGGAACTAGTTAAGTTTTGCTCTTCAGAGGAAATCGCTTACAAAGCCCCGCCCAGACGATGTTGGAGTTTTTTCAACTGAAAGATGTGCGAAATCAGCCCTCGCGGAGTTCCCAAATTACTCGCGTTTGACAGTGTCGGGAGTGTGTCCTTGACTACACGGATACTTTTTTCATATAGGAAATACTGCAGACTAGCTTATTAATGCGGTTACACCGTAATTTTATTTTAGTTAGGCTTGGATTTTGGACGTTATATGAACTGAAAATGCCACGATACTTACTTACTTAAGGAATATAACTTGTTTTGATTACGAAATATGTTGTTTAAAATATTATTGAAGGCTTTTTCGTTGTACCAAAACTAAGGCTAACATAGTATTTTTGATTGTTAGGTTGGTTATAGTTATTATTCCACTAAAATAAGTTATAAATATATAACAATTACATAATGCGGATTTTTTACTTAGGCGGATTTATATCAGCACGTTGTCTGCAAAATTCAATCGTATGAATAATTGTGAAAAATAGAGTTTATATATCACGCTGTAACCGCTGAAAGGTTTTGAATTAGGTTAGTTGCCACTTTTTAGATGGCATATAGCGTTTCAAAATATGTGAAGCCGCAGGAAAAAGCTAGTTGTTTTCTCGAAGGTCAATTGCTTGAAAAAATATTGAATAGGTACCATGTTAAGATCATTGACCTTTACCCTTCGCCCACGCTCGGCCTTTCATAATATGCCATGCTAGACAATATTGCGTATTTGAATTGGTGTAATTTTTGTTATTACACCTCCCCTCGCTACGGTGCTCGACAGTCGTCCTCAGGGAAGTGTGATACTAATATTATAAACGCGAAAGTGTACAGAGATTAGTTAGAGTGAGATTTTTTTTCAGGAAAAATATGTCATTCCATCGGGAAATAACATATTGGAATTTATGTAAAAAAATCATCGCAAGTATCATTAGGTACAACAAATTATTCTTTTTATTGTAGTTTATATAGACACAGAAAGTTTTCAAATATTTAAAACTGAATTGAACTTGCATTTTTAAGCGAACATAATGCAGTTGAATGCAGAAATACTTAAGACATATTTAGTGGATGTATGGAGAGGTTTCGGATGTACATTTCGACAAAATAAAATCTTCATATGAAACTGTTTGAAACAGTCATATGGATCCAATTATTTCCGTTATAGGCGGGACAAATATAATATTTTCAATATTGTACTGACTTTACTAAGGCCAATTTAATGGAATACTAATGAAAAATTACGTAGGGAGCGCCCACTGAGAGATAAGATGTTCCATTACTTTCTCACAGGTAATGGAAAATTTAATGAACTATTTCAAGTTTTAATCGGAGTAAGTTTTCCACCCCCGGCTCCGCCCGTGGATATATTCGAACAATATAAAATATAGCCTATGTCACTCAGGGATATCGTAGCTTTCTATTAGTGAAATATTTTTTAGAATCGGTTCAGAAATTTTTGAGTTTATTCATTACAAACAAAAAAATCAAATTTTACCTCTTTATAATATTAGTATAGATATACCTGTTATCGGCTAAACGAGGGAGACTTGGTCTTCCGCTGGGTACCCTGGAACCGTAACACGGTTTCGGGAGCTGAACCCGTGAAGAAAAAAAAAAAAAAAAAAAGTGAAAGGGTGAACGGATTTGTATGAAATGTTTAGAGTCAAACTACTACTACATATTGGCTACTTTTAATCCTTTAAAGTCAAAGGAGAAAAAGAGCACACGAGAGATAATCTTAAAAAATTCATGTAGACCATAAAATTACGTATTTCGTTACATTACATCTTAAGTCACTTGAGTGGCCTAAAAGCCTATCCTCTTCTTACTCGCTTAGATACATAAGTGTGAGCAGGACAGAGCAACGTCTCAAGACTACGAATCAATAAAGTCCACTCATATAAGTCGGGTGGGTGCAGTGCACATTGTGATATGGGTCACGGTGCAATTGCTGGAGAAATATTTCTAGAAGTATGAAATCTTAGCACGGAAATTGTATACAGAAATTTTCCTGGGTATATGAATTTTTTTTTCTTCTTTACGGATTGCCTTACAGCTCACGAAACCGTTTTATCAGTCCCAACGGAAGAAAAAGTCTCCCTTTTTTAGCCGATGGTATTTGTGAGGCTATACCTAATAAGTAGCCGATGGAAAAGCCTCTTATATAGAACATGGAAAATTTTCCCATAAATGCCCATTCAGGGACAATGCCGCCCGCTGGGCTCTGAACACAAAGCTAACTACGGATTTTAAAAAAAAACAAAATTTACGGACACTCAGAAAGATTTTACAACTTCAAAATTTTCGTTTTGAACTTTCAACTTCTTTTGCATAGAACCGATTTTTTTTAAATAAGTTTCAGTAAGTAAGTTTTGTTATTTAATTAACTGTAGACACTGTAGCGTCTGTGCTCAATGGAGTTATTTTGTTACAGCAAGTGAAAAATATCATGAAACGCAAAGGAAACAATTCTTGCAAAACTTTTTACTACATTTGCAAATTATATGGACGTCGGAAACGTAATAATTTTAGCGTAATGGCGTCGCTTGTTAGTACCACAGACTTCTTGTCGACAACAGCTGCTGTTTCGCAATTTGTTGATGGGTGCATTAAGGGCGGGAAAGTGCAGTGAACTACTTCCTTCCTTGCGCCCCTAATGTCAACTTTAAAAGCAAACCGTAAGTACGATTGGGGATTCCGAAATATAATAAGTTTTACTAAATATTAGTTTATCTCTATGTCTAAAATGTGGTCTTTTTTTAGTATGGACAAGGTGATATATAAAAAAAAATTAACGAACTTTTCCATCTACATACCTCAACAGAGCGGGCCACTCGTTAGGTATAGCATCAAAAAATATTCGGCTAAGTGAGGAAGGGTAGTCTTCTGCTGGGTACCCTGGGGCCGGCAACGGTTCCCGGGAGCTGTAAGGCAACCCGTGAAGATTTTTAAAAAGGAATCGAATATTAAGACGCTGGATAGAGCCAACGACCTTGAGAGATGGCACCGCCCCCACGCGGGTACACATACACACCAAACGACGTGGCTGCCACTAATAATATAGCATCAGGCTGCAGCCGGTACTGTCGGTACACGAGCGCTTACGCACACACGCGTGTAGTGCGTACATAAAATCTTGAAAATGAGAATAAAGGAACTTGCTGAAAATTTGATTAAAAAATAGAACAGTATTACCAGTATTACGATAGTATATTGCTAGATAAAAAATCTGTCAAAAAATCAGAATCATTGCATGCATTTTAGTACTGTTTCTAGACAGTAAAATATTTTTTAGAGGTACATTCGTGATTTTTTTCTATCGAATCAATATAGTTGTATTATGTTTTGAATACAGTATCTTAATAACGCATAACATCAAGAACATCATATATTTTTTTGATTATGGTCACTGCAGTGGATCGTGTACTTTTACGCATCATAAAACTCGCATTTAGCTCTATACATCCTCTTAAGTAGATTTCCGCGGTTGTACATAGAAAACCTGACCGGCTACTTTTTAATCGTGTACAATAAATTAATAAAGGTACCTACCTACTTCTGTATTTTACAGCATTTCGTTTCGATTTAAAACGACAATTTCATTTTGTAAACAGCCATTATTTATTCACGGGGTACGTTTCAGGGTTCGTCATCAGGTTGACAAGCGAAATTATATTAATTCGTACGAGTATTTTCACATGTACATTTTTGTAATTTAGCTATACGTTTGAGTATTTGTTAATCATTCATGACTTAACGGATGTTGGGATTTGGATAAAATTTGGTACAGAATAGAGTTCTTTTATACCGGGAAAATGGTGCGGGGAAGGGGCCATACCATTTCGTTTTTGGTTAGAACGTAGAGAATTCCCTATATTCCCAATTATCTTTTTAATTTTAGACTCAGTAGTTTCGGAGATAACGGAGGGAAGGGGACGCTCATTTTTCGTATAGTTATTTTAGTACAATTTAATCTATGCATTTTAAAATTTTATTATAAAAAAATATATTTGTATTCTTTATAACGAGCCCTTTCATTAAAGTCTACATATTTACCAAATTTCAACTTCTTTCGTCTAGTCAATTCGGAGAAAATAACCTGTGACAGAGAGACACAAGAGTGATCCTATAAGGATTCCGTTTTCTCATCGGATGTACGCAACACAAAAAAAATAATTAAAGTGTCTGTGATTACAAGAACCTCGAACTGTTTTTAGAATTGTTGTCTGTTTGTCCAGAATATAAAAGGCTGAATGAATTTTGATAAAATATTCAGCAATTATAGTGAATAAATAATAATAATAATGTTATTTTTTTCTTCATATTTTCATATATATTTCGTATTTACATGCCAATTGAATCTCCAAATAAAAGTCGGTTCTTAGCTTGAGGAGGTGTGAACCTGGGACTTTAGGACAAGCCCAACGCCAAAACCCTTGCGTTACGACGCTCTTTTTAAATATAATATTTTCGCTACATCGAGGCCACGTCCTTACACAGGCTATCGTCCCCGCCGGGTGGTGTCCTTCCCCGAGTGTTTACATTATATTATATTATTATGATTTATTGCTCAATCGATGCGGCAAACCATGACCAAGTACAGCACGCTCGCTTGTAATTTTCAACCAGAATTTTGCAACGTTAGATAAAGGAATTTCAGCCGCTTTACAAAGTGCAAAGGAGGTTCTTTGATGTCCTAGAGATGTTTGCTCGAGCGTGATAAGATTATTTTATGGATTACGTTGAAATTATTTTAGATGATGTAATAATCAACGCTAGCTAGACACTAAATTCTCAACAAAAAATACCTAATAAGAAAGTTTAAATCATTAAATTAAAATTAGAATAGAATAGAAATAAGATAGAAGAATAGAATAAAATAGAAGAAAAAGAAAGAAGAAATCTATCTCGATTTAAAATATGAGCGTAGCACTTACAAGTCACATATAATATTATACTAAAGGTTTTTTTGGTGTCGGTGGCCGAGTGGTTAAGACGTCTGGTATTAATTATGCGGACCACGGTTTTATCCCGGTGATGTACCAATAATTAATAAACTTATGTCCTATATACAAACCACACTTAGGGCTTTTCCATCTAAATTATACAACAGAACTGGGCACTCGTTAGGTATCTGTATTAATAATTTCGTTTAGGGGTACGGTAGACTTGATTCAAACGCATACCAAATTGTTAGGAAAAAAAATTTAATTAATTCTGGGTTAGGAACATAATCCGCAAAATTCGTATAATCCCGTAATTTCAATAAATAAGCCCAAATTTATTCATTAATACTGTCAGAAGAAATTTTCAACGTAACAGTAACGTTTGTTTGAGTCATGTGGTTTGAGTCAAAGAAAAGAGTGGACATTGGGTAACGTTTGTTTGAGCCATGAACTCCAAAGATAGGTCGTTTTCATATAATTACCTAAAATACAGTAAAAATATTTACAGTAAAGAACACCCCGAGCGAAGCCGGGTTTGTTTCTAGTAGTCTCATAATTACCATCGGCTAAAAGAGGAAGACTTGGTCTTCCGCTGGGTAATCTGGGACTGATAACACGGTTCCGGGAGCTATAAGGCAACCCACGAAGAAAAAGGGGTTTATGTAAATTATAAGGTAAAAATTCCAAAAATATTTTGAGGAATTTATTCAAGAGCAAATTAAATTAGTTTAGAAGTCCTTAGTACTAATACGATGTTATCATAAACAGTATTTGGTGAAATAATTTTAAAGCACTGCTCAATTTTAATTTCGACTTAAACCTGCTTTATGTAATCACGATCCGCATTTTTATATACCTAATACTAAATTGGTTTTGATCACACTTTACGGTGCTCGACGGACGCCTTTAAGACAAAGTGAGGCGTAATCCATTTTATTCCCATACCCAGCCATAACAAAAGGAAAATAGGAGTATATTATGGCAAATGCAAATTTATTGCCATGTTTAATGTGGGCAGCTGGCTAAAAGTGGACACTGTTACTGATGTCTCTGGCCAAACAGCAAAGCCCTGATAGTGTTCTGTACCTACTCCTTTGGGAAACAGGCGTGAGGGTATGTATTGTCTGCCTCTCTATCATTTTAAATCTGACAAACAGATTATGTTAACTAAAACTTTGTTCGAGTTCGTTTACCTATAATTAGGTCATGTGTATTGTATCTCTTTGATGCTTGTAAAATAGGAAATTCATTTCGCTAAGTTAATATTATAAGCGAAAACTTTACATTAAGTTCAATATTTAGAATTTAAAGAACATATAATAAAATGTATTAAAACGGGGCGGAAGTTACCTGCTGCTAAACCTAAACAGATTTAAAATTCGTTTACCATTCATTATACGATGAATAACGTGTTTCCAACGATTTTTACCACAAAAGGGAGCTTAATTAACTTTATCGGTCGACCGAAGAGAAAGGTACAATATCGTACTGATAGAATTTCGCACCCTGTGGCTACAAGTACAAATCACAAAACATTTGAGCACCATCGTTTAATTGATTCCTATAGGCCCCCATTATACCCGTTGGTTGTAATAGGGTGTCAGAGGGGGATGGGTACAAAAACGAAGTTTTACGTAAAGGAGAATTGTGGAGTTCGGACAAAAACCGCAAATGACATTCCGGAGGTGGTCCCGGATCGAATAATTACGGGACGACAGCTCACGACAAACTTGGCGCTTACATCCGGCTGAAAATATTGTCGCTGTAAATGGGTTTCCGCTGCTATTCTCTACAATACCGACGAACAAATTACATCTTATGAGTTCATGTGTAATTTTATGATATAAGTATTATTATGACGGTTGTACTGATAAATTACGAATGAAGAAAATTAATATTGTTCCTAAGATTATACAAAATGATAATGGTGTAACATTGAGAATTCTTCAACTACTTATTAGAATTAGAGAATTATGTTCTAAGAAATATTGTAAAATTTATTCATATATTTAAAGAACTCATACAAAAAACGAGCGAGCCTTACAGTAGACACATATGATGAATTACCGTCGGCTAAAGAAGTACACTGCAAAGCAACCCATTAAGAGAGAAAAGAAAAATTTGTAATTTTTTGGTTATTTGTCACCCATATCTTCTTATGATGAACAGAGTATGCCTGCGACTTCTACGTAGCACAACTCTACACCAGAAATATTTGAAAGAGAATAAAAGAGTCCGTTATTAATTCATAATAAATTTTACTTTAGATAAAATCCGGGTCTCCAAGGTATCCAATGGAAAATGAAGGGAGAAATCGATTCATTATCATGTAAAATATCTATAAGTTGGATTCTGCGTGGCAGCTGAGATAACGTAATAAACTTCACAGGAGTCTGTAGCTGCTACTAAAACAATGCAATGTTAGAGTTAACTTCAAGTAGAATCTCAACCGCTGAATATCAATATCGGTGCAACTGGGGCGCGGAGAGCATTCACAACTTGCGGCCTTTGTATGCGACCGTAGAATACGTTAACACTTCCACAACTACGCTAATAACATCAAAACTGCTGCTTCATAAGGCTGGGATTAAAGAACTTTATCGTAGTGAAATTTACAGATTTTAAATCAGAAAGAAAAAACAAATAGGACTCCATATTAAAAGATGTAGACTTGCAGATTTTTATTGCAGAAAATAACAGATTTGATATTGATTTTGATGTTTTGACAGAACATTTGAAAAGAAAGGTAAAAGAAAGTAGGGTAGGCAGTGACATTGTCAAGGGCCCTGCTTCAAAATTACCCAATTTTATTTAGGTACCCTGATCTCTTCCTATTGTAGATACGCATTAGACCAGTTTTTTTTAATATTTAAGTACTTAGGTATTCGAAGGTTTCTTGAATTAAACTGAGTCTAACTAATCTTTTTCCATAAAGCATAAATTATAAAATATTACTTTTTTTAACTTCGAAACTATGAAAAAATACCTAATATAGGTTTAAACATAAGTCGGTGCGTTTAAAGGTTAACTTAGCAGTTTTGGAACTTATTTTGGACAGAAAGACATACCTCAGTGATTATTTCTTTCTGTGTCTATGACGAAACCAATAAACAAAATAGTATTTCAAAGTAAAGAATGAGAGAATTGAGAGAATTGAGAGAATAACAAATTGGAAAATGCATTCCAAAACAAGTTGTTTAATAAATTTAGTTATGAGGCGGCGAGTTCGACGAACTACTTTACAATGCTGAAGAATTCCAATATACAGAGCTTCGTGCGGTAACTTTGGTGAGACGGAGCGAAAAAGAAATAAAAGGAAAAAGCAGACAACTTTCATAGTAGCTTGAGAATCTTGAGATGCGACCCGATCGAGTGCGCTCCACATATCTGAATATGGTAATACTGGCGGATTCCTTGAGATATTCAGTAAGGATTTAAATATTCAACACATTATTTTGTCCTCTCGTGTTAGGTGGAAACGTTGTCGCATCGAATACCAAACAAAGACAAAATAGGAATAAAGTCGACTTAGTAAGGTACATTACATTAGAAAAACAACGTCAAAATGTGCAAAGATTTCGCCATTTATTTAATAATAAAGAAAATAACAGTTAACTACTTAAATTTAACGTAATTCCTCACGAATTTATAAAATTATTCACTGTCAAACCTAGATCATCTAAATAAGTAATTAGCTTTCTGAGTGAAGAAAAATATAAACATTTACTTCCTGTCAATATAAATTTCTAGAATTCCGGAATCGATTAAATGTAATGAAATGAACCCCAGGAGCTCCGATCAAACATTGAGCTATTCGATGATTACTGAATTGAAATAGGTAAAAGTAAAATTTAACTACCTGGTGAAAATGAAATATGTTTAAAACACGCACGTCTGCATTGTGTCGCATATAATATAGATATGGCATAGAAATGTCTTTTGAATTTAACATTTGCAGCCTAGAGAACGTAACTGGGTCAAATTCAATACTGTTTTGCCATTGTATACATTTTGTTGCCTACATTTAATATTAAATTATTTGAAATTATAATATTTTATGGTATGTGTTCTTGGTGGTAGGACTGGTAGGAGTCTGACATCTAATAGAATATCTTGTTTCAGATAAGTAAATGAATTTTCAGCAAAAAACTATCTCCGAGATTCGAGTTTTATGCATTAAAAGTTTCAAAGAAATGCCGATTCAGATGTGATTTTGCTACGGTTCCATGATTATCTGAGACTTTGAACTTCTTCACTTATAAAACGGTTATTAAAAAAAACTACTTATTATGGATTGACGGACATGACGAAAATATCATTTCAAAAGGGCTAGATAAGAAAAAACAAAGTTAAGAATCCAATTCCGAAAAAACAGATAAAAATGTCATAATATCATCGTATCTCCTGTCAGATCAACACAAAGGCATAATTAAGTGA
Source organism: Nemapogon koenigi (assembly GCA_963924495.1). Lineage (NCBI taxonomy): Eukaryota > Metazoa > Arthropoda > Insecta > Lepidoptera > Tineidae > Nemapogon > Nemapogon koenigi. The sequence continues at coordinate 4,642,272 of OZ004630.1, read as the reverse complement.
AGCCATCATTTATGAGTTTCTTTAACCAGATTGCCTCTCAAAATTCTCTCTCTTTCGCTTCGAATTGAAGAAGGGGCCCGTACTAAATGCATCATTGTATCTCGGGAGATAACAACTCTCAAGCGTCTACACTTGTAAGATAGACAAAGAGCTGTTCACTCCGACATTTTTTCCCCTTTGTACAAAGTTTGTTTTTCGTTTCAAATAAAATATAATATGGACACTTTTTGTAGAAAGCGATCAGATTGTTTTGAGTTGGAGAAAAAAGTAAAAAATATACTGACAGTGATGGTATTAGCTTTCAAATATCGTTTTTGAATTCCTATTGAGAGCACTTCTGCTTCAAATGGAAACCAAATAAATATATTTTTCAGCAAAACACTTTAATTACGTTAATATTAATATTTTAATAAGCTATCTGCAGGATATCAACCCAATTTTTACCCAATTTGAAAAGGAGATACCTCAACAGAACTGGCCACTCGTTAGGTATAGCCTCACAAATACCATCGGCTAAACGAGGGAAACTTGGTCTTCCGCTGGGTACCCTGGAACCGTAACACGATTTCGGGAGCTGTAATGCAACCCGTGAAGAAAAAAAACACTTTCCGTTGCTATATTATCAAATATAGATAATACCTAGGTCCATCTATACTAATATTATAAGGAGTTAAGTTTGTAAGTTTGGATGTACGGGATAATCTCTCAAACTACTTAACCGATTCTAAAAATTATTTCAAGAATAGAAATTACAATATCCCTGAGTGACGTAGGCTATATTTTATTGGAAAATGGATAGAATACTCCGTATTTCTGGCGATAATAATGTAAAAAATATAAATAGAGACTCACCATAACAGCGTTAATTTTGAAGTCCATGTGGTTCTTCACTTCGACAGCTAATTCTCGCGCTAACAGCAGTCCATCCTTCCTGGCCACTTCTACAGTGTACTCATGATATTTCTGAAAATAAAAAAAAATTAAAATTGATTGGTGCCGTATCTATAGGTAGCTGATGTTACAAGATTACAAGCACTTCTAAAACACCTTCCTCGATAATAATCGTAAGTAATTCATTTATTGATCCGGGTTCAATTCTCATTCGAGTTAAAAATAAATTCAACGGGCGGAGCTGGGTAGGAAAGCTAGTTATCTGTAACGTTTGCACTGCTTCTGAAAATATATAATATAAACTTCTATTTCAATAAGTAAGTACAACTGACTAAACGCAGAAGTTGTTACCAATGTTTCTAATCGCATCCAAAGACATAAATGTCGCAATTATTATAAAAATATAGTATTGTTAAACTAATTTGCAGCCGCGGTTGTTTAAATTAAACAATGAATACAGGGGCTAAAGAGCTTGTAGGACGGATGACAACGGCATGTACTTAGCCGCGGTGCGGATAGAAGCAAATTTATTGCTTCCACAAGCACAGATAAACATTGGCAGGCGTGTGCCGTTCGCATAATTTGCGAAAATGACAACATTCGCGCTACATTACTCGCTGAGTTATTGGACGCGGAACTGGGTTGCTGTCAAATTTTTAAAATGAAACGAAACATACGTCCGGACTTCTGCCAAATTATTGTTATTCGGGAAGCCCCGGCACTCGTTATTGGATCCTGAATTGTCTAGCGACGTCTGCAAACACTCGCAATTTAGAAAGTACACAATTCTTACTGTTATTTGTAGAAAGGTTTAGCCTTGTTGGTTAGTGAAATAGAGAGTCTCTGGTTTGAATTCCAGGTAAAGCAATATGTTTATACTTTATGAAATTTTCGTTATTTCTTTCGGATCACAGATTATTTTTGCTCTGTGTTATGATATATTTGATATGGAAATGCAAGAAAAAAATCTGGGATATAGAGGTAAATGGATGAATGCTAGAAAACCATTGGATATAATATAGGTATTCATGAAATATCAAAAACTTGTCTGTATTTTAGTGGTTATCAAATTCAAAATCGCTCTAAGCTCAATATAAACTTAATAACATCGAAACCTTAGTCATGGAAGCATTCAATTTCAAATTTCAATGAAATCGATCCGTACAAATATTGAAGAGTGAATAAAATGAATCGCTCATAAGAAACGCTGGCTCTATAGAGGCCCCTCTCTTTGGGAAAACATTTTTCACAGTAAAACAGCTGCCGTTCACTCAATAAAGTTCATTTTAAGGGCACCTTCGACCGCGGGTGAAAAATGGGCTTGAGAAGCATAGAGATGTCTCAACGCGACAGAGTTGCCGCTGCGCCCTGGGTGCGGGGGTTAATTCTTTTTTACACTAAATACAATATTTTGTAGGTCATGGGTACCATAGGAATATTTTCATATAAATATTTTCCCCAACTTCGGTAGCCGTTATGGTACGTTCTGGAACTTGATTTTTTTTTTATTTTACTATCACGCACGTGTTATCTGCGTAGTAGCAAATTTTTACATAATTTCATATAATTGTCACCGCCCAAGAAGTTTTGTCCGAAACCATTGTCTGTCAAACATTCATAAGTAACCGAAGAATATTAAAAATACATCATCTGTAAAAATTTCAACTGTCTAACTATCACAGCCTGGTGACAGACAGACGGACGGACAACGGAGCCTTAGTAATAGGGTTTCCGTTTTTACCCTTTGGGTACGGAACCCTAAAAACGAAAACGCAGAAAACATCAAATTCTAGTTTTTTTTTATATATTCTGTGTAAAAAACCTTATCACAGAAATGTCTTGGATCTTGCACGTGTAAGTGTAAAAAGTGTGTTTTTTTTAATCTGGCATTCTTTTCAAGCTCGTATGAAAGACACTGTCAATGAAAAAGTATGACCTTACCAACTTCAGTGTAATTCAGGATACTATACCTATATACCTAATTAAATTTAATACAATGCGCATTTTTAACTTGATGCTTGTGAATTGGTCCTTTTTGTTACGATTTCTTGAGTATATTGATTTTATTGGAAAGCCTACTTTGTTTCAGATATATATTTACTTAATTCTAAAATCATTCAGTAGTTTATTTGTTTAAAAAGCCAATGTAAAGCTGACAAAAAGCAAGTTTGAGATGACCTGAATATAGCACGATCCTGCAGAATATATTCTTGCTTCTGAATAATAATGCAAAACCTTGGGACGTGTGTAATCTTCTTACCATAACGGCCTAACGAATTCGCATGAAATAAATTATATCCCGAATGAATACTTCGAGTTCTGATAAACTTAGAAAATTAAAGAAGCGTTGAGCTAATTGAAAAGATAAATGTTCTTTTTGGTTTAGTTTTTATTTGTCACTTGTCAGCAAAATAATTCATTTATACCTTTCTGTTTCGGTTTTGGCCGTGGAAATCACTGCTAACCCGATCCCATTAAGAGAACCATAATTATCTTCGCTAATACAAAGTCAAAATACCCTCTATAATCCCTGAAGCCTGAAAGTTTTATCAAATTCAGTGTAGTGTAAACGATGTATCTCACTCAGTTATTTGTCTTAATTTTGAATTCACAGAGATAAACTACAATTGTATTTGTATAGATTAATGGTGGTGCTCCTATCATGATCTAAACTAAAATGTTTCTCAAATTCAGCATCAATGAAATCGTAATAACATAAGTACATCACTACAGTTTAGTTAATCAGTGCCGCGGGCGTTCCTTGGGGACACATTGGCTAACAAGCAACCTAAATTCAATTAAGCCAGTTAATTTAATCCGCTTTGTAAGTCAACACCTCCCCCTCAACGACCCGCGCTTCTTCCCACCACCTGAATTTCACTATTTTTCGTGAATAAATCTTGTTAGATCCTGTTTAAAATTAAAAGCATTTCAGGACAAATAGTCTAAAGGATATTACATTACTTAGCAGAAGCTAATGCACTTTTCCTTTTTTTATACAGTCTATTAATTTATCTAAGTACATTTTGTACTCACATACTAATCATCACTTTCGGTCATAGCATTTATTTAAAACCGTGAGATCCGTGTGTGTCTAGATACAGCAGATTTTTCCTGAAATCTTCAGAGGACCTTATGCAAACTATATTGACCATCTTTCAAATTTTAAAGCAACAGACAAAATTACTTAGCTAGAAAAATAATAAAAAGAAAGAAAATTACTTTTTTAAATAGAAAAAAAAACAATGATAATCGGCGGTGACAGAGAAACAGGGTTACTTTTTAAAAATATTTTTTTAGGTGGATTATATAAGCTTCTGCTACGGAACCCTGAAAGTATTTACGAGTTAGATATAGAAGTTAATAAAAATAATACATTTAGGTATGATAAATTAGCTAAATTGCTTTGTCATGTCGCACTGACCTACGAGCGAATATTTCTTGCTTTAATACAGGCTTTGGCACTCCCGCCTCATTTACGCGTTCGTATAGGCAAGTCCATTTTCTGGCAAAAAATATGTACGAAAGGGGTTCGGACTATACGCCACCCTAAAAAGGGGTAAAAACTCCCTTAACGTGAACTTTGGAGAATGGCCGAAGGGAGGTCGTATGGAAAAAACACGATGATTCAACGAGCATGCCTTACAATCTTTGATCTTGTACGGTGAAGCAAACGCCTTGAGTTCATTCGAGTATATATTATTATGTTGAACATATTAGGGACACAGCGTATAGTCTCTCTTTATATATACAAGTAGGTTTCAGGTTCAATTCCCACGTTAGCAACAATAATTAAATACCTAAACTTGATTTTTGTTGAAATACGAGGTTTCTAAAATTTTCATTTAAATTCTTTCAGCCGTTTAGTAGCCCATTCTGAACACACGTTTAGACAGACAATAACAGTTCTAACTATATATCTATAATCTCGCCTTTCATCCCAAGAAGGGTAGGCAGAGAGAGACAATCGAATGACATTTGTTACGATCCTGACATATCTTTCGCTACTGTTCATAGATGCTCGGCGATTGAGTGTACCTACTTTTAATATTTCCATCGATCAATACATTTTTTATGTGTTTATAATATTCAATAACAGTTATTTATGCTTATTATGTTAATTAGATACTTATTGTTACTTAATATATTGAGATTTGTAGTTTTTTTCAGTTTTTATTAAATATTGTTTCATGTTTAATGAACACAGCAACGCCAAAGGTATATAATTGTTAGCAAATAATAATAGAAGTACTTAAAATAAAAAAATAAGGATATCAGAACGTCAAACTTTGAACTGTCCATTAATTAAAAATGTGCTACGGATGAAATTAAAGTTTTGTGGGCGTGGCTGCGCAGGTCGGGCTAGACGGACGATTTCTTATTAAATTCTTCCTTGAGTGTTGCTACGAGTGGATGACAAGAATTTCTCCTCAACTAGAAAATGTATAAGGAAAATTATATTTATCAGCAAACGAAAGTAATGGATTTTTAGTACTCACTTTCTCAAGTCTATGGTTCCCTATAGTTTTGTTATGTCTATTCGTCCGTTCATTGAATGTATGTACGATTGATAGAGAAAAGATCAAATGATCTGTGATGTTTGGACAAGGTTGGATAGACAACTAACCTGTGTTGAATTAAGAATTATATATATAAGGGAAACAGGCGAACTGTGAAGGTATGTAGGTATGTAAAAATGACGCAATATTAGTAAAAGTACATATTTTATGTGTGCAATGAATCCGACGGAGAGCTGTTTACCTAATTTAAAAAAAATTAAATTGTTTCATTTCCCTTTCTCTTTATTTATGAGGTCCTAGTAATTACAAAATATAACTTCTCCTACATAATGATTATACAATGCATTGTTCGACATTCTTAAAGATTTACCTAATAATTTATTTAAAATTAAACTGAAGAGAATATTTTTAGACAGATGTTATTATTCTGTTCACGAATTTCTTAGTGACAAAAATAGGACTGAAATATATAATATCTTAATATAGCTGTAAACCGGTAATTTTGGTCGGAAAATTCATATTCAAACGCTAAATTCCTGAATTATATACAACAAAGCAATAAACACACCATCACGAGCATAACCAGCTACTAATCAATGTACATTATTTAACGGTTTACCCAAATTAAACAAACAGGTGGCAGTACGACCACCCACACAAGGGATTTTCCATCTCAAAACCTCGGCCACAAATTCCATCGGCTAAAAGAGGAAGATGTGTCTTTCGCTGGGTAGCCTGGGATCAGTAACACGGTTTCGGGAGCTGTAAGGCGTCCCATGAAGTTATGAAAAAAGGTGGCAAGCTTGTTGTTGTACTTTTATTGAAGGCCTAGCTGTCATTTCTTAAAAAGACAAAGTGACACAGACGGAGGACTTTGTTTAATATGTAGTGATAAAACATTTTCCAAGCAACATTGAAGACTTGAAATATTTAAGACATTAATATGTAGGTAAATCTATTCAGAGACGAGCAACCTGTCACAGTATAAGATAAGTCTTTCGAGGTACAAAAGTTGCAAGCGACGTGTGAAGTAATATTGTAGAACATAACATGCGGAGGTGTCATCTCTTGACAACTTGTCATTTAAGGCTAACATCCATCAAAACTCTGTGGGGTTAAAATGTTTTAAATGTAAAGTTTAGTGGAGGTGCTTTTGATAAAGTGCTATAGTGGAAATGGGAAAATCTAAGTAAACAAGTAGATAAAATTGATGTGTCTGTTGTGTCTAGAATAGACTACGAAGTGGCTTAATGAATTTTGATGAAACTTTAGATAGTGGGTACTAAGAACGGAACGGCGGAGCGTGCAGATAGATTGAGTGCAAACGTATAGATTTGCCTTCAGATGTCTTCGTAACAGCGTTTACCTGCAGCGTTCAGAAGCGACCTATCTCGTGGAACAGCGGAGCGGTGCACGCTGACACACTTACCGTATTTAAATGCGCTAAGGTGTCTTTGATAAAACATTTGGGCGTTTGACGAGCATGCATATACAAGTGGTGCTTGCTTCAATCTATCAAGATTTGTCAGTGAAAGAAGTTGTGTGTATAATGAAATGGGAAGATATTGACATATATTTAGTAGAGAACGCTTTTTTAAGAAATGATTTATGACTTGAAAGCCATAACTCCGACCGTACCTGCATTTCACACTATAATCTATCCCGGAAGGATCGCATTCGTGAACTAAACAAAAAACAATAACATTTCATTCCAGTGACAGCACTTGCCCTTGAGCGACTGCCTACGATTGATCAATAATCTAGACGCCCCGCTGCACGCTGAAATGCATGCTCAATACAACTCATGAACGCCTCGCCTTAAAATTTGCATTTTATTTTTAGCTATCTGGCTAGATAATTTTCTAGAAACGGCTTAGCGAATTTTGAAACTTTCAGGAATCATTTATAACACTTGTTTTATTCTGATATCATAAAAGGCTTCAATGATCATTAAATTAAAATAAGCATCTCCTTTTAGCCGATGATATTTGTGTAGCTATACCTAACTACTAAGGTAGGTATCTTGTATTTCAATTTGCCTATCTATTCTCATATACATAAGAGGTAGTTTACCCGTTAGTTTTAAAGGTTATCAAGAGTAATCTCCGTCCGAACGTTAAACTAATATTGAAGAAGTTGCGATGGCAAAGTTTCTCAGAAACATTATATTGGTTTCGGCCGCCTGGATACCGTGCAGAATTTTGATCATTTTATTATTACGGGCTAATAAATAATTGCTCATGGATTTGCTCAGCCATTGATTGTTGTGTGCGTTGACTTTGTAATTGTATAACGTGATTTATTTAATAAATAATTTTATGGAAATAAAAAAATTACAGATTGTGATCGGAAAATGTGTCAGAAAGAAACTAAAGATTGTCTGGGATTCAGAACTACGATGTGAAATTCAAAAGGGGTTGTAACTTGTTGAAAATTAAATTCTAAACAATTATGTTTAGGTCATAGTTTTAGTATAGTCACTCAGGGGCTCTACTAGATTAGCAATATGAAAGAGAAAGCGCATAGATACGCGTATGTTAAAGCGAGACAGATAGACGAGACCGTTTTTAGGGTTCCGTACCCAAAGGGTAAAAACGGAAACCCTATTACTAAGACTCCGCTGTCCGTCTGTCTGTCTGTCCGTCAGTCTGTCACCAGGCTGTATCTCATGAACCGTGATAGTTAGACAGTTGAAATTTTCACAGCTGATGTTTTTTTGTTGCCGCTATAACAATAAATACAAAATACAACAAACGTGTTTTTTTTGCTCGTTTTCGCTTGATATTGATAACGGCAACAGGGTAGACCCTTGAAATATTCACTGAATATTGCGTTATATTTATTCACTTTAAAAATAAATAATTAAATTGAATAATTTTTTTATGGATAACGGAACCCTTCGTGCGCGAGTCCGACTCGCACTTAGCCGGTTTTTTTTAATACTGTAATAACCTGTAACAGCCTAGCCTCAGTAGTAATTTCGTTTATTTTTCTAAAATATCCTGCTTTAAAGTATAATTTAGTGTTTAATAGACGTGCATGGTGCCAGTGCCTGGATGTAAGTCACCTAAGATGAAAAATACACAGAATTACACATGACTAGGCTCCCATGGGATCCTGGGATAACTTTTTCGCCACTTGACTCCCATGGGATCCTCAGTTAGCACATGTGTAAATGCAACAAAACTATTTTCGAGTCTTTTTGGAAATCGAATGAAGGACTTTATTGCAAATACTTCACTAATCCATGTGAGATATAACCGACCAACAATCGTTTTGAAAGTTACACTTGAATGAAAAACTCGAAGGAAACGGAAATGTCGCTGTCGATACGTTACGTTTGAAACTAGAACTATTACTTGATTCTGGAAATAAAGGAGAAAAGTTGTGACTACTCTGTGACAAGCTTACATTAGCTCTTCCAGCGCGGAGTGCTTGGTTTATTGCTTCGTTATGTGACATTCTAACTTTTTTATGTTTCGGCCTGTTTTATTTTATTGGCGCTTTTTATGTTCAGACATCGAGTATTAGCTACGAATTGGACAATGAATGTGTCAAGGGATGTTACAGAGTGAAATGCAGTGGAGGTAAAACTTGTTTATAGCCCGGTGAGATGTATTAGAAGTAAAGTCGTATTTTGAATACGGATAGATTATCTGTTTTAAATAACCTGATGGATCTGAGCGGCATTATATAGTTGAACTATACTGTTATAAAAAAGGTGTACCGACTTCAAAAATTATGCGCTTAAAAGTGTGGTTTCCGAAAGCAATTTATAAAAAAACCGGCCAAGTGCGAGTGGCACGAAGGGCTCCATACCATTATCTATAAAAACGTCAAAAAATCACGTTTGTTGTATGGGAGCCCCTCTTAAATATTAATTTTATTTTAATTTAATTATTTATTTTTAAAGTGAATAATATAACTCAATATTCTGTGAATATTCAAGCGTCTATCTGTTGCCGTCATCAATATCGAGCAAAAATTTCAGGTTTGTTGTATGGGAGCCCCTTAAATATTTATTTTATTCTATTTGTTAGTATTTGTATAGCGGCAACAGAAATACATAATCTGTGAAAATTTCAACTGACTAACTATCACGGTTCATGAGATACAGCCTGGTGACAGACAGAAAGACAGACGGACGGACAGCGGTGCATTAGTAATAGGGTTTCTGTTTTTACCCTTTGGGTACGGAACCCTAAAAAACCCAAATCGCTTCAAGTGTGCCTATAAAATTTGAAGAGTTCTCGATTCCTCCAGGATCCCATCATTAGATCCTGACCTGATGACCATGGGACCAATTGGGAAGTATACCCTTTCAAACAAAAAAAAAATGTCCATATCGGTCCAGGTGTCTTCAAGTAATCGGGGAACATACATAAAAGAAACATAAAAGATTCTGACGAATTGAGAACCTCCTCCTTCTTTTGAAGTTCGGTTAAAATACAATTAAATTAGATTTCACACTTGAAAACTACACATAAAATGTTTTTTTCCGACATGCCCCCAAAATCCCCTTCATAACAAATATCATAAAAATCCTAATAGCGCAGTTTTCGAAAACGCGAACACATACGATTTTGATCAAATTTTTACAATAAATATTATATACCCGAAGATAAACTGTCTATCTCTTGTAAAATCAATTCTATTTTCACATTTAGACTATTATAAATAAATTAATCGATTGAAGAGCTTTAACTTATCAGCGCTTGATACGAGTACGATAAAATTATTAGCAAAATTTATTTTAGTAATTTAAAATTTAAACACTCAACGCTAACATGCTCAAAACCAAAGACAAACTTAATACACGGATGACTATTACACATAAAAACACCTCCCTCTCTAGAAATACGCAGAGTTAATTAATTGAACTTCAGAAATTGCGTATTCCGTATAGCTGGAATACTCGTATCTCGCGTGTATCTGATCCCTGACAAGGGGGAACCCCCGTCTCACCCAACATGTATATAGGTCGTTGGGGGTGAGTTTCAGGGGATGAATAGGGGATGGGGAAGCTTAGGCAAGGCTGTGAACTCTGCGGGTGTGCGATTCTCATTGCGTTTTTGTCCGCGGGCGTCCGAGCGGCGACTCTAGTTCACCGCGCTGAAACACTTAGTGAAAAAAAAAACTTGAAAGCTTATTTAGTTCTGCCAAAGATGGCAGATGTTATTTCTGCTTTATATTTTACCTACGTAGATGATAATATCTTTAATGTCCTTCATGTTGTCGTAAAACGTGTTTAACGGGCATCTATATGAGATGAAACTTTTCTTGAATTTAATGGCTTCTACAAGGATCAGGGAAAGTTCCTAGGAATATCTAAGTATTACTCAGTAAAAACCGTCATCGATTTTAATACTTGAACTCTTAATCAAAGTCTGGGGCTGTTGTAGAAATGGTATAAATTAAAATAAATTACCTAAATGGGAGAATACTTACATTTTGTATTTGGTTCATTTTAGTAAAGTGGCGTCCGAACTCCCACAAGTCGACGCCAAACTTCAACGCCCAGTTTTTTACTCTGTAACAAATAATAAATAGTTAAAATTATCCCAAATTATTTGTATTTTGTGATCACGAAATCGCTACTTTATTTAAATTTAAAATGGATGACGATTTTTTCAATAACTATATATTATCATTGCTGCACAAGGACTATAATATAATCTCAAATTAAGTAGCATAATATAATTGAGTACAAATTTTATAACTAAAAGAATCCATAGCGTAATTTGGTAGAACATTGACTTGAAACCGGGAGGTTCCGGTTTCAAATTGCACTCGTGCCAAAAATGCTAAGCACCATATTTTCTTTAAGAATATATGATGTAATCGCCTCCTCGTGCTTCGGAGGGCACGTAAAAAAAACCAGTTATTACGTCTGTTAAAGAAGTGACGCATCTAGGTCCATTAAGTGCAGCAACAGGCTTGTCACCTGTTCTGTTCAATATGGACAACTTGCAAAATGTCGACACTGTTACTGGTGTCTCTGGCCACACCGCAAGGTATAAAGGCCGTTAAGGTATATGTGTAAACACGTAAGTTTTTAAAATCTATCTAAAATTTTTTAAAATTATTTCGTTAGCTTTTTTACAAACGGCTCCTGTGCCTGGATTTCGCATTGCGTTTTTAAAAATATTCTATTTGTAAATCCGGGATTATTGTCTGTGTGGTTAAATAAAAGCCAAGCACACAATCTTTCAAATTAATACGGCAGCATTGACGGATATACATTGTAGTATTATTTCAGTAAATGTTTTCATATATAACAATGTAACCGTAAATATATATATTGTATGTTGGCCTTTGACCTTGAACTTCACAAGGAAACATAAACCCAATTTCGACGTCAAATATGTTATCAAGAAAGCGTGACAAAATATCATAAACAACTTTATGATTGCCTCGTTTATGGGACAATCATCATAGGCCATTCCATTATTACATATGCATACTTGCTACAAATATAGTAATTTATTTTGCATATTTTTTATTCTTTAGGCAATAGTTAGAGCTAAAAGGTCGCAGTTTTAAACTACATTTGAGCCAAAAAGCCAAGCACATTCTTGGGAGAGCACGTAAACGTAAACGACATTGTTACCAGGGTATAAAGGCCATAATATTTTTTTTATCATAAATAGTTTGAAAACATATAAAAATAGACTTTCACAAACTTGCATATTTTGACTTTAACAAAAATAAATGAAATGAGTGGATTATACGAAATGAGAGATTTCTCTACGCGCTCTGAGAGGTTTTCCTAAAATGATATTTAAATATTTCTCATTACCCTGTAAGGGGAAGTAAATGTGATTGAGGAAAGCCGGTTAAGCATTTTTTCCACTTCACAGCACACCCCTTATTTCATCTGAATTCGTCGTCTGAGGTAAAATTTAAGGGCCGAAAAAAGGTTTGGCTATGAAATGTTATGTTTTTATGTTAAAGAATTAAAAAGGTCTCTCTTATTTTTTGTTATAATATACAATGGACGATAGAAATAAAAAATTATGCTCGTTTCCTTGCTCTGAATGTAATGACGACCTTTTTGGTATCCTTCAGATAATTGTACACGATTTATTCTCACCTTGAAACTTGTTGTGGAATATTTAAAATTTTAGCTGACTGATTCTTTATTTTCTAACTTTATGGGTGGATTTCGGAATATATAAATGTTTTTTCCTACTATTATATATTATTATGTAATATAACTATTATTTTCATAGAGAAACACGCAACACACAAAAATATTCTATCTATCTATCATCACGCCTTTTATCCCAAGAGGGGTAGGCAGAGACAATCGAATGTCATTTGTTACGATCCTGACATACCTTTTTTGCTTCTTTTATATTCAACATACCTTTCATACATGCTCGGCGAATGTGTGTACTTTTAATATTCCCATCGATCAATACATGTTTTATATGTTCTATAAAAGTACACCTAGGTCGTCCTCTGCCAGCATTTCCTTTCACTTCAGCCATATAAACATTTAAAATAAAAAATCAAATAAAAAAAAAATCACATAAAATCAAGAAATATTAAAAGTTAAAACGGTTAGTGACACAAGAAAGAGCCGTGACAGGTTCCAGAAAAATATAAAATGAATTAACATAGAATAATATGTAATGTAGTATCAGCAATAAAGACACCGCAACATTACAATATAAATGGGAAGCTATAACAATGAAGGAAAGTTTCGAACTAAGTTTTCATTGAACAAAAACTCCACTGCGGTGTCCGAAGCATTCCCACAATCATTTACAATTTTGTTTAATTCTACTTGTTCCCGAATATCCTCATTAGCAATCAGGGAGTGTTTTCCGGGCCTATTGTGAGAAGAAATTTAGGCGTCTTCCGTAGTTCTCCATTTAAATGGTCGCGGTTGGCAGGTGGCGGTGTTGAAATCGTTTCTGAAAGATCGTTTCCTGAAACGTAAACGATTGCCAGCTTTATATCCCACAGACCGGTTTTTATCGGAATGTTAACGGTTCCAAGGATATTATAATATCACGGGTCTAAAAATTTTAGTTGAGACTTATGAGTTGAAATATGTGTTTTAGGGTTAGATTGTTTAGGTTTAACCTTCAAATAAGAAGTTTTTTTATATTCGAAAAAAAATTCAGCATCTGACTTTGATTTCAAAATTAATACCAATATCTATTACCCTATATTTAAAGCATCTTAGAATTTTATCTGTTTGTATGTCTTTATTTATGTGTTTAGATGAGGCTCCGAAATGACCGACTGAATTTTTAGGATTCTTTAAATGCTAATGTCTTTCCATAATTTAAATAAAGTTCATATTCTGTAAAGAAAGGACTGGTCATGCATACGAACTACATAGTTCGTAATCCTTTTTTTTACATTTAAATTTATTGTACTATATTTTTTTAAAGTAATAATGCGGAAAATAATATATACATATATAATAATATTTAATATATACAATAAATTACATAATAATCATCTTTAATTAAAACTACTAACTTTTGCCTTCGGTTTCATCCGCGTGGAAATGAGAGAAATAAATAAGCGTAGGTACTAGCGTATTACGTAATTAAAGTTACAACAAGATTCCAAATTAGAGCCTTCGTTGACTAACAAACTTAAAATAATCATCCATATATGTTACTAGCCTTCCGCCCCCGGCTTCGCCCGTGGATATTTTCTAACAAAATAAAATATAGCCTATGTCATTCAGGGATATCGTAGCTTTATATTGGTAAAAGAATTTTCAAAATCGGTTCTGTCGATCCAGAGATTACCCCCTAAGACCTCATAAACTTTACCTCTTTATAATATTAGTATAAATGATAATACTATATTTATATTATTTAAGAGAAATTCATACATATAAATTAAGTTTACCCTAAAATTAAATATTCAACGAGATAAATCATAATAAAGGTTTACAATGTCTGAAGCCTGATGTCCTTCTAGTGATATTCGAATGAACTCTCTAACTAAAGACGATACTTGGGAGCGTGTCAAAACAGATTTAAAATTATATACTTTGAAAATTCGTACAAAGCTTTTGTAAATTATAATTTAAATTAATTTGTCATAGATACCATGATATCTTGAACAGAGTATAAGAGCTAATGTAGATGAAGGGAGACAAGTATGTTGTATGTATGTTGAAATTGTGTTTTAATTTCTCTATAATTCCTATAATAAACGTATAAAATCTATCCTGAGTTCGTAGCAAAATATTTGCATCAAAAAATTTATATTTTTAGTACTTATGGATGTTATTGGACGATATCATTGCTTTTTGCCAAAGTTTTGGAATTGGCATTCAAAATAATGAAGTACGAAATCATATCTATATATTATCTCACCAAGTGCTACGAGATCGCTACAAGCAGCCGGCCGGCATCGTAGCCTTACGTAAGCAAACTCCGCTCGTACTACGGCGGCATTACCCTGCCCCCCTCACGCCTTTCACCCCCGTCCGACCTCCCCTCTCTAGATCAATAATGCCGGCTCCTTTGACATGTGCCCCATGCCGCCCCGCAAATATTTACGTTGTGGAAACAGATCATAAGTTTCATTTGGCTGTTTGTATATTCAGAGTGCGGGGAAAAATGGTTTAATTGTTGCCCCTTTTAACAGCGATTCCCGGGGTTTATGATTTTAAAAGATTGCAGCGAAAATTGTTTTTTCGTTTATTATTTTGCCGCGTAATTTATGGGAACGGGATATTTTGGTTGGACATCGTCTATACTAATATTATAAATACGAAAATGTGTTTAATTGTTTTTCTTTCACGTCAAACCGGAGCAACGGATCTACGTGATTTTTTGCACATAATATGCTCCTATTCTGACAATGGCCTTTCATAGGTGCTACATGCCCCACGGTTTCCCTCAATCAAAAAGTTTTTAATATGAAGAATGAAGCTGAGCAATCTTTCATTATTTAAATGTGTGTTTGGCAAACTGATAATTAACAACGTCATCTATCAATTCACATATATTCTATATATTGATCTACTTGTAGGAATTTTATACAGTTTACATAATTCCCAATATTATCGTCTAATACAATCCGAACATTTACTTTTGTTCTCATCAAGGATTTTACCATATAAATAGGTTAGAAAATATTATTATTTATTATCAACTAGCGACCCCGCCTCCGGCTTCACACGGGTACAATATGGGTTAACAACAATTTGAATGCCTACACAAATATGCTTTTAACTATTTATCTATTAGAGATAGTATATCTACGGACTTAGTTATATATCTCTGACGGATTAGATAGCATATGCCATGAAAACTCGCTAGGACTAACTTTTTTCCCGACTTGATTTACTTATACCGTTAATGCTCAGCTCCTAAACATTATAGATTCATGTTTATTACTCGTAAACCTTGCCAGTGAATCATCCTATCTCATAGTGAAAACCGCAACAAAATCCGTTTAGTGGTTTTTGCGTGAAAATATCACATACAGACAGACGCCGCGGGGAACTTTGTTTTATAATATGTAGTTTTAATAGTGATATTGTGTTTATTTTTCATTATTATATTTTTATTTTTATAGGGGTGATAATAAAGTAATTTCAGATTATCCAGCGAGGAATTTAACACCCGCCCAGACCACTTATTTCATGAATGTTGTCTTTTAATTAATTTGTATTGAGCTCTTTTACATATTAGTAATTAGACGGTATCTTTTAATAATATAATAATTTTAATAATAAAAAAATCGCAACATCACGGTGTGAAAATGTTTATATGCCGCCCGAAGCACGAAAAGTTTACACTTCATTTCCCTTATTTTTAATCATATTGCTATGTCTCCAGACTATATCAACTGCCAAAAGTTATGATAATAAAAAAAAAGAAAATAGATAAAAATAATTTAAAAAAAAATAGACTGAAGGAAGAAGAAAAACTTCTCTTGCTGTTCTAACACTTTTTAGGGATTCTTACATCCGATGAATAAATGGAACCCTTATAGGACCACTCTTGTGTCTGTCTGTCTGTCCGTCTGTCACAGCTTATTTTCTCGGAATCTACTGGACGATAAAAGATATATTATAGTATTTTATATTCTTTTTTATAATTTTAAAGTTATGAATAGTTTCAGTTCTGCTCAAATGTCCAAACGATCTCAAAAATAATTCTTTGTATTTTGAGAACAATTTCAACATTCACGCCACACCATATCGTATTTCATCTATCTGCACTCTTTCTCCAAGGGTCTTACGACGTATATTTCTTAAAAATCTCATCACAGATTATTAACACTTTGCATGGGGAAAATTCGTCGATGAAAGGTTACCGTCTGCGAGTTGGTAGAGACCATAGAAATACTCATTTTTTTTTTCTTTTTTTAAATCTTTTGGTATGTTGGGTAGAGAAATTTATTTTTATAGAATGGTTACCGATATCTGTCCACATAGGTAGTTACTTGGTATATGTTATAATCGGAAGCGCGGTAACAAAAAATTTAAAAAGATTTTTTTTTTTAAAAAAAGCTTTATTAATTTGAGACTGAAAATGGACAGCCTGTAACACTGTTACATTACAATTTTACTACAAACTATTACTACGTATGCAGCTCACAATCACGGTCTTAATACCTTACGGGGTGACTAGACCACTAGTAACAATATCTACATTTCCCAGTCCATATTAAACAAAATAGCAATCTATTGTTTTCAGAGCAAGTACGGAAAGGTTTTTAGGTGCTCTTGGAAGCACGAAAAGTCGCCTAAAGCATGCAATGGTGAAATAAAAATAGTAAAAGAAAATAAAAAATTCGAGTGTTACTATAAGGTGTAAAAGGTGTAGAGATGCACTAAGTAAGGATTTTCCTAAAATAAACCCCTAAGGGGGTGAAATGGGGTGTAAACTTTTGTATGGAAAATTGTAAAAAAAATTACGTGACTATTCCTAATACAACGCGTACGAAGTCGTGGACAATTACTAGTTAAAAACTAAAACTGCCTTTGCTTGTAGTTTGAGGCCACAGTATAGTGTCTTTAATTTAAAATATAAAATGGCGCAAAAAGTTCTAATTTAAAAATAACTTCTTAGGTGTGTTAATTTTATCAAAGGTCCATGAAAAACTCCTTATTTAGATTTTCATTCATTGTGAAGGTTAATTTGAGTTAGGCACCACAAATGCCGACGACGTGAGTGGCGTGTAATATTTTTAGACTACGAACTCAACCTGTCGTACGTATGTGAATCATTAGATGGGAGCATTCATAAGTTCCACGAGTTAGGGAATTATTGTGAGTATGGTCAACCCCGTTGATAGAATTAGGTATACTTTTACTTTGTTTTCAATTATCTATCTATCCTAATATATAAAGCTGAAGAGTTTGTTTGTATGTATGTTTGAAAGCTAAATTTCGGAAATACTAGTCCGATTTGAAAACTTTTATCTGCGCTATATATAAACTGGGTTGTAGCGTGATGGTAGCCTATAACCTTCCTTCACTAATCAGAAATTAAAACGAGCGAAGCCGAGGCGGGGCGTATATGTAGTATTTGAAATATTAATACAAAAAGGCCGTTTTAAAAAAGGACTACGGTATAATACGATTCAAGATTATTTTTTTAAGAATCTCTAAGACTTAGATCTGTAGAATTAATGATATTATTATATACAAGTCTGTACTGTGTTATACTAATCTTATAAATAAAAATGGAATGCTGTTCGTTGGTAAGCGCATCACATGAGAACGGCTGAACCGATTTGGTAATTTAAATATTCGTAATAGTCCGAATCAGGTTTTTATGGAAAGAAAATAGGAAAAGTTGCCCGGAGAATTGAACAATTGAAAAACTGAAAGTACTTTTTTATGGGATTTTTGTATGAATCAAGACCATAATAGGGGGCGAAGCCGGTCGGAAAGCAAGTAGTTAATAAAAATACAGATTGTATGGTTTTAATAAATACCACTATAATTATTTTTAAGGGGTTGAAAAAGTGTAACAACTTTTTGACAGTATATTCCTAACTATTATATTTTATTATTAAAAGTACACACAATCGCCGAGCATGTATGAAAGGTATGATGAATAAAAAAGAAGCGAAAGAGGTATGTCAGGATCGTAACAAATGGCATTCGATTGTCTCTGCCTACCCCTCTTAGGATAAAAGGCGTGATGATAGATAGATTTTCCTAAATATACGGAACTCTAGATTCCCAAATATAGTTCACACTTGTCGGGTCTTTTATAACTGAAAAGATTTCCAAATGACATACATAATGTGAATTGCTCTTGGTCGTTAACATGACCCTACAAGAATATGTACGGATGAGATACGATTTACCACCACGTTCACTAAGTTGAAAATACACTTTACTTCTTTTAGGTAATATTTTTCTACCTTCTACCGTAATCTAACGTATATATGTATAGGCATTTATTAAAGAAAAGTGCAACGGTTTGGTGCAGCTATTCATATTTTACGCGATAACTATATGTCTTGTATACAAAATTAAATTATATTTCGAAAGTTATTAGACATAAATAAATAAAATATAAAAAACAGTTACACCTAAGTTTTATAAAGCCCTGAAAATCCTTAATTTCACGTGTATTTTTAACAGATTTTGTTACTAAAAAATTATCTTAATATTATTTACTAATATATAGTTTTCTTCACACCATTATATACATAATTTCACATGCTTTAAGAATACATTAACTACAACTTGCTTTTTATAATAATTTTTGTATAGTACTTGAATAGCCGACGTTTGTTTCGTGTATTTTCGCAAGACCGATTTTTAAGTACCTACGTGAACCTTGGCCTATCTTATCTTTCTTATTTTATTTTTGGTTTGGATGCAGAGAATTGTACCCAAGGATCTCTCCAGTTTCATTTCTTAAGTAGGCCACACATTGGTCCGGCATCGCACCGAAAATTTCCCATTCCGGCTGCCAGACGATCTAGGCGGACCATTCGGTACAAGAATTGGACGAGTGGCTTGATTTCGGTGGACCGTACGATTGGGCGAATGAGTGGGCACCTATATTGCACTATCCACGTTATTAACTATCCCCATGGAAGAAGAAGAGGTTTTAGTAATCCATTTTTCCATACTAATATTAGGCCGGGCCCATACACTCGGAATTCCGTTCAGGAATTTCGTTTCGAAATATTGAACGCAGATCACACACATACGTTTATTTCAATTCGGTATAACAAGGCTTAGTTGCGTTCAGACAGTCGGCAAATATGGACAACGGCTTTCTAATTGCGATTGCATTGTTGCTGTATGCTAAGAAGAAAAAAATTAATAAAATAAATAAAATAAGAATACGTCGCCGTTATTGGGTGCATTTTCTGAATACCCAAAGATTGCAAATGAGTCAATATTATATAAAAAAAAATCTTCTTTTTTTATTATATGTTTATAAACTCTTTCGACGAATTATTAAACTAAATTAGAGGAAAGATCACGAAAAGAGAATACATATCCGACTAGCGATCAGTTCGGAATTAACGAATGTGTGTTGCGACTCGTACAAAATCTTTGGAACTACTTTTTTCCGTGCGGGATATCGAACGCACAGGTCACCATGCGGAATTTCGAATCAGAGAAATCTTCGGACGGAAAACTACTGTTTGTATGTGGTAGGTCCATAGATTTGTATGGATTAACTGCGTTCGATATTCCAAATCGATATTTCGAAACGAAATTCCTGAACGGAATTCCGAGTGTATGGGCCCGGCCTTATAAATGCGAAAGTAACTCTGTCTGTCTGTTACGCTTTGACGGCTAAAGCACTGAACCGATTATGATGAAATTTGACACGATTTCTCCGAACTGAACCCTAGGGAAGAACATTGGCTACATTTTTAACCCCTAATATAGGGGATGAAAGTTGGTATGGGTCTCACGGGCAAAGCCGGGGCGAACAGCGAGTCCATAAACCCCCTTTGCTCAGGTTTCGTGTTCAGCTTTATCGGAACTATCTGATTCATGTCTATTTGGACTATAATCAAAGTTTTGATTTGCACTTACACTGACAAAGACGTTCTGAGGGAATTGCCTCTTTGGTACTTTTGACAAATAAATTCGTTTTATCAGTGTTTGAAGTACCTAACTGCTGTAATCCACATGCAGCAACAGGCTTGCCATCTGTTATGTTTAAGACCGCTAATTGCCTAAATGTTGCCAAAGTCTCGACGCAAGGCATAAAGGTTGTGATGTTATTTATATTCTAATTTTATATTTATCAGAACGTTATTCTGTCCATTAGCAACAAAAGTTAATTTCCATTTAAGTGACATAACTTGGGAGCAATCAAAACACCGCAAAGCTACTCCCAAATTACGTAATAAGAATCATGGTAATGAGGTTTCCGTCCAAACCGCGTAACCAATTCAACTTTCATTTATCACGGATTGATCCGCGCAGAACTCTTCGTCTGCCATTTGAGAAGTTTTTCATTCAATAAATCGCAGCTCGCAGGCTGACATGTCATTACTAGTCAAGTGTAAAGTTTTGATCTACATTTTCTACAAAAGAATGACGAGTTTCTGGATTAAATTGTCCAAGGCCTAACATTTTAAAATGTATTTAAGTATGTTAAGTACTGTGCGCTCGAATGATAATTCTAAGGTTATGTGATAAATCGCAATATTACTGTGAAATTGTCTCTGCCAACCTTTCTTAACAAATTTTTACTTGCTTTAATTGCTAATAGATCGAGAGTACAATCAAACTTATATTAATATTTGCACGTTGATTAATAAAAGTTCATCAATATCTGAAAAAAAAAACATTTATTTTCCTCTTTACCTAAGAGGTATTTGTTTGTTATCTGTTTGTGTAAGTCATCGATGGTGTAAGTACATTGACGTCCTTAAAAAGGTCAAGTAGTTACGTAGTACCAGACCTGTCTCACTTCGCACGAAATTTACCCTCCGCTCACCCCCGCACTGCCCACTCAGTGGGAAAAATGTATGGTCAATGCAAAGTGAGCCTTATCTAAATGCAATTAGACCCATATTGGCTTCTGCGTGACAATACCATTGTTTTGTATTTTAATTTTCATTCGAATTTTAAATAAATGTACTATAGAGATTTATGTACTGTTTCTTTTAGTACTTTTTAATTTTAAACTAACACCTAGTTTGAAACCATTACAGGGAATTAGTGTTCCATCCTCTGCCTAACCTAAGACAGACGTGAAGGCGGGAAAATACATGTTACTTTCAAGGGGTTAAGTTAAGTTTTTTTTACGATTTACTTTTCTTATGAGGAAATTTTGAATAATATTTATGTCACCTTTTATTTAGAATAATGAATCGACTCCCTGGTACTTTCATACGAATAATACGAAAAGAAAAGTACAAAAATAAAGTGTTACTCCAAAGAAACGGTCGGTAAGAGCCTAAACGGATATGAGAAATGGCGAGAAAATATATTTGCAACAGGTGTGCATAAGAAGATTAATGTTTTTTTTTACCAAGAAAAGTGAAAAAATGGCGCCGCATATGATAAGTGACAATGGAGTGAGTATGAAAATATGTTTCCCTTTATTTAATAATCAAAACATACAACCACTGAAATAGATTCACGTTTCTTTCAAATTGTGACTACTTACTGTACTGTAGGAATTTGGGCAGAATAAAGCACGGAGGTTTGTGAAATTATTGCAGTCATGGCAATCCCAATTTTGCTCCCTTATGGTATAATCTACTATTTCAACCCATTTATACGATAAATGACGATTGGTTTTTTTCTACAAGGGACTTTCTCAGAGTGCAGTAATGTTTTGAATTTGGAACATTAATGTTGCTTTTTTGTGTTAGAGATCGAATGCGAATATTATATGAGTAAAGTTGCTGGTAGGTAAGGAAGATGGGCGACGCGTCGTCTGAATTAAAAAAAACTCTTATAGAGGGAGATGTACACTCTACTTAGTGTCTATCACTCGGCTGCAAAATTATTTTTCCTCGGGTGGCGTACCTACTTTGAATCCCTCACTGTGCTCAGGATTCGCCGTAAAAATGTAATTTTGCTCCCTTATGATACAATTTATTTTTAACAAGGTTTACAAGGTTAACAAATGACTCGAGTTATCATTTCATAAACAATTATTACATAAATAGTCTCTTGGATGTCGCGACATTTTTGGGAACGATAAGATACGTCTGAATCTGGGTTCATAGTCTAGAGGCCAACTCAGTATAGCTTAACATTAAGATATGCTGCTAAATAATAACATAAATAAATAAATAAAATAAAATTTTGATAAATAAATAAAATATAAATTTTGAAGACTGCTGACGCTGAGTTGGCTGCGGCCTGAGGCACCATAATAAAAATGGGAATAGATTTTCTTCTGATTTCCTTTAATAATTAAACCTAAAAGAAAGAGTGAAGTTATGTGTTCGAGTTCCAGCATACCCTCAGAGTAAGGATCTACAACTCTTATAATTTATTCTACTAATTTATCAAATAAATAAACTAGATGATATTTTGTACTATTAAATTACATTCAATTTTTATACCCAAACCTTTGCTTGATTTTTTTTGTAGAGTGCACCATATTACTGAATTTCATTGTTAATTTTATACTTTTACTATTCTTACTAAATAAGAAATGTGCATAGATATGAAAATATACATTTTTGGTATCAAAACAACTGTGAATTACATGAATTCGGTGCGGATTTTTCAAATAAATCTAATATGTACTTACCATTTATACTTAATATGATTCAATATCAATAAAAAATCTTAAAATGTAACTTTAACTTCCCAAAAAACTTGAAAACGTGACAATTAAGCAGACTTTCGTTGTACAAGATATTTATTCTGTAGCAATTTTTGCATCGTTTAATATTTTTTTTACTTAATTTTAAAGCCAACAAACGAAAATTGAAGAAACTTACTCATTGTGCGGGATTTCCTCGACTTGGTTAGCCCTCGCGGCGGCGAGTAAGGCCAACAACAAAAAAGTCCCCATGCTGTACAGACTCATACCGACAGCACCACACTTAATCCGTTCTCACACATTCGCATCACACAGCACAGTCACTTTAAACTAGGTTTAAACTTTAAACCACTCGCAGTGACGCCACCATGACCGGTTTTCCCGCACGGGCGACGCTACTCGCGGGATTGAGAGGTATGCGCTAACCGCCCTGCGCGAACATCAGACACCCTCCCCGTACAAATGCGCCGCAGTGCCGTTGCGCCGACCATCCCCCCAACAACAGCTCTACAACTCTCTCGTAGCAGTCGTAGCACAATATTTATTAACCTCAACAGAGTTTATATTAGACATGCTTTCATTTTAACACTTAACTTTTAAAATATTTAGATCGGTTTTTACTGTTATTTTTAGTATTTAGTAGGTTTTATTTAGTAAGTCCGTCGACCGACACGACACGCACATGCGTGGGCACGTCGCCAGAAAATCCTTTATTGATTCCCGCGCTCGAAGTCTAAGAACATTGTCGTCATCGTAAACCTAGCTCTACGGTCGCCATTTTAATTAGGACTAAGCGGATCACCGCGGGGCGGATTGTTTTCCTTTTAAATTACCTTTAGATGTTTACAAAGCTGGATAATTATGGCTTTATTTACGCCCCCTTCGTACTTATCTACTCCTCTTCAACTTTAAATTTTCTTGGAGTTAGATGTAAGTAGTAGACATAAAGGCAGCGCTCAAGGAGATCTATTAAACTTGGATTTGTTTTGATAATTTATTTTCTTGGAAAACCGTTCGTTTGGATATTGCATGTTATGTTTTATGCTACGAACATGAAATATCTACTCTTAGCATCAATGCGAACTATTGAGTAACACTCACTTTTATTGCTAATATTTTTGTTTTTTATTTCCATTGTTCCGGATTCTAAAATGAATTTAATGTTGAGAAAAAATAAAAGTGGTGCCAAGATATATTATAACGATGGCTTTGACCAAAATTTTCAGGCATTGTTATCACTTCTCTGAGACAGTTTGACAGCGATCCTATCAATGAAGCAGATGGTTCCGGGTTCAAATCCCTGGTCGGGCAATATATTCTATATAAAATGCAGGAGTTTGTTTTTATATACCTACTTTCATGGCCTACTTTATCAATTAATTTGGTATCCATAACACATGGTAAGTGCGACGGTGTCCCAGTGGTTAAGACGTCTGGTATTAACTAGGCAGACCACGGTTTCTATCCCGGATCCCGGCCTTGTATACCAATGGGGTTTATTTAAAAACTTATGTACAATTGAAAATAATCCGACAAACCACACTTAGAGGCTTTTCCATCTAAATATACCTCAACAGAACTAGCCACTCGTTAGCCTCACAAAACTACCATCGGCTTAACGATGGAGACTTGGTCTTCCGTTGTGTTCCCTGGGTGTCGGGAGCTGTAAGGCAACCCATCTTGAATGGTTTTAGGACTCACAAGAAAAGTTAAAAGATCCCAAAACGTATATATTGTGGAGTTGCAATGACGACTAATCTAATCTAATCTTCATCATTACCTATACCTACTATAAACTCGACTCGATGGTATCTCAGAATAACGCTTGTCTGAGGATGACAGGTATTAGGTTGGAATTCGGTTACTCCTGCTATCCCAGCTCCTCCAGGAAGCCGATCAGTCTCCATTCATGCTCTGCATAATGGACTGGCCCATGTCCTGTATTGACTTGTGTCATTAGTGGTAAGTGGTTTCTTTTTATGTTGATTAGTCGTCGAGTAAGTAGAGTATTCAAAGAAGGCAGTTCTAGTTTTGATTGTCTGCAGCTCTCAAGTCTGACCCATTCGGTTTCATGTTCATGGGCGGTTTTTTGAGTAGGTAGGTATAAACATTAATTATTGTATTATTTAATTTTGTAAACGTTTAAAATTGAAAAATTAACTTTTAAATAGGCAAATAAAATTCCCTAGTTTTGGCGGCAAAATGTGTGTCACACCTGCTTACAGATTAAGAGTGAGTTTGGCTTCAGCAGCGCCGATAAGTAACATGGAGTAATAATATATTATAGAGCGTATGTATCGGCTGGTTCAGGTGTTAAATAGAAAATTATTCACGCATACTTGGAATAACCTGATGATAGACTTTGAAGGTTCTGCCTGAACTATTAGAGATACATAAATGAGCAATACGCCAACGACTTGTGGATTCGTTATATTGATCACAAAAGTTTATCTATACTAATATTATAAAGAGGAAAGATTTGATTGTTTGTTTGCATTGAATAGGCTCCGAAACTACAAGACCGATTTAATTCTTTCGACGTTGGGAAGCTATACTATCCCCGGGTGACATAGGCTATATTCAACTTTCAAAAAAATTAGGGATGCTTACTAAAACTCCAATAGTGTAACCCAAGGTGTAAAAAAATTACCTAAAAAATCCTTTAAATCGCGTGCGCTGCGAAAACTATTGAAGATAGAACAAAATAATGTACTACGACTTTGCAGAACACATCGTTATCTACAAAAAGTGTCGCGACAGCATATGTCTAACTATTATAGTTAAGTCACAATATGTGTTCTTTTATTTAAAAAAAATAATTGAAAAGCCGCCGCTAGAAAAGGCTCTTTATTTGTACCTTGGTATTAATCCTTATTAAAATAAATTACTTTATATTTACGACTGCTTCAATACATTTATATAACTTTTTGAATTATTCAATTCGGACATTTCATTCGAAAGATATCACGAGTTTAAAGGGGTAGGGGGTAGAGGTAGTGCAGGCAAGCCAACTTTATTAATGTTATATTATTTCATTACTAGGAAGCTACATTATCTATGAGTGCCATAGGGTATATTTTATTTTGTTCGAAAATATCCACGGGCGAAGCCGGGGGCGGAATGCTAGTACGTCATATTATCATATCTACTTATTAGATACTTATTATATTACCAAGTAAGTATATGGTTATAGTTTATTTTAGTAAAAACAATAATTATTTGGGATATTTTTATTTCGTCAAGACATTGGAGAAGTTAACATTTGTGTTAACAAAAACTATATGAACTTATTACCAGTTTCTCGAATACAAAGTATTAATAATAAAATCTCAATGTACAATAATTGTAAACTTATATAATAAAATTAAAATATACATAATATTATATAAGGTATATGTTCATAATAAATAATAATATTATAATCGAGAAACTAAATGATTTTACAAAAGAATTGCATGTCGACCTTACTTAAAATTAAAAGAATATGTAAGTATAAGGACTTTGTGTTTCCCTGAAAAAGTATTGGCATTCTCAATGTTTTTATGGTAACGTTAAATTTAATCTGTTGACAATGATTTTAAGAATTAACTGTGAAAATTAGAATTAAATTCATTTCTAATGAAATTCCTAATTAGATATTGGGTAAAAATGTTATCAAAATTTACTAAATATCTATTGTTTGTTACAACTAGGTTTTTTGACAAAGAGTCATATAAAAATACTAAAAAATATATATAAAAGAATTCAGAAAGATTCCAGTCGTGTAATTCAAGCTTATATAATATTTACAAATATAGTTAAATTATACATAAATTACTACAACTAATAAGTACTTGTCGCATATAATTACTATTAATTACTTTTGAATAAATTCGAGTAAATACAAGCTAACGTCAATATTTTCAATTAAAACAAATTGTACTCTAAATACTGAGTTTTGTTCTATAAATGCAGTCTTTATAAGTTATGTTTGTATCTATAAAATAATCACAATAATATCAATAGTAACGAAAATGTGTAGGTAATCTCATTAGAACATAGCTTACAAAAGTAACTTACATAATTTGTACAACAACATACTGAGACACGAGTAGAGATAGAAAAAAATAAATAATATAAATAAAATAATAGCGATATGTACGACCGCAGTCTTAGTAGAAAAATCTAGAACTTTTCCTTTCCTGCAAGTGCGAGTTTCAATTAAAGCACCTCAGGTACTCAGTGGTAAATAAGGTGTTAAGTCATTCGCGTTAGTAAAGATATAATTTAGCATTTCATGCACTTCACTCACACTGACAAAGAGAGGTAGGTTATAGGTAAAATATAAATACACGTAAAAACACATGGGAATTTCTTTAAAAATAGGAACACATTGAAATGTAATAATATTTGGTCTGATTAGTAAAATTATCATTTTTTTTATTTTGTCCGGTCAATACTGATAAAAGGATGTTAGCAATGATGTTCTTAGATAAAATATGTTTATCATTCTCTAACAAATGTACAATTCAATGTGATGGAGGTTGATCAACAATTACCAATGAAACAGTGGGTCAATGTTATTTTATATTGAACCATTGCCAACAACCTCCCAACGTACACGCCGTAGCCTCCAGTGTTGATCTATAAATAATATATCAAAACTATTTCGCACTTCAAATTACACAATCCAATGCATTTTCCAACTGACAAAACTACCATATAGCTACCATATAAACGTGAAACACAATTCTTAATCACAATCAATTTAACAAATTAATAATTAATATTTAAAATCCATAACTTGTCGGTAAAGATGTCTCCGGTGAGGAAGCACTAATTCACTGCACTTTTAACGTGAGAACACGATTTTTAATATAGTTAATTTAATATTGTTTATTAAGTTCCATCTAGACGAGAGTGTCGCGAGGAATCACTTTCGTGGCCGGAGTCCCTTCCGTTTTGTGGGGAAGAGCGATGATCTCTATCGTCACGATGTCGATCTCTTCGGTCACGATCCCTATCACGATCCCTGTCACGATCACGGTCTCTGTCACGATCACGGTCCCTGTCACGATCACGGTCCCTGTCACGATCACGATCGTCGTCGCGATCTCGCCTCCTGTCGTAATAGTGGTAGGAGCGACGGGACTTCCTCTCGCCGGGCGTCACCACCTCCACTTTTATGTTGGCAGTTGCGGTTACCTGTAAAACAAAAACATGTGTCATTCAAATTAAATAAATTACGTCCTAATAATATTCCCTTCTAATGGGGTAAATTGCCACACTAAGAAGGTGTCGCTTTGGTCTCAAACAATCTTGATATGATCCTTCCAAAGACATGTGACGCGAGTTTCAATCGAGATCCAAATATACGCTTTTTCTCGCATCTTTTTTGAAGTGTTTCAGGACTACAGGTTACAGATGGACAAGAACCTCATCCTAATTCTAATTTCGGATTGAGGTATATAACCCTAAAATTTTTATGACACATACCTTAGTAGTAATCGCCCCTGGATGCGGCGACTTAGAAGTCGGTGTCGACCGTCCCGACGCAGAGTCACTGCCATTATACGTAGTTGTTTCTACAACCACTTCTGGTTGGACTACTATCGATTGCATCGAGGATTGCACCGAGGGCGCTGAACTATGCCAACTAGGTGGTTCTTCCGTAATGGTGGTTAGCGATGGTGCACACGGACGAGGGGCGGATTTGCTGTTACGATTTTTGTCGCCGCCATCTTTCGAACCGGAACTCGATTTTCTTGAGTGTAGTGGGGAGCCTTTAGGTGATGGTGTTGATAGTCGTTCAGGGTGCTCGAGTGGACGAACCTGAGGATGGAAAATGTATGAATTTAGAGGAACCTGCAGGATCATAACAATAATTGTATGGATAAAAATAAATCTGTCATTAGAATATGTTACAAGTATAAAAAGTGTAACTGAGGAAATGCAGCCAGCGTTCTGGGCACGCTTCCGTACGGCAGCAGTATGGAAAAATGTCTAAATTATATTTAATATTTTAATGTTTAGATTAGATTTAAGATTTTAAGTTATAATATTATTATTAAAGTATTATATTAATAACTGTGATTGACAAACAATTCTGTTTATTAAGCAACAAAAAAAAATTAAGAGAGGGTAATATTTATCTCTCGTTATTCTCTAGCTAGATCACTGTCGCAGCTTATAATTTGTAACCAATTTATAAGAAACAATTAAAATGTCTAGTTGCCAATAATAAAATAATCCATACCTCTGCTCTAGGTCCCATCAGTGCCAGTATTATCGGGAAGAACAGTAGTCCATCAACAAGTCCTAGCAGAACTAGCGCCAGCAACAATCTCAGGAACAATCTCGCGACGAAACCGAATTCGCTCGTGGCCAACATAGAAGCTGCCAAGGCCGCGGCAATGGCTCCGTGAACTACTGGTGCTAACGATGACTCCAGAGCTAACATAGCTCTTCGACGACGGCAACCGACGGATGTCACGAAGCCCTGTAAGAAATTGAAATTTAAATATATTTTTAGGTGAGTTGGTGGTAAACTTTAGCAATATTTGGAACATTTCGACAGAGCTGGTCCCTTGTTAGGTAGTCTCAAAAATATCATCAGCTAAATAAAACGGGAGTGATGGTGGCTTACATATTAGGAACTTGTAAATGTGTGACACATTATTAAATGCCTTTATATTATTCTAAATATCATAAGAATGTATTGTATATTGTATAATTGTATTTTAAGTGACATTGGGTTCATCACAACTTCGTCACCGTCGGACGAATCCTAACTTCTTTCACGTCAAAACAGAGACACGGATCGACGTGATTTTTTTTTTCACACGAGATAGTTGGAGCCGGATATCCTTAGGGATAAATTCGGACGAAGACTGGTGCGGAAAGCTAGTAATATAACAAAATTTACTAACCAAACACAGGTACACAGTGAAGTGGACACCTCGACCGACCGCCAATACAAGTAACACCGCAGGCACTGCAGATAGTTTGACACCAAGTAGTGCCATAACACCAACTAGCCGCAACACGAGGGCAGCTAGGGCGAGAGTTACTAGTAGTGCGGCCCACACGTTCAAGAGGAGAACCATTAACGTCTGAAAAAAAAAGATTATTTTTAAGGTTTCTTGACAAATATTAAAAACAAACTTATTCAATGACATATTTAGAAAATTAAATCATTTTGGAAATATCGAGATGTTTGTTATCTTTATGGATAATGTTTGTTTGATAATGTTATCGAGATTATGGGTGACCCTATCTACAATTTAGACTATGTGGACTGGAAGGAAAAAATCTTACAAACACCATTCGCGTGTGTATCATCTTTGTATTTCAAAAGCATTTGGGTGGAGTCAAGGTTCAAAAAGTCGATGAAATAATTCCAATATCATAGTATCGCGTTATAAAATCGGTTGGATAATAATTGCGCAATATACGTACATAAAATAATCGAGAATAGAATATACTTACAACAAAAACAGCAGACAGAGCGCACGCCAACGCCAGCATGAGAGATGTCCTCAAATAAAGATACTGTTCCCAAAACAGAAACGGTATCCCAGATGGAAAGTTGTACAGGCCCTTCGCTTCAAACTTTAGGCACAATTCCCTTACAGACATTATCAAGGTCTTTATGTTGTCTGTATCGCTCAGTCCGGACAAGTAGAATGGCAATTGCGTGTAAATGAGAGGCGAAGATTTCGGAATTTTCAAATCGACATCTCCTGGCGAATGAGTCCATCTTTTCGGTTGTGGTTTTAGATTTCCTTGAGACGCGCCGTAAGCCAAAGCGTCGTTTGTAGCCCACGCTGATAGATAATTATAAAATGCCTTAGGATTTATAATACCATCTTTGTCGACCAATCGATGACCGTTTCGAGTATCATTTGAGACTAAAGCTTTATCTATAGGATTGTCGACATGTCCTGTTTGAACCATCAATTTGTATGCCAGTATTCCTTCTTCGGAAGCGTTCTTGCACCAATATTCTGGGGTGATGCATCCACTGGCTACCTCTTTATCGAAAGCAACTTGAAGATCCAGAAGCCAATCTCTGAATAAACTCAACCAGAACTTAGTGAGACCACCATTGTCATTTTTAATTATATTTGGTATTCGTACGAATTGTTCATGGTACTCGTAAAGTAGTTTTTGGTTAGTGGGATACTCGAAATCGCCTTGTGTTACCGCGTACATATTGTAGAAACCGAAATATTTCTCTTGGCGTGATAGGAACTCGTGTTCATCTGTGTTCTCTGGGACAATGTCTGTTAGATCCAGGCCATCTTTAACTTTTGTTGCGCCATATATGCTAGCCAGAATGATAACCATTAAAGTCAACATCGAGGTTACCTGTAATAAGACAAAAAAACTGAATTATGCAAACTTTGGATGTTTGTATATTTAAATTATAGCATTAGCACATATTATGAATTATGGTGTTGTATGTAACACTCCAGTTCTTAAAGGATCAGGAATAATCTATTAAAACACAATTCAACTGGAGTTAAAGGATAGATTGTATAACAAAGATTCTACTTTGCTATTTAAAATTGGTTGGCCCTGTGGTTTCGTGGACATTCAATTTTTGCGGTTCCGGTAATTTACCTTGACAGAGGGTCGCATGATGAACGGCGCGTAGTATTTTTTCGTCCACTTAGTTAAAGACAGACTGAGACAGCATGCCTCTTTACACTCGTCTCCAACGTCATCCGGATCTAGCGGTTCTCGTGTTGCATCCTTCCAATTTTTCTGCAAGGACACATTAAATTAATTTATTATACAAAGAATATCGCGGTTTGATGGTTAATATGTGAGACAGATAGGTATAAAAGACCCCACATATCAGGATTCTGACGCACATCATTCTTTCATATCTTTAGCCGGGGGTTACGAGTTTCAGGGTACTATCTTCCTCGTTAATCGAATGATATTTTTGTGGTTACCTAATAAGTTACCAGTTATTTTGAGCTGATTTGAGTTCGAAAACCTTAGATTTTCCCTAAAATTAACACATTTTTGTTCACTACTATTAATTACGAATAGTTTATTTTATTCCCTTACCTTGTCACTATTTTCATTAGTTTTCTTAGATTTATCGATTAGCTTTTTATTCCTCGCGGGTCTTGGTGATTCGGGTGTCAAACAACAGAGCAAGTCAGCACGAGCGGCTGATCGTCTCCGCAAGTCCAACGAGATCATAGCGGGGAACACCAATAACATCGATGTAGAATTGAAGACTAGGAGAATGGCGGCCTGGAACATTTTAAAATTATTAATATAATAGATATCATTACTAGCCATTTCCAAAGTATTATATTTCCTGTATGAATAAAGTTCTCAGAGAATCCTACCTAGTACTAAACCAGGATAACTGTATACAAATGTATTTAAAATTGGAATGGAAATATTTAAAATTACACACAATGACTGTAATAGATTTTAAACCCATTTCCCATCAAATGTATCTATATGTTAATCCAGGATATAATATATTTCAGTTCTTTTTACCAAAATCTCTTCAACAGTTTTAGCGAAATTGAAAATATAGTGTAATAACACACACCTGTAGGCAAAATACTCGTAGCGCAGGAATCGGCAGCAAAGCGGCAGCCAGGAAAGCCAACACGTTGCATAACGACGTAAGCAACACGCTTAAACCACTCTTCTTCAGCACTAAGCCTGTTCTCTCTTCTCGAGGAACGTTTTCGCCTTGTTCAACATACGTATGTGTCAACAAAAACATATCTTGGACACCCAAACCGAGTGCGAGGAATGGCACTATCTGGGTGCTGGAAGCGTTGAATGGTATACCTGTAAAATATAAAAATATTAATTAACTCGCTATATATATAAATGGGAAAAGTTCAATATATTTTGGTGCTTGTTTTGCCAAGATCCGGTCATATCGCACATTTAGGATTACATACAACACAAGAAAGATAAAGAAGAAAATGTGTAGGTTTGCTTAAATTCAGAAGACAAACAGCAATATAAAACTAATAAAACTAAATTGTAAGAATGCAAGGATAATCTCTGGAACTAAGTACTGAAATTATTTCAACTTCTCTGTTCCATAGGCTAAAAACAGCGTTTTATATAGTTAAGGTATTGTAAAAGTGTGGTAACTTCGTATTTCAAACAATTTTGCGGTTGTAAGCTAGTTAATTCATTGGAAGTCGTGAAATATTGCTTAGAAAAATAATTAAAAAATATAATTTACCTAACAAAGCACAGAAACCTAATCCAGCTGCCACAGATATGGAGAGCAACAAGACACCAGCAATCCCTACTCCAACTTGTGACCTTACTGGGTCTTTCCATTGTACTAAAGTCACAGCAACATAAATCAACTGAAATTAAAGCAAAATAAAATAAATTAAAATTAAAAAGTAAGAATAATTTGTGTAGTAAATTTAAAAACAAACATAAAAATAAAGTTAAAGGTCGAATTACTATCACAACGTTAATGCTTTATAAACTTATAAAGAATATCTTATAAGCACTAAAACTAGGAACAAAATCAACATACCATAAACATGTAACCCAAAATGATGTTCTTCAGAGAGACTTTAGAAAATTTTCCCAATATGTCGTTGAGCGTAGAAGTGGAAAATGGAAAGAAGTTGTATGAAGGCAATACAGAATCTGAAGCGGTCATTTTTCGGACTTCCTGTAACATAAAAATTGCAGAGCATAAATTTTTTGAAAATTGCTTAAAGAAAGGCATCGACATCACAGGGTTCGAACCCGGATTGGATAGGATCATTACCAACTAGATTAAACCTTCTAAAAAATACTTACAGAAGCAAACTTTCTTTGCCATGCATCCAACACCGCTGCAGCCTTCTGCTGGCTCCATCCCACGTGATGTACTTTATAACTTTCTGCCCAATAATCGAACATCTCCCGTTCGCCCATTAGCTGTACAACAGTTTGTAGCGCCCGAGCAGACCGTAGAGCAGAGGTAACGTTTCTGGTTGCGCCTCCTACGATCAACTGCTCCGGCCAATGCATGTAAGCCGCAGCGAAGCCGTAACACCCGTTGGATAACTCTTCGGCTACGTCTGGCACCTAAAATGGAGTTATTTTGGGATGATGATTAAATGGAAGCGAGAAGTGCATTGTACTATATTTCAATCAGAACATGGCCACAGCACAGACATGGCTTTCCTTTCAATATTAAAAATGTAACAGCTCCAAACAAAGGGAACGCGTAATAGAGAACCGTAGGTATAAGACCATTAGACCCTTAACTCTTGGCTGAGTAGTATGACGAAATTACAGCCAAGAGTGTAAAGTAGTGAAAAAAAGGAAAGGTTTTCGCCGGTAAGTGTTCAGTAGTGCTCACGTCGAGGTGCTTCAGGTCGTGGGTGTCATGCATGGATCTCTTCCTCAGAAAAAAATATTATGAACTTCGAACCGTATCGTTTGTAAAATATAATTATCATGTGTTGTAAAAAATGCATATAAAGGCGAAAACAACACAATTTATCTGAAGTTTAATACTATATAATTTATGAGGTTCAATACATATTTTAAGATCGACCTCCTTTCCACTGCAAAATTAAATGTAAACTTGGTCCTGAAGTGTACATAATACTTTACGACGTTCGATCTTTATTGCTGCAATAACCGAGGCCTACCTTACAAAAGAGCCCAGGTAACTGATGGAGACATCTTTCTATTTTGGTT
This sequence comes from Nemapogon koenigi, assembly GCA_963924495.1. NCBI lineage: Eukaryota > Metazoa > Arthropoda > Insecta > Lepidoptera > Tineidae > Nemapogon > Nemapogon koenigi. The sequence continues at coordinate 4,607,450 of OZ004630.1, read as the reverse complement.
TAACATGGTATAGAATACCACCTGCATTCACAATGGAGGTAGCAAGATTTACGAGTGTTCCGTGGAATTCCGCGTCCAAATGTCTCGGCGTACATTATTGATACTGTTATTGTGATAGCAGCAAACGAGATCCATTCAAGTGTGTACAATGCACCCGCATAATGAGAGGACGGACGGCGGGCCGCGGATAACAATGCTGGCATACAGCGTGGGTGGTTCCCAAGAGCAAAAAATCAACCTGCGATACGCAAGGACTATGGAAGTTCAAATGTTGGGGCTGGGTGACTAAGTTTACTCAATATCCGTCATTTATACCCTGAGCCATCTAGAGACTTAGATAACAACGTCCATGGTGACAGATCTGTTGTTGCACTGGGAATAGAAGTATCAATTCCTTCAGAAGTAAAATTTAGTTTAAAAGACCTTATTTCGATAAAAGTAAACCGCAGATTGATAGAGAATCTTAACATTGTGCCCCAGCGCAGCGGTCATGGCGTTCATCCTGTCTTATTACAAATTCAGAAAATATTTTATTATTATGCTTTAGTTTATGCGTTCGTCCCGATAAAGTAACTTTATTTGTCGTGATCCTACACGGTTTATTTATGGCCCAGTAAAACTGTCGTAAATTGAAGTTTTCATAAAAGGCTCGGCCGCTATAATGGTGTCCTAATGTGGGTCTCACGATGGCGTAACGAACGATCACAAACGCGCACATTTACATTATTTTACATATAATAAATTATGATTTAGCATATTTGTATTTTGACATTAATTGTCAATCGAATTTGAAAGGCTCGATTATCTTCTAGGAAATTAGTGCTATTGCTTTTTGACTCCAGTGAGACTTGAAACCGAAACCTCTTGCTAAGCTAAATGATAAAGGGTTCCGCTCGGTACCCTGGGGCCAGTAACATGGTTCCTGGGAAACCTTAAAGCACGCGTGATGGAAAAATGGCTAGGGTATTACAACATACCTGTCCTGTCTTTTTGTTGGGTGCAGAAATCGGGCAATGTACATCTGTTGGGTCGAGGCATGGTTTCTTCATGTATGCAGAGGAAATGCCCGCTCGTTTCATATAAGCCTCCATAGTACTTAGAGGGAACTGTGTGTAGTACAATTTCTTTACTTTCTCTAACACCTCTTGAGGGTGCAAATTCGTCCATTGCAGTTTCTCTTGTAAACCTCTGTTTAAAAAACATTTTTAAATTATTGCTTGACCCATTGGGATAAGATGCATTACTCCCCATAAATTGTATGGGGATATTACTATTCCCAATTTCTCTGTAAATAATCCACCTGTGTCACTGTAATTTAGTATATAGTTACTTATTCAATATATTTAAGTGAAATAGTCGTTATTTTTTAAATTGGTATTTTTTGAATAGGAAATTTGAGTACTAAAATAAAGGAATATTTTGTCCCTGTTTTCTCTTATCATAATCTATCACAAAGCTCTTAATTTTTTTAAATCGCTGTTTAACCATTACCCTTCAATTAAACGTCTTGCGCTTTTAGTAGCTTATTGAAAATTCAAAATAAAACATATTTTATGATTTTTTTAATTGGTCAAAAATAATAAAATAATTATTATTTTGGATTTTCAATAAGCTACAAAAAACCCAAGACGTTTCATTGAAGGGTAATGGTATAACCCGTATAACAGTGCTTTAAAAAAATTTAAGAGCTTTGGATATACTATGAAAAAGAAAACGGGGGCAAAGTTTAACCACCCATATTTCCTATTCCAAAAAATCCATTGAGAAAATAACAACTATTTTACTTAGATATCTATATATATAAAAATGAAACCCGTTTTCCGTTGTCACGACATAACATGAAAACGGCTTGACCGATTTGGCTAATTCTTTTTTTGTTTTGTTCTTTACAACACAGGGGTGGTTTAGAAGAAAAAAAAATTGGAAAAACCTTAAAGTTCAGCTGAAAAATAAAAAATAATAAATAGGTAATTTTGTATGGAAATCGCAGGAGTAGAATTGTAGGAGTAGAGGTAGGGGTAGTGGTAGTGGTAGTGGTAAAGGTAGGGGTAGGGGTAGGGGTAGGGGTAGGGGTAGGGGTAGGGGTAGGGGTAGAGGTAGGGGTAGGGGTAGAGGTAGGGGTAGGAGTAGTTGTTTTCCACGGACGAAGGAAAGTAAATAGCAGGCAAGCCAACGTTTGGGCAGGACAACGTCTGCCGAGTCCGCTAGTATTCAATAAGTATCTAAATGACAGTGACACAGGTGGATTATTTACAGAGAAATTGGGAATAGTTTATACAAGAAAAAATATGGGGATAGGGCCCTTAACGACATCTTCTTTCTGCATACATTTTGCTTCCTAAACATCAATAGGATAAATTATCCAGACTTTTGTAGCTACATTTTGGCTGATTTGATAAATGTCCATTTTTGATACAAGACTTTCAGCTAGTTAAAATTATACTCACGGAATTGGTATGGGGTAATCTGGGCCCAGCAGCTTGGACCCTTCCCAGAAGCAGTCCAAAGGGGTGATGATTGCACATGGTATTATATTATCGAATATCTTCTCTATATGATAAGCCTCGATGTCCGGTATACTGGGGCTGTAGCACAAGTCCTTTAGCCGCCACTCGATGTCAAACATATGAATTGTCACGTGGGTTGCTGCGTATACCACCTGGGAAAAGTATAAAAAATATAAGTAACATATAACAGATTCAAACGACTTATATTTTTGTAGTAAGAAGCCTGAAAAGTGTCATAATAAAGAAGACTTTGTTTTGCGCTGGGTATCCTAGAGCAGGTGTAGTACGGTTCCGAAAACCGTAAAGGTATTAAAAAATTGTCTTCCGATGAGTATTTTCATTTATATTTCGTGATCTTAAGTGAATGTTTGGGCCTCTGCCCTCAGGAATCCATGGACTTTTTATATGCACAGCAATAACATTTTTATTACAGATGAACTATATTTATTTAATATTGTATTGCATAACTCCACGCCCATAACTAAATAGGTATGCTCACGTTTAAATCCTCTAGAGGAAAACATAAGCTCTACAGCAGGGGTGGGCAAACGGTCGATCGCCAGAGATGTAACGGTCGATCGCGATAACATAAATAAAAATTTAGAAGTAACAAATTCTACGTTTTTTTAATTATAAACTATTCAAAATTAAATCAAAATTCCACCATCGGCTTACTGATGAACACTGCGAAAAACACGCAGTACCTACTATGCCTCAACATCTAAATAAATAATTGAATTTGCATAAACAATAAAAAAAACCTGTGCGTCGATCATATGCCTCTCCATTTTTTTTATGTCGATCGCCGATAGTATAAGTTTGCCCACCCCTGCTCTACAGACTAGGATTCGAATCTGGGATGGTCTGTTTTGTTGGTAAAATCATTAACCTCTGGGCCAAATAAAAATGGCATTTATACCCTATACTTTAATCAATAACAACTTTCAACAAGAATGAGCGGCATCGATTAATTAACTTATAAGTATGTCAAAGAGTATAGATTGAAGTCTTTCATTGCTATACGCCCTTATACTACATAGTTCCTTGTATAGTGCCCTTTGAGTTTTTGGTTTCTCGTCATGCATGAATCGAGATTTTTTTCTATAGGAACCAAAATTACGATTAGCTGCCCTTTTTAACGGTATGGGCGAACTAAATAAAAAAATTATGTTTGGTGCTAAAGTAATTTTACTGTAAAAAAAAGAAGAAAAGATACCAACCTTTAGGTGCTCTAATAACGCCCCAGCGTGTAGTAAGGACACGTCAGGATCTTTGGCAGTTTGAATGATGAGTTGGTGGGTTGAAGAGTCGGCTTCACCGAGAGCTTCCGCTGTATATTTCAATTCAGCCTCTAGGCGTCCACCCTCTGTAACAAAGATTTAAAAAAATAATTAAATACTTGATTTCCGCACCCGGCTTTGCTCGTGGATATTTTTGAAGAAAATAAAATATTAATTCAGGGATATCGTAGCTTTCTATTCGTGAAATAATTTTTAGAATCGGTTCAGCGGGGTTAGCATATACATATTTGACGCGACATCTTTCGTGTCGACAGAAAAGACCAAAAACGTTTATGTCCGTAAAAGAGCCAGCCACGGAATGCACGGTCCGAGATTGTCCAACACTAGAATGCCGAGCAAATTTGCTGGGTCGGGCATAGACAAGTACACAGAATTTACCCGTACAACCCGGATTGGTACGTGTCGGCCCGGGCATTCCGTGGCTGGCTCTTGTACGGATAAACGTTTTTAGCCTTTCGGTCGACACGAAAGATGTCACGTCAAATATATGCTCATTGCAGTCATTGCTCACCCTTATCCTACACTACATCCCAACTTACAAACGTTTCCTCTTTATAATTTAGTATACATATATATTAACCGAAATATGGAGATTTTGAAACACAGATTATAATTAATTGAAATTCATACATGGTTAATATTTTACGTAGGTATTTAGTCTATATTAGCTTTTCGCCTAGGCCCGTGGAAATTTTGGAAGTAATAATTTATCCCAGCTCCATTGATTTTGGTATACTTTCGAGTTTCGACCTCTACCAATTAAATATAATACATTCATTTTTTTGCTCGAAAATGTTCTAAGTCCTGGTTTTTGCTCCACATTATTGGCTACTGTTGGTCTCTAAGAGACGTATCGTGATGTTTTCTTTTCCGCGAATTTGTATCTATTCGTGAAAACCGTATCAAAATCGGTCCAGTACTTTTTGAGTCTAAAAGGCACAAACAGACAGACTGACAGATATACCAACATCGATTTTTATATACAATATTTAAATTAAAATAAATATCTATTTATAAATTCTACATAAGTATGACATACAAAAATGTAATTAAAAAATCTAAATTGCAAAACCACATGTTTTAAGAATTCCGTTTGTTATTATTTATGTCTGATTAATTCCCACGTTGTATGAATCAGGATAGCCGACACATTTCAAAGAATGTACATGCAGCGATTTGTAAATCTGAGATTTGACAAATTATAATTTGACTATAACATATCTCACGTATAATGATATAATCTCGAAAACTATTTTTTAACATCTACTCGTAGTAGCTTAAAAGTCCGGTTAAAATAAAGTTGAAATTTAAGAAAAATTAATGTCCCAAAATAAACGAATCCTATACAAGTTTAATTTCCCTGTACACGAAATTAAATTGCCAATTTGGACTTAACTTTGTGGGCGGTTATGCCCGTAGATTATTTACTTAAGAGCTCATAACAAATTAAGGAGACTCGATTTGGTAGGATTATTAATGAAATCTTGGGTGTTTGGGACATGAATTCGTTGACGGTGGGCCATAGGTTCACAAATTATCTTTTTGGTTTCCTTGATAAAGATAATTTTCTTTAGAGCCGTAATTCATGCCCAATACAAAACGCAACATCACAAAATAATTAATCTTGACAACTCATTTGCCAAATCCCACTGAAACAAAAATTGCCGCGTAGCCTCCAGTTTTCAATCCAACTCTATTGTCAATTTTTATTGTGTAGTTACAATTATTGAAATAACTAGCAGTTGTCCGCGACTTCGTACGCGTAGTATTAGGAATACAACGTTTACACCCCATTTCACCCCCTTAGGGGTTAATTCTTGAAAAATATTTTCTTAGTACACCTCTACACCCCTTAAGAGGGTTTACAGTTTGTGATTTTTTTTATGTCCACCTGCATGGACTGCATGTGTTTGTGTGCGTAAATAATGTATTTTCTGTCATTATAATCGGACTGGACTAACCAATTTTGGTCCCCAGTATGATAAAGGTTCAATTTCAAAATAAAACACATCGCGCGCTGATTTTAATAGCACTTTTAAAAAATATTACAAAAATACTAGTATAACTGTAATTTTAACGCTTAAGTTCTAAAGAAGATGTTGTTTTATTACAATAACTAATTATCATTTAAAATGAAGTGAGATTTATAGAGAAAATAAAAAATTTATGGGCTATAATTTTTACTTTTTTTAATATGATTGTGATTTTAATTTCTGAAGAAAAGAACCAAAATATTAATATATTTATTGATAACTATTTTCCTGGGGATATTTATAGTCTAATAATATTTTTTTATTGTGAGATCGGCAAGTGATTTCAGATATTAGAAGTTTGAAACTTGATGATGAAAGCGAAATTGAGAAAAGCCGTCTCAATTTTCTTGTTAATTCTTTGTTAATTTAAAAGTTTTCTTAATTACCTTTTTAGATAACAATATTACGTTCAGTTACTACCAACCTAGCTGTATTTACGGATGGAATACTGAGTAACATGAGCAGGGGTGGACAAGTAGACGTCATCTATACTGACTTGGAGAAGGCGTTTGATAGGGTGGATCACATCATACTCGTTAGAAAGCTAGAACACCTCGGCATCCACGGAGACCTGCTCAGATGGATTACAAGCTACCTGACAAATAGATCCCAGGCTGTAGTAGTCGGGGGCTTTCGGTCGGATGTTGTTGCCATCCCGTCGGGTGTCATCTGGGTCCCCTTTTCTATAATATATATCTTTACGATATATACACATGTATGCGCTCATCTGATTTTTTGTTGTATGCAGATGATACCAAGATCTATAAAAACATAAAAAGTCTAGAAGACTGCGAACAATTGCAGGAAGATTTGGTCCATCTATCGCGTTATTACGAAATTAATAGATTGAACATCAACATTAAAAAATGCCAACAAGTCTCTTTCACAAGAAGACGTCGGCCCTGGCTGTTCGCATACACAATAAATGACATTGCGATTGACAGCGTTCAGTCCGTGCGAGACTTGGGGGTGATACTCGATAGCAAGTTGCTTTTCAATGCACACGTTGACTCTATAACAAACAAAGCAAACAAAAATCTGGGATTTGTAATGAGATCTTGCAAACAATTCACAGACATCATCAGCATCAAAGTTGTGTACTATGCTTATGTCAGAAGTGTGCTCGAATACGCTAGTGTCATCTGGAACCCTAATTATGTGACCTACTCTGATAGTGTTGAAAGAATTCAAGCAAAGTTTACTAGATTCTTAAACTACCGAACCTGCAGGGCGGCGCTGGTGTACGAAGATAACTGCGATTTGCTGTCGTTACCGCCCCTGAGAGACAGGCGTAGGATGACTGATGTAATGTTTCTGTACGACATAGTCAACGGCCGCGTCGACTGCCCTGCACTCGTAGGGCAGCTTGATCTGCTAGTGCCGTCGCGGGCGTCGCGCCGCACCACCCAGCGTGACCTTTTCCGTGTGCCTTTTAAAAAAACGAACTACGCACAAAACTCTGCAATGACCCGTGTTGTTCGTTCATATAACGCTGACTTCAGCCGGATTGACATATTTTTACACTCCAGAGACGTGTTTAGGAGACATTTGGAAGTGAAAATAAAGGAAAAAAATAATAGTTGAGTGAGGTATAATTACACATAAACACACACACACACACACACACATATACACACACACACCATACACAGTGGCGGGGCAAGACCTAAATTTGATGTGGGCAAGACAGATTTCGCGAGGCCCTGTTCTGTGGCGACCTGAAGACGGATTTTATAAAATAATAAAAAAAACAAAACAATTAACACTGCCAAGTTTTTATTCATAAAAATACAAATTAGATTAATATTAATGAAAAATTACAAATCGTAAATATATAGGTGGACATGACAATACCAATAAATTAAATATCGGCTTTCAAAGGATGCTTCCAGTCCAAAAAACAATCAATTCAATTCAATTTAAAAAAATTATGGTTCTATAGTACTGACGATGATTCTGCCAGTGATATTTATGCAATCAGGACAGCAGTCAGGACATAATTTAACATTTTAAATATTTTCTTCATGCTGTATAAGGTACCACCATAGGGGTCAATGATCTATGCAAACAAATAAAACAAGGGATTCCCCGCACTGGTCGGCGGCGGCAAGGATTACTCGCGATATAATAGTTACGCAACGTAAGCAAATGTTGCCAGACGAAAAAAAACATATTTCACAACAAAATTAATTTATATCTTTTTTATTTTATTCTCGCTTTGAAGCAATGCATAAATTTTTTTGAGGCGCGAGGCCCCTTGTACCGCGAGGCCGTAGGCGGTGGCCCACGTCGCCCACGCCTTACGCCGCCACTGACCATACATGCACCACATACCATTATAATTAACATGTAGGTTATTGATTGATAATTGAAGATATTGTAGCTGAATATGATTAGTTAAGTTATGATGATCTATTACCGGCTTATAATATTTGTTACTGTGTTTTTGTCATTAAATTGAATGTATGCTGTTGATCATCTAGAAATAAATAAATAAATAAATAAATAATGTGGCTAAATAACAGGTAATTTCTTCAAGTGCTTTATGGAAATTATACTGTTCTTAAAGTACAGTTTTTAATCCAAAAGTCCGATTTACTCTTAAAGGCTCTTAAGGAATATACCTTCCAATTTTCATATTTATATCTTCAGTCGTTAGGCTGTGCGTTGATTGTCAGTCAGTCAGCGATCATAAACAATTTACAAGAGTCAATAAGTATTTTGTCTTGCATAGGTATACGCGGTCAATTGTAAACGAGTTTTTAATGAACACATAAAATTCTTACCTTCATCTACCATAACGTAGTTTTAAATGTAATTGTATAAAAGTTGTCTTCGAACAACTTAATATGCGTAAGTGCAAGTAGCTATTGAATTGCCTACAAATTAACTTTTTGCATATATTTAGTGAAAATGAATATTAAACTTTATTTTAACTGAAATAAGGTGTAAAATGGAAAGAAATTTCGTATCGTCATTAGTATGGGCCATATATTTCAAGCACATAAAGTAAATGTGACTAGAGTTAGCTTATTGGCGACGTAGAAGTGTAATTTAAGTACTTTATTTTAAGTTGACTAAAGTCAATAAAAACTTTATATCTTCACTAAGTAATAACAAGATAGTAATTAATTTTGTATTTTATGTTTCAAAATGTACGACACTCAGTGATTTTAATTATGGAGATAACTACTTCTTTGTAAGTACTTTTATAAATAAGTACGCATGTAAAGGTCTTTCTTATTAAGGAATATTTTATATGTGATATATGAGATGTAAAGCTAACTGGGTTTTTAAAAATAAAACTGCTACAATGCTGAAGCATGATTGAAGTGGTTTATCATGAAAATGCATCAATAACGCAATGGTTAGACAATATTAGATTGGCAATACAAAAGAGAAAGCGCATATATACGCGTATGTTAAAGCGAGATAGATAGACGAGACCGCTTTTTAAATACTGTAATATAGGCTATCAGTAGTAATTTCGCTTATTTTTGTAAAATGTCCTGTTTTAAAGTATAATTTAGTGTTAGTGCATGGTGCAGAGCCTGGATGTAAGTCTTCTATGATGAAAAATCCACACAATTTGGTACACATTTGTCACACACATCACCAATCTAGTAGAGCGCCAGCATGGGTAGGTACTACATATTCTATGGGTCTAGACAATGTCAGATAGTTAGATATAAAATCTCTTGCTTCGAAGAACACGTAAAAAGTATAAAAGTAACACTATGGTACATGTGATGAGTGCGTTTTTCATGTGTCTTAAATATGATTTATGCTTATATGCTAATTTAGCTTCTGACCCACCGTATCCTTTTATTATTAGCTTCACCTGTACCTAACTATGTTTATGAAAACAAGTCTTGGAAGTCGAATTTAACCAACTTCTAAATTGTCACATGTCGTATCGATTTGAACATTACAATACAATAATTTGGACCATCGCGCTGATCTGAACATGGAGCCAGAGGGTGGACAGTGGAATTCTTTAATGGCCGCCACTCGCCAGTAACTCATTTGGTTTGTGCAGTTTTTTAAGCTATAATAATTATTCTAATATTCAATTTGCTGGTTGTTTAGACAGTCACGCACTGGGTTAAATACTTTTAGCGACTAAACGTAAAATGTAGTAAACAAATTATTGCCATTCTTGGATTAAAAAAAAATCTCGACCCCATAGTAAATAGAAAGCGACTCTTGGCTACAAAAAAGGGGGAATTTAGTTCTATATTTAGAGCCGTTCCCCATAAGGATGCCAACACTTGTAGAACGATACGTGCCGAGCTGTGATAGTTAACACGTTCGAGTAGAGATTTATTGCGAAGTTGTGACACCTTAGTCAACGTTCACTGCACCACATGGACGATATTCATTATACGGTTATTTTAGAAGGTTTTAATTATATGGTAAATTCCAACAAGTTTATGTAAAAATACAGCTGAAATTTCAATTTAATTACAGTTTAGAGAATTTAGCAAACCATCAAGGTAAATATCTAAAGTAACAAAATTAAGTAATATTACTTTTAAAATTTAATTCCATTAAAATCGGTTAAAGATTGTCTATGTCCAAGAATATATTTTTACGCCCTTTAATGTATATATATAATATAATAATTTTCCAGTATGAAAAACAACATAATCTATAAAACTACTGAACCGATAACTACCTACGATATCCCTGAGTGACATAGGCTATATTTTATTTTGTTCAAAGATATTCACGGGCGAAGCCGGGGGCGGAAATCTATGTCAAATACAATAAATAATTTTAAATACTTTTATTGAACATACCTATATAAAAAATATTAAAGTGCATACAATTGCCGAGCATGTATGGAAAGGGATGATGAATATAAAAGAAGCGAAAGAGGTATGTCAGGATCGTAGCAAATGGCATTTGATTGTCTCTGTCTACTCCTCTTGGAATAAAAGGCGTGATAGATAGATAGATATGTGTACTGATGGACTAATTTAAAATCATATTCGTTTAATAATATAATAATAGTGTCAGAATTTACTCTCCAGTAACTTCTATATAGGCAAGCGAAAACTAATGAACTCAATATTTTTTGCGATCCCTAAATATTTCTATAGATCTTAATCTTGACACCTACCCAAAAAGTAAGGTGGGAACTGACAGCGAGTTTTTGCGAGGTTGCATCCCAAACCAAACAGCATGGCAACAGTGAGAATTCGTTCCAATTAACACCTAACCGACTGATTTAAAATAAGTTCTCACAATAGTGTGTTTGAGTTTAAAGTGGATTCGATTTTTAGGTATTCTTCATCTCTGTATAGTTTTTAAAAGGTCCGTAAAGTTAATCCATACTAATATTATAAATTATGCGGTCTGTCTGTTACGTCACGTGTTACGCGAGCTTTTATCCAGAGGAAGTTTCAACCCTAGGCATAGATTAAATTAGGGAAGGATATAGACTTTTTTAAAATCCGGTATAATAGGGAATGAAACAACACCTTATGTTGAATGGTGGCTAGTCGCGGTCAAGGTCACGCCTATCCTTATTTGAAACCTTGTTATACCTACAGTCCTACACTGTTTGTATCTGCGACAAAGCTTTCACACTTTCTTTAGATTTTAGAGCCCATCATTCCAGGTTAACTTGGGGTGTATTTGAAAAAGGGTAAGCTATCAAGATTTTGCTGATATGTAATTAGATTTTCAATAAAATATTTTCACCTGTAACGATGTAACCAACAAAAACAATTTCACAACAATATTAGTGTGAAGGTGTTTATTTGTAGTAAATAAAGAATTTTTATTTCTGTCTGCTAATTTATGGTGCATCCGTGAACATGTCAGAGAACGTTTCTAGGAAGATTCCCATCTATTTTGGTCGGATGGCAGTGAAATGCGCTTCCTTCATGCAACAGATTGTTTAAAGGGCTTTCTTCTCAAAATATAACACGCAAGATTATTTAGTCGGATAAGTTGTAGTCACTTTGACGTATATAATTACTTGTTAGTTTAATGGTTCATCTATAATATTTTCGGTATAGGGGTGTGGCTTAAATTATTTTAACTCACATAATTTCATACATATAATATAGGTATTTATGTGATATCGCCAGGCCCAAAATGATTGCACGTTTATCTATTAGGTACTAAGTTTCCGCCTCCGACTTCGCCTGTGGATATTTTCAAACAAAATAAAATATAGGGATAATGCGCTTCCTATTAGTGAAAGAGTTTTCAGAATCGGATCAGTAGCTTCAGATATTAAACTTACAAACTTTCCCTCTTTACAATAGGTATAAGTTAGATGAAGGGATTAGTAATGAACTGTCTATGATTAGATACATTTATTTATCTTTCTTCACGGGTTACCTTACAACTCCCGAAACCGTGTTACGATCCCAGGGTACCCAGCGGAAGACCAAGTTTCCTTCTTTTGGCCGATGGTATTTGTGAGGCTATACCTAACGAGTGGTCAGTTCTGTTGAGATATATTTAGATGGAAAAGCCTCTAATTATATTATTGTAAACATTTTGTACATACATAATGTACCTACTAGAGAGAAAATAGAGTTTTACCTACCACCACAACTATTCTACACATAATGCCACACTCTTTTCACAATTTAAAATATGTAAATGTGTTATGGCCGTCAACACAACTAGTTTTAAAGATAAATAGCTTCCATATTGTTACGAGCTAGGGTTCGAAGAGATTCAAAATACTGATTAAATAGACAAACTTTACTTTAACACCACAAAAACACAGTTAAATAAATGAAAACACTAAAATAACACTTAGTCGCACTAAATTCCACTTCACTGTTTCGCTTTGATCGCTCTTATTCGCACTGTGTTCCTTGCGGCAATGATCCTCTGTTTATATTGCCCACCGAACATTCGAGAAACGCCGAGATTGTTGTACAAAGTTGTAGACGCGGCTCGATGCGACTCGGCGCCAAATACCTACACACAGACCGCGCCCGATTTTGGTACCTATGGCTAGGCACATACGGTCCATTTTCGTTTGTACTTGATTCTCTCTGGATGTTTCTAGAGACGTCTATCGACCTTGATGTGTTTAGGTATTTATTTGTGCGATTTAAGTACCTATTCGTTACACTGCCCCCCGCTTAGACTTGCTCGTCCCGAGCAATATTCGAGCCTTTGTAAGGAGCCAGTCGATCAATATGGACAACCTTTAACTGTCCACGCGGGCATCGTTGGATCCGATAGGTCACGTCATTGATCCTCGTGATGACCTTATACGGACCTTCCCAGCGGTTCTGCAGCTTGGGAGATTTGCCTTTTCGGCGTTTCGGGTTGTGCAGCCACACCAACGATCCTTCGTCAAAACCGTTACTATTGAAGTTCCTATCGTACCTGGTCTTCATCTTTGTACTGGCCACAAGACTGCTCTGACGAATCTGGTCATGTATGTCGCACATCTTGTTTTTCAGGTTCGATACGTAGTCACTTACAGGTTGCGGCGCATCCGGAGGTCCGCCGGTCAGGAGATCAACTGGTAGTCGGAGTTCTCTCCCAAAGTTGGCATAAGCAGGAGTCACCTTTATGCTTTCATGCTCTGCGGATCGATATGAGAGCAAGAACAAGGGAATATATCGGTCCCAGTCCCTCTGGTGATCCTCAACCAGTTTCGCCAAATGAGTCTCCAAAGTGCGGTTGAACCTTTCAACCATTCCGTCGGACTGTGGATGATACGCCGTAGTCCTCGTTTTATTTATTCCCAGGAGACGGCATACTTCCTGGAACAACTGCGACTCAAAGTTACGCCCTTGATCAGAATGTATCTCCATTGGTAGCCCGAACCTGCAGAATACTTCGTTGACCAACTTAGTCGCCACTGTTGTCGCTTCCTGGTTGGGAATTGCGAAGACCTCCGGCCACTTCGTGAAGTAGTCCATCACGACCATGAAGTACTTGTTCCCGTCTTCAGTGGCCGGGAACGGTCCAGCAACGTCCACCGCAATTCGTTCCCATGGAGCGCCAACATTGTACAGCTGCATACGTCCCCTCGTACGTGTCGTAGGTCCTTTCACGGCCGCACATACTGTGCACTTACGACACCAATCCTCGACATCTTGCCGGCAATGAACCCAATAAAATCGTTTCCTGATTTTCGCCAGGGTTCGATTCATGCCCAGATGTCCTCCCGAGGATCCATCGTGCACGGACTCAAGCACTGCGCGCACCTTTGACCTAGGCACGACCAGCTGCATCAGTGTCTCCTGTCCACTTGGCGACTCCCACTTGCGGTACAGCAACCCGTTGTGCAGCACTAGACTTTCCCACTGAGCCCAGTAGCTTTTCGTGGTGGAACTCATGGCTGATACAACATTCCAACCGGGCCTTGGAACATTCTGCGTCTTCCATTCCATTATCGGCGCCAAGTTGTTATCCTTGAGTTGCTCGTCTCTCGTCCTCTCGTTCACCCATTCGTCACTAAGGTTGTTAGTCGTAATGACTTTGATGACAGAATCACCGATTTCACGCTTCGAGCAGTGTTTACAATCTTCAGGGCACGGCCTGCGTGACAGTGCGTCAGCGTTGCCATGCATCCGTCCTCGTCGATGTTCGATCGTGAAATCGAATTCTTGTAACTGCTCGATCCATCGAGCGACTTGTCCTTCGGGATCCTTGAACTGAAGTAACCATTTCAACGCCGCATGGTCTGTCCGTAGCTTGAACTTCCTTCCGATGAGATATTTGTTGAAGTGTCGTAACGTCTTCACTACGGCCAGAAGTTCGCGTCTGGTTACACAGTAGTTCCTTTCTGGTTTTGACAGAGCCTTGCTGAAATACGCTATCACAACTTCCTTGTCCCCCTTCCGTTGTGACAGCACACCTCCAATGGCGATGTTGCTTGCGTCTGTGTCCACAACAAACTCGCCGACTTGGTCCGGGTAGCCCAATACAGGTGTTTCACACAGTCGTTGTTTCAGTTCCTGGAACGACTTCTCACAGTCCTCAGTCCACTGAAACGAACGCTTGTCCTCCGTCAGTCGATGTAGGGGCTTGGCTACTCCCGCGAAGTCGTATACGAAGCGGCGGTAGTATGAGCACAGACCAAGAAACGCCCGAACATCTGTTTTGTTCCGCGGGGTGGGCCATTCTCGTACAGCTACTGTCTTGACAGGGTCGGTTTCTACGCCATCCTTTGTAATTACATGCCCGAGGTAATTCACACGTTTCTTGAAGAAGCTACACTTCTTGGCATGCAATTTCAGCTTCGCGAGCTTCAACTTGGCAAACACTCTTTCTAAATTCCCCAGGTGCTCGTTGAAGTCGCGTCCCATGATGATGACGTCATCCAGGTAGACTAGGCAAGCTTTTCCAACGAGATCCGCAAGCACAACTTCCATCAGCCTTTCGAACGTTGCGGGAGCATTGCATAACCCGAAAGGCATGACGTTGAACTGCCACAGTCCATTTCCGGTCGAGAAAGCAGTCTTTTCCTTGTCCTTGGGATCGATCTCTACTTGCCAGTATCCACTCTTCAAATCCAGTGTTGAGAACCACTGGTTTCCACTCAACTTGTCCAAGGTGTCGTCAATCCGGGGTAGAGGGTAGCTGTCCTTTCTGGTTACGTCGTTCAGTCGACGATAATCCACACAGAAGCGAGTGCTGCCATCCTTCTTCTTAACTAGCACAACCGGAGAACACCATGGGCTCAAAGAAGGTTCGATGACATTAGCCTTCTTCATGTCTTCCAGCATGCACTGTACTTCGGCTTCTCTTCCAACTGGGATTCGTCGAGCACGTTGACGTATAGGTAACTCGTTGCCTGTGTTGATGGTGTGTTTCACCAATGACGTCCTGCCGAGATGCCCATCTCTGTCACTAAAGATGTCAATGTAACGAGTGAGCATCTCCTTCGCTCTTTTGTACTCGGAGATTGACAAGTCCTTTTTCGAAATATCGACGAGTTCCAAGGGGTTTGCACTGTTATTTTTCACCGCCGACAGCTTCCCCTGGGTGCAGCTCCGCATCCAATTCGCCTCGTCGCACTTCGCCACGACTTGATCCTTACTGAGAGTGACAGGAGCGCCATTGAAGTTGGTCACCCTTACTACAGCTCGTCCACTCTGGCTGTTTACTAAAGTTGGAGTGAGTAACCAGCCTTTATGTTTAGAACGTTCCAGGTGGTCGATGATAGAGCACCTCGTATTGGAGGGGTCCCCATTAGTTGGTAACTCCACATCGACAAGCGTCTCCGAATATGGGTTCAGCTTGACGCCCTTGGCACAACGCACATAGCCAGCATAACCGCCTTTCAAAAATACCTGTTCCTGGCCGCACTGCAGTACACCGTTGCGCAAGTCGATGCCAAACTGGAACCGCTTCATAAAGTCGAGTCCGAGAATGCAGTCGTCTATAATGTCGGCCACGATGACGGTGTGTGGATACTCCCCGTCACCCACCTTGAGTGTCACCGGCAGCTCGTCGTATGCGGGTATTGGCTGACCGGTTGCCGTGAAGAGTTTCAGACAGGAAGATGAACGTCTGGTTCTGCTCGTAGATCGTCCCAACAACTGAGGTCTCACAACCGTTCGCGTTGCTCCTGTGTCGATCGTCATCTCACATGGCGTCCCGTTGACCTCGCCGGCGATCACCAGACTGTTCCCGTCGAAAACTTGTCGGATGGTAAGTTTTGGGGCTGTGTCACGATCAGCCAGTACCCGCCCCGCGGCTCTGGCTGTTACTCGTTTCCCGGAAGCTCCATAGTTACGGCACGGACATCAGCTTCGACGTCCCGTTTCGGCACTCGTTGATCCGTGCCTTGTCGTTTAAGCGCCGGGCAGCTTGCTTTAAGGTGCCCCAGCTTGTGGCAGTAGAAGCAGCGGGGTAAGTAGCTACGCCTCTCTGCTACAGGTGTCGTTGTTGGAGTAGCCTCCTCCGCCACTTGTCTCAATCGCTGAGAACGAGGCTCCTGTCTCACGGCTTCCACCTCTAGAGCATGGGCCAGTGCATCTTTCAGGGCGCTGTGGTGGCCCAGTCGAACTGCAGCTCTGACCTCCATGCTGCGGATGCCGTCGATGAATGCTTGAACGAGGTTCGCAGCAATGAACTCTTGTCCGGCAGATGGGTACGCCTTCCTCACGATCTTCTCGATCTCCAGAGCCCATTGTTGCAGATTCTCACCAGCATGTTGCGTCCTGTCCCTCAGCTGCGCTCGGTAGACGTGCTCCAGGTGTTTGTCGCCGTACCTGGAGTCCATTGCCTCGATCAGGTTCCCGTACGTGGTGCAGCTGTCTGGAGAGGCTTCCAGAACCGACAGTGCGCGGCCTCTTAAAGCCACTGTCAAGGCGGTCAGAGATTGCTCGTCTGTCCAGCCGTTGGCAGAGGCGACCGTTTGGAACTGCAATTTGTACGCTGTCCAGGACGTAGTCCCGTCGTACGGCGGCACCTTGACTCGGGGGCCGGAGACGATGGCGCCTCCAGAAACAGGAGCGGTCAGCTTCAGTTTCCTTACTTCATTCTGGAGCCCCTTGCATTGGCTGTCAAGTCGTGCCTCCAACTCTCCGTAGCGGTCGTCAAGTCTTGCATCCAGTTCTCTGCTCATCCTAGTCTGTATTTCCTTGCAATGCTGTTGGAGGTCTTCATAACGAATGTCGAGGTCTTCGATTCTCTCCTCGTGCATGTCTGTAACCCTCTGTAGCTGCTTCACCTCCATAGTCACCTTTCCCAGTGACTCTGAAAGCAGCTCCTTAAGGCTAGCAGACTGCTCCTTGAACAGCCGGCAAGTCTGCTCCTCCCGAAGTCTGGCCTCCTCCTCTTGTCGTCGGGCCTGCTCCTCCAACAGCTGCCGAGTCTGCTCCTCCTGACGTCTGGTCTGCTCCTCCATCAGCCGAACCAGCATTCCCATATCGAATGCCTGGGGAGCACCCGCAGAACCCGCAGCACCCGTATCGACTCCAGCAGCAGCTCCAGCACCACCAGCAGCAGCTCCAGCAGCAGCTCCGGCACCACCAGCAGCAGTCCCAGCAGCACCAGCAGCGGCTCCAGCAGCAGCAGCCACGTCGACCTCCTCGCCGTGATGTCCAGCAGTAGTTTGTCGTGTTTTGGGTCGCCGTGATGACGACGAGTCACGTGGTGTAATCGGCATTTTTGAATCCCACACTCCTGACACCAATTTGTTACGAGCTAGGGTTCGAAGAGATTCAAAATACTGATTAAATAGACAAACTTTACTTTAACACCACAAAAACACAGTTAAATAAATGAAAACACTAAAATAACACTTAGTCGCACTAAATTCCACTTCACTGTTTCGCTTTGATCGCTCTTATTCGCACTGTGTTCCTTGCGGCAATGATCCTCTGTTTATATTGCCCACCGAACATTCGAGAAACGCCGAGATTGTTGTACAAAGTTGTAGACGCGGCTCGATGCGACTCGGCGCCAAATACCTACACACAGACCGCGCCCGATTTTGGTACCTATGGCTAGGCACATACGGTCCATTTTCGTTTGTACTTGATTCTCTCTGGATGTTTCTAGAGACGTCTATCGACCTTGATGTGTTTAGGTATTTATTTGTGCGATTTAAGTACCTATTCGTTACAATATATTAGTATGAATACGTCCGTGCGTTTATTTTGACGGATAATTCATTATTTTATTTTCTAACGTTAGAGTAACATACATTTAGATTTTAGAAATATTTGTTTGTCCATTTGACGATTCTCGTAATTTTTCTCTGGTCGTTTCGTAACCTAAAATCACATGGCATCCTAAAAACAGCATTTAGTAGAAACACTTCCAACCAACTAGTTAAAAATTGTTTAAAATAAATAATTAATCACATCTGTATAGGTATAATAGTAAAGGCATGCGTGCCGGATATTAGAGATTATAATAAAGCAAGTGGCCACGAGATTTAGTGCGAGTGCAGGCCTCACAAGACGTCCTCTATTTTAACACCTTAGCACCGCGCCTGAGGATCGTGGGCGAAATTTATGGCGTCGAGAAATCTCCCTAGCTTTGCTTGCGTATACACGCTTGTTTATTAGCACTATTTCATTGTTGATCTTATGATTTTGCAATACAATAAAATGTAAAGATGTGTCTTTAAAATATAATGGAATGACCAGATAAGCCGATGGTATTTAATATGTGTACCTACGTATTCTATTATCTAGAGTTAATTAAGTTTGAGGTTTTGCTTTCATTTCTTTTTTCTTTTTTTAACGGGTTGCCTTGCAGCTTCCAAAACCGTGTTATCGGTCTCAGGGTACCCAGCGGAAGACGAAGTCTCCCTATTTTATTTATAAGGCTATACCTAACCCTAGCCAGTGGCCAGTTCCGTTAGATGTAAAAGCCTCTAAGTATGGTTTGGCGGATTATGCACATAAGTTTTTAATTATAAAATTTGGTAAATGGCCGGGATCGAACCGAAGTCTTAACCACTCGGCCACCGACGCACTTTCTTAATCGCACAATCTCAATTTACTTACAGCATGCATATATTTGTTATTATACCTATACGTATATTATCTAATTTAAAAAATGCAAAAGCTCTAGCAATAAAAAAGGAACGATCACTCGATCCATTCATACCTACTTTTGATAAATCCGTATACAAATTGGATAAAAACTCCATCAAATGTATGGAGATTCCACTTCTGCCAAATATTAACCAAAACATGAACAACGGGCCCGGAAGGAAACTGCTCTACATTCAATACAACAAAATATTTTTCTGTAGAACAAACCATCAGACTTAATATTATCTTATAGGGGTACTCAGCCTAACCATACATTCTTATCTCGCTTCATCTACATCCCATACAAGATTCTGCATAACATACATATATATATATATATATATAATGTACTTTTTTTTCCTCCTCTAATCTCTTCACATAGGTTATCGCGGTCGCCGTCATGCTGTCCGTCAATGCAGTTCACTTTTGCCTATCTCGATGCGGCTTCTTTCATCGGGCCACACTTGAACTTATCTATTACAAACACATTGGCGTAACTGGTATATGAGAATGTCAAGTGGGATTGGACTCCTCTGTCGGGGTTCCGTAGGTATATTTTTTATTTCAAACTTTACTTGTGGTAACGTAAAGACATAACTAAAAACAATTTTACGATTTGAAAACCAAGATCCAAGAATATGATGAAGAATTCTCAATGTCCTCATGTTTATATTGTTATCTGACTTATGTTACTTGATGAGATATAATTTTAGGTATTATTATGGATATGCATAAGGACAAGTGGCGTCTTCTATTGAAGAAATTATATCTGTCTGTAATAATAAGATTCCGAAATCCTACTAAAAACTAATACTACTAATACTACTACATTTTCAAGATGACACATTCCATCAAACATTATGCAAGCAAGACGCAACATCTGTAATGCACATCTCGCTTTTATTGGATGCCGCGTGCGTGCGATCATAATGACAACATTTCTACGCCAGCCCGCGACGTGCGGTGACCACAATGAATGACGTAGATACACGCGGGGAAGGTTGTGCGGGGAGGGATGGCGGCGCGGGCGCATGTGGTGGTGTGGCCACCCGCGAGACGGTCTCGACCCGCTTCGTAAAGTCTCATTACTGATTACAGTTACGGCATAACTAAACTGATAGGTACTAAATATACAAGGCCGACATTTGATTTTGCTGATAGTATTTTTGATGAAAGTTATTCTTCTGGTGCATTTATTTTTTTATGAAATTAGCACGAGTTTCTTGCGTCTACGCAAAGACATTTAATATAGGTAGGTAAATCTCTTTGCGTCTACGTCACGAATCGAGCAATTTTCTATGAAAACTTATTTACTTAGGGGTTATAAAATGAAACAAAAATTTTACAAATCTGATTTGAGAAGGGACTACTTGAACTTTTAGGATTATTAGGTTCCGAAATTGATGTCAACATTTGACAACAATGACGATACGACGATAATAAAAGCTCGTGCTTTGAAATAAATAAACAATACAATCAAGAGAAATTCTCCAAGTCAAACGAGAAAAGAACAAAACGGGCCCAAACCGAACCGTTTGTGTCCGTGTGGTCCATCCCCGGTCTCCTCACCCCGCGCGTCCCCTCCACAACCCTCTATGCAAATTAGCAGGAGTACACACAACAGATGGATAGCGGAATAAACAAACAGCGTCCTTTGAGCTCTGGAATTCGCATCTTGAGGCGGCAGAGGACGTGATCTGCATTTTTGTTCCCATATTTTTACCCACTACGGCGAAGAGAGGAGTTCGTATGTGGCTCCATGTTTATTTCTTTATTAGAAATTGTAACACGTGTTTTATGACTCACTCTTCCTCTCAGACCACACACGTTCAATAAATATGTTTCGTAATCATTAATATACAGATAAGTGTAAGAAGTGTCTGGCTGCGAGCTGCTAGTGTTTTTTGTAAGCAAATAACGGTAGGTAGGTACGTTCCAAAGCCAAATCTGTCCGTATGTACGAACTTAGTAAAAACTATTAATGCTACTAATGTATCTTTGTAAAAAGTAGAAAAGATTCATCTTTTACGACTTGTAAAATATTCGGGTAGTAAAATTGTTATTGCCAAAACAAACCATATCAATGCGAGATGCGAGACAGAGCCGACATTCCAACTGGATAAAGAAATCAGATGTGCACCTGCCGCAATAAAAACATTACATGAAAACCATTATGCACATCCTACCCATTAAAACTTATCATCGCCACAACCATTTCAAATGTAGCTGTGTATACGAAGGAAATCGTATAGATACTTGGTATTGATTTTTGGAAATTGTCATCACCGTGAATTATCAAAATATGTATGTACAATTGTACATACTTATTAGGTTATTAGTTGTTTCTTGTAACAGCTTTTTAACAGGTGTTTGGTATTTAGTCACATAAAGTAACAGTAACAATATAAGCACATAACTAGTGCATAGCGTTGTGAGCGCGGCCCCAGCACGACGTCTCTCACAAAAAGGCCGGACAATTCAATCCCGATCCTCGTTTTTTGTGCGTCAATAGAAATGTTATACATTTTTTAAGTTTTATTGGTCGTAATTTCACGTGGGGATATTTACGGGCGACCGTGGGCCACCTAATTAAGTTGTTAGAGGAGTTCGGAACGTTTCGTATTGTTTAACAGAGGCGCTTTGTTCCGCGATAAGATTCTCTGAGGTCATTACTTTTGAATATGTTTGAGCGGTCAAAACAGTAGCCGGGGTCGAATAAAATACAATGACCACTTTATACAACATTGTTGTGGAACATACAATGTATACATTGAGTTTTTATCATTCCGCATGAACTACATATCGCTAAAGTTACGACAGAAATAAATATTTGTGCAACAGCACATTAGATCAAGTGGCTTATTTTATGTTTGCGTATATTGCAATAGGAACTAATAGGAATAAGGTGCAGTTTGGACCTCTGCCACCCTCTACTTACCAATTGACCTACGTGTACACAGACACGACTTCCGTTTCGTAACAATTTTGCCTGCGGAACTCCGGAAGCAAAAGCTCAACAACTTCCTTCTAGTAGTGGTAATCAAAAAGTGTGCGAGAAGTTTTACTTTTAAACATTTTTAAGATAAAAGTAAATACACGAAATGAACTTATCTAAATTAAGTAAATAATATAATAAAATAATTTAATTAATTCGGAATATATATTTTAAACTTAATCTATTCATCCTTTTGTAATTACCTACTTAACATTTAGAAGAAAATGCAGATAGATCCTATACGGTTAACTACTACTAGATGTAAACTCCGTCTGTCTGTCTTATTTGGTAAACAAACTTTGCTTATCTTTTAATTGTTAAATTTTAAATGACAACGTATTGAAAAAATACATGCACAATTTGTTTACTAATGAAAACAAGGGTAGAAAAACGGACCTTAGGTACCGTACCTATTTAGACATGGAAGAAAGTCATATAAAATGTATTAAATATTTGTTCATTGTATCGCCCGCATAGGAAATGCATCCTGCTGCCTCATTGTGAATATTTATGAAGTACACTTTACGTAGTAGGTACAATGATATACTATATAAACTGAGGTAGATGCGTGATTGACGCTCAAGCTATAGCAATGCGAATGAGAGGTAAGTGTCCCACTATAAATTTGGTCGCGCACAGTCACGCACAATCCTACGACTAGTGTACATGTCTCTCTTGAGTAGAATAATCCGCAAAAACATCAAGAAAAATGACATCTTGTGTGTTCCGCTTTTGCAGAAATTATACTGCAACTGTAAAGGATAGAAATGATATCTCATTTCATTGGTAAGTACAGAAATTTTATAATTATGGACATAACAATATTTTATTAATAATAATGCGCTGTTGCCAGTGCGCCGCTTGTCTGAGCGAGACGAACGATGCATTTTGTATGAGAGTGATAGAGAAGATAAAACGAAATGGCTGCGACAGACTCAGCGACTGATTATGGGGATGGTTGGCAATATCGGACCTGTCAATAAATTACATGAACCTATTTAAAAAAAATATATATTTTATTAAATGTACGGAAAATGTATATACATAATTATATTTACATTATTATAAATTTATATATTATATTATTGTTGTATGTATAGTATTATGATCTTATTGTATTTATTAATCTTTTAGTCTCCCTAGAAGCGGATTAATAAGAGAAAAATGGATAGAGATAATCAGAACCCAAAGACGAGAATATGATTGGTTGCCAAGTTTTTACTCTAAGATTTAGACGTATGGTGGAAGATACAACCAGCAGTTTTGCGAAGTGGACATATTTTCACATTCTTTGTATATATTTAGGAAAAATATCTGTAACATTCTAAATAGTAGTTAATTATATTTTGTTTAATTTTTTTTTGTATTATTTGTTATTTCTATATTTTTTGGAATTTGCATAAAAATATCTTGTTTTGAATGTATGTTTAAACAATACATTTGTATAAACAAACGTCACTGACTATATGACAGTTATTTTTTAAAAATGTATCTATGTTGTAGTAATGTTTGTTGTATAGTTGTTTGTTGTCCAGAATAAAAGAAATAAAAAAAAATTAAAGACTTAATTTTAAATTATACTACATAATACATAAATAAGTAGCATACTAATGTCCTATACCAAGCCATAATCTACCTCTATGCTAAATTTCATTTAGAACTGTTCAGCGTTCTGAGCGTGATTGAAAGACATTATTACAATTATTTTTACATTATTACATTATATTTATTAGTAAAATAAAAGTTTTTTTAATTACATATTGTATATTTTATTGTTATTCCAAAAATATTTTTAAGTAAAATATTGAGTGTTCCATTTAGACAATCTTCCCCTAGTTCCTCTGGAGAAGGTCACGCTTCGATGACGTGTCGCAACTTTAAAACATATATTTATCTCTTTTTAACAAATGGATTTCGGTATTGAGCTGTCTTTCTCTATCCCTTTCATCGCTTGAATATATAAACGTAAGTAATTAATAGGTAGCTATAGTATTGTTCAAGCTGTTTATTATCTGCATTTAGTATGGGTATAACGTGTCTACTTATAGTACGTCATTGAGTAGGTAAGCTTTTGAAGTTTGCAAAAATATTTATCTATTTCACACTACAGTGTTACAAAATAATGAACCCGTTAATAAATTACCAATTATCTTTGCAGTGTCTATTGAAATCTCATAATTAGGGATGTATCATAAAATAAATAACATATCTTTAGGAGCGAGCGTAACTTTCGCCTCAATGCTAATTGACCAATTACTTCATGCCAATTTGAGATAGCGAAACAAACTTTGCAAAGGAACCTGTTTTCACTAAACTAATTTCCACTTCGTTTTCAAGTTTGGTAAAAAAGTGCGATTTGATTCACACTTGGACTGACATAATATTTATTTTTAGGGATCCTTACCCGAAAGGTACAAATTAAGAGTCCTATTACTAGACCTACGAAGTTCGTCTGTTACAATAAGGCTCTATCTTGCGAACTTGACCAGTTTTAGTTAGTCCGAGTTTCTAGGCGTCAAAATTATTGTTGTACGACCAATATTTACTTATGAATGGTTGGTTACAAAGTAGTGGTACCTAATACCATGATTATAAGCAACTAAGAAGAAATTTATAGGTTGTTTAAGCCTTTTAATAAAGCCATGTATCAATTGTTATTCAGTGAGTGTGACAAAATTATCATTTTAATATCATCAACATCCTGTGCAGTCCGACGTCAAAGACACCGGTGTGGTCGGCAACAAGACTTTCTCATAATTTATTTAGTTTAACTCTATGAATCTAAAGCCCATTGATTAATCTCATAAAGGCATGTATGATGGCTTGTGGATATATTCAATTCACGTTGACGCAGACGGAAGCGGCATGACAGAGTTTATCGTAATTCATTGGTATTCAATACCAGCTTGCATGCCCTAAGTTTGATCGAGCCCGGTATACAATGTAGCATTGATATCGCGAGGAAAGTAAATGAATACGTGTCAAAATGTATTAGGTAAACTTAATATAAAATTAGAATTTAGATTTTGACACAAAAATACTTTAAATCCGACTGAAAGGCGAATGATGTCATTGAATAATCCATTTATTTTAGTAAAAATTCAAATATGTCGATGTACTTTTTAGGGTATCGTACAGCCGAAGAAAAAACGGAACCACTCTTAGGATAGGATTACTCTTGTGTCTGTTTGTCCGTCTGTCACAGCTTATTTTCTGGACGAAAAATGTTGAAATTTGGTAAAAATGTTCCCAATCACGAACATATAACGAAAATAATCGAATTTTGGGGGAAATTAAAAAGTAAACAAAATTTTTTTTAAGTGCATCCATGTGACATCAAATGAAAGGGCTCGTTATGAGAAATACAATTTTTTATAATTTTAAAATGCATGGTTTAAATTATATTAAAGAAAATATTACGAAACTATATCTACGAAACTACCGAGTCTAAAATTTTGAAAAAATAGGAAACATAATGCCTCGCTCATAGTTTACAGGAAAACCTAAACGAAAATAATGTCTTAAAATTCTCACGAAAAAAAATGGTAAAAACCTTCTTCACGCTAGTTCGACTCGCTCTTGGCCAATTATTTGCAACAAACGACACCAAAAAATTTAAAGTTCTGATAAAAGTACAATATTATTTATTTTACACAAACGAGTTTGGTCTTAGTTGATAACTACATAAAGTTCATTTCAGTTCCTTCGTCTCGATCAAATAGTGCGCGTAAAAAGTACACGACGTATTTTATTGTACCTACTAAAAATAAGTTTAGTTGTTATTCAAAATTGTGTGCTACTGCGTAAACTTACGTGATGCCAGCTGTTTATTTGTAATTTTTTTATTTTTTTTTATTTAAGTAGGTACTTATTATTTTTTTATTTTTTTTATTTTAGCGGTAACTTAGGGGGAGTCCGGGAGAGTTGAACCGCTTTTTACATATACCATCATATTTTTTTGTTTATAGAGTTTAGAGAATCGATTATACGTTTTTGCGATACCTTATTATAGTATCTACATTTGTGCATAATTGTAATTTAATATAACGCGCAGGTATAAATTTTATTTGTATTTTTATAAAAAATGAGATATGAGTCAAGTCTCCCCACCAGCAGGGACACTTGAACCGGGGTATGGGGAGAGTTGACCATACTATTTTGGGGAAAAGAAAAATAATTTTCAGATTGAATCATAGCTTTATTAAGTTATCTTATACAATAATTAACTTGCTTTTAGTACTCCCAGCAAGGAAAACATAAAAAAAGTACAAATTTCCATAACAATAAAATTGTAGGTATCAAAATGTTCCAAAATAAACAAAACTACAACTTACAATCTTTTTAAACAAACATGTTATTAAGTACTTATTTTAGTTTTTTTTATTATTAACTTATTTCTAATAATTTTGCATAATTTGCTAGTCTCAAAATTATTGTAAATCAATATGAATTTTTTTTTTAATTTATATCTTTCTCAAATAAACGTTACCTTAACCAAATTACCGAACATTAATTATTAACTCAGATAACATATTACTATCAAACTTTGTAACAATCAGTCTTTATTAACTTTTTTAAAACTATTAAATAATTTCTAATAAATCTTTGATCGGTATCAAAGTTATTTTAAATCACATAAAGGTTTTCTAATAGAAGCGCCTTCCTTAATTTCGCATATGGCATTTTCTAACTCCGTTTTTGTGTATTTTTTTCGTTTGCCTGCATTTTCAGGAGGTTTGTATTGAAAGGGCATCGTGTAGGAAGGTTCTGTAAATAAACATGGAAAATTAAGACAGAAAAAAAAACACTTAAATGATTCATAATTCCTACAAAAGGCGACATGAACCACTGAGCATGTCTCCCGCACCCTCCCTGGTTCAACTCTCCATCTCACACTAGTTTCATATTTAGCTCAAGGCATAGAAAAACCTCCAATCGTAGAGAAAAACTACTCAGCACACCTCAAACTATATTAATCTGGTAATATAATAATAGTAACAAACGTACGTACCTCAATAAACAAGACTGCGATCACAAAATTACCTAATTAAAAAAAAACACTCTGGAGCAACAAAAACACGTTTTACATCATCACTGCTAAATAAAAGAGCTTTGATGCAAAATGGCGGCATACTTATGATTGGCCTCTCGCATGTGACCAATGAACGCATTGACATTCCGTTCGCGCTAAATTTATATATAATTTTGAAAGATGGTTCAACTCTCCAACCTGGGCAAGTCTCCCGGATTCCCCCTACTTTTTCTATCGAGAAAATTTCAAGGAATCGCGTTTTTGGTCCTATGATGCTTAGTGTGTACAAAAATAATGGTAAAGTATTGATTGTCAATACAGCAAAGGTTTATGCGAAGCCATGTGAGGCAATATGGAAAAGCCAATGAAAAAATACTGTCCTTCAGATGGATCAGTTTCTGAAAAGCGCCATACAACTAAGAAAATCCGGCCTTAAGTAAGAGTATATAAATAAATAAGTTGTTTTAGAAACTAACCTTGAACCCAAAGTTGATCTACTCTGGAATGTATCTGTGCCGATTTGAGTCCAACACAAAACGTTGACAGTACTAATATTGCAACAAATAACACTTTTCCCGCGTCCCCCTGGAGAAAGCTGCCCAAGATGAACAGTTGTTCTTGAAGCCACGCTCGTATACACAAGGATGTGCGGCCTCCCTCGATGTTGCCCTGGGAAAAAATAAAAATAATATTTTAATACAGTTAAGACACGGATCGAGGCCCCTGAGAGACAGTGGTGGGGTAAAGTAAAACCACTGCAGTAAAACGCTCATGTATCTACTTATAATAGAAGTATGGAATCCAATGGACAAATGAACATGAACATTCCACTGAGCAAGTGACCTTGACATCTCTGGATCGGTGTCTGCAGGTATAAATATAATGGCAATTGCACATAATACCAATGATGTAGTGTAGACCCCCCATTAGCAAATACCAGACACCCACTCAAATGTCATAGATGGGAACTTAATATCATAAATGCTATAAACAAATCGTAAAAGGTTGTTGAAATACAATAAATAATTTCAAATACATACCAACAAGCAGTGTATTTTCTTGACAAAATAAGCTAATATAGTAATAAAATATATCTACATATCTGGCTACAGTAATGACTGAATGATATTGAATGCATGAGAGAGATTATATTTTATTTGACTAATGTATTTTTTTAATGAATTTCAGACATTGACCAATTGAAAATTGTAACATTGCATTTTTTAAATTGCTGTAAAAATGTATTTTCTTTAATTAGGTTTGTAGAAAGAAGTGTATAGAATTGACGATTTCAAGTGTATCCTGTGTACCTACTAAGAAATATTTATGATCTTTTGAATTTGAATTTGGATCAAAATATAAAACTTCGTGCTTCATGGGTATAAAGGCCGTGATGGTGTGTTTAAGGTTCATAATTATATTCTTAACAGTAGCTCCTCATGACTCATGCAAATCAAAATGGATCCAAACCCCAAGTCAGAAATGAAAGACCATGTAGCTTTTTAAACGTCTAAATAATTTTCTCAGTTGATTGTGATTAATGACGGCGGCAAGAGGCCCCCTGGCGCCAGACTACGGAACCGCTCTGAATCTTGTGAAACGTTCACTAATTACATAATAATAACTCAATCGACGTATCGTGTCGAACGAACGATTACTCGATCCACTACATTATCATGTGATGTGGCCGTATACTCTTATTTTTCTCTGCTAAGCGGGGTTGGATTAACTAGGAATACTTGAAAATAAAACTAAAGTCATTGTAGACAAAATGGAACCCTGAAATACAGAGGTCATTCTTCGACGGTTAAAAGGCAAATTACATTTCGAAACATAATAAAATTGTATGGATATCATTGGTCACTGCATTCCGCCATGAATTTTACTTAGTAATAAAAGGGACAACACGGACTACTTTCTTTGGGAGTTCGTTATCTGAAATTTGAGTCTAATTTGAGAAATGATTTTTGTCTCTATATGGAGACTTCTCAAGTGAAGCTTTAGTTTACAGCTAGTATTATAATAAATTAAGACTAGGTATGTGAATATAGTCTTTTTATTAAAATTTATGGTATGAACGTGTCCGTGGACAATGTCGTCGTAGCCGGGTGGTCGACCGTCGGGCGTGATCGATCGTTGGCAGCGAGACTGCGATATCGGCGACTCTGCACTCGGCTCAGTTGAGGCTAATTGCCGTCATTATTTACTTCACCATAAACACAGCTAATAATGAAACATCAGCCCAAAACTTTACTCTACGTGGAACATAATAGTAGGCAATGAAATAATGAAGTCCACACCAGCTAAGAACGGCAGTTCTAAAGGGATAGCACGAGATTTTTTATTATATCCGTCGACCTAATTTATCAATCAGAATTGACAGCACCATCATCTCTTATCATCAATTAACGTGATTTTGTGAAGTTCCTAATCAGGAATCTTGTGTCAGTAACTCAGCGCTGTTATTAGCTGGCCCGTTCTATAGCAGCTACAGTGAACGCGGGCACGCCTTTCGAACCCGACACAAGCAATTAAATGGACATTAGAGTTGGAGGACTGCAGCGAATTCTTGCGCGTAAATCCAAACAGCCAGGCGTAGGTTCGCTGAACCGTCCGACACAGAAACGGACAAGTAAATAAATAAAATAGTCGTAACTAGCGACAATAATGGCAGACGAGGCGAGGGCACGGAGCGAGCGAAGTGAATGTCGATCGCATTGGGTGGCCGTGACGTCATGGACGGAATGTGCCCGCGCCGCCGCCGCGCCGTCCGCACCCACGTGGATCGTACTCCGTCCATTCAGCCACTGGCCAACGCGTAAACACCTTCACACACACACTCTGAAGGAACTCGTCGCGTATTCTACAACCTACACTCGCCCCGTACTCTTCGCCAATCTCCACTTAATTCAATGACAATAATATTGACCCTAAAGTAATTTTTGGACTTCTGTTAATCTTACACGAGCTATCTCGACTTTTGACCTAAATACACATGTGTAGCAGGTTTGTTAAAAGTTTAAAACAAAAAGATCTCTGAGCTCTCAGCTAACGATGCGCTAATCCGCAATGCGCCGGCGCCGACAATTTAACCATACATCCTGCCGATAAGAAGCTTACCAAAGCATGAGATAATACAAGTATGTTACGTAGAGGTACCTACGTTTACAATGTAAGTACTACTTGTTTTTTCACACTAACGTTTTTATGATTGCACAATTATTAAGTCGTAAATCATTGAGAATTTCGGCTATATGCAAAAAACATTCTGCTAACCAGCTTGCTAAAATAATTATGTTGTTCTTATTTGTGAACAAAATCTTATATATTTTTTAAGCAAACATAGACTGAACTACAATTTATAATTTAAATGAGTAGGTATATGTAAAATACGACATTTAAAATATCTGCTATGTAGCAAACTGTTGTATTTCCTAATATGGGCCTCTCTTTCGACTTGGGAGGTCTTCACACAAAAGCGGATAAATATTCTCAAGTTGGCTAAAAAATACCATTGTCACGATATATTACCGTAGCAGGTAAGACCAGGAGTCTAATCTGTTTTAATGCTGTTTTAAAACTGGAAAAGGGTTTAGAAAAAACTTTGAAAGGTATTCAGACATTGTTTTCTTTGAAAAGTTGTGGAATGAACGTATAAAGTTTTATAACTCGAAAAGTACAACAACGGTTTGGCAATAAAGTACCTATTGATGTTCATAAATTGGGCTTTTTGTGCATAAATATACACATTTAGACAGATATCATGTAGGCCTGCAATATTGTTGCGTACCTACGTTCAAAATTAAATTCCCAGAACCTTACAATTTCATAGCAACACAGATAAGCTCATTCCTGAAGGGAATAAGATTTAATCAAGACATTTATTATTCGAGCAGGTGCTTCTAGAAGTGCGGCGTCTAAGAGAGCGGTTGGTACATCCGCCGGCATTCGCTTGGTGATATTCCGGATCTGCATATAATGGGACGTGGGTGTGGGTCTATTATCTCATATGCATTCATGAGGCGCAACGTTCTATACTGTTTGTATGGCAACATACAACATAGATAAGTCCATTTCATGACCAACAGGCAACAATGTTATATTGATATTTTTGTGTTTTGTTACTTTGTCCATTCACAAAATATTGGTTTTGTATAGAAAAATGTATAGCAATATCAACGTCATGTGATCATGCTTTTTACATCAAGAGGAGAGAGTAGGCATACGATCCTGATCTGAATTTTTCGTCTCTTTAGTACATATTTTCATATTCATCATATAGTTTCGTTTAGGATAAAGAGAGACCCTATATTATTATTTATCCTCTGTCGTTTCGGAGTTTCAATATTTTCTTTAGGTAATATAATTTAATTCAACTATGCATTTTAAAATAATGAAATACGTATACAGTATATTTTGTAAAGTGTAAGGTATTATAATATATATAATAAGGGGGTAAGGGGGAGAACGGAATAAGATCTATCCGACCCCAAATGTCATCCTCATCTGCACGCTTGGTACCCTTTGCTAGACAACAAACGAGGATCTGGCGACCGAGCAATGGCGGTATAACCATACAATACACCTAGCTGAAGACCTAAATAACCTTAAAATGTCTGGTGCAGAAGACAAGGGGAAACAAGGATTGACTCGCCATGGTTAACTTTCTTGGGAACGTGG
Source organism: Nemapogon koenigi (assembly GCA_963924495.1). Classification (NCBI taxonomy): domain Eukaryota; kingdom Metazoa; phylum Arthropoda; class Insecta; order Lepidoptera; family Tineidae; genus Nemapogon; species Nemapogon koenigi. Next base: position 4,575,409 of record OZ004630.1, on the reverse strand, counting down.
CGGATACAATGTGGATTTCGAAGCACGCTACATATTCAAAATATCTTTAGAAAGCTACTTAGTAACATAGACGTCACGTCTCAAACCGGTTCCAACAGCCATATGGCGATACTCTATTTACTCAGAAAAATCTCTCCCATTTTACTTGGCGAATTTTAAGGATATTATGAATGGGTACTTTTTGTGATAAAAGCATTACCACGGGCAATAACTTGCCCCGTGGTACAACCAGTAATACAAATGAGTTGAGAGATGGGACAGAATGGCAACTTTACCTAAATGATCATTTTCTCACCTGTCGGTAAATCTTTGAAAATTTATTATAAAAAATCTACTAAACAGAAAACAAAAATATTCAAATTTGTTTCTTTAGCTTAATCTTTAAAATAAAAATATAAAATTCATAGGTACACTAGTTTTTACTTTACATACCGAATTTCAGTGTATATATTTAGTTATTTCAGAAGATGTAGGTAGAGTAAAGAAACCGGTCAAATTTAAGGTATTTAAATAGCACGTTATCTGTAGTTGTGATAGATACATCCCTCACATGGGGGTAAGCAAAGAGGGTGAAACATCCGTTTCTTCTTTTATACCTACATGGTGGTCGATTCGTAGAGTTCTAACATTTTTTTCGTCATCATAATATCATCGCTATCGAGAGTGTATACCCAATGGGAATTTGACAACATTAGAAATTAAAATATATATTCACTAATTACGTACCATTATAAACTTCCCGTAGAAAAATCAACTAACTTTACTTACTTAGGCCCTCGTAGCTACTAATAAAGAAGCAAGGGCAATGGTGTAGAAAATATCTAAGGAGGTGAAATCGTGTGTAAAAACCACGTGTTGCGGTCACCTCACGCGCCGATTAAACGATCGTGCCCCTGAAATTTGATACCGCTTCCACCTACCGTTTTGCGGTTAGAGCTGAAAACCTTCTAGACACGAAATATCATTTTAATAGAATATAAATTAATATTTAAACCTGTAGAGATTCAAGTGCGGATACAGGATTTCATCAGATCAATGTTAAGGGGAGGTTAAATTTTTGTGTGAATTTAGGTACATACATAACTAAAAGAAGATAGATAATTTGTTATCTATGTAACACTTGCATTAATGCTGTTTTTATTTGCCTCAAAAAAAATTAATAAAAACCCACAACATTTTCGCGATATTATAAATTGGTCAAAATAAAGTACTTTGGGTGTGAGATAAAATAAATATATATATGCAATATATACACATAGAGGTAGATATTCATAGTAAAAAAATAGCCAGAACAAAAATATGAGTCGCGTATTATAAAATTTGGGTTTTCAAGAAAGTTTATCAGTGATAATATTTTTAAATACCCATTAACGTGTCGTGCTTAGTTTATGAGTTCAATGTTTAAGTTTTATTGACATCATAATCAATAAGTAAATAGTTAAGTTTATTTACCCATATTTACCACTATTTTCATTCCAAACAAAGGTGAAAGAAAATTTTGCACATTATTCTGTGACTGTGTGATCTAGAAAAGAAGAAAGAAAAAAAAGCACAAAACTACCTAATACAGTTCATTCACTACAAGTTGACTCTACGTAGGTAATAGATACGAATATTAACTGAAGGGGGCATGCTTTATTGAATGGTCTGTATGTACTTTCTTTTAATTGATCTAAGATGTACTCTTATTTTTCAATTTCCAAAAGTAACACACATAGTAGCTAACCAAGCTACAAATTAATTGAAGGTGTATATTTTCATGTCGAGCTGTAATATACCAATAGGTGTCCAACCCTTATTCGACAGGATAAACCTTGACTTAAAAATATAAATGAAACAGCCTCAGAGGAAACAGCATAAAACCGAGCAAACTCGAAAGCAAAAGCTAGTCATTAGGTATCCAGCACAGCTGCCGACCGCCGGCACGCTCATTGTTTGGACAAAGACAAAGATAAATGGGAATCACAAGGGGGAGTGAGATGCAACACAAACCTAAAAGGAAAGGAAGGGAAATTAATGTTTATGGAGAATGAGAGGGATGCAAGATCGGAAACCACAAGATGTCTCAATCCATGAGCCGCTGTGGTCCGACCGACATAAGACTACAATGTAAAAACTCGTGAGGAATATTTTGTTTCATTGTAGAGGCAATTATCTAATTTATGTATGAATTATACGGTTGGAAAAGCATGCAATTAATTATAATGTTGGTATTTAGAATTAAGTGTTTTAAAATTTAAAGACTTTATTTTAAAATGTTGCGTAGGTATAAACAGGCTTTTCAGTGGTCTGTTTTCAGGGATAAAAATACCTATGTATTATTTCAGGATTATACTGAATCTAAGAAGGTATTACCTTACTATCTACTTTCCAATTCCTTTCTGCCGTTATGTACCTAGTAACTACCTAGTTAGAGTAATCAAAAAATCCTTAACAGTACAAACATTTAACAAACAACAAAAACTTAATGGAGAGATAATATCGAAAAAGACAAGAACCAATAAGAAACAACAAACAAGATCATTTAATTAAAATCCATTCTGGTTATTGCGTTGCTGCAACAACAAAATACTACTATATTTAGCGGTTTTGCCTCAAAGGCGGTCTGTTGCGATGATGTCTCTATCGGCGCCGGGCTGCGCGTGCGCCGACCCACGACATACAACCACCCGCCGACTATACCTTAATTGCTTCATCTCTTATACAGCCTACTCAAAAACTTTACTTTATTCAACCTTTACTGTATGTTATTATCTTCACGAATAATAATTTGCTTTAAGTGTTTACCTATTATATGTGAATTGTGAGGGCATAGAGAAATACAGCTTTTGGAAATGGAGCTTTAACTGTGACTGTGAGTAAGAGCCGAAAATATTTTCTGTGGGAAAATAACAAAATCATAGCAAATTAGGATCGCAAAAGATATTAGTTGGAAATTTGATCATTGACTGGATATACCTAGGCAAAAATAGCCATTTAAGCCATTAGCCATCCATTTGATCCATATATGCCATATGTACTAAGTTTTTGGCGGGAAAAAATCATATTAGTTTATTTTTTTATAATATTTTTAATAGGTTTATAATATATTTTATGACATTAAATTCCATTAAAATATACCGTTTGAACCGGTCAGTAGCAGTACCTTACCTAGTTATCATGAATACCTACGGCATTAAAGGGTAGGTAGGGGGACTTTGTACATAAAAAAATTAATGATTTTTTTGGTGAAAAAGCAATAGGTATATTGTAGTTACGTACTACCTACGCAGTATGTGATAAATTGTGGCAGGTATTGCAAGTGTTAGACCACCTCGGGCGCTCGACGGCGTTTCTAGGAAAGATACCTTCCCCGAACCAGCGCGAACCTTTTTGGTGTCGCACAATAACTACATGCCGTTCGGAGCAACAAATAAACTTCTTTACAGAATACTGCCTCTGTTCTTACAACATGAGTTACCTATACACATATTTCACAAAAAAACACAATAAAACTACCAAATTACTCGAAAGTCTCCAAACTGTACCTTTTCACTACTGGGGGGTAAATAATTTTCTCTGTATTTGTGAAGTAGGGTAAGTAAAACTCTATCTACTTACCTAATAATTCCTATTCAAAATATATATTTAGGTTTAGAATAAAAAAATAAATCCCAAAACATAATTCTATTGCACAATTAGTATCGGGTGTCAGATTGGACAGTAGGTATATTTGATATTATAGAGGTTATGTTTATATCGGTTACGAAATATTGATTATGGTCATTGATGATTTGATGGTCATTCTCATTTCACTGCAAGGTCCTTCAAAAGCGGCCTTGGTAGTACCGTCGGCGGCCGGCAGCGGGCGCCACCATTCTTGCCACTGCCGACCACTGACATTCGCAGAAAAACAATGACACGTGCAATGCAAGTAGCAACATTGTAATGACAGTCACCTTCTCGAGCTCCGACAATGCGAGAGCTGCGTCCACCCAGCTGGTTCTCACGTAGAGGTCGGCAGCGTGGCGCGCCTCCGCGGCCGTTACGGACTCGCGCGCGCCCGCTAGCCGAGCGCTGGCCTGCTCTGTCTCAACCACCATGCTCCAGGAACCACTACGACGGGCACCCGTCCCTTGCCGCGCGCTGTCATATCACTCGTTGCCACCGCGTCTCATACCACTCGCGCACTCGCGGCTCGCGACTTATTCACACACTGACACACAACCTTCCGCGAGACTCGACCGACACTGATTGTCCGATTGTTTGCGAAGCCGCCATTACGACAGCGGGTGGCGGGGGGTGCGGCGGGCCGAACTTGCCTGAATACAACCGAACGCGCCCGATCGTAGGCCACACACGTGAGCGCCCTATTTCGCTCGCACTCTGTCGTCTCGCTCGAACGCCGCAGCCTCCGAGCGGCAGGAAGGAAGAGCTTAGTAGAGCTTTCAGAGAAACTTCTGATTCTCTTTGGGAGCGAAGCGACTCTCTAGCTAGTCAATCAAATAGAGCGTTTGAGAAACAACTACATGTATTATTGTCGTTACAGTAGTAATAAAAAATTTAATCAGGGTCGTGACGTAAATAGTTATAAAGTACATACCTACAGGTTAAATCAAGTACCTACAATACCTACATAGTATCAGAAAACTAAATACTGTAGGCAAGATTGTTTAACATTGCACATAGTAAAGCCAGCCTAGTGTTGCTGCAATAGACAAGACTAGGCAGCCTAGAGGCATAGTTAGAGGTCTAATCATGTCTAAGGAGTGGCTTACATTTCGACCTAAATACTTACTTACTATTTATGTATAGATTTTGTATGATTGTAGATAGCAAGTTGAGTGTTGTAATATTTTTTTACTACTTTACTTTTACACTTGACAGTTGAATTGACGAGGTCATTAGAGTGTTTCGATTTACCCCTATTTGTTTACATTTGGCCACATTGACCCTAAGTTTGGTAAGTGTTAGAAAGTAGGTAGGTACGTCGTAAGTCGCGCAATGCCACTTCAAAGGTATATTTACCAACTAAATTTCCAACAAAAGTTATTACACGCTCACAATCACCACAAAGCGGCGACGTTTGCTGCCCAAACATTCCCTCTGTGTACAGATAATAAAGATGGATCAAACATTCGGACACACCATATCATTTTGTTTACAGAGTTTTCTGAGTAAAAAGTCGGGCAAGAGCGCCCCTGGCCGTGCTCGGGCGGCGGTCTCTTTGATGTTTACCGACATAACTTTGCCGCCAGCGGCGATTTAACTAATGAATTTATTTAGCTGCACCATCCCCGTGCACTCTCACTGCATCTCTGACGACGCAACTCACAAACTTTACTCTACTGACTCTAGTAATTAATAGTCTACAAAGTAGTCTACCTACATTATCCTAGGACGGGTAGGCAGACAGAGGCAATCAATTACTACGATATGTACCAACATAATTTAATGTCTCTTAAAATAAAGGTCAATTGGTCTAGTAAATGCGGCATCATTAAAAAAAAGTGTATAATACATATGTTGATCAATTCTGTCGACGCCGATAGGGGACAGGTGTGATGCCATTGTACAGATGTCATACATTTCTTTATTTGGCCACAAACTAAGGAATCCTGAATAATTGATACTAAGTATTGCATCATTTTGCTCCATGAAATTTAAATCTGGGACCATCTGTTACGTGGGCCGAATCCCAAACCTAAACATACTCTGGTGCATGAAGGCTGAATACCGAATTACCGACCGGTTTGCGGATTTGTGGCCTAGCATATGGTCACCTGTAGATACCTAGAGAGTTACAAATATTCCTATAGCGAGTTAGAAATTTTACTATAACCATTCTAAAGCCCCTAACGAAACATTTCTTTTATTCTTAGTACCTACCTAGGTATATGACATGGGGATATTCATAAAGAACGATTTCTTTTGCTTATCTCTAAATTATCAACAATGTAGATGGGGAAAAAGGTACTGTCTCATTGAATTAATGTAAAAACTCTCAAATTTTATTTATTTACTAATTTATGTACATTTCCATCAATTTGTTTACAAAATAAATAACCCATTGATCACAAAAGTTGTAATTTATGTTTATTAATTCAATGAATACGGCCTAAGTATTCATTTCCCATAGAAATTTGAATATAAATTGATTTCATATAATCAACAATTTAGAAACATAATTTATTTTAAGCCAAGTGTGTAAAAATTTAAAAACTTTTTGTAAAATTTTGATTTTTCTTCATTAATTTTAGGATATCGATTAAAAAAAATATGTGGCCATAATAATATGTACATATATGAGAAAACCATGAAATTACAGGGTGGTCCCTGAAGGTTCTTTTATTGACCTCTAATATAGTCCAAATTCGTAAACCCTTTAGGAAAGGAAGAGAATGTTGAAACATGACGGTCCCTTGACGTTGTTATCGGACAGAACCACAGATAAACATAAATTTGTCCATCGAAAACAATAAATAACTTGGACACTACTTTACGTTAAGCATAGCATGGATTGGTTGGATACTTAGTTGAATAAGAAGCCTCGATAAATTAATATCAATGATGCAGAAAGTTCTATTGTGTTCTTTTCGAAAATTGACTACAAAATGTTTGAATTTTTATTAGAAATAATTTATAAGATTAATCGATGGCTGGGCTCCTATATCCATAATTTGTATGGGGATAAACTATTCCCAATTTCTCTGTAAATAATCCACCTGTGTCACTGTTATTTAGCATTCAATATATCTAAGTGAATGTAAATGGAATTGTAAAATGTAGAGAGTATCCATATATTGATATCGTTGTTTTAATTTAGATGCAACAGTGTAATAGAGCGGCGACTATAGGCAATATAAAATTTCAATTACTCACAAAACTATTCGGCTCCGAGATGTTTGATAAAAGCGTTAATTATTTTATCTTCATTAACGTCTACTTCTCTTGATTCACGGGTTTCATTAGTGGGGGATAATGGAATTATACTTCACATCAAGAAGTTGGTAGCATATCGTGGATGGAGATATTGAAAATTATTATATTGAATATTATATTGAAAATTCTGTATTTACAAGATGGATCTCATATTATATAAGTTCTTAAGTTTTGTAGAACTAAATTAAAAAATCCTAAAATATAAAATCATTATTATTACGTCCTCATCATAGGCCACTTCTGATCAAGAAAAAAAACGGCCTTAAAAACCAAAGTGTGCTTTCCAAAAGCAAATGCACAAAGTCACTATAAAAAAATATACCCAAATCGCTTCAAGTGTGCCTATAAAATTTAAAGAGTTCTCGATTTCTCCAGGATCCCATAATCAGATCCTGACCTGATGACCATGGGACCACCTGGAAAGTGTATACTTTCAAACAAAATAAATTTTCCAAATCGGTCTTCAAGTAATCGGGGAACATACATAAAAATTAAGATTCCGACGAATTGAGAACCTCCTCCTTTTTTTAAAAAGTACGTATTATAATAAAAGGGGGAATACGTGAAATTCGAAATGTTAGTAACATTATTTTTAGGCATCAACCTGCACATTTATGGATTTATTTGGTGAATCGTTCGAGTTATATTAGTAAACACCCTTTTTACATGACATGACATATACTAATATACCAAAATATCTCTATGACGGAAAGCAGATGTATTGTATATACAATTTGGCAAAGGTATCGAGACAATGAATTGTAAATCGCCATCAAGCACGTATTAGAGTTTTATGTACTGGCTTATTCAGTTGTCACATTGACAAATGTGGCGGTGCGCACACGCAATACAAACAAAGTGACCGCCAGCCGTCCAATGAATCCGAAACGAATGATCGGATTTGGTGATCCGCGACATGAATAACCAATGGCCGCTTCATGGGGAATTCATGATGCGTTTTAACTTTCAGATTGTTATCTTTATTTTTAACCGATTTCGAAAAAAAAAGGTTCTCAATTCGGACCGTACTTTTTTATAACATCGATTACCTACTTCGCCAGTTGTAAACCGATTTAGATGGTTTCCTTTTTAATCAACAGATAATTCTTCCGGATTGGGCCCATTTTTATCTCATAGAAATTGGTTTATCAGTTCTCAGAAATTTTGAAAAAACTGACTTCTTAAGTCAATTTTTCTTAACATCTCTTATCTTTCTGAAATATGTACCGATTGTGACGACTTATTATTTAAGGATATAATAATTTCTCAACATTATCTCACATACATATGACGAAAATTAGTTCAGTAGTTTATGAGAAAATCAGAGAAAAGCGTAATGCGAGTTGTAAATTTTCGTATCGATCGACGGTTACGGGTACTTGCTGCGCAGGATGCACATGGTTCAAATACCATCCAGAGCGGCCTTTTTTTATTTTTCCATCATTTAAAAATATATTTCTCAAAATCAAAATTTGCAAAAATCACTTAAAAGGGAAGAATATACCTTTTTAAAAAAAGTAAACCGACTTCAAAAATTGTGTACTGAAAAACAAGAAATAATTCATATTTCATTGTAGAATTTGAAGACGTAACGTTTCTTACTTTTCAGTGCACAATTTTTGAAGTCGGTACACTTTTTTTTCTAACTAACTCACCTGTTCCTATCAAAAACCTGTCTTTATGATAGAATTATTATTATTATGTATTTATGATTTCATCTGTTGATATTTGAATATTACGACAAAAATCCTCCATGAATAAATAATATACTTGCATACATATCAATAAGACATATTGCGCTTTAAATATTCGATTAACATCTCAACTCGGTCGACGACGTCTCAATTTCACACAAACCTTCCTGGAATGCCGATACACGTCTCTATTGTGTGCCTTATTCGGTATATCTCAAAATTTATATGAATATGAAGAAGCGACCGGCTAATTCTGTAATAGGACACTTTTTGAAACGTCTAGATGTCTTTAAATATTAAAGTGAAATAAATAATTATAGATAGTTAGAGGGCAGGCACTCTTCTGAAAACAATACTTACTTAAAATTTAATAAGCAGGTATGTTTATATTCTTATATAATGATTGGAGATATCGATATTTGGACCATACCAAGAAGTTTAACTAGTAGGTAAATCCTAATAATATTATAAACGCGAAAATTTTGTGAGGATGGATGGATGTTTGCTACTCCTTCACGCAAAAACTACTAGAGTTTGATGAAACTTTACAATGTTATAGCTTATACATCAGAATAACACATAGGCTATAATAAACAAAAAAAATGTCCGCGGTAGCATACCATATTGTAACCGTGCGAACTGCGAAGCCGAGAGCGGAGTCACTAGTAATAGATATCCACAAATCCCGATTTCGTTAATTAACTGTAACATTGGAATCAATAGAGAGATCTACGTCGCGATATTGAACACCGCAAATGGGGTGGTACCGGGACATTTTGACACTTCGGTCGTACACTCCACAGGGAGTCTGAACCGCCAACAGTCTTCTTGGAAACTTTCTTGGGGTATTAAATGTCTATCGTACAATAGAAACTTTACTATGTACATCATTACAGGATATATTTTGGATCCAGGGTAAATATGTCGATTTACCGGGAAATATATAAGTAGAACAAATACAGATCCCGGGTTCGATCCTGGATCCCGGCCATGTACCAATGGGTTTTTTAATTAAAAACTTATGTACTAAACAAATTTTGGTATGGTAAAGTAAGCTGTGTTCGATTTTGTAATAAAATATTCATTTAATCGGACAAACCCACAGAGCACACTTAGAGGCTTTTCCATCTAAATATATCTCAACAGAACTATAGTCACTCGTTAGGTATTAGGTATAGCCTCACAAATACCATCGGCTAAACGAGGGAGACTTGGTCTTCCGCTAGGTACCCTGGAACCGTAACACGGTTTCGGGAGCTGTAAGACAACCCGTAAAGAAAGAAAAAAAACAAATAAATTTTGTTCACAATAAGCTTCGAAACAGGTGAACTAATTTTGATACAATTTTCATCAAAGCGATCATATGTATTTAATTTTCTTCTTTTTTTTTTCTTCACGGGTTGCCTTACAGCTCCCGAAACCGTTTAACCGTGTTACGGTTCCAGGGTACCCAGCGGAAGACCAAGTCTCCTTCGTTTAGCCGATGGTATTTGTGAGGCTTTACCTAACTAGTGGCAAACAGATTGAAGTATATTTAGATGGAAGCCTCTAAGTGTGGTTTGTCGGATTATGTACATAAATTGGTACATGGCCGGAATCCGGGATCGAACCCGTGATCTATCTAGGTATGTAGTTAATACCAGTTTTTAACCACTCGGCCACCAACGCACCATATGTATTTAAATGTTTCATAATTAATGTGAAAGCAAGAATATTGCTTGCTTTTTTCCAGAGGATTATGTACCGCGCTACTAAGTTAGACACCTCAAATTACTTATTTTGATAAAAAGGAAAACGCGCGGACGTAGTTTTTCACTATTTATTTCACTTTTTACTAAAATTATGTAAAAATTACATACATTTATAGGTAGTAAAACGTTTTCTCAGTGGAAATGCACGATAGCTTGCGGTAATTAATCCTCCTGTACTTATCTCCGTGAAATATTTCACCTAAATAAATTAATCCTGTAATTTACATGCTAATTAGTATATCTATCTATTCTATCTATCATCACGCCTTTTATTCCAAGAGGTGCCCCTCAATTAGAGACAATCGCATGCCATTTGCTACGGTCTTGACATACCGCTTTCGCTTCCTTTATATTCATTTAATCAATACATTTTTTATTTATGTTCAATAAAAGTACGCCTAGGTCTTTCTCTGCCGGCATTTCCTTTCACTTCAGCCATATATTCAATCTTTCATCCTTCATTCTTTTAACGTGTCCTAATTAGGTATAGTTTGAATTGGTAGGCATGTTTCATCATTGCATTGCAAGTTTTAAACACTCGTTAGTCTTTACGCTACATAAAATAAAAAAGCATTCGATTGTATGGTACCAAGCAGCATAATGTATGTAAGTTGAATTGAATGAGGTTCTTCTACAGTAAAAACCGTAACAATGAAGCCTCAATTTTCACGGTCGCGTCGGCTTTGCACAAGATTGAGACATTTTGAGTTTTTCACACACATTTCACTGTTTTCAATAAATTCTTAGCCGAATTTTTGTTAACAGTTTCAAACGAAATACGATCCTGTGATTTCTAAATATGGCAATAAAGGGCAGGTGAGGATCTGGATTTTTTTGTAGGTGTTATTTCAAATGTTCACGTAGGAATTAAGTGACATGAAGTCTGGATTTTATTAGGTCTTTGTGAACAATTATTTTAACATACAGAGTGAATACGTATCTTTAAAGCAATCATTATTATAATAAATAAATAAAAATATATAGGTATGTGTAGATAGGATCATTCATTCAGCATACCTCTCTCAAACCAAACTTGAAATAAATATTACAATCTATCTATCTATTATCACGCCTTTCATCCCAAGAGGGGTAGGAGACAATACGCCATTTGTTACGATTCTGACATTCTACGTAAAGACCGCATTTCCACTGCATTTATCTTACTTTCATGCTTCTTATTAAATACCCAAGTTTCGCTTCCATAATAAGTGATGGAACTAAAATAGCATTGTGTTTATTAATTTTACTTTTAGTTGTAAGTTGTGTATTTCTGCATACATTGTTTAGTCCACCAAATAAATACCTTGCTTCCCGCTTTCACTCTCCTTTCAATTTATAAAAATGCATTATATAACATATTATAAGTAGGTATTTATGATAATTTTTAAATCCTGAAAAAATGCCAAAAATATATCTTATCAAATTTTAGTTTTTATATTTCATGAATAGTTTCAGAGAAAATTGGCTATGCTCGGAGAGGAAGTGTGATCTTCAGTTTTCACTTACGTACCTGACTAAATCGATAAATGTATTCTACGATACACTTATCCTAGACAAATTGATGGATTTATTGCGAACTCCTACCGAATACTATTAAAGTGATATTCTCATTATCATGTGGCGCCTAACACCAGTTCATGTCGCCATAAACTTGAGGACAAAACTCGAATGCAAAATAGTGTAATTAGCATGATGGAATAGCAAGATATATGGTGAGGGATATTTAAATGATCGATTATTTTTCATTTTCATGCTTCTCGTTCTGCAGTAACTTTATATACCTAGGTACTTTTTTTCTTATTTACGGGTTGCCGGTTATGTTATGGGTCCCCGAGTACCCAGCGGAAGACAAGTCTTCCTCTTTTAGCCAATAGTATATGTGCAACTATACCTATACCTAACGAGTGACCAGTTCTGTTGAGGAGGTATATGCAGAAACAATCGAATATCATTTGTTACGATCCTGACATACCTCTTTCGCTTCTTTTATATTCATCATACCTTTCATACATGCTCGGCGATTGTGTGTACTTTTAATATTTCTATCGATCAATGTATTTTTTATATGTTCAATAAAAGTACACCTAGATCGTCCTCTGCCAGCATTTCCTTTCACTTTAGCCATATAAACCTTTTTAGTCAATTCATTCTTTCACGTGTCCAAACCAGCGTAAACTACTTTTCTTCATTTTGTCACAACATTATCTTTCACTCTGCATTCTTCTCTAATGACATCTTCTGTATATGATGAAAATGAGGTATATACTTAAATGGAAACCCTCTAAGTATGGTTTGTTGGATTATGTATATAAGTTTTTAATTATAAAAAAACCCATTGGTACCACACAGACATAATTTGTTTAGTAGGTAGCCAATGAAACATCGGAGGTTTTAATTTTAATTATTTCTGGGAAAGACCTTCTATTCGTTTCTGTTTCTTGAGGTCTTCCGCATTGGTAACTAATTATAGTAAATTTTATATCAAAATAATTTCGAGAATTTAGTTGGATGTAAAATTAAATTATGTGCAGTTGAAGCTTATGCTAGAATTTTTGCCCTAGGTTTTGCTAACTAATTGCTTACTCTATTCTTTTAAGGAAGGGGTGGGTGACACTTTTGTTTTTTAAATTTACTTTAGAGATGTGCACTACATGACTTTTTATTATTATATTATATTATATTATTATATTATATTATATATATTATAATCGATTTTTTTAACCGAACTTCAAAACAGAAGGAGGAGGTTCTCAATTCTTCGGAATCTTTATTTTTGGATTTTTTTTTTGTTTGAAAGGGTATACTTCACAGGTCGTTCCATTTTTTTTAGTGAAAATTGGTTCAGTAGTTTTTAGAAATTTTGAAAAAACTGACTTTATAAATACATATTTCTTAATATCTCGATGAAATATGTACCCATTTTGACGACTTATTTTTTTAAGGATATAATCTTTCGACATTATCTTACAGACATAATGACGAAAATCGGTTTAGTAGTTTTTCAGAAATTCAGTAATTTGTCTCTGTTTACGGCTGAAAATTATGTATCAGAGAAAAGCCTTAGCAACGGTTGCTATTGACACGAAGTTGTCAATTTTTATATCGACGGTGGTCTAACGGCTAAAGGTAATGGTGCAGCTCAGGATGCAAATGGTTCAAATCCCATCCACAGCAGTATTTTCTTTTTTTTTTATTTGCGTTATTATTTGTCTCTCAGGGCAGCAAAATCACTTAAAAGGGAAAAATAAATTAACTTTAAAAAAAAAGTGTGCCGACTTAAAAAATTTGCACTGAAAAGTAAGAAATAATAAATATTTCGTCGTAGAATTTGAAGACGGTTGGTGCCAAATTAGAAACAACTTAGTTCCCAAATTCACTAATCTAGAAGACAATTCATTAGGAACCTACGATCATCAGTACAAACATAGATAATATTGAACTTAGATGTTTATTACTTTGTATCCTAATTTCGCACCAACCGTCTTCAAATTCTACGACGAAATATTTGTTATTTCTTACTTTTCAGTGCAAATTTTTGAAGTCGGCACACTTTTTTTTTAAAGTTAATTTATTCTTAGAACAAATTATAATCGATTGAAATAATAATATTTTCTTTATTTTAACATTGACATGATTTCGGAATGATAATGTAATTACAAGATTATGTATATTCTATGTTTAAAACACTATTTTGTTATTATTTTTACATACCTAATTGCGTACATATTTTATCTGAAACCGACAGATACGGACTCTAGAAATAAAATGGTAGTAAATTATTATTTATTAAGCATTTTACCAGCTTTGAGTACTAACAAGCGAACTATACGTATCGATTCGATTTTTAACTGACTATACTTTTTTCAGTAGTCACATCACTTTTAAGTACCTAACCCAATTTTTGCAATGCACATAATTTATTATATTTCTTTCATAATGGCAATTAATTGCGAAATCTAACAAGCGGATGTGTCACCCACGCCTTCATAGAAATATTAAAATATACTTTAGATTATAGTCTGGAATAGTACATAGGCTACTTTGTATCCCGAAAAAAATATGGTTCCCGTGGGATATATTTGTTTTTGTTTTTCACGGAATTTGTTGGTGTGTGCAGCGAGAGGAAGGTTTGTATGTTATATTTTTTCTAGTTTTCTATTATTTGCTAATCCATAAATTAACAACTTCATTTAGTGATAAGAATTTTAAATGACTAATTTTTACAAGAAATCTTGTCACAAAATGTGCAGTTGTAATTCTAAATTCACAATAAGCGCCTCTATATGATCATTATTCATTTACATAGGCGTCTCGAAAGACTCGTAAAATGTGTTTACTGCTGTATAAAATGGCAAAAACAATAAAACCATGCGCGTGTTCCGTTGTTGAAGAGACGATTTCCTACACGCGTGGAGGCGCGGCGCCAATGTAAAACTCGATCGTAAATCAATTACTTCTGTACGCGATGTCACAATTTCCTCTTCTGCTGTTTACACATATCCAATGTTATATTTACGATAACAACGCGCAGAGGAAACGAGGTGCACTCTATATGCACTTTGCATAAAAAAGACCAAGTGCAAGACTTGAGCCCTAGGTTCCGTATTGTAATATATAGTAATTAATAGCTTTCTGCCCCGGCTTCACCCGTGGTTCCCATTTAAACATATTATGGTCTTGAGTTCAAACAAAAATCTAATAGAAAAAGCACTTTCAGTATTTCCAGAATTTTACAATTTTCCGGCCAACTTATCTAATTTTTCTTTCTTTAAAAACCTGATTCGGACTTTTACGAACATTAAAAAAATTACCAAAGCGGTCCAGCCGTTCTCAAGTGATGTGCTTACCAACGAATAGCATTTAATTTTTATTTACAAGAAGATTGTATAATCTAGGTACTATAGAGAAATTTAAAAATGAAGTCAGTTAATTAGGTATCAAAATCGTAATCTCTATATTATTTCTCAAAGATGTTTTTTGTCGGTATTAGTATCTAATTTTTGATACGCCATTTTGATGTTTATTTTCCCTCAAATTACGACAAATAAACAAACAATTCAAAATTTAATGTTTCTTTTAAAATTAGACTAATTTACTTATTTCGTAAAAGACGCTATGTATTGGAGATCAATTGAACTGTGATAACAACATCACTAACGGTGCGAAGTATTCTCACGGGCCATCCAGTATTATTTAAGAAATTTCTAAAAAGGGAATTTTTTATACCACCAATTAAGTCCTATAACTTTTTTTCAACCTTACTAAAAATGGCTTGTGATTGTGAAAAATTTTCAATGTGTTTTAAATGCGGTAGAAAGTATCCAAATGATCATAAAAACATAAGTTCTCGGGTAAAGGAAATGGCATAAAGGAAGTCTAGCTGTATTTCTTGGCAGGCAATCACACTATACATATAATTATTTCTCTACTATAAATTAAATGCATGCGTAAACCTATAATAAAAGTACTTTTATTAGCCCTGTTTATTTGTAACTACTACATCCTTATACACAGTTAATGGTTTGACTTGGAAATTTTATTAATATCAGTCTAAGAAAAAATAGAGTCTGCTTGCCTTGGAAGAGGAATCAAGGTGAATTTCTTGAAGCTTTTAGGATCAAATTTCAGCTTCCATGCAGCTTTCCAGCTTGTCATGATTTTTTGGGAAACTGGAAGCTATTAATTCTGATGCAAAGCAGATCTAGTGGTTAACCCATAGATGTAGTATTCTGGCGCTCTACAAGATTGGTAATGTCGCGATTAGAACTAGACCAAAAAATTAATACATCAGTGAGCATGGCAAATGTGTAATTCTGTGGATTTTTCATCTTAGATGACTAACATCCAGGGACTGCACCGTGCACTGCATTAAGCATACTGCATAATTAACACGTCTATTAAACACTAAATTATACTTTAAAACAGGATATTTTACAAAAATAAGTGAAATTACTACTGAGGCTAGGCTGTTACAGTATTCAAAAGACGGTCTTGTCTATCTGTCTCGCTTTAACATACGCGTATCTATGCTCTGTCTTTTTGTGTTGCCAATCTAGTAGAGCGCCCGAGCGACTATACTAAATTGAGTTAAAGTTAAACTAACGATTTTTCAAATTATATTTATATTAAAAAACCTAAAGTTATTGTATAAAGTATTATAATTTCACTCCAGGAAAATTATATTAATACCGAAAGCACTTTCGTATCATTTGTTTACCGTATAAAATGCAATAAAACGAAGCCAGTAATGAAATAGTAGCGAGCAGAAATGTCCGCAACCGTCCATAAAACGATAGCTGGGATACATCGCTCCACAGAACCAAATAAACTTAACGAAATTATCTACAATTTATATTTAATAACAGCAGCGGGCCTTCTTGGGTGGTCCGGAGTCCGCCGCGAGCAAAGCCGGGCTAATTGGATAAATTGCCGCGTTAGATGAATGATAAACAAATTGTTCTTGTTTACTATTACGTGCTATTGCGTAACTACGCGACTTCTACTCGTATGGACACTCTGCAATCAATCCGATCTGAAATTACCTTTTCATTGCTATGTATATTCTTACCTATTAATTTATTTACTGATTACTAGAATCGCTTTAGAATACGAGTTGTCTGGAAGTGTGCTCACTTATCGGTCTGTTAAATTATAGTATAGAATTATTAGAATATGGATTTATAACAATTTGAATATATATATAATGCTACCGCGGACTTTTTTGTATATCCTTTTATTCTACAAAATTCTTCCCTATATAATTTTGTTATATCTCTTACGGATTACGATATAAAACAATGAAAACGCACTGGAGCTAACTTTTCCCCGACTTGGGCGACTTGATTCACTAATTAATATTGTTAATTTTTAGCTCCTAAACATGATAGTTTAATACTCGTAAGCCTTCCCCCTGAACAGCCTATGTAATTGTGAAACCACAAGGAAATCCATTCAGTTAGTTTTGCGTGAAAAGGGCACAGACGGACAGACAGACGCGACGGGGGACTATTGTTAGTGATGGTGATACAGATTCTCTTTACTGAAATACATGGGGAGGTTGGCACTAGTATGATTCTTTACAAATAAGATTATTGACATTGGATCTCTTCTCGATCATCTGATTGCTTTGTCCAATATGTGAAAGGACAGCTACCTGAATGCAGAAAGGTAATGAATATTTATTAATCTTTTTCTAGATTCATCCAGAAAGTTATCTCAATCTCCATATCCAAATCCATAAAATCATTTATATTTATACTTTATAATACTGTGCAATAAGGTAAATCCTTACATTCATAACTCTGTCTGAATATCCCTAATAAACTTCTGTAAACTTAAATTAAGTACTTATACATTGAATAAATTGTAAAAATAATTACAACTTAATAGCTTGTAGGTCATTACAAATAACATATTAACCATAAAATGACTGCAGTCGGGAACACAGATGCTATAATATCAAGTTATAGTTTTACAAAAGGACTTTATTTCTTTTAAACTTTTCTTAATTCAATAAAAAAAAATGTTGCATCACCATGGGTGGTCGACTGACATTTCTATGTGTTGTCTACAATGATATTGTATTTTACATCCTTATAAATTCACGATGCATCTGTCACTTTGTCCTATTGTAGGGTGACAAGCCTTATTGATATGATATGAGCCAATTAATTAATGAAATTCTAAAATTTGGCATACTTCTGTGGAGTTTGGGATTATTCTCGTGATTCTTGTTTGTTCTGTTTCATGTAACGCAAAATAAACAAGATTAATTATTTGCAATATAAAGCAATCTACGAAAGTCTGTAATAAAGGTGTCTGTAAAGGCATTGTGTTTTTATTGAAATCTTCAGAAGCTATAATTATATTGCAATATAAAGCAATCTACGAAAGTCTGTAATAAAGGTGTCTGTAAAGGCATTGTGTTTTTACTAATATCTTCAGGTAAGGGCATTGTGTTTTTATTAAAATCTTCAGAAGCTATAGGTATCCTTAAAAAAAACAATAAAGGAGTTTATGATTTGTAACTTTTAAGTCAATAGAGGTTTTGTTAATTGGTGGCGTTGGTGCTATAGTAGTGATAAAAAAGTATTATTTTGGTATACAAAGACCTAGATACCTACACAGTTATATTTTTCTATGTCATAACGAAAAATAAAGAAATTGATCGTTGTAATCAATTTTATATGTAACACTTCATTTGACATCATTTTGCAGGGAATTAATAAAGCAAGGCAGCTGTTAAAACCGTAAAAACTTACAAAATACTTTAGCGTTTAAAATTTTGAACAAAAACCTTTCTAAATAAAAAACATAAATACCCATATGTGGTAATAAATTTATTTATTGTACAATAAAATAATGTTGGCTTCATCTTGGGTGGTCTTGCCAGCCCACAAAAAGTTCAAGATGGCTGCCTGCGCATCTCTAAAGCTCTACCCGCATTGTACTGTGTAGCGACATACTACACATTGTTCTACTACCACCAAAATCACAAACAAAATATCTTTTTGAATGAGTTTATAATTTGTATTGATTGATAATGGCTGTTTTTTTATAAATGTACATATTTCTCACTTCTTTATTCCGAACTGTTTATCAAATTTCAATGGTAGGAAACAATCGCTGTAGGATAGCTAAGAGTAATAGAATTTCTGAATAAAAGATATTTGTTTATTTTTTGTTATCCATTTTTACTTAATAGAAAATTACTTAGTTCCGAGAGGTATCGTGTGATCTGTAAAATTATATTTTTATGCCCAAGAAATATTGCCTATAAACACTGTGCAATGTTGACAGCACGTTCGAACAATCGTCCCATTGTTTCGTTCAGCTCGTGCATTAATTAAATAATAGTTGTCGTTGTTCTACATAATGGCTTAATTTCAAGATACACAACATCAGCATTTTTGTTTATTCATGAATTACGGGGAGGGAAGCCTACATACACATACCTGTTTGATTTTAACTTACAAGTTCCAGGTTCATTCTCTGGGTGGCATATTTTGTTTAATCTTGTTTTGGCTTTGTGAATGTATTTTGGAAAATATTAGCATCAAAAGTATAAGCAGAGGACGGGGTATCTTAGATCCTCAAAGTTGTATACGGTGCGGCAATTGGAACCAGGACTATGGGTAAATAATTGTCTTGAAGACTATTGGAACGTAAACTTGGAATTTTAAGCTAAGTTCGCAATTTTATTTTCAGTTAAAAAGAGCAAAATCCAAAATGATTTTCATATTATCTTCTCTAGATACAGATTTCTGTATGTATACAAAATTAAACGTATATAATTATTTACATATTATTATAATGTATCTATCTACATAATGACCGGATATTCATGCTAACATTCTTTTTGGTTTCTGACCATAAAAACGATTTTTGTAGGAGACATCTCTATATGCGGTGTTTGCTATTGGTGCCTGATTGATGGTTCCGACAAAACTCAACCACGCCCAGTCATCCTAGTTCTTGGTACTTGACAGACGGAATCCGATACAAAACTCCCGGCATTCAAAGATTATCTTACGCAATATTGGAAAAGGGACTACGCATAAATATAAGGAAGCGAATTGATTAGAATGTTTTATTTGTAGAAGGTGATATTGTCTATTATTTTGTATGAACGCTTTTAACTCGAAAACCAGAGTTTACTTCGAAACAGTTTGAGATAGAGAGTAAATATCTATACATGTTCTGTAAATCTTAATTAATATTATAAATGGATTTATTTGTCCTTATTTTATGTCAAAACGGAGCATCGTTGCTTTGAGATGAATTCTTATGTCACATTAAACATTTGTCCACGGGCGAAGCCGGGGCGGAATACTAGTACAGAAAATAAAGCTGCTGAGAAATGTGCTGAAAATCTGAAATATAAATGTTTGATGCATTACCAAATAAATATGAAATGTCACCTCTGTAAAATTAAAGTTAATCTATGACCGTCTAAAATGGTAGCGGTCTGAAAATTAGAATATTGGTAGAGTGATGATTACGTGGCGACAATCTCTATTACTGTCGAGACACACGACGTTTAGTGATCTACCAGGGTCTACCTGCTTTTTTTACTTTTCTACCCTAGTCATTTTAATATGTAGTTTTAAAACGACCTAGATATTTTGGATCAATCTTCAAATAACATATTCCATGTTACTTCCATATTATTTACACATTCCTTGGTTTGTGTTCTTAATTTCGAATTCGCGTATTTTTTAGGGTAGGTACCTAGTGTTCCTCATTTAGCACGAATCAGCACGATGATATTAGAGTTTATTTATTATTATTGAAAGTTTTTTAAAATATAATAATAGGGATGAAAGAAAATAAATACTTACACAATAATATTTTTTATATAACATAATATAATACCTAGATAGACTACAATATTTCTTTTTGTTATTATTTTATCTAATCTGTGACCATCATTTTGTTCGTTACCTAGGTGTGATATTATCATCGCGCCCAGAACGTTTTCGCGGAATATTTAAAAATTAAATTAAAAACATGATTTTTTTTAAATGAAAATGGCAATGCTTACAGCTATAATTTAAAAGTATTAATTAAATATATATTATAATTAAAAATTAAATGTATGAAAATATTTTGTTATTATTTTTATACCTATTATTATTATTTATCCCAAAAAATATTTGGTCATTGATACGAGGAACGAAGCTAGAGACGTAGAGTCACATGTATATTACAGATATGTATCTAAGTACTATTAAATTTTTTTTTTCTTCATTTTTACAGATTATGAAACCATGTTACGATCCCAGGGTACCCAGGGGAAGACCAAGGTCTCCCTCTTTTAGCCGATGATATTTGTGAGACTATACCTAACAAGTGGCCAGTTCTGTTATGTAGGTATATTTAGATGGAAAAGCCTCTAAGTGTGGTTTGTCGGATTATGTACATAAGTTTTTAATTATAAAAACCAATTAGAACATGGCTGGGATCCGGGATCAAACCCGTGGTCTGCCTAAGTTAATAAAATTAAAATATATACAACTAGGTTTCTGCCCCCGGCGTCGTCTTTCTTTTTTTAATTTTACCTCTTTATAATATTAATGTAGATTCCTTTATATGGTTTTTTTTATTTATATTATGTAGTCGCTTTCATTATTTTTAAAAAACAACTTTATCAAAAATATTAATTAAAACAAAATATTTTAATTCCTAATCATCTTTGTAGAAGAACGGCTATTCGTTAGAAGATTACTATATAGGGCTTATTTAAATAAAACATTTATAAATATCATACATTGTATTGACTATTTTTCTAGACAGTCCCAATTCAATTCTAAAGTAGCCCACAGACTGGTCCGGCATCCCACCGAAAATTTTCGTTCCGGCCGCCTTATGATCGAGATTGAATAAGGCCCCACATTGGCGATGAAAATCATACGATCTAGATCGCATACAATGCACACACTCACACAGACACATATCATTCGATTAAACAAAGTGTCAAACTATCAGGTATATGTGTAACGGGTATGGATGTGTGTGTGTGACAGATCGCTCCGGTCATCGAAATCAACCACAGATTTAAACGATTTGAAACTGATGGTGGGCCGCGCGTACAGTCTGTGGTGGATTTCGGTGGACCGGCCGGCGACCGGCCGGAGATTGATCCAATCAGTGGGCGCCTTTATACAAAAATGTTGGCATGGTAACAATAGGGTTTAGTAAATAAATAAAATAAAAAACCATTTCACAACATACTCCAACGAACAAAAAAAAAAGAAATAAAATATTGAACAAAATTAAATTCAATATAAAATAAATTATTCAAAAAAGGTCACAATTTAGAAGAACGGCTGGCCGTCTTAGAATTCGTTAGATTTGATTCTAGGGCTTACCATAATATCTATCATCGAAATTTTAAGCAGCCCTAGCGAGTTTTCTAACGACCGAACGCTCCAACCAGTTCTGTCACGGTCGTCACAATGAAGAGGAACCAGATGGCAGTCTTAGAATTCGTTAGATTTGCTAACGACCGAACGCTCCATCCAGTTCTGTCACGGCCGCCACAATGAAGAGGAACCAGGTGGCCGTCTTAGAATTCGTTAGATTTGCTAACGACCGAACGCTCCATCCAGTTCTCATCACTCCTTACCATCATCTTGAGCAGCACTAATGAAAAATCTTCTAACGACCGAACGCTCCAACCAGTCCTGTCACGGTCGCCACAATGTAGAAGAACGTCTATTCGTTAGAAGATTACTATATAGGGCTTATTTAAATAAAACATTTATAAATATCATACATTGTATTGACTATTTTTCTAGACAGTCCCAATTCAATTCTTATACAAAAATGTTGGCATGGTAACAATAGGGTTCAGTAAATAAATAAATAAAAAAACTATTTCACAACAATCTTCATGTTTCTATATAGTCTTCATTACATATTCCAGTGAGTATACATACATACCACATTTATTTACAAGGATCCCTAAACGATTTCCGAGATAACATACCAAATTAAACGAATCCGTTTTAAAAATTCGCATTCTACATTTTTATTGGGTCTAATTCATCAACAGGAATAAAGTGCGTGCGGTGAGCTTCACAAACAATCGGTTATTCATACAATTTCAATAGCATTTCCACTGAACGACTAATGAGAAATGTTTTCCTGGAATCAGACACACAGGGTGAATTGGGAGTCCTATGGGCGCAAATTAACGATCGCTAGATGACTTAATATTCGGTTCTAACATTCTTATGGAATATAAAAATGAGTATCTTCTATACTAAAAATAAAGCTGAAGAGTTTGCATTTGATAGCCCAATTCTTGAGGAATGTTATAAGCTATATAACAACACGCTACGACCCAAAGAAGTGGTACAGTAACCATTAATGCGGGTGCAACCGTAAGACACAGCTAGTATTTTAATATAGAACTAAGCCATGCCAAATATTTACCCGACTACATTTTTTAAACCTTTTAGGGCTAAATTAGCGCTAACTTGTTATATTAGTATGTGCAAGGTGAGATTATCGCTAAATTGTTTTATGTGAGGTACTGGGGCAGTACCCGACCTTTACATTAGATTCAACACTCGTTCCAGTTCCATTATTTAAGTCTCCTTGCACATGCTAAATAACAAGTTAGCGCTAATTTAGCCCTACTTTAGATCGTCATGAACATCTTTAGCGCTCTTATCAGCGAGACAATCGAATGCCATTTGCTACGATCCTGACATACCTCTTCCTCTTTCGCTTCATTTATGTTCATCATATCTTTCATACATGCTCGGCGATTGTGTGTACTTTTAATATTGCCTTTGATCAATAATTTTATATAATAAAATAAAAGGACACCTAGGTCGTGCTCTGCCAGCATTTCCTTTTACTTTTGCCATATAAACCTTTTTTATCAATCTTTCATCCTTCATTCTTTCAATGTGTACAAAACAGCGCTTCTGTAACAGTTAGTGGTAAGCTAAGAACCCTGAACGAGTTTTCAATCGAATGTTAGTTTGTGGGACGGCCCCTGATTCTAATGAAAGTTTATTCAAAAATCTATCAATCGTTTCACTACCGATTTTGGACTTAACAAACATCCAGACCGACAGACAATTTTTTTTAAACAAAATATCTACCCTTTAGATTAGTTTAGAAATATGGTATGAATTTTCAAATCATAAAGATACACTTCAATTTTACTTACAAAGAAACGAGAAATGTATGTTTGTCTAGATATAACAAAAATTAGGGATAGGTAATAAATAATGTTTTTTACAAAAAAGTACCTACAACGCAAGATATAAAAAGTAATCCTTATTTATAATATTTCAGAATATATTTCAGTAGCCTGACCTTACATGAGCTGTTAATAGTCTATGAGTGAAGGAAACTAATTGCTACGATTGCTACAAAAGTCGTAATCTATGTGAATAGGAATAAAAAAAATAATTGCTTTTTATAATAGTTATATATATGATGATGAAAAAGGTATTAGATTTTTTACCTAAAATATACAAAAATATTTTAAAACTATATAAATCGCTGAATTATTAAACTGATCCTTTGAGCGAGAGCCAGCCTTTAGGCACAGTAAATATATAAGCTAAACTTGTACCTAAAATCTTCATGTTTTTTTTATTTCGGCAAACTATTATTTTTAATTATAATTCATGTTAATCAATTGATTTCAGCAATACTACCTCTACATAATAGGTAAGTACCTATCTAGTAATCACTCATAAATCCATAAACCATCTTCCCAAACCAATCCCTGCCCATCCCATTACAAAACAGGCGCAACCCACTTGTGCAGACGCAGGCCCGGTGTCAATCAGATGGCATATCGATGTCCGGTAGCGCAGTACTGCACGTGGGTGGTCGACGTGTGTGGCCTCGCTCTGGGTGGCCTCATTCCCCCTCCTCACTTCCTCACTTCATCTACGTCCCCCTCCACCGCGCAAATAAACATAACAATCAAGCAACAATACTTAAACAGTCTAGTGGCTGCTCATGAAGTATGTCGTTTGTTGGATGACTTCTTCAGTTGTCAGTGTTACAATAAATGTTACACTTCATGGATAATCAAATTAAGTAGCGGAGTACAAGATCGTAGTATTTCGAGCGGATTAGGTCGTTCATTTATGATTCTGTTATTTGCATGCTCTATATCAACAGAATATAGCATTTTTTATTGTAAATTGTAACATAGTTATGGAATCACTGTTAATAGGTACTGTTTGTTTTTAAATTTCAATTGATATTAACGATATACATGAGATCATTTAAAGAAAGATTGAAAGAAATTAACCATTATAACTTAACAAAAACTACATGAGAAAATAAAATAAAAGCATAGTGGTAATTTCTGAATGATTAATTGATTATGGCAAAACCTCTCTATTTTTGAAGAGATGAAGCCATTAAGTAAGTAGGTACTAAGCATAATCTTACCTATAATAAAATATGAAACTGTCTTTCCTTTACTTAGGTAAATGCATTGATATACACTATGTTGCAAAAAAAACGAGCACTTAAAACTTAATTGGTTATCATTACATTTTGAAGTTAATAATGTTTCAATAATTATTATTTATGATGTTTCAACATATTATAATCGAATTTCTACATTTTTTAATCATCACAAGTAGAAATATGAGGTAAATTGAATAAAAAAATGAAAAACCATTTTATTTAGTAATTTTAATGAGTATGAAGTGACAAATTAAACTAACATTATTTTTTTAATTAATCTTTTTTAAATGAACCTACACAAAAATCAATATCGAGTATGACCACCTCTCGCAGTTATGACAGCTGTTATTCTTTTTCTCATACTCCCGATCAGGTTTCTTATGGTTTATTGTGGTATCAGTTCCCATTCAGCCTGAATCACAGTTTTTAACTCGGTGAGATTTTGTGGAGCTGGAGTTACAGCTCGTACCCGGCTTTTAGTACGTCCCGTAGATGCTCTATAAGGTTGAGGTCGGGACTCCTCGCTGGCCAATCCAATCGAGGAATCCCAACCTCCTCCATATATGCGGATACTGCAACGGCACGATGAGGACGAGCATTATCATCCATAAAAATGGACCTGTCTCCCATAACAACCAATGTAGGTTGCACATGTGGAACGAGAATTTCTGAGATATAGCGATGTACATTAAGTACCCCATTTGGCAAAAAACTAACTCCGTACGAGCTTCAGAAGTTATTCCTGCCTAGAACATTAAGGATCCCCCACCGTATGGTGTTACCTCTTCAAAGCACACGTCGGCATAACGTTCACCTTGTCTTCTCAGTACTCTCCGATGTCTGTCTTCACCATGTAGACATATACGGGCCTCATCGGAAAACAGAACCCTACCCCAATCCTCAATTGTCCATAGTAACAAATTTTGCCCAAATCTTAGTCATGCTACGCGATGCCCACGGAGTAATTTTGGTCCTCTAGCGGGCCTGTGAGAATGTATGTCTGCTTCGATAAGTGTCCTCCATACAGTCCATTTACTAACTCTGACCAATCTCACTTCTTGTAGGTGGTTTTTAGATAATTGTAAGATTTTCGTCGATTTCTAAGAGCTTGACTGACAAGGAATCGATCATCCCTCTGCTCCGTACATCTTTTTCTGCCAGAACCAGGTCTTCTACAGAGAGAATCAGTCTCTTGGAACCTCTTCCAAATCCTTTGAACTTTAGAACGTGTAATTCCAAGCCGCCGTGCCACATAACATGGATCTAAACCTTCATCGAGAAGAGTGACGACTTTACTAGCTAATATTGTGTTGTCCATATCGTAATGAAACTAGTGCACTTGTGCACTACTTCTATTCATCAATAAAGTCGTGAAACTAAGGAATATTTTGTTAATAATAACACAATTGACGATAATATTGAGAAAAAATCCCGCGTTTAGTTTGCGTTTTAAATACAAAATTAGAGAATATTTGTCATAAAACGTAGAAATTTAAATTTGGAATGTTCATTATTAATGGCCAGCACGCGTAATTGAACATGGAACAACATTCAGAACATAGAATACATATATATAAATTATTTAAATATATACTACAATATATCTTAAGTGCTCGTTTTTTTTGCAACATAGTGTATATTAAATCAATGGGTAAATGTTATAATTTCATATACACACAAGCGACTAGACTGAATCATTATTCATATAAGTAAATCCTTTTCTTCTTCAAAACTATACTCATGTTTAACGTATATGTTTCCTTACAATACTTAATACTTCTATAATAAATAAAATAACAGAACTGGCCACTCGTTAGGTTATAGCCTCACAAATATCATCGTCTAAAAGAAGGAGACTTGGTCTTACGCTGGGTACCCTGGGACCGTAATAAGGTTTCGGGAGCTGTTGAACATTTCAGTTCTTTAATTTATGTTGGTTGCCTTACAGCTCTTTATACTTCGTACTTTCCAAATACTTAATTTATAGGCAAATATTTATAAGTTAATATTATATAACTACATTATAATGATTATAAATAAGTATATCACCATTTCAATAATTATAATATCATGTTATTAACAAAATACAAAATTATTACTAAACAAAATGGGTGAGTCGTTTTTTGGATTGTTTGATGTGTTTTCAAACAATCTTATGTATTCGTTTGTAGGCATATAGAGCCAAAAGGAACAAATACTATCACGAACCTCTGCAATAAGTTCCGATATTTTTAATAACATTTCACATTTTCAAACTAAAAGCTCGATCGTGCGAGGTTGTAAATTAACACAAAACACATTTTAAAAGTCGCACTTAGGTGACTGAGAAAAGAACTTGTTTGCCAAATGTTATTTATTGACGCATTGTTGGGGCTTAACGATGGTTTTAAAAGAAAATTTCTGTAAGGGCATGAAAAGACCTTTGTTCTTGTATGTTACAATGCTAATGACATAGGTTAACTTTAAAAAAAAGTATTGCGACTTCAAAAATTGTGCACTGAAAAACAAGAAATAATCGAATATTTAGTAGTATAATTTGAAGATTACGATACAGATTCAATTATTTTTTAATAAAAATTACCTCGCTCAAAGGATCAGTTTAACCATTCAGCGAGGTAACGCAGCCAGTGTTTTGGGAACCATGCCTCAGGGAGGGGTTCTGGAAGAAGGTATTCTTTTTAAGTTTTTAAATATATTATAGTTAAGATGTAAATATTTAAATTAAACTGTAATAAAAAAATTTCAATATACATATTAGTCATATAAGTCACCTTTCAGTGAAATTTAAAGTTAAGTAGTAGTTTGGCAGTGGCACCAACCGTGTTCACATTATACGTCCAATTATTATTTTTTGCTTGATAAAACAAAGTTCTAGACAATTATATTTATATCTGTTAATTTTACGGAACCTCCGGTGCTCAGGTCTGCCTCGCATTTACAATGTACTTACTTTATTACTTGCCTTTAGGGTATTCTAATTTTGGGCCAAATGCCAATAATAAACATACCTAAGTACGAATTAAAAAAATGTAGAACAGATAATGTTATCGTACATTTGACGCAATTGTGATAGTAAAATTAATAAAAAATATTTAATACATAATTCATTACTAACGGCAGACCACCACGTCGTCTATTACAAAACTAATAATAATGCTTTGTCCAAAAAACAGTCGATCATAAAAACAATTAAATTTGACCGCTTTACCATAAATGAAGGTACGCTACCCAATTTGAAGGTAATTAAGGATTCTAATGGCAGAGGAGGATGTCTGGAACGATAATGCTGCTCCTTGTATGACCGCTCAAAATTGACATACGAAATTCAACTTTCCAACATAATGGTAGAAAGTATAAATTTAGATACCGCCCTTAAAATGAATTATATTAAGTTTTCTATTTTGGATAAATTTAAATAAAAAGAACTACAATTTTATTTCAATGTTAAGGTTAATTTCATTAGGCGTGATCACTAGATATCTGTGTACAAAATAAACGATTTTTAATTTATTATTTGTAGAATTGAATGGAATATTCCCTAAACTTTTTGTATTCTAACGGTTTATTGCTTTACAGCAAGGAATATATACCTACCTATGTACTTTGTAACTCTACCACTTTACCGAAACTTTACGCGTCAACATATCTATAAGTAACCACTGGGCCAAAACTTTAAAATGCGGCAGACTTGGCTTAAGATGCATAATACGCTTGTTAATGAAACACATTTTAAAGTCTAGGCCGTGTACCTACACTTTTCTATGACACATTGTGTTTGATCATCCGTCAGACTCCGACGTAAAAAGAAATAAGGTCAAGCTTTTTTTAATATTTAGAAATGCGTTGACACCGTGTGCACTTACGTACACCTTTGGGCTGGTACAGCTGCCTCCGAAGCGGAAGCAAACAAAAATAGGAAATATATCAACATCTTACAAAATTCTGAATTCGTCGCTTTCGCTACTGAAACGATGGGACCGTGGAGCTTGGAAGCCAAAACTTTTTACAAAACTTTAGCTAACATGCTCGTCGATACTACCTACAGGCTACAGGTAGCTGGTGCGTTCTTTAACCAACCTATTATAGTTTTATAATATAGTTTTTAGATTTTAATTTTAATAAGTAATATTAGTTTTAGACTTTTATTTGATATTTATATTTAATTTTAAGGTTTTTCATATTAAGAAATGATAAATTCAAAATTTCTATTTTATATTTTTCAGAGACCACACTGTTATATAACCTTAAAAATATCATCACCGAATGTCCTAGAGCCGGTAGATAAAAATATATTATATTATTATAAAAATAAGAATCAGGCCATTGATCATCTGAGCAAAGCCGGGGTTCTCTGCTAGTTCATTTAAATATATTGTAATATATGTCAGTACCACACATCACCCGCCAATCCAACACGCATGTTTACTGCAATACTATCTGATGTTAGTATCGCATGCACCGATTCTCTCGCTAACCAAACGTAGAGCGATGTTCCATAGACCTAAAGTCAAATTTTCATTAGAATTGTAGAGGCGGTAAGTAAATTGTCTTTAACCGTAGCTTGACCTTTGCAGGATATTTCTGCACCATCTCTATAAAAAGTGTTAGAAATATGTTATTTACAAAATTTCCTTTTAGATTGGCAGATACCAAAGATACGTCTCATGCTTTCATGCATCTCAGCTTGACGAACAGCTTTTTATTTTTCTTTTTTTTTTCAAAATGTCTTCAAATCTTCTGGGTTGCCGAACAACTTCAACAGTTACATATATTTCATACTAGCAGTTCGTCCTGGCTTTTCTCGTGGGGCCCCATACCAACTTTCATCCCCAATTATAACCCCTTAGGGGGTGGATTTAAAAAGTAGTCATGGTCCTTGAAACCCTGGCTACCCATAATACAGGGAATCCTAGTTTGGGAGCCAGGAACATCACATATTATATGCAAATTTTGGTTATAAATAAACATATTTTTATTTTTTTTTTTTTTTTTTTTCCTTCCCTAGGGTGTTTATAATATTAGTATGGATAACTACACCTTTTGCACTAAACTTGCAATTGCAAGTGCATTGTCGGTACATATTTTCCCGATCTTAGTTAGGTTTTCTTTTCTTTCAACACACTATATTATTATTTTACCTTTCACTAACTTTCCGCCCCGGCTTCGCCCGTGGAAAAACTTGAAATGTGACATTTAAATTTATCCCGAAGGATTTCAGGGATAAACGGTTAGCCTACGTCACTCTTCGGCCCTCCAACGATCTCGGTGCAAAAAAATTTTCGGTGTTCAAATTTTTGAAATGTGACATAAGGACATAAGTGAAGGATTGCTTGATTTTCATGATTTCCTTTCCATTCATGCTTCAGTTCCATAATTTATATAGGTACCATTAGGTAGTACTCTTTTATGGACGATCATTTTATTCTAGGCTTTTGGTCATATATTGGTTAGTAAGATTCATTGCACCATTATGCACAGCTTATTTTATTTCAGAAATTTGCTTAGGATGGCACGTAATGCCAACGTATATACGCTATTCTTCTGAAAATAGGTACTTCTTCTTTTTCGTACATTTATTCGACGTACCCGCTAATATTATTGTCTTTTAGCTATGTCGCAAAGTATAAATGCCTTGTTGGTGCCTGCGTGAAGTCTATTGGATATTTAGGTCTACAATCGTCGTGGGTGGCACGTCTGTCTATCCGTCACTGCGATGTAATCAATTTGTACGCCCTTCATCTGCGCCGGCGCAGCAATATCTCTCTCCCTCTCGACGCACCCCGACATAGTCGATAGACGGTGCCGCTTTCGTCACGCACCCAAAACTGAAACATGTCAATTAATTTTTTGTCAGTTTACATTCTCTTGGAAGACAGTACCATTTCCTATATTGTATTTAATTTTAAAAGATGCGTTGAACAAATTTAAAGTATCTTCATTAGGAACAAGAAGCCATGATTTTGACATAGGTATTATCATTCATAAATATGTTTCAATTGATTGTATTTTCTGTTTTCAAGTTATTTTGCATCATCTACAATCTACATGGCTCAGAGCTTTTAAGCGTCCAAAACATATACAATTATGTACTTAGGATCTAATAGGATCGAACGCAGAGTATAAATTCCCCTGTTAAGTATTACTTACAAAAATAATTTCAGTTGACGCCTATTTTCCATAGGGGCAGAAAGGGACACGTGCACAGGCTGCACTACCCTAAAACAGAGTCTAGAGCATCTTTGCAATTTCATTTTCTTCAATGTAAGACATGCCGAAAGATATGTATTTAAAAACTGTACATAATGGGACTACAAGTATTATCCATTATTTTTAAAAGTGTTACGCACATCAGTAAGTTTGGTCAGCTGAGCACCATATTGAGTTTGGTGAGGGTCAAACCCGGTACCTCTAGTTTCAAGTCCAATAACACTCATTGCACTTTGAACGCATACCAAATAAATCATTAAGTATATTTTTCTTCTTTTTTATTAACCGAACATCAAAACAGAAGGAGGAGGTTCTCAATTCGTCGGAATCTTTATTTTCTGTCTTTTGATAAAGGAATTGTGGCAAAAATGCTAAGCACGAGCGTGCTTAGAAGGTTTCAAAATTGGACATTATTACGTTACTGGTGTCTCTGGACAAACCATAAGGTATAAATACCGTGAAGATATGTTTGTTTTTGTTTGTATTTAATTTTAAACGTGATCTCACATTCAATATTAAAAAACACATTCCGAAATTAATTCGAGCAAAGACGAATCTTAGATTTTTCCAAATAGAAATCCTACTTAATGACTTCATGTCGCAAAGTATATAATTATAGAAATAACATTTATTATAGGGTATAATTTCATCCATCGCTATTAAACTAAATTAGTTTTTGAACAAAACTAAAATGGTAACCAAAGGCGACCACCCAAGTTGTAAAGACGGTCAATTTTGTATAGACGACTTGTTCGCAAAGAAAATTATGAATGTTGAACGACAACTCTATCACTTAGCAGCTTTGTTGGCAGTTCTTAGAATTCAGAATTAATGGATTTTCGCTTTATGCCCTCAACATTATGAATGCTACAAAGTTTAAAGCAACCTATTCTTGTAAAGGTATTTGTGGTACTGAGAACTTTACATAGTTATGGTCATGTGACGGATTAATATATCTTTAAGGTATATTCATAAAAGTTATTATCGATATATGAAGTCATTTGCATTTACAAAAGACCTTCAGATTCCCAGCAGGTTACTAAGGGACGTATTACACATATTCAACTCAATTCCGCTTTTGTCTATATAGAAAACTGCAATTTTGTATAGAAGTATATACCTACAATTCTCTGCAATCAACTGATGAATCCGCGTTTTCGTTTGCTTGCTGATTGTGTCTATTTGTATTTTTCTATGTCTATTTGTCTCAAAAATTCTTAGTTTCCCACATCACAACAGCTGGTTCCTAAAGCAAACTGCTTGTAATCAATCATTGACGCTTAATTGAGAATCTATTTACTTGGTCGCTTGGACAGAAAAACTTGTAAGAGACAGGATGCCGTCCTGATCCCATCTAGTTTTTTCCTTTTCGTCAAGGTGGCATTTCGTCAGATAAACAAACTTTGCTTGAAGCGCGACATCGATAATTTTGTCCGCGCTGTCGTTTTGTTTTAGAATAATCCGTTTCCATTATACTTAATTAGAAATGAAATATTTCTAGAAATCGTAGAGAGAGAACAAATTGAGAATACTGTAGCTGTAGACTGTAGAGCTAGCTTTAGTAGAGTTACAGTACACTATACAATATAATTAATAATAATAGTTTGATTGTTAAATTCGGTACCGCGTGCGTTCGCCCGAGAGGCCCTGACCCTTGACACTGTATGAAATTTATGAAATATTTCACTAATAAGAAGCTACATTATGCCCGAGTGTATAGGCTATGTTTTATTGTTTGAACATATCCACGGACGCGAAGCCGCGGGCGGAAAGCTATTATATACTCATAATAATGTAATAATGTTATTTTATAACCAAATTTACTGTTCATTCAGCTAAAGTTCTATGATTTTACTATAATATTTTACTAAATGAAAAAAAATATAGGGCTCAAAGAATCTGAAAATAAATGTTTAATAAATGACATTGAAATTATAAGAATAATCGAAAATAAAACATTTTAGATATGTAGTTACTTTTTTAGTTAGTACTCCACAAAAATGTACAATAATGTCAAGGAGAATATAATTATGAAGATGACTGTCTCGGGTTCAAAGGTCGAAAAAAAAATTTTGTTATGTCATGTCATGTTGTATAACTTTTGCCAAATAACTTGTGCTCTTTGACATTCGATGCGCAGACAATAAGGCGATTTTTGTACTGCACACCGAACGCTAGAAGCTATAATAGGCAGGCTTTACCTATTTGGCGAGAGTTCTACATACATTATGGCATATAGTTTCTAAAATAAACTAAACTACTTTTGTCATTGTGCATTCATATTATGCATAAGCAGTGTCAACATTTTGACGTGACTGCATGGAAACGTGCAATTCGTTGCACTCACTGCCTGCATTTCCTGACTCGATTTTCGGTGCGTTAACAAACGCGATTATTTACAATAATCCGTCTCGCCGACCCTCCGTGAGAACAAATTCATCCAATATTCAATCTGTCAACGGCTTTAAAATTCAGTTTCAACTTTTTCTTCTGTTAGTCGATTCTTCATATTATGCTTTTACCTACTTAACATTGAAATTAGGTATTCTGGACGAGCTATATGTATCATATAAATAGCTAAGCACTAGCACAGAATGAGATCTAGTCATTAGTCACGTTTGAAAATTATGATCCAGATAATGCACATGGCATTATGCCAACCGCACACTCAAAGGATAGGTCGTGGACTCGTGGTCCGATCGTAGATTTGGCCATTTCATGATAAAGTATCGTAAATACTAAATAGCTTAATATATTGAGTGCGTATTTTTATATGGACAACTTGTAAAAAGTGGACTCCGTTACTGGGTAACTGGCCACACCGCAAAGTTATAAAGGTCTTTATGATGTTTGTGTGTGTGCTCAATATATGGACTAATTTGAAGATTTATTAGAAGGCTCTATATATGTAGAAGAATGGATTATATTGAGTTGTAGAATGGAGCATAATGTGATTTTGCGATGAATTTGTGTGTGCCCTATGCTGTACATATTATCTTTTGTATATCATCATTGTAATATTAATCATATCAATCAATTGTAATCATATTAACAATTATTAATATTGTAATATTTGTATGCCCTACAAGGGTAACCATAAAATTTTTGTGTGCAAATAAATTAATTTGAATTTGAAGATGAAGTACGAGTAGGTATGTCCCAAAAAATACCCAAATGCTTTGAACATCGAGTCATTTCTTTCTTAATTTAGCTGAAATCTAAAACCGCTTAAGTAATAAGTAAAACCCCATAAGCAAATAGGTAGATAATACCTTGTTGCTTCTTCAGTTTATCGTTTTTCATATAGGTCTGGTCCCTTGTTTCAACTCTCAATATTGAAGCCCAACTTACGAATCAGATATAGGTAAGCAAGGCTGGTCTCTAGTAGTAGCAGGTATCTTGCTACGGCCAATTTGTCAAAATGGGGATATTTTTGTCCATTTATGCTTCAAATTCAGCTGAAATCTAAAGCGCTAAGCTGCGCTTATAAAATAAATAAGTCAGACATAAACAATCGCAGCGTCTCCTCTACCAGTTTATCATGCTCCTTATGAAAGAGATCTGTGACCAATGGTGAAGATGGAATATAGGTATACCTATTTTGTAGTAGAAATGAGTCAGACATAAGTAAATACCGCGTAGCTTCTTCAGTTTATCATTGCAAGGTCCTCGAGCGACATCGACGATCACAAAAACTGTTAGCACAATACCTTCGCAGCTCTACAAACGGTGGATGTTTACAGAGACATTTAGCGGGCCCTTGTTACGTCGAGAGGTACCGAATAAACAACAATATTAATTCCTTGTCAGACGAACAGCTCAGCGTTTTGCATTGTTAACTTGTAGGGTGGCAATGAAATGTGATATTGGACCCCGAGCCGACTATGCTTGGCAATACAAATCATTTCAGCTATTATGTTCCACTGCATCTAAATTACCAGGGTAATTTGGCAGGCCAAATGAGGTATTTATTTATAAAAAACCTCATATTTTCTTATTCCTTTCCCTTGTATATGCGCCTGGGTAAAAGACATATATATTTCTAATATTCTAAATATTTAACAATTTACACACACGCTTTACTACTTCCGTTGCGCTAAAAATCGTAATTTGATTTGATTATAGCGTGCACAAACAGCAGAAATTGTTATAGTAAAACTTATATTTATATCGCCTAGCTTTATGCTTTTGTCAGTGATTGAAAGGATTTTATTTCTTTCTTCCATTTCCACTCGGGTCATACCAAAAGAGAAAGTTCTCCAATAATTAGTGTATGTTGGTCACCCTACCCAAGAATATGTGTACTCAGGACGAGGTGCATACTACGCCGACTGCACGGTAGCTGTTTGCTACTTGTACCTGCCACGTCGTCGCCACCTTATCATCCCTTCATACGACTGACAAAAAATATTTGACTTGCTACATTTTTAATCGAAATTTGGTGTTTGTGTGTAAAGCTTTTTTAGGACAGTCTGGTAGTTGATGTCTCTTTGCTTACTTCTTACATACTTCAACATAGTTATTTTAGATCTTACTAATACATATATTCTAGTATGTTATATCTATTTAAGCAGGCGTTTTGAGTTCATCGACATTTTTGTAGAATGGTACAATACACTTGGTATAGGTCGCGCAACGTAAGATTAGCACAATATAGTACCCACAGTCACACTAATAGAATTTTAGAGATATACGGACCGATTTTCGGATTTGGTTATTGGCAATTTTAGGTTACAATATCGGCCGATGAAATTACGTGTTTTTGGCGCACGCACGCCTCACACACAAAAATTGTGTGTAGACTGTAGATGTGTTGTTCTGCTCAACTTACGCCGCGCGACCTATACTAATTATTACCTATAATAATTATACTACGCTACCTTATTTTTTCATTTATTTATTTGGCACCCTCCCGGGAACAAAAATTGAAAATCAATAAGTGTTTATTTCCCTTTCCCTTTTTGTTGAAAACTGAACACTTTACAATTTTACATGTATATAGAAAAATATAGGTATATAATAATATAATATTCAGGCATATGTATACAGAAAGTTGTATTTTCCTTGGTATATTTAGTTGAAAAAGCCTAAGTGTGACTTGTCGGATTATGAACATAAGTTTCTAATTATGAAAACCTCATTGGTACATGGCAGTGATCGAACCGTGGTCCGTCTAGTGAATACCAGACCTCTTAACCACTCGGCCACCGACGCCCCATATTTGACAAGGATCGGAACTGAGTGAAGTTTTGATATATAACACCTATTTGACCTATCGACAGAAATGTATAAATTATACGGAGAATTATAAAAACACCTAAAATAACAACGAAACCTTGACATTTTTTAATGACTGCCCGTTCTCAAATCCCTTAATTAATTTTCCTCCACGAATCCAGTCTAATATAGATATCTAGTTTATGAGAAACGAAACCACGCTATAAATCTTATCGACGAGCAAAAAACCTAACACACGTTCAACTCCATGTTTTAGAAGACTAATTTTCTGTAAGGGTTTTTTTTCCTTATTTTTTATTAATAAAATAAGTCCGTATCGCCACCCACGTCGCTGCACCGGAATAACGCCGCCATATCGTGCAATAAAAGCATTTGATGTTATTCCACTTTACGAGTACAAAACTTTTGAGATTGTATGTTTTACAATAAAACAATTTGTACCACTGACTGTGACATTGTACACGGCTTTTATCGAAAAATTGTTAAATAAATCACCGCGTTGCGTTCGTGTCTGACCATAAAATTTATCCAAATAAATATATATTTTCTTAATAATGTCGTAACGGCTAAAAGATTTTATGAATTACAAAATACCATCACCGAGATATTATGAGATAAGCAATCACATACCAATAATATATTTTTTTCAATTTCATATCTGTCTGTAGGTAATCCTTCTTATTCATGAAAATAATTATATACTTATACATACCAAATTACCTATTCTGTCTTCTGTGTCATACCTAAGAGTGGGTTCAGTTTTTGTCATTTAAGATAATAATTGAAAACAGACAAATAAATGATTTCATTTGATTGATTTGACTTCATTTCTAGAAGTAGGTACATACCTATTTATTAAAATTATTCAGAATGTAGAGAGACAATACCTACAAGAAGACGTTTAAAATGACTATTTCATTTTGTAAAACTGGGACAATAATCATATGAGTCACTTGTATTATTTCCTAGCAACATCACATTAAACTTTGTGAACAAGAACTTAAATTGCTTCAACATTGTAAGAGAAACATTTCAAAATCACCAGCTCAAAGCAAATGTAAAGCTAATTTCCTTTTGCTTCACGAACAACACGCACGCCTTGTTGTCGCCTATTTTAACGCAAATAATTCATGTTAACTACATCGCAATGAACAGACACGTACAAAACAGTAAACATATTTTGAACTTCGAGAACTTTATTACAACACACTAAGGGCCTTTTAAATGAGAAAGTGCATGTTGCGGCCGAGTATGAATAGTTTACAGCGAAAATCGTTTTAGAAAATGTCGTTTATGATTTCCGAGATGTTAACTTCATAGTATTGTATTAGTTTTGAGCATAATTTTCTTCAAAAACAACATAATATAAAATTTACTTACTAAATTTCCGCCCCCGGCTTTGCCCGTGGATATTTTCAAATAAAATTAAATACCTGGTCCAATTGTGAATCTAAACCATCCAACGACCCGCTAAAATACACACAAAAAATAATCAAAATCGGTCTAGCCGTTTAGGAGGAGTTCAGTGACATACACACATATAGAAGAATTATAAAGATTATCCAATTAGGTTTACTCTATGTTTAGTTGTTGTGTCGTCCAGACCAAGAGTATTCTCTCCTTGAGCAACACACGTCATTTGACGTTTCATTCATGAAAAAGCATTTTATGGAATAAGAAATGTCCATCCACGGTAAACAGAGCTCGCGTGGGAATAACAGATTTATAATAGGTAAATCTTCCCGTGGTTGAATATTCTACACGATTTTCTACTCAACTATCTTAATTAATGGCGTGATGTGATGGTACACATACAAAGGCCAATAAGAGTATAAAGTATACAAGCAAAGTCTCATCTAAAACACCGCTTAGTGGATTTTTTATTTGTAAATATTCTAATACCTATATTTTCTCTTTCTTTTTTCTATGAGATGCCTGAGAAATATATGTTCTGTATCGTAATTAGATATGTACAATACCATAGCATTACGACACAAGGATCAGGATCATATCAACCGGAAACGTGAAACGGGAGCGACAAAACAAACAGTAGAATTTTAATCGTTCTTACTGCCGACACTGTAAGGACGCTTCACAGGCTACACTATATTATATATTATTCTTATTATATTATTTCTAATGATTCAAATAAGCATGGCCAGAGCTTAGAAAAAGTTTAACTATACTCTGTTCAATATCTGTGACAGGTAACAAATATGAAGTAACAGCACACTTAGAAAGAATATGTGCTTTAATCGACTCCTCGTGTTTCGGAGGGCACATAAAGCAACATATATTTACGTCTGTTAATATGAATAACTGGCAAAAAGTGGACACTGTTACTGTACTGTTGTCTATAGCCACACCGCAAGATATAAAGGCTGTTTAACGTGTGTGTGTGTGTGTACAAATAGAAAGCTTGTTATTTAATTACTGATTATTTACATCCATATCTACTTAGTTAAATTGGTTTTGTAATAATAGGAACAATATTTTAATATGAATTTTCTTAATTGTTACTTTATCGGTCAACCCATCTACAATTTCATATCCCCCGATTTATGATTCCCGTGCGAGGCGAAAGCCACAATATTGTTTAGAAAAAAACTCATATTATATTCGAAGATGATTAAACATGTAAAAAATTCTTGTAATAAATACCTATGTACTATCTTTGTTTCCCAGCCTCGCGTGCAATGTAGTAACTTTAATTTTAATTTTTATATAAGTATTCTTTTTCGTGGAAAGGGACACACATAACTACTTTAGGTAGGAGGTTACATCTCGCGAAGTATTCCTACTGAAATAATTAAAAAAGTTTCTTATCTAACGCGTTAACACTCGGCCATCGCAACGCGCTCATTATAAAATTATTAAATTCAATAATACGAAAAAAAATGTCTAGTTACATCTCTTTAGAAATATTTTCGTAGCGGTACACTCACATATGACATCTTTCTTTCATCAACTTTTATTAGAACATCTAGGAATAAATCACATTAATATGGACGACTGGATGGATATAACTGACAAAAAGGAAAAATGGCTGCACTGTTACGAAATAAAAAAAAACGTTTTTGGCATTCTAATTTCACACATTTCAACTAATAATAAATGTAAAAATAAAGTGTGTATAAATTAAGTAATATATTATCGGTGTGGTTGGCGCATAAAAAGAAAACGCGAATTTTTATTATCAACGAAATTTAGCTTATGGGACAGACAGACCGATTTTCAACGTGAACTGTTATTATGGGGGTTTTTAAGTTAACTAGCGATTGCATATGGTTTCACTTTTACTTTGACACTCTTATTAATAAACTCGAATTAGCGACGTTACACGAGAGTGTAAGAGTTTAAAAAGTTTTTGTTGAAGATTAACATAACAATATGCTTACGCTTGTATCCGAGTGGCGTAGGCAGATATCCCGGATCCATACCAGATTCACATTGACATCGGCATCGCACCGAAAATTTCCCATTTCGACCTATTAATTGGACGAGTCTGTGGTCAATTTCGGTGGACCGTACGGCGACGCGCCCGGGATTGGCGAATAAATGTCATTTATTTGATCATTAGGTACGAGAAAAATTGTGCACTATTTTAATCTGACTTTTCTTGTTTATTTGACACGATATTTTTTGTTTCGATGAAACATACAGATTGCATTTTATATAGTGAATCAACACGAATGCATCGATATCATGTGTATATTCGTGTCGGGGAATTTAAGAATGAAACGCTAAAGATTTATTAAGCGATTTAATGTTATTTATGGAGGTACAAATTTTATTGTAATAGCCAAACCATTCGAAATTATTCGAATGTTACAGGATTTTAATGTCCAGCTGATGAAAATTCATAAATGAAAAAATCTAATAAGTACCAAGTTATTAAGAAATCCGATTGAGTATCCGTTGGAGAGAAGGCGTGATTGTTTAGAGATATTTAAATATATAAAATGTTATACCCTGAAAACTTCTATAGGTAGTTTTCATTAGGTCATAGATAGCGTTGATAGACTTGTCACCTTACATGGCTAAATGTGGTATGGTAGGTAATTATTTTGTCTAGCTTTCCGCCCCGGCTTTGCCCGTGAAAATGATTGAAATGTGAGTTGTGACATAATAATGTATCCCGAAAGATTTCCGCAATAAAAAGTAGCCTATCTCTGTGTAAAAAGTCACGTCAATCCGTTGCTCCGTTTTGAAGTGAAAGAAGGACCATCAAACTAGCTTTCGAATTTAATTATAATAATAGTTAGGATATATTTACTTTATTAACCGAACTTCAAAAAGGAGGAAGTTTACAATTTGTAGGAATCTTTTAAGTTTTTTTATGTGTATGTTCCCCGACTACTTGAAGACAGGACCGATTTGGATTTTTTTTTGTTTGAAAGGGTATACTTTCCAGGTGGATCTGATGATGGGATCCTGGAGAAATCAAGAACTCTTCAAATTTTATAGGCACAATTGAAGCGATTTGGGTATTTTTTTTATAGTGACTTGTGCATAATGTGCATTTGCTTTCGGAAAGCACATTTTGTTTTTTAAAGGCGGTTTTTTTTCTTTATCAGAAGTGGTTATATTATTTAGTATATAAAAAGCAAAGGTGTTAAAAGTACAATGGCAAACACTGCATCAGCCTGTATGTCCGCGAGTCGACGCACGACGCGGGTGGTCTCTTGAACCAACTAAACAGATAACGGACAGATTTACGTCGAGATTTCTAATGAGATCGGTCACCATGAATAAAAAATAATATAACTATGTAGATAACTAGCCACACTCTACTGTGTTTAGTTTTAATTGGGTGTACAATCATATGGCTATCTGAGAATGTCGTGAGAAATTGGCTATCAATGTTAAACATTAATAAAAAATTGCCTATATGTATAGGTACCTACTAAATCCAATAATTTGTTTCACTTTTGACATAAGCACGCCTATGACGTTCCATAATTATTGACAGGCAACCATAGACAGAAAAATGCAATACTTCATGGACGCATGGACGATTTTTCTTTACAATAGTGAAGCGGCGTAGGTACTCTTTAGCTCCAATATTTATCGATATCGATTATGTAACGAAGATTATTCAAAATGTGGCAGTGTAAATTTTTTTACATGGTTTATTTGAATACATAAAATATAGTCATTTACACGCCTGGGTTTATAAAACAATACAAAATGTTAAACAAAAATAAAATGTAAC
Source organism: Nemapogon koenigi (assembly GCA_963924495.1). Lineage (NCBI taxonomy): Eukaryota > Metazoa > Arthropoda > Insecta > Lepidoptera > Tineidae > Nemapogon > Nemapogon koenigi. Next base: position 4,533,428 of record OZ004630.1, on the reverse strand, counting down.
GCATTAGGTTAGGATATCATTAGTTTTATTGATTCGGATAGCACTCGAGCTGTCAAAAATAAAATAAATGGTTGGATTAATAATAGGTATATTTAAAAGGATTTGTGATTATAGGATCTAAAGGTGATAGTGCTGCCTAATTATCACAGAAATCAATTCTTCTTCTTCTTCAACCCGTATTCACCCACTTTTGAGTGTAGGTCTCCTCGTAGGCACGCCATTCTTGTCTGTCCTGAGCCTTCTGCGTCCAGTTTCTTCCCACCACTTTGGCTATATCATCTATACTAGAAATCAATTATTAAGGTATAAAAATTCACCTACAAAATCTTACATATCATTGAAATTTTATCATTTAGTATTTCATATAGGTAGTTGTAACAGCCAAGTCATGCCCCAAATTAAAGGGGTTTATTGGTATTCCTAATCACACACAGACAATTTTTTAGGAATCGCTATGAAAAGTACGTATAAATTAGTAGGTCAAGTAACGTAAATCAAGTCAAACCGGCTTGACGACAAGTTTAGGCACATTACTAAAAGTTATGTGATTGTATCAGACAAATAGGTGTTATCGCCCATTTAATTAGGTATGCACAACTCCTTCTTTCACGTTAAAACAGAGCACGTTATCGATTTTTGCATACAGATTGTGATTGTATGGCAGGAGAAGTGACATAAGGTATGTCATTCATTCGGGAAATTAATTGAAATCTTAAAGAATACAATTTAATTAAATACATTTTCTTTACACATTCGAAGGCAACAACGTGGATTCCGTGACGTGGAATACAATACAATTTGTGGAATTGTTATTTAAAGGTTCGCTAAGTCAGTGGTAATGGCATCATCAAGGTGTACGGCAACAGACGAGACCGCAACTGCGATCTTCATTCATCTGATTGATTGCAACTGTCAAAACTCTAATGGGCTCGAGATACTTTTGCTGACGTAAAGTCCGCGCGGGAGCTCCGTGCAATGTAGTAAAATTATAGTAATTCATCATTTTACTGTAGTTACCTAGTTAGATACATATTTACCTACACAGCTTACAATAATCATCAGAATATAACTTAGAAAATAAATAAAAAATGCTTAAATAGGTATTCGATTCGTGCAACTCAAGGTGTCGCAGAATTAAGATAGATAGATATACTTTATTGCACTGCACACAAACAAAATAATATACACACAAATTTACAAAAGTGAAAAGTACAATTTGGCGGTCTTATCGCTATAAGCGATCTCTTCCTGACAACCTTTTGATGGAGGAACATTTGAAAGGGAAAGAAAGGGTAAGGTGGTGCATATAGATACATACCTATATATATTTTTTTATATATGTTGTTCTTCTTCATTATAATGTAATAACGTGAGAATTAAAACAGCGAAAGTGTTGTCGTCTCTTTCTTAATTTTCCCATTCAAGATTATCTACTTGTAATTTCGGATGCTTTTACGCACATACTTATTTTTCCGGGTTCATTCGTATCCCAGACCCAAAGTTATGTATAAGTATGTAAAAAAGGTTACCCACATATCAAAGACAGCGCGACTTTCTTCTGTTTCAGCTACAGCTGCAATTAATAAGCATAATATTATCAAAGTAAATCTAGGGTTATATTTTGAAAACGACAAAGTAACAATTTACGAAAAGCAAAGACTTAATTGTACACGGAGCTCGCGTGCAAACTTTAAGACATAAATTCAAAGATTCAATATGAATGCACGTTATTGATGAAATCCAAGTTCACGGTTTCTTGTTTAGTGGACTCCTAATTTATTAGACTTCATAACAAGAATGTGGCAAAGAAATTTTAAACACTTTTGTGAAATAGACTTTAGACTAATGAGTGCTATAAATAATTCAATTCATACAGCACTAAATATTTTGATATCCTTAAAGGTGCCTACCCATTCGTCCAATCACCGGCGCGCCGCCGTACGGTCCACCGAAACTGACCACAGATTCGTCCAATTCTTATAACAAATGGTCCGCCTAGATCGTATGGCGGCCGGAATGGGAAATTTTCAGTGCGATGCCGGACCTATGTGTGGCCTACTTTATAGTATAGTCAAGGGCTTTAATTTCGGGGGAAGATCAAGTTTTGCAGTCTAATTTTGCAAACAACGGTTCCAGGGTACCCAGCGGAAGACCAAGTCTCCCTCGTTTAGCCGATGGTATTTGTGAGGCTATACCTAACGAGTGGCTAGTTCTGTTGAGATATATTTAGATGGAATGTGTGGTTTGTCGGATTATGTAGGTACACAAGTTTCTAATTAAAAAACCCATTGGTACATGGCCCGGGATCCGGGATCGAACTCGGGGTCTGCCTGTTAATACCAGACGTCTTAACCACTCGGCCACCGACGCAATTTTTTCATATTTTTTGCAACAATTAAACAATTTATGACACTTACATATGTAAAACGTTGTAGTTATACAAAGGCTATATAGGACGGAGTCCAAAAATAGTCACTCATATACAAACCTGTTTCTGAAAATAAGTAGCATCGCCTAGGATGGATAGTAGATGCCGATGATAGTGCATAGAACCCTTGCTTTGAACTTGTTTTATTCTCTCAATATTTTAATAGGTTTTTTAGAACATCTGAATACAGTCTAAAATGAAAGACTGACTGTACAAGTTTCTTTTACCATGTTTGATGACGCATAGTTTGAATCAGAGCAGCAATCACTCATCCAATATAAAGAATGTATTGTTGATTAAGAATGAATACCCTTTAAAAACGTATTCTATTAGTATTCTAATAGCATTCCACTTTATCTTAATCTTATTTACAGATAAATATGGTGAAATAAATCACGTTACTTGTAGCCTAATTATTACACAGGGATATCGTAGCTTTCTATTCGTGAAATAATTTTTAGAATCGGTTCAGTAGTTTGAGAGATTTCCCCATACATCCAAGAATACAATATAAATCGTAAATTAAACTTCATAGATAAAATAGCAGTACCGTTTTCTATATGACGGACCCACCGTACGTACCCATGGTGGTTATGGTGGGGATTTTTTTGCGTCCTACTCAGGAAAATTGTTTTCCACATATTTCCATGTCTCTATTCCATATCATGTTATCTTAAATTTAAATTATTCATAATATTGAAAGGAAGAAAGAAATAAATATTATGATTTGACATAGAGCACAGAACTGTAATGACAGTAGGTATTGTGAAAAACTACTCTAGTCAAAAATGGTAAGTAAATTAAAATGATAGCTTTAGAGTTAGACAAATAATTTGTGATTATCATTTTTGCTGTGACAAAATGTACCTATTTGTTCAAATTTTTTGGGCTTCTGTTTCAAGGGCAGTTTTGAAAGCGGAAATCATATCATATGATATGCTGAGCTTATATGTGGCTATGCGGGAACTCCCACTTACTAGTTTTTATACTTCTGTGGGTAAAACATTCAGATTCAGTATGCAGCAGATTCCATATGCATGTTGATATATATGTCGCCGCCAAATGATTAAATCAGCCACTTAATTGGAAGGGTAGGCATTTCATTAAATGGCGGCATTCAATTGAATGGCTAAAGGATGCTTTGCCAAATTGTTGAAAGACACGTTTAACATAAGGGCTGAACGTCGCAGCCTCTTGGTTGTCGTCGTATTCGTATTATTTAGACTCAAAATTTTGTTTAAAACTAGTGTCCGGCTCATTATTTGCAGGTAAAATCCATGTTTCTTTTTCTTTTATTATACTGTCTATTTTAATTCGAAACAGCACTTTACATAAAACAACACCATATTTGTTAGAGACTGTTAGCGCTATAGTGGCAAAATAAGGAACTAAATTTTTAATGACCTGGCGGCTTTTGGTTCAGACTTTTCTAAAGAGCTAGCTTTCAACCAGCCAACATATTAAACGTTAAGATATCATAATTCATTTAACGAACGGCCTAGCGATTCAATTGAATGCCGCCAATTAATGAAATGCCTAGCCAACCAAATGAGTGGCTGTATTAACCATTTGGCGGCGACATATACATTATACATAACTCACAAAATGGACTGTACATGTTAGTTACTGTTATATTCACAAGGAACCATATTGTTTTCGATAAAATAATACACAATAAACTTTCATAAATTTATTTAAAAATAAAAGAATGAAATTATATTTACACTACAGGTAATTAAAGGAATTTGACACAAGTATTTACCGAAAATAAACCAAGTAACAATCAATTATTATTAATTTGTTCTACTATTAAAACTATTATCAATTATAAAGTGCCTCTACAAATAAAATGATTTTAAAAGGTCAGTCTACTCATACATTAATTTATTTCATTTATCCCAAATACGAACACGATTTATTTACAAATGTGTACTAACTATAGAATTTACTATAGATTGCATATTTAATTACAATTTATACATAAACTTTAAATAAATATAGTAATAAATAAGAACATTATAGTCATTGGAATAAATACAAAACAACAACTTTAAAAAAGATTTCCCTAATAAGAATTTGAGTACAAGAAAAGAATGAATAGTTTTAGTATTTCATGATAAATATTAAGAAATATTTACGTTTTAGTTTGAATAAATACATAGACATTACTAACAAGGCCAGATTTCATATAACTATATTTATATAAATAAGTTTTAATACGTGCGAAGTGATACAAAACGAACTTGTGTTTATAAATCACAATTTATTACAGTATAACTCTAGTAAAATATGATTTGCATGGGCGTCTTTCCCACTCACTCAATCTGTCTCACTTATTTGTCGCACACATACAAATTTGTTGTGTCTCGAAACAATTATATAAATTCTTTAAGTACAAGACTTTAAATAGGTCACCTCATTGATTTTATGAATACTTTGCATAAAAATAAAACTCGTATCACTTAGAAAACAAAATAATATTATGTACAATATGTAAGAACGCTACACATAAGTATATCGAATATCACATTGAGGTTTCTGGTCAATATAAATTATATATTTCATTCTATTTGTAGTGGGTTGTTCGTTTCTATTAAAATCTGAAAAAAAGGGAGAATTATTTTAATAATAAATGTCATCATACTCATTATCATTTAAAAATCGCTTGATATACCTAGTTATTTTATAATTCTGTAGAAAGAAATGTAATACACAACAATGAGTCGAGAGAGAAAAAGGGAAGACTTGGCGCGTGTATATTATATAGCATTCCGCCCCCGGCTTCGCCCGTGGAACAAAATAAAATATACTCTATACCTACCCCTACTCTTATCCCTACCCCTACCCCTACCCGTACCCCTACTTCTATACCTACCCTCTACCACTACCTCTATATCATCAATCGTTTTCGCAGCGCACGCGATGTAAGGAATTTCTTAGGTCATTTTTTACACCTTGGGGTTACATTATTGGAGTTTTAGTAAGGATCCCAAATTTTTTTGAAAATAGAATATAGCCTATGTCACTCAGGGTGAATATAGCTTTCCAATGGTGAAATAATTTTTGAAATCGGCACAGTAGTTTTTGAGTTTATTCATTACAAACATACACACACACAAAAATACAAATCTTTCCTCTTTATAATATTAGTATAGATGGGCATCATAACTTCATAACTACGAGAGGCTTTGAAGTCTTTCAGTCTAGTCCAAATATGCTGAGTATATATTATTAAAAAAAATACTAACAATAAAATCAACTCAGCTCAAACCCAGCCCCAGATTGAATAGCGTACAAGAGTTTTTCTGACAACACGGCCTCAGAGTCGAACTCTGGTAGTTTCAGTAGGTTCATACATGTCGACGCTGACGGCAAGCGATCGATTGTCCCTGCACTCTGGATACAAAATGGAGGTAGCAATTCCTGTAAAACAATTATTGAAACATAAATCTATACTAATATATAAAGCTGAAGAGTTTGTAATTTGTATGTTCAGCAAATCTCAGGAACTACAACCAGTCCGATTTTAAAAATCTCTTTGATTTTATATTTATTAAATAGCCCGTTTATTGAGTAAGAGTATATCAAAAAAATATCAACGGGCGAAGCCATTATAAAAATCACGATGCCTTACAATATTCACATTAATGAATATGATCGGCATAGAATAGTTTTATTAGAGAAACAATGTTTATCAAGTTCCGACATCGTTAGAAATGTCCAGTGACTTTTGTTATTCTCAAATATTAACAAATAATTTTGTACAAAACTATAACATGTTCACTGTGGTGTTTGTAAATTTGCATATGTTCATGGACTTTCGTTGCTGACTGTAAATTCTTGTCATATTTCAAAAACTCACATCAAACCCAAGCAGTGGTGGTCTCGAACAACTAGTAACAAATTTAAGTAGCATTCTCCTTTGGTCGTCAGTGAAGTCTTGCACAACCTTCCAGAACATCACGATGGTGGGATGGACATCAGTAAACACTCCTAGACAATAATATTAAAATTATTAAAAACTCTTAACTTGTGTCGATAGCAGTTTACTTGAAATGGAGAAATTGTTTAATAATTGTAGTTTAGTTAGATGTTACGGAACATGATAAGAGATGGCGCCGCGACATTAGAATAAATAAAAAAAACAAAGGAACATTATATTACTCTATTAATAACTGACATTTCAATAAAGTAGCATTATGCTATGGTTCACAGATTAATATTTTGAGTTCCCACAGCTCACAAAGCACTTTCGTGTTATTGAAAAAGTTACTGAGTCATTTCTATTTATGTTATTAATAATAACAGTGAAAGCCAAATATCTAAATCACTTTAGTGATCACAAAATTAATTAATTAAAGACTTACTTATAGTATTTTAGCTCTATTTGTAAGTACATATTACATAAGTTTGTACATGATGAATTTTTTTTACATAATTTTAGCCAGTTTTCGAGTTCATATTCATTCTATACCTACTCAATTTTGCATAAGACAGCGTGAATTAATGAACGATTTCAAGATGGCGATGGCGGCAGTATAGCTAGAAGATCAAGGTTAAAGATTGATCCAAAATGAAACATCTCCTTTACTTTGTGAAACAAGTTCTAAGAGTTATAAACCTCACCAGAATACTGAGTATGTTGCCTCAGGTCGTTCAGATCGATGGGCACTTCTGCGCCGGACATTAGTAGTTGTAGTTCGCGACACGAGAACATTCGCAGCCACTCGCTTGACACCACGGAGGTTAGGCCGCGCTTAAATGCATTGCACTGGGACCGGATTTGCCTAGTTGGAGAAACCAAAAACAAATGTATAATTTTCAAAACAAAATATATTCTGATATCAGAACAAGACAAAAGCAATAAGTGTATGCGAAAAACATAAACCTTCAGCAGTCAGAAAAAAATAGATTTACAAAGATTAAACATTGAAATCAGTCTTGCGAAAATACATAAAAAGGGCTCGATTTGATTGTGCAAAAATTACTATTAAAATTGCAGTCTTCGCGGGATACCTTACGGCTCCTGGGACCGTGTACCCAGCTGAAGACAAAGTCTTCCTTCTTGGCTAACCAATGGAATTTGTGAGGCTCCGTTGAGGTATATTTAGTTGGAAACGCCACTAAGTGCGTCTTGTCGGATTATGTACATTTCGGGCGTCTTAAATTTGAAATATCGTGGATTACTATGTGCTGCGGGTAACAATGTATAAATACCTATTTAATTTGTAATCGGCTACTAGATGTATATATTCTATTCTATTGTCAGCCGTGACGGGTATGTTGGCGCCTCCGGGTTTCAACTCGTCTATCTGTAATATAAAAAGCTATTAATAATCAATTATTTAAAAAAAATACCCAGTTCGTTTAGCCGATGCTATTTGTGAGGCTATACCTAACGAAGTGCCAGTTCTCTTGAGGTGTATTTAGATGGAAAACCTCTAAGTACCCTTCCGCTACCCTGAAACCGTAACACAGTTTCGGGAGCTGTAGGAAAAAAAAATCAAAATTCAATTCAATTTATTGCTCAAAATTTTACCAGGAGCTGGCTTTTAACAAAAAATAACCTGCCAAAAAGATTGCTTTTTACTTTTCCGAATCAAATACATTGTAGCTATGAATCAAGGCTTGTTTCACGGACAGCAAAAGTTTGTTCACAATCAACTTGGCTAGAAAATCACTTAGTTGGAAAGTTAGTAATAATAATAAAGTCAATAACGAACCTTTATTGAACGTTTAAAGACCTTTCCAACGACACGCTACATGATGGGGTGCGTGAAAAAAAAGGATGAAAGCTACAGGTCGCGTCACGTAAAATACGCTGACAGTCAGCGATTTGATGAGAGATAAAATAAGTTGGTGAAAATAAATATTGTTGGTAAAAAATATACTATATATATAATAATAATAATAAATATCTATTTGAAATTAGAAGAACTCTTTTTACGTGAAGCGACCTATATACACCTAATTTGTAGTTTCATTATACACTTGCATGATTGCTCACAATGTTCACATAAGAAAAGCAGGCCTGTGACATTTACAGATCCGGCGGAAAGTGGAGTTAAAATATTGTGGCATGCGGACGAAATTTTATAATTAGGGGTGTCTTTTTCGCCTTTTTGGCTAAGGAACCTTAATAACTATGTTCTCCGTTAAACATGCGTGTATTTATATGTTGTAAGCTACTAAAACGTGTTGAGAAACATATATACCCTCTGCTCGCCCAGTTCATCACTGAGCATGGTGAAATCCAATCCCAAATCCGGCACATCATCACGCTGATACGACTTGAGTAGAAGCAGCCCGCGGTACAGCGCCGGATCCAGCGACGCCAGAGCGTGGACGTCGGGCTCGCGCACTGAACACAACTTCTCTAGGAAGAACTCCGCGATGCGCAACTCAACTAAGATATTCTCGTACATTGCCTGATAAAATTTAAAATATTTATCTATACTAATAATAAACGTCAATAAATCTAGCAAACGCGCTAATCTCAGGAACTACCAGTCCGATTTGCAATTATTTACGTTTGAATACCAAGCTATTTCTATTGTTACAAGCTATTACAATGTTGTTTAGAATGACACCCAAAATATTTATTTTCCCTTTAAAAACCAAACGAAGCAATTTTAAGGCAATTTTTTTTATTTGACAGTAGTTTTCAAATGACATGACACTCTCCTCCATGAGCTGGTAAGTAATAGGTGTTCTTAAATATACCTCTTCTTTGTGTTTGTAAGAATCACTCTGCAGTAATCTGCTAGTAGTATAGATAAATTTACTAATTTAGGAGGAGAGTGTCTACATTAAAATTTATATGTGGCTCAAGATAAAAGGGTAAATACCTTGCCAAGCATTCTGCCAACAAAGTAGTAATGCATTGGAAAATTGTCATAGAGCATGGTAACGCCGGGATTGGGATACAGCATGTTGTCCTTAGTAAGACGAAACAGACCCCTGTTTGGATCGAACGCGGACCTGCAATTAAAATTGACCATCATTATAGAAAAGAAGCAATTATAGCAACTGAAATTTACAGAAACAAATCTTATAAGAAAGGATATTTGTAATACATTAAAAAAATTATATAAACTATATTATACATTAGGTATTTATTGCACAGAGATAGCTAAAGGGCCGGGGAGTGACATATGCTACTTTATATGCCGGAAATCCTTCGGGATAAATTCTTATGTCGGATTTCAAAGACCCATGCAGTTGAACTGTAAGTTTATTTCTGAAAATTAATTTATTATTAATCCCCACTTCTTCTTTTATTAAATGGCTCCACCAATGTTAATCAATGATTTGCCAATGTCAATATTATAGCCTTTATAGTATATTATGCCGATTAATCGGTAGCTAAGATGATCCCGCCGACTGTGATATGTCTTATTAATCACAGACGTGCGTCGGTCGCCGTGACATGATGTAGAATCTTTTTTTTATTAATTATTATTTATTGTGCAGTCACCATGTATGTATCGATCTATCATCACGCCCTATACGCCATAAGGTAGTAGGTGCGGAGACATTATACCACTCACACATTAAAAATGTTAAATAAAAACTTACTTGAGCAATTCCGATAAAAACTCTCGGAATAACCCGCCGCCATCGACCCCCGCTTCCTCCGCGCCCGCTTGGTTGATCAGCTGCACTCGCATCTTGACTTTCATGTCGGGCTCTGCAGCATTTTTTGATTTTTTTATTGTAAGACAAACAAATGTTAAGCAAAAGTCTATGAGTAAAGCTTACTAAGTGCAATCGCATTTTTAACTATGGCCTGCGGAGTTTACTTTTTCCCGTTTCGCTTGAAGAACCGAAGGTTGTATATGGATAGGAACGCAGACGGTTCCACTTCTCTATTAATCCAAGCGAAAGTTGAAAAGCCCCCAAAAGTATTGCGAATGGAGCATAAGATATCATGCCATCAATTTTAGAAGGCGGGGAACACGATTTGAAGATTTGCAGATGAAATGATGAGGAATTAAACTAGGTCAAAATGTAGAAAAGCTTTTACTGACCATTATCAGGGCGTAGTTTATCGAAGGCGTCTTCATATAGATGTGTTCGTCGAACGCTGATATTAATACTGGGCCCCTCATTGAAACTCGACAACTCGTAGAAATGGTCGCGTTTCTCCCTAAAATGTTTTTTAATATCTAGAAGCTGATACCAAACCTCTTTCTATGTTGGATGAAACTTATTATTATGATCTATATCTAAAACTCTAACGACTGACTGACAGACAACGTAAACGTACAGCCTAAATCGGTGGACCTAGAGATTTGAAATTTGGAGGAAATATTCCTTAAGTACACTAAGGAGGGATTTTTTGAAATTCCAATTAAAAGAGGGTAGTAAATAAAACATACTTCGCAAGGATTCCTTGAAAAATGTAGACACGAGTTGAGAATGGTACTACGAACGGAATTTCCCTCAAAATCATGACAGTCCGCAACTCCTTTGTAGTTAATGGAGGCCCCTCGTCTGAAACAAAACAGTTTACATGAAGCCATTTTGAAAACAGTAGTTAGTTTTTCAATATTTGTTAAGATTCTATAAGGTTTCATACCTCGTCTAAGGAAACCTTTATAAGATCACTCTCGTGTCCGTCCGTCTGTCACATAGGAATTTGATATTTGGCATAATGTTCGATTTTGTTGACGTGCACATATTTTAACGACGATTAGATTAGAAAAGTTCTAATTAATATATAGTGTGAAGTATAATTTGAAAGAGCTACTTCTAAGGATTTCGCTCCGCTTTCCAAACTCGCCGTATACTGGCAATATCGTTAGCGTTAATGTTTACCTAGCATTAGGTTTATTAATTTTGTTAGTATTAGAATTATTTGTAGTTGACGTTACCAGCATTCCTCGTTCGACTCCCGTTGTTCTCTCTTTGAGCGTTTTCATGTCGCATCACTAAAGACACTGCTATTTCTCCCTCCGCAACCGCTTCGTCCACCGTCCACTCTTCTTCAGCGCAGAAATGCAATCGAGCCGAGCGTACATATAGCGACCGCATTAGGTGCGTGCAGACCTGCCAATACGTCAATTTATCATCACATCTTAATTTTGAGGTAATGGGGTTTAAGTGTATGAACCTAAAATATCATAATTTTCAGAAAATGGTCTATCTGAGCGACTGTATGCTGAGCGCCTATATTTAAGTAAATTGATATTTTCAATAGTTTTGTTTACTTCATATAGCCCCAGGGTATCAGAAAAGAAGAAGAAATAAACTTTATTGATATTAAGATTGAGCAAAAGACAAATCTCTGTTATGATATTTATGAAGTGTGGCCAGTTCAGTTGATATATTTTGAGATTGAAATAGCTCGAAGTGCAGTTTGTCGGTATAGTACATGGCTGATTGACGCGTTACAATTCGGCCGCAACGCACCTGACATACGGCTTCCTCATATAGCTGAGCCAACTTTATTTGGAACAAAAGGTTTGTTGTACCAATAGGTTCTTTAATTAAAAACTTATGTACATAATCCGACAAAAGAGGCTTTTGCATCTAAATATGCCTCAACAGAACTGGCCACTCGTTAGGTATAGCCTCACAAATACCATCGGCTAACTAACAGGAAGAGACTTCCATTGGGTACCCTGGAACCGTTTCGGGAGCTTTATGGCAACCCATGAAGAAAAAAAAGTTTTTAATTACAAGCGGTATAGGGCGCGCCAAATAACTTGAGCCAGATTGGGAGCTAGTATGGAGAATGCCCTTACATTATAGTATGGAGCACATTCTAACCACGTTAGTTTTATTTATTCCCCATGAGTTATTACTAATACTAACCTTGAATAAATGCGACCACACCGGCGCCTGTTTTCCAAGTATATTGACGCGGCTCTGTTTAGGTACAATTTCCCGCGACGTGTCATACACCGCCGGCCTCGTGTCAGGGTACGCCAGCTCGACCAGCCCAATACAGACCAACCGGAGCGTTCTACACAACGAGCCCAGTTCGGAGAAACGGAACGCGTGGATACGGTCGCCTGATGTGCCAGCTGCAAATAATAGTCAATGTTATATGGAATACACGTTTTGCTTGACCTGGGTTGTCTATTTCGTGGGTGATCCTCAGAAACCATGACTAGGAAAAACAAAACTAATTTAAGTTGCAATGGTGTAAGAGTATATTACCATCCAGTGGGATCGTGGGTAAAGAAAAACGAATGGATATTTGCGACAAAAATCGTGCAATATTCAAAATACGCGTTTAGGGTAAAGCATTTTTACTACACATTTATTGAAACCCCTAAATCGGTAACATGAATTGAATCAGTTCTCTGAATATCTTCTTTTCTTTCCTAATTTTTCTAACTAAAATATACACCGGGAAAATAGATAAATATATAGCTTTATAAGCATTATAAAAACACTACACAAACCCTGTTCCTCTTCCAAATCATCTCGACAGAACTCCGTATCGTGCAAAGTACCAATCAGCAGCGAGAACAGAGCGCAGAAAACAGCCAAAGGCGCCAAAAGTTTTTCTACACCAATCACCGCAGCGTCCAAACCCATGCCCCTGGATAAAGCCGATAATAGCGGAGTAGGAGACCCGCCGAACGAAGAAGCATGACTGAGGCTGCTCAACCAACGCCAAAGACATCGAAGGAAGACGGGCTTAAATGCTAACGTGTACAGTAATCTGAAACACGAAAAAATATTTTGAGAACTTTACAAAACAATTACAAATTATATAAATTATAATATTTTCTTTAATATAATTTAAAACGATGCATTTTAATATATATATATTTGTATTCCTTATAGTGAGCCCTTTCATTTGATATGTCACATTATGCACTTAAAAAAACATTTAAAAAAACATCGCCCAAAATTTACTCCCAAAGAGTTTCATGACCCAATCACGGACGTATAGGTAGCGTAAATAATCGAATTTCGTTTAAGTTTAAAAATTTTTCGTCCAGTAGATTCGGAGAAAATAAGCTGTGCCAGACAGACACACGGAAAAAGGGTTTCCGTTTTTTCATGGGATATATTCGGAACCCTTTTATGGAATCGTACCTGCAATTCACAGAAATGTATATTCCAAAGGATGTTAAAAAATATGACCGACAACGATGCATGCGTCTGTCCGCTTTCAGTTTGCAGTCGCCATCTCTACAATACTGTACTTATGTCTAGTCAAGCAATGAATATTGAATGTAACAACAAGGTAAGCCCACATTTTTAAACCCTATTCAAATCGGTTCGGTAGTTTTACGTTATGCCTGCATATACAATGATTATGTCTACAGTTTTAGATATTAAAGTTTTTGGTCAAAGCTGATTTTGAATGCAAAAGCTAAAAGTGGGCATGGCATTTTAAAGATGAAACCAAGTTACAAAAAAACCCACCTATACTTCTGCAAAGCAAGCTTATGGTTCAACAGCAAATTATGACACATCTCCGCAATCGACTCCAGAAATTCATCCTTCAGATCCATATCAACAATTTGTGAGCAAGTGGCTATAATACATCTATTATCACTATTAATCAACTCAATACATTTTGCAATAAGATCAGATTCCCTGGTGGATACTGGAGGTTCTTCATGTTCACTGTCACTATCATCATTGTCTGCTGGTATATCAACAGTATATAAGGAATCTTCAAAATCATAATCTACTTGCTTGTTGGACAAATTACTTGAGAGTTTAGCAAGTATTTTCAGGTAACTCAGTACTAGAGGATTGTTTGGCAGTCTTGAGACACTTCGAATGTCGTTAACTGTAATTTGAAATTTAAATTGTTACATATTATTTAACATATTATTATGCAATTTTGTTTGTATCAAGTATAACATTAGTATAGATACGAACAAAGGGAGTGTGTAAATAAAATAATGTGTATTTAAAGACACATTTTACCTATTTTAAATTGACATAAACTCAGATACGTTAGCATGGAAGGTCTTTATTTAAAAAAATTCAATGTTGGCATCTTAAAAATAGAATAAATGACATAGAAAATTAATAGCTTAGCTGTTTTGACTTGAGTTTTCGTTATAAAAAAATTAAATAAAAATATTATTTGCTTACCAAACCCACTGGGTTCCAGAGCTAATACACTATGCAGCAACCATGTACTGTTCAATCGATTTCCATTTAAAAAGTGATTAGTAGAACTCAAATTGTGAATTAAATTAACATATGGGAATGGTTGAATAGTGTCGCTAGCTAGAGCTGGCAGGACATACATTTCAACAGGATCAGTGTACGCTGGACAGAGGAAAGCCATTATGAACTGCGACATTATTAAGTCCCTGGAAAAATAAGTACAAATGTTATTCTTGGTATATCTTCACTTCAATGAAGTGGCCCCAGTCCAATTATTTTTCGGTCATGAGTCGTGATACCGTTAACAGCAGATAAACAATGATATAAGAGATTGTTACTTGATAGGTAGCTTCAATAAAAACTGTGAATTCTAAATAGCATACAGTACCAATGTCATTGCCAAGACATTCATCTTCCACCAATCCGTATTTAGGCTAAATTGGTTCAGTGGTTTGTGTAGTTGCAATTTGCTTCGAAATCAGCCCTGTGCTATGTGTATCAAAAGCAACTATGTACTTCACCAACACATAATCATTTTTTTTAATACAGTTTTTCTCAACCTGAGCGTTGCACCCTGCTTCATGAGTTTGACTAGGCTAAAGTTGTTGAAACTCACCTAAATTCAGGTGCCGAAATTATAGTTGTCAGTTGTAGAGGTCTCTGTATAAGATCAAATAGGGAACTGCATAGTGGTGTGGGTGCATTGTTAGACACACCATATAAGGGGGGTGTTTTATCGTCCATTAGATGACGCAATTCTTGGAAATAACCTGAAACATAAATAAAAATAATCTTATAACTAGTTTTGGAAGTAGTATTTTTCATAAGACACATTAAAAAACTTTGATTGATTGGCAACGTATGTGTGCTTAATATTGACGATAGTTTTCATTATCTTAAAAATTAGATTATATTAGTAGCAAATGGTATTTGATTGTCTGGTTATCATTGCATAACTGTAACCATTAACGCGGGTGCAATAGGTGGCTGGTCCATGAATGCGTGCGACTGGCAGAACATAATACAGTCCGCCAGTTGCGTCCACACGCGCCCGTACAGATGCTTTTTCACGCTTCGCTTGAAGGATCCCAAGTTGTAGAAAGGAGGAAAGACCGACGCCGGAAGTTCTTTCCATTTTTTGACAGTGCGACACAGGAACGAGTCACTAAATTTTTTCGTTCGTATGCAGTGTGTGAGGATGAAATCTGTATCCTGTGCAGGCATAAGCATAGCTAGTATAATATAATAATAAAAAAATATATATATCAAACTGTTAGCTCACCTCTGTTGACTAGATAGAAGATAGTTTGTCCAACCTTGTTGATGGCCAGTTCAGTACTCATAAATTGTTGAGCATTGCCCACTGAAGTGAACACTTCTAACATTCTTAAAGGGACAGCAAATGATATCTGTGAAACATATAATTTCATGATCACCTACGATTACCTTTGGGTAATTCAGACTGGCTCTCATAGGTTTAGATTAACCATACATAAATGTCATGCCTGTTTCCCAGAGGGGTAGGTAGAGACTACGGATCTCCACTTGCTACAATCCTGACATATGTCTTAATTCATTCTCATCATATTCCATGCATGCTCAAAGGTTTAGGGTAATTCTCTAGCCTTTCTTGATTAACCATTTCACAAAAGACAGAGCCTTCTTTTAATACTTGGGGTTAGGTTTTGTAAAACCCTAACTAATATTATAAATGCAAAAGTATCTTTGTTTGTTTGTCCTTCTTTCATGTGAACAAATAGCAATGGATCGACGTATCAATTTTATTCCCGGAAATTCTTCGGGATAAATTCTTATATTACATTTCAAAACTTTATAGGTATAACTTGACCAACTTACAGTGGAATCATTTAGTTTCAAAATTCTAATATGTAAAGCTAACATTCTTCTAATTTGATTAAATATTTCACTAGATTGCATAACTTTCTTTGACTGCTTCAACAAAAGTTGTGATAGAGATATCTGAAATAGAAATAAAATAAGTAATAAGTCTATTGTTCTGATAATAAAAATTACTTACTTCAGTTTCAGTGAAATAAATCTTAAATAATTGGGCAATACAATTCGCACATACCATTTTTATTACATAAAGCTCTGATATTTATTTATTAATTTTTATTTAATTAATAATTTAATTTAATTTATTAATTACTTTAAAAACAGTAAGTAAATGGCACAAGACTATGCAGATTTTTACAGGTTCTATAAATTTTTTATTGAAGTTCTTACCAATCTATTAATATCCTTTTTATCATTATAGAAAAAAAGAATTTTTGTAAGTAATGTATATAAAAGTACTTCATTATAGTTTTCAGTTTTGGGATATATATTATCAAAATTCTGTCTTTCATTTTGTTTGCACTGTGTCCTTGTAAGAAAACCTCTAACATATGCTTGTATTTTAATTGTACTATTCAATCTCTTTCTGTGTTCCTGTAAAATATAAATTAATCATAATTCACTAATACCACTTGGTATAAACTATTTTTTCCTGTATTGATTGAACCTACTGAGTTTGTTGCTTTATTGTGATGCTACAAATTAAGAAACATGTGAAAGACAAGAAAGACTAGCACACAATATAGTCCACTTCTACTTTAAAAAACAGGCACTTATCACTCCATGATTACAGATTAGATATGTAGTTGTGATGAGAAACATTAAAAATTGTACCATCATACCTACATAGCTTGTCTATATAATATATGAATAGGGGGTGAGGATAGTTTTAACAATTAATCTCACTGGGTTAGAAGACCATTAACGGAGATTTTTAAAGATATATACTAAAATTAATATAGCACCTCTCGTTTTTGTCGCTGCAACTGAGAATGTTGTATGAGTGACTCCCTATCTGTACTTCGTTGAGCGCTGGCACCAGCGAGATTTTGTGAAGGCTTGCGCCGAAAGTCTCCTTCGAACGAGTACATCACTGTGAATTAATTTCATTCATAAATATTATAAACCATTTAATTTAAGAAATATGTAAACAAAAATCAGCTGCAATTACATTCATATAAAATTTAGGTATACCTAAGTTATACAACTATGCACATACCTTTGATTTTGAAATGATAACGAGGCAACTTTTATTTAGAAAAATTAACAGAAAACATCACAATTGTTTGGAAATTTTACAAATTATTTCATTTCTTCATTACACCTTTTTTTTTTTTTTTTTTTTTTATTGGATGGCAATTGTACTAAGATAAGTACATTTCTGCCAGTGTCACAAAAGCTTGTTGTCATTCACAGAGTCACAGACTATGTCATTTGCATTGCATGTCATTGTCTGTTTTTGATCATTCATCATTCAATTCAATCTATACACGAATTCAATCAATCATTCAACATCAGTGTTGCCATACTCAAATCCAGCTTCCTACTAAACTAAAATAAAAAGCTTAACCGCTGAGACGGAAAGTGAATACATGTATTCACCTATATGCGCACTACAGTAAGCTCGCAAGTGAATACATGTATTCACCTCGCGACAAAATTTAAAAATCACTTTAATGTGTGTCTATCTCTTTTTATTTATATAAAGTTTGAAAGAGGAGTCATAGGAATTGAAATTCTCTACATTTCTATGTGTAATACGTCTATGGGTCGGATAATACGCCATTATAAAAAGCATAAATAAATGCAGTGTTTATTATACTCTTTGTCATAACAGTCGCTTTGTTGATCAGTGCAGTTTTATATTATTTTATAGTTCCAATAAGCCCTGCAGCTAATAAACTAAGGTATAGTATTGTTTATAATACATTTATTTACAATATTTTATTTAGTTGAGACCAAAAAGATCAATTTTAATCAATGATATACTATATAAACTGAGGTAGATGCGTGATTGACGCTCAAGCTATAGCAATGCGAATGAGAGGTAAGTGTCCCACTATAAATTTGGTCGCGCACAGGAGTCCGCATAAAGGCCAGCCATGGATTTCCCGGCCCGAGAATGCTCGGTCCGAGAATGCCCGGGCAGGAATTGGTGTACAGGCTTCCAATTGTTGGGCCGGGCATTTTTGGCTGAGCAATCACTGGCCGGGAATTCTCGTTCCGGACCGAGAAAGGCCGACCCAAGAATTGGAAGCCATTTCGTATGTACACGGATTCCTGGCCTGGGAATTCTTGGTGTGGGCATTTCGGGTTGAACAAAAATGGTCCGGGGCAAGAATCCGTGTACATTGGAAGAGAGTTATTGGCTATATTGGCCGATCGTGATGTTCCAGTAGTTCCGGTTGTGTTTATGGCTAATGTTTTTTTTTATTTTGGCGAGGGACGGTTTATTCGATCGCTTTGGATAAAAAATCACGATTAAATCTATACTAATATTATAAAGAGGAAAGATTTGTATTTTTGTGTGTGTGTATGTACATGTTCAAACGTAATGAATAAACTCAAAAACTACTGTGCCGCTTTCAAAAATTCTTTCACTTTTATATTCTATTTTCAAAAAAATTAGGGATCCTTACTAAAACTCCAATAATGAAACCCAAAGTGTAAAAAAATGACCTAAGAAATTCCTTACATTGCGTGTGCTGCGAAAACTATTGATGATATAGAGGTAGTGGTAGTGGTAGAGGGTAGGGGTAGGGGGTAGGAGTAGAAGTAGGGGTAGGGATAAGGGTAGGGGTAGGGTATATTTTATTTTGTTCGTAAATATCCACGGACGAAGCCGTGGGCGGAGTGCTAGTAATAAATAAAATTGAATACTAGCTTTGACCCCTTACATGTCTAAAAAATTTTAAAAACATTTAAATAAATTAATACAATATCATTTAAGGGGCGGTGGTCAAGGTCATCTTGTATCTGTCAAAAATATGGCAAATCTAAGTTAATCCTGGAAACGTGAGTTTATTTATACGACATTTCCTCACCCCAAAAGGATTGTTATTATTTGAAATTGAATTGAGCCATATTTTTATTATTCAAGGTTCTAAAGAGCCGTAGTTTTATCGAAAAGGCAAAGGCACGTTTCCAGGATTAACTTAGATTTGCCATATTTTTGACAGATTCAGATGACTGAGAGCCACAGGTCCTTAAATATATAAAACTGTCGTGTCGCTGACTGACTCACAATCAACGCACAGCCTAAATAACTGAAGATATAAATATGAAAATTGGAAACTATGAATGGAGGAGTATAGAGGTGCACTAAAAGAGGATTTTACGAAAACAAGGGAGTGAAACGGGGTGTAAACGTGGGCATTTTCGATCCGTGCATTCCTTTAATATGCTAAACCCACATCAGCGACAAGCCGTACATAAGTCAGCAAACAGTCTGCTGAAATAACCAAACCTGCTGCAGGGCCGAGTCCGTTGTTGCTCGACCGCTCTTCCCTCTCAGCCGCGTTCGGGTCGAGGTTAGGGCCTAAACCAGTTCGCGAGGGGCAGCTGCTCCTTGTATTTCTGCGCCTGTGCAAAGAGGGGCACTTCAGCGCAATGCGACCCTGCGGGCCCTTAATATTATTGTTTTTTTTTGTTTCTCATTCTCAAAAGCATTCTCCATTTTCATGGAAGGCAAAGGGGTTTACCCATACGGTCAGTTTAACTGGTCAAAGGGGGAAAAATTGGCGAAAGGGGAAGCCCGTCTATGGCCCCTCCATAGGCTTAGTACTCTATGATATTAAGTAATACAGCCATAATAGTATCAATAGCTGATTAATCGGTAACTAATATTATCCCACCGCCGCCGCCGCCGATTATTATTATTAGTTTTATTTTTTCTTTGATTCCAAACTTTCTATTTTTAGATATTGCTGGTATTATTTTATTTTTAACAACTATGACTATCTGTTCCAGTGTAGAAAAGGTTGCAATCCCGGAGACATTGTCGGCGCAATGGCGATTGCCCCAGCGTCTTTCATCCGACAAGGCTTCCGGCGGAAGCTACCTACACTCACCTCCACACACACACAGTCACACACTTGCTTGACTCTGTGTACCAGTGATTATATTCTCTTTGCTGTGTACGGCGGAGCCATTTGGATTATGGTTCTTTTCTTTTAATTCCTGCCAATAAAAATTCACTTAAGAAATTAGATCTTATTCAATCCAAGTCTCTTAGAATAATTCTTGGGGCAATGAAAAGCAGCCCAGTTAATGCTCTACAACTAGAATCTGTCGACCCTCCCCTTGCTTTACGCAGGCAATATTTATCTGACAGATTTCTATTTCGTATTGCCATATTTAAGAAACATGCTATTTTTCCTAAACTTTCACTATTAACAAGATATTGTGGTTCAAATAGTTATTGGACAAATAAAACGATTCCTTCCTTGGTTAAAAGTTATCAATATTTTAAAAATATTAAATATCCTATAGTTAGATTAAATAATCTCCCTTTATACACACATTCTTTTGATACATGCATTTTTGTTCCAAGTGTAATTTGTAATATAGGAATAACAAAATCTACTTTAGAAGCTAATAAAGAATTTTGTTCAATTATTGATTCAAATTGGCCCAACTATCATTATATTTTCACAGACGCCTCAAAACTTACTGAAAAAGGTTGTGTTGGTATTGGAATTTTCCATAAGAATTGGAATATTGTCCAAAAAATCAAATATCCTCCAGAAACAACAGTATATACAGGAGAATGTTTGGGTATCCTTGAAGCTATTAAATATATTTTATTATTTAAATTAAAATCTACAGTAATTTTCAAAGATTCACTAAGTTCTATTCAATCAGTATGTAAGTCCCCGTTTTATTCAAAAGATCATAATATCATATTATATAATATTAAGTCAGCTTTACAAAATTGTATTGATAAAAATTTAAATGTAATTATTGTTTGGATTCCTGGTCACGCTAATATTTATGGAAATGAAAAGGCTGATAAATTAGCCAAAGAGGCAGTATCATGTGGAGATGTTTTTCCTTTTCAAAATTTTTGTCATGATCTTGTTAATTTACCTAGATTATCTCTGTTTGAAAATTGGAATAAATCATGGAGAATTTCTTCTAAGACTAAGGGTACATTTTATAGAAAGATTGTTGAGCAAGTTCCTGCTAAACCCTGGTTTTTTAAAATTCATTATTCTAGAAGTATAACATCTTCAATTAGTAGATTACGCTTGGGTCATACCTGTCTTCCTGTTCATCTCAATAAAATTCACATCAAAGATTCATCAATTTGTGAATGTGGGCTGGATATTGGAGATGCTAACCATCTTTTTTTTTCATGTGAATTATATAATCGGGATAATTTTATGAAATCTTTATTAAGTAACAATATTCAGTTTCCCATCAACATAGTGAGTCTTCTACATATTATGATGAATTCTAATATTTTCATAATATCATGCATATCTAAATTTTTATCAGATAATAACATAAAAATATAAGTCTATCTATATTTTAAATAAAGCTTTATGTTTATTTATTATCATTCTTATTAAGTAATTTGTTAGTTTCAGTTATGTATTAATTTCATTGTTCCTATCTTAAGTTGTATTTAGTCATGAATTATTTAATTTAAATATTATTTTAATGTTGAATATTTTTTTTTGTGTATGTAAATAGTTTTAATTAATTTAGTTGTAAATATAGAAGTAGTATTGTATTATTTATTTCAGATTCCTGAAAGTTTCGATACTAAATTTCGACAGATAAATGTAACTGAATAACGACGTGACACTGGCAGAAATGTACTTATCTTAGTACAATTGCCAATCAATAAAAAAAAAAAAAGGGAAGTTTTGTAACGGTCACAAGTGGATCCGTAGGTCGAGTACGAGTTGCAAATGTCATATCGAGTAACTTTACTACCGCGTAAAGTGAGTAAACTACACTCACGGTGAGAACCGACAACATGCGAGTATGAGTTACAAATGCTTCTAACCAAGGAATATACTACTCCACCGTGAGCGAGTAAATCAGTCAAGGAAGCCGACCAAATTTAAAAGAATGCTATCTAATATTGGGCTCTTATCGGAAGATGCGGTCTACCGAAACCAGCCGGGTTACATCTTGTGTAGTCATTCACGCCACAGAGCAAGTATAAATTTCGACAGATAAATGTAACTGAATAACGACGTGACACTGGCAGAAATGTACTTATCTTAGTACAATTGCCATCCAATAAAAAAAAAAAAAAAAAAAAAATTCACGCCTCCCTCTCGGTCAATGTCAACAACAACAAAACTTGTTTGTTTGTTTACTTATATTTGTTTCTGAGATTTGCGACTTTCTTTTAATAAAAATGAAGACGGGCACGTCGCAATTAAAATTAATGATAACGTTCAACAGTAAGTATAAATACTATGTACTTAAGAGTGCTAAAGTTTTAAATAATAACAAGTACCTATGTACATTATGTTTTGTGATTTCGTTTATTATTTATAGACATGGAGACCTTAGCAAACCCTCCAATACGTCAAGAGGTCGTGCGACGAGTCACATGCGTTGGGAGGAATTGGTGTCTCTGCTGAATAGTGACTGCAATGGAAACACAAAAAGCAGACTGGCAGGGTTGGAATTGCCTGTCCTAAAACTGGTTGGCAGCAACTGGGCTGCATGTCGAAGAGGCAGGACCTCCACAGGTATATATTTTAATATAATCATGCTACAATATTTGTTCATTTGTATTAATTATATTATAGTCTGCGCGATAATCTTTATTACTGATTAATCTGCATATTTACTGTAGAATGTTGCATATATATCACTGGATCCTGGTAAACTGTGTATGGTAAACTGTTACTTGTTTGAGTAAGCAAGATAGAGTACTACACTTTACAATTGACACATGACGTGTGGATATCTGTATTAAGCAATGACCACTCTTAACGCTAGGCTAACACCTTTTTTCCGTATTCCAGGTGGGGCCAGCAAGGTTCAGCGTCCATGGGAGACCTTACTTAACCTCCAATATGCCTCTCTGGGCCGCTCTCTGGGACCTGCTCCAAACATTTGGAGATTTACAGGTCCTAAATAGTTTAAAATTTCATAAAGAAGCAATAGTAGATTTCATAAAAAAGCAATAGAGTAATGGTAGTAGCAGTCGTAGTAATATAAATTTAAAAAATAGGTACCTAGTACAAAGTATTGGTAACAGTCCTATATTTCTTATATTGGCTATGTAGATGAATCAAGTAAACAGATCTATTATCAATAGCTGTAGAAATTAGCTAGTAGCTTACCAACCAACAGACAATTCACCAATCACACAAAGTTGGAAGGCCTCATAGCAGCTGTGGCCTGAACATTTGCTGGTTCAGTTTGCAGATTATCATCCAGGTAAGGTAAGTTTTTATTGCATGTAGTTAAATAATAATTTAAATAATATATGGAGCATGCTAGAAAATATTGAATTGTTATATTTTTATGTACCTGTATGTATTTAGTATGTATATATTATAATAGATGGTTTATTTATAGAGATAAAAATTATTTGTTTTATAGGAGCAGAGTGTTAACCTTTAGTGAATATCAAGTCAGGGTAAAAGTTTCCAATAGCCCTCTTTTATAGTCAATGATGCTACTTAATATTAGATATTTAATTTGTCCCATGTTTCTAATACTAACTTTCCGCTCCCGGCTTCATCTGTAGATATTTTCAAACAAAATAAAGTATAGTATATGTTACTCAGGGTTATCGTAGCTTTCTTTTAGTGAAATAATTTTTAAAATCGGTTCAGTGGTTTGAGAGGTTATCTCTTACATCCAAACTTACAAATTTTACCTTTTTTAATATTAATATAGATTATTTAAGCAATTGCATGGTTGAGTGCGGTGTACACAATAAAATAAATCATATCACATTCCTAGCACCAAACTAGAATGAATCCTGTATTGGGTGCCAGACAACAGAGAAAAGACACATACATACAACCACAACCTAGCACAGAAAATCGTATGCATCATACAATATTCTGCCCTATCTAAAAATAAAACCTGGGACCTCTTCTCCATTACTTACTCCTCCTTTTGTTTGATACCTATATGAAAATAGTAAGAAATAACTTTGATTTATTTATTTTCAGATGTAGCTGCAGAAATCTTCGCCAACTCGGTTTCGCGGCTGCAGGCCCACCACGCAGGCCATCTACGGAAGCGGAACAGGGTACGGTCCTATTTGCGGGCGACACTAGTTGCCGAAAACCAGAGGGCTCTCGACAGAGGCACAATTACCATTCGAGAGTTCCTCGTTGCGACCGCTCGCAACATGGTCGTGGGCCTGGAAGTTCTGGACAATGACGAAGTCCCTGATGTTGCAGCTGAGGTCATTGTCGAGGCGGTGCCACAAGTGGAAGTGGCTGTTGAGAACATTCAAGAGCCACTTCCCATTGAGGTACCGCAAGCGGAAATTATTGTTGATCGTCTTCAACAACCAATTCAGCCCCCACAAGTTCATGAGGATATCGAAGAACTACTTCCTCAAGTAGTCATCGATAATCCTCATGAACTACCTGTGGAGGGTGAATTGGTTGTAGAAAACTATCAACAACCACTGCCACTCCAGGCCCCGTCCATTGGTGGCCAGTGTCGAGTTTGCATGGATAATAGGGCCACACGCCACCCACCACCACCACTGTATTTGTCTGTCGTTTTTTTGTCGCAACGGCTTTTAGGTTATATGATGATTATGCTAAAATACAAACATAATAATAATTAATTATTGGAAACACTATGTTCCCGCCTTTCCCGTTTAAAACGTCACAATTAACTATTTTTCTAGAGCTCTGTCTCGCGACACAAAACGATACTAATGAAACCTAAGGTAACTTATTCAGGTAATCTGGTCAGTTTAACTGGTCAATGAGCAAGAAATTGTGTTGTAAATTTTTATGAAAATATAAATAAATTGTTTATTACCTACATTTATAAAAATTTAAAAAAACTATTACTACATGCCTTTTTTGTCTTTGTAGTACTTGTGACACTATGAACTTTGGGAATGTACAATTATTTTGAGAATTACTCATCTATCTATCATCACACCTTTCATCCCAAGAGGGGTAGGCAGAGACAATCGAATGCCATTTGTTACGATCCTGACATGTAACCTCTTTTGCTTCTTTTATATTCATTATACCTTTCTTAGGCTTAGTACTCTATGAGTAAGAGTCAAGAACCTATGTGCACCCGAGAAATAATATAATTGATGATATAAATAAAAAAGATTAAAATTAACAATGTTTTTTATTACACTTAGTATAAAGTTAATTTAAGTAATAGGTACTATTTAATCACACAGAAAAGTTTACTTAGTTAAATTTATTTAACAAGAACTTTCCAATCATATATATCTGAAATATATGAAAATTATACTAATCCTACTATCTATACTAATATTATAAATGCGAAAGCAACTCCGTCTGTCTGTTGCCTTTTACAGCTAAACCACTGCATACTTTCATACTAAAACTTGCCAGTGTTGTACTGATTCTATATTGCACCTGTCTATTAGAATCCTTCTAGTGAGGCTTTTAGAAATTCCACAAAACGGTTCAGGTTCATACTGTGTATCCTTAGCTCCTGCACATGCCAAGAAGTCAGCAAATGACCAGCTTTGAAGATATAGTATAAGAGTTGATGGCCAAGTTGCTGTCTGAGTGTATTGGGAAGGATATAGGCTGCTTTATTTTAAATCATTTTTTATATTTAATTTTAGTAAAGGCCCCACAGGCGAACAGCTAGTTGTATTATATATGTGAAAGTTTGGATGTTTGTTACTCAATCACACCTCAACAGATGAACCAGATTTAATAAAACTTGGAGGATAAATAGTTTGTCTTGAATTAAAACAGGCTACTTTTTGTCTTACAATATCTTAAACATGATGATGGAAAGCAAGACCACAAGGGACTATCCATAGTTCTATACTATATAGATAGGAAGGAAGGGAAGGGGCTGCTCCAACAAAAACTATTATTAATTAGGTACACTACATTATGATAGAATTTAAAATAATGTTTTTTATTTATTTATTTACTGAATCCTATTGTTATAGTAACAGTAGTAGCCAACCTTTGTTAAAATAGGTAATTGAACAGCCTGTCAATGAACTGCCAGGTACACTACATTATGATAGAATTTAAAAATATGTGCTATAATAGATAACAGATATTTATGTCTTGTTATGGAATGGTTATTTATTTATTTATTTACTGAATCCTATTGTTACTATGCCAACCTTTGTTAAAATAGGTAATTGAACAGCCTGTCAATGAAAATACAGTACATCTTTCTTCTACTTCATTGTGGCGACCGTGACAGCACTGGATGGATTTCGATGATAGATATTATGGTAAGCCCTGGAATCAAATTTAATTTAATTAGGTTCAACAATTTTTTTTTGTTCGTCGGAAGATGTGAAATGGTTTTTTTATTTATTTGAACCCTATTGTTTAATTACTATGCCAACCTTTGTTCAAATAATTGAATCAATGAAAGTATATTTATAATAGTGTTATTTCATTATGCCCTAGTAATTTATTTTTTACGAATACTCTAAGACGGCCAGCCGTTCTTCCACACATCTGTTATGATGATGATGCTGTTGCGACGTCTACGGGAGGAGCTCGCGTAGAGAGCTACACGTTTTTAACGACGCCAGCGAGCAAGCCTACGCAACGATAGCCTTCTGGAGGTGCGAGCGAGACGACGGCACTGTGACAGTTAGCCTAGCTGCGGCCAAGGCTAAAGTGGCGCCGATCAAGCCACTAAGCATCCCACGCCTCGAGTTGCAAGCCGCGCTCATCGGAGCCCGACTAGCCGCTACCATCAAGACCGAGCAACGTTGGAGTCCCGATCGGACTGTCTACTGGACAGACTCTCAGACTGTCCTACAGTGGATACAACGAGATGCGCGCCGATACACAGCTTTCGTAGCGCATCGACTCGGTGAGATAGCGGAACTTACGAGCCCCGACGAGTGGCGCTGGTTACCGTCTGAACACAATGTCGCCGACGACGCTACGCGCGCCGGCCACACTAACAACATTACAGCCAGTGCGCGGTGGTTCAACGGACCCAGCTTCCTACGGAACCCCGAGGACACTTGGCCGGTCAGCAACAACACGACGGTACCCGATGAAGAAGTTGTAGCCGTAGCAACGACCGAGGAGAGCGACGCACCCTGTCTACCCCGCATCGAGCGCTTCTCGTCGTATATGCGGCTACTACGGAGCACCGCGTACGTGTTATTGTTTATAGATAAATGTAAACGTGTGAAATCGAAGCTAGAAGTTCGTCACATCGAGCGAGCGGCCGAGCTGTGGGCGATACAAGCGCAGCGCGACGACTTCAGCGACGAAATCAAGAAACTAGAGAGAGGTGAGCGAATTACGAAAAATAGCCGCCTATACAAATTGGACCCGACTATTGAACATGGGTTACTGCGTGTGCGAGGGCGAATCGACGCTGCCCGCGCCGCATACGACATGAGACGGCCTATCATATTGGACGGCCGACATCGTCTGTCTCGCTTGCTCGTAGAATACGAGCACAGAGCGGCGGGGCACGCGAATCACGAGCGAGTCGTTAACGAGCTACGGCAGCGTTATTGGATCCTGCACCTACGACCGACCGTGCGGGCAGTGGCGCGCGCATGTCAATATTGCAAGATACGATGTGCTGCGCCCGCCATGCCCACCCGGGGCAACCTACCGCCCGAGAGGCTGGCCGATCGCCAGCGTCCCTTCACATGCTGTGCTGTGGACTACTTCGGGCCGATGATTGTCACCGTGGGACGGCGGCGCGAGAAACGGTGGGTAGCGCTGTTCACCTGCCTGTCGACAAGGGCTGTGCATCTCGAGCTGGTGTCCGGCCTGAGCACCGACATCGCGATCATGGCGCTGCGGCGCATGGCCGCGCGACGCGGATGGCCGCGGGTTATGTACTCGGACAACGGTACTAACTTCCGCGGCGCTGACACCGAGCTGCGAGCTGCGTATGCAGAGTGGGCACCGCGACTTCAACAGTACGGGACGACGAAGGGGATGGAATGGAAGTTCATCCCGCCTGGGGCCCCTCATATGGGAGGAGCTTGGGAGCGACTGGTGCGGTCGGTGAAGAACGCACTCGCGGCGACGCTACATGAGAAGACGCCGCGGGATGAGACACTGCACACCCTGCTGGTCGAAGCGGAGCACAGTGTGAACTCGCGACCGCTCACACACGTGTCCGTCGACCCCGACGACCCCGAGGCGCTCACCCCCAATCATTTCTTGCTGGGGACATCATCGTCTCTACCTGTCTACGGGCCGTACGCAGAAGCCAGCCGAGCGAAATGGAAGCAGACGCAGGCCCTAGCGGACGAGTTCTGGCGCAGGTGGCTTGTCGAGTACCTACCTACGCTAGTGCCCCGCGGAGGAGCGGACGACCACGGGAGGAGCCTGCAGCGTGGCGACCTGGTAGTCGTGGTGGACCCTACGATGCCGAGGAACGTTTGGCCCCGAGGAGTAGTGGAGAAGACCTACCCGGGACCGGACAACAAGGTTCGAGCAGCAGACGTGAGGACCAAAGGCGGAATCTTCCGGCGACCGACCAGCAAGCTCGCCGTCCTACGAACCGAGGTAGAGGCGGCGCGCCGGGAGGAGGATGTTACGGACGTCGAGCCTGCCCTCCGAGCTTGACTCATACCTAATTTGTACGAGTATATCATATTGTTTTGTGTGCTTTCTTTGTATATTGTTTTCTTTTGTATCATGTTTGTATTTGTATGCTTTTTGAATGAATAAATGGAAATAGCCGATTTTGGGAAGGGCCGTTCTCACGCTGCAAACGCCCTTTGCAGGTACCGCCAATAGAAATGACAATGAGGAAGTCATTAAACATTGTTAGAAACTTAGGAATTTCGGCAGACAGATGATGACTCATGGACATATTATGTTCGATCGGAAAAGCCCGACCCAAGAATGCTCAGGCCGAGAAAGCCCACCCCAGGATTCCAACGCCATGTACACGGATTCCTGGGCCGGGCATTCTCGGCCTGGGCATTCTTGGGCCGGGCTTTGTTGGCACCCGCGCACAGTCACGCACAATCCTACGACTAGTGTACATTAAAACGTAGTGATTATATTCTCTTTGGTGTACATGTCTCTCTTGAGTAGAATAATCCGCAAAAACATCAAGAAAAATGACATCTTGTGTGTTCCGCTTTTGCAGAAATTATACTGCAACTGTAAAGGATAGAAATGATATCTCATTTCATTGGTAAGTACAGAAATTTTATAATTATGGACATAACAATATTTTATTAATAATAATGCGCTGTTGCCAGTGCGCCGCTTGTCTGAGCGAGACGAACGATGCATTTTGTATGAGAGTGATAGAGAAGACAAAACGAAATGGCTGCGACAGACTCAGCGACTGATTATGGGGATGGTTGGCAATATCGGACCTGTCAATAAATTACATGAACCTATTTAAAAAAATTATATATTTTATTAAATGTACGGAAAATGTATATACATAATTATATTTACATTATTATAAATTTATATATTATATTATTGTTGTATGTATAGTATTATGATCTTATTGTTTTTATTTATCTTTTAGTCTCCCTAGAAGCGGATTAATAAGAGAAAAATGGATAGAGATAATCAGAACCCAAAGACGAGAATATGATTGGTTGCCAAGTTTTTACTCTAAGATTTAGACGTATGGTGGAAGATACAACCAGCAGTTTTGCGAAGTGGACATATTTTCACATTCTTTGTATATATTTAGGAAAAATATCTGTAACATTCTAAATAGTAGTTAATTATATTTTGTTTAATTTTTTTTTGTATTATTTGTTATTTCTATATTTTTTGGAATTTGCATAAAAATATCTTGTTTTGAATGTATGTTTAAACAATACATTTGTATAAACAAACGTCACTGACTATATGACAGTTATTTTTTAAAAATGTATCTATGTTGTAGTAATGTTTGTTGTATAGTTGTTTGTTGTCCAGAATAAAAGAAATAAAAAAAAATTAAAGACTTAATTTTAAATTATACTACATAATACATAAATAAGTAGCATACTAATGTCCTATACCAAGCCATAATCTACCTCTATGCTAAATTTCATTTAGAACTGTTCAGCGTTCTGAGCGTGATTGAAAGACATTATTACAATTATTTTTACATTATTACATTATATTTATTAGTAAAATAAAAGTTTTTTTAATTACATATTGTATATTTTATTGTTATTCCAAAAATATTTTTAAGTAAAATATTGAGTATTCCATTTAGACAATCTTCCCCTAGTTCCTCTGGAGAAGGTCACGCTTCGATGACGTGTCGCAACTTTAAAACATATATTTATCTCTTTTTAACAAATGGATTCCGGTATTGAGCTGTCTTTCTCTATCCCTTTCATCGCTTGAATATATAAACGTAAGTAATTAATAGGTAGCTATAGTATTGTTCAAGCTGTTTATTATCTGCATTTAGTATGGGTATAACGTGTCTACTTATAGTACGTCATTGATTTTAATATAGTTTTTCTGTCGAGGAAAAATCTGATAGAAAAAAATCCGTAAAAATTTTTACAAAATTTGTTTATTGTGGAAAGATGCGTATACGATATGAATAAATACACAGGGAAAATACTTTATATATATTTATTTTTCATGTTCCAACGTTTATTTTTATTATATAATATGCTATTTCGAAGTAATAATCCAAAATATAAAAATGTCGCAAAATTAAAACGCCATCTTGAAAATTCTTGAGAACGGCCTAGTGATGTGAAGGACATTGTTAACATAGCTTATCGATATTTTCGTAGTCTCAAATAGTTATTTCTATTTGTATTCTATTATTTATTATATTATTAGTAATATTGAATTAATAATGTTTGATGGAATATATTTATTATATTTCCGCTCTGACTTCGCCCGTAGTTGAAATTTAATTTCCGGCATAAAAGTGACCTATGACACTTTCCGGCCCTACGACTATCCCTGTACAAAAAAAATCACGTATAAACACACTTCCACATTTATAATATTAGTTAAAAAGTATATATTTATCGGTATGTGATGTGTAACATCTTTGCTCGCGGTTTGAGATATTTGAAAGCACTTATTTTATGAATGTAACGTAAATGTCTAGGGAAGAACGCACTATCAGTGCTATATAAAATTACTATACCAGAAGAGTAATGGCCTTGTTTAACAACAATTTTACTCGTAACCCAGGTTAAAATTACACATACCTAATTGAAACCTACTTTAATATTTGATTAGTTATTTAATTTGTTTTTTTAGTATCATGTCTTCTCGGTTTATGGTTCTATGGTGAAGAAGATGACTTCGACCACAAGGAAACCGTCACCATAGAGGATGAGGAAAATTATGACATATTTGAGGTATGCTTTTGAAAATATTATACTATATAAAGCTCGATTACCACTCACTGATTCACTGACTCACTCACATCATTGTTCTCCCGGAAAGAGTTGCGATGGGGGAAACTTTTGGTAGGAACGTATAGAGGGGGTCCCAGTGAGTACCAGAAAAATCCGAAACCCTCCTTTTTCGCCCCCCTTAGTTTTTTTTTGTTTTTTATCTCGGAAACTACAAACCGAAGGGGGTAGGTGCCGAAACTAATATTGTTCAGGATCTGTTCCTATTAGCGAATCCATTAAAAAAATGATCTCTCATACAAAAAAAAACTCCTATACATTTTTTTGTTTTTTATCTCGGAAACTACAAATCAGAGGGGAAAAGTTTCAAAACTAATAATGTTCAGGATTTGTTCCTATTAGCAAATCTGTTTAAAAAAAATCTCCCATACAAAAAAAGAACTCTCATACATTTTTTTTTGTTTTTTTATTTACTACAATCGAGCAGCGGTAGTGGTAGTGGTAGGAGTAGGGATAGTGGTAGTGGTAAGGGTAGAGGTAGTGGTAGGTGTTGGAGTAGGGGTAAGGGTAGGGAGTTGTTGTGGTACGAGTAGGAATAGTTTTGACGTGATAGGTGGCGGGCTTATCGCTGACTTGTTGCTTGCAACTCGCGCACTACACAACATACTAGTCTTCTATATATATAAAAATGAATTAACGTTTGTTAGTCTCGCTAAAACTCGAGAACGGCTAAACCGATTTGAATAATTCTTTTTTTGTTTTGTTTGTTATAATACAGGGGTGGTTTAGAGGAAAAAAAAGTTTGAAAAACCCTAAAAAAATAATAAATAGGTAATTTTGTATGGGAATCGCTACTTAAACTCGCTAAAAGTAGTGGTAATGTTAGTGGTAGTAGTAGGGGTAGTGGTAGGGTTAGTGGTAGGGGTTGGAGTAGGGGTAGGGGTAAGGGTAAGGGTAGGGGTAAGGATAGTGGTAGTGGTAGTTGTTTTCGACGGACGAAGGAAAGTAAATAGAACGCACGCCAACGTTTAGGCAGGACATCGTCTGCCGGGTCCGCTAGTAATTGAAAATAACTCTTTGTTTCACTGTTATAAATATATTTAACCCCCTCCTCCGTCCTATTAAAAATATTTTAACTCGAAACATAATCGAATTCTCTGCCAAACTTTATCCAAATGCAATCAACAAACATTTAAATTTATTTTTATTTATCTGTAGGACATACAAGTACTTATCATGGATGAAGATGGACGCGTGCTGCTCATGGGGATGTTCCACACAAATACGTGCTGAACTTCAATATTTTCCAGAAGCATATCTGAAGCTGGTGTAACCCCTCCGAAGCCGGAGCAGCCTGGTGCTGACTCAGCCCCGCAGCCGGAAAAGACCTCAACGTCTCGAGGAACTTTGTTTATAAGGAGGTCGTGGGGGTCTCCGAAGATCAAATGTGGTGGGACGTGTACCTGGATGTCGCCTTACAGAGCGATATCCTACAGATGAGCATCTCCCAGAATATTTGCGTCCTCAAGCATCAATGCATGATAGAGATGTTGGTAGGAGAGAGAATGGAACAGAGGGACCTGAACAAGAGTATGATGGTGCTGAGGAGTTTGTTTGGGAACCTACTGGTGATTGGAGAGGAGTGCAAGAAACTTTCGTTCGTGAAAAACCTTGGCCGACTCGCGTATTTAACAACGCATACGATGCATTCCGCGCCTATTTGTAAGATTTCATGCTATCTCATATAGCGATGGAAACTAATAGATATACCCAGGATATTGACACTGAGAGATTTACGAGGCTGTGATTAAATACGAATCTTGATGAAATACTCATTCTGTTTCCATTTTGGATGATGCTCGGCATTATTAGGATGCCGACCATCAAGGCATTTTTTGCGAAACAGCCAATCCTGCGTACAGAACTATTCCGGAAACTGAAGTACTGGAACCTAAATAGAACTTTTAATCACGCCAGTGGCTCAAACGATCCAAATAATACTGCCAACAACATGTTACATGGCACGGGTCCCGTCATCGACCACTTGAACAAAAAGTTCAAGGAGCGTTACGTTTTAAAGCAGAATATTTGTATCGACGAGTGTCTGTCGCCGTGGAAAGGCCCGCTATCAGTTGTGCGAATCGGCCACTGGTTACCTGTGGTCCTTCTTTATATATGTAGGTTGTCAAACAACCACCTCCACCCTACCTTGCCACTACCACCCTACCACTTCTGAACTTGGGCCTTACACTCTTTATGAAAAATTGGTTCAAGTGCCCGTCGCTGACGCGGTACCTCAAACGGCGTCGCACTGATTGTGTTGGGAAACTTCGCGCTAATCGTAAGCACATACCACCTGTTGGTAGAGAGTATTTTGGTAGAACGATCCATTGATTCCACTGAACATTCCCTGGCCATTCGTTTATCGTTAGTAGAGGGAATCATGAATCGTCTTTTTCGTAATGTTCCAAAGTCTAATGTCAATGTCAATCCAGGGCCGCGTACTTTTTCACATTTTCCTCCGGAACGCTTGACTGAGCGCCACGAAGAAATACGTATGCGCGTAAAATACCGCACAAATCTAGGTCGGAGCAGATGCGTTTGGTGTACGTATAACGGTCGCGCACAGAAAACCGCATGCCAGTGTCCGGATTGTGAAGTGCCGGTCTGTCTCGAAATATGTTTCGAATAGTTTCATACTAAACCTTTATAATCTCGTACTTTTTTATCTTCTTTGCGTCTAACACTTCTTCTCTTTTATCATGTTTTAGTTTCTTGTCCTATTCTTTGTCTATTTGTTACATTATATGTGAGAAGAGTATGAACGATTAACTTTTGCAAGGAGGGATTTGTTCATTGTATCTGTGTATTGTATTGTATTGTTGTCTGTATTGTACTGTGTAATAATAATATTAAATATACATAAACACGGTACTGACGAGTATTTTTCATAACTATGTAAATAAAATACTGTTATAGTATAGCTGTTCATTCTGCTGGTTTATTTTATATTAACCAGATAAAATACGCATGATATTGTTATAGTATTGCTGTTTATTCTGCTGTTTTATTTTAGATTAACCAGACTCAACTATGTTAATAAAATACGCTTGGTATTGTTATAGTATTGCTGTTTATTCTGCTGTGTTATTTTATATTAACCAGACTCATAACTATGTAAATAAAATACGCATGATGGATGTTATGGTATTTGTTGTTTTATTTCTGATCACATATTTATTACAAAACCAGATTCATGGATAAGCAAAAACTGGATAAGTGAGAAAACTCTATAAGCGACAAAAATAGTCAGGTCCCGTCATTTTTAGCCCCAGTGAGTGACAGTGTAAAGAACCTCTTTTAGAGAGAGTCATTTTTCACTTCTAGACCTGTGTAAGTGACAGTTTCTTACTCTAGACCTCTGTAAGCGAGACTATTCGCAAGTCGAATCAAAGCCAAACCGTATCCTTGTTTGTAAATAAAGAAAGCCAAAGCGTTATTGTTTTTGATGGAATTATAAGACATCTGCAGCACACTTGTGCGCTTCGTCCTACCTACCTGCTCATGGTACTCATTCTAAATATTTGGTTATATACTTATTACCTATTTCTTAACGCTCTAGCACCATGTTTGCAAGTGACAAACCGTGTTAGTGAGAAAACTCTATGAGCGAGAATAATATTCGGGACCCTTGAATTCTCGCTTACCCAGGTTCCACTGTATGTATATATATAGAGAGAGAGTAAAGTACGCGTGGTATTAATATGGTATTGGTGTTCTGTTGTGTTATTTCTAGTTTAGTCGAAAGATATTTTGAGATCGAGAGATCTCAGGAAGTCAGGACAGCTACAATATTTTACTATAAAAGATTTTCAAATATTTTTTAACAATTAATTATTTGTAAGTTGTTGGTGGTGTTTCTATATGTAATACAATCATTTGTATAATAAAATCACAAAATACATCGCGCTAGCAATTTGGTGAATGTGCGCTTCGACAGTATTGACGGTGGTGGGAATTTCATCGATATCGATAAAAATATTTTATTGACGCATGCATCACTATTATAATGGTATTTCATATAATTATATTTACAATACCAAATTACTTTGATTTTTGTATTTTTGTAGGAAACTATGAAGAAAATGTGTATAAAAGTGGAAAATACAATGTTTTTATACAACTTTATGTGTTTTATTTCAATAATATCATCTTTCCTATGTGGCTACCGTGAGAAATATTTGATTGCAACGAAAGAGATATTTACACTATTTTCTGTTGAATTTTGATATTGTAATTGTACGGCTTAGTAACCTTAATATACCTTTATCAAAGTTAGGTAATAATAATTTCAAAACAAATTAGGATTACTGATATTTTGAGAGTACAAATTTCTATTCTCGCGCGCATTTTTTTCCATATTCATAGTCGCGGGTGTTAAGTTTGGTCGTATTTTTCTAAGTAATTTTATATGGAAACAACAAAAAGAGACTATATAGCTTGGTCATATATATTTCCTGCATTGAAATTGGCACAAAATATTTATTCATAGAGTTCTGTAATAATCTGTAGAAATTATTTTCTTCCGCAATACTATTATTTTTCTGTTGTAAGCTAATTTAACAAGGGATATTTTAATTTAGGTGCCTAAAGTAGGTGTGATTATGACATAATTAAAGAAATACATTATTATAGAATACATTATTTTCATTTCAAGTAAATCTGTTCAGTGATTGTCTCAAAATTTGCAAATATATAACCATGGGTATAATTTTTTTCGAGCCGCCATTGAGCCGTGCGAGCGAGAGGTAGTAAGTGTTTTCGTCGCCGTGCGAGCCGAAAAAAAGTAGTTTACGCTGGTTTGGACACGTTCAAAGAATGAAGGATGCAAGATTGACAAAAAAGGTTTATATAAGTAGCTGAAGTGAAAGGAAATGCTGGCAGAGGACGACCTAGGTGTACTTCTATAGAACATATAAAAATGTATAGATCGATGGAAATATTAAAAGTACGCACAATCGCCGAGCATGTATGTCAGGATCGTAACACATGGCATTGGATTGTCTCTGCCTACCCCTCTTGGGATAAAAGGCGTGAGCATAGCATAGATAGATAGATAAATATAAGTAGGTAGATATTTAACACAACTAAAAAAAAGGGCCATTTTTTTATTCTGTCCACAGATTCTTATTCGAAGACAATAGGGATAGGGTCCGTCAGATATCGATTTTGGGAACAATCGGTTCAGTAACTATAAAGTAAAAAAAGGGGTTTTTTTATTCTGACCACGGATGATGTTGGAAACAATCTATAGGTAGGTATAATATATAATACCTATAATAAGTAATACCTAATTTAAAAAAAAAATATCGATTCAGTAACCAAAAATTGAAAAAAAGCAGATTCAAAGATAGGGAGGTATACGATCCTTGAAAGTTTCATTAAAATCATTCAACCGTTTCCATGTTTCATGTAGCAAACATTGTTGTAGCAGAAAAAAGCAAGAAATTGTGATTTAAAAAATGTTATAGGTAGGTACGTTCTTGTAAATAAATTTCAGGATTGTCTACAGAACTTGTCACCCATTTAGAACTCTAATCTTTTGTCGGTGGAGCTGACAACCACACCATAATTATCATAATATTGAACTTGGCCCCCATTTTCACATTTATGTTTTTGGTGGTTTTCCTAACCGTATTGAATTCGTCCGACGTCGCGACCAAATCAATACGCATAAGGAAATCTAAATATATAAATAAATGTATCAATTTCAAGCCCATCTTTTACCTTATTTTAAGCTACATTTACATTTGTTTTTATTCAACCAAAGAATATTCAACCTCCACTCCAATACCGCGATTTTTAAAAAACTTTTACTAAGAACAGAGACCCTTGGTTTTTTGTTTTGGAATGATTATTTTAATTTTCCTATGATTGCAAGACAATAAATAGATAATACGTCGACGGACGTCCTTTATCTTATCAACGGTATCTTCACGCAACGAGCTTATCAAATTTTGATATCTCGTTCCCATTTTCACAGAATTGTTTGAAGCCATGAGTCACGTATTATTTCTTTAATAATGAAATTAAAATTAATTTACCCAGACGAAAGTAGACGGGCATATCGAAGATGCAGACCTTTATTATAACAACATTTTTGTGTATCGTGTTTGTGAATTTTGTGAAAACAGATTTGTGCCCTAAACAATGTGACTGTGATAAGGAAGATGGGTTTAATAGGGCTAGATGTACAGACCAAAACATAGTGTCTATTGAAGTGGGTGTTCCTAAGGAAGTTCAAGTATACAGTTTAAGTAATAATGTGATTAGTGAATTGGAAAACTTTGTGTTTCAGGTAAATAATGTAAAAATACCATTATTTTAATTAATTGTAAGACATCATGAAATGTAGAGGTGGAGCGGAGGACAGAGTGAACGAATGGATGACAAACACGGTTCCTTTTGGATGAATCAACCAAATTGTGCAAATACGCGTATCCTGCCAATATCCTCTTTGCCATACCTACTACCAAAAAAGTACCTATAATTATATGTAGGTAGGTACCTATTATACTCTAAAGTGAAGACGACTTATAATGGTAAGGTAATCAATCATTGAGTATACAAACTTATAGGCCTTTGTTCATAAACGTTTATTAGCAACGTTTTTGTTAAAATGTGTTTTGTTTCTTTCTATTATGGTTTGTTAGAGAGTGACAAAACATATTTTAACAAAAACGTTGCTAATAAACGTTTATGAATAATGGCCATACAATATTGTTTCATTCGTAAATTAGTTAGTGGACAACATTGTGTAGGTACCTATACGAACCCTATTACATGAATTTAGCCTTCCACTACTCTAATTTGCGAATAAAACAATATTGTATTTTATAATGATGTTTTAGTTCCATCACTTAGGTAGGTAGGTACTTATGGATGGAAGCGGTATGGAAATGAAGCATGAAAGTAAAATAAATGCAGTGGAAGTCTTTACATAGAATAAAGCGTACCTATTGACCGCATCCGGAACGATGTCATTAGAGATGAATGCGTAGTGAAAGATGATGTTGTGACTAAAATGAAGAAAAGTAGTTTACGCTGATTTGGACACGTTGAAAGAATGAAGAAATAACGATTGACTAAAAAGGTTTATATGGCTGAAGTGAAAGGAAATACTGACAGAGGACGACCCAGGTGTACTTTTATTGAACATATAAAAATATATTGATCGATGGAAATATAAAAAGAAGCGATTGAGATATGTCTGGATCGTAACAAATGACATTCGATTGTCTCTGCCTACCCCTCTTAGGATGAAAGACGTGATGATAGATAGATAGATTATTGTACCTACCTATTTCGTCTGATTTGATTAATTTTTGGATAAAATAAAAAAAACAATAATTACGACACTAGCGTCTCTTTTGGGAGGCGCTTTTTATTTGGTCTATAATGGGCCCCAGACCAAATAAAAAGCTCAATAGCTAGAAAACAGTTTACACAATATCTAATATAACTACATATATTATAAAAGTATCTTAAAAAAATATATTTAAAGGTCCGTTATGTCTGTTTCAGGAAGCTGGTTATAAAGAAATTGTATGGCTCGACGTCTCCTATAATCACATTTTTTGGATAGGCCTCCATGCCTTTACCGGCCTAACGAAACTATTTCATATGAATTTGAGTAAAAATCGTCTGAGTTACTTACCACCTGACGTGTTCTGGGAAACACCTAAACTAGCTCACTTGGATCTGTCGGAAAATATATTTGAACATGTGAAAAATGAACCGTTTTTGATGCACGAGAAATTGCAGGTAAAAAATCTTTCTAAATGCATTTTTTACAATTACTTACTATATTATTTTCATAAAAATCGACGCCCAAAAATTGTTTACTAAATAAGACAAGTGTAGAAAAACCAAAGATATTGTAGTTAGCGTGAGAAAAATGGACTAAGAAGCTAATTTTCGCAATACTACGGGCAGAACTATATTGAATTTATTAGCTAATAAAATAGTTGGTCCAATTGAAGTCAAGTTAGAATAAAAAATGAATGAACATAACTCACATGCTCTGAACCCCTAATTAAATCTCTGTATCTAATATTATTTTTATTATTTCAGACCCTCAATCTTAGAGGTTGCAGAATAAAAGCATTAGAAAGAAGGATGTTCACTCGTCTACCAAAATTGACCAAGCTGGACCTGAGTGAAAATTACATGGTGACTATGAGTTTGGACGTCTTGAATCCTATAAGAAAACTTGAAATTATCAAACTAAAAAACGAATACTGGAGATGTACAGACGAATTTAGAGCTGTGGAAAATTGGATAGTAGATAAAGAGATAGCGTACAACAAACAATGCAAACCAATAATGCCAAAAATGTCAGAAAAAATAATAATGAGTGACGATGAAAATAATACACAAGTAACAGTGGATACTAAGGACGTTTGGAACATACCAAAACCAAATGACAACAATATATCTTTGCAAAATAAATCTATTAATTTGTCTGGGCTTGAAAGGTTTAATAAGGAGTTCCCTGCGCTTCAAGCTTTTATTTTGGGTCTAGAAATTGGTTTAGGATTGGGTATAGTAATAGCTTACATTTGGCTTCAGAATGTATGGAAATGTGGGAAGTTGAATTGCCGAATACGTTTACCGGAGACGCGAAGGCAACGTTTGAGAAGACAAAGGATAGCAGAGAATGACTTAAATGCTAACTTACTTTGGGGGAACACGGTAAATCCGGATTTGCAGACCCCACCGACAATTAGAAGACGATCGTCTCTACCAGATATAGTAGGGGCCTCCCGGATGTCGTCAAATTTCGGTTTAACTGGCATGAGGGAAGCTTCAGCTATTTTTGATGTTATACGTCCAGGTAGGCCGGAAACACCACCGCCTCCATATAACGAATGTAGGATTCAATTTATGTGATATAATTATCTGCTATTTATGGAATAAAAATCATTCAGTTTAGTCGAGCTGTATAATTTGAATTGTCTCTCTATAAAAATATTATGTCAATTGAAACGAAATTGAATCAAAAAAGAGTAAGAGTATCTAGATGAGATTTTTAAGACAAAAAAAAAACAATGATTGACTTTTTTCGGCTTTGCAGGATTAACCTTGGGGTTTGCAACTTTAAATAGGTAGCTTAAATATAAGGTATTTGTAAAATAAACTAAATTTTTATATTATATTTAATTTTAATAGATTTATACTTTAAATATCATTATCACATTTGCTTTATAATATAATATGTCATAACATACTTGTAATATACTTAATCAGACTTGTATGGGTCATATATTTTTATTAAAACTAAAAAGCATTAGAGTAACAGTAATAAATGTTATCTTTGTACATATTTTAACACAACCTTATGGCAAAATTGTAATAATGGCGCTTGAATGGCATACAAAATTTAATTATTTTTTATTTACATAAAACTTTAAACTATTAGGAATGTTTATCGGTAATATATCGATACTACATTGTATCTATAGTTGTATTTTAATATAATTAAGGAGTAAATACAGTAATTATATATTCGTTGTATTATTTAAAAACCTCTATAATTAATAACACTTAAATAATTTCTAAAACAATGAATTACAACATTCATAATAAATACATTATTGTTGTTAAAAATAATAAATACAATCGTATTGTAAATTAATAGATGCCATGATATTTTAAAAACTTTGGATTTTGCTTAGTATTAAGTAGTAGTAACATAGTTCTAAATTTTGTTTGATTTTTTACTTTATATGAGTAAATAATAAAATAAAGAAGAAATATGATTGGAAAATTAATAAAGGAATCTTAAATACTAAGTTACTATGAAGAAAAAGAACAAGTATAAGAGTAAGGAAATGCTAAGTGTCATTAAAAATGCAAATGCTCTTAAAATGATTTTGTATACAAAAATTCAAACTTTCAATCTTATATACGAGTACATTATGTCCCTACATTATTTAATAGAGTCTAGTAATAGTTTATTATTCAATCTACGACGAAATTTTATATGAAATATAAATATAGAACGAATATAAAATAGAAAAATAGAAAAGCATTACCAAGATAATTTTGTCGTTTACTGAATAAAATATTTACAGACTATGTTAATACGAGCAATATGTGGCGTAGAAATGAATCTATTTTTTTCTTTAACTCTGCTAATTAAATAAATGTCGAAATAAAAGTGGTATATCCAATAACAAAAAGTGATTTTGTGCTTTGTACGTACAGTTAATATTTAAGGACGTACCTACAATATAAAGCGTTCGTAAGAATTTACGAACCATACGCGTTTATACTAAAATAATTTTACTTTGATTTCTACCTGCAGCCTAACGACGAATCTGACCTATGACCCAAATCTCACTCGTTAATCACACAAATCATAACACACATCTAAATATAACAATTACAATATGTCAAAGTTAAATATTGCGCTTAAATAGAAAATGTCTACACCTCATCGCTCTCCAGCGCTAACTGGCTTATATTAACATAGTCTGGATGACGAGAAAATACATCTACGAGTTTTGTAAACGTCGGTCGCAGGGCAGGGTTGTACTGCCAACAGTCCATCATGACTTGGTAGATCTCGTCTGGACAATCATCTGGTCTTTCAAGACGTTCACCGCTCTCCACTATTTGTATTGCCTGGAATATGATGAATATTGTGATGATTTCGCCAATGTCAATTCGGAGATATACCCTCTACTAAAATAGTAAACAATCACGCGGGACCAAAAACTAGTGTACTGGAAACCAAAATGCAGTGCAATATGTTTTCACGACAAATTGAAAGCAAGTATCGACTTTCGCGCGTTAGCTATAGAGACGCGCTACTGTTGTAATACTCCTAACTATAATATTATAAATGCGAAAGTGTGCTTGTTTGTTTGTCCTTCTTTCACGCTAAAACGGAGCAACAGATCGACGTGACTTTTTTGCACATAGTTAGTCTAATCTTTCGTCTTCACATCTCAAAAATTTTAAGAGGCGAAGCCGTGGCCGAGAGCTAGTATTATATAAATTAGATAGAATAGCATATATAAGACTCCATAAAAAAATCTCTGAATCTGAATTGTTGTGTATTGCTACTTCAACATTGGTGACTCCGACGTGATCTTTTACTCGTCTAGGTCGAGACCGCAAGTAAATTACAGAAGGATCACACTAAGCATGGATGGCTGTTTGGATCATGGATTGCGATTTCAGAATACTTCAACAGAACTGGCCACGAGGTGGTGACACGGTTTTTGGATAGTCAATTCTCTCGACAGGTTATTTACAAAATAATAAAGTACAAATAAATTAAAAATAAAACATACTTCAATACCCTTTTTATCGCCATAGGGTTGTTGGCCATAAGAGAACATTTCCCAGAGCGTGATCCCGTAACTCCAGACATCACTAGCGTGTGAAAATGTCCCGTAGTTGTATGATTCAGGTGCGTACCACTTGATCGGCCACTTGCCTCCACGACTTGCTTTGTAATATGAACTGTCGGCGGAAAGAGCGCGGGAAAGACCGAAGTCGCTGATTTTGGCTTGATGCCTGAAATAAAATAACACATAAAACTAAAGCTATGCGTCGGTGGCCGAGTGGATAACGTCTGGTGTTAACTCGACAGACCCCGGGTTCGATCCCAGATCCCGGCCATGTACCAATGGGTTTTTTTAATTAAAAACTTATGTACATAATCCGTCAAACCACACATAGAGGCTTTTCCATCTAAATATATATCTCAACAGAACTAGCCACTCGTTAGGTATAGCCTCACAAATACCATCGGCTAAACGAGGAAGACTTGGTCTTCCGCTGGGTACCCTGGAACCGTAACACGGTTTCGGGATCTGAACCCATGAAGAAAGAAAAAAAAAGAAAAAAAGTTTTTTTTTCTTTATAAGTTTGTCCAGCCCAAAATCGTATCATCTACAGAAAATGTTTGGTTTTTGAAACTAAGCAAGCAAGGACAAAAAACACTATTAATAATATAACTAATAAAAATATGCACTCACCTGTTAGCAAGCAGAATATTTCTAGCAGCCAAATCTCTATGAACCAGTCGCCTTCTTTCCAAGTATCGCATGCCGGCCGCTACCTGACATGCCCACAGTCTCAACTCGTATCCAGGAGAGGCTTTGTCTGCATGACGAAGCAGGAATTCCAGCAATGAACCGAGCGGTACTAACTCTTGAATCATAGCTAGAGGTGGGCCCTGCAAAATATTAATGAGAAAGACGTGACAATATAGACTTATTGTGTGACGAAAGTAGTTTTAAAATATTTTTTTAGTGACATAAGTATATGGACTTTTTTGCGTGGCCAAAGTTTGGTATACCAATGGTAGTATCTACATAAATTACTTTGTCGATTTCGGGCACTCCGTTTCCTGTTTTCCAGAACCGGGTTGTTACTGACCCAGGGTACCCAGCGGAAATCAATAAATTCTTCTTCGTTTGCAATGACAATTATGAGCAGCTCTGTTAAGGTATTTTAAGATTGAAAGACCTGTTAGTGTAGTTTGTCGGAATATTTACATGTAGTTTTATTTAAAAAAACGAGCAAGCCTTACAGTAGTCCCATATGATGTGTGACATCTCACTTTGGCACACACACACACTGTTGGCTGACAGTACCAACCTCTCGGAAAATGGGTTGGTACCTTCTGACGGTCAACTCTACCACAGCGCGCGCTCATTGGGCAATTCAAATAGCGCGCGCTTCCCCGGCTTCTTGTTACACACTTCCGACCCTTTTCACGAAATCACTCCCCTAGATTGCAGGAAAGATGTAACACAT
Source organism: Nemapogon koenigi (assembly GCA_963924495.1). Classification (NCBI taxonomy): domain Eukaryota; kingdom Metazoa; phylum Arthropoda; class Insecta; order Lepidoptera; family Tineidae; genus Nemapogon; species Nemapogon koenigi. Next base: position 4,488,726 of record OZ004630.1, on the reverse strand, counting down.
CAAAAAGACTCATGGGTATAATCAAACATGCACAAATCAACACGTGTTAAGCACTCGGCCACAGATGCTCTTCAAATCCTACTATACTTGGTACTAATACGTCTACTACTACGTCCTACTACTACCTACACTAAAGAAAACTAGAATGAGAAATTGGATTCCAGCACTTTTATTTCGAGATTTATAAAACTTACCAAAGATACTCCAATCAATCGTACAATACATCTGTGTCTAAGGGACATCATAACTTTGGCTTCAGCGAGGAACTCCTGTTGGTTCGCATCATTGTGTTGCATGTGTAATGTCTTGACTGCTACTTGTATCGGTGGATGTTCCGCCTGTGTGTAAGTAGCTCGGAGGACAGATCCGAACTCGCCTTCACCTAACGTCGCGCCCAATGTTAAGTCGCTCATGGGGATAAATTCTGTAAAATATTATGTTTTAAAATTTAAATGGTGAACTTAACGACAGATGGAGGTGCTGGGATCTGAATTAAATTTTGATGAATGTATTGATCGTTTCTCTTAACAGAATTTCCGGTTCGAAAACAAAAGCTACGTTCACAATAGGTGAGATAGAGGGTAAGGTGTTTTTATGGCTTGAATTGATCGGTTTTTTTTTTAAATGTAGTTTCCTACGAGCTTTTGCACTGGCATTTGTAATAGTAAATTATTTCGCAACGGACTTTCTACATCGGCCGGCGGCAGAGTCAGATAACAACTTTTAAATAAATACAATTAGCGTACAATTAATTACCTTGCAACGTTGACAGCTGTCCCTCCGAATTGACTGAAATTTCGTTGTAGTTTTCAGCCAAAGACAAAACCACACTATTGTTTACAGGCACTTTGTACGTATCATCTGTTCTATCTTCCTGGTTGAACTCATCATTGTTATTAATACTGTCATTGTGCATGCTAAAATCTGACGAAAATGACAAATTTCTCGTTAGCAGTTCAAATGCGTTATTATTAGGAGATGTGGCCGTAGGTAAGGAGGCTTTTCTGTCGTTGAGAATGTCGTTTTTGACTAAAGATAACGTTTGGTTCATAGCTGCGCGGCTAGGTGACGGTTTCTTGGTCCGAGGCATAGTTGAGAACTGGAACAAGTATTGTAAAATGTAAGATTAACTTTAGTTTATTAAATTACTTTGGTCCCATATCTACATGCTATATATTTTGTTACTAGCATTCAGACGTATTTGTGCAAAAAATCACGTCGATCTGTTTTGACGTGAAAGGACAAACAGACAAACACACTTTCGTATATATAATACTAGTTAGAATTTCAAGCAATTTCGTTTTCGAGAAATTGTTATTCGTGCAACTGAACTTTTGAGCAATTTTATTTCGACAGGCTTTAGGTTGCAGTTTTCGATACTTACTTCAGGCAGAGGCGGCTTAGGTTTTGGCGGTACAGGGATGGCTAGACGTGTCGGTAACCCATCTGGCAATGTACTATAATGTTCTATTATTCTTTCCAAAGATTCCAAATACGGCCCATCATCAATACATAACCAATTGTGCTGTAAAGAAAAAAAACTTATCGTTTGATATACCTAGTGGTGTTTCTAACAACGTTGTTCAAATCCCAAGTCGTGCAAAAAATTAAGAAGCAAAATCCAGTAAGTTAGTTTCTTTTATTTCGGATTAGATGAAAGTTCTTATAAAATAATTATCAGAATTAAGAGTTGAATTTGGGAAATGTTAAGCGAATGTACGTACCTACCTAGTTTTCTTTTCGTCCTGAGTTAAATATCAGGATCAATATAATGACGAAATGAACTAAGCACAAATCTAATCAGTTAATATATGCCTGAAAACGTATTTAATGAAATCTTACCACTTTCTGAATTATGAAATTAAACGGAGTGCTTTTAGTCATCATAGTCAATATGTAAGAGCCTGGATGCCGCGCGCTGTAACGTACTAAGAAAACGCCAAGAGATTCGTTCTGGTGTTGATATTGTTTACAGTACTCTTCTAAGATTTTCACAGCCTCCTCCCTATTCAAAGTTCCGTGGTACCACTGACTTTTATTTGTATTAGGCGGATCTGGTTTGTGATTTTCTGAAATTAAGCATATTTAAACATGTTTTAAGCGATCTTATTGGCTTTGTCGCTGTGAGACCGATACAGCTAAGCGTGTACTTTTTGACTTCAAAGCACCTCAACGGAACTCCCATCATTAGGCAGTCTCAAATATTATCGGCTAAATAAGGACTACCCTGTTAATCAAATCTTACAAATTGTTGTTCAAAACTGTACTGGGGGAAATTACGTTAGTTGAAAATTAAAATGTTAAAATAAAAAATAACTTACTTAACAATTGGTAGCATTCCATGTGGTCGTGATGTTTAGCTAAGTCAGCCGGAGTGTCTTGTGCAAAGGAGCGCGGGTTGGCAGGCGCTTTCAGTTTTAATAAAACCTGGAAATATTTTTCAATAATGATAAATTTATCTTCTTTGGCATATTAGTAGTTCTTAAAGAAATTGTATCAATGAAAGAACAAGGAACCAATAGAATAAGGTAATCATATATTTACCATTATCTAAAAACGAACACACAGTCGAGACTATCTAATGACATCCAGACTAAAAAGTATTATTTAAAATTTTAGGTTAAAGCAGTTACCTTAATACATTCTATGTGCCCCCTCTGTGCCGCTTCGTGTAGAGGAACCTTGCCAGTTGGTGGATGTCGCATTTGATAATCTGCGTTACCGCTTGTGATCAGCAACTCTGCTGTACTTGGCAAGTTGTGTTGGCAAGTGTACTGTAATTTGTAAATATTTATATTGCAATTGGTCTGATCTGTCACTTTTCCTCAACCTGAGCGACGACGTAAAGTGCTTGGGAGACGATCAAACTTTACGTGTTTGCCATGTGGCTTGAACACAGCTTGATGGACTACCAACCTTATGCCATTGGAACGCATCATGCAAGCGAAAAATATAAATTGACATCAAGTAAACTTTAAGCACGTACCTATGACAATTTAATGAATCGATTTTTTGACATTTATTTAGAAAATATTGTATAAGTAACTAGGTATATAAATTAAAATTTGAACACCGCCTTGCGGTAGAATATGATGTATTGTAAACTGTACCATATTTAATTGAAATAAATAAATTATTATTATTATGTGAAAAATACACTAAATAATTACCTACTGAAGACAAAGAAATCAAGAAACATATTTTAGTACTAGTCTGTGCCTCGAAATAAGTTACCTAACTGTGACACGAATTTTTCTGTTGTTTTATAGGCAAACAAAATACATCTATAATTTTGGCTAAGCTAATTCCCCTCCGGCCGTTTTCGAAACTACGATTCTCAACCAGTTGCGAATTAAGAATTTTTATTCTTTGTTCGAAACTAGTTGCGAATCAAGAGAACTTTTTCCTTAACCGCAACCCAGTACCTATCTACCTATGTAATGATTTAGTGTATTTAAGAAATTATTTTAAGAAACTAATTTGAATATTTTTGATTTCTATACAGTAGTTATTTTATAATAAAATTTTAAAGTAAAAGAGCTATTCAGTCCCATTTCTCAAATTATTTGTCTTATTAGTATTACCACGTATTTTTTACCCAATCTTTAAAATAAAAAATCGTTGACAGAAATTGACATTGGTTACTACTAACATTGGCCACTTGTTATAGAAGTTGGGACAAAAATGTCATCGGCTAAATAAGGAAGAGGAAAGAGCCGCATAGCAAACATAAAAGTATAAAAAAACTTACATGTAAAGGAGTATATCCAGAAGTATCACGAACATTGACGGAGGCCCCACTTTCTATTAATTTCGCTAATATATCATCGCGACCAGCTTTCGCCGCTATATGTACGGCGGTTTGTCCGTCTTGGTTCTTGGCGTCGCGACTTCGATATCCGCACGCGAGCATTTGCGATACTATGTTCAGATCACCAGCTTCTGTTGCCCTGGAAAACGGAGGTCATGTTTATTTAATAACTTCATGGAGATAGATCGTCTATAGATATGATTTTAATTTTTTTTAGATAGACCAAAGAATGAGAAAGACATTTCCAATTTTTATACATTCTTATGAGATATCGTTGATTATAAAATGACTAATACTGGTAGGTACTTAGATTGGATTAGCTCTTTGGATTCTGAAAAAAAAAACGTATAAGTTTTTTTCTATTATTTGGTGGGAAATGTGTTACAGCTCCAAGGTATACAGAAGAGATTTAAATATAATTTGAGTGATGTTTTGAGAAAGTATCTATACTTCGTCACATTATGTTTGCATAAAAAATAGTAACTTCTTCTTTTTGACCTATTTTACATTTGCAAAAAAAATTCTTCTAGAAATAACAGATGTTAAAGAAGTGACACATTAAGTGCAGCAACAGGCTTTGCAGTGAACAGGTGGTTCCATTCAATGTGGACATCTGGCAAAAAGTGGACACTGTTACTGCGTGTCTCTGGCCACACAGCAAGATATAGAGGCTGTGAAGGTGTGGTTTGTGTATTAAAAAAAAACATAGTGTAATCCTCTGATAAATAGTAAAATTGCGTAAATATTTTTGTTGCAATTAGTTGTATCTACCTAATTTGACATCTATTACGTTTACAAAATTTTCGTAAAACAGATACATTATTAATGAATGCAAAAAATTAAATGATTCATTTATTCAAGCAATGAGTCAGCTAGTCCAAACACAGATGGGCTTCACTAAAATTCAACTTGAAAACAGTATGGGAGTGACTAATAAGTTCTACGCACAACAGATATTTGTTTAATTTTGTTTAACTTAGTATTCTCGCATGTAGGTTAGTAGGTATCCATGCAAAACACTCTTTTTTTTACGTTTTTATACACAACACTTCACCCAGATTTCCAAATTAATTTATACGTCATCAGACATCAAACTTTCATTTTACAGTCTATCTCAGTGATTAAACTAATCTAATCTATATAAATAAAAATTAATTGCTGTTCGTTGGTAAGCGCATCACTTGAGAACGGCTGGACCAATTTGCCAAATTTTTTAATGTTCGTAACATTCTGAATAAGGTTTTTAGGGAAAGTAAAATTGAATAGTTGCCTGAAATATGGATCGAAAGTTAATATGGGCTCCACGGGGCGGATAGCTATTATAGTTGTATAAAATTCAGTACGAACTTCTGAAAATAATTTGCATGACACTTGAATATACCTATTGATATTCGAGAAAACAAACATTAGTCTGCTATAGAACATTTTTTTTAAATTTGACTCATCCAATTCTTGTACGCGCGGCCCACCATCAGTTTCAAATCGTTTAAATCTGTGGTTGATTTCGATGACCGGAGCGATCTGTCACACACACACATCCATACCCATTACACATATACCTGATAGTTTGACACTTTGTTTAATCGAATGATATGTGTCTGTGTGAGTGTGTGAATTGTATGCGATCTAGATCGTATGATTTTCATCGCCAATGTGGGGCCTTATTCAATCTCGATCATAAGGCGGCCGGAACGAAAATTTTCGGTGCGATGCCGGACCAGTCTGTGGGCTACTTTATAAGCACGATTCAGACGAAAAAAGGGGGCTAAAACCATACATAACTTTTTCTAAATTTAGACTCATCGCAGTTTTATAAGCGTAACGAAATAATAGAAATTATGATATCGCGGCCTTGCGAAAATTCAGAAAGGACGACTTTGTTTGGCTGTTACAGCATTGTACAAAATATAGGTACCTACATTTATTTTCACAAATTTGAATCTGGAGTTAGAACAACTTTTCGACCTCAATGGAATAGGTAACTCTTGCAGGAAAATAGGTATCTATGTATTTTAAGATTTACACAACTTGTCTAAAATATGTGATTTATTTACCTATAATAAGTACCTAATGTGAAAGAAATACTTAAATTAAATATGTAATCAAATGATACAGTATTGTTGATTGATACTAAACAGACTGGACAATGGATGTACAGGATGTTGACAATCTGAGCGCATCTCTGTGATTGTGATGATTGATATGTCTGAATATGAATTTTAATATTTACAAATATCCTGTTTACATTTCATTGGTATGAGAAGACCAATGACCTGCTATAAACTAAAAGACGCCATGATGGCCCTAACCCGTCGTTTCTGAACGAATCGAATCTGCCAACTGAGTTTTGAAAGCAATATCTGATTTGTTCAAAAACACTTATTTTAGCTATCTCTAATGCCAAATTTCTGAAAGTCCAGTCAAATTTAATAAGATATTAGTTAAATAAGAGCTGTCAAAACCATCATACAACAAATATGTGAAAATGTATGGCTTTTACAGTTGTTATTTAACTAATATCTGATTAAAGATATATCGACATTTCTTCTGATGACAAGAGGGCTGACTCCTTCCTCGCTCAACGAATCAGCATCGCGATTCAGAGGGGAAATGCAGCCAGTATTCTTGCCACTATTCCACGCGGACCTAGTTTATTTAGTTATTTTTAATGTTTAGAATAGATTTAAGGATTTTAATATCTGATTATTTTTGACTAGATTTTTAGAGGGCCGCCGTCAAAAGTTTTTTTTAACAAATCAAAGAAACCTTTTAAAACTCAGTTGGCAAATTTTGCTTAAATGCGTCCCAAACATTATAGAACAGAAAAATAAATGTACTTTATAAAACAACAAATATTTTTATTTTATTAATATTAAATGATAATTATTGAAATATGAAAGTATGTAACATTAATTACATCCATGTAAAATATATTTGAAATAAATGGTTTCCAATTTTATTTTGGCTTATTTGAGGGGTTGTGCTTATTAAATAGAATTTGATAACTAACCAGATTACACATACCTATCATACCATAGTTATTGGAACTGAGGTAGCCTAGGTATATAACACCTGTTTGACTCATGCCTTGACAGAAAGTGTATGCCTTGCATTAGGTGTCTTGTTGCTTAAATAATAGGCTGGACAAGACAAATAATAGTCCAGAAGTGCTATCTAATGTGTATGTGATCAGTAGTTTAACCAATATTATTTTTATATGAGCCAATTGAGCATAAATTTTATTGACTTGTTGTAAAGTATTTTAAGGCAGTTAGGTATGTAAATGGAACCAAATTTACAATTTATGTTAAAATAATAATATGTTTCAACCTAACAACTATTTTTTAAATTGAAAAAAAATAAAGACAATAGAGAATAATAAAGATGTTATGTAATGTAAACAGTACAATTTCATAGCTAGAAATTAGTAGCAATTGAAGCCACTATAACTTTAATAGGACTTCCCTCTTGTACCAAACATGGAAGCTTTATACTCAAATAGGTCAATTAACTAAATGTAGTTGTATACTACTTGAGTTTATTTGCGGACTTGTAATGATATTTATAAAGAATTGAAGTCACCATAAAAAGGGTTTAATATTTTTTTAAATTTCAATGATAATATTATGAGAAGGTAATATTAATAATCTTTACATACTATAAAACAAAGACCACGGCCGCATCTGCCTGTCTTTCTGTACCAATTGTCTTCATAATTACTGAATGCATTTTATTTCAGTTTTAATTAACATCATTAGTGAATCATGTCAGAGGGAAATAAGCATATATACTAGTACCTATGTTTGACTTGAATCTACACAAAGAGGAAAATATTACAGTGAGTGTAAATTACAGAACACACTTATGTCAATGTGATATTTCTCAAATATTATATTAATAAGCATCTTTATAGTGCAAATATGGAAAGACAGTTTTCTAGGTCCAACTTTAGTACTTCATTAAACCGAATTACCTACTTATTTATTTATGACCATGGAATAGGTATAACAAAACTCTAACTAATTGCATATCAACATCCCCTCACTCAGATATCCATTGTTATTTGTTGTGGTAATACTTTAAAAACAATACAGGAAACCTAAACATCACTCCATGTTTATGTTTGTTTATTTATTATATTGACTTTCGCTGGGTACCCTGGGGCCAGCAAATAATATTAATTTTTTAAATAATTTGAAAACTTACCTATGCAATAAATTTGTTGTTCCATGTGTGCGAGATTCATGAGGTGGTGCTTGACCTTTGCATACAACTGATAGTGGAGTGACCAATCCATTTGAGTCTCCTCTATAATGTTGTATAAGTGTATCCAGGCCATGTACCGTTGTATGTTCTTCAATAGAAAAAAATGCATCCTCACCATGCCTTCTTATTTGGTAATGAACAACTTCTCCCTGTAAAAAATATATTAATAGTGAGGTTGTGAACTTTTCTTTAAATAATTGCAAATCTAGAAACTTTGAACAGGAAATCTTTTTATATGTTCAAATAAACTTTTGATAGTTTGGAAGTATTATTAGTAAGAAGGTAGGTTATGTTAGTTTTTAGTTTAGGTACTTACTTGGTGTAAGACAGACAAAACATAATCTCCCTGAGAAGTATTGCTCTCACGGACCAAGAAAACACCATCCTCTCCCTCTGTAATAACCAGTTAAACAACTTTTAGACCTAGGTTATATGACCATAAAGACTTGTTGACTATTATTTTGAAAGTATTTTACCATCTTTTAACAACTTCTCAGCGTTGTCCCGAGAAATTCTCCCGTGAAACCAATTTACGTCCTCTTTATTCATCCTCAAAAGGAAGGAATTTGTCTGAAAATAAAATATCAATTAAAAATGTTTCGAAACTTTGTTCGTAACTTTGACTGTTGTCACAACTTTTGAAACTTTTCGGAAAGTTGATTTAAACAAATGCACTTACTTTACTTCATTAAATTATTAATAAATCGTAAATTTCTGTAATGTTTGCTTAAAATAAACAACTTATAACAATGTTTTACAAAGAAACCACCATGTAAAATGTTTTTTCAACACAAAGTAACTATTTCTATTTCTTTCTATCGCACGGTAGTTGTCAAAATTACTACCCATATAAATTGAAAAGTTCACTATAGTGCGAATAGTGTACTAGCGATGTAATACTCATCCAGTAAGTGAGAGAGAGACAAAAATAAGTTTGATTGTACACTTAATTTATTAGCATAATAGGAACTGAAGTAGTCAATTGAGGCACTGTTCTTGGTTGAGCTAAAAACCGGAATGAGTCATTCCTTGTTGACGTAAATAAACCAAAATATCTAATTAGAATTTTATTGGAAATACATTATGGAAAAATGTGTATTTAATTGAATTATAACAACTTACCTTAAGTAATATGAATGACGTCATCGTTGTTATCATTATCTCAAATTCCGCTGCAGCGCACTAATTTATGAAAAACTACTGAATTTTAATATTAACACTAATTTGGTTTCGTAGAGTTACTGTAGCATTTTTAGAACAATATTTGTATTTATTTTAGTTGTTATTAGAGATATTGTAACGTAAACAACGTTCTCGGTGAACGGCGCGAGTGTAGCGAATAGTCGGCAGACAGGCGCGGTATCCCCGACTCTGCCTTCCAACGAATGACTCATGCAAGGTCAATTCCGAGAAATGAATCACCACTGTATTCATTTCCACAACGTCGTATGTCGCGTGCCGCATTCCCTACACTCTCACGTGAAAATATTGTTGATGATAAAATATAGGCATCTATTGATAGATATAGAGGTACTTACACACAACGCTCTATCTAGCAGCTAGCTGGTTCCCACTTTCAATTTCATTACAATTTATTTTCTACTATTCCGTCATTCCAAGTTTATATTGTAGAACTATAGCATAGGTAAGGTATCTACTTACAGATAGCCCTCCATGATAATTTGGCAAACTAACACAACGCTCGTCGCCAAAGGATTAATGCCAAAGGCGAATCGAATCACATCATATTATTCAGACGTTATAAGATATAAGGTTGGTTGAGGACTTGAGGAACTGGTAACACTGTCAGAGAAAATGGGGGGAAAATCTCAAGGGAAAATGAAAGAACGGAACCCTTTAGTTGTGACTTGTGGTGTACGGACGAAGCGTGCCAAATATTTTTTCTACCTTTGTTCTGCTTTATTCTAAAATTTAACCGTGGCAGTGTTAGGTGTGGTGACTGGTGAATCAACTTGGAGTTGTTATACCAAGTGGGTAAGTATACTTATATTATAGGTATTGAAGCTGAAATTACATATCTACCTATACCTATGTACCTACTGGAATCATGTGAACATTAGGTAGCTAGCTACATAGTACATAGGTATACGTAGATATATAATTAGCTACATAGGTAGAAAGGGGATTAATTCAGACTTCAGTAATAAATACGATAGGTAGCTAACTAGGTACTTAGTTACGAGGCTTGGGACAGCTGTGAGGGGCTGTTGGCAGTTGGGACGCTGCCACCTTGGAAATAACCGAAATGATCTGCAAATCAGACTGTACCTAAGTCACAAAAACCATGGATGACTAGGATGATTTTGTTAGAGAAGAATGCGGAGTGAAAGATAAATTGAAAAAAGTAGTTTATGCTGGTTTCTACCCGTTGAAAGAATGAAAGATGGAGTAAAGAGGTTTATATGGCAGATGTGAAAGAGAATACTGGCAGAGGTGTACTTTTATTGAACATATAAAAAAAGGCAAGGTTAATAATTTATGAGCAAATGCGCACAAGTCACTTTAAAAAAAATTACCCAAATCGCTTCGAGTGTGCCTATAAAATTTAAAGAGTTCTCGATTTCTCCAGGATCTCATCATCAGATCCTGACCTGATGACCATGGGACCACCTGGAAAGTATACATAGGTACCCACATTACCTACCCTTTCAAACAGAAAAAAAATCCAAATCGGTCCAGGCGTCTTCAAGTAATCGGGGAACATACCTACCTACATAAAAAAAAAGATTCCGACGAATTGAGAACCACCTCCTTTTTTTGAAGTCGGTTAAAAATACACACCGAGAGGTATGTTGAATATAAAAGAAGCGAAAGAGGTACTTAGGTTATTCAGGATGGCATTCGACTGTCTCTGCCTAGCCCTCTTGGGATAAAGGCGTGATGGTAGATTCATAGATAGATATATAAATAGAATTCATGGGAGTCACATCCCGTGAATATTGTAGAACTCTGGTCTAACTAATGGAAATGAAGACAACGTTTGCGCTTATGACTCATCAGTCCATTAATACATTTGTTGTTTACCTATCTGTGATCGCATTGTCAACAGAACTGTGGTTGCAATAACATACCTACTATCTTAAATAGGTAGGTACATCGTCAACTTCACGCCTTTTATCTCAAGAGGCAAGCAGATAAAGTCATATTTCATTTGCTACATCCTGACTTACCACTTTTACTGCCAGCAATTAACTGTAAGTCCAATTTTAGCGAGTTGACTATATTAAATAGAACAGATAGCAGAAGTGCTTATGGCCGGATGCTAGTTCATTGCACTCTGAAGAAGAAAATTGGTTCTTTTTGCTTCGAGTAGGTATCTCTATTATAATCACACGATTCCTGGGGGCCGCCAAGTACCCGTGTGATGGAAAAGGAGTGAAGAATTCTAGAAAATAAAATTCTGTTGAGCAGTACCTACCTCTACTTCAGATCCTCTACGCTTCGTGAGTAAATTAGTGAAAGTTCTAGCTAAAGTTAAACCGAAATGAATGTAATAGTTTTCGAGACTACAAAGTCGTGCAGTGATTCTACCCACGAAGTCATAATACTTAGGTATAGGGGTTTTAAATTTCTAAGTTCTAATCCTCAGTTAGGTTATGTCTTCATTAACTTTACATCTCTTAAAACTAACTTAGCTAATAACTACGCTATGTCGCTATGCTTCAATGAAATACGAAAAATGTAAAAGTGATATTACGAACATTTTAGGAGTCACGCGGCCGTTTGGGACCAATAAAGAAAAAATATAAAGATCCATACAAATATTAAAAATGCGAAAGTAACTATGTCTGTCTGTCTATTACGCTTTCACGGCCAAACCACTGAAGCGATTTTGATGAAATTTGATACGGATAAAGCTTGAACCCTAGGGAAGGATATAGGATACTTTTTTTTATCTACCCCAGTGGCGTAGCTACCTAGGGGCTAGGCGGGGCAGTGCCCCGGGGCCCTCAAGCTCAGGGGGCCCTCGAATCCTCACCAGAAATCTCGATCAAACTGAACTTTTGGAAATTTCTCCCATTTTAAAAATAAATATGACAGGTTGCAACCCCACTTTAATCATGACAACTCAGTTGAGAGAAATTCAAAAGTTATGCCTAGGGAATGGACAACATTTCATTTTTCGTAAGGTACCAAAATTCGAAAACCGTTTATAGAATACATGCTAGATAGCTTATACATATATATTTTAAGTCCGCAGGATTTATAAATATTCAAAATTAAGTTAATTATAATTAAATATAAAAACTCAACCAAAAATAAAATATAAAAATACATGTCTCTTATTTTTTAATATATTTTTAATTAAAGTAATAAAAATAGGTGATCCATTCCCCTAAATTCTTTCTAGGTAGGTCAATTTGACGGATAGTGATATGTGCGATTTATTATTCATCGATGTGCGTTTTATTGTGAATTCAAGTTAAGATTTTTTTTTCGAGAACGTTTAATAATTATGGATAAAAAGAAGAAACCCAGTGGTGCATTTAAACGCAAACAACGCCAAGAAAGAGAAGATAGTAAACAAAGAAGCATCATTTTGGAAAATGGTTCTTCAAAGGTTATTCGATATCATACTTACCCTAGCAAAGAGTTCTTTGGCTTTGAGAGGACATCAAGAAGACTTAAGTCAGGAAGGATACCACGGAAATGCTTGTCGCCCGTATGATCACATTTTGCGGCAAGTTTTGGATATGCCCAAAGGTAATAATTATTATTTTTTTTTATATTTTAAATTTAAATATTAAGTTTTTTTATCGTTTTATTTTGTTTATAATTATTAACTGTTTAATATCAGGACTTTTTTGAAATTGTGTTTTTTTTTATGTTTTTAGGATCTACAAGATATCTGAGTGCAACAATTCAAAATGAAATGATTGAGAGCTTGGGGACCAAACTCGAACAAACTAGAGCGTCACCGTTTTTTGCCATCATAATGGATACGACACAGGACATATCGAAGGTAGATCAGCTAAGCATTGTTGTGAGGTATGCAGTAATAACCAGATCGGAAAATGGACAGCCAATTGATATAGAAGTATTTACTTATTTAAGTGTTTCTAGGCTTTTATGCAGCCATCAAACATGGCGCAGTAGATTTAGTCAACCAAGTGACAACATTATTTATCGACAAAAATATTGATTTAAAAAAATGTGTGGGGCAAGGCTATGATGGAGCCAGTGTGATGAGTGGTGTGTATAATGGTGTACAAAAACATATTAAGGATATCCAGCCTAACGCAGAGTACGTACATTGTGCCACTTATAATTTAAATTTGGTGATAAATGATGCCGTTAGCAGTTGTGTGGAAATACAGATTTTTTTCGCAACGTTGCAAGATTTGTATATTTTTTTCGGAAACAGCATCAAACGTTGGGATCTACTGTCAAAATTCACTGGCGAATCGGATACCACTCTAAAAAAACTAAATCCGACTAGATGGTCCAGTAGGGTCAATACGATATCTGCAATAAAACTTCGTTATTTTGATATTATCAAAGCATTATCAGAAATAGTTCTAAAGAGTCCTAATAAAGATGAGCGTAGTGAAGCAGAGAGTATTAAAACAAAAATGCTAAATTTCAGTTCTTGTTGCTTTGCGAATTCATGCACAGTGTATTGAACGACATCAATTATGTATCCAAAACTTTACAAAAATGCGGCATCAATTTGGGCGAGGCGAGTAAAGTTTTAGCAGAGACCAAAGCAAAGTTGCAAATTTATAGAAATGATGATTTCGAATTATTCAAGTGCAAAGCCAGTGAAACTGCAAGAAAATATGGTATTGATACCCATTTTCAAGAAAAAAGGCAAAGAAAAGTTAAAAAACATTTTGATGAATTAGCTGCTGATCACCGATTTCCAAACCGAGAAAAAATATTTAAAATTGAGATTTTCATTAATGTACTAGACACAGTAATATCTTAATTAGATACACGTTTTATTGGTATGAGTGCAGTCTGTCATATATTCGATTTTCTAACACCAACATTTTTATAACATGTTGATGAAGCAACTTTATTACAAAAGTGTGACGAATTCCAAAGAAAATATTCAGATATAATAGGCCCTAGTTTTTCACTTCAAATTATTAATATTTACCACCTAGTTTTACCTCAACTAACTCAAGCACGGACTGTTCACCAATTATGTAAGGAAATAATGAGCAAATATGGAGTGCTAGAATGCGACCTAACACGTATTTACAGCAATGTTATTATTCTTTACAATTCCTGTCACTTCTGCAGCAGCTGAAAAGTCATTTAGCAAATTAAAAATAATAAAAAAATATTTAAGAAATAATATGGGCCAAACTCGACTCCGACATTTATCGTTAATAGCAATTGAAAACAAAACCGCATCAAGCCTGGATTTAAAGGAAGTCATTGATACTTTTGCGACAACTAAAGCTAGGAAAAAATTGTAAATATAATTGTTATTTAGTCAGTTGGTAGGCCCGACCTTTATATAATAAACCCTTGAATCTTCTCTATTTCGTTTTATTAGCCAAACCTACACCAAGTATTAATTGTAATTTATGTTGTTACTGTTTAATATTTTTATTACCTGCCCTGCAGTGCGCAAAAAAGAGCTTAAGTAGCTTAGCATTTTTAAAGTATTTGTATATTTCATATTTTTATTATTTATAAAGTTTATTTGATAAAACCTAATCAGTTTACATAGCAGTGGGGCCCCATTTTTTAATTTGCCCCAGGGCCCATGGTTACCTAGCTACGCCACTGATCTACCCCCCTATAATAGGGAATAAAAGTCAATATGAGCCCCATTGGCGAAGCCGGGGCGAACAGCTAGTAATAAATATGGATTAGCAATTTCAACTAAAATAATAATAAGAACATGGTTAGATGAACAACTCAACATAATGCTCCTACCTTCTTTTTAGTTTTCATTTTTCGGGCCCAGGGTACCCAGTACAAGGTACCCAGCGGAAGGCAGGTTTTTATTATTGTAAGACCGCCTGGTATTCAGCTACAGTAGTGAGTATATCAGAGAAGGCAACTAACTACCTACAACGAGAACCGCAATCGCATAGTTAGAGGTACTTTTTCACGTTTGCTTGAAGGACCCTATGCCACATGTGAAGGTTGTATGAAGCGGGAAACACCTTATACCTACATAATAATATCTACTACTACTAGATATATAAAGCTGATGAGTTTGTTTAAACGCGCTAATCTCGAAAACTATCAGTTCGATTTGAGCCCGCGTTTATTGAGGAAGAATAATTAATATGGTTACTAGTCTATATAACATCACGATACTACCCAAAGGAGCTGAGCATGGACCATAACCGTCAAACAATCAAAAATTTAAAAGTGAAGCTAGAAAAATATAATTATAAATATAATTCATTTTGTGCATCAGTATTATTTTAACTTCAAATTATCTAACTAGAAAATAATATGGAACTCGTCCTACAGGCTGGATGAACAACTCGACAGGCACTATGAGTCAGTAATCCACTTTCTATAGCCGCTGTGTCTGGTCAGTGTACTCGGTCGATGACATACCCTTCTCACCACGCATTCATTTTTAACTAGGCTACTCGCCTGTCGTTCCCTGGGATATAAATGTAACGCAACGTCCGTCTCACCAGGATCCTTGGTCATAGAAAACAAATATTTTGAAAATCTTGTAGTCTGCTAGACACCTAATTTACCATAAATTACTATGCGTAATGCGTCAGTGGCTGAGTATTTGACTAGGCAGACCACGGGTTCGATCCCCGATTGGGTTTTTTAATTAAAAACATAAATCGACAAACCACACTTAGAGGCTTTTCCATCTAAATATACTTCAACAGAACTTGGCCACTCGTTTTATAGCCTCACAAATACCATCGGCTAAACGAGGGAGACTTGGTCTTCCGCTGGGTACCCTGGAACCGTAACACGGTTTCGGGAGGCAACAGCTGTGATGAAGAAAAAAAAATTTCTCATAACTTTTAGGATTCCGAAGTCATATAGGCGAAAGCAAAACAATTTTTAAATTATGCTCTACCATGCTCCATAATAATGCAAAAAATGGCGTGAGTGTTAGCTCTTGTAGAGCATTCACATTCAATCGTCAACCGAGAGTAGTATATTCCTTGTTCATAGTTCAGGCATCGTACCTACTTCTCATAAGTCTCGAACATTGCATCGCATTGTAATGATATGACATTTACCTATACCTACATAATGTAAGTATACATACTATATACATACCTAGTTCTATTTACTGCATGAATATATAGTGGAAGTCATCTAAAAA
This sequence comes from Nemapogon koenigi, assembly GCA_963924495.1. Taxonomy (NCBI): domain Eukaryota; kingdom Metazoa; phylum Arthropoda; class Insecta; order Lepidoptera; family Tineidae; genus Nemapogon; species Nemapogon koenigi. The sequence goes on along the minus strand of OZ004630.1, from coordinate 4,472,353 downwards.
TACCTATCTAAATCGTTAGTCATAAAACGGCCTTCACATAGCAAGGAGATAATTCCGCAAAAATTAAAACGCTACTAGAAACGATGAGGTCATTGAGTTTTGTGCTTTGTCTATCAATGAATAGAAGATAATATAAAAACTAGATGTGTAACGGTACAGTGATTTGATTACATAGAAGGAAATTTTGAAGATTATTTTACGAAAATGGATTTATCTGGTCATTTCTGTTCTGCCCCCGCCTTTGAAATGTTAAAAGTATAATAAATTTAATGCGCTATCGTGCAAAGACACAGTAGTACCAGCAAAGGAGCATCTACAGGAAACATCTCACTGATCTCACAGTACTTTTAGCCACCCATATCTTTGTAGTGAAATTAGAAACATGGGCCATTGCTTTTCTGCATGGAGATCTTCGTCAGCTAAAATGGTCTAAGTACTAGTTCACAAGATATTCAAACTCGAATTTTGTTATTTTTGTCACACACTCTGTACTGACTCACGGACCATTAAAATGTTTAAAAACTTCCAGTAGTATTAGAAAGCTAAAATGTTGTATGCGGACCTGGTATATAGTTACGAGTAGGTATCCATCACAAAAACCTGTGAATTTCTCTCTACAACCCCTCAACATTGGGGATGCATACATGCATATGCCCTCAGTACTTATATAGGTACATATTATAATAGATGACACCAAATTTCTCTGTAAATAATCCACCTGTGTCACTGTAATTTAGCATATAGTTACTTATTGAATATATCTAAGTGAAATAGCTGTTATTTTTTCAATGGGTTTTATTGAATAGGAAATATGGTTGGTTAAACTTTGCCCCCGTTTTCTCTTTCATAATATATCACAAAGCTCTTATTGAAAATTCAAAATAATAATTGTTTTTAACCGACTTCCAAAAAAGAAGGAGAAGTTTCTCAATTCGGACCGTATGTTTTTTTTTTATGTATGTATGGACATCGATTACTCCGCCAGTTGTGAACCGATTTTGATGGTTTCTTTTTTAATCGACAGATAATTCTTCCGGATTGGTGCCATTTTTATCTCATAAAAAATGGTTCATTAGTTTTTCAGAAATTTTGAAAAAACTGACCTTATAAGTCAATTTTTCGTAATATCTCGATGAAATATGTACCGATTTTCACGACTTATTTTTTTAAGGATATAATAATTTCTCGACATTGTCTCACAGTCATATGACGAAAATCAGTTCAGTAATTTTTCAGAAATTCAGTAATTTGTCTCTGTTTACTGGTGAAAATTATATCAGGGAAAAGCCTTAGGAACGGTTGCTATTGACACGAAGTTGTCAATTTTCGTATCGACGGTGGTCTAGCGGCTAAAGGTATGGGGTGCAGCGTAGGATTCACATTGCACATGGTTCAAATCCCATTCACAAGCAGTATTTGTTTATTCCGATAAATTTTTTTAGTTGCGTTATTATTTGTAGAAATAAACCTTTTAAAAAAAAGTGTACCGACTTCAAAAATTTGCCCTGAAAAGTAAGAAATAATAAAAATTTCGTCGTAGAATTTGAAGACGGTTGGTGTCAAATTAGGATACAAAATTAAGTAAACATCTAAGGTGATAAAGATCTGTTCAATATTATGTTTTTTATTACTGATGATCGTAGGTTCCTAATGAATTGTCTAGATTAGTGAATTTGGGAACTAAGTTGTTTCTAATTTGGCACCAACCGTCTTAAAATTCTACGACGAAATTTTTATTATTTCTTACTATTCAGTGCAAATTTTTGAAGTCGGTACACTTTTTTTTAAAATGTTTATAATTTTGAATTTTCAATAAGCTACCAAAAAAAGGAGCTTTGTGATAGATTATGAAAGAGAAAACAGGGGCAAAATAATCCTTTATTTTATCTCCCATATTTCCTAGTCAATAAAACCAATTGAAATAATAAAGACTAATTTTCACTTAGATATATTGAATAAGTAACTATATGCTAAATTACAGTGACACAGGTGGATTATTTACAGAGAAATTGGGAATAGTAATATCTCAATACAAATTATGGAATACCTACTCGATAAAAAAAAAATATAGATGTAAAAAAAAAATCTGATATATAAAAAATAATGTTTGTTCGTATTCTATATAGACTCAAAAACTACTGAAACTACTACTACCCATTTGAAAAATATTTTTGCATCTTATTGTTCGCACTTGCGCGAAGCTTAAAGCTACCTACCCTAAGGGGGTGAATTGTATTCTTAATACAACGCGTACGAAGGAGCAGGCAATCAACTAGTAGTTTATAAAAAAACTATAAACATGCTTTTATCAGTAACACACACTTGCGCAAACCAATCGAGCCCAAACTCAATGGCTACGTGTCGTTTTGTTACAGAGTCGCCTTTCGGCTCCATCATTAGGACCCTAGACGACATCTAGAACCAGAATACCTACTTGTAAAGACAAATCAAACGAGCCCAAATTCGATGGGGTTAGGTACATCTTTTCGTTACAGATTTCTACTATCCAACTCCTGGCTCCATCAGCAGATCAGATCGATGGTATCAAAATATTGTATTGCGTTTATTTTTCGTCATTAGAGTAAGATAATCTTCAAAATCGCGTATCAAACAATCATTTTGATACAGTATTAAGGGAGATTTTTGATACCGACAAAAAAACACATTTTAGAAATAATATATAGTATTATACCTAAATTTTTATTTTGTTGTCATTAATATATTGATATGTCTATACTAAATATATCTACTTATATTGTGTTGAATGTTGATAATTGAATAAGGAGAACGCATAAACATTAATAAAAAATAACATGGCAATAATATTTATTGTATAAAAATGTTATCTAACACTAAACATTAAAAGAAAAACAATACTACAAAGATTGTAAATTAAGTACAAAGTATATAGAGTGGAACAATTTTATTATGACGTTACTTTGGATTTATCATTAATTATTCTATATTAATATATTCTAAGTATAATGTGTTTTTACACATTTTTTTGTGTAAATACCTGAAGAGTACCTATATGTTTTACTTAATAAATACTTATACAATTTTATAGTTTAAAATATTTACAATAATTTTCTAATTATTCTTAAAATATCTAGTTAATCAATAACAGGCGTAAACGATAATAAATTCAACTAATACTAAGAAAGCAAAAATAAGAATTAATCGCTTATAGCTAGGGATATTGCTAACCTTTATTATATTGAAGATATTTGATGAATGTTTTAGAAAGAGATCACAGAATTAGAATAAAATATTACTGCTGGGTTACGCCATTTCATTTTATTAATCTTTCGAGTTAAATTTTATATTACATACCTTGTGGATCATACAAATATATTCTTACATGTCTACGAGTATATACTTGCTCTACGTGCATTAAAATACTTATTATTAATTTATTATCTTAATAAATGGCTACAAAAAGTGGAGTACATAAACCTACCTACATTTATACAGAAATTATTAGCAAACTTACATCAATATTTTTTAAGAGAGCAAGACATAAAAAAATGATTAGAAAATAACTACTACACCTTAAATATTATTGAGATTAGAAATTTAAATAGCAAGGAGAAAAGATACAAAATATAATGAGTTTATGTATTTAGAGATCCCTATGTAACATAAATCAAAGTAAACTAAATTAAGGTACAAATTAATGTAGGTAGACATCTATCCTATTACTCATTCTCCACATCATCACAAATCACTGAATTTGAACATTCTGGTAACCAAGTTTTATGTCTTACGTTTAGTACCGATCACGTATAGCAATTATCTTCATCAGCATGGTCCGTACAATCTATAGTGCCATCGCATAGTTGAGACAAAGTTATACATCGACCATCCACACATCTCAGTTCTCCCATAGGACAAGGAGACGCATGGGCACTAATTAATGTTTCATTTCTAGGTTCATTGCTAGTAATTTTCTTCTGCGTATCTGAAGAGACATCGTCGTTTTGCATTGAATCTGTCGGTACAAACTTCGGGGTATCCTTAGCTTTCTGTAAATATTTTTATATATTAATTTGAGTAGGTTTAAAATTTCAAGACCTAAAACAAATCCGGCTAAATAATGTAATTTAATGATTTTTTATCTCCACTTTTTTATTATTGAAACGCCTACTTTTTTGTTCGTATTTATTGCGTTTACATATTGCGATTTCATGACAAGGTAAAAAATAAAAACAGGGTGAATTACAACATCTAATACTTACGGTTTAAAAATATAAATAACTAGCTTTCCGCCCCCGGTTTCGTCCGTAGATATTTTAGAACAAAATAAAGCATAGCCTATAATACTCAGAGATATCGTAGCCATAGATTAGAGATTCGTCAAGGAATTTTTAGAATCGGTTGAGTAGTTTGAGAGATTATTATTTGCTTATTGTGAACTATTTTCCATATCTACTAATCATAAAGCCAATGTTCATGTACAAAATCTATTTACCTTTTTAATTAATTCCATCCCATCGATTTCTATTTCAAATTTATTTATACTTTTGTCTAAACGCGTCGGTGACTTAATAGTTGTCTTTTCTGGTGGAGGACCTGGAGCACGTCCATATTTTTGGTTTCTTGGATTATCTATAGGTTTATTGTTTGACCCATCAATTTTCTTTATCCTCTTTTGATAATTAGCGAGGAAATTTATATCGCCAATATCTACATCTTCATCAGTGTTATCGTCCATTTTATTTCCCGTTTTATCATCTTTCGATTTCGGTAAATCAGGTCTCATTTCGTTAGGAATTTTTGGGGAAATTTTCATGATTTCTGGTTGAGTGCTGTTTTTTATTATTTCTACGGATGACTCAGATCTTGGGTCGTATAGGACTGGTCTCTTGTAAGGAGTAAGCCTGGACGCTGGTGGACGCCGTGTGTAGTTACGTCTATATGGATGTCCGGTGTCACTGGTCATGAGGAGTTCTCGGCTATTGTCGTCTGCTGGAATTAAATTTATACAGATTTTTAATTTTATATCTCATTGAAAAATAATGTATCGGAATATTCAGGTACGTATCTAAATAAGTTAAAATTTTATATAAAATGTGTTGTTCTCTTCTTTATTTTTTGTGATTTGATTTGCAGTTAATGAGTAATTTGTTCATCATTGATTTCGAGGACCCAATAGAAAAAAAACTAATAATAGTACCAGTCAAACAAAATTATATAACCTTTATGAAAATCAGGGTGCCGCATTTTGTGTGGTGGAGGCTGGTTAGGTCGGCGAACAGATGGCGCGGGGGCTGATCCAGAGAATTCTTCTCCTAAATCAGCTCGAGGGCGATTATTTATTTTCTGACTTCCAACAAATCGACAAGCGCTCTCCGTTTCATCCTCACCCTTAGCACAATCGTCGTAGCCGTCACAAAGCCAACGTTTCAGAATACATTCACCAGTTGGACATCTGTGGATTTACATTAAATGGAAATTAGTAAAATTACCGTCAATTTTTTTGTTTATTTGTACTAAGTGCTTTTATTATTTTTTGTTTAAATCGTTATTATTATTTTATTGCCTTTTAATGAAATTTTGTGAATTAAATGGAATATTTCATAAATATAATAAATAACAACCGTGAAACTAGTCTGCAATATGATAATATATTTCATAAAATAGTTCACAGAGTCAGTATGGAAGAAACGATGTTAGAATGTTATCCTCATCCACTAACAAACTAACTGCGTGTGCTGTGCATGTAGGCAGAAGTATAACAGTACTTCTAAATGCCCTCTCCGCTGAGTTTAGGCATCGAGTACACAGTTAGCTTTGGAAGTCACTATTTAGACTCGACTATTATGTAATATACATATAGATATACTTACTGGAATTCATCTTTGCTACACTTTCCACATTTTGCTTCATCCTCTCCGGCTGGACAGTCGATTTTTCCGTCACATTTCCAGTCTCGAGGTATACAAGAACTGTCGCCACAAAGCATCTCGTTGTCATAACAAGGACTACGAGCTTTGACGCAGTTATTCTTTGTATATTGTTCACACTGCATAAGAGACACCAGCTCTTGTGGTACGCGGTCTTCGCAGCCATCCATTACAGCTGAAATATAAGAAATATAAGAAACTTGCGCCGACGTAATATAGATGTCGATGTTTTGTCAAGTAATATTTGAAGGAATCTTAAATATGGAAATATTTCGTATTTCATATTACATACTTAAAATTGTTGAAGACTGTACTGTTTATGGTCAACAATGACAAACAGAAAAAATGGTAGCATTAATTAATTCATTGATTATTACGATTACATACATTTACAAAAATTGTAGCATGGTTTCCTTGATTTCTGTGGTGGTGCGTTGCACTCAGGTTCCATAAGAACACATGCGAATTGCTTCAATCGAAGACTGCAATTAGTAGAGAACATGTATTCGAAGTGAGGCAAGTAGGAGGAAACATCTTTTCCCTCGAAGTTAATGCTGGTTAAGTCGTAAGGTAAAACCCCTCGGCACTGGGCAAGCTGAGTTGATTGGCATTGAGGTTGAGCTGTGAATAGCAAAATATCTATATTCATTACGTTTAATTTTTTGTCCACGTACTTATATACTAAAAGCCACACACATACTAAGGGACAACATTGCATTTTGCTGGTGCTAATAAAAACAAGGCTGACTTACTTGAAACCGCATGCATCCCAAATTAACTAAAAAAATCTTACCATCTGCATTAATAGTTAATGGATATTTATTAGTGGTTGTGTCGCCTTCCCTCCATACTGGCAAAGTTGGGGACACTCTAGTATTGTAAACAGAACTCTGTGTAGTTGATTTTAATTTTTCAGCATCCTCTATCGAAATACCAAAAAGATTCGAATGTCCAGATGTAAAGCGATGACTTGCGTCCAATGTGCCAATTTCTAATTTTTTATTATTTTCATTGAGGTTGACATTAACAGAATAATCTGTTGCAATGTTTTCTGTATTGCTTTTGGTAGATATAGGTTTTCCATGTCCAATAAAATCGTTATTGGTTTCGGCGTCTAGAAATGTTTCTGTGCTTGTAGTTGTGAGTCCAGCCCCATTTTTGAAATAAATAGCTAAAGGCTTTTCCGGTTTTTGAGTGATGTGAGGCTTTAATGTTGAATCTTCTGGTTGTTTGTCTGGTTGACTCGTGAGTACATTTGAAGCTCTTCCTTTTTCACTATCAGCTCTTTCATTTCCATATTGTACTTCAGGTACAATTTTACTCGGGAATATTGGAGGTATAGGCAATTTTCTTTTTCCATTACTTTCTGTTCCTGTGTTTAGAGATGGCAAATCGTTGTCTGTTACATCTGATTTTGTGTCATAGAAATCAATTTCAGATGTTTTTGCACCTGTAATATTTATTGTTGTAATCTAATATATAAAAAATAATATTTGTTTGTTCGTATTCTATAGACACAAAAACTACTGGACCGATTTGAAAAAATCTTTTTGCATGTTGTTGTTCGCACTTGTGCGAAGGTTATAAGCTGTTTAACATCACGCTACCTATACCCTAAGGGGTGAATTGTATTCCTAATACAACTCGTTCGAAGTAGCGGGCAATCAGCTAATCTAAAATTCTAAATCTAATAATTAAAATGTGGAAGTATTATTCACTCTGATGTTCTAACTTTTCTTTAGTAGGTATTATTACTTATAGTTCAAGATCCGACTGCGTGATTACTACGTACATCTGTTATTTAAACGAAATAAAACTTTAATAAATAATTATGAATTGAATTTTTATAGGCAACCCAGCAGAAACATATTTCCTCTATTCAAAATCATTTATCAAAATTGTATTTCGTTATAATTTCGTATTAAATAACAGATGAACATAGTAATCAAGCAGTCGGATCTCGTACTATAACTTAAATTACAAATAAACTGAAGTGATTCTCTGAATATAAATAGGTAGAGGTGCAATACCGCATATGTTTATTGTTCGTTAGAGTGCACCACAACTACTCTATACTGGTATATAAAGTGAATTTCTATGAAGTTATAGTGCAATTCCCAATCAGGTGAAATATACCAGTTAACATAATACGGTATTGTCATAAATAACCGTCAGGTGTTTTGTGTGTGTACATTCAGTTTATCCCAGGTTAATAGGTAAAACATGGATTTTAGATTCTATTGGACTGTTTTATTTCCGCGATCCGTAACAGCCGTTTCCAGAGAAATTCGAGAAAGGCTGAGCAATTATTTGGAAATTATGCGGACGAAGCCATGAAAAAGTATCTAATCTTTGATTTGATGATGGACACATTAACAATGTTTGTAATTTTTTTAATAGTTACTTACAAAACATACATGAAATTAATTTTAAATAATCGTTTGTAAGTTTGTCTGGATTTTGATGAAAGGTTTAGCACTTTTATCAGGTAAAAAATACGCTTTTGTCCATGGCAAAGCTAAGTAAATAAATATTTTCCCAATAGTATCTAAGATTATAGATATTATTTCATACCCGTTGGTGTATCAGCATTATTTTCTGTACTGGCTGCACTTTGAGTTAAATTAGTACCACCTGACGGATGATGTAAATGTGCTCCTGCTTTGTTAACTTTCACCATTTCTATTTCGTTTGTATCTGGAATTGTAAAAGTAAAATAGTAAAAAAAAAGTAACAGAGGAACTTGGGTTGGTCCATGACTGGCAGATAGAGTAAATGTCCAAAAAGCGGAATGTTCCGAAGGTTCGGATGCCAGCTCCCATTGTATTTAAATTTCTTTCAAGTGCAGGGTTTCCAATCTATAGGTAATAAGAGATTTCCCGAAGGAATATACGCTTCAAATTAAAAAATGTTTCAATAATATATACGACGATCATAAACGTATTAGACCACCTAATAAAATTTAAATAAAATTGAAAATGTATTTAATTTTGATAAAAGTTTATAAATGTTAAGATTATGCCGGTAGATAATTTGCAAAATAACTATGTTGACTTCTTTATGTCTGTGTTGTAAAATATATTAGGTACAGTCGGTCACAATATTATGTAAGGTATTTTTATGAATGCTATTAACTTTATATGGCCTGATATCTTTTTATAGAGATGTGCACGGATACAACTCAATAGAGAGTCAGGGCATGTAGATAGATGAATTTTGCAATATTTGAAATATGAAAATTCACTTCAGATTTATCAAATATATTTATGCCGAATAATTATTACTTAATGTGTGCTTAAATTTTTGGTATAATTACAAAATCAAAACAAGAAATAAACAGTTTCAACAATGGTTTACCTTTGCCTATTTCGAATGGAATTAACAGAACCAAAAAAAAAATTTTTCAACAGCACGTTGACAAAAAACAAACTCCACCGGTCAGCGGCCGCTGAGCGGAGCAAAAGTTGTTGCTGAGCGGGGCGTAACTATTTTCATATGAATTTTCTTCCCGCATATTTGTATGACCGTAATTACGTACTTTCGGCACCGTTTTTGATAAAGTAAATTGGTGCTTTCAGAGCAGGTGTAGTATAAATAATAATGACATTATAACGAAGCAACTACGTATTAGCAATATCAATGCAATGTAACGTTCTGTACAAAATTACATTCTCATAAAAAAACGTTTTTCATAGATTTTAACTTTTTACTAGCCTTTGTTTGTGACTCGAAACTATATACTCTTGTAAAAATAGTATGACTGACTGTATAGTATAGTATCATGCCCATCCATATTATGAGTGGCAGGCAAAATTTAAAGGTTGAATTTTTAACATGTTTTGATAACAACGGTGTTATCAAAACATACTTATATCTTCTTGAAATGAGGAAGCGTCCACAGCAAGAACACTATACATACCTAGAGAACTACTTCATAGTTCACTATGCAATCACAATCCTTATCAAATTTTACATAATGTTATAATAGATTATTTTCTTTTGGAATTCAAATCAGAGGCCCCGGTTTCAATTCTCACACGAGTCAATCATGCTACGAGAGATCACTGATGTGCTTCGGAAGTTTCAACATAACTTTTTTTGGAAAGATCATAATTTTTCCGGAGTTACTTGATAAAAGCTCAAAGTTAGTAATATACCTAGTAGTTTTACCTTCCCTGAATCATGGACCTGCTAACTAGGTGCCCATAATAATCCCTATGAATGGATACATATCTGTATTCAATGCCAGCTTGTCTATAATAATGTATAACATTATTGTCATTTACTTCTATTGTTTATAATTTAATCGATGTCAAAGATTACAATAAGTATTTTTGTAGGGATTGATTTATAAAAAAAGTCTAGAACAACACAACGCTAAAACTATTATATAAACAATTTTTGTTATTAATAAATTTTCTTATGGTACTAATTGAATCTAGGTTAACATCCACCGATGTACTGTTCATGTTGACCATCTTACAAAAGCATCTTACTTAATCCCAAAACCGTCCGTCGAAGAAGAGGTGTAATTTGGCTGATAAAAAGTAGCGCAGGCTCTCCGGCTTTCATACTAAACTCTATGCATAAATCAAATCATGTATATCAGTGGATTAGTTTTGACATGAAAACGGAAAACAAACAACAAATAAACACACTTTCGCATTTATATTAGTATAGATTAGGGCTTATAGTTTCGTAATTAGAAAATTAGCTCAGTTTGCGAAAATTCTCCCTCGTGAAGTCGTGATGGATGCGGTTGCACGCTCTCGACTAAACTCATCTCACTGACCACAATTAGAGCACTCTCGCTTTACATTCATCTTAATTTGTTTAGTGAAATTCTGGTGACGTAAAGGGTTTTGAACCAACTGATATTATTTACTAGTGACCCCGCCTCCGGCTTCGCACGGTATATGGTATGCTTCAGATATATGCTAACGCGGACTTTTTTTTCTATTATAGCCTATGTGCTATTCTGGTGTATAATATAAGCTATAACATTGTAAAGTTTCATCAAAATTCGTCCTGTAGTTTTTGCGTGAAGGAGTAACAAACCTCAAATCCATCCTCACAAACTTTCGAGTTTATAATATTAGGTATAGTGGGATGTACAACATTCAAAAGAGGTGACGCGGACTGCCGCTTCTTTCAATGACAAAATATAATTCGCAAACCTTTGCCTTTTAAAATGTTTGTCAGTAGATACAATGATACGATCAAACTATCCATGATTTGTAGCAATCACAAAATGTGACTCAATTTCCAAGAAAATTAATAGAGTGCGAGTTTTTTGTAAGAAGTAAACCCGAAAGCTAGTGGACCGATTTGAAAAAATATTTCCTTGCTGAAGCTACATCAGTCCAGATGGACTTAGAAGTGCATAGATATATTAATTTAGTTAAAGCGAGGGTCTGGTAATTCACTCTTTTAAATATATTTTTTTTTTTTTATTTTTTTTTTTATGCATTATTATTTTTACTTATAATTATGTTATTAAAAAAAAAATTAGTAAAAAAAAATGTTTGTTAGAAAAGAAAGATGCAAAAAGTATGAGTTTGTTATTTTTAACCGACTTCCAAAAAAAGAAGGAGAAGGTTCCACCAATTTGGCACCAACCGTCTTCAAAATCTACGAAGAAATATTTACTATTTCTTACTTTTCAGTGCAAATTTTTGAAGTCGGTGCACTTTTTTTAAAAGGTTTATTTTTTTCGCATTTCAAAAATGGACACTGGATAGAGAGCAAACTGTCCTACTTATATAACATTAAAATGACGCAACAGGGAGTAAATAATTTCCGAGTTCGACTCATAGCTTTTTATCAAAAACGATATGCCTATTTTAGAGACAGACCATTCTGAAGTTACATAAAACGTGTGAGCCGGTTGTAAACAAGACGCTCTAAATTAAATGCACTCATGTCGATTAACCACACCATGCTTGATATTCGAGTTTAAACCATTTAACTTCTAGGGGCTTAACTAGAATTTAATCTACGTTTAAAACTTGTTGAGATGTTCAAATTTGTAATTTACGGTTGGTGTGAACTAAGTAGGTACTGTCAACTGTGAAACGATCATAAACATTCCCAAAAGATTCCTGGTAATAGGTTTATCGAAAAAAAAATTTTATGGAAAGATTTGACTAATTTACGGCCACAGAGGTTGAACCTAACAAATTAAAAAACCTTAAACTATGTAATTACATAAGTACCTATATGTTTATAATCTAATATTATACATATAATAAGGAATGAGAAACTGTTGTTTGATTTGAAATATACTTTATCCTGATACTGGGCTAATATTTATAATTCCAAAATCAAATTGCTTCTTGATTTGAATTGATTAAATTTTAACTAACGACATCAAAACTCAAAAGAGATTCGTCATTACAACAAAAGCGTTTGTGTAAATTGTCAGAATTATTATGTCTTCAAATAAATGATAAGTATTGTTGTATATGTTATAAAAGTCCATTGATAAATTTTGTAAATGGTTTTTCGAAGAAAGCGTGCGGTCATAGGTCATTTACGTCCGCAAAAGATAAAAGTTTTAGCAACAAGCTGACAAGCGTATTATACGCAACAATGATTTAAGTAGGTATGTCATGATTATATGTTTCTGAACCTCATGCAGGTAAGCAGAAAATAGAAACCTTTGAAAATTTATTTTATAATTTGACTGATATTGAATTTCGTTCAAATTAGTATTTTTTGAAGATTAAAACAACAAAGGCACCCTAGATTGTCAAACCCTATGCCTATGAAATACAGGTGTGACAATTTTAATGTATCGCGTCAACGGCATAAAAGTTTTACAAATAAAATATTGAAGTACCTATCGCAGAAACACATTTAACTTCCAATAAATTAAATCTTTATCTGAATTATTGATGAAAGAATCGAAAGTTTAGCGCCCAATCAAAGGACAAATTTGTTCGCGGAATTTTTACAATATTTTAAAGTTAATTACATTGAATGTAAAAATTAACAAGTAATTCAGGATATCGGTCGTATTTTCAACATATTTATGAGCTTTCGATATGTAAATTCTGTTTTAATCAACACGAGATTCCCTTTATGTGCTCTTAAGGGAAATAAATATAAATTATGTAAAACAAAAATAAATGTGCTTTTAGGGTTCCGTCCAATACATAATTATGGTGTTTGTTTGTCTCTGTCACGGTCATTTCGTTTGTCTCAACTATTTGATTTAAGTAGAAATCTATTAGTGAAAAAATTTCAGAAAAATAAAAATAGGGCAAATTGAAAACACTTTATCATTTGAAATGACTTTTTTTTCTATTTTATTATTAAAGATGAGAAACAATAAAATGAATCCCACTTCGCTCGCAATAAATGAAGACCACTTACAAAGAAAAATAATATAGGAATTAGCTATTAGTAATAAATATCACTCAGAAAATAATAAGCAAGTGAAATCAAAATATAACATTAGGTAACTGTCCGAATTACGCTGTTTAGTATTCAAATAGAAAATAATCAACTTGATTCTATGTATCGATGTTGCATCTCTTAACCTTTGCCTCCGATCAACGCGTGCCTTTTATCCGACAGCGCGATAGAGAAAACCGACCAAGTGCGAAATCAGTTCAAACTTTGAGAGTTCTGTAGGTAATATCATATCACACACATAAAGTTCATATAAACATACCTATATGCCTAATTTATTAAAGTAGATAATAAAATAAATAAAGATCAACACATCAAATTCAGAGAAGAAATAGAAATTTAATAGAATAATTTTTGGAATAACTTTATTTCTGGAGTCACTAACCCAGAAGCAACAAATGGCATTGAAATGTCGGCAGAAACTAAATACATTAAAATTTTCTACTTTAATTAAAAAAAATCTTTACTAGCTTTCCGCCTCAGCTTCGCCCGTGGAGACCATATTAACTTTCATGCAAAAATCCCATAGAAAAAAACACTTTCAGTTTTTCCCGAAGATTCCAATATCCCGGGCAGCATTTAAAATTTTTCGTTCCCTAAAAACGTTATCCAGACTATTACGAACGTTAGCCAAATCGGTCCAGCCGTTCTCAAGTGATACGCTTTCCAACGAACACCATTTAATTTTTATTTATATAGATAACCAGGTCATCCACGATCGAACTTGTAAATACTTTCTGATTATGGTTCCAATAAATATTGTTTTACGGAACCTTATAACATCATCTTCCATTGTATATTATGCCATATGTCATACATAATCATATGTTTTGTTGATGTGGATAACGGCATTATTAAAGTTGGCATGTGATCATCAAGTCTCTGTAATAGCAATTTGTTTAAAATATTTAATTACAGACATTCTAGAGCTAGAGCATTTTTTAAATGTTGTCTTTGTGAAAATTCGTATTCGTTTCTTTTATCATTATAAAATTAAATGTTTAATAGTAGTTTTTAGTAGTTTAAGGGTATCCTAGTTTGTGACCAATTAAGATGTGTGCTAAGATGAGGGGTCAAAAATGAACATAATATCATATGCCTTATACTTTTTAGACAAAGATGCTACTATAATATGAAATTATGCAACAAGTTATGATTGTTTTATGACTTGACCGCGATCCTAAAACTTTCACCTGTCAAAGGGAAGCAAGATGTAGTAACTATATATTTTGTTATATATGTAACAAAGACTATTATATAAAATCGATCTTTCGTGCTAGGATGAGTCACGAGGGCCACAACCTTATCAAACATTTACAGGGAAACATGAATACTCACTTTCTCTACATAAAGTAGTACACCTATCTGTGTTTATATACGGAATACAAAATGAAACAGGTAGCTTGTGACATTTCTTTGAACTTTATATAAATTACAATCTATCTATGATCACGCCTTTCGTCCCAAGAGGGGTAGGCAGAGACAATCGAATGCCATTTGTTACGATCCTGACATACCTCTTTCGCTTCTTTTATATTCAGCATACCTTTCATACATGTTCGGTGATTGTGTGTACTTTTAATATTTCCATTGATCAATACATTTTTATATGTTTAATAAAAGTACACCTAGGTCGTCTTCTGCCAGCATCTCCTTTCACTTCAGCCATATAAACCTTTTTAGTCAATCTTTCATTCTTTCAACGTGTCCAAACCACTTTTCTTCATTTTAGTTACAACATCATCTTACAATTTGATGACAATTTTATCAATTCATATATGAAATATCTTCACATATAAAATATATGGAAACAAAAAGTGCAAGAACAGTCAAAAAAAAAATTTAACTTAAAAAAAAAGTTTGCCTTCGAAGTTCTCGATATTTTGAGTGATGACCATAAATTTTTTTAAAGTAAGAATTGTCTAGTATTGAATTAAACACTTTATGAGCTGCATTTTCATCGCGATCACGGTTTTCTTTAAATAAATAAAAACCGTCGATTTTTTTCTATTTATATTTCTTTGTAGTTTGAAGATTTTTAAGAAGGTATGGTGTTCTTGTACATTTACTAAATACGTAAAATCTAGTCATAAGACCGAATATATGTCATTCAGAAGAAACATGTTGAACCGAAAATCAAAGATAAGAAAAAGTTGCAAGAAAATAAAAAAGCACAGTGATTATCAACTATTGGTGGGAATAATTTAAAGGGTAGGGCACTTCCTCACTTTTTTTTTATCTTATGTATGTCTTTTTTATTATTCTTATCTTGTGTATGTCTTGTTTTACCTATACCTTTTGTAAATTCTCCTTAATAAATAAATATAGGAATGCATTTTGATTTATTAATCATTGATAGGTATATTGTGAAAGCTCAATCTTATCATAATAGTAATCAAGTTCATTGATTTAGATAGTGATAGTAAAAGGTGCTACAAACATAGAAAGGATTCCTTTGGTGACGGTTTAGAAAGATTAGATTGTGCGAGAAATAGATTATCCAATTTACCACGTAGCACAAAATACTATTGATTATTCTGTGGCTATATAAAAACATAACAGTTGGTATAAAGAAATTCATATGGCAGTGTAAGTGCTTTTGCGTGGTGCTAAAATAATATGCAGAAATAGATATATTGTTTATCATATAATTAATTTCTAATAAGTGCAATTGTAGTTGATATTGAATAATTCGATTATTATGCGAGTCTAGAAACATTAAATGGTACAGAATGGCGTAATGTTTGTGAATATAACTAGATTTTTCATACATAAACTCAATAGCGGTTATACAAAAATATCTTAGCGATAGCAGGGTCAGGCGTTTTACTTTACAATAACAAAGAATAGGAATATTCGAATAAAACTTTTTTTATGAAATCGGGCCGAAAAGCCGGGAAACAAATTAAAAAAACTTTAGGCAACTACTAGAAAATAATATATTGATTATTTTGAAACACTGACTTGATATTGACCACTTTCAAGTAATTTTATAACAAAGTAATAGACCAATTTTACCTTCTATTGTAAGTTTATTTGAAAGTACAGTACCTACTCTATAATATTCTTGACACAATCCGAGCCACTATGAAAGGAAGACTTAATAATCAAGGTATAATTTGTATGCAATTATTTTTTTTATTAATAAAGCAAATGCCATGCCAAAGGCCATGCCGTTCGGAATAATGGAGTACCATTTGCAAAAATCCACCGTTTAGTATTAGGTATAAGATGCTATATATATAATCCATGTGTATTATTTAACTTTATCAAATTTCATAGTGAAATTATTTTCAGGGTATCCATACAAAAAAGTTGTTGACAGGATCTTAACTTCCTCTAAAGATACAAAATGTTTTTAATGCAAGTAATAACTACAAGTTTACAAAACCACTTTTTTTATAATTCATACTCAATGCCTGTTATTGTAGAGTTAAAAAATCGATTTTTAATCAGGTTTCTTATAGAAATAAAAGCAAGGCTGAACCAAAGTAGGTATAATTACAAGCTTCAATTTATATCGAGGCTACCTCGCTTTAAATTATTATTAACAAAGAAAAGCTTCTTTAGTCGTTTAATGACACCGAGTACGTATGTATGCAACATAATACTTATATTATTATAATGTTCTACTTTAAGCAATAAATTCCTAACTAAATATTATAAATACGAAAGTGTGATTGTTTGAAATTTTTCTTTTTCTTCATGGGTTGCCTTATGGCTCCCGGAACCGTGTTATTGGTCCCAGAATACCCAGCGGAATACCAAGTCTTCCTCTTTTAGCCGATGGTAATGTGAGGCTATAGCTAACGAGTGGAAAAGCCTCTAAGTGCATGTGTTTTGTTGGATTATGTACCTACATAAGTTCTTAATTATAAAAATCCCATGACCGGATCGAGCCGTGGTCCGCCTAGTTAATATCAGACGTCACGTGATTTTAGGGTTCCTTACATATCCGATGAAAAAACGGAAACCCTTATAGAATCACTCTTGTGTCTGTCTGTCTGTCACAGCCTATTTTCTCCCAATCTACTGGACGAAAAAGTTTAAACTTGGTACATATTATAGAGTTTGATGACCTAATCACGGACGTATAGCGTAAATAATCGAATTTCGATTTTGTGGGTTAATTATGGGATAAAAACTTTAAAAAAAAATTGTGACATATTAGATAAATGAAAGGGCTCGTTATACAAATAAAAATAAACTTTATAATTTTAAAATGCATTGTTTAAATAATATTAAAGAAAATACACGAAAATTGACCGAACCCCCCTCCCCGTATAGGGAATATTGGGCCTTTCATTTGACCAATTATTTTGCACAGAAATAGTTGGAGGGCCGGAGTAGGCTACTTTTTATCCCGAAAATCCTTATCTGAATAAATTCTTATGTCACATTCTAGAAATATCCATCGGCGAAATCGGCGCGAAAACCTAGTATTTTCATAAATTGACTAGAAAATTATATGGCGGTTCATATTATTATTTCTGTAAATTATCATCAGAATCGATTAAAAAATAGGCCGAGTTATGAGTTTGGATCACAGAACCATTTTCTATTTTCTTTGACAGACGGACTCCGACGAATACATATTTTACTGGTAGATATAGAGGTTTACTAACCTGGCATGAGAAAATAGACGAATGTTCCAAGAGCTATGCAGACGATAATTAGGACGGCCGGCCATCGTAGTAGTCGAAAAGCTCTCGTAGTTTTACTATGTCGCCCGGCGTCACCCGTTGGTACTCTATACAGGCTGTCGGGGTGGGAACCCTGGAAAGAAAGACAATATTCATTACAATAAGCGTTTACAACAATTTGAATACCTTCATAAATACGCTTATAACTACTTATATATTAGAGATAGGTATATGCTACCCAGGACTTTTTTGTAGATCATTTTATTTTACATAATTCATTCCTACTTCATTTTGTTCTATATCTGACGGGTTAGACAGCATACGCTATGAAAACTGGCAGCTAACGATTTGATTACGATTTTTCCACGACTTGATTAACTTATGCTGTTAATGCTTAGCTCCCAAACATGATAGATCTATACATGTTTAATACTTTTAGATCTTCAATTGATTCAACCTATATAATATTGAAAACCGCAAGAAAATCCGTTCAGTAGTTTTTGTGTGAAAAGGTTACAGACAGACGCGGCGGGGGACTTAGTTTTATAATAATACTAGCGGGCCCGGCAGACGTTGTCCTGCCCAAACGTTGGCTTGCCTGCTATTTACTTTCCTTCGTCCGTGGAAAACAACTACTCCTACCACTACCACTACCACTACCACTACCACTACAACTACCACTACCACTACCACTACCACTACCACTACCACTACCACTACCACTACCACTACCACTACCCCTACTCCAACCCCTACCACTACCGCTACCCTACCACTATCACTACAACTACCCCTACTGCTACCACTACCACTACACCTATCTCTACTCCTACCACTACCACTACTTTTAGCGAGAAGCTGTCATCTGCGTTATGTTATTCCAAGTCAGATGCGTTTTTGTTATACCACGTTTTATAGTGTTTTATGTCAAGTCACACGGGAACGCTGTCGAACGGGATAAACAGTATCCTATGTCCGTCTCCTGGCTCTAAGCTACCTCCCCACCAATTTTCAGCCAAATCGGTACAGCCGTTCTTTAGTTATAAATGGTGTAACTAACACGACTTTCTTGTATATATATATATATAGATGTAGTGATGATAGTGAAGTATATAATAATATGTAGTGATGATATGAAGTATATTTACATAAAGACCGTTTTGTTGTAGAATTTTAATATACTGCTGCTATACTACTTGTATTGATCTATCTGTCTATCCCATAAGAGGTGAGCAGAGACAATCGAATGCCATTTGCTACGATCCTGACATACCTCTTTCGCTTTTTTTATCGCTTTAACAGACGTATTTTCTGTTATTTTCGAAGATGTGCGGAGCCGGCGTTACGTTCCCTCCGAAGCACGAGAAGTAGATTAAAGCACTTAATTCAATAAAAAAATTGGTGCTTAGCATTTTTGGCACTAGTAATATGACTCCTTTTATTATTTAATTATGTGAACATCCTACAAAATGAGGAAAAGGAAATTTGAAGCTACGAAGAATGCTGCGCCTTACTAACTTATTAAAATTACACCTATAATCCCAGGGCCATAGTCCACCGTCCACATCTAAATAGATAGAAACGAACGAAACATTAAAATGGTATTGTAATCTCTATAGGTACTATACAGAAATAAAAATATTTAGGCACTGGTCCGGTATCTCACAGAAAATTTTCGTCCGGCCGCCGTATGATCGAGATTGAAGACAGGCCACACATTAGCAATGTATATAATACGATCTAGATCACATGCAATTAACTCACCCACACAGACACACAAGATTCGATTAAACAAAGGCGTGTGGATGTGTGTGTGTGTGTGTGTGTGTGTGTCTGTGTGCGTTCCGTTCATCGAAATCAACCACAAATACAACGATTTGAAAACGGATGGTGGGCCGCGCGATAAGAATTGGACGAGTCTGTGGTCGATTTCGGTGGGCCGTACGGCGACCGGCCGGGGATTGCCAGCCTCAGGGTACCCAGCGAAAGAAAGAAGTCTTCCTCATTTAGCCGAAAGTTTTTTTCTGTATATTTTATGGAAAAATATAAATCACAAATCTCCAGAATGTCCACTTTCGTTTCTGGTAAATTGCTCCGCTTTATTATCATAAAACGGCCATTTAAACGTATTAACCGCATAACATACTTTGGAATTTTCGTTCACAGTGATACAATAATATTACGTGATACAGATATAAAAAACTATTTGAATATTGTGTTTTCATTGTTGATTTATTTTGTTCATAAAATAAAGTATTATGCGTAGGAAACTTCAAATCATGTTATCATTCTCATATGTATTATGTACTACTTGGAATATATACTTTTATGCATGAATCCATGGTAAGATTAATGACAGTTTTTGGCTTAGGAAAAGTGAGGCTTTTAATAATTTACCATCAAGAGTATAAAATCGGAAATCGGGCAATTTTCTGAATTGTTATCTATCTATCTATCATCATGCCTTTCATCTCAAGAGGGGTAGGCAGAGACAATCGAATGCCATTTGTTACGATCCTGACATACCTCTTTCACTTCTTTTATATTCATCATACCTTTCATACATGCTCGGCGATTGTGTGTACTTTTAATATTTCCATCGTTCAATATTTTTTTTATGTCTTCAATAATAGTACACTGCCAGAATTTCCTTTCACTTCAGCCATATAAACCTTTTTAGTCAATCTTTCATCCTTCATTCTTTCAACGGTCCAAATTTCTGAATTGTAATATATATTTGAAACCAATTAAGAAAAGTTAGACGCCGAATTAAAAAAATAAATGTTTAAAAGAACTGAATGAAACTATCTGAGTTAAATTAATGAAATACGATACGCATATTAAAGGTGAGAAGTATGTAATAACGACTGTAGAGTCAATAAATATCCGCCTACTGCCGAAATTTCGATGCATTTTAAAAAAGAAGACAAGACAAACGACCATATGTTTTTAATTGAATAAGATAATTAATTATTTATTTCCATCAAGTCTCCAAGGTTCTTAGCAAGAGGCTGTAGGTTTTTGTGTATCGGCTTAGGATACAGCCAATGTTCTTTTAGCGTATTTTGAGAACTAATTAATTATATTAGTAATTTGAGAATTAATATAAAACTCGTTTCCTTGAACACTCAATTCGATATTTTTTCACACAAAACAATTTTAAAGTTACTTTGATATACTAAACGTATATCTACAGTGAAAAAATCTTGCGCAGATGGCATTATTCAACAGACAATGTGTAAAATATGTTATTGCTCAACGAATATTGCATATTTAATTATCATTAAAAATGCGTAAACTTCATGTAATTCACCTCACTACCGGATGCAACATACCTTTAAATACGTGAGATTCGTGAAACTTATATCAATTAAAGGTTTAATGGATAATTAAATAAGAGAATGTAAACTTATAATAAAATTGCACAAGGATCTTCTTTAAAAAACGTACTATCATGGCCTTTATTAAATACTTTGCGACGTGGCTAGTGACGATTGAACTCGGGAATTCCGACGTCAAGTCGATCTGATTCTCTCTATATAGGTAGTACCGGCTTACACTTATTAGGTTAGTTCTGTCTTTGTCAATAAATTTAAGCGAAAACTTTTTTAGGCACTTAAACGATTTTTGATAGGGGGAAATCTTGTAGATTCGCGACCTGTGTTCGCAACATGTTTTCGGTACAAGACCATGGAATGCCCGGCCCGAGTATGTTCGACCTGGGAATGTCCGGGCAGGAATTCGTGTACTGGCTTCCACGTATGCCTGGGTCGGGCATTTTTAGCTGCGCATTTCTGGCCGGGTCGGCAATTATTGGTCCGAACCGAGATTTTTTTTTAAGTGATAACTTCTTTAGGCGCCCGCTAGATGGCGTTATTATACGTTAAGTATATGATTATAAATCAAAAACCACTGTTATTCATAGTTTTAAGTTTTCACTTCTGTCGGAAATCCCCATGACTGCCTGTCTTTTTTTCTTGACGGGGTTGTCTTACAGCTTTTTATTTTACAATTTTAATATTATGTAAATTTTTTACAACATAATGTATACTTGTAATTTTTATTGACCAATGACTATAAATAAAATAGACCAAAATTATAATTCTTACCCTATATAGATAATTTTTTTCTGGAAATAACATATTATACCCAAGATATTTTCTATACCTAAGCACTTTTAATTATTATAGCGAATATTAAATAATATTGTGTAAGTTACACGACATTTAAGTACTCGGTGACATAATGCATATAATACATTCTCTAAAGAATTTTAACATTTTATAGATTGCGACAACAAATTGCAATTATTCGTGTCAAGTAAGCACGCCACTTGTTATGTTAGAATGACATGAGAGTCTTCGTAGAAATTATGTAGCAAATGGACTCCAGAGTTTTTTAGAGACGATGTCATAACCACTAATCGTCACTTCATCACTATCCATAAAGCACTAAGCCTAAGAAGGGGCCATAGGCCGGCTCCCACTTTCGCCAAATTTTCTGCTCACTGACCATTAGAGCAGTAATAAGTTACCTTAGATTTCGTTGGTATCGTTTCGTGACGCGAGACAGAGCCCTAGAAAAACTGTTAATTGTGATGTTTTAAATGTGAAAGGCGATCTAGCATAGTGTTTCTAATCATTATTTATATTTAATCTAAGTTTGCATTTTAGCATAATCTTCATATAACGTAAAAGCCGTTGCGAAAATAAAACAACAGAAAAATACAGTGGTACAGAGGTTAGTACTAGGAGTTTTAATGGCGTATGCTGTCTAATCCGTCAGAGATATAACAAAATGATGTAGAATAGAAATGTGTGGAATAAATTGATATTAGTAGGTAGGTACTAAGAGTATTTGTGTGGGTATTACATTTTTTATAAACCAATGTTGTAATTATTTTTTCATTACGTACATACTCCCATCAAGTTAGCGACTGCATTGCACCGCCTTACCAATAAACACTGTATAAAGTTATACAAGTTTCAAATGTATCTCTCTGTCATATTTCAGTGACAGAATTGTTAGGGGGAGACATAACATTATTTAACTTGTACAGCATTTATTAGTATGGGATATATTTACTACATATCTTTATATATATTTACAAATCTAGCAATTACTTTCGATAAGCATAAGAAACCATGTCGATGAAAGTGTTCCTGTCCTACAGTTTAGCAATACGGCAATTATAATAATGTGAGGTATCGATATATGAATCGATTAGGTATGTTCACATTTAAAATTATATTATATTTAATCTCAGGGTTCCTTAAATATTTGGAAATCTCTTTTACTATTTAAATTTAAAATAGACTGCTGTATAATATCCATATATATAAAATTAAAATAATCTCTGATGTGTTTCTGAACTTTATAAACTCTATTTCTGTGACCTTTGATATAAAATTAAAGTTCAAGTATGAGGTCATGCCAAATCTAAGTACCTATTATATTATTTCTTTATTTGTCTTACATAAGACATGTGATCACATGTGAACATAGTTGTGCACACCCACTGGACAAGTTTTAGTATACATGTATAATACTGGCTGGTGTAATTTCTTAGGATTAAATTAAATTTGAAATTGATTTTCAGGTTGTGTAAACTTACAACTCGGTTGGTTACGTGCAGACTTGGTTCCACTTTGCAATGAAATAAAACGTTTTTAGTTACAAACTTATAATGGAATAAATAATTCCACATAGGTAATAGGTAATCCATACTAATATTACAAATGCGAAAGTAACTCTGTCTGCCTCTCTGTTACGTTTGCACGACTAAACCGCTGAACCGATTTTGATGAAATTTGATACAGATAAAGCTTGAACACTAGGATACGACATGCTTTACTTTTTTTTAATCCATCCGCTAAGAAGGTATGATAGGGAAAGAAAGTGTTCAATAACTGTGAAAGGATGGGATTTTTTACGTTCTGAAACAATACTTAATTTAATCGACGAACTAATAGGCATTACTGACTGGAATAAAGTAATTGTCAGTACATAACAAAGGAAACCTTATACCTACTCTAAAAGTAAAAAAAATATCTTATTGAATATGTTTTTTAATTGTGAGTTGTAACTTGTGACGTATTCTATATTTTGTCTGTTAAAATAAGTATTTTGTAAATACATGATACACACCCCCTAAAATTTAAAAATATACCGAACAACAAGACCGTTTTTCTGCAACTGTTATTTAAGTACTGTGAACAGGATTGTGTTATTTTGTAATCCTAACTAACTACCCCTTTGTGTTCAGGGGTAGCTCATGAAGGATAGCGAACGGAATAATGTAATTCCCCGCTCTTGAAAATGGAAAGAAAACAGTTTTTAGCTGGTCGTTACTATTATGATATTTCAAATGATGGTATTTTCTTTCACCGAAAATCTCTACTGTACACATTTTATTGAAAAAACCTTGATCCAATGAACCCTAGCGTACATTTAATAAAGGGGTGGTTTTATGCGTTTAGGGGTATCTAGAGGGGAAGGAAAAGCAATGTTGTCACTATCGTGTTTCTCACCCTCAAAACTCCGCAATACTTTTGGAGTTTCGCAAGATTCGTATGGACTCTATCATCGGCGAAAGGTGGTTATCCTGTGAGCCTTATGGGGAAAAACTACTTAAATAAAACAAATATATTCATCCACTTGACGTCTGTAAAGTGCGTATTTGTGTTGAATGTATGTAAACTATTGTCAAGTGATTAGAAACACGACATGACTTCAAAGGTAATTAATAACTAAACAATTACATCATGTTATATGTAAGAAAGTGTTAAATCTTGTTAAGTTATGACCGTGCTAAGAAAATAAATTATAGAAAAAGTCGTAAATTCCCGCCCGCGCTTCTGATTCTCTTCCGTACTAGATGATTAATTGACTTGTTCGGGTTGAATTTGCTTTATTAGCGTACAATATTGTATACATGCCTATTAATCTTTTCTTACTTATTTATTTTACTTTGTAATATATATTAAATATTCTTATTAATATAGAAATGGTAAATATAAAAGCAAGATATAAATTAACGAATTATTAAGTAATTTTGGACTCTAAATAAGTAAATATTTTATTGTAAGATTTGTGTAGATACATTAAATTACGGAAAATTATTGAAAAATTTATCCACATGCATACCATTTCCTTAACTTTACTAAAGGCTCATAAAGTTAGTTTTATGATAGATGTAGGTAGTATTCCCTGACCTGAGGGTTGACCTATATTAAATGAAATTTTATAAAGTCCGTTTTTCTCTTCTAGTCTTATTTGATTTGGTAAACAATCTTTACATTTTTAAATAACCATTTAAAAAAATATGATTATTAGTTCTACAAATGTAAAATAGGTTTAAAATGTTAATTAGTATGTAAAATTGTTAATATAACGTCTTTTAAGAATTTTAAATGACAACTTAATTAAAAAAGACATGCAAAAATTGTTTACTAAATAAGAGTACAAGTCTAGAAATAATAATAATGAGACCATGGATTTTTTTATACATAACATCGCTATTATTACTCTGAATAAGTCACGCAAGTGAGAGCTCGCCATGTTGTATTATGTATTTTATCAATTAAAAAACAAATTTTGACATGTCATGATAAAACTCAAAATTACAATATGTATACAAAATTAATGCAAAACACTTACCTTACTGTTAAAATTATTTATTTCTCTCGGTCTGGAGAAATATTTATCTAATTTATGATCATAACCGACGTCAGGGGGGCTTGGAGGAGCTCGTAGACTAAATGTTCCATATTGCTCTGCATGCTCCGATATCGTCGGTAAGTTACCATTCGGAGAACTACATGCACTACTTGATCTCGAATAAGCGTAATGTACAGAGCCGTCAGCATGATTTTTTGGTTTCTTTGTAAAAACGTATCGTCTAGGTCTTGCATCTGATGGTTTGCAGTCAAAACTCTCAAATTTATGGTCAACAAAATTTTGCTCCACATCTGTTGTGGCAACGTAACGTAAGAGTCTCGGTTCCTTGACTTTTCTCTCGTATTTAATCGAATCTGTATCGTTATCGATCTTGGCTTTGTTAAGCGTGTCTTGCAATTCGTTGGCAGAACGATTTGTTTTTCGTTTATTTTTCCGTTCGACACTACGGCTTTGGTTGTTATCAATAGCATCAGATGGAGGTTTTCCATCATACATTATGTATTGGCCTTTATCCATTGCAGTAGTTTATTTAATCGTATATTATCATTTCAAAGAAATTTCAGTCTTTTTCAGAATTTAAAAGCGTGAGTAATTTCGGACGATGCTTCACTGACACAATATCGAGCCACTATAGTCAATTAACACCGGACAGAGGTTTGTTTGTTATGCAATATTTGTTTTTTGTTGACAAATTGGCGGTGGTAAAGTTGTTTTCACGTTAAACAGATGCCTTGAATTCACAGTTAATTTGTTTTGTAAATAAATGTCATAGAATTTTTTTGGAATTCTGAATTGGTATATTAAAATTATTGTTTTAAACAATTTTTTACCTACCTTTGTATTCGCATACCTTCGTTGTCATAAAGTTTTTTCTAATAAGAAATTCTCTAATAATATTATCTAAAACTATGATAATACACAACTGTTTAGTTTTTAATATTATGTCAACTCTAAGAATTCTGACATAAAAAATAATAGAAGAAAACAAAACATAATATAACTAAATAGTTGTTCCACTACATTTATTAGTAAGGTACAACTGTACTATTAAGGGCCCTTGATCTGGCCATCTTATATCTGTCAAAAATATGATAAATCTCAATTAATCCTAGAAAAATTAGTTTATTTATACAAAATTTTTAACTCAATTGTTGATAGTTATTATTTTAAATTGGATTAAGCCATATTTTTGACAGAAGTAAGATGGCCAACTGCCAAGGACCCTAGTTCCCAATAGACTGTCTATCGGCCATGTTGGTTTATTTATGTATTAGTAGTTGAGTAGAGCTTCATTCGTTTCCCACTATTTGGGCTTAAATATAAAAGTAACCTTTTGTGAAGATTACGCCATCTTAAATGGTTGTTTTTGGAATTCCGTAAAATCTATATTTAGTGACATAGTTTTCGGTTATTATTTTAATTATATGTACTTGATAGATACGCCACGTAGGTAAGCCAAAATGAGTGATAGAGTATTGGGAACGACCCTAAGTCTTCTGTGGTAAGGTCTTAATAAACGGTAGATATACGGACACTACTTATAAATTACTATAGAAATATTTAACTTGGCAGGGTCTTAGATACAAGTCATGTGACAAAAAAAAATCAATTTCAAAGATTGCAATTTATTAATTTAACTTTTTAAATTATATTAAGATGAAGATGTTCCAGATAAAGATAGCTGGGATAATAGTATAGGTAGATACTATACAAATATACAGAGTTATATCTCTGTCTTTGCTTGTACAATGAACATGCGTAGTTTTGAAAAGTGAGCGCCTCCGTTAGTAATGGGAAACTGGTATGTCGTAACAGCAAAGTAGGCGATAGATAACATTTGGTACATTATGTCGGCCATCATTGTCTAGGCTTTATTTCCCGCGGTTTTGCTCCGTTTTGCGCGGGAAAATTCTCAGGGCGCGTGCGCGACAATACACACTTGCAGTCGAGAATTGTTGTGATTGTGTAATTGTGTTCATGTGTTTTATGCAACTGATGTTCCTAAAGCGACAGATAGCCAATAATCCGGGTCATCTATATTAATGTTTCCGTGTCTTGTTTATAAAGCATGTTTGTTACTCAAACAAAACATACTTAGGTATGTATCAAGAACGGATTTGGATGAACATTTTATAACAGAGACTGTGTAATGACGGGAGAGCTGGTAGGACCGGAGGGGCCATGCCCATAGCTCCGGGCGGCAGATTTCATGGGGCGGATGGGGGCGGTATTTTTCATATTTTCGAACAAATTATTTTCAGAGCTCAATATATTAAATAATGTAGGTTTAGTTTTTACCGTGGATTTACGAAGCTAGTAGGCAAAAGTAGTCTTAGTCCCGGGTGGCAGTAATCCACACTACGCCACTTTATTGGAATGGGGATGAGCGAAGAGCTAAGTGTAAATTTCACAAATCCGATAAAAAAATCGTCCTATTTTCTCATTTCTGGACAAATTTTTCATATATTATTATTTAATTATTACATTTTAAGTTTTTTGTAAAATAGTGAGAATGAATCATTGTAGTTGTATGTATTGCCTTCTGAACTTCTGAGTGCTATAATTTCAATAAAATTGAACTAAGAAATAATAAAAAATATATACAATATCAGAAATATAATATTACCTACTAAAGTAGCATCTTCGCTACCTTTCGCAACTCTATACACAATACACCTTTGTGCGGTATGCCTAACCATTATAATAAAGTTCATTGGAGCTTCCAAAGTAATTTTATCAAACAATCTAGAACGCTATTCTTGCAGTAATTGCGACAGAAGGATTCTGGGACCTGACATTATGTGAAGCAAAGGTTACCATTCGTTAGTAAAATATGATTATGAGAGGTGTGTGTCGTAATTAGGTAGGTTATAATATTGTTTTATATACTTTACGCAATAAGTAGCTAAGATCAGAGATACATATGACAAAATAATATTAATCCAATGATCTACGAAAGCCATGATTTAGATTTAACTACTGTACCTACATTAAAGCCTATAAAACGTAGTGACGTCAATGTCTCGCGCTGTAAAATTTCATTATAATTAAAAATCAACGTAGTTATTGAAATTTTTTCTATTAATAAAATGTAATATAAATTTGTTTAGCGTTAACAATTAAATAGGAAGTTTCAATGTCGCAGGTCACCGTTCACTTTTTACACTTCGATGCAAAAGACTTTGTTATTGTTCATCTGCTTATTTGACATTGAAACATCACAACGTGATTTTTATAATATTACTAAATTTTGGTCAACAAAATAAATGAAATCGGGTATATAATAAACTTCTTAATCACCTATATTTTAGCTTTTTTGGCTCAAACGAAAAATCCCGAGGGGTTTCAAGCCCAACGCCCTATCGACCCTCTATACAATAACATAAATTAAAATTGGACATAAGAGTAATTAATGGAATATTTATAATAATCTAATACCTAACAGTAAATTTAACAGTCTCGGTCATGTATGAACGAGCGTGGCGGCCGATTATAAGGGGGTTGGTCGCAATACAGTAAGTAATATGCATCGATTACTCTTCAAAGAGTTACTAGAGCATTGAGGTGTAACAATTGGCTATTAGTCACTAACAGTATGTTACCAATATGTATAGCAGGTTATTGTACTGAGAAAGTAATTTGTAACAAGTCACTGTGCGTAAAAGTATCCAATTAATTAATACACATTTTCTTTTGCTTTTAAGGTATAATTTGGATTCGACGACAGCGACGCGACATATGATACGACACGTCAAAACGATTGATAAATCTATACTATTTGTAATCTCAGGAACAACTGAACCGATTCTATAGAACTACTTTCATTGAAGCTATATTTTGTTTAAACAAAGTTAGGGTTCCGTAAGATATAGCAATATTTGCAACAAAAATCGAAAATAAACGGGCTAAGCTAGTATAATATAATGTGTGTTTACATACGACATCACAGACGATGAACATTCATGATTAGAAACAAATAGGTACCTGCATTCTTGATTATTTTTTTTGTTGAAATCGTTGAAATGTGAACTGGGAACTTTTAATTTGTGTGTAGTAAATTGAGAGTTCCTCTTGAAACCTACTGAAAGCAGTTTATTCATTTTCCAAAACGATACATAATCACCGACTGTATGGTTTGCTTTAAGTGTCGCAGACATAAGAATATCCAAATTGTACCTTAAATACATACTAGTGTTTGGAAAAAAACTTCTAACCTCCATAGGATCAGATTAACACACTCTTGCGCTTTTTTACTACCGTATTTATATCACCTATCTATCTGCCATTTATTTTCCATCCTATAAAAGAAGAATTAATTTCTGATAAGAACATGTATTGAGTTGTTATGAGGTCTGATTAACAACGATATGCTCTGTTATTTTTACAATGTTGAACATCTAGTAATATCCGAAGAAAAAACAAGAAAATGAAATATTTATACTTCGTCACAAAAAAACTGATTTACATAATTTTAAAATAACTTGGATCAAAAAATGTTTTGTGATGTGAGTAAGAAATAATTATAAGTATTTCGTCGTAGAATTTGAAGACGGTTGGTGCCAAATTAGAATACAAAATATAATATAATAATAAACAAAAAATACCTACCTAAGTAATTAGAGAACTTGGGACCCAAGTAGTTTTTAATTTGGCACCAACCATCTTCAAATTCTACGACGAAATATTAATATTATTATAAGTCGGTACATACTTTGTTTTAAATTTTATCGGCCCTGAGAGACAAATTATGTCGGAAAATAAAAAATTGCATGCTGTGCGTGGGATTTGAACCATGTGCATTATGCGCTGGGCCCCATTGGCTTAACCACTAAACTAATAGCAACCGTTGCTTTGGCTTTTCTCTGATATATATAAACAGAGGCAAATTACTGAATTCCTGAAAAATTAATTAACTGATTTTTATAATATCTCTGCAAAATAATGTCGAGAAATTAGTATATCCTAAAAAAAATAAGTCGTCAAGATCGGTAGGTACATATTTTATCGAGATATTAAGAAAAAAATACTTATAAAGTCAGTTCTTTCAAAATACTGAAAAAATATACAAGAGAAAAAAATGGGACCAATCCGGAGGAATTATCTGTCGAATAAATAGATATTTTCTTCGTTTTTTTTCGAAGTCGGTTGAAATTGGATGTTGGTATATCTGTTTGGTACCTTATAAACTCAAAACTACTAGACCGATTTTATTACGATTAGATAGACTGATTCACGAGAAATGTTTAGGTGTATAAAACATTACACTACGCCCTTTGGGAGCGGAGAAGTAACCGATAATGACAATTTTTCAATCAAATTATTCGGCAAATTGTGTCAACGGGATCGGTGTTATTAAAATTAGACGGACGAAGCCGGGGCGGATCGCTAGTAGGTATAATATATATATATATATATAATATAGATGTTAATATTAGAAAGGACAGATGTCAAGCCTGTCGCTGCACTTAAATGGACTACAGTTGTCACTTTAGAATAACACATTTAATATTATCAGAAGAGGCTTTTCCATCTAAATATATACCTCAACAGAACTAGCCACTAGTTCGGTATAGCCTCACAAATACCATTGGCTAAAAGAGGAAGACGTTGTCTTCAGCTGAGAGCCTTCTGGGAGCCGTAAGGTCTTGTCATACAAAATATGTACTTGCAATAAATCATTCTAAACGGCTTTATGCATGTGTTAAAACATATATGGTATTAAATACGATAGTAGACATATTTTAGTGTCGGTTCGCCTAACTAATTTTGATGTCATTACTACATTATACAATTGTGTAGATAAAAAAATCTAGTATACATTTAGATCAGCATCGCCAACTTAATATCCCATTAGTGGCTAACCGGCGATTACGTCGTGAACTCTACCACGGTTACGTTGCTCATATCTTATCGCTATGACAATTCGCAATAAAAAATGTCATAATATCGTATTCAGACACCCACGGCCAACAACAGTAAGCGACAAAAGTTTTATCCTCACATATATCTCGCATTATTTCATACCCTTTTGAGATGCAAATTGACTGATATATGGCTCGAAAAGTGAAAAGGAATTTCTTTTGATACACGATTCTTTAAACTACATTGTAAGAGTTGCGTAAATATTTTTCACACTTCACAAATAAATATTAGCACTTATTCACTTAAAGAAATGCACTTGTTATTGCGCGCGATCGTGGCTGTGACGCGATAAACAATGGCAAAGAATAGTTGACAGAACACGCGTGAGGTACTAGGTGGGATTCAGAATTCAGATGGGCCGCTGCTGCAATAGGCATTGTCAAGAAATAATCGTGGAAACTTTGATTTCGTAATATTGAGTGAGAAATGTAAGTAAACAGAATACACAATTTGGAATAGAGCTTGTTTAATTATGGAGCCAAGTTTAAAAGGTCACGTAAAAATAAACAATAGGATTTATTTTGTTAGTATGTTGATGACAATTTCAAAATTATGAACCATAAACTCTGTTAAAGACACTTCTTCATCTTCACTTCTTTATCTAGGTCCATTAAGTGCAGCAACAGACTTGCCACCTGTTCTGTTTAATGTGAACACTCTAACTTGTGCCTCTGGCCACACCTCATCACACCAAATTAGGTATCAAGTGCTGTAAAAAAATAAATTCAAGAAAATAATGCATCTCTATTATGAGTTAGTATGTCTAATAACCTAATAGTTAATAATAGGCTTTAGGTTTTATTTTATTTTATTTTATTTTATTCTGGACAACAAACAACCATACAACAAACATTACTACAACATAGATACATATTTAAAAAATAACAGTCGTCAGTGACGTTATCCAAAAATATTGTTTATACATACATTCAAAACAAGATATGCAAATTCCAAAAAATATAGAAAGAACAAATAAAACTAAAAAAAATGTTAAACAAAATACAATTATTATTATTATATATATTATTATTCTTTGGAAAAATAAAAACAAAATCACTAAAAATGTGGTGTAATATGTAAGATGACACTAAATATAAGTAAGTATATTATGAGTAGTGCTAAGAAAATTATTTGTTTCAAAATTATGAAAAGTAAAAAAATCATTCAGAAGTTGCTCAAAGTATCAGGAGGACGTAAAATCATAATTGTATTTTGTTTAACATTTTTTTTAGTTTTATTTGTTCTTTCTATATTTTTTGGAATTTGCATATCTTGTTTTGAATGTATGTATAAACAATATTTTTGGATAACGTCACTGACGACTGTTATTTTTTAAATATGTATCTATGTTGTAGTAATGTTTGTTGTATGGTTGTTTGTTGTCCAGAATAAAATAAAATAAAATAAAATAAAACCTAAAGCCTATATAGCCCTACACTCATATATTATTATTCTTTGGAAAAATAAAAACAAAATCACTAAAAATGTGGTGTAATATGTAAGATGACACTAAATATAAGTAAGTATATTATGAGTAGTGCTAAGAAAATTATTTGTTTCAAAATTATGAAAAGTAAAAAAATCATTCAGTAGTTGCTCAAAGTATCAGGAGGACGTAAAATCATAATCCATTAACCCAACATTACTGTGAATCAACATATAATTCACAGCTAATGTTACGATATATGAAAAAAAATTTCTACTTCTCATCTAGTGCGCGTTTCCATTATATGGCATGAAACATCCATTTGTTAGATTTGTTGAATTAGGTATCAAGTGCTGTAAAAAAATAAATTCAAGAAAATAATGCGTCTCTATCTATTTTTGTAGAATTAAAAGTAACTATTTTACAAAACTATGAAAGTTAAAAGTTGGTGCCAAATTGATAAACAAAGTTTTTTTTTAAATTTATTTAAGAGCTCTATTCTCCGCTCCCAATTTCCTGATACAGAATAAGAACATAAAAAAGACGTCAAAAAAATCGAAATAAAATAATACCTTTTAATTAGATTATTTATATTTTATATCGTATAGTGTTAGAATGAATAAACAGCTCGACGAATGAGCCATCATTGAAATGTTTGAATAAAACAAAAGCCACACTGAATAGTGAACAAGTTATACACTTTGAAGTGCATTGTCGGGTCTACGACTTCGTACGCGTTGTATTAGGAATAAAACGGTGGACTTGAAACCGGAGGTCCCGGATCCGAATCCTGCCCCCTGCCAAAATGCTAAGCACCAATTTTCTTTAACAATATGTGCTTAAATCGACTCCTCGTGCTCCGGAGGGCACGTAAAGCCGCCTGCCAAGCGTGGTGACTATGGCGATTCCTCTCAATGAGCACCACTAAAATGGTGCACTAGAGGAGACCATGATCCAGCAGTGGATCTTAAAAGGTTGATGATGATGAGGGTATGTAGCGTGATGTTATATTATATAACCTTCCTCAAGAATTGGGCTATCAAATGCATAAAATATTTTTTCAAATCCAACTGGTAGTTCTAGAAATCAGCGCGTTCAAACAAACAAACTTTATTATTAGTATATATACCTAGATAGATAGATAACTATTATCAAGAACGATTAAATTGTATGAGTTACGCATCAAGTAACTGCTATCCATAAAATCTCTTATTTTTTCAGACATACACTATTTGATTGAGACCTAAAGTAGGCCACACATTGGTCCGGCATCGCATCGAAAATTTCCCATTCTGGCCGCCATAAGATCTAGGCGGGCCATTTGTTATAGGAATTGGACGAATCTGTGGTCAATTCCGGTGGACCGTACGGCGGCGCGCCGGTGATTGGACGAATGGGTGGGCACCTTTACAAGCAAAATATACACTTTCAGGCATTTTGCAATACTCCCACAGAACCCTAGTCATACTAATCCAACTCATACTTGACTGGAATTTAATTTAATTGCGGTTTCTGTTGCTAATAACGAACCAGCTATTAAATTCAATATAAAAGACATCAACGCGCTCAATATCTGATAATGCTTTTTTTTTAATATATTTTTGCAATACATGTACCAAAATTACGTTAATGTTAATTAAAATGATATGCAAAAAATATAGCTATATTAGTGTAGGATTCTATACATAATGTCATCAATTTCATAAATAATTCAAAAGCTATTACGAAATTTACATTGGTTGAGTCAAAATTAGAAGCCAAGCAAAATTTTTATTTAATTTTTAAGCAATATATCTTTATAGTCACATT
The DNA here is from genome assembly GCA_963924495.1 of Nemapogon koenigi. Taxonomy (NCBI): domain Eukaryota; kingdom Metazoa; phylum Arthropoda; class Insecta; order Lepidoptera; family Tineidae; genus Nemapogon; species Nemapogon koenigi. The sequence goes on along the minus strand of OZ004630.1, from coordinate 4,437,551 downwards.
ATCTTACACGTTTATCAATCAACGTACGCGAATTATAAGTTATGCTAATGGGCAGTATAAATCAATTTATAAAAATATTATGGACAAGGAAGGAACTATTTTTCAACATAGTAAGATGTTTGTTTCTCTGTCAAAGTATATAATTACAAATTCAGAGAAGGTGAAGTGAGAATAAAAAAATTGCACTTCAAAAAACTTCTTAAAAACAAACGTCATTATACACAATGTTCTCTTTCTCCTCCTCTCTACGTTATATCTTTCTTCTCTGTCAAGTAACAAAATGTGCCTAAACGTGACTCTCAAATTCTCGTCCAATTATCGAATCGCCGCCTAAGAAGTTTCACTTCAATACATTACATCCCAATATTACTTATGTCTTGATTTCCTTATATCCCGGCTTGGACATTTTTGATTGGTTTGACATTTATGGTTACTCGAGCCTTTGGGTCGTAGCGTGATGTTTAATTGAAATAAAAAAAAAACAAATCAGACTAGTAGTTCCTGAGATTAGCGAGTACAAATATACAAACAACCTCTTCAGTTTATTATACCCCACAGATAGAGGAACCAAAGCAATATACCTGATGTGTTAAAATTTTCATGAATTAAATCATCCAACAAATATCATAACAATACTCTGATGTAATTCTATTCTAACTTTTTTATCATTTAGATCGTCAGTTTTCAAGAATCTCAGAATTATAATTAATATTGCATAATATAAGTACCTACGGAAGCTTGCATAAAGTTTATCTTATCGCGTATGTTGCCTGGCTTCCGTCTGAAGAGTGATTAAGATCTTTTAATTGGTACTCCCAACGATTTGTCACTTGCTCGCATGATTAAATTACTTTTTATGTCACTTTTTCCGCTCCATAATTGATATTGGTATATTGATTTAAATAATATTTTCTTTTTTCACTTCCTGTAAATAATCACATTGCGAATTAAGGAGTTTGGTTATTCGAACAACAAATAAAAGTAGCATTATGACATTTATGACCATAGACGTAGTATGCTGGCGCTCTACTAGATTGGTAATGTCGCAATTAGAACGGGACCAAAAAATTAATACATCAGTGTGCGTGACAAATATGTAATTCTGTGGATTTTTCATCTTAGATGACTTACATCTAGACACTGAACCGTTGAACTGCATCAACCATAATTCTACTGACGCTAGGTTATTTACAGGCTGTTATAGTATTAAAAAAAACGGTATCGTCTATCTGTCTCGCTTTAACATACGCGTATCTATGCACTTTCTCTTTTGTATTGTATTCACAACTAATATTAATAAATAACAATAGTTCGTATTATTGTATTGTAGGTATAGTTGTAAATTGCAAAATATCGAATACGACACGAATAATAAGTTTACAAGTTGTGAATCGATAATAATTATAGTGTTAAGTTTCACAGTTCCACCTTAAGACTGGCAGGTCACGATTGTGTTATTAAAAGTGTGAACAACGAAACCTCTTTGATATCCACAACCTCTTTGGTAAATTTGACCTTCTCTGACATTTCTGTCGTTTTATGAGTTCCCCGCTCGACTCCAATTTCTTTGGTTTTATGCGAGAAATCTTCATCTCAAATATAATAATATGTATGTATGTATAATAATATGTAGCATCGAAAAATTCCTCCGCTAAGATTCTTGTTTGTAACATGTAGGTATGCTATGTAAATAATTAAACCAAAGTTCCTCGGAAAAAATATTTAAGATACGGGTTTATTAAAATATAAATAATTTATTAAAATTCATTTTTATCTGAGAAACCTTTTAAGATATTGTTATAAAACAATAAATATTCACCATGATTACTGAAAGTTTTATCAAAATACATTAAGCCGTCTCTGAGCCTATTCTGGGTAAATGTTCAGACATTTATTCTAATTTTTTTTATTCACTTACTTATCGGTCCCAGGTTATCCAGTGGAAAAAACCAAGAAATGAATTCAATAAACAGGTTTTTTTCTCAATATCTTGTAAATTAGGTTATTCGATTTTGATCGTGTGAGATGATCCCTCACAAGAACATCCCAAAGTTTTGTTATCTATCATTATCAATTCTCATATTTTTTTAAATCTATGAATACAGTTTTTCTTATGTTTTAAATTAAAGACATGGTTCCTTAGAACATCTCTTATAGTTTCTCGATGCTGCACCCTGTACATATCAACCGTGCGCGAGCATGACTCGTGTAGAAACTTTTTCTCTTTCTAACTGAGATTTAGTCTACTAAAGAGATTCTCTCTACAGGACCATGCTCGCACGACAGTATCGAATTACGTATGGTTGTAACTGTCAAAGGTGTGTTCCACATTGATTAGCATATTTCGTGCTGCAGTTTGAATTTCTTGAATAAACTGATATTTTAAAGTTATCTCCATATCGGATTACATCTCGATCTATATAATTATGATTGATACGCTTGTTCTACTTGTTTAAGGGTGATCAGGTCACGAGTGCTCTGGATCGATTTGCATGTATCGAATAAGTCGATCGTGATTTGCGCGACAAAATGAGGTCAAGTGATGGTTTCTTAAGGTCGCCTCAGTAATCAGATCCGGTTATGGTGATGGACATAAATATCTCAATTGTATGGAAGGAAAATTAAACAAATTTTCATTCGCAATTTGTTTGAATCTTTAATAAATAAACTAGACAAACACATCTTCACGGCCTTTATACCTTTCAGTGTGGCCAGTGACATCAGTAACAGTGTCCACTTTTGCCAGTTATCCATAATAAACAGAACGGGAATATATAGAAATAAATAATAAATATGTCTATAGAAAATCTACAGAAAAATTATATATATAATATACTAACAGGAGATCTACAGAGAAATAAGTAGGTATTTAAAAATTTCACAAAGCCTCTTTGAAAATAATAATGGAAATATAATAGAAAAGTTGTTTTGTACGTTTATTCTAATATCCTTTTACATGCAAGAGACCATAAATAACTAGACCTACGTCTATGATTAATTACTAAATAAATAAAAGCGACAGCGGTTAAGCAGCGATCAGCAAGGATATATCTGATATACCGCTACGAAATTCGCCACTAGTTCGGTGACCACAATAAAGAAATTAGGATAGGTACAAAATCTCTGAAGTCTTAAGGCATCCCGGACGATATATTTAATATTCCAAATCTAAAACTTTTACGAAAACATTCAATACAAATTAAATGCAATTTTATATAAAATCCGGGCCAATTAAGAAGTTTACATAAGTAAACATTTAATCAATCAATTTAGATTTTGTAGATAAAGTTATAATATGCGGAACATTTTAATTTTATTTTTATGAATATTAATTACTTTATTAACTTAATTAATTGCAATAGCTTAAAATAACTCGGATTCTACGACTTGATTTATCTCGTTTACTTAGGTAGATAAATTTATTGCAGGTTAAATATGGATAGAAGAATCGGTTTAGATCGCTAAATATTATTAGAAAGAGAGAAAAAACTCCTTAGCTCCGCTTCAATAACCGTAAAAGCATTAATAAGCTAAAAGAGAGCTTTGATAGTGCAAAGGTTAGAGTTTGGAATTGAAATCGGAAGTCGCGGATTCAATCCAAATTGATGATTCTAGGCAATCGTGATTCGGAGGACACGAAACGATTTGCTCTGTTATGACGTAAAAGAAGGACAAACAAACAAACAAACACTCTTTCGCGTTTATAATATGTACTAGCTTTCAGCCCCCGGCTTTGCCCTGGAAATATTTGAACAAAATAAAATATAGCCTATATTACTCAGGGATATCGTAGCTTTCTATTAAGGAAATATTTTTTTAGAATCGGTTCAGAAGTTTGAGAGATTACCCCTTACATCCAAACTTACAAACTTTACCTTTTTATAATATTAGTATAAATAACTTTATGGCATACTAAATTAAAAAGTCTAATGTGGTGACAATGGTAGCATACAAAGTGAAGGGTAAGAGCTCCGAAACCTGGGTAGATAATCACAACTATTCATCAGGCAGAGGACCGCAGCCGTTGGAGAAAAATAGTTGAAGAAACGCTCATGACTGACTCGGGGTCACGATCCTCAGTATAATGAGGGACTGAGGAGGAGTACAAAGTAATAATGTTAAATACCAAAAGCATTTGTTAAGTATTATTTAATTGGTAAGGTCATAGGTGAATACTAGACGTACCTAGTTCTCTGACCTTAGTTATAAGACATTTTAATAATCATTTGAGGCTTTAGGATATAAACTTGACCTATGAAAATATTGACATTAGAGAACAATGTTAATTAGATAATTAAGTAATATATTTCAGCGCATACATGAAAACTCCTATAAGAAAAACAGTAGAATATACGTGTTACTTAAATGACGTAGGCGTCCACTAAGAATAAAAAGGTTGTTAAAAACGTCAACCAGCCTTAGAATTTAATTATTAAATATGTAATTACTAGCTTTCCGCCCGGTTTCGCCACTCACTCACTCATGTCACTCTCCGGCCCTCCAGCATCATGTCGATCAGTTACGCCGTTATGGCGTGAAAGAAGGACAAACAAACAAACATTCTTTCTCATTTAGCGATAGGCTCTAACATCGTACGGGTTAATTTTTGGAATTTATACTTCATTGGGCGCGGGATTAAAATCGACAGTATGAAGTTGCAGAGAGTGAAATTTTACAATGCGCGCGCACAATTTAGTACCTATAATTATTTAATTCTCAATTATAATATGCCATTTAAAAAAATCATTAGCAACATTGTTTAAATCACGCAATTTTATTTTTTAAATTTTAACGTTTTAAGATATCGCGAGATGAACAAAGAACGGATTTATATAAACAAAATAATAAGAACTAATACACTGGTTTCAGAGACTATAACTAAGTTCTAAAATAATTTTTGTATGATGAAATAAAAATACAGACAGTATATTACAATAGAAAATAATCATGCTGGTTTCTCACATACAGGCGACTAAAGGGTGATATTTCAAAAGTGGGCAGTACTTCCGTGATCATCAATTTACAGAACAAGGAATTTTACAATTTAAATTACTCCCTGCGGACATACTACAAATTACAATGTTCAGAAAGGCCAAGGTGTTTTTTTCTTAGAACCACGACTCGTAATCTCATAAACAATGTCATATTAAATATTTATTACAATTTTTCAGTTTTTTCTAGGGTAGGAAATTTTATATATTACTAAGGACCCGCCCGGCTTCGCCCGTGTAATTTTAATATCACAGGCTCACCCAATCCTATTGATACAATAAAGAACATTAACATTATTGGTTACTGCTCAGCTCCCAAAAGACGTAGCGTGATGTTTTATACATATAAACATTGTGAATCAGTCTATCTATTAGTAAAACCGTATCAAAATCGGTCCAGTAGTTCTTGAGCTTATTATGCATAAACAGACAGGACTCAGAAGACAAACTTTTTTGTGCTTTTGTTCGTGAATCGGAGCACACATAACGCGCGTCCGTGCAAAGACATATTTTAAATGCTAAATATCATAGAGTACTAAGCCTAAGGAGGGGCCATAGACGGGCTCCCCCTTTCGCCAATTTTTTGCTTTTGACCAGTTAAACTGACCAAACTGAATAATAAGTTACCCTAGGTTTCTTTGGTATCGTTTTATGTCGCAAGCCCTAGAAAAATAGGTAATTAATTGTGATGTTTTGAATGGGAAAAGCGATCTAGGACGTCAAACTACATAGTGTTTTCAATCATAATTTATAATTATTATGTTTGTATTTTAGCATAATCATCATATTATTATAACGTAAAAGCCGTTGCGACAGAATAATACAGTGGTACAGTAGATATATTTACTAAACTTTGTGGCCACGCCTCAAAGGATAAAGGCCGTGATAGTGCATAAGTACATAAAACATATTCGTACATGTTTAGCATGTATTGATTAATGCGAAACCCACAACACACAACTCTTTTTAAGAATATGCAAGCTTCAACAATAAATCACAGAAGCATATTATACTTCACATATTATCAGAAGATCTACGTACCTAAGTTCGAAAGGTCAAGATCACGAAAAATACTTTTACCTACTTTTTGTGGTTAATGATGTCTAACTTGTGGGAAAATTACAATGTAATTGTTTTTAAGAACATTTATTATCTAAGTTACAAAAAAGTTACGAAAATTACTGTTCTTGATTCTTGTATGTAAGTGGAAGCGTTATTTTACTTTGTTTTAATGTAAGAAATTGTATTTTTAAATTGACTCATAAATAAATTTACCAAACTTCTGACTTGACTTGTCTTTTTTACACAAAGCAAATTATTACGGTCTTGTAATGTTTTCAAAATAAAATATTAGGGATTTAAAAAAAATGTAAATAAATTAAAACGAATCATATAGCTTCGAAATTAAAATATTAATTATTTATTAAGTATATTATGTAGCTTTAACTAACTTCGTACGGGTACAAAAATTGTAAAACCCACACAAATACGCTTGTTACTAATTATCTATTATCTGTAATAATAATACATGGACCTATCATGTTTAGGAGCTGAGCATTAACAGTATTAGTGAATCAAGTCGGGGGAAAAGTTAGTTCCAGCGCGATTTCATGGCGTATGATGTCAAATCCGTCAGACATATTACAAGATGATGTAGAAAAGAATTGTGTAGGATAAAATTATCTACAAAAAGTCCGCGGTAGCATTATCATATCATATCTCAAAAAACATATATGCTGGTTATAGATCCAAAGCTTTTTTATAGATAATTTTATCCTACACAATTCTTGTCTACATCATCTTGTAATATGTCTGACGGATTTGATATGATATATGTATATATGCTACCGCGGACTTTTATATAGATAATTTTATCCTACACAATTCTTGTCTACATCATCTTGTAATATGTCTGACGGATTTGATATGATATACATATGCTACCGCGGACTTTTTTATAGATAATTTTATCCTACACAATTTAATTCTTGTCTACATCATCTTGTAATATGTCTGACGGATTTCATATGATATATATATGCTACCGCGGACTTTTATATAGATAATTTTATCCTACACAATTCTTGTCTACATCATCTTGTAATATGTCTGACGGATTTGATATGATATATATATGCTACCGCCGACTTTTTTATAGATAATTTTATCCTACACAATTCTTGTCTACATCATCTTGTAATATGTCTGACGGATTTGATATGATATATATATGCTACCGCCGACTTTTATATAGATAATTTTATCCTACACAATTCTTGTCTACATCATCTTGTAATATGTCTGACGGATTTGATATGATATATATATGCTACCGCCGACTTTTATATAGATAATTTTATCCTACACAATTCTTGTCTACATCATCTTGTAATATGTCTGACGGATTTGATATGATATATATATGCTACCGCCGACTTTTTTATAGATAATTTTATCCTACACAATTCTTGTCTACATCATCTTGTAATATGTCTGACGGATTTGATATGATATATATATGCTACCGCCGACTTTTATATAGATAATTTTATCCTACACAATTCTTGTCTACATCATCTTGTAATATGTCTGACGGATTTGATATGATATATATATGCTACCGCCGACTTTTTTATAGATAATTTTATCCTACACAATTCTTGTCTACATCATCTTGTAATATGTCTGACGGATTTGATATGATATATATATGCTACCGCCGACTTTTTTATAGATAATTTTATCCTACACAATTCTTTTCTACATCTAGTAATATGTCTGACGGATTTGATATGATATATGTATATATGCTACCGCGGACTTTTATATAGATAATTTTATCCTACACAATTCTTGTCTACATCATCTTGTAATATGTCTGACGGATTTGATATGATATACATATGCTACCGCGGACTTTTTTATAGATAATTTTATCCTACACAATTTAATTCTTGTCTACATCATCTTGTAATATGTCTGACGGATTTCATATGATATATATATGCTACCGCGGACTTTTATATAGATAATTTTATCCTACACAATTCTTGTCTACATCATCTTGTAATATGTCTGACGGATTTGATATGATATATATATGCTACCGCCGACTTTTTTATAGATAATTTTATCCTACACAATTCTTTTCTACATCTAGTAATATGTCTGACGGATTTGACTTTTCCCCCGACTTGATTCACTAATACTGTTAATGCTCAGCTCCTAAACATGATGGTCCATACCTTCCTTGCGAATTAACCTAACTAATCGTGAAAACCGATTTCAAATTAGATTTTAGCGTGAAAAGGGAACAGGCAGACGGCAGGGGTTTTTGTTTTATAGCATGTACGTACCTACATAAGTGATTTGTCACAATCAAGTTATTTATCACTAGCTGTGCCTTGCGGTTACACCCGCGTTTATAGATACTATTTTATTTCTTACCTAAATTAATTTTGTAGGTGAGTAGCCCTTTAGGATCCTGCCAATGTACACTGTATCAAGTTACAAAGTAAAGTTATATGAACATATTATTAACAGTCTGTACCGAATCACTTTTAACGTGGGAATTTCAACTTATTAATATAGCGATTAAGATATAAAGTTGAAAAGCATCAGAAGTCTTCTGTTAGAACAGAAATGATATTTTATTATAATGTTCTGTGCAAGGTGTGTCGTCTAACCTCGAGGTTAATACTGAAATATTAGCGAATCACATATTTAATTGTACCTTGCTAATATTATTATAAATTCAATCAGCTTTTGAAACATATTATTAATTAGAAATAAAAAAAATTGAAATCAAAAGTACTAGGTAGTATTTGAAAAGGATGATGAAAAGCAAGTGAATGAATTTGTTTATTTAGGTAGTTTACAAGAAGTGGAAAGAAAGACAAGGATATTGAAAGGAGAGTGAAAACGGGAAGCAATGTATTTGGTGGACTAAACAATGTATGCAGAAACACACAACTTACAACTAAATGTAAAATGAATATATATAATGCTGTTTTAGGTCCATCACTTACTTATGGAAGCAAGACTTGAGTATGGAATAAGAAGCATGAAAGAAAGATAAATGCAGTGGAAAGACGGCTTTACTATTATTATTGACTAAAAATATTTAAATGGCTGAAGTGAAAGGAAATGCTGGCAGAGAACGACCTAAGTGTACTTTTATTGAATTAATATTGTACACACAATCGCCGAGCATGTATAAAAAGTATGATGAATATACAAGAAGCGAAAGAGGTATGTCAGGATCGTAACAAATGGCATTCGATTGTCTCTGCCTACCCCTCTTGGGATAAAAGGCGTGATGATAGATATATAGATAGATACATGGAAATGTGTGATTGGACTGCCTGGGCTTCACGACTTCCTTGCATCTCTTTTCACTTTTCGATAGAGGTATTATGATATGTCTCATTGAGAGTGCATGCCATACTGAAAAGTCAAGAACGATTAAATTATTATTTATATTTTATTCATGTAACCTAGACCTTTTAGTCTTGTCTCTGCCTATCCCTCTTGGGATAAAATACGTGATGATAAATAGATATATTTCGATTAATGTCTTGATAATTAATATCAATTATTATATTTAAAAGCAAGCACGGCAAGTGTTAAGCTATTTCGCACTGATCCATACTAAGTATATTTAGGTCCTGATAAGTAGGCTTTATCCTATAATTTTATTAGTAAGTACGAATGAAGTTTTGATAAACAAGTTGACTTAAGTACCTGTAATTTCCACTCAATTTTAAACAATTATGTCTTAATTTTACAAGAGAATGCAAGGCCATGAAAGGTGTTCTTCATAGACTATGATTCAAAACTACGTTCATACAGACCTACATTATATGAGATAAAGCTAGAGGGTTTTAACATTGATGTTTGTAAGTATATGAAAGAACACGGTTTAGCAAGCTGTAAAGAAGAAAAAAAAGGCATAGGCAGTCATGGGGACTGCCAACAGAAGTGAAAACTTAAAACTATGAATAACAGTGGGTTTTAATCTTTGAGTAAATACTCAAAGGTTTTAATTTATAGATATGTAACGCCATCTAACGATCATTTCTGGAACAAAAATTCGCTGTTTATATTTTTTTCTGATAGTAGACGTTATTTGAAGAAATTAATTTCGCTATATTTTTCATTTGTTTGGTTTATCATAGCTATTTTTTTGTATTGGGCTACACTGGGCCGACTTTGGTGCGGCATTATGTTAATTATGTCATTGCCTATTAATATTAAAACAAATAAACGTCATTAGTCTGTCGGTCTGTCACAGAGGTTTTTCTCGGAAACTATGTATGTAAGTTTGGTTCAAAAAAAAAGTTCTAATTACATTTATTACCTATCGCGTAAGGTATGATTTGAAAGAGCTACCTTTTTTTAAATAATTTTAGGCTAAAATTCTGATTTTAATAGGGTTAGAAGATGTATAGTCATAACTGAAAAACTGCAGATTTATAGCAAAATGAAATAGAAGTATGTAGGTATTAAGATCCATACTAATCTTTGTCAAATTAAAAACTTTTATTAGCTGAAGCCATGGACGTAAAAAAGTAGAGGACGGATCGCCGCTACGACAAAAGTGAAGCACCAAGCGTGCATGTGCATGTGTGCGTGCATTATCTCTAATATATTTTTAAATTGTAGAATAAGTGGTAAATTACTAACTTACCTATGAAATGTGATTCCTTGAGATTTTTTATGAGTAATGGAGTTGTTTTTGCATAATTTTACTACACAAGACGGCATTGTTTTTTATTTTCTTAATGGCGGCTGATCAGCATAACCGAGTGAGAATGTGTGCGTGAGGCTCGTATTTACAATGAAACTGGCATAACTTGGTTGCTTCACTTTTGTCTTAGCGGCGATCCGTCCTCTACTTTTTTACGTCCATGGCTGAAGCATATAGTACAAACTTGCCCTTTACCTACTTCTAAGAGCTAGCACAAGATTATTAAAACCACGGACTGTTTTTAACCGAACTTCAAAACAGAAGGAAGAGGTTTACAATTCGTCGGAATCTTTATTTTTTTTTTATGTATGTTCCCCGATTACTTGAAGACGCCTGGACCTATTTGGAAAAATTCTTTTTTGTTTGAAAGTGTATACTTCACATGTCGTTCCATTTTTTTTTAGTGAAAATTGGTTCAGTAGTTTTTTAGAAATTTTGAAAAAACTGACTTTATAAGTACATTTTTTTTAATATCTCGATGAAATATGTACCCATTTTGACGACTTAATTTTTTAAGGATATAGTAATTTTTCGACATTATCTTACAGACATAATGACGAAAATCGGTTTAGTAGTTTTTCAGAAATTCAGTAATTTGTCTCTGTTTACGGCTGAAAATTATGTATCAGAGAAAAGCCTTAGCAACGGTTGCTATTGACACGAAGTTGTAAATTTTTGTATCGACGGTGGTCTAACGGCTAAAGGTATGGTATGGTATGGTATGGTGCAGCTCAGGATGCCTATGGATCAAATCCCATCCACAGCAGTTTTTTTTTTATTTTTCCATTTTTTTTATTTACGTTATTATTTGTCTCTCAGGGCAGCAAAATCACTTAAAAGGGAAAAATAAATTTACTTTTAAAAAAAGTATACCGACTTATAAATATTTCGTCGTAGAATTTGAAATAACGGTTGGTGCCAAATTAGAAATAACTTAGTTCCCAAATTCACTAATCTAGACAATTCATCAGTACAAACATAGATAATATTGAACAGATCTTTATCTCTTAGATGTTTATTACTTTGTATCCAAATTTGGCACCAACCGTCTTCAAATTCTACGACGAAATATTTATTATTTCTTACTTTTCAGTGCAAATTTTTGAAGTACACTTTTTTTTAAAGTAAATTTATCTCTTTTAAGCTCTTGGTACTGAACCTTAATTGTGCTAGTTTCAACCACTCTTGGCTGGTTATTTCAATTAATTTTAGCACTTTAGAAGTAGTCTGAAAATGATTGAGAAGCTTTTAAACTATCGCAATATTTTTAGAAAAATAAAAATTATTCAAGTACCTACATGTCTTCTTCAGTTTAAAAATATTTAATTATATAAAACCGTTATATTTGAAATAACATTTAGGCAAGTAGATTTTGGTATATATGGTAAGATATTCATATCATATCGGAAAAATAGAGATAGGGAAATTGAATTCGAAGTTTCCTCTACGAAGACAATGTTTCAGTTTTAAATACTTATTTACCTACTCAAAATCTTACAGTACAACTCAAGGTTACATGTTAAATTTATAGTTACCAAGTTATTTTATGTCAAGGTGATCAGAGTACATCCTGAGTTACCTGTGGGTGTATTGCATCTATTGTTTCATCAATAGGTCGCTAATCAGTCGAGAGCACCCCAAAAGTTAGATCAAAATCAATGCCATACACACTGACAGCCTAGGAACCCAGGCTATTTAATTCCAACATGGAAACATTCATGACATGGTTTACAATTTTTTTGGAAGCTGGAATGTAGGTAGTATGATTGGCAAGAGTGTTTATTAAAAATTCGCCATCCATGTTTGGTGCTCAAACACACCTTAACGGCTGAACGGATATAGTTGAAATTTGATAGTTTATATTCTGGATAAAGCTTGATCTATTTTGATATTTTGGAAATATCAATAAACTCAGGGATGTAGGGATAATTGACTTTATTTTGTTAAAACATTTTCTAAATAGTGACGTTATTCTAAAAAGTCATAGTGATGATACTTATTACATGCCTATTTGAAAGTAAACTTCCAAAGTAATTAAACGCTTGACTAATTAAAATATTGGTGTAATGTGTTTAGATTATGAGGTTTAAATAAGTAATCGATCATTTAGCCATTACATGATCAATTATAAATCAAATACGCCCACACGCAATGTTGACCACATACATGCAACATATTTAATTGCAGAGCCACTATGTAGTCGTCATTCTTAATTTGACAATGTTATAATTATATTATACAAACACAAACACATCTTCACAGCTTTTATAGGTAGGTACCTTGCGGTGTGGCCAGCGGGGTGAGCATACATTTGACGCGACATCTTTCGTTTCGGCCGAAAGGCCATGAATGTTTATGTCCGTACAAGAGCTACTAGCCAAGTACTAACCTAACCCAACCCTACAATGTACGGGCAAATTCTGTGTAGGTACTTGTCTTTGCCCGACCCAGCTTTGCTCGGCATTCTAATGTTGGACAATCTCGGACCGTGCATTCCGTGGCTGGCTCTTGTACGGACATAAACGTTTTTGGCCTTTCGGTCGACACTAAAGATATCACGTCAAATATATGCTCACCCCACATGGCTACAGTGTTCACTTTTTGTCAAGCCTGTTGCTACACTTAATAGACCTATATGTGTCACTTCTTTAATAAACGTAAATATCTATTATTTTTAGATGAAGGGACAAAGCACGTGGACTCGATTAAAGCACAGATTATGAAAGAAAGTTGGTGCTTAGCATTTTTGGCACGAGTGGGAATTGAACCGGGAGCTTCCGGTTTCAAGTCAACGCTCTAACAATTACACTTTCGACTCATATTTCCATTATAGTTACTCATACGTCATTATAATGTTACATACAGTGCATACTTTACAGGTAGGTAGGTACTATGGCAAAATCAAGAACTAGCTCGCACTTGATAGATGATTTAATTATTACCAGCGATAATATAGGCTTTTATAATTTAAATAGGGACCGAGTGGATGGACCACGGTTAGATCCCGGCCATGTACCAATGGGTTTTTATAATTAAAAACTTATGTACGTAATCCGACAAGAGGCTTTTCCATCTAAATATACCTCAACTGAACTGGCCACTCGTCAGATATAGTCTCACAAATATCATCGGCTAAAACATGGAGAGGGATTCCACGTCACGCCTTGGTGGCTGGTGCATGCGCCTGCGGAGACGTGATGGGGAATCCGGTTTAATCCCGTCCGCGCTATGAGTCTGTGATGGTTGTGATTAGTCAACGATTAATAAGACATATCACAGTCGGCGGGATAATCTTAGATATCGATTTATCAAGATTAAACACTGGTGATTGGCAGAATTGCGACGATAAGTCAGCACTGTTGCCATAAAGAAGAAGAAGAAAAGATGGAGACTTGGTCTTCCGCTGGGTACCCTGGGACCGATAACACGGGGCGGTAAAATTTAAAATATTGTATCTGAATTACAGCATTGCCAACCAGCGGTGCGATTATTTTTAAAGAAATCCAAACGAAGCCAGAGGCTGCCTCTAGTTTATCTTTACAATCTCAAGACTATTTTTATATAACCTACATAATATAACAGTGAAGTAATACCGAGAGCATCTTTTGACTAATTTTCAATAGATTTTTTATAGGATTTAATGAGTTCCTACTTGGCAAATTAATTATATAGTATGAGTGTTAATTTTATATAATAACAGTCAATTTATAAACACTTGCAGATTAAATTCGCAACACAAGGCAATTTTACCCACTTTCTCAGTGATCTTTGAACCACGAAGTTCTTGCGAAGAACTATAAAAGCAAATGGCGATCTCAACATAACGATGCGTCCAAACACTATGATGGTTTATGTGAAAAGTGATAAAAGTTAAAAGTAACTTTGCGTAAAATATTGCTAAATTTTTTATAGGTCCCCATTGTCAAATATCTATTATGTCTGTATATGAAAAAATAAATAATATTTGACTACAGATTTAGCAAAGCATTTTGTCTCGGGATAACCATTTATAAGCAGTACCTATGTAAAAAAGTTAATTACCTAATCTTCAAAAACATATCGCATTCTCATTGCAATAAATATACCTACTTTTATTATTGGTTTTGATTTTTTTTGTACCTACACAATAATATTTTAATACAATTATATTTAATACAATGTACATCGTATACGAGTCTCGATTACCAATAGTGATCATAAATAAATTAAGCTAAATTGTAAGTTGTAATGCTTTTCACAAAACAAGACAACGACATCCTTGGACGCATCAATAGCTTCTCGTTTGCATTTAGAGTAATGCTGATGAACTCCCCTAGCATTGGTTTTGTAACTTGTACGTAGGTAAATGACAATTTACAGTCAAATGATCAATTTCAAAACAGAAATGTAGAAATTCTCTGCTTGAGATAATTACATGATGGCAGGTAATGCAAGAAAATAAAATTATTTACATATTAAAGATTCGTGAAGCTTAGCAGTCTCAGAATAACAAACCAGAAACCGCATTGAAACTGAGGTCAAAAATAGTACTTTAAAATATAAAAAAAAAATAGATCAATCTTATCTGTATTATTTCTCAAAGGTGTTTTTTTGGCGGTATCAAATATCACCCTTAATACTGTTTCAAAATTAATGTTTGTACGCCATTTTGAAGATTATTTTTCCCTCTAATGACAAAAAATAAACAAACAAATCAATATAATTTTTCTTTTAAAATTAGACTATATTATTTATTTTGTAAAAGAAGCCATCTATTGGAGATCAATTGAACTATGACTACTAACGGTGGGAAGTATTCGCACGGGGGAACAACTTAAACTTATTGAAGTCTCAATCAACCAATTCGTTCATCGGAATAAATTGACAAATGCTTTAACTTACTAACGAAATGCCATCAAAATATGTTAGAAATAAATTTAATCGGGTGTACAACACAGTACAACTATCAAAACAAAATTAGACCAAAGGAATTTTCCGAAATCGATTTTATTATTTACACGAAGTCCTCAAATGATATGACGAACACCAAGTGACTATATCAACACTTTTATCATTATTGTAATAAGAGAATTTATAAGAAACTCCTTCATAATAATTTTAAACTCTATTATAGTCGGATAAGGTACAATTTACATTGATTTTATGATTTAATAATATTATCTATATGAGAATTATTTTTAGAAACATTCCTATTTACGTGAGATTATTGACTTACGTTGACTTTAATTATAACAAATGGAAAATATTTATTATAGTTACTACCTATTTTTATAATGAAGTACAGTTACTTGATTAAAAATATATAATTTATGTTTTGTAGGGCACATAAAGTTGGCGTTTGCACCATCTGAAAATAGATGACAACAGGCTTTAGCTAAACGTGAACAGTGTTACCAGTAGGTATCAAACTCAATGGAAATATTTTCGTTATTTTTACATATTAACAAATAACAAAAAAACGGGTTCGATCCCAAATCTCGGCCATGTACCAAACAAACCACACTTAGAGGCTTTTCCATTATTTATATAACACAGAACTGGCCACTCGTTAGGTATAGCCTCACAAATACCATCGGCTAACAAGGGAGACTTGGTCTTCCGCTGGGTACACTGGAACCGTAACACAATCCGTGAAGTGAAGAAAGAATATAAAAATAACAAACAAACTCATATAAAAAAAATTTATTAAATAATTTGTGAAGTTTGGAGTTCCGTGAGTTGAGTATATGTGGCCTAATTTAGAGATTTTCCTTTCCACGTAATTGATGTCATGTCAAATTCATTCCGCTTAAATTGTGAAGACATATCATAATAAAATTAATTACCTACACACGTATGTCAAAACAGATAGTTCATTGGAGCATCTACAAACAATTACATACATTTTGCTTATAGCACTTTCAAAACTTAATTGATGGTTATAACCGAGTAATACCCATGTAACATCACAAATCAACGGTACGTGATTAATAACGTAGTTTAGAATAACTATAATCTTTTATTTAGTACAATATCGTTACGTAAAGTTGTGTTAAGTTTTGAATACATATTTAAAACAGAAGCGATTATACCAATAACTACTTCTGATGAAGAAAAAACCCGCATTCAAAACCAAAATGTGCTTTCCGAAAACAAATGCACAAGTCACTATAAAAAAATACCCAAATCGCTTCAATTGTGCCTATAAAATTTGTAGAGTTCTTGATTTCTCCAGGATCCCATCATCAGATCCTGACCTGATGACCATGGGACCACCTGGAAAGTATACCCTTTCAAACAAAAAAAATAATTCAAATAGGTCCCGGGGAACATGCATTAAAAAAGTCCTCCTTTTTTTGAAGTTCGGTTAAAAAAGCATAGCTCACAACTTATTTCCTTTCGAGTAGGATCATCCTAAGATATCTTATATCCTATATCTAACCTAATACCACGATCTAGGCTTTTTTGCTGCATTCAAATTCATACTTTTTCATGTAACAGTTTGATTTCTAGTTTAAAAATATATTTATGATTTTTCTTACAATCTCATTGGATGTCGAAGTAAATAAACTTAATATGAAGTATTTATTTAATTAAATAACAGAAATATCCATACAAACATACAGGCAGTATACTCGAGATTATCTGCGTTCACATCGTGTGCTATATAATAATATCTATGCTCTTCGTTATTACGCAGTTTAAATTTTAAAGTTATTTATATGCATAGTATGCATACTTACTGCTATCAAACCAAAGACAGCTGAAATTTCATTGATTTGGTTGATATATTGATACGTTGGTTGTTATTTTTGTTTTTAAAAGAGCTAGATGAAGTAAGGGAAGAATGTAAGAATCGGTGGAAATGGTTCCTAATATCTGCATACCCCAAAAAAAGGCAGCAGGCTAAGTATGTATGTACCTATCCAAAGTTCATTTTGCTAAACAATAACTATTATTATCTCGTTACTAAGAATATTAAATTGTCATTCGTCACACAACGCTTGGCAATGTAGTACATTACATAAATAGAAACATTATGAAATAAAATTTTACTATTATTTTATGTATATAATTAAGGTTTGCATACAGTCATAAAGGAGATAGTGATGGTAATTTCCTTAACACGAATTGTTGTTCCATCGAAGAAAAGTAAAATATTACATAACTCTTTGTTAACCGACTGCAAAAGGGAGGGTTATTTAGTAAACGTAGTATTTTTATGTGATGTTGTTAGAAATGCCTGTCGTTTGTCAATATATTTTAACAGTTATGCCCTTTGCGACAATATCGGAATTTTGTTTTTTTTTTTAAAGAATATGTGCTTTAATCTACTCCTCGTGCTTCGGAGGGAAGGTAAAGCCGCACTTCTTCTAAAAGTAACATATCTCTGTTAAAGAAGTGACATATCTAGGTCCATTAAGTGCAGCTACGGGCTTGCCTCCTGTTCTGTTCAATTTGGACAATTGGCAAAAAGTGGACACTGATCTTCTTCTTCTTTTATTGTGGGTCCACCAATGTGAATCGATGATTTGCCAATGTCAAGTATTATATACTTTATAGTTTCAATATGCTAAGATCATCCCGCCGACTGTGATATGTCTTATTAATCACCGACTAATCACAACTATCATAGCAATGTCACGACCGAACGCGTGCGTCGGTCGCCATGACATGACGTAGAATCCGTGAAAATGTGTCTCTGGCCACACCGCAAAGGTATAAAGGCCGTGAAGGTGTGTTTGGATTTTTGAAATTGCTAATTTGATATTTGATTCAAATAACTTACAGTACGCAAAGTTCTTCTCAATGTTATAATTTAACACTTCTATGAGAGTCGATAACGTAATTCGTAGAGCGTTGATCTTAAAAAATTAACAGATATTTAAATAAAGAAGTGACAAATATAGGTACATTAAGTGCAGCAACAAGCTTGCCATTGGCAAAAATTGGTACTCTTACGGGTGTATTGGTCCGGCATCGCACCGATTTGCCATTCCGGCCGCCAGGCGATCTAGGCGGACCATTTGGTACAAGAATTGGACGAGTCTGCGAATGAGTGGGCACCTTAAGAGGAATATAAAAGACTTCCCGATACGAAAGGACTTCACCAGCGCGATTCATGCAATGCAACCGTAGCGCCAAGTTAGTGCTATCTATCATAATAAAAGGTATCATATTATGTCACAGATTGACAAATAAATTGATTCAATACTCCGTTGCTAAACTAAGCCCCTCACCTGTCAATCCATCTCAACTTGAACATTGTCCATACAAAACGCTCCATTCAAACGTCCTTGTAAACTAGAACAACAATACTACAAAAGTCATCCAAGATGGACAGGTCAAGGGCGAGTCTATCGGAATGCGATCATACAAACATTCAAAAGTCAAACATAATCAGGGCGTGGACTCGTCTGTTATTGACTGTTGATGGCGCCGTACAGCCGTTCTTAACAATAGAGGCTTTCGTAATAATCCTGAATTATTTAGCACCCCGGATAATGCTGACATGAAGCTACAAATATTGGATAGAATATTATAATAACAATATATAATAATAGCCAGTCCAAGAAAACATGTTGTAGCTTCAAATCGGTCTAGTAGTTTTCCAGAACTCACTTTCTTTATACGATGTGCTACTCTAACATGGTAATATGCCTCATATTATAACCGTCATAAACAAAATGCCATGCCATCCAAAACTAGGCACCTACTCTATGTCACATGTCATTACGCCATCAGATTTTTTGTAAAGAGAGAAATTAGTTTGATATGCCTGCCTATTCGATAACTTCAGCAATATGTAGTTGGAAAACGTGATCCAATGGAAACAACTCATTGTATCGGTCACCCGTTTTCATTACGATTGCACTGAATACATGCATCTGCCTCTTAATACTATAAAGAGATAAATGTAAGTTTAGATGTAGGGGTAATTCAATATTAATTTGTATGTAATCTTTTAAACTACTGAACCAATTCTTTTACTATACGAAGCTATATTATCCTATATTTTGTTTTGTTCGTAGCAGGAGGTAGAGAGCAAGTAAACAATAAATTAATAACACCGTATCCATTAGTAGAACTTCATTGACTGACAGCATATATCTCAGCGTGGAGCTAGTACCATAATTTTATGATAATATGATAATCTCTCATTATACTAATGACACCGCTGACAAGAAGGTAGAATTTGTTTGCCAATGATACGTTGTGGGCGCACGGGATAATTTCATCGCAATTGAATCAATGGATATGCATATTAATATGCTATTGTACGTAGGTGCGTCAACTTTATGACTAACCTAGCTTTTACCCGCGGTTCCCCCGAACTTTCAGCCAAATCCATTTAACTGGATTTTATTCTCTCTTCTATGTTCAGAAAAAAATAATGACATTGACAAACTATTATATTATGAAAAGCGTAAACAAATTATGTTTTGCATTTAATATTTTTATCACAGCATAGTGAACTTTGACAGTTATTTTTTTGGATATTTAGAACATCGTACTATAAGCAGTAATAACGAAACAAAACAGAAATGTTTCATATCTGTTCAATTTACTTTGATGAAATTTTCAGATAAGTGACGGAAGGGAAATCAAATGATCTAATATTTTTTTAATTCTTATATTTTTCCAGAGGGTGCGGAGAAATTTCACTGGCCTAACTTCATGTGAACCGCTATACAAAATATGTATAGTAAAAAAAGGGAAATGAGAGATGAAAATGTATGTAAAAGTGACTTTTAATTTATGTAAATCTTCTCCATTCTATATAAAAAAAAATAAGGTATTACTAATCCCAATATATTTTAACGAAGAACATATTGCTATTCACACTATTGCTCACATCTCCGCTTTTTGTGGGTCGAAATAATAATTTTACTTTGAGCTTAAAATCTGTAAAAAATTATTACGATTTAAAAAGTTCCGAAAAATTGTCTCTCCCCATATAAATACAACTAAAAGTTTATGTAAATACTACCTTGGTCGTAAAATGAAATACATCTGCCGAATGTTGGCGTCCTTAACACGGCAGGCCTGAGGCGTTATGTCTATTATACAATTCTCAACAAAATATACAACTAATTACAACTACATACCTTAGACTGTACCATCAAATTTAAGGTCACCTGTCAATAATTATTTATGAACAATTGACATCTTAACTAATATTGTAAATGCGAAAATGTGTTTGTTTATTTGTTTGGGCTTCTCTCATGTCAAAACAGAGCAAAGTAATTTGACGTATTTTTTTGCAAAGAAAATACACTGACGAGTAATATAAAAAAGCCACTTGCAAATTTGCCCAAATCGCGATTAAATTTGTTTTTTTCCATTGGGTGTTTATTTAACCGTAAGGATATAACAAATGTCATTCGATTTCATCTGCCTAGTAGCTACCTTGGAATAAAAGACGATAGATGACGATGATGATGATTTCATGACCACGCCATTTCTGGTAGAGTATCATAATACTTAGTTTATCCATATAAAGTAGAGTCTGGTTGCTAACCTAGCATTGTGTTTAAGTTTGGTTTTCTCCTTACATTCCGCTAAGATGACGAACAATAGGATTCGTTATTGCACCACAGCAGCCTATAGTTTGCAATACCGTAGCTAAGGCGTGTATTTGAATAGAGCCTTAATATTATGAAGTCAATTTCTTTGGGGATACATTGAATTGTGACATGCTCTGCATACGAATAAAGAATATGTTATAGGTTGCACTGTTTCTAAATTGTATAATTCCGAGATTCATGGCCGTATCTAGGATAAATTTAAATTTTAGGTACCCCAAGAAATTTTTTTAAAAGTTGAAGGTAAACCCCCCGAAATAAATTCCTGACAACTGGTAGTTTATTTTGTGCCTGTCGCGTGTATTCACCCATGGTCTCGACTAGCGAATCCATATTTATAACATTTTTTTAAATACCATCTGCTAAACGAGACTTGGTCTTCCGCTGGGTACTCTGGAACCTTAACACACAGACAACTCGTGAAGCCAGAAAAAAAATAAAAGAAACTCTATAAATAATGAGAAATAATAAAATTATAATATACTAATGTTTATTTGTCCTTCTAACCGTTGTAGAGCCTGAGAGTGACATAGGCTACTGTATAGGCTAAATGCGTCTTTTAAATAAAAAAAACATAATTCTGTTTTAGTTTTGTTTTAAAATTGTTGTTTTTTTTACCCGTTTGTGTAAATAAATAAATTTAAAAAAAAACTGTTTACAATTTCATTTTCTGTCTAGAAAACTTACAGCCGCGACTGCAAAAGACAAACGAAAACCTCAGGTCGTAAGGTGAAACTTTTAATTGCCGGTTGCATCGCCGCTCCTTGCATTTGCAACACCTCTTTACGACTTTTTATGTACCTCATTACTCTTAACAATATAGTAAGCTAGTTATAACCCCGACCTCGTACGGCTGTCGACATACTTATCAAAAGACCCCTAAAAAGTGCTTTTTAGGGTTCCGTAACCAAGGGGTGACAACGGAAACCCTATTACTAAAACTCCGCTGTCGGTCCGCCTGTCATAGGGTTGTATCTTTTAAACCGTAATACTACCCATTTTTCATTGAATGTGTAATACTATGGCCGCTATAACAACTAAATAGTAAACATAACTTTAAGTTAAAAATTAAAAGGGGTCCCCATACAAGAAACGTATTATTACTGTCACAGAGCTGTAGCTTATGAACCGAATAAGTGATTTTTTGTGTGTGTGTATGCTATGACCGCTATAACATCAAATAAAAAAATTAAAACAAAGTAAAAAATTAAAGGGGTCCCCATACAAGAAACTTGTTTTATTCTGCGTTTTGAAAATAATGGCAATACATATACAAACATCTAACTAGTATAACTATAATGCTTACTCTGAAGTAAAACCACAAATAATAAAAACAGGCCAAGTGCGAGTCGGACTAGTGCTAATTTGTTCCTGCGCTGATATATTATAAAATAAAATCTAAGCATTTATTTATTTACAATTTTGAGTATTAAACTACAGACTGTGCTACAGACAAGCTCAAAGGTCACATTGTTTGGTCAGAACTCAGTGAAATTAATGAGGCGTATAACATCTATTTGACTGATGTTTTATTTTCATCAAAATATATACTTACCATTCACTGCAATTTAAACGATAAGCATTGAAAGAACCTACCTGTAAAATAAAACAAACGTATATTAGACTATAATTTAACATAGTATTTTTCATGAAAAGGCTTATTATATATTATCTATGTACAACGACCATGAAATGGAACGAATATTTATAATAAAACTAGCGGACCCGGCAGACGTTGTCCTGCCCAAACGTTGACTTGCCCGCACTACCCCTACCCCTACTCCTACCCCTACCCTACCCCTACCCCTACCCCTACCCCTACCCCTACCCCTACCCCTACCCCTACCCCTACCCCTACCCCTACTCCTACCCCTACCCCTACCCCTAACCCTATATATAAAAAAATTAGGGGTGGACCACCCTTAACATTTAGGGGGATGAAAAATAGATAGTAGCCGATTCTCAACCCTAACGGATATGCATACAAAATTTCATAAGGATCGGTCAAGCCGTTTCGGAGGAGTATGGGAACGAACATTGTGACAGGAGAATTTTATATATTATAATATAATATATTATAGATGTGATATGACTTGAATAACGTCAAGCGATATAGGTCATGATTTCTTTAATTTCCTTTACGTGGTTGTATTTTTGATATGGCAGATAAAGTAGGTACCTATAGAGTACCATATCTCACGAATAGGTAAATCTTTGTTTTGCCAATATTATTGTTTTTAGATTTTTTTGTTACAAATGAAATTAATTAACTAACAAATTCACATTTTAAATTGCTTATGCTTTCCTTTTTTTTCTATCTTCACGGGTTGCCTTACAGCTCCCGAAACCGTGTTACGATTCCAGGGTACCCAGTGGAAGACGAAGTCTCCCTCTTTTAGCAGATGGTATTTGTGATGCTATATCTAACTATTAAAACAAATGAGTCGAGAAATAGGGCAGAATCACGTTGTCGCCTTTCAGCAAATCTTTGAAAATTTATTATAAAAAACTACTGTCTAGAAAACAAAAATATTTAAATTAATTTCTTACAATAAATACCTTTTAAATAAAACGTGACCCCAAAGTTTCATAAATTTTCAATTCAAATAAAATAATTTAACGGAGTCATGTACCTATAAAAGTTTGTGATAGAAAAGTGGGAGTGCAATCGTTATTCTCACAATATAACAGTAAACATATATTGCAATAAACCTATATACTCGTAAAAAAAGGCCCATCAACATAATAAAACAGCAATAAAATATTTTTAACCTCTGCATAAGGCGAGAGGGTCATTGTAAAC
The DNA here is from genome assembly GCA_963924495.1 of Nemapogon koenigi. Taxonomy (NCBI): domain Eukaryota; kingdom Metazoa; phylum Arthropoda; class Insecta; order Lepidoptera; family Tineidae; genus Nemapogon; species Nemapogon koenigi. The sequence goes on along the minus strand of OZ004630.1, from coordinate 4,413,443 downwards.
TGAAAATTATGATACTCGTTTGAAGATTCAACACTTATAAAGTAGCATTTAAACAGCCAATACGTTACGGGCCTCCCACTATAGCGTCAAGTTTTAGGGTTTCTACCTAAAATGGAAAGAAGAAGACCTCACAAGTTTGAATTATTGAATCATTTCAAATTTTGGAAATATTGTCCTATTGTTAAACCACTGAAAAATATCATTAGCTTGGATCCTCTGCTGAAATTAATCCCATTTGGATTGTTTGTCCAAACAGATCTCCTGGGTGATTTAGAGCATCCAAACATATTGCTTGCTACTACAGGTCTTCTTAGTTTAATTACTACGGAACCATAATCATAAAATACCAAACTCATACCTGTAGAGTTATTTAATTTTCATACATTTATCTGCCTTGCACAGATGGGTAATAACTTTTGTTTTATTTAACTCACGATATGAGAAGGAAAGTCGGTTGAGGCCATTACGATATGCGATTGCCGATGCATTAACGAAACTGCAAAGTGCTCTTAAATATCAATTAACATAACTGACTCTTAATTAGTAGGTTTAACAAGGAGTTTATTTAACATGGAGTTTAATTATTACAAACTCCTTGCTTTTCACCTCTTTCCTTGTTTATTTCTCATCTGTCAACTGTCAATGTAAATAATCAAAGACATTTAATATAGGTATAATTTTAATCTCTTTGTAAATAATTAATCAGCCAGTTATATTAATTGTTACCATGCAGGTCGTATATTTCCACACACACGGCCATTTTCTGAATCAAATAGCATATAATAATTTCATAAAATAATAGTATTTAGCGTACAACAATAACAAAGACTTAGCTTGATAATTCAAGAAAATTAAATTAAGTCATAATTCATTACCTTATTATTAGATAACATGACATGTGACAAACGATCTGTATCTTTAAATCAATCGGAATAGATTAAAATTTGTTCTTTCGTACTATTATAAGGGGTAGACAGAGGGCATAGATACAATTTTATTATAACTACACTCCAACTGAATTCTCAAATTAACCCCAATTAGTAAATTTACAGTTATTTTATGTATTGGATAACATTGGATATAAAACAGGCTCTTATCCGAGATCCGATTACGTTCATCTGTTATTTAAGTAATTCCATAATTTGTACGGGCATAAACTATTCCCAATTTATCTGTAAATAATTTACCTGTGTCACTGTAATTTAGCATACATAACTACATATTCACTAAATCTAAGTAAAATAGCCGTTACTTTTTGAAATGGTTTTATTGAATAGGAAATATGGATTTGATGTGAAAGACAATAATGCGAATATGGTTTACGGAAAAAACACCACTTTTCCCATACAAAAATTTTCATCCTCATCAAATTACTCGCAAATAAATTAAAAACATTAGTGTGAAGTTTGTATATAATTGTTACCCCGGGCGAAGTCGGGGCAAGCCGCTAGTTATCATATCAAATATTATATCAAATTAAAGGTATTTTTTTAAACAAATTTCTTAGTTTTATTATTATCAGGGCATCTATTAGATAACAATTATTTTAGATTAAATGGTTTGCAAACTTCTGAGATAAGGACTTCGGGAACCAATGCGGCTAATTAAAATAAATTTTCGTTTTCTCAATTTAATTTTAATAAAAACAATCTTTTAAATGGCAACATATGGGAAATTACTTTTATATCTGTGTCATTCAAGTAGAATAATAATGACAGACATGAGAGCACGTGTTTTCTATACCTACTTTAAAATATAAGCAAAGCCGGATACATTGCCAGCATTAGATAGTTATAAAAATATTTGCTCTGCGTAGGTATGCTTATGGATTCGAATCTAGTACCATCCGGTTTCAGTGAATCACCAATAATATAGAATGTTATTACGTTGATATTTGAATGGAAGAAAACTCCCGGGCACCATTTTGAACTTAATCAAAAATGTAGGCTACGAAAAGTCAATAATTGCCAATTCAAATTTACAAAAAAAAGTTATGGTTATCACTCAATAAATCGAGAACTTTCTTTCAGCGATTAGGTACTACTTAAATTTTTTTCTTGAATGAATATTAAACTATTTAATTGAGTCTTCCATTTGCGTATTTTTTTTATTCATCAAAAGTACGTATGCTATAGATTGGACCTTAACTAAATATTGGAAAATTTCCAAGATTTTAGATCGTAGATAGGTAAATTATAAGTTAATATCAGCCGTAATTCATGTGATAAGGGGGTACCACGGTACAAATGCGTGATATTGTTACTGGATTACAATACAAATTGTTGAAAACGAACTGAAGAATGTTTATTTAAGTGGCATGCACGACGCACGATACCAACAATTCATATTAAACATGCTATAATTTTCCATTATTTGATTAAGTATTTTAGGTAAATATGTTCAAATTTAGTGAGAAAAACATATTTATTTTGATAAACCGCAATACATAATACATTTGTATCTATTTCTGTCCATTATTTCAAATATCTAGCTAGCATATTATTTCATATTATTTCAAATATGCTCTTTACATTTAAGAATTTTTGTCTGTCTGGATATTTTTGAATTAAGGGTCCTTGGAAGTCGGCCATCTTACTTCTTTCAAAAAAATCACAAAAATATGGCAAATCACAATTAATCCTAGAAAAATTACTATATTTACTTATACAAAATTTTGAACTCAATTAGAAATTTTCAATTAGTTATTATTTTAAATAGGATTAAGCTATTTTTTTTATTTAGGGTTTTAAATAGGTAGGAGTAGTTTTTAAAACAAACATTGCTATTGTGTTTTGCTATATTTTTGACAGATATAAGATGGCCGATAGCCACAGACCCTTAATGATGATTTCGTCGATCATACATAAATTAGGTAAATAAATCTGGTCTGCCGCTTCCATCTTGTACTACTATGGGTAATGAAAATTATATATTTTTTCCTAAAATGAATAAGCGCCTGCTAACTCAATGGGAATCGCAAATTTTCAATGTAATTACAAGCTTCGCCCGTGGAAAATGTAGGGAAAAAAATCTTCACGGGTTGCCTTACAGCTCCCGGGAAACCGTTGCGGCCCCAGGGTACCCAGCGGAAGACAAAGTATTGCTCACTTAACCGAAGATTTCTCACTTAGAGAAGACACACTTTCACAGTTATAATATTTGTTAGGATTAGGATTTGAAATTACTGAAGTTGATTATTTAAGTTCTCATATATTCTGTTGTGATGATGATAATTCCAGATGCAAATACCAAATTATTTGCAATCCATCATCTGCTGCATGTCCTGTTTCTTTTGTTGCAAACAATAACACAAAATAATACTCATCTTAAAATGCAATCCTTGACCTATCCAAACTCATTTTCCGTTTAAATTGAAACCTGATATCACAAAAATCCCGCCATAGCATTTCACGATGTAATACTTAATGAGGTCAATTTAGTTCGTGCAGTTATTGGGCACAATTTGGTACTGCAGCCACCTTATGAAATGTCACGGCATTCGCAGAACTAGCAAGGGCGTCAACACATCACAAATTTGATATTTACATTAGGTAATCTTGTCTAATTTTGTGGGGCATGATCGTTTAGGATGGTTTATGCTAAAGATCAGCCTGCATTTAACTTTGTAACTGGATGCGGTATCGATATTATCAGACATTTTTAATATTCATCTATTAGGGATGATACAATTATTATGTAGCCTTTTGATTTTATGCACTGTTGCTTTTTATTAGAGCTCTTTTTAACCGACTTCAAAAAAAGGAGGAGGTTCTCAATTCGTCGGAATCTTCTATGATCTTTTTTTATGTATGTTCCCCGATTACTTGAAGACACCTGGACCGATTTGATTATTTTATTTGTTTGAAAGGGTATACTTCCCAGGTGGTCCAATGGTCATCAGGTCAGGATCTGATAATGGGATCCTGGAGAAATCGAGAACTCTTCAAATTTTTTTGGCACGATTTGGGTATTTTTTTATAGTTACTTGTGCATTTGCTTTCGGAAATTTTTGAAGTCGGTACACCTTTTTATTTAATTATTTCACTTCTCCCAGAGTAAGATTGATTTTCTTTTGTAATTCCATATAGGTAAATGCAATTTGTCTCACAAATAAAGGTAAATCGATTTCTTGTAGGCAATGCTATAAGTATTATTTGTTTTTAAAAGAATTGTAAAATTTTTGAAGTCGGTACACCTTTTTATTTAATTATATCACTTCTCCCAGAGTAAGATTGATTTTCTTTTGTAATTCCATATAGGTAAATGCAATTTGTCTCACAAATAAAGGTAAATCGATTTCTTGTAGGCAATGCTATAAGTATTATTTGTTTTTAAAAAAATTGTAAAATTTTTGAAGTCGGTACACCTTTTTATTTAATTATTTCACTTCTCCCAGAGTAAGATTGATTTTCTTTTGTAATTCCATATAGGTAAATGCAATTTGTCTCACAAATAAAGGTAAATCGATTTCTTGTAGGCAATGCTATAAGTATTATTTGTTTTTGGTAGGCTCAAAATTTTTAAAGGCGGTCACTCACCGGAAGCATTACTGTGCCAGCTCGACGGTGGAATAAGGAGCATTGGAATTCGCATGTAATGTAACTATGCAAGATTCGATTTTTGAACATAAATTGAGCAAAAAGTCTACAAAAAACAACTTCTCCTTCCATCATAAAGATATCTCCTGAAACGGATACCACACGCGGCGACCAAAACTACCACAAAAGCGCTAAAATATCAGCACTCATGCAGTAATGCTCGCCTGGACGCATACAGCGACGAATGCTCAAATCTGAACTGTTACACGCGATGCTCCCGGTGGCCTTAATAGTTTTAAAAATCCACCTTTAGATCTCAGCATCAAATAACATTGCTGTACTTAAATAAATGTGTTCAAACATCGATGCTTTCAACATTTTCAAAATAAAATAAGACACACGTAATTGAAAGATACCTGTACATTTTGCTTTGGCTAACAAAAACACAATAACGTCTAAAATAAGGCATGAAATTACAGAATAATGAACTTTTTATAGTTTTTATCAGCTGACGAATATCGAAATTTTCTGTAAAACTACAGTCACCGATAATACAAAGTGTATTTTTTAATAATAAAATAAGTACTCGTACTTTCACCTTTTACTTTCCACTTTTTATCTACATGTCTTCTAAAATGGTCAATAACATAATAAAATTAACTCGCACGTCGGTCGGAGTGAGCATTGAATTTGTTACGTTTAGTATAAATAAGATGCATTTGCAAACGCATTCAAATCTAGAATGATAGCGGAATAAAAAGGAGTCCAAAACTTAGCCTACTAATTATTATAAATGCGAAAGTTTTTACTTAATGAAGTCAAACCGGCTAAGTAGATTTATATATGGATCGAATGAACTGGCGCTAAGCTAGCGACCCTGTGGAATATAGTATCGTTGATCGCCTGATGTTTCGATCCAATAAGGAACATTATATTGATATTATTGGTTACTGCTCAGCTCAGTCTTTTACACCTAAACCTTCCCCGTGAATCAATCTATCAATTTGCGCAAAAATTAAGAAAATCGGTCCAGTAGGTTTTGAGTATATAAGGGAAAAACAAACAAACATTTATATTGATATATAGATTGATTGCAATTTTTACTAACTAAAAAGTGTTCGATTCAGGCGCAATCAATCGATTGGAGACGCTCAAGACCGATGCAACAATCTTAAAAAATATAACGAAAGTGCATTGTGACTTTGAATTCATTGCATCCGTAAATCTGTACTGATTTACTTTTATGTTATGTACTTTTATTTTGTTACGCAATGGATTCTTGGGCCTCGCTTTTTGCCTCTTGTCAATTCATTGACGAGAATTGTGGTCTCATTCTGTCACATCGTGATGCATTGTATTTTTAATTGATAACTGTGGGAAAATGATAAAAATGAAACGAATAAGTAAAATCCGAGAGAGAATGTTGTACTTGGTTACAATTAAAGCCAAGAGTTCAGAAACTGCTCTATCTACATATAAGCGAAACAGAAATTAATTGTATGATATTAATGATCCTGAAAAACCGGCACAGGCAGTCACACTTTCATAAAAATAATAGATAGGTACTTCTCTCTGTATCATAAAGTCCAGCGCCAGGTTGTCCATGTGTAATGGTGAGTAAACGCAAGAGCGAGTCGAGCTCGCGTGGCGTCTTTTTCCGTGAGAACTTTAAATCCTGTCGTTTAGGTTTTCTATGAGCGAGGTCCTATATTTCCTACTTTTTCAAAATTATAGACACTCAAATAAACAATATTTGATATGAGTTTCATTTGATATGTCACATCAATGTTTTGCTGCACTTTTAGACTAAAAATAGGTAAGTATTTTTAAAATACATTGTTATTCTGAAATTAAGCATGTAAACTGTCGTGTACTTCTGAAAACAGTATTTCAATTTAACATTGCTTCAAGAAGTGACAGATATAGATCTAAATGTGGACCTTGTTTCTGGTTACGCCGATGTTACAAAATAGTTACATGCTTATTAGTTTATTAGCGATGAAAGGAAAAAGCTATGTACCATTGTCTAAGCTATCTTATAGTTATCTATGTTGTATTAACATACGTGAAAGTAAAGACGGGGGACTGTCAACGGTAAACCAGCCTCGTGAAATATTGAACGTCTTTCTAGACAAAGGCAGTAGATTGTGTTACAATAGTAAATCACGGCATGATGTGTTTTATTTCTTTGTACGTCATAAAATAATTAAATAGGACTACATCTTCATTAGTTTTATTCACTTCCGGTTTGATATAAACCTGTTCATTTTTAGGGTTTCGTACATCCGATGAAAAATGTCTGTGTGTCCGTCTGTCACAGCTTATTTTCTCTGAATGCTGGACGGAAATGGTTGAAATTTGGTACATAGCAGTATTTATGTAGAGTTCGATTACCCAAATCATGGACGTATAGCGTAAATAATTAAATTCGGATTTTGGGGGGAAAGTTATTGACATACATACAATTTTTTTTATAATACATGGTTTAAATTATAGAAAATATACGAAAATTGAGCGCTCCCCTTATTTCCGAAACTACTGACTCTAAAATTAAAAAAAAATTGCAATATCTCATAATTTATAGGAAAACTTAAACGAATCGGAAAAAAATGGTACGAAACCTTCTCCACACGAATTCGACTCGCTCTGGGCCAATTTTTTTTATTTATATAGATTTATATAGAAGTATAGTAGTTTACCTACATTTTGGTGGTGTAAGGATGCTTAGGTTATGAATATAGAGAAAGGCAGACTATATAATAGGCTGTTACTCCTCCCTCTTCATCAACAGATAATTAACTCTCCAGAATTTGCATATTTATTGTGAAATCTTATGTAATAATTCTGAAGGAGAAAAGTTAGGAGCGATCGAGTATTCTTTTATTTCCCCAATCAAAAGCAACTCAAACGCATTGTTAAAAATTTAGACGTTGTGAAATGCATTTTAATAATAAAAATAACTTAATCTAGCTTTCTAATTTAAATGCTTTATTAACTAAGTAAACGATACGCTTATTAAAGTATGTCAAAACAATTTGTTAATATAACAAAGAAGTTGGAGCCCTATATCCATATTTTGTATGTTGATAAACTATCCCCAATTTCTCTGGAATAGTTTATTCCAGAAAAATTTTAGATACACTTAGGAGTAAGGCTATGAAAATGAATCGAGTCACTAATCTTCACTCTTAATTTGACGTCTATACTAATATTATAAAGAGGTAAAGTAAGTTTGTGAGGTAGTAGGCGGTAATCTCTGGATCTACTGAACCGATTTTGAAAATTATTTTACCAATAGAAAGATATCCCTGAGTGACATAGGCTATATTTTATTTTTTTCGATAATATCCACTGGCGAAGCTGGGGGCGGAAGGCTAGTGTTATAATAAATTGCTTATGCGTCGCATCTTATTTCAAATAAATCACACTTAAAATTATATCTGCTAGCTGTGGTTGAGGAGATAGCGGTGGACTGGGAATTACACTTTACTGTTGATTAAAAATGTCCTCAAATAAATGCCAAAGTTTTTGTCACAAAATGAAAATTTAAAATTCAATCAATTATAATTACTAAGTATCTCGAAACATAGCAACTGCATCTTCATGGTGGAAACTAAGTGTCGAATTTATCATGTGTGAAGGAAAAACTTCTAAATTCGATATCAAAATATATGCTCACTACGCCTAAGAATCTAGGGTAAAGTAAAACCAGTTTATATTGTGTGATATCATCTTAAATCTACTTAGTAACTCGAGATCTTTTGAACTTGTGCTCCAAATGGAAAATTCTACCAACTTCTGAGCACACTTAAAAGATATGATATCTAATCTTTTGGTGACCGGAGTAGTGACCGTTGCAAATGTGATTTAGATTATGAAACTGTTTATAATTTCTAATTTTATAATGCGTCAATTCGTTCAATCTACAGAATCAGATTCAGCGTCTTTTGTGCTGCAAACTTTTGACCTTTTTTTATAGATAGCACGAAATTCGCCATCCACTTGGTGGACACTGGATAAATTGTGATATATCTAAATTCACATATATAAATCACACAATATTAAAATAAATATATACAAATATAGGTATATAGTGTAACGTAAAAGGGTAACGCGCTATGCCATGTGTTCTAGACACTATGGCAGCGGATTCGGACTCTCTGGAAGAAATTTTTTATTTGTAGTTTTGAGATTTTTAAAAGTGTAACAAAAGAAATTATAATAAGACATATCTATACTATACTAATAATAAAGCTGATGAGTTTGTATATTTGAACGCGCTAATCTCTAGAACTACCAGTCGAATTTGAAAAAATATTTTTGCATTTGATAGCCCATTTTTTTATTTCAAATTCTAATACAAAATCAAGCTACGACCCAAAGGAGCGGAGTATAGTACCTAACCATTAACACGGTTGCAACCGCATGGCACAGCTAATTGTTGATGCAAGAAAACAGAATTTTTAGCTTGACTATAACATTCAGGGGAAGGCAAGTATGTTCCAGGGGGTAGCTGCCCCACCTGTCCCCCTCGCACATGGTCAGAGATATAATATCATTGTTCTATTATTCCTTTAGCATTCATAACAACAGTTGTGTAAATAAACATGAACATCGCTCTTTGTACTATTATTATTTGTATTATACTCCATAATAAATATTTAGGTAATAAAGTATTCCCAAAGATTACCTATACAACACACACACAAACACACACACACACACACACACACACACACACACACACACACACACACACCTTTATATCTTGCGGTGTGCCCAGAGACTCCGGTAACAGTGTCCACTTTTTTCCAGTTGTCCATATTGAACAGAACAGGTGGCAAGCCTGTTGCTGCACTTAATGGATCTAAAAATGTCTAAAAATCTTTAATAGATGTAAATATGTATATTTTTAGAAGAAGTGCGGACTTTACGTGGCCTCCGAGAGATCGATTAAAGCACATATTCCAAAATACTAGCGATATACCCTGACTTTGCATAAGGTTCTAATGAAAATATCAAACAGTACGATATCGAGATAAAACAAAGAGAAAATAGTATACTACTCAATTAAAACTCATTCAGCCGTTTCAAAGCGTATTCCGGACAAGACCCAAAATTTTAAAAACTATAATTTAAATTATTATAGAAAATTATAAAGGTATTCTTAGTTTAATAAAGATAGAAATACTGAAAATAATCTTATGGCAATTTAATTCAGGAAAAGTCGGTATAATTTAGATGTTTCACACCACGTTTGGCATACATGAGACTTCAGAGCGGTTTGGTCATGATATTGCGACATTTCTTCGTCAAGGGTATTAAAGTATTTTATGCAAGTACACGTGCTTACTTGACGTCATGTCTTGCCATCATGATTGTCATATTATTTTATCGTGAATTTCAAATGCATTATTGATATGAAATTGCGTATTCCCGCTAATGATCAGTCAACTCTCAACTCTATTCTAACTCTTTTCATATAAGCCTTTATAACTTGCGGCGTGGCTAGAGAACTCTAACGGTGTCTAGTACCAATGTCCACATTTAGCGGTCTGTCAAAACTCTCATTTGGAGTTGGATTTGAAACCGGAGGTCCCGGGTTCAATTCCTACTCGTTAAACCGGCATTCTTCTAAAAATAACAGATATTTCTGTCTATTAAAAGAAGTGGCACATCTATACCTATATATTAAGTGGTGCAACAGGCTTGCCGGCTGTTCTGTTTAATATGATCAACTGGCAAAAACTGGACACTGTTACTTGTGTCTCTGGAAACACCACAAGGTATAAAGGTCGTGAAGATGTGTTGTATAAAATTTAACAATGTTAAACGGAATCTTCAAATAAAAAATGTTATGTACACCTGAAAGTTTGTTTGCATTCTTTCTCTCGTTTCGTTGGCCTTACTTTACTTCATTCCTCGACTTCCACGAACGTATTCCATCTGTAGTTATATTTTGAAATACTAGTGTTAACAATAGTCACTGATCGCTTACAAGAGAAGGCTTTCAAGGAGCAAGGCGCTCTTCAAATGGAGGTTACTCAAAGTTCAAAGTGGCTGCGCCTGCGACGCGCGCTCGTGTCGTGAGAACGCTATATTTCCACTGTCTATTACCAAACAACCTCTAGATATAAACCTACTAATTATTTACATATTTTCCATCGTACGCAAATGTATTGTTTGGAGTAATTTCACTACTTTTGCTATAAAGTATTTCTGTGTTTTTATATCTAGGTATTTACAACTGTGCAAATACATACGATTCGATGTACGAGTGTATCCAATTCGTTTCAGGTTTACGATTGAGTCTGATTTGACTTATGGTTTATGACTATCCTAACTAATGCGAAAATGTGTTTGTTACGGATCGACGTGATTTTTGCACATTATATCTCGGAAATTGATATACTTAGGACAACTAAGTATCAACGAATCTTTTATGTTTTTTTTTATGTATGTTCCCCAATTACTTGAAGACGCCTGGACCGATTTAGAATTTATTTATTTTTTGGTTTGAAAGGGTATACTTTACTTTCCAGGTAGTCCTATGCTCATCAGGTCAGGATCTGATGATGGGATCCTGGAGAAATCGAGAACTGTTCAAATGTTATAAGCACACTTGAAGCGATTTGGGTATTTTTTTATAGTGACTTGTGCATTTGCTTTTTAGTTCATAATTATTGCTTCATCTACTGCATTTGCAGCATTTCAGCGATGCGCTGTTGACGCAAGGGGATTTGTCAATTCTATTTTGATGAGGGTTTCTTCTTTATATTTGTTTCTTTTAATTTAAAATTCTTATCTGTCTGTTTGTAGAGGATAACTTTGGATTTTTTTTATATGACACGACTATTAGCTACGCTTTTAGTACTGCGTAATTGAATAACAATTAGCACAATATTATCAGATAATATAATTATTTCTCGGTTACAAAACGTTATCTGGAGGTTAACGAACCGATAATGTACCTACCTACATATCATACCATCGTATCGCAACGAAGTTATTGTTGTCTAGCAAACGTTTCTATGCGGACTTAAAAGGGTCTTTATTTCTTCATGTCATGACTCATGAGGTCACTGCTTAGGAATTTTAAATAAACTGATATCCTCAATTCGAGTGTATGTGTAATTCAAGATAGCAACTTTTCGCAAACCAGGGACCTCCTCTTTTAAGTCCTATTTAATTATGCTATGATGGTCAATGGCACCCTTTTTGAGAACTAAACTGATCGATATTATGATTATGAAAATCATTATGAATGATGAAATTAAATAGACAACTAAGTACTTACATAGAAAATTACGTGAACCGACAATTTGGACAATGTAGTAAATACACGCACTTTGTTGTTTAACATCGAATTAAATAAACATGCAATGTCGTTAGTTATGGCAGAACTGTATTACAAAATTTGGGTGAGATCATAAAATAAGTAATAATTTCGTGACATAGAACTGAATTTAATTAATTAAAATGACGTAAGTATAGGTCCTACCAACGAAGTAAGCAGTCCTAGGTTCAAATAAAATTCTAATCAATAATGTAAATCGGATATTTATATTAAAAACTTCGTATAATTTTTGAGTATGATCACAAAGAAGCATATATAACCGAAGAACTAAAGATAAATAAGTTTTAAAAAGCAGGGACTGAAAATTCCAATGATTCGTAAAAAATATGACTAATTAAGATATTGTTTATCGATTTTAGAGTTTATTGACAACATTATGTTATCATTTTTACTCTTTGATGACCTAAAAACATATTACCGTAGACATGTTACTACGCAGGTCGCAGATTATGATATATTTTTAACAAACAATTACGCGTAACAGGTACCTACAATTATCTAAAAATATAACAAACAATAACAGATTAAAGTGTTTTTATACCGGAACCTGTCTAGACAAGGTAAAGGAAAAATTTGTGCTAAAGTTCAAGTTATTACCTATTTTGTATTCCACGTAATTTATCAAAACTATTTCTTATGCAAAGTTTGCTATTACATAATGGCGTAATGTCATCCAAAGTGAAACTTTTGAGGTCAAATGCTGAAAACAGGTAAAAATTATAGAATTTCATTGGTTTAAAGTTTTGTGGAGATAGCTACAAACACAGGCTTTTCTCGTGACAATTTTGAAATAATTCTAACAACATACTTAGTAGGTAGGTACCTACGTTAATATACTAAGTACTTAGGTCAAATTATTTCCACAGAGGACATTACAATGAGCGAGATCCAAAGGAAAATATGTAAGACATGGAAGAGACACTGGTCCTTCAAGGAAATAAACATTAAAACCCCATAACACCATAACACTTGCATACTTTAGGTAGTATAGGTAGTAGGTACCTACATTGAATTACAAAAGCCAAACATGGGCTCTAAACAAATCCCACATAAGAAGACTAGAGTCCTGCCAACGCGCAATGGAAATAAGTCATGCTAGGAAAAAGGAAAAGTGACAGAATCAAGGACGACTGCCTCAGAGAAACATTAGAAGACGAAAAGTACAATTAAAACTCTGAAATGGAGTGGATAGGTAGGACACGTAATGAGGGGAAATGAGAAGTGGAGCAAAACCGCAAAGAGATTCAATAATGCCAAAATTACCATGAAGGGATTTGAACGCTCACTTTAAATTATTAAATATTATTTATTTATTCAAATAACACAAGAGTGATAACCATATAACCACTTGAGGCGACTTGTATGGCGTTGCCTATATATACGTTGGGCAAAATAGCTGCCAGCGCGAGGATCTCCTAAGGAGGAACCCAAAGTCTATAGGGCAAAAGGCACAAATCACAGATTAGTATTCCTGCTTTGACTGTAGTGCCATGGAGGTGCAAAGCTGCAAGTGTATCGACGCAAGTAGCGTCTCATAAATTGTAAGCAGCAAAGAGTTATGATCACTTTACAAACCATCTTAGTACCTATCTACCCATGTCGGCGCTAAAAAGACTTACGTGATATTGGCTATAAAGCATCAATCACTCTTTATGTGTTTTAAACGAGCATGCCCGAGGGCCTGTGCTCGGTGTCATGATAGATGAGTTGTTCAAATTTATTAAAAAACCAACCCACCTTGTATAGACATGATTTTTATACTAATTTAAGAGGCGGCTTATTGTATTACATCATTTAGGTATTTAAGTGTTTATTTACCTAAACTCGATATCTCACCTCTTAATAATACAACAAATAAAGCAAAGCAAACTGTATGTTTACATCCATACAAAATTCTATATCAAAAAATTACTTTATACTTATTTAATACGGCTAGTGGCGCCCTCTATCGACTAACATAATCTGCTTTTAAACAATAGGTAATATATATTATTACCTAATATTTGCCTAAAGATACGCGTTTTGGAATGTAAGTACCTACACTTTAGGACAGGTTAATTAATTACGAGGAATACAGTAATTAGGGCAGACCAGCGGCCGGCAAAGTAAAACCATGGTGTTTTCTCCTAAACTTTTGGAACGGAACATTAATAAACTTGTATTTCAATATAACTATGATTTTAGTAAATAGGTACTTAGACAATTAAATAACTGAATTCAATACTTTTTGCAATTTTTTAAATGACTAGTTTCACACGGTATCTATTCTGCCAACAACAAATCAGGCTACCCTAATTTGTGAATAGTTAAAATGTTAACTTTGAACACGATTTTCAACGAAAATGCGAACATTTTCGAGTCAGGCATCGCTCGAGGCTAAATTCTCATATTCAATCGCATCGGATCAAGTATGGCGTAAACTTTTGATTTACTACTATATTGGTATTATCTACATCAAAGAGGTTTTCGATGTACCCATTTAACATTTAATACAAAGCCGTGTAAATTATTTGTCTGATGCAACTTTATCTGCATACCTAATAATAAACATTTTAAAATCTCCATATCCACTCTTTCCATTAGTATAGATGAAATAAGAAATTACAAAGAAATAAACACCAAAATTAAACAAAATAATAAGTTATATTGCGTGTCACCGAGGAGTATGAGTTTTGACATAGTTAAAGTTTATATGGAGAAGGTGTGCAGAAAATAAATATTTTTATAATATAATGTGTTGGAACTTTTTATATAATGTTCATAGAGTAAAGATTGTCGCCAAAAAAGAGAATTTTACAAAGAATTTTTAAATGTTGCCAATTACTATTTCATTAAATGAATTATGGTCGAATTTCGACCCAGTTACAATCATTGAACAAAACACAATATTCGACAATCGACGTGGAATCGCGTCGTATGGACTCGAGAATAAATAGCTCGTTTATCAATAGGTCAACGGATAACCTACACTTACCCAGGAGGCCAATAATATGATTAGTGATAACTCTACAACTTTAAATAATATCTTAGTAAATATATTTACTATTTTACACACCCATTTCGTAAATTATGTTTTGTAAAGTTTAAACGATTAGTATAAAGTTAAAATAAGATACCAAAGCAAACTCTGAAAAACATGAGCCGTTGATAGTCCCTCGTGTACTCTAATTTGTAGAGTTATCGTCTAACATCCATCGAAGATAAAATTTTGAGTCATGAATGGAGTAAAAGAGAACCGGCGGCATTGAATTTTTCACTGGTACTAGTATTTTTCCTGGAGTTAGTTTACCTGTGGAATTTTTAGCCCGTGTAGCTTGAAATAAACTTTTTTTTTCAGGTTGTAAATTAGAATATAAGTGTTTTTTCTGGGGTTAGTTTACCAGTGGGGTTTTTAACCCGTGTTTGGTGTACCTTAAGACGAACCTAGACAACAACCTTGTATTTTATCACTTTGTGATGAAAGATGCAAGAATTTTTGAATAAAATCGCTACTCCATTTTCAAACACATGGTGCTCATGGTACCAGTAAAATTACTTGTACTTCCCGAATGCGTAATGAAATATTTCAGCTAAATATTTATTTATCTATGTCATGTGCTTGTGAAAACTTTATGATACGACGCAATAACGTTGACGAACTTATGACGCTGATTATACATAATAATATGATATTTATCTGTTTTTATCAAAGCGAGTGTAATTGACAGACTAAGCATTGGTGACAAGTGAAGTTGGAAATGTGGCCAAACCTGTCCTAAACATGCAAACGTCCACCAAAGAAAGTAATCTAGAACTTGTTCTGTCTGTCTACACTCACAACCACTTTGATGGTATTTTAGAAAAGGGCTTAGGAAAGTTATGTGTTATATATTAAGTAATAAGAAATGGAAATATTAAAAGTACACACAATCGCCGAGCATGCGTATGAAAGGTATATATGATGAATATAAAGGAAGCGAAAGAGGTATGTCAGGATCGTAATAAATGGCATTCAACTGTCTCTGCCTACCCCTCTTGGGATGAAATGGTAGATAGATAGATAGATAGATATATTAATATTGCTTCTTGTAAACAAAATAATGTTATGAATGCTAATATTCCTATTTCCCAACATATTATCCTTTTCCTAGTACCTATCTTAATTATATTATAATGCGAATTGTTGGTTTGTTTGTCCTTCTGCCACGTCAAAACAAAGAAATTTTTGTTCCTTCGGCATAAATACTTATATGCCATATTTCAAAAATTTCTACGGGCGAAGCCGGGGTGTAAATCTAGTTAATAAATAAATGCGAAAGTGTGTTTGTTTGTTTGTCTGTATTTCACGCAAAAACAAAGCAACGGATGACGTGTTTTTTTATTTCGGGAAAAAATGATCTCGCAAAAACTAATATCCTCGGCAATTTTGTTTTTTTAAACAAGTTTTCAATCCGTGAGTGCACGTAAAATGGAAAGTTCTATTTTCTGGTTTTCAGCTAAAGTAACTTCTTATCGAATACCATTTAGAATTAAAGTAAAATAAAATACATAAACCTTTTAAAAAAAAGTGCACCGACTTCAAAAATTTGCACTGAAAAGTAAGAAATAATAAATATTTCGTCGTAGAATTTGAAGACGGTTGGTGCCAAATTAGGATACAAAACTAAGTAAATATCTAAGAAGATAAAGATCTGTTAAATATTATCTATGTTTGTATGTACCTACTAATGATCGTAGGTTCCTAATGAATTGTCTATATTAGTGAATTTGGGAACTAAGTTGTTTCTAATTTGGCACCAACCGTCTTCAAATTCTACGACGAAATATTTATTATTTCTTACTTTTCAGTGCAAATTTTTGAAGTCGGTGCACTTTTTTTTAAAAGGTTTATTTTACCCTTTTAAGTGATTTTGCTGCCTTGAGAGACAAATAATAACGCAACTAAAAAAATATTGATGGAAAATTAAAAAAAAATACCCCTGTGGATGTGATTTGAACCATGTAATGCACATTTAACCGCTAGACCATCGTCACGAAAATTGACAACTTCGTGTCAATAGCAACCGTTGCTAAGGCTTTTTCTGATACATAATTTTCAGCCGTAAACAGAAATTAATTACTGAATTCCTGAAAAACTACTGAACCGATTTTCGTCATATGTCTGTGAGATAATGTCGAGAAATTATTATATCTTGAAAAAAATAAGTGGTCAAAATCGGTACATATTTTATCGAGATATCAAGAAAAATGTACTTATAAAGTCAGTTTTTTCAAAATTTCTGAAAAACTAATGAACCAATTTTTATGAGATAAAAATGGGACCAATCCGGAAGAATTATCTGACGATTAAAAAAGAAACCATCAAAATCGGTTCACAATTGGCGGAGTTATCGACGTACATACATACATAAAAAAAAAAAAAAAAAAAAAAAAAAAAATACGGTCCGAATTGAGAACCTTCTCCTTCTTTTTTTGGAAGTCGGTTAAAAAGAACTTTCTCCCAACGGCAATATAATTTTTCATTATTGTAATTGAACGAACAAAAATGAAAGTGTAAGATAAAATAATAAATTATTGTTTAAACAATCATTAATACAAGAAGTCAAAGCTATAACATAAGCCACATGGGGTCTGTTACTTATATTATTGTGAAGACCACCCATTGAAATTAATAATATTCTGTTAAACCCCGATTTCAAAAAAATGTCTTATCTTTCAAAATGAATACCAATATCCTGCAATATACCGTCTACGCCCGTGTTTTTTTTTAATGTGACATAAAAATACCGAAGGAATTTTGGAATAATAAACCTTTTAAAAAAAAGTGCACCGACTTCAAAAATTTGCACTGAAAAGTAAGAAATAATAAATATTTCGTCGTAGAATTTGAAGACGGTTGGTGCCAAATTAGGATACAAAACTAAGTAAATATCTAAGAAGATAAAGATCTGTTAAATATTATCTATGTTTGTATGTACCTACTAATGATCGTAGGTTCCTAATGAATTGTCTATATTAGTGAATTTGGGAACTAAGTTGTTTCTAATTTGGCACCAACCGTCTTCAAATTCTACGACGAAATATTTATTATTTCTTACTTTTCAGTGCAAATTTTTGAAGTCGGTGCACTTTTTTTTAAAAGGTTTATTTTACCCTTTTAAGTGATTTTGCTGCCTTGAGAGACAAATAATAACGCAACTAAAAAAATATTGATGGAAAATTAAAAAAAAATACCCCTGTGGATGTGATTTGAACCATGTAATGCACATTTAACCGCTAGACCATCGTCACGAAAATTGACAACTTCGTGTCAATAGCAACCGTTGCTAAGGCTTTTTCTGATACATAATTTTCAGCCGTAAACAGAAATTAATTACTGAATTCCTGAAAAACTACTGAACCGATTTTCGTCATATGTCTGTGAGATAATGTCGAGAAATTATTATATCTTGAAAAAAATAAGTGGTCAAAATCGGTACATATTTTATCGAGATATCAAGAAAAATGTACTTATAAAGTCAGTTTTTTCAAAATTTCTGAAAAACTAATGAACCAATTTTTATGAGATAAAAATGGGACCAATCCGGAAGAATTATCTGACGATTAAAAAAGAAACCATCAAAATCGGTTCACAATTGGCGGAGTTATCGACGTACATACATACATAAAAAAAAAAAAAAAAAAAAAAAAAAAATACGGTCCGAATTGAGAACCTTCTCCTTCTTTTTTTGGAAGTCGGTTAAAAAGTCAGGCCCTCCAACTATATACGTGGAAAACGTTTTAATGTGAAGATCAAACAAAAAAGCACACGTTTGCATTAGAATTACGTTTTTTTTTTAAATTTTTTGTCTCTTTGAAATACTCTGAATGTGTGTCGACAACACAATTTTTCATCTAAATTTTTCAGCTATCATCATGGCTATGAAAAAAAATTAATCTTCATTTCAAATGAGTTAGAAGACGAAAAGTCACCTACCATACATTTAAACCCGTAAAATCACATGCCAACAATAACATTGATACAAATTGTAACATTAACAATGTTCTACCGTAAACAAGAATGTTTTATCAACAAGCCTAATACAAATAAGATAACCCACGTCTAGCAAAATGTAGGCCGTTGAGATAATACTAGCTAGGAATCGAACCTCGCGATTGGTTCATAATGATCGTTGACCGTCTCCCGCTAAGCGACTTATCGTTACCATTGAAATATGCGCGGTTTATTTGCGATATACCGACGGACACAAAAATTTAAATCTAATTAACAATATAGAAAACTATCGATAAACCTATAATCTTCCACAAAAAATCTAACAGTAGTCGCCAATGATGTGTAAATCTAAAGAAACTCAAAAATTCAAACATTGATACATCTAATTGTATATAAATTCGAATTTTAATTTCTTAACTTTCACGAAATTACACCCTACAAATTTATGCCACAGCGTGAACTATAAGTTACACATAAAAAAGCTAAAAAGCAGCTGAGTCAATTGACTTGAGCTCTTTGTTATACGATGCGCACTCAGGGAGCGCAGTACAAAATTTTAAAAGTAGATTTTTGTACAGCGCGCCGCCGAAAGAAACTTTAAATATGTTTTTCCGCCATATTCACTTCACATCAAGCTGTGGCAATAAAATAAAAAACCTACAACTACCTATATGATGTTCAATATTTTAATTTATAATAAACTCTGGCTGCGTTCAGAAACCGAAAACTAAATTTCACTCTTTAATGTTGCGCTCAACGAAGCACAAACGATTGAATCAGCTATAAGCCAAGATCTAATTGACTACAAGAAACGCATTAATAAATCATAATTACAAACAATTTGTTTAATAAATAATCTACAGATTAATCCATCGTTTAACGAAGATGATGTGGCTTAAACAGAGAGGCACGACTTTGCCATTAACTTCTGAATGATGATTTGTAACTTTGACTAACTTATATATTCGGCTTAGTTTGATCTAAAAGGATTTCCCAAAGAACATGCATTCTTTTTTGTGACCGTGACATTTTGAAACAATAACTTAACTATATTCAAAATTTAATATCTACCTGTTTTAAACCTTATTAGAGATACCTTTATTTCAAGGCTTTATTTTAAAATAGATTATTTATATTTATCATCCTTATTCATCATATTTTTAAGGGTTCCATCCAAAATGAATACTATAAAGACCCTAACTAGTAACGAGAAATGGTACAGATTTTGATATTTTGACAATATAACAACTAAAGACTGTTTTTCTAGTCTTGTCTTATTTGGTAAACAAACTTTGCACATCTTATTTTAAATAAGTTGTCATTTAAAATTCTTGAAAGACGTTATATTAACAATTTTACATAATAATTATAATTTTTAGCTTATTTTACATATAATCATATTTTTTAAACTGTTTTCGTGTCAGCTCTAGTTTTATAAATTCAAATATTACCTAAATCCCTTCGTTGACCGGACTAGAAGTAAGTCTATCAAGAATAGATTTTTCTTTATGGAAGAGTACAGTTTTACTTGAAAACAAACTATACTGATAATAAACTGCTATGATAACCTACTTATTGTTATAATGACATGTAACGTCACCTCATTGTGTAGCTATGCGGAAGAATTATTATATATATTTTGTACTATTATCAGCACGGATTTTATAACTTGGCCAGAAATACTGGTAACAATGTCTACATGTCTAAATGGACAAGTGGTAAGTCTGTACTATTTTAGGAGAAGTGCGGAGAAAATTGGTATTTAACTGTGCACTATTGATGTATTTTTAGATTTTTATGAAAAATATTTTATATGTTGTAAATAAAAAAAACTGTGTATGTACTACCTCTATCTACTTTTTTACGCGCGTTAGAAGTTATACTTTTTTGGTATAAGTAATACAAAAATAAGTTTATTTAGCAAATAATTAATGGAAATAAAGTTTGCTAAAATCTAAATTTAATTAAAGAATATAATTATAATTATAATTGAGAATTAAATATAGGTACTAAATTTAACATAATAAAAAATAGGCTTGCATCGTGCGCACGCTTCGTAAATTTCACTCTCGGCAACTTCATACTGTCGATTTTTGTTGCATCGTAAAATTTCACGTCGCATCATTTTTTTTTCATAACGCGCCTAAAGAAGTATAACTTCAAAAATACGACTTCAAAGTAGAATTTATAGAAAAATTCGCACGTGGATATTTTTAAAACGTGACAAAATTCTAATAGTTCTCATATAATAGTTTTTCTTATATTTTCCAGGGATAATAATTTAAGTACCTACCCTATAAACACTCTCCGGTTCTCGGTGCTAATTTCGGTGGAGATTTGTTACTCCGTTTTGACGTGAAAGAAGGACAAAGAAACATTGATTCTTCGATAATATCCAACCAGCAATGTGTTCATTGTTTTCACAAATATATAAGTTATGTACGTAAAATTAAGGAAAAGTGTTAATTCATACCTTAAAAACATCATGATCTTTACATCTTGCTATACATGGCCAGACATATCTAATATAATTGGCTGATATTACATCATTGATTGGTTAGCATATCGCAAATTTTTATGGAGATATGTTTTATCCTTTCCTCTGTCCTCCTCCCCAGGATTCGCCGTAATGATGCGCCTTGTAAAACCTAAATATAGAACCAATTCGTGACCTGATCAGCCTTCGCTCTCAAAAAGTCGTTATATTAGAATACAATAGCATAACACCTGACAATTAATATGCATAACTTCATGACGTTACGTGTACTTTGTTTTTGATCATATTATATCAGCCAACCGTATAATATTTATTTATCAACATTGCAGGGTGTGGCGGCTGATCGATAGTCCCATGCCTGAAACCTTTATCGCGCAGTCGAGTTACTGAAAATATCCTATTCAACTTTCCAGCGACACGCGTTGGGGAATATTCTCTTTTACTCTCAACCGATGGATTGTTGTATTTAAAAAAATTATGATTTTTTAATTTGGCAAATATAATAAAATTATTTTTATTTTAAATTTTCAATAAGATACCAAAAAAATCGATATATATAATTGAAGGGTAATGGTATAACAGCGCTTTTAAAAAAATTAGAGTTTTGTGATAGATTATAAAAGAGACAGCAGGGGCAAAGTTAAACCACCCATATTTCCTATTCAATAAAACCCATTGAATTCAATAAGTAACTATATGCTAAATTATAGTGACACAGGTGGATTATTTACAGAGAAATTGGGTAAAGTTTATCCCAGAAAAAATCCCAGTATAGGACCCTTAAAGAGTAATACCTACACAATTTTTTGTCTGTCCGTCTGTCTCAATGTTTGTTAAAGTAACCTCCGCAACGACTAAATTAATCTCGGTGAAACTTTCATGACTATCAAAGTGGTATATAAACATATTTTTGCTCTTCGTTTCATGTCGATTTCATAAAAGGTTCCGAAGATGAATAAAATAATATATTGGCCACATATGCCCATGTAAATTAAGTTCGGGTTAGCAGTATTATATCTAATACATAGGAGAACTTTTCGTATTTTCGTAAATTGAAAGATATATGGACGATTTTTATAATTTTATCTGTCTGTTTGTTCAAGCATCATGACGTAATTTATAAGTGCCTGAATTGGGATGAAGTTTACATTAAATTTTAAGCGTAAGCAGTAGATAGATACTTAACTTGATATGATATAATGTCTGTAACATGTAAAGACCACTTAAACGCAGACGAAGCGGTGAGTATTTACGATTTAAGATTGGACTCAAAAATACCCAATCCTTACATAATCATTTAAAAATAAAGAAAGACCCTTTTACATGAACCCTCGCTTGACCTTACCAAATAGCACTCAGCAAATTCAAACAAACAAAAAAATTATGTTATTGCTTAAATAACTACTCAGAGTTATTTAATTCAAATCGTGATTCATAAGTCAAAATGCCGGAATGGACATTACAAATATATGCTACATTACCCACTCACGCGCATAAAACCGCGCCTCTATAACCTTCTTCCTATATTAAAAACCTCTACATACGAAAAAACTTGCCGGAATCCAAAAAAATTGTTGAAAAATTGAAAGTGTCGATCGTATTCTGCGTTAATTGGCTGGTTATAAGAAATAGATATTCGGACAGTAAACCTCATTAGTGCTGACGGCTTTTTATCGCTCAATAGGATTTTTATTAACGTTTGCCCACTCTCCGCCTGCACACAATTTTTCTGGGCCTTATCCAGTCGTACGTAACATTATAAATGCCAATGTGTGTGTGTTTGTTCGTCCTTCTTTCACGTCAAAACAGAGCAACGGATCGACTTGATTTTTTGCACAGATAGGGCCGGAGAGTAACATATTACGAGTGAGCTATTTTTTATGAGGGAATTCCTTCGGGATAAATTCTTTCACGGGCGAAGACATAATTTTAATACAAAACTTTGAATTATAATTATTATTAGGATATTCCTAGTCAATAATATTATTTGATTGAGCTATGAACATACAATTTCATATAATTCAATATTGAGTATGTATTGCATTAATTAAATTTAAAATACGACTCTGTAGGTCAAAAAGTAACAATAAAGTAGTTATATATTAGTAGTTATACTTAGTTTCTTTTATTTGTTTCTTGCGATTAACTATTTTTAAGGTTCCATGCATATAGGATCACTCTTGTGTCTGTCTGTCCGTCTGTAACAGATTATTTTCTCCGAATCTACAGACCGAAAACAGATAAAATTTTAACGAAAATCCTGTCTGTGAAAACGGTACGGAACGTGCAATTTGAAACTTGACCAAATTAAAAAAAATTTTTTTTTGATCCTGTAGGTAGGATTTGTGTTGAATCGGTATTACAGCATAACAAAAATTATTTTATAATTTTAATTATCTCCATTTACGTAAGTGGAGATAAAAAATATCGTAAATACATTATTTTCGTTTGGTATGTGCAATAAAGTTGTGCCCGTGAAACCGGTGCCAATAATCCGTGACCCGCAAAGAGTTGACGTCAATGACTTGATGGACACGACCTCATGTACTCTTCGCAGAAAGCAACAAGGTGAGAAGGTGTCATGAAAAATATTATTATAAATTTTATCGATATAATGTGTTTAATATGGATACATACTTTTGTTTTTAAGAAAAATATACCTACCTAAAAGCTAGCTATAGGTAGGTACAGTCACTAAGCAAATATTTTCCTGTTTTTAACCGACTTTAAAAAAACGACTTTCTCAATTCGTCGAATTTTTTTTATGTATGTTCTCCGATTACTTGAAGACGCCTGGACCGATTTGGAAAATATTGTTTTTGTTTGAAAGGGTATACTTTCCAGGTGGTCCTATGGTCATCAGGTCAGGATATGATGATGGGATCCTGGAGAAATCCAGAACTCTTCAAATTTTTTTGGCACGCTTGAAGCGATTTGGGTATTTTTTTTATAGTGACTTGTGCATTTGCTACACTTTTTTTTAAAAGGCAAATTATTTCAAAAAGTATGTTATGAACTCTAAAACTAAGTATATGGATCGGGTGGAATAACCATTAGGTAAGTATCTTACTTTTCAGTTTCTTGAATTGAAATTCTGTGCAAAAAGTGCCATAGTTTCAAAACATATAGCCTTATTTGCAATTCACCATTCCCTTTGCGAATATCATTGTGTTTAATTACTATAATATCATGTGTATTCCAATCGATGTGTGATGAAGGGTGTCATTATAGAATCGTTTTGTAGAACAAGACAATAGTGAGCGCCGAACCTTGAGATTCTTGACGAGACGAGAGAGGAATGTGTCAGTCTCACGACCTGCCCTGTGCACTGTGTACCACATTCGTACTTTGACATTATCCTTATAAGGATCGATAATCGATTTATCTTGCATCGATTCAGCTTGAGTATAATCGATTATAACCATAACTTGAGTAAAGAATCTATCTATCCCAAGAGATATAGAAAGAAAGATTTCGCTTCTTTTATATTCAACATAACTTTCATACATGCTCGGCGATTGTGTGTAGGTATACTTTTAATATTGCCATCGATCAACATATTTTTATATGTTCAATAATGGATAAAATTTTACATCCGTAATATTGTAATGAGGTTTATGGCAGGTACCCTTTGTTGACCGGACTATAATTTAATTTCTATAATAACTATTTTAAGTTTTGGAAATTATATTGCAAATAATAGAACAATGTCTGTTTTTATGTCGCCATCCTCGGCTTTCAAAATTCTTATTTTATTTCAATAAAGTTACTAAAGCAGTATTCTAATTATAGTAACAAATCTTGATTAGCGAGAAGACAATAGCTTCACTTCACGCTTTAAGAGTAGTTGAAATGTTAACCAAAACGTCCCTTGAGAACTAAGTGGAAATATTAAAATTGAGAAATACTTACTAATTATATTGATACATTTAAGTAGGTAATGCGAATTAAAAAAAATATCCATTAGCCAATTATTATAATTATCGATGCAAAGACTTTTTGGCCACTGACTATATCCTTCAACAATTCAATTTATCAAATACAAGTCTTAGTTGCAAGTGAGAAAGTAAGCTAATTTTAGGCAATATAGAAAAAAAAATTTTTGCTACTGAACTAAAAATTACCAGGGGATTATAAATCACTAGAATTAAGTGAGCATCACTAGTGGCCTATGACTTACTGCAGTATCTATATATAAAAATTAAATCGTAACTCGCTTCGTGTCTGATCCTGAAAATATCGGGATGCTCTTTTTTAAAGGTCATTAAGCTGTGTTAAATAACAATGTAACTAAAGGAAGTCATTCAAATAAAAATTAAAGTAGAAGAAAACGTACGCATCATCTAGTTTAAAATAAAAAGAAAATTTAAATTAACTTACCTTAAATACTATTTTGTCCTTTTCTTCCATTTCGGTCTCCAAATATACAATACTGAAAAAAACAATAAAAATAATTTTAACATTTATAACTAATATTTTATAATAACACTTCAAAATTTACATAGACTAGACTTTCCGCCTCCGGCTTCGCCCGTGGATATATTGGAACAATATAAAATATAGCCTGTGTCACTCAGGGATATCGTAGCTTTCTTTTAGTGAAAGAATTATTAGAATCGGTTTAGTATTTTTGAGTGAATTCATTACAAACAATAATACAAAAAACAATTTTACCTCTTTATTATATTAGTATGTACTTATAGATAAATCATAATATTCATAATGTCAAGCGTGAGTGCTGCATTTACATATATTATTCTAGTTTACGGTTCCGTAGGAGAGCAAAATGTATTTATGATTTTCAAAATCTAAATTTTATAACAAAGCTTAATGACTAACTCGTAGCCTACTTTTAGCGACCTAAATAGATACATTATTGACATTGATTTCTAGTTATGTAAATGTTTCTTGCGCCGTGTTCACACATTGACGTGAAGATTGACATTATTACTCGTTTGGACACGTTGAAAGAATGAAGGATGAAAGATTGACTAAAAAGGTTTATATGTCTGCTGAATAAAAAGGAAATGCTGGCAGAGGACGACCTAGGTGTACTTTTATTGATTATATAAAAAATGTATAAACGATGGAAATATTAAAAGTACACACAATCGTCGAGCATGTATGAAAGGTATGATGAATATAAAATAAGCGAAAGAGGTATGCCAGCATCGTAACAAATGGCATTCGATTGTCTCTGCCTACGCCTTTTAGGATAAAAGGCGTGATGACAGATAGATAGATAGATTATAAATTAATAAAGTACATACCTAAAAATAGTAAGACTCGTAATAAAAAATGCATGTGGAATTAGTAAATCATTACTTTTTTCCAGTTACATTTTTTTATGGACATTTAAATGATAATGGAATAAGTATGGGATGATTTAATGGATGTAGATGGTTAGCAACACATAGCGGACGCAATTTCAAGCTAACACCGTATTATATCATTATGCAGTAGGGTGAATCAACTTTTAAGACACTCCTTTTACGAGAAAAAATCACACTGACATTAAAAATATTTTGGGCTAATATATGATAAACTTCAGCATAATTCGTTGTAAAAATTATTACATTTTTCTAATTTAGTACGTGCCGCGATGTTTGGGCTAGATTAATTGAGTTTTATGCAAAAAATTGTGTCTAAGGTAAAAAATTCCATCCCCTGCGTTACTATTTAGAAACGTTCTTTCGAGAAATTAAACAAATAATTTATACATACAAAAAAGTAATCATTTATTGGAACTTATATGCAGTCTTTTTTCATAATCAGCGTTATTTCTTTAATGTTACATAAAAAGTTATACATAGTTTAAATTCCACTGCGTTACTTTGAACACATTTTAACACTTAACTTTAACATAAATCTTCTTAAAATCAATTAGTGTCCAACACCATAAACTTTTGAATGTCTTAAACTTCACTTACACTCAACCCAACAGGTATTATCAATAAAGTAAAGTAATTTATTAAATTATCTTCCTCAGGCTAAGAATTAATCTGGGGACACATTGGTAACGCAAGAGAAAAAAATGGTAACGCCTGAGAATATTAGGCAAATAGGTATTCTTGAAATATTTTTCTTTTAATACCAACACTACTTTTAAATAAAATTACATCTTAATTATTAACAACATACCTAATAGCTAAAGACTAAGCACTAAATTGAGATCTGATGAATACTAAGTCAGTCATTTACTTCTTCTCGAACACATTAATCGACACTATAAATTCGTAATAAATCCGATGACCTTTTCTAATTATATGTGGTGTTGGCAATTTCTGGATAATATCATCATAATGTAAGAGATATCTTTATCACCCATTCGGAAGCGTTTAGCATTTTCATCTTCAACTATCAAAACATTACCTTCACTTCTCCGTCTTCCTTCACATCCATTAATGCTTTCGGGATTTATTAACATATACCTTAACTAGCAAGAAATCATCAACACCAATCTTTGAATCTTTGGCATAACTTGAGCTTGGGTTGTTCTTCTTCTGAGGAAGGATTTCTTCGTATATACTTTTGCGTTTGATGTTCATGTTCTTCAATTCCTTTGTAAAATCTAGGATATTTAGTGCTGTTGTATCAAAATCTTCTGTCTTGTCCTGAGTAGAATCTAAAGCTTCTTCGGGTTTAAGCATTCACAGACTTCTATTCTTCCATAATAGCCCGTTCCACAAAAACAGCTTAATTCCCTGTATTTTATTGTTCCGTAACAACCCGAAAATACTTGGTGAACTTTTATAGTGCCAATTAGTCGTGGAATATTGTTGGTTAGAGCTTTCTGTTGATTTTCGATCTCTTTTTCGTCAATCAGATACAATTTTATTTTGCTGATGTTTTTAATCTTGTTATAAAATTGTAAAACATCAGCAATGTCTTGAACGTAAACCACAATGTTGTCCGCAGATCTCTCAAGGAAACCACCAATCCATCTTCCGGCCCATTTTCCGCTTTAGTTTCTCATTTTCTAGCTTTAACTTCTCGTTTTCTCTATACACTTTTGATCTGTCCTTTTTTACTTTATTCCTTTCTCGTCTTTTTACTGAAATAGCGATTGGCCTGCCTGGTGGAGTCGCACACGCAGGATTTTCTGGTGGTGGTGTGGATGGTGGAGGCGTCCCATCGTGAATGTCCAATGCAAAGTCTGATTGTGGTGAATCTGGAGGTGTATTTTGTAAAATATTTTAAGGGTCTTTTTCCGCTTTTCTGACTCCTGTTTTCATATTCTCCAAATCACTCTGGCATTATATTTCCTTGGCCTCTTCATGCTTATCCGGGTTTTTCTTTAATCGTTCTCTATATCGTTTCTGCTCTTCTGCTGCACTAAGAGGCATTTTTTTTTGTCTTCAATACAACTAGAATCTGTAAAAGTAAGAAAAATCTCCTTAAAATAGTTAAAATTGCTTTCTAAAAGTTAAATTAGTTTAGTTTAGATCGTATCTAGTTTATATAAAAGTTAAAAATAAGTTAGAGTGCAAGTCAAACTGTAAATGTAATGCATTTAGTCCGTATGGAGTAGCCCATACATTCTCTGGTGTTACTAGTAACTCAGTAGAATATTATAAGAAATATCAATATTATTCAAATTGCATGAAATAAATAGCAATTTAAAGATATTGGCCTTAAAATCAGACCAATATGTCATTGATTTAAAGTAATAATAACAAAATATTAATAAAACTTACCAAGATTTTGGCGGTAACTCAGTACACCGACAATAAACCCACGCACACTACTCTAGAGCTCGTAGCAAACTGGCGGGTGATCGGAGCAAGTTTGACCTTGTTGAAGGATGGATACTAAATTCTAGACACGTGCAAATCATACTGCCGTGTAACTAGCGCCATTACTTTTTTGTAGACTCAAACTATAATGGTAACGCAGTAGATATGATTTTTTAGTCAGAGTTAGGGACAAATATAATATTAAACTTTAAATAAAATTTGTTTATCAAAAATTTTATAAGGATACTATAAAAGAAAGCTTGATTCATTGTTATCCTAAAAACAACGTAAAAACACATGCTTCTTATAGGATTTATTAAAGTTATTGCAAAGAAACTATGGTCATCTGGCATCGGGGACACAATTTATTTGTATGAAAGTCATTTTTCATCAACTGCGTTACCATAGAAATTGTTTAATATTTGAATAAATCAAATTGAAAAATAATATTAACAGTATTGTTATAGCTCTATTTTTACAAATAACGTAAGTTGTTTTTAAATAAAAGTATATTATCATGTTTTTTTATAACATTATTAGCGAGGACAGGAAAGGAGTGCCTAAAAAGTTGATTCACCCAGTACCTACATGTGAGACAAAAATATATTTTGAATTTGAATATAAAAATAGGTTTTGTCAATATCTAACAATTCTGTCATTCAATATGATATAGGATCCGTTTATTACTATAAATGAGATATAAATAAAGCCCTTAGCCGTAGAAAATTTTCAGTTATTACATTATGTGATAAAAGTCGTGAAATAAATAATTGGTACATCACTAAATGCTAGGCTTATTAATTACACAATTTATGCAAAGATATACCGCGTAGGAATTTAAAATATGGCTCGACCTCGCCAATTGGTGTTTTTGTTGTGTGCGGCGCTACTTAATTAATAATAAATAATTAATCAAGTCTTTTTATAAATATATTATTTATAACATTATTATTTAATTAGGTATTTATCAATATCTTGTCTAGATTTGGATTGGATGACAAGAAATAACCAAAATTAATTAGCCAAGTTGCGTATACGGCTCGCGCGCTTAGGGTTCCGTTTATAGTTTTATAAGAGAGGCCCTATATTCCCTGTTTTGTTCAAAATTTTAGACTGAGTAGTTTCGGAGATTAGGTCAACGGGACGGACGGATTTAAACTAACTTCCCGATGTGAAAAAGCATAGTTCAGAATTGGATGATAATGCAATATTATTAACAATAAAAGGTAGAATTTATGTTTTTAATTACAGACACTAAGTTGGTACAGTTTATTTATTTGTATGAAGTGATAAACATACATAACCATTATTATTTCAATATGAATTCTAACCTCAAAATGTGCAATAACTATCTTCTTGATATAGCTAGAACCTAATGCATCAGCCAACCGCATATGCCACTATTTGCCAATGCCATTCGATGCTGAAGACACTTTAGCTTTGCAAGTTGACCGCAATGCTATTATTTGGTTATACGGTAAATTGCTTCAGGAATTGGAGTGTGAAAATATCGTGTACATTGTACGTAGGTAAAGTATTTAGCGGTTTCTCAAATATTTACACTGCCTAGCAATGACGTACTGCCTTGGGAGTAAATTGGCAGAAAATATTTTTCTTACAACCGAGAGGTCCCCCACAAATGCTGTTCACTCGTTTTCTGCCAGCTGGTAGTAGAGGTTTTTTTTTCTTTTAAAGCGCCTCAGCGGCGTACCGACAAGCGTTGGACCCCTACTCGACAATAAGAACTTGTATAGGGGGGCTCAGACTACACGAAAAAGAGGTATTCTGCCGGCAAGTGCTTACAACCACTTTCTGTCGCCAACTCTCTACCTAATAAATGAATATGCTCACACCTTGCCATACCTAGGTACATATTTGGCAAGTCGATATCCTCTTTCGCCTCATTCAAATTCTTTTATTTATTTATTTCAAAAAGTTTATTAAAGATATATCCCCACGACTGATCATCTCCTCTCCTACTACATCATCTTTCACTCCGCATTATTCTCTAATGACATCGTTCCGGATGCGGTCAATACGGTTTATATCACACATTCTACGTAAAGACCGCATTTCCACTGCATTTATTTTATTTTCATGCTTCTTATTCCATACCCAAGTCTCGCTTCCATAAGTAAGTGATGGAACTAAAACAGCATTATGTATATTAATTTTACATTTAGTTGTAAGTTGTGTATTTCTGCATACATTGTTTAGTCCACCAAATACCTTGCTTCCCGCTTTCACTCTCCTTTCAATTTCCTTATATACTTCTCTGCATTATGAACGTCGAAGAAAGTATAGAGCAATCTAATGTTTTCTGTTTAGTACGGTTTCTAGTAGTATCGTTATTCTAAGCTTCAAACTATGCCCTTATAGTACTTATTGTACCTACTAACTTTTAAACAGAATATTACTTGATAGTATCATTCTCACGACCACTATACAGGGAGCGGAGCATTATGTATACTGTCTTAATTGGTCCTTCCAATTAATATGCAGAAGCAATTCTAAAATTACATAAAACCGTTACAGTCAAAGGTTGTTGCGAGATAGCCATGTTTTGATTGAACCACAACTTTTCTATTAAATTTTGTTACAAATCATATTGTTTCGTTTCGAAACGGAAACCCTGACAAATGTTACTAAACCTGTTCGCTTAATATGCAAATGTGATGATGTACGGACCATTCTTCGTATTGTATGTCGTCTGCAATGTGAAGTCTTGCATATTATTTTGAAAATATTTTGGTACAACTTGACAGAACTAGTTCCTGGCAAGCTATTAAAATATTGACTTCATGAGTTCAAGTTAGTCGCAAAATATCTTAGTTTTTATACTTTCTTTATTGAATGAAACGATAAATGAAGTTTTAGTAAAATAGACCGTTTTTTCTACTATTTATTTCATAATTTAAACTGTCTTATGGAAAATGTAGCAATTTAAATCTTTTAATATCAAAAAGTATGTCAGGATCGTAGCAAATGACATTCGATAGTCTCTGCCCGCCCCTCTTGGAATAAAAGGCGTGATAATATATCAATAATCCAGTCCAGCGACACGCGAACCAAATAACCAATAGGTTTATCACTATCACTGGAGTACTCCGCCTCATCTGTTTCTGACCTTTGCACAGAAAAAGCTACTGAACATTTTGTTGCGGTTTTCACTATTGCATAGGTTAATTCATCGGGAAGATTTACGAGTATCATGTATAGGAGCTGAGCATTAACAGTATAAGTGAATCAAGTCGGGGAAAAAGTTACCCCAGAAAGGTTTTATGACGTATGCTGTCTAATCCGTCAGAGATGTAACATAATGATGTAGGAAAGAATTGTGTAGAATAAAGTTATCTACAAATAAAATAAATCCATCTCTAATGGGTTATAAGCGTATTTATGTAGGTATTCATATTGTTGTAAACCCATATTGTACACGTTCGCTAGTCTATATCTATACTAATATTATAAAGAGGAAAGATTTGTATTTTTGAGTGTGTGTATGTTTGCAATGAATAAACTCAAAAACTACTGTGCCGATTTCAAAAATTCTTTCACCATTGGAAAGCTACATTCACCCTGAGTGACATAGGCTAATTTCTATTTTCAAAAAATTTGGGATCTTTACTAAAACTCCAATAATGTAACTCAAGGTGTAAAAAAATGACCTAAGAAATTCCTTAGCATCGCGTGCGCTGCGAAAACTATTGATGATATAGAGGTAGTGGTAGTGGTAGAGGGTAGGTGTAGGGGGAGGAGTAGAGTAGGGGTAGGGGTACGGGTAGGGGTGGGGGTAGGTATAGGGTATATTTTATTTTATTCGTAAATATCCACGGGCAAAGCCGGGGGCGGAATGCTATAGTTAATATAATAAAATGCATCAAATATGTTACAAATGTACAAATTATTTTGTACTATTTAGAAATCGTACTTCCTCTGTTCCGACATTGGCTCTATGGCCACAGTCGGAACATTATGTGGAAATTCACCTATCCGTAAACATTACAAAATAACTGATGAGTTCATACTATCCGCTTCCTTAAACAGTCTAATTACGGTTTAATTACAAGTGCATTTTAAGGTCTAGATTACTCTAGATTAATATCATTTAATACTTATTATTCCTCATTTTATCAGCCGTCAAGTAGATGCCAGATTTGCATAGAAATAAGGTATACGATTCAATTTTCTGACAATTTTTGTAAGTAAAATTAAGGAATAACATGGGTCTATCTATACCTATCTACAGTTCCGGTATACAACGAGGGCAACCCTTACAGGGGAGGGGATCACGATCAAGTGGGGACCTATATCGAACTAGAAAAGTTGCTCTTGGAAGTTTTTGAAATGTGGCAGGTAATATAATTTCCCCTAGGGTTTCCCGGATAAGACACTCTTATGTCACTCTCCGGACCTCCAACTATTTTTGTACCCAAATCGCTTCAAGTGTGCCTATAAAATTTGAAGAGTTCTCGACTTCTCCTGACCTGATGACCATGGACCACCTGGAAAGTATACCCTTTCAAACAAAAAAAAAATTCCAAATCGTTCCAGGCGTCTTCAAGTAATCGGGGAATATACATAAAAAAAGATTCCGACGAATTGAGAACCTCCTCCTCCTTTTTTGAAGTCGGTTAATAAAATCACGTCGATCTGTTACTATTTTTTTAAAGAAAGAAAGACAAACAAACAAAGAAACATATTTTCGCATTTATAATATTAGTTATTACGATAGAATTAAGATGTAGGATATTTTTTCCATTGTTGCTAAATGAGAAATTGATAATTTGATCTAAGTTGATATAATCAAAGTAATGTAAGATTTCTTGATAATTACCTAAATTAGCACTTAATTATGATATTAAGTATTTACAGTTAGACTAGACCATGTCCGGCGGCGACGTTATCATACCAAGTCTATCAATAATCTTTCAATTTGATGCTAGGGTAATTATCTTGTAACTGATGAGGCGTGATGAATTAAACAGCTATATAGATTTGAGCGTACATTATGGAGATCATTTTCGATCCACATTATATATTACACCTATGCAACACAATAGAAAAAAGAAAAACTCAATGAAATGTATTTGTGAAAATGTTTTTTTTTTCAACAACCTAAACAAAATTATTTATAATAATTTATTGGGAATTCTGTATTAAAAATATGTATCGTTGCTAGAAGTGGACACTGTTACGTTTATCTGGCCACACAGCAAATTATGGTGTGTTTGTTAGATAATCTATATAAATCATAGCTATACCTATGCCTGCCAATTCCTGGCCCGTCGATGTATTGTTAGACATTGCTAAGACATCACTAATTTAAGCTGAACTAATAAACTAATAATAATAATCCATTTTACGTCTATTATCCAAGATAAATATCCCAGGCTTAGACACGTACTAAATCAATGTCCTCTCTGGCCGGTCATCCGTTGCACAACTATTATTAAAGTTACATAATCGAGGCTGCATCTTCATAGTTCACTTTGGTCCACTCTAGTGCACACAATGATGCCAAACACGTTCTGATTACGTGATTGATGGTCCAGGAGGTATATTTGATCTAATCTTTTCATAACTAAACCTCCTCGAAGTTGTGGCATCGTATAATTATTTAATCTGTGCTTCTTTTGAGAACTATAACAAATAAAAAATATATTTTCTATTTTACTAGCTTTCCGCCCCCGGCTCCTAACATTATGGTCTAGAGTTTATAAATTCAAAAATCCAAAAAGAAACGTTAAAAAATGCAATTTTCTAAAAACTTTTCTAAATTTTCTTTCCCTAAAAACCTAATTCGGACTATTACGAACATTTAAAAATTAACCAAATCGGTCCAGCATTACATTTTTATTATAAGACTGAAAAGTGGTAGATAACTACTGAAATGTCAACAGTTATAACTAGATGTTGTCATGGCTTTTGATAGGATTTTTTTTATTTCTACAGTATTCTACAGAATCCTCTTTCTAAGATACCTATCGAGATGACAAAACAACAACAAAAGCAGAGTCTAAGTCAGTATACCCAGACCAACTATAATTCCTGAACATTTTATCCAAACTCATTCAGCCGTTTCGAGCCTATTCTGGACAAATATTGAACAGAGAGAGTTACTTTTATAAACTTCATCTTGGTATTAATTTTTAAGAGATTTTTCAGGGGGTGAAAAAGTTTGCATTGCAAATCTCTACAAGTACAGTGGTAATATGTGGCAATAAATTTATGAATTGGATACATATTCAGATACCTACCGTAGTTCTATAACTTGTAAGTGAACAATTTTTGTAAATGGCTCTTTCCAAGTTCACAAAACGCAATGAAGGTAAAAGTTTTAGTTGATCTAAATAATACCGTAATTATAATAGCTATACGATAAAAGTCAATCCTTTTTGTCATAAATTACCCAACTAATGAAATGCGTAAGTAAATTTGAATATAACGAGATAAAAACTACAGATTTAAAAGCTCTAAGTGGCCAATTTAACCTTCGGAACAATATTGGCCTGTGAAGTACCATATATGGAATGATTATCACATCATTGCGATGTTAGGGTCACGGAAAGTGAAAATTAAGAATCAGTTAGGTTCTCACCAGTTCTCATAGCAAACAATTTATTTTACATACTAGTAATATTGTAAAGTACAAACGGATGTGAATGGTTTGAACAGAAATAACAGTCTCTTGGGGCAGTGGCTTCAAAAATATTGCATACCACGCGACGCGGGTGAATGAAATTGTCTGGCAAAGCTCAAATAAAAGACATTTGCTTTAGTCTCCAACTATGATAGGTTATGATATGCTATATGAACGACATTACATGAATATTTTATAGAAAGATAGACAAGAAAATTGAAAGGAGAGTGAAAGCGGGAAGCGAGGTATTTGGTGGACTAAACAGAAATACTAAACTATGCAGAAATACACAACTTACAACTAAAAGTAAAATTTATATAGGTACATAATGCTGTTTTAGCATAGATTGGAATAAGAAGCATAAAGGTAAGATGGAAATGGCAGTGGAAATGCGGTCTTTACGTAGAATGTGTGACATAAAGCGTATTGACCGCATCCGGAACGATGTCATTAGAGAAGTATGCGGAGTGAAAGATGATGTTGTGACTAATATGAAGAGAAGTAGTTAACGCTGGTTTGGACACGTTAAAAGAATTAAAGATGAAATATTGACTAAAAGGTTTATATGGTTGAAGTGAAAGGAAATCCTAGCAGTGAACGACCTATTATTGAACATATAAAAAATGTATTGATCGATGGAAATATTAAAAGTACACACTATCGCCGAGCATGTATGAATGAGATCGTATTAAATGGCATGCGATTGTCTCTGCCAACCCATCTTGGGATAAAAGGCGAAGAAATATTAAAAAATTTGCTCAAACCCGAGATTGTCTATAATGTGAGTAGGATCACCACTGGACTAAACATGTTTTAAATATCTACATTACCTACTTTTTTTATTATACACACATTATATAAAACAAAGTTCCACATAATGTTTTTTGACTGTTTTCGGGCCAATCTCACATTATTGGAAAATTTAGAAATAACTAATGTTTTTTTAATTACTGTGACTCACAATTGCAATAAAAATACGCGAGAATACATAATGCAAGAGTGCTTACCTACTACTTGGCCTAAACAAGGCACTTGTTATATGAATATTCAATCAATAACATTTACCTACCTAACAATACATTGTAGAGGTAGCGTGTTAATTTTGTTTCTATTTGCTCAGAACTGAACAGGAACCAGACGGGAAATTGCGAAAAAAATGTTTACATTAAAACTTAGCTAGATATATTTCAACCCAAGCGAAACTTTTCCCGTACAATTACGTAATTTTAATGCATATTAAGTGTAATAACTCCGAGTAATCTCACTTAATGCACCAAGAAATTAGTTAGATTAAAGTTTCAGGAACCTACGACGAGTAGGTAACCACTAGCCTTCCGCGTGCATTTAATTGACTTCATCTATTGCAGAAATTGATTCAATACTGAAAATAGGATTGCAATGTTTAAACAACAGCTGTCTTGGGAATTAAAATAAACTGAGCATAGGTACAACATAGTAATATATTTATCTGTTCTATTTTTGTGTTATGGCTCCATCAGGGTTTTGATGATTTCGCCAATGTCAAGTATTAAAGACGTTATAGTATATCAATATGCCGATTAACCGGTATCTAAGATGTTTCCCCCGAGTCTGATATGTCTTATTAATCACAGACTAATCTCCTATCATGTCACGACGGAACGCGTGCGTTGGTCGCCATGATATGACGTAGAATCGTAATATATTTACTATCCTACCTAATCCTATTTAATATCACTATCATCACTACATATTATAAAACGAATTCCCTCTTCGCGTCTGTCTGTCTGTGACCTTTTCACGCTGAAATTACTGAACGAATTTTGTTGCGGTTGTATATGGGAAGGTTTGCAAGTATTAAATATGGACCTATCATGTATAGATGCTGAGCATTAACAGTATAAGTGGATCAAGTCGGTGGAAAAGTTAGCACCAGTGAGTTTTCATGGCGTATGTTGTCTAATCCGTCTAATGTCTAATCTAAGAAAGAATTGTGTGGTATAAAATGATCTACAAAAAGTCCGCGGTGGCATATATTATATCTAATAGATAGATAATTTAGAAGTAATCTATAAGT
Organism: Nemapogon koenigi; assembly: GCA_963924495.1. Classification (NCBI taxonomy): domain Eukaryota; kingdom Metazoa; phylum Arthropoda; class Insecta; order Lepidoptera; family Tineidae; genus Nemapogon; species Nemapogon koenigi. The sequence goes on along the minus strand of OZ004630.1, from coordinate 4,375,643 downwards.
AACCGGTAAGTAACCTAAGCGTATTTATAAAGGCATTCAAATAGTTGTAAAAGAGATTCTAATTTGATTTTAATAATAAACGCTTTTGTGTAAATTACTACCTAGCAGTGCAATTTTTAATATTTTCTTTTTTTTGTAGGTCCACTAAAAAGGTGTTATATATCTTAGTAAAAGTTTAAGGGGGGAAATGGTATTGGCACATTATCCACAACGCATATAATGAAACAGTTATGTACACCGTTTTTAACCAAAGATTAAAAATATTTGTATTTTTCCATTTCAAAAATTATAGGGGCCAAAGGTAAAAAAATTGCCTATTATATGTTTTTTTTTTTCCTTTAGACTAGTAGTATAAACAAATTGTGGTAAATATCTGCTTATCTTGTTATAAATCTTAGTAAATAAATAAACAAAACAAAAGACAACTTACAATTAAAAAAAAACAATGTCTAACACGTCACAGACAAAATGTACAATCAAACTATATTCTTTTTCAAATAACACTAACTTTAAGTTCCAACTTTAAAATTATTCGAATTTAACCGCTAAAAGTTCGCGGGAAACCGGTTGCTATGGCAACACTAGATAACATGCGCACACGGCGTCGCTCGGACGTTGACTGCACATAGCCGCCTACCGTTTCAGAAAGCGAGAGGAAGAGCCTTCCAACTTCCAAGCCAGTTTTCGTTGTTGGAGGACGAGAGTTTTTTATTAATCCGACATTGATTTGTTGTACAAACCCACGTGCATCGTGCATATTACGACTATTTTCAATTAACTTATAGCTAATCAGAAATGTTGGCTTTCCTTGTCCTTACAGCTCATGGAAGAGCATTAAGTAATACCAAGATTCAAGTAAATATGACCAGAAAAATATGATTGCCTGTAGAAACTTTTCCACCCCAGCTTTCTTCCCTTTGGGGTTGACTTTTGACAAACGCCAAAATATGTGTTTCATGAAATTGTATCGTAAAGTTTCATAGAAAAACTGTTAAAAAAAATCCATAGAGGTACAAACTTTGCTACCTTATTTCTCCCCTTTTGTTTCAGAATTTCATCCCCTACCCACCCCTTCTCTGCTGTCCTTGACTTTTGAGACATCCGGACATCCGGTATATTTCACAAATGAATGGTCATATAAATCACCACTCTAAATCACTATTGCTATGAAAGAAAAAAAATAGGTAGGTACATTGCCTACGTTAAAGATTTTTTTTATATTTTATAAATATATATGTACGAAACATATTTGTGGTTTTGCCAAAACCGTGAGGCGTGAGGGTCGCCTGTCTTTGTCTAGACAGTTAGCCAAGTTGGGCAAGCCAAAGTGCCAAAACTCTTATTTACTCCACTCTTTAAACTAAAACAAATACCACGAGCCTTGACCTAAAAAAATGATCAGATTTTTGGCACACTTGTTCCTTAGGACCCTCTCAAAAATCCCCACCCCTTAGTGTCCACTTCCCGCTACCCCCTTAAATGTCTCTGACGGCGGCATTGTCAATGATTTTTTTTACTAAATTATCAGTTATCTTTAATTTCTATAAAAACGAGGGAAGTTATGACAAAATGAAATAGCAACGTAATAATATTTATATACGAGTATATAGCTACAAAACAAGACAATAATTCAATTTTGTAGGTGCATATGTTTATCGTTATATTTCGGAAACTATAAATCCTATCGACATGAGTAAGTACCATTTTATAGTCAATTTATTGAGGATCATTTTATCTCTATCACAATTTTTTTCTAGTTCAGATAGTTTTTGTCTAGGGGTGGGGACTGGGGACGAAGAAGCCGACAGTTCAGGGGTGGGGACTTTTGAGGGTCCTAAGGAACACGTGTGCCAAAAATCAGAACTACCTTTTTTTAGGTTGCGCTTAAAATATCACTAGGCTTAAAAGTACATAATATGTACTTACTTATAAATGTTTCGGCTATTACAGTTTGCATTTCAGCTATGGTATATTCTGAAATATGTCACTTTCCATTATTTGATAGGTTATTGTCTGCCTACCTAAACATACAGAAGTAAGAGTGTACTTACTTAGTTTAAGAAAAAAGAAAACCAAAATTATTGTCATGATTTTTATTTCATAATAAAACTCACATTACAATTTAAACTCTGAAAATATATCTACTCTATAACTAAGACTAATCTACAGGAAATACAGTATTTTCTACTCCATTTCATACAAAAAAGTTCCCATCAGTATGCCATAATATCTTAAATCTAGGGTGATGCAATAAATCAAAACTGGTTACTAAGCTAAATAAAAAACTCATATAGGTAAATAAGTAAATAACTGTATATAAAAATAACTGGACAAGTTAAAAAAACATATTAAAATTATTTAATTAAAACAAATGATATGATGCATTCTTGTGGCGTTCAGCACAGTGTGCGACTCGCGTGTAGCATAAAATTAAACTATACCCTGGTCATTGAGACCTGACAATTGGCATAGACAACAAAAGAACAAAAATGTTAAATCTATGCCAAGTTCCAGCTTACAATAAAACAGGATTACATTAAATATTTTTACAAAAGAAAAAGCTGACAGAAAAGTAGCCAAAACAAGTATTAGTACAGAAATAGAATTATAAAATATTAGTATAATTAGCATTGATGCATTAAAACATTGTATTAATATTAATAAAGGTAATTTATTACCTTTGAAAAGATAAAACTTAGAAAAGGAAAGTTGATAACACTTATCACTGATAATAAATTCTTTTATACAAACATAAATAAATCCTATTTCTACAAATAGATACAGCACCAAATCCAATAAGGAATTTAAATTATATAGTGTTCACGACTTGATCAAAGCATTTTGCTACAAATTGCTCTTTTTCATCAAGTTTGTTAGAATCTGTGTCTTGATGGCAGGTCAGCATCGCTTCTTGTAGAGCATTGAGGGCTTCCGAAGTGAACCTCTTACCTTTAAGATGGGTAATAACCGATGCTTCTCCGTGGAAACCAGATTCAACCAACCCGGGAGGAATATTCAGCGTGACATCATCAATGAGTCCCTTTTCCACAGACATAGTGATGACCAGCTCTTGAGTGGCAGAGTACACTTTGCTGGGCGCGAGTAGTTCTTGTGGCACAGGGAACGAACGGCTTACAGTAAATACTGGAGTTCTGCCATAGCACCAATCCCATGTTTGTAGCTCATTCTTTATTTCATTGACACCTGTAAAATAATTAGTAAATCAATTAAAAGGCATTATGACTCTATTCTGGTATTGGAAAGAATTCATTTTTAATAAAAAGTTCCTGCTTCATCCCTCTAGACTTTCAAACTCACTTACTAGCAATATCTAGCAGGCCTATGTGATTGGATACCAACTCCATTCATGTTGGAGGCAAATTATCTTGGAGGAATCTGTACTAATGTTATAAAGAGGTAAAGTTTGTATGTATGTAGGTAACCTCTGGAACTACTGAACCAATTCTAAAAAATCTTTCACTAATAGAAAGTTACGCTATCCCTGAGTAATATTGGCTAACTTTTGAATATGATCGTAGGTGAAGTCAGGGTTTGGAAAGCTTGTTAGAAATAAAATAAACAATCACCTGGGAACCAATTCTCAGTAGGGTTGACATACTGGAAGCCCCGTTGCTTTGAGATCAGGGTCTCGCCTCCGTCTTCCAAGTGCAAGGCTGGCGTCCGAAGATATTCATAACCGATGGCCGTCTGGAGACTCTCCACTGTGATTCGGTTGTCCACATCAGACAGGTTCGCCACCGGGGAGGGTGTAGATGCCGTCGCATTCGTCTGTATGCCATGCTAATAACATTAAATGCCCTTAGGATACCATGATTTGGGATGTTGATGGAAAGTAGGAAGAGAAAAGGTTTGGGTATAGGAAATAAGGCTTAACAAAAGAGCATATTAGTAGAAAAAAAAGGATAAAAAAAATCACACACAAAGCAAAACAAAAAGAGGTTAATAACTTATTACTAATTCTTAATTACTGAAATGACTAGCACTTGTTTAATATGTAATCAGGACATTTTGCAGTTGTAAAATAGAACAAGAGATCTCATACCACACTGAATTGTAAGTTAATTTCTTAAAGTAACTACACAAAAATTAATTGGGAAAATAAATGGTATTTTTAAACTTGAATTGCATATAAACAAGTGGTCAGGTTAATTAAAACAAAATGTAAATAGATACATTTTAAACAAATGCATTGATGATTCAGTGTAGCTAGTTGTTGGATAGATACAATAAGGTGATCCAAGTGCGAGTGACCCCTGTATATGACCTCAATATAAAACAATATTCGTAAACTCTTATTTAAACATGTGTTAAATCCAGGTCATAGTATTGAAAACATATTATTGAGGAAGCAAATAGCCATTGTGTGATGAACAAAAAAAGATTTAGGTGGAAAAAGTTTAGAAACAAGAATACCCTGGGGCAAAATCATCACAGACAAATAATATCTATGAATTGAAGAAAACACCTGCATTGCCTTAGGTTTAAAACTCTTTATGGATAGAATCAATAATCACTAAATAAAACTTATTATCAAATATATAAAATAAGTAAATGTGTACTGACCTCGCGTTTAGCAAGCGCCTTGCTGAGATCTGACTTGTTTGCATTGACTAGAAGAGTGCAGTGATGATATCCAGTGAGGCGGCCAAGTTTTGCAGCTGTACCAGATACCTAGGATTCGGTTGTGTTAAGGGACAATATTGACTCTTGGGATACAATACAAGTTGTGACGATAGATAGATAATATATTATTTGGAAATGGATTTTGAACTTTTTAAAATACTAGCTTTTCTAACTAAAATTAAATAGAAGATTTTTTAAAATCAGTTCAGTAGTTTTAAAGATTACCCCCTACATCCAAACTTACAAACTTTACCTCTATAATATTAGTATTAGGTACATTAATACATCCATAAAGGCACAGACTATCCCCATATACTACAATCCTGACATTAATTAATTGAAACAGACATCTTAAATGATATAGAATTGATTAAAAAAATTGTAGAGTTTATAGAAAAGGATACTTTGTATTTATCTCTAATAATGATGTCTTCACGTTCATTGATGTCAGCCTTAATTCCAAATCCTCTGTACAAAGCTCTTGTGATTAATTCTAAGTTGTACTTCCTATTGTATCTATCACGGGGTGTGAAGAAGGTGACATTCAAGTTGCCTCTGTCATGGTACACAGTGCCACCACCACTGTTCCTTCTGGCAAGGGCTATCTCTTTCTCAGCCAAAAGAGGAATATTTGCTTCCTTCCAAGGATTCTGGTGTTTTCCAATCACAACACAAGGTTCATTCCTCCAAACCATCATGACATGATGTTTGCTGAAATCCATGTTTTTATACATCCAATCTTCAAATGCTAAGTTTGTAAAGATGTCATTAGACTGTGACATGAATACGGACTTGGTGATCTCCCCCTCTGGCACTGGCTCCTTATTTTCCTGAGACTTTGTAGAGTACTTATTGACTCCAGCCACAAGGTTGCGGGCACTGCTTCTTCTCGTGAACCCCACCATAACACATGCACCACTCATCACTATTTTACGCATTATTTGAGCCATGATTGCAATTCAAAATGGATACTTTTTTGTATGAAGTGTTGAAAAAGTCTTAAGTCCCAATAACTACACTAAGTCCCTTATGTAATAGTTCCTATGTTAAGTGCCCTAATGCGAGGCACCACAGGCACAGGCGTCGGTGTCGGCCGAGGAGAGGGAGATAAGGTACTCGTGGAGGGCGATTGTTTGATGCAGCCACTTCCAGGTTTGGTGCAGGGTGTTAATTCGATAACGAATCCCCAAACAGTCACGACAGTCACTTGGCATTCCTCCTCTGGTATGCAGAATGAAGGGAAAAAATCACAAGCCTGTGGAAATAAAGGTCAATGCGAGCGAACTGAGAGCTGCAATACTTGACTAAGTACACGAACTACTACAGATAATAATAATTGACGGACCAACTTCTGTTGGACGATCGCGCGAACAAACTGACTGGGGCAGCTGCCGTCGCCCCGTTATATTTACGCTGATAGCGATAAGCGTACGCGGCCTGCGAGGTCGGCTGGGGGCACTCGAAGTTCACTGGAGACGGCAAACAACCTGATAACGAGCACGAAGATGCCACGCGCACGCAGGGTACCTTATCTAGCTCTACTTACAGGCTTACAGCTTTATATTATTCATTTTAGATTGTATCGTCGACCGCCGTATTACTACCTATTGTATATTATTCAACATTTTTCTTTTTCGTGCTTTTTTGCCTATGTTTTTTGCACACTTTTTATTTATTTTTTATTTCACTTTTTTTCTTTTTTTTGACACATCAAAAGATAAAAAGAACAAAGCACAGAGCAAGTAAAAGAAGTGTGGAACATTGTGGAACTCAGTGTGGAACAAACAACTGAAAAGAAAGAAGAAATCACAGGCCAAGTAAAAGGAAGAAATCACGAACGAAGAAATGCAATGATATTATGATATATTCTTTGGAAAGAAGCAAAGGGAATGAAACTATTGATCGAAGGAAGGAATGAAGGAATCGAAATTGGAATGAAGAAGGAAGTAAATGAAGAAAAAAATCGTAGACAGAAATGGCTTTTTACAGGTTTGCGTCCATTAGCCTCGTCGAATCAAAGAAATTTGCCTAATAGGGTACAGCTATCTATATTGACAATATTTACTCTTTTTTTACATAGGTACTTGCTCTGTGTGTCTACGATTTATTATGAAACTGCGTCCATTATGTCTATGATTATTACATTGATATGATTATAGGAAGAGTACCTAGAGTCGAATCCTTGTCGAATCTCTTTCTTACCGGCAAAGCGTTCGCCAGGCGAATTCATGCGCCAGCGGAATGGAAACGAATCAGCCTTGCGAGCATGACGGTGCAGAAAGAATCTCTGTACGTAAAGAATTAATCTCAGTCAGAAAAATAAAGATATACCTAATTTCCCGTAGTGACAAAGCAGGACAATACGACTTGGATCCATAGATTTAAAATAATCGCGCGGGCCCTCAAGAACGCGACTATGCTAAATCTATGTTATTACTGTTTGTTTAGTTAGATCAATACAATAAAAAAAGACATACTTATTGCGACTGAGTGGCGCAATAAGATTAGGAGAGCCGACCCCAAATAATTTGGGACTTGTTACTTTATGACTAAGGCTAGGATGATATGATGGACGTATGATAGCAAAGCAGAAAGAAAAGATTCAGTTTCAATCAAAGAGTTTTTTATATTTACTTATCTTTGAGTATTTAAAGTACTTATTGGTTTCAAACTAGATTTCAATATACTCTATGGTTCCTATTCATTCCAGTGGGGTTAGCATACATTTTGACAGCGACACTTTCGTTTCGGTCGAATGGCCTTGAACAGGCCAAAACGTTCATGTCCAACAAGGACCGGCCAGAGATAGCCCCCCGAGAGGTCCGGCCCAACAATGTGCGCGAAAATTCTGTGTACTTGTCTTTGTCCGGCCAAGCAAATTGCTCGGCATTCTTGTGCAGGGCATGCCCGGTCCGACAATGTCCGGCCCAACAATGTGCGGGCAAATTCTGTGTACTTGTCTTTGCCCGGCATAGCAAATTTGCACGCACATTGTTGGGCCGGACCTCTCGGCCCCGGGCTATCTCTGGCCGGTCCTTGTTGGACATGAACGTTTTGGCCTGTTCAAGGCCATTCGACCGAAACGAAAGTGTCGCTGTCAAAATATATGCTAACCCAGCGGCTTTCAATCGATTATCGTTCGTTAGTGTCGTAAATCTACTATCACAGAGCAACTCACAGGAGCAACTATCTCTATTCTGTGGCTCGTGTATATACGCAAATAGAGACGAAAAATAATTGTGTGGGGGGGGGGGGGCAACTACCCTCCGGTGTCTTCTTTAGGCGCACCGCCCGGTGCGACAAGGTGGCTTGCAGCTACCTGATGCCTTAGACTTGGGACCCAATTGGTCCCCCTACTGGGGACTCAACTCGAGGGGTAACTATCTCCCGCGGGAGCGGGCGACCTGCTGCTGGCCTATGGTATGCAGGGGCTATGTCGCGCAGATGCTCGTGTCGGCTGTTGCCGGCGCGGTCGTACATATTCGACGCGCCAGCGCGACCACAAACTCTTCTACGCTTGACATTCGCAAGTCCCTGCGTATCGTAGTATTGCGGACGAACCACGGCGCGCGTGTTATTGCGCGCAGTGCCTTGTTCTGCTGGATCTCCAGCTGGTGTTTCCTAGTATTGGACAGGAGACTGTACCACGCCGGCGAGGCATAAGTCCAATAAGTCAGGCGGGAGCGGACATAGAGCTTGTATATCCTAAGTTTTACCCGGAGTGGCTCGGATTTGAGTGATATCACTTTTACATTTACTTGCTCTGTGGAACCTACAAACGTCAAACCTTACTTCACAGACTATACTCCAAGGAATAGTGATATATATACTAGCGGCAACGAGTTAACGCAATCCTGACAGTTGGTAATAGCGTTGGGATATCATGCAAATTTTATCGATAAATCAAAAGTCAAGTGTGTTGGTTGTTATTAATTTAATTACCTAAAACAAAGCACAAAATTAAATACGATAATAAAAAAAAACAATACAATGAAATTCAAAAAGAAATAATTAAACAAAAAATAAAACTTTTCCATGCTAATATTATAAATGCGTAAGTAACTCTGTCTATCAGTCTGTTACCTTTTCACGGCTAAACCACAGAACCGATTTTGATGAAATTTGATATGAAATACTTTAAGATCTGAGAACGGACATAGTTACTTTTTTAAAATTCCACCAATTCCAAAGTTAGTATCTGACTCGGTTGTATCACTCTCCACTGAACCGTCTTCACTACTATCATCTTCTAAATTAATTATAATTTCATTTTCTATAATATTATCTATTTTGACATCTCTTTCGTAATCTTCCATTATCTTTCTTTTGGTCCGATTTACCACCTTCTCCCAGTCGTCTTTGGTAACATGGGCACAAGCTTCCTCTAACAGTTTCAACATTTTTGATGTAGTGAATGGGGGTTCTGTATTGTGACGTCCTGCATATCCTTTTACTTGTGCCCATATCAATTCAATAGCATTGTATTCACAATGATATGGTGGTAAACGAATAACTCGGTGACCATGTTCACACGCCATTTCGTCGATGACATATCGCTTGTTTATCGGTTTATGTGCTGTTAATAAATTCATCAGCTCCATTTTTAACATATTGACATGACAATTTATGACATTTCTTTGAAGCCAGGCAACAATATCAGCTTTGGTCTGTGATTGCGTTGGTGGCTTATCAATTTGCACGGAGTGATACGGGGCGTTATCCATGATTATAATAGACGGTTCAGGTAAACTTCGTAGCATATCATTAAACCATTTTGTGAACAATTCCCCGTTCATTTCCTCGTGATAATCTCCAGTGGTTTTCGATGCAAACGCCAACAACGACCCATTAACAAAACCATTGCTAGTACCAGCGTGGCAAATTATTAGTCTAGCTCCTTTACCAGCTGGCACTTTCGATGTAGATGCTCCAGTATCGTCAGTCCACGAACGACCAACTGAATGGTTGGCATTAAGCCATGTCTCATCTAAAAAGACGACGTTCTGCCAATCTTCAATTGCCTTCACCTCTCGTAAGAATGTGTACCTTGCCATGACGATGCCATACTTTTCCATTAAAATTTTGCGTTTGTTAGTTTGCTTGTATCGAAAACCAATATTTTTTAAAACCTTCGATAACGAACTTTCTCCTCCAAAAAATAAGTTAGATTCCATTAGTGATTGCACTGCGTGACGCGGGGGGAGGACAAGCGTACCTACGTTGCTGGTCAGCGCACCTTTGAATTAAAAATATATCAATTTTTTTAATTAAAATTAATTGATATTTTAGAGTTATTTAATCTATGGTTTCGATAAATTATGCATCACTATGCTGTCATCTGAAACCATAGAGCTCGAAACAATAAAGTATTACAATTACGTATATATCAGTCAATTACAATAATTACAAAACTTCATAGACAGTTAACTGTCAGGATTGCGTTAACTCGTTGCCGCTACTATAATGTAGAGCTGGGTCGTTTCGTATTTTACGTGAAACGGAACGTAACCCATTTTATAAATCGACAAACTGCTTCGAAAAGCAGTGCCAAAAGAAACGGCTTTTTATTCATAAGGCGTAAATCGTACATACTACATATTATATTCATTCATTCAAAAAAACCGTTTATTCGACAGTCTGTACCATATCAGTCTAATGTATTTATACACTATACAGCGTCCATATTAAAAGAACAGCAAACCAGTTTCTTTTTCAAAACCGCGTCGTAAATATTTTTGGTAGAATTTTTATTTTTAGCATACATAGGACCCCCCGCTACATCTTTTATTTTGACCAGAATGAGGAAACTTAGAACAATTATTTTAGCCATTTATTGTTTGCATAGAAAGTACTGTCATCGGTAATGAAAAGGAATGCACGGCCCGAGAATGTCCAACACTAGAATGCCGAGCAAATTGCTGGGTCGGTCATTATGCTGTTGGACACACTCGGGCCGTGCATTCCTTCCCTGGCTGGCCCTATATGGATTCGTCGGTTTGGCCTTCGAGTCGAAACGAAAGATGTCGCGGTTCTAAATATGATAACACGGAACCCCAAAGCATGTGTTATGGGTACATGTATCTAATCTATACTAATATTATAAAGAGGTACAGTTTATAAGATTTGATGTAGGGGTAATCTCTGAAACTATAGAATCGATTTTAAAAATTATTTCATTAATAGGAAGCTAGAACCTCTCACACTTCTCACAGGCACTACACTACACACACAAGCGCAATATGTAAATGGTTGCAAAAATCTGATTCTTGAAACGGTTAGTCAAAAAAAACGACCAGGCTCTATTGTACGTACGTACAGTTGAATCGCCGAAGCAATAAACCTGCTTTTTAAAAAAAAACTGATTTTCCTTCTGTCATAAAAGCGTTCGTTCGTTACATGGCAAAAATCTGTTTCTTGAAGCAGTTTGTCAAAAAAACGATCAGCTCTACTATAATGATATTATATTCTCTTTGTAGGGTAGGGACGTGACACTGGCAGAAATGTACTTATCTTAGTACAATTGCCAATCAATAAAAAAAAAAAAAAAAAAATCTTGCTCTGTGGTCAAACCATTTTGGTGATTATTTTTCAGGAATTAGAAAATTAAATTGCTTTATAATACAGAAATAAAGCTACGATGTCTTTTCGCCTTACAACAGTTCTTCGCAGTTAGTATAGTTATTGATTTAGTATCCAGGATTTAAATTTGTCAAACAACATGAAATTACATAATCCTTTCCTACTTATTATTTTCAGATAACAATTTAAAGAAATGGGCATACAACCTCTCTGGATTTAATAAATACGGTATGTATAAAGTATATGTACCAATTCTTTAATATCATGCTATAGGCAATCAGTTGTGGGGTGAGAGAGGTGATCAATGAAAGTACCTACCCCTAACCTATTGTTTTGATATTTATCTTTTTAATAAATAAATTTTTTTCTTCAAATAAAATAAACACTAATCTGGTTGGTACATAAATTTGAACATAATCAAATTATTTTGTTTACAACAAAGTATTCCATTTATATTTTATGTAGCTTGCATAAGTAATTATTATAGCCTTGTGTGACCAGGGTTGAGTGGTTTCTAAAGCTGTGAGGCAACATTCAATAAAGTTGTTTGTACTTATTTAAATTAATAAAGTATCAATATTATTGCTGGAGTCTGGTGCTGTTATTCAAGCTCTTGGTATATGCAACTCAACGACTAGGTGCTTATTTTGTGTGAGGCGAGAATTCAGTTATTCTTGCCACCCCAGCTCCTCCAGGAAGATGAATAACCCCTTGATGTTGCCGAATGCCTCCCGAAGGGTCTCTGTCATACAGAGATGAGCAGCCCTGTATTCAGCCACCTCTGCACAATCCAGAGGGATCTGAGTGACTGTTTTTTCAGTCTCCATGCAAGCTCTGCATAGTGGAGTGTCTGTAATATCATATTAAAAACTTGTTTATTAATGGGTCTGTGTCCAGTAATAAGTAAACAATTTTTTTCCTATATATTCTTTAATACTTATAATTTAAACTAAGCAGACAGACACAAGAGTAATCCTATAAGGGTTTCTGTTTTTTCATTCTGGAACCCCAAACAATTTACCAATAATAATAATTTAATGCTGAAATTATAATCACTGCCAAAGCAAAGTGTCATAATTTAAGTTTTTAGAATTGTGGTGTATCTATTCAAAAACATTTCATCATGCATTCAAGAAATAAACAAAGATTAAAATAGAATTGTTTCTTCTAGGGCTACTCCGGGATGATTGCCTTTATGAGGATCAAGATGTTGAGGAAGCTCTGCGTCGTCTGCCGGACCATGTTATAGATGAACGTAACTTCAGGATGGTGCGTGCAATTCAACTTTCATTGCAAAAGATCTATCTCCCCAAAGACGAATGGACCAAATTTGAAGATGACAAGTTGTACCTGACGCCTATTGTGGAAATAGTAAAAAAGGAGAGATTGGAACGCGAGAAGTGGGAAAACGATCATTAGAAACTAGCTGAAATTAATGTGTAATTATATTTATTTAAATAAATTATAGCTGTTTACTTCTAATAATGAAGTTTTAATACTAAACTTGGCTGACCACATTTCTTCCTTTCTTTAATGTTTTAACCAGTCTTTTTATTGTGTAGAACTCAAGATTTCTCTACATACTCCCTGCTGCAATGATCAATCAACATCCTTGAAATTCCTAAATATATTTGGTTTGGTTCGTCAAAGTCTGTTTACATTTGGTCCAAATAAAAAAAGGCTTGTAAATTATGTAACAGGGTTGCTAAATATATCAGTGTAGTAAGGCCACACATTTGTCCAATCCCGACGCGTCGACGTGAATTTTCAATAAGCTACAAAAATACGCGATATATATAATTTAAAGGTAATTTAATGGTATTACTTTAAAAAAATTTAGGTATAGCTTTGTGATGATTATTTATGAAAGAGTAAACGGGCGAAGTTTAACCACCCATATTTCCTATTCAATAAAACCTATTGAAAAAATAACAGCTATTTCACTTAGATATATTGAATAAGTAACTATAAGGTAAATTACAGTGACACAGATGGATTATTTACAGAGAAATTGGGAATAGTTTATGCCAAAAAAAATTGGATATATGAGCCTTAGCTTGATTACAATAATTATAAATATGAAATGATACATATTTTTGTATCTAAATAAAATGTGAAATATATATTATAATTTAATAGACCACGTCATAAGAATGCTAAGCTGAATTGAACATTACTTAAGAGCAATTGGAAGTAACCTCCTGTAAACAATTTAAGATATTTAATTGTAGTACTTTATAATAACATATCCTATTGTAATTTAGATAAATTAGATGATCACATAATTATAGACAATTATAGATTAGGCAAGTTGGGATGCTGAATTCAGACAGGTAGGTTGGGGTCATCACATCCTATCATGTTTAGGAGCTGAGCATTTACAGTATATAAGTTAATTAAGTTTGGGGGGAGTTAGCCCCATGGCGTATGCAGTCCAATCCTTCAGAGATGTGGTAAAGAATTATCTGCAAAATCTCAGTTATCTCATAGATAAGTTTTTTTTTAGGTTTTTTATTTTATTTTTTTATTTATTTATATATAAATAGCGTATTTATTTAGGTTGTAAACCAATCTTGTACCCGTGCGAAGATGGGGGCGGGGTCGCTAGTTGGTAATAAATTACAGAAAACGGATTTAATAAATTTTTTATTATACAATTTATACATTGATTAAAATAATATAAAAAACATAATAACTAAACAGTAAAACAACTTGTAGAAGAGCTTATTGAGCTCAAGTTTTCTAATGATGCTATAAAAGTTGGCCTCTTGAGAATTATAAAAACAAAACAAAGTGGTCCCCAAGATAAAGTAATTGTAATAAATTCTATATAATTAATTAAAGCATAGAGATATGTAGATGAACATATTAGGCCATATATATGAATAATAACAGATATGAAAATTATTAAGACGTTCAGTAAGAATAATTCATATGTACTTATAGGTAAAAATGTAAAATTACCTATGCTCAGTTAGTGCCTTATGTAAATAGTACTTATTATTATATAATATTTTGATATAATATAAAAAAATAATAAAAAGATATAAAATAAAGCTTTAGAAATGATAATATGGTAGTTAAATATAAATAAAATGTCATGATAATTTGGTCCAAATAACCTAATTATACTTTTACTATGCCCAATACCCAAATAAGTTAAGTCTAATCTAAATTAAAGTAGGTAATAATATTCCCAAAATTGAGCTAAATATACCTAAATATTAATGTATAAGTACCCCATAATGATATGACCTATAATTGCTCACGTAATTTCTTCATATTATTGCAATTTAGGCACAAGTATAGGTAATAGGAAATTCAGAGAGGTAAAAGATCAACAGCAGAAAATAGAAAAGTGGGAATGTTCCCAAACAAAAATTATATAATAAATCATATAAAATATTTAGTTATATTAACAATATAATAGTAACTAATAAAATCTTACTTTGGTTAAATTAAAATATTAATTTTGACATTTCAAAATTATGGATACTTTGATATTACATATTTAAAACAATAAAATAAAATATCTTGCTATAACGAAGCTATAAAATGTAAATAGGTACATGGCAAAGGTATGGCTTATACATTTAATTTAAACGTAAAAAAATACAATAGATTGATTAAACATGTTGAGTTAACTTTTTAGATTTCAGATTATTTATTTTGTGTTTATAAAATATTTTATTCTATTCTTAAAACTAAAATAGTCATTATAGATTCCTAGAACCTATATAAAGATTGATAAACAATTACAAACTTAAATTATAAATTAAAGTGGAGAAGTATCAGGAGATAATTAAATGTTTCTGAATATTGTAAATCATAATAAAATATATGCATAATACACATTCTTTATATCATATTATCAATAAATACACTTAATTATATGTATCTCTCTACCTATTATATGTATATATATATAATATTGGCACTTTAATACTGTAGATAATTTGTTTACTTTCTCTATATAATATGTTAGCTGATCTAAAATGTTTGGTTCGCCTTTAATCAGTGATAAATTAATACAATTTTATCATCATGCAATAATAATAAGTATGTACCTACTGTACTACCTACTTATTAGATAAAACAATGAGTATTAAATATAATTACAATAGAGTATGCTTATAAAATACATAAGAAAGTGAATAAAACAAATAACTATAAATATAACAATTATTGTAAAAAACCAACAATTTCCCATTTACTGTTTTAAATAAAATTTTATGACATTTTCTAAGAAATTTTACCACAGCGGGTCAAAACTAAAGACTGACCGTATGTATTCGCCATATCAAACATATGAATTTGCTCTATATACTTCGCTAGATAAATTCATTATATAAAAACTACATGATTCTGAAAGTTCATTTAATTAATTTCAAATTCACCAAGGCAATATTTTTCAAATCACACAATAAAATAATTGTTTACTAAGGTATAAATGGTAATATCAATTTTAGAATTGCAACCTAATACGAAATATGAACATTTCTCTATAATTTACACATTAGTCTACTTATGTTAATTAAATGACATACAAAAGTGTTTAGGAATAAAAATATCACTTTAACCTTAAATGCAATGGCACAAATTCGGTAAAAGTAAAAAATAGTAAATATATAATTAGATTGATAATAAACATAACTTTTCGAAATGGGAAAAAAACAAGTTTTATTTGATAAACTGATCAAGCTAAATAAGCTCATCATTTAAAATACCTAATAATATTCCATATGTTAGAGATATATTAAAATGAAATTAAATCCAATATAACAGGGAACTGTAACAATTTACACAATTTTTTTTTTTGTTTTACCATACTATTTATCGGTTAACCATTTTTTTTTCTTCAATATTTGTACACCCAAACGGGTATGTGTTCCTTGAACAAACAAATAAATAAATAATAATTATTATTATTTGATGAGTTGGATATGAAATACGAATTTTGATTGTTCAAATAATTATCACTTCAATCAAATCAAAATCACTTAATTATGATTATTTTAGTACAGTACTAAGTTATTTATACTAATGCCTACTTTTTTCATATTTTGTATAATAAATTTGACTTGGATAAACATTTATAGATTTTTATTGCAGTATAAACGAGATGAAAGTTATTCAAAAATAATAATTAACCACATAATAGGCACTTCGTAATTCAAAATAATATTTTAACATTTTTAACCAATTCCAAACACTCGTTTGGATTAGTAGGTAATTATAGATATTGAAGAGAAAAATGACATAGTACCTGTAGTAACCCAACCAATATAATATTGTTGCATGTAATTAAAGTTCATCATCGCCTATGGCCTCGAACGCATTGTTCTCAACACAATCTTTGCCCGCCTTGAAAGTTACAGATGAAAACTTTTCAGCTAATTTTTGGACAGAAAACATTGAACCACTGGAACTGCCTGAATCTCCATTCTGTAAAATTATAAATATACAATATGATAAAACGATTTTTAAAAGCCGACCTTAAAGATGGGCTATAACGTAGCCTCGTGGAGCTACCACCTACCTAATGTGTTCTCGTGGTACCATCAGTTCATACTGGCCATGGTATTATTGCCGCGAATCTTAACATTATGCAGCAAACAATGAAATATTTAAAGTAATCGGTTAACGTTTTAATACAATATTAAAGTTACTTTATTATTTATATAAGTATTGCAATATTGTGTTTTTTCGAGATTGTATTTGATTCCTGACACTTCAAACTAAGCGTCGAAAAATGCCACTATCGTGTACAAACCTTGCCTTAATGCAAAACTATGTTTGTTTATTGTTTCACGTCAAAACAGAATACGGATCGACGTGTATCGAATAGTTGACGGGAAATCCTCCAAAATTCTAATATAACATTTAAAAAAATTCCACGGGCAAAGCCGGAGCGAAAAGTTAGTGTTGGAATAATCCATAGCCCAGTGCAGCGTGCTCGTGACACAAGTCACATAATGCTGACTTAGTCATTACGCGTTACTTCGACGCTTAGTTTGAAGTGTCAGGAATCAAATTCAATCTCGAAAAAACACAACATTGCAATACTTATATAAATAATAAAGTAACTTTAATATTGTATTAAAACTTTAACCGATTACTTGTAACTATTTCATTGTTTGCTGCATGACCATGAATGTTAAGATTCGCGGCCTAATCGTTTTTGATGTAAAACATCTATACGCGCGTTAGACTAGGGTAAAATCAAGGCGTCTCAAAATCCATGAGACGCTTGTTTTTGGCCTACGCTGCGTGCGTCTGGTCGTGTATTTCTTCGTCTAACCAAATATATACAAACAATTAAACAATGCAAAATATATTGTTTTGTTCGTTTCTAATTCACGTAAAAAATGGAGCATCCAATTGACGTGATTTTTTGCACAGATATAGTGATATGCGCCACATTTTATCTCTTTGATACAAATACATAATATTGACTAACCACTGAGCTGAGCGTGTCACTGGAAGACGAGGGTGTGATCAGTTGACTGGAGCCATCCCGACGGAGATATGTGAGACTGCATCGCTTCAAGCCACTCTGGTACTCCGTTGGTCCTTTACCATTCTTTTGTCTCATTAGTTCATCCACAATCGACTGGAATTAATAGGGACTTAGAAATATGTATAATAAGTTTTGACATTTGGTGGGCACCAATTCGCACCGAATGTCTTCTTTTTTATTGTGGCTCCACCAATGTTAATCGATAATTTGCCAATGTCAAGTACTATAGCCTTTATAGTTTCAATATGCCGATCAATCGGTATTTAAGATGATCCCGCCAACTGTGATATGTCTTATTAATCACAGACTAATCACAACTATCACAGCGCGGATAGGATTAAGCCGGATTCCCTATCATGTCAGAACGGAACGCGTGCGTCGGTCTCCATGACATGACATAGAATCCCACCGAATGTCAATTATTTGGAGGAATATTAATGTATACCATAATAAAAACCAACAAATGTGAAGATTTGAACAACATGACATGCCATACTTACATTTTGTCATTTCAATTAAGTTTTAAATTTTTTTATTAGATACTTAGCCATTATACAGACCATGGTTTTAAATTTATAATTAAAAACTTATGTACATAATCAGACAAATCACATTTTAGAGGCTTTTCCATCTAAATATACCTTAACAGAACTGGCCACTCGTTAGGTATAGTATAGCCACAAAAAACTTCTGCTAAATGAGGAAGACTTGTTATCCGCTGGGTACTCTGTGTGGCCCACGGTAACATGGTTCCGGGAGATACCCGTGAAGGTACACAAATAATTACCTGTAAACAGACACTAATAAAAGTAGCGTTTTCAGTTCTCAGCGTAATCCACTTCAGATTGTCTTTGCTGATGAGATATTCAAACGAGAGTGCGAAATTTTTATTTGTCTCTTCTAGTAAAGGTCCATGACCGTTCGCCTGAGGCCTTTCCACCTGCAACAACAGCAAAAATATAATGTAAAAATTGTATTCACCTTGCTAACGAATCATCAACTTTCAAAAGCGTCGATGGCACACATCAAAAGAATAGGGCCAATGCCAACGACCAAATAATGAAAAAGATACGTAAAAACTTTTCCTATCAATCCTATCAATTTGCTGAGCTGTTTCGTCGTTTCGCATTTCAAATTCGCCCTCAGTTAGTACTTAACTGTAGTATTAATCTACTTTTTGTGTAATAAAAAATGCCCATTTTCCATCAAAATACTGATTGCACAGCAAAATACTTACCCCAATATATTATCTTATCGCACTACCCCTACGTGAAAAGTCTTACGGGCACTGCCAAGGGTGGGTTTGTGCGGTTATAAAAAAACCATATCCTACCCTATGTGCCTCTATAGGTCGTACTTTCAATATTTTTTTATGTAAAATTTATTAAATTGATAAGTTTTCTGACCTTTTGGATCCATTGACATTATAGTACCCGGCTGTAAGTAATTTGCTAGCAAGTTTTTTAGAGCATGTCCTCTCTGTCATTCATACACATATGCCGTGACTTTCTTTTTTGTGTATTACTTTAGAATTTACCTTTAGTTTAGCTAACATGGCACGATTTGACTGCCAAGCGCCAATGCGACGGGGTAGTAGATCATTCCCATAACCACTCACCTCCATCAATGTAGTGATCCTCCAACAGCGCATCCTGGTGACTTTGTACCGAAGCTCGCGCGCAGGCAACGTGCTCGTACTCAGCGACAGTTCCCGCGCCGCAAGAGACACACGTACCCGACACGTGTTACTAGCGGTCGCGGTGCTGGACACGCTCGAGGTGTCAGTGAGCGCGTCGCCGGCCGGCATGCGACCGTACTGACTTAATGTTCTCGCCAGCTCTATGTACTGTAAACATAAAATATTTAATATTTATTTACTCCTGTATTGTAAATACCACATTAAATCGTAACGTCATACAACACCCTGCAATTTAATGTGGTAATTTTTCATGACAACACCTCCCTTTCCATACAGTCTGTTATTTTTATTGAATAGTCGGTGGTCGAGTGGGTAAAAGGTCGGCTCACAACTGCGAAGTCGCGGGTTCGATCCCCACATCTGACCATGTACCAATGAGTTTTTATAAAAAAAAATCTATGCACACTATACGACAAACCGTACAAAGAGGCTTTTCCATCTACATACCTCAACAGAGCTGGCCACTTAGGTATAGTCTCAAAAAAATCTTCGGCTAAATGAGGAAGACTTTGTTTTCTGCTGGGTACCTTTGGGCCGGCAACCCGTGAAGATGTTCTTTTTGCGACGCCCTTATTAAAGATGATACGTTTTTTCACTACGCTCTTCTGAGTCTTAAACACATTTTCTTTTTATTTAAGGTATAAATTTTACGATGCGTAAATTAAATGTTGTATATTTTATACTTGATATAAAAACAAAATTCATCAACAAAACTCTCGCTGAACGTCCTTTGTGTACCGTCTCGCGACGCCCCGTTTGGGAACCCCTGGGCTATAAAGTATTGTTTTCTATTGCATATAATTAGTTATTATGCAACAATTGCATATATTTAATTAAATACATGGGACTTATTTTCAAAAGAACTGCTACACGTACACACCAGTCTTAACTACAAATCATAAAGTAGGTTTTTTTGTCTAGAGTGAAGATAAACTCAAACTGCAATATATCAAGGACAAAACTTTCAACACTTTAGCAAATATTATCATATTGTATTCAATGACTAATTCTCATGATGTCATCAATAATCCAGACACACTATTGCCAATGACGTTAAAATAAATATCCCATCATATAGTGAGTTTTTTTAATAGTTGAATATGAATGCAGAAGTGTCTGTTACTGATATATTACTTGCTTGAGAACCACTTTGTACAATGCAATACATATTTCATTTCTATATATCACAGGCATTTCATAAAATGTCAATAAAAATAGATTTAATATTTTATTTAGTGGCCAGACCTAGTAGGTATATTTATATACCTAATAGATGACCTGTGCCAATACTTCGCATCGTTAGTGATGTCAATATTGTTGTGATAGTTTAACTGATCTCCATTAAATTACAAAATAAATAAATCTAATTTTAATCGTCATTAGAGGGAAAAATTATCTTCAATATGGCGTATCAAACATTAACTTTGATACAGACACCTTCAAGAAATAATATATATAGAGATTGTTCATTGCCCTCGTCTGTACAAATCGTCGTTTTACTTATATGCACATCAAAATTGCAGACCAGTGTAAATAACTTGACCATTTTAAGAAGCCCAGGGATTCTACGTCAGTCATGGCGACCAACGCACGCGTCCCGCCATGAGATGATAGGGAATCCGTTTAATCCCGTCCGCGCAGTGATAGTTGTGATTAATAGGGGATATCACGGTCGGCGGAATCATCTTAAATACCGATTAATCGGCATATACACTATAAAGGCTATAATACTTGACATCACTGAATAACATTGGTGATGCTGGAGTCATAATAAAAGAAGAACATGATGTGCATATCAAACATTGAAATCTACAGCAACAACATAGATAAGCTGAACACATTATTACACTAAAACATATTAATAATGACCTCAATACAACACATGAGATAAACTTGTTTACTCTGTCATTGTAATAATCATAAAGTTTCTATTGGGTGGATTACAGTTGCTCTTAAATCTTTAATGCATTACTTTTGCATAGTGATGTTTATCTTCAGTATTCTAAGCAAACTAGATGACTTCGCACCGTTATTTCAACTGATCTCCAACAGATGGCGTCTTTTACAAAATAAATAAATTAGTCTAATTTTAAAAGAAACATTTGATTTTTCTTCATTAGGGGGAAATATAATCTCCAAAATGGCGTATCAAACAATAACTTTGATACAAAGGGAGATATTTGAAACCGATTCATAATTAATAATACATTTATATAGAGACTAGCTGTCCACCCCCGGCTTCGCCCGTCGATATTTTCGAACAAAAGAAAACCTGCACTACCCCTACCCTTACCCTACCCCGACCCCTACCCTGTTTTCCACGACTTCGTACGTGTCTATTTCAGAATATTGGCAAACATACACTTCATACATAGCTTTTGTCATGTTCACCTCTGCCCATGTTCCCGTCGTCATGCCGTGATGGTATATAGCCTATGTTACTCAGGGATAATGTAGCATTCTAATGGTGAAAGAATGATCAAAATCCGTCCAGTAGTTTTTGAGTTTATTCGTAGCAAACATACAAACAAATCTTTCCTCTTTATAATATTAGTATAGATTTATTAAGAAACTAGGAACTCGCCCCTGCTTCACGCCAGTAGAAGTTCCAGGGGAATGAGATAGTTAGTAGTCTGTATGAAAAGTAGTCTGTATCACTTATCTGCCCTCAAGCTATCTCTGTGCAAAAAATCACGTCGGTCCGTGGTTTCGTTGTGACGTGAAAGAACACACTTTCGCATTTATTATATTAGTAATGATTCAGTAGTCAATTGCTTTGATTTGACAACTAGATAATAAAATATGTATACTGACCTCTCGTTTTTGCTTTTTAGATTCGTAATTAGCCAAAATATCGTGTGTTTCCTCATCCACATTAATCCATCCCAGATCTATTTCTGCTATAATTTGTAAATATAGTAAGTCTAATGACACTCTGTCTATCATTAAGTCTACATCATAGCAGTTATCCCAATAACTGTAAAAAATAAACACAAAAAACATTATAAATTTGATTATTAATTAAGTTTTATAAAAGACAAATATATGGATCATTGTATTTAGTGACCTATTTTTTTTAAGTCATTGCAAAAGACAAATTATTTTTTTACCTAGAATTAAAATCTTAATATAGAAAAAAAAACAAACAAAACAGATTTTTTTTTTTATGATTTTAAATGCCACAATTAGGATGTAGGTGGGCAATAATAAGTTTGTTAGTCAATGAATAAAATAAGAAGTAAATTCTCAATAATGGGTTTTTTGTAATTAAAAACTTATGTACATAATGTAACCACACTTCAGACGATCTTCCATCTAAATATACCTGCCACTCATTGGGTATAGCCTCACAATCATTACCAACAGCTAAAGAGGAAGACTTGGTTTTCTGCTGGGTACCTTGGGACCAATAACACAGTGTTATTTTAAACTTTAATTAAAGGAGAAGATAAATTATTTATACAGACACACACAGTTGCAGACACAGAGATCTAGAGAGAAAGTAAAATAAATTATCATTAGATCTACTTTTAAATAATGTTACTAAAACAGATCTAATCTAGCCAAAGGTACTAAATGTACCATAATGGTCTATAGACTTGCTGTGTGGCCAGACATACAGGTTACAATGACCACACTGCGAGGCAATTATCAAATTTTTCTAAGTTGTTTGTAACTTATAAATATTGTAATAATAGTTACTAATTAATTAAGTACAAGTAAATTAATAATTAGTAAACCATTAAACATTGTGTTGTAATGGTTACACAATATACATAGGACTGGTCTGTCAATATTTTTTTGTAAATAAAATAAGAAAAATTACCTTTTCCGCAAAACAATTTTATCCTCAGGCCGAACACACTTTTGAGATATGTATGGAGATTCATATGCTTCTAATTTCTTAATAGCAGGTTGGCTACTTTTGGCACAGCTCCAGTTAAACAGGTACAAGGAAAAATATTTGTTTAATTCTTTAGGCAAGTTAATATAGGTACATGCTAAATCAAGTAGTACTCCCGATGAGTCGGTCGAAGAAACTGATAGAGGTATTCTGTAGCCGTTCATCAGTGATATTTCTATGTCAACCTCATGAGTTCGGACTGCATGGGTCTCTTGTTGAGCTGAGAATAGGAATGCAATGAGAAGATCTGAATTTGATAATGCTGGATTTTGACCCACTGAAAAAAAAAATTTGGAAATTAATCATAAAAAATATTTTAATGCAGTTATCATTATTTTATTAAAGAGTGTGGCATGTGTTAACACAAGGTGCAACTAATTAAAAATTTCTCTAGAAAATACTAGTAATTAATGACATATCTTCATATTTCCTCACAACAGTGTACTACCATAAATTTGTGATATGAGTAAAGAGCTTAGATATTACATAACTACTCTTATTCTATGGTTGCTTCAAGAGATAAAGAAACAAAGGATTTTCACAAGTCAAAGTCAGGACAGGACATTCATACAGTTTTTTAATTTTGTCATGATAAAATATCAATAAGTAACTTGGGGGCAATCAAGTTTTTCCTAAATTTCATTGAACATAGTAGTTTTAAATGTTACGTTTCATTTTACTGTATCATATTGAATGATAGATGTGTTAGATAGTGAGAGACTTTTCCATATACATATTCCTTAACAGAATTGGCCACTTGATAGGTTAGCCTCACAAATAACATTGGCTAAGGGCCCTAGGGCCGTCCTAAAGTAAGGTAAGTCCCACGGTAACTAAAACGAAGGTTTTAGTGTTTATATTATAAAGAGGGTCACAGTAGTAAACTTACCTAGTTGCAAGTATTTCTCAAGTAAAACTCTTCTTTCTTCTAATTGTGAATTTGTAAGAAATAACTTCTTTGGTGGAAATTGTGGTAGTTTCACATGTGAATTCTGAGCTTGTAATTGTTCATGTAAACTTAGCAGCTGTTTATAACGTGTTGTGCAATGGAAAAAACCATCAATGAATATATTGTATCCCTTAAACAAAACCGATGAGGTCAATAAAAGTTTTGTATATTATTAGAAATTAATCTCCAATTAAAATACAATCCATTACAATGAATAATGTTTATATTCAATATAAAAACAATGATAAAAGTTACCGTGTACGAGAGTCCATTGTCATCATGGAATTGTTGTAAATCCGGAATGGTAAAATGCATTTTCGTGCGTGCAATTACATAACTTTATTCACAATGGTCATCTGCTATTTAAATAGATATCATGGATGTACAATAATTCATTTTATAAAAGATTTTACTAAAATATCTACAAAATATCAACTCGACCGACTTGTTGTTTCAAAACACTTTTGGCAACTTTTGTCAATTTTGACAAAGAAACCTAGGACCACAGAGCAAGGACCATGTCAAGAACCAGTACCACAGACTAATTAATTGAATGTAATTAGTGATGTTTCATCAGTCAAATTATCTAGCGAATTTAAAGAAATGCTAATTGGCAAAATAATCTTTATTCCAGGC
Source organism: Nemapogon koenigi (assembly GCA_963924495.1). Lineage (NCBI taxonomy): Eukaryota > Metazoa > Arthropoda > Insecta > Lepidoptera > Tineidae > Nemapogon > Nemapogon koenigi. The sequence continues at coordinate 4,350,712 of OZ004630.1, read as the reverse complement.
CATGAGGCCTCTAATATAATTTAAAATAAAATATTTGAAATTTGGTAACATCATCTTGTTTTGGTAATAATTTTCTAAATAGAATTATTTTTAGCACAGAAGTGAGAGTTTTACTAAACTTTATGTTACATATTTCAGAGCTATACAAACAAGACGTGGTACCGAACCGTTAACTTTGGAATCATATCTCTTTACATTTACTAACAAAATGGCTCAAAACTACCCAGTAATTACTATACAATGCGATTGGAACGATGTTATAAGGTATTCCTTTATTTTAGTATGTTTTATTTACTAACATAGCTATCAAAGCGACTTCTAATTAAATAATAGGTGAAAATAGTGAATATACCCAGTTCATTACATTTCTAAGGCGTTAATTATACTAGATACTACTTATATTCCTTGGTTTGCTCAGTTGGCTTATGAACTATGGAGAGATTCATCATTATCCACCATGTTACAAAGGTTTCAATAATATTTTTCAAGACCATTTAAGGAGAAATTTCTCACAACTAACCTAACACTTTATCTTGGTCATTCTCGGTTAACATGTTACAGACAAACAATGAGCACAACTATTGAGTCCTTGACATACATTATCTGTAGTTTTATAAAGTACCTACACAAAGAATATACCTACATGATAATTCCCATTGCCTATACTCACTTTTACTTATCACTGTTGGGCTGTTAATTTTCATTTTATTTATGTATTTAATTGCAGATTACCAAACTGTGAAGCATGGATTTCATACAAATACATCAATGAGAACAGTGTTCATGATAAAATAAAAACTGAAGTAAACCAAGCAGATAATAAAATAAAAATCGTCTTATCTGACCAATTCCAATATATCTCGCATGCTAATTTAAGTTTAGTAGTGAAACATGTGAAGTCAAGTTTAAAAATAGCTTTTATAGCTCCAACTAAAGCACACAAGATTCATAATAAAGGTGTTTTGTCAGTTTCTGCTGCTGAGAATGCTTTAGCCGTGTCTTCATGTGAAGAAGATAAATTGTTGGTGTGGGACAGTAGAACAGGTTAGTTTGTATTGGGTTGAGTTCTTAAGAAATAAATCATACAAAAGCCAATGTCAAATTCTTTTTACTAATAGGCTCCATGAAAATAATGATTTTGGTATTGTCCAGCAAAATATATTTGAAAACAGAGTAACAAATGTGATATTTTAGCACGGAGATTGTTGGAAAGCTGAAGAGTGAATGGGCTACTTTTTATCCTGCAAATCCTTTGGGATAATTTAAAAAAAATCCATGGGTGAAGCTGTGTAGAAATTATGGCCATTATTCATAAACGTATTTTAGCGACGTTTTTGTTAAAATGTGTTTTGTTTCTTTCTATTATTAGTAAAGATAGGTCGTGCGGACAACATTCGCATAAGTAACCTGATGGAACAGGACCCATCAGTGGAAATCGCGCAGCCGGAGTTCACGGGCAAACCCTCGTACTCGGATGGGGCCCTGAAGCTTCTGTGCGCGAACATACAAACCCTGGATTGGGTCAAAAAAGCGGTTGTAGGTCTGGCAATTCAACCAGACGTCAGGCTAAAAGTCGTCAGACCGTGCGACCTAATCCAACGTGTAAGGTGCGGTATCTTCATGCCGGGTGAAGAGAGTTTCAAGGAGATGGGGCTGCACCTGAAGATCCAGAACCGATGGGCTCAGGTCGAAAACTGGCAGCTCTACTCCTCAAACAAGTGCGGTGAAACCACCTTCATCATTGTGGGTATCCCAGAGGCAGTCATTGAGCCGCTGATGGAGAGAGGGAGAAGACTGACTTACCTCCTTGAGCCAGTCTATGTTCGCTTCCAGGGGCCGGGGAAGTCGTTTGTGACGACACCTCCCCAGCCTGGCAAAGAACTGGTACCCGCACTTGTACCAACAACTGAGGCAGCCACACCACAGCCGGTAGTACCCGTCGCTAACCCGGCAGTACAAACGACATCCGCATTGCCGCTGGAGAGACTGGAGACTATGTCCACCGGTAACCCAGACAGCGGCGATGAAAAGTGGATGGGGGTGATGGAGGACCTAAACCTAGTGGAGGAGGAGGGGTCAGACATCTAAGGAGGACCTCCCCACTATATGTAAAATAACACAGATAAACCTCAACCACAGCATGACCGCTACGGCTCAACTTCGGAAATGGCTTGAGGTAACAGACACCGCGATTGCGCTAATCCAGGAGCCGTGGATTAGCAAATCAGGAAGAATACAGGGACTTACCAACATCAAAGGTAAGTTAATAGCTGACACGCAATCCCTACCAAGAACTTGTATCTATGTATCAAAAAACACAAATATGCAACCGTTAAACGATTTCTGTACTAGGGACCTGTGCGCAGTCAAACTTCCGTATATACGTGGAACGTGCCTGCAGGACCTAATCGTAGCAACGGTCTACATGCCAGATAATGAAAACCCACCACCACCGGAAATGGTGCGGCTTATAAATCACTGTGAGACTAGTAAGTATGATCTTATTATTTCTACAGACTCAAATGCGCACCATACTCTATGGGGTAGCACAAACACAAACTCTAGAGGTAAGTTACTTCTGGAATACCTATCTACCACATCTTTGGACGTAATCAATACGGGCTCAGAACCTACATACGTAACCAGACGCAGTAAAACTATAATAGACCTTACCTTGGCCACCCACGGAGCAACAAACCTCATTTCGGGTTGGCATGTCTCAAACGAGGCATCCTGCTCCGACCATAGGTGGATCCAATTTAATGTAAAGGTACTATATAAAACTACAACACCAAACAGAAACCCACGTAAAACAGACAGGAAAAGGTATGCCGAACTGCTAGAGCGTAAACTCCTCCTAAACAGTCCGTCTGACGTAGCGGTAAGCACTGAACTAATTGAAAAACAGGTTATCCTGTTAACGAAAACATTAACTGACTGCTACCACTCAGCTTGTCCCCTGACCTACCCTAAGGACTCCAGCGGTGACCGCCAATATAACTGGTGGGGACCGGAACTGGATCGACTCAGGAAAAAGGTTAGGAAGCTCTTTAACAGGGCTATGAACACATACGACGAGCTCGACTGGGATAACTATAAGGTAACAAAACAATTATATAAAAAACGTATTAGATTCTGGAGGACATGTTCATGGAGGAAATTTTGTGAAAATGTTGAATCCAACGAACAAGCGAACAGGGTAAGGAAAATACTATGTAGTCAAACAAACCACGACATAGGCTCCTTACGCAAACCTGACAATTCTTTTACTAACACACCAGAAGAAGCACAAAGGTTACTGATAGAAACACACTTTCCTGGCTGCCAACTGGTAAGAGAAACACTCTGGGAGGAAGTTTTAGCTACAACATCCACAGCAAGCTGGTCAACAGCTAACAGAGTGATAAACTATGAAAAAACAAAGTGGGCTATCAACAGCTTCAAACCTTTCAAGGCTGCCGGCGTGGACGGAGTCTTCCCGGCGCTTATGCAATGGGGTGGGGATCCGATTGTGTGTAACCTAACACGCATCCTGACAGCATGCCTAGCACTGAGATATATCCCTAAACTGTGGAGGGAAGTAAAAGTAATCTTTATCCCCAAACCGGGTAAAAGTGACTACACAAATGCTAAATCATTCAGACCCATCAGTCTCACATCTTTTATCCTAAAGACCTTGGAGAGGTTAATCGACAGAGACATTAGAGACAACACTCTTCTAAGGGTACCTATGCATCCGAACCAACACGCCTACTCCTCAGGCAAATCCACTGAGTCTGCGCTACATAGAGTAGTTGGCAAAATTGAGGAGGCGATAAATGACAAAGGACTATGTCTAGGTACCTTTATCGACATCGAAGGGGCCTTTGACAAAACAAGTTTCTCTAGTATCAAAACCGCGCTGACTAGGCACAATGTCGATGCGGCAATCACAGATTGGATCGTCAACATGCTAAGCAAAAGGGTAATTAGATCCAATACAGGCCAAGAAGGAGGAGCCATAGTAGCCAAAGGATGTCCGCAAGGAGGTGTACTGTCGCCACTCCTGTGGAACCTCGTGGTTAACGACCTCATTGCGTCACTAAATGGTAAACACTTCTACACAATAGGATATGCTGATGATCTCACTATCCTAATATCAGGTAAATTTGCCGGCACCATTTGTGAAGTCATGCAATCTGCCCTACACACAGTAGAAAAATGGTGCCACAAGTATGAGCTATCGGTGAACGTCACAAAGACGGAGATGGTGATGTTCACTAACAAACGGAATCTGGGTAAGTATAGACTACCAACGTTATTCAATACGGAACTGGAACTTTCCAGCGATGTAAAATACCTAGGTGTTATCCTGGACAGTAAACTGAACTGGAACAAGCATCTAGACAATAAAATAAATAAGGCAAGTATAACATTCTGGCAATGCCGCAGAATGATGGGGAAAAAGTGGGGACTTACCCCCAAAATATGCATGTGGCTATACACTGCTGTGATAAGACCAATACTATGCTATGGAGCAGTTGTATGGTGGTCACGGACACGACTGACCACTGTCAGATCCAAACTACAACAATTTCAGAGAATGCCCTGCATGGCCATAACAGGCTGTATGAGGACTACACCTACCTCAGCTCTCGAAATTATGCTTAACATCCCACCACTGCACCTGTTTATGCAGCAGGAGGCAGCGGCTTCAGCATACAGACTAAAGTCACTTGGACTATGGAAACACACTGGTACCACACACACTTCACTTTTGGAAACTATAATGACTGACCTGCCAGTGGCAGAATCCAAAAATGACAGAATACCGGTAAAGTATATATTTGATAAGAAATATAAGATACAGCTGTCTGAGGAAGTGGAAGACGGACTCAACATGACCGACTTGAGAATTTTCACAGATGGCTCAAAAACTAGGTCTGGCACTGGATCCGGGATTTTCTCAGAGGACCTACACATAAGTACTTCCACACCGCTGGGCACGAGCAATACAGTGTTCCAGGCAGAATGTATGGCAATCTGCCTAGCGGCCCATGCGATAATCAAGAGGAAGGTAAACAACCAGTCTATTCGCATACTGTCGGACAGTAAATCTGTCCTACAAGCCCTGGTAAGTAATAAATTTAAATCAGGTCTCATACTTGAGTGTCATACAGCACTAAACAAGGTATGTAACCGTAATAACACCTTAACCATACAATGGATCAAAGGTCATAGCAACTCCCGCGGTAATGACGCGGCGGATGAGCTAGCGAGAGCCGGTGCAAGCATGTCTGTAATTGGCCCCGAGCCCCTAGTGCCCCTGCCTAGCGGCTGGTTCGCATCACAACTCAAACAGAGAACAAAATGCATGCACAATCTCGAATGGCATAATCTTATGGAATGTAGACAAACCAGGGCAGCTCTACCAACCATAAACACAAGACTCTCAAAAAAGATCTTGAAACTAAAAAGAACCCAACTAAGATCGGTGACTCAAGCCATCACTGGTCATGGTCCTTTTAACAAACACTTATATAACATTGGCATTACAGATAGTCCGTTATGCAGGGCTTGCATGTTGACTGAAGAAACGGCTGCTCACATACTCCTAGAGTGCGAGGGAGTGGCCGTATATAGAATGAAACACCTCGGTTCCTTTGGAACGCTACTGGAGGCCTGCAACAACATCGGAGGTCTGCTGGGCTTTTTGGAGGAGCTGGGATGGGAAGAGTGATGTAGTTCCCACCACACGCAAAATAGGCGCCTTTAGACGTCGAGTTGCGGAAAACGAGCCGATCACCAAGTACCAAGTACCAAGTACCAAGTAGTAAAGATAGGTTTGTTAGAGAGTGACAAAACATATTTTAACTAAAACGCTTCTAAAATGTGTTTATGAATAAGGCCATATGTATATAGCTTTATAACAGTGAAATAATACTTAAAATTGGTCCAGGACTTTTGAGTTTACATTAACTTAGTAAAACCCACTTAAAACATGTGATATCAGTGTTAGTGGGAAATTTTTGGAAATACATTGTCTGTCTTCACATTGGAATTTATCTTTACAATTTTCTTGACATTAAAATATTTATTTTCTCAGGTGAAGTGACACTTGAACTAAAGGGGCATGGTGGTCCAGTATACAAAAGTAGATTCTTTCCCTCTGGTACTGTGTTAATATCAGCTGGTGCTGATGGCTCTTGTAGAATTTGGTCTGCAGAGTCAGGCATAAACCCGGTCACTTTGAAAGGTCATACAATGGCTATTCAGGATGTGTCTATAGTTGAAAAAGGAAGAAATGTTGTTTCTGTGAGCAGGTAGTTTTAATATGTTTTTTTAAAGCTATACTAATTTCTATATATTATTTCTCAAAGGTTAATGTTTGATATGTCATTTTGAAGTTTATTTTTCCCTCTAATGACGAAAAACAAGCATAATTTTTATTCATTAGAAATATTAGAATACCTACATTATTGCTGAATTCATTATAAGCTTGTGATATACAGGCACACAACGAAATCCCGATTTTATCATTTGCTTACGGAACCCTAAAAATTGGGCAAGTTACTTCCTAGTTGGGTCCTAAATATTAAGTTAGAAATTTTATATACAAAATAATAAAGTATGCACTAACACTCCCCCCTTATCCTAGTAAAGGTGTACTTTTGACGTCAAACTGTGCGGGCATGACTATGTAGAGAGAATCCCCCTACGTTTCCGTGACGCTACTCTTTATCCTGCTCTGTCACTATGGGAAATTATATCTTTCTCTTTTTAACTGAGATTTTGTCTAGGAAAGATTATATAAATACTCTGTGACGCTGAACTGAACAAGGAATACACTCTCACACCCTTCGCCCCTCATACTCCGCCCCTATAAACATTTTTATACTTCATATGTCTCAATGTTTCAGAGATGGCTCAGCAAAACTTTGGGATGTTGGAGAATCAAACTGTTTGAGTAATGTGTTAGAAGGTCATGGACCAATCAATTGTTGTGCGATTGGTACAACTGATAATGAAGTCAATGTTGAAAATGAACGAGAGGTGAGTGTAATCTGTAGTAATATATGAAGCCGTAGAGTTTGTATTTTATTACCAGTCTGATTTGTAAAATTTTTTTTTCAATAAGGACGCGTTTACGAAATGGCACACTTATGAGGCAACTACTTATACCACACAGCTCACAGACATAACTGAGAAAATTATCAAAGTAATTTAAATCTTATTTCAATATAAAAAACTTTACTTAAATTAGAGAAATGTTGACATAAAATATATATTTTCTGTGTCATGTTAGTTTTATCACTGATGAAGTTATAGAGATATTTGTACAGAAACTCACCTTGATTTCATTGTTTTCGCGGGAAGAAAATATCAGTTTATTGCATGCCACATATGTATTAAAAATACATTTTTAATACTTCGGCTCGTCTTTTATACCGGTATATGCCACTTACTATAGTGGTTTTTTTTCTGAAGTAGGGTTTATGGTTCTTAGTTAATCCTGAAAATTTCAACTTACGAAAATGAATAGTTACCGAGATAAAAATTTTTAAAGTTTTAAATTTTTTAAACAAATTTTTTTCGCGGAAGTCGTTTGACAAGTAATTATGAGCTCTTTGGTTTGACACTCTTCTACAAGGAATATACTACTCTCTACCGAGCTCTTCTACTTTATCTATGATTACGTGCGATTACGAGGAATACAGCAAATATTGAAAAGCTATTATATTGTTCAAATTATTTTTTAGTGTTAATTCATGTTCAATTTTACGGCAGCGGCCGGCGAAGCGCTTCTCACAAAAGTATGATTAAAAATATGCGTTTTTAAAAAGATAACCTCAATTTTTAAATATTTGTTTTTTTTTAAAAGGGGGAGTTTCCGTAAACCCACCTCTACCAATTAACAACCCAACCCCTCCCCTCGCCCCTCCCCCTTTTTTACCCCCCTTATAAACATATACCTACCTATTGTAAAAGTGCACCCTAAAATGTACCTAAAAACTATAAATTTCCAATTTCCATAAATACTAAATTACGTAAGGACTAAATAGCTCGTTCATTGAGGAAGGTATAGGCTATACATAGTCTGGGTCATAAGTTCTGTCACACAATAAAAACTTTTGAATTTAAAATGCTGGTCACAAAAAAGTTTATTGAATTCGAATTTAGAATTTTTCATGAATATAAAAATCAGTACTTTTTAGAATTTTACTCATTTTTAAATATGGAGTGGGCACTTAAAGAAGACCGTGTTGCGGTTATTGCGTTGCATCGTTGCGGTTACACGCCAATTCAGATTTTTGACATATTGAAAATTTTTAATATAATCAAAAGATTCGTTTATCGTACCATCAAACGATACAATGAAGACTCTAGTGTAGATGACAGGTCAAGAAGTGGTCGCCCTCGCTCTGTTAGGACTCCAGCAGTAATAAAAGCTGTGAAGGCGCGAATTTAAAGAAATGCCATGCGTAAGCCAAAACTTTTGGCCCTTCAGATGGGTTTAAGCAGAACCACAGTGAAAAGGGTGTTAAATGAAGACTTAGGGCTTCCGGGCATATCGAAGAAAAACAGGACATCGTTTGAAAGCTCGTTTAATGGACCTGAGGTTGAAGAGATGTCGCGCTTTGTTGAAGCGGTACGCGGGAAACAAGCATCGGGAAATGGACAACATTTCATTTTTCGTAAGGTACCAAAATTCGAAAACCGTTTGGAGATTACATGCTAGAAAGCTTATTTTTCATTTTTTTTATTTTTTATATCCTTTAATTTTCGAGTTATTTTAAAAATACTGAAATATTGAAAATTAAGGATTAATAGGTGCCCTAATCTGTGCTAACCCTCTAATTTAAAAATACTAATGTCTGTTGGCAGAGTTCTTCTTCTTCTTCTTCTTTTGATGAATGGCAACAGTGCCGACTTATCGTCGCAATTCTGCCAATGTCCAGTGCTTAATACTGTGCAATCTTGTTACAGGGGCAATGTACAGTTTTAGTATATGTTCACAAATGCCAGAGAAAGTTTTTCAGGTGACAGTGTGCGGTTTTGCCCTTGTGATTGGTTACAATGTGGATAATGCACTTAAATAAATATACTTAAATTATCTGGTATTAATATCTTGAATTCCCGTTGAATACTCTATCTAAACAGGACAACACAAACAAAAATGATTAGTCAACACAAACAAGACACACCTGTTAGTCCAGACACAAAAGTCCAGGATGCCTTCCACCATTAGACAGACTGTTTAATAATAAAAATTATATATAAGGTGCTAAAATTAATTTACATTACATTTACAATCTAATATTATATTTATGAATATATTTAGCAATTAAAAGTATTATTTTAGGTCTATCCATAGACAGTAAAGGAGAAAAATTGGAGGGGAGAGGGACTTCAGGAGGTAAGTTATCATAAAGAGATGTGGAATATTTAGAGCAATTAAAGAAAATGTGGTCCAAGGCGCCCTCGTCCAGCCCGCACTCACAGATGGAAGAGTCCTTGATTCTAAGTTTGGTCAAATGGACTGGAGTGCAGCAGTGACCAAGGCGCATCCGACACACAGTTGCAGTAACTTGTCTATTAAAATTCTGAAAGAAATAAAACCATGGCTTTGGGGGAATACTAGGTTGAATGGCAAAGTAGAAAGAACCTTTCGTGGTAGCACTCTGTCTCCATTCAGCATTCCAGGAAAAAAACATATCATTTTTTGCTATAGGCAGTAAATCCATACAATGAACAACATAATAATCAGTACTTCCACACACAACTGCATCCTTAGCATAACCATCAACTGTCTCATTCCCAGTGATACCACTATGTCCAGGTATCCAAACCAGGGTAATATTTATGTCTTTTAAGAAACAATTGTATAATAGGTTTTTTATTTCGTGAATGACTGTATGTCCAGAAGAAGCACCAAATGGGCCAGCCATAATTGATTGCAGGCAGCTTTTGGAGTCCGAGCAAATGATTGGTTGCCTGACAGAGTTTGAAATACAGAAGCTAATTGCCTCAAGTATCGCCGTGGCCTCACCAGTGTACACAGTCGCCTCAGGGGGCAATTTCTGGCTAAGTATAATGTTGAGACTGGGTATCCACACGGCCAAGCCCACACATCCCTCTCTTGACAGCTTTGAAGCATCCGTATAAATGGGGACCCCATGGGGCCAATGCTGGGACAGAGCTGCATTGAATTTTCTATTTGCTGCAGGACACTCCCTGTCTATGCCGATGTTTGTAATAATGTTAGGCTTAAAGAATAGAGCCCCGTATTCAGACTCAAATATAGGGTTCTTGCAGGATTGTCTAATTGGCACCCCTATTGCCATGATCTTTGTATAACTATTCAGCAAGCAATACCTCTTATTAGACCAATATTTCAGATGTTTCATTTTATTCAGAGAGTAAAGCCTTTCATGAAGAGGGTGTTTTTTAATGAGGAACTTTTTGAAGTAAAATTTGTCAGATAGCTGTTGCCTACGCAAATGAAGAGGGGGATCAACGCATTCCACCTGCAATGCATTCACTGGAGAGGAGCGCATAGCCCCGAGAATCAAGCGGAGGCTTCTAAATTGTAGCTTATTTAGTTTTGTCAATGCAGCTCCATTGCAAGGCTCAAGTAAGAATGAACCATAGTCAAGATGGCTCCTTATGAGTGCATTGTATAGAATCTTTTGTGTAAAAGGGTGTGCTCCCCACCAAACCCCAGACAAACATCTTAGGACATTAAGTGAGCGTTCGCATTTGTTGACGATTTCATTTACATGCGGGATTCCGGTCATCTTAGTATCAAAAATTAAGCCCAAAAATTTTGCTGACTCACTAATTGGTATGCTTTGACCATCATAAGCAATGTCAATGTTAGGGATGACCTTTTTTCTTGTGAAAATTACTGTTTTACTCTTGGTGACAGACAATGAAAGACCGTGATCACCAAACCATTCATACAAATAGCTGAGTGCATTATTTAGGGGTATCTGGGCTTCTAATGGATTTTGGACTGTGATATAAAGTGCCAAATCATCAGCATATTGCAATACATTGCAAAAAGGTTGAACCGACGTGTCCAAGTCAAAAGTATACAAGTTGTATAAAATAGGGCTCAGCACTGACCCCTGAGGGAGGCCCCTCCAGGTTGATCGAGGCAGGGATGTACCTTGAGCTCTTATATCCAGATGTCGGGTCATGAACAGCTCCGATATGTAATTTGTTAATCTTGTAGGGATACTCAGCTCTTGCATCTTGTGCCTGAGCACCGAAAGTATAACATTGTCATAAGCAGAATTTATGTCTAGAAAGACGGCCACAACAGATTTTCCCTGACTGAATGCCAGACGTATGTCAGTAGAGAAGATACCCAAGCTATCCATGACACCAAATCCCCTTCTAAATCCAAACTGACTGTCAGCTATAACACCTTCTCTCTCCAACCACCACTCTAAACGATTTTTTATGAGATGTTCCATAATTTTCGATAGACAAGAGGAGAGGGCTATAGGTCTATAGCCATCCGCAGTATTGTGGTCCTTTCCCAGTTTGGGAATAGGTATCACAATCTGTCTTCTCCATTCCTCAGGAACAACACAGGAACCAAAGAGACAATTTACAATCTCCAAGAAAGTATTTGCTGATGAGGATCCAGCCCTTGCAAGGAATGAGTAAGGTATACCGTCAATACCTGGAGATGTGTCTTTAACATGTTTCAGGACAGAGTCCAATTCATGGTGAGTGAAAGGATCGTTAAATTTTGAGTGATCATTGTTGTTAAGGGGTACTGGTGAGAAGATATAATTATCTCTACAAGGAACGAAGGGAGGGGCCAGTTTGTCCGCAAAATCATCTAGCCAAAGGGATGGGTCCCCTGTAATTGTTCTATCTACATAGGAGTTTCGGAATCGTTTAATATTCTGCCATACTATGGAAGCTGGAGATCGGGGAGAAAGATTTGAACAGAACTTTAACCATCCCTGTTTCTTTTTTTTACGCAGAAGTCTAGTGGTCCGAGCCGCAATCTTCCTAAACTCAATATAGTTCTCCATAGTCATCAATCTGGACAATGATCTCTCCATGTTATTCCTCTTCTTTACAGCCTCAGAGCACTCAGAGTCCCACCACGGAGGAGAAATAGGTCTTTTTTGGATTACCTTTGGGGGTATGTTTTCCTTCGCTGCCTTTAGAAGAGCTTTAGTAAAGTCCGAGTATACAGTGAGAACGTTTTGGGAGGTAACTGTTGGGAGACTCAATGAGCTAGCATCCATAGATGTAGAGAATCCAGCCCAATCAGCCTTAGAGGTTCTATATTCAAGAAGGGGTGGGTTTCTTTTAGGGCTGATATTATCTAAAGAGTTAAATGTAATTAAAATTGGGAAGTGATCACTGCCATGAGAATTTGGTAGTATATGCCAGTTCAATTCCGAAGCAATGGAGGGGGAACATAGGGTGAGATCCACTGCACTCCTATTTTGATCCGGGGCAGTCCTCCTAGTAGGGGAGCCATCATTCAAGATACAGATGTTTAGGCTGTCTAGTAAGTCCAAGATACGAACTGCAAAGTTGTCCACCCTTGTGCATCCCCATACGGGATGATGGCAATTGAAGTCACCCAGAATTATAAATGGTAGCTGGAGAGAAGTCAAGATGCTTTGAATCTCAGGGATATAGGATACATGGGGATGGGGAATGTATAGGGAGACAAATGATATGTTGTATGCTCTGACAGCAATGATATTGAAATTATGGCTATGTGGGGGAAGTGAGATAAGAGAAACCCTGGAGGGATGCTTTATGAAGAGAGCACTTCCCTGATATCCCTGATCTCCGTCATCTCGAAAACAAGCATATCCAGGAAGTCTGAAGTGGGATCCTGGCTTTAACCAGGTTTCAGAAACTGCAATTATAGAGGGAGAATGACTATTGAGTAAGTATGTCAGTTCATGTTTTTTGTTGTTAATACCTCTCATATTCCACTGAAGGATCTTCTGTTTCGTTGGGTCCATTATTAATAAGTTCTCTGAGAATGTTAATTTTTGAGGCAACGTTGTTCGGTAAGAGTGTGTCCTTATGGCTGGATACAATATTAATTAACATTGTTAGGATGAGTTCAAGAAGACTGTCATCCTTGGGATTACTGACATAGGCACAGCCATTGGTCTGTGAAGGTAGAGGTTGACTGATAATTTCTTTATGGGAAATTCGATCATAACCTTGGTGCGATTTAAACATTTTAGGTCTAGGGTTCAGGAAGACTGTTTTTCTTTGTGACTGATTTTCGCCACGTGGCAACTGGGAAGAGGGTTTGATCTGTGCTGATATAGGAGAAGACCGATGAAGAGGCAAAGAGTAGCCAGCCACATCAGCATATGACTTTTTAGCTTTTGGGTGTCTACGCGAAGCTTCCATGTATGAGATGTTTTCCTCAGCCATAGTTAACTTTATTGATTTTTGCCGAAGGTGTTCAGGACAAGTTTTATTAGTAGCAAAGTGGTGCCCATCACAAAGAGTACACACTGCCTCCTGCTCAGATACAGTGCATGCACTTCCCGGATGTTCCTGTCCACAACGATAACATCTAGGACTAGAGCGACACTGCGTCTGAACATGACCAAATCTACAACATTTCATACAGATAATTGTAGGGTATTGATACAACTCCACCCTAATAGCCGTGTGGCAACAATACACCAGTTCAGGAAGTTTTTGGCCCTCAAATGTCAATACCACCGACTGAGTGGGTATCCATTTTGGCTGCCCCTCATCAATGATCTTGCGGTTCAGGCGCCGGGCTTTTAAAATAGTCCCACAACCCAATGGGAGATCCATAAGTTCCACTAATTCCGACATGGCCCATTCTGTAGGGATTTGTCTCACAATCCCCATTCTTGTAAGGTTGTATGCTGGAATTACAGCTTCCATCTTAAAATTTTCTAAAGCTGGGTTAACAAGAAATTTGTTGGCATCCAAAGCTGACCCAAATTGGACTGAGAGTCTATTCCTACCCACTGCTTTAATACCATCTCTAGTAATGTTTTGAATTTTTTGTTTCTGTAAAAAGTGGCCCAGTTTAATAGGGCGCAGGATGGAGCCTTTGGAAGTTTCACTTTCATTCCTCACTACATGTACCACGAAAGGTCCCTTGTCAACTTCAGGGTTGTACATTTTTTTAATGTTAAAACTAGGATGTAAGTATATAGTTTCAATTGAGGGTACACCCTCTTCCGGCCGAATTGTAACTTTTTTGGGAGTGGAGATGTCAGAGATAGTGGAAGACTCCTCTGCTGCTCTCTTTCGCTTTAATTTGTCGTTTGTTGCCTGCATCAGATTTCCTTCAGACTCGACAGTTATGAAACATCCTACCTCCAAATCGTCAGGGGGGTCAGGAGGTTTGCCGGCAATGGCTTCCATAATTAAAACTAACTACCCAACAGACAATAAACACAAACACTTACCCCAACAGAAATACCACACCACTGTTTAAACCATCCAGATTTATCCCTTGTTAGAAACAACTAGATAATTCAACGTTTATGATTATTAAATAGAAAATAAATTGGGGAGAAAGAACCAGGTACGTGCATACACCACCGTGTTTTTTTCCAATCCCTATATCGTTGGCAGAGTTGTTAGTTATTGAACTCAGGTGTTGCCCTTTATTAATTTTACCCATTTTTATTCCATTTGAAGCAAAATTAATAATTATTCTTTAAATATAATTATAAAAATACTTCTTTTATATAATATTTTTTGGAAGTTTTGCTAGTTTCGAATGGGCTATCACAGGAAATATATTTACGAGTGAAACCGCGGACAAAAGCTAGTATTATTATATACATTATGAATAATGTTGTGGGCGATTTGAGTTCCGGCTACGGCAACACCTATTTGGAACACGGTATATTATACTCTTTGCATTTCTATAACGTATACTCTGTGGCTTGACTGACACTATCAGTCACTTTCTTTGGGTGACAGTTTATATTTCTTAATTTTAGTCCTAGCTAAGGTTTTTAGTTTATAAGTCCCCAGAATTTATAAAAATTCATAATTAAATTAAAAATATAAAAACTGAACCAAAAATAAAATATAAAAATACGTGTAACTTATTTTTTAATATATTTTTAATTAAAGTAACAAAAATGGGTGATTAAAAAAATGAAAAGTGTAAAGAGACGATGATGGATTGAATAAAATTAACGTCTTTACTAATTACTGTCTTTAATTTCCACTTTGGACACAATTAAACAATTAAACAGAATTAAAATATTACACAGTTAAAACAAAGCGACCATTTCATTTGCTGGCCAACGCACCTCTCTCCCTCCGCCACCTGGCGGGCAAAAGACGTAACTACTAATCAATTGACTGTCTTCTTACATACTCCCCCTTTTGACCAAATATAGGACCACCAGTTTGGTCAAACAAACACAAAAGTAACACAAAGAGAAAGTCAGTAAGAACAATTAACAATAACAAAAAACAATTAGAACAAGGAACTTAAACATAATCTAATAGTTTAAGAGGTCGACCGCGTTTCCGTTTTGGGTTGACGGGTCGTGGCTTGGACTGATCACCCTCACACTCACGTGCATGGTAGCGAGTAAGATCGGACACGTGATACTTACCGATCGATTCATCAGGAGCTTCACGATGCGAAATTAAGTAAGTGGTGGGACTCACCTTCATTTTTATACAGTAGGGCCCATCTCTTCTTGGGACGAGTTTCGAGGTTATACCCTTACCGGCATTACTCAAAACATGGCTACGTAGAAGGATTAGGTCACCAGGTGAATAGTCTTCCCCCACACGACGGGTCTCGTCTTTAGTAGTCTTAGGAAAATGGTTACCTGTATCGATGGTATGCTCGGCGAAAGGTGTCGCTCCTCCCCCTTCACCAAAGATGTCCTCGTACTCGTGAACTAAGGTTGACAATGCAGTTCGCTCCATTGACGACAGCATCGCCCCCTCATCAGGTCGAATCACGTCTGCAGCTGCACAACTCACCTTGACGCTTGACTTCTCGCCTTGCAAAGGATACACAGCCTGCGGGTGATCAGTCATAAACCATGAGTTCGCGTGTAAGTTAAGAACAATACGAGCACTACATAAAAAATCGATACCAAAAAGTGTTTCATTATTTACGGCGTTAGGTAAAACTATGAAGGTAGTTGGTACAACCTTACCCTCAAGTTTAACGTCGACGTCAACAAGTTTGACATTCATATCGCGCACAATCCCGTCTGCAAATTTTACACGAAAATTACTTTTACGAAACGGGTGACCTTGATCGCGTAGCAACGTATACAAACTATAACCAGCTATACATCGTTTGGCCGCTGTGTCCACTAAACCGGTACCACGAACCCCATTAATCTCGACATTGAGAATAGGTCGGTTACTGGTGCCGTTACTGTTGGAGTCAGACGCAAAGGCAACCTTCATTAATGGTAGCTTGTTACAATTTTGAATAGGCGACTTGCCTCTGAGAGGCAAACTCCCATTAGGTACAAAAGTGTTAGTACACAACTCGGTGATCTTTGACAGATGACCTTGCTTAATCTTTGACAAATTTGTATTAAACGAAAACGGACTCTTCTTTGGGCTACGATTGCTACGATTTACAGACATATTGTTACAAAATGTACAACTACGATTGTTACTACGATTTATAAAATTTGGTTCATCTGTAAATTTGTAGGTATCATCGCTCAAAGACTTGTCCAAAGAATGAAAATTACAAGAATAAAATGTATGACTAGTGTCTTTAGGTTTACTGTCCCCAGCATTACAATTAGCACACTTAGAACGAATGATGCCCTTAGCACCACAACCATAACACTTGATTTCACTATCACTTTTAATTTTAAGTCGCGGACACTCAGAGCGAGCGTGACCACTTTTACGACAATAAACACAATAACTTTTGTTACCTTGAAGAGGTTGAATTACTTGGTTACACTGTGTCGCCCGAGGAACTTCACACGTCGAAGACCGAAGCGGAGTCTCGACCGAGTTACGAGCAGTCGTTGACCCGTGAAACACAGGTGACCGGAGTGAGGTGCTCGGCGCAGGCGCCGCCGTAGAGCGCGGCTCATGCCGGCCGGCACGAAGCTCCCGTTGTCCCTGAACAGGCACCGACGCTGCTTCGTCGAACTCGTCCTCCACCTGTCTGGCGCGCTCGATGAGCTCGTCGACACTATTAACCAGGTCTCGAGGTATTCGCTTTCGAATATTGATGTTTAGCAAGCCGTAAAGAAGGTCTAATATAATTCGTTCATCAAGAACATACGGTAGACTCGCGAGTTCCGCGCGTTGACGGCTGATATAAATATCGGCGCGCTCGTGTCCTTGATCTGCACTGAACACGCCACGAAATATTTTGTAGGGAGGTTTCGGCGCACCATACATGGATCGCAAACGTTGTATTGCCTCTGTCCACGAAGAAATGGAGCCCTTTACTCCCTTGTACCAAACAGCAGCATCTGCCTCTAGTAATATTGGCAGGCCGCGGAGCGCATGCTCGTCACTTATATTTGTACACTCTTTGTATACTATGATTGTATCAATAAAAGCATCCACGACACGTGGATCTTGATGAGCTCTCCCGCTGAAACGCGCTGTACAGTTAGCGAAGTTTCCCATAAGCGCGGAGGGCGGTGCGATGTGTGATGTCGGAGACAGGCTTGGAGCGCCGCTGTCACTGTTGGAATCCTTGGAAGCTAGGATAGCTGATATTAACTCTCTGTTAGACTCAGCTTGAGCCCTAGCAAAGGACGCGAACATCGCTGACATGCGCGACTCCACCTCGAAGTCCGCCTCGTGGCTACTTTGCGCACTTTTTCTTCTTGGCATTTTCACTTTCACTTAACACCTCGAAGATTGAGACAGTCACACATAAAACCAGCAAGATGCTTGTTGAAAACTGAATATATTTTAGAAACAAAATTTAAGAGTTCGTAAAAATTCGTTATTTTGGTTCGAAACTTTTATTGGCCACTAGTTGGGCTGCCACTTGTAAAGAGACGATGATGGATTGAATAAAATTAACGTCTTTACTAATTACTGTCTTTAATTTCCACTTTGGACACAATTAAACAATTAAACAGAATTAAAATATTACACAGTTAAAACAAAGCGACCATTTCATTTGCTGGCCAACGCACCTCTCTCCCTCCGCCACCTGGCGGGCAAAAGACGTAACTACTAATCAATTGACTGTCTTCTTACAAAAGTTGTCCATTCTTTTTTCGGATGAAAAAAATTTTAATGTGGAAGAGAGCTACAACAAACAAAATGATAAGGTGTACGCACACAGCAGTGAAGAAGCGAGCAACCGTGTTCCGCGTGTCCAACGAGACCATTTTCCATCCTCACTCATGGTTTGGTTGAGAGTCTCTTATTGGGGCTTAACTGAGGTAAATTTTTGTGAGAAAGGCGTAAAACTAAATGCAGTTGTGTATCAAAATACAGTCCTCACGAACCTTGTGGAACCTGTTTCTCATACCATGTTCAATAACAGGCGCTGGATATTCTAACAAGATTCTGCGCCAGCTCATAGAACGAAAAGCACTCAAGACTGGCTGGCGGCGCGTGAAATTGACTTCATCCGGCACGAAGACTGGCCCTCCTCCAGTCCATATTTGAGTCCGTTAGATTTTAAGATATGGCAACACTTGGAGGAAATGGCCTGCTCAACGCGTCATCCTGATTTGGAGTCACTCAAGGCATCCTGATTAAGGCAGCCGCCGAAATTGACATGGATCTCGTTCGTGCTGCGATAGACGACTGGCCGCGCAGGTTGAATGCCTGTATTCAAAATCGCGGGGGTCATTTTGAATAAACTTTATTAGCATAAGAATCTGTGTTTTATTAACTTCATTTTGGTATAAGTATAAATGTTTACATCAATAATATAATATGTCTCAATTATTTCATATTAAACATGTGACAGAACTTATGACCTGACTAAGTATAACATAACGATACGACCAATAAAAAAATCCACGGGCGAATTATAATATAGTTATTATTTTATATTTTCCAGATTGGCACTGGTAATAAACTGCTCGTAGCAGGCTGTGAGAGTGGTCTAGTGATATGTGCTCATGTAGCGAGACGAGCCGAGTTGTTCTGTAAGCAGCTTGAAGCCGCCTGTAATGCTTGTATCGTTGTTGATAATAGCATTATTATTGGATGCAGCGATGGAAAGGTGTGTATAATTACTTATTTATTTTAACGTAGTTTAATCTGGCGATTGTTTGCTCGATTTGATGGCACGGTATACTTATAGTTTTTCAAATACGATGACTCAAACGTGAATTTTCGACAAATGCGGCCTGAAGAAAGGTTATTTACTATTTTTGTATAAGTATTTATTTTTCCTTTTAAAAAAAAGTTTCTCGAAATAATTTCTCACAATCAAAACACGCGAATCAAAGACGGCCTATTAACTTTTTACCATGATTCTGATGATGTTTCGTCTTAGTCTCTCGGTCTAAACATGCCCATTCTCTTTTTAAAATTACCTATCAAATTGTTATGACTTGTTGACTGAGAAAAAAACAAAAGCGTGGCAATGACTCAAAAAACGGCGCCTGGGCGAGCCGGACTTGCCCGACAAATAACGAACGTGGCTGAACGGCGAGCTGAGAGCTGAGAGCCGTCTCATAATGCTATACGGACATACCCAGATTACCCAGTGCGAACTATCGACACTCGACCGTTGCATGTGTCTATATTATCTACCAATCCCACTAGGATACGGACGTAAAGATATGTATGTAGGATATAAAGGTCCTTTATAGTCTCTGCCTTTTTGTCATCTGATTTACTATTAGTATAAAGTTCTAAAATTTAATATAATTAATGAAATGAACTTGGAATTTTCAGATTGTCCAACTCAGTTTGCGGGACGGATCTCTTATTGCAGAGTGGCATGAGTCTGCCAACCCTGTTCTTAGTTTGGCAGTGTTACCTAATCAAATGTTTGTAATCGGGCGTCAAGATGGTACTTGCACAGTAATGTCTTTGCTCAAAAACCATAATAATATAAGAGTACAACTGACCGGCTCGGATTGTGACGGTATAAGGGATATAGCGTTTAATGGAAAATGGATTTTTGCGTGTTGTAGGGACTCTAATATAAGGAAATATGATTTCAATCAAGTTATTGTACATTTTAAGTGATTTTTAACGTGATTTGCAATATTTTGTGATATTCTGTATTTAATATAACTTTTCTCAGCAATTTTTGATTTTTAATTTTACAACTAAAACAGAATTCTTTTTCGCTGATATTCGCTCGTGAAAGGAAACTTATATATTCACCTTATATATTCAAAAGATTTAATATAACTTTTCTCAGCAATTTTTGATTTTTAATTTTACAACTAAAACAGAATTCTTTTTCGCTGATATTCGCTCGTGAAAGGAAACTTATATATTCAAAAGGTTATTCTTTGTATGTTTGTCTAAATTAATTTAACTGTTACAAATATTATAATGTATTAAATTTTAAATCTCATTTTGAGATGCTATACTTCTTAAAAAGCAATAGGTATATATTATAATAATAGTATAATATGAGGTCACAATATGAGGATGAAGGGGTAGCTATATACTAAAAAAAAGAGACATATATTAAAAACTTTTACTGTTAATTACATTTGCACCGAAAACAATTATTATAACCATAATAGGGTATTTGACTATTTATTTAATAAGCATAAAAATTCGTAATTACATATTACATTGACTTAAAAAATTGTTTTAGACAGATACCTACTTATTTTTTCAAGAAATATATTAGATATAAATATGAAAGTTTGGGTTTTAACATCATAAAACCTGGATTAACACAGAGTAGGTACTTGTCATTTCTGCGTGGATGAGCTTAAGATTTTTTTAACAAAGCCATGCACAAAAATACATAATATCGACTTTTGTTTGGTCTGAGATAATATCTACATTCAAAACGCTATGTTTTTTTCTAGTAACAATAGGTTTTATGTAACAACATTGGCACCCACATTTTAAAAATAACTTTCATTTATAATTTGCGGCCCACTTAAAGCCACGCACATTTGATTTGACATGAGTGATTGACTGCGAAACATCCAAGCTTTCACATTTATAACGCACATAATATGTAAGAATGATAACTGAAATTGGGAATAGTCAAATACCCGAATATATATTTATTTAATGCTACATTTACAAGACGGTTTAGATTGTATTCTACGTGTAGCTGTTTTAGTTTTTGCGCAGAATATTTTCCATCTAGCTATGTCATAGTCGATGTGGTTTTTCAATTGCGCCCAATCTTTGATTCTGTTTTCTCCAAATGACACTGAAAAAAATCCTGAAAATGTGACATGGGAAAAGACGCCATCGACATTGAATTTGTGTATGAAAATAAATCAAGAGTTTCCTATTTACTATATAGAAATGCTTCTTGACAAACAATAGGACAGACAGACAGATTTAAAAAAGGGGCCCACTTGGATTTTTTATTTATTTGAGAAGACTATTTACCTTCATTATTTTTTAGCCTTTGAATGTTTTCACATGTTTTTTGTAACCACTGGTTCCAATTTTCCATAATACTATAAGCTTCGTACAGATTCGTACATTGTTCTTTTATAGGAGAGCTCTTGCTAATCTTGAGTCCTGTCAAACAACAATTTTGCATACAAAAATATATCTTACTTCACATCAGAGTTCATCAGACCAAATCACATTTTAATTAATCTAAGTATATTATAAAAAGAGACTGTGAGTTTGTTTGTTTGGATGTAAACTCGAAAACTGCTGGACCGATTTGAAAAACAAAATTTAATTTGCTGTAGGTATGAAGCTAATACTAGCCTTTGAGTATTTAAGACTCAAAGATACTAGCAGTAGAGTTCTAACTTAATTTGGAAGAATGCCTAATATTTTTACGGAATAATAAAGATTAACTACCTTTTGCATTAGGATCACTGATATAGTCTCTCAACCAAACTGGTGCTGTTTCAGGATTTACTTCTGAAAAAAAACATTACCTATGTCAAATAAAAAGATGGATTTTCGGGATTAAAAGTAGCCTATGTCACGCTCCTGAGTCTTAGGATTTCCATTGCAAAAATTACGTCGATTCGTTGCTCTGTTTTGACGTGTAAGGACAAACATAAAACTCACTTCCTATTTATAATATTAGTTAGGTAGTTAAGACTACTTAGGGTTGCCAAGTTTACGAGTACGACCCGCGCACAGAGGCAATTAATTCCTTAACTTATCTTGTTCAAAATTATTTTCTTTCAGATTTTTTTAAATCACAGGATACTGATAACATATGTGTGATAACATGTCAACTTACTGTATTCAAATTTGATTTGCTTCGAAGGTACAAGTTTTATATTACTATCCCCTTTAGCTGACACGTCGTCATCTTTTTCGTCTATTTTTTGATCCACACTAGATTTTGTAACTTTCTTTATGGGTTCCACTACCTTTTCCACAAATTTTTCCATTTTGTCCAATTTAACTTTTTCCACTTTATCCAAATCTGGTTTAACTGTTGATGATGTTGCAGAGCTAGTTTTAATTTCATCTTCATCTATAAAGTATTCTCTAATGTTACCAAGAGAGGTGATGGACTTTGTTACATTGGCAGTTATTTTCGTTCGCGATAATTCTTCAGGCCAGATTTCATCGACTTTTGCTGTGGATTTTTCAGAAACAAAATTAATTAATATTGAGAAATGGTTTTTTATATATAAATCTTACTTACGTAAATCACATTACTTTTCCATCTAAATATAGCTCCATAGAACTGGCCACTCGTTAGGTATTAGTGTCACAAATGTCATCGGCTAAAAGAGGGAGACTTGATATTCGCTGGGAGTCGGGTTGTCAACCCGTAAAGAAAAAATATTAATTAGGTAGGTATTACTCGGTACATATTATGTATGATGTATGTACCTTATCAAATGAAAGAAATTATACCCAAGGGCGCTCTCTATGTACCTAAGTAGGTACTACCTACTTTCATCTATCTATGCAAACAAATAAAATTATATCTGTCTTATCTAAGTTGGCTATCTTATTTCAATAATTTTTTTTTTATTTTTGATCTGTTCTAATATTTGTCCAGAATAGGATAAAATCTCGTTGAATACAATAAAGAAATATGCAGATATCATGTGGGTATTTAGACTTATACTTACTAAGTAATTCTGGTTTAGGTGTAGAAAAATGTATGTGTTTTCCAAGGAAATCTGTCACAGACATAAATGAACTTCCCGTTGATTGATGAGGTCTGCTTAGATTCTTCACTAATAGTTTCCTGTGAACATTTTGGAAAAGCGAATCTTATATAACTATATAGTACCTAGATATGTAAATTACTCAGCTGATGCAATTAATTTTATCTAAGTACAAATATTTTGGGTGATTACAGGAGGTCGACTCTTTTTTTTTGCTTTTCTGTTTAGTGCATAAATTCTGATTCTATGCATAAAAAAACAAAATATCCATCGTCGACAGTTTGCTTTTGTCTGTTTACGTCGATAAGTAAGTTTTGAAAATTTTAATTGATTGTATGAGCAACAGGTGGCTCCGGTTTCTACAAAAGCAAACTTTAACCAAAAAGTCAATTTTTCCCTTTATTAGTTTATGTAAGAGAAATCGAAATTTAATATTTAGAACTAAAACCCAAAAATCGATGCTGTTATTTTAAACATACTGACATTAGAACCTTCTTGATTGCTTCATTTAGACTTGTACATAACAGTTAACTTACATTTCAGAGTCAGTTGACGTAATATCGACAGCATCTGCGCTGGGTACCCGTCTTTCCTCGGATTCAGTAAATAGTTTTCTGTATTGAAAATTGTGAATTTAGATTTATTTAGGTATTTACTAGTAAATTTAGAAGCTTATAGATATTCTGAATTATGTATAAGTTATTCAATAGATTTATTACGGACTAGCAGTTGACTGCGACTTCGTACGCGTTGTATTAGGAATAGTGACATTTTTAGGTAAATACGGCATGCAGGGAATACGATTTTCCATACAAACATTTACATCCCATTTCACCCCCTTATGAGTTGATTTTAGAAAAATCGATTTTTTAGTGCACCTCTACACCCCCAAAAAATATACCTTCCAATTTTCATATTTATATCTTTCTTGGTTTGGCCGTGTCTTAATTATTGTCAGTCAGTCAACGATACGATCGGTTTTATATCTATACTAATATTATAAAGAGGAAAGATTTGTATTTTTGTGTGTGTGTATGTTTGTAATGAATAAATTTTTCTAATGAAAGGTACACCCTGAGTGACATAGGCTATATTCTATTTTCAAAAAAATTAGGGATCCTTACTAAAACTCCAATAATGAAACCCAAGGTGTAAAAAAATTACCTAAGAAATTCCTTACATCCTGTGCGCTGCGAAAACTATTGATGATAATGTATAGAGGTAGTGGTAGAAGGCAGGGGTAGGGGGTAGGAGTATAAGTAGGGGTACGGGTATATTTTATTTTGTTCGTAAATATCCACGGGCGAAGCCGTGTGCGGAATGCTAGTAGGTACATATTTAAATTGCTCCCATTTTTTCTTAAAAATAGGTTCAGTATTTTTCAGGAATTTAATTCAGAATTCGGTAATTTTAACTATGTAACATAGAGAAGCAATAACAACATTTATAATGTGTAGTGATAGTAATATTTGTAAAGATTTAACTTACATCTCTGAATCATGCTTCACAAAACCATCAATTCGTTTTCCAAGTTCATTTTCGTTTTCAGATGGCAGTTTTCTGCTGGTAATAATTCAACGTTATAGAAATTAGTTTTTCCGCTCATATTATTTCGGAATTTAGGACACTAATCTATGTATTAATCTTTCTTTCATCACGCCTTTTATTCCAAGCGGGTTAGGCAAAGAAAATCTAATGCCATTTGTTTGTTACGATCCTGACATACCTCTTTCGCTTCTTTTACATTCATCATACCTTTCATACATGCTCGATTTCCATCGATTAATATTTTTTTATATGTTCAATAAAGTCGTCTTCTGCCATCATTTAAGACACAGTTAGAGAAATTGATCCTTATGACTAGTAGGTACCATAAAAGTACAGGTGTTATATTTTCGCATTTGTGTCGGTTCGATTCTCGGTAAGACTTTTCAAAATAAATGCACTTTTAATTCATTTTAAAAATAAATGTTTTCTTGGTGTAAAATTTGCTATTCTACTTATTCCATTAGCATTCATATTTAAGGTACCTTCCTTCCACTGCCCGCTTTTTCGTTTAAATCAAATGATGAATCGTTTGCATTACCTACGATTCAAAAAAAAGTCTGTCAGTTCAGTCGGTCTGTCTTTCAGCTCTCGCCGGCAGCGCTAAAACCGTCAATGGGCAAATTCTATAAAACAAAGGGTAGGTACATATTAGACATTTCTATACGTACGTTTCTAAGTTGATAGACAATGTTTCTTCTTCTTGTTGAACATAATTTTCGTTGCCCGCCAACTGTATTCTAATAGACAGAAAATAAGTTAAGTTCATAAAAGGTACAATGTTAAATTGTTTTTTGCCCAGAAAACAGGGCGGGAAGAGTCGTGGAAAGTGTTAGGCACAACCACGACCTCGCACTAGACGAGAAACCTCCCTAATTACCACAGTATTAAACATAAATTAAGACGAATTAAGACGAGGAACGACTCGGAAATTTTTAATCGTAAGCCACGCCCTAAACTTGTGGTTCGGGCGCATGAGTGGTTCGAGCGCAACGATCACGTCATGCAAGAAAACGACGGCGCTTTGTCCGTTCTTGCTGCAGAAGTGAGAAGAGCATAATGTATCGCTTCTCGGAATAAATGACGTAAGCGGCACATTACAAATAAATAATTTATTAAAAAACGATCGCATGCAGGGAAAAATCTTCTTAATTAATACTAGGTACTGAAATTACCTACAGATTCGTATAAAATTAACGTAAATCCCTTCAGAGTGTGGTCGTATGACTAAAAAGGTGTTTTTGAAGAGGTGATTTCAAAAATTTAAGTTATCGAGAAAATTTTCACCAATCATGTTTTTATCCTACACAATACTAGATAAAATCCTCTAGTTTTCGATGCCCAAATTGTATGTTCATAGCATTCGTAAAATTCGGAAATTCCAGTTCAGAAATCAACCAAAATTATTAGTTCCTCCCATTAAGAAACCAAAGGTAAGTATATAGCGGAGGTCCCCAAAATGTTTGGCCCCATAGACCACTTGTCGATTTTTTTTATTCTCTGTAGACCCCCTGCCGGCCAAATAATGAACTGACCCAATATTATTTACATAAATATCTATATCTTAATTTTTTTTCTCTCTTATATGGACCCCCAGCAAGGTGATCTCGATCCCTTATGGTTGGGGTCCATCATAGATCTTAGGAATACGCGCGCGCGCCCCGCCCACTACGTGATATGGCATGCTAGAACATTTGGCGTGTCACGAATTTTTAGTTGTACAAATTCTCTTCGCGTTTTCGGCGCCTACTGAGAAAAGTATTTCTTGATTCAATTCTATAAAAATTACAAATATGCCTTATTGTTCGGTTTTGTCGTGCAGAAACCACAGTGGAAAAACAAATGTATCAAACTCCGGTATTTCGTATCACAAGTAATCGGATGCCATTTTAAGTTTGCGTGACAAGTGACACGCTCGAAGTATATTCCTTGGGTTCTATCATAGATCTAGGAAATCCTAAGTCTATGGGTTCTATCATGCCATATCGTAGCGGGCGGGGCGCGCGTGCGTATTCCTAATATCTATGGGGTCAATAGATCCCTTTGGGATACAATGGTATATAAGTATGGCGTAGGTAGGTATAAGTACATCATACTTACAACTCTGAATAGCTTCTTGGCATTTTTAGTCTTTCTTCAACTTCAACATCATCTATCTTCAAATTTCTAGATAAAACATTTTTTGTTAATTTAGAATTAGATTGTAATTAGTAAGTAATCTCCTGTAATACTGAGACCGACACAATATAGGTAAAGTTGCTTTTTCAAGCTTCGTTTGAAGCACTTTAAAGTAGGTTGTAGGACGCGAGAAATGCTGCAGACGATAATTCGTTCCTTAGTGGGATACACTAACGAGTTACCATTCCAAACCTTATGAATATAACTAGCTAAATCCATAATATATAATGATACTTACAATACAGCATCTGTCGATGACTTGTCTAACCCTTCTTTTACTTGGATTCCATTTTCGTCCAGCAGAGTTCTAAAAACCAAGCAAAACTTTAAAAATCCCTAAAAATATTGCGAATGCGAAATTGAGGGCGGTGATCACAAATAACAACTGTCTGAAAAATGTTTTCACCTTGAAACAATTCAAGGCTCAGGGAATACGATTATGACATTATTATCATTCGTTATCCCCTCAAGAATTTAGGGGTATCAAAAAACCAACAAGCCAACGCATACCATAGCTTTAACCTATTGAAAATTGAGAAGAGGGTTTAGAAATAAAGTCACAAACATCTTGTCCGTCCTAGAAATAACAGTTTTCAGCTAGTCTTATTAGAATCTCCTGTAAAATTTTCGATGCGATGCCGGACCAATATGTGGCCTACCTACTTTACTGTGTGATGGAGTAACAAACCATAAAGACAGATTTTGTATTTACGTTACAGACTCCGTAGGTATCTAATTTGTCTAATCTTTCTTGTGATGGACTCGTATTATTGGCACATTTCTGCAAAGTGAGTAAATACCGAGGTATATTGATTAATTTATTAAATTTTTAAAAACCTCAACCTCATATAAACTTGGATCCTCCAAGAAAAACGTGAAGAAAGAGAGTAACGTATCTACCCTGTCCTGTCTGGCATAGTAGGTACGTTATATTTTCCCAGAGGCATGATATATTTTTCTGGGATAATACTAGCATATCTTCCCTTCATGCCATAGGCTACGTGTGTCTCAAATAAGTCGAAAGATAAATAAATTAACTCGCATAACTTACATGACAGAAGCAGTTGTTGACTTGTCCACCTTTTCAAATGATTGTTCAGTATTACCGTCCATCAATAGCTGCCTGCTAATTACAACCCTATATTAATTGAAAAACTAAGTGAGTATACCTACAATCTATATAGGTACAGTTGGTAAGTTGCGAATCTGGTGAGTTGCAAATGTGGTTAGTTGAGAATCTGGTGACTTGCTCACAAGCGATGATATCTACCTACCTACCTTATTGTAGTTGTACCTACATACATGGCCTAAGGATTTTATAGCTCTATAAGTACCTATCTAAGTACTTACTAAACGTTACAATGGACAACATTTCATTTTTCGTAAGGTACCAAAATTCGAAAACCGTTTGGAGATTACATGCTAGAAAGCTTATTTTTCATTTTTTTTATTTTTTATATCCTTTAATTTTCGAGTTATTTTAAAAATACTGAAATATTGAAAAATAAGGATTAATAGGTGCCCTAATCTGTGCTAACTATCTAATTTAAAAATACTAATGTCTGTTGGCAGAGTTGTTAGTTATTGAACTCAGGTGTTGCCTTCTATTAATTTTACCCATTTTTATTCCATTTGAAGCTAAATTAATAATTATTCTTTAAATATAATTATAAAAATACTTCTTTTATATAATATTTTTTTGGAAGTTTTGCTAGTTTCGAATGGGCTATCACAGGAAATATATTTACGAGTGAAACCGCGGACAAAAGCTAGTATTATTATATACATTATGAATAATGTTGTAGGCGATTTGAGTTCTGGCTACGGCAACACCTATTTGGAACACGGTATATTATACTCTTTGTATTTCTATAACGTATACTCTGTGGCTTGACTGACACTATCTGTCACTTTCTTTGGGTGACAGTTTATATTTCTTAATTTTAGTCCTAGCTAAGGTTTTTAGTTTATAAGTCCTCAGAATTTATAAAAAATCATAACTAAATTAAAAATATAAAAACTCAACCAAAAATAAAATATAAAAATACGTGTAACTTATTTTTTAATATATTTTTAACTAAAGTAATAAAAATGGGTGATTAAAAAAATGAAATGTTGTCCATTTTATTTCTGACTTACGTGACAGAATCAGTTGTTGACTTGTCCACCTTTTCAATTGGTTGTCCGGTACTGTCCATCAATAGTTGTCTGTTAAGTTACATTGATTTAAAATTAACTAAGTACCTACTTAAAAAACTAAGTGGGTACCTAATATATATAATACTAGCGGACTCGGCAGACGTTGTCCTGCCCAAACGTTGGCCTGCACTACCCCTACCCCTACCCTACCTCCTACCCCTACCCCTACCCTACCCTACCCTACCCTACCCTACCCTACCACTACACCTACCACTACTCCTACCTCTACTCCTACCCCTACTCCTAGGCAAAATTAAGTTTCGCGAAGCCGACCAAACTGAAAATCAGTACTACTAATGATCTATTAAATTACTTAAATTACATTTTGTGACTATTCAATTTGGTCGCGTTCGCGATATTATCACTTTTGTTGAGT
Source organism: Nemapogon koenigi (assembly GCA_963924495.1). NCBI lineage: Eukaryota > Metazoa > Arthropoda > Insecta > Lepidoptera > Tineidae > Nemapogon > Nemapogon koenigi. The sequence goes on along the minus strand of OZ004630.1, from coordinate 4,321,180 downwards.
GTCGGAACGCGACATTAGATTCTCCAACACGCACTCGAATTTTAAATTTGTGCGGTGACATTAGGAACACATCTACATTGCATAGACAACAATGAGTGCTTAGTGAATAGCAATAAGGTTCAAATTGACTCTGTTATTATGGGAAAAAGAAAAGGGCTGTTTTTAGGGGTTTTTCGGCAATTATTCCAATTTTTTTTTCTTCTAAAACCACCCCTGTGTTGTAACGAACAAAACAAAAAAAGAATTAGCCAAATCGGTCAAGCCGTTTTCATGTGATGTCGTGACATCGGAAAACGGGTTTCATTTTTATATATATAGATAAGACTTCATTATTCTTTATTTATCTATCTATCATCACGCCTTTCATCCCAAGAGGGGTAGGCAGAGACAATCGAATGCCATTTGTTACGATCCTGACATGTCTCTTTTGCTTCTTTTATATTCATCATACCTTTCATACATGCTCGGCGATTGTGTGTAGGTACTTTTAATATTTCCATCGATCAACATATTTTTTATGTGTTCAATAAAAGTACATCTAGCCAGCATTTCCTTTCACTTCAGCCATATAAATCTTTTTAGTCAATCTTTCTTTATATTTTAAAAGTTATAATTTTATTTCTGACTTGTGACAGAATCAGTTGTTGACTTGTCCACCTTTTCAACTGGTTGTCCGGTATTGTCCATCAATAATTGTCTAAAATATTAGAGTTATGTTTACTGACAGTTACTGACTCTTACCTCACAGTATAGGTAAACTAATTACCTACTTATATCTAAGTTAATTTTAATTCCATTCTCTATGTAATGTCATCTAAATTCATATAGTCGTTAGTGCATAATTGATTAAAAACAAACTGACAAATCATATTTCACATAATTTACCATATTATTAAAGAACTACCTATTATGATACCTAATAAGGGGGGGCATCTTGCACCTTGCTACCAATAGTTGGCACTAATGTCGTATTTTTAGTTTTTTATTTCTTATGACCCTGTCTAAAGAAGTTTCACTTTTACTTCAAAATACGGACAACTACAATTAATAATGTACCTACCTAATAATTCTTACAATATTGTTTTATTCGAAAATTGGTTAATAACATGCTTACTTACTACAATTCTTATATTTTTTCAACATTTTTATCATTTTGCTTATTTTTAATGTTACTAATTAATTTACAAATAAAACAATATTGTAGGTATGGTAAATTTCAATTATATGATTCCTTAATTACGCAAAAATACGTCACGCTCATACGGTAAGATGAAGATTAGGTACTTACGTCACAGAACTTGATGGCAATTTGTCTAATATTTCTTGTGGTGGACTCGTGCTTTCCAATGGAACATTTCTGCAAAAATATTTTTTTCCGAATTTAGCACAACCTCTAACCCTAGGCATAGATTAAATAATAATTATTACGCCCTAGGTCCTTCCAACGTGAAAAAACATCTAATCATGTTCTAAGATCTCTACATCATTGTTGTAATAGGGAGAGCCAGGTTCCACTAGTTCCTTTATTTTCTATGCCACCGCCACAGAAAGTCCCCCGAGAAATTAAACTTGTAGGTTTTCTTTGGTAGGGTAAACCCCCCAAGATAAAAAATATATTTAAATTCTCTTTTTTTTATAGACAATATTTAAAATCCGTGGTGTTTGCCCTCCTTTAATTAATGCCTTTTTAACGTTGAGCGAAGGCAAAGAGGATTAATTTTTTTAAACATACCTTATAGAATTAGTTGCTGACTTATCCACTATTTCGTTCGGTTGACTTGTATCAAAGCTTGTATCCGTAAGTAGCTTTCTAAAAAATAATGTACTAAGTAGATAACTAATAATAACCCAACTAAATCTATAGATTCAAATCTTATATTCAAAGTTTAAGATTTTGAGTGTAGGTATTTTATTGAAAAACAAGCATAGTAGGTAGAGAATTTATTAAAAAAATAACTAAAACATTTTGCAATTTTGAGTGACAGCTGTAATTACTTGCCATTTTCGTCTGGCCTGTCTATCTACGATGATGGTGCAGTAGGTACGAAGTTACTGATCTAGTTACTTACAAAATAGAGTCGGTTGTTAAATCGTCAACCTTTTCTTGTTCTTCTGTATAAGCAACCCTATTCTCTTTCCTGAAAAAAAATCACATATCATATTCAAACATCTTCACGGCCAGAGACACCAGTAGCAGTGACTTAGTATTAGACAGAAGTAGGTACTTATAACATTTTTACATTGTATTTATATTCAGATTGACTCATTTCACTTACGTCTCATAAGTTGTGGGTATAAAGTTATGTATTGATAGAATTACGTTTTCGTCCAACAGATTTCTGAAATAATGTGTAAAAAATATGATTTGAGAGATACCTATAAGTAACTTATTACTTTTGTTGAGTTTAAAAATCAAAACGATTAAATTTCTTTTGCTCTTAGGTATAATTTTCGCCAAATAAGTTGCGCCGAAAAGTATCACAAATCCCCTGTCACCCCCACTCAATTAAATCTGTCCAAGTCTCAATTTAAATGGCGCGCACTATACGTTTCAGTGTTAGCTTATATCTAAGAGTAGATATTATATAAATACTCTATCTGATAATGATAATATTGCTTGTACCTACTTGACTCATCAGCTGTTTTCTACACTAAGGAATTCCTATATAAACATCAGAATACAGAATAAACTGGAACCTGCATACATTCTTGAAACTGAAACTAAAAATAGTACCTACACCCTCAGCCTACACCAAAATAGTGTAGGTACCCGGTTGTTGTATTTCTCGAAAAGACAATATAAGAAAAATTTATAAGCACATAGAATAGGTGTTATTTTTTACTATTATTATCTCTTGACAATAAGAAATTATCCTAAAATTGGTAAATCGTGGCGATAAATATTGTATGACAGGTGCGGAAAATCGGGTATTTATGGATACATGACGCTTTTATACTATTCAGTGCGCATGGCCTATTTTAGTTTGTTTTGTGTTCTGAGATATAAACTTACGTTTCTGAATTTTTCCATGACAAGTCTACATCTTGTTGCTTTGGCTCAATATCCTCGTGTAATATGTTTCTGGTAACCAAATATAATATTTTAAATTAAGTAAAAAATAAATTGAAAAGAGATAAAATTTATTTTTTATAACACACACCTTCACAGCCCCTATACCTTGCGGTGTGATCAGAGACACCTGTAACAGTGTCCACTTTTTGCAAGTTGTCCGGTGGCTGGACCTAGATGTGTCACTTCTTTAACAGACATATTTAAAATATCTGTGCGGACTGCCGGCTTTACGTGCCCTCCGAAGCACGTGGAGTAGACTAAATATTATTTTGACATTTTAAACTTACTTTTCTTTTGAGGGTGACTCATCGATTTCATCTGAAATTAATATTGGAATGAAAAATACGCACGTATAATATATCTACATGACAGAATAAGTAGGTACCTTAGGTACCTACACCTATCTATAGGTTGTAGGTACCTACTTACATAAAGGTACCTATATTATCCATCAATACTATAATATAGATACTGTTGATTGGATGGCCCGCAATCATGCCATAACGTTTAAAAGGATTTTGATTAGAGAAACAGGTTGGAAAGGAAGTCAACCCGGAAAACTTAATACTTTATCAATTTCGTAATTTATGCGAGCGGGGCCGTAAGCGAGGCTAAATATGGTATGATTGGTATGTGATGAAAATATAAAAGGTCACTTACAATCAACTTCCGCTTTCGGCGCAGATTGCATGTTGGGAATGTCGGCAATATTATTTTCCGTCAATATTTCGGCATTTACGTTAAATTGCTGCGACTCGAATTGGTTGATATCCTTTTCTCTAAAATTAATTGTAAGTAGGTATATAATATAAGTACCTACCTACCTACTTAAAATTTATTTCGAAAAATAAATAAATCTTTCCTGTATCGGTAGTTCAGGACGCATCGGGCCCTCGTCAGCATTAATGCGCCAGCCATTTTGGAACCTAAAGGGCTGGCACGTGATGATGGCAAAAGGCCCGATGGAATGACTCTTGCGCCTTGGAAGAGGGGGCGACCGTTAGTATAGGACGCAACATGTGTGGACACCCTTGCTCCTTGAGGCTGAGGCTGCCGCTTGCTTGCAAAGCCGAAACTGCCAAACGTTGCAAAACGGAATACATATTTGTAACGTTTGGGGTGGAAACACTGGGCCCGTCGGGACCTAGCGCACGGAAATCGCCAAAAGATTGGTAGAGGTGTCCCACGACCATAGAGCTAGCTCATATTTGGCTCAAAGAATAGCATCGCCATCCAACGTAGCAACGCAGCCAGTCTGGGCATTCTCCCAGAAGGCAGCGATCTCGTTGTTTTTTTTTATTTATAGGTAGGTATTTGTATATATAGCATAGTAGATATATTTAATTGTATTATATTGTATTTTTCGTAGTAGATAAATAAATAAAATATATCCATGATAGAAACGTTTCTATCATTGCAAAGTTGCCCCAGTTTTACAGCAGTTCGATGATATATTGTGTGTATTTTAGCACCGGTTATTACTATTTTGTTACATATCCGTGATAATCTTAATCAATAAATGATGATATAATAGCTACCGCGACGCTTATATTCAGCTATTTGTTGTTATTTTGGTGATTGCGATTCTCTTTTATTACATATATAACTTCGAATCGCGTACGCGCTCAAGGGTCCTATATTGGGAATTTTTCTGGGATAAACTATTCCCAATTTCTCCGTAAATAATCCACCTGTATCACTGTAATTTACCATATAGTTACTTATTGAATATATCTAAGTGAAATAGCTCTTATTTTTTCAATGGGTTTTATTGAATAGGAAATATGGGTAGTTTAACTTTGCCCCTGCTGTCTATTTCATAATCTATCACAAAACTCTAATTTTTTTTAAAAGCGCTGTTATACCATTACCCTTCAATTATATATGTCGAATTTTTTGGTAGCTTATTGAAAATTTAAAATAATAATTATTTTATTATTTTTGCCAAATTAAAAAATCATAAAATATTTTTTTTTTGAATTTTCAATAAGCTACAAAAAAAAAGCGATATATATAATTAAAGAATAATGGTATAAGAGCGCTTTAAAAAAAATTTAGAGTTTTGTGATAGATTATGAAAGAGACAGAAGGGGCAGAATAATCCTTTATTCTACCACCCATATTTCCTATTAAACAAAACCAATTGAAAAAATAACGACTATTTCACTTAGATATATTGAATAAGTAACTATATGCAAAATTACATTGACACAGGTGGAGTATTTACAGAGAAATTGGGAATAGTAATATCTCCATACAAATTCCCAGTATAGGACCCTTAACTAAGCGTGCGTTCTTTAAATTTATATTAATTTCAGACGAAATATTAATAAAAACAAAGTAAAAATATTGGAAAGTAATTATTTTTCATTACGCTGTAGGTATATTTATAATGTGCGGTGAATTTCTCTTGCGCTCACAACTTTATTAGTGAATTCATATCACATTATAGGACTATATTTCATGCCCCCCTCGAATTTATATAATAATTTAAAATATTGAATTATTTTGAAGTCACCACAATATGTCCAATGAGTGTTTCGGTTACTGATATATCATCACTGACCAGCTATGGCCGCCACGAGGCCCGCCATGACCAAAGTTTAGGGTTGCTCGAGAAATCAGCGAGCATAAACTTTCCCCAAAAGAGTTATTTCAGCTATTATACGCCTTTTTAGCGTTATATCGTAGCAAAAAATATGTATATGTAACTGCGTGGTGATATAAGGGTCTTGCAGAAGCATATTTACAACTTTTTGGTGTTATTGTAGATCCATTATCACGATTATAGTTATACGATAAATTTGATGCTTATTAGTTACGGAGTGTTCTTGTATATCACAGATTAGATCCATGCGTGCCAGATATATCACCAGCGATAATTAAGCAACTTTGAAACTACATATTACCATTTAAACCTGTTGTACAACATGTTTGCTCTAAATCGCTGTTAAGAGAACTTTTTATATTTTTGTTATATGTGCTGTACAAAGCGGTCGAGTAAACGTTTATGTCATCATTTATTATCACGATTTGGCTGTTAAAGCTAAAACAGCTAGATACTGTTATGAACACCAATATGGAACAATGCTTAGAAAAGCAGTCACCGCGTTGTTTTTAAATGACTTTTATAACATTATTTAGTGTTAATAAATTTTCTTTTATCATTACTTTGCTAGTTGGGATACTACCTACCTAGATAGTAAATAAAGGTATATAGGTAATTAACTAATATTCTTAACCACTAGCTAGGTATGGATGAAGTAGGTACTAGGTACTTACATATTTTGTAAATCAGTTGGCGATAAACCGGCTTCAATTTCTATGGTGATATCTGTAATGTTTTGAAATAAATAAAGTAGGTATTATGAGAATTTGTTAATTTGGGAGTTGGGTTTTAATTAACTACCTACCTTATTTACTACTTTTCCCCCAATGTGACAAATAATGTGTAAAATAAAATAATGCGGAAAATTCGGAATATGTAAAAGAATTTGAAAAATAAAATGTGGAGTAATAAGAACCATCGATCTCTATGATAAGAACATGAACAATTTAGAATTCACGCCGGATAATCAGACATCGGATAATCAGCAATATTACCTACACACACGTACACACCTTCACGGCCTTTTACCTTGCGGTGTGGCCAAATACACCAGTAACAGTGTCCACTATTTGCCAGTTGTCCATATCAGCAATAGGTATTAAAAGACCGAAGTTCTGTGCAACATCTAGGTATAAGTATATCTACTGGTTGTATTGGTAGTACAACGTACACTCCATTTCACCCTCTTAGGGTACGTAGCGTGATGTTATATAGCCTATAAGCTTTCTCAAGAATTGGGCTATCAAACGCAAACATATTTGGTAGTTCCTGAGATTAGCGCATTCAAACAAAAAACTCTTCAGCTATATTAAGATATAATAAGATAAGATTATATTACCTGGTATTTTCAGTTCAGGCAAAACAGTATCAGCATTGTCATCGGAGTTATTTATATTTGGATTTTCTGCTAACTGAAATCTGAAAAGACAGTAATTTTATGTTACTACGAAAAAGACAAAAAACATAAAGAACCTCTTCACTAGTCTAGTCAGATACGTACTTACGTTTGTGAGCCACTGCGCGATACGTCTCTTACTACATTTAAATCTGCCGTGTCTGAAACTTCAGGAAATATAGTAATACACATTAAAAAAGAAATAAACTATAATATTATTATCTTATCTACCTATTTCCTGGCCGTCGTCTTCTACATTCATATCTGTCGTTTCCATATTTTCCATAGCTATTTCTGCTACAATCTCTTGAAGTTCAGGTTCTTCTATGGGATTGTCAACTGCACCAATATCTGTGTTTTTGTTCACAGCTTCAGGCAGTGCTTCGAGGATATCAATGGCGTCAACGAAATTATTTTCAACAGTGTCGAGTAAGTCTGTTATAGCGTCTTTAAATACTGTTGCCATATCGTCTATTTCTTCAGACTGAATATTTTTAGAGTCATTTATGTCTCCATCAAAGGTTTTAGAAGATTTTCCTAGTTTTATGACATCCTTAATTTCTGTAGCATCCTCCATGACGCAGTCTTCAGACGTTTTTTCAGTGTCTGAATATGATGATGTTTCGTCGTCATATTCACACAAAGAAACTTCAGAATTTATTGCTTTCAATTTTTCATTCACTATGGCCTGCAATTCAAATGTATGCATTTAGAAAAGTAAGAATATAGGGTGAGGTCGAGCTTGTTTGTTTGTAAGAAGTAAACTCTAAACTAAAGTATAAGTATAATTTGGGAAAAATGTATTGTTTTAATAAAAAATAAAAGGATCGTCTAAAATAAAAAATTAATATACTTAAAATCTTAAATAACTCTTTAATTTAGGTACTTACAATAGCCTGATCTATCAATTCTTCAATAAAAGCAATAACGGGACCTTCAACTTCATTTATTTCTAAGGAACATAAAAGTTAATTAACTTTTGTTCAAAAGTTTAATGAAAAAAAGCCTGGATATGATACCAACCTTCTAATTCATCATCCAGCAGTTTCATTTCTGACTCGTCAAGTATCGTTGATATCCATATAGTCACCTATATAAATACGTAAGCATGATTTTATTTTGTCATAAATTGTTCCCTACACTTGGCGTTAGGTACTTACTTTATTAGCAACTTCTTCATTCATTTTCGCCCCAAACTTTGTTTCTCTACAACAGTTTCTCATAAGCTTTGCTGTATCATACTGAATATTATCTGCTACTCTTTGCCACCTGTTAAAGATATTCAGTATTAAAATATTAATAAAACCTTATAGAGGAAGCTTTGAAAATATTACTAATAATTACACACTTGTCTTTCAGTTGTATTTTCATTGGCGTCATTAATTTTCTCACAATTTTACTACCAAAGATGCAGCTTATGTTTCTATATTCAAGTTTGTCTCTCTCTGTTATGAAAACCGATTTAACTTTTGGTCTGTAAAAATATTAAATTAGAAGTACCTAATTAGAATTAAATAAACGATGCTAGACTGTGCTTGCATGGAATTATAAAGTTCTGCATACTTTTTCTTAGGTTTACCCTTTTTCCTTTGAAAGCAAGTTATAGCGTCCCCTATAGGGATAGTAGGCGCTTCGTCATTTACATACTTCTTTAATCGCTCCAACTGAAAACAAAAAATCATGTGACGTGGAAAAAGCTCTGTTTGTAAAGTATAAGTCGGTGTCTGTTTGTCTATAAATAAATAATAATATTTTAGACTACTTGCCATCAAGGGTGGAAGTGTACCAGATCTGTTTCTCCAAGTTTCCAAACAATGTCTTTTGCTGGGTGTAGCCAGCTCTATAATTCTTGTAGAACAATCTTTATACTTTCGTGATTGGCAGTTGTTTGTCTTACATTTTGTATTACAAGAGGAACTTGTTTTGGAAGCCGACCGTAACTTTTTTGGCCCTGGTAATGATTTAGAATTGCGAGACCGATTTTTAAATTCAGTTGGAATTGGGGGAGGTCGTTTCTTTGAATTTATATCTACAAGACGCAAGTCCCTTGTGTATGAAAGTTTAGGTTTGGCATGTTGTAATTTGACGCCAGTTCTTATTTCCTCTTCTAGTTTCTTTTTCTCAACCCATTGCCTGCATAAGTCTAGTTCACCGCTTGATATTGGTGTTAATGAGTCTGGTGTGATATCATAGTTTGTGACATCTGTAACTATCGTTAGAAAGTATGAGAGAGGAACTTTTGTTAATCCAATGGTTACCTATCTACTATGTGTCCGATAGTACCTACCTAATTAATATAACATGTACTGTAATGATTTGTTTCTGAGTAAATTCTAGCTTGGCCTGCATGGCCCATCCGGTCCCCCACATGCTATGCCTATCTATGGGATCTATCTAGATTGCGAAAATAATAAGTATGTAGCCATGACTGATTTTTATTGATTCTTTTCCTACTTTTACTTACCAGTTTGTTCTTTTTCCATATTTGGTAATAAACTTCTGGGTTTTAGTTAATACATTTAGATAAGACTTTACAACAAATAATTTAAACAAACTTTTACAATTAAACTACTAGGTAAGTAATATTGTACCCAAGTCAATTTATTAAAATCTATGAAGCTATGATATTCTTCATAACATTTTTTTACCGCGCATCAACACATAAAACTACATGTTTGTACAAAATCTAAGTTGTTATATTTTTGCCATTTTAAAAAGTGCAGGTGCAAATTAATTAGATTTTAAAAACTATATGCCGATCAAATCTAAAGTGGGCTTAATAAGTTACTAAAGTCCAAGCAGTTTTACCATAAATTAATAGATTTTAAGGAATATTCATTTGACCTCCTTATCCCTCATTTTCCGACGTCGGCTGACGTCCTTTTCCAACATGACTTTTATTGGCCCTTTAACGTATCTATACCACCGATATATATTATATTTATTTATTACTTTCTCAAACCTTACCTTTTAACTTATCACAGGATTATGTCTAATTTTATAATTTCTTAAACCTTTTAGTTTTGGATAAAAGTTAATATTATTTGACTTAGGTACATTTAGGTAGAGTACCTACCTAATAATACCTATGTCGTCATTACGTCGTCGCGGTGGACGGTGGCGACAGCAGGACGTTGTAAAATTGCGACATCATAAGATTACAGAAAAGACGTCAACCGACATCTGAAAAAGAACTCAGCAAGACCTAGAAGATAAGTATGGATATGCCAATATCCTAGATAATCTAATTAACGTTTGTTCATATCTGACTGAATCATGGCTTTTATCAAAGAATTAATCACTTAAATATTCCTTAAAACTATTAGTTTAGGGTAAAACGTAACGTCAACAACGTCGATTGGATTGCGAGGTGGCACTCATAGAAATAATATAAGTACCTACTATAATAATACTTTTACGCCGGCGAGAACATGGGTAACCATCCTGCTACCACCGCGCGAAGGACATCGATGGCGAAGGCACCGTAGTTGCATGTTACTAGATCCTCGCAGAGTAGGAAGAAAAGGTAACCATATTATGTTCGTCACATTTACAATATCGACACAGGTAATTAGGTATTATTTGAGTTTTATTAACAACGCCATTATAGGCTGGTTATAGGTAGTTTTGTTCAAACGGTAAATATATCTATTTATGTTTTAGAGCTTCGTATCACGTGGTATGAGAAACCCCTTGCAACAGCTAGGTAGTTTAATATTCTATTTGAATATTGTTAGATACTCAATCATGCAGATTTGGAAGAAAGAAACAGAAATAGTTTACTGTGTTACCGGCCCAGAGTAACTCTTATTGAGTCTACCTAACAATAAAAGTGGTGAGTTATGTGAGCTGTTATATAAGCATAGGAAGGCCAAGAAATATCTACGGGACAAAGATTTTTCACTACTTGATCCACTAATGGTCAATGTAGCAGGTACCTAATGGGTGGCATTACGTCATGTTACATTCTCCTGCATTGTTTCCATGTTACTACCTACCTACAGCAGTAGTTTAGGATACTTAGGTACTCTTCACGATTTCAGATTTAAATCCCAAAGTCCTGAGTTGTGTGACCATTTTATTCAAATCGAGTATGTAGCATATGAAATTTTAATAAAATTGTCGCTATGTAGGTACTGACATCATCTCAACGAAATTAAACTCAGGAATTCAGGATTTAAGGGGATTGAAATTTACGTCAAGAGTTACCCCCAACCTCAGGACGGTAGACTGTAGGTGAATTCCACTTTCGTCACTGTTTTTATTTTGTCAAACAAAATTTTACGACGATTCTCAATAGTATCGATGTAAAGTTGCAAGCTTGTGACATACGAACGGACATAACGACATTTAGGGGCGCTTTTTGCCATTCAGCTACAGTTACTCGTAGGGTACCCTACAAATGTCATCATTCGACACTCAGATTCGACTTCGACAGTTATTTTTGGTTGATTGGTTTAAATGTGAACAAAGCTTTAGAGCAGTAAGGGACTAGGGAAAGGAAGGGGATTGAGGACAGGCAGTGGAGGGGAGGAGGGAGGCAGGGTCATTTTCCAATTTGACGTTTCGTTTTCCGTCAGTCAGTTGAAAAAATTGGTCAGACGTGTTTTGTGCGCATTTATGAATGAAATCTACGCTGTAGACGTAAACAATCTCTTTTCTTTGTTCATGTTATTTATTGCGATCTCAAAATTATATGTTACGAAACAAGTAAAATTACACTAATGTTGTAAACAACTGATAATATTTTCTATATATATTGTCTTCCTTTGCTAAACCGCCACTTATTTCTTTGTAAACAAAGAAAATTAAATTAAAAATGTGGTCTCACTTGGAACGAGGTAGTTCACCTGTGGATTGGTGTGAATCTAATTATTCTATTTCTCCTTCGATAGCAGAATTTGTCAATACAGTAAGTTAATACATTTGTACTGTTTTTATTTAATTAATTTTAAGTACTTATATATATAGAGGACAATTAAATGCTACCTAATCTCTTTGTTGCTTTTTGAGAGTAACAAAGGAATCTTATAGGAATTAATATAAATCCTAATAGGTACTCCTATTAGTCATATTATTCTTTGCTCATCTGAGATTATTGAATTTTTACATTAATATTTTATAACATTTTGTAACTAGTTTGATCTATTTAATATTATACTATACTATATTTAATATAGATTAGAGTCCTCTGTTGTCTTGGTGACAAGTGGATTTGAGAGTCATTAAATTCTGTCGGAATCCCAATCTTCCATACCTATACTCGGGTAAAAGCAGGGGGTATGATTTTAGCAATGTATGTTAGTTAATCTGTTCCCTCATAATTCCTAAACTACTGATCACATTTAGACATTTCCAATCAATTTATTGAATTAACTAAGGTTCCATACTATTTTCAGGTGAGCAACATCTTATTCTTCCTGTTCCCACCGGTGTTGATACATCTCTTCCAAGAGTATTCAAAATTTGTGAATCCAGCTATTAATCTTCTTTGGGTTTTGCTCATGGTGGTCGGGATTAGCTCTGCATATTTTCACGCTACTTTGAGTTTAGTTGGTTAGTATACCTTGTTATTTTTTAAATGTAGCCTGCTTAAATTGCCTTCAGTTTCACTCATGTGTTGTGTTAATTCAGGATATATAATCTAACAGTGCCTCACATTCAGCTAATGAGATTTTAAAAAAAAGCTTATGTCCTTACATAATCTGACTTTACAACAGAACTGGCTACTCATTGAGCAGCTTCAAAAAGGATCGCTAACATGACATCCTCTTACCAAAACTACTTCTATAAAACAGTGTACTTGACTCCAAAATGTTCTACACCCAAAGTATACTGACACAAGTTTGTACCCTTTGCCCCACATACTCCACCACAATGGCAGCTTACATTTTCCTACTTCACAATATAATATATGTTGTATCACATTAAGAGGATCGTGTAGCTCAGCGTACGCAGCGAAATAGGTATTTAGAAAATCATATTCTGTCTCAAGCGCGCTCTTCCCACGGGCATCAGTGCGACAGAGAGCACTGCAGCTCGTGAGTGTTCGTAGGTATGTTCTTCGTTGAAAATTGCGTTTTGGGGGAAAACGATTTACACCTACTAAACTATAACGAAACCTTATAATTTTGGTGTCAAACGTTTTAGCAGATTATAATCTACGTACGTACGTTTCGCTTTTTTTGAAATTTTGCTTTGTTTCTCAAATACAGACGGTTTATTACGAGCAAGTTATGAACCAAAAAAACCGAGATTTGAGGGGCTTATAACTTTTGACCTATTACGAATTTTGAAAAAAGGAAAAAATACATACGTAGTTTTTCATTATGTCAGTAACATATTACAAAATCGTTAAAATTAAATGATATTTAGGGGTAGTAAAACGTTTTCTCCGTTTGTATGGACATGGACGCGGTACACTACACTCTTAAGCTGGCATCTGCACTTCTTAAAATAACAGATATTTATGTCTGTTAAAGAAGTGACACATCTAGGTCCATTAAGTGCAGCAACAGGTCACTTGGTCTGTTCAATATGGACAACTGTCAAAAAGTGGACACTGTAACTGGCCACACTGCAAGGAATAAAGCAAGGAATATACGTATAAAGGTTGTGTGTGTGTGTGTGGCTAATGCTATCTATGTATAGTTCTTAATTTTACATTCTTAAATATGATTAGTGATTCCAAAGCGCTAAAACATGAATTGTAAATATTTAAACTTAATAAAACAACATACCTACTTTATATTTATGAAATTCAAATTGCCACCTTGAACCCATACTAACTGTAAGGCAATTGCACAAAGGATATCAACCTGGCCAATAAACTTTACAAGAGTACACATGCCTAATGTAAATATTATCATCTTGCCTCTTTGTCTGTTTGTTAGACCCTAATCATCATAACAACCTAACAGTATCATGCTATGAGTCACAATGTTGCTTGTATGAGCTATATGTGCATCAAAACTAGTTATATATGTGTTCAATGTTTTAGATAAGTGGCATATAATTTCCTCTTATTTTATTTTCATTTATATTTTTTTCCATTTCTTATAAGTATAGTATGTAACCTCTTTTCTTATTATGCTTTTTTAAAATATGCCAGATAACAATTTGAAGAAAATATTAAGTTATTATTGATTTCTAATAAAATAAAACCTACATTTAAGAATATATGATATTAAGTTGGTCATAATTTTATTTTTGGGATTGTAAATAAAACTCAATTGAGAACCCATTTTTAATTTCCCTATTTCTGGAAACCCTGAGGAGAAGAGAGTCTTGTTGCAACATAATATGTTTACTACTCGAAACCTACAATTTTATATTGAATTAGTGACCTGCCCCGGCTTCGCATGGGTAGAATAGTAGGTACTGCTTTAAAAAAAGTTTTTTAAGGGAATGAGATATTTTCCCAGGATAAAAAGTAACCTATATCACTCTCCAATCCTCTAATATCTGTGCAAGGAATTAAGTCGATTCGTTGCCGTGAAAGAAGGACACAAGTGATTTGGAATCCTTCACCAAGATTTAATACTTAATTATCAAAAAATGTGGGTCAAATGAAATCATAGTGAATTATTGTATGATTTTATATATGTTTTTACTGCGTAATTTAAATTGTAAATAAACACGTTTCTACAACTTATCTAAAGCTAGATTAATAACATGCTACTGCGGAATTTTTGTAGGTCATTTATTTATACAATGCATTTTTTTCTTTCATTGTATTTACTTATATCTAATTATCAGATTAGGCGGCATATTTTATGAGAGTGTGCTGGCAACAAATTTTTAATCTAAATACACATAAAACTTCCTCAAGGAATGCAGATTATAACAGTGAAAACTGCATCAAAATCTGTCTAAGATTCCCACAGTTATCACACAGATGCATACAAGCACATTGATTTAACTACTTATAATAATATATGATATGTAATTGCTTGTATTTAGTTATTATTTTGATTAAAATAAACATTAACCCATTTCTAGATTATTTTGTTAGTCATCAATGCCATCAATATTATGTTTCATTGCATTTAGTTAGTAAATAAAGAATGGCCAATAAACTGCTGTGGTATAATAATAACCCTTTCAGCTAATAGAGAGATAACAATAAGTGCTTCTCAAGTTGTAAATATATGATTTTTGGCTCCATTTCCCTAAATGTCTGTTAATCTGTTCAGTAGGTTTTATATGGCATTTGTAACAAATAAATTGGTTACAGTCATTAATTTTATCCATTCACTTTCTGGTAGGTTTCACAACACAAAGAAACAGCAATGATAGTATGTATTACTTAATAATGTTGGGAGATTTTACAGAGTAAATGTATACATATATATGGGGAACTTTTTGTACTATGTTCACATATGTTGTAGTTTAGTTGTTGTCAGTTTTAAATTTAGCAGATTTATTAGTTCTATACAAATTCGAGAAGTACATAGTCATGCAATTTGATTGATGTTTAAGAGGCGTATTACGAAAAAGCGTTTTGATAGATTAGGCATGTTTAAACCTGGCAACATCTACAAAGTCATTACTAATGTGATGCTGGAGTTTGCATTTTTAGGGTTCCGTACATCTCCGATGAGAAAACGGAAACCCATATAGAATCACTCTTGTAATAATGTCTGTCTGTCTGTCACAGCTACAGGATTTTTTTTATTTCCGAATCTACTAAAAAAAAAAAATTTTATGTACATGTGCAAAGGCTCGTTATAAGTCTAAATGCATAGTTTAAATTATATTAAAGAAAATATACAAAAGTTGCCCCCCCCCCCCCCCCCCTTATCTTAGAAACTACTGAGTCTAAGATTTTGAAAAACCGAAAAAGTAAAGCTGCAGTGTACCTACATAAAGCAAATAATAATATGTCAAAGAAACTTCTTTTCTTCTAAAATGTGCACTATATTACGATGTGGGGATTCTACGTCATGTCATGGCGACCAACGCACGCGTTCCGTCGTGACATGATTGGGAATCCAGTTTAATCCCGTCCGCGCTGTGATAGTTGTGATTACTCTGTGCTTAATATTCATCTTAGATACCGATTAATCGGCATATATACTATAAAGGCTATAATACTTGACATTGGCAAATCATTGATTAACATTGGTGGAGCCACAATAAAAGAAGAAGATATTACGATGTGGCCAGTCCGCCACAATGTCACTCGCTAACAAACAAACACTTTCACCTTTATCATAGATTAAATAATACTGGATTTACACTAGGGGCCACAGCGGCAGTGCCCAGGCCGGCAAATTTCCAGGGGCGGCAAAATTTGGAGAGTGATTTTTTTTATCAAAGTATGATTGTATTGAAAACATTTGCATATTTTACGTGTATTTATCCCATTTAATAAAAGGAATAAATGATTCATTTTATTTATTTAATTTTTTTTTATGTGGGATTTAAGAAATTTTTCACGGTGCCCCAGGGCGGCACTAAGGCTACATCCGGCCCTGCCTTTATGATATTAGTTGGGATTTAACATATTTTAAGATCCCTTTTTATTACTTTTTCAGGTCAGCTTCTGGACGAGTTGGCAATACTATGGGTGTTTATGGCGGCATTTGCTATGTTCCTGCCAAAGAGATATTTTCCTAAATTTGTTGGTGGAAATAGGTAAAATTATTGGTTTC
The DNA here is from genome assembly GCA_963924495.1 of Nemapogon koenigi. Taxonomy (NCBI): domain Eukaryota; kingdom Metazoa; phylum Arthropoda; class Insecta; order Lepidoptera; family Tineidae; genus Nemapogon; species Nemapogon koenigi. The sequence goes on along the minus strand of OZ004630.1, from coordinate 4,304,447 downwards.
TTTCTTTATACATACTAAAGTGGTGGTGATCAACTTGGCGGGGAAACGGAATAAAAGAGGACTCTCGTTGAAAACTAGATTTTATACCTTTTTCCCCGACGGATCAACCCGCCAATTGATTACCCCTTTTATCAATATTAACTTGTTGTTTAGTTTCTTCATAAAAAATACTGTTTACATAATAGATGAATCATCTACTCACTAGTAGAGTTACTAGTAACTCATTTAGTCGATATTAAATATCTATTGTAAAATTCCATTATTACATGATATTAATTTTATAACGTCATATTTTATAGTCTTTATGACATAGGATGTTTCTGATCTATTAGGATTCCTTAATTAAAAAATAACCTATGGATTCTTTATAATTGAAATCACATTATTTTTCTTAATAATGGGACTTAATGTTTAGATATTTCACAGAAATTGTCCACCTGCACGGAAGCGAATGTGTTTGTGTGCGTAAAGAAAGTAGTCGCTGTCATTATAGTCGGACCAACCAATTTTGGTCCGTAGTTTTATTTATTTAATAAATGAATCGCGCGCTGATTTTTTTATTTTTTTTTAAATATTACAAAAACTAGCGACCGGTCGCGGTTCCGCCCACGTAGAATCTATTGTGCACAGGTTTGGGATAAGTTCGTATGTGTAAATCGGCTTTAAATCGCGAAACCAACCAAAGAATGTATTGTGTAAATCGGCCTTCAATCTCGAAACCAACCAAATTAATGTCACGACTTTTTTAAACGACATCACTGGCATAGACAATGGATTCGGTTTCATTTGGCTCGAAATTCGAACTTGCGATTTTATTTTGAAATTACACACCCAATATCATATTTTCTTAATATATTTTTTCGCGATTCCCGAGATCAAAGAATCGAAATACATACAAATTTCTGAGAATGAGTACCTACGCCGTTTGGGGGAAACGTGTCAATAAAGCTTCGTTCGTAGAGCGCGGGATGGCATTTCAAATGAAGTGAGATTTATAGAGAAAATAACAATTTTATGGGCTATAATTTTAACTGTTTCTAATATGTTTGTGATTTTAATTTCTGTGAAAAGAACCAAAATATTAATATCTATAATGTTAACTATTTTCCTGAGGATATTTATAGTCTAATAATATTTTTTTATATTTACTTAGATATTTGTAGTTTGAAACTTGATGATGAAAGCGAAATTGAGAAACCCGTCTCAATTATCTTGTTATAATTCAAAAATTCTTTATTAATTTAAAAGTTTTCCTGATTAACTTTTTAGATAACAATATTCTCTATAATGTGGCTAAATAACAGGTAATTTCTTTAAGTGCTTCATGGAAATTACATTGTTTTAAATATTTTTGATCCAATAGTACCTACGATCTAGTTGTAACCCTCTTAATGTCTTCAAACCTTATGCGTGTCCGCCGTGGCATTTTGCAGTATTAAATTTTGTGTAGTGGGTCGGAAATGTGTAGTAATGTCAAATGGAAAGGGAATGCGTAAACAAGAAGTAAAGAAATTCAAATTAGAATCGATTTTTTGAGGTTCTTTATTGGCTATATCTAAACTATAACGAAAAACGAACGATAACTTTTTTATAATATTTAGTTGCAATAAAAATACAAAGATTGCTATGCAACCCTACTTTTTGTTGTCTGACAAACATAGTTTTTATTACCCATGTTGTAAAGATTAATATAATTCTATGTTACACCGTTACAGTAGTCTACCGTAGTTATTATATACCTACTTACAATAATATTTACAATTGATAACAATACTAGAATAGTACCTACCTAGTTGCGCGCACGCAATAGATAAGTTTCGCTGTGTTTACATTCTGACCTCGCTTATCAATGCTAGTTAAGTAGGTATACCTATTGTGTGATTTTTTTACAATAGTAATACTACCTATGTATTTACACTGACTATACAAGAGTGTCTCAAAAGTAAGGACAGCCGAAAAGGGTGCAAATCACAATGAAATTCCTAAACGAAAGACATATGGCGTTTTTCGATCCCTTTTAGTTATTAATAATACGTATTAATTAAATTAAGTAGACCATCAGAAAGCCAAAAAGACTACCCAATTAAAAACGATAAATAAATAGACGATATTTTGTCGAATTTAACAAAAGAACTTATTCCAAACTGGTAGCACTTTTGCTATCTCTACTCATTCTGCTAAAGTGCGCTTCTGATGGCTACTTTTTTTAATTAATAACTAATATATATCATACATATATATAATAACAAATATTACTTCTCAAAAATGTAAATATACCTACAGTTAGCATCAAATGTTAGCTAATCATTAACTTATTATCAAAACAGTACAGTTTAAATATTAAGACCATATTAGGGTTGATTTGATCGTCTTTATTTTGCACTCATCAGTACTACAAGTATTATTATGGGATAGCGTCAGGTCGCGCTCGCCATGGTTGTTTTTTGTATGGTGCAGAGTAGGAACAGAACTTATTTTGCCACATCCTGATATTAAGTGACGTGGTGAGGTCCGAGGCGTCTTGTCGACATTTTCTGGCACTTCTATCCTGTTTACATGAACTAACCTATATAAAGTATGTGCTACTGAATATAACCCATCCTAACATGAATACTGAATAGTGATAAGGATTGTCGGTCGAGTTTCGAATCGCTACACATAAAAAAGGAGTCGATAGCGTAACTGGTAAAGCGTTCCGGGTTCAAATCTCGCTTGTGCCAAAGGTGCTAAGCAGCAATTTTCTTGTCTCGTGCTTCAGAGTGCACGTAAAGCAATTACGCAATTCTTCTAATAATATCAGATATATACGTCTGTTAATGACAAAAAGTTGTGAATATGTGAGTATTTCTTTTAAAAATGATTGCAAATTTCGTTTCAGGAGGATGCTAGCGTTTTATTCCGCCATGTTTTCTTTGGTATCTACCGGCTTTCTTGTGATGCATCCAGCTGCGAACGCGTTTGCACTGATGACGTTAGCATTGCCAGCTATCGGTTTTCTCTTCGATGAAATGTCTAGGTAAGTTTTTGAGGCCATTATATATAAATGCGGGTATATGCGGGTATACGTCGAAATTTAAGATAGATTGAAAAAGTAATTGAGGGTGTCATCATTAGAAATTTAAGCGTCAAATACCTGAGAAGCGGTCTAGAATTTTAAAGATCAAGTCTTACATTAGATATCTACCTAAGTGTGTCATTGACCGAGTGGTTAAGACGTCAGATATTAACTAAGCAGACCACGGTTTCGATCCCGGATGCCGGCCATGTATCAATGGGTTATTATAATTAAATTTCCATCTAATTATACCTACTTCAGCATAACTGGCCACTCGTTTGGTAGGTATAGCCACACAAATCGGCTAAAAGAGGGGAAGTTGGTCTTCTGCTGGGTACACTGGGATCGTAACACAGTTCCAGGAGCTGTAAGGCTACCCATGAAGAAAGAAAAAAATCTACCTAATAACAATTCTAACTACTTACAAGAAATATTTAAAAAATAATCGGCCATTGCAACACTTATTTACAATTAAAAATAAAGAGTGGTTTTTACGTGAATTCGCACGTTTGGTTATACATTTTAATTTCATGATTCACCTTTGAATAATAATTCTTACAAAACTAGAACTGGACCTTTCTTTATGTTTAGTCAAAAATAATTTAAATAAAGTCGGCGGTAAAATAAAAGCCTAAAGTAAGCGTCAAGAGAATATAGAATTATGTAAACATGTCAAACACAGTACCAACTATACCAATAATGAAATTACGACTAAATTAACTAAGTCAGAACTTGCGAACTATTCTTTTCAGTGGTAGCAATGACAGAAGTTGTCAACATTTGAATTTCATGTCCTTTGTTACGTTCTATATTGAAAAATACCTTGTTTATATTTATACAATGTAAGTAAATGTTTGTTTCAGGGTGAAATGCGCACGAGTGTACCGTCTGGGTATAAGGTGCGCGTCAGTTTGGTTGCTAGCTGTGGCTTGCTGGGTCCTAGACCGCATGTTCTGCGACGCCTGGCTCTCGATCGACTTTCCCTACATGCACGGTGTATGGCATATATTGATTTTCATAGCAAGTTATACGGCCTTGGTGTTGTTTGCCTATTTCCACGTGACAGAGGAAAGGCCCGAACAAAAACCCCAGCTCAGATATTGGCCTAAAAATGAATTTGAACTTGGCGTGCCCTATATTGCCATAAAACACCCATGTAAAAGAGGTAAGGACATCGAGATATAACGCTCTCTAGTTCTATGCAGGTATTGTAAATAGATCAACAATACAACTAATGTAAAATGCCTAGAAAATTACTAACTCCAGAAAGACGAGGTCTTTACGTTATCGTATCGTCATCGTGCCGTGACCTTTTGTATGGAAATTTGGCAGCATCACAACAATGGAATTACAAATGGCAGCGGTTCTATTTGCCTCTTGCTCAGAAAAAAATCCATCTTTGGGTGGGACACGTTTAAGAAAAAAAAATGTTCGTATTTTTTTTTAGCCATTTTCAATACCATTCTTTAAAGTAGGTACCTACTCTAAACAATCGGCTTATATGTTAGAATTCTATAAAAATCTCAATTCGGTGGCGATACGATAAAGTAGCTCGTGCTAATCTCTCTGATCTATTGTGAATCTTAAGGCTAGAAAATAAGGCCCAAGTTCGACTGTTTGTTATAATCCACACACAACGAACATGTGTCTTTAAAATAGTACAAAATTAACATAAAACAGTGCCCATCGGACTATAGAAAGAGACTTCGGATTTGTAGAGCGCCAGAGTCCATGTCTTTAGATTTGTCTTATTTGGTAAACAAACTTTGCATGTCTTTTTGTTGTAATTTTTTAAAATAACACTTTAAAAAATATGGAATAATACGGCGCTTTACAATATCGAATTCTCTTTCTAAAGCACCATGGGTATAATTTTCTGCCGATAGTAGTAAATCAAAATATGATCCCAGGCTTTATATCTAGTTGTAGTGTTGATAAAAGTATTGGATCCCATAAACAAGGTATATATGTAGTAAATAATCAGCTTAAATTGTAGTAAATGTTTATGTACTTTTGTACTATTTAATTGTTAAGTATGAATTTTAATATAAGTAATGATTGTAGTATGGCTGCTCATACGTATTTTATACATTGTAATGTAATGTTGAACAGTTTTATATTTATACTAGCAGGTGCCCGAGACTTCGTACGCGTTGTATTAGGTACACCCCCTTAGATAATCCTTTCTTAGTGTACTATCAGGAGCAGAATTGCAAGGACCACTAGAAAAAAATTTCGCTTGATTCTTTAAAATGACATGATAACGAAAACTATGTCAGTTGTGATTTGATCTGATTGGTTCATATTTATTTGAATGTCATTGAGCTCTAATGTGATAGGTTGGCATTAGAAATGAAACAATATGAAAACTTCAATCTGCAAGTGAATTTAGCCTTTACGAGGTCCTACCAACGCTGTTCCTGATTGTACCTCTACCTACACCTTATAAGTAAGTAATATACCTTCCAATTTTCATATTTATATCTTCAGTGGTTTAGGCTGTGCGTTGATTGTCAGTCGGTCAGCGACACGACGGTTTTATTTATTTAGATAATGTTTGAATGACATATAAAATAAGTAATACACTCAATTACAAAAAAAAAACGAGTCTTACAGTCGCAAATTCATTTGCCACAAAACCATTTACCGTTAGGTCTATGGACCACTATGATATAATATGCAACACAGTTTTGGACGGGTTGTTGTATATGTATGGATAGATATTTTGAATTTACGTGTATGTTATTTCATTCAAACATTATTAGGTATTGGATGTTTAGGCCGCTTCCCCGGAATTTGCTACTGTGATTGTAATCCTTCATGTGCAATATATTTATTATAATAAAAAAAAATTAGTACAAAATTTTGGGTGTCTTTAACAATATGGTATGAAGCTAAGTCACTTGTTTGGAGATTAGTATGTAATTAATTATGTATTAAGTTATGTGTATATTGTGCAACTAAACATATTTAATTATGAACCGCCTTACTAATTAATGTTCAGTTATAATATGTTTTGCGTTCTTTTTATTCAGTAAGATAGAGGGAGACAAAATATTTTGCAACTAAACAGTTGTTCAACAATTTTGATTAGTAAGGCACTACTAAGTATGTAGATTTTTTGTAATATCAGGTTTTCAAAATAGACTGTTTGAAATGTATTTTGTGATTTTATAGATGTGATTAATTAATATTTTTAGATCAACTAAGTCAATGTTTTTGATATTAATGATTGGTAAAATAGATTATAATATAATGTAATATTGGGATTATTGTACAATTTTGTAGAGGTATTCATAATTTCTCAGTATTACAACAAATATATTTAATATTGATAATTAAGATACATATATTTTGTATTGTATATATTACGAAATATATTTACGTAATTAAAAGTAGGTAGTGAAGTGTAATTGACATAAAATATTTCATGCACTTGTTTTTTGACTATAGTAAATAGATGTATGCAAAAAATATATTTATTTAAAAAATATGCTCATGAAGCTTTTTACTAATCAGATTTATCTTACATACTTTTTCCAATAAGATTGGACAAAGTAAAACATAAATAAAATATAATGGCAGCTACCGCGCCATAGCCTAAATATTATCTAATTTCAACGAAATATTAGCACATTATTGACATAGTGGACAACTACGTACGTAGAGCTTTTCCTGTTTTCAAAATTCCTAATTTGAGGTGCCTAACTTTTTAGTTACGAATTCTGAAAAACAGAAAGCTACGGTCGTAGTTTTACACTAACATACTAAAATTTCGTTGAAATTAGACTTGGTCTTCCGCTGGGTACCCTGGCAATAACAATATTGATGTGGTTGCTGTAAAGTTACATATTATAGATTTTTTTTAATTTTCACTTTCAAGTGTAAAATGGCAATATGAAAAAACATTTGAATTGAATTTGATATTATTTTAAGTGCCAAGTTTGAGTATAATTTAACTACTTTACTAATATTGTATGATATTTTTATGAAATCTATTCCCCAGACTGAAATTAAATAAAATATTTTATACAAAAGACTTGTGTGATGAGTATTCGCTAGTTCAATACATTGATTGGCTTTTAGAAATCATATAACGTATTTATTTAAAAAAATTGGACTATCACACAACTCTAACAGTGTTATGTCGTTTATACAAAATGTTAATGATTGTGGTCGAGTGGGTAAGACGTCGGCTTGCAACTGAAAGGCCGCGGGTTCGATTCCTACAACCGACCATGTACCAATGGGTTTTTTATAATGAAAAATCTATGTACATTATCCGACAAACTGTACAAAGAGGCTTTTCCATCTATATACCTCAACAGAGCTGGAGCTTGTTAGGTATAGCCTTAAAAAATCATTGGCTAAATGAGGAAGACTTTGTCTTCCACTAGGTACCCTGGGGCCGGCAACGGTTCCCGGGAGCTGTAAGGCGACCCGTGTAGAATAAAAAAATTAATTAATGATTGTGTAAGCCCTACACTAAAGGCGATCTACTCACACTTGCAAATCACATATTGTGTATTAAATATTTTCTTAAATATATTAAACATTTTTGCTCATTTGATAAGATCTGATATTGTCAAGTAACCTTGTAGTGAAGTATGAAATAAATGTGTATATTATAGTAAACAAATTATAGTTTTATTTAATGTAACCACTACTTTTATAATACCTACTTATCTGCTAATGAGGCCTAGTGAAATTAAATAAGTCATAATTTGTACCTATCTATCTATAGCAATGATTTTTATATCATTAAAGAAAATTCTCATTGCATTTAGTGCAATAAAACTTTTCACATAATAAATGAAAAAAGGCAACACAACATTTATATTAATAGACTCATTTAAAACAACTAAGCAGGAAACAGATTGTTAGCACAATTGGTTCAAGGTTCAGGAAATGGTAATTAAACCAATTATGTATATTATATTTGTACTTACTATAAAAAAAAAACAAATATAGATTTAAACTTTAAAGTAAATAATTTTATTGCGGAATGTATTTTCAGACAATAACAATTAATCAAAATAAACATGTTTAATTTCATGTATGCCTAAAAATATCCAAAGTTTAAATTTATGACTTTATTGTCCTTAATGTAAAATTATGATTTTTTTAAACAAAATTATGTATAAATTCAGTCTGAGTCAGATGAGACATGGTTTCCACTAACATGTAAAGAAGTTGTGTTATTTTTCTTTCTTGGATAAGTGGAGCCTCCACGATACACCACATGATTTTTTTCTGTCTCCAATATTTTCACTTCATGAAGCAGTTGTGGTTTGTCCATTACTTTTTGTAGTCTATCCCAAATAAATATAGCTAAATTTTCAGTTGTACTAACCTGAAATTTTTTTCATTGAATATTTTTATTCAAGTAAAGTTATATTATTTAGAAACTTAAAAAAAAATATACCAACCACAGTCCTAAAATATGGCACATCCAAGTCCAAGTGTTTGTGATCCAAAGGATTCATTATTGCTTCCTCCATATATTGTTTCAGATCATGAACATTCATCACCATTCCAGTTGTGGAATCTACTGGTCCTTTTACTGTCACTAAAACTAAAAATAACAAGATTACATAAGATAAGTTCAATTTAAATGACAAACTGTTAAGTACATAGTAATATGTTTTTGATCATAATGTAGACTCTAGTAGTTAATATAAATTTTTGTTCTGTTTAATATGGAAAACTCACAAAAAGTGGACACAGTTACTGGTGTTAATCTAAGTTATAAAGGCAGTGAAAATGTGTTTAAAACAAATGTCTTACCAACATAGTTATGACCATGCCCATTAGGATTATTGCATTTTCCATATAATCTTTTATTTTCCTCATCACTTAAGAATGGGCTGCAAGTTAAAATTCATATTAATATGTAAATTGAAATAGTGAGGTAGGTTTACAAGCAGTCTTCCTTTCAAACACTCTTAGATAAGCCTTAAGTCGCACTGTTCTACTTTCTACCAACATAAGAAGTTGCATAAATATGAAGAGAATAAATTAGTATAGGAACTTATGATAGTATGACCAACGGATTGAAACCAAATTTTACTACAATGAGTTTGCGAGACTATTTTGACTTCTTGAAATTAAACAGACACCTGACTCTTACTTAACTGCATGGAATGTTGTTACGTGAATTTGATAAAAGAAAGACTGTGGTGCTCAACTTGGGAGACAGAAGGTAAGGTATGTGAATACCTTAAAAAAGGTGTGCGGCATAGCAAGTAATTTAATAAATAGATAGATACATAAGTTAAATTTTACAATAAAATTTTTTAAAACTGTTAAATAAACAAAACTTTTAAAAGAAAAAAATAGAAATCACCTGTGAAGCCTGTGACACGAACTAAAAGTTTCTCTTCGAGTTATAGAAACAATTGGTAGGGCAGACATGATACAAATTAAACTCAAATTAAATAAAGAACTGTTTAAATTGACGTACTGACTAAAAATGTTACAGTTAGTGCAGCTGAAAGTCTATATTCCTCGGTTGAAAGTTTGAAACACTTGCTCTGTCTGTGAAAGTGTGAAAAAGGACCAACCAAGAGAAGACCAAAACAATTTAAACCACAGATAACTATATTATGTACTACATTTAAACAATAAATAAAAAGCACAGACTATAAAACGTAAAACCCTATTTTTGGTACAAGGCAAAGGTTGATAATTAACCATACAGCCATGTCACGTAGAAACCAAAACAAACGTCAAAAACGCTGTAGATGTTGCCGTTCATTGAACTTCATGGCTGACCCAAGGAAACGTAGTGAATATTCTCTCTTTTTGATTGAAGTATCCCTATATACTGTATTCTGCGGGTCTGTGGATATGAGTTAGAGCTGGGTCGTTTCGTATTTTACGTGAAACGGAACGTAACCCATTTTATAAATCGACAAACTGCTTCGAAAAGCAGTGCCAAAAGAAACGGCTTTTTATTCATAAGGCGTAAATCGTACATACTACATATTATATTCATTCATTCAAAAAAACCGTTTATTCGACAGTCTGTCTAATGTATTTATACACTATACAGCGTCCATATTAAAAGAACAGCAAACCAGTTTCTTTTCAAAACCGCGTCGTAAATATTTTTGGTAGAATTTTTATTTTTAGCATACATAGGACCCCCCGCTACATCTTTTATTTTGACCAGAATGAGGAAACTTAGAACAATTATTTTAGCCATTTATTGTTTGCATAGAAAGTACTGTCATCGGTAATGAAAAGGAATGCACGGCCCGAGAATGTCCAACACTAGAATGCCGAGCAAATTGCTGGGTCGGTCATTATGCTGTTGGACACACTCGGGCCGTGCATTCCTTCCCTGGCTGGCCCTGTATGGATTCGTCGGTTTGGCCTTCGAGTCGAAACGAAAGATGTCGCGGTTCTAAATATGATAACACGGAACCCCAAAGCATGTGTTATGGGTACATGTATCTAATCTATACTAATATTATAAAGAGGTACAGTTTATAAGATTTGATGTAGGGGTAATCTCTGAAACTATAGAATCGATTTTAAAAATTATTTCATTAATAGGAAGCTAGAACCTCTCACACTTCTCACAGGCACTACACTACACACACAAGCGCAATATGTAAATGGTTGCAAAAATCTGATTCTTGAAACGGTTAGTCAAAAAAAACGACTTGTACGTACGTACAGTTGAATCGCAGAAGCAATAAACCTGATTTAAAAAAAAAACTGATTTTCCTTCTGTCATAAAAGCGTTCGTTCGTTACATGGCAAAAATCTGTTTCTTGAAGCAGTTTGTCAAAAAAACGACCAGCTCTAATATGAGTGATTGTTTATGAGTTGGACCAAAGAGTATAGTAATTGAGTTGGACTTTGTAACCTATTTGAAATTGGAATTGAAAAATAATTGAAAACACTTTGCAGCAAAGTGTTTAATATCTTAAGACTATTCTTTTTCTCCAAGATGTTTGCGCCCAGCAGTAGGGGTTTATTAATCTCAGCTCACGTAAGTACCTTGTTAAAGGTCAGAGATTTTCAATGAAAAAGTTCAAATATTTTACACAGCTGATAACAAATTTATTAGCAACCTATATTAGCAAAGACATTTAATTTTTTGCACATAGGGGAATTAATTTTTCGTACAAGTAATTTTTAATTTATGTAACTTTCTTGCTTTGTTTTGTGTTGATTTCTATCTATTAGAATAACTATGAAGTCAATCAACACAAATGGCCTTTACAGTCAGCCTTTACTGATCCTAAAATATTACCTACATAAAACTAATTAGATTTCTTTTACTATTTTAAGTTGAGACGGCTGCAGAGTACACTGGTTATAGCAGAACATAACAATGAAGCATTATTGCCTGGAACTCAGAACACATTGAGTGCTGCAAAGAAGATTGGTGGAGATGTGTCAGTGCTGGTTGCTGGTACCAAGTGTGGACCTGTGAGTATCCTGCTTTATTTCAGGTTGAATGTGTTAAATGTCCTGCTTGGCCTTCAAAGCTCTCTTTGTATTGGTATTACCTTTAGTTATTCTGGCTACAACCTAGTACCATTATAATTTGTAAGTCACTTTTATAGTTGCCGATTAGTCGACAAAGAGGCCGAATATTCTGCACTTATTATGGTACAGGTAACGGGAAATAGCTGAACTGATCTTTGTACTGAAACGCCAGTATTAACTATATATTCTACTTTTTTATTAAAGTAGCAAATCAACCAGTCAGGGTCCTATATTGGGAATTTTTCTGGGATAAACTATTCCCAATTTCTCTGTAAATAATCCACCTGTGTCACTGTAATTTAGCATATAGTTACTTATTGAATATATCTAAGTGAAATAGCTCTTATTTTTTCAATGGGTTTTATTGAATAGGAAATATGGGTAGTTTAACTTTGCCCCTGCTGTCTCTTTCTTAATTTATCACAAAACTCTAAATTTTTTTAAAAGCGCTGTTATACCATTACCCTTCAATTATATATGTCGAATTTTTTGGTAGCTTATTGAAAATTTTAAATAATAATTATTTTATTATTTTTGGCAAATTAAAAAATCATAAAATACTTTAAAGCTACAAAAAAAAGCGATATATATATAATTGAAGACTAATGGTATAAGAGCGCTTTATAAAAAATTTAGAGTTTTGTGATAGATTGTGAAAGAGACAGAAGGGGCAGAATAATCCTTTATTCTACCACCCATATTTCCTATTACATAAAACCAATTGAAAAAATAACGACTATTTCACTTAGATATATTGAATAAGTAACTATATGCTAAATTACAGTGACACAGGTGGAGTATTTACAGAGAAATTGGGAATGGTAATATCATATCTCCATACAAATTCCCAGTATAGGACCCTTAAACAATCTCATGTTGACAATTTATTAGTACTTGTCGGCAACTAGTTAGTAAAGTTGACTATTTGGCCACTTTTATAGTCAGTAGTTATAAATAGTTGGCAAATAGATTTTGAGGCTTAATCAGCCTAGATCATTAATCCTAGTGTAGTCGGCCAAATAAAAATAGGGGTGGCAAGAATATGATTTGAAACATATGGGATAACATGGTAGCTATGTAGGTTACAACATAGAGTAATACATACTCTATGGGTAAAGTTTAAAATAAATACTTATTTTATGTAAAATGTCTGTTATGTAAAAGACGTCATATTATGTAGTTATAGTTACCACAAGCAACAGCACTAAAATATTTCCCTTTTATACAAATTCACATACCTAGATAGGATTTAAAAAATGTTTTTCTTAGTGTTTTGAGATTATAATTATTTCCCTCCATTTTCAGGCTGCTGAAAAAATAGCAAAAGCAGGAGGAGTATCCAAGGTGCTTGTAGCAGAAAATGAAGCCTTTAAGGGATTTACTGCTGAGGCCTTAACACCTCTCATACTTGCTACTCAAAAGCAGTTTAATTTTACACATATTTTAGCACCAGCTTCTGCTTTTGGAAAAGCAGTTTTGCCTCGCGTAGCAGCTAAGCTTGATGTGTCTCCTATAACTGATATTGTTGGGATAAAAGATGCTAATACATTTATAAGAACTATTTATGCAGGTAATTATATAGAATACTAATATATAAACCTATATATATATATATATATATATAATTCTTCTTTTATTGTGGCTCCACCAATGTTAATCTATGATTTGACAATCAAGTATTATAGCCTTTATAGTATATATGCCGATTAATTGGTATCCAAGATGATTCTGTCCACTGTGATATGTCTTATTAATCACAGACTAATCACAACTATCACAGCGCAGATGGGATTAAACTGGATACCTCATCATGTCACGACGGAACGCGTGCGTTTGTCGCCATGACATGACTTAGAATTCATATATAAAATTATTTTTGTGTTAAATAGCCAGTTTATTGAGGAGGCCATAGGATATCACTCTATGACATTGCAGAAAACTAGTTTATAATAAAAAAGCATTCAAGTTTTATGACCTCTTCAAAATATAATTTTGTCAATGTCTAGCTAGAATAAGCAAAGTATGTGAAAATAAGTGGCATCAAACTAAGATCTGGACTTTTAATTAAATTATAGTAATTCAGATATTTTTATGTTTTCCCTTTTCCTTTTCATATTGTAAATAAAAAAAGGTTAATTATACAAAATAATATTAGCAAATGTAGTAAGTAGTTCCTACTAATTTATTATTATCTTTAAATTACAGGAAATGCAATTTTAACATTAGAAGCTAAAGATCCTATTAAGGTGATAACTGTGCGCGGGACAGCATTTGCACCAGATACCTTGGAAGGAGGTTCTGCTGCTATAGAAAAGGCTCCTGAAGGGAACTATAAAAGTGATCTTGTGGAATGGATTTCACAAGAATTAACTAAGTCTGATAGGCCAGAGCTTACTGGTGCCAAGAATATTGTCTCTGGAGGTAAAACATTGTTTTAAAAAGTCTTGAGGTCGGAGGTTTTCGTTTAGGTATTTCCTACTTAAATTCCTTTTTTTTCTTCAATATTTTAGACTCATTACTGTTTTGGAGATATTGTCAATTTTAAAATTATTATAAAAATTATTGATTCCTTATAACGAGCCCTTTCATTTGATATGTCACATGATGCACTTGAAAAAAATTTTTTTTACGTTTTAAGTTTTCCCCCAAAATCGAAATTCGATTATTTACAATGTACGTCCGTGATTGGGTCATGAAACTATATATGTACCAAGTTTCTTTTTCGTCCTGTAGATTCAGAGAAAATAAACTATAAGGGTTTCCGTTTTTTCATCAGAGATGTTCGGAACCCTAAAGTGAGCTTGTTGACAAAAAACGTAAGTATTTGTACTGTAGTCCAAATCTCAAAAGGCTCAATTTACAATTTAAGTGCTTTTACATTGGGCTATGACAGAGATGGCACTACTGAACTGTAAGAGATGGGGATATGTTTAAGACGTGTGTTGGTTGCTTTTATTTTACCTGGGGCTGAATTATTTGAATATTAAAAAAAATTGTTCTCAGGTCGCGGTTTGAAGTCCGGTGACAATTTCAAGTTGTTGTACGATCTTGCGGACAAACTGAACGCTGCTGTCGGAGCCTCCAGAGCGGCGGTCGACGCTGGTTTCGTCGCTAATGATTTGCAAATCGGACAGACTGGCAAAATTGTGGCCCCTGTATGTATACTCATTATTCATCTATTTATTAGTTTTTATCTAGATTTTAATTAAATATAAAAATCTAAACCACTTGGAAAGGATTTTCGAAAATCAACCCATAAAGATTGTAAACGTTGTATTCCTAATACAACGCTTACGAAGTCGCGGGCATCTGCTATTATATATTAATATAAATATCATGAAAGTTCTCCATTACTTCTAATAATGTATCAAAAGGCAATTTTTACATGCTGAAAATATAAGTACTATGTATGTAAACAAATTCCGATGACAATACAATAATTTGGTACCATCATGGAACATAGTGGAACTCTGTAACGAAACGACGTAACCCCATCGAGTTCGGGCTTGTTTAATTTGTCTTTACAAATACTCTGGTCCTAGATGATGTCTGTCTAGGGTCCTGATGATGGAAGCCGAAGGTGGCCACAGGAACTCTGTAACAAAACGACGTAACCCTATCAAGTTCGGGCTCATTTGGTTTGCGCAAGTGTGCGTTACTGAAAAAGCGTGTTTTTTAGTTTTTTTTTATATACATATTAGTAATTATTCTTATAATTTCGAATATCGAACGCGCTAGCTCTTGTTAATCTACCTTCACAATAAGCAACAAACAAATATTTTACTTTTATACTATGGATAGGCCCTGAATAATCAATAGAATCGCTTATTTCTACTGATTACTTTAACATTTGTATATTTACGTTTTAGGACCTATATATTGCTGTGGGCATCAGTGGCGCTATCCAACACTTGGCTGGCATGAAGGACTCCAAGACCATCGTAGCTATCAACAAGGATCCTGATGCACCCATTTTCCAGGTACTATACATACATCTTACAAAACAAAACAAACACATCGTCACGGCATTTATACCTTGCGGTGTGGTCAGAGATACCGATAACATAGCCCACTTTTTGACAGTTGTTTAATATTGGACAGAACAGGTAGGAGGCCTGTTTGCTGCACTTAGTTGAGACCTAGATGTGTCACTTGATTAACAAACGTAAATAGCTGTTATTTTTAGAAAAAGTTTACGTACCCTCTGAAGCACAAGGAGTCCATAAAGGAACATATTCTTAACGAAAATTGGTGCTTAGGAATTATGCCATGAGTAGGAATTGAACTCGGGACATCCCGGTTTCAAGTCAACGCTCTACCAATCAATTTTATCAACGCATGGATTTGGCCCATCTGAGGAGGCTTGGAAAGGATAAAAAAAAGAGATTTTTTCCATAGAGTTTACCAGCCACTGTGATCCTCTTGTTTAAAAAATGTATGAAAAATGTTGCTACTTCCTGAAATTTCGGTAATTCTTGCTTTAGTTGGATACTAGATATCTTTGTTTTGAGGGAATCCATACTAATATTATAAATGTGAAAGTAACTCTGTCTGTCTGTTACGCTTTCACGGCTAAACCACTGAACCTATTTTGATGAAATTTAATACGGAGGAAGCTTGAACCCTAAAGATAGATGACTCGCGCGCTGAACATTTTTTCGGTCAGAACTTTAACACAGGATTTTCGATTAGGTTTTCCTCTAAACTATAAGAAAGGTCCTATACCCTATTTTTCCCAAAATTTTTAACATATCAAATGAAAGGGCTACAATTTTTTTTATAATTTTAAAATGCATAGTTTAAACTATATTAAAGAAAATATACGAAAATAAACCGTTCTCCCCTTATCTCCAAAACTACTGAGTCTATAATTTTGGAAATATATCTGACCTTTCTTATTACATGAACCATTTAAAAAAAAACCCTAAAATTTACCTCCAAAATCGAAATTCGATTATTTACGTATAGTCCATGATTGGGTCATGAAACTCTACATATATGTACCAAGTTTCAACATTTTTCGTCCAGTAGATTCGGAGAAAATAAACTGTGACAGACGGACAGACAGACATACACATGAGAGATCCTATAAGGGTTTCCGTCTACAAATGTCTAACTAGTTATTCTCACTTGGTTGGGTTTTTTTAAATCGACTCATCCTAAGGGTGTATAATAAGGGATGAAAGGTAGTATGGGTCTCACGGGAGAACAGCTAGTACTTACCAAATAATTTTCTTTTTCAAGGTGGCAGACTTCGGCTTGGTTGCCGACTTGTTTAAGGCAGTGCCTGAATTGACGTCCAAATTGTAAATACAATACACAATATTAAAAATCACGCACAATGTTGTTTTGTATACCTATTTTAGATCATGTAAATTGCTGATATTTTTACAACTGTATTAGATATTTGTCATAATTAAAATTGTTATAAAAGTTGTTATTTTATTTGTAAATTTTTTATTTTAACTTTCTGAATACAATAAGATATGTATTAAAATTATCTTAAATACTAAATTACAAATATAAAATAAATATACAAATAAAAAAAATTATGTAAATCGTTATCTACTGGGAGAGTACCCAACAGACTGACTGCATTGCCTCGTTGGATGGCAATGCTTATTCTTGGACCGAAGTAAGAGCCAGCCAGTTGGTTATGAGCTTTCTATTAGTCGTTTACTAATATCTATAAACAGACTGTGTGCTGTCCCCACGGTCCCATTGTTTCCACACCAAACGCCTCAAACATGTATTCTTTTGGAAGAGACGCATATTTGTGACGTTTGGCCATTTCAGCATTGTAGGCCGCATTGCCAGCTTTTAACGCTGTTTTTTTTATTTGTAAATTGTTAGTTATTATTTGCAAAGAAAAAGTGGTAAAGTAGTTTTTCTTTATTTTATATTTTTTGACTTCGAATTATTTTTAGGTGGCGTTGACTCGGATTCTTATTTATGACTTTATTTCGGATTTTATTAATTACAGTATGTAAGATGTACCTACTATGTGATTCAGTGTTTTGTGTATATCTAATACATTTTTGTAAATTGGAATGAGCAAGCTTGCCTTCGTGTTAACGTGCTATCCGCTCTACAATACAAACTCTATCTAACTCTACTTCCACTATCTCAAAGCGTTTACCTCCGAACTAATATTATAAATGCGAAAGTGTTTGTTTGTCTTTCTTTCACGTCGAAACAGAGACGGACTTTTCCCAGAAATCCTTCGGGATATATTCTTATGCCACATTTCAAAGTTTTCCACGGGTGAAGCCGGGGCGGAAAGCTAAGCTTAATATAGTGTAGTGCTCGCCAAATAATCTGAACTAGATTGATCGCTAAGGGGAAGGACGCCCATACAATCGTATGGAGCGCAGTCTAATCACTAATACTTTTCGGCTCAATTTATTTGACGAGAGTTATGCCACTAACTTTACTAGGTAGTAGCTAACAAAATATTTAAGCTGACGGTAGTCATATATGTTGATTACCAACTAAACTCACTTTTTTTGTTCTCCTACTCATCCATAGATGGCGCCTGTGAGACAAAAAAATAACAATTCATTATGTTTTGCGGGCTGCAAATTACTTATTGTTTGTTTGTGTGTACCGAGTGTGATAATGAAAAATTAATCAATTATTTTCCCTTAAACCACATTATAAGTATAAGTTTGAGGTACCTACCTACCTATCGTCATTTTTTAAAGTAAATAAGGTAGGTATATAATTATTTTCAATCAAGTCACAAAAATGTATGTGACATTGTAATTGTTAGAAATCCGTAGTATTCCAGTATGCTGTTCGTTGGTCAGCGCATAACTTGAGAACGGCTAGACCGATTTGGCTTTTTTTAAATGTTTGTAACAGGAATAAGATTTTTGAGAAAGAAAAATTGGAAATGTTTATCGTCAAAATGTCTTAGAATTATTTATCTCATTGAGTGTAGGTGTATCTTATGAAAATAAATTCTTCTCTATCGACCTGCGATTGCGACTGCGATTCTATTTTTATGTCATTAGATACATTTAATTCTTTACTTTTAAATTCGTATATATTATTCGTAAATATTAGGTACCGAGATATACTTAGTAGGTATGTAAAACCATAAAATACTTAGTTAGATATAAATAAATTTAATAGTGTATATATTCGTATTAAGTAGAGCAACTATCGAGACATTTATCCAATTACAACCAATTACGGGTAACCGCAAGCAATCAACTAATAGGTAAATGGTTAGGTACTTCCAGTTAAGTATATTCTCCAAGATAGCTAGGTACATGCTAATAGTTAAAAAGACGTATATCTAATGATAGGTACCTAATTGAATAGATAGGTTGGCTAGAGTACTTATTAGATATTAGCTTTTCGCTCCGGCCTTTGCCTGTGGGGCCCATACTAACTTTCATCCCTATTAAGCCCTCTTAAGGGGGTGTATTAAGTACGTCTCGTGCGCTGAGGTTTTGGTACCATTTTTTAGACAGAACTTTAAACTATAAGAGAGGTCATATATTCCATATTTTACTGATTTATAAAGGTTTTCGTTTTTCCATCGGAGTTCTACGGAACCCTAAAAAGTAGCCTTTGTCCTTCCCTAGGGTCCAAGCTTTCTCCGTATTAAATTACATCAAAATCGGTTCAGTACCAAATTTCAACCTTTTCCGTTTAGTAGATATCTACAGATAAAATAAGCTGTGACAGACAGACAGACACAAGAGTGATCCTATAATTTTTTCATCGGATGTACGAAACCCTAAAATCACCTTCTTATACCTATCCAAATCAGTTCAAATGTTTGGTACGATGTTATTTAAGTAAGTTTTTCTTTGTCCCTTTTCAACGCCAAAACGAAACAACGGATCAACGTGTTTTTTGCACATTGGGAACCGGAGAGTGACAGACTTTTTTCAGGTTCAACAGGTTTCTCATTCTCCAAAGAAAAACGTTTTCTTATAAATAACTTTTCTATCCGAGCGAAACCAGGTCGGGTCGCTAGTGTTTTCTAATTTAGTAAGAAGTTTTCCTACTTCATGACTGGACTAGTCTAGATTAGAAGTGAGAAACGCAACCATTTTTCGCTGTATTATAATTTGTCTAGGATCTAAATGATACCCTACGGGGGGTGGCTGGTTCTATTTCCATCTTGTTGAATGTAAATGTTACAGATTTATTTCACGTTAATATTATATAAATGGGCGTGGTGATATCTTGCTCCGCCTCTGACGTGACTCCTCCTAGCAGATGTGACATTTAAATTACAGTCAATGTCAAATATTTCAGGCAGATTCAGATTAATTACCTACAAGTTTGTTATAGAAGCACTGAAGCACCCTCGGTTTTCTTATAAGTAACAACAACAACTCACAATCACGACCATTACAGTTTTAGGCGTGACCAGAGACATTGGTGACAGTGTCCACATTTAGTCAATTGTCTATATTTTAACACCATTTAACCACAATTGAGCGCTCGACGAAAAAGTGAGGGAATGATTGCGCATATATAATTCGAGTGCAATATAACTTGTATATTTATTATAATTGATTTATTGGTGTTTGTTTTTACGATTGCTTTTTACTGCTGGTAAAATTAAAATTAATACCTAATACCGTCAAGCAAACCCAAAAATTGTGTTCTGCGCATCTAACGACCACCGCTCAAGAACCGTCCCGGTACCTATACTTACCCACCTATAAAAAAAAAATTTTTATCATTTTGCTTTCCAAATGTCAAACCTCAGGGGTTCCTCCCATATTCATCAAATTATTTGCAGAAATTGCGACCTCAGACAACATTTTTTTAAACTAGATTTACAACTGCTACACAATTTGGTGGTCTATTCAGCGCCTTAGGGTAAACGGCCCTCATTCATCCATTTTCTTTATTAATTACCGACCATCCCCATGAGCTATGGTACATAAATAACAAAAACTGACGCGAACACCCGCTCGTCATGGTCGCTGCGTCCGATTAGACTGATTATATTTTAACATCCCCTCTCAAATTCAAAATTAAGCTTAAACGAAAGACATGCCCATTTATCATTTGGAAACTACAAAACACATGTTTGGTTACTCTGAAATATTTTATAATAACACCTGTTTAAGTTTTATATTTACGTAGGTAAATACTTATATACAAGACAATTATCATCACGCCTGATACACAAGAGGGTCTACACGTTAAATGTAATAAAAATGTATTGATCGATGGAAATATTAAAAGTACAATTGCCGAGCATGTGTGAAAGGTATGATAAATATAAAAGAAGCGAAAGAGGTATGTCAGGATCGTAACAAATGGCATTCGATTGTCTCTGCCTAGGCCTAACCCTCTTGGGATAAAAGGCGTTATGATAGATTTATTTAAGTAACTTTTTTATATAGGTATGTTAATTGATAACTATAATACAATACAATATAATACAACAAACACAAAGTCTATCATAAAAATCGCTATCGCAAATAAAAGTCTACCTACTAAAAAATGTTTTAAAGAAAAGAAAGAATATAAATTTTATGTAACAAAAATAAATTATCTATTCTTTTTTTTAAAGTTGGTTAAAATTTACCCCTCAGATGTAAACTGTAAAATGTAACAGGCTGGTTTTTTTTAAATAAGACAAATTGTAAAAGCTCTAAAACTACTCTATTTTTAAATTAAAACCTTTTAGATTCCACTTTTAAACAATAGCAGCTCAGAACGGAATATTTGTAATGGCCAGTAATTTGAAAACGTCCATCCTATCAGCAGTTGAGCCGGGGATACTAAACAACAATGTTGAGAGTTTGAGTGTATTGGCAAAGATCATCCAATATTTGTTATCGGTGTGTACACCGCAAGTACCCATTGTAAACCTCCTTGATACGTAACGCAGCGGTGGCGGACTTTAACAAGAACTTATGCTTTGTTAACTAAGTTACCTTCTGAGGTGGACTCGCTGGTATGTAAATTGTAAAACATACAAGATTCATGCCGCTTTTGCATCTAGTTTGTAGTTAGGAAACCGCGTTTTGTATGACTTATTACTCTGAACGGTAAGAGAGACGGTGCTTGCGGAAATGGTTACTTTTCCGTTGTTTTCTTACATTACCTATCTACATACTCGCAAAATCTGGTAGTAGTTATTTATGGCTCCCGAAACCGTGTGATCGGTCTCAGGATATCCAGCAGAAGACCAAGTCTCCCTTTTTTAACTTTCTTTCTTGTTTATTTTCTTCTTCTTTTATTTGAAACACAATATCTAATATGATCACATAACTAATTATGCAAGAGATTGTATGTGTGAAGTTGTTATATGTAGCACATACATATACCTACGTTGTTGTGTTGACGACAATTTTCAATGTTCAATGCGGTAATACAATCATTATCGCATTGTGAGGTGTTAATGTATGACATTACACTGTTTTATAATATGGAATTTACGATAAGGGAAAAATAAAAATATTAAACTTTACACCCGTTTTTCGTATCTGCATTCGCATATTTACAGTTTCAAATCTAGTGATTTTTCTTTTTATTAATTTATTTTTATTAGGAAGTGAATGAGTTTCTTGCAACAAACTTTCCAGCATCAGAACGTGAGCTACCGGTTACAACGCCTAATTCGGTTCTCACGGACACGCGCGTACGTAAAAAGCTTCCGTCGGTGGCGACGCGTATTAATCAGCTACGACGAGTCTACTTACTACAACTGAAGAAGTACAGTCATGCTCGAAACTAATTTTTTTTCTTTCTTCACGGCCTGCCTTACAGCTCCCGAAACCGTGTTACGGTTTCAGGGTACCCAGCGGAAGACCAAGTCTCCCTCGTTTAGCCGATGGTATTTGTGAGGCTGCACCACCTAACGAGTGGCTAGTTCTGTTGAGGTATATTTAGATGGACATAACTTTTTAATTAAAAAAACCCATTGGTACATGGACGTGATCCAGGATCGAACCCGTGGTCTAGGTAATACCAGACGTCATAACCACTCGGCCAATAAACAATGCAACAAGGTGCAACGAAGAGATATCGGATTATTGAAAGTAACTAATTTATTTTAGATAACTTTGTCATGAAAAGGTTTGTACCTAATAAATAGACAAATAGCTTTATCTATTAGTAAAAAAAGAACAAAAAAATAATTAGAACTAAAAGGTACTTATGTTGGTTAATTTGAGACTTACCTATAAGTCATTTTGCTTCGGATTCGATCACTAATAGAGCTCCATATAACCGTTCACACATCAGTCGTAATCGCAATCTATAAATAGGAACACATACTGAAATAATGGATATTCAAAATTTATTAGGATTTATTTCAGCTTGAGGACAAAACATTTACATATGAAAAACAAACCTCAAGCTACATTAATTACAGGATTAAGTATTGGACAATTTTATTGAATTATTAGCTTACAGCGGATTCGAGTGGAACGTGGAATAGACTACTCCAAGTGGAGTAACTATTCCAAAAATGTAACGGAATTTTTAATGTGTGTGTTTTTCTCTTATGAACACCAAGGAAAATAGGTAAATAGATAATAATATATTTTCATCCCTCTTATTCTAAAAACAACGATTGGTTCCTTATGCCACTCAGGCAGTGGCTTATGCGAGCAAATTAGGTCTTTTCTTCAAGAGATTTTCACAGAGGGCAGAAATGAGTTTTGAATTTGGAACATGAATGTTGCTTCTTAGTATTCCGCGACCAAAGAAATCGATATCGGCAGGTAAGATCTACGCGCTGGCTGAATTAAAAAAACTCTCATGAAAATTAGAGTGTACTATCATTCGGCCGCAAAGTTTGTTTTCCTCAGGCGGCGTAGGTACTTTGAATCCCTCTTATCCTTCGCTGTGCTCAGGATTTAAAATAGCGCCTTCGCCATTAACATAATTTTGCTCCCTATGATACAATATACTATTTAGGTAGCGGTTAAGTTAGTTGAGTAGTTCGAGTGTACCTCGTCCGGTGGCCGGCACAGACCGTGCGTGACGGATCCACTCAGCGTCGCATTCACGGCAAGTCAAATGTTTAATTTGCTCTATAAATCACGCTATTAAAAACATTTCAAGGGTGTCATCGCGGCACCGATCTCATTGAAGACGTGACGAAGAGCGATCTGTGTGGTCACTACTCAATACCAACGAAGAGAAGTTTCAGAGATAGATACTATGACCCCCATCTAGAGGAAGGAGGGGGGGGGGGGGTAGTTTTGTGGGTTCAAGTTAGAAAACCCAGTCCCAAATACACTGACGAGCAATATAAAAAAGCCACTTGCAAATTTTCCCAAGTTTCCATTGGGTGTTTTTAACCGTTATTAAATAGGTACACTTGAATGTTGCTTTTTACCTACTTCTGGCGTGGTTTCGGAAATATTTCATGATAAGTTAGTGGCTTTTTTATATTGCTCGTCAGTGTAGTAGAAAGTTAGCAACCCCAAAGTAATACGGCCTTGCGAGATGATTTTCCCTTTGCAAAATATCACCTCGATCCGTTCCTCCGCTTTGGCGTGAATGAAGGACAAATGAACAAACAAACACACTTTCGCATTATATTTACCTTGCTTTACTAGGGACCCGATCCGGCTTTGCCCATGAAATTCAATATCACCGCGATCCACAAAACTTTTCTCAGGCAAGTCTTTTTAAGTAGGTAGCTTTTTATGTAGGTATATTATTTATGTGTCTATAATAAAATAAAATCCAAAATATACTAGCTTACGAGGTGTTAACATAATATCTAAATAAACATGAAAGTATTCAAAGAAGAGCAAACGCATACAGTTTTTACAAGCAAAAACTTTAAATGTAATTATTGAAATAGTCTGGCGTAGCGCTCGGTCGCGTGACTATGGAAAAGCGGCCTCAGAGGGACTTCTAACAAATTAAATTAGATTAAATTGATTTATTGAAGGAGGAGCGTGTAACATCGCTCCAACCTTCCCGACTATACGAACTTCGTTCCGCCGACGATCGTCTTTAATTAATACAATTTGCTCCGGAAACTGACTAAGTACTGAGGAAAAATATCCGTTTGGGAAAATAAGAATGTTCTGTGAGTTGTCAGATTTCTAACTTTGATTACTTTACTCCCCGTAATGTCACAATTTTTGATGTGAAACACATCTATATGGCACGCCTTGGGGGTAAGACCGACTCGTAATGCCGTCGCTCTCTACTCTCTTGTGTGCGTGGCGCGTATGCTATATACTTAGTTGCTTCTCCGTGTGAGTGTGTGTACTGCGTGTGCCTCTCAGTATACTTGACGCGTTCGCAGCTTGTAGACACAGTAACTTTCTTTTTTATTGATGTGTAACGTCTTTTCTCTCGCTTTCCTGCAATCTGTGGGAGTGATTTCGTGAGGGACGGAAGTGTGTAACAGGAAGCCGGGTAAGCGCGCGCTATTTGATTTGACCAATGAGCGCGCGCGGATTTTCCCAGATGTTGGTACTGTAAGTCAACAGTGTGTGCGTGTGTGTGACGAGAAAGAGAAATTGAAATATAGAAGAAGAACGCATCAGCTGTGCGCTTATACATTGATGTGTATAAAGTGGTAATGTTTTCAGGATAAAATGTTAATGTTGCTTATTACTAAGGTGAGATGTCAGATGTTACAGATCATATGAGTTTTTTTTAAATTTTACTCCATATTTATTTATTGGTTTTCTTTAATTATAAAGTATTTCAATAATCATCCATTTTAATGTTTCAATCTGCCGAGCGTCCCGTGACGGTCACATTGTTTTCCTAGACAGTAGTATTATGAATATGAATTAATTTGATTGATTAAATTATCTACGTAAAGCTGAAAATTGGTACAGCTATACCTACATTTTACACATGTAGGTAGGTAGATTTTTATTATTTTTTTCTGGGGTAGTTGGTCGTGGAAAAAATTGTTATAGTATTGCGCATTCAGTGACCAAAGTGAGCTAAGGTTTTGTGAACAAATAAACCAAAGGCAGCATATCGGTAAAATACATAGGTAGAGGTACTCTTATAAAAAATAAAGTACCTACATATCCAAATTGACGGAGACACGATAACTCCGCGAGGATGATGCGGGGACGCTGGCGGATGTCTACTTCGCCAACCGGCCGGTTCGTGTTTCGGGTAAGATAGTCGGTGTTCTAAAATAATATCTATCATCACGCCTTTTACCCCAAGAGGGGTAGGCAATGACAAACGAATGCCTTTTGCTACGATCCTGACATACCTACCACTTTCGCTTCTTTCATATTCATCATACAGGCTCGGCGATTGTGACTGTGTACTTTTAATATTGCCTTCGATCAATAATTTTTTTATATGTTCAATAAAAGTACCTACTTTTAGTCAATCTTTCATCCTTTATTCTTTCAACATGTCTAAACCAGCATAAACTATATTTCTTCATTTTAGTCACAACATCATCTTTCACTCCGCATTCTTCTCTAATGACATCGTTCCGGATCAATACGTTTTATATATATATATATTTTACGTAAAGCTTGTACCTATGTACTGACAAATATGGAAAATTTGTAGACTATTACCAGTGTGAATGTGGTGTGATTTTTTTTTAATTAAAAATAATCAAACAGGTATACAATATACGGCCGGGAACCAACTCACATAAAGGAAAAAGGGTAGTCACCCGAATTACTTAGAGGCGGCGCCCGGAAAACGCGTGAAAGCCTTAACAAAACTGTAACACAGTACAATAGCGATTATTCTAATACATAAAACATTTCATTATAAGCGAACACCCATTATTCAAAGATATTTATTCATGTCGAATGATTGCCTTTCTTTTGTGAACTCACAAAGGCGGGTCGCCCAAGACTTTTTCATTCGCTAGCTTACAATTTAGATACGCGTTCTTTGTGTTGGATCGTTTTGTTTTGCTTTTCACGCGAGTTCGAGGCATTCATTTCAAAAATTAAATGGACTCAAGATTAATGAGTTTTTACACGACCCTGTGACATGAACTACCGAATATGTGTTTGATGATTGTAAGGTATGCGCGGCTTATATCGCTTTTATTGTAAACAGTACCGCGCTCTGATTTGAATTGATGGCTGTTTAGTTTTTGTTATGGGATACTGGCTCATTAAAATTAGTTTATATAAGTAATTTAAGTTTTATTCATGGTATTATACCTACAAAATATGTATCAATTGCATCACAGGACACGGAAACTGAAGGAAGCATTACTAGAGATCTTTGGGATTTTAAATCTTTACTGGTAGTGGTTTGGTTAAAAATTCTACTTATCTCGTCGAAACACTTTTCAAAGCTATATATCTATCATCTCGCCTTTTATCCCAAGAGGGGTAAGCTGAGACAATCGAATGACATTTGTTACGACCCTGACATACCTCTTTCGCTTCTTTTATATTCATCATACCTTTCAAACATACTCGGCGATTTTGTGTACTTTCAATATTTTTATCGATCAATAAATTTTTTATATGTTCAATAAAAGTACACCTAGGTCGTCCTCTACCAGGATTTCCTTTCACTTTAACCATACAAACCTTTCTTCATTCTTTCAACGTGTCCAAACCAGCGTAAACTACTTTCCTTCAATTTAGTCTTTTTTTTTATTTATTATTTATTACTTTCTTATAATATTGGTTAGATTAAAATCGCCTTGCCAGAGACACAGTGTTGAGTATATCAATATCAAATAGCCATAGCATAGCATAGCATCATATATGTACCTATTACAATTTTTTTTTCTTTCTTCATGGGTGGCCTTAGCTCCCGAAACCGTGTTACGGTTCCAGGTTACCCAGCGGAAGATCAAGTTTAGCCGATGGTATTTGTGAGGCTATACCTAACGAGTGGCCAGTTCGGTTATATTTAGATTTAATTAAAAACCCATTGGTACATGGCCGGGATCCGGGATCGAACCCATGGTCTGCCTAGTTACCTAATACCAGACGTTTTAATCACTCGGCCACCGACGCACACAAACTATTTTAAATATTATTACATTATTACATTTTTTTTTCTTTAATATTAAATTGTTGTATATCTATTAGAAAAGGTAAAAATATTAGGAGATGTGTGTAGCTATTATAAGGTAATTTCAATGTTTGGGCAACGTTCGGTCCGTCCGCGTGAAATTAGATCAAAATCGGTAGTTAGCTGAACCCTGTAATTTGTACACACCGCCAACACACTATAAATTCTCAGAAGCATCATTCACGAGTATATTTTGGAAGTAATATGGAGTAGATATATCTGAACTGTAACTAATTTTATTAAAAGTTATTTCGCGGTTATGAATTCGTTGTTAAACTTGCTGGTTGAGGGCAATGTTCGACGTAAGTAGACCTACTCGCTGGGTTGTGTGTGATGAATAGAGGCAGCGAAAAAGGATATAGCTTAGCTTCTGCTTACCCATCCCATTTCTTTTTTATTTTCTTTACAATTATTGAGGAAGGTTATAGGATATGTATGTAACATTACGCTACGACCCAAAGGACCGGAGCAGTATTCACGCGGGTGCAACCGCTAGGCGCAGCTAGTGTTTAATATTATGAAGCTACAGCTCGTGCTACAATGTAGGAGACTAGGAGACAACGCTGCATTGCTTCGATGTAAATGCAGCTTTCTGCTAATACCTACCTACCTAGTTATATGAATTGAACAAATTGGCGTGCATTAGATTTTAGATTATTACAAAAATAAATGTTTATGTTATATTATATCGGTTAGGCTGCAATTACTGGAGCGGCCGGAGCGATCTGTATCTAAAACGGTGAACGCGCGGTGTCGGCGTTTCTATACGCGTAATTACAGAGTTTAGGCTCTATAGTGAATTATTAGGTTGGCCGCATTGCCGTAATCTAGGGAATAATTGTTATAGTATTTGGAGAGTGTTTTTGTGGTCGGCGGACGATTGTTTGGTGGCCGCCTGCCTCGAGCTATACTACCAAATTCAATTTGGTTTTCAGTTTACTATTTAATGGACAGGGGCACTTTTAGATTATTATATTATGTTACAATTGTAATTCTAAATCAAATTGAGGGGAAAACTTTCTTCGTGCTGTTTTGTAATCTAGCTGAAAAACAATTAGCTTTCCACCCCCGGTTTCGCCCGTGGATATTTTCGAACAAATAAAATTATTTTAAATGAAAGAATTTTCAGAATCGGATCAGTAATTTTAAAGGTTAACCCTCTACATCCAAACTTACAAATCTCTTTATAATTTTAGTATAGTAGATGTATTTAAAAAAATCGAATCGAAAAAAGAAGTACCTAATCGAATTTTAGTAATAATGAAACCGAATGATCGAAAAAAATTCATATGACAAGAACTAAACAGTTATTCGATGGATATGGATATAAAAGTGATTAGACATTTCTGCTTCTTATAGTATCTACTTATTTAATTATATCTTTACAATAATAAATTCGAAATTAATCATATATTTTTATTAAAATACCGTAACTTAAGCATCGTATTTAAAATTACAGACATAATCCACGTCAAGATCGAAATTGACAATATTATCTAACTATATAATTATCATTAGATCAAATTTATTCAACATTTATGAAAGTGTCTAGCTTTATGTGTGCTAGCGCAGGTGAAACAAAGATGCCGACACAGTATCGTTCACCCACGCGCACATCGTCGTGTCGCTCGGATGTGTAATTCAATAACAATAATCCGATTCTCCTTAACACCGCCTTGGGCCTTTCACATCACTATAAACAACCTTTCGCAATGCTTCAATAATAAATTTGAACGTTATTCCTGAGGAAATAAGAGTCAATTCGATTTAAAAGTTGTAGTAGATAAGTCTTTCTGACGTGTGATGAATTTGCGGTAATAGGGGTGGATCAGTACTTACAAATAACGAGTCGTTACATGAAGCGTGAGGAACGTTGCTTCGCTGTCTTCAAGACACTCACTCCACATTCATAACTGTAATTTGTGATAATGCAGATGGATAAAAGAATATTATAATGGTTATATGTGACATTGAAATGAAAGATACCTATATATATTTTAACTTAGGTACCTACCTTAGTTTAAAACTTTAATATTTTTTATAAATGTACCTAAAACATCAAAGAGATAAGTTTCAATACTGCTGAAAGAATTTTGATATGAACGAAGTGAAAAGTTATTATTTTTTATTATTATTTGTCTACTTGCTATCAGCCCCAACTTCGCTCGTAGAGCCCATATAAACTTTCATCCCTTATTATGGTTTTGAGTTCATACAAAAATCCCATAGAAAAAATCTTTTTTTTCCCCCGAATATTCCCTAAATTTGCCAAATCGGTCCAGCCGTTCTCAAGTAATGTGCTTACTAACGAACAACATTTATTTTTTATTTGTATAGAATATTTTAGAACCAAAGCAATAATTTATATACTGTGAATATCATAATTATACATATTGTTTCAGGAAAATAAACTTTTTATTTCTATTTTATTGAAAACGAGTTGAAATTCCACTTTAACGAACATTAATAAAGCATCTGCAATTACATCGCTCCAACATTATTATCTGTTTATACAATAAAATTGCGATCTTGTCGATTTCTCAGATCTGCGATAAGATGCAATTAAGATCTCAGGATATATGGGGTCCGGTGTCAGACCCAATCTCACATACATAACCTCAATATCTGGTGTCGGTTAATAAATAAATTAGTATTATTCGTTCGTATTTGCGCTGTGTCCGCCGTCCAATGATATATAACGTTTGTTAATTAGGTTATCTCGCGCCGGCATCTACAAAGGCTGTTAAAAGGCACGTTGATAATAAAAACCGCGGTTTGTAACTTTTAACATAAATCACCCCCTGGCGAAGTTGTGAGGGCGCGAAAAAATAACCGATCTATTTTGAACAAAAAAATATGCAAGTAATCACGGCTTGAGAGCTTTTTCAAGTAGTTTTATGAGTTGCTTAGAATTAATATTCCTGAGACGTCCATAGAAGCTCCGTAATGGTGCCCGGGAACAACAGCTCACTGATTGTTTTGTCGTGTTACTCTGAGAGTTATTGAAATTTTATTGAATATTTTTACCAAAAGCGTGGATTAATTTACAATTACTTCTGAACGACCCTTACAAGTTTTATAAGAATATGCATTAAAATAAAGATCAAATAAATAATAATAGGCAAGTAGATAACATTGTAACGCATCGATAATGCAACCAGGATCACAGAAGACATAAAGGTAGGATTCTTCTTCTTCTCAGTCGTGGTGCTCTTGACAGAGCAGTCGTGGTCAATCATGGCGATCCATAGTATTAACTCGGCATGGTTAACTTTCTTGGGAAGAATAGTGCAGTGGTTTCCCCTTGCCTTCTTTGCACCAGACATTTTGAGACTATTTAGGTCTTCAGGCTCGCTGTAGCCTATTCCAGCCAGTTGCCTAGCTAGATGTATGGTTATAAGGCCATTGCTCGGTCGCTAGAGCCTTACCCTAAGTGTGAAAATATATTATTGTTGGTTTTACATCTTTAATCTTTACATATCTCAGTCTGTGGCTCAAACGCTCAGTGCGTTTTCTCTTTCATTTTCGTTATCTAATAATCTT
Source organism: Nemapogon koenigi (assembly GCA_963924495.1). Taxonomy (NCBI): domain Eukaryota; kingdom Metazoa; phylum Arthropoda; class Insecta; order Lepidoptera; family Tineidae; genus Nemapogon; species Nemapogon koenigi. Next base: position 4,273,348 of record OZ004630.1, on the reverse strand, counting down.
ACCTAATAAAAAAGAACTCTATGGTTATTGCCTATGGTTATTGCGTAGTATTTGCAGAAGTAAGCCATATTTTGAAATATACTGGCTTTCCTGCAATATGTGGGTGTGATTTCGTGAAAATAGACAAAAGTGTGTAACAGGAAGCCGGGGAAGCGCGGAAGTGTGCTGTTATATAAACAAATTTACATGTGTAACTATATTAATAAATGTATTTACTGTTGATAATAAGTGTCTGAAAAAGTGCAGATCATTGATGAAAATGCAAGTGAGTAATAATGAATAATTATTCGAATAAATATTTCAGTAGATACTTACTTATCTTTTTAAATTTTGAGGTTAATTTCTGTCGCTGCTCAATTGATATTTTAAATTTTGATTAATACTTACGCTCACCGCCTATAAAGTGCGCAAGGGGCTAGACTCATGACCGATCACATTTTTTCAGGATATAATGTTAATGTTACTTATTACCAAGGGTGATGTCAGATGTTATATAAAATATCTTCTTCTTCTTTTTTTATTATGGCTCCATATCATATGTTCATCGGTGATTTGCCAATGTCAAGTATTATAGCCTTTATAGCGTTTATAGTGTTTATAGTCGATTAATCGATATTTAAGATAATCCTGCCGACGTTTTCTCACGGAACGACACACGTTTTACAAACGACAATTGGGCTATGTCGTCGCTGCCGCTAAATCGTTCCGTTTTTTTGCGGTGATGCAGTGCTGAATCTATGGCCGTTTTTCCACTACGCACGACACGACACGACAACTCTCTCGCGTACACGTTGTCGTTGCTGGAATCGTTGGTAGTGGAAAAACGAACGGATGACAGGCCGTGTGCAGTTTGTTTTGTTTTGCAACCGTAAAACTTATCATGTCGTGCGTCGTGGAAAAACGCCCTAGGGCTCGCTCGTTTTTTCTTCAGAAGCTTTGTATCATATATTTTCTGGGATTCCACGTCACGCCTTGGTGAATAGCGCACGCGCCCGTGGTGACGTGATGGGGAATCTAGTTTAATCCCGTCCGCGCTGTGATAGTTGTGATTAATAGGACATAATTATCACTGTCGGCGGGAGCATCCCACCTAACTGTGACGTCTATAATATTGGCGGAATCATCAAAATCCTGATGGAGCCATTTTGAAAAAAATAGAATATTCTTCTTCTTTTGATATATGGCAACAGTGCTGACTTTCGTCGCAATTCTGCCAGTCTCCATGCAGTGTTTAATCTTGTGCAATAGTAAGCCGATAAATCGGTAGCTAAGATTATCCCGCCGACTGTGATATGTCTTATTAATCACTGACTAATCACAACTATCACAGCGCGGACGGGATTAAACCGGATTCCACATCACGCCATGACGAAAACGCGTGCGTTCAGCACCATGACCGGATGTGGAATCAAATAGAATATTATAGAATATATTTTCTGACAACGTCACTCTCATGTCGATTACGGTCGGCGGGATTATCTTAAATACCGATTAATCGGCTATAAACACTATAAAGGTTGGCAAATCACCGCTGAACATTGGTGGAGCCATAATAAAAGAAGAAGAAGAACAAATTCAAATAGATATTTCAAAACCCACCTGCAACAAATACGTTCGACCACTAAGCGACATACTTTTGGCGATGGGTAGGTAGGTGAAAAAGTCCTCTATTCCGTAATAACTTAGCTAAAAATTATAAATAGGAGCGAAAGAGGAAGCCATCAGGTGTGATGTATGTAGCATTGGAACTAGGTTTTTTAACTACATAAAAATGGTTATTTTTTAATTCATCTTAGTTTTAAATTGAGTTTGTATACAACAACAGACATTTCAAGATCAATTTCAACATTAACTAGATATGCAATGCCTAGCGAGTCTTTAATAAGCTTGATATCTCGTCGCAAGGAGAGTATCGCCTTATAATATAGTGTTGTACCCTATAATAATAAAATATCGAAATGCCGCCTTTATCGACTGCTTGCTCGATAAGCATCCGTGACGAATTCGCACCACTCGTTCTCTATACGGCAACATACTGAAACGAACCAAAACTCTTTAAAATACAACATAAATTGAACTTTAATGGTATATAAATGATGTTTAAATTTGATCCAGGTATATATAATCTCATTTACAGGAAAATTACTGAGATATTCGTATCGATATAAATTTATTTCCAATTATAAGGCTTGCCCTTTCGCAGTTTATTTGGGGTATTAAGTTTGAAAAATTACTTTTACGATATGTTGGGTAGTTAATGTGATTCTCACCTAAATATTTTTTAAACAATTATTATTATTGTACCTAATAATCTGAGACCCTGTGTAAAAATTTTGATAACCGTACGTACGATTTTATATTGTAAACTTTTGTTCCATACAAATTACATGGTTCACGAATTCTTAAATTACGCGATAACTAGGTATATGTCAGTTTCGAAATTTAAATAGCTTTCGAAAGATAAATATATTTGACACAGTGTGAATTAAAAAAAAAATGAAAATAAGTTACCTACACGTAAGTTTTATGAAGCCCTGAAAATCATCAATTTTATGTGTATATTTAACCGATTTTACGACTCGAATTCTCTTAATATATTTACAAATGTACCATTTTCTCGTATTTATCCTAAAGATAATTTCACATATTTTATGAAAACATTAACTAGAACTTGTTTTTTCTAATAGTTTTTGTATAATACTGGAAGAGCATATGTAGGTACGTTTTGTTTATTTTCGCACCACCGATTTTTTGTGAAATCGTTCTTTCTCATGTTTCTGGTACGTGAATCTTGGCCTATATTATCTTATGCTTGGTTATTTTGTCGATTCTTTTTACAGTGTATCTTTAACAACAACAATAACAACTTTTATAGAGATAACGACAAAATAAGCCGCGCCGTTTACTGAGTTCAATGCGCAATTTTAGTATTTAAAATATAAAATTGTATGAATTGACTCAGTAGTTTTGTTCGAAAGAGTTATCCTCAAGCATAGGTAGGTATTTAATGTAAATCAGTTTAGCAGTTTTTCAGGAATTCAATAAAATTGATCTTGGCGCTATTGCTTGTTGGTATGATTTTGTTAGCAGATGTTGTATAAAAAAGTTATTTCCGAAAGTTGTCGAATTTTAGTTAGATTGCGTTAAATAAGAGATATTTTGTAGTCACGTACTTTGCATTTGTAATAGTAGATATCGATTGGAGAAAAAATTATAAAATTTAGTAGAACAGTTTTTGCCGCCTAACTAACCTAACTAGGTAAATTTTTGTTCACTTTCTATATATTTCTTTTTAGTCACGTAGGTACGACTATCTCGTTAAATTTTTACTTTTATTTTAGTTATGTGATCTGACACGCTGATTTATTTAAAAAAAAATGTATTTATCCCGTCTATACATTAATGTTAAAAAACCAAAATAAGTTATCGTTGAAAAATATATAATAGGTATATAAAGTATATAAGAGTACCTATCTAGGTAGTTTATCATAAATGATGGAAAAAACATCCACATCCGACCACATTTTTTATAATAAAAAAACATTATACCTATTATCCGACAAACCGTACAAAGAGGCTTTTCCATCTACATACCTACCTCAACAGAGCCGGCCACTCGTTATTAGGTATACATAGCCTAAAAAAACATCGCTGGGTACCCTGAGGCCGGCAACGGTTCCTGGGAGCTGTAAGGAAACCCGCGAAGAAAGAGAAAAAGAAAAAAGAGCTCGTTGTGTTGGGTATAATATGAGAGTTGACATACTTCGTAATTGCAGTGCTTCTTTAAATGTTTTGCTAATGCAGTTGCAGAGATATATTTATTTTCAAAGTAGGTAATCACCTCAGAATTTTGTGATTAGCGTTTCGACTTTGGAAAATGTTCAAATGACACTGTTTTTATTGTTTAACATTGTTGTTTACCTAAGTTTGGATTGGCGTTCAATTTGTTTGAATCCTCAAGTTATTTGGTAGGTAATTATTGAACATTCTACAAAAACAAAGCCTTATATTATAATTATATTTTATTTGTATATACCTACATATGCATATCCATATAAAAAAAGTATCTACGCTATGTAGGTATTCAGTGTTGACTACGGGAGTCACGAATGAACGGTCAACTGTCATCTACACAAAATTAATAAATACCAAAAAAGTATTAAAAAATTAGAAGCGATATCGAGGAAATTGTTTGACAATAAATCCATCGGTCACGAACACTAGTTTTTTTACTGAACCGTTTCTTCAATTCTTGAATGGTTGGAGGTTGACGAACTCTGTGATTTGTACAAAAAACTTTAGATTTCTATAGATTTTCGTCTCGCTTGACAATACCGAAATGTTAGGTCGTTTTCTACTATCTGTTTTATTTAGACGTTTGCTTAGTATTCAAAATTTATCTACCAAATAGAGCTTTGTTCACTATACGGGCGGAACCCAAAACATTCTTAAATAAGTATATATGTAACAAATGACTAATTAAGGTGGATCTTTCTCTTGAAACTGTAGTTCGGACCGAGAAATTAACCTAGGTCATACTAGTTAAATTCCACTATGCAGTAATGTGAAAAAGTTGTTTAGATAGCGTAGAGTCGTAGCGTTAATGTTTAGGCGTAGAACTTGCACAACAGTGCGATCGTAGCACGCAAAGTAGATATAGTTAATTAGTTTATAACCTGTTCTTTTTAACTTCTTTGACCTTTTTTGGATTACTATTACTATAATTAGGTACCTACTATATTATTTCTCAAGGGTGTTTTTTTGTTAATATATCTCCCTTAATACTTCATCAAAGTTAATATTTGATACGCAATTTTGAATATTATTTTCCCCTCTAATGACGAAAAATAATTTAAAAAAATCAAAGTTAAATGTTTCTTTTAAAGTTAGACTGGTTTATGTATTTTGTAAAAGATGCCATCTGTTGGAGATCACTTTAACTAATGGTGCGAAAATTTCGCACAGGTCATCTAGTTTATTTATAATTAATAACCAAAGAAATTGAATTCGAGCGCGAGCGCGAGTAGGTATAGAGAATTAGATTCGCGAACATGCAAGTTAAGTAGGTACTTGACTATTCTGAAACAGCTATAGGTGCCATAACTTTTTATCCGGCACGCTTTGACCATTCGTAGGGTTGATTTTTTTAAATATTTTTTTCATAATAAATACTTACCTACGTAATAACTCTATGCCTATCAAATTTTTATCTATCTAATGATATCTACCTAATTCGTTTCATCTTTCCGACTGCCTTCCTACTTTAAAATTCTAAAGTTAAAATTTTTAATATGCTCATTCATCGTTAAATTGGTGTATAATTCAAACCTCTTTTTCTGTATCATAGTAATTTACATACGCTAAATAAAAAGCGGTGTCATCACAAAAGATATTTGGAGGCAATATAAACATAATATCAATTTAAATTCCTTGTTAGTGTGGTGAGTGAGACTCTTTCGTTATTGGTTGATTATTCGACCAATCAGAGTGAAGGCGGGGTTTTAGTCCGAGAGTCGGGCGATACCGGTCGACTAGTCAGTCGCGCTCCGACACTCCCCGGCGAAGTTCCTGGCGCTCTGTACTACCGCGAACTGTGACACCCGACATGCCGCGCCCGTCGCGCGAGTCCTACGGTGATCAGAAACCCCCTTACTCCTACATATCTTTGACGGCGATGGCCATCTGGAGCTCCCCGGAACGGATGCTACCTCTATCGGAGATCTACCGGTTCATCACGGAGCGGTTCCCGTACTACCGCCGGAATACTCAGCGCTGGCAGAACTCGCTTCGACACAACTTATCATTCAACGACTGTTTCGTGAAAGTGCCGCGGCGCCCTGACCGACCGGGCAAGGGAGCTTACTGGACGCTCCATCCGCAAGCATTCGATATGTTCGAAAACGGTTCACTGCTGCGGCGACGCAAGCGCTTTAAGCTGCAGAAAGGCGAAAAGGATAGTTTGGGAGCTGAGCTGGCAGCGCTGGCTTCGTTCAACCGCGCGTTCCTGGCGCGACAGAACCGTGCTGTTTCACCACCGCCCGTAGCTCGAGTGGTGCCTTCAGAGAGACCGAGACGCGCGTTTACGATCGACGCGCTTTTACAACCGGACGAGCGGCCACGATCTCCTCCGACACCTCCTTCGCCGGTGCAGTACCTTAGTCACCAGCACTTTTCTCCTCCCCCACCCCCTTACCTCCAGTTGGCAGCACAGCGCTACCATGCTGAGCTTCTAGCAGCCGCTCATGTTCTGCGCCCCGTGTACCTACCACCGCTGCCAGTGGCGTGACCTCGCCCGTCCCACCTCACTCTCTGTAACGGTGGACTTTAGTGGGGACATACGTGAAGTGCTCTATTTAGACTGGGACGTTCTGCTTATCGAGTGCTTAATATTAATCAATATAATAGAATGATGTTCCTAAAATATAAATATGTCATGTAACCAGATGTATAAGTAAAAGAGGCTGTACAAAATGCAATATAAAACGGCCATATATGAGTGCTAAAGCGAGCGGCTCGCAGCGAGGCCTAAATATAGAGCCGCTTTCATAGGTAAGTAAGGCCACATGTAAAATATCAATATGTTACGCTTTGAAATAACAAAAATGCAATTTACTGAATCTAAAACTGAATAACTGATCTCAATTACTACTGACTGCTTAAATTCAGTTTAAATTTAATGTAGAAATATTTATACTATAGGTAGAGTATACTATTTAATAGATAACTATAGAGAAAACATAGAATTACAATTGGTAAAGACAAGAAAATTATAGCTTATTATGTAGGTAAGTACCTACTTATTAAAGTTGCTTTAGATTTCTGATTGTTTTTAAATTATTATTCTTCTAGGTCCTAACTTCATAATCAAATTGTGTATTTGTGTCAATATCGTAGGTAATATAATATATTTAATGTTAATTTGAACTGTTCAAAAGAACAAAATAACTTGTTATTTATTTTATTGTAAGTTATTAGTTTTGTACATAATGTAAGTAGTCGTTGTAAGATATTGTTGTCATGTGTAAAGGAGAAAGTAAAAATTACTTGAAACATAATTTTGTATAATTTTTATACCCCACTTGTAATTCTTTAAACCGTTATTATTAGTTCTCATAAAATTGTTAATTTATTAAATGATGACATCGGTAATTATGTCAGAGATTTAATTGATTGTATATTATAAAAATTATTATCATTAACATCAAGTTTGGCAAGTAGGTAAGATTGACTTAACACTCATATGAATTTATCAACTAATGAGCTAATATTTCGTTTCTAAAAATAACTATTATGGAATATGTAAATTTCTTAATAGTTTTCCAAGATACCAAGTATTTATTATTCAATAATTGTAGTCCAATTTTATGATTTTCCTTCGAATGACCTTTGCTTTTCCGAGCATTCATTTTAACATACATCACCCAAACTGGTTCATCTGTTACGGGCCCTTTATAAAGAAGGACTATGATTTTAAACTGATTTTTTCTTAAATTTTTAATTCACTTGGAATGCTATGCAACTTACTTAGCATCAAGAATTCCATCATGGGGGGCGAGCACGGTCCACACAAAAACACGCCAGCACGGTGGTCTTTTCACGGTGTAACGTGGCGAAACGAAGGGCGTTTGTGATCTAATAGGTCGTGATATTACACTGTCTTGCTGACTCACTCACCTGAGGAGCTTTGTCTACTGGAGTACATAAACAAAGTAAACAGTTTAGTTGGTCAATACAGCAGAAACTACATACCTAGGTATAACTTTGAATACACTTTCTTCTTGAGATTCGTTATAGAGTGTTTTGAGTGTAATATAGGTGCCAATACTGCCAATAGATTGCTATCTCTATATATTACTATTTCTCAAATATCTCCCTTAATACTCTCTCTCTCTCTCTCTCTCTCTCTCTATTCTTCATTCTTCACGGGCTGCCTTACAGCTCCCGGAACCGGTGCTGGCCCCAGGGTACCCAGTGGAAGACAAAGTTCCTCATTCAGCCAATGATTTGTGAGGCTATACCTAACGAGTGGCCAGCTCTGTTGAGGTATTAAAGATGGAAAAGCCTCTTTGTACGGTTTGTCGGATAATGTAAGTACCTACATAGATTTTTCATTATAAAAAACCTATTGGTACATGGTCGGATGTAGGAATCGACCCGCGGCTTTTCAGTTGTGAGCCGACGTCTTATCCACTCGACCACCTTCCTTTTTTGCGTTTGAGTATCAAACATAAACTTTGATACAGTATTTGAAGATTATTTTTGCCTCTAATGACGAAAAAAAAAATCTTTTAAAATTAGACAAATTTATGTATTTTGTAAAAGACGCCATCTATTGGAGATCAGTTGAACTATGACAACATTATTGACACCACTAACGGTGCGAAGTATTGTTTTAGTTTGTTACTTATTTAAGAAACTAGTAAAAATACATAACCGTAATGATAATTATTAAATATAATTAGGTTAATATGAGCTCAACGGGCGAAGCCGCTGAGGAAAGCTAGTGAAGAATTAAAACTGAAACTTTCAACTAAGTATTTAAATTTTAGGTATAGGCATATGGTCTCTAATACCATAAGTAAATACCTCTACCTTTAGTCTAATATAAAATCTTTTTGTTAAATAGACATTTGCAAAAATACCCTAGCAGGACGAACTTACCATCTGTCATTATGTACCTATACCAAGGTATAAAATTCAGAATTCACACCTCCGTGAAAAGCGTCAGAACCAAAATTAAGCTGGCTCTACCACAGACTTCTTTCCTGCCCCCACTCTTCAGAACGCTCCCTTGATGTTGCGAAACAGTGTCTCATTACTAGGAGTGGCGATCCGCTCTGACCTCAATCACAGAGACTACATTGAGGGCATCAGCAAAACAGCTTCAAAAAAAACTAGGAATTCTGAACAAGGTGAGACAATATTTCGCGCCAAAGCTCAGGCTACAGCTCTACAAAGCCCAAATTCGTTCGTGCATTGAATATGGCTCACACCTCTGGGATGGTTCCGCTCAGTATCTCCTCGATGCCCTCAACGGTTTGCAAAAAAGAGCGATTCGCATCATCAATGACCCAAAGGCCCACAAAATCTCGAGCCTCTACAGTTACGCAGAGACATAGCCTCACTTAGCGTCTTCTATCGACTGTATTATGGGGAGTGTTCAGAAGAACTCCATGGCCTCGTCCCTCCATCCCCTTTTCGCACCCGCACTGCTCGCACAGGATAGGTACAGTTTTCATCCTCACACCGTCGACACGTTCTCTATACGAACGAAAAAATTCAGTGACTCGTTCCTGTGTCGTACAGCCAAAAAGTGGAATGAACTTCTGGCGTCGGTCTTTCCTCCTTTCTACAACCTTGGGTCCTTTAAGCGAAGCGTGAAAAAGCACCTCTACGGGCCGGGCGCGGGCTCTAGTGGGCGCGACTGGCGGACTGTATTACGATCTGCCAGTCGCGCGCATTCATGGACCAGCCACCTATGCTTAACAATCAGGCGGTGGCAAGGTCACATGTCGTCTTCTTTATAAAAAAAAAAAAAGACTAAGAACTTCTCCTAATTATCTTATTTGTCGAATACCAAGCACCGTTAAAACTTGACTCCAGGCTATCTAAGCTATAATTTAAAAATTAATATCAGTTTAAATATCTAACACATTGTGTCTATCCAATCGTCCCTTAATTTGTTCTTTTTATAGCTTTTCCGACACCGTAACTGCTAATTATTTCCACTACGATATCGCCTTAAGGAATTGCGGGTTATTTATCTCAAAGGAATTTGTATTCTATTGCCATACTTATAAGATTTCATTTATTGAAGCAAATTTCTTATTGTTAAAAACAGCTAAAGGTGTCCTGTTCTCATCATTTTGAAATTAACTTTTGGACGGTTAATTTTGACTTTATTAAAAAAAATGAGAGTAAGTTAAGGAAGTATAAACATTTGACTGTCATTTTAGACATTTTAATATTTTTAATACGCCGTGGGATCCGCAAGAAGCGAAAGAAAATCCTATTTTTTCGTCAGACAATTTTTGTGAGTAAAACATTGTAAAAAATAATTCCATGTAGATAATAAAACTAGCTAAAAAATCAAAGCAAATCGTCCATCTCATCATCATCATCATCAACCTTTTAAGATCCACTGCTGGATCATCATTGAGAGGAATTGCCACCACGCTTGGCAGGCGGGTTGGTGACCGGACGTCGGCTTTACGTGCCCTCCGAAGCACGAGGAGTCGAATTAAGCACATATTATTAAAGAAAATTGGTGCTTAGCATTTTGGCAGTGAGTAGGAATCGAACCCGGGACGTCCGGTTTAAAGTCCACCGTCCTACCAATTAGGCTATCGACTACCTCGTCCATCTACCGACATTAAATAAAAACATAAGACACAAAATAATAGCCAATGAGTTCTTTTTCTTGGAGCTCGTTTTGAGTAAAAAAGTTACCTGATTTTATTTTTTGTGATAATTCCTATTTAAAAAGAAAGCATTGTGAGAATCCAGCTGAAATAAAGGACAAATTATGTACATATAAAAAAATACCACTATGTTTACTGAAAATTTCATCAAAATTAATTTAGCTACATCCAGACAGACAGATTGATTCTAAAAAAAAAGGGGTAGTGTTAGGGGAGGAGTAGGGCTACCCCTACTCTAGGGTAGGGGTTGGGGTAGGGGTAGGGGTAGGGGTAGGGTAGGGTAGGGGTAGGGGTAGGGGTAGGGGTGGAGGTAGAGGTAAGGGTAGGGGACTAGGGGTAGTTCGGGCAAGTTAACGTTTGGGCAGGACAAGTACGTCTTCCGGGTCCGCTAGTTATCTATAAATACTTATGAATTTGTTGTTAACTAACTGATTGCCTTGAATTAGAAATACAATTCACCCCCTTAGGTTGGTAGCGTGATGTTAAATAGCCTATAACCATCGCACATGTGCGAACAATAAAATGCAAAAATATTTTTTCAAATTGGTCCAGTAGTTTTGAGTCTTCTATAGAATACGATCAATTTTATGTACATATTTTTATGTACATAATCCGACAAACTACACTTAGAGGCTTTTCCATCTCATACCTCAACAGAACTGTCCAGTCCTTAGGTAGATATAGCCTCAAAATACCATCGGCTAAAAGAGGGAGAGGAGGAGGGCTGTAAGGCAACCCGTGAAGAATAAAAATTATAGTTATTTTTAACCGACTTCAAAAAAAAGGAGGATGTTTCTCAATTTGACCGTACTTATATATTTTTTTATGTGTGTTCGCGGATAATTATTAGATATTAAATAAGATTTTAATATTTGACTCTACCGACACGATATAGTTTCTTGTCGATTTTTTCAGTTAGCCTAGTGTGCCTGTAGGTATCTATACAGAATCGAAGATTTGGGAGAAGTGATCAGAAGAACTTTTCCTAGCTCAATAAATTACTATATATTAACTCCTTATAACAAGTAGGGTAGAGAAAAATTTTCGTTACGCGTAAGGTTTTCTTTCTACAATTATCCATCTTATATAGAAAAATTGAAGCACCATCTGTATTTTGTAGAAAGAAAACCTTACGCGTAACGAAAATTTTTCTCTACCCTACTTGTTATAAGGAGTTAATATAGTAATTTATTGAGCTACGAAAAGTCCTTCTGATCACTTCTCCCAAATCTTCGGTTCTGTATACCAGGCACAGGCTATCTGAAAAATTCGACAAGAAACTATATCGTGTCGGTAGAGTCAAATGTTAAAATCTTATCCGCGAACACACATAAAAATATATATATACGGTCGAATTGAGAAAACTCCTCCATTTTTTTAAGTCGGTTAAAAATAACTATATTTTTTATTCTTCACGGGTTTAATACAGCTCCCGAAACCGTGTTACGATCTCAGAGTACCCAGTGGAAGACCAAATCTCTCTCTTTTAGCCGATGGTATTTTTGAGGCTATATCTACCTAACGAGTGGCCGTGTGGTGTGATTTGTCGGATTATGTACATAAAAAATAACTACAATATAATAATTTAAATATCAACAACGATCTAGTTACATCTCGTTTATCCTGAGATATAAACTGTTTATACCAAATCGAAATATCAATGCATTAATCAAAATCTCTTCTAAGCGCTCCGCCTACCTACAATCGAATTAGAAACAATGTTGTCACGGAGATCAAACGTTTTACAGCCGGTTTGTTGCAAAGAGCAAAGAGACATCTACGATACCCCGTGGTGTAGTTCCGGTGATTGTCTTGTCCCGCCCACTGGGCCCCCTAAATTTTCCTATTGCCCATTCTCCTTAGCCCTTCTATTATTTTGGACGGATAATTAATATATTAAACGGAATCAATCGTGCGTAAGTCCGCTGTTTTGATGGGCCGATACTAAGTAGGTATATGCGTTGATAGCGCAATAGTTGTCGTTGGAGTTGAAATGGTATGTACCGGGTTTCAATCTCACTCGAGCGGCGTCTGCCGTTTTTCTAAAAAAAAGTGGCGGCAAAGTTAGGCCGTGATAGCAGCGTGATAGTGAGTTTTTTATATACAAGTCATCTGCAGTGTTTGTTTGTATGTAGGTACATATTGTCAATAGCATATTAGGTAGAGTCCTAATTTAGAGATTTTTTAACGATTCACATGCATAAAAATTGGGCCTGCGTATTTTCTATCTATCTATCTATCATCACGCCTTTCATCCCAAGAGGGGTAGGTAGATATAATCTAATGCCATTTGTTACGATCCTGAGAAAGAGGTACTTTCGCTTCTTTATATTCATCATACCTTTCATACATGCTCGGCGATTGTGTGTACTTTTAATATTCCCATCGATCAATACATTTTTTATATGTTCAATAAAAGTACACCTAGGTCGTCCTCTGCCATCATTTCCTTTCACTTCAGCCATGTAAACCTTTTTAGTCAATCTTTCATCCTTCATTCTTTCAACGTGTCCAAACCAATGTAAAATAGGTTTCTTCTATGTGTATTTTCTAATCCAAACTAATGCGAAAGTGTGTTCGTTTGTTTATTGACATTTTTTAAAGGAAAAACAGAGAAAGGATTGAAGTAAATTTTTTGCACACAGATAATTCCATGGCCGTAGAGTGACATTGGCTACATTTTATCCAGGAAATCCTTCGATATATATATATATTCTTTATGACACATTTTTTTTTTAATCTTGGAAAAAGCCGGGACGAAAATCTAGTGAGATTATAAATCTGTACTGCAATGCAATTTGTATTCTATGAGGAAAATGTATTACGTATTTTGAACCTTAAATAATGTAAAGTTGTACCTGAGTTCTAAAAGTTTCACCCCCTAACGATTTATGTATCTACTTTCTTATGTTTCAGGGCTAGTGCTATAAACTAAATCATATCAATTATGTTAGAGTATTATAATATTTTGTTATAAAAATTGGAATTGCTGAGCAAACTTTCAGAGATACCGACTTAATTTTATATTTTAATAGTTTTTTTTATTTATAGAAATAGGTATTAAAATGATCTTAAATGCTAAATTATATAAATGTATAAATAAAATAAAAATTTAATAGTTAATTTATAAATTTATAATTCTTAAATTTATATTGTAAAGTCCATAAAATTGTATAATTACGAGGTTGCTACAGCTTTTAATTAATCTAAACTTCATTATGATTTAATTCCAAGAATAATTTTAGTGGAATAAAAAACTTTAATACGAATTGGATTACAAATATCAACTGTCAGATACGGTCTTTCGGCCATTAACTTCTATTGTTTGCTAATAACACTTTTTTGCACAAACTCAACATTCCGAGATGTCCATTACCAAAATATTTGAAATAAAGTTTCTAATTCATAATGAAATTCTCGGCAATTTCAACTTAATTATGTATGTAATAAGATTATAATTTGTTTAACGATGGTTAGTGAGATATGGTTTTTGTAATTTGTGGGTTGTCGGCAGGTTATTTGGAGGCCAATTCGAATCACTTTCATAGAGAATGTCGCTATTTTAATCTGAATAATGTCAGTAGGTATTAATTATTTCGCGAACGCATAATAAAGTTAAATAAAGAACCATGGTCATGAAGAGATGAATACTGAAAACAATACCTATACAAAAACTGGCCACTCGCACAGATCAGACCAAGTTTGACGCCCCTGTATGCAGCAGGAACAAATTAGCGCGAGTCCGACTGTTAGGACTATTAGGATATCAGAACAAAAAGGCTGAGCGGATTTAATTATAAATATATTTAGTTACAACAAGTAATCTTATTGCGAGGACATTTTGAATCACAGACATTTTGACAACTACTGCAATTTGATCAGTAGGTCACTCGATACAAGTTGTTCTCTATGACACATTTTTCAATACCGACTCACACTTGGCCGGTTTTTATTATTTGTTGTTTTACTTAAGAATAAGCATTATAGTTATACTATTTAGACGTTTGTATATGTATTGCTATTATTAAGATCGCACAAAAAACGCCCAATAAAACACGATTCCTGTAACCCGGTTTCATTTATATTATTTGTTATTATAACATCCATAGCAATACAAAGTCTATGAAAATTTCAAGTGTCTACCTATTACGGTTCCCAAGAAACAGCCATGTGACAGGCTGACGGACGGATGGACGGGCAGCGGAGCCTTAGTAATAGGGGTTCCTTTGTCACCCTTTGGATACGAAACCCTATATATAGTTAAAGTATTTGCAGGTTATATTTATGTCACGGTATAAATATCCGGTGAAGATGATGACGTCTACTTACTGAATTTAAAGCTCAAAGTACAGAAAGCTCGCGACTTCACGCGGAATCAAAAGCAATTTTACATAAGTAGCCAGTTTCAGTCAAGTCAAAATGAACTAAAAAAAATAGAGAAATATGTTTTAATGAAAATATGTTTGTTTTCGCCTCATTAACCATATTTTTTCTTTAATTAATACTGACAACTAGACACGAATACAGTGTTCACTTAGGACTTCGTACATGCAGGTAATGAATTAGCCCACATCACAGTAGATGATGGTGTGAAATAAGTCGTCGCCATAGCCTTTGAGGAAGCCGATACGTTCTGTATGAATGCTTTTTTGTACCATACGTTTAGGATACGAGTAGTTTTTTGTTGAATGATGTTTGTAATACCAAATGTGTGCATCCTGACACGTACCTACTTATTATGAGTCCACCTTTACTTGTTTGTTATTCTATTTTTGTTTTCTTTGGAGTAGCTTTTTATATGTTGTTTGCTTGCGGTGTCGTTTTCTATGTTTGATTTATTTTATGGGTATTTGTTCAAATTACGTTTTTAAGTCTAATATTTGATGTCAATAAAGAGGTCAAGTACCTACGCAATAATGTGAAAGCAAAATAAATACGTACGGATCGAAGGAAGTGATGCTCCATCCTATCTGCCTACGTCTATGGGAGTCAGGCGTAAACGTATGTACGTATTGTTCTGAGTATAAATAAACCAGATTAACTGGATTTTTATATATTTTTTTTTGTTATTTTTAATAAAGCTGTTGCATTTACGATTATAGATAATTTGTAGGAATATATTTATTATATTGTACTTCCACAAACTGATATACTTAGTCAAATAGCCAGATAACATAGCCACAATTCCATTGATTCCGATGGTAATTCACAGAAAGATGATGGCTTATTTGAACCAACAATTGTGTAGGAGTTAATTTTAAAATTTTAGAACATTAAGCTTCCGCGGTCCTACAAAAATATTTAACAGGGTTTTGTCATTACAAATGGATGTATAAAAAGTGTCTAATATCATACATTCAAGAAAATGTAGAGCCTTCATCAAGAGAATATTATGCAGGTGTTAATCCTATCCTCGAATTATAATACCGCGGATTACAGTTGACACACTTCTCACAAACTCGTTATGTTTGCCTCCCTATCTTTATTTACACATCTACGAACAACTCCGTTTCCTTTGTGGGTTTTAAATTGGCTTCTGATTGCTGTTAAAGTAACATGAAAAGGGGTAGCGATAAAAAATATCTAAGTTTGACTCAGATTATCTACTGATGCATTGAACCATAATATTATTATTAGATTAACGTTTGGAGATTTTTTTTGTCTGGTAACATAATATTATTATATAGAGACAGATACATATAATCCTTTGATCCAAACTTGTATTTAGGTATAGGTACAATTTATATTCTTCATATTAAAAATACTCCATGTTCACTCCATCGCTGAAGGCTTCATAAACACTTAGATGCAATCGCCGTTTCGTAGCCTATTCTGGATCATAATCAAGAACAATCTAGATTCTAGACAGACAGACAAAAATGTTTAAAGCAGGTAATATTCATGCGTAAATTGATAGGTATATAGGTATATGTAATATATATCCCACTTAGATATTGGTATAGCTCAATCCAATTAATAAAGGTAAAGATAAAGATATTTAATGACAGATTTGTGAGAGCTACACCAAAGTGTGGCGGACGGTGAGCCGACGTTTTACCCACTCGACCACCGACGCCCCTATATATCTTTAATAGATAAGTAGTAATAAACGTATTTATAAATAAAGTATTTTGTTGGATTGTTGCAGTGGAAACAATGGGTTCATGGTCTGCCGCAATGAAAATATTCATGAAAAACTTAGGTACAAGACTAGTCCACGCCTCGGGTGACTCAAAGGATCAGTTTAACCATTCAGCAAGGTAACACAGCCATGTTTTGGGAACCATGCCACAGGGAGCGATTCTGGAAGAGGTATTCTTTTTATAATTTGTATATATAAGTTTCTAGTTTTTAAATACAGTGTAAACTCCATTTAACGTCACTCGATTTAACGACAAACTCCTTAAAACGTCGAAATTACTTGACTTTGGTTGGTTTACCTTGTTATCCATACAATGATACACTCTATGTAGCATCACGCCCACTCTAAATAACGTCAACAATAGGTCATTATTTTTTTTTTATTATATTGCAATCTGTTATTTATTTTTTTAATTTAAATTTTTTATCTCATACTAATATAACAAACTTAAATAAATACATAATCTAATCAAATTATAAAAAAAAACTTAAAATAATAACAAACTAAAATATGTAAGAACTTATCTAATTAAAGGTCGAAAAGGTCTCGCCCTAATGGCATAGTGCCAAGAACGCTGGCTGCATTTCCTCTTTGGATTGCTATACTTATTTTCTGTGCTAAGTAGGAGCCAGCCCTCTTGTCACCAGAAGCGACAATTAATTTTGGTGTTAAAGTTTTTATAAAGTCTTTTGCTGATGGACTCCATGGGCCAAAGGTTTCAACTGCAAACGGCGCAAATATGTAATCTCTTATTAATTTATTAATTAATTATTATTAAGCAATAAACAGTACTTTCTAAGTTGCCGAAATTAATAATAACTGCAGCTGTGTACGTTCTTTTGTAGCTTTATTGTCTAGCAGGTGTTTATCTCGACTTTCGGCAGCCAAAAACTTCTTAGTAAACTTTCTTAGTAAATACATATTATAATAGTAAAATAATATATATATTTCTTCTCTCCATTTAACGTCAACTCTCAATAACGTCATAAAATGCGCTGCAGTCCCTTAAGTGTCGCTATATAGAGTTTACACTGTATATTATTTATTTATTATTATACATTTTAGTTAAGACGTAAATAAACTGCCTTACCTACTTCTAAATTTTGTTGGTATTAAAATGAAACTGTTTTAAGTAAAATTTTCCCGGGCGAAGCCGGGGGCGGGTCACTAAGTTTACATATAAAACGTGGCGCAGACACAAACATGGACGCTATTTATCTGATTTATTCATGTTTTATTGAGCGACTAGCCGTTAAGCCCTCTGTGATTGTGTGAGATACCTCTGCAGGTGTTACTCAAGAGGTAGAGCTCCACTTGTTTCTACCTATCTGGTGACTTGGTGATTTGAAATAATAAATTAGTGGACTGTATTTTAAGCTGTTTTATTTGTCATAACAATTTATATATACATACTTATCGATACCTAACTAATGGACCTAATTACTGACCTTGCATATCTTCCGGGCAAGATGATATTGTTGATTATTTACTTTCTTTAATTTAGGTATTCAGGTTTCATACTGATACTGTCAAACACAAAAGGTGTTTCTTCGTGCAATACCAAGGTAAAACTCTTCACAGCATGTCATCTTGCCCGAATATGCCCCACTTATTCTAAGTATAAATTCAAAATACACTAAAACTTATTGTTCATATAAAGATCTCGGCTGCCAGTCTTCACAAAGTCGCCAGCAGCAAGTGGCTGATCAATCGAGTAGCGCACATTCTCCCTCCCGTGAACTAACAAGTTCACCAATCATGGTTTACAGCAGCTACTCATCTAAGGTATCAGTAGGGAGCAAAACTAGTCTCCTTGTTGGACGACGGAACAAGCCGGCTTGAGTCTTTATATCGACAACTCTAACTTCTCCATCTCTTCCAGGATATACATTGGTCACTCTACCCATCGGCCAAGTATTTCGTGGTAAATTAGGATCCATCAACAACACCACATCATCAATTTTGAACTTCTTCTGAACATTACTTCTATTTCTTCTATTAACTAATAATGGAAGATACTCCTTCACCCATCGATTCCAAAAATAATTCGCCAAACATTGTGTCTTTTTCCACTGCTGACGTCGTAACAAGTCTGAATCGTCAAATTTTCCAGGTGATGGCTCCATAGAAGACGTTCCAATAAGAAAATGAAAAGGAGTAATCGCTTCCGGTGTCTCAGGATCTAACGACACTGGTATTAAGGGTCTGGAGTTGACCATAGCTTCAGCTTCTAATAAAAATGTATTAAATATATCTTCCCTGGGAACTCTTTCTTTTAGTGTAACTTTTAAGCATGTCTTCACGGCTTTGACCAGTCGCTCCCAACATCCACCCATAAATGGAGCCGCTGGTGGAAGGAATTTCCATAACAGTCCTTTCTTGCTGCTGAAAGTCTTCATCTCTCCAGTGATCTTCGTCCATGCTTCTTTCAGCTCCCGATCAGCTCCATGAAAAGTTGTAGCATTGTCGCTTACAATGATCTTGGGTACCCCTCTTCTAGCGAACATTCTTCTCAAAGCCATAATAGCAGCATCAGAGCTCAATGACGAAACTATTTCCAGATGTACCGCTCGGCTGGTCAGACAGGTAAACAAAGCTACCCATCTCTTTTCGTGATGTCTTCCAACCGCTACATCTACGGGTCCGAAGTAGTCTAAACCACATGCTGTAAAAGGTCTCTCGTGATGTAAAAGACGCTCTGCAGGTAGATCTCCCTCCGGTGGCGTAAATGATGTCGCTTTTCTGTTGCGACACCATTGACAGGAATGTACTATCTTCCTCACCAAATTTCTCAGCCCCACAATGTAGTAGACCTGCCGAATTTCATTTATAATTAATTCATTATTCGCATGAGCAAATTTTTTATGATATGATTCCACTAAGAGATGAATCGCTTTGTGTTTACCATCGAGAATAATAGGAAAACACTCCGTCTGTACATTTTGAATTCTATTATATCTGGTAACTATTCTAATTAAATTATATGAATCTAAAATTAACTTAAAACGTTTCAGTTTACTTTCATTTTGAATTAACTGACCACTCGATAAAGCGATTAATTCCTTACTGAACATTTCAGCTTGAACATGTCTAAAAATTATCAATTTAGAAAAAGATAATTTTGAGTCAAAATTATCATCTTTAATTGATATTAATAATTTAAATAACAAACTTTTGTTACAAAAATTATTAAAATGAATGTCGTGATCTTCGTGAGAAGTCTCCATCAAATCCATTTCAGATTGTATCGGCAAGTTTTTTCTACGCAATTGAAGTTGCACTCGGCCGCCAACAGATGTCCTCCTAGTAAATAAAATTTTAATAAATTTATACATAAAAAATACAGTATTTAATAATTTATTCCAGGAACTGAAACGTGGAATATCAGGAACTATAGGATTAATTATAGTACGTTCAACTTGAACATTAACATGATGTCTTATTTCCTCTTGAGGAACATCTAAATTAAGAATATTTTCTGGCCAAACAGATTCTGAATGTAATAAAAATTCAGACCCGTATATCCAACGTTTCATATTAGGATTAACCTTAAAACGAGTAGCGTCATCGGCTGGGTTGAGGATTGTAGGTACCCAACGCCATTGAGAAGAGTGAGAATTTTCTAAAATTTCACTTATTCGATGACCTACAAAACTTTTGTATGTACGAACATCATTTTTAACCCAGGCTAGAACAGTTTTTGAATCTGTCCAATAATAACTTTTATCTGGGGGTTTTCGTAACTCTTTGAGTACTTTACATGCCAATCTAGATCCAATAAGTGCAGCTTGTAACTCTAATCTAGGAATAGATATCAATTTCAGCGGCGCCACTCTCCCTTTGCCTATAATAAAGGAAGTACTTATCGAACCGTTCTCATATATCGTTCTCATATAACAAACAGCAGCATAAGCTTGCTCCGAAGCATCACAAAATGTATGTAATTCGCGACTTGAATATCTACGATTGTTAAAATACCATCTAGGAATACTAAATGTATTTATTACCTTTATCTCTTCTAAAAAACCTTTCCATTTTTCTAATAAATCCTTTGTGATTTTTATATCCCATCCCTCTTGAGTTCTCCAGACATCTTGAAAGATAATTTTTCCAATTATTGTCACTGGTGTCAGGAATCCATACGGGTCGTACAAACTCATAATACAGCTTAAAATTGATCTTTTTGTAGGAACTTCAATAGTCTTGGTAAATCTGTAAAACTCAAAATTAAATGTAAATATATCTAAAACTGGATTCCAAGAAACACCTAATGTCTTTGAATAGACTTGATTTTTGTCAGAAATAAACTCAGTATTAGATTCTTTACATCTATCTCGGGGAAGTAAAGATAAAGCGTCTAGATTATTTGAGGACCATCCTCGCATCTCCAACTTGGCAGCATCATGAATAAAATTAATTTCATAGGCTAACTGAGCGGCCTCTTTTATTCCATCTAAACTGGTTATACAATCATCCATATAATGATCATGTATAATAGTTCGTACAGCACAAGGATATTTTTGAGAAAATCGTTTAGCATTTTCATTCTTAAGATATATGGCTGTGCAAGGTGATGATACCGAGCCGAAAATGAGGGAAGTCATTCGAAATTCTTCCGGTTTATTTTGTCTATCCAAACCTCTCCATAGAAATCTTTGTGCATCTATATCTTCTTTTCGTATCTTAAATTGCGGAAACATTTCCTTAATATCACCAGTTAAAGCAATCTCTCCTTCACGAAACCTTAATAAAATTCCAATTAACGACTCTAACAAATTAGGTCCGGGTAATAGTTCAGAGTTTAAACTGACTCCATTAACCTGAGCAGCAGCATCATGCACAATTCTTAACTTTCCAGGTTTATTTGGGTTCACAACCCCAAAGTGAGGTAAATACCATAAAGGTGTTTTCGTTCTCTCCTTAGTACATCTTTCAGCGTAACCCTTATCTAACATATTTTTAATTTGATCCATATATAATTTAGCATATACAGGATCCTTGTCCATTTTTCGTTCTACACTTTTTAATCTTGAAACTGCAAATTCATAATTATAAGGCATAACAGTTTTATCATGACGCCATAATAACCCAGTTTGCAAGCGCCTGTCATCTAACCACATAGTAGTATTTTCTAAAATCTTTATAGCTCTTTGTTCTTCATTGCTACAATGTTCTATTGTAGATATACCTAAAGATTCTAAGGTATAGTGATAATTTATCATTTGTTTCAATTCCGTATCTTGACACTGATTTAAGAAATTTACATGATGGTACTTACTTGGTGTACCTTGCATAGGTCCATGTAAAGTCCACCCTAATAAGGTTTTTGAAGCAATTGGATTTGATTTACCTCCTTCCTGGATTTCTCTTGAATCAATAAGATATCCATAATCTTCTCCAATTACTAATTTTGGTTGAACTTTTCCATAATTTAACTGATCCTTTATGTTATTTAAGTAAGAAAATTTGTTTACAAATTCAGCTGAAATATCCTGTGAAAATAAATTTAAATTACACATTGATCTGACATATCGCAATTGATAAATATCATTACAATATTTTCCTTTTAACGCAAATGACACAAGTTTCGTATTTATTCCATTCAGCCTTAAACCGCCAATACAGTCCGCATAGAACTCAGTATCTGGACCATCGATGTCAATTTGACGCGCTAAGTCTGAGTCAATAATTGACGTTGTCGAACCGCTATCTAACAGAGCATATGTATTGATATATTTATTTTTCCCATAAATAATAACAGGAACAATTCTTAAAAGTGATCCTATATATTGACTATTTTTACAAGAATAACAGGTAGTAATTTGCCGCTCACATGAAGATAACTTCGCTGTGCCATCTTCCTTACTTTGTCCAAGTGGTGTGTATATCTTGGATGGACATTGAATCTCCTTGTGAAGATATCGATGATGTTGACCGCGACAGCCATTATAACCACAATTTTTTTCTTTACAAAATTGTCTCCTATGCTTGCCTTTAAAACATTTAAAACATAATTTGTTTTCTTTTAACCACATATATTTCTGATCAATCGGTAGTTCCTTAAATTTTTCACATGTAATAATATTATGTTGCTCTTGACAATATGTACAAGTTGAGCTGGTAGGAAAGTTTAGTTTAGAATAATTTATCACATGACGTCCTTTTTCAGGAAATATCCGTGAGTCTATAGAAAAATCTAAATTACCAAAACGAATTAACTTTTCTGATTCTTCGTTTAAAAAATTTGATAATAATTCTAATGTAGGACTTTTATTTTGTGAACTATTTATCATAGCATAATCGAACCATCTTGATTTAAGTATAGGATTCATCTTTCCTACTAAAGAATTTCTCAATTCTGGACTTTGTAAATACTCATTGTAATTCAATAATTTGATTGTACTTACAAAGTTTTGAAGCTTACATGCGAATGTAGGTAACTCTTTACCTTCAGTTGATAATCTTGGTAATATCTTCAGATTATTTAATTCGTTATAAATTATTAATTCTGGACGTGCAAAACGCCTTTCAAGAGTATCCAAAATCATTTTTGAATCATTACATGTTAACAACATACTTGCTACTGCACTTCTAGCTTCACCTTTTAAGGCTACTTTTAACCTTCCTATATTTTCTCCTTCTGAGAAATCATACGTTTCTGTAGTTTCTATAAATGATGTTTTAAACAAAAGCCATTCCTCTGGTTTACCTGAGAAGGTAACGTGGCATTCTCTTGGAGCTACCTTGGGCTTGGTATTGTTAGTCAGCTTTCCTATCACCTTTACTAATTCATTTATCGTTTTATCATTTGATTCTTCCCTTTTTCTTTGTGGTTGAACGCGGGGAGTGGTGACATCCTCTAAACTTGAGTTTAAAGACACCATAGTGACGCCACCGTCTTCCGTCCTTTCAACCACGTTTCTTGATGATATGCGTCTTCCCGCTTCATCACATTCTTCATTATTATCTTGAACCATTTTCAATTCAACTTCAGCTAGCCTAAGCTGCGCTTCAGCGATTTTATGCTTTAAATGAATTATCTTATTTTCTCTCTCCATTTTCTTATTTTCCATTATAGTTGGAGTTGGTGATTCGGATTGTCGCTGATCTATGTTTAAAGAAAGACTTGAACTTCTTGTATTACGTTCTATACTTGTAATATCTTGCATTGAAAGCGTCTTTGACCGTGTAATCATTGTCGAAACTGATTAGAATTTAGTAAATATTTATAAATTGTTATGCAACTTGCACCAAACCAGAATTATGTTCCAGATCCGGCTCGTCAAGGACCAAAATGTGTGAGATACCTCTGCAGGTGTTACTCAAGAGGTAGAGCTCCACTTGTTTCTACCTATCTGGTGACTTGGTGATTTGAAATAATAAATTAGTGGACTGTATTTTAAGCTGTTTTATTTGTCATAACAATTTATATATACATACTTATCGATACCTAACTAATGGACCTAATTACTGACCTTGCATATCTTCCGGGCAAGATGATATTGTTGATTATTTACTTTCTTTAATTTAGGTATTCAGGTTTCATACTGATACTGTCAAACACAAAAGGTGTTTCTTCGTGCAATACCAAGGTAAAACTCTTCACAGCATGTCATCTTGCCCGAATATGCCCCACTTATTCTAAGTATAAATTCAAAATACACTAAAACTTATTGTTCATATAAAGATCTCGGCTGCCAGTCTTCACAAAGTCGCCAGCAGCAAGTGGCTGATCAATCGAGTAGCGCACATTCTCCCTCCCGTGAACTAACAAGTTCACCAATCATGGTTTACAGCAGCTACTCATCTAAGGTATCAGTAGGGAGCAAAACTAGTCTCCTTGTTGGACGACGGAACAAGCCGGCTTGAGTCTTTATATCGACAACTCTAACTTCTCCATCTCTTCCAGGATATACATTGGTCACTCTACCCATCGGCCAAGTATTTCGTGGTAAATTAGGATCCATCAACAACACCACATCATCAATTTTGAACTTCTTCTGAACATTACTTCTATTTCTTCTATTAACTAATAATGGAAGATACTCCTTCACCCATCGATTCCAAAAATAATTCGCCAAACATTGTGTCTTTTTCCACTGCTGACGTCGTAACAAGTCTGAATCGTCAAATTTTCCAGGTGATGGCTCCATAGAAGACGTTCCAATAAGAAAATGAAAAGGAGTAATCGCTTCCGGTGTCTCAGGATCTAACGACACTGGTATTAAGGGTCTGGAGTTGACCATAGCTTCAGCTTCTAATAAAAATGTATTAAATATATCTTCCCTGGGAACTCTTTCTTTTAGTGTAACTTTTAAGCATGTCTTCACGGCTTTGACCAGTCGCTCCCAACATCCACCCATAAATGGAGCCGCTGGTGGAAGGAATTTCCATAACAGTCCTTTCTTGCTGCTGAAAGTCTTCATCTCTCCAGTGATCTTCGTCCATGCTTCTTTCAGCTCCCGATCAGCTCCATGAAAAGTTGTAGCATTGTCGCTTACAATGATCTTGGGTACCCCTCTTCTAGCGAACATTCTTCTCAAAGCCATAATAGCAGCATCAGAGCTCAATGACGAAACTATTTCCAGATGTACCGCTCGGCTGGTCAGACAGGTAAACAAAGCTACCCATCTCTTTTCGTGATGTCTTCCAACCGCTACATCTACGGGTCCGAAGTAGTCTAAACCACATGCTGTAAAAGGTCTCTCGTGATGTAAAAGACGCTCTGCAGGTAGATCTCCCTCCGGTGGCGTAAATGATGTCGCTTTTCTGTTGCGACACCATTGACAGGAATGTACTATCTTCCTCACCAAATTTCTCAGCCCCACAATGTAGTAGACCTGCCGAATTTCATTTATAATTAATTCATTATTCGCATGAGCAAATTTTTTATGATATGATTCCACTAAGAGATGAATCGCTTTGTGTTTACCATCGAGAATAATAGGAAAACACTCCGTCTGTACATTTTGAATTCTATTATATCTGGTAACTATTCTAATTAAATTATATGAATCTAAAATTAACTTAAAACGTTTCAGTTTACTTTCATTTTGAATTAACTGACCACTCGATAAAGCGATTAATTCCTTACTGAACATTTCAGCTTGAACATGTCTAAAAATTATCAATTTAGAAAAAGATAATTTTGAGTCAAAATTATCATCTTTAATTGATATTAATAATTTAAATAACAAACTTTTGTTACAAAAATTATTAAAATGAATGTCGTGATCTTCGTGAGAAGTCTCCATCAAATCCATTTCAGATTGTATCGGCAAGTTTTTTCTACGCAATTGAAGTTGCACTCGGCCGCCAACAGATGTCCTCCTAGTAAATAAAATTTTAATAAATTTATACATAAAAAATACAGTATTTAATAATTTATTCCAGGAACTGAAACGTGGAATATCAGGAACTATAGGATTAATTATAGTACGTTCAACTTGAACATTAACATGATGTCTTATTTCCTCTTGAGGAACATCTAAATTAAGAATATTTTCTGGCCAAACAGATTCTGAATGTAATAAAAATTCAGACCCGTATATCCAACGTTTCATATTAGGATTAACCTTAAAACGAGTAGCGTCATCGGCTGGGTTGAGGATTGTAGGTACCCAACGCCATTGAGAAGAGTGAGAATTTTCTAAAATTTCACTTATTCGATGACCTACAAAACTTTTGTATGTACGAACATCATTTTTAACCCAGGCTAGAACAGTTTTTGAATCTGTCCAATAATAACTTTTATCTGGGGGTTTTCGTAACTCTTTGAGTACTTTACATGCCAATCTAGATCCAATAAGTGCAGCTTGTAACTCTAATCTAGGAATAGATATCAATTTCAGCGGCGCCACTCTCCCTTTGCCTATAATAAAGGAAGTACTTATCGAACCGTTCTCATATATCGTTCTCATATAACAAACAGCAGCATAAGCTTGCTCCGAAGCATCACAAAATGTATGTAATTCGCGACTTGAATATCTACGATTGTTAAAATACCATCTAGGAATACTAAATGTATTTATTACCTTTATCTCTTCTAAAAACCCTTTCCATTTTTCTAATAAATCCTTTGTGATTTTTATATCCCATCCCTCTTGAGTTCTCCAGACATCTTGAAAGATAATTTTTCCAATTATTGTCACTGGTGTCAGGAATCCATACGGGTCGTACAAACTCATAATACAGCTTAAAATTGATCTTTTTGTAGGAACTTCAATAGTCTTGGTAAATCTGTAAAACTCAAAATTAAATGTAAATATATCTAAAACTGGATTCCAAGAAACACCTAATGTCTTTGAATAGACTTGATTTTTGTCAGAAATAAACTCAGTATTAGATTCTTTACATCTATCTCGGGGAAGTAAAGATAAAGCGTCTAGATTATTTGAGGACCATCCTCGCATCTCCAACTTGGCAGCATCATGAATAAAATTAATTTCATAGGCTAACTGAGCGGCCTCTTTTATTCCATCTAAACTGGTTATACAATCATCCATATAATGATCATGTATAATAGTTCGTACAGCACAAGGATATTTTTGAGAAAATCGTTTAGCATTTTCATTCTTAAGATATATGGCTGTGCAAGGTGATGATACCGAGCCGAAAATGAGGGAAGTCATTCGAAATTCTTCCGGTTTATTTTGTCTATCCAAACCTCTCCATAGAAATCTTTGTGCATCTATATCTTCTTTTCGTATCTTAAATTGCGGAAACATTTCCTTAATATCACCAGTTAAAGCAATCTCTCCTTCACGAAACCTTAATAAAATTCCAATTAACGACTCTAACAAATTAGGTCCGGGTAATAGTTCAGAGTTTAAACTGACTCCATTAACCTGAGCAGCAGCATCATGCACAATTCTTAACTTTCCAGGTTTATTTGGGTTCACAACCCCAAAGTGAGGTAAATACCATAAAGGTGTTTTCGTTCTCTCCTTAGTACATCTTTCAGCGTAACCCTTATCTAACATATTTTTAATTTGATCCATATATAATTTAGCATATACAGGATCCTTGTCCATTTTTCGTTCTACACTTTTTAATCTTGAAACTGCAAATTCATAATTATAAGGCATAACAGTTTTATCATGACGCCATAATAACCCAGTTTGCAAGCGCCTGTCATCTAACCACATAGTAGTATTTTCTAAAATCTTTATAGCTCTTTGTTCTTCATTGCTACAATGTTCTATTGTAGATATACCTAAAGATTCTAAGGTATAGTGATAATTTATCATTTGTTTCAATTCCGTATCTTGACACTGATTTAAGAAATTTACATGATGGTACTTACTTGGTGTACCTTGCATAGGTCCATGTAAAGTCCACCCTAATAAGGTTTTTGAAGCAATTGGATTTGATTTACCTCCTTCCTGGATTTCTCTTGAATCAATAAGATATCCATAATCTTCTCCAATTACTAATTTTGGTTGAACTTTTCCATAATTTAACTGATCCTTTATGTTATTTAAGTAAGAAAATTTGTTTACAAATTCAGCTGAAATATCCTGTGAAAATAAATTTAAATTACACATTGATCTGACATATCGCAATTGATAAATATCATTACAATATTTTCCTTTTAACGCAAATGACACAAGTTTCGTATTTATTCCATTCAGCCTTAAACCGCCAATACAGTCCGCATAGAACTCAGTATCTGGACCATCGATGTCAATTTGACGCGCTAAGTCTGAGTCAATAATTGACGTTGTCGAACCGCTATCTAACAGAGCATATGTATTGATATATTTATTTTTCCCATAAATAATAACAGGAACAATTCTTAAAAGTGATCCTATATATTGACTATTTTTACAAGAATAAGAGGTAGTAATTTGCCGCTCACATGAAGATAACTTCGCTGTGCCATCTTCCTTACTTTGTCCAAGTGGTGTGTATATCTTGGATGGACATTGAATCTCCTTGTGAAGATATCGATGATGTTGACCGCGACAGCCATTATAACCACAATTTTTTTCTTTACAAAATTGTCTCCTATGCTTGCCTTTAAAACATTTAAAACATAATTTGTTTTCTTTTAACCACATATATTTCTGATCAATCGGTAGTTCCTTAAATTTTTCACATGTAATAATATTATGTTGCTCTTGACAATATGTACAAGTTGAGCTGGTAGGAAAGTTTAGTTTAGAATAATTTATCACATGACGTCCTTTTTCAGGAAATATCCGTGAGTCTATAGAAAAATCTAAATTACCAAAACGAATTAACTTTTCTGATTCTTCGTTTAAAAAATTTGATAATAATTCTAATGTAGGACTTTTATTTTGTGAACTATTTATCATAGCATAATCGAACCATCTTGATTTAAGTATAGGATTCATCTTTCCTACTAAAGAATTTCTCAATTCTGGACTTTGTAAATACTCATTGTAATTCAATAATTTGATTGTACTTACAAAGTTTTGAAGCTTACATGCGAATGTAGGTAACTCTTTACCTTCAGTTGATAATCTTGGTAATATCTTCAGATTATTTAATTCGTTATAAATTATTAATTCTGGACGTGCAAAACGCCTTTCAAGAGTATCCAAAATCATTTTTGAATCATTACATGTTAACAACATACTTGCTACTGCACTTCTAGCTTCACCTTTTAAGGCTACTTTTAACCTTCCTATATTTTCTCCTTCTGAGAAATCATACGTTTCTGTAGTTTCTATAAATGATGTTTTAAACAAAAGCCATTCCTCTGGTTTACCTGAGAAGGTAACGTGGCATTCTCTTGGAGCTACCTTGGGCTTGGTATTGTTAGTCAGCTTTCCTATCACCTTTACTAATTCATTTATCGTTTTATCATTTGATTCTTCCCTTTTTCTTTGTGGTTGAACGCGGGGAGTGGTGACATCCTCTAAACTTGAGTTTAAAGACACCATAGTGACGCCACCGTCTTCCGTCCTTTCAACCACGTTTCTTGATGATATGCGTCTTCCCGCTTCATCACATTCTTCATTATTATCTTGAACCATTTTCAATTCAACTTCAGCTAGCCTAAGCTGCGCTTCAGCGATTTTATGCTTTAAATGAATTATCTTATTTTCTCTCTCCATTTTCTTATTTTCCATTATAGTTGGAGTTGGTGATTCGGATTGTCGCTGATCTATGTTTAAAGAAAGACTTGAACTTCTTGTATTACGTTCTATACTTGTAATATCTTGCATTGAAAGCGTCTTTGACCGTGTAATCATTGTCGAAACTGATTAGAATTTAGTAAATATTTATAAATTGTTATGCAACTTGCACCAAACCAGAATTATGTTCCAGATCCGGCTCGTCAAGGACCAAAATGTGTGAGATACCTCTGCAGGTGTTACTCAAGAGGTAGAGCTCCACTTGTTTCTACCTATCTGGTGACTTGGTGATTTGAAATAATAAATTAGTGGACTGTATTTTAAGCTGTTTTATTTGTCATAACAATTTATATATACATACTTATCGATACCTAACTAATGGACCTAATTACTGACCTTGCATATCTTCCGGGCAAGATGATATTGTTGATTATTTACTTTCTTTAATTTAGGTATTCAGGTTTCATACTGATACTGTCAAACACAAAAGGTGTTTCTTCGTGCAATACCAAGGTAAAACTCTTCACAGCATGTCATCTTGCCCGAATATGCCCCACTTATTCTAAGTATAAATTCAAAATACACTAAAACTTATTGTTCATATAAAGATCTCGGCTGCCAGTCTTCACAAAGTCGCCAGCAGCAAGTGGCTGATCAATCGAGTAGCGCACAGTGATCTTAGAACGAGCCGCGCAATATAAATAGTATCTAATGGCTAATTCTAGAGTTCTAGACCTAGGTTTAATGATTGAAGACTAACCTTGTTTGTGTTTGTTAAAACTTTCTATAAATGAATATAATAGTAGGCTTCTGAAGATATCATTGGTGAAATTGTTTTACTAACTAGAACTACGTAGATAAGTTATTGTTATAGCAAATCAATGCACGATCATTAAATTTAAGAGTCTCTACCTATCTGTGATTTTAAAATTAAGTTTTCAGCACGCCTTTTATCACAAGAGGGGTAGGCAGAGACAATCGAATGCCATTTGCTGCTATCCTGACATACCTCGGCTATTGTGTGTAGGTATACCTACCTACTTTTAATATTGCCTTCGATGAATACATTTTTTATATGTTCAATTCAATTCAATGATTGAAAATTAAAATCAAGCTTTATATAAAATATTGACTTCGAAAGCTTTTAAAGAACTTTGACAGTTTTCATATTATGTCCCAAGTAACATTTTGCAAAATACCTATAGGCGTAGTATGGGCGTCACGGTCATTAACTCGCCACGGTAACAATATTAATTGGCTGATTCATGAATTTGACTGCATTCGAATCGGTTCGATTGAAGAAGAATGCGAATTAAAAAATGATGTGGTGAGTAAAATGAAGAAAAGTAGCCTGGTTTGGATACTTTGAAAGACTTAGACCAACTATTATGCAAGCTTTAGGCTAGAAGTGACAAGAAACGCTGGCAAAAGGGACCTCCATGATTAAACCTTGGTGATTAGAACATGTTCGAAATTGAAATAATAAATATAATATGAATAGAAATATGAAATAGCATTGAAGTGTCTCTATCTGCCCCTCCATATCCTGGATACATCTCATATACCTGCGTAGCATTACATAGCATTTCCTTATGTCAGCCATACTCAAAGTGTGCTGCGTAAAGTATTTTAACAAAGCCTCTTTGGGGGCTCCGCGAAAATACTGGTCATAATGAAAAATACTATAAGGTTGCAAAGAAAGATAAAATCTATCTAAATATTCCAACATAAAGTTAAAAAAATTACTAAAAGAGCAGTGGAATGCCTAGAGAGCGCCCATTAGATATTTGATAAAATAATACCTACACATAAACCATTTTTTGATTAGTACCGCTGCCTTATGTTATATTATGATATGTTATAATTCAGGTTATTTTTAAATAAATTTTTTTCCACAAGTAGTCATACCGAAGTTCTTTGACATTACTGTTTTATTGTTATAAATTCAATGCTAATGCATATAATAATTTGATTTAAAAACTTCTTCATTCACAATGCACACACTACAATCTAAAATGATGTCAGACAACACAGAGCAACATGTTGGCGCCATTTTAGGGTTCTGTTGTAAATTGGTCCGAAAAACAAACATTTCAAACTTAATTAGGTATATTTTTAGATAGGTAGTTACTTAACTTATACATATAAAGTTATTATGAGGGACCGTATTTAATCTAATTATAACGCTAATGGATTCCATCACAATAATTATTATTTTACATTTAAATGTGTACTAATAATGATATATTTAAAATACTTACTGAATATTAATTTTTTAATAGAGTAGGATACAAAATCAATTCTGCGTAACTGGGATTTGAAAAATCCGTCCAAATTAAAATATTACCTATATTCTTACCTCAAAATATCAAATAAACCAGAAGCCGCAAGAATTCTTCAAACTGAGCCTAAAAATAAGAAAATAATGTACCCGGTTGTTGTATTTCTTGATAAAAAGACAATATAAGAAAAAATAATTAGAACATGGAATAAGTGTTATTTTTAATTAATATAATCCTATCTCTTAATAATAAGAAATTATTTCAAAATTGGTAAATCGTGGCGAGAATTAGTAAAACGCGGAAAATCGCGTCTTTTGGACACGTGACGTTTTTATACTGTTCAGTGCGCATGAGTATTCTGTTTGTTCTGTATTCTGAGGCTCCTATTGAAGAGCTCGACAGCATACTGGCTTCATTGGACCGTTGCTCTGCAGTCATCTTGTAGGTATCTGTCAAAAATATGGCAAATCTCAATTTTTTCCATATTTTTGACAGATACAAGATGACTGAGAGCAACAGCCCTTAAGGGTCCGTGGCTCTCAGTCATCTTGCATCTGTCAAAAATATGGCAAATTACAGTTAATCCTGGAAAGGTGAGTTTATTTATACCACATTTCCTTACCACAGAGTTGTTAGTTATTATTATAAATTGGATTGAGTCATATTTTCATTATTAAGAGTTCTAAATGGCCATAATTTCCAAAACGCAGAAGCAATGCTCGTTTTGGAAATTATGGCTATTTAGAACCATGCAACCAGATGCAAGATGACCTTTACCAACGGCCCTTAATAAGCGTAGGTAAATAGTGTTGTGATTCTGTGATAAATCTGCCATTCAAAATGATCGGCTATTTTGTCTGTAAGATAAGAAGGCAATACTTTATTTGATATTTTTTAGCTTCTAAAATAATCTTCCACTTTTTCAATTTATTATCAAAATGTCTACAAAGCTGACAAGAAAATTACATTTATTTGTCAATTTTATAGAGATAAGAGAACTCCTATCTTCTACTAACTATAAATTATTTTATTGGAAACTGCTTTATTATTCAACTCTATTCTAAATACTTTGGAGAGCACATTTTAAAATATTTTATTATTATGTGTACACTTTGTTTATGGGACTATAAAAAAATGAGCTGTCTTTAAATATTAACACCGAATTTCTAATATTTAATCAGTTTAATTTTAGAAACGGAACCTTTGAATCGCGACTCCAGTTCACCCTTGCCCTTTTTATATCAAAATGAAGCCGTAATGAGTTTAGCTCTGCATTTATTCTTATTGTAAAGAAAATGTCACCTCGATTGAATATAAAATTGCTTCAATATTGTGGCTTTAAAGTTGTTGACATTTGACAACCGTTAGACGCCTGTCACCGACATGACAAGTACATAGTAGAATAAAATACGGAACGGGATGCAAACAAAGACCTAAAGTTAATGCCCGCGCACATTATTCTTCAATTACTTTATATTCTTTGTAGATTGTTGTAGATTTTTTTTAGTTCGCTTGTGAAAGATGAAAGTAAAAGGAAAGGTTCAAAATTCTTATTGTGAATCTAGTATAAAATAACGTATTGAATTCGCTTGAAATGAGCAAAGCCAATAAAATAGCAATCGGCACAGATGAAATGGGAGTAGGATGTATATTGTATATGAATCGAAGCAAGTATTGCTATGGGATAACCAGGACATGGTCCTAGGGTAGAAAAATTAGGTCCAATGGCAAATAAAAACCAAACGTGAGGTTAAATAAAAAAACACTGGCGCCTGAAACTTTTCTTCTCTGGTTGCCTTACAGCTGCCGAAGCACCGTGTACGGTCCCAGTGTACCCAGCGGAAGTCCAAGTCTCCCTCTTTTAGCCGATGGTACTTGTGAAGCTATACGTAACGAGTGGCCAGTTCTGTTGAGGTATATTTAGATGGAAAAGCCTGTAAATGTAGTTTGTCGTATTATGTAACATAACTTTTTAATTATAAAAACCCATTGGTACATGGCCGGGATCCGGGATCGAACCCGTTTTTATTTATCTATTATTTTATTTTTATAGTATCATG
The DNA here is from genome assembly GCA_963924495.1 of Nemapogon koenigi. Classification (NCBI taxonomy): domain Eukaryota; kingdom Metazoa; phylum Arthropoda; class Insecta; order Lepidoptera; family Tineidae; genus Nemapogon; species Nemapogon koenigi. The sequence continues at coordinate 4,239,337 of OZ004630.1, read as the reverse complement.
ATCGGCTATATGAAGAAGACTTGATTTCCGCTGGGTACTATAAGGGGAGTCGTAAGGCAACAAAATAGAATGAAAGGCTTGGTTATTTGTACGCGGGCGGAGCATTCATTAATGAACCCATAATGTCTATAGAAATATTTGCCTGAAGCTATTAGCCTGAAAGTTAGTGTGACCAATTCGGTAATGTTCGCCGACAAAAGTCTACCATCATCGTTGTAGCTATTAAATTCACATTATTAAACTTTTAACAATCTTGCATGTTTTAATAGGTCATTAGCGAATGTATGCGGTGGGTATAGAGTATTGGAAATAGATTTAATTTGAAGGGTGTACTAATATATTTTTCAATTTCTGACAAAATTGCATGTACATATTATGTGAAACTAAAGTTATGTTTATACTAAAGTTCAGACAACCCTCAAACCTCAGACGCATGACAGAAAAGGAAATAAATATATCCATTTGTTTTACTTATTCAATCTGGATTTGGATGTATGCACTATTTCATGAAGTTAAAGAATAGGGTAGACAGGGTATTAATAATTGTTTAATCTGGACTTCAAACTCTAGGCTATCTCGTCTGCTTCGTGGATCACCTACCAAAAGTCGTTGAACTCTTTTATATAGAAAAATATCATTAGATGAGAGTGTCAGTAGGTACATATTTTAAATTGTAAATGAACATTAAAAATTTAAATATGCGTCGGTACCGCAATGCTTTGAGTATTGGGCTTACAACTGGAGGTTCTGGGTTCAACATTTCAAATCTAACATGAACTAGATATGTTAAAGTGTGTTCTTTTTTCTTTCTTTACTGGTTGCCTTACAGCTCCCGAAATCGTGTACCTACTGTTCCACGGTACCTCTTTTAGCCTATAGTACTTGTGAGGCTATACAACGAGTAGCCAGTTCTGTTGAGGTATATTTAGATGAAAAAGCCTCTAAGTGTGGTTTGTCGGATTATGGAATTCTAATCTAATCTAATTATAAAAAAACCCATTGCTGCATGGCCGGGATCCGGGATCGAACACATAGTCTGCCTAGCTAGTTAATACCAGACGTTTTAACCACTCGGCCATCGACGCATCTGTGTGTTTATTTGTCCTTCTTTAATGATAAAACGGAGCAGTGACATGATTTTTTTATACAGTGACACACTAAGGCCTTTATTCATAAACGTTTATTAGCAACGTTTTTGTTAAAATATGTTTTGTCACTCTCTAACAAACCTGTCTTTACTAATAATAGAAAGAAACAAAACACATTTTAACAAAAACGTTGCTAATAAACGTTTATGAATAAGGGGGTTAGACTATAATACTTTTTATTCCAAACTAAATATTTTATAGTTTTTATCATCACCCGCGAAATTACCTGCAGCCACGAGATTATTTATTCTCTGGTCTATTTCCACGCGGGTGACCGCGGGCAATAGCTAGTGTAATATATGTAGTGTCTTTTCTTCCATACAAATTGTATGAAGCACGTACAAACAATACAAACAGTCGGCGTCTATGGCGGTTTGGCGGCGTTTGTGATCGTTTGTCTGTTTGTCACAACATTCTCGGCGCCGACAGAGCCGCGACTAATCGACCTACAATGAAATCGAACTGGGTAAAGCACACTAGTTTATAAAAGGCAAGCACTGTGTGGTTCAAATAGACTTTCTTTGTGGAAATGCCGCCTGCTGGCCCTTTGATAATTTTTGTACTCATTGAAAGGATTTTTTACTGATACCTACTTCTCCAACCAAACCAATAGCATGATTTCTCCAATGTCAATAATATGCTGATCCAAAATAGGTACTGCAATAAATAAAACGTCTATATTGCAATTGGTAGAACATAGGATTTGGAACCGGGATGACTCTGTCGTGCCAAAAATACTAAGCATCAATTTTCTGTGTTTTAGAGGTAACCGAATTCTCGTGCTTCGTGCGGGGTCAGTTCAGCACTTCTTCTAAAATACAGATATGTAAGTAGTTACATCTGTTAAAGAAGCGACAAATCTAGGTCCATTAAGTGCAGCAACAGTCTTGTTCTGTTTAGACACACCGCAGTGTGTCAGCCAAGTTCGCAAAGCAAAAGGGCGACACACCGGCCGTGGGTTATATTACACGACCCATTTCGGGCCACTTTCGACCCCCATAACTTAAAATCTATTTGACCTGCACGCTTCCAATTTTGCATTTCTAGTAAGACCTTCTACTCTTAATATTACCAAATTTATAAAAAATCTCTTACCATTAACGAGATAATTACGTCCGAAAATCACTATTTTTATCATTGACTAACTCACTCATCAAAAGTTTAGACTACTTCCAGACTTCCAGGTGACTTAGAAAGTTAAAAATTGGTGTGGGGACGCAAAAGAAAATAATCAAAAATCATTGTATTGTTATTATTGAATAATTTTACTCTAATTAACCGAAAACGTGTTTGTGAACGTGATATCGGTATTGGTGTCGATTCGGGATCCAATCACTATCATTTTTTTTACAGATAAAGGTCGAATTTAGCCACGCACTTTTCGAAATGTGTATTTTCGTTAATTGTGATGCATTGTGCTGCGTTTGTGCCGTACTGTGCTGCAAAAATCAGCTTAATATCTCAAACCGTTTTTGAGAAAAAAATTAAAAACAATTAAACCTGAAATTTTCGTTTTTATTTTATTCTCAAAAACGGTTTGAGATATTAAGCTGATTTTTGCAGCACAGTACGGCACAAACGCAGCACAATGCATCACAATTAACGAAAATACACATTTCGAAACCTTTATCTGTAAAAAAATTATAGTGATTGGATCGCTTTCAAGTTACGCAATTAGGCTGCGGGACTTAATCCGGACCCGGACCCGGACTCGAACTTTGACTTTGATTGAAGTTCAAATATCCGTGTTCAGTACACAAACATTTGTAACTATCAGGATTCGGACCTTGTATACTTGATAAAACATTATGATATCCCACCAAAAACATAAATGTGAAAGAAAGCCAAGTCCGTAACAAAAAAACTTCTAAGTACTCGTACAACTGCTTCGCTAATAAAGGAAGCGAGATGTAACTGGACACCAAGTTCTTTCGAAGTTCTTTAAATCGCTCCTGTCATGTATTTTTTTCAGTTGCTTTAAAAGATGTTTTCTACGTTTTATTTAATAAAGTCATGTAGGTACTATAAATAGAATCTTCATCTTCACATCTACATCGTAGAAAGAGAGGATAGGGTGATACTTAAGTAGGCCACACATTGGTACGGCATCGCACCGAAAATTTCCCATTCCGGCCGCTGGATGATCTAGGCGGACCGTTCGTTACACGAATTGGACGAGTCTGTGGTCGGTTTCGGTGCACCGTACGGCGACGCGCCTGGGATTGGACGGATGTGTGGCCACCTTTAGATATATATTACATAGGTTACAGCTTACTAAATACATATTTAAATTATGAAAGTTAAATCTTGCTAAGCTAAATAGATTTGTTGACCTGGAAAACGAAAATAATATAAAGCTAGAGACACAATATACTTGTTAGTTACGTGTAGCAAGTAGTCAATTATGATTTGATTGGCCAACTAGTAGAGTAACACGATTTCACCCTCGATCAGTCCCAATCAAGGAATATATTTTATTAATCCAGTTTTCATTAGACAGCGCTTGATCTGCCCGCTTTCAATTGAAACAATATTTAATGTTTTGCCGCCACAGGAATAAAATAAAACGGTAGAATCATAAACATTCCACATTTATATTCGACCTCTGACGGCCGGTTGGACGAGTATATATTCCATCTTCCTCTACTGCATGTTGAGGTCCTTTTCTGGCTGCGCCGAAGCGTCTGCGAGTGCCTTCCTCTTAAAAGATCCGAAACTCAGATAAAAATTGTATAGCTCATAATGTTTTAACAGTCCCATCGTTTGAGAGCATAAAGCCGAAACCCAATTTAATTTTCCTTCTCGAGTTAGACATAATTACGTCAATTCGTTCTGGGTTCACTGAGGTGTTACTTAAAGATATGTACTTGTTCTATAGAGAGTTCATGTGGTTGTGTGTCAGTTAACAGCGGTTAAGAAATTGGTAAGTATATATATTCCAGATAATGATACGTGACTACTTGTAGGTATAGGCTTTTTACGACATGACCAATTTATTTGTTCACATGCAAATTATATCAACAATTTGAGAATGAAACATGCCGTGGAATGTGTAATGAAATATAGATAAACACTTCTGAATTTTAAATTGGTATTAGATTATAGAATTTGCAAAGACACAAAAGGGTTTGAATATTCGTAGTATAGAAGGCAATTGAATATAATATTGCAGTTGAATTATTTGCTTTGTTTGATATATTATGCTACTGAGATAAAAACACATAAGTAGTACCTAATATACAAATATTTCCATGTGGAACTAATGTCGGCGTATTACAAAGCCCCCGAAGTGTCCAAATAAACAAAGAACACACATCAAATATTTTAATAAGCGCTTCTTTACAATTGTTCTGTTGTCCGTTTATTTACATGCATGACGTAGGTATGTGTAGTGGGGTATGCTGTAAAACACCTGTCTAATTTTAAACATCAATTTTCATATTTAACACATATAAAATAAGATTCAATTTTGATGTAAATAGCTCAACGAAATAGGTCATTTTACATGCCAACAAATGGTCAGACTGCATGACCAATTTCAGAACCTACAGTATTGAATATCAGCGGACTTCGATAAAATATTATGTTTCCTATCCTTTTTCTACACATAGCTTTGTATATTTGTAGGAAAGGGACAGGAAATCGATTTACAATCTCCCTATAGTTAAACATTATAAACATTTATGGCGACATAACGTAAGGCCGTGCGGAAAATTGGAAAAGGCAGATGCGGATGAGACATAATGCGGATATTTGTTGTCCAGACAAAGCAAATAACATGAATAGGTGGCGAATTACATTTGATATGCTGGGATTGTTGAGGCGCTACAGCAAAACTGAAGGCGATATTTGTGTACAAACGTTTTATTTATTTATTTTTTAATTTAAAAAATGTCATTTTTGATCTTGTCGTACATTTCATAATGTATTAGGTACCTACTTATTTGTTGTCGGGGTTAGATTACGTAGATCTCTTCCGGCCGCGTAGTTCCGTGCTAGCTAACCAACCAACCAAATCTTTGGCTAGCCCATGAAAGTTATAGAAATTCAATGTCAATCTACTAGGTTATTCTTAATATTATTTGGATAAGTAGCAGCTTCTGTAATGGTTAATTATATCTAAGGTTCTTCCAAAATTAGAAAATCCAAATATTTGATAGAAATTTTAGAAACGTTCTAGAACATTTCTGGGACCTGTCTAGAAGTAAAGTATTACACCTGGGTAAGGAAACGTAGGTATTTTTACCTTTTTTCTAAGTTTCCACTTCAAGAGACCTTCCCTATAGCTATGCCACTGAATCACAGACGAAGCCATAAGCGGTATCCAGTAAATAAATCCAGGTCAATATGATTTCTTACCTACTTCACACTAATGTTGGCAGTGTGACGGACGGTTATAGTTTTTGTTGAGAAATCAGGCCACCTGTCAAATCTCTCCCTTATGCGGTCGAGCACAAAGGGTCGTCCCTCTATATCGTCATTAGTTCGGCAACTTCAAACGAAAAAATATGGATGAAAAAAATAAATATTTTCACACAATATCTATTTCATAAAATGTAAATGAATATTGAATATGCAATCAGATGTCGAGCAACGGATCTATCACACTCACTTTAATATTCTTTAGAAGGAGCAAAGGTTTGTCTATTTGTAGTGTTATTTGAACTATCCTTAGAAATAATGATATACCATCGAATCTAAGACCTCCGGAACGCTCTAAAGTCATAAAATTTGCAAATTTATTATTTTTCTTTGTTGATAACTGAAAATTTCGGATAAAAATATCTTAAAACATCTATGCGTGCTTAAAAATTTTTTCTTCACGGGTTCAGCTCCCGAAACCGTGTTACGGTTCCAGGGTATCCAGCGGAAGACTAAGTCTCCCTCGTTTAGCCGATGGTATTTGTGAGCCTATACCTAACGAGTGGCTAGTTCTGTTGAGATATATATTTAGATGGAAAAGCCTCTAAGTGTGGTTTGTCGGATTATGTACATAAGTTTTTAATTAAAAAAACCCATTGGTACATGGCCGGGATCTGGGATCGAACCCGGGGTCTGTCTAGTTAACACCAGACGTATTATCCTCTCGGCCACCGACGCACTTTAAAATAATTTTCGTGGAAAAAATGTTTTTTAGACTATGTTGAAAAGTTATGGGGCTGGAGCATACTATACTTGCGAAATATTTATTCTAGGTTTATCTTATGTCTTAACAACCATGATACATAAATAAAGGCCTATTCAAAAATTTAGTATTATTAGAAAAAAAATTGATATTACCATTTAGTATAGATAGTAGGTATAGATACATAATACATGATTTGTCAACTTTGACTAGGTAGGTATAACTACATTACTAAGAGTCACGATTTATAAACTACATTACTAAACTTAACACGTTAAAAGTTTAATTAATTTTCAAAATTAAAAGTGGAAAGCCTACATTAAAATAATAACCATCGTTTATGATTACAAAGAGGGGCGGGTCCGTCAGGAATGTGACCCGGGACGGGACCCTCAGACAAACAGGCACCGCAACTAAAAACTTGACTTCAAAATTATTGTAAAGACAAATGATTTTGAAAGATAAATGTTGAACTGTTGAATGATAATTACTTTCTGTGCCAAAATGGTGTTAAATGAGGCCTTTTTCTAAGTCCGTCTAATGTTCATAATGAGTCCTATCCTATCTATACACACATATATAATAAATATCTACGTAATATTACGTAAGTAAATGGGATGCTATTTAATAAGTAACTGTATTCAATGATAATTACTTTCTGTGCCAAAGTGGTGTTAAATGAGGCCTTTTTCTAAGTCCGTCTAATGTTCATAATGAGTCCTATCCTATCTATACACAAATATATAATAAATATCTACGTAATATTACGTATGTAAATGGGATGCTATTTAATAAGTAACTGTATTCAGCATTTAATGTATGTCTAGCTGTCTGTTTGGATGTTTGTTCTAATAAAGTTCGAAACGGCTCAATTAACTTTGATATTTTCAGTGATTTTGGGGGACATATTAAAAAGTTTGGAAGGTTAAATAAAAAATTGGTCAAAATTAGGTCCCTCTATCACTATCTATCACATTCAAATATTTTACATTGGTAGGTACTACTTGATTATAATCAAGGTACTACTTGATTATAATCAATGTTTGTAATTAATTATTTCTTCATTCACTCCTAACATAATCTGTTAACACTGACGAGTATAGTCGATTTTAAGTAGATTTATTTTTCTGTCCAACTTTGAACCCCCAAGTTGAGAACGATTCCAGGGTAGTGGGTACCCATCGGTCCGATATTATGCCCGAAAAGTCTAAACCACCATCATACATGAGGACAATAGTATTTTAGTCTATACACCAAAACTTTGCCTATAGTTATTTTGACAAGATCTTAAATTTTCATGATTCACCATGTCTTCAAAATTTCTTTAGCTACCAGGTGGCTGGTGGATGATTTGATGAGTCATAAATGTTACTCATCTCGGTGATATATAATCCACTTTTTTAATTTTGTTCTAAGTAAGTCCGAAATGGACTTTTTATTTATGGTTTAGTTTTATTAAAAAGTGTATAAATAATATATTGGTCCATCATATTGACTTGGCACACAATCTCAGAGGACGTCATCGCAAATTGCTCGCTTAGCACAAGGATGTTTTGGCAAACTTTTTGGCCCCGAATCCATCAATTCACATGATGGATGAACTTGCAGCAATCCAAATTCAAATTCGCTAAATCTTCCCACAGCGGACCTAAAACACGGCGGGTCGTTAACAGCGGACAAAGGCATGTTTCGGTTTTTTCTTTCTGTTTGATCTGGAAATATTCGCCGGAGGTGAAGTAGGGACGGGGGAGGGGGGCTTGATGTGAGATGCGTCGGCGCAGACGCACGGGCAACAGGGGCGTGATTATAGGTCTGCGCGCACCTAATCACTCCTGCAACACGGTCTGTGCTGCGGCCGTCTACAGCTCACAGAAAGTACACTCGCTAACATTGCTCAAATTGTCGACTTCTAAAATTTATCGTTACGTTTTATTAAAAATTATAGATCGTTTTAATTATAACGTTAAATTTTATATGATAACCTACACTACCTACACTACTACTACAACCCACACTATTTAGCTAAAATATTTATTTCTTAAATACGGAAACATAATCTCAACCAGAATTAATGTACTAAGGTGCATTAAAATCATATTACCTATCATTGATAATTCGCTTCTTTAATTATCAAAAGCAAACACATCTTCCCTACCTATATACCTTATATATTTGGCTATTAATTACATTTCTATAATATATACCTAAACCTAGGACCTAATAACGACAACGACAGGTGTCTTGTCTATACTAATATTATAAATTGAAAAAGTTTATAAGTTTGGATGTAGGCGGTAATCTCTCAAACTACAGAACCGATTCTGAAAATTATTGCAAGAATAGAAAGCTAGGTATATTTTCTAGGTATATACCTGAGTAAAATTATAGACTATATTTTATTTTGTTCATAAATATCCACTGACAAAGCTGGGAACGAAATAGATAACACTTAATTGGTATCATTGCTCTTGTTATCTACCATTGAACCTATCAAGTGATGTGACATGATATATGACATGCGACAAGCACACAGCTACTTTGGCCACTAAGAGTAGGACATGTTGTATGAAGACCCTTTTTCCTGAAGAAGGCCAACTGCTAAGTGACTTCCTATTAATTTGCTGCTTTACTTTTCCCTTTTCTTCGTTGTCAATGCAGTTACAAAAGCTGTAACTGCATTTTATTTATTAAGTAGGTAATCGCTTAGTGCCATCAAGATTGGCACATATTATAACCATAATCTTACTCCTACCAGGCCTGACGCACTCCGCACTTTAGGTAGGAAGCTACAAGTTCATTTGCGCGCAGGTCTAGCCGTGCCCAAACAGTAAGTTACCGCGCGTCGCCCGTACCTACTGTTGACGCGCGGCGTTCGCCTAGAAATTCAAACACCTGAAACACTTCTATTCAGTTTCGTAGATAGGATAAATACTAAGTGTACATAGTATATGCCTATTTACTTAGTTTAAAAAATTCAGACATTGTAAGTGGGTAAGTAGGTTAGGTATTAAATGTCATTGATCACAAAAAGAGAATGTAGTATCTGAGATACTGAGGTAACTGGTAATAAATATTCGGATTAATTATTCGTCACAAGAACCCTGACGGGCGTCAGAAGAGATAGGGTTACGCGATAGAAAGAGAGGCCCCTTGTAGGTTAATATAATATTAGGCAAACAACACTGTGCGAGCATAATTGCATTTTATTGTGTCGTATCAAGAGTCGCTATTTATTTAAATGTCAATAAAAACGATACGTTACACTTCCGTATCTTTTTTATTCCGTGCTCCTACACTAATATAACGGGTAGAGTACTTTTTGTCTCCTGTATCCACCCGGCCGGCTCATTGTTGTTAATAACAAACAAGCAAAACGCACCGCTCGCTCAGATTGTCGGTAACAACACACAGCAACCCGCGTACTTGGTATCCTTCTAAAAAACTTTTTAGTACACAGTAAAAATTTACACGTTTCTCATAACTACATGTTGTGAACATTCTTCAATGAAACAGATATTGATTGAAATAGAGGCAAGAGACAACGCTTGTCGACTACAGAACTTTCCAGGGACCCTTCTCAGCCCCGTTTTATTTAAAAAAATATGTTTTCAAGCAAGAGTGTTTTCTCATGCACCCCCAACTTTTAATTGGATATATTTTCTATACAATGTTTGAATAAATACCCAAAGTGATAGTGATAGTAACTTAATTTAAATAGTGACTAAAAACTTATAAATAAATATATCTCGATGTAAATACTATGTAAAAATACCTATAATAATTTCTCGACATCTTCTCACGGACATATGACGAAAATCAGATCAGTAGATTTTTTTATTTTCGTATCGGACGGTGGTCTAGCAGTTAAGCGTATGGGATGCAATGCAGCGCGGGATGCACATGGTTCAAATCCCATTCACATCGGTATTTTATTTTTCCATAAATTTTTTATTGCGATATTATTTGTTTCTCAGGACAGAAAAATCACTTAAAAGGGGGAAAAAAACTTACCGACCGTACCGACTTTAAAAAAAGTTTTTGAAAAGCAAGAAATAATTAATATTTTTCATAGAATTTGAAGACGGATGACCAGTACAAACAGATAATATTGAACAGATCTTCTTATATGTTTACCTTATTTTGTATCCTAATTTGACACCAACTTCGAAATCTACGAAGAAATATAAATTATTTCTTACTTTTCAGTGCACAATTTTTTAAGTCAGTAACATACTTTTTTAATTTTTTTTTCGAACTGTTTCTTTTCATTTTAGAATTAACTTTAGACAGACGTTACTTCCACAGTGTATTTCAAACAATTTTCGTGCAATTTTCCGCAACATGGTTATTTTAACTATAATATAATAATACCATGGATGTAAGCAACATCCCGACACTATCGTAACAATGTCGATATTTATAAATAAAACAACAATTTAATGTAATATCAATATATTTAAGAGAAATAAATTAAACTTACTTTAACATAAACAACATTATTATTAAATATCACAGTCTTACATAATGACTAATTATTAAATTAGAAACAAATCAATCAGATAAGAGAGTCCGCTGCATACAATATAAGTATGTAACTGCCCGTTTTGTACCTATAACTTGAGTTTTAATGTTATTTGCGTCGTTATAGGTAGGTATAGATTATTTCAAAAGGCAACGGTAATATTTGTTATATACACCACGTGGCGAACTCTCTTATCGTATTTAACTCTACCTCAGAACAGATAAAATACTAAATTATTTACATTGTATGGAATTAGTCACATTAAATTATTGTATTTTTAGCCAATCTAGGTTACTTTGATTGCTATTATAATAGAGAAAAATCAATTTTTAACAATTATTTAAGTAATTCAAATTTCAATTAATTTATTTGTACACTAAAAATAGGGCATACAAATAGTTTACAATCTTATATATTAAATAATAGATAATCGGCTTTACATTCAATAAAAATTAAAGTAAAACTTTGATTTAAATTAACATAAAAAAAAATTAAACACTTCTAGTTAATTACATAGCAAAAAGATATCCAGTGCAAATTATTTTTGGGCCTTATCGATCGCAAAATCAATATCGCAAGAATCTAAAAATATTTGCTCGTACCTACTGTATGTCCATTATTTCCTTATAATGACCGATATTATATTCTAGTTTTATTATCTGTTCTGAGATCTATATCTACCTAACCTATGCCACGCCACACAATCTAATGAAGTTGGGTGCGAATTTTTGACAGGATCTGATCTCTTATTAACCTCTACTTACTCCAACTGCTTTGTTCACCTGGTGGTACCAAGCGTAGGTAATTATTATCCCTATGGTCTACGAAAGGTATTAAATATGTCAAATTTATATTTGTTGATATTATCTACAAATTAATATTATGATGATTATAAGAAATAGTAACAAATATTTATTAGCAGGATTGTTTTGAGTCATGTAAGTAGCTACCTAATTTGTCAGATAATTCGTTGGCTGGAGAAAATTAGCACAGATTATCCCAGTTTAGGACATGTCCTGTATAATATTACAATATGTTATATTTATTTTTATATTAAAAGCAAAATAGTTGAACTAGTAATAATGCAGGCATTTGCCGTCTGATTATATCACCGATTTATTACCTGAAATAAAAAAAAAAAATGGATTAAAGCGCCATCTGGTGGTAAGTAGATGAACTAAAACAAATATTAATCTACTATATTATAGGTTATTTATATGTAGATACAAAATTCAGTTTTTTTAACTTCTATTTGAATCTTTTTGGATACTTGTGCGACAGTAAAGACATGGTTATGTTTTTCACGTGTATCTATGTAGGTAGTAGATACTAGGTACGTAGGTATGTGAGATTCTTTGTACCCTTAAACTTTAAACTTTAAGGCTTAAAGCATCACTGTTGGATAGATTTGGATAGATTTTAATAAATGAGGCGTCTATAGACTTGTCTAAACCATGCGATGGTTACATATAGGCTAGGTTTTGTTTATATAAAATTAAAGAAATACATTTTTTGTTAATTTGGGTGCATCGTGAAAATTCTGAAATGCATTCGTTACCCGAGACATTATAAATTAAAACAATAAAATAAAAACAACAGAAAAGTTTGAAATAAAGAAATTTTGAATAAAACAAAAAGTCCGTTAATAAATTACCTACTGAAAAGTAAAAAATAAATTATTAAAAGTTATCGCAGGCGGGATAAACAAAAGTTACCTACATATGAAAAATAAAATCGCTATTATTGTTGCGTCCCGCCCGGGATCTTTTAGTTTAAAACTAGATTCTATACCTTCTTTTTTACTTTTCAGTAATTTTTTTATTTAATCTAGCTTTCCGCCTCGGCTTCGCCCGTGAAGATGATTAACTTTCATCCCCTATTACTCACACAAAAATCCCATAGAAAATAGCACTTTCAAGTTTTCCCAAATTTTACAATTTTCTACTATTACAAACATTCAAAAAATATTAGCCAAATCGGTTCAGCCGTTCTCAATTGAAGCTAAGCGCACAACATTAAATTTTTATTTATTATATATACATTTTGGAGTTTGCGGTTTCAGTTAATGGGACTGCTGAAATAAAAATCATCAAGAAATAAAAATTTAGTCTTGAAGAATCTTAATCAAGTTATAGAAACTGTGATATAACCGGTCGAGAGACTAGCCAGTTGTATTCTAGTTGAAACGGTTTTATTTATTAAAATTTTTGAGGGCCGTCGGTTGTGAATTCATATAGTTGCGTTTGGACAGGAAGGTTCTGTCCCGTCGCAGTCACTGCGGACGGATTACCTACTTTGGATACTTACCTAGAAAATGTAAGGAAGTCTTTAGTCTCTACATACCTTACTGACATACAGGCGAGATTATATATACCTACTTACCATTAATATTTTACTAGTAAGCTATCAGATTGTGAAGCGACAGTCCTCCAAGAGATAGATGAAATTTTGAAATTCGCCAAACTTGTAGAAAATGAGAATTTCTTCTATAGTGATTTTCTTATAATTAGAACTACTTGCTGATGAGATCATTTCTTGTTTTGACTTTCGCGACACCTGTTAAAAAAGAAATATCTACATTAATTAATGGATATATTTAAAGAATGTTGACTAATTGTATTAAATTAATTATACTTATACACGAATAATCTGAGTTTATTTAATTATTTGCATTACCTACTAACGACTAATAAGGGAATAAATAAAATCTAAAAATAAATAAAATTGAAGGTACTATTTACACGGTTTTTGAATTTCTGTCCGTCTATCTGTTTGTATGTCTGTCCTAATTTGAATATGATGAAACTTTCAGAGATTATAGGGAGATTAAATCAATTAGAATGAATACATTAGGTAAATTAGAGACTTAAAATCTGCTCTTTGTTTCATCTCGAAAATTTAAAGGGTTCCGAATAATATGGGTAATCACGAGCAAAGCCGTGGCGCAAAGCTATGATCGATACTAGATAATATTATAAAGAAATAAAGTTTGTAAGTTTGGATATAGGGGTAATCTCTGAAACTATTGATTCCATTCTGAAATTTTTTTCACTAATAGCAAGCTTCATTATCCCTGAGTGCTATATTATATTTCGTTTGCAAATATCCACGGGCGAAGCCGGTAAGCTAGTAGGTAGTATATAACTACATATCTACTATTGGAGGATTTCGTAATTTTTGTTTATTTACTTTTGTTATAGAATAATAAAAGCTTTGTAAAACGCTACCAATCCGCCCTTATTGCCCAATAATTGACGATAATATCAAACAGAGGTTGAATATCTTGTAAAATAGAACAGATAGAAATATTTTAATTTCAAAATTACCGCGAGAACATTTTGGATAATGCTGACATATGTGTTTTATATCTGAACCATTTTTTTCTACATCTTTATCAACATTTATTTTATATACCTACTCCCTTTTTTGAGAAATTCTAAAATACGAATTTCAATATTCGTTTTGAAATACCTACTTACGCCAAGTTTCCAGTACCTACATTATTTTGTTTTCCCAGTCTTAGGTACACACATAATAAATAATATATTATGGTGTTAGATTGCAATTGTGTCCCTATGTAGGTAATGCTGCCAATATCTATATTTGTAGCACATATTTATGAGGCAAAATTATATACCTATTGTAATGGTACTGTACCCTATCTCTCTTTGTCCTAGCCTATTCGCACTTGCGCGTCTATTTATGTTAATACAATATCAAAAGTAAAATTAAATATAGTAGAAGAAAAAATACTATTTATTTAATTTTATTGATATATTAACAATACTTCGCTGATATGAGTAAATATTTTTGCATAGACTAGAAAATAATAAAATCTGGAGACTTGGAAGACTTGCTAATGGACCCTAGAGGTCTAAACTATTAGAGATAATAAAATGATGCTCAAGCACAAACTATTCATTAACACGTTACCTACTATTGTTTAATTAGCAAAAGATGGAACCTAGAGGACACATAAACTAGAGATAGACCAATGCTAACCAAAGAAGAAATATTCAGTAGGTACCTAATATTGGCAATTAACACACAATGGAACATCTAGGGGTCTACATAAATTATTGGAAATAGATAGGTAAATTAAATACATTGTTCAAACAAAAATACTCAATTGCAAAAAAATTGGAGACTTGAAAGACCTGATGGTGATGATTGGCCTACCTAAATTATTGCATATGGATAGAAAGATACTGCCAAAAACTGTTCAGTGCGTCACATGCTCTATCATAAAGTCTCTACAACCATGAGTCACGGTAAGATTTTTTCTTTGTTCCATTCCATCTTCTTCAAATAACTTTGAATGTGTCTTACGGGGCGAATGCCATAAAATTGTGATGAGTCGTTTGCGACGGCATTGTGTTAGTATAAAATGTTTATATATAACAATACGATGATCCACTGATTTAAATAGCGTCAACTGATTTCAAAATAGGTAGAGAAAAAATAGGTTTTTTTTAAATAATGGACAACATTTCATTTTTTTAATCACCCATTTTTATTACTTTAATTAAAAATATATTAAGAAATAAGTTACACGTATTTTTCTATTTTATTTTTGGTTGAGTTTTTATATTTTTAATTTAATTATGAATTTTTATAAATTCTGAGGACTTATAAACTAAAAACCATAGCTAGGACTAAAATTAAGAAATATAAACTGTCACCCAAAGAAAGTGACAGATAGTGTCAGTCAAGCCACAGAGTATACGTTATAGAAATGCAAAGAGTATAAAATACCGTGTTCCAAATAGGTGTTGCCGTAGCCGGAACTCAAATCGCCTACAACATTATTCATAATGTATATAATAATACTAGCTTTTGTCCGCGGTTTCACTCGTAAATATATTTCCTGTGATAGCCCATTCGAAACTAGCAAAACTTCCAAAAAAATATTATATAAAAGAAGTATTTTTATAATTATATTTAAAGAATAATTATTAATTTAGCTTTAAATCGAATAAAAATGGGTAAAATTAATAGAGGGCAACACCTGAGTTCAATAACTAACAACTCTGCCAACAGACATTAGTATTTTTAAATTAGAGGGTTAGCACAGATTAGGGCACCTATTAATCCTTATTTTTCAATATTTCAGTATTTTTAAAATAACTCGAAAATTAAAGGATATAAAAAATAAAAAAAATGAAAAATAAGCTTTCTAGCATGTAATCTCCAAACGGTTTTCGAATTTTGGTACCTTACGAAAAATGAAATGTTGTCCATTACCTAGATAAATAGTCTTAAAAACCGAATGGGAAACGGTCGATGTGGGGGAATAAAACCCGTGTGGCCTCTTTTTATCTCAAAATACCTTCCGCTGGGGCCGGGAACATAATAAGGTTCCGGGAATTAATTAAATTTAAAAAAGCAGTCTTACCACTCAGGAATGAAGCGTATAGTAGGGAAACTGTGTGTTGTCCCTCCAGGTCCAGAACGGAGGGAGGCAGGAGTGTTGCAGGGTTGCCAGTAACTCTGTGTGATAACGATGAGCTGCCAACAAGTATGGAGAAACTGGTGGCGGTGCTGACATGACTTGATGGTCATCGATTAAACAAGGCTGTATTGACACGGGCGGAGATCTCGCAGGCGTATGCTCGTCCGGTTGTAGTAGCGCATCGATCGTAAACGCACGTCTCGGTCTCTCTGAAGGCACCTGAACTCGGGTGACAGGCGGTGGTGACACCGCGCGATTCTGTCGCGCCAGGAACGCGCGGTTGAACGAAGCCAGCGCTGCCAGCTCAGCTCCCAAACTGTCCTTTTCGCCTTTCTGCAGCTTAAAGCGCTTGCGTCGCCGCAGCAGTGAACCGTTCTCGAACATATCGAATGCTTGCGGGTGGAGCGTCCAGTAAGCTCCCTTGCCTGGTCGGTCGGATCTTCGCGGCACCTTCACGAAGCAGTCATTGAAGGATAAATTGTGACGCAGCGAGTTCTGCCAGCGCTGAGTATTCCGGCGGTAGTACGGGAACCGCTCCGTGATGAACCGGTAGATGTCTGATAGAGGTAGCATCCTATCAGGTGAACTCCAGATCGCCATGGCTGTGAGCGCGATGTATGAAAAGGGTGGTTTTTGATCGCCGTAGGATTCTCGCGTGGGTCGCGGCATGGTACACGTCTCTAAAGAGGCAGCGTCCGCGAGCCACTGTGGCAAGTAGGCAGTGCCGCGCCCGTGCCGCCTCTACCCGCCTCCCTCCGCTTATATCCACCAATCCGGTGCTGCGAACTTTGTTTGTTGTTTTTGTCGGCGCGGGCCCGTTACACAGGAATTTAAATTGTTATCACGTTTACATTATACAGAATTTATTCGACACCGACAACACTTTTGAGCTTGTTTCGAAATTGCAATGATTAAAGGAGTATTGATACACGATGCCGAGCGACGGTCGGGTTGTTACTTTCTTACTTACGAGGTAACGATTACCGTCCACGTCCACTAAGCATGGATAATATGACCTGTGTAACTGTGTAGGGAGAGTTCGCGATATCGGCAATAAAATACTTATAGGTAATTGAATAATATCTATAAATATTTTTTTGATAAGCAATATTATTCAGAGCAAATTAGGTAGAGAGACCTAACTAAGCTGGCTCAATGCTCACCAGAAACAAAAGAAAGGTAGAGCAACCCTTTTTCTTTAAAAACACCAATGAGTGCTTTAATGTGTTTCAGTTAGGTACACAGGTAGATATTCAGTTTTTTGCTTGCGTTAAAAACAATGAACAATTTCCCTCGTAGGCTTTTTTTGTGTTTTTTTGGAGTTTGGACGTTACCTCTAACAAAAATTACAAGTCATTAAATACGGTGACCCAAGACAAACACAGATATTTTAATAAAAAAATAGGAAAGAAAAGCATTTCAATAGGTAGATATTAATTAGGTATAACGTTTAGAAAAAACTACCTAAATATGTAAATGGCATGTTGTAGCAAAATCTAACAAAATAGGAGAAACCTTTTTTGAAATCGCATCAGTGATACATTGGTTATTTACCAAATAAAAACCCTTTAATACCACAATAGAAATTGTCATAAAATTTAATGGTAGCATTTAAAGTTAAGTGGGAAATCGGGATAGGATTTTGAAAGAATTAAGCGGCTTTGGCGTCAACAGAAACTTAATTATTTACACTCTATAAAAAGGACTTTATTACATTACGTTACATTACGATTTACTTAATCTTAGAAGAACGGTATTTAAGTTCTATTTAAGTTAGTTTATAATGTCCGTTAATTTCCGTAAACTTATTTCTATGGGAATTACCTAACCATATTAGGTAGGTACTCTATCTACCTAAATAGAGAGCTTGTAAAGTGTCAAGTGTTGGCAGATGTTAAAAACAAAGTTATTTAGGTACCTATATATTTTTCGGATAATAATTATTACTTACAATTAATCTCAGAATACAGAATAAATCAGAATCCGCATAAATTCTTCAAACTGAGATATACCCGGTTGTTGTATTTTTTGATAAAAGATAATATAGGTACCTAAGAAAAATTAATAAGAACTAATAACCGATGAAAGAACGGAAACCCTTAGGTATAGGATTGTGTCTGTCTGACTGTCCGTCTGTTATAGCTTATTTTCTCCGAATCTACTGGACGAAAAAAGTTGAAAGTTGATACATAGGTATATAGAGTTTGATGACCCAATCACGGACGTAGGTAAGTAGGTATAGTATAAATAATCAAATTTCGATTTTGGGGGGAAAATTAAAACGTAAAAATTGTTTTTCTAGTGCATCATATGACATATCAAATGAAAGGGCTCGTTATAAATATATTTTTTATAATTTTAAAATGGATAGTTATATTAAAGAATACCTATAAGTATGCAAGAATGAACCGTTTCCCCCTTAAAACTTTAAAAAAAAATAGGAAATATAAGAGCTGAATGGCTACGCTAAATTATATTTTTTTGGATGATATTCATGATCATCATCTTTATGAAAATGTGGAGACTTCGAAAACATGATGATGGACTATACCTGAACTATTAGAGATAGAGAAATGCGCAAACAGTGCTTGAGCTGCAGCGAAATAAATGAAGCTAATCTAGCAACTTAGACCAATAACATTTGGGTTTGTTCATACTGGTGCTTAGTTCATATTTCACACTTGCCTATATCGTTATATATACCTAATATTCTTGGCCGTAATCAGAATTACTTGTGACCGTCACTTAGTAGAAGTGTCAATTATTTTCAGAGGAAGTGTCGGTTGACGCATCACGCAGTAAGCACGAAGAGTTTTTGGATAGAGTGAGGATTGAACCCGGACTTTCGGTTTCAAGTTTTAAACACTTCAACTAGTAGGTATCTACATATAATTGGGTTTTCTTTTGGGTATAATGTTATTAACTTATTTAGGCTTTCCCCTTCATTCCAGTGTTGAAAATCAAGAATTTTAATCAAAACAATTAAATCCGTATTAGGCAAGAAAATCCAAACCTATTATCTATTAAATTCAACCTTCATAATAACAATACATATCCTAATAAGAATTTCAATTCGCAACGCTTAATCAGAAACGGCGATCCAAATAATTTTGAAATCATAAAGACACGGCAAATACAGCGAATGATATAAAAAAATCACAGGTAGAGTCAAATATTTGTGAACAATTTGTATAGTTCACACTTTAATAACAAGGTTGAGGTGTTTAAGGTTTTTTCTAGAAGGCGAGCGGCGAGATCAAAGCCTGTCCGTGTATGATATCCTTTTAGCTATTAGCATTTATAACCGAGATTAGAGATGCCTCTTTAATAGATGATATGAAATCTACATATTGCCTTCTTGTACACAGCTCACGACTTCTACCGTATTTATAGATTTGCCTAGACACACGGCAGTGTGTCAGCCAAGTTCTCAAAGCAAAAGGGCAAAACACCTGACGTAGGTTATATTATACGAACCATGTCGGGCCCTTTTCGACCCCCCTATAACTTAAAATCTATTTGACCTACACACTTGCAATTTTGCATGGCTAGTAAGACCCTCTTCAGTCTTTTATAATTACAAAATCTCAAATTTCAATCGTCCGAAATCACTATTTTTATGATTGTCTTAATCAGTGATCAAAAGTTTACTTCCAGGTGACTTAGGAAGTTTAAAATTGGTGTAGGTAGGTGTATCATAAAAATAGTGATTTCGGACGATTGAAATTTGAGATTTTGTAATTATAAAAGACTGAAGAGGGTCTTACTAGCCATACACGTCAGTAGGTATATACCTACAATATGTTACATCGAGATGGGTCAGTATGGGGATCTCCGAAACTATAACTAGAAACTAGCAAAATGTGTTCTAAGGAACCATCTCGTCGGTTTTACTGCATTCATAGATTTAAAAAAGAACTCGTACCTACACTACTAGCGAATCAAACCCAGTCTTTTGAAGAAAAAAACTTGCGTTTTTTTTATTAAGATATTGTGTAGGTTTTAAGGAGTAAATGTTGCTATGAAAATTAATAATGTGTATTTAATATTATTTTAGTAAATGTTCGAAATGACAGCCAATTCAAATCATATTTTTAAAATTGTTTTAAGGTGGTACTTAAATTACAAAAAGAAAAATAGTTGAATCATAAACTTTGATGTTGCTGAATATATATACAACACCTAGATTATTCTACATACTTAGCTACAAGAACTGCGATCCACTTCACTAATAATAACCACATAAAATATTCATTGAAAATATTAGCTAAATACCAGAAAAACGTGATGAGCGGCGCCCTTTATGGTACATTATTACCAGAGCATTACACCATATCCTCCATAACTATCAATACTTTTACACCGTCTGCCGATGTATTTGGAATACAAAGCATTGCAGGCGCATACCTTTGTGTCCTATAACTTTAATATCCTTAAATTATATGGCACAGGATTGCTTATGCTTCTGTCGCGAAGCTCTCGCCGGTATAGCCCGATTGAATTTAATGGCCCTATTTGGCGAAGACACTAACAATTTTGTTGAACGTGTGTCGTTTACTAATGTGTAGGGCAGGGCGTGGTTTCTGCTCTATGGGAAATGGTCGTGTAATCGTTATTGCTGTATGTTTCATGTAAATTTTATGTATTTATGAGACGCTGCTTAGCTACTTATCTACAATTTTCAAGATTTATTTTTGCGTCCTCATTTTCAGTATCTCTCCATCGAATTATAACGCGCTCGTTCGGTCTTGCAATAATATTCTTATCTTTGAGATTGTATCACCATCCCTCCTTTATGCAACCGCATCAGGCTTTAGAGCAAATGATAAAAGTTTGGAAGATGCCTCCCTAAAATAGATTGTTATTAACATAGAAATAATATTGAGTTCATACAAAAATCCCATAGAAAGATCACTTTTCAAATTTTCCAATTTTTCTTTCCCTAAAAACCTAATACGAACTACAACGAACATTAAAAAAATATCCAAATCGGTCCAGCCGTTCTCAAGTGATGCTCTTTATACCAACGAACAGCATTTCATTTTTTTATTAGAAAACAAATAATACTTAGGTATGATATCACTTTTTATAACAAGGACTAGTATGTTGTGTAGTGCGCGAGTTGCAAGCAACTCGCGTGTTTGCCCTGAGGGAACAACTGCTGCCCACACCAAAGAAGACATGCTACAAGTCAGCGATAAACCCGCCACCTATCATTAATTCCCTATTCCTACCACAACTACTCCCACTACCCCTACTCCAACCCCTACCACTACCTCTACTCCAAACCCTACCACTACCCCAACCCCTACTCCAACCCCTAATCCAACCCCTACCACTACCTCTACCCCTACCACTATCCCTACTCCTACCACTACCACTAAAACTACCCCTACTCCAAGCCCTACCACTACCTCTACCCCTACCACTATCACTATCCCTACTCCTACCACTACCACTAACCCTACTCCCTACTCCAATCTCTACCACTACCTCTACTCCAAACCCTACCACTACCCCAACCCCTACTCCAACCCCTACCACTACCTCTACCCCTACCACTACCGCTATCCCTACTCCTACCACTACCACTAAAACTACCCCTACTCCAACACCTACCACTACCACTACCGCTGTTCGATTGCAAAAAATAAAAAACAAAAAAAAATATTTGAGTTATTTTTTTTTTGTATGGGAGAATATTTTTTTAAGATAATAGGAACAGATCCTGAACAATATTAGTTTCGGCACGTACCCCCTCCGATTTGTAGTTTCCAAGATAAAAAACAAAAAAATAAGGGGGGCGAAAAAGGGGGGTTTCGGTTTTTTGATAACTGATGCTTCTCCAGCCGCTGCCGCGGCATCGCTCGCTTCGCTCGCGAGTTTAAAAAAAATTGTATGGGAGACGGGGGGGGGGGTACGGGGAAAGTGGAAAGGGGTAGAAATCAAGGAAAAAAAAAAGAAAAATGTATGAAAATTTGTATGGGAGTTTTTTTTTGTATGGGAGAATTTTTTTTTATGGATTCACTAATAGAAACAGATCCTGAACATTATTAGTTTCGGCACCTACCCCCTCCGATTTGTAGTTTCCGAGATAAAAAACAAGAAAAATAAGGGGGCGAAAAAGGGGGGTTTCGGATTTTTTTGGTTTTCACTGAGACCCCCTCTATACGATCTTACCAAAAGTTTCCCCCCATCACAACTCTTTCTGGGAAAACAAAAAAAAAGAAAAAATGTATGAAAATTTGCATGGGAGTTTTTTTTTGTATAGGAGATTTTTTTTTAATGGATTCACTAATAGAAACAGATCCTGAACATTATTAGTTTCGGCACATACCCCCTCCGATTTGTAGTTTCCGAGATAAAAAACAAAAAAAAAATGTATGGGAGTTTTTTTTTGTATGGGAGTTTTTTTTTAATGGATTCGCTAATAGGAACAGATCCTAAACATTATTAGTTTCGACACCTACCCCATCCGATTTATACTTCTCGAGATAAAAAACAAAAAAAAATAAGGGGGGCGAAAAAGGGGGGTTTCGGATTTTTATGGTACCAAAAGTTTCCCCCCATCACAACTCTTTCTGGGAGAACAATTCTGTCAGTGAGTCAGTTAGTCAGTATAATGCCATATTGCAGAAGAAAAGCCTTCGACGCTCTTGCCAACTTTGGTTTGCACTGAATACGCTGAGTATTGAAATAGAACGCATTGTCTTTACGACGTGGTCAGAGACACTGGGAACAGTGTTCACATTTAGCAAGTTATATCCATATAAACACCTAGTACTAACATAATACTTACCTAACACTCCTCCTCAGCCCTGATTGTTTTTATTAATTTTATGTATCATACAAAGTTTCTTTTTTACATTTATTTTTCATCATGAATCATGAATAAGTATGTTTGCAACGAACCATTAAGTTGAGCCGCTGAGTTACTAACATTAGTCGAGGACGATTGACTTTGAGAGTGCTCGTGTACTCACAATAACCGTGGAAAATCTCTCCTACAATGAAATATATACGGAAGAACTAACACGATTCATGTTAAATTAGCTTATGATAAATATATCTCATACCTTCACACTTGTTTTTCTTAGGTAAGTAGGTACATTCGTTTTCCGCCCGCGGCTTCGTCTGTGTATATTTTCGAACAAAATAAAATATAGCCTATTGCACTCAAGGATACCTAATGTAGCTTCTTATTAGTGAAAAATATTTCAGAATCGGTTCAGTAGTTTCAGAGTATACATAAGAGGTAAGTCGATAGCCTAATTGGTAGGACGGTGGACTTGAAACCGGAGGTCCCGGGTTCGAATCCTACCCCCTGCCAAAATGCTAAGCACCGATTTTCTTTAAGAATGTGCTTAAATCGACTCCTCGTGCTCCGGAAGGCACGTAAAGCCGACGTCCGGTCACCAACCCGCCTGCCAAGCGTGGTGACTATGGCAATTACTCTCAATGAGCACCACTAAAAATAGTGCACTAGAGGGGGGAGACCATGATCAAGCAGTGGATCTTAAAAGGTTGATGATGATGAAGAGGTAAGTACTGTTTCATACACATATTATAGTCTCTATCTATCTAGGTAATCCTTTTGTAGGGTTCCAAAAGTTTATTTGTCTGTCACAACCGATTTTCACAGAAATATGCAGACAGTCATGATGCATCACATACCTATGGCATATTTTTTTATTATAATTAAGTAAGTATAGGCACCTAGGTATTCATATTATGTGAGGCAGTAATTTTAAACCTATTTCCAATTTTATACCTACCTACTTATCTTGAAATAAAAACTGAAACCATCGGCGAATTATTTCATTACCGAAACTACAAGCAAGAATTTTAAGTTATAAAAATAATATAATATGCAATAGTGTAAACGTATGTTTGAACTGAAGTAAGGTAAAGCATACCTACTTATCTCTTTAATCTTCTAAATATATGTATACTAGCATTCCGCCCCCGGCTTCGCCCGTAGATATTTACGAACAAAATAAAATATACCCTATACCTACCCCTACCCTACCTAGTTTGCACCTAGTTTTCGCAGCGCACGCGAATTAAGACATTTCATAGGTCATTTTTTTACACCTTGGGTTATATTATTGGAGTTTTAGTAAGGATCCCTAATTTTTTTGAAAATAGAATATAGCCTATGTCACCCGGGGATAGTATAGCTTCCCAACGGTGAAAGAATTTTTCAAATCGGTCCTGTAGTTTCGGAGCCTATTCAATGCAAACAAACAAACAAACAAACAAAAAAACAAAGAATCAAATCTTTCCTCTTTATAATATTAGTATAGAAAACATGTCGTGTCGCTGACTAACTGACAATCAACGCACAGCCTAAACCACTGAAGATATAGGTAAATATGAAATTTGGAAGGATATACCTACCTATTCCTTAAATGGGGGTGTAGAGATGCACTTAGAAAATCAACCCCTAAGGTAGTTAAAGGTTTTCTCCGTTTGTATGGAACGATCCCGGTACAGCTGCGCGTAAGCAGGACCCCTAGGGGGTGAAATGGCCCGGGGTATCAACATTGTATTTCTAATACAACGCGTATGAACAACTTTTTTTAAGGCAAGTTTTTTTAATAATTCAAAGTTTAATTTAAATATATTTAACAAAACTATAAATCGCACTTTGATGCATTTACGCATAACATTGCAAAGATTTCGTATCAAGATATGACAAAGTTTTGAGTAAAGCCTAGTTTATATTAGGTACCTATCTATACTTACATAGCCGCGTAGGTGTTATTATTCTTTTCTATACAAGACAGAAGGGAAGAAAGTTGTTATATCAATGTAGATAGTTAATGAGCATTACCCATGCGAACGTACCTACTTTCAGAAATCATAAAATATGAAGTGAAATCAAGCGTATATTATAAGGAATAGATAGATGAAATAAAAAATATGTATATATATCCTGGTGAGATAGAAGGCAGCGAAAAACATAAGTAGGTAAACGTCAATTTATTTATTTTCTTATTCAATTTCTTTATATTAATAGTGGCCTGGCAGATATGAATACCTACCTATATATTTTTTTCATGAATACTGTTATTTCTAGGACAAGTTTTAAACAATTTAAAATTAATCTTTCAATCCAAACACATACCTACTCGAGAAGTGGTTAGTAGAAATTAATTTTCATAGTTGTATATATGACAGTGCTAATCTCGAGTAGGTATGTGTTTGGATTGAAAGATTAATTTTAAATTGTTTAAAACTTGTCCTAGAAATAACAGTATTCATGAAAAAAATATATAGGTAGGTATTCTAAACTTTTCCGGAATCTGTCCCAATAATCACGTCATAATTTGTATAAAAAACTTATTGAATCTTCGCCATCGTCAGTGGTTATTACTTTAAACATATGCATGAGGATAACATTACAATAGAACACAATAGCCTTGATATCAACAAAATCGATCAGCCGCCCCTCGTAACACATGTCGATATCGCTTCAGGCATTCGTTCCTAAAAAGACCGCAAACATCAAATTGTAGCTCGAATAGCACACGCGACTACGAAAAAACTACTAAAAAGTTCGCTGTAGAAAAAATAGTCTGTATTTTTATTATAGTCATGGCATTTTAATCTGACGATATTAATTTTGTATGCCATATTAACTAATTTCGAAACATTTGATTCAGTTTCAGCGTAATGATGATTAATCTTATGTTTTAATGTAAGCACATTAGTCGTACATTTCCTTTTAATTTTCATACATATTGCCATTTTCATACATACCTACCTACAATTCTGCATGCTATTTTAGCAATTAAATAAGCACCACCTAAGTTATATTTCTAGCCACATCAGTCTCAAACATATAAGTAGGTAATACCAGTAAATTGTGATTATTTTCTTCCTCAGAATTGCAAAAGAAATATATGTTAATGGAATATTTTAGCGTAGAAATATTATCCTTACATAAAATTAAATTCACTTGACGCATCACGGTCTAGAAGTAGAGATAGTACGGATTACAATACACAAGGACATGATAATCTACCGAAAGGTGTTCGTTGTTGATAATTAATATTTAGGATCGTAGGCGCCCTGCGGCGAAAGCGACCGCTTTATTCTCCGCCGCCCATACATGCCGTTTGTCATGTTAGCACACCAAAAGGTGTGAATTGACTTTTTTATTGTAACACTAATGACAATTGAAGAAAATATTGTTTTTGTTCTCTCGAACCCGATCAGTGGCGATTAGGTTTTTTGTTGAGTTGAAAAAGTTTCTTTGTGTGAAAGTTTATTAGTCGCCCGCGTAGAACCCTTTATATTGGGCAAATCAGTTTAGATATGCTTTAACAATTTTGACCACAATTAACCAGCGATAGACTTTCCACATGTCATGTGATTGTAAACAAATGGTCACGGAGTCACATTTCAAAATTCATTTAGCCGTTTCGAGCCTAATTTAATGTCTTACCAGATCTATCATGGCGCCTTATATCACAAAAGGGGTAGGGAGTGAAAATCTTATTTTTATAAATAACTAGCTGATTGCCCGCTACTTCGTACTCGTTGTAGTAGGAGCGTGATGTTAAATAGCCTATAACCTTCCTCAAGAATCAATTGCAAAAATATATTTTCAAATTGGTCCAGTAATTTTTGAATCTATGGAACACGAGCAAACAAACAAATATTAATTTTTATATATTTCCTATATCATAATTTCTGTGACCTTAATGAGGTATCTACCTATTGTTTTGGTTAATATTTTGACAGTAGGTACAGTAATTTACGATGTCCAACCAAAACAAATAAATAATACGTTACAAATGATTTACCATCGCCGAAATGGAACTACTGAAGGAAACACTCACTGAAAAAGTGGAAGACTATAGCCATAGCTATAAACTAACTTACCTATCGTAGATATTTATAACCATCTTTGGGTAGGTAATATAGTTTGTATGAAAACTCTTCAATCGTAAAAATACCTACACTTATTTTAATTTTTTATTTCAAATTTCTTCGTACAATAGGTAAGGAAGGGCACTCCAACGTAACGCTGTGTATAAAATCGAGTCAAATCACGTTAGCTTGAGAAAGCTTTCAGAAAACACCCCTCTTGAGACGGCTGAACAATGAATAGCAATCATAAACAATGTCTTGCCATTTTTCCTTTACAATTGAAGAATGCAACTTCTTAATGCTGTGAATAAATTATACTTAAAAGAAATACGAACAATTATTTCTATTGTGTTAGATCTTTATTTTTAACTTACTTATAGTAGTAATGTGGTCATTATAATTGTTTTGGAATCTTAATCACACTCTTTACAAAACTGTTAGTTTTGCGTACGATGGCGATTTAACTGTCATATATTTTTTTTAGATTAATATCAAGACTTATCTTTTCATTTACAAAAGGACAATTTTGTCTGTAAAATAAATATTGAATACGTTTCTTTAGATTTTGTTAAACTATAAAAATATATAGAAAGATTAGAGATCGTTTCACTTTTAATAATAACTAAAATTATAACAGTTAAAATTTTACAGTAGTACTACCCATTGTACGTATCTACTTGTTCAAGTAGGTACAAAACATTAAGGCAAGTTCCTGTGATTATATAGAAAATGTTAAACAATAGCACTATTATATTAAAAATTTACTGTTTTATACTAACCTAACCATACTTCCTTTGATTTCATAAGGTATCTATATAATGGATTGCTTACCTTGTATTGAATATAAGTTTAGGTTTGGTTCTTAGACCAATAGTTAAGGGCCGTTGGTCGAGGTCATCTTATAACTGTCAAAAATATGGCAAATCTCAGTTAATCCCAGAAAAAATACAAATATATTTATACAACATTTTCATTAAGACTTCTAAATAGCCATAGTTTTTAAAATGCAATAGTAATGTTTGTTTTAAAAACTACGCCTATTTAAACCCCTTAATAATAGAAATATGGCTTAATCTCATTTAAAATAATACTATCAGCAATTTGAGCTGAAAATGTTGTTTATATAAACTTATTTTTCTAGGATTAATTGAGATCTGCCATAATTTTGACAGATATAAGATGGCCGACAGCCACAGACCCATATTATTCTATACCTACTAATATTGTAAATGCGAAAGTGTTTGTTTCCCACCTTATATGCCATATTAATTTTGAAATCACAGACACACACTTCAATTTTATTTATATTTGTAGATGCATACACAGTGCACACACACCTTCACGGACTTTGTACCTTGTGGTGTGGCTAGAGACACCGGTAACAGTGTCCACTATTTGCCAATTGTCCTATATTTGTAGATACAAAATACCTCTGATCAACATAAGTTGGTATGCATGACAGGTAACAAAAAT
Source organism: Nemapogon koenigi (assembly GCA_963924495.1). Classification (NCBI taxonomy): domain Eukaryota; kingdom Metazoa; phylum Arthropoda; class Insecta; order Lepidoptera; family Tineidae; genus Nemapogon; species Nemapogon koenigi. The sequence continues at coordinate 4,210,736 of OZ004630.1, read as the reverse complement.
AAACTATAGGATTAAAAAAAGTAGCCTATATCCTTCCCTAGGGTTCAAGCTTTCTCCGTATACAATTTCATCAAAATCGGTTCAGTGGTTTAGCCATGAAAGCCTAACAAACAGACAGAGTTACTTTCGCATTTATAATATTAGTATGGATAGTAGGTACTATACTATATTCGTATTGTAATAATTGGAATATTATTTCTTCATTTTTTATCAGTCAGACCATCATATAATGAACAGAGTGTATGTACCTACCCGTTATTTAGTAAACATCAACTATGTTTTACAAGTGTAAAATAAATTAATGGCTAAGTTAAAAAAAGATATGGGCAGGTCGGGAGCGTGAGCTATTAATGCTGCTTTGATGATAAGATCATCCGACAAACTCGATTACTTCAAAACACACCATCACCGGCTTTGCAACACTATGGTAACTGTGTCCACATTTATCGAGTTACTTATACCATGTATGTACCTAGGTATAAAAAAAGTAATCATAAGGTTAATTTAATTTATATCAATTCAACGAGGTAGGCCTCACTCTGATGGTTTATGTCAATCATATCGTTTCATGTCTTCTATCAATGTTAAAGAAAAAGATGGAGCATCATCATTGGAGATCAATTTCGTGAAAATTTGCGAAGTGAGACCTACCTGCTAAACTTAGAATAAATATTCGAGTGCGCTGTTATATAAATGCGAAAGTAGGTATTTGTCCTTCTATCACAAAAAAACAGAGCAACAGATTTTTTCGTTCATAACATTTATTTCAATTTTACAATTTGGTTATAAACATAATTTTAAATAAGTAACTAAAACTAATTATAAATAAAACTTGATAACTGAGAAAAAAATTAAGAAGAAAACAAATAACAAAATATAGTTTAACAATTTAACATAATATGTAGAGTTCCTCTTAACTTGTCTTGCGGCATGGTTAATTAAATTAAATTAAGTTCTTATGTAAATTTTCCACGGGCGAAGCCAGAGCGGAGAGCTAGTGGGTGTAATATAAACTGAATGTACAAACAACCCTTTTCATTTCGATTCGATACCATTGCTTTACTCTGTTTTCATACTATGTTGTGATAATCTTAGTTACTAGATCTAAAGAAATTAGAAACTGCCGGCTCATAATCTTGACTAAGTCGAAGTTAATTAGTTTTCGGTACAAACGAGGAGGCTTTGGCGGATCCATCATAAATATTATCAACGCGGCCGGGTTCATCTTGTTCTATTTCTACCATTAGGGTTAGTTCCGAATAGCGCACCCTTTATTTAAATATTTTTTCGTTATTAATGACATAATATTGAATTTATTGAAATGAACCATGAACATTATGAGCGCGCCATAGACTTACCCCCTTATTCATAAACGTTTATTAGCAACGTTTTTGTTAAAATGTGTTTTGTTTCTTTCTATTATTAGTAAAGACAGGTTTGTTAGAGAGTGACAAAACATATTTTAACAAAAACGTTGCTAATAAACGTTTATGAATAAAGGCCTTAAAGTATTTTAACATTTTATGAAGGTAATGTTTGAGGCACACAATGCGACGTGGCATGTGGTAAATAGTGTATAGTGTGATGTATAGTGTACCTAAAGAAGACGAAAGATGTACGCCAGTGGCTGACAATCTTCTCTGCCTACCTCTACTGAGATTACGAGTCGTGATTATAAATTTTATTTAGAACTCATTACCACCAAAAAGGATTTTAACTAACTTTATTTAAGGAGACACCTCATAACTTTTGTCCCATACAAATGACATGCTTCACGACTTCTTAAATAACGCGATAACTATATGTCTTAGTTTCGAAATTAATTAGCTCTCGTAAGATTTGTAAAGTATTTGACACAGTGTGAATTAAAAAAAACATGAATATCGGTTACACCTAAGTATTATGAAGCCCTGAAAATAATCAATTTCATGCGAATTTTCAACCGAATTTGCGACTCGAGTTCTCTCAATATATTTACTAATGTACAATTGTCTCGTATTTATCCTATAGATAATTTCACATACTTTATGAAAACATTAACTACAACTTGCTATGTCTAATAGTTTTTGTATAATACTGGCAAATGTCCGTTTTGTGTATTTTCGAAAGACCGGTTTTTTGTGTTTCTGGTACGTGAATCTAGGCCTATCTTAACTTATCCTTGGTTATTTTATCGATTTTTAAATCGAAATCGATTGCAACCTATATGCAAAAATGAGTTTGATGATGATGAGTTCGCTCAACCTGCACTACCATGAAAAATGAGCAACGGTCAAATTGGAACTGACCTTCAGATTTGAATATGGAACGCTCAGACGCGTCGGCGCAACTACGGGAATCATTTATGTATGAGAGAGATGGGTTACATGTTACATCCAAATGTTTATAGCCCAGTTGTTTAGCTTTTTTTGGCTGTATTTCAAATATTGTTTTAATTGATTGCTGCCAGACCATTTGGCGGCATGATGCGCTAGCTAATTATAGGGGGTTCCTTAGATCGAGTATTTTACGTTTGTGTTTATGATGCAGATGGATAATTTATAGTGTTGCCTGTCGGCGTAGTGACAGCTACTATTATCTAGAAAGGTGTTGGTTATTATAATAGCTGATTTGATTACATCTATGGTTGCTTAATATGTTGTACAGAAGTTCTTTATACCATCACGGACTTTATACTTTGTGACGTGGCATGACTATGTCAACATTTAGCGAGTTAGATTTAATGGGCATAGAGCTGTTACTTCTTTTTGTAGACTATAAATTATACTGTGCAAATACTTCGCACCGTTAGTGGTGTTGTTGTCATAGTTCAACTGATCTGAACCGATGATGTTTGTTTATTTTTCGTCATTAGAGGGAAAATTTATCTTCAAAATGGTGTATCAAACATTAACTTTTATACAGTACCAAGGGAAATATTTGATACCGACATTTAAGAAATAATATATTACCTATTGGAATTTTGATGAAATAATAAATAAAAAAAAATGAAATAAAAAAATGTGATGCAAGAATTCCTATTGAGATCAAAGGAAACATATTATTATACAAAAGAACCCGTAAAGAAAAAAAAAAAAAAAAAAAAAAAAAAGCAGTAAGCCCAGCATTACGTTATGGATCCGAATGTTGACCCACGCGGAAATCTGATGAGCACTAACTCCATGTGATTGAGATGAGGATGCTCAGATGGTCCGGGGAAGGTAAAGTCAGAAACGAGCATATTCAAGAAACATTCAAAGTTGGAATAGTTATTTGTTCTACAAGTGAGCAAAGTTATTTTTTCCTGAAAGTGCTGACTTTATATCACGAACTAGCGAAGTAGTCTAGAATTGAATCACGAGCGTAGCGAGAAAATCGCTTTTTGCTGCGAGTTTTTACGCACCAAAAGCCCCCTTTGCTGGAGAGGTGAAAAGATCTTTGACAACATTTTAGAAAGCCGCCTCCGGTGGCTATGTATCGCGAGAAGGCCCATGCAAAGGTCTGATATGGAATAGAAGACCCGAAAACTACATACGGACAAGCGCACAGAATGACATATTAAGACTAGGAGGACCGACCCCAAAAGATAAAAATAAGGCACAGAAGAAGAAGAAAAAATTTAAAGTACCTTTTCATTTCTATTCTTCGTTATAAGTTATCTAGAAAACAATCTAAAACCCAAACATCCTGTAGTTTAAAAAATACAAGAGAAGTTTGGGGTTAAAAACCAAATAAGGTCATCGCAGATCATCAAGTCCACAAGGTGGCCTCCTGTCGTTAATCTTAGAGCTAATGTTTAAAATTTTATTGTGTCGCTGTCATACGGCCGGCAGACCGCACCGACCGTAGCGAATCCAGTGACAATTAACCCTAACTTAACCACGGTTTCAAATAAAATACTCTTGTAACTCACAATGTACAATTCTAAATGCTGATGTATAAGGAAATGGAACCGCGATAAAACTGTAAATACAATTTTCTTTTATGACAGGCGGTTCGTGTGAAATACAGTCTTCGGGACTTTAATTTCTTTGCCTTTGATGACATTAACGTTTAATATTCTATTAAAGTGTTTGATGGTTTAGGTTCCTTGTGGGAATTAAAATGTACCAAATTAGATTAAAGAAAATATCCTATTACGTAGGCTTCATTCCAGATATATTGGCATAGGTAGAATGTTGTCACATGTGCGCGCTAGACATACCAAAACGTCTTATATATGAACGAATATTATGCGATTACACCTACCGACCTTCCTCAAGAGCCTGGGATTTTTAAAAATAATATTATAGGTAATTTAAAGTACTTAGGTACGTTGTGCATCTTTCCACCGCCAATGAATTTCTTGCTAACTTTCTACTTATTTCGTTCCACTAAATAAAGAAACAAACAATCAAATATAACATCACATAGCTAGAGAGAATTAATATAATTCTATATTATTAAAAAATGACAATGAACCTTTGTATCAGATCTATCGTATTCGACAAGAGGCTTCATATACAAACGAAATTAAAAACCACATGAGTAATGCCCCCTACAGAGATTTGTAACCAACATAATTCTATCGCTGTATTAGTCAAGCACTATTTACTTACCACGATTCACTCCATTAAGTCACTGAATAAACTCATTAAAAATGAATAAGAGAGCCTGCCGAAAGGATCCTTTCAAACGATATTAAACCACATTATCCGCGTTTATTCCCGTCTTGATTAGGGCCGTATCATTTAGTCCTGAACTTTAATTATGATTAGCTTATGTAAACTGAACTCAAAGTTGTAAGAATAAGGTGTATTTTACTATAAAGGATTATAGCAAGCGGCGCCTTTGAGGACAGGAGATGAAAAGCGCCGCTACCATTTATCATTGACAAACACAATTGTTTGGGACGTGTTGCTTGAGATATTGGTGGGCAAACAAACTGCATTCCTGAATCTTGTAGTCAATTTTATTCCAATGATATTAGAAGGTACACATAATTAGAGAGAAAAATCCGTAAATTATTCATTTCCGTTCTAAAAATGTTATATCCATAACGAAATAAGAACTTATTGTATTGCAGAAAATCAATGGTTTGTTTATTTATTTATTCTTTCGATTTTTGGACCATAGCTCTTTGCCTTTCCCAAGGAATAAAATGGCCTTTATTTTAATTATGCTATGGTATAGCCAAGTATGTAGGTAGGTACTAGTTCAATCTCAGCACTCCTATAAATAGGTACCTGCAGTATTTTTTGTCAAATATTTATTTTAAATAAGCACCATATTTTTTTGCGATTGTTTTATATTTTCTTCCAATATCAATACATGTCATGATACCTACCTGTTCTCTTTTTTCTCAAAAAGTGCAATAAAAATAGTCAAACATATTTTATACTGCAAATGCTTGATACCATGATTGAGCTAGATCAGTGGTTCCTAACCTTTTCAATCTTGATACCCCTATGGCCTATTAGGAAAATTTATTTTACCCCCCTCTAAAAATGTTATCAAAGAAAACAATGATGTATTGTATATGCTAATACAAAATCTTTAATAATAATATTAAAATGCACAAAAATGATTATTTTTAAATTGTTAATTATAAAATTTATTATTTATCAATTCCCAGCCTTAGTTATAACCCCCGCACAATAGCTGTTTTACCCCCGCGGGGGTAATTACCCCCAGGTTAGGAACCCAGGAGCTAGATCATGCCTATAGATGTCCTTGGATTTTTTATTTAAGTAGGTACTTGCCAGATAAATAATCTCAATAATTTTGCCTTAATTACTGACAGATTATGTTTCTTTGCAAGGTGTAGACAAGAAAGAAAGATCAGGGAAGGAGTAAGGAATGCCCCGCCCTAGATTGCGCGGGCCAATGGCGTCCGAGCACCTTTGGAGCATCCGTCGCTAATTTATTGTGTAAGTATACAACCAGGTGCAACCATCGATTGTCTGCAATGAACGAGCCCTAAATTGGATAACAATGTTAAATTGAAATCAAAATGTCTGATGGCATTCGATATATTTGTGAGCGATATTTATTACAATCAAACTACCCTATCAGTCTTACCTCAGTTACTGAAAGGCTTGTCAAACATTAGAGATTAGTTATTTTTTTTTGTAAGACAAGCAATTCTATGAGTTGCAATAGCTTGCAACAAGAACCCCAATCGTTACATGTAGAGATTGGACCCAGGGCCCAGGGCAATAAGTTGTATTAGGCTGGGCACAAATAATAATAATTCCACCAAAAACACTTCATGTAAAATAGGTTGCCAAGACTCACAAGCTCATATACCTAACGCTTTCACTGTTAAAAAGTTATCAGATCTTATGAACAGCCAAGCCTCTACAAGGCCTAACTCTACAAACCCTACATCTTGGTCAAAAAGTATGGCTTTTAGCCTTTGAGTATATACCAAAGGAGGCGCCAAGCGAAAAGTTACCGAACACATTTTTCTGCCACTTTTGGCGGGAGGGGAGGTAGACGCCTAGTACTAGCCCCTGTACCACTGTAATTTTCTGTCGTATTATTGTCGAAATTGATTTTACGTTATATGATGATTATGCTAAAATACAAACATAATAATTATAAATAATGATTGGAAACACTATGTTCCCGCAAGTTTGGCGTTCTAGATCAGATTTCCCATTTAAAACATCACAATTAACTATTTTCCTAGAGCTCTGTCTTGCGACACAAAACGATACCAACGAAATCTAAGGTAACTTATTACTGCGCACCTGGTCAGTATAACTGGTCAAAGGGGAAAAAATTGGCGAAAGGGGGAGTTCGTCTATGGCCCCTCCATAGGCTTAGTACTCTATGCTTTTAGCATATCCCACTCTCTTCTACAATATATATACATACATATACAAGAACTGCTAATTTCACCTTTCTAGGACTTCTTATTTCGTCTCCTTCTAACAAATCTGCAATTCATTATGATAGACGGAGACGAAACACAGTTTAGTTACTACGTCGCTACTTCGAGTTTATTAATAAGAGTGTAGTGGTTTAGGCTGTGCGTTGATTGTCAGTTAGTAAGCGACACGACAGTTTTATATATTTGCATATAAAAAAAACTAATGATTTCTACAGCTGCAATGATTAGAGTAACAGCTGAAAATATTGGAGAAATCCAAACAATAAAGGGTAATGGCAAATTTTGCATTTCTAAAGCCCAAAATCACATAATCGATTTTTCAAGGCTTGTAAATCGTGATGAAGAAAGTTAAAGTCTATTCCTTTATATGTCGAAAAGAAGGATAGGTATACATAAATGTTTCCTTATATGTATTTATATTAGATAATTCTTTTGTATGTCTCACTGCTACGGCTAAACCGACTTTAATGATTATTTTTGTGTGTAGATTCATAATTGGACTTAGTAGGTGGCGCTGCAATCGGGTTCTAGGAAGTTCTTTTTTCATACGGGGAAGCCGGGGCGGATAGCTACTACCTTATGAAAACCATATTCAATAAACTTCGGGTTATGTTTCAATAGTCTTTCTTGGTGCAAGTATCAAGGTACTTACAACGGTATCCTCTCAAATGCTCTAAAAAATATATATAATTTCAGAAGCTATAATAGTAATAGTAAAATAGTAAGCTCGAATAGTGCTAAAACAGAGCGCGATCCGAGCGAGCGAAGCGAGCGTTCCGCGGTAGCGGACGGCGAAGCGCCAGAAACTCAAAACTAGCGAAACAACCATCACTTGTTGATAATGGATTTGGAAAAAGCTTATGTTAATACTCAGGCTATATCTGTGCAAAAAAAAATAATTTATACGTTGCTCTGTTTTGATTTCAAAGAAGGACATTTATATAATAAATATTTCGCAAATAAATTGGAAAAAATATAACAAATTAATCATTAGATAATTAAATGTTATAAAAATTATAAAAAATATAGCAAATTATATACACACATCAAAAAAGTCTAGGGATCAAACATATTTTCAATCATTTTTTGTAATCTACAAATAAATAAAATGAAGTATTTTATATCACTAGAAAGGTAATTTTATGGTTATTTAAAAATCACAATTAAGAATAGAAGAGAAAAAAATAGTAAGGGAAACAAAAATTATGTAAAAAAATAAATTAAGTGGTGTTAATTATAAAATTAAAAAAAACAACAAGAAACATAGTTTGAAAAACTAAATTATATTCAAATTAATAGTCTGTCGGACCTCCTAAAGTATTAATTACCGCTCTACATCGTCTTCCCATGCTTAATATAATATTGTTAATGTTGTCCTGTAGGATCATGTTCCAAATTCTAGAAAGATGTAGAAAAAGGTCTTTCCAGTGCGTAAATTTTCAGGCATCTCACTAAAAGCTCTTCGTACGAGATGATCCCATACGTGCTGAATGGGATTCATGTCAGGCAGGAGACTGCGCTGGCCACGGTAACAACGACACGTCGTTCGCCCTAAATACATTAATGACCAACCGTGCAGTGTGCGCGCGAGCATTATATTGCATGAAAAGAAAATCTTCACCGATTTGCAGTCGGTGCGGAATCACAACAGGTCGGACCACCATGTCGTGGTATTTTAGAGCACTCAAATTACCACGTATCCAAACGAGGTCCGGTCTTGCACCGAAGCGGATATCGGCCTAAATCATTATTGTACCGCCTTGATAAGGGTGAACTTCCTGGGTATGCAGAAGTCGGCTGTTACGTCCAGGAAATCGCCAAATACGTACTCTCCTGGAATCCGGATGAAACCCGAAGCGAGATTCGTCAGAAAACATGACACGTGCCCAGTGATTATTGTTCCAATGAAAATGTTCACGAGCCCATGCTAATCGTCTCCCTCGATTTCCTCGGCGTAGAGCTGGGACTCTTAAAGGTCTACGAGCGTGAAGATTAACTTTATGTGGCCTGATCCTAACAGTTTGGTCACTAATAACCAGCTGGTGTTGCAACCGTAGCCTGTCCACGAGTTGGCGAGCTGTGATATTGCTCTGCCTTCTAGCAGCACTTTGTAAAAAACGGTTTTCTCTTTGTGTCGTTACCCTATATCTTCCTCGGTGTCGTTTGGCCACTTCTCCATTAAGACGATACCGTGTCCAGAGTCTGGATATCACGCTTTGCTGGGTTTCTATGGCCATCGCAACGTCGCGTTGAGTGCGTCCGGTTTCCAGCATTCCCAGGGCACGAAGCATCTCGTTGCGATATAAATGAGAGCGAGGAATTGTGCACACACAATGTTTAAAAAGAGCAGCGTAAAGTTTTTTGTTTCCAGGAAAAATTAACAAAATTTCTTAAATATCAAACATAATCAAACTGACTTGCGATTTGCTTGCGAAACGAAATTCTTATTTTCCTCCCTTAACTGTTTAAGTAAAACTTTATTTTTTATTTTATTTTAAATTTCGAACATTATGTATTTAACCTACATGCATACTATTTACATGCCAGTAGGTACTATTTTCTATAAAAAATTAAAAAAAAATTATAAAAGTTTGATCCGTAGACTTTTTTGATGTGTGTATTAGATCATTTAATGTTATATATTTTAATAATAGTGATTTTGAAAATTACGGATATCGATTTTAGACAAAAGAAAAAATATAGCAAATAAATAATAAATTATTGAATGTAATTTTATATATTTTGATAATAGTGATTTTAAAAATTTCAGAAATCTATTTTAGGGTAAAAAAAATTATAGCAAATGAATAATTATATAATTTAATTTTATATATTTTGATAATAGTGATTTTGAAAATTACGGAAATTGATTTTAGGTTTAAAAAAAATTATAGCAAATGAATAATTAAATAATTTAATTTCATATATTTTGATAATAGTGATTTTTGAAAATTACAGAAATTGATTTTAGGTTTAAAAAAAATAATAGCAAATGAATAATTATAGAACGTAATTTTATATATCTTATGTACTTATATATTCTAAAATGACGTTATGACTTGCACTGCACATGATGCCACTTAAAACGTTTTGTTCTTGTTTATTTTTTAACGACTTCAAAAAAAAGACGTTACTCAATTCGACCGTTTTCCTCCAGTTTTAGGTGTAAATCTTACGTTTATAACCAATGATATACTATATAAACTGAGGTAGATTCGTGATTGACGCTCAAGCTATAGCAAGGCAAATGAGAGGTAAGTGTCCCACTATAAATTTGGTCGCGCACAGTCACGCACAATCCTACGACTAGTGTACATGTCTCTCTTGAGTAGAATAATCCGCAAAAACATCAAGAAAAATTACATTTTGTGTGTTCCGCTTTTGCAGAAATTATACTGCAACTGTAAAGGATACAAATGATATCTCATTTCATTGGTAAGTACAGAAATTTTATAATTATGGACATAACAATATTTTATTAATAATAATGCGCTGTTGCCAGTTCGCCGCTTGCCTGAGCGAGACGAAAGATGGATTTTGTATGAGTGATAGAGAAGACAAAACGAAATGGCCGCGACAGACTCAGCGACTGATTATGGGGATGGTTGGTAATATCGGACCTGTCAATAAATTACATGAACCTATTTAAAAAAAAATATTTTATTAAATGTACGGAAAATGTATATACATAATTATATTTACATTATTATAAATTTATATATTATATTATTGTTGTATGTATAGTATTATGATCTTATATATTAATACCTACATATTTATTTTATCTTTTAGTCTCCCTATAAGCGGATTAATAAGAGAAAAATGGATAGAGATAATCAGAACCCAAAGACGAGAATATGATTGGTTGCCAAGTTTTTACTCTAAGATTTAGACGTATGGTGCAACGATACAACCAGCAGTTTTGCGAAGTGGACAATTTTCACATTCTTTGTATATATTTAGGAAAAATATCTGTAACATTCTAAATAGTAGTTAATTGTAGTAAACTTTTTTTTGTATTATTTGTTATTTCTATATTTTTTGGAATTTGCATAAAAATATCCTGTTTTGAATGTATGTATAAACAATACGTTTGTATAAACAAACGTCACTGACTATATGACAGTTATTTTTTAAATATGTATCTATGTTGTAGTAATCTTTGTTGTATAGTTGTTTGTTGTCCAGAATAAAAAAAATTAAAAAAAATTTAAAGACTTAATTTTAAATTACACTACATAATACATAATAAAGTAGCATACTAATATCCTATACCAAGCCATAATCTACCTCTATGCTAAATTTCATTTAGAACTGTTCAGCCGTTTGAGCGTGATTGAAAGACAAATGGTCTATTTGTTGTAAAGTCATTGATTATTACATTATATTTATTAGTAAAAGTTTTTTAATTACATATTGTATATTTTATTATTCCAAAAATATTTCTAAGTAAAATATTGAGTGTTCCATTTAGACAATCTTCCCCTAGTTCCTCCGGAGAAGGTCACGCGTCGATGACGTGTCGCAATTTAAAACATATATTTATCTCTTTTTAACAAATGGATTTCGGTATTGAGCTGTGTTTCTCTATCCCTTTCATCGCTTGAATATATAAACGTAAGTAATTAATAGGTCGCTATAGTATTGTTCAAGCTGTTTATTATCTGCATTTAGTATGGGTATAACTTCTACTTACAGTACGTCATTGTTTATAACCATGAAAGTTTATTTAAATCGCTTGAGAACGAAATCTTTAACACATTTACAACTTAATTAAAATGTACAATAATAAATCATTACAATAAAATATATCTACAATGCTAAAAATTATATTTACAAATAAACCTATAAATAAAAAAAATCATCAAGATTCAACCGTATATATTTTTTTTTATGTGTGTTCGCGGATAACTTCGTCGTTTATGAACCGATTTTGATGATTTCTTTTTTAATCGACAGATAATTCTTCCGGATTGGTCCCATTTTTATGTCATAAAAATTGGTTCATTAGTTTTTCAGTAATTTTGAAAAAACTGACTTTATACAGTAAATTATCAGTATCTCGATGAAATATGTACCGATTTTGACGACTTATTCTTTTAAGGATATAATAATTTTTCGACATTATCTCACAGACATGACGAAAATCGGTTCAGTAGTTTTTCAGAAATTCAGTAATTTGTCTCTGTTTACGGCTGAAAATTATGTATCAGAGAAAAGCCTTAGCAACGGTTGCTATTGACACGAAGTTGTAAATTTTTGTATCGACGGTGGTCTAACGGCTAAAGGTATGGTATGGTATGGTGCAGCTAATGATGCGAATGATTCAAATCCCATCCACAGCAATTTTTTTTTATTTTTCCATTATTTTTTTTTATTTGCGTTATTATTTGTCTCTCAGGGCAGAAAAATCACTTAAAAGCGAAAAATAAATTAACTTTTAAAAAAAGTGTACCGACTTCAATTTGCACTGAAAAGTAAGAAATAATAAATATTTCGTCGTAGAATTTGAAGACGGTTGGTGCCAAATTAAAAACAACTTACTTCCCAAATTCACTAAACTAGACAATTCATTAGGAACCTACGATCATCAGTACAAACAAACATATATAATATTGAACAGATATTTATCTTCTTAGATGTTTACTTAATTTTGTATCCTAATTTGGCCCCAACCGTCTTCAAATTCTACGACGAAATATTTATTATTTCTTACTTTTCAGTGCAAATTGAAGTCGGTACACTTTTTTTTAAAAGTTAATTTATTAAATATTTTCTACTAGAATTGGTCTGAAAGTAATACTGTCATTTATTGTGTAAAGAAGGCTAGTTTATTATTAAATCAAACGGATTTTTGTCGCTCATGAAAACCTAAATTCTTGGCACTTGAAATCTCAGCTTTCTGTAGGTAGTAGGTAATCTGATGATACTTTCAAAATGTCGAACTAAAAGAAAACTTCGAAAATGAATGAGCGAACGAACGAACGATTGAATTTGATATGATCTACTATTAAATTTGGTAGATAAAACTACATCGCGTCGCGTGGTCTGCGCTAAATATTGACACAGGTAGCAGCTGCCCTAAGAACTTGCTCAGAAACCCAAATAATAATTATCCTTCCCTTAGCACCTCCGTCGGTGTTCAAACAGAAAAAAAGAAGCATGCTCTCGAACGGCTCGCTCGCAAACTCATATATACCTACCCTATAATTTGGAAATTATTATCTAACACATTGTGCCTTTCTGGTTATCCGCCGGTCAATTTGCCGTTTTTATGGCTCCCACAGTCCTCCGCTCTCTAATTATGCCCGCCACGATCTCGCCCTGAGGCGTGATAACGACGTTCGTAATACATTATCTAAATCATTCCTTATAGCTAAGCTAATAAGGTTGAAAATAAACGTCCGCTTAGTTGTTTGACTTGAAACGCATTCATGAGAAAATGTGTTTGAACTGAGAGCTCGCTCGCGTGAAGTCTATTTGTTTTGAGACTCCGTAACAGTTGTTTTAATTATTTCTTAAGGAAAATTATAAATGTTTAACTCGTTCTCTAGATGACTATAATTTAAATTCTTTGGTATAAATTGTGAGACGACGCGCGGCCTCGACAGATCTCTGCTAGTAATAGCAGTTTACTTTACTTGGCTAAAGATTATAATTACAAATAGGTTCAATTAGCTAACTATGATTAAAAATACATTTGAAAGAGCTTTTGTTTTGTCAATCTTCAACATAAAGTTTTCATAACATTATTTTATTCATCTATCTATATCATCACGCCTTTTATCCCAAGAGGGGTAGGCAGAGACAATCGAATGCCATTTGCTACGATCCTGACATACCTCTTTCGCTTCTTTTATATTCATCATACCTTTCATACATGCAACATTTCCATCGATCAATATATTTTTTAAATGTTCAATAAAAGTACACCTAGGTCGTCCTCTGCCAGCATTTCCTTTCACTTCAGCCATATAAACCTTTTTTAGTTAATCTTTCATCCTTCATTCTTTCAACGTGTCCAAACCAGCGTAAACTACTTTTCTTCATTTTAGTGACAACATCATCTCTAATGACAACGTTCCGGATGCGGTCAATGCGCTTTATATCATACAATATTATTCTAAAAGCATTTAAAGAGATTCTTATGAAGAACACGAAGTTATTGCGGACAGTAGGGATTTAATAATTAGATAAAGCGACAGATTTCCCACCTGGCCTGTTTAATATGGACAACTTGCTAAACGCTTAAAATCTCCGTCTACAAGGCAAGGTACGCCTACATTACATAAGATATTAATCGACTATAAATTCAAAGATTGTAATCATTGATCTGATTTTAAAAACAAAACTGCTACCTTGGTGTACATAATACATCATATTACAAAGAGAGGTGTGTAATTGTGCATGAAAGAAAATTCAATTTATCAGTGGGAACAATTAATAAAATTAATTTGTTTCTTGATTGCAATAGTTAGAATTGTACAAAAGGAGGCCGCTCTCCAATCATTAATCATATTAATTAAGACGAGCAATAATAACCGCTTTTGTTCACGATTCCTTCTCGATAAAGCAGTGTTTCATTTTACTAATATCTCGACTTACATTTTCTAATAGGTAGGTACCTACTCTTTTGAGAGAAAGTAGAAAATAATAATAAGCTTTTTCAAATTAATTAATCTAATAATCCTTTTGAATCGTCTTATAGCGACATAAAAATTACTTCAAAGAAATATATTTTAAAGTTTTGGGGGCCCTTTGCCCTTTACCCCGGCTTCGCCCGTGGATAGCATATTAGCTTTCATCCCCTATGTCTTGAGTTCATACAAAAAATCCATAGAATAAAGAACTTTCAGTTTTTCCCGAAGTTTCCATTTTTCCGGGCGAATTTTCAAATTTTTCTTTCCCTAAAAACCTTATACAGACTATTTACGATCATTTAAAAAATTTGTTAGCCAAATCGGTCAAGCCGTTCTCAAGTGATGGGCTTATCAACGAACAGCATATAATTTTTTTATATCGATTAAAATGTGTTAGAATCTTCGTAAAAAAAATAGCAAATAAATAATTGTAATCTAAAATAATATAATGTCTGTAATTTGCAACAACTGGTTAAAGGTCATAAGACATGTCACAATGTCAGTTAAAAAATATCTATTTGCAATTCATATTAAAATTAGGTAGTTAAACATATCTCTATACAATAAGTGAACAGACGTGTGTCTATCAAAATAATTCTATTTTATATTCAACTAATAACCTGTTTTTTTTGAATTGATACTTGTATATGTATATCTGTCTGTCTGTGCCTTGTAGACTCAAAAACTACCGGCCCGTTTTTGATACGGTTTTCACTAATATAATACCTATACAATTATAGATTCATTCACGAGGAATGTTTGTATGCATATAACATCACGCTACATCTTTTGGGAGCCGAGCATTAACCAATAATGGCAATGTTTCTTAAATTGTTGCATAATTTTGCAAAAAAGTAAGTTTATACAATATTTTTGGATAACGTCACTGACCATATAACTGTTATTTTTTTAAATATGTATCTATGTTGTAGTAATGTTTGTTGCATGGTTGTTTGTTGTCCAGAATTAAAATTAAAATTCCACGAGTGAAGCTGGAGAGGTGGAGTTAGCTTAATATACTTAATAAAAATTAGAAAAACGACATCGTTTCGTCAAACAACTGTTAAATAAAGTGTAAAAAATGGTTTGAGGTTTCCAAAATTGACACGAAACGATATCGTTTTGCTAGCCCCACGCTAGCTAAAGTATAAGTGTCTATGAAGTTAAAATGAATGCCAATATGTAAGTAGTTATTTTACACGATACTTAAGCATAAATCTATTATGAATATTAATGTTTGGCTCGAAACTATCAAGGATGATATTATGCCTCTTCTTCTCAGTGGTAGATGCTCTTGACAGAGCAGTCATGATCAATCATGGCGGTCCACAGCGCGACGCATCATGTATTGACTCGCCATGGTTAACTTTCTTGGGAAGAATAGTGCAGTGGTTTCACCTTGGCTTCTGCACCAGACATTTTGAGACTAGGTCTCGACTAGGTGAGAGAGAGGTCTTCAGGCTCGCTGTCGCCTCTTCCAGCCAGTTGCCTAGCTAGGTGTATGTTTATACCGCCATTGCTCGGTCGCCAGAGCCTCGTTTATTGTCTAGCAGAGGGCACTAAGCAAGCAGGTGGACATTTGGGGTCGGATAGTCTTATTCCTTCTCCCCCTTATCCCATATGCCTAGGAGAATTTATATTTAAAATCTGCTTCATTGTTTGATCTCGATGTTTTCAAGAATTTCGAAGATAAATAATAAAATAATGTACCTATTGACAATATTACCAACAACATCGCTTTGATAGCAGTCTAACCCCATCCCCTTATCATTAGGGTGAAGCCGTGTGCATCTGTGCAAAAATTACTGAACAGATTTTGTTGCAGTTTTCAATATTAGATAGGTTGATTCATTCGAAAGGTTTACGATTCTTAAAAATTGACCTATCATGTTTAGGAGCTGATCACTAACAATATAAGTGCATCAACTCTGGAAAAAAGTTAGCCCCAGCGAGTTTCATATCGTATGCTGTCTAATCCGTCAGAGATATAACAAAATTATGTAGTAAAGAATTATGTAGAGTATTATCTACAAAGAAGTCCACGGTAGCATTTATCCATGTCTAATAGATACTTATACCTAAGCGTGTTTATGTGAGTATTCAAATTGTTATAAGCCCATATTGTATCCGTCCGGAGCCGCGAGCGGGGTCGCTAGTGTCATATACAAATGAGAGCATCCAAATAAAAATACTTAGTTAATTTATTTGAAGCTTCTGCTGTAAAGTATTGTACCTACTAAAACCTTCATCGGAAAATGGTGCACCAATTTTCAAAGGCACTTTCGCGGTAAACGGCTTTTTATTTGAAGAAAATTAAACACGACAAATTAAAATTATTCGCGTGTGTGTATATTTAAAACGTTTGAAGGATGATTTACCTCCTCGAAATTGATGCGATCGTTCAGGGTGCGAAGCAAAGGCGCGCCGCTTAGATATATCGCTTTTCTTTCTTTCATCGATCACTTAGTACTTTCCTCTTTCTACCTTTTGACAAAGTAAAGAATATTATGGATTAAATTAAATGATAAAACTAAATTAATCTTTTATAAAATGTTGTATGTTCCAATGATATATTTCCGCCCCTGCTTCGCTCGTGTATATTTTCGAACAAAATAAAATATAGCCTATAGCACTCAGGGATAATGTAGCTTCCTATTAGAGAATTAATTTTCAGACTCAGATCAGTAGTTCAGTAATCTCCTACATCCAAACTTATAATATTAGTATACCTAGATATGATATACATATGGATAACAAATATACCTAGATTAATTAAAAAAAAATCTAAAATTCATGAAAAATTACTGAAACCTTTTTATTAAAAAGTTTTTTTTCCCAAGTTATCAAAAAATAATCCATATTGTTCTTATTTTAAATAATATAGGCTACTTGTCAGCTCGGAAATTTCCACAGTTCCCTAAGTTTCGAATTTACAGACTTGATAAAAACGGGTTTGTTAAATTTTGAAATATTGCATGCATCGCCGCATAGTCCTAGATTAATCCTCTATCACAACATCGCGTCGTTACTGCATACACTTGATAAATGATAGTTCACGCTACGGGGCTCAGAAATTTAAATGAGTATCGCAAGGATCTGGCGGATAAATAAAGTTTAATAGTTACTAAACGTATTACTCTGTGGCAAACATAGGCTGCTCGATTAGCATTCTGATTTCATACAAAGTACCGCGTAGTCAATGCGTTTTAATGTGACTGTTAGAGACCTAGACTAAATGTGCTTAAGCTATTTGCCTTATGAACACCAATATTAATGTTTGGGAAATATCATTAAATATTATATTATGTACAAAAAAAGATTTCAATTGTCTGATTATTCAAACTGTGTGATTAAATTATATTAGGTATTGAATAAATTACATAACAAATCCTACATTTAAACATCCAAACTGATATTATAAATGCGAAAGTGACTCTGTCTGGCTGTCACGCTTTCACGGTTAAACCACTAAACCGATTTTGATAAAAATTGATACGGATAAAGCTTGAACCCTAGGCAAGGACATAGGACTTGATAGGTTGAAAGTTATATAGAGGACGGAAAGCTAAGTAGGTAGGTTAATATATTAAAAAAATAATTCACTCAGATGACTACTTTAGTTTCTCAACAAAAGGAACATTTTAAGCTCACAACTTAACCCAGGCTGCTTCATGGGCAGGATCACTTCATAAGCTAAACATGTCGTCAAAAGAACAATTTATTATTATTTCTATACATCTGTTTATTGCTTATTTTAAACTTAGTAATTGTCTCTATTACATTTAAATTTCGACATTTATTAAGTATTCGCAGTAGGGTCTTACTAGTTTGCTAGCAAGTAGCCTACGGCGTTAAGTCATTGATGAATGAACTAAGTTAATATTGTACCTAACTTATAATGGGGAAACAATTACCTACTATTTATTATTTGACTGGCAGGTAAATAAATTTAATTGAAGTATAATTTATCTACTTTATTAATTTAGGATTTTAAAAATGTTGATATACCTATATTAAAATGCACTGTTTCAGTAGCGATTAGACCTAATTTTTAAAACTAATCTTCCTTCCTTCGTACCACTCTATACATTATAACTAAGGGATGAATTAATTTTTCACGCACCCCATCGTGTAGGGTAGAGTGTCGTTAGGGAATCTTTATAATTTATTTCGAACAATAAGCTGATACATCTAACACTTAATATTTATCCCGTAGTATACTAGGCAATTGAAATATTAATAAAGTGGTAAAAAGATTTCCATTTCATCTCACCATAATGTATATTCAAGCATTTTTAAATCGATTATAAGCTAAATATCAAACAATTGTCTTAAATTACAACAAAAAAAGACATATTGAAACCTGCTATATCATATCATATCTCAAGTGATTGATTCACTGTCGGTTCGTTGAAGATAATTACAGTGAGAGTTATTTAATAGGTACAAAAATATTGTGTCGGTGTCTTCACTGTTTGATCTCGGTTGTCGGGTATTACCAAACTTGTAATCACACACCGATTATTGCCTTACACCATATCAGTGTTACCATATTACTAAATTAACTTAAAAAGTGGAAAAAGTGGCGCTGAAGTGACATGGCAATGTGATGTCAGAATACACACTCACAAATATAAATGTGAAAAGATATTCAGTAGGTATAAACTTTGTGACGTGGCCGACTGGATATCCTTTAGCCATATGGTAGCTACATATTTTAACAAATTCGATTATTTACGCTATATTATTGGGTCATCAAACGTATTTTTCATCACATGTACGGAACGCTCAAAAGTACTTTGATAGATTAGTAGGATCTCTTTGTCGGGTTTACTAAAATCACTATGTTTAAGTTTATTTTTTTTAAGTTTTAAGTTTATTATTTATATTTATATTTATATTATATTATTATTGATTGTATTATTATTTTAAAATTGGATTGATTTTTTAAATCGTTGATATGGGTAATCACATAGCTGCGTTACTTTAATATTAAATATGGACAAAATCGATTGGTACAGTTATTTTTTTCACGTCTCAAGTGCGTCAATGTTTCCCTCATCGTCGGCAGCGAAATAACATATATTATAATTACGAACTCCACTACTTGGCAGTTTGTTTTCGAGCCGCTACTGCTGCCATTAACTGCTTATCTTGTAGCCATGAATGTTTAATTTCTGAGACATTTCCAAAATGTTGGTTTAGACATAAGACCCATATTGCCCCACATAGCCGCTTTGGGTGTTTTGTTCATATCATATTCATACATCAGAATTAATAATAACTATAATCAATGTGAGCGGGGGCCAAATCCTCTTGCCATAACAGCCTCTGGCGTTTTGTTATTTTCATTCGCATACCTAAATATCTTTTGGAATCGTCTCATCGATAACAGGTAGTACCATATATGTACCATATGCCTAAAAATCTTATTGTGTTCCTTCACGGGTTGCCTTACAGCTCCCGAACCCATGTTTTCGGTCCCAGGGTATCGGACCAAGTCTCCCTCTTTTAGCCGATGGTATTTGTGAGGCTATACCTAACGAGTGGCCAGTTCTGTTGAGGTATATTTAGATGGAAAAGCCTAGGATTATGCACGTAAGTCTTTAATTATAAAAACCCATTGGTACATGACCGGGATCAAACCGTGGTCCGCCTAGTTAATACCAGGCGTCTTAATTACTCGGCCACCAACGCACCTATATAGTAAAAAAATAGTAACATTATAATGGCACAACTTCCGATTCGATGCCAGTTGTAAAAAAAGGTGTTCCCTATTACACTGACTCTGAGTTCTTCGGATTGTTGTGTACCTACCTAGTCGTATTGCCATTCCTAAATTGGTGACCCCGAACCCCAGATAGCATCACAAATGTCAATGTAACGATTTTTTTCCAGTTGTCTTCAATAAACAAAATATAAAAACTTGTGAAACAGAATTTAAAATCAGTTTTTTTTTATTTGAGGTATATTTAGATGGAAAAGCCTCGGATTATGCACGTAGGTAGGTAAGTCTTTAATTATAAAAACCCATTGGTACATAACCGGGATCAAACCGTGGTCCGCCTAGTTAATACCAGACGTCTTAATTATTCGGCCACCAACGCACCTATCTAGTAAAAAAAAAGTAACATTATAATGGCATAACTTCCGATTCGATGCCAGTTGTAAAAAAGGTGTTCCCTATTACACTGACTCTGAGTTCTTCGGATTGTTGTGTACCTACCTAGTCGTATGGCCATTCCTAAATTGGTGAGCCCGAACGCCAGATAGCATCACAAATGTCAATGTAACGATTTTTTTTCCAGTTGTCTTCAATAAACAAAATATAAACAACTTGTGAAACAGAGTTTAAAATCAGTTTTTCTTCAAACACCATGGTCACCGTGTTCTAAAAAGGCTCGTCGTGTTATTAAAGTTTAAGTTGTGCGTATCGAGCGAACCACTCACAGGTAATTGCCGCTTTACCGACCAATTCGAAATTTTAATTAGTTCGCGTGAAAATCTTATTTTTCTTTGAGTATGCTCATCTATCAAAATGTGTCAGATTAAACGGCAGTGCTTCATTTGTTGGTGAGAATGGATAATGAGTTTTGACTGCAGACGGGCATCTTCTACTTTATATTGGTGTAATAGAGAAGGATATAATTATACGAGTAACTTTATTTTATACTATAGATAAATAGTGGAAGTTAATTATTAATCAGGTATCTATATTAATTATATTATTTTTAGTCATAAATATTTTTAATTTCTGACATCTGCTAACTCAAAGAAACTCCAATTACATGATAATATTTACCTATATTTAGGTGGTGCTAGTTTCGCTCCATATTAAGGGCGCGTTGACACCTCTATGGCTAATGGCTATTTATTTATTTATTTACAAATAATAGTATGATACAAGTGTGCTATGTATAAGAAAGCTGAGTATGTATGACCAACTAAGTTTCATACGACGTTTTTCAACATACTTACGAGGAAAAAACAAACTTCATGTGGTTTAACATTTAATTATAAGTACAATTCTCAAATGTTTTGTTTTTTCCCGCCTCGCGCTAGATAAATCACGGGTAACTTCGCCAAACAGCCAACAAAGTCGTGGTTAAAAAATTTAAAAAATGTATTATGCGGTTAAATTAAGAATGCTTTGTGGACACACGTACAATTTGCAATCTTGTAGATCTTATGGCGGCCGGAATGGGAAATTTTCTGTGCGATGCAATGTGTGGCCTATTTAGGTAATATGGTTTCAGTTTTTACCATTTGGGTACGGAACCCTAAAACATTTAGAAAATGGGTCTATGGCGTAAAAATGTTTGGGAACCTCTGATAGGTATAATATATATAAAAAGGTAAAGTTTGAAAGTTTGGATGAAAATTTGGTGGTTATCTCTGAAGCTGTTTACTTAGATGTAGGTATAGGTGCTATACGAGTTGCCTGACGCTCCTAGCAGAAAACATTTCCTTTAGAAGTGCAGCTTGCACAGTATATAATCGCGTCGTGTCTTTGAGACTAAGTGCGTGTGAAATTATAATATTAAAGTAGTAAACACACATGTTTCTAAGAACTCTCTATAGTGAAGTTAGGGGGCAGAATATTATCGTAGTGTTGAGAAAATAACTTAATTTTGCACAAAATTCTTAGTACCGACACTTGCCGACAGACAGTTGCGCAGGAGTTGCGATTATTATTATAATGTCTTATTACTGTAACCGTACGGTAGAAATGTATACACAATGTTGAAAATAATATCGCAAAATACAAACATATAGACAGTTATGCCCCACGGCGGCTTGCAAGGAGTCAATCTATTATAATTGTTCTTTACTAGCAATTTTCCACTTTACAATTTTGTCGAAGGTTGTTAGTGTGACATTGTAAACTTTAAAGAAAAGACAGCTTACATTATTCATAATTCGTTATCTAAATATATTAAAATGTAGGAGAAATCTCGCAAACTACTGAACCGATTGTAAAAGTTCTTTCACGAATAGAAAGCTACGATATCTCTGAGTAATATAGGCCATTGTTTATTTTATTCGAAAATATTCACGGGCGAATCCGGGGACGGAAAGTTAGTCTAAAATATTTTATAACAAGTTCATATTTCGGCGTATGCCTAACGGCTAAACGGATATAAATTACAATTTATCTTCTAAAACTATAATTTTAGTTTTTACTGGAGTTTTCAGTTTGATATCTTGAAAGGTTCCAATTCAAATTCTATGTATCTCTATCATCACGTCTTTTATCCCAAGAGAAGTAGGCAGAGACAATCGAATGCCACTTGTTACGATTCTGAAATACCTCTTTCGCTTCTTTTATATTCATCATACCTTTCATACATGCTCGGCAATTGTGTGTATTTTTAATATTTCCATCGATCAATATTTTTTTACATGTTCAATAAAAGTACACCTAGGTTGTCCTCTGCCAGCATTCCTTTTCACTTCAGCCACATAAACCTTCATTCTTTCAACGTGTCCAAACCAGCGTAACCTACTTTTCTTCATTTTAGTCACACCATCATCTTTCACTCCGCATTTTTCTCTAATGACAACATTTCGGATGCGGTCAATAGGTAGGTTTTATATCAGGCCTTTTCAAATTCTATATCCACGAATTATTTAAGAGTTTTTGGCCCGTGGTAATTTTTATACTTACGTACATACAGTTTGAGTTTTTAATAAATGTATAATAGCTTTTGTCACGATCAAGAACTTAATATTTTTCAAAACGCAATCAGATATGTATGTAATTTAATAGCATAGTCTGTCAATCGTTTTATTGCAAAGTTGACGGCGAGAGCGCGGTCGTTTATCTTGCAATGTGGCAATTACCAGACTTACAAACATGCGACCGATTACTTACATCGTCAACTACCTTTCACGCCGTATCAATACGATAAATTAAATGCAGAAAAATTACCAAAATTAAAACGAAAGTTAAGTTTTTGTCAAAAGTGTATCATACGATGACAACGGCGTTTCCATTCAAATCTATAAAGATTATTTTAGAAAATTAATGGTGTGGCCAGAGACACTGGTAACAGTGTCCACTTTTTGCCAGTTGTCCCTTATTGAATAGAACAGGTGGCAGGCCTGTTATTGAATTAAAAGAATGTTTGAGGTTCCAGCGATTGGATTGTTTTCCCTCGAGTCTTCAGAGGGCACGTGAATTCGTCAAAAGTGACAGTGGTTCTACGATTTTTTTTTAAATTAACTTATTTATGTAGATTTATTTTCTAGATAAAATATATATAGAACAACGGCCTATATACCAGCATAAAGCTACCAGGGACACTGTTAGCAATGTTTTCATTAGCATTGCATAATAGGCTTTAAACAAATTTTTTCGTAGTACCGTAGCATCGTAGTTTATATTTTAGTGGTAGGTATTAAATTATTAAATGTATTAGATTAATTGGTAATAGTCTTAGGCGGGTGTTTATGACACATAAAAAAATAAATTAGGTAGATATTTTGATTGTTTGAAGATTAAATAAATATAAAATTAAAAACTAAATTTAAAAAAACAAATATGCCATGACAAAAATCCCTTCTAAATGTTCCCCTTGTGACATGATGCCGAAGATTCTGGCGGCATTACTTCACTGCTAATTATTTAAGCGAAGTAAGCACTAGTTCTGAGGTCACCAGAACTAGTGCTTACTTTCTATTGTTTCTACTGCAAATGCCGCAAATTCATGATCTTTAATCAAAGATTAAATTGATTTTTAAAATATGTTATTTATTATAATGGCATTATTCACTCCATATATGTATACAGCTAACAGAGATAGCAAATATGTCTGTACCAATCCACAGTCAAGTCCTTATTGTTGTTAGGTTGGCAGTACATTTCGGCCCTAAGTTTGATTAATTCTTGAGTCCCAACTCTTATTAAAGAACATGGAGAGTGATATATGCTACTTTTTGTTCCGTCAATCCTTTAAACATTTTCACGGGCGAAGCCGGAGTGGAAAGCTAGTAATAAGATATACATAATAACTTGAAAATAGCCTCTTCAATTCAATGAATGTTGTATTAGGTAAATCAGTGCATAATAGTGGAAACCAATTTCCATCGGCATCATATTTAACAATTTTCCTTATTAATTCAAAATAAAAAAATTTATCAATTACTAAATCAGCTACTGTTAAAGTATCTTCCCCATAATTACGTTACATTAGAAGCTATTATCGCATATGGCACGCAATCAATTTAATGACTGGAGTTTTCAATAAACGAGCTTCGACAATGTTCATGATCAACTATGCTAGAACAATTTATAAGTGCTCGCTTGAAGAATTCACAGCTGGAGATTTTTTTTAAATTTAAATATATATATAAAAACCGGCCAAGTGCGAGTCGTACTCGCACTAGAAGGGTTCCGTACACTCAATAGTATGCACTAAGGTCGGACCAAGTTTGACGCCCCTGTATGGCGCGGGCGCAGGAACAAATTTTAATTAGCGCGAGTCCGACTCACACTTGGCCGGTTTTTAATATTTGTTGTTTTACTTAAGAGTATGCATTATAGTTATACTAGTTAGACGTTTGTATGTATTGTCATTAATGCCATTATTAAGATCGAGCAAAACGCCGAATAAAACATCTTTCTTATTGTAAGAGGCCCCATTTAATTTTTAACTTTTTTTTTATTTTTTGTTGTTATAACGGCCATAGTAGTACACACTCTGTGAAAATTTCAAGTATCTACTTATTTCTATTATTAATATCTATCAATAAACGCCGAGATAAACACGTTTCTTATATGGCTACCCCCTTTAAAATTTTCAACTTTATTTTATTTTTATTATTTGCTGTTATAGCGGCCATAGTAATACAGACTCTATGAAAATTTCAAGTATCTACTTATTACGGTTCAAAACATACGACGGACGAACGGACGTACAGCGGAGCTTTAGTAGGATGTAGTAGGTTGCCGTTGTCTTTCACCCTTTGGGTACGGAAAAATAGATGTTGGTATATCTGTCAGTCTGTCTGTCTGTGCCTTATAGACTCCAAAGCTACTGGACCGATTTTGATACGATTTTCAGTAATAGATAGACTGAGTCACGAAGAAGGTTTATGTGTGTGTATTTAGAACATCACGCTACGTTTCTCGGGAACCCAACAGTAACCAATAATGTGAAGCAAATGGCCAGGGTCTATTTCAAATGTGGAACTTTTATTGGTTATAGAGGTCAAAAGCTAACCAAAAATAATGGAGTTAGGATAAATTCTTATGTCATATTACAGAAATTTCCACAAGTGAAGACGGGGCGGGAAGCTAGCACATAATAAAAAGAAAAGTCCTGACTGACTTTGACATTATCGTCAAGCCCAAACCGAATAGAAAGAAATTTGTAGAGAGTGTCGATTTTATTTTGTATGTATTGTATTTATGGAAATTCAACCCCTATAGGGAGAAAGGGGTGGCAAAGTTTGTATGCGAAATAATATTTTTCGGAACAGATTATTTATAACGTGGTGAAAAGATTCGTAGCTTGAAAGTGAATTTATATTTTATTCAGAATGATTAATGCTACCTAGACAATAGGTAGGTATGGTTGTACAAACACACAATTTGCTACTTTCATGTAAAAATTAATTTGATTATTTTTCCAATATCAAGTGGAGATTAGAGATTTTAGTCAAAATATCCATTTGCCTTGTTCAGAAGTATGAAATATCTGTAGAAATATTCTATAGGAAGTCGTGCGAATTTAGCCTAGGGTCGTATGTAAAAGAATGAAAATTAGAGAAAGTGAATTTCAACTAAAAGTAAAATTTATATAGGTACAAAATGCTGTTTTAGTTTCATCACATACCTACGTATGGATGCGAGACATGGGTTATTTGATTTAATTGTGGAATGTAATAAAATATAAACGATAAGATCTGGGGTTTAATTTCCCACATCCCACAAATTGGGGGCAATATGGGTATGGAATAAGAAGCATGAATGTAAGACAAATGCAGTGGAAATGCGGTCTTTACTTAGAATACTTATAAAGCGTATTGACCGCAACCGATGTCATTAGAGAAGAATGCGGAGTGAAAGATGATGTTGTGACTAAGTAGAGGGAAATAGAAGAGATCTAGACCATATTTTTTGCCGTCTAGAGAGTGTATTATATATATTAATACATTACCATACCATGCATTCCTCTTGGTTGAGAGAATTGGACCACAGGTAGCTGTTTTTATACAAGGATTTTACAACGATGTCGTGTGTTTTTCTCATACATTCATAGCAGGACATGCCTTACGGTTTGGTGCAAACAAACATATCTTCACGGTGTTTATACGTTGCGTTGTGAACAGAGACATTTACCTAACCTCTTTGGAAAGCCTCTTCACGACCTTCATAAGTTGCGTTGTGAGCTGAGACCAAACCTATCAAGTGGCAAATTTATCATCGCACTGCATTCAAATTAGGATAAACAGAAATATTAATTGTTAGGTAGTAAATTTTCAATTACTACATAATCTGAACCACGCTCGTCGCTGCGCTCCTCGCTAACCTATTTTCTAAATTCGCCTAACTTACTTATAAATTAAAAATAGAGATGAGTGCACAAATAAAATGTGGTTTATTTAGGTACCTAGTAATAGCACATTAATTTGCTCGCTAAGATTTACTGATCATTTCCTTACGGTGTGTGCAGAGTAAGCACATCATAAATTGCAGACCTACCTATTGTTACGATCCTATTCGACAATTAAAAGAATTCCGGACACCTTTTGAATAGAACTACGAAACAATAATTGCCGCTTTAACACATTAATCTTATAATTTACAACTTTAGCACCTTCACGACTTTTATATTTTGCGGCATGGTCAGTACCTAAGTGTCCACTTCTAGTCAACTTTCATATTAAACAGAATAGGTGACTTGTCACCTGTTCTGTTTAATATGTTTGGTCACAAACACCTTCAGCGGTGTGGTCAGAGACACCAGTAACAGTGTCCACTTTTTGCCAGTTGTCCATATTTCACAGTGGGCAGTGGCATACCTGTTGCTGCACTTAATGGGCCTAGATGTGTCACTTCTTTAACAGACGTAAATATCTGTAATTTTTAGAAGAAGTGCGGACGCTTTACGTGCCCTTAATCACTCGCTAATTAAAACCCTTTGTTACCAAACAATATCATTCTAAGGGTGAAGTTGGGCGGCTCGCAACAACGATTTTTAAACAAAAAATATATGGAATTCAACTACCTACATGTTTCGACATGATTTGAACACCTGCGGTCACATTATAAATCAATATCAAATATCAACGGTGCACCTACATTTATTCCCACGAGATATTTTTTTTTTCATAGGTACCTATACGATTTATTGCATACCTTTAAACAAATTTATAGTTCGCACTCTCATTCAAAAATGCATGCGGTCACATTATAAATCAATATCTAATTCTTTGCGGACACGTTTAAACAAGTCTGGTATGCGATGCACCTGCATTTCTTCTCACGAAATTTTTTTTTGATATACGATTTATTGTATAGTTAGTGGGGGGATCAAACACTATAAAACCCGGTGCACCCTCGTTCTAAATGCATTCTGCTTTGAAACTCGATTTGTGTGAAAGTTCATACAGTGATAGTTGATACATAATTTGTGTTAAGTGCATATACTTAATAAGTTTTTGCAGTTTATCGCCATGGAGGTAAGAATTTTTATTTACTTTACATGCATGCGTGTTTTATACCTATTTATTGTAATCTCGGATGGACCATTGTCTATATCAACGGTAGGTTCGACACCTATCATGCGGAGTCAAAACAATATTACGAATAGAGGGAGGGGGTAATTCGTCTGAAAGTAGATACTCGGCTGCTATTACATCTTTGACTCACAAAACAAGAAAAAATATCATATCATAATATCTCAAATAATTAGAGTAGGTATTCACAAATTTTGGTTACTTACATTTTTTAATGATAATATTTCAGATTTCAACGAACAATTTTGTTGGAGATATATTGTCTCTTCATAGCGATCAAATAAAGGCTATAGGAAAAAGCATTTTATTGATGAAATACCATAGACTTATCCGTTTTCTGTACATTCGAAATAGACTTGATGACTCGCTAATTAATGATACAGATATAATACCATACTATATTTATTTGTATGACTCCTAAGCCTATTTTGGCTGCAGTGATACAGCTCTGTATAAGACTGAAATAGCCCTAACCCCAAATAATAATAATATGACTCTGAATCCACTAATTTTACTCGCATTTCATTTTTCAGTACTCCACAACCGATACATCTTATCGCTTCTACGGTGCGCTTAGTGAAGACGATGACTCATCGAGCTATGTTAAACCTGTAGAAAACGCCATGAACACATTGAAAACGCGGAAACGGTGCTACAATAGAATCGACGAGTTCTTTGACAAGCCTTTGCCCAAAGCGAAAACATCAAAGAAATCCTCATCGATTGCGAGAGCTGTCAACGGGGGAGTCTCGTATATTACTAGCAACTTGGATGATGTTGCTAAAGCAACCCACCTCATAAAAATAGAGGTGTATGATATGGAGAAGTATAGAAATGGTCCTGAGACAGAAACATGGAAGCACGCTGACGTTCGCCTGAAGTACTATACAGTACATGGTGATGGAGATAAACATTTTCAGAATACACAGGACGTAATTTATGAGATTACAAAGCAGATTGCAAATGGAGATTGCAAAAAATATTTTTACGCTAACAACGTAAAATAGTTGTATTCCTTTATAAAATAACTTTAAAAATAATTTGTATTTTTTAAATTATAACTATCTCATTATAAAAGTTTTGCTCTGTTTTATTTCCATTATATTTGATTAATTCAACATTATTTTGAAATTGCATTTGTATACTTAATAAAATTTATTAAATTGTATTGGTGAAATGTGTGGTAAACACTTTCAAAGTACACAGGACTTAACACAAATTATGTATCAAACTATCACTGTATGAACTTTCACACAAATCGAGTTTTGTCATTGCATTTTTTTGTAAATTTAAAGAAAATTTATTAATTATATGTTTAAGTATAAAAATGTTTTTATTAAAAATGTTATGAACTATCCTTGCTGTTTTATTTTTAAAATAAGAAAACACATTTTAAGTTGAGACATTTATTTAGAAAAGACATATAGAAACATGTTTCTTAAAACTAAATCATTACATAAAGTGTTTTTAGAAAAACAATTTACAAAATCATTCATTGTTTTTCCCTTAGACTTAAAATAAAGATATAATAGACAATATTCACCACAAACCGAAGTAAAATCATTTTGTATTCTATTTGAGTTGAAAAACCACCGTCTTGAATTTCTCTTTATAAAATTTAAATGATATGACGTTGGTTTACGTCCATATGAATCGAAATACTCTCCAATACCATCGTATCCTAAATAAATTGCAATCCAATGAGAGCCTGGTTTAGTGTCAGGATCTAAATTGCTTATTATGTAGCTCGGTTCTGATACAGTTATAGGCAACCGATTAGCTGCATATACATTTGATTCAAGCTGGGGTTGTATCTTTCTCATAAAACTCTGAATCTCCTTTGTATCCATTACAATGTACACCTATTAATACATCAAACTCACTAATGACAAATATTGTAATAACATACTATTTATATCTTCAATCAAGTTTAACTGCTATAATCGACATTAACATCACGATTTTTATTTATTTCAATCATATTATCAAACTCAGCATATACAATACAGTTCACCGTTTGTATGAGAGCTGTTTCAAATCGAACTTCTAATCTAACGCTACCGTGTCGTATTAAGTTCCAATGTGATGTTGAGTTAGCTGATAAATCGGGGGTCAAATCAAAAGCCATCAAACAATATCCGTTTGCAAAATCTTCTTTGGAAATTGAATTTCCCTCATTCAGGAAATGAATACCGGTCCCCGAGAATAAAGTGTGGTATGCCATAGTGTAAGTCTTGCTATCAAATCCTGGTTGCAATGCTTTGGAAGGAATCTGCTGACCGTCTATGTATAAACTAAATGTATTTATTCCAAAGTTATTAAAATCAAAGGGGTTCTTTACAAGACTGCCATTAAATGCTACGTTATTTACAAACCCAACTATACATCTCTTAGGTATCTGTCCAAGAAAAATGTTGTCAAGGGATTTTCCTTGAACTCCTGATGGTATCGTTAGAACTTTCACTTCAGCACGTGTAATCGGATACTTGGCAGTAGTATTTGCTAAAACTTTTTGATGTGCAAGCAATACCGATGGATTAATCCGTGCTCTACGAATTAATAAAGATGCATCAGTTATTTTTACTTTAAATTTTGAATCTACTGTGGAAGACATAAGATTAAAAGCTTCTCTTGAGCGTACTAACTTCACCCCTATTTCTACACCATTTATTAAAAACTTTTCCTGGTTGAATATATCACCATGTAAATGACCAATCATTTCAACCTCCTTACTCTCTTTAGTATATGTTTGTCTTTGGCAGAAACCCTCATTATTTTCATCTACGGAATCCATTTTTCCAGGTGAGTCTGCGTGCCATAAGCCGCAGGTTAGATGAGACTGTTTAGCAGCTGGACCATAGTTTAATAATGTTTCTATATATGACCGGTATGCGTATGTATTGTTTGGTGGAGACACCAACTTTTGATTTAAATATACATCAAGTTGGGTAAACAATGAATGGAGCCAATTATTTATCGGTGCAACAGTTGTTCCAGCCGCCAGTACTGAAGAATCTTGATTTAAAATCTTAGCTTTGATATGAAGTAAAGTGTGGGATAAATCAATGTAGTCATCTCCTGTTCCGGGAACTTGAAATTCAATAGGTCCATCATCACTTAACGAGGAAATAGGCTTGTAATGAATCCAGTGTCCGTTTTCAATACTTGTTTGTGTAGAGGGAAGAGCAAATAAATCTAACTCTGATTTGGCACATTCACATGACTGATTATGCAAGAAAGACATTGTTTAATTTACAAATATATCCTCTATTTTATTTTTCTTTATCTTTTTAGTATTGTTTCTCTTGGAGGATTTCGAACGAATGATGGCTTGTGAGGCGCGCTTTTTACTTTTATACCCAGACCCTGACATAAGCGTATCAATTTTATTATCAGCCCTTCGTTTTAAATTTGAACTAGCCTCTTTAAAACGGTTTTTAATTGATTCTTCCATAGGCCGTGTTGCAGTCATATCCTTCAGAAGCCCAACACCAGCATTAAGGGCTTCTTTACCAATAGCTTTTGCTCCACTAGATAAAAGTGGTAGCACAGATCTAAATAGACCACCCAAGAAACTTCCAATTCCATGACCGCGTTGATGAAGTGCGCCTTTGTAAATAACTCCTACCCCCGAACCAGCTTGGTGTGTGTAGTAATGTTCGTAAGGGCAAATAATGTCATAACGTCTTGTAATCATTTTAATCGTTTAAAATGAAGTTTAACACATGAGGTTCCGAACTCAAATGGTATTTTATCACCAGTACTTGAGTTTATATTTATTTCAATTGTATCAAACTCTCTGCGCAATACAGTTAAGTAGTGAGCTGGAGTGAATGTGCACATTTTATATGTTCCATATATATATTGGGAGGTATCTAAGGGTATAATACGCAATAATGATGTCATTACATCTCCCACTACTTGAGGTTCAACTATATCGCAATATACAAACAGTTGTGAAGGTAAACCTAACGATAGATTTACTGGATAGTTTCCAATTGTGTTGAGAATATTTCTATATGGAGGATATCCAAGCTGAAGGGATAGTGTTGGTGATAGTCTCAATGCTAATATAGATTCATTTTTGGCAGCTACAGAAATAGTATTCGCTAATTTATCATATTCAAACTCAACATCATCCTTTAATAAAGCGTTTTCATTTAGAGTGGTGAGAATGTGATCAATGTTTACATAATTGGTTGCTAGAATCCGAGTTGTGTGCCCAATGATATCTGATGACTCTTCACTCTCAATTGTTAGTCTTTTTTGAATGTAGACAATGTTATTGTGTTCCTGAACTGTTAGCATAGTACATGGATATTGAAACTCAACAAGTCCAACTGCCCACTGTCCTTCTAGTTTAATAGTTTTAGGTAACTTCACACAAAAATTACTTGTCTTATTATTTGGGAAATACTGCATTGAACCATTACTAAGAAGAGTTAAATAAAAACTTTGTTCATTCATATTTTTACAGTACTTGATAATGGTATCCAACTGTTAAATTTATGAGGATAACCTTTCCATTTAACTAACACTTCTCTTCTGTGGCCAGAGTTACGAGAACGTATTATTTTATCTATTTTATATTTAAGGGAGGGGTCATAAGTAACTTTCTGCAACTCTTTTTCATAAAATGTTCCAGTTATTGGCTCGTTTTGTAGATCCTTTAGGGTGTATACAACCCAAGGAGATCTTTCAATTTTGCTAGATACTACAAATATTTCATCACTCCAGTTGCTTTCATATCCTTTCTTAAAAATGTGTTTATACTTAGTTATTCTTACATAATCACCTACATATAATTTAGCAGACCCCGGTATCATTGGAGTGGAATTTTGTCTATCATAAAGATTACGCCAGACTGTCATAATATTAGTCGAATCAACATCACATGGACACATTTTTATACTAGAATGTACACTATGATTATAGGAGTAAATTAAATCCTGTAAAATGTCTATATATTTATATGTATTCTTGTGAGTAAAATAACGCCACATTTTCATTTTTAAAGTTCTTTGAAATCGCTCAACAACACTTGCTTTAATATCCGGATTATTAGTGGTATAGTAATTGATATTTTTGTTTTTTAAAAACGTTTGGACATCTTTTGACACAAATTCAGTGCCTTTATCTGATTGAATATGTGTCGGTGTAGCTTTAGCTTCTATGAATATACTTTTAAAACATTCTTTAATTGTTTTAGAATTTTTTTTCTTCATAGACCTAGCAAAGGCATATTTACTAAAGACATCAATAACACAAAGTATATATTTAAATCCACAATTATATTCGCTGTAAGTTCTCATGTCACTTAAGTCTGCCTGCCACAATTCATTATAATTGGATAAAACGTATTTGTTTCTAGGAAATGTCCTTTGGACGGGTTTGTGCAGAGTGTATGTTTCTTGAGATTCCAACCATTTCTTCACTTCTGTTTTACTCATTTTCCCGCTCATTTCTTTAGTTAATTTGTTGATACTGCTATAACCAGCAGGATGCGAGATATCATAATAGATTTTATTGATTTCTAATAGGGGTTCCATCTTTCCCAATCTATTTTTCTGCCTACACTACTTGATCTTGGTCTAATAGAAATAGGTGAATCTGGACTCTTGTAATCTTTAATGTATAGACTGTTAATATGTGAAAGTCTTTTTGGATTACCTATGCAGGATATTGGCACATTTATTTCTTTCAATGCGTTACAAAATTGTCCCCACCCGTGTGGTTCACCTTTTTTTGACGGTCGTAGAATATCACCAATTAAATCCTTGATATTCGTTGATGGTATGGTTTCATTGTCAATTTTGATACAACCAGTTTGATCCCATGAAATTTTATCATCATTATCCAAAAGTGAATTTACAAGCAATTCACCTTTCCTTTTATATGTTTTCGGAATTGTTCTTAGCAAAAAATCCTTAGAGTAGTAGTCTATTTTTCTTTTACTGTTCACTAGTGTCTCCTTTGATGTACCCTGCTTCACGTCTTCACCCTCTGCTGAAGCGTTTGGAAATGTAGTCTCTAATGTTTTCTCATTCTCTTTATGCTCATGAACAATATCATCTGTTATTATTGGTAGCTCGATCGGTTGTCTTTCTTGCTCCGTAAAGTGTAAATATCTTTGCAAAGATTGTAAATAGAGAGTCCACTTCTCACGATCATTCAATTTACTGCGGAGAATTTTTTGCATTTCTACATCTAAACGTGATGATGCATTTTCAGTAGTACTTTCCTTTTTAAGTCTATTGATTAAGTCAGGTTCAATAAGTATCATTTTTTTTGCATTTTCCATCATAAAGTTAATTATTTAATACTGAATTTAATAGTCCACTTAATACTGTTCCTAGAATTATAGGTAGAAAGGCTCCACCCTTTTGTATAATAATTCGTTTTCTACATGTGCTTTTACCTTTTGATACTAGTTTTCTTAATATATTTTTATATTTACTTAACTTTTGCTTTTCTTTATCTTTAAGCTGCACTTTACCATTTAGAACATTATATATACACTCACAAATACAGTTTATTTCTTCGTCGTTACAAACTTTTAATAATGCTTTGCGATACTTCGGTTTCAATGTATGAAGTGCTCGTAATAATCCTTGATGTGTGGTTACTCTTCCATGCATTATGTATGACTAACATCTATTTCTTGCTGATTGATATATTTAAATCCTTTCTTGGGCACATACACAGTACAATGTTCATTATTAGGAAAAATGTTACTCTTAAAACGACACATGTCATTGGTGCTTTGTTTTAAATCAATCATTATATATCCATGTGGTGAATTTGTTGCATCTCTATAGGCATCTTCCAGAAACTTTGAATTATCAGGACTAACTTGGCGAGCCAAATATCTTATTTGTGTCTTATCTCGAGGATTTTTGAAATATATGATGTAGCTGGAATTCAAGGAAATGTCGCGTTGTCCTTTACCTTGATGAAATAAATTTTGGGTGATATAAAAAACACTAAGGTTTCTATGATGACTCCCCTTCGTGAATATGTCAACAATGCGACCATCAGATTCTCTCATTAGATCATCAATAATGATAAGCTGACTTTGTTTACCATCGAACATACTAAGATCGGGAATACCTTGATGATAGTAAACATTACCTAAATTATATATGGGTTGCATTTCGTCATAACACCACATTATTTTAGAAAACTTTTGATTGCATATTATCTCGACATATTTTAGGAAATTCATAACAAAATTTGATTTTCCACAACCACTTGGTCCTGCTACAATGGCGGTAAATGGGTGTATGAAATGAATCATAATATAATATGGAGAGATAAGGAGGTACTTTAATAGTAGACGATGTAGGAATGAATGATGGTTTTTAAATAAAATACAGTTTTTATATGTTATTTAGTATAATAATAAAAGTTAAAATTGTTTTAATAAGAAAAATAAAATTTACATGCAATATAATGACAACAATGGAACCAAAATACCAACTTTACGTGCGTCGTAGTAAGTATTTACAATAACAAACTCACATTACAAATAAAAATACATATTTTTTAATACAGAAGTGTACATCTTAATTTATCTATAAGTTAGAAGAGCACATCTAAAAAACATAATTTACTATTTACATGTATATAGGTGTATAAGAGAATAAAACATTAAAAATATATAACTAGATTATAAGTACAGTTTAAATAAAACAATTTATACACTTGAAAATCATTAAAACAATTTACAAATATACAAATAATTATTTCATATGTAACTTTTCAGACTGTAATGTCCCCAAGAAATAGTATCTGTGGAATTATGTGGTATGAAACGTTTTGTATCATCATATGATAAACTATTTTTATTAATTTTTTGCGTATGAATAATATGTTTTATTGATCTAAATCTATACATTTCCGAAAGTTGAATTTTTTTATTGAACAGACATGTTTTATAGTTATCCATTGTCATATTCTTTGTAACAGATTTATTTACACCCTTTGCTTTAGCTATAAAACTATTTTCAACATTAATTGCATACATTTTTGCTCTAAGTCCTACAAATTCTGAAATAATTTTTCCATTATTTTCATCCTTAAAGAAGCCTAATTTTTTTTTGTTTATTTGTGGGTAGCCAAAGACATTATCCGTAGGATAGTCAGATGTGTCAAAGTACTGTTTTAAGTCCGGTTTTATATCATGATAGAAATCCTCGCATAAAATTTGATATATTAAACTATCAGTGTCTGTGTACAATAATTTTACATTACCCATAAATTTTTCTTTCATATATTTATAATGGAAATTGTATAATAATGTTTTGGAAATATCTAAAATACAAAATCCTAGGTAAATTGGTTTATTATAAAACATTTTTATTTTATTAAGCTGTACAGCTACTAAATTTTCCGAAAATATAGACAAACT
Organism: Nemapogon koenigi; assembly: GCA_963924495.1. Classification (NCBI taxonomy): domain Eukaryota; kingdom Metazoa; phylum Arthropoda; class Insecta; order Lepidoptera; family Tineidae; genus Nemapogon; species Nemapogon koenigi. The sequence continues at coordinate 4,174,084 of OZ004630.1, read as the reverse complement.
GTGAAATTGTGGCTGGGAAATGAGAAATTGCGCGCCCCTTGTTTTACCTATGTTCTCCCAGTGTGTTATTAGTTTTACATCAACTCTTTTCTCTATGTTTTCCATAGTTTTCCCAAACACAGAATTGTTCATCAGTTTATAAAAATCTTTTTCAAATGTTGATGATGCTAAAGTACGTCGATGTGTGTTTAATTCTATATATTTTTGGAGCCACGGACTTTGTTTAAATTTTAGCACTCTATGTACTTTGATTAACTTCATCCCCATTTCTAGACATTGCTTTAAATTTCTATAGTGTATGACATATTTTGTTTTATTTTGTAAATTGGGTACTAATTTAAAATCTTTACTATTTCCTATACATATATTTTCAGGGCAAAGTGGCAAATCTGAATGTGCATCATGAATATTATCAGGATATTCCAAATCTACTTCCAAAATATATCCAATATCTGAAGTATTTGAAATATTAAAATCAACATGATAATCCACCCATTCAAACTCGCCAACTGGAAGATATTGAGACATGGACCACCCATATAAATTATTCGCATCTAAATATATTATATATGAGTTAGGTTCTTGACTGTTATAATCAATCATATATTTATTGTTGGCTTTTGCATAGCGATTACAACACTGAGCAACACCACCTCGAATGCCTGATTTAATGAATGCTATTTTATCAAAATCTGTCAGCAACTCCAGCTGAATTTTGGTATATTTTAGCATTGCATCCCAACTCAAACCGGGCGCTGTATAATAATGAGCAGGATCTAGATCATATGTACCTAAGCATACATTTCTAAAGTTTTCAAATATATCAGTCAAAAGTAAAACGTCTGTCTTAAGGTACAGATTTGAATAATCTTGCATGTTTTTACACTTGAAATGGGACCAAATATCTTGCGCATGTGCATATTCTTCATCTGTGATATTACAATTAGTAAGAGTGTTAAAAAAATGATGTTGCTCTGGAAGTGATTTCAGTTGTAAAGCTTTAAATGAAGATATGTATTCATATGGATAAACACCCTTTCTTTTCAAGCGAATAAAATCTTCCCGAGCAGAAAAACATTTATGTAATTCTATAAAATCTTTATCTTCCAAATTTTTTGCTAAACTATCTAAACTACATGATAAAAATTTGAAACTGTCTACAAACCTTAAATTAAGTGTTCGATGATTAATTTTAATTTGCTTTGAAAATGATATGTATTTTTCTTTGTTTTGGGGGATTATGTTCACTTCACCTTCAATAAAATTTAAGGAATGGACTATAAAATGCGCATCATAGTTACTTAGGTTATGTAAAAATATTGGTACAAAATTTGGCACATAGTACTTTGCTAAGCAACTTTTATGACCTACACCTCTATAAACTCCAGTATATTGATCATAATCTACTACTTTATTCTCAGATAGGTTTTGTTCGCAAACAAAGCAAGTTACTGCCTTTTCAATGTTATACTTTTGTTCCGGTGTCAATGGGAGAGAAAACCTTTTTTTCGGTGTGTATTGTTCAATTATTAATTTTAAATCCTCATATAAACTATCCATAAATACCCTTGTACAGTCCTGACCGCAGTACGTTTTAAATTTAGAAAGTGTATCATTATATGCACATTTAATATAATATGCAAAGCTATAAACACGATGTTTGGAAACATTTACAGTATATGAATTTTTGGGGTCATTACAGCAAGTGTCAATAGGTTCCAAAAATGCCTCAAAATCGGCATATATAACAAATGGTACTTTCAACTTTCGTTCATAATTTCCAAAACATAAAATATTGTTTGGCTTTAGTTCACCAAACCAATTCTTTTTTAAAGTATTTTCACTAGGCAAATTTATGGATATATGTACACAATCATTCTTTTGATGAGACACTAACCTATCATTGGATGGGAAATATAATAAACAGCCATCACAAATGTATATGGCTCCATTTCGCTTACTTATCTGTTTACTTACTAGTTTGGACAAGTTCTTTATATAACAATAATGACCTTTTTCACCTTCTGTTAAGTACAATAGATTTATATGGATCTTTTTGTGAGATTTAGTAAAAAATAGAGGCCCAATTATTTTGTGCAACTTATCTTTAGTGTTGTATTCTAAACCATATACATTAATGCTGATGTCATTCAACTTTTCAATTTTAGAAATGTCACATATTCTTATTGGGAAAGGTATATTATTAAACTTTAACTTATTCGCATTAACAGTGTATGATGAAACTCTATCAGAATGTACAGTTACGGGGTATAATGCTGATAGCAGTGCCCACTTGAAACAAAGACAGTCGTCATTTTTCACATTGATTATAGCTTTTTTGTTTTGAATGTCTTTGGGAAGACTTATATAGGAAGAGCCTCGGAGTGGATCAAACTTATTAATATTCATATCTATGTAATTAATCTCCTTCAAAGACCACCCACTATCTTTTTTCTCAAATTCGCTAATTTTTGATGAAATTGTGGTATTTAATATCGTTATAAAATTACTAAGGTCATCTCCTAAACATAATGTAAAATTTGATGTTTGAAAATCAAAAATGTTTAATAAGTTCTTTGTTTGTTGGATAAATTCACCTTTTAATAGAAAATTTACCTTAAATATAGTGAGCTTCTTAAAACATTCATTTATTAAAAATATGACTGTCTCTGCAATTGAATTTAAAAATACCTCGGATGGTTCAAATTGTTTAACTGATTTGCCTAATGGTGAAATGATTCTATATGTCAAAACTCTGTTACAGAAAGCTGATTCAATTATATTTACATTTGAAAGTTGATGCTGTGTTTTAAGGATGTTATTTAAATGTAAATTACTCCTAATGTGATTATGGAAATACCTTTTGTTGATAGGGACTTTGCAAATTTCACAGTCCATCCACGTAGATGAAGAAGTAGATGCTTCCTGGTCATTACTTGTTCTCACCTTCCTCACCCCCGTAGATGAAGAAGTAGATGCTTCCTGGTCATGACTTGTACTGGCCTTCCTCACCCCCGTAGATGAAGAAGTAGATGCTTCCTGGTCATGACTTGTACTGGCCTTCCTTTTCAAACCGCGACCTCTTTGATTTGATTGATATTGTAGACGCTTTTCAATTTTTTCGCTAACATCGTAGAGCTCTTTATCATAGCATGTATCCATTTGTAGAGACTTCTCAATCTGCTCGCTTATATCATACAGCATTTTATCAAACTTTGTGCTATTTAATGATAGATGGGCATCTTCCATGATAGTTGATACATAATTTGTGTTATCATCGATTGTAGGGAACTGAAACAATTAGTGTTTACTTTATCGTCTTGTTGCATACTGTGCAGTATGCCTGTAGTGGCAAAACCCCATCAATTTGGTCGCCCGACTCGGAAGAATAATGCTGTTCGCATGGAGTAAAGTATGGTATTATATCTGTATCATTAATTAGCGAGTCATCAAGTCTATTTCGAATGTACAGAAAACGGATAAGTCTATGGTATTTCATCAATAAAATGCTTTTTCCTATAGCCTTTATTTGATCGCTATGAAGAGACAATATATCTCCAACAAAATTGTTCGTTGAAATCTGAAATATTATCATTAAAAAATGTAAGTAACCAAAATTTGTGAATACCTACTCTAATTATTTGAGATATTATGATATGATATTTTTTCTTGTTTTGTGAGTCAAAGATGTAATAGCAGCCGAGTATCTACTTTCAGACGAATTACCCCCTCCCTCTATTCGTAATATTGTTTTGACTCCGCATGATAGGTGTCGAACCTACCGTTGATATAGACAATGGTCCATCCGAGATTACAATAAATAGGTATAAAACACGCATGCATGTAAAGTAAATAAAAATTCTTACCTCCATGGCGATAAACTGCAAAAACTTATTAAGTATATGTACTTAACACAAATTATGTATCAACTATCACTGTATGAACTTTCACACAAATCGAGTTTCAAAGCAGAATGCATTTAGAACGAGGGTGCACCGGGTTTTATAGTGTTTGATCCCCCCACTAACTATACAATAAATCGTATATCAAAAAAAAATTTCGTGAGAAGAAATGCAGGTGCATCGCATACCAGACTTGTTTAAACGTGTCCGCAAAGAATTAGATATTGATTTATAATGTGACCGCATGCATTTTTGAATGAGAGTGCGAACTATAAATTTGTTTAAAGGTATGCAATAAATCGTATAGGTACCTATGAAAAAAAAAATATCTCGTGGGAATAAATGTAGGTGCACCGTTGATATTTGATATTGATTTATAATGTGACCGCAGGTGTTCAAATCATGTCGAAACATGTAGGTAGTTGAATTCCATATATTTTTTGTTTAAAAATCGTTGTTGCGAGCCGCCCAACTTCACCCTTAGAATGATATTGTTTGGTAACAAAGGGTTTTAATTAGCGAGTGATTAAGGGCACGTAAAGCGTCCGCACTTCTTCTAAAAATTACAGATATTTACGTCTGTTAAAGAAGTGACACATCTAGGCCCATTAAGTGCAGCAACAGGTATGCCACTGCCCACTGTGAAATATGGACAACTGGCAAAAAGTGGACACTGTTACTGGTGTCTCTGACCACACCGCTGAAGGTGTTTGTGACCAAACATATTAAACAGAACAGGTGACAAGTCACCTATTCTGTTTAATATGAAAGTTGACTAGAAGTGGACACTTAGGTACTGACCATGCCGCAAAATATAAAAGTCGTGAAGGTGCTAAAGTTGTAAATTATAAGATTAATGTGTTAAAGCGGCAATTATTGTTTCGTAGTTCTATTCAAAAGGTGTCCGGAATTCTTTTAATTGTCGAATAGGATCGTAACAATAGGTAGGTCTGCAATTTATGATGTGCTTACTCTGCACACACCGTAAGGAAATGATCAGTAAATCTTAGCGAGCAAATTAATGTGCTATTACTAGGTACCTAAATAAACCACATTTTATTTGTGCACTCATCTCTATTTTTAATTTATAAGTAAGTTAGGCGAATTTAGAAAATAGGTTAGCGAGGAGCGCAGCGACGAGCGTGGTTCAGATTATGTAGTAATTGAAAATTTACTACCTAACAATTAATATTTCTGTTTATCCTAATTTGAATGCAGTGCGATGATAAATTTGCCACTTGATAGGTTTGGTCTCAGCTCACAACGCAACTTATGAAGGTCGTGAAGAGGCTTTCCAAAGAGGTTAGGTAAATGTCTCTGTTCACAACGCAACGTATAAACACCGTGAAGATATGTTTGTTTGCACCAAACCGTAAGGCATGTCCTGCTATGAATGTATGAGAAAAACACACGACATCGTTGTAAAATCCTTGTATAAAAACAGCTACCTGTGGTCCAATTCTCTCAACCAAGAGGAATGCATGGTATGGTAATGTATTAATATATATAATACACTCTCTAGACGGCAAAAAATATGGTCTAGATCTCTTCTATTTCCCTCTACTTGACTATAATAAATTAAAGTAGTTTACGCTGGTTTTGACACGTTGAAAGAATGAAGGATGAAAGATTGACTAAAAAGGTTTAAATGGCAAAGATATGACGAATATAACATTGGGACAATGGCATTCGATTGTCTCTGCCTACCCCTATTTGGGTAAAAGGCGCGATGATAGATAGATAGGTAGAAAGTTTATAGTTATGGCTAAGGTCTGTTTCACAGTATTTCGGTTTCAGAGGCGTGTAATGATACTGTCAAACAACTCCTTAGTTCGTTTCACAATCGTTGTAGGTATATCGTTATAAAATAGCTAACTTACAGCAATTTATACCTATTTTGAAACAGCTAGGCCCTAAACAAAAAATACCTTAAGTATAATGTAGGAAATTCCAACGCAGTGTCACAAATTTCACCGATTCTGTCCACCTGCGAGACTCTCAAAAAGTTATTTGCAATTATTTTCCAATTTCATTATTGCGATATCATTTTGTTAATTGTAAACTTTGTAACTTTAAAATTAAGTTTTATGTGCAAAGACATAGAACTGAATTTGTTATAACATTAACTTATTACTATAAAGGAGATGAAAGATGCCGCCTCCATTTGTCAATGTATTTGAGAACAAGCAGTGAGTAAAGTTTTGGGACCGCCCAGTTCGTACTGCCGTGAAGCTTTCGATTCCATTTTTGCCATTAAACAGGAATGCATATTAATGATCATATATTAAATTTTGAGGTTGTCAGCAGTTTTGTTTGTAATTGATTTATGTGAAGAATTATTTAATAAAGATAAACCTTATGTAAGTGGATGGTTTGATTGAAATAATGAGCTTTCCATGTTCTCATATACACAGCAAAGAAAATTTTAAAATTCATATAGGTGCTTATCTTGAAGATAACTTTATATACCTACCTACCCAAAGTATTATCAAATTGTGATGGACTTCTACCTACCTATAGTAATATACATTTTTCTACATCCGGCATCACACCGAAAATTTTTCATTCCGGCCGCATACGATAGGCGTACCATTTGTTATAAGAATTGGACGAATCTGTGGTCAGTTTCGGTGGACCGTAAGGCGGCGCGCCGGTGATTGGACGAATGGGTGAGCACATTTAACCAAATTCCGCATAAACTGTTCAAACTGAGGCTAAAAATAGTACACTAAAATAGAGCACACGGTTGTTGTATTTCTTGCTAAATGGCAATACTTATAAGAAAAATGAATTAGAACGTAGAATACTTAGCCAATCTGAACTTTCATCCATTATTATGGTCTAGAGTTCATACAAAAATCCCATAGAAAACAACACTTTCAATTTCCCAAATTTTTCAATTTTTCGGGCAACTTTTCCAATTATTCTTTCCCTAAAAACTTTATTCAGCCTAAATCGGTCCAGCCGTTCTCAAGTGACCCTTACCAACGAATACCAGCATTTAATTTTTATTTATATAGATTATCCCTATCTCTTTATAATAATAGATTATCCCAAAATTGGTAAATCGTGGCGAGAAGTATGACGAGTGCGGAAAATCGTGATTTTTTTGACACATGACGCTTTTGTATAAGTTATATAACTTGTCTTGAGGAGCACTTTCAGAACAGATAACTTGGATGGCATGATGAATAAAAAAGAAGTTATGCAAAGCACCAATGACTCGTTCCTGATCTGACAATATAGCTGTTGCCTAATTCTACGTGCAGCGACAAGCTTCCTAGAGCAACCCGCTAAATGTGAACATTGTTACCATTGTCTTTGTCTACGCCGCAAGGCATAAATATAACGATGATGCTTATTTCTTATCCATAACAACACTATCAAAAATATCTATAAACAATATTTAACCACAATACTTATAATTTTAAAATCAGGTTTAGCTTCCGTAATGTACAATATGTATGTATTTTTATATATGTCATTAACAACTATGAATATTCGTTGGCCAAAGTTATTATACTATTTAACCTATTAGTTAGAAAGCGCCGCTTCATTTACCAAAAACATGCCCAACTCTATTTACATAATTTATTCGGCTCACATCCCCAGCGTTACAACTCATATTTTTTATAGAATTTCTTTTTTATATAACCTTTTGTCCGTGGCTTCGTATTCGTAGTAATTCTGCATACATGTTGTGACTTCCATCCCCTTAGGGGGGTGGGTTTAAAAAAAGTAGCCAATGTCCTTCCCTAGGAAGTTTGAAGCTTTCTCCGTATCAAATTTAATCAAAATCGGTTCAGAGAGTTACTTTCGCATTTAGGTATAATATTAGTATGGATAATAATATATTCTGTATTTAGTACAAAAAACACAGTGTAGAACAAGGTATGACTATAAAGTATGAAATGAAAATCTTTGTTCTAAAATCTAAGGTATCAATAGAATATCATAAGCTGAGCTGAGCCGGGATCTTAGGTTCTTAGGAATATGACGGTATGTATACTGACTGACAATAACAGCCTAAACCGAACACGGTTTCGGGAGCTGTAAAGCAATCCGTAACGAAAAAAAAAATATAAATCCCTTAGTTAACTAAGAAAGGATTTTTCGAAAAACAACCCCTAAGGGGCTGAAATGGCGTGTAATGTACCTAACCGTTGTATTTCTAATATAACACATACGAATTCGAGGGCAACTGCTAGTAATAATATTTCTAATATTATTAAAACCCTGTTTACTTATACGAGATAAAGTTCCGATTTGTCAAATTTAATTTTAAAATAATATCCTACTCGAAATTGGGTAGTATTTTTAAAAGGTAGAACTTCTTGAAGTTTATCATAGTTTACTGCTCCTCTAAGCCAACGCGATCTCACAAAATATTAAACTAATATTTAGGCAACGCTTTGCTATAAGCCGCTTCATTTGCATAAGGTGCGGTTTCTATAAAACATCAGCTTTTCGTTATTAAAATTATATACTAAATTAATATGTAATAAAGTATAATAATACAAAATAGCAAGCTGACTGTTGACTGCCATATCATTGGGCTCAACCGTTAGTTCTAGAAATAAGTAATTTGCTTGATTTTTCTAAATGTAGGCCCCATATTAATAACTAAATAACGTACGTATTGCATTGATAATCTTCTTATAAATAAAAATTGTATTGATAAGCGCATCATTTGAAAACAGCTAGACCGATTTGTTTTTTTTAATGTTCGTAATAGTCCGACTAAGGTTTTTAGGCAAATAAAAATTGGAAAAGTTACCCGAAAAATTCTGAAAACACTGTACTTTTTTCTATGGGATTTTTGTATGAACTGAAGATCATAATATGTTAATATAGGTTAATATATTAATATGGAATGCATAATATATACTTTGTAATGTAGAGCTAAAGTTTGGTTTGTAAGTTTGGATGTAGGGAGTAATCTCTAAAACTACTGATCCGATTATTACACGAATAGGCTATAGTACCTACCTACTATAGGCTATATTTTATTTTGTTCTAGATCAACCACGGGCGATCCGGGAGCGGAAATCTATATTCAATAAATCCATATTCTGATCCACTATATTTTTCAGTGATTTAATAAATTAGTTTGAAATAATTATATAAATGAAACGGTTTTGCATATATAAAAATAATTATCTTAATACAATTTGTAAACAGTCGCTGTAATGAAGCCGAGCATTAAAGTCCTTGCATGCCATAGCTGTAAATATCATAATCATGACCCATTAGTGTGTTAATGTTATGTCCCTGCCGGCGAGCCTTTGACTCTACACAAATATTATTGCTTTACTAAAACCTACTAAGCCCTTGATTACGGATTTAGGTATATAGTCGCTTTCGTGACTAAACGTAATTACTGTATGAATTCTAAAACAACAGCCAATTATAATTTTTACCGCTGTAAAATAAATAACAATTTTAGGGTTCCTTAACTTCTTAAATGTCACACTTGTCGCATAACTGCTGAAAAATAAATGCTTTCTATAGTTGATTTTAATTTATAACTTTTATCCCTGTTTTTCAGAAAGTATGAATTTTTGTTTACTTTTGAAATCCGACCAAAAATTTTACATATGGGTACCTATTACTTCCTGAGTTTGCTGCCCAAGTCACTACGTAACAAAACTCAACTTTGTTTAAGTTTCATACCTACTAGTATACAGAATAAACCAGAATACGCATGCGCACTGAATAGTCATCCGTACTCGTCATAGTTTTCGCCACCATTTACCATTTTTGGAATAATTTCTTATTATCAACGGATAGGATATTTTTAACCGACTTCCAAAAAAAGACGGAGAAGGTTTCAATTCAATTCAATTCAAGGTCTCAATTCGGATCGTATTTTTTTTATGTTCTCCGCCAGTTGTGAACCGATTTCGATGATTTCTTTTTTAATCGACAGATAATTCTTCCGGATTGGTCCCATTTTTATCCCATAATAATTAATTTATTAGTTTTTCAGAAATTTTGAAAAACCTGACCTTATAAGTCAATTTTTCGTAATATCTCGATGAAATATGTACCAATTTTGACGACTTATTTTTTTAAGGATATAATAATTTCTCGACATTATCTCACAGTCATATGACGAAAATCGGTTCAGTAATTTTTCAGAAATTCAGTAATTTGTCTCTTTTTACTGCTGAAAATTATATCAGAGAAAAGCCTTAGCAACGGTTGCTATTGACACGAAGTTGTCAATTTTCGTATCGACGATGGTCTAGCTGCTAAAAGTATGGGGTGCAGCGCAGGATGCACCACAATCCACCACAGTATTTTTTAATTTTCCATAATTTTTTTTTTAGTTGCGTCTCAGGGCAGCGAAATCACTTAAAAGGGAGAAATAAACCTTTTCAAAAAAAAGTGTACCGACTTCAGCACTGAAAAGTATGAAATAATAAAAATTTCGTCGTAGAATTTGAAGACGGTTGGTGCCAAATTAGAAACAATTTAGTTCCCAAATTCACTATTCTAGATAATTCATTAGGAATATACGATCATCAGTACCTACAAACATAGATAATATAATATTGAACAGATCTTTATGTTCTTAGATATTTACTTAATTTTGTACCCTAATTTGGCACCAACCGTCTTCAAATTCTACGACGAAATTTTTATTATTTCTTACTTTTCAGTGCAAATTTTGAAGTCGGTACACTTTTTTTTTAAAAGGTTTATGTAATATTGTATGGGGACCCCCTTTCATTTTTTTACTTTATTTTATTTTTATTATTTGTTGTTATAGCGGCCATAGTAATACATATTTTGTGAAAATTTCAAGTATCTACCTATTAAGATATACATACAGCCCTATGACAGACGAACGGACGGACGGATGGACCGGATCCTTAGTAATAGGGTTTCGTTTTCACCCTTTGGGTACGGAAACCTAAAACAACACCTATTCTATGTTCTTATTTTTTTTTCTTATATTGTCTTTTTATAAAGAAATACAACAACCGGGTATTTTATTGTAGGTACTATTTTTAGCCTAGTTTGAACAATGAATCAATCGTGTTACTTTCTATAGATTACTTCAGACAAAGAAACAAAAATATTGATGTATGTTAGTTTTTGGTTGTATTGACACTCTGTCAATGGGCGTATCGTCATTGGTCGGTGTCAGAGGGACGGTCTCGGATGCACCGCCTTCATTCTCCTTTCTCTTCTAACAATCTAGATTTTTAATCACGGAAAATAATAATAATTTATATCAATAAAAGTCTCGATAGACCAATGGTTTCATCTTCACTTCATCTAGCGCTTCGGAGGATGAAGACAAGTTTGCACTTCCGCTTCTACTTCTTCTTTTACGATGATTTGCCAATGTCAAGTATTAATCGGTATCTAAGATGATCCCGCCGACTGTGATATGTCTTATTAATCACAGACCAATCATAATTATCACAGCGCAGACGGGATTAAACTGGATTCCCCATCATGTCACGACGGAACGCGTGCGTTGGTCGCCATGACATAACGTAGAATTCACTTCTATATAATTTTTTTTTTATTCTTCACGGGTTACCTTACAGCTCCCGGGAATCGTTGCCGACCCCAGGGTACCCAGTGGAAGGCAAAGTCTTCCTCATTTAGCAAATGATTTTTTTGAGGTTATACCTAACGATATACATTAAATAATAATGTACTTGTATATAAAGTGACAACGCTAGAAACTGAAAACTAACCTCCTAGAACTTGGAGTATTGTTATAAGTTCCCATAAGCTGCAAGGCTGTGAAGAAAAACACTTATGTACGCGCGTGAGAAGTTATACTTCTTTGGCATCATTAAACAATAGTTTTTATTAATTACAATTATTTCATATAGTTTCAGTTTAAATTTGAAAAATTAAATAAATAATTTATTTTCTTACATTAAATGTAACATAAATTCTCTCATTATTCGAATATTATTTTTGAATTATGTCCACTGCCGCAGCATCTTCCGGTAGGTAATGACTTACGAATAGTAAATAATATTAATCAAAATATTCAATTTAAATCACTACTGAATATAATATAATTAGCACATACTTATATAATTCGCACTTGTATGAAACTAAAACACGTGTTGTGAATGTAGAAACTAGAAACATGTTGATAAATAAAATAAATATGAAAACAGTGATCAGAGGCGACGAGCGTGCCAACATGTGCGACTAATAGAGGTTTTATTTCTATTTTGTTGGTAGCTTTTTTCAGTTGAGTATCGGCAACTTCATCTTATCAAAATTTCACTCTCGGCAACTTCACACTGTAACTTTTTTGTTAGGTACATCGTATAATTTCACTCTCATAATATTTTTTTCATAAAAAGAAAAAAAATGTTATTGAATATTACCTACACACCTACTTACCTACCTATATTACATATCAACCGCGAAACTCTACGCCCATATAGAAATGTCAATACAATGACAAAGATTTCTAAACTAAATACACCATAGATCTGGGCAAAAAATCTTTTGAGAACGAAGAAGAAAAACAGGCTACAATGGAGACTTGTATGTAGGTAGGTATGGAATCACAAGCGCATACAGTATTCCGATATTCCCTCCCCTATCGACAGATAATATGTAAATAAACACAGTAAAGCTACCCTATCAAATACACAGGAAAAGTCATGCCAACTAACTAGTTTATTAAAAGCCTCTTCCCTAGAAAGCGATTGAAACAAGTTGACGTGCGTCGCTTTCATAATCCAATTAAGAATAATTGTCGATAAACTGACAGCGAGAATAGCAATTTATGCGGTGATATTTCTGTGTTGTTAATAAATTTATGCTTGTTTCTTGCCGTTTGATTACACGCCATGTTTCGATTTAGTTTATATGTTTCGCCGCTCGAATGGCTATCGATGCATTGACAGGCTGTAATCTGAGGTGAAATGTGTGGGCGGTACAAATTGTTCACAGTAACTTACTATCACGCTACCAATGTTCGTTATTAGGGACATTTTATTTGGAAAATTCACGCCTCGCTTCCATAAGGGTTGGCAGATATGATCAGCACTATTTTCCACTTTATCCTAGCGCTTCATAAATATTCGTCTATTTTTTTTCTGAAAATTTGGAGAATTTTAATTCACGCTGATAATGGTCTGTCATTACCAATCAAGGTCAGAGTCATGTAATGTAGACAGACCAGGGCAGCTCTACCAACCGTAAATACAAGACTCTCACAAAGGTACTTAAAATTAAAAAAGAACCCAACTAAGATCAGTGACTCAAGCCATCACTGGTCAGGTCATGGTCCTTTTAACAAACACTTATATAATATTGGTATTACAGATACAGACATGTTGACTGAAGAAACGGCTGCTCACATACAATATCGGAGGTCTGCTGGGCTTTTTGGAGGAGCTGGGTTAGGAAGAGTGATGTAGTTGCCACCACACGCAAAATAGGCGCTTACAGACGCAGAGTTACGAAAAACGAGCCGATCACCAAGTACCAAGGTCAGAGTTAGGTACTGATAAAAATGTCCTGATGATATAGATCCAGATCCTGTAACGTTTAGGAAACCTAGGGCTCCTAGACATCACAAGAAGAGGAAAGATAGAGAAAGTAGATGAAGAGAAAGGAGGAGATAGATGTTTCCCAGCTAGCTCATGTACCTACATTACTTCAGGGGTGGTTCGGCGGTCTACATTACAAGGTCTCACGGGTGCCTGCTAGGAGTGAACAGTTAAAAGACACTTACATGTTTAACACTATATTTACACAAATTCCACTCGAGGTTGATAAGCTGATTATCCCTACCGTCTTCTTTCTTCTTTGTTATTTATTGACGGTCGAGCCACACGTCTGTGGCGCGACTTCTGTTACGGACTAAAGTACTGTTGCTCCCATCTTTGCTTCTTCTGAAGCGGAGTGCGGCCGTCCTGGCGCACCCATGTCATTGCAGTCGTATCACCCTTGATGCCCCAGGAAGCAATCCTCCTGGGCACCTCCGAAGCTGCTGGCAGCCTGCATGGCACCCCCTGATGCCGTCGTGGTCTGCCACTCTCGCTGCCCGAGGAAATAGTCCTCGTGCAGCCCGCTGCCCCGCTTGCATCTCTCCGGGCTGTCGGCGGCCAGCATCGCGCAGCCCCGCAGCCCGACGTGTCCGCCTCAGTCTTCCAATCTAGACCCTTCTCGTCACCGTGTCCAATACCAGACCCAGTTTATCTATAACTTCTCAAGAGCGATTCGTTTTTGTCGCCTTTCCTTGCACTCGAGGTTATCGTTCTGTCTTTTGACGTTTCCTACTTATTTTTCAACCTCGAGTGTAAGCAAAGGGAAACTTCCATCATACAGCCTATTCATTTACACATTTCAAATATAAAACAAAAATATAACGAATTTCTTCTTCGTGTGGTCACCTCCAGCCCAAGACACCGATCCCGATTCGTTTGCGTGTCCACACCAGAGATAAATTCGTTACAACACTCTTTACTAAATAAAACAAAAGAAAAAAAAGGAAAAAAAGAAAAAAAAAACAACTTTTGTTCCGGTTGTTTTATTTTTCTTTGTGCTGCATATTAGTTACAACCTTTTTCTACATTTATTTTTTCTTTTCTATGCCCAACAAAAAAAAACATTAATAAAAACTTAACCTAACACACGTAAAAATTTAAAAAAAAACTAACACTATTGTTTCTAAACTATGACACCAATTAAAAAAAAATAACAACCTCCATCCTTTATCTATTCTATGGTTATTGTTTACATAGAAATAGATGCATGGAAAAAAAAACAAAAGAAATACTATATTTAAAGTATTTACATGTAAAACAACAATAAAAAGTGATTAATCTAAATAAACCTATGTAACTTAAATCTACTGCGCATATTCGACAAAGTTTGAGTGTTCTTTACTCTAAAATTTGATTTTCAAAACTTTCCATTTTCCATGAGACTGTTTATCCCATTTACTTTACTACACACTATGTGTTTAATGAAGTGGTATATCAGATCATCTGATCTTGATATTGTTTATTAACATACTTACCATTATTATTTTTGTTTCAGGTTAATGTCGCCTCTCATTGAGACTGATACTTGTAGTCATACATTTTATATATATAAATAAACTATAATCAAATATTTTTGTTTGTGTTGATAGCCATTCATGGGATCCCCTCTTTCCATACATCTCATACATCCTTCAGTGTTTATCATGTTTTGTGTAAATAAATAAAAATATATAGGTAAAAGAATAAATTAGTGAAGAAATTTATTCTAGATATAAATATACATAATGTGTGTGTGTTTTCATGTATGTAGTGTGACAATTCCCACTTGTAGTCCTAATCTGAGGACTGTTTTACAATATCTTCGACATGGAAAGTGGCCAACTTCCCAGTGTCTAAGGTTTGCAACAAGTAGGTATTGTTGGATATGGGTTTAACAACCTTGCACTTGACAAATCTTGGTGCAAGTTTGTTACAGAAAAAGGAAATAGCATCAGATTGAAAATGAGCCTTTCTCCATACTATATCACCAGATTTATAATATACCATTTTCCTTCTTAGGTTATATCTTTGAGCGTTTTTTTTATAAGCTAGGGTTAAGAAAATTTGCACATCATCATAAATCTTTCTTAATTCTTTTAAATTATCCACATACTTAACTCTTTTATCTAATACCAGCTCATCAGGTGAGTTAGCATTGAAGTGATGGTATGACCCGTCCAGTACAAGCTCTTGACCATGCATAACAAAATGAGGCGAGTAACCCGTTGCCAGGCTGACATGGCTGTTTAAGGCTGCCTGAATACTCTGTAAATTATTAGTCCAAGTGCGATGGTCTTTATCTACGTATGAAGAAATGGCAGTTTCAATAGTGTGGTTATGTCTTTCTACAGTATTACTTTGCGGATGGTACACACAGTTTCTAAATACCTTAGGTATGTTGTATTTTGCTACCAATGCGTTAAATTCCTTTGATATGAACTGTTTCCCATTGTCGGACACTATTGTATGGGGAACTCCGTATTTAAGAAAGATCATATTTTCTAAGAACTTAACTATCTGTCCTGACTTTGCCTGTTTTAAGGGACAGATCCACGTATATTTACTAAATACATCTACCACAGTTAGCGGAAAGGTATGTCCTGAATATGATTTAGGTAATGGACCAACTAGATCCATGCTTAGCACTGTCATGGGTTTTGTAATCTTATTTTGAGTGAGTATTTTTCCTTTTGGTGGCTCGTTGCTACTCTTGTATGCTTTGCATGTTTCACATGCTCCAATCACTGATTTGACTGTATTTAACATATTTTGCCAGTAATATTGTTGTTGTAACCTTTTATAGATCTTAAATGTACCTAGATGTGCAGATGTAACTGACACATGTGTTGTCTGTACAAGATCTTCAATTAGTTCTCCTGGCAACACCTGTTTCCAAGCACTACTGCTCATTAATTTATTTTTCGGTTTAGAGTATCTAAACAGGATGCCACTTTCTATTTTGAATCTGGGGAATTTTTCAGGGTATCGTTCTGTACCAACTTTTACCTTGTTGTACCATGTGTCATTTGAGGTGAGGTCACCAGGGATGTTTATCAAATTAATTTCACTCATTCTGGAGAGGACATCTGTATTAAATTTCCCCTTTTTGTGAACAACTTCAAAATTGAACTGGCTCAGCAGGGTACTCCAGCGAGCTAGTCTCCCCGACTGGTTTTGGAGCTTTGTTAGCCAAGCTAGACTGGCATGGTCTGTGATTACCTTGAAGTGTGTTCCTTCAATAAAATGTCTAAAATGTGACACCGCCTCTACCACAGCCAACAATTCCCTCTCCGTGGTGCTATAATTCCTTTCAGCCTTATTGAGAGTCCTACTATAATATGCTACAGGGTGTTCTATTTCGTCCTTGTCAGTCTGCACCAAAGCCGCTCCAATGCCCACTGAGCTTGCGTCACAGTGTATACTGAACATTTTTTTGTAGTTTGGGACTAATAGAACAGGTGCTGATGTGAGCTTTTGTTTTAGTTGGTTGAAAGCTTTTTGTGCCTGTTCTGACCAGCCAAACTTCGTGACCTTGGTGCTCGTCAGCGCTGACAGTGGTGCCGCTAGTGATGAGAACCCGTCTATAAACCTCCTGTAGTAGGAAGCTAAGCCTAGGAACCGTCTGACCTGTTTCACGCTAGTTGGTGTTGGGAAGTTGTTCATAGCCTCAATTTTAGATGGGTCGGTATGCAGGCCAGTTTTATCTACTAGAAAGCCCAAGAATTTAATACTCTCTCGACAGAATTTACATTTTTTTAAATTAATAGTCAGATTGGCCGCATTTAATTTATTATAAACTATATTTAGAAGTCTAGCATGTTCTTCGAAGCTTGAACTAATTACAATTATGTCATCAATATAGCAAAAAACTTTTCCTTCAAATTCCACTCCAAACAAAGAATCTACCAGGCTCTGCATGCATTGTGCTGCATTTGCGAGTCCAAACGGCATGACTTTGAACTGGTAGAGGCCCCGGCCCTGGATTGCTATGGCTGTCTTTTCCTTGCAACCCTCTTCTAGTGGAATTTGGTAGAAAGACTTAGAAAAATCTAAAGTACTAATGTATTTCGCATTATTTAAGGAATTTAACATCACATCGATTCTGGGTAAAGGGTACGAGCACTTCTTTGTTACGCTGTTTAACTTTCTGCTGTCTATGCATAATCTAGCTGACCCATCCGGCTTGGTGACTACTACCACTGGGTTTGCCCAGTTACTTTTCGATGGCTCTATAACGTCATCCCGTAACAACTTGTCGATTTCATCGCTTATTAATTTTTGTTTATGTGGGGATACACGGTATGGGTATTGTTTTATAGGCGGTCCTGTTGTCTCAATACTATATTTAATTAAATTTGTCCGACCTAGACCTTTTTTCTCTGTAGAAATGTTTCTAAATTTATGTATTATATTTTCTAACACTTTGTTTTGATCTAAGCTAAGACCTGGGTGACTCTCCTTGGAGTCCGGAGCCTGCTCTATGGAGTCTATCTTGATTAGTTCTGAGCGGGTTGTTTTGAAATTATTTATGTGCTCTGCGAGCCCCGATTTGTTCCAGAAGTCGATTCCCAGTATAAAATTATTTTTTATTGATGGTATAATTTTGAAGTCAATGTAATATCTATTGTTATCAGTTGTTACAGGTAATGTGATTGTTCCTAGGTCTTGTTGAATCGCTCCGTCCGCTGTTGTGATTTTATTATGTTTCGCCTTTATTTGGAAACCATAGTCCACAAACTGCTTATGCATGTTATTTCCTAAAACGCTGACTTGAGCTCCTGTGTCTAATAATGCTCTATATGTTTTATCTCTCACTTTAAAATTGATAAATGGTCTATTGTCTTGTTTACAAATTTGCACCGGGGTTACTGATTTAAAAATATTTTTATGTTTTATACTGTTATTAGGCCTCGGTGCCCATCTTAGTTTTTTTTATTATTGTATTGTTTGTTGGTTTTGTAATTATTTGTATGTCGGCCGTTAATATAATAATTTGAATCTTTATTTGTTTGTACCCCCTTAATCCGACAGTATTTCGCTATATGACCCTGTTTTCCGCAACTGTAGCATTTATATTCTCTCCTACTTGTATGTTCCCCGGGATCGCTTTCATATCTCTCCATTTTCGTACAAAATTCCTCCAAGTCTTGCACGTTGTTAATGTTGTTGCATATTAAGATCATATTATATTTAGGAAGTATATTTCTTTTTATGATTTGGAATAATGTTTCCTCTGTTAAATGTGGCACTCTCCTAGCTAGGAACTCCATCTCTATTATATATTCACTAATAGATTCATTATTATGTTGCTTTTTGTTTCTAATTAGTGTCTCCTTGTCAAAAGAGTCCGATTTCCCACCAAACTTTCTCACTAAACCTTTTTTTAACTCTTCCCAGGATTTGAAGTCCCTATGTGCCCCCTTGAACCATTTCCCTGCTAAACCCTGAAGTAACTCATGTGCTGCTTTTATTAAAAACTTCTTACTTATTTCTCTAGATTCCGCTCTAACCTCTATATCCTCGATAAAATCTAAGACGTCTGTCCTTCCGTTGAAAACTATTTTCCAATTTAAAATTGTTTGTATAAGGCTCCCTGTATCAACATACGTTTTACTTTCTCCCTTATTTCTAATTATTGTGTCAATAGAGTCCGTGTCTGAGTCGACCTCTAATCTCTTTTGCTCCCTCCTATCCGCGACCCAATTTGTGTCATCTAATTGCTTACTAGCCATAATGAATTTAAAACTCTTGGTGTGGACCAACCACGCGCAACCCGACGAGAACACAAAAAAAAAACAAATTTACTCACTATTTTGTGGATCGGTGTTGAAATAGGCGGGAAACGACTCACCCGAAGTTCCTCCTACTCCTGCCTCGCCCTGGTATACACCGGACCCAGCTCCTGTGTATGTGAAAAAAATTTCTTTAAATTTAAACAATTCAAGTTTAAAAATGTAGCCGTGCCCTTGTAAACTACACCAACAACAACTGTATTTAAATACACATTAAAAATAAAATATCTTGACACAAATTAAAAGTTTGAGAAAGAAAAAAAAACAATTAAACTCTGAATCTCTAATTCAAAAATATTTGGGACACGTCCAACTACTCTCAGATCTGGGCAACGACTCCTCAAATTTAAAAATATCTGTGGGTACAAAACATAAAAAATTATCAACTGTTACAATTTTCAAAATACTATGTGGGTAAAAATTTTTTTTTAAACTTCTAACTGTTTCCTTTTTTAAAAAGTTACCAGAAAACTACCTTACTGTTAACTCCTTTGCGACCTCGTGAGACTTCTTACTGAACAATTACCCAATGTTACATAAACTTTACCCCTTTTGTAATGTAGACAATGATGGGAAAACCCGGTGGCGCCATTGTAACGTTTAGGAAACCTAGGGCTCCTAGACATCACAAGAAGAGGAAAGATAGAGAAAGTAGATGAAGAGAAAGGAGGAGATAGATGTTTCCCAGCTAGCTCATGTACCTACATTACTTCAGGGGTGGTTCGGCGGTCTACATTACAAGGTCTCACGGGTGCCTGCTAGGAGTGAACAGTTAAAAGACACTTACATGTTTAACACTATATTTACACAAATTCCACTCGAGGTTGATAAGCTGATTATCCCTACCGTCTTCTTTCTTTTTTGTTATTTATTGACGGTCGAGCCACACGTCTGTGGCGCGACTTCTGTTACGGACTAAAGTACTGTTGCTCCCATCTTTGCTTCTTCTGAAGCGGAGTGCGGCCGTCCTGGCGCACCCATATCATTGCAGTCGTATCACCCTTGATGCCCCAAGAAGCAATCCTCCTGGGCACCTCCGAAGCTGCTGGCAGCCTGCATGGCACCCCCTGATGCCGTCGTGGTCTGCCACTCTCGCTGCCCGAGGAAATAGTCCTCGTGCAGCCCGCTGCCCCGCTTGCATCTCTCCGGGCTGTCGGCGGCCAGCATCGCGCAGCCCCGCAGCCTGACGTGTCCGCCTCAGTCTTCCAATCTAGACCCTTCTCGTCACCGTGTCCAATACCAGACCCAGTTTATCTATAACTTCTCAAGAGCGATTCGTTTTTGTCGCCTTTCCTTGCACTCGAGGTTATCGTTCTGTCTTTTGACGTTTCCTACTTATTTTTCAACCTCGAGTGTAAGCAAAGGGAAACTTCCATCATACAGCCTATTCATTTACACATTTCAAATATAAAACAAAAATATAACGAATTTCTTCTTCGTGTGGTCACCTCCAGCCCAAGACACCGATCCCGATTCGTTTGCGTGTCCACACCAGAGATAAATTCGTTACAATCCATAAACTAAATTGGGGCTTAATATTTCTGGCTTGGGTGAAATTTAAATCCGGGATATACGGTTTCAAGTCCAATACGGAAACCATCCCAAGTCGTATCAAAGTATGTATGAAAATGAAAACTGCATAAAATAAGGAAACAGAACTTCCGTTTAATAAATATTATTATCCATCTCTAGTATTAAATTGATTAAAGCAAGCGGTTATATCAAATGTACCCAGTGTAGCGTCTATTGATTTCGCGGAACATTGCTCGCCTGAGTTATGGTTTAGGATCCCGTACAGACAGACATACGACTCCGACCAACGGATTTATTAGCTCGTTACCGTTCAGATGCCGCAAAATAAATTCAATTTTTACCCCATATTTCAAAAGTTGTGACAAATCTTGAATACGGGAGCGAATAACAAAGCGTACCTACCATGCGGGCATACATAACCCTTTTATTTGACAAGATTATATTGCTGTTATTATTTATATTGCCTTTTTTAAACCTGATGTTCTGTTTCTGAAAGGGTTGTAAAAGTTACGTAAGTGCCAAATTCAAAATACATGCAATTTTCGATAGCTAGTATGTATTCATTATGTATATTTGCATATAGAATACATTATACTAATCAAGTTGATTTATTAATATTAATTGATATTAAAAATATTTTGCTTATGCTTATTCTTGGACCGAAGTAAGAGCCAGCCCGTTGGTCATTTGATCTTTCTATTAGTCGTTTACTATATCTATAAACAAACTGTGTGCTCCAGGTCCCCACGTTCCCATTGTTTCCACAACAAACTCCTCAAGTTGGCAAGCCTTTCAGTAACTGGATGTTAGTGAGACTTCGTTTCAGAATATTGACGCGAGCATGTGCAGGTACCTAGTACCTAGCTCTAGTTGTAGAGGAGTTGTAGAAATTAAATAAATATATTAAATTATATTTATAACTACGCTGAACGACGACTGAAATTATTTGGCACATAAACGGATAATATTCTGTACTATCAATGAGTGTATATCTACACTTTTATAAGTAGGTATACCAGTTGCCTGCGACTTAGTATACCTACTTGCACGTAGAATTAGGAACACTGCACAGTGTATAATTACATGAAACTGTTAAGATATGTATCTAAAATTGTAAATCTGTACTAAAATTATAAGGAGGTAAAATTTGTTTTTTTGTATGTTTGTTTGTAATGAATAAACTCAAAAACTACTAAACCAATTTTAAAAATTATTTCGCTAATAGAAAGCTACGATATTCCTAAAGTAGCCCACGCACTGGTCCTGTATCTCACCGAAAATTTTTGGTCCGGCCGCCGTATGATCGAGATTGAACACGGCCTGTCATATCATACGATTTAGATCACATGCAATTCACTCACTCACACAGACACACAATATTTGATTAAACAAAGTGTCAAACATCCATGTGTGTGTGTGTGTGACAGATCGTTCCGGCCATGGAAATCAACCACAAATACAATGATTTGAAAACGGATGGCGGATCGTTCATTACAAGAATTGGACGAGTCTGTGGTCGATTTGGGCGCACCGTATGGCGGCGCGCCGGCGATTGGACGAATGAGTGGGCACCTTAAGTGACATGGGCTATATTT
The DNA here is from genome assembly GCA_963924495.1 of Nemapogon koenigi. Lineage (NCBI taxonomy): Eukaryota > Metazoa > Arthropoda > Insecta > Lepidoptera > Tineidae > Nemapogon > Nemapogon koenigi. Next base: position 4,151,735 of record OZ004630.1, on the reverse strand, counting down.
TGTGTTATTCGAATATATCCACGGGCGGAGCCGGGGGCGGAAAATCTAGTTATTTATATTTTGTCCTCCCTGACGACAAACTATTACAACATTATTGTTGTGTAAGTAAAATTTTCATGGGACACGAAACTTTAAAAGTCAATTTTCAATTACATTATACATTACCATTTATGATTGATGTCGAAATTTTGTATGAAATACTACATACATAATATTAAATTGTCGGAGCGTCCCGTCACAATAATCAAATATCATTAGTTAAATATGAATCATAGTGATATAACATAGAAGAAAGGGTAATTTCCAACGACATGACACGGGCATTAACTAGATATTCAATACATTGTTGTATGAAATAAATGGAGCCAGTTTGTCATGCGGGACTCCCTGCCACAACAAACATTATTTCATTTCATTTTATGATTTCGTAACGCACCGTGAAGCGAAGTTAGCGTTTTGGAAAAAATGATTCTACCGTGACACAAAATATTGTCAATGTTTCGCGAGACACCGTTGTACAATACTAAAGTTTAATGTCTGTTTGTCTCGCCAACATTATGGTCTTAGTACACTTTCTACTGCTTTTCAGTCTGCTGTCAGTTTCGGTTCACACTAGCTTTTGTATAGAAAATAATGTTAATTTTTCAAAGTTTCTTTTAGTTAGACTACTTTCAATGATAATACGAACCTCTTTAGGTTCCAATGGAAACCCTATTACTAAAGGGTCCGCTGTCTGTCCTTCCGTCTGTCACAGGGATGTATATTTTTAACCGTAATACGTAGACACTTGAAATTTTCACAGAGTATGTATTACTATGGCCGCTATAACAGCAAAAAATGAAATAATGTAAAAAATTAGGGGGTTCCCAGCCATGCTAGAAACGTGTTTTTCTGCGTTTTCTGCTTGATCTGAATAATTACAATAATAATAACGACTATAATGCAAACTCTTAAGTAAAACAACAAATAATAAAAACTCGCGCAATGATTTTTACTAAACTATTTTTATTGCACCGTGGTACGGAATCCTTCGAACTCTTACTTGGCCGGTTTTAACATTATTTTTTGAAATAAGTAAATATGTTATGAAATCTGTGATGTTTGTAGGATCAATGAAAGACATACGTCCATATGGCACAAGTATTTATTCTGAACTGATGCACACTATAAAATATTATACTACCTACAACTAACAATTATATAACTTACTACCTATTAGTACCTATATCTATAATATATACATAACTATACTACAAAATCGTGCTTTAAAATACACTGTTTTTGTAAAGCCTTGATTATACGATTGTAATGTAGAGTCACGCTTTTTTATTTCTGATAACAACTTTTCTAAGGAACCTAATACATACAAATCACAGAATAATCAATTGTTATTCTAAATTAACTTTTAACTTTATTGTACTTGTCTTTATACGATTTGCCAAATAAATACATCTAAAATTCAGAACAGAAATTAAATAAAAAAATGTTAACCAGTGTATAATATCAAAATAACTCTAAACAATTAATACTTAAATCTTCCATAACATTCATAAATAGACTTAATTAGAATTATCTCCGCAGTACCGATTGCATGTCCAAATGTAATAAAGACAGCAGTAAATGAAGCGGAATAACAACGCACAATTCAAATTCTCCATTAGTTACAGATTTAAACAAAAGCGTTCTACTTGAGAGTGGTGATCATTTATTGTGGTGATGCGATCGGCCTCTTCATATCATCGGATAACAAAGTATAACCAACTCGAATCAATTTAGAAGCAAGTAATTTACAAACGTAGGAACTGTTGTTGCTTACGGGAACGGTGCCGGATCTAGGGTGTAAATCGTACGATTAACATACACATACAAAAAAATCGGCAAATGCATAAATAACTGATAAGTGAAAAACAAGCTCTAGAATCCATACTAATATTATAAATGCGAATGTAACTATGTCTGTCTGTCTGTTACGCTTTCACGGCTAAACCGCTGAACCGATTTTGGTGAAATTTGATTTGGAAAAAGCTTGAACTCTAGGGAAGGGCATAGGCTACTTTTTGTGAATCCACCTCCTAACCTAAGGTATACCAGGGGGCGAACAACTAGTCTAGAATAATTATGTTTGGCCCATATTGAAACATCATGAAATGTTTTCTTGTTTGATACCTAGGTACTTGATCGATAGGTACTACTTTGTTTGACATTTAAATTTTCAGTTACTATTTGAGCAGCCCAGTTTTTATTTAATTTAACTATTTAATAATTTACTTTTATTTCAAATTTAATAAAACAATATGTTATTCAGTTCAGTTTTTGAGTTTATATCCTATACCCGACACTGCTATTTTTAGGGTGTTGTTCCGGTACATTTTCTTTAAGTATTACGAGCGTAGTGAAGGTAATTTTTAAGTTTAGAGATAGTATGGACGCGTGCCGCCGCAATCTACGATTCGTTAGAGACAATATTGGTTTCACGTTCTCCCGTGGTATTTGTGATAGTTCCGATCGCGCGTGACTTGAGTTTCTACTTTTGGTAATTTACTAAAATTCAGAACGAATTTACTTTAAAATAATTAATTAGTTTCAGTCATAAACATTTTATCCTGGACCATTAGATTTAAAATTCCTTATTTTTTGTAGCTATGTCTGGGAATTTATATTTTTTTGTTGGAATTATTAAACTTATTTTATTTTAGTCATACTAAATTAGAAGCGCATATACCTAAGGAATGGGGTGTAATATCAATAACTTATGTACCTATAGGCTATGTAAAATATAATATATCTATCATATAACTTTAAGCGAAGAGGCTTTTCCATCTATATACCTCAACAGAGCCGGCCACTCGTAGGTATAGCCTCAAAAAATTATTGGCTTATTGAGGAAGAATTTGACGGGTTGCTGTTCCAGGGTGTCCAGCGAAAGACGTCCGACAAACCACACTTAGAGGCTTTTCCACCTAAATAGGTACCTTTAACTCAACAGCCACAGCCTCACAAATACCATCGGCTAAAAGAGGGAGACGGGTCTTTCGCTGGGTGTCATTCCTGAATAGGTGAGCGTTACGAGCTATTTAGACAGTAAGTACCTATTAATTCTATGATTGTGGTTAAATGCAATGAGTTCATCTATTTGTATTGCCATAGTTTTTGAACCATGGAATTGTACACATTAATTCCGTGATTTAACCCATTGCATGAATTTGTCAAATTATATTTTACAAGTTCATGTTATAATTTATAAACAAAGAAGAACTCGTTATCTATTTTTATGACAGTTAGTCACCATTTGTAAATGGGCGGATCCCCCTACATACAACAACCGGAAGAAGGGTGCGCGAGGGCAAAGTGGAACAAAACGTATGGGCGTGGGGTAATAGAATAACCTAATAATAACATTACATGTTTAAGGAAATGTGAATGTACACTATTTTATTAACAAATCAGAAGTCATTTTAGTTAGTGTTAAAAGTACGAAAAATCCTAGCTCTAGGAGACGTGTTGACAGATGAGTGCAAGTTCTGCATGTCGATTCCTAACTTGCGAAATAGTCATCGCTCTTGATAAAGTTACCAAGTTAATTGAACCAAAGTTAGTATGCAGCGCCATACTAGTCATGTCTCTACTTATCTTGATCAGGTTACGTTATACCATGGGTGGTATAATGTTTATTTTGCAAGATAATCGACATGCAGGGTCGCTAGGTCAGCACTCAGCAGACAGGAGTCCTGCCCAATACTCTTAAGAAGGCTAAGGATGATCTCTAAAGTCCATCGTCCTATTGTTTCAAAGGCAAAGGTCACAATTATATTCTGTTTCTTCACCTTGGCCACAAAAATCATTATTATAACTAGCATTTTTAAGGTAAATGTTTACTTCATTGCTTTGAAATCGTTTCAATCCTTAGACCTACTTATTATCACAAATGTTATCATTGAAAACGCTATTATCTCTCATTGTTAATATCTGCAAGGAGGTGTTGGAGCAACAATAAATATTTATACAACCAAGCAGGTGCAATATAAACTAAATTGATGCCCAAATAACAGATAAACTTCCCGCTCGTAACATAATGAACGGAAAAAAGTCAAAATCAGCCCGCCAACCATTGTAACCCGCAATTTGAGAATTAATTCTATCACATTTTGCCGCATCTCGGGGCCAATTTGTTGTTTTTATGGCATCTCTGACACCACAACAGCTGATTAAGCGTGTATTTAATCTTTTTATATTATTAACTGCTTGATAAAATTCTTGAAACTTCTTACAGATTAACAATCTGTTCTCTTATATAATTATAAGGCGATATTTTTGACACTTGAACTCGTACTTAGCAGTTACTTAATAGAATAAACCCATTGAGCTAGGGAATTTTAACCAAATTTTCAAATTCAAGACAGTTTGTAATTAAATTGAGTTTGCGAGTTATATAGATGAGAATTCCTTCTAAAGATATGTATTAATTTTACCCCTAAATTTTTGTATTGTTTTTAATCAGACAGTGAGATTTAAAGACATAAAAAAGCGTTTATATTTATTTATATTTTCATAAATATCTGGTAGCTTACTTACTATAAATAAATCATAAAATTCTAAATATAATTTTGTTACAAAAAAGACAACAGTTACAAGTTTATTTAAATCTAGTAAAACTTATTTAAACACAATTCCATTTCAATTCGCAACGAAATTGAACTCAAGATTTAGAATTAGGATTTAAATTTACGTCAAGAGTTACCATCCTATTGTAAGCAACAATTTTACCAGTCCCAGTTGTTTAGAATACAAGAATAATTACCTACCTACTCTAAATATTTTCTATACTAAAGTAGGCAGTATACGAATTGGCTTGTAAGATATTATCTGACTCTACAACGTTCAGCTAAAGGATCAAGATATTCCCAATGAATATGTTGATGAACTCAATTTCAAGAGACCCAAAAAGTAAGCAATAAAAATACACAATATACGTAATTGTGTAAAATCCAGAGTAATTTACAAAATATGAATAAAAATAGTTCAAGATTTTTCTATTTTAAATCGAACAGTGATCAGCTTCAATTAATTGGTATACCGTGTCGAATATTAAATTGAATTCAGTATTAGATAAAGGGTCAAGGTCACTAAAACTACTTTTCTATAAGACCAATAGCTTTTGGAGCTCATAATAAATAATGTCATGCAATTGGTTCCAATCAAATCTACTCTCGATTAGAGAACGATCCAAATTAAATTCCGTATTCTCCACGGATAATTTCGTTTTGAATTTAGTTTTTTTTGTAGCTTCATGTTTTTATTTTTACTTTTGAAGGGATTATTTTTCGAACGTAGACAGACAGCCAATGATTTCATTGACTGTTTCCTATGAGATAGTACCTAATATCAACTAATAGAAAGAATCTCAGTTAAAAGAGAAAGATATAATTTCCCGTAGTGACAAAGCAGGAAAAAGAGTACTGTCGCGGAAACAGGTGCTTTTTGTCTTACTTTATCTCTATATGACATCTCTATCTCTCTTTCTAACTAAGATTTTGTCTACGTAGAGATATTCTCTCTACACGGTCATGCTCGCACGGTATGAACTTATTCTTTAAATTAGGGTGCGGCCGTTTTTTTCTAAAAAGGAGGTGGTTTACAATTCGTCGGAATCTTATATTTTTTTTATGTATGTTCCCCGATTACTTGAAGTCACCGGTGGGGTTAGCATACATTTTGACAGCGACACTTTCGTTTCGGTCGAATGGCCTTGAACAGGCCAAAACGTTCATGTCCAACAAGGACCGGCCAGAGATAGCCCGGGGCCGAGAGGTCCGGCCCAACAATGTGCGGGAAAATTCTGTGTACTTGTCTTTGTCCGGCCAAGCAAATTGCTCGGCATTCTTGTGCAGGGCATGCCCGGTCCGAGAATGTCCGGCCCAACAATGTGCGGGCAAATTCTGTGTACTTGTCTTTGCCCGGCATAGCAAATTTGCACGCACATTGTTGGGCCGGACCTCTCGGCCCCGGGCTATCTCTGGCCGGTCCTTGTTGGACATGAACGTTTTGGCCTGTTCAAGGCCATTCGACCGAAACGAAAGTGTCGCTGTCAAAATATATGCTAACCCAGCTGGACCGATTTGGAATATTTCTGTTTTATTTGAAAGGGTATACTTTCCAGGTGGTCCCATGGTCATCAGGTCAGGATCTGATGATGGGATTCTGGAGAAATCAAGAACTCTTCAAATTTTATAGGCACACTTGGAGCGATTTGGGTATGTTTTTATAGTGACTTGTGCATTTGCTTTCGGAATTTTGATTTTGGTTTTTTTTCTTCATCAGAAGTGGTTATTAGCTATTGAATTTTCGCAAAACTATAATCTTGAGGTATTTAATTACACATCTTTAGCTAGCAGTTACATTCCGTGTCTGCGTCGACCACCTGACTCGCGACAAACGAGCACGAGCACAATGACAATTAAAAATGACTTCAACAAATTATTGACTAACGTACTAGTTTGTAAAGAAGAAATTGTAGTGTTAACTCGAAAAATACAAACCGCAGTACGCTAATAAACGTGTTTGGATCTTTCCGAGGGTTACATAGCGATGAAATAGTCAGGAATTATTCTATAATTAGGCGATGTGAAGCAAAATGGCTGCCAAGCGCACACTCCTTATACGAAGTTTGCGTGTAAATTTAATTTTCTATTTGTGATAATGGAGGACGTGGTTACAAATAGCACAGTACATGCTATCTATATGTAATTAAGTAATTCAACCGTGTATGCAACTCTGTATTGAGGTCTACATTGTTTTACTATCGATTTTAATTGTTAATGCAATGTGATTGATTTTGGTGATGTTGAAATAATAGACTTTGGTAACAGTTGCGTAGCTTTTTTTACAGTTATAGTATAGTTCATGGATTTAGCAGCGTTGTGGGTAATACTTCTATAGATCTAAAATATCTTTGGATAAAAATAGAGTTTTCAATTAGCATCCAATCAGTTAAGTTTTGATAAGAACTTTTCTGAAAAATAATATACTTACTAAATAAAACTAATAAAAGCATATCTTTTATACAACTCTAACAATGGAATTAATAATTATGTGTATTGATTGAACCTCAATCAAAGACCTGTGTCATTCTGTATGCACGACATATTGTGTTGAAATATAAATGTATAGGCACACACATCACCTTTCATAACAATCAATCAATAATGTATAGGTAACCTATTTGAATAATTAAATAGATACATAGGCGGACAAACTAGATTAGTAGGCATTGATTGTCTGTTTAGAATTGTGATTTAACTATGTGAAATTAGATACACGACTGTTTCTTGTTACACTAAGACTTCTAGTATTTTAGGCAGGTTATTACCTACCTCCATTTATACTCTATACCATAGATGTAGTATGCTGGCGAAATAATAGATTGGTAATGTCGCGATTAGAACAACAGATTAATACATCAGTGTGCGTGACAAATGTGTAATTCTGTGGATTATTCATCTTAGATGACTTACATCCAGACACTGCACCATGCACTGAATTGACCTTATTAAACACTAAATTATACTCTGAAAAAAGGTTTACAAAAATTTGCGAAATTATTGCTGACGCTAGGCTGTTACAGCCGAGTTAGCATATGTTTGACGTGACTTCTTTCGTTTCGGCCGAATGGCCTTGAAAGGCCAAAACGTTTGTGTACCAACAAGGACCGGTCAGAGATAGCCCGGGGCCGAGAGGTCCGGCCCAACAATGTGCGTGCAAATTTGCTACGCCGGGCAAAGACAAGTACACAGAATTTGCCCACACATTGTTGGGCCGGACATACTCGGACCGGGTATGTCCTGCACAAGAATGCCGAGCAATTTGCTTGGCCGGACAAAGACAAGTACACGGAATTTGCACGCACATTGTTGGGCCGGACCTCTCGGCCCGGGCTGTCTCTGGCCGGTCCTTGTTGGACATAAACGTTTCGTTTTGAAGACAAATCCGTAGCATACATTGACACAAGCAACTTCCGACCGACTCTGACGTCACACGTCACACCTTATTATGTCAGTCAGTACAATATCAATTTAATGTATATAGCATTATGGTTCATTTTAAGAGAACAGTGAACACCAAACCAGTTTCTTAGCGGAAGTTTTGGTAGAATTTTGAACTTATTGCTAAAGGCATAGCGTTCACAGTTCTTTGCTTCGCGGCTGCCGCAGAGTGTACGCCGTGCAGAGTTGCCAACTCGGATTTTGAAAAAGACGTAGGATAGTCTAGAAAATTATATAAGTTTATATTATTAAAATAAACGTAGAATTTGTAAAAATTGCATATGAAAAGTTCGTAGATCAACGTATTTTTTATTTTAACTTTATTTACTTTAAGATTTTAAAGTTAACGGTAAAATCTAAGATCTAAGCAAAAACACGTGAACTGGCAACGCTGACAAACTTTCGTTCGACCGAAAACGAAAACGAAAGTGTCGCTGTCAAAATTTATGCTAACTCCCCAGTATTTAAAAAACGGTCTTGCATTCTCTTTTGTATTGCCAATCTAGTAGAGCGCCCGAGCGACTATACTAAATCTTGTCTCTATACATTTTTCTTCATCATCGTAGTATTTTCTCAAATTACATCTTCCTATATTTTTTAGCAAATACCTACTAGTATTATATATTATAAAACAGAGCCTAGACGGCCGGACCGAAAATTTTCGCTGAGATACCGGACCAGAACGTTATAAGCGTAAAATTGTACCCGTGCGGCAGAGGGCGGGATTTTTTTCTTTCTTTCTTTCTTCACGAGTTGCCTTACAGCTCCCGAAACCGTGTTACGGTTTCAGGGTACCCAGCGGAAGACCAAGTCTCCCTCGTATAGCCGATGGTATTTATGAAGCTATACCTAACGATAGTTCTGTTGAGGTATATTTAGATGGAAAAGCCTCTAAGTGTGGTTTGTCGGATCCACTTTGCATATTGCAATATAATATATCGCCGGTATCTAACAGACAGATAGACAGAAGTGATTCTCTTTTACAATTTTTGTTTAGATCATACCTCTAAAAACAGCACAATAGAAACTATTGTAAACTAAGTCAAATCGTTATTCAATTATGACCCACCTACCGTCCCATATCAGCATCGGCGGTCATATCTACCACTTTTTTCGTGCACTCAATTGAGAAAATTAAAATTTGGCCGCAGACACTCTGCGGGGCGCCTCAGGCCGATCTCCAATACCTTTGTAACCGACCGCCGCATTTGTCATGTTAACACTAAACGTGTGAAAGAACATCCCGAACATTATTAATGACTAAAATATTATACCAGAGAGCTCGATCGTCTTTGTGCGCCGATTGTCGGCAATGTAGTGAATGGTGGAGTAAAAAGTGTTTTGATCTGTTTGGTTTTGGTTTTTTGAAAAGTTGTGTCGCCTCTCTACAGACTTTGAAGAGCTGCTCGGGTTTATTTACATTTGAACTCTTAACACAATTAAAGAATGAAGCCTTTTTGAGTATGTCGTTATAAAAATATGTATACCTAGTTCCACAAACTTATCTGGCCCGATGGCCAAAAGTGGAACTAACGATACCATATTTTTTAAGACTGTCTTTTTCCTTCATAAGTAAATAAGTAAAATGTTAAATAAAATGTTTTTTCTACGTATTGTACCTTCTTTCTACCTAAAATTAATATGGCCAAGCGTTACAACGTGCCCACTACCACTATATACCCACATTATATTGAAAAAACATTTTTATTGGCAACACTAAATGCGATAACAGCGACGCTGTCACCGGGCCAGATGCGTTTGTGAAACTATAACAACTTGTTTTGATATTTTTTTAAAGATGTCTTCTAAACTAAAAAGGCAAAGGCAAAGTGTATTGTAAAAGTTTTTTGGTAGGGGGAAATCTTATGGATTCGCGACCTGTGTTCGCCACAAGACCATGGATTGCCCGGCCTGAGTATGTTCGACCCAAGAAATTCAGATATTCGTGTACTTGCTGCCTGTGTTGGGCATTTTTGGCTGTGCATTTTTGGCCGGCAATTCTCGGTCCAAACACAGATACATTTATATGTGAAATGTTAAATACTTATAAATTAAAAACCACATTTTTTTTTTATTTAAAAAGTTAAATATTAATTACGTATGGGGTGGAATAGATGGGATTAAAGGTGGACAGAAAGAAGAAATCAGTAAGTACCTTTTGATTCTTAGAAAATATCATACTTCTCTAGATATGAATTTCTAAAATAAAATAACAAAACGAACCATCGACTTTAAAGGTCATTACTTTTTATATAGCTACAATATTACACACCGTTCATGAAGCAATTAGCAGCAGGGGTCTATCAATAAGGTGCCATATACTCGAAACTTAACAGGTGTCTTTTCTTCCCACAATCTTATAAAAACTCAAATATATTAGTATCCATTGATTCTTAACTATTGGTAAACACAACACATATCAGGGTATTGCAAACAAAACACGCAATGTATTTGTAATAAATAAGTAGTTAATTTTTTATGTTTTAAAGATCAATTAAGTTTCATCTTAAACAGAAGTTTGAAGAAGTGTTTTACAAATTTATGGCGTCCGTTCGGGGAAATGAATGAGTTAGGGGCTAATTCGGTTAGATGAAACAGTTTTATAACTCGTGTGTTTTAGGAAGGTTTGGCTAAATTTGTTTTAAATTATAATAGGTACAAATAACTGTAAGTAAATATTTAATTTTATAATAATACCTATCTCTATATATTATTTCTCAAGGATGTTTTTTTTTCGGTACACCATATCTCCATTTTATACTCTATATCTTAATATTGTTTCAAAGTTAATGCTTGATAAGCCATTTTCATAAAATTAGACTCATTTATGTATTTTCTAGAAGACGCCATCTGTTGGAACTCAGTTGAGCTAACGGTGCGAAGTTTTCGCACGGGTCATCTAGTCTTTTTAACCGAACTTCAAAACAGGTTTACAATTTGTCGGAATCTTTTTTTTTTATGTATGTTCCCCGATTACTTGAAGACGCCTGGACCGATTTGGATTATTTTTTTGTTTGAAAGGGTATACTTCACAGGTGGTTCCATTTTTTTAGTAAAAATTGGTTCAGTAGTTTTTTAGAAATTTTGAAATAACTGACTTTATAAGTATATTTTTCTTAATATCTCGATGAGTACCCATTTTGACGACTTATTTTTTTAATGATATAGTAATTTTTCGACATTATCTTACAGACATAATGACGAAAATCGGTTTAGTAGTTTTTCAGAAATTCAGTAATTTATCTCTGTTTACGGCTGAAAATTATGTATTAGAGAAAAGCCGTAGCAACGGTTGCTATTGACACGAAATTGTCAATTTTTGTATTGACGGTGGTCTAACGGCTAAAGGTATGGTATGGTATGGTGCAGCTCAGGATGGCAAAGGTTTAAATCCCATCCACAGCAGTATTTTTTTTTCGAATGTTTTTTTTATTTACCTTATTTGTCTCTCAGGGCAGCAAAATCACTTAAAAAGGAAAAATAAATTTACTTTTAAAAAAGTGTACCGATTTCAAAAATTTGCACTGTTATTATTTCTTACTTTTCAGTGCAAATTTTAGAAGTCGGTACACTTTTTTAAAAGTAAATTTATATGTAATGATATTATAACTGTGGAACTAAGACAATGTGCCGATATAAAAAATATGTTACATTTATTTTGCAATGTTCTTTATATATTTTGAAAATTCGATATTTAAATTGAATCAGATAAGTATTCAAGGATTTGTTTTTTTTTTTCAAATGTTTATAACTATCCTGTCCTAATCAGGTTTTTTGGGAAAAAAAATTGCCCGGGAAATCAGAAAATTCAGAAAAAACTGAAAGTGCGTTTTTTCTATGGGATTTTTGCATGAACTCAATACCATAATAGGGGATGAAAGTTAATAATATGGTCTCCACGGGCGAAGATTACTAACTTTCTGCCCCGGATACGAATTGTAGTATATTTTGAGAAATTGCTATCAAATGAATACCACCTGTTAACTAACATTTTATGAGAAATATAAATTTCATTATGTAGGTAGGTACTAATATTTTTTATGTTTTAATATTTAATTTTCTTACAATGCGATACCCGACGGCTATATACTTGGACATTCCTTCATTTAGAGGCTTTTAATTTTTAATAGCATTAAAGACTATTAACTTGAGAAAATAATTCTAGACTATCAATCTTATCTACACCTAGTAAGTAATATTATAAAGAGGTAAAGTTTGTAAGTTTGAATGTGGGGCAAACTACTGAACCGATTCTAAAAATTCTTATACGAATAGAAAGCTACTATATCCCTGAGTGACATAGACTATATTTTATTTTGTTCGAAAATATTCACGGGCGATGCTGGTAACGAATAAAATCAAGTATGTACCAATAGCATTTACATTGCAGATTGCTACGAAATGCCGACAGAAGGCACTTGCGTATTAGGTACCTACTTGCATTGAACATGTTAAGAACTTGATGATTGATGTTCGAAGCACTCAAAACCTCCGGGCATGTATGAGAGGTGTGAGGCATATGGAGCCCTCCTCCATATGCCTCTGATATCTGTTAGGATCGTAGCAAATAGCATTTGATTGTCTGACTACTTTGCTGTGGCTTATGATGCCTAGACTAGATAGATTGAAACTTATACATCACAAAAAATAAAACACACAAACACATCTTCACGGCCTTTATACACAGAGTGGTGGCCAGAAACCCAGTAACAGTGTCCACTTTTTGGTAGTTATCTATATTAAACAAGTGGCAAGGACCTAACCTAGATGACGTACCTATGTATCTGTTAATTTTAGCAGAAGTGCCCTCTGAAGCACGAGGGCACATATTTTTTTAAAGAAAATTTGTGCTTATGAGGTGGAAATTGAACCCGGAACCTCCCGGTTTTAAGAGCCCTATATCCATAATTTGTATGGTGATAACCTATTTCCAATTTCTCTGTAAATAATCCACCTGTGTCACTGTAATGTAGCATAAACTATATGAAATAAATATATAGTGAAATAGCTGTTATTTTTTCCCTGTTTTCTCTTTCATAATCTATCAGAAAGCTTTTACAATTTTTATAGGGGCAAAGTTTAACCACCCATATTTTTAATTCAATAAAATCCATTAAAAAAATAACAGCTATTTCACTTAGACATATTGAATAAGTAACTATATGCTAAATTACAGTAACACAAGTGGATTATTTACAACAAAATTGGGAATAGTTTATTATGGATGTAGGAAATTAATCTGTATCGACTCCTTTATATACTGGTTATAATAATACTAATAACATACCTAAACATGAAAGTCATGAAAAATCAATTTGTAATCTGTTCTCGATATAAAGATTTACGACCACCAGGATCCCCATAGAAGTTAAGTCTTCTTCATTTAGCCGGCGATTAACAAGTAGGTATACCAATACACAATACACAAGTAAAGATTTTTAATTTTTGTTTTTTTCTGTTATTTTCTAACTTATTGTTTCATAAAGGTTAGAAAAATGGGATATGACAATATTGGAAATTAATTGTCTCGCATCTGCATCAAGACTGACAAGATACTTGAGTTGTATGCAAAGATATATATTTTCTAAATTCATGGACGTATGTGACTGAGATGTTATATTTAAATATATAAGTATTTTTAACTATATTAAATAAGGCCGATATATTATTTTTAATACCTACCTGTATTCGACGTAAATACTTTATGCAAGTTCCAGGTTTCACTAGGATCTCCTTGTAGTTGTAGAATATATAACCTGTACCTATATTGTATTTAGCGAGATTATAAAAACCGGTCAAGCGCGAGTCGGATTCGCACACGAATATGCACTAAGGTCAGACCAAGTTTGACGCCCCTGTATAGCGCAGGAACAAATTAGCGCGAGTCCGAGTTTATATGTATTGATCATAAGCATACGTTTCTTGTATAAGGATCCCCTTTAATTATTTTTTTATTACCTATTTGTTGTTATAGCGATGTGCACCTATTACTGTTCAAAAAATACAGTCCTGTGAGAGACGGACGGACGGACGGACAGACGGACAGCGGAGCCTTAGTAATAAGGTTTCCGTTTTGAGTAAAACTGCCAAAATTTTTAAATTTGTATATACTTCCGTCGCGGTTATAATAGTTCGTTCACGGATTAATTCCCACCAATTTATTGCCACCTGCTGAGGGCTAAGATATTACACATCGAAAACCTTTGTATACGGAACCCTAAAAAGAAGAAATTACTTCAAGCCAATTCAAACTCCTTGCAAAAAAACCACTTCGAGTACAACATAACTAGAGTATAAATTGCGCTCCATATCAAAACAGTTTTACCCGTCTATTTCGTGATCGTTTTGTAGGCGTGGCCAGTGCGTATTAATGTTCAGTGCCAAGATAAGAATCGAACGCGGGCCAGCGTGTCTTGAACCCCTTTGAACACCGCCGAACCATTGTGTACGATGAGAAAAGTAATTCTTAATAGACAATAAGCTTGGCGTTTAGCGCTTTTATTTATGTAGCCGAATCCGGCTACAATACAATGTGTTTTGAGTTGTTTTTTATGATCGGACGTAACAAATATATGAATCGGAATTGCATGTAAATCACGTGTATTTAATAATGCTCTCCATTGTTGCTTGATAGATACACTATTTATTAAATCTTGATTCGTTGCATCTCATTGTAGGGGGTTTTCCATTTTCTATACTAAAAGTTTGTATGTTTTAATGTGTGTTTTGTAACATCTATGAATCACTTACAATTTTTTAAATTTCTTTCTCTACCGCTTTACAGTTGGCATGTCATCTACTGTTCCAATTTTACACAATTATAAAATATAACGAAAGGTGTAGTGGGAGACTTGGTTTGAACCAAGTACCATTCGCTATTATTATGTATTAAATAACAGGCACAAAATGAAAGAATGGTAGATAATTAAATTGTAATTATGAAATATTTTTTTAAATTTACGAAAATAAACATTTTATTATTAATTATTATACAACATATAAACTAAATATAAACTAAATCAGTACATGTAATATACCCGTACATAAACATATGCTTGTAAACACACACTGCTTTACATGCATGGCTGTAGCGTACTATAGCAAAAGTGTCGTGACGGTCGAAGTCTTACATTTTTTCGGCCTAGCTGTCATTCGCCAAGAGTGTAACGTGCGATAATACAAAAACAATTACTCTTGGAATAAACTTTTCATTGCAAAGAATTTAATGTCTTAAAATCTTAATATGTAATGAAAATTGCAGGGAAAATCGACCTCAATTTTTTATGTAGTAAAGTTTCGGGTATGTAAATGTCGGAACATAGGTAAGTATTAAGTTTTGTTTTAAAAGAATGGTTAATCATAAGGTAAACTGAAAAAAAACATAGGCTAACAGTGGGAGCACCCTGGCTGAAGCTGTGTGATTTTCAATGGAAAATCAATTACGTAATATGTACGTAATCTTTATAATATAATTAACAGTTTCGATGCGTTCCCAAGAAAAACTCAACGAATTTCCAGCACATTAATCGAAACACATCCTTACCTATATATATTCACATTTTACACCACCCAAACTCCTCGTGGGAATAGACCGAAAACCCTCAACGAATCTACTTAATCGCACTTTATCTAATAATCTCTAAACATTAAAATCAGATTACAACATAGAGTGCGGCAACCAAGTAGGGGATCAATTAAGCACTCAACGTAATTCTTGCAGGCATTTACAACTCAAATAGTATAAAATAAATATAGCTGGTCACGATGATTGTACAGAGCGGGTGCTCGATAAATTAGCCGTATTGTGCTGCCGCTAATCGTAGCACAACACAAATATTTAATAACATCGGGAGAAGAGAGCTCGGCGACCACTTACCGCGGACAGGACATGCGCGAGAGTGGAGACGCGGCATTTATTTTTCATTAACAAATAAGGGCTACTAATTTCAAAATTTCGTGAATTATCAAATAGTGTCAATCTGGAAATAAAATATAGCACCACATAAATGTTTATATTTGTCTAGTAAAGAAATTGACTTCTCTTCCCACTCCAGAATTGCTCTCCTCAGCAAAAAATCCTTGCTACGTTCTTGTCTGGTGTCAAATTAATTAATTTTGAAGATAAACAAGAAACTACCCGTAAAATCCAGGTTCATATTTAAGATCACTGGCGATCCACTAGGATACTAATTTAATTAATTGATATATTAATTATGTTAACTAAATCATCAACAAGTAGTTAACGATTTTTTTACTCTATTCTACCATTCTACCTAATCTTAGTAGCAGAGTAGGTACGCTAGAAAAATAGCTCTGCCATTTCCAAACTCTCGAATGACACAAAGACTAATAACCTAAAAAGGAACCACTTGAGACTAATTCGGTAGGTAAAGTAAAAGTTAAGGTATGCTGAATCCAAAACCGTATTGTCTATATTTTTTCAAAAACAAATAATTTACTTAACCTACATTTCACCTATGAATGACGTCATTATATCGGCTAAATAAAAGCAAAATATTTACTTGACAACTTGTTAACCAATGTTACCCTGTTACTAGATATACTACTATTTCAGTAGTTTTTATAACTAATCTAGTTAATTATTTAGGAAGAATTTTTAACCATTTTTTATGGTAGGATATTCTTTGACTTTTGTATCACAACAACTATGCAGACTGCGGTATAAAAGCCGTAAAGATGTGTTTGTTTGTTGTTGTTTTAATATGTTTTATGTAGAAGTGGTAGGTTTTGGTAGATTTTGTAAGATTTAGAGACGGCAACACTATTGTTTGTTAAATGTCAAAGTCAAAGAACACAGATGTTCTTTTTTCTGTAGCAACATATCAAAGGTATTGAAGTATTCAGCCGACAAAATGACGTCATCAGTGCTAAAACTTTGATAATTTAGTATAAAAAAACTACTGTAGAGAAATCAAAAATATTCAAATTAGTTTCTTAAAATAGCTTAATCTTTAAAATAAAAATATAAAAATCGTATCTTAGCTTTTACTTTACATACCGAATTACACAAGTTATCACAGGGCTCTTTAATAAACACCTTTTTAATATCGGCATTACAGATAGCCCACCATGCAGAGCTTGCATGGAGACTGAAGAAACGGTCACCCACATCTTTCTGGAATGTGTTGGTTTGACAGAATACAGAGCTGCTGGTCATCTCAGTGCCCTTCGTGAGGCATATGGCAACATTAAGGGGCTGATCGGCTTCCTGGAGGAGCTGGGATGGTAGGAGTAACAGAATTCCCGCATCACGAAAAATAGGCGCTAAGACGTCGAGTTGCGGAAACCGAGCCCGATAACCAGAACCAGGTAGGTGTAGGTACGCTAGAATAGTTTTTATCCAAACCCCTATACTCTACCATTTGTCTCTACACAAACATATCTACATATTTTAACCTTTTCACTTCATATTTCAATCTAGTCTAATCAATGTGCAATATTTTTGGAGATTCAGATACCTTTCAGTTTGATAAACTAAGAATGTCAAATAATCCAAGACGTGTATAAAAAACCGTCAATACCAAGGGGGAAAATTTCTTAGTTGATTGGACTACTTAATCGTCTCCACACATGTCGCTGTTCGAATTATCGCTGCACGATTGTTAAACATTATTACGTCGGGTGTTGTTTAATAGAAACAAAAATATCTGGCGGCGCGCCTCGTGTTTGATCTCGAGGTGTTCGCCCGTCCAGCGCGATTAGCCCGGCACCGACGTGTAATCAAATCTGCCCGGGGCATTCTCTACTCCGCGACGTATCCGCAGTCACACCCAAACAACATACATTGCTTCTTTACAATGAAATACAACAATAAATACACCTTATAAAACAGCAATGTAATAAATTAGAATGTTATTGTAAATACGTGATCGATTTTTGAAAAATAACCGGTTGAAACGAGCCGCGCAGGACGGCGTTCGGACCCTCTCATTTGGCCGCTATTTGTCGGCCATTTCGGTGCATCGTCCGTAAATGGAACCCGCTGCAGGTCATGTTGACGTCAGAAAGAGAAAACGTGAAAAATCACACCTCGTCCCGTGAAATTATAAAACGAGCCCGCGTTCGCAAATCTGCGACATTCCATTCGTAGCTTTTTGACGTAGAAATTACTGATGATTGTTAAAAGTTTTCAGCCGAAGATTTATTTTTGAAGTAAAAACTTCTTTAGGCGCGCTGAGCGATTTTAGTAGTAGGAAATATTGAGAGGATTCGCGAATACTCGCATACGCTCGACCCGAGAATGTCCGGGCAGGAATTCGTGTACTGGCTTCCACGTATGCCTGGGTCGGACATTTTTGGCTGCGCATTTCTGTCCGGAAATTCTACGTTATTATACGTTATATACCTACTTATAAATTAAAAACCACTGTTATTCATAGTTCTAAGTTTTTCCTTCTGTTGGTAGTCTGACTGTTTGAAGAAATACTTACATTAATAAAATTGTTGTTATTTCAAAATTATGCAGAAAGAGACTAAAGATCCTAAAGATATTACATACAATGTTTTAAAAAGGCATTTTCCTGTTATTTTACACATTGCGTGACATTGTAATAGGTTAAGTTATTTGCTAAGTAGAGACAGCTAGCGGGTGATTTATTTATTTCACTTAAACGCCACGGCATCATAAACAGCGCTCGTCTATTGCTGAGAAAAAGCGCGCACCGCCTCGAGGTAGAGGCAACCATACTCTGTCTGTCTGTCTGTCATGTAAATATGTATTTATGTATTATATATAATCATTTATAGCACATATGCCTTTAAACGTAAGGTGATTATGTATGAAAAATCAAAATCATTATATGTATTTACTATTTCTAAAAAAAATATTTTAATTATCACTAGCTTTCCGCCCCAACTTGGCATGTGAAGTCCATAATAACTTCCACTAACTATTATGATCTTGAGTTCATACAAAAATCACATAGAAAAAAGCAATTTCGATTTTTTTTTCCGAATTTTCCATTTTTCCGGGCAACATTTCCAATTTTTCTTTACCTAAAAACCTTGAAAATTTATGAACACAACAAAAAAATCTATGTAATTTTTTTTTTAATACAGTAAATATACATTTTTACTCCTATTTATAAGCTTGGTGTCCACTTTTTGCCTGCAGTTGTACATATTGAACAGAACAGGTGGTAAGCCTGTTGCTGCACTATAAGTAGTACCTACTCAACCACAATTTAGTCCACAATAGCCCATAATGAATGTTTAAATGAAGCTGCCTATCACTATCTACTGTGATGTTTTTATATTGCCAAATTACCTATTACAATAAAATAACATCATGTTTTATGAACTTAACCGCTGAGACGGAAAGTGAATACATGTATTCACCTATATGCGCACTACAGTAAGCTCGCAAGTGAATACATGTATTCACCTCGCGACAAAATTTAAAAATCACCTTAATGTGTGTCTATCTCTTTTTATTTATATAAAGTTTGAAAGAGGAGTCATAGGAATTGAAATTCTCTACATTTCTATGTGTAATACGTCTATGGGCCGGATAATACGCCATTACAAAAAGCATAAATAAATGCAGTGTTTATTATACTCTTTGTCATAACAGTCGCTTTGTTGATCAGTGCAGTTTTATATTATTTTATAGTTCCAATAAGCCCTGCAGCTAATAAACTAAGGTATAGTATTGTTTATAATACATTTATTTACAATATTTTATTTAGTTGAGACCAAAAAGATCAATTTTAATATAGTTTTTCTGTCGAGGAAAAATTTGATATAAAAAAATCCGTCAAAAGTTTTACAAAATTTGTTTATTGTGGAAAGATGCGTATACGATATGAATAAATACACAGATAAAATACTTTATATATATTTATTTTTCATGTTCCAACGTTTATTTTTATTATATAATGTGCTATTTCGAAGTAATAATCCAAAATATAAAAATGTCGCAAAATGAAAACGCCATCTTGAAAATTCTTGAGAGCGGCCTAGTGATGTGAAGGACATTGTTAACATAGCTTATCGATATTTTCGTAGTCTCAAATAGTTATTTCTATTTGTATTCTATTATTTATTATATTATTAGTAAAATTGAATTAATAATGTTTGATGGTATATATTTATTATATTTCCGCTCTGACTTCGCCCGTAGTTGAAATTTAATTTCCGGCATAAAAGTGACCTATGACACTTTCCGGCCCTACGACTATCTCTGTACAAAAAAAAATCACGTATAAACACTTGGAAGTTGGAAGAATTTATAATATTAGTTAAAAAGTATATATTTATCGGTATGTGATGTGTAACATCTTTGCTCGCGGTTTGAGATATTTGATAGCACTTATTTTATGAATGTAACGTAAATGTCTAGGGAAGAACGCACTATCAGTGCTATATAAAATTACTATACCAGAAGAGTAATGGCCTTGTTTAACAACAATTTTGCTCGTAACCCAGGTTAAAAAGATTTGATTAGTTATTTAATTTGTTTTTTTAGTATCATGTCTTCTCGATTTATGGTTCTATGGTGAAGAAGATGACTTCGACTACAAGGAAACCGTCACCATAGAGGATGAGGAAAATTATGACATATTTGAGGTATGCTTTTGAAAATATTATACTATATAAAGCTCGATTACCACTCACTGATTCACTGACTCACTCACATCATTGTTCTCCCAGAAAGAGTTGCGATGGGGGGGAAACTATTGGTGGGAACGTATAGAGGAGGTCCCAGTGAGTACCAGAAAAATCCGAAACCCCCCTTTTTCGCCCCCTTAGTTTTTTTTGTTTTTTATCTCGGAAACTACAAATCGAAGGGGGTAGGTGCCGAAACTAATATTGTTCAGGATCTGTTCCTATTAGCGAATCCATTAAAAAAATTATCTCCCATGAAAAAAATAACTCCTATACATTTTTTTTGTTCTTTATCTCGGAAACTACAAATCAGAGGGGGAAAGTTTCAAAACTAATAATGTTCAGGATTTGTTCGTATTAGCGAATCTGTTAAAAAAAATCTCACATACAAAAAAAGAACTCCCATACATTTTTTTTTGTTTTTTTATTTACTAC
Organism: Nemapogon koenigi; assembly: GCA_963924495.1. Taxonomy (NCBI): domain Eukaryota; kingdom Metazoa; phylum Arthropoda; class Insecta; order Lepidoptera; family Tineidae; genus Nemapogon; species Nemapogon koenigi. Next base: position 4,130,634 of record OZ004630.1, on the reverse strand, counting down.
AATCGAGCAGCGGTAGTGGTAGTGGTAGTGGTAGGAGTAGGGATAGTGGTAAGGGTAGAGGTAGTGGTAGGGGTTGGAGTAGGGGTAAGGGTAGTGGGAGTAGTTGTGGTACGAGTAGGAATAGTTTTGACGTGATAGGTGGCGGGCTTATCGCTGACTTGTTGCTTGCAACTCGCGCACTACACAACATACTAGAAGACCTATATATATAAAAATGAATTGACGTTTGTTAGTCTCGCTAAAACTCGAGAACGGCTGAACCGATTTGAATAATTCTTTTTTTGTTTTGTTTGTTATAATACAGGGGTGGTTTAGAGGAAAAAAAAGTTTAAAAGACCCTTAAGTTCAGCTCAAATATTAAAAAATAATAAATAGGTAATTTTGTATGGGAATCGCTACTTAATCTCGCTAAAAGTAGTGGTATTAGTAGGGGTAGTGGTAGGGTTAGTGGTAGGGGTTGGAGTAGGGGTAGTGGTAAGGGTAGGGGTAGTGGTGGTGGTAGGGGTAGTGGTAGAAGTTGGAGTAGGGGTAGTGGTAGTGATAGTTGTTTTCGACGGACGAAGGAAAGTAAATAGAAGGCACGCCAACGTTTAGGCAGGACATCGTCTGCCGGGTCCGCTAGTAATTGAAAATAACTCTTTGTTTCACTGTTATACATATATTTAACCCCCTCCTCCGTCCTATTAAAAATATTTTAACTCGAAACATAATCGAATTCTCTGCCAAACTTTATGCAAATGCAATCAACAAACATTTAAATTTATTTTTATTTATCTGTAGGACATACAAGTACTTATCATGGATGAAGATGGAAGCGTGCTGCCCATGGGGATGTTCCACACAAATACGTGCTGAACTACAATATTTTCCAGAAGCATATCTGATGCTGGTGTAACCCCTCCGAAGCCGGAGCAGCCTGGTGCTGACTCAGCCCCGCAGCCGGAAAAGACCGTGGCCTCAACGTCTCGAGGAACTTTGTTTATAAGGAGGCAAGGGATCAATCGGTCGCGTGGACGAGGGCGTCGTAGGGGTCTCCGAAGATCAAATGTGGTGGGACGGGTACCTGGATGTCGCCTTACAGAGCGATATCCTACAGATGAGCATCTCCCAGAATATTTGCGTCCTCAAGCATCAATGCATGATAGAGATGTTGGTAGGAGAGAGAATGGAACAGAGGGACCTGAACAAGAGTATGATGGTGCTGAGGAGTTTGTTTGGGAACCTACTGGTGATTGGAGAGGAGTGCAAGAAACTTTCGTTCGTGAAAAACCTTGGCCGACTCGCGTATTTAACAACGCATACGATGCATTCCGCGCCTATTTGTAAGATTTCATGCTATCTCATATAGCGATGGAAACTAATAGATATACCCAGGATATTGACACAGAGAGATTTACGAGGCAGTGATTAAATACGAATCTTGATGAAATACTCATTCTGTTTGCATTTTGGATGATGCTCGGCATTATTAGGATGCCGACCATCAAGGCATTTTTTGCGAAACAGCCAATCCTGCGTACAGAACTATTCCGGAAACTGTTATCTGAAAAGAAGTACTGGAACCTAAATAGAACTTTTAATCACGCCAGTGGCTCAAACGATCCAAATAATACTGACAACAACATGTTACATGGCACGGGTCCCGTCATCGACCACTTGAACAAAAAGTTTAAGGAGCGTTACGTTTTAAAGCAGAATATTTGTATCGACGAGTGCCTGTCGCCGTGGAATGGCCCGCTAGGGTTCAAGCAGTACATAAAAATAAAGGCAGCTCGCTTTGGTATTAAAGCCTATCAGTTGTGCGAATCGGCCACAGGTTACCTGTGGTCCTTCTTTATATATGTAGGTCGTTAAACAACCACCTCCACCCTACTTTCGAGTGTCTCCACTGTAGTCAGACTTATTGAACCACTTCTGAACTTGGGCCATACACTCTTTATGAAAAATTGGTTCAAGTGCCCGTCGCTGGCGCGGTACCTCAAACGGCGTCGCACTGATTGTGTTCGGAAACTTCGCGCTAATCGTAAGCACATACCACCTGTTGGTAGAGAGTATTTTGGTAGAACGATCCACTGATTCCACTGAACATTCCCTGGCCATTCGTTTATCGTTAGTAGAGGGAATCATGAATCGTCATCTTCGTAATGTTCCAAAGTCTAATATCAATGTCAATCCAGGGCCGCGTACTTTTTCACATTTTCCTCCGGAACGCTTGACTGAGCGCCACGAAGAAATGCGTATGCGCGTGAAATACCGCACAAATCTAGGTCGGAGCAGATGCGTTTGGTGTACGTATAACGGTCGCGCACAGAAAACCGCATACCAGTGTCCGGATTGTGAAGTGCCGCTCTGTCTCGAAATATGTTTCGAACAGTTTCATACTAAACCTTTATAATCTCGTACTTTTTTATCTTCTTTGCGTCTAACACTTCTTCTCTTTTATCATGTTTTAGTTTCTTGTCCTATTCTTTGTCTATTTGTTACATTATATGTGAGAAGAGTATGAACGATTAACTTTTGCAAGGAGGGATTTGTTCATTGTATCTGTGTATTGTATTGTTGTCTGTATTGTACTGTGTAATAATAATATTAAATATACATAAACACGGTACTGACGAGTATTTTTCATAACTATGTAAATAAAATACTGTTATAGTATAGCTGTTTATTCTGCTGTTTTATTTTAGATTAACCAGACTCAAAATACGCATGATATTTTTATAGTATTGCTGTTTATTCTGCTGTTTTATTTTAGATTAACCAGACTCATAACTATGTTAATAAAATACGCTTGGTATTGTTATAGTATTGCTGTTTATTCTGCTGTGTTATTTTAGATTAACCAGACTCATGTTCTATGTAAATAAAATACGCATGATATTGTTATAGTATTGCTGTTTATACTGCTGTGTTATTTTAGATTAACCAGACTCATAACTATGTAAATAAAATACGCATGATATTGTTATAGTATTGCTGTTTATTCTGCTGTTTTATTTTAGATTAACCAGACTCATAACTATGTAAATAAAATACGCATGATGGATGTTATGGTATTTGTTGTTTTATTTCTGATCACATATTTATTACAAAACCAGATTCATATATACATACAGTCGAACCTGGATAAGCAAAAACTGGATAAGTGAGAAAACTCTATAAGCGATAAAAATAGTCAGGTCCCGTTATTTTTAGCCCCAGTGAGTGACAATGTAAAGAACCTCTTTTAGAGAGAGTCATTTTTCACTTCTAGACCTGTGTAAGTGACAGTTTCTTACTCTAGACCTCTGAAAGCGAGACTATTCGCAAGTCGAATCGAAGCCCAACCGTATCCTTGTTTGTAAATAAAGAAAGCCAAAGCGTTATGGTTTTTGATGGAATTATAAGACATCTGCAGCACACTTGTGGGCTTCGTCCTACCTACCTGCTCATGGTACTCATTCTAAATATTTGGTTATATACTTATTACCTATTTCTTACGCTCTAGCACCATGTTTGCAAGTGACAAACCGTGTTAGTGAGAAAACTCTATGAGCGAGAATAATATTCGGGACCCTTGAATTCTCGCTTACCCAGGTTCGACTATATATATATATATAGAGAGAGTAAAGTACGCGTGGTATTAATATGGTGTACGGAACCATACACAGTACACATCCACGCTTACATTGTTCAGCAGTCACTATTAAACACGCATCAATATAGCACGTCTTTAATTACCGATATTATCCTATACCTACACTCCACGCAGTGACTCTCACATTGGTGACCCCGACGTGCAAATAGTGTAGTGTAGCCAGTTGTAGCAAATAATTAAATAATAAATAAATATGGAAGCGGCAAAAACAGCAGCCGCAATAGCCTCAAGCAAGGCTGCCGCAGCAGAACAGCAACAGCAGAACGTCGCCGCCGTAAGCGTTACGGCACGCATCCGAGACTTCTGACCAGACCAGCCCAGACCTCTAAAAAACTAACGACCTGCATCAGTCCCAGGACTTCTTCAGCACCATGGCCAACGCTCATCATGGAGACGACATCTCGTGCAAGAACAGCTGAGATATTCAGAGCTCCACAACATTCTTCACATGCATCGGACATTCTAGAAGGACTTCAACAAACTATTTCTGCGCATCGTCAAGCAGTAACATCGCGGTAGGACCCCGGAACGACGTCCCCGGCTAAGGTCAAATGCCCGATATTCAACGCACGCAACATTTCTGGCTTAGGGAGCAGGCGATCGAAGTGCCGCCAGTCCCGCGCCTGCAAGCAGCTGAAGCAAACATCAGCAAGATAAGAGCACACAATTATCGGTGAGTGAGCGAGTTAAATAAGCAAATCACCGGTTACGTGTTACAACCAGCATAGCGTCCTAATTTCCTAAGCATACATAATATCAGCGTTTCGGCTAGTGCAAAATCTATAATGTGAAAGTGATTATACATACATACGGCTTAAAGACTCTAGTGCCTCTAATATTATTTTCGTCATTACCGAGTAAATCATACTAAACTTCTACCGACTTCTTGTTCATTTTGGCTTAATTGTAGATTTATTATAATCGACATAAACTCGATCAGTAGAGTAGCGACAGTACATTGAACCTATTGCAAAATTTTGACATGTGTATAACTATTGACTACAATGCAATAATATTATGTAGAACATCAATTTTTAGAAATAAGCAAAATAATATAAAATCCAGCAAACGTATTGTAACATGAGACTCTCATTGTTTTGAATGTTTTGTATCAGCATTTTTGTAACTTAATATTAAATGTAAGTAATCGTAATTCAAACTGCAACTTCAACAACATTCCTTTCAACATTTCTTCCGTGCAGGCATATTTTAACTTATTATGCGTAACATTTTTAAACATTTTTTTTTCTATTTAATCGATTGTATCTATAGGCACATAATTAAATATAAGCACATAATGGACCCGTAAAACTGCATTTTTCTTATTCGTAAGCAGTGTGTTTTCATTTTTTTATTTTTTTACAATAAAAGTATATTTTGTTTTCTTTTTTGTAAAGGGGGGAGTAGTGTACGGAACCATACACAGTAAATAACTTTGCACACGCCGTCACTACCCCCCTCTCCCAACAAGCGTGGAGCACATCCACGCTTACATTGTTCAGCAGTCACTATTAAACACGCATCAATATAGCACGTCTTTAATTACCGATATTATCCTATACCTACACTCCACGCAGTGACTCCCACAATGGTATTGGTGATCTGTTGTGTTATTTCTAGTTTAGTCGAAAGATATTTTGAGATTGAGAGATCTCAGTAAGTCAGGACAGCTACAATATTTTACTATAAAAGATTTTCAAATATTTTTTAACAATTAATTATTTGTAAGTTGTTGGTGGTGTTTCTATATATAATACAATCATTTCTATAATAAAATGACATAAAATACATCGCGCTAGCAATTTGGTGAATGTGCGCTTCGACAGTATTGACGGTGGTGGGAATTTCATCGATATCGATAAAAATATTTTATTGACGCATGCATCACTATTATAATGGTATTTCATATAATTATATTTACAATACCAAATTACTTTGATTTTTGTATTTTTGTAGGAAACTATGAAGAAAATGTGTATAAAAGTGGAAAATACAATGTTTTTATACAACTTTATGTGTTTTATTTCAATAATATCATCTTTCATATGTGGCTACCGTGAGAAATATTTGATTGCAACGAAAGAGATATTTACACTATTTTCTGTTGAATTGTGATATTGTAATTGTACAGCTTAGTAACCTTAATATACCTTTATCAAAGTTAGGTAATAATAATTTCAAAACAAATTAGGATTACTGATATTTTGAGAGTACAAATTTCTATTCTCGCGCGCATTTTTTTCCATATTCATAGTCGCGGGTGTCAAGTTTGGTCGTATTTTTCTAAGTAATTTTATATGGAAACAACAAAAAGAGACAATATAACTTGATTATATATATTTCCTGCATTGAAATTGGCACAAAATATTTATTCATAGAGTTCTGTAATATTCTGTAGAAATTATTTTCTTCCGCAATACTATTATTTTTCTGTTGTAAGCTAATTTAACAAGGGATATTTTAATTTAGGTGACTAAAGTAGGTGTGATTATGACATAATTAAAGAAATACATTATTATAGAATATATTATTTTCATTTCAAGTAAATCTGTTCAGTGATTGTCTCAAAATTTGCAAATATATAACCATGGGTGTAATTTTTTTCGAGCCGCCATTTAGCCGTGCGAGCGAGAGGTAGTAAGTGTTTTCGTCGCCGTGCGAGCCGAAGGGTTAACTTATTACATTTAAATAATTGACTTGAGATCACTAAACAGTCTTTCAAACATCTTGTTATTACTTAGCGAGGAACTTGGGCACATAAATAAACTGTGTGAGAGCCTTAACTCGAAAATAATAATTACCTTTCGGCTTCAAACAAGAAGACCGCGTCGATGCTCCGCCATGTTTTATCCCGGCAGACACTTTGGCGCTTCCCAGGTATACTAAGTAATAAAATGTATATCTACACAGATCGTACATTTATTGTGGGATTTTGAAAAATTAAGATTGAAATTGGAGGCCTCGAGTGGTATAATTCTTAATCTAACAAAGAAAACTAAGTAGCAGTTCTCTTCTCGTGCTTCGAAGCGGTACGTAAAAGAGGGACTTCTGAAAAGTCTCCTGAAAATAATAAATTATACAATATGTTCACGCCTTATTTTCCTTCTAATTAGTAAATATAGAGATACATATAGATAGACCAAAGGATTCTTGTAGACATGTACAATATGTAATCAGTACAAAACTGGCACAACTCGCCAGTACAGCACCATGCAAAGTTACTTATAAAGGGACACACACTTTCGAATGAATTTAACTTACTCAGTCGAACAAATCTTCGTAGCATCACCAGAATTCTTACTGGACACTGCAAATTGAACAGTCATATGTTCAATCCAAAACTATGCACCACGAAGACATGTAGATTCTGCCAAACAGAAGAGGAAACAGCACTACACATTTTATGAGAAAGTGGACCTCTCATGCGGAAAAGACTAGCTGCAGTACAAACAATCACTGCAAAACACCTGCTGAAATTCCTGAAGGGAATAGGTATCTGTAGTAAAATTTAACACTGAAAAATGAAGATCATAATAAGCCTATTTTGGCTGCAGTGATACAACTCTGTATAAAACTGAAATAACCCTATCCCAAATAATAATTATAATAGAGACCAAAGATATCTATACTTGCCACTTCTGATCATCATAATAAATAATACTTGCCACTTCTGATCATCATAATAAATACTCACTTCCAATTAAGAAATGATAACTCTAGTACCTACTATTAAGTGCACCGAGATGGTTAATTTTAATATGGAAAACTCACTAAATGTTGACACTGTTACCAGTATCTCTGGCCAATTTACCTAGAGGAACCAAAGGTAAATAGTTTAAAATTTAAATAAATCCCGACCGGACCTGGTATGGTATATATAGGTATGTATGTGTATATATGCCAGTAATCCCTCATCTATGTTCTAATTTTACACTAGTTTTAAGCCACACTGAAATAAAGCAACACATTCCTGCCATATATAATTATATGTGGCAGTGTTACAGCAAAGAAACCAAATTAATATATAGAAATCATCTATTAAATTCATCGGTAGGTTGTCAGCAGGGTGGCCCACTCGGACCGGCTATTTTCAGTTTGGCTATACATTCGATCATTTCAAGTCTAAATTCAAAATTTAATGTATGGTATTTGGATGACGGTACTTTGGGAGGCAACGCGACAGAATTGCTAAATGACATAGAAATTATAAGTAAAAAATTTAAAGAAATTGGTTTGGAACTAAATTATTCTAAATGTGAACTTTTCATCCCTGATCATTTAGATACAAATGACAAAAATAATATACGCCAAACTTACGAAAAAATTTCGCCTCACATTAAATTTATAGACAATCAGTCTCTTCGCCTCCTTGGTGCCCCCATACACGAAGATGCGATACCGGACTTTTTGACCGAACAAATTTCTAAGTTCTCATCCCATAAAGAACGCTTGATCCACATTAATCCACACATGGCATATTTTATCATACGATTTTGTTTATTCCTTCCTAAATTCACATACATATTACGATGCACCCCTCTTTGGAAATTTAAAACATTGTTGCTACCTTTAGATGAATTAATTCGGAAAACTCTAACAGAAATTTTAAATTGTCCATTAAAAGACCGCAGTTGGTCCCAAGCCACTCTTCCTATTCGGTACGGTGGATTGGGTATACTCAAAATTTCAAATGTGGCACTTCCAGCATTTTTGGCTTCAGTTCATAATACACATAAATTATTTAAAAATATAATATCAAACTCTTTGGGAAATTTAGAAATGTTATATATATCCGAAGCCATAGATGAATGGAAGGAAACTTGTTCAAATCAAAATTTTCCATCAAAATTAAACATACAAAAATCATGGGACGAGCCAATCTGTAATGCTATACATAACTCCTTAATTAATACAGCTGTAAGCACTACAGATCGTGCTCGCCTTATTGCAGTCAGTCAACCGGAGTCAGGATATTGGCTACATGCTCTACCGTCCACAAGTTATGCTACTTTATTAGATAGAGCAACATTCACTCTATCTGTATGCCTGAGACTTGGTGCCCGCATAAATGAAGAACATCGCTGCCAATGTGGAGAACGAGTGGACCAACTGGGTCACCATGGGCTCTCATGCCAACGTAGTGCAGGACGACTCTCTCGCCATGCCACAATAAACGACATCATTCGTCGGGCTCTTGTCAAAATTTTGGAGCCGAAAGGTATAGCACGTGATGATGGCAAGAGACCTGATGGAATGACACTTGTGCCATGGGAGAAGGGTCGTTCCTTGGTTTGGGATGCCACATGTGTCGACACAGTTGCTCCATCTCACTGCTGTGCGACATCCATTAAGGCAGGCGCGGCCGCGGATTTAGCTGAAAACAACAAACGACGTAAATATGTGGGAATAGGTGATGAATATATGTTTACGCCGTTTGCTGTAGAGACACTGGGGCCATGGGGAACCAACGCACATAAATTATTTAAAAATATTTCCTCCAAATTAAATGATGTTGTTGGTGACCCGAAAGCTGGTCAATATCTAGGCCAGCAAATAAGCTTGGCTATACAGCGAAGAAATGTCGCCAGCATTCTGGGAACATTTGGCAGCGATGGCCTGGAAAACTATATTTTGAATATTTAGTTTTAATTTTGTTTTAAAATTGTTGTGTTTTTTTACCCGTTTGTGTAAATAAAAAATATATTTTACAGTGGATTAGTATGTAATTTTCAATTTCAATATTTTAAAATCAAATTATTATTTTTTTAAAGATTTGATCAAAAACTGCAATTTATTGAGCTTGTTAGAAACTCATTCTTCCATTTACATATTATCATCATATATATCATTACCTTTTTTCAATAAAAATAAACTTTAATCACCGTCAAAACTGTAATATAAATTGGATTAATATGGAAGTTGTTGTAGGTACCTTTAAACGGACTTTTGGTAGGTCGGTAGGAACTCTAATGAGCTTTTTGTGAATTAACGCCTAAATTTTGACATGATAAATGAGATGCTGTAATGTTTTTGATTTGATACGGTTTATGATACAGATGGGCATTTATCAGTATGTATCATTACACCCTTAATTCTAAATGAGGTTCGTAGAACTGACCCCCAATTCTGCTACTTCATTAAATTTTGACTGCTAACGGAATACTACATAATTATTTAAAGAGTAGAATTGAACATCTATTTTCCTCCCGCTCACTTGGGGGTAACTCTAAACGCAAATTTCAAATTTCAATACTAAGTCTAAAACCCTGAGTTTCATTTCATTGCGATTTATTAAAATTTAATTGTATTTAAATAAGTTGTCTCATGCTAGGTACCTACTCAATATGAATAAAATTGTCATTGCTGTTCTCATCGCAACGAAATTGGAAATTGAGGATTTCAGGATTTTTTGTATTCAAGAGTAAGCTACCTGAAGGTATCTAAACTTATTCTTATTCTAAACTTAGGTTAACTTATCTAGTAAGAAAATTAACTCCCGTAAGTTACTTTATCAAACTGCAAAGTATATCTAACCACGGGTAATTATTGTCAGTCTCCATAGAAATAATATTTATTTATTGGACTAATCTGCTATAAACTTGAGAAAACAAAACTTGAATTAAAAAGAAATTATTTCACTTTGCAAGAATAAAATCTTTTATCGCGGATGGTGCTGCCATCTATCGTCCAGTAGCACAAACAATGAACCTCTACGAATGCGTAGTAAACTCGTAGACGCGTAGCATGTTTTTCGTAGAACTGATACTATATTAGTTTAAATTAGCTGTCTAGTAGCTATGTGGTTGTGAGAACGTTAACGGCTGTTAAGTAGCGTATAGAAAGGCATGACTAAGGATGGGTGACCGGTTGTACTATTTTATACATATAAAATTAGACTTTTACCAATGGTCAATATAATTTTATACGTATTTCATTGAAGAAGTATAGGTACCGGGACAGTTCTTGAGCGGTGGTCGTTAGATGCGCAAAACACAATTTTTGGGTCTGCTTGACGGTATGAGGTATTAATTTTAATTTTACCAGCAGTAAAAAGCAATCCTAAACCAACAAATCAATTATAATAAATATACAAGTTATATTGCACTCGAATTACATATGCGCAAACATTCCCCCACTTTTTCGTCGAGCGCTCAAGAACCATCCCGGTACCTGTACAATTGTTTCCGTTTGTTTTTCATGTGATTTCTGATTTCTACGTTCTTATTTTCGATTTTATAAAAAAAATCACGTTTAGTACATTCAATTACCATTCAAAATATCCCCTACAATTCCTCACTCCCTATAAATAAAATGACAATATGCTGAGTCGACTTCACAGTAGCTTCTCGCCTCCCCAAACTACACTGTAATTGTTGGGGACGTCCCCGATTCACTTTTATCACTTTACCCCAAAAGAAATTGAATTTGCCAGACAATTCTTAACCTATTTATTTCTAAAATAGAGTGCAGTTTTCCTTAATAAAAATTAAGAACGGTTCATAAATTTTATAACATTTTAATGTAGCCTTAACAACAGCAATAATAGGGTAAATGTTTTGGTAAGCCATAAATAAATGGGATAACATCCCACCGTGAAATGACAAATTCACTAACAATGTCACTTATAATGTCTGTGAAGTTTTCCGTTGGGGACAAAATTATTTATCGTATGAACTTTTTTTAATGTTGTTTATCAATTGTGTACAAATTGTTTATTCCGTTAGGAAGTTTTCAAGGCAAAATATTTAGTCATCGTTCAATTTGTCCTCTGTTTATTTATTTTTTTATTTTAACTTTAACAGGGGGTTAGCAATTTGCCTAAAATAATATATTATTAATTTGATACCGATTAAAATATTATGGTGAAGGAGTCGCAAGGTATTTAATTGTTTGAAGTGAAAACTTCTTTAGGCGCGTCAAGCGATTTTTGCTAGTGGGAAATCTTATGGATTCGCGACGTGTGTTCGCGACATGTTTTCGGCACGAAGCCCGAGAATGTCCGGGCAGGATGTCGTGTACTGGCGTATGCCTGGGTCGGGCGTTTTTGGCTGCGCATTTCTGGCCGACAATTCTTCGGTCCGGACACAGATACATTGTGAAATGATCGCTATATATAGGTATATAGTTTTTACTTCTGTCGGAAATCCCCATGACTGTCTTTGCCTTTTTTTTGTTATTTAGGAGGTCGCGACGCGACACTAAAAAGTTAGAGAAACGAGGACTTAGAGTAACGTGAGAATCCATAATAAATGATAATGTTTCGGAGGGTGCTGCGTAAATCCGGTGTTCGCGCTTCTTTTGAAGTGTCTTATAATATTATTATAAACTAGTTGATTGCCCGCTACTTCGTACGTGTTGTATTAGGAATACAATTAACCCCCTTGGGTAGGTCGCTACATCACGCTTGATGTGCTTGATGTTTAATAGCTTATAACCTTCCTCAAGAACGGGCTATCAAATGCAAAAAGATTATTTTAAATCGGTACAGTAGGTTTTGAGTCTATATAATACGAACAAACAAACAAACATTGATTTTTGCATATTAGATAGGCATATCTCTTTTCTCTCTTTATTTTATTTATTTTTCGTAGACGCCATCTCATAAACAGAGACATCAATTCAGCCGAGTTCTACGACACTAAATTACCTAAACTTAGCCATTCCTAGTTTAATAATTCGTGCACTAGCTTCAGCGTTATCTAAACTACAGCGACAGGAGCATAATTTTCGCCTCGATAAAGGCAAGGTAGTCCAACACGACAGAAAACAATCGGGGTGTTTGCTTGCCTGCGAGTTAATAGCCCATTAAGGTGTTCACCCGTCTTTGGTATGCTAACACTCGGAGTGTGCACGCGAACTTTAGCATAAAAAGGCCGCGCTTGCATCGCTAAACAAAGAGTGCATGTAAATTTACTTTACCTACACGAATATTTGATAAGTTGAGCGGATGCATGAGAGGTGAATTAATTCAGGTTTAATGTTTATAAGGAAACAATGTATAAGCTTGCTGCTTCGTTAGAATGAAAATGCCTTAGTTAGAAGTTTTGGCCAGATCCATGAAGATTTAATTTGGATCTAAAAATAGGCATAAGGGGTTGAAACGGTTGATTAGAAAGGGAAAGATCCTTAATTTTCAATGTCATTCTAAAATGTAATCGGGTAAGTCGCTTTGTCTCTGTCATTTATCAATCAGTTTCTCGTCTCCCTATTCATCGACGGCTGAGGAATAAATTAAATTCCTTATTCTGTATTGTTATGTATTTAAATAATAACAACTTATAAGGAATACTTATTTATTAATATTAATTACTTGCTAGTTGTACAGTTCCATCTTTATGTGCCACGAATGCTACCACAGATAACCTACATTACGTTTACATTGTCTATGCAGTGGAGGCGCTGGTACACAAACATACGGCCTCCACTACCAGTGTACACCACTGTTCATTTCAGATTCTGATTCAGTAGCGATTTAAACTATTTTCAAGACAAGTAAATGACTCTACGACCGCCTGGTGGTGATGAGTCTATGTGTGAGAGTGACTCTAATGAAGGCAATTATTGCTACGAGACTTTGCAAAAGTCGCCATTCATCACATTCATTATAATTAACTTTATTGTAGAGTGCTTGTGGCGGCTAAATACTGAAACCTGTAACGCGCTAGTGAAAAACTTTAATTAATTGGCATTTTATATACAACTCCCTCCATCCATATCCTTTTACTCAGGATATTGGATTAATGTGTATAGCCATTTTTATACTTCTCCATGACGCAGCATCCTATTCCCGTGATGACAGTCAGTTTAACCCCTCGGCACGATATCACGACAGGTAATGCACGATGCACGTGCAATCAACCATAGTCTATCACAGCTGACATCGTTAAATGGATGTTGGTTTTCATACTGTATCGATCTCTGGTCTGGAAAACCAGTCATGTGGCGGCTCGTAGTTAGATGGTGCTAGAAACTTGTATCGCGCTGGTAAAAATATTTAATACATTGGCATACTTTCCAGCGAGACGTGTTAGGGAGTATTCCCTTATACTCTGGGTCGTTGGACTGTTTTGTATAGTCATTCCTATATATGCTTTTTCACTTTTCGTTTCAAATACCCAGGCTTATAGCCGTTGAACTTGTTTAGAAACGAATTTGGTAATAATTCATTAGAATGGAATAGGTATATGGGCACAAAGGCGACTTTATGACCTATTAGAATAACTAAGTACCCTCAGGGATATTTGAGAAAATCCCTCGAAAGTAAGTGTTGAATGTTGTTAGTCTATTATTGCGAAAACGTGGGATATTTATTTAGGGCCCGCTAAGTGAGGTCTGAGTGAGTGAATACAGCAAACTGCGCACTCCAGGCGCCAATAACCCAAAACTAATGCTGCCATAAGTCGAGCCGTGCCCACACCCGACGCATAAATCCTGCAAGCGTGCTTGGAAAAATAGAATAACACAACTTTTGGATAAGTATTTACTTGTTAGAATAGTGAACAACTAATTTAGGTCTGTTTTAAATTCTCAAAAGTATAATATGTATTTTGTTACTAAAATTTTAAAATTTCTTAGAAAACATAATAGTTGTCAGTTTATTACGGATTGGGATGAGAAATTATTCTTCTTAGTCGTGGTGCTCTTGACAGAGCAGTCGTGGTCAATTATGGCGGTCCACAGCGCGATGCACCTTGTATTGACTCGCCATGGTTAACTTTCTTGGGAAGAATAGTGCAGTGGTCGCCAGAGCCTCGTTTTTTGTCTAGCAGAAGTAGCAGAGGGTACCAAGCGTGCAGATGAGGATAACATTTTGGGTCGGATAGATCTTATTCCGTTCTCTCCCTTACTGGATTGAATGATATTTTTAGTACTTACATTTAAATATGTCTGCCTAATAACATTATAAATGCGAAAGTAAGTCTGTCTGTTACGTTTCACAGCTAAACCACTGAACCTATTTTGATGAAAGTTGATACGGAGAAAGCTGGAACCCTAGGGAAGGACATAGGGTATTTTTTTTAAATCAGCCCCTAAGTGGATATTATGAGGGAAAGGGATGAAAAGTTATTATGGACCCCACCGGTGAAGCCGGGGCGGGCAACTAGTATTATATAAGCTATTAATTTAATAGACATTTAAATCTATGTCAGGTTATCTTAGGAAATTTGTGAAATTTGGATATTTTTTATTTATTGTTCAAAGAATTAAAAAAATCAGTTTCTAATCCAGTTAGCAAATACACTAGCGAAATAAATCTCGTCTTAACAGCTTGTAGAGAGAATTTTAGTGAACCAATATTTACTGCTCACCACTCAAAGGTTCCAACTTACACCTAAATAAACCTTAAATTCCATTTACTGAAAGTAGTGAAAAATTACCTGAAATAAATATTACTAAATCAATTCAAACTGAAAGAATTTTCTAAAAATATTTATAGTAATTCTACTAATAAAGTATCTCTTGTGTCTAGACTGTTTTTTTTGGATGAGATTCAGGAATAGGTAAGATACCTAACGATGGCTATTCTCAAAGAATTGATTTTATAAAAAATGTATTATAGTCATTTTGCATTTATCCAAGCTATTTTCAGCATTATTTTAAAGATTTGACTTCATATCAGGATAATCACAAGTAAACTGTCACATTTCCTGGATCGTTAGGGTTCCGAACATCTCCGATGAAAAAACTGAAATCTATTGGACGAAAAATATTGAAACTTGGTACATAATACCATACGGGGAAAGTGGAAAGGGGTAGGATTCAAATCCCAGTACATTGGAGAAAAGAAAAAAAAATGTATGAAAGTTTGTTTTAAATATAGAGTTTCATGACCCGATCACGGTCGTATAGCGTAAATATTTGAATTTTGGGGGAAAAATTAAAACGTAAAATATATTTTTTAAGTGCATCATGTAACATATCAAATGAAAGGGCTCGTTTCATTTCAGGAATACAAATATATTTTTTTTATTTTAAAATACACGAAAATCCTGTCGCGCGAGTCGTACCTACTCGCAAATTGGCCAATTATTTACATACTTACAGATCGTTGACAGACATACCTTCATTTGGATGGATCCCACTAGCATGAAGGAGGAGGATATTAAGATATTCAATGATTTTATCAAATCCGACATATTTGTTGTTTTCCGACATTGTTATTTATTACAATTTCCCCGATATTAGACAACTTAATTCATTAACCTAATGAGCCATATTCTTATTACTACTGGTATCGCGGAAAATACAAGCTCACCTCATAATTGCCTCGTATTATGGCATATTAGCGTTTATATTGTATACTATTATTTTAACTGGACGTCTTTTTGTGTTAGCGATCACGATTGAGTAGGCAAGTAAATTTAAATTGAGGATACATAATTATATTCAAATGCAAATGTACGATTGTGTTGCGATGGAAGTAATTAGGTATACCTACCTATACTTTTAAAATCAGAGTACCTACCTATCTAACTATCTAACTTTTAGACTAAAGTAGCCCACAGACTGGTCCGGCATCGCACCGAAAATTTTCGTTCCGGCCGCCTTATGATCGAGATTGAATAAGGCCCCACATTGGCGATGAAAATCATACGATCTAGATCGCATACAATTCACACACTCAAATCAAATCAAATCAAATCAAATCAAATGTTTTATTTGCAAGAATACTTACAATATAGGTCTTAAGATTATGGTGAGTATATGGACATGTAGGTATTCAACCTGCAAGCAGGTGTGCAAACATTATTTAAATATAGGTACATATTTTGACTCTAAACATTGGTTATAAAATCTACACAATTACAATAAATTCCCGCTATTTTTATCCAGTTTTGTGACACATGTATTCACTTATTGCATAAAAACAATGATTGAGAAGCCATTTTGTCAATTTAGATTTAAAGTCATTTCCATTTAATAATTTAATGTCATTAGGCAGATTATTATAGAGAACAATACACATATTATAAATGTTCAAACAGACACATATCATTCGATTAAACAAAGTGTCAAACTATCAGGTATATGTGTAATGGGTATGGATGTGTGTGTGTGACAGATCGCTCCGGT
Source organism: Nemapogon koenigi (assembly GCA_963924495.1). Lineage (NCBI taxonomy): Eukaryota > Metazoa > Arthropoda > Insecta > Lepidoptera > Tineidae > Nemapogon > Nemapogon koenigi. The sequence goes on along the minus strand of OZ004630.1, from coordinate 4,113,923 downwards.
CATCGAAATCAACCACAGATTTAAACGATTTGAAACTGATGGTGGGCCGCGCGTACTAGAATTGGATGAGTCTGTGGTGGATTTCGGTGGACCGGCCGGCGACCGGCCGGGGATTGATCCAATCAGTGGGCGCCTTAGAGCAAGCAAGAGGGTTTTGTGTGTGTGTGTGTGTGTGTTGTTTTCAGGGTTCCGTAGTAAAACAAGAAACCCTTATAAGATCGTTCAGTCAGTCTGTTGTCCGTCCCACTCTTTCAAAAAAATCTAGTGTTAAGTTTTAAACCGAATTTAAAATATTACATATTTTATTTTTTTCATGAACCCCTCATCTGTAAAGTTGAGATAAAAAAAAATACCGGAAGTCAAGGTATTTTGAAATGATTTTGAGGTTTCATAAGTATTTTTTTGATATAAGGTTTTTTTTACAAGGTTTACATAAAACCTGAATCTGTACCTGAAAAATCTGAAAAATATCTGGAATACTTGGCCGGTTTTTTATTTATTTAATTAAGCTATCATGCTCTCTTGTCGGTGGAGTAATCGTCACTTTTCTCTATTCTCCGCTCTTAATTTGCACAACATTTGCTTTTTCTTTCACTTGTTCTATATAAGAACTGTGCCTTGGTCTTCCTTTACCTCTCCTCTCTTAAATGTTTCCTTCAATAATGTTCTTTATAAAGTAATCGTGTCATATCAGATGTTTCAATATCTTTCCTCTCCTGTTTTCCATTGCAGACAGCAAGCAATCTTCTCTCCTATGATCGTAATGTATAAGGAGTTGCAAATTGATTATATTTTTAGAAACTAGTCGCGATGGTGTCATCAACTAAGTACAAAATTTAATAAAAGAAGATAACTACCTAGTAAATTATTGATCGTACATTTTCGCATTTCGTTTATTTCAAATGGTGCTAAGCAAAAAGAGCAATTTGCGGTTGATAATTTTAAAACTTTGAAGAGCGTGTGGTTTCACCAACGGTCTCACGACACAATAGAACAGTTGTGCGTCTGTCCGTTTGTCCGCACATCGTTAATACTAATAACTCCATATTCTATATGAAAGGTTGACTATTGTGGTTTTCGTAGAGGAAATAAGTCTTTGTCGGGCCCTTAATAATTTTATCAATAGATGTGCGGTAGTGACCACATGCGGTTCTGTGAACTGTAAAGAGACAGGAAATGTTTAAATTACGTAGGTACCTAAGTTGAAGAAAGAGGCTGGTAAATAGACAGGTAAGCAGATAGTTAAGATGATGTTAGGTCTTTGTTTTTTTTCTAAAACTATACACTGGTAACGACGTAACGTAACATTTAGCCAGTAAATCAGTGATATAGTTAAGCCAGATTTTATACAAGTTCTCCGAAGCAGGAACTCTAAAAAAATAATTTATGCATAGCCTTCTACCCAGCCTAGTACTCAAAGAGTCTAGTGCATTGCAGCTCTATCTTTCTGTAGGATATTATAAGATTGTCCTTCAGGAAGCCGTTAGGGCAACCAAGTATACAAAAATCATTTATAATACCTACCTACATCCTAGCTATACCTACTCTCTATATTTTTATTCTATCTCGTACCTATAGTATTTTATTACATTGATTTACTAACCGATGGCGCCATCTGTTATTCATTTATGGTAAGTTTCTAGATTTCACTATTATATTCCTTGCTACAAGCTTAGATCAAGGAACAATAATTTGCTTTTGCTATTGTTTTATAAATAAAATTTAATATAATTTAAATAATAATAATATAACTTAATATTTAAAAAAATCTCAAAACTACAAATTAAAAATTTCTTCCAGAGAGTCCGAATCCGCTGCCATAGTGCCTAGAACACACACATAGCGCGTTACCCTTTTGAATTTCTAGCGCTATCAATGCGTTGTATGAAAAAGGCTTTGGAGCGTGGATCGCCGGTCTCCGTTAGAAGTAATTTTTAATTAACAAATTGAAATCATTTGTTTACAAGTCCACATCTTCTCACGCCATTACGAGACTGATCACAGACTGATGGATGATGAGAGCAAGGAATATACTAGGTACTCTCTAGAATAGATGAGAGCGATCTAAAAGAAAAGATGGCGCATGCGCAATGCAACATTTTCGAAATAAATATTCACGTAATTAAAAATTGTAATTTAAACAATAAAAAGGCAATTAAATGTTCGAACAAACGTAATTTATTGACGAACATACGTCAATATGTATTTATAGACTGATAATGAGAGAAAATATTAATAATTTTGATTGAGGGGGGCTAACCAAACAGTATTTTTTAAATATTTTTTATTAAATAAACAACTAACGAACAAACCATAAACTAACGATATGCAACAATAAAAATTCCATAAAAATATCTTTTTTCTACTTTTTTCACGGGATGCCTTCAGCTCCCGGAATCGTGTTATGGTCCCAGGGTTCCCAGCAGAAGACCAAGTCTCCCTCATTTATCAAATTCTTTCCTAAAGACTCACAGAAAAGCTATTTTAAACTAAATCATAATATTGAAAACGTAATAATGAGTAAAAATAACAACAATCAAACTAGAAAACCTATAGAAACAAACCAATTTACCACAGAGCAAGGTAATAATAAAAGGTACTCTTTGGTAATAATCTCAGGTAATACCGTAATAATGATAGGTTTTCAAAATTACATTTTAAAAAAATACGTTTTTTTTAACGCCAATAGATGGCGCCTAGGTCTAGTAATATGTCAAAAATAAAATGTGTACTGTATGGATTTAGCACGATGACAGCTTGAAATTGTTAAGTTTAAAAAAAATTAAAGAAAAATGTACGACGACGCTCACAGACTAGAAGTCATTTTTTCCACCCTCAGCGACCCTCAAGAGTTTTTGACATAAGGCTGCACTGCATCGCCATCTATCAACACCAATCAACACTTGCTCTGTGCTATCAACCTATCAACAACTAAATGAAACTATTTTTGTTTTTTTTAAACTGTCAGATTGAAAACCTCTCTCTCATTACAAGAAAAAAATATCGAATTTGTTTACTTATTAGAATAAAATAAAATAGGTACTTAAAACGAAACGAGTGTTACATTGCATAAAAAATATCCATCTAAGATTTGTATTGAAACATGGAAAACAACTTTTTTGAATTGACATAAAGTTTATAATAGTTTATTGCAGTTACGACTTTTCGATTTTGTCTAACTAAAATCTGTTATTTGCTTGCCGATTGTGAACCTTATGGACCATCTGTCAAATGCTCAGATTGCGGAGTTCTAACGTACGTTCCGTACTCAAACAATTTTCTATAAAAACAGCAAAAATAAAATGTATAAAAAGAAAAAAATATCGAATTTGTTTACTTATTAGAATAAAATAAAATAGGTACTTAAAACGAAACGAGTGTTACATTGCATAAAAAATATCCATCTAAGATTTGTATTGAAACATGGAAAACAATAAATGTACATGAGATAATTTTCGAGTTTGCGAATTATTGTTTACTTTGTAATGAGATCATCATCATGGCGTTTCCGAGCCGAAGGCTCGGGAGGTGCCGAGGTTTTTGTAATGAGAGAGAGGTTTACAAAAACCTCGGCACCTCCCGAGCCTTCGGCTCGGAAGACGCCATGATGATGATCTCATTACAAAGTAAACAATAATTCGCAAACTCGAAAATTATCTGTATCATGTACATTTATTGTTTTCCATGTTTCAATACAAATCTTAGATGGATATTTTTTATGCAATGTAACACTCGTTTCGTTTTAAGTACCTATTTTATTTTATTCTAATAAGTAAACAAATTCGATATTTTTTTCTTTTTATACATTTTATTTTTGCTGTTTTTATAGAAAATTGTTTGAGTACGGAACGTACGTTAGAACTCCGCAATCTGAGCATTTGACAGATGGTCCATAAGGTTCACAATCGGCAAGCAAATAACAGATTTTAGTTAGACAAAATCGAAAAGTCGTAACTGCAATAAACTATTATAAACTTTATGTCAATTCAAAAAAGTCATATTTAGAAAAAAAAGGAATAATGTTGCCAATAAATAAATATACAAAAGTGACTGATAACAATACAAAATAAAATGACATGACCAACGAGCTGGCTCATATTTCGGTCAAAGAATAAGCATTGCCATCCAACGAGGTAATGCAGCCAGTCTGTTGGGTACTCTCCCAGTAGATAGCGATTTACACGAAATTTTTTATTTGTATTTTTATTTTATTTTTGTAATATAGTACCTATTTAAGATAACTTTAATATCTATGTAAATACTTCATTAGTAACCTAATTAATTATAAAAAGAGGAAAAATAAATCTTTATTAAAATAAAATATTTTTTAGTCTGGTAACACCAATTTGAGTTTTGACAACTTTCTAATAACCTAACCTAAAATTAAAAATACACAATACACTTATAAAAACAAACATTAAATAAATACAATTATTAATCAGTTTCAGAGTAATAATGTTTAGATCATTAACACGAACAATGTTGCTAAGAACGCTACTTTGTGGAGAGAAGTATTCAGCCATACTTGGTAGACGTTATTCACAGGCCACTGTTAATTTGTCTGAACCAACAGTTCAACAATATTTAAAACATTTGTTATTAGAACACAATGAACTACACTCTAAACCTAAACGTAGTATACAAGAGACAAACCGGATGATAGAAATTCAACCTATAGCTGGAGTTTTAGAAGAAAGGATAATGCTATTTGACAGCATAGAATCCTTAAAAGAACTGAACAAAAAAGACAACAAGGATGAAGAAATGAAGGAAATGATAAAGATCGAAGCAGAAATTTACTTGAGAAGAATACAGGAAATGGATAATGACTTACTTTCAGTTCTATTTCTACCAATTCTAACAGACGGTGGCATTCTTCTAGAAATAACAGCAGGTGCTGGAGGTCAGGAAGCCATGCTTTTTGCAAAAGAATTATTCGAAACCTATCACTCATATGCAAATTACAAAAGTTGGGTAGCAGATGTGGCATCATTTGACAAATCAGATATGGGTGGGATAAGGAAAGGATCTATGTTAATTGAAGGATTTGGTGTACCAGAACTTATGAGGATGGAAGCAGGTGTACACAGAGTGCAGAGAATACCAGCTACAGAAAAAAGTGGCAGAATTCACACAAGCACAGTGTCCGTAGCAGTACTACCTCAAGCAAAAGACATTGAATTAGATTTGCCAGACAGAGATTTGGTTATAGAGACAAAGAGAGCCAGTGGAGCTGGGGGCCAACATGTTAATACTACGGACAGTGCAGTACGTATTATTCATGTTCCGTCCGGTATTGCAGTGGAATGCCAAGAGGGGCGGTCCCAAATTAAAAATAAAGAAATTGCAATACAGAAGTTAAAAGCATTATTACTACAAAAACAACAGCAGGAGCAAACATCTATGATACAACAGGAAAGGAAATCACAGGTAAAAATATGTTTTTTTTTTGTTTTATTCAAATATATATTGACATAACAACTGCTTGACATCTTACTTATATTTTTTCACAAGAGTCTTCAATAAGTAGCCTGTATTTTATAACATATTCTGTACTAATATAATAAATGTAAAAGTTTGTTTGTTTGTCCTTCGCCAAATATCAAATGGTAGTAATGATTTTTGCACAGATATTCTTCTTTTATTATGTCAAGTATTATAGCCTTTATAGTGATTATATCGGATTAATCCGTATTTAAGATAATCCTGCCAACCGTAATGTCTTAATCACAGCACGGACAGGATTTAACTGGATTCCCCATCACGTTTTGGTGAGCATGTGCGTTATTCACAAAGGAGTGACGTGGAATCTCTGCACAGATATTGTTGGAGGGTCAGTGAAAATTTCTCATTATTCTTATTGGAATTTTTGATAACATAATTTGTCTATCCTTTCAAAGCTGGGTGCGTCTCTAGTTCTCCATACCTTAAATTGAGTAGATGTTTAGATGTAAAATGTTTAGATGTATAATAGTTTTAGCGTTGTGTTGTTCATTGTTATAGATTTTGTATGCATGTTGTGTCTGTCCATAAGTAGTTGTGTACCCACAAAGTCCACAACTGTCGACAGACCTTTTTTTTAAATAAATAAATAAATAAATAAAATTAAGAATGCTTTGTGGACACACATACAATTTGCAATCTTGTACGTATTTAACTTCATTGGGTTATATTATAACTCTTGTGCTGTAATATAATGAAAAAGCATGCATGTTTAATATATGGGATTTTGAGTCTAAAATTGAGGTAATAAGACTCACGTTAGGAGCAAGTGTGTTGAAAAAGAAGATAAATTCCCATCAAAGCCTTATCTTTGATGAAGGACTCTAAACCAACTTCAGCAGACTGTCCATAGTGTGAACTTACATAATTTTAATTATATTTTTTTAAATATATTTTCAGGTTGGATCTGGTGATAGAAATGAGAAAGTTAGAACATACAACTATCCCCAAGATAGAATCACGGAGCATCGTCCCGGTGGAGGCAGTACACACAGTTTGAAATCTTTCATGGAGGGCAATGACAAATTGGAAAATCTTCAAATTAATTTATTAAGGCAGATAAGGTATCAAACTTTAATGAATGAAATTGAAGAGTTTAAAAAGAATTTTCCATCTTCAGAAACAATGTAAAATCAAGTACATTATTTCTTTAATAACTAGATTTATTTTCATGTCTTAATAGAATACCAAAACCAGCTAGTAGTTCAAAATAAAACAATGTATAATAAAGAGTCTTTTAATTTTATTTTCCAAATAAATAACATTAAGCTGACAAAGTTAGAACAGTAAATAGAGATTCTGTGTACTAATTAATATATAAATAAAATACTAGATAGTACCTATTTATATAACTACATAATTAAACTTAAAACAATATTAATTGGGGTGATCCACTGGCGAGATAATTCGTTGGATAGGGTGAGACGAAAGTAAAATCCACTAATGGAATTCCAAATCCACTAATGGAATTCCGTACCTATGTAAAGTAAAAACTAAGGTATGCTTTTATATTTTTATTTTAAAGATTAAGCTATTTTAAGAAACCAATTTGAATATTTTTGTTTTATGCAGTAGTTTTTTTATAATATTTTTAAAAGTGTACTACCAGTTAAACAAATAAGTTGAGAAATGGAGCAGAATGTCTTAAAATAGCCTAATCTTTAAAATAAAAATATAAAAAGAATACCTTAGTTTTGACTTTTGTCTGGCTCTATCTGACAGATTATCCCTCCAATGGATCTAATAATCTGTTATATATGTAGATCTTTATTCTTTAAATAATTAATTGATCTATTTATTACATATATTTTTCTTTATAATGCTTTTACATTAAATAGACAGCAAGTTTTAAATATAGACATTTAATATAGTAAACTATATTTAAAACGAAAACGATATAAATATAACTTTTTTATATAACATATTCCCATGTAGTTTTCTTATCCGAGGACTTTGTTATAATATATATACTACTTCCAAGTAATTAACATTGTTTAATTATGACAAAAAAAAACTGGTATTTTCTATTTCTGGTGGTACTTACATAAATAAAAGTAGGTATTAAAGTACTAAGAAGTAAGTTCATTATTAAAAAAAAATAAGGAATTAAATGTAAGATTTTTCACAAAATTGATTTTGTGATTGACATTTAATAAACACAACATAGAAGTTTCTGCCCCTTTGCTTCAAGTATTATCAAATTCTATAATAAACTATGATTTTGATATGTTATATTTGATATATGTTTTTATTGACTTTTTCCCTTTGTCAGTATTCATTATCAATAACTTTAATTTCCATTAAATTCTATTACATTTTGTATGTATGGTACATTTTCTTCCATTCTTGTGTCTTCTTGTTCTTGTTTCCTATGTCCTGGCATATCAAAATGTTTGAATAATTCTTGCTTCACACCAATACTTTGAATATATTTACTTACTCAAATAAGCAGTTAATAAGCAAAGTAATGTCCATGCTGACATAATGTTTGGTAGATTTCCCCTGCCACACATATCTATATTTTGTTCCTGTAAAATGACAGAAAATTACATTTTATTTACAGACGAATAGTCAAGCAAGACTACTAAGAGGATACTAAAAACCTATAGGAATTTTAATTAGGTAAGTACCTAATGTACCTTATTATAAATAAAAATGAAATGCCTGGACCGATTTGGATATTATTTTTTTTAAATTCGTATAGTCCGAATCAGGTTTTTAGGGAAACAAAAATAGAAAATGTTGCCCGGAAAATTGGAAAATTCGGTAAGAACTAAAATTGTGCAAGGCCGGGGCGGGGGAAAGCAAGTAATTAATAAAATAGATGTAGCTAGATGTTATTTTGGAAATTTTAATAATGCTATTGAATTGAAAACATACCTACTGTTTGTAAAATTTAATCGTGTTTGTCTCAATAATTCCGAAGTTATACCTAATGAAAATTCTTAATTGTACGCGAACGAATTAAATAAAAATTGTAAAATTTGAATCTTACTTAGATCATTAGAAAATATAAACAAAAAACAAATGGTAGTAGGTACAACTATTAAAAACGATTCTGCCCGTCTTTTCTTGTCCAAATATAAACAAGTGCGAGTCGGACTCGCGCACGAAGGGTTCTGTACCATTATCTATAAAAACGGCAAGAAAATCACGTTTGTTGTATGGGAGCCCCCTTAAATATTTATTTTATTCTGTTTTTTAGTATTTGTTGTTATAGCGGCAACAGAACTTTATCTGTAAAAAATTCAACTATCTTAACTATCACGGTTCATGAGATACAGCCTGGTAACAGACGGACAGACAGTGGAGTCTTAGTAATAGGGTTTCCGTTTTTACCCTTTGGGAACTCTAAAAAGACAAACAAACAGATTGTTGATATATTTCACTATGAATAAGGTATACTAACCTCAGTATGATTTCTAATACAAGAAACTGGTCTATTCCTATACAACGGATGCATGTGCTTGAGACACGGCAAAGACTCGTTGTATCGTACTTCTGAAGCTTCCACTTGAAGTACTGGCGCATCTGTCTTCTTACATTTAGCATCAACAACTATCATCAGCATATTGGTATAGTTCACTACTTGAGCGTAGTACGGTTTTTCACAATCCTTCAGTGGTTTATTCAGTTTTTCATCCAAATTAGTATAGTCTATATGGTATAAGTACATTTCTCTGTCGCACGGAGTTGGTCTTGTTCTGTTAATAAGGACAATCTTCTCTATGTCACGTTCCATGTTCCTTGAAGGCAGCTTTGAGTAGAATGAGTCGTCCATATTGTCATCATTTTCATATTGGAAGACTGAAGTAAATAAAGTGGCATTTTTATTTATTTCGAAGTTTCAGGCGATGTAGAGTCTATTCTAAAAGAGAATCATCACGGTGTCTTAAAGATAAATATTAAAATGGAAGAATTTATCAAATCATTAATAAAGAGCATCATCAATTCCGGGACGGTTCTCTTTTGGCACAGACTCCACGTTTTATAATTCACTCTGTTCCTACTTCAAATACTCACGTCAAATTGGTAATTTATAGAAAAGAGTTTGTTAAATACCACCTCATACCATAATATTGTCAACAATTTATATCTCTTTCATTTATGATGTAATCAGAAAGAGTAGGCAAATATGATAATAAAAAAGGTATATTATTATAAAATGATTTTATTTTTAAAAGGGGTCAACTAATTCCATGCTAAAAAAATTCAAAATATATACAAAAAATACATGCTGCCAAAACGGAACTTTAAATTATTTTAGAAAATAGATACCTGATTGAATTTTAAACAAAATCCTATAAAATACCAACTTATAGATCCCAATATCTCAAATCAATAAAAACTACTTAGTTATTCCTTATTTTAATTCATTTTATAAAAAAAACTTCAAGAACATGCAAAAACAGAACAGTGCTTGTTTTGGTTACCTATTTATCTACAAGTGCTTTGTGTATACAACTCACCAGTGGGTGTAATATATTCTGTAAAAAAGATGGAGTCGTTACTACTTCTTAAAATCAATTGAAAGAGATTCTATTGACCAATTTAGACTCCGTTCTTGTAATTTTAGTTAATAATAATACTACATAGATTAGATAGAAATGATACAATGTATTTTGATATACATTGTATTGATGTACATGCATTTATGCTCCATTTTTAATTGTATGTTATAAAAAATTTCTATTCTATTCTATTTTTTTTCAAAATGGCTCCATCAGGGTTTTGATGATTCCGCCAATGTCAAGTAATATAGACGTCACAGTAACAATAAGCCGATTGATCGGTAGGTAGAATGCTCCCGCCGGCCGTAATATGTCCTATTAATCACTGACTAATCACAACTATTACAGCGCGGGCGGGATTAAACTGGATTCCCCATGACGTCCTGGCGGACGCGTGCGTATATCACAAAGGCGTCACGTGGAATCCCAATAAAAAATTTCATTTTAGGCTACTTGTATTTGACACTTAATTTTTTTTTTTGCGAATTATAAAACGAAAATTAAACGAAGGTAGTGAAAATGTTGTGTGTACAGTTGTCATGCAGAATTGTACAATCATGCTGACAACTTGCAATAGACACGGTCAGGTCATATCCCATATAAAATATACTAGGTCACGTCGCGTAAAAAGAGCGCTGACAGTCGACTCGCGAACGAAATTTGTCGGTTTATTTAGTGAGGGATCATCAAACATTTTCAAAAAAAATTTCTACCTACAGTGTAAGTACTAGGGTTCCCTGTAGCGCGAGGGATTGGACCCAACACATTTTTCGTTTTCGTTTAGACTCGAACGAAGGCCAAAAACGACGGGACCGTCCAACAGACGAGAATAATGTCCAACACTAGAATGTCCGTGCAAATCCGTGTACTTTCATTGCCCGAACCAGAAATTTGCTCGTACATTGTCGTGCCGGGCATTCCTTAAACCCACTGACCGTTACGCCTGAAAAATAATATAGCAACGTTTGTTGACGTTGCTATATTTAACTTAACAGGCACTTATTTAATACTAGTTTGCCGCCCCACTTTCGCCTGTGAAGATTTTTTAAATGTGACATAAGAATATCCGGGATAAAAAGTAACCTACATGCCCTCAAACTATATCTGTGCAAAAAATTCACGTCGAGCTGTCGCTCTGTATTGACTGAAAGAAGGACAAATAAATAAACTTTCGCATTTATGATATTAGTTAGGATTGAGATAACAAGCAAGTCGAATTTAATCAACTTCTAATTGTCGTATCGATTTGAGACTTTGCAAGTGTATGTAACTTGGATGACAATACAATAATTTTATACAATCGATCTGATCTGGTGATGGAGCCAGGAGGTGGGCAGTGAAACTCTATAACGAAACGACGTAACCCCATCGAGATTGGGCTCGTTTGATTTGTATTCACAAGTACTCTGATCCTAGATGATGTCTAGGGTCCTGATGATGGAGCCGGATGGTGGCCAGGAACTATTTAACGAAACGTCGTAACCCCATCGAGTTTGGGCTCATTTGGTTTGCGCAAGTGTTGCGTTACTGAGAAAAGCGTGTTTTTTAGTTTTTTTTATAAACCATTGATTATTATCAAAATAAAAGAGATTGACTCTAGAGAGACATACAAACAAATTCTACCTCTTTACAATACAATATATTAGTTTAGATTAGATATAATCTAAACACACACCTAAACCGAGCCGCCGAGCACAGAAGCGACCCATCAACTACCCTACAGGCTGGTAGTGTCGTTGCCAAAAAACGATTATTTTGTAAATTAAAAGAAGCATATATCACATACCTAACCTTAACAAATAAACAGACAAAATCTTTCGCATGCCAACCGTCAGCGTTTTTTTATGGGACAGAACCTAGATAAAATAGACAATGATAGGTATTCATACGGTGCATCCACAATATCGACGATCATATTCGCTCAACTTTTTATGGTAGGGTGATTTTGAGTGATTATGTTATTTGTATTGAAAATTAAAATTTCATTTCCTAAATTCATTGCATTTTAAGTTAGGTACCTAGGTATTTAAATTTAGTTTTAACAATTGATCGGGTATCTGATATTTTATCTGAATTTCTTAAGGGTCCTATATTGGGAATTTTTCTGGGATAAACTATTCCCAATTTCTCTGTAAATAATCCACCTGTGTCACTGTAATTTAGCATATAGTTACTTATTGAATATATCTAAGTGAAATAGCTCTTATTTTTTCAATGGGTTTTATTGAATAGGAAATATGGGTAGTTTAACTTTGCCCCTGCTGTCTCTTTCATAATCTATCACAAAACTCTAAATTTTTTAAAAGCGCTGTTATACCATTTCCCTTTTTTTTATATATGTCGATTTTTTTTGTAGCTTATTGAAATTTAAAATAATAATTATTTTATTATTTTTGCAAAATAAAAAAATCAAAAAATATTTTTTTTTTGAATTTTCAATAAGCTACAAAAAAAAGCGATATATATATAAAAAAATTTAGAGTTTTGTGATAGATTATGAAAGAGACAGAAGGGGCAGAATAATCCTTTATTCTACCACCCATATTTCCTATTAAATAAAACCAATTGAAAAAATAACGACTATTTCACTTAGATATATTGAATAAGTAACTATATGCTAAATTACAGTGACACAGGTGGAGTATTTACAGAGAAATTGGGAATAGTAATATCTCCATACAAATTCCCAGTATAGGACCCTTAAATGATATATCTTATTAAAATTCATACAATATCTATTTATAAGTGACCCGCTTTGTGGTGGTAGTAGTAAATATTGTAAGAAAAAATAATTTAATTTAAGGAATTACCAACACATTATTAATTTTCCAAATATTAATTTTCTACACACCTTCTCCATATAAACGTTAACTATGCCAAATCTAATACTCCTCGTTGACGCACAACATTGTTAAAAAGGGGTACAAAAATTTTACTTTCCAATACAAAAGGTAGTGTGAAATAAATGTGCGATATATGACATAATAAAGACTCTTACCATCGTCGAACGAGTAACTAGAAGATTGACCCGCAACTCCTAATATCGAGTGGTACATCCATAACATTGTTGTTAAAAACCACGTTAGTATTCCGTTTATATTATGTAAAGGCTGAAAATTATGAAATATTTAACTTTAAAAATATAACTTTTTGTGAAAATAATACTTAGATAATGAATGCAATGCGACCAGGTTCTGTAACTCACTAAAAATTGACATTGTTACCCTTGTCTCAACAGAACCGGTTTGTCTTGCTTTATCTCTATGGATATTTATATCTATCTCTTTCTAACTGAGATTCGGTCTTCGCAGTGGGGTTCATTCTTCGTAGCAGGTCATAGAAATGATGCAAAGTTTAAAAAGGTTGACCGTGGTGACCTACCTTAGTAAAATTAATACTGTCAACATAAAAATAAGCATTACAACGTATATTATACATAATATATATAAATCATTCTTATAATATTGATTCAAACTACAAATAAAATATTTCGATATGGAAGAAATTTATTCACAGGCGAAACCGGGAGCGGATAGCTAGTATCTTATAGATATATGAAGAAAAAAAAGTCATTCTTTATCTCACTTCCACCATTTTTTTTATGAAACTTACCGTACATAGTAGAGACGCAAAATTAGTTGACTTCTTCTCTCTAAAGCACACAGCCTGGTAGTCCACGACGTGAACTGCTTTGAACACTTCGTCTTCTACAAGCTTCGCCATAATATCCGGTCTTACCTATAAGTGAAAAATTGCAGTTAGTATTTTTAATCTACTTATTTTCATGTAGTTTTCCTTTTCAACTACGTGATTATAAAATCTGAAAACAAACGAACTTAATTTTGCGAATATTTAATTAATATGGTTCCAGAAGTCGCGGTGGATTTCCTCGATTCACTATGATTGACTGGATCCACCATGCTTTTCCCAGAACCACAGTGTCCTGAATGGAGCCTGTGGCACTTCAAAGTGCATTTGTATTCTCTATGACAATTTCAGATGGTAAGGTACGTGAGTAGAGTAGCCATTTCACAAAAAAACTTTTTGTAAATTTTTGTACAAAATTGTACATTTGCCCTTTTAGGAATCTTGGATTTTACTTATCAGTCGTTTTACCTATCTGAAATTTAGAATATGGGACTTTTCTTATCATGTCTTTATGCTGGGGGCAAATTCACTCACTTTGCCAAAGAACTGTCCGGTCTGACTAGAGTCTTCACTGACCATCACCCAACCGTTATTGTCCACAAGGTAGCAGTCCCAGTTGTCTAGTACGTCGAAACACGTCACACACTCTCGGTTGTGTTCACACTGAAATGTTCAGTAAAAATCCATATATATTAAATTATAATACGCCTTAAGGTAGACAGATTTCTCGCTACTATACTGACACAACACTTCAGCTCATTGATTTCGGGTGTTGTCTGTCAGTGGTCTCATTCGAAAAAAGACTTTGCTTATTCTGGTTTATTTCACAGTCCAAATATTTATAGAAGATGGAAAGACTATAGGTAAACCACTGAGAAAGTAGCACTCCCATGGTCCGCGCGGGTGAGTGGGGCGGGCGTGATTCTGCCATACACGATACAAAGTTTCACGCGATATATGTTGTCGACGCGATCCACCTCAAAAATTTCAGGGTTCAAGCTATCCTCATACCAAATTTCATCAAAATCAAAAGCTACCCGCAAAAGCCTGAGGTAAATCGCGTCGACAACAGACACATCGCGCGAAACCTCGCATTGTGTATAGCAGAATCACGCCCGCCCCTCACCCCTCATGGACATGGAAGTGCTACTTTCTCAGCGGTTCACCTATAGTAGGGTTTCTCTGAACAAAATTCGTTCAGTAGTTACTGAGAAAATCGGGTACATACAGACAGATATAGAAGCGGCTGGGGGACTTTGTTTTATTATATACTAGCATTTCACCCCCGGATTCGCCCGTGGATGGATGTTTTTGAACAAAATAAAATATAGCCTATGTCAATCAGGGATATAGTAGTTTTTTATTCCTGAAAGAATTTTTAAATTTTATGAATCGGTTCAGTAGTTTGAGAGATGACCCCCTACATCCAGACTTACAAAATTACAAACTTACAAAAATATTATTAGTAATTAGTATAGATAGTTATAACTCACCGAAGACGTGATATTCTCGAACCATTCGCTCAGCCGTTCATGTTTAAATTGAAAACCAATGACAGCAGCCGGAGCTTTCTTATGTCCGTCCCCATGAAATACCGCATGAGATGCCATTACCATCGCACCGCTAACGTTCAAAGGATTCACATCTGTGTTCAAGTCCACGCTATATACGAAACTGTATGGATCTACGTAATGCTGGTCGACTGCCCGCCGGTACCATACTTCGTCTATGGCGCGAGGGAATTCCTTGCCGAGTTCTGGTCTGGAAATTAATAATGGAAACACTGGTTACATAGCAAAAAGTATTTTTCTCCTAAGTAGTACACTCTAGGCAAAGTGGACATGCTCTTGCTCTTGCGAGTTCTCTTCAGCTTCACGGTGTTCCCTTTATCACAGATCTAATCAAATTAGATCCATCTGCTAGGAGACCGATCGCGCAACTAGAGTCTAGCTGCTACACTCTCAATTGAGTCCACAAAAGGACGGGTAGAAACTTTGAGTATTTAAGACTGGAGACGGGAAGAGCTAAATCACCGAACAATTTTTTCTGCCACTTTTGTCGGGAGGGGAGGTAAACGTCTAGTACTAGCCCCTGTACCACTGTATTTTTCTGTCGTTTTATTGTCGCAACGGATTTTACGTTATATGATGATTATGTTAAAATACAAACATAATAATTATAATTAATGATTGGAAACACTATGTTTCAGCAAGTTTGACGTCCTAGATCGCCTTTCCCATTTAAAACATCACAATTAACTATTTTCCTAGAGCTCTGTCTTGCGACACTAAACGATACCAACAAAATCTAAGGTTACTTATTACTGCGCACCTGGTCAGTTTAACTGGTCAAAGGGGGAAAAATTGGCGAAAGGGGAAGCCCGTCTATGGCCCCTCCATAGGCTTAGTACTCTATGGGTAGAAAGGGTTTGAAACAAATGAAAATGAAAGAATGGGTAGAAAGACCCTTTCTAAGTAGTTTTGGATTTCAAAATAAATCAAAGTATGCTCCTAACACCTTATTAATTTAAAAAATGACCTGCTCCATTGGCTACCCTGGGGATCTTAATTCGATTTTCGGGGCTCGTAGATAGGGCATAAATTTTATCTAACAAAAATCAAAGGCAAGGTGAAAATTACTATTGAGGTTTATATCTCCCTGGATTTTGTTATGTAGATTATTCGCATGGGATTGCGCAACCTTCAAATATATCCTGGATTCGCCTTGGTATTTACATCATTAGTTATTTAAAATTATTGTATTCCGTACCTATCACTTTCGTGGTCCAATCTTGGCGGGTGTGTCTGCCATCTAGTCAGGCCACTGTGTGTTGCTAAGAACGCCACGATGTAACCGAAACGCTGAATAAACTCCATCCTGATGAAAAATACTTCTTTTTCATAACCATTTATAATATATATTTCAGCTTCAGGAGTATAGAGAACTACTACATCATTTTGTTATATCTCTGACAACATACGCCATGAAAACTCGCTGGGACTAACTTTTTCCCCAACTTTTCAGAGTTCCCCATACTAACCCATCTTAATGTTACACCTGTAATTTTCAATGGCTCAGCTAGTTTTATATAAGTACCTACTGCTTTAGGTCAAGGTAAATTGCAGAATATTTTCTGCAGATATATCCGTGGAATTATACACTCTAGAATGCTGACAAACGAAGGAACTCTTATAAAATCGATCCAGTAGTTTATTGGTGAATTTATCCTTACTAATATTAAATTTTTAAAAAAGTACTTAACTCTGTCTACCTGTCTGTCTGTTACGCTTTCACAGCGAAACGGATTTTTTTAAAGAAGCCTATATGTCCTTCACTAGGCTTCAAGATTTCTCCGTAATAAATGCGAAAGTAACTCTTTCTGTCCGTCTGTTACGCTTTCACGGCTAATGAAATTTTATGCGATGAGAGCTTGAACCTTAGGGAAGGACATAGGATATTTTTTTATGAAATATTTGATGAAAGTTACTATAGGCTTCACGGGTGAACAGCTAATATATATATATATTAATAGATATATTTACTGACTATAAGTAAGTATATAAAACATTTCCCTACACAATTATTTCACTTACTCCAATTTAGCTGCAGTTTAAGAAATTATAAATTAATTTTAGTCATCCTATACTTACTTTTTCAGGTAGCTTTAATTCAAATTAGTCTTATTCTAGGAATGAGAGAAGAAATATAAAATGTCGTACACCTTTTTTGCATGAACAAATCTTAAGAGCCAATCAGTGTTTCTTTACTAACCAATAAGCATACATGTATTGTATGTCCTAAGTATGATGCCCATATCACAGTTTGAGACAAACACGCCCCGCGTTTATCATACTTCTATAGTCTTACCACTCAGGGTACGTTCATTACAGAATAGGTATATATAGAAATATTACAAATGCGTTTTACAATATTATAATAATACTTACTAATTGTTTGTTTATTTTTCGTCATTAAAGGGAAAAATATTCTTCAAAATAACGTATCAAACATTAATTTTGATACAATATTAAGGGAGATATTTGATACCGACGAAAAACACCATTACGAAATAATATATAAAGAAACAATATTATTTTGTGACGAATCCTACAGTACTTTACCTCGGTAATAATCCGATCACTTTGGTCAATGGGCTATTCCAGTAAGATTTAACATAAAACATTTTCTTTATAAATGAGTGCATATAAAATAAATTATTTACATTTATGCATTGATATTTTTTTTTTTATATTTAAGTACATTAGGTATATATAAATATTTATAATAAAACTTACGCTTTCTCATCGGATGCAGATTCCGAAATACTTTTGTTAAACCATGCAGTGTTGCGGGCGTCGTATACCAAAGCTTGCATTAGACCGTGGTCGCCTGAAATAAATAATTACAAAGAAATATTTTAGTTTTCTTTCTTCGTTGCCGGTCCCAGGGTACCCAGCGGAAGACAGAGTCTTCCTCATTTAGCCGATTTTTTTAGGCTATACCTAACGAGTGGCCAGCTCTGTTGAGGTATGTAGATGGAAAAGCCTCTTTGTACGGTTTGTCAGATAATGTACATCGATTTTTTATTATAAAAACCAATTGGTCGGATGTAGGGATCGAACCCGCGATTTCTCAGTGTTACTTTTATTTTCGGCCTAAAAAGGATCCTATAGGCAATAGGGATTAAGCTTTCTCCGTATCAAATTTAATTAAAATCGGTTCGGTGGTTTAGCCGTGAAAACCAGATTACTTTCGCATTTATTATATTTTCCTTTTATTATACTTTCCTTTTATTAAACTTCCGTTTTATGAAAAGTGATAAATATATCCTACAAACATCTCTGAGCTTGTCATTTTTTTCAGAGTTTGCATAGACACCAGACAAAAGTCACTTATTTAAACTCAAACCGCTTTTTCAGTTTTGAAGACTTCATGTGCCCTCGAGGAAAACACTGACCACTCAGTAAATTACCAACTAAATATTTTGAAATAAAATCTCTACAATTAAAATGAGTTTTCCATCTAATATACAAACTCAAATCTCGTTCCATGGGTTGCGTCTTGCATATATTTGGGTATGTTAATACTTACAGTAATACTCGTTTCTGGGTGTATTGTTTAAAACCTTATTTCGCTCCCTTTCTGCTGTCGCTGTAACACGAAAAGTTTAATTATAATTTAAAATTGGATGAAAATATCTGAAAAATCAAGATATGAATAAAATGTAGAATAATCAAAGAATATTAACTTCCCATTGTTACCGACCAATAGGGTGCCCAGGTAAAGGTACATAATTTTTAGGTACTACAAGGATCTAAAGATATCCACTCTCTAAAGTTGGCCACACATTGGTCCGGCATCGCACCGAAAATTTCCCATTCCGGCCGCCAAATGATCTAGGCGGACCGTTCGTTACAAGAATTGGACGAGTCTGTGGTCGGTTTCGGTAGACCGGGGATTGGACAAATGTGTGCACTCCTCTCACCTATTTCGCCTCATTAAAATTCCTACATTATTTTATCTTAAATTTCTGGTGATTTTATTTTCCTATTAGCTACTTTCAAGATATCACTGATGTTTTATGTTAATATATCGATCAAATAAATAAATAAATAAGTACTTCTAGTTTTCCTCATTTGTAAAAAAAAACACAAAATTCCTCTAAATTGACTTCAAATTAGCTAGGTTGCGCATTGTCCATTAATCCCGGTACCGGAATTAAAAAAAATAAAAGGAATAATATGAGATGGTGACAATATCGAAATAGGTTTTTTTATGTACCAATCATTACTTACCATTATGTCGCTCGTGTCCAGATTTGGCCCTATGATGTTCAGGTGGTCGAGGTTTGAGTGGCCATCGCCATCCCGGCTTAGCTACTCGCTCCAAGAAATATAAGAGCTCTTCTTCAGGAGATGAAAACGTCCTTTCATAATGTCGGCAGTATAACCTGTAGCGGTTTTAATCTATATTATTACTATGTGTTTTGTAATTCCCCGGTTATAACCAGATGAACAGAATTGCGAGATGGTGAAATTAGTCTTCCATTTTTATCTTTTATTACAATGAATATAAAGTAAATGAATAAATTTATTGTTATGTTCAAAACCTTGAAACTTTCGATTTATGCTGTTAAATATCTCAAAATATATGCATTACGCACGCTTATATTATGTTAAACGTATAGGTATTATTAGGTAAGTAAATATTTGTGTCATTCTTACTTTTACATATGTGCCTGTAATTTGAATTTAATAAACTATACCTACCTAGTAAATTTCTACAAGAAAACGTAAATTACCAATCAGGATGCACACTCCATTTGTCAGATAAATATTGCCTAGCCGATATATTTTTGGAAGTTAGGGACACACGATGGATGTCATCGGTTGGGGGTGGCGTGATGCGATGACTTCCGTAGTTCTCAGGTATTGTAAGAACAAGCGTGAATGGTGAACCGGGTATTCCTTTCCAGTAGAAATGTCTTTTCATGCGCACAACCCTTTTCTGAAAATTATGAAAAATTAATTTAAAATACATTAATATTTTTATCAGTCTTTATATATTTATAAATTGAGTAATTACCATATCATCTATATGATATTTGACTTTCATCATTTTATTTCCTGTTTTCTGATCTATGATATCTTTGCGAAACTGAAAAAAATTAACAATTTAGTATATTTTTTTATTCCTGTTAAAAATATTTACTTTAACTTAAAAATCATGATACTTACTGCTGTTAATTCTTTACTGAAATTTCTGGGTCCTCTGTCGTCATCAAATAATTCAACTTCAATCATATCCACACTATTATAGCTTGGTTTCAAAATTTGTTGAAACTATGAAAAAATAAATAAAATAAATCGTTAATATAAATTTAAAATTTGTGCTAATATAGAAATTTAAATAACAAATATAGGTAGGTTTTCAATGCCGGTCATGTACCAATGAGTTTTTAATAATTTAAAACTTATGTAAATAATTCGACAAACCACTGCACTAGACTTTTCCATCTAAATCTCAACAGAACTCAAAAAAACAACAGTCTCACAAATACCATCGGCTAAAAGAGGGAGACTAGCAGCTCTTCCGCTGGGTACCTTGGAACCAATAACACGGTTTTGGGAGCTGTAAGGCAATCCGTGAAGAAAAAAACGTCTCTATACTAATCAAGGTGGTTAAAAGCACTTTATATATCTTCAGTGAAATTTGAAAGGAGTGCTAACTGCCTACCTGCACTAAATAATAAAAATTATGTAGGTATATGTATGTACAAACCACAGGTCTCAGGTCCGGATGTATAAGAATATATCCATTATTCGTAACAATAAATGCATATCCGTTCACTCCAACCTAGAAAAATATATGGAAAACTTGTTGCTGATTGTAATTTGTGTATTAATTAAATATAATTCTAACTAATATTATTTCTTCTTCTTCTTTTGATATAGCTATGGCAACAGTGCTGACTTATCGTTGCAATTCTGCCAATGTCCAGTGTTTAATCTTGTGCAACAGTATATGCCGATAAATCGGTAGCTAAGATTATCCCGTCGACTTTGATATGTCTTATTAATCGCTGACTAATCACAACCATCATAGCGCGGACGGGATTAAACCGGATTCCCCATCACGCCATGACAGGACGTGGAATCTAATATCCCTTCCCTATTAATATAAATGCGAATGTAAGTTTGTTTGTTACGCTTTCACGCCAAAACTACTTAACCGATCATCATGAAATTTTGCACATATATTCTTGGAGGTATTAGAAGTAACATAGGATACTTTTTATTAAAAAAAATTTATTTTTTACCTAAGTTAAAAAAATTGTTTGTCAAAAAATCTCGAAATCTAGCTACTTTAAGGGTATATTTTATTTTGTTCGTAAATATCCACGGGCGAAGCCGGGGGCAATATGCTAGTTATTTATAAATGCGACAGTATTTGTTTGGTTTGTTTGTCCTTTTTTAACGTCAACATAATCATAAAACATAAAGCAACAGATCAACTTGACTTTTTGCACAGAGATTGAGGGCCGGATATAGGCTACTTTATAGCCCGGAAAAGGATATATTCAAATTTCAAAAATGATCATGGGCGAAGCAGGCGGAAACCTATCCTACTAATATTATAAACGCGAAAGTTTGTGAGGATGGATGGATGTTTGTTACTCCTTCACGCAAAAATTACTGGACGGATTTTGATGAAACTTTACAATGTTATAGCTTATACATCAGAATAGCACATGAGCTATAATAGACAAAAAAGTTTGCGGTACCCGTTCGAAGCGTATTTAATATATGTAGTAGTTCTTCGTACCTTGTAAGGGGTCATCAAAGCTTGTATTTCAGAAAGTGGTACATCAGTACCGGCCACACCCAAAAGGCGCGCTATTCGCATCTGAAATACAAATCCATATTACTATGTAGAATTTTAAATATCAACTGACTTCTACGTTTCTACAACTATGATCTCAAAAAATATTTTTAATAAAATTATGTAATTTTAGAAGATAACTGTCTCTAGAAAAAATATTAACTCTTCTAAAAAGTACATGTCCAATATATTATAATAATTATGAACACTATCTACATGAGTCTCAATAAAATAATGCCAAAAATTTCTACATAAATGTAAATTCAGTCTAAAACTAGCAACTTCTTATAAATGTTGCCAAAGTACATCTACGCCCCGTTAGGCAAAAATCAACACATTTCAATAATTTTATATTTAGAGTAGCTATAACTTTTGTAAATCTAGCAAATCTACATAGCTAAATTCAGTTATATTATAATAGATTGAAAAATTTGCTATATTTCATATACAATACACAAATTAAACTACAAAAGTTTCTAGCGCCAACAGTTATAATAGTAACCTTTTATTGGAGCACCACTTTCCTGAAGTATTATAGTATATTAAATTATAAACTCTTTTTAGAATCGTTGCAAAACAACTAGGGCCTAGTTACTAGGCCATTAATAATTAATTTAAAAAAAACAGTTTAGTTCTCAATTTAAACATTTATATTATTTTTTTCAGTTCTTGTTTACAAAAGTTAAAAATCAATTAAAACTATCGTTCATCCACAATTATCACATATTGCCAACAATTTCATAGTTTTTTTTATATAAAAATTTAATTTTAATCTAAATAAATAAAATTCCTTCGGAAATAAATTTGAAAACAAAAAGGAAGTTGCCAGCAACATGCTACACATTCAGTCATCTCTTCAAGGAGGTTAGTCAAAAAGAGTTCGAGCCTACCTCCTTGTGGCCGGACTCCTCTACGGACTGCGATTGGTTGTAGTCGTACGAATGCAATAAAATATAAATAACATATAGGTAAATGCATTGTAATAAAACAATTCAACTAGTCAATTATAAAATATCTTTTCTATCAATGAGAAAACTTATATTTACACTAATATTTTAAATTCATTTATCATTCAAACATAATCAGTATTTAAAATATTTAATAGAAAAAGCCCCCTTTACAAGTCATATGAAGGGCGGCATAATTTAAAACCAAAAATATTTACATTTAAGTACTGATCGAATTATTAAAAGTGTCTCTACGAAGACAAATCTAAAGTTCAGGCAGTTAATATTAAGTTATTCAGAGACGGTGTGTTAAGATATAGTTAAAATTGTTGCAGATAAATAGTTTGATTGTTAGTTATCTTATCGCACCCTAGTGGTCTACTCGTCCATCTAGCTGCAACTACTTCTATCTACAAGCCAAGTGGGTCGAACAACACACTGGATGATCTCGCCGACTACAAATAGCGCCAAACTGAATGACTTCATCTATCAGGGAGGAATGCATCGCTAACGGGGCCAAATAAACTCGTTACTGAAATTCAAAAACTAAACCATAAAACTCGTCGAATCTTGCAAAAAATGTTACATTAAATCATTAAGATTTTCTAAGTGTGTGTGGTAGATACCTCTTTCGTTACCGATACCCAGTACGCTTCATTTATCAGTACATTCTCTGTGATGTTCTGAAGGAAACCATTAAACAAAGACAACATTATTATATGGAAGAAGTACAAGTAAATACTACGGGATAGGGGTTCTTAAAGTAGGTTGATATATTAGGTTTTAATTATCAAGAAATCAAATCAGAGTTTACTTTATACTGGAATTTACAACATTAATACACATGCGTTATATATTTTAACTTCTGGGACATATCATCGTTTCACAATTGTGTCAGAAAAAGCGCTGCCAAGCACGTGAATGTAACCAGCAGTGTAAATTTCTTTCAATGAGCAAATATTTACATAATGTCAACGTATTTACAATGTAATTTTTTTTTGTAAATTATAATGATAATGGCAACGCTTACTGATACAAGAGAAAACAGGGTATAAGTTACATAAAGAATTTCAATGGGTCTTAATATATCCACCATATTTAACAAGTACATACCTCGTTATGACGAAGATCATAGACGGGCATCGATACTGAAGTCATCAGTTGATATTGAGAATTTCCTATTTCGCTATACTGTCCTTGTTTCATCTAAAATTATAAATATTAATGTCTATGGTTTTTAAAACCTGTGGACACTAATGTCGATGGCATGTCGTTCTACACTGAAACCACAGCCAAAACAAGCAATTATCGCATCAAGTCGATAACCAATATAAAACCATAGATAGAGATTTAGGGCCGCTGTTTCTAAACATTTTTTTATCACATTTTAATTAAAAAATCTTGGACGTCTTCCTATTCTGCTATTATTAGATAGGTATCATCACCTACGTATGTATTAGTTTGATCAGCTTTTCGTTTTGTATATAGTAGAAAAAGTTATTTTTCTTTATTTTTTATTAAATCATTCCTGTCGATATATTTTTCTGCCTAGATGCGCTTATAAGTGAATGTGACAAGTCTATGTATTTTTTCAGTAGGCGTAACTATATATTAGTAGCCATTAATTAATTATTATTATCAACCTGTCTAATTTTCCATCGTCGAACTTGCTCTTTTTCGGAGTTGAAAAAATTCTTATCTCGTTTTTGACTCAAAAAGCGTTCCTTCTGCTCGGCCCTCTCACGTTGCTCCCACAGGTAATCTGCTACTTTGGGATCCTAAAATTATCAACAATAAAAAACTGTAGTGGCCAAATGGACTTTGTACTCGTAAACCAATGAAACATTTCTTTCAAATCGGTTCAGTATGTTTACGAGTTTATTTATTACAAATAAACTCACACTCTATCTTTACTATATCTCCCTTTATCCATAAAACCATACTCACAGTGACATTTGCGTAAACTGGCGTCCATACAACGGGATGTTCGTGTCGTTGCAGAACTAAGGGTCTTGCCAATACATTTACATGCTCTAGAACTCTTTCTCGAACTTCCGCCAACGTACTCAAATGTACGTAAAAACCTCTGTTAGCGCACGCCATCCATTTCACTTCTCTAACATCAGCCACCTGTTATTTTTATTAAATAAATTAACACCAATCCTAATTTTTTGAAAAAAAACATCTAATTTTGCGTGAAAAGGATACTGCCCTATGAAATAGTGTGATCAAAAAGATAGTATTATCTACTAGAATCTAACTGAACAAACTGCATGCCCAGGTAAATCTAACATTCCAAATTATATTACTATTTCTAGAATTTCTATAGAAAATTTAAAGCCGAAGCGATATAAATATTATTCAGGGTCCAAAAAAAACCCTGAGATTTTTCTATACAATAATATGTCACGCACTTTTCTCTGAAAGTAACTACCATACCATACTACTTGGATGACAATAGCTGTCAATCTATTCTCTTCTTCTTTTTTTATTGTAGCTCCACCGATGTTAATTAATCGGTATCTATAAGATGATCCCGCCGACTGTGATATGTCTTATTAATCACAGACTAATAACACCTATCACAGCGCGGGCGGGATTCACCTTATTCCCCATCATGTCACAGCGGAACGCGAGCGTCGGTCGCCATGATGTGACGTAGAATCAATCTATTCTCTATTATTTGGATAACCTAAATAACTATTATCTAACTCAAAAGTTAGATAATAATTCAAAACATAAAAATGTGCGCAGCAACCCTTGAAGTTTGCACATTAAGTATTCCAATTTCTAATGTTATCTCTACATTAACATCTACAGAAGCTGTTCTAATGACATATGTAAAGCGTAGAAAGCGTTAATATTTTACAACAAAAACTTTAGTATTCTTCAGCGTTCAAATAACTCGGTATGTCTTAAATTGACATTCTATAGCAAATATGTCCTTCTATATGTTATTCAACTACATTACAACACATACTATATGTAAAACGAACTTATCGAGTTTATTTAACAGCATAATTTATTGCAGTTAGCCAATTTATGATATAGTTAATTGAACGCTTCCCAGCACGTTTATTCTGAACTCGCAAAATAAACGCTATATCGCGCGTGATAAAGCGACGCGAGTAAAACCCGACTAAAATAATTAGAGCCTCTGTTAGTATGGCGCCACATAAAACTTTGGCACATCTATTTTGGTCACGTTGTATCACGCGCGATAATGTCCATTTTGCGAAGTAAGAGACATGACATGCATGAAGGAAAAATTGTAATAATTAGAAGAGTACCACATTCAAGGTGTACCGGTACGGAGGGAGAGCATTATGCAGAACGCACAATACTACAACACACAGTATAACCTGCAGTGGTACTACCTTTACCTCACGCCCTATCAGGTACGTGAACACGCGGACCGGATTGCTGTGGTTCCAGTTGTATTTCTCGAAGATCTCCTTGTAATTGTATGGGACGCCGTCTGTTACAAGCATTATTGCCTGAAAAAGCAACGGCTATGTTGAGTCACTCGTGAGGTAAAAGCTTTGAGTTGCTATGTTAGTTTCTTTCGGTGTATGAAATAATCTCGTTTAATAATAGTAGGACGAGACGCAAGAAACTCGTTGTCTAAATAAATATAATAGACGAGTCACGACTTCCAACGAACATGGAAAGCCTTGTCTATCCCATTCTTCTGATTCTTCACTTTTCATGTGAATAATTCTATTTTTAATCAAGCCGGGTTTTGATGTATAGAACGTAGATCACAATTGACTTCTCAGCGATGGCATGGTGATGGGTAACGCACCTCTGGATGAGGATTAAATTAATTATATTATAATTTGTAATATTTACCTGATTACAGTTGGCTCCCCCACTATTATTTCTATATATCTCAAGAAGCTCGAAAGCACGAATCAGCGCCGCTGAGAAGTTTGCAATCTCCGTTGTCTCGAAGCTATCCAACCCTAATTTCAACTCCCTCAAATTACTTAAGGTGGCCTGAAATATACAATGATGTTATTTTATGTGCTTCGGTCAATGTAGAAAGCTAGATACTTATATGTCATTATTTTTCATTTTATGACTAGCGTGATACAATATTGCAACAGTATACTCTTACCTGCACAAGAGATTCCTGGAAGCAAGGTACGATATCTTCCACAGTGTCAGCGAATGTCAAAACATTTACAAAATCATTATTTCCTAAAGTATCCAGGATATTCGTTACTACATGCCTTGCTATATCTCTACGTTGACCAGTCATAGATCCACTTCGGTCTACTAAAATAACAACATCTTTAGGGCTAGCCGCTGCTTCCATGTACCAAGCTCTAGTTCGGCAATCGTAAATGTCTACAGGCTCTGCTTTCCATTGCATTGCTGGAAAATAAGAAAGATTCTAAATAACTTTAAAACCCACTCAAAAAGCTCACCGCCTTTTTAAGGAACCCATTGCAGTTAGTGACTACGTTCAGAACAGTTATTATAGTTATATATATGTTGTTGTTGATTTCTATATAATTTAATCGTAAGTATTTTATCTGAGTCTTTAATAAAAATGTGTTATTTTAGTCATATTTACCAGGATAATGTCTCATGAATCCAGTAGAACTTCCAAAAAATTGCCATGACAACGTCGGATCATTTTGATAGTTATTTGCAAAATGTGTATCCAATCCTTCTGACCAGTGTATCCCCTTTATTACATCAGTAGCTGCAACACAAATCATAAATTTTTCAAATAATCACGTCTACATTAATTTAATAAATACCTTTGATAGTGTTTATAAAATCAATGACTTAAACTGAAGAATATAAAATATACTCCAAATCCATAATTTTGATATAATATATATCGGAAGAAGCATAGAAAATTAGAAATATGAAATGATACAGTAAGGAAATAGTATGTATCCAGATTTTATAATTATTAAGTGGTCAAACGTACCCCAAGAATAAACGTTGGTTGGCACATGTATACTACTGAAGTTGACATTTACAGGAATATCAGAAAAATGTGAATTTGGCACCAAGTGAACGTTCTTTGTCGGCGGTCTAGCTATTATGTTCTCTATTACAAATTCTGGTTCGACTGTGGTAGTAGTTTCAGCAAATTCTACAAGAGGTTCCTCCATTTCTTTACTATTAAAGAATTGGAAATCATCAGGAACCGGTTCGTTTTGTTTGTCAAATGCCATATTCTCGGCAGCTTCAACAATCCTTTTAACAGCACTGATTTTTAGCTCCATCATAGAATGTATATCATCTGCCATACTTTGTACTAGCTTTTCTCCGTCCCTAGATTCCACTTGAGCTGACTTGAAACTCTGAAAAACAATATCCACAGTCATATTTTCAAACTTCATTTTTTTTCTTTTCTCGTATTTGCAAATAATCAAGCGTTATAGGAATATTTTAGTGCTTTGTTTTGGAAGTTTTAATTCACTTAGAGGGATTTTTGTTTAATAAAACCTTAAATTACACATCCGAGTCAACGGACTAAAAATAACACACGCATTTTATGAATACTTACTTCTTGAACTTCCTTTTTTCTGGTTATGAATTCACCAAAATGATATAACTCTGTCCCGAGTTTAACAGCCCAGGCTTGAACACTAAAAAATATTTTATGACTAAATTACTGTATTCTATCTATTTTTTAAATCAAAAAATGAAAATAAGGTAGGACAATCGAATTCCTTTTGCTATTGTCCTGAATTCCTGATACCTCTTTACCTCCCCCATATTCATCATACATCTTATATGCTTCTTTTAGTTAATCTTTCATTCTTCATTATTTCAATCAGCAAGTAGGTATTCACTTTGGTAACATAATTTAATTAAAATAAAATCTTGTACTTACATACTTTTATTGAATATTTACAAACTAACCTATTGATTGTCTAATAACAAGTGTGTCTAATTAATTATATATTCATAAAATAAAATAAAATTCCTGGTCTAAGGAATTTAATATCAAAATATTCAATTAAGTAATTGATATTTTATTTGCTACCCAATCAATTACAGATCCTTTCAAGATCAAAAAGTAAAAAAATATACTTACGTATTGAGAGATATTTTGGCACCCCCTTCATGTTGTGTGCTTGCCGAACACTGTCTCACGTCCAGCAAGCAAACAATAAAAATTATGAATAACAATCCAAAAAACTTGCACATCAGAGCCACTGTCACCTAATCTAATTACAGTTCAACCATAATAGAAACATTTGACAATTATTTAATACATTAAATTAACGTGTAATCAAAATTACAATGTTTATTTTATTTAGTAAAGCTAAAGATATGGTTAGAAATTGATATAATACTATTTTAGTCAGTGATAAGGCGTCCCCTAAAGGAGAGAAGAGCGCAGACTCGAAAACATTGCGACGCGCATGCGCGCTGAGGCTTGTTGTACTTAACGGAGGTTGAAACGAATACGCTGAAGTATTCAGAAATCATTAACCTGCAATGATAGGAGATATTCCTGAAATATAATTATATTTAGCAATTGGCAATATGATAAATAAAACAAAGTTAGCTATAATTTAGTTTGCGGTACGGACACAAATTACGTACGGAGTACGCGGACCCACTTTTACTTGAGATTAAAAGGTCGGTTTATTCACAAATCCAAAAGTTAGACAATGTATGAACGCTAGTATTCTATACTCTCCGAACGCTAAATCCTAATATTATATGCAAAAACTTATAACCGAATTATAATATTTATATGAAAGTATGCGCTGCCCATAAGAAGCTCAATTTATACATTTTAACTATACTTAAATAATAAAAGACCCTAACTAAAGCAAACGGGCATAACTTAAAAAAAAATAGCTGATCTACCAAAACCTGACCTGGGTAGACGCTAACATTGCGTTCACGAAAGACGCTTCTGAAGACGAAATGACACTACAATTTTCAATGGTTGTATTTCAGTCGGTCCCATACATTTAAAGTTATCTATTCTACATTCTGTTTTATTCGTTTAGTTGTACATTGTCTAAGCACCCTGTTATTTTTGCCGTTTTTGAGTAAAAATACTTCGTCGTACAGCAGACTGGCAGACAAAGATATATTTTTATTTTATGTTTTTACTTACAGAAAAAAAATCTATTAAAATCTAAAAAATATACTTTTTTATAATAAAAAATCTATGTAGGTAAGTATATTATCCGACAAACCATACAAAGAGGCTTTTCCATCTACATACCTCAACAGAGCTGGCCACTCGTTAGGTATAGCCTCAAAAAGTTTACGGCTAGGTGAGGAAGACTTTGTGTTCCGCTGGGTACCCTGGGGCCGGCAACGGGTCCCGGGAGCTGTGTGGCAACCCATGAAGATTTTCTTTTTTATTTAATAAAATCACTAACTGAAACTTTAAACATTATTTTCCTTATTTGTTTTGGTTTGTTGCTCTGAGGCAGATTTTTTTCACGGTTTGACTTACAGCTCACGAAACCGTAAGACAGACAACAGTGGTTAAACAGTTATTAAATTAAATAAAAGGCTTTCGATCTGAAAATATCCCAGCGGAGCGATGTCAACTTTTCAGGACTTCAAAAAATATGAAGTCATCCCGAGGCCGAGAAATGTAGGGATACTTGATTTCTGTTTTTATAGCCTAATTGGTAGTCCCGAGTTCAATTCCTACTCTTTTCAAAAATACTACGCAACAATTTTCTTTAAGAATATGTGCTTTGATCGACTACTCGTGTTTCGGAGGGAACGTAAAGCCAGCGTACGCACTTCTTCTAAAATTAACAACTATTTATATATACATTGTGATGATACGACCTTATTTTCCTGGCCGCTTACAAGCTGGCCATCATAAATAGCATTTATTTTGATTTTAGAACACGATATTGTTCATTTTAATTCAATAGAACATTGTATGTTATTTTCAAATATCCGATGTGTGGAACCTAAATTAAAATTTTACTGATTCCTTCACAAACTGTTGACTTAGGCAGTACTCTGCCAATTGTAAAATTTATTATATTTCTATTTTATCAACTAAGTAAATAACTATATAAAATGTATTGAATCAATATTCAAGAACTAATATCTATGTTAATATAAAAGGAGCGCAAATAAGTATTGTAAGTATTTTTATCATACTTTGTATTGTGTTACTTCAATAGCTTAACGCCCTGTAGTAATGTGTAGTTCATTTTTATTACAGTGCGCTCCTTCTCCTTTGATGGTTCCTTTCTCCTTTGACGGCTCCTTGGCTCCTTACGGATGTTTTTACTGGTTGTTCTTTTGCTGCTTGTTCTTCCTTGTTAATTCGACCAATAAACGAATGGTGAAAGTTTACTACGAGTTTTCCTGCTATACCTACCCATCGACCCATCCTGGCTACCCCACACCCGACAACATCCAGTGCAGCAACATATTTGTCACCTATTCTAATATTAAAATATGGACAACTGACACCTAGACTGACACCTAATATGGCCTAGACACTGTTACTGGTTTCTCTGGTCACACCGCAACGTATAAAGGCTGTGAAGTATTGTGTAAGATTTTTACTAAATAACTACAATTAAGTGTCATCTCAGGAAAATTCTATTTTCATGGGTTTTTTCAGGTTTTCTCATACAGTTTAATTTTAATGACATCTAGGTACTGATGCCAGCAACGGTTAACTATAATTTATTACGTTCCTAAGATACATTCATAAACAATGACGAAGTTCAACTATTCGCCGACAGATGACGTACACATCTAACTTTTCCAAGTAAATCTCGGTTCGTCTGCTGTATAAAACATAGCTCGAGTGAGGATCAAAATTCATGAGAAAATATCAGACAGACGGACAAACGGAAACAATAAAGATTACTAATCATGAAAAACGGAGGCTTCTGTTTTGCGTACGAGAAGCCGTAGAGTAGCCGTAGCCCCCCACTTTTGGAAATTCAAAGTTTCTATTGTTCTAGGTTTGTTCTATATTGTTCCAGAATATAACGTTTTTTATGTGAAAATTACCGCGAGAAAATCAGAAAATGTTTTACCGTAGCCCCATACCTACTTTACGAAATTCCAACTTTTTATTGTTGTGCTGGATTGTTCTAGGTGTGTAATTTACTACATTGTTCCAGAATATTTTTTTATTTTCCAGCGGCAATTTGCACTCCAGAAACGTAATATCCTGGAACAATGTAGAATAACAAAAAGCTCGTGTAGTTTCTAAGTGGGGTCTGCGGTAAAATCATTTTTTTTATATTCCCGCGGTAATTTTGACTCTAGAAACGTAACACACACATAGAACAATTCAAGACAATATTAAAAAGTTGCAGTTTCGAAAAGTGGGGGGCTACGGTAAAAAACATTTTCTGATTTTCCCGCGGCAATTTTCACTCAAAAAACGTAATATTCTGGAACACTATAGAACAAACCTAGAACAATCCAGCACAACAGAAAAAAAATGTATTTCCAAAAGTGGGCGGCTAATTTCTCGTAATTATATGCGTTTTCATAGGTAGGTATACCTAATAAATAGCATTCCGGTTACCAATGGCCTAATGGCAAATTGCTCGGACAATCTAGTGTTGGACATTCTCGGACCGGGCATTCCTTGGTTGGCCATTGGAGCGGACCTGGAGTCGAAGGAAAGATGTCGATCTTCTAAATTTAATATGCTAACGGGGTTAGCATTGAAGTTAGGTTTTCAATAAAAACAAAAACAATATGTGCAACAATTTTATTTTTTAACATAATTATTATAACATCTCTTTCGAAGCTCAATCTTGAAGTCATTACATTAAATAAACTAAAATAATATTTAATAACAAGACTAAAGTAAGGGTGTGTAGTTCCATTTCTATTCTATTTCCGTGTCCACAAGCTGTTATATTTCTTTCCTGAAAATTTTAACAAAAAATTAGTTGAGTATGATATCCCTATAACAGTTTAAGGACGCTATTCTTTGTAAAAAATCCTTTATTTACCACCCATATTCCACCTACATACCACCTCATATTATATATTTAATAAAACCCATTGAGAAAGTAACGACGATTTCCCTTAGATATATTGAATAAGTAACCATATGCTAATTACAGTGACACAGTTGGATTTTATTTACAGAGAAATTGGGTATAATTTATCCCATACAAATTACAGACATAGGGCCCTTAAGTGGCATGTAGTCTAAATAGTTCTAAATTTTCTGACATTATGCCCATAGAAGGAAAATTTATTAAAAGTTATTTTGGGAAAATTATCATAATGAACCTAAGGGACTTATCATACTGAAAAGTATGAGGGTAAGAGAAATTATTGTCAGGGTTATAAAAAAAAACGTTATATAATCGACTAAAATATAGATTTTCTGGATATTAAACTTTTAAAAAGGGATATTAAATTTAGTAAATCAAGTTAATCAAGTAATACCTTATCATGATAAGTATAACATCCTTCAAGAGGTCGTCTTGGTAATAATCCTAAATCAACCTTATGGCACGGTTCTCTACTGGTAATTGATGCATCAGTAGGCACCGGCTCAGTTGTCGGAGGCATTTGACAATCTGTATCATATCCTTCGTCTGAGCATCTCTCAACAACAACCAATAATAAATTAGTTTTCGGCACATAAGCCGCCCAATACGCGGGATGACAACTTCCTCTATTATTCTTAGAAACAACTGGATTATGCTTTATGTCTTCTAAGAAAAATGTCTGATTCAAAATATACAGACTTATCCGTCGATCGCAGGAGAATGTTTCGGATTCATCATTTTCCTGTTTCTTTGGTGCGGTGTCGTTTGAAGGTGACTCCACTGGCGGTTCTGTGTGATCTTGAGTGATTAGGTCTATATATTCTGTAGAAAGTATATCATGCAGTTAAAGCAAGCAGAAACGTTAGATATACACCGAAAAGAATAGAATAGCTAGATCATGAGCGATAACAGCTAGCAACATTCCATACTACTTTGCGAATAGCAATTGATGCATGTTTTACGTAGCAATAAAATTAATAAATGCAACTACATCAATGTATCTGCTAATATTATAACTCGTAGATTAACCTAGGGTATGCATCTACTGCCGGACATATTACAAATCATTGGAAAATTCTTGACCCCCGCATAACTTTCTTAAAAGGCCGTAACGCACGGATGGCATATTCTTTCATGTCTCGGCAAGACCTTTTCAATGATATGTAATATGCATACCCAAGGTTAATCTACAAGTAAGTGTTAATTTTTTTTTCACGGGTTGCTTACAGCTCCCGAAACCAAGTGTTAAATGTACCTAATTAATAATCAACCAAGACTATATAGTACCAAAGTAAATGGAATGAAGAATTTCTTATTCTCAGGCCTTCTCTATGTTTTTTTCTACTAAATTATTTAAATGTTTCATAAAATGATGTATTTTATTTATTAACAGTAAATAGGTATTTTAACGAAAACTGAGCAAATTAGCTTAATCGTAGGTAGTTGACCCAACAGTGAAATTAAGGTTATACTTAGATAGACTTAACATTGACCTGATATGGAATTACGTTAAACTATTCTATAAAACTATTCAATTGGCAAAAACTGTTTTTTTTGCATTAACAGCTTTTACTATCTCACCTTGGTCATCATCGATTGCATACGCGTAAGCATATTGATTCCAGTTGTAAAGATCTGATGCCAAAACGAACGCTTCTGCTAATAGCCAACTCAAAAGTTTTCTTCCTAGACTAAAAGGCTGAAAAATTAAACTATAATATAAAAAGTTATAAGTGTGTAAATTTCTATGTAGGTATTTACATTTAGATACTATACTGATAGTATAGGGTATTTTTATACATTTAATTTTTTGGTAGTGTTAAATTCAACTATAAATTTAAATTCGATGATCGTCTATAAAAAGTGTATGAAATTTAAGTGTAATAGCAAGAGGATTTTTTTTGAAAATGTATAAATGCAATCGTTCGCTTAGTCAATCCCGCTGTTACGACTAAATGGTTTTAAATAACTGTTTTAAAATATTTAAGAACAAATAATACCGTACTAAGCGACCATCCACTATTAGTATCTTTCAATATGTCCACAGGACACAGCGCCTGGTAATTAAACACTTCCACATGGTCAAAAATATGTTCATTTAAAAAGGAGTACATGACACCAGAACCAGTTGGTAAGGCACCGAAGAAAGTTCCAACTTCCGCTATATCTGTAGATACAACAATGTATCCAGAGCTGTCTATTACGTAGCAATCGTAATTATCACTTTCGCAATCCAGAATTGGCTGAAACAAATTGAAAATTATTTTTAAACATAAGCGCGGAAATATTCTTCATACATAAGTACATGATCATTGCTTACGTAGGCAGATGCCAAAAATATTTTCTCGGTACTGGTACCTCTCACCTCATTCAAAATATTCAAATGAAATGAATATTTTCTCATGCATACTCTTCGATTTCGAAGGCCTTCATTTTTCCTTCTTTTTACAAAATGTTGTGTCCAATAACACTCATATTCTACCTACTCAGTCGGTGATGGACCAAGAAAAATATACTGGAAAAATTTTAAAAGTTCAGTTCAAAAAATAACAAAGACAAACCTCTCCTTCATTATATGCCTTCGTGATATTAATAAATCTTTCAGTGAATTTCTTATACGAAAACTGGAAACCAACAACTGAGGCTGGAGTTTCAGACTTGTCATCTTTATAGAAGATTGCATGACTTGCTGTGATCGTTACATCACCGTCTTTGTTCAAGACAGAAGGTGGTGAATTAATTGTTTTATCAAGAACTGGTAATGGTGTAGCTATTACTACAGATTCTCTTGATATAATATGTTGCAAAACAGCTGCTTTGTACCATGTTTCTTCTATGGCATTGTGATAATCATCACCGAAAACTCTGAAAAAACCAATCCATTAATAGGTGTAGCCTCTCGAGCTCAAATATTTATTCTAAGACCTTCAGTGCCAAAACAGGTTCCGGGGGGGCTAAGGCCCCACATGTCACACCGATGCGAAGACGACGTGCCTCTGCGTCTAGCCTCCGGGCAGGGGGTAGGAGTTTACCAGCTTTACCGCCACCAACACTGCATTACACGGAGACGGAAACCAAGATTGAGTCAGGCTGTTTCTGTATCTGTTTAATTTCTATTTCTCTCACGCTCGAGCTCGAATTTTTGTTTATTTCTCAACATTTTTTGGTTTTATTCAACTATTAAAATTTAAAGGTAAAGAGCGCGATACAACCAAGTCTTTAATAAAAAAAGTAGCAGGCAATACTTACTTTCCAACAAAATCCTTTTCTCTGTTACCAAAGTCATCGACTCGTTCATTTTTAGATTCATCCTCAACATAATGCCACCTTGTGAACCCACTTGATGTAGCTATGAATCTTACAGTAACATTAAATGACTTAGCTAGATTTTTATCTTCATTTGTTGCATACCATGTTTGAAAATATGGGTTTGAGAGCTTAGCGTCAAATACCAATTGTTTTACTAAATCTTCGTTACAATAATAGTCATTTAAACCCAGTTGTCTTTTTGCGTCACCGCAATGAGCTGTAATATAATTTAAATTAACGCAACGTTTGTCTAAGTTGTATGGGTTAAAAATGGCCCCAACACTGGTCAAACTAAGTGACTGTATATTTGGATTCGAAATACCTATATGTGGGTTTAACTTCACTGGGTGCCTTAAGATTCCCGGTACTCCATTATTGACTCCAGTGTACTTAGCGGAAGACGAAGTATGATACCGAACGTGGTCAACTCTGTTAAGGTATTTTGAAATGGAAAATCTTCTTAGTTTGATTTGTCGGATTGTGTACCTACATTTAGTTAAACCCCTATTAGTACATAGCCGCTATGTGGATGTCGTCTGCACCGACGCACTTATGTGGTTAAATACTCCTCGGCGAAGGGGAAAGCCAAAACTATAGCGAGTTACACAATCAATACTCACTTTTAACACTGAATGGAAGTGTTTGCGTTTCCTCTGTGTACTGTACTTTAGATATATTAACTTCATTCTTAGATATGTTGACAAGAAAATTCCAGATTTCAACTTCTGCGTTGGGAGTTTCGTGACCCTCCAAATAATGATATTTGCAATATACCCTGAAATATATAACCCTCAAATATCATTTTGGCATTTATCTAGGTAATGTAGTATTTAATACTTTATATTGCTCTGGCTCTAAACTAGTAACAAATACGTATGGATTTTTTGGTACATGGGGAAATATCCTTGACTTCAATTTCACTGCAGTGCTAATCATTCGATTTCAATCAAACGATATTTCATTCTCAATTTTTTGAAATTGAAATTTAACGACAGGTGTATTCGCTAGCTATACTGACTTGACTGTACCTGTTGTCAGATTTCTATTTTATTTTTATTATGTCACTTACCAATCAGGATGTACTCTGTAACTATATCTAAAATAATCTGTGACATTGATTCCAGTAAGTTGTTTTCCTTGTTTAGCCTCCAGGGGATTGTCCTTAAGGAGAAGTTCAGTGTCTCCATACCCCCTCGGTAATGAAATACCCATAGAGAAGGGGGTGCCTTCCAATTGATTAAAGTAGTAGTCATGTTTCACTCGGGATATTCTCCTAGGAACATCAAAACAATACATCGATAGTCCTTCAATAACTTTGTTGTTCACTTTATGAACGTGTTTACGAAACGATCTGAGATAAATAAAACTGTAATCTTAATAAATAATTTGATTTCCTTTCGATTATTTTCAATATTAGATTTGGTATGGTCAGGTGAAATTTTGTAGAAACATGATATTAGCTTTGGATTCTACGTCATGACATGGCGACCAACGTATGCGTCCCGCCGTGACATGATGGGGAATCCAGTTTAATCCCTTCCGCGCTGTTATAGTTGTGATTAGTCAGTGATTAATGCCCTATCACGGTCGTCGGGATCATCTTCATTAGCGATTAATCGCGATATACGCATTTATAGTTAAAGGCCTTTATTCATAAACGTTTATTAGCAACGTTTTTGTTAAAATATGTTTTGTCACTCTCTAACAAACCTGTCTTTACTAATAATAGAAAGAAACAAAACACATTTTAACAAAAACGTTGCTAATAAACGTTTATGAATAAGGCCGAAAGGCTATAAATACTTGACATTGGCAAATCATCGATTAAGATTGGTGGAGCCATAATAAAAGAAGAAGAAGATATTCGCATTATCACTCTATTGTCATTATAGTCATATCCACTTAAAACTCCATCAGCTAAATAAGAAAGAGTTGTCATTCACTAGGTTCTTCTTCTCACCAGTGAAATTATAAAAAATATTTACCTCATAAGATCATAATGAAAAAGAACTTTAATATCCTTCATACTATCATCAACACCATAAACCAGATTATGTCGCAGTTGTGTTATAATTTCACCCAACTCTCGTGGCCCTTTGCCATCATCCACTTGTTCTACTTCAACGAAGTCTACACTATTGTAGTTCTCTTGAAGGTCCTGATTGATCTAAAAATATTTTAGGAATATTACAATTCGTCCTAACTTATAATTAAATCTATACAAAAAATATTAAGATGTATGTCCGTGATTTCATTAATTAATTCATACAAGCTTTCCTCCCCGGTTTCGCCCATGATTTTTTTTGGTGGTGACATAAGTTTTTACCCGAAGGAATTCCGGGATAAAAGTACATTCTCTAGACTTCACTCGTACAAAAAAAAAACAAGTCTATCCGTTGCTCTGTTTTGTTGTGAAAGAAGGAAAAACAAACAAATAAAGAAACATACTGTTAGGATAGGAGTTTCAAAAATATCTGTCTGTCTGGAGGTTTGTCTAGAATATGCTTTGAAACGGCTGAATCTATACTAATATTATAAAGAGGTACAGTTTGTAAGTTTGGATGTAGAAGGTAATCTTCGAAACTTTTCATCGGATTTCAAAAATTCTTTCACCAATATTTAGAATGGACCTTCAGGGTGTACACAGACTATAATATTATGCAGTTAAAAGAAAAAGGCTTTTCGTGGAGACCAATTTTGTATTGACCACGATTGTGATGGGGGATATTTCCACGCGATCATAGTGTAAACTATATACAGCATATCCCACCCAAATATTGCTATTCATTTTGAAATCACGTATAGAAACTTCAATATTTTTATAGACTTAGAATGTACTGTAGAATCCCTGGGAGCGAGGTCGGGCCCTTGTATGGGATGCTACGTGCGTGGACACATTAGCCCCGTCTCATCTCAGGGAAACAGCAATCAAAGCGGGAGCTGCGGCGGAAATCGCAGAGTCTAAAGGCGCCCACTGATTGGATCAATCCCCGGCCGGTCCACCGAAATCCACCACAGACTCATCCAATTCTACTACGCGCGGCCCACCATCAGTTTCAAATCGTTTAAATCTGTGGTTGATTTCGATGACCGGAGCGATCTGTCACACACACACATCCATACCCATTACACATATACCTGATAGTTTGACACTTTGTTTAATCGAATGATATGTGTCTGTTTGAGTGTGTGAATTGTATGCGATCTAGATCGTATGATTTTCATCGCCAATGTGGGGCCTTATTCAATCTCGATCATAAGGCGGCCGGAACGAAAATTTTCGGTGCGATGCCGGACCAGTCTGTGGGCTACTTTACAAACGGCGCAAATATAGTTCAATTATTGAAAACTACAAATTTGTGCCGTTTGGTGTAGAAACTCCAGGTCCGTGGGGTTCAAATGCCAAAAATGTTATTAAAGATGTATCCCCTCGACTGAGCATCTGTTCTGGTGACAAGAGGGCTGGCTCCTTCCTCGCTCAACGAATCAGCATCGCGATTCAGCGGGGAAATGCAGCCAGTATTCTTGCCACTTGTCCACGCGGACCTGGTTTATTTAGTTATTTTTAATCTTTAGATTTGATTTAAGGTTTTTATATTAATAAAAAAAATAGAAATCAGTTAAATAAATGTTCACTTACCGAAGTTATAAGTAAAGGATGCAGTAACAAGTATCCATTATTACTCACTATAAAAGAATATCCGTTGACGCCGAGCTGTAATAGGGAACATAAATTACATTGTCAGCTGGTATGGTAACTTGTGTGCCCACGGATGCCGACGTGTTCGCTGACAGCCAGATTTCTTTCATAAAAAAACTTAAATATATTTGGATAGTGTTTTCTAATTTCTTACTTTTGACATTTTGTGTTTATTATATGTGAGTGGGAAAGAATTAAAACTTGGCCTGCGTTTTGCAATTTATTTCTGTCTTTTTAAATGATTAAATAAAAGTAATAACGTAAATAATGTCCATAAAATCCTGTTACGGTATGACACTATCAAAAATGTATGGTGTTTTTAAATTGAATCTTATTATAATTACCACCTTTATTTTCGAAAGAGAGTTGTCTTTATCTTACTTGATGTGGTTGCGCCAATTTAGCAATACTATCTATGGGTACATCAGTACCCGCCACTCCAAGCAATCTCGCGTTATCATGGTGCTCTTCATTGAATTTGTAGTCAAAGGCAGGTATCGCTACAGAAGTCACTAGTTTATCTTCGTCAGGCTGAAAGTGTTTGAAAAACATTAATTAGCTAACAAAATCTTCATTATTTTTTAAAGTTGCCGTTTCGGATGGCTAGAATCCTGTCAATAGAGGACGTTAGTTTCCAGTTTAATAGTTTGTTTTTCTGCACGAAATTCAACAATAGTTCAAGCGAACCACAGATCACAGATATAGAGGTTGTTGAGTTGTATTGGATATACTTCTCCTTCTCATTAGTAGTGCTCTTGACAGAGCAGTCGTGGTTATTCATGGCAGTCCACAGCGTGACGCACAACCTTGCGCCATATTTCTCCCGCCGAGGCCTGACTTGCACAGTCATTCAAGGAGGTCGGTCCAGCGCAAGGGAGAACGTTCTCGCGATCTGCCGCCATCGACTCTGCCCTGCTCAACCGGTTTCTCTATGGACCGCTCTATTGGATATACTTACATATAATAAATTAAATTATGAAAAACTTTACTAACCTTCCAAACATCTTTACTGACAGCCCACTCTTTAGTTCTCTGAAAATTAAAGCGATAAGTTTTTTTTTCTTTACTGGTTGCCTTACAGTTTCCGAAACCGTGTACGGTCCCAAGGTACCAAACGGAAAAGTCTCCCTCTTTTAGCCGATGGTATTTGTGAGGCTATACCTAACGAGTGGCCAGTTCTGTTGAGGTATATTTAGATGGAAAAGCCACTAAGTGTGGGTTATCGGATTACGTACATAAGTTTTTAATTAAGAAAACCCATTGGTACATGGCCAAGATTCGGGATAGAACCCGTGGTTATATAACATACACAATAACAATGAAAACAGAAACACGAAACAAACTTGAATATATATTTTTTTGACATATTATGCGCGAACTTCCCGGGTTCGTAGTAAGATTACGAACCAACCACTTTGCTATGTTAAACTTGACGTTATATGTAGTTCCACAACAGTAAAGTACCTATAATTTAAAAAATGAGTCTAGTACTTTTCGAGTTTAAGTACCTACCTACTCACTTCTTATACTCACACATCCTAGCTTTCAATCCTGGCTTCCACCCATGAAGAGAAATGTCAGAAGGAGAAACAATTCGCATTAAAAGGTTTAGGACTTAGTTAGGATTCGTTTAGAAAAAAATGTTTTTAATTGTTTACTCACAGTTTCATCCATATTAGCGTGTGTCCAAGTAGGAGGAGGTGGAGCTCCTGATAAGATCATAGGTCGAGCTATAACATCGATATACTTCAATACTTGCTGTTGAACTTCCTCAACCGAATGTATATGAACATAATATCCTGGAAAAAGTTAAAAACGTTAAAAGTTAAAAAGAAACATTTATTGACACGTTTTACGTAAGATTAATTCTAAATCCATGAAGTAAATCGCGGCTCCTTATTTCAAAATCTTCAATAATACCCTGCTATTACTATTTTATATTATCTTTGATGCAAGTTATTGACATACATGTTGGAATCTACTTACATGGAGGAATCAATAACTTAAATTAAACAGTTTATCATACAAAAAAGTTCGCCCCGAAAACTCCTGGATCAGCAATTTCTTTTTTTATTAATTACTAGCGACCCCGCCCCCGGCTTCGCATGGGTATAATATGGGTTTACAACATTTTGAATACCGACATAAATACGCTTATAACTACTTATCTATTATAAGCGCTACCGCGGACTTTTTAACAGCCTTTGAATAAAAGGTTCTCAATTCGGACAGTTTTTTATGTATTTATGAATATCGATTACTCCGCCAGTTGTGAAGCTATTTTGATGTTCCAATTTTTTTCTCATAAAAATTGGTTCACTGGATTTTCACAAAATTTTGAAATCTCGATTAAATAAATATGTACCTATTTTGACGACTTATTTTCTAAATTCTAGACATTATTTCACAGACATATTATGACGCAAATCATTTCAGTAGTTTTTCAGAATATCAGTAATTCGGCACGGTATATGGCTGAAAATTATACAAATGCCTTAGCAACGGTTGCTATTGACACGAAGTTGTGAATTTTCGTATCGACGATGGTCTAGCAGTTAAGCATATGGGTTGCAACGCATATGTACTTGGTTCAAATATTAATTATTTCTTACTTTTCAGTGCATAATTTTTGAAGTCGGTACCTACACTTTAAAAAAAGGTTTCTATCCTTCATGATCGGTGATGATTTATTACTGTTTCTACAATTTCTTACCTCTATTAAGACATGCCATCCACTGAATTTCTTGAATATTAGTTACTTCTTTCCCTATTAAATAGGTGAAAACTCTAACAGGTATGTATGTCTTGGATCCCACCACTTCTCTGTTATGTTCTTCAAATACTTCACTCAGGTTTCCTGGTACATAATCAGTTATAACCATCACCATTTGATTGCATCCTTGCATAACAGTAACATTGCAATTAATCCTTCTCTAAAATAAAAAAAACATTCAAAACACAATAAACTAAGCGGTGTGGCTAGAGGCACCAGCAGCAGTGTCCACTTTCAGCCAGTTGCCCATATTAAACAGAACAGGTGGTAAACCTGTTGTTGCACTTAATGGACCTACATTTATCACTTTTTTAACAGATAATAAGTATCTACATTTTATTTTTAGAAGAAGTGCCCTCTGAAGCACGAGACGTCGATTATAAACATATTCTTGAAGAAATATGCACATAATTATTAACAAATAACAAATATTAGATTTTTTGGTGAGGTTTGAACACGGGTCTCAAGCCACTTCTTTTAAATATTATAGATTTTGAGTAACTGATTCATAAGAGCTATTGAACATTGTTACCAGTGACCAGTTTGTATGGTGTTAAAGTCGTAATGGCAAGTTTATATTATATACGTACCTTTTTCAAAGTAGTAAAAGCTTTTATATAAGCAGTCGTAAGATTAGCGTTTCCTTCCAAAGGCACTTTGTGCTTCTTTCCTTCATCAGTAGGCTTGAGAGCAAACTTAATTGTTTCTAAATTCTCCGGTGTAGCTTGAACCAAATCTTCAAAACACTTAACAACTTCTTTAGTTTCATTTTTGAATGAATACACATTGACTTTATCATTATTCGACAAAGTATCAAGTAATGAATTCAGTGTTATTCTAGCTACATAGTTTTTAAAACCAGTCATTGAACCAGATACATCAAACAATATTATAACATCTTTTGAACACGTAGCTGCTTCTATGTACCAAGATTTTACTCTACAGTCATATATGTCTACTTTTTTTGGAATTGTGACTGTATTCCAAGGCATTCCTGGGTAAAATCTTAATATACCGTGTGAGCTTCCGAAGTATTGCCACGCTAATGATGGATCCGATTTGTAGTTTTGTACGAATACTTCATTTAATCTTTCTGACCATAAAATTGCAGTTAAGGGATCTTTTTCTGGAAAATAAAATGTTTTGTTACACATTATATATTAGTTTTACCTGTCACTAACTACCTATGTATGTAAACAAATATTAAAGTCGAATTAGTCGAGTTAGTCTTCTAATTATCGTATCGATTTGGCACTTTGCAAGTGTATATAATTAAGATGACAATACAGCAAGTTGGTACCATCGATCTGATATAAAGATGGAGCCAGAATGTTGATAGTGAAACTCTGTAACGAAACGACGTAACCCCATCGAGTTTGGGCTCGTTTGATTTGCGCAAGTGGGCGAGTTTTTTAGTTTTTTTATAAACTATTGATTATTAAATTTAAATACTCTTGAAAACATTAATTTACAATATTTTTGGAAAAGGCGTTGCTCATAGTAAGGGTTGTACCACTTATACCTAACTTGAATATAAAAAAATATTATCCCCTCTATAATAAAGAATCTAAGCTTTGTGAAAGATAATTCTAATCCTTACCTAAATAAAATATATTTGTAGGTACATGTACGCAACTGGTTTTGCTTGATACATTAATGTCGTAGAAATGTGAGTCTTCTTCCAGTGATATATTCCTGTAATGTGTTTTATTCAGTGCGAAGTTGGGAAACCCATCATCGGTTGAATTAGTTCCATTCTCGTAGAAGAACTTTGAGTATTTAGCCGAACAATATGTAAAATTTGATTGAATAGGATCAACTGTCTCGTTGAATTCCCTCGCTAACATTTCTGCTGTAGCGTGTATACACTGAAAATAGTTTCAAGGGGTATAAGGAAGGACGTTTACATCACACGGTTCTTGGGTAGAATTCGGTATGTACCTATGTAAAATTTTTTTTTTTTATTTCAAAAATTAAGTTATTTTAAGAAAGTAATTTGAATGTTTTTGTTTTCTATGCAGTACTTTTTTATAATCAATTTTCAAAG
Organism: Nemapogon koenigi; assembly: GCA_963924495.1. Classification (NCBI taxonomy): domain Eukaryota; kingdom Metazoa; phylum Arthropoda; class Insecta; order Lepidoptera; family Tineidae; genus Nemapogon; species Nemapogon koenigi. The sequence goes on along the minus strand of OZ004630.1, from coordinate 4,069,094 downwards.
TTTTGCCGACAGACGACATAGTGACGTCATCGTTTAGGTAAAGCGTTTCTGTCCCGTGGTAGGTAGGTACTAGTCATTTGTGACAAAGGTAGTACCACGGCCCTTAACGTGCCCCGTGGTACATGTCTGTCGGAAAAACTTTAAAAATGTATTATGAATAAAATATTGCATAGAAAACAAAAATAATCAAATTAGTTACTATTAATGTTTGAAATAAAAGAATAAAATACCGAATTGCCTTTGAGAAAGTCTGAAATATATACTTCTGCCCACACCTTTTTCGTCAACTCGGTTAATCATACCAAAAGCATTTAAGGATTTCATTAAAATTATTCCAGAAAAATAAAGACAAACAAAACCTTTAACCTTTCAGTATAATAGACCTTTTAATTTATGAACTACAATATTACACTCCAAAATTACCATAAAAGCATTTAGTAATGGAATAGAAGTTAGTTGAGTACAAACTTTGGTTATATCTACTTTATTGAGAGCATCCCATTTTACATAAGGAATATGTACCAGATATCTATAATATCACATATTATTATAAAATAAAGTCCCTCGCCGCGTCGGTCTGTGCCTTTTCACGCAAAAACTACTGAACGCATTTTGTTGCGGTTTTCAGTATAAGACAGTTAAGACTATTTGTTCAAATTGTTGTAAACCCATGTTGTACCCGGGCGAAGCTGGGGGCGGGTCGTTACTTATATGTATATGAAGATTTATACTATCCATAATAATATCTGCGAAAAAGGCAAGGTATAATACAATAAGTTATTATTATTCAACCCCAACTCAATATAGGTGAAGGAAAATACTGTAACGCTCTATTCTAATAGAATCAATGTCAAAAATTTTAAACTCAACAAATTCCGGTCATCATCTGGGCATTGTGACGCGGAATCCAGATTTCAGTTATCTTTTTCCTTTGACTGACATTATTTATATGAATTTAGAATATAATTTCAACGAATAAATCGAGAATATGTGAAATACGAGTAAATAAATAAATCTTTGACATAATCTTACCCTAACAGCGTTGATTTTTCGTGTCAGCATGGTACTGACAGATTGCAAAGCTGAATTCAATATCTGCTTCCCATCTTTTTGTTTAACGCTAGCGTTCATTTGTTTGTATTTCTGCAATAAAAAACATACAATTCTATTAAAATGCAGGACTAAGTCACTCGCAGGTCATTCGTCATCTGCTAAATTCCTAATATTTGTGAGATTTGTCTGTAATTCCCCTAAAACGTGCAGCAAAAAGCGAAACTTTCTTTTTCTATGTCTCTGTAATAAATTATTCTGTCATTTATCCGGCCTGTTAATTTTGTTAACATACACACAATAGCCTATGGCAATAATTTTCGAAACTCCTTAGAGAGAAAGGAACAACTATAACTTTGTATTTTATTTAGTAGGAAAATACAGTAGGACAGCGCCCTTGACACTATACAGAGTCTTTCTTTTAAGGTAGGATCACACTTTCTTTGTGGACTTCAGCTCTTTTTGTCTGAAACTAAAATTGACTTATTTTGTTTTATGATTATTTTTTCATACAATTTGTACTACAACGCACAATAAATATAATTGTAGATTGCTTGATTGTTAATTTAAATAAAAAATATACTTTTAATTATTTTCTTCTTCTTTTATTGGGTTCCGTACCCGTCCGTCTATCACAGGGTTGTATCTTTTGGACCGTAATAGGTATACATTTGAAATTTTCACAGAGTGTCTATTACTATGGCCGCTATAACAACAAATAATAAAAATAAAATAAAGTTAAAAATTAAATGGCCGAGTGGTTAAGACGTCTGATATTAACAAGGCAGACCATGGGTTCGCTTCCGGATCCCTGCCATGTATGTACCAATGTTTTCTATAATTAAAAACTTATGTACATAATCCGTCAAACCACATTTAAAGGTTTTTCCATCTAATAAATACACCTCAACAGAACTGACCACTCGCTAGGTATAGCTTCACAAATACCATCGGCTAAACGAGAGAGACTTGGTCTTCTGCTGGGTCCCAGGAATCGTAACACCGTTTCGGAAGCTGTAAGGCAACTCATGAAAAAATAAAAAGCTAAAAAATTAATTATTATAAATTTTCTAAACTTTTTAATTTTTACTCCTTACAGAGTTGTATCTACTTATTCAATTTTTTAGAAAATGTTTTCTTTATGTATTTCCTATAGGTACAATTCCGTCTTATGACCTGACCCAGATTTCAACGTTGGTGGGGGTGTACTAAGAATTTATACTATTGCGACCAACTTCTGCCGTCACGATTTTTTTCTTTCTATTGGATACAATATATTAGCGACTAATGTTTATTTTTATTTTTATAAGAAATACGCACTTGACCAAAAAACAAAGTATGCCAATTTTAGTTTCAGACAAAAAGGCTGAAGTCCACAAAGAAAGTATATAATAGATAAGATCCATAAAGAACGCTGTCATAGAGTTGAGACAGGGTTGTCATATCCCTAAAAGAGCCCACGCTCTGGTCCAGTATCTCACAGACAATTTACGGTCCGGCCGCCGTATGATCGAGGTTGAACACATGCCACACATTAGCAATGTAAATCATACGATCTAGATCACATGCAATTCACTCACCCACACAGACACACAAGATTCGATTAAACAAATGTAGATGTGTGTGTGTGTGTGTGTGGGACAGATCGTTCCGGCCATCGAAATCAACCACAAATACAACGATTTGAAAACAGATGGTGGGCCGCGCGTACAAGAATTGGACGAGTCTGTGGTCGATTTCGGTGGACCGTATGGCGGCGCGATTGGACGAATGAGTGGGCACCTTAACAAATATAATAAATGTGAAAGTGTGTGTTTGTTTGTTTGTCCTTCTTTCACGACAAAACAAAGCCACGGATCGACGTGATTTATTTGCACAGAGATAGTTTTAGAGGCCGGAAAGTGAAGTCCCAGAAATCGTTTAGGATAATTCTTGTTACCCTTTCAAATTTTCCTCAGGTGTAGCCGGGGCGGAATGCTAGTAATAACAATAAACGTAAAATCCTAAACAGTAGTCTTTCTTTAGTAGTGGTAGAATCCGCCGTAATATAAAACGGATAGCCACATACAATTTTTTTACACACTTTACAAAATTTAGCTAAATTTTACAGAAATAAGCTGTTTTGGAAAGCGGCATGCCGTTTTTTATTGCGGCGGAATCTACAATTCGGCTGCGACATATACAGTATGCTACCCTTGTACTTCTAATATTTCTTGACAATCAGATATAATATAAGTATCTATCGGGCCACCGACGCACTCGTTAGATATAGCCTCACAAATACCATCGGCTAAACGAGGGAGACTTGATCTTCCGCTGGGTACCCTGGAACAGTACCACGGTTTCGGGAGCTGTAAGGCAACCCGTGAAGAAGGAAAAAAAATATAAATATTTTATCATCACGCCTTTTATCCCAAGAGGGGTAGGCAGAGACAATCGAATGCCATTTGCTACGTTCCTGCCATACCTCTTTCGCGTCTTTTATATTCACCTACCTTTCATAAATGCTCGGCGATTGTGTGTTATTTTAACATTGTCTTCAATCAATAAATTGTTCACAAATGTTCAATAAAACTACACCTAAGTCGTCCTCTGCCAGCATTCCCTTTCACTTCTGCCATATAAACCTTTTTAGTCAATTTTACATCCTTCATATTTGTTCTTTTCAAAACGAGGCCTCCTAGGCCTTTTAAAGAAATAATTTTCTATTTATCCATGCTCATCTTCATATATGCATGCAATATGAGCTTATATTGATCGCCTCTCTCAAATAGCCCAAAGGAATTTAGTAATGGCCTTTGAAAATTAATGACTGAGCTGAAGTTGTCTGTTCCACTTTGTCTAGAAGATCGATGCCATTGGAATATGTAAGTATTAACATGTCCTTGCAACTTGGATTGGGTAATTTTAACTTAGGTAGTTAAATACTAGATAGCTTTTAACCCCGACTTTGCTTGAGTTCATAATTATTATTTTTTATCTTTGAACCCATGAAAGAAAGAACAGGTATAAATACCCTGAAATTTTCATCAACGTTTTAATTTCAGCAGATTCTGGACAAACATTTTAATCCACAAAAAATAATAGTGTATAAAAAAACTAAAAAAAAATTGTCAGTAACGCACAATTACGCACACCAAATGAGCCCAAACTCGATAGGGTTACGTCGTTTTGTTACAGAGTTCCTGTGGACAGGATCCTGAGTACTTGTGAAGGCAAGGTTCCATCGATCAATACATTTTTATATGTTCAATAAAAGTGCACCTAGGTCGTCCTCTGCCAGCATTTCCCTTCACTTCAGCCATATAAATCTTTTCAGTCAATCTTTCATCCTTCATTTTTTCAACGTGTCCATAACCAGCGTAAACTACTTTTCTTCATTTTAGTCACAACATCATCTTTCACTCCGCATTCTTCTCTAATGGCATCGTTCTGGATGTGGTCACTAAGCTTTATATCACACATTCTACGTAAAGACCGCATTTCCACTGCATTTATCTTGCTTAATTCTTATTCCATCCATACCCAAGTCTCGCTTCCATAAGTATAAGCTATTATTATTTGAGTAGTTACTTTCATATAATTATTATAATTCGGTATAAGTATCTGAATATAATATTATGATTTAGCGTTCCGAGAGAATAGAAAGCAGCTTTCGTACGTATATTGTTAGAGGCTGATTTAGAGGTCGTAGGTATACAAATCATGTGGTTAGGCGTCAAAGCGGCCTGTTTTCCTTAGTTTGGTAACCATGGCAACCATTAGGGGCTAACATAATTTACCCACTCATTTAGATGGTAAAAGGGGTATATTTTCGTTATTTTTGTAATTTATTATTTACGAGATAATGCCAACGGCTTGGCCCGTATTATTTTCATATCACTGCTCTTCCGATCACAATGTGTTATTCCCATGGCTAATATATTTTTATTTATCCATGGAACCCTTCAAAATTCCCTAAAGGTTTTATCAATATCCATTAAGCTGTTTTGGAACTTATTCTGGACATTGGAACAAACTGATAGACAAAAAATCTATGCCACTTAGATTTTGGCATTCAGTCTATATCTTCATCATATCATTAATATCATATTTTTTTCTTTCTTCTCGAGTTGCCTTGCAGCTCCCGAAACCGTGTGTTACGGTTCCAGGGTACCCAGCGGCAGACCAAGTCTACTACTACTAACGAGTGGTCAGATCTGTTGAGGTATATTTAAACGGAAAAGCCCCTAAGTGTGGTTTGTCGGATTATGTACATAAGTTTTAATTAAAAAAACCATTGATACAGCATCTTCATATATTAGGCACAAAATAAACAATAGTACTAATAGGGGCGGAAATATAGATATATAAATATAGTACTTAAGATTCCCAGAGTTTAAACAATTGTATATTCTGTGATTTAACTTATTTTTATAATCAATATAAAGAAAAATGAGGAAATGAAGGATGAGAGATTGACTAAAAAGGTTTATATGGCTGAATGCTGGCAGAGTACGACGTAGGTGTACTTTTATTGAACATATAAAAAATGTATTGATAGATAGAAATATTAAAAGTACACATGAGTATATATGAAAGGTATGATGAATATAAAAGAAGCGAAACAGGTATGTCAGGACCGTAACAAATGGCATTCGATTGTCTCTGCCTACCCCTCTTGAGATAAAAGGCGTGGTGATAATTAAGATAATACTTACTAGTCTTATTTGCTCCGATTTGGTTAGAGATTCGCTTAGTCGCCATAGTTCTTCTCCGAGAGTTCTTGCCCATATTTTGACTCTAAAACATTTTGAAAGTCTAATAAAAAGACTGTTATAATTAATATATGAACAAAGTACCTAAATAAATTCATCAACTGACTCCATCAACTCAACGATAGGCTCTACCCAGGTTTCTACCCATGTTATAGCGTAATAGGTGCTTTTCAAAGGCTGAATATAAAAGAAGCAAATAAGATATCTCGGATCCTCAGGACCTCATGATCGTAACAAATGGCATTCGATTGTCTCTGCCTACCCCTCTTGGGATGAAAGGCGTGATGATTAGATAGATAGATAGATAGATTCAAAGGCTGATCATAAATTTAAAGTTTACTTTCTGCTGGAGAAGTTACCTTAAAAGCTAAAAGTTTTTAATTATAAACAACATGGATATAATATTTGACGCTGTAGAACTTAGTAAATACTTTCTAAGTACAATCATTACAATTCTGAGGTACGGAACCCTAAGAGTAATGTAACAATTCTTACGTGTCTGCTTTCCGGGCTGGTGATGGCTCAGGAATTATTACTAAAGCCAAAAATAGTATATATTTAAGGCATCGCATAGCTCTCAGTGACTCACGTGTGACACAGATTAATATTGTACATCGCTCAATATAAATATTTAGCACAAACTATACATTAAGGCACTGTAAGATTACTAACTACATGAGATACAAAAATATATATCATTTCATTTCAGAGTAGTAAAAGTTTCTCTATGCACCGAAAAACAACAAAGAGCAAGGTCGTTATTTTGTAATTGTAAACATTCACTTATTATAAACACACTTTTTGTAAACATAATATAGTTTACTACACATTGTTATATCGTTTAAAAACAATATATGAAAATATACAGCACTTTTTTCAAGTTGAATGGAGTTTTGAACAAATTTTGAGCTTGATTAACTACGCGTAAAGCGTGCGTCCGGGTTGACGCACGTGCTCTGTCTATTCTGGGCGGGCGGCCGCTGGTACAGTACTTGGGCGGACTGCGACTCGAGCTTCGTAAGCATCGAGCGAACCCGAAATAGGTCGGGGGAACTCGCTTTGCGTGACCACATTGTGCTACCTGCCGAGCTGAAATATTTAAATATTTGAGAAATTATATTGTAATGTTTACTTTTTTGATCCGGACGGGCATTGAATAAAAAAATTAACTCACTTATTAGGGTTCGCATTTTTTAATGAGGAGGGTAAAGAAATAGGAAAACACCGAGTTTGATAAGTCGTTTGACGTAGAGAATATTTCATTATACTCTGTTCAAAAAACCGCCCCGATTTCGTCCGTGGGATTTTTTAAATGTGACATAAAAATGTATCCTGAAACATTTCCGGGGTAAACCTAGTAGCCTATGTCACTCTCCAGTCTCCAACTATATATGTGCGAAAAATCACGTCTATCCGTTTATCTGTTCTGGCGTGAAAGAAGGACAAAGTTAGGGACAGGATTAGGATTTACTTTGTTCGATCTCAATATTTACCCCTCACGGAAAGTATAATTAAACTGAGAATTAATTGAATTAATGGTTGATTAAATTACTTTTTTTGAATACTTCATTTCCTGTACAATTTTCTGAGTCCCCTATAGAAGTTTTAGAACTTGAAGAAGTAAAAATATTTTAGTATCAATGTTTTAAAGCAAAAGTCATTGTAAGTAAATTTAATATCCATGAATCGTATTGGCTTCGGCAACCCTATTTCAGAAAAGCAATATCCAAGTTTCTATTTAAGTGGTATCTACCGTAGTTTAAAAGATATCAAATTCCACCCCATATTTGATCTAAAATCTCCACTCGCTTTTTTCAATTCAGTAGCGGGCCTGCTAAATTTTTATAACCTGTACTTTATTTGGTTCAAAACGGTTGAATTCTATTTTTTATAACAATGATTTCATGGGTGAACTGGATTTATTAACTCTGAATGAATTAGTAGGTACCAATGTGAGGAATCAAATACCATTGCTGTTAAGGCCTGGTATTTAAGAGTGGTTCGGCCATCGCTTATGTAAAGTACACATTAATTATATATTGTTTTTCTAGAGCTTAAGATAATAATATACTCTAACCAGTATGAACATAGACTGCATAAATTTTCAATAGCTGTTAGCTTGCAGAGGAAAATTACTTGTTAAATAAAACATAACGGACTTTTTACAACTCCACAATATCCACGCTGCTCGTTTGAATACCCTAATATTAAAAAAAGGAGAAGGTTCTCTTGTTATGTATGTACACTGATATCTCCGCCAGCCAGGTGTGAACCGATTTTGATAATTTCTTTATACTAGACAGATAATTCTTTCGGATTGGACCCATTTGTTTTCTCATGAAAATTATTTAAAATAGTAAATTATTTTTTTAGTGATACAATTATTTTCGTCGCTTATTGTCGACACTGTCTCACAGACATATTATGAAAATGAGTTCAGTAGTTTCAGTTCAGCAGCAATAAATTCAGTATACCTTGCAGCAGATACATAATATCAGAGAAAAATCTTAGATTGTTCGTGGAATATAATAATAGATAGTGGATAGGATAAAAAAATTATAGAATAAAATAAAATATTCTCCTTTAGCATTGATAAAATCGTTGATTTTACGCCCAAATAACTTTCACGACATAATATAAAAAATATTCTTGAAAATCCATTGCTAGAGCCTCATTAAGAATCGCTTTGTTAAATTCAGCTTAAAGAAACCAATGAAATCCCCGAGTTGGCGCCAGCTTAGCGGGTGGCGACGCGCCGACGACGTAGCAATATTACGAACGCCTAGAAAATTCATGTTATTTACACTTAGCCCCTATAGATCAAACGTTAGTTATTTGCTTCGTAAGGTAAAGTCCTTTGTGATAAACATGTATTTTTCCCTTTATTTCTGACATAATAGATAGATTTCTCAAATAGGTACGAATTTCTAAGAAGATTTCTGAAGACAATCTGTAGTGTAAATATTATGTTACAAAGGGTTGCCTATTTTTTGACAAAAATGTTCAAGTAAGTTTTTAAAATTAATATATATATATATATATATCTATCATCACGCCTTTTATCCCAAGAGGGGTAGGCAGAAAAGATCGAATGACATTTCCTACGATCCTGACATACCCTCTTCGCTTCTTTGATATTCATCATACCTTTCATACATGCTAGGCGATTGTGTGTAGTTTTAACATTGCCTTCGATCAATAAATTGTTTATAGAAATTTCAAATAGACCATGTTTGCCAGCGATTGAGCCAACATGCATTTGCTCTCCATAAATTGTCAAAAATTACAAATCAGTCTGCTGTAAGAACTGCATACATGGCTTACGTGGACTCTACGCTGAGATACGGAATAATATTTTGGGGCAACTCTACTAATAGTATACTTGCATTCCGGGCACAAAAAAAGTGTATTAGATCAATGTTTAAATTAAAACAGACAGACTCATGTAGACCATATTTCAATAAGCACAAGATATTAACGTTGCCATCAATATATATATACACGAATGTGCAGTATTCGTAAAGAATAATATAAAAAATTACATATTGCACCAGAGCTCGACACAATGACAAATTGATACCTAAAATATTACGAACAGAATTTTTCAGCAAAAATGTTGTCAGCATGGTAATTACAATTTTCAATTAATTACCCAAGGTTATTCGTGATATTGAGGATATGTCTTTGTTTAGGGCAAAACTACACACATTTTTAATACACAAAACATATTACACTATCAAAAAATACTTAAATGAGTCAAATAGATAGTTCATTACCATCAACTTACAATAATTAAAATAATGTGTTTGCATAGTTTGTCGTATTATAGCATGTTAGTATTAAGTGATTATATAAAATTTGTACGCCCATGGGGCAGGACATAGAGACCAAAATATATGTAACACCTAATATCTGTAATTCTGTACACCTATGATCCACAAATAAAGATAATTTGAATTTGAATTATTATGTTCAATAAAAGTACCCCTAGCCAATTTTTCATCCTTCATTCTATCAACGTGTCCAAACCAGCGTAAACTACTTTTCTTCATTTCAGTCACATCATCTTTCACCCCGCTTTCTTCTCTAATGACATCGTTCCGATACGGTAAATAAGCTTTATATTAGATACACATTCTACATATCTGACAAATTATATGTAGATATATAACTCAATTTTAAGAAAGCATTTTTGGGAAATAAATGGTAGTAATCACCTGGCTTTTATAACGTTACCAAAGACACTCGTAACAATGTACACATTAACATAATTATGTGTTAATTATAAACTTAGACAAACAAAGCGTGCGAATGAGAAAGTAATCTTAAAAATTCCTACATGGTCAAAAGTAATAAAGACAAGACTAAATTCAAAAATAAATATTGTTTTTTTTATGTTACATGATAATAAATCACAGTAATTTACTGAATTTATGAAATGCTTTGCACATAAGCGTCCGGCCGTATGTCACAACAATTATGAAAATAATTTTCGTATACATACTTCATCATGTGGGGTTTTTTTAAATCTCTAATCCTATAGAAATATATAGGTTCCTGAGATTATGATATAAGCAAAGGATATAAAGGTTCTTAGTCGTTAACTTTTTAACCCCTTTAATAAAATCTAAAAAAAATATGATAGACTTAGTACCTACCTATAATAAATAAATAAAATAAAAAAGCCTGCAATTTAAAACATATTAGGTAATAAAATTGAAAACATTTATATTCACAATACATTGTTTATACAGAAAAAATACTTATACAATAAATTCAATGTCAAAAGTTACGTTAGTAGTTAATATTTTAAATTTATTGTATTGTATTGATTAATAAAAGTAATAAATTGGTAGTAACATATTAAAATTAACATTAGTCAAGAATTTTTCGAGAACCTTTCTTTTCTGAAGGTTTCTTTCCAGTGACGACCAGTACTTTAGCGATATTCATCAATTTTTTACCAGCTAGTTGTGTCAGACCATCCCGTCCATCTAGTTATAGGTCTTCCTTTCTTTCCTGGTGCCTCTAGGACCCAGCCATGATGTTATTCGTGTTGTCTATCATCTGCAGTCATTCTGATTACGTGACCAGCCCATCGCCATTTTAATTTCTTAGTAGAGTGGTGTGACGTATTTTGTTATTTTTTTTATTTTTATCGTCTCTACATACTCCTCTGTTGTTATTTTGTTTAACTCGTCGAGTGAACTTTTAAGTTTGACAGGCATAAGTTGGTGATGGTAGAAGACAGGTATCCATTACTCTTTTCTAAATTTTAAGAATTTCTTTTAGGTTCTAAAACTTTCCATGTACCTGTTATTCTTCTGTCTACTTCTAGGTCATTACTTTGTTTATGGAAAGAGATTTGTTTTCCTAAGTAGCGTACTGTTGAGACTTATAACATTTTGAGCATCGTTTGTCATGAGTTTCGTTTTGACAAAAAATATTTTGAGCAATTTGTAAGAAATAAGTTTTGTTAAGTATTTGAGTTATCCGTAATTTTCAGTTATCAACAAAAATAAGTTTGCAGATCGTAAATATAAGTGTACATATTTTACGATTGCATTGTTCTCCACGAGTCGTACTCCCAACTTGAATTTTTTTTAATTAATGTACCCTGAATATATGGACAGACATTCCAACCTTGAATCTACATAATAGGTATTAAAAAGTGATAAAAGTAAAGTAAAAATACGCAATTAAAATATTCATGAACTCAATCAAATTTTTATTGAAGTAACTAGACCTATTGGTAGTAAACGGGTAACTTTTATGATCAAAATTTCCGCCTGTAAAAATAAATTTGATTTTAATAACAATTTGATAGAAGCCTGTTATTATCACTTTTTAACTTTTTTCAGGAAAATAATTATTAACAATGTTTCTTTTTAAGTATTTGTAGAACATAATATTTAATCCTTACTGATAATATTATAAATGCGAAAGTGAATTTGTTTGTTTGTCTTTCTTTCACGTCAAAACAGAGCAACGGATCGACGTGACGTGATTTTTCGCACAGAGATAATTTGAAAGCCAGAGGCGGAAATCTTACGGGATAAATTCTTATTCTTATTTCCAAAATTTTCCACGGGCGAAGCCGTAGCGATGGTTTAGGTTTAAAGATTTTTTTATTACTCATAAAAGAACATAATTGGACATTCACTTACAATGAGCAATATAATTATAAACTTGCAATAAATATAAAATAAAATAGCATTCAATGTCCTTTTAAATATATTGAATGACTCCAAAGAGCATTATAAATCTGCGCTCCCTCAAATTTGCGCTCTTTTGCCATAATTTGTTCATATTATATACGCTATTTGTATATATATTCGAGAACCTCCCTAATGAATATGCATGTCGTATATTTATATTATAATCTTTATGTCAAATAGCGTAAGCTACTTATTTATTCAGGACATTTTGTCGCATTTACTTGCTTTTACTCTTACGTGTCGTTTTAATCACATGGTGAAAATATTAGACGTGAGTAAATTGTTAACAACTTTATTAACTTATATCTTGCGAAATATTCACCTAATAGGTAATAATTAAAGTTTTCAGAATGCATCAACTGATTATTTGTTCATTAGTCTTATTAAAATATCATTTTTTACCCTTTATTTCTTCCAAATACATAAATTATTCTGCCGACTTCCTTGGGAGCTAGTAACACGGTTAGATAATAATATTTTTGTCTTACGCTTTTTAAGTTTCATTCGCAAACAGAAAACAGATAAATATTACATAACTAAATAACAAAACAAATAGGTCAATACAAAGTGATGTACCGATCGATAAGCTTTTATCGTTTCAAGATAAAGCCTGATAGTGCTTTATTTACTTTTAATCAGGCTGCCTCGCAGCAACGTTTAATGGAATTATTCAGGAAAGCTGAAGTAATAAAGCTCGCAACGCGCGGCAACTTGGCGCCAAGAGACTTTAATACAAGCTATTTGATCTTGAATTATGAAAAGACATTATGTAAGGCAAAATCCTGTACAATGTGGGGTTCCGTAATCATTATGTTGTGTATTTTGAATCTCACACACACACACACACACTTTTCAGTGCATAATTTTAGAAGTCGGTACATTTTTTAAAAAAAGGCAAATATTTTTAGAAGGAGTGTAGATATGATTCTTAGGACAAATGTAATCTGATAGTGATCATTAAGTTAGGGTTAGAAAGATAATATGTTGACTGTTCAAATCCGCTCCGTCGTTGCGAATGTATCTAATATTATTGATCAAAGCAAGTGATGACCCAGTTTATCTGCCTAGCGTTAATAAAATAGGCGTGAAAGTAGGTATTCGTTAAAAGTCTTAAAATAACCTAGCTATATATATAACCTAGTTACCACAGTGATATTGTAATTGCTTTTAAAATTTAATTAAAAAAAAAATGTGATTCAACGTTTGACCTACTCCATCCCCTTCATCGCGATTTCGGCTCAATTCGGGAACGCGTTGATATTTTGAAAAAGAGATAATGAAATTTCAGATTGTTTTTTTTTATTTTCACTTTATTCCCCGAACATTCTAATCTAGTGGATTTGGTTGTTATGTAAGACTTTGATATTGAATAAACGTTGATACATTAAGCAGTTAACAAAGCTATAAAACAAAAGTAAGGGTAAGGGTCACCCCTTTGTACTAAGTTTTTGATCCCAAAATACATCAATAGAACTGTTCTCTCGTTAGCTACAGCAAAATGAGGGTGGCTTTATGCCTTCCACTAAGTATACCCTGGAACCTCTGACATGGTATAGAGAGCTGAAAAATCAGGATTTAGAGTCTTAATATTTTTTTATTTTAATAACTAGATTTCCAACACAACTAGCCAGAGACACCAGTAACAGAGTCCACTTTTTGCCAGTTGTCTATATTGAACAGAACAGCGTTTCGCCCGCCTAAAGTAGCCTATGTCATTCTCCAGAGAAACTATATCTGTACAAAATATTACGTTGATTCGTTGCTTTGTTTTGACGTGAAGAAAAGACCAAATAAACACACTTTCGTGTTTATAATATTAAGGATTGGGATAGAAACATAATAGTTACGCCACTTTTGTGTTTTAGATACTTACCCCATTGTTCCAAGCCTAAGTATAAGAATATAAGTAATATTTATTATACAGTTGGACAACCGCGTGTCCGGATTTCACGATGTGTGTGATTGGGAGATCAAGGAAAAATAAAAGGATCTTTCTCTTTACCAAAAAATATGCATCGAATTCTATATATAAAGTACCATTACGGCCTTTATGTATTATTGTGTGGCCAGAGATACTAGTAACAATGTCTACATTTAGATAGCTGATAATTTTAAACGGGTAGGTACTTACACTTGGCCACACATTAGGTAATACCTACTTTGGCCACAAACTAGGATACCTACTCTGATTCTGTGCATAAGCATATTAATAAACCGCACCGGCGCCGGCGTCGCAAGTGTAAAAAAGTTGTTTATCAAAAAATCGATTTTCCCACAATGAGATTCTTTCCTGGGATAGTTTCCATATTTTCCTAAATATGTTAGTCAGATCGAAAATCGAATCGAATCAGATCAATCCGATGCTCGTACAGACAAAATAAGGATTGTAGTTATTTTGGTTGACGGTATCGACCCGGGACGATTTGTTTCAAATCTATTTTTAGTTTTCTTGATTCACAATACATTGTACAACATAAAAGAAGAGTGTAAGCTTTCAGTAAGCCGCTTCAGAAGAAATTTTCGTGGAGATAAATAAATTTCGTGCAGGTAACTTCAAAGTGGCATAACATAAATTATTATTCAAAAACATTCTAATCTTGAAAGTAATATATTTTTCGCTGAAAGATATACCGAATATAGCGAACTGCGAAGTTTTCTTATTTCTTTTCCCTCCCTTGAAAGCCTACTACACCCCTCAATCCGGGGTGGAATATGGGATGGGAGAACAATTAAATATAGGTAGGGGAACCGAGAAGCGTTCTAGAAACGAGAAAAATGTCCCGCTAAGTGACGCCGATGTCGGAAGTAATGCTTTTAGAGGGCTTCACAATATACATACACTTTATTGTTTCACAAGTACTTATTCTGTCAGTGTCAACGGCATTAACTTAAATTTATTTTTGCGTATAAAGCCACAATCAGGTTCGGGCCTATGTGCCTAATTATTTTGATAACACAATACGAATTGTATCCAAATATAAACATATATACAATTCTAATACTAACTAATATTTGTCCTTCTATCTATCATCACGCCTTTTATCCCAAGAGGGGTAGGCAGAAATAGTTTCTCCGTAGGACCGGAGAGTGACATAGGCGGCCGGATATCTAGTTATTAAAATTTAAAAAAATATCTTCAATATCCCAAATTTAAGAATTTTTTAAATAATTAAATCCTATCAGCTACCTACCTTACATCTGACGATACCGTGTTCCCATGGTACCTAGGGTAGTTATTTCCACAGGCAAAGCCAGCGCGGATAACGGAAACTATTTTTTTTGTTTACTTCGTTATATAAACAATTTTACATAATAATTAACAGAACTAATAATAATAATTTTTAAACTCTTATTTGAAAATTTTACAATAAAACGACATGCAAAGTTTATTTACCAAATAATACAAGTCAAAAAATACACTTAACATATCATCTACAATAGTGTAATTAGTAGAGCGTTGGACTTGAAACCAGGGGAAGCCGGATTCAAATCTCACTCGGCAAAAAATACTAAAGTACCAATATTCTGGACTTCTCGTGTTTCGAGCTCTCTTGGTCGCGGAACCAACGAAGAAACGCACGTGTTCAAAAATTTTTCATCTATTTCACCATTAGTTGGTACCTAGGCTGCGCGTAAATAGAGAAAGAAACATTTCCAAACAAAATCAGGACAATAAAATAAACAAAACAGACTTCAGCAAATCAAGTATTGTACAAAAAATATTAGAAATAGCAAGTTCTAGTTAATGGATCCTTAAAGTATGTGAAATTATTTTTAATCTAAATGTTAAAAAAACATGAGTCGCAAAGTCGGTTGAAAATTGACTTTTAGGGCTTCATTAAAGCTAGGTGTAGTTGATATTGACATATTTTTTTACATTTACACTCTTATTAATAAACTCAAAGTAGCGACGTAGTTACTAAACTGTGTTTCGTCTCCGTCTATCATAATGAATTGCAGATTTGTTAGACGGAGACGAAATACAGTTTAGTTACTACGTCGCTACTTCGAGTTTATTAATAAGAGTGTTAGAGTATAGATAATTTCACAAACTTTAAAGGGTCCATTAACTAGAACTTGCTATTATTGATAAGTTTTGTACAATACTTGATTTGCTGAAGTCCGTTTTAGTATGTGACAGTATGTGACAAAAGTTATGAGGCGCTCCTTAAAGAATCACCTTGAATATGGACAACTAGCAAAATGTTGACACTGTTACTTGTATATCTGGCCACACCGCAAGATATAAACGCCGTTAAGATATGTTTAGAGAAGACATTAGATACTGTAACTAAACTTATATTAGTAAGGGCCTTAGAGTTCTCTTACCTCAGGTGTCCGTCCAATAACCCAATAAACAACAAATTTCCGCACGCGCGCCCTTCAAAGCCTCCCAATAATCTCCAGTGGGTCGGATCACAGCCTAAATAACATCCCACGCTCTACTTAAACTTATACACACTCAATTACATTGGTTATAAGCTTCAACATACCGCGATCACGCCCGTATCCCAAGGGAATAAACAGAAATTACCAACTTCCCTGCACTTTATGTAAGTACTGGTTTTCCGCCCCCGGCTTCGTCCGTAGATATTTTCGAACAAAATAAAATATATCCTATATAACTCAACTCTTTGTAATATTAGTATAGAACACCCACGTTTGTGACTTATTTACATATCTATTATTTTTAGAAGAAATGTTGACGCCTGCTATACATACAGGCCAAATCGATATTACCTTCAGCATTTTTGGTTCAAGTTAGTATTGTTTCAAGTATAATTATTTCATACTTTAAACATAAAAGCAATATTTACCTTTTGAAGTAGATTTATAAACTCGAATCTACATATAAAAATAATACCTTCAAGAATTAAAACAGACTTAGAAACTCTTCAAACTTATTTACATATTTGCTGAATTCTAAAGTAAGTATTCTATTGAATTCTCTACATAAAGTTTAGCTAACTTCGGAAAATTGCTCCTCCTGAATTTATAGATGGAGAAAGTGTTAATATAAAATTTATTTGAAACATATCTTTCTGCGAAATTGGTAATAAAATATGAATGTGTGTGTCCCGGTTAAATTTTCTTTTACTTCCATATAATTTAATGGAATTTGACTGAAAACAATATAGGTACAATCTAAAAATAAAACTAGGTACTTTAGCAGTCGTTGCTTGGTTGAAATTCGATAGTGACCTCTTTTCCTAACATACTATTACGCTGCAATGCGGATTCGTTATACGAGACTGCATTTGAATTAATAAATCTATGAATAAAATGTTGTAATAATTGGTTCCCAAAAAAAAATTATTGAACCTAAATACGAGAATTTTTGACTGTCTGCCCAGATTTCCAGAATAGGCCACTAAATGGGTGTTTTTAGGGTTCCGAACATCTCCGATGAAAAAACGGACTCCCTTATAGAATCACTCATGTTTCTGTCTGTCTATCCGTTTGTCACAGCAAACTATTGACCGTTCTCCCCCTCCTTATCTCCGAAACTACTGAGTCTAAAATTTTGAAAAAAAAAAGGAAAAAGGGGTTACTTAATTGAAGTATTTTTTTGTGGTCATTGTAAATGTAAATTAATAGTTATTTTCAACGGGACTGACATGGCCTTTAAAGTGCCAAAGTTCAAATAAAATGTAGAAAAAAAAACTTAAACGAAAACTGATCGAAAAAATGGTAAGGAACCCTCAGCACGCGAGTCGTACTCGTAACTTTGCCAATTATTTTTAAATAATGTAAATAAAAATTGTTAGATTAGAAAAATTATCTTCAGTATCAGCGTACCTAATTAGAAAAATAATTGCACATATTGGCAAATTCATTAAACATACAAATATAATAAATTCAGGTGTGCTGATGTAGGTAATTGAACACGTGGCGTGATACGGGGGTGAAGGGGTGGTGCGGAGCGAGGGGCGGGAAGTAACCCCAGCTGACGAAACACTCACTATGTTAGCCTAGAGCGAAGGAAGTAGAGCTTAAAACATTCTCGCTATACAACTTTAATATGTTTTACGTAATTATCTTGGCCAAATTTATTTTTTAAATTCGTATAAATGGCATATATTCTAAATTAAAAATTAACGGTTTAAATTGTGGGAAACAAAAGAGTGTATTATTATTTTTTTTATATATAAAAATGTATTTATTAAGAAGTGATTGATCAATGATCATAATTAATATGATAGGTAAGAGTTTATTTATTAATTTTATCCAATTCATATCTAAAATGACCTATTTTTCCCATTTATAGAAAAAAAATGTTAGTTCCATTTAAAAGTATAAAAATTTTACGTCCATTAAAATAAAAGTTAAAATTTTTGTAGGTACACAAATTGATAATCAATAAACATCAATTTATCTTTATTAGTGGCTATAAAATCGCAATTAATTATCTTATATAAAGAAACCAAAAAATGTTGTTTCAATTGACAGCAGCTGTGATTGAAGAGACATAGGGTCCAACGCGGAACTGCCACTTACGGTCAAATTAATTTTAATCGGGAACGGTCCCGCGGTTAAGTGCCATACACATTAAGGATCAAAAAATAGATCACATTTACAAAAACACAAAACATCACGGTATATGCTTTGCGGCGTGCACAGAACAGAATAGGTGACAAGTTGAAAAGATTAATGTCAAATTATAATACATATAGGTAAGTAGATATTTTGTATTACAATTTCTCGAGTCATAAAATACCGTTTATCCTATCTATGCATCATCACGCCTTTTATCCCAAGAGGCGTAGGCAGAGACAATCGAATGCCATTTGTTACGATCCTGACATACCTATTTCGCTTCTTTTATATTCATCATACCTTTCATACATGCTCGGCGATTGTTATAATGTTCAATAAAAGTACACCTAGGTCGTCCCCTGTTAGCATTTCCTTTCACTTCAGCTATATAAACCATTTTAGTCAATCTTTCATCCCTCATTATTTCAACGTGTCCAAACCAGCGTAAACTACTTTTCTTCATTTTAGTCACAACATCATCTTTCACTCCGCATTCTTCTCTAATGACATCCTTCCGGATGCGGTCAATACGCTTCTATCCTAATATTAACTAATATTATTAATGTGAAAATGTGTATGTTTGTTTGTTCTTCTTTTGCGTCATAACGAAGCACGGATCGACATGATTTTTTGCACAGGGATAGCTGGGGGCCGGAGAGTGACATGGGCTACTTTTTATCCCAGAAATCCTTCGGGCGAAATTCTTATGTCACATTTCAAACATATTTATTTCCAGTGTAAATCTGTAAAAAAAAAATCTAAAAAAATATTGGTCTCGAAAGCCTTACGGATGGTGATAAAAGGTGGTAAATCGCATCCGGCACACAGCTACTTCTAATAAAGTTTAGGATCCTACATACAAATGAATGTACACACAACTTTATAATGTTGTATATCGATATCGGACCATACAGATACGAGCAGTCCTGCGTTGTTCGTTCGGCGCAAGCGCATGTCGCGATTTTATTCGCATAACTATTTCGTACTATTTATATGTAGATGTATTAGATATATTGTAGTGGCATTATTCTTTCCGGTTTGTAAAAAAATGAAATTACCAAAATTGGACATTTGTAAGTTTTATATTTGTTAATTTATTTCTGTATCAACATAGTATATGAATGATTTAAGTAAGCAGTTAGATATTAAATGTTATCTAGATGTTAGTTAAAAAAATCTATAGGTAACCTGGCCATTATTTTGAAAAATCTTATGGCCGTATGATAAGCCAAAAACGCGCTTTTACTACTTTTCAAATAATGACACTTCCTCAAATGGTTAAAAAAATTGCCAATTATTATGGGAAAAATATCACACATATATAAAATATATTGATATAAAGCGTATTGACCGCATCCGGAATGATGTCATTAAAAAGAATGCGGAGTAAAAGATGATGCTGTGACTAAAATGAAGAATAGTAGTTTACGCTGGTTTGGACACGTTGAAAGAATGAAGGATGAAAGACTTACTAAAAAGGTTTATATGGCTGAAGGAAATGCTGGCAGAGGACGACCTATGTATCTATACTTTTATTTAACATATAAAAATGAACCTATTGTTTGATGGAAATATTAAAAGTACACACAATCGTCGAGCATATATGAAAGGTATGATGAATATAAAAGAAGCGAAAGAGGTATGTC
The DNA here is from genome assembly GCA_963924495.1 of Nemapogon koenigi. Lineage (NCBI taxonomy): Eukaryota > Metazoa > Arthropoda > Insecta > Lepidoptera > Tineidae > Nemapogon > Nemapogon koenigi. The sequence goes on along the minus strand of OZ004630.1, from coordinate 4,048,886 downwards.
AGGATCGTAACAAATGGCATTAGATTGTCTCTGCCTACCTCTCTTGGGATAAAATGCGTGATGATAGATATATAGAAATATCACGCATCATTAGATTAACAATAGAAAACCAACCAAGTAAAGATTTAGTTCCGCAATCAGTTCCAACCAACATGATCCAACGTCGCTCAAACTTACTGACAAGCCTTTAGACAAATACAGTAGTCCATACATTTCTTTACAATTTCATACAAGGTCACTGTAATAACGAGGTAAGAAGAATCTCTCATCCTTATAATTTCTACTAAATGGTAACTGTTTTTAGTTGAAAAATAATAATTAATTCAAGAAATGCATGCACCTAAATCAAAATAAATTGTTTTTTTTTGACATGCTATATTTATATCAAGAAAACTTGTGAAAAATACGCAAGGAATCTGTGATCTGTGGTATGGTAATCCCACAGGAGATCATCTACCAATCATCAATCAATCATTGAAATAATAATAATTTTATTATTCGAGCATCTATGTTTATAGTAATTTTGTATAAAATTTTACAGAACACGTGTCTCTTATATGTCGTTTGTCACTAAACACCTTTTGTAAAAAAATGTGTAGGTATCAACTTCCAGTCAATACTCAATAGCATTCTCACTGACCGCCCATTGTCTTTTTTAGGGTTCCGTGCCCAAAGGGTGACAATGGAAACCCTATTACTAAGGCTCCGCTGTCCGTCCATCCGTCTGTCACAGGGCTATATATACATATATACTTGACACTTGACATAAAAAGTAATAAAAATAAAATAAAGTAAAAAATTATAAGTAACGCATTAATAGCAAACGTCTAACTAGTATAACTATAATGCATACTCCCGGTCAAGTGTGAGTCGGACTCGCGCTAATTAGTTCCTGCGCCATTAAAGGGCGTCAAGATTTGGTCTGACTTTAGTGCATACTAAACATACTCGCACTTGGCCGGTTTTTTATTAGAGTTCTGCACTCACTTTTAAAACTAAAATATATAAGTATATATGAATATTTGCTTTCCACCCGCGGGAATTTTTGGATTTCCGGCATGAAAAGTATCTCCGGGCCTCCAACTATCTCTGTGCAGTAAAATCACGTCTATCCGTTACTCCGTCTTGGCGTGAAAGAAGGATAATAAATAAACAAAGAAACATATTTTCGCATTTATAATATTAGTAGATGATTATAGTTTGTATTTATGTAATGTATAAAATGATACGCAAAATAATTAACTGCTTATATTTAATAGTCTAATTACCATCTACATCCATACTAAACAATTAAAAAGTGTCTGGCTGTTATTTCAAAATTAATACAAATACAAAGTGCGTTTTTTATAAAAGTTGCGAGTACGACTCGCGCGCTGAGGATTCCGTACTATTTTTTTCGGTCAGAACTTTAAATCGGGATTTTTGTTTAGTTTTCCTGTAAATGTTTCCTATTTTTTTTTTTTTGCAAAATTTGAGACTCAGTAGTTTCCAAGATAAGGGGATAGGTAACGGTCAATTTTCGTATATTCACTTTAATATAATTAAACTATGTATTTTAAAATTAAAAAAAAAATGTATTCCTTATACCGAGCTCTTTCATTTTATATGTGACATGATGCATATTAAAAAATACCCAATCACGGACGTATAGCGTAAATAATAAATTTTCGATTTTGGAGTTGAATTTAGGAAAAATTAAAATGTAAAAAGAAATATTTTTTAAAGATGAATTTCATCTCTTTTCGTCCACAAGAGTGATCCTATAAATAAGGGATTCCGTTTTTTCATCGGAGATATACGGAACCCTAAAAAATGAGCGCGAAGACCTTTTTTGAATTTAACACATAGCAGGAAGTTACAGGATATTGGGCAATCCCACATTGTAATTTGAAGCAAAGCTATAATTATATTTTATCCTTAACCTTAAACCATTAATTAATTAATTAAACGTTATCAATATAAGGGACATAATATACGTAATAATTGTTGTAAATATTATATCAGAACAATTCGAATGTGAAGATTATAGGTATTTTTTTTAATATCAGTAGGTAACTTGTACCAAGATGACGGTCCTAGGGTCCCCAGCGGAAGTTAAACCAAGATCTTATAGATTGATATTGGACTAAAGGCAGCTGTAAGACAAGACAACTCATAAAGTAAAGACAGTACTGGGTTAAAATCCCGCAAGTCGAATTTCTATTTTTCAAGATTTCATTTCGTGTTGCAGATCAATCTAATGCTTTTTAAATTTCACATTTGTACCAATAATCACGCCTTTTATCCTAAGAGGGGTAGGCAGATACAATCGAATGCCATTTGTTACGATCCTGATAGGCATACCTCTTTCGCTTCTTTTATATTCATCATACCTTTCATACATGCTCGGCGACGGTGTGTACTTTTAATATTCCATCGATCAATACATTTTTTTATATGTTTCACTTCAGCCATTTAAACCTTTTTAGTCAATATTTCATCCTTCATTCTTTCAACGTGTCCAAACCAGCGTAAACTACTTTTCTTCATTTTATTCACAACTCATCTTTCACTCCGCATTCTTCTCTAATGACATCGTTCCGAATGCGGTCAATACGCTTTAAATTTAATAAGTATACTTATTTACAATAACAATACATTACAATAATAACTTTTCGATAGACGGAGCGAATTTTACCGTCTTTATTTTTTGTTGCTCATAAAATAGGACAGCACAGACAACACACAAAAAATGGCGAATAACTTGAGTCTGGATTCAATGAACTGAATGATCGTGTATCTTAAAATATGTATAGGATTAATCCATGGTTTCGTCCGTGTTCTATTTTATATTTTATACTAGCTATTTATTATGGCTCCATCCATGGTTGATCCATGCTTCATCCATGAGCTCTGCGAACAGGTGTGATCAGATTATTATATCCAATATAATATTAGATAGTGTTAGGCAGTAGGTATATTATAATAAATACTTAATCTTATCTGTCGGACACATAAGTTACGCCCCAGTACCTACGCTAGGCGGGCAAGGGCAAGGGCCAACAAAATTTTGAATATCTATTTATCATTACGCCTTTTATTCCAAGTGGGGTAGGCAAAGACAATAGAATGTCATTTGTTACGATCCTGACATACCTCTTTCGCTTCATACCTTTCATACATGCTCGGCGATTGTGTGTACTTTTAATATTTCCATCGATCAATATATTTTTTTATGTTCAATATAAGTGCACCTAGGTCGTCCTCTGCCAGCATTCCCTTTCACTTCTGTCATATAAACCTTTTTAGTCATTTTTTTTCAAATCAAAGGAGGTTGTTTGGAAGATAAAGGTGGCACAAAGGTCTATGGATACCCTTTGTCTAAATAAGACAGAAGACAAGAGTGATGGACATTGGAACTATTAGAGTTGCGACACTGAAATGGAGATGGGCGGGACACGTAGCTCGAAGACACGATGGTAGATGGACGTCAAGGGTTACTGAGTGGAGACCTAGAATGGGCCATAGAAGTGTCGGCAGACCACCAGCGAGATGGAGTGACGACATCGTGAAGAGAGAGGGTCGATCGTGGAGGAGAACTGCGGAGGATAGGGAGAAGTGGCACAATGCTGAGAAGGCCTACGTCCAGCAGTGGAGGCTGAAGAAGAAGAAAGAGGAAGACAATCTTTCATCCTTCATTCTTTCAACGTGTCCAAATCAGTCTTAACTAATTTTCTTAGTTTTAGTCACAAGTTCACAACATCATCTTTCACTCTGCATTATTCTTTAACAAAGTCATTCCGAATGTGGCCAACATAGCATTTATCTTACTTTCATGCCTTATTCCATACCCAAGTCTTATTTCCATTTATTATCTTTATCGTGCCTATCTTTGCATACGATATATTTATGTTTCTATACATTTATACACACAGATCAATTTTTAATATATTTACCAAAAATACCTACTTAAGATTTCGTGCAATAGCTCCATGCGTAACTAACAAGACATATTCATGAAAGAGCAACGACCGAACATATAATTAATTTTCGTTATAAAAAGAATTAAATCTAGCTTTTGATGCAGTAAAAAATAAGCTTTGTTTCAACTTTATATATATATATACAGGTAGGAATCAATCTACCTTTTTGTTATTTTTTGGCAAAAAAATTAGATAGTTATCAAAACTTTTCTTATTAATTTATACAACGTAAATTGATTTTGAGTCACTGTGGCGAAGCTTTTTTTTATAAATTAAAGAAAAAAACTAAATTTTTTTCATACATAGTATTTCCGATTTTTTTATAAGACAATTACGCCCGCAGACGTCATATGGCATTAACCTCTAGTAACACTATTTGAAGGCAAACTTATATCTCTAACGACTCTAACTATTGATTTTCTAATAAAAATCGGGCGGTGACTTGACCTTAAAAGCCACCCAATAAGTCATCAACCTTAATGAAGTAGAAAATTATGAAGAATTGTAGTTTACGCTGTGTTGGACATATTGAAAGAATGAAAGATGTAAAAATAGTGAAAAAAAGTAGAAGTGACAGAAAATGACGGCAGAAGTTCTTCGATATGATATTGATATTATAAAACAAAGTCACCCACCAGTCTGTCTGTGAGCTTTTCACACAATACCTACTGAACGGATTTTACGTTTACGATTATTAAACATGGACCTGTCATGTTTAGGAGCTGAGCATTAAAGTCGAACTCGCGCACTAAGGGTTCCGTACCATTATCTATATTTAAAAAAAAAACACGTTTGTTGTATGGGAGCCCCCCTTAATTATTTGTTTTATTTTAATTTAATTATTTATTTTTAAAGTGAATAATATAACTCAATATTCTGTGAATATTTCAAGCGTCTACCTGTAAAAGCGTCTAACTGAATATGTCTACCTGTAAAAACGAGCAAAAAAAATCACGTTTGTTGTATGGGAGCCCCCTTAAATATTATTATAGCGGCAACAGAAATACATAATCTGTGAAAATTTCAACTGTCTAACTAACACGGTTTATGAGATACAGCCTGGTGACAGACGGACAGACAGACGGACGGACAGCGGAGCCTTAGTAATAGGGTTTCCGTTTTTACCCTTTGGGTACGGAACCCTAAAAAGTAAGCTCCAGCTAGTTTTAATGGCGTATGCTGTTCTAATCCGTCAGAGATATAACAAAATGACGAAGGAAAGAATTGTGTAGAATAAAATGATCTACAAAAAAGTTCGCAGTAGCCATTTTTTTTTATTTCCGTGCGAAGCCGGGGGCGGGGGTCGCTAGTTTATTATATATGGCTTGTCGCTCACGTAGTGACACAGTGGCACCACAAATTTTGAATGAGTTAGATTTTCAATTATCAAAATATAATTTCAATATATTTTTACAGCAATGGAAGCCATGGAAGTTTTAGCATTATATACCTACCAATAACGCCTAAACGCTGGTAGAAGGCCATAACACTTGAGTGACAAATTCACCAGCAAATAAATTAGTACAATTTGTCGCTATTCGGTGTCGAACATTAAAATCATATACAGGCATTTAACAGAAAAATCCATACATTTATATACCAAAGATATCCACTCGCCATGATCCTGGCACACCTCTTTCGCTTTATTCAAATCCGTACATCTTTTCATGCATTGCATGCTCTTAGATTTCGTGTGGTTTTTATTCCCCCCTTTTCTAGGGATTTACTAATAATCCACATGGCCGGGATCTGGGATCGAACTCGTGGTCTGCCTACATAATACCTGGCCACTTGGCCACCGACGCATCTAAATGAAAGAATTCCGTCTAAAAAGTGCTTTTTATTGTAACAATATGCCAAATGATTGTGAAATGTATGAAAAGTTTATTTCTCTGTGTCATGTAGTTACCTTATTAGCAAAAGTTCATTTCAGTTCATACATACAATTAAAACATTATGTAAGGACAATTTAATTTAGAGACATCAGCTGTCACAGTTGCAACTTTGTTGCAATATACGTCACATACTAACCTAACACAAGATCATATGCAAACGAACTCGATATACGAGGAGAGTAAAATAACTAATTGAATACGGAAATTGTACAAAAAATTATATTTATATTTTAAAATTTAAGTTACTGATTTTAATTGACTCAGTGATTGATTCATATGGACCAGAGGTTCCCAAACGTATTTACGCCGTAGACACTCTTGCTAGCTTTTTTAATTTTCTGTAGACCAACGTAGTACTTTTTCCTTCCTGACGTGGACCTCTCAGCAAGTAAAAATCGACCCCTGGACATATAGACCACTTTGGGAAACGATAATGTGGAAAATATACAGGATTTTTTTAATTCAGCCCCTAAGGTAAATAATGAAACATGCATTTCAGCATTTCCCGTAAATGCTGAAATCTCTAACAGTGTAAAATCGACTATGAAGCATGTATGGGAAAAATATTGTTTAGGCCAAAATTTAATCTAAAAAACTATTTTTACATTTCAAAAATGTCGTGTGAAGCCGGGAGCGGAAAGCTAGATTGTTATAAATCCATATCTATTTTTTTTTAATACAGGACCCCTGAAAGAGATTCTGCCTGCATGTCTATCTGTCTATTTTTGGGCTCTGGTAAACATCACATGGCAGAAACTAAAAATATACCTAAACAATTTCAACTAAATCCGATCAAAACAACTTTTACCCCTTAGGGCTTGAATTAAAAAAAATGCTTTTATTAAAATTGTCCATTGATTACGCCAGTCAATTTTAAGTCTATGGTCATGTATCTATTCTTAATTAAGGAACCCTAAAAGGTAATGCAGATAACATTTTACGATTAGGTACTATGACGTAATTAACACAGGCCACTCAGTGTTGATTAGTATCTTTGTTTTTTGATCAAAATGACGGACATGCGACAGACCGAAACGATAGTTGAGTTGAATGAATTTGACCTCGGTACTAGAGGGTCGGGTAATCGGGATCTACGAGTTATAAAATTGCAAACCTAGTATCTTTGTTGCACACCTATCCTACTAATATTATAAAATGTTTCTATATTTGTTAAATTGCTGAATGGATTTGGATGAGAATGAAAATAGATTATTTCCAGGGTATTTAAATGTTACAGTTATTATTTCCTGATCAATAGACAACGCGAGTGAAAATAAATGAGAAACTTTGCGATAATATTTGTGACAAATCTGCACAAATAGATCAATATTAAATGAACTATTTATTTACGGCATGATTGAGGCTGAACGGACTTTTTTTATTTAATCTAGGAAAACTGGGCGGGCAGTATCTTTAGAACCGTAATAGGTGGACAATTTTCACAGAGTGTGTATTACTATGGCCGCTATAACAACAAATGATATAAATAAAATAATATTAACAATTAAATTGGGTAAATAGCCAAGATTGACAGCCATATTGAGAGACATGGATTATGTACATAAGCTTTTAATAATAAAATCCCATTGGTACATGGCCGGGTTCGAACCGACGTCCGCCTACTTAATCCAGACCACCACTCGGCCACCGACACCTTAGTTAACAATCGCTTTGAAAACTCAGTTTGTAGATTTGCTTATATGCGTCCCGGTCACGCCACCATGGCTAGTATGTTGGTTTTTTTATCTCAGCACTTCTTTTTCAAAATTATCAAATATTATTATTATTGTATCCTATCTTCATAAAAAACAATTCGAGACTCGATGTCTGTGACAGTTCGTGTAATGTCGGCTATAACGACCTACAAGCAATTAATGGCTGATGAAGCATTGACCCACAGTTGAACCGTGTCTGGTCTACTTGCAACTAATGGGCACGCTAAACTAAATATTCATGTATTTTTATTTGCACACACATACTATGCTTGATAAAACCACCATATTTCCTATTCAATAAACCCATTGAAAAAATAACAGCTATTTCACTTAGATATATTGAATAAGTAACTATATGCTAAATTACAGGGACATAGGTGGATTATTTTTTTATTATTTATAATTATTTTTATTTATTATAAATTTTCTAAACTCTTTAATTTTGTACTGTTGCTTACTTATTTTACTACTTTTTGAAAATGTATTCGTATTATACTTTCCTTTACAATTCCGAGAATTCGATGCAGGTGGGGTTTAATTGGGTTTAATAGTTATAATATTCGTATGCCTGCACAATTTGTATGAAAAAGTAATCATTAAATTTGGCCAACTTCTGCCCTCACGATTTTTTCAAAAGAGCTGAAGAAAGTAACAAAGACAGTATGTTCCTATCTATTATAGTAAAGGAGGCTGTATATATAGCGTCCCCAGTTAAAATAAATACTCTTTATAATCATTATTGCTTGTCTGGTTGTCTGTTTCATCATCATCATTCAATTTTAGATCATGCGAGGACTTGTTATTTTGTAATATTTTGTCATTTTAAATAGTAAGTACTTAAAATTTTAAAATAATTATGTAGGTAATATAAAATGCTTTACTTGAAAATTACAGGAACATCATATTTGATCTTTTGAATAACTAACTCTGTTTAATTATGTCAATCCGTTTTGTACAAACAAACAAACTCACTGTCGCATTAAGTGGTTTTTTTTTTAATATTAAAAAAAAATACTCTGTATTTTAAGTACGTATTGAATCTCTTCTTTGCCTGACAAATAATTCTTGTCTTTGCACTAAATAATTGACATACATTTGATATACATTGACTCATACTTGTCATAATATATTGCAAAAAATAGAAATGCATTATATTGGATTACGTATATAATTTTATATCATTAATTCCAATAAAAAATAATAAACTGGCTCGACTATTCAATCAAGAGTTTGTGGGTAGATTCAAAATAAATCTAAAACAGATTTTATGTTTATTAAAAGGTAAATAAATGAAACAGACACATTTCCCATTCAAGTTTAATTTACTATCCAAAATTACATTGTTGCTACAATTATGTGCATTGTTTATAAAAATATAGTTCAAATAGGTCCATTTTTATTATGTGATTATTTACATTGAGACAAGACGTTATCATACAAAGTAACATATGAGTATTATGCATTGCATTTAAATAAATTGAAAATAAATTTTGTTTACAATGGATGTATTCAAAATATAATTAAAAAGTAGGTACCTTGTAAAAGTATGTGCGTATCGACTTGATACGATGAATATTTCAGTGGAAAAGTAGTTTAAAAAGTTATTTCTCGTCAATAATTCAATAGAGATATTGTTCGATCGTGGGAATCTCAATATTTTTATAATGGTTGTCACCCGCCACCCTACCTCTGACAATCATGGTGAGTAGCCTTGAACTTTTCTTTTGAAGAATATAGTTTTCTCCTTCCAAATGTATTAGGAACATAATATGAAATATTGCTTGTTCTTTTTAAAATTACTAAACGGATCTTGATAATATTTTGCACCTAAAAAGCTGAAATTTTGCACAGAGGTTCCTATAGAAGGAATTAGAATGAATATTTCGAAATGCAATCTCCAAAGGGGTGAAATGGGGTGTAAAAGTGAGGTGGGGTGGAAAATAGTATTCCAGAGGACATAGGAGGTGACCTAAAAAGGATTTTTAATCAACTCTTAAGTAGGGGTGCAACACGGTTTAATAATTTGTCTATGGCGAATTTGTATCGCATTTCAAAAAATTTCACGAGGGACGGGAAAATCAGGTAGGTACTAAATTTCAGGTACCACTTTTTAACTTCTGTCTCACGGGGCAACTACAGGGGTAAAGAATAAAATTAAGAGATTACTTATATACGTCGCTATTCCTAATACAACGCGTATGAAGTCAACTAGTAAATAAATAAATAATATTTTATTCTGAAGGATTTTCGAGATAAAAATATATTAGCGCAAAAAAATCGTCGTCGGTCCTTTGCTCTCTTTTGACGTGAAAGAAAGACAAACAAACAAAACCAATAAAAAACACACTTCGCATTTATAATATTAGTTAAAATTAGGATTCTTTAACATAGGTTGTTACACTTATATCTTTCTAGTCAAAACAGTAATGTAGATACATAAATTACCTATATAAAACATATTAAGAAATTACTCTGAATAATCTAACGTATTTTGTTACTTTACTTGACATTACATTATTCTTCAATTAGTGTTTCTATTACCAATAAAATATATTCTTTGATATTATAAAAATGTTCCCCGCCGCGTCTGTCTGTCTGTCTCCTTTTAACACAAAAACTACTTAACGGATTTTATTGCTGTTTTCACGATAGGAAAGTTTGACTCGCTAGGAAGGTTTACGAGTATTAAACATTGATCTATCATGTTTAGGAGCTGAGCATTAACAGTACCTATAAGTGAATCAAGTCGCGAAGAAATTATTTAGCTCCTATGTGTTTTCATGGCCTATGCTATCTCATCCGTCAGAGATATAGCAGAATGATGTATGAAATAATTATGTAAAGTAAAATAATCTCCAAAAAGTCCGCGGTAGCATATATCTATTTCTAATAGATAAGTAGTCATAAGCGAATTCAAATTGTTAAAAGCCAATATTGTACCCGTGCGAATCCGGAGGCTAGTTTACAATAATTAATAACATTTTTATTTATAGGTATAAGTACTTTTAAATCAATTGAATTTATCAATTGTATGGTCAAATGTCATTCGTAATAAAAGATTAAGAAGAATCAATTTATTTTTGATATTCATAATTGAGTTTAATGTTATTATCTCGTATTTATCGAAAACAGTTTGTGGGTATTTATTTCATCAATGCGTTTCTCATTGTAAAAATAACGTGATATTATAAGAGTCCATATACGTACCTGAAGATTACGATTTTACACCCCCAACCTGCATGCACCCCTCCAGCAGTGTCCACCCTCTCTAGCAACGCCAATACAGCCATCATTTATAATTATTAGGTACACTGCCCCTATGAGTTTTCTATTCACTCCGTATCTCGTTAGTTTAAACCATAATTTGCCAAATGTTTTTAAAAAAGATTTGGTCAAATTTCATAAATCCCGCTTGTGCATCCTAAGGTACGTCTTAGTTTCAGTCACTTTTTGCACCTTTTCAATTATAATCCTTCCATACATTTTTCCTACCAAGCTGGTCAGACTGATAGCGCGAAAATTATTGCAATCAAGCTGTAAACACTGGAACGATAATGGCTTCCCTCCCTTCGCTCCAGCATTTATTGAAAAGAACACAGTCTGTTACATTATGGTCGCTCCACCATCTCTCATCATTTCGGAGGAAATCCTGTCTTTCCCTACCGCTTTTCCATTCTGACACTACATCATCCTCGTTATACTGTCATCGATAACTGTCATAAGAGTAGGTAGGTACTCGCTAACCGCATCCGAAGGATCTATTTGTTGTCCATCAACGCTTCCATATAATCTTTCATAAAAAAAAATCTTCAAAAAAAGGATTAACTTCTCGAATCAAAGTTATTAATCGTCCATCCTCTGCTCTAATCATTTGTACATTAGCAGATCTTAAAATTTCTCTAGATTTTCTCACTAATTTCCAATAAAGAATTCTCTTGGAAAAATCTTAAGAACTTTTTCTCTTCATTCATCTTTACTTTTATCTTATTATTTTCTTTAATTATAATTACCTCTTTCACTCTCTTCTTACATTCTCTATATTTATTCTTTGTTCCGCATTCTTTTCTATCGTAATAATTGATGTAAAATAAAGATTACTTATTTTATATTGTTTCATATGTTTAAAACACATCCAAAAGTGATAATCAATATAGACGATAAATATAAATAAAATAGTAAGTAATGCCTCACAAAACCATTATTAACATGAAATTATTTAAGAAACTAAAACAAATAAAATTCTGTTTTTTTTCAATGTGTAAATTTTTTTTATAACTAGATAACGGATGTATTTTGATGTGTCCAATCTGAAAGACAGTAAATTAAAAAAATGCGATGTTTATTATAGTAATTTAGTCAAAAAGCTTACATCATCACTACAATATAATTATCTAGGTATACAAATATTATAAAGAGGTAAAGTTTGTGAGGTTTTAGGGTAATCTCTGGATCTACTGAACCGATTTTGAAAATTATTTTACCAATAGAAAGCCACATTTTGGGAGTGTCATAGGCTATATTTTATTTTGTTCGAAAATATCCACGGGCGAAGCCGGGGACGGAAAGCTAGTTATAAATAAATTAAAGTCCCCCGCCGCGCTGAGTTTGTGTTTGTTCGAGCTAATCTCAGATGTACGGATTTTCATACGGTTTTCACGAATATAAAGAGGGATTATAGGCTAGGAAGGTTGGCTATAATTTATGTATATTTTGCGAAAATGAGCTCCGTTTTCATGATATTTGTGAATAAATTGTGTAGGTATTACAATTTTTATAAACCGATATTGTTGATATTGTTTATCCATATAATGCAATATCGATCGGTTTATGAGAAACAGTAGAAAATGCACTTTGCCGAACATCGGAGAAAATTATAGGGTAAACAAGACAAATGCTGTCAGTTATTATTATATTATATCAGAGGACTCGATATAAATGTTAAATAAGTACTACCAACTTTCGTCTTATGACGAATTAGTGCAATTTCCATGTGACAAAATATCCTGCAACTAAAGTTACATGGATTGACAATACAAACATGGTTTTACATGAGATCTCACATTTTTTCGGGGCCAATAACAACGAAGCTTGGCCAAATTTTTACATTCATGTTTTTGATGGGATTTCATTTATTTCTGTATGACCTATTTATGTTGGACACACTACCTATATTTCAGTCACTTTTCTGCACTCCCTACATTGAGGGGTTTCGGCAGGACATCTTTGAATTTTTCCGTTACTTTGAGGATAAAACCAGTCCGCAAACATTTTCTACTGGAAGTACTCAAACATTTTGATGATCGGTCAATGATATCAAATTTTGAGTTTTAATATCTTGTGAACGCGGTTGATAAATAATAAATAATTGGTAGATCTTATCAGCTTACCGAGAACTATATAATAACTACAGCTCCAGTGTCTAGACCAGTGATGGATTAAGCAAGCGCGGGGCTCGTAGCAAATGTTATCAAGGGGCCCCAAGGGCCAGGCGGCAATGACCCCCCGATTTAGTATTGAATAAATTTTGATACGCGTTTTATGTTTTGCCCAGTGATAAAGATAATACTGAAAAATTGTCTTTTTCACCAAATCACTACACCCTCAAATATATTTCGATTATGGTTTTATTGACGCTGATCTGATGTGATCTGGGCAGATCTAAATTCCTGCGATGGCAACAGTAGCGACAATTTTATTGAAATTGGATTGTGTTTAAATAAGTTGTCTATTATTTTATTCCGTATTATATCTATATTAAATAAGGCTACTCAATTCAAATAAAATTGTCACTGCTGTCGTCGTCGCAACGAAATAAAATTATGGATTTTAGGATTTAAAATTGAAATCTAAGTCAAAAGTATAAGCTTTTAAATCTAAATACGTTTTTTTTTTAATATCTTGTCTTCAGAAAAAAATTTGGACTGAAATTTCGGCCTAACTAAAGTAATCAGATTTTGACTTTATTGGCATAGATCTGTGTGTACCTATTGAAAAATCTACATATGTGTAAACGCTAGTTTTTTATTTCGAACTTGGCTCCCTTTATCATATTTATGTTTTTGGTGGGGTATATTTATTTTTTCCATACCGGATAAGTTAAACAAAGCCTTTCATATTTTATAAGGATTAATAATTATGTAGGTCAAAGGGCATACATTTTTTTTATTGTCAAAATACCTGAAGTTCTTCAGTAATCTATAGGTATCTACTAAATTTTATTTTAATTAAAATCTAAATTTTACGTTTATAAAATTAGGGAGGTACGGTCATTTCTAGAATATTATGAGCTAATCATTAAGATCTAAAATTATAAACCGAATTTCCAAAAAAAAATATTATTTATTAGTTACAACGGGGGTGCCCGTGTCAACCATTGGACGGTCGGTAGATGGTAAATTCATGAAATTATTTTTTTCCGCCCAGGCGCAGGGCCCCTAGAGGCGCAGGGCCCGTAGCATATGCCACTCCTGCTACGTGGTTAATCCGGCACTGGTCTAGACACATCCACGACGAAGATATTGTACTGCCAGATTCTTCCTGTAAAGGATGGTACGGCTATGCTCGACTTGACGGATCAGATGTACAAATGTACAAGCCTTGGAAGCAATTCGGTACTTACCTATGTAAAGTAAAAACTAAGGTATTGTTTCATATTTTTATTTTAAATATTGGGTTATTTTAAGCAACCAATTTGAATATTTTTGTTATCCAAATTGTAGTTTTTTATAATATTTTTTTAAAGTTTTGTCGACAAACGTCAAAGTGACGTCACCATTTCGGTAATAGAGCCATTCTGCCCCATGTGTGGCACCCAATGCGACGACATCATTGCGGTGTGGCATGTCATTGTGATTAATTGTGTGGCCTCGCTCTAATTGGTAGTACCACGGGGCACGTTATCACGTTAAGGGCCGTGGTACTACTTTTATCTACCACCAGAAAAACTGCTGCATAGAAAATAAAAATATTTAAATTAGTTGCTTAAAATAATTAAATCTTTAAAATAAAAATATAAAAATATACCTTAGTTTATATATACCTACACGTAGTCAATGTCATAATGTAAAATATTTTACCATTATATTTTGTTAAATAAATCTAAATGCAACGCATTGGCAACGCATTGTGTGGCCTCGCTCTAACTGTTAGTACCACGGGGCACGTTAACAGCCGTATTACTACTTTTATCTATACCACCTGAAAAACTGCTGCAACAAAAAAAAAACAAATTAGTTGCTTAAAATTATAATATTTTTTTAAATAAAAATATACTTACCTTAGTTAATATATCTACACGTAGACAATGTCATAATGTTTAATCTAAATTGCCCATACTTGTCGAAGGACCTTAAACATTTTACACATTTTTAGATATATAAAAATGTATTTTATCAAAATACTAGCGACCCCGCCTCGCCTTCGCACGGATACAATATGGGTTAAAAACAATTTGAATACCTACATAAATTCGCTATTATTAGATATAGATATTTTTGGTAAAATATTTTATACTACACAATTCTTTCCGTTATATCTCTAACGGATTTGGCAGCATACACTATGAAAACTCGCTGGTGATTATTTTTTCCCCAACTTGATTCACTTATACTATTATTAGTCATCTCCTAAACATAATAGTTTCATATTTAATACAGGTGAAACCGCAACAAAATCCGTTTACTAGTTTTTGCGTAAAAAATTCACAGACAGACAGACGCGGGCGGGGGACTTTCCCTCAGGGATAATGTAGCTTTCTATTCGTGAATGATGATTTTTTGGAATCGGTTCAGTAGTTTGAGAGATCTACCATCCCTACATCCGTACTTACAAACTTTACGTCTTTAATATTAGTATAGATTAGTATAGACAAGCAAATGGGACATTTACCCGGTAATGCAATGTTCGAATACTCGGTTGCTATAGTAACTGTTATATTTCAGTAAAGCCGCACACCGGACACAACCTAGGTACGTTCAAATTATATTACATTAAAGTAAGAATAACGAATTCGTAGAAATTGGGAAACATGTCAATGCGTTCCAAATAAGTGTATAATTATGTTACTAATAACAGGAATACGGCTAAGTAATTTAGTAGACAATTTGAAGCAAGTTATTCAGTACTTGCGAACTATTCAATTTGGCTAGTTTATACTCGTACATAAATGACAAACTGGTCATCATTTGAATCTCATGTTCTTTGTTACGTTCTATATTGAAAAAAAAATTAAATGGCCTCGTTCCACTAAAATCTATGAAATCTGTAAAATGTCTTTTTCATCGACTGTGACAATTTATACCTACTGGGAAATTTAATGAACATGTTCTTAAAGATTTTAAAGATAAAGTCGCAGAAGACTACAATTTACAGTCTGTGGCACACTTCCGGTGATTAGGTACATAAGAAGAGTCACAAAAATTTTTCGCATGTGAGTTTCCTTCGATGTCCGCCTTAACTAGTGATAAACAAAAAGCACGTATGTTCCCCGACCCAATGTTCCCCGGCCGTATTTATTTTTAAATTTAATAATTACAAGACCTACATACTTTAGTTATTACTCGAAGTTTTGTGATCTGGCGTAAATTCCATTTTGGATATTTTTTTCTATTGAGAAAATATCAAGCAATAGCATTTTAAATCTTTATAGTACTTTAATATAATATATAAATCCTATATTGTAAACACAGCAAGCGATTATACGAAGCTATGTGAGGTACTGGATGTTAGCAAGGTTCAGGTCCTAACCTCTTATTAGATATAAAAAAGCCATTTTATATTAAAAAATAGGGCTAGTACCTATACTACTTTGGCAGATCTAAATAACAGACAGGCTTGCCACCTGCTGTTATATTATGGCGTGACATTTTCTTTCATAAAAACTTTATTTAAGCTTTGCTCATGATTTGCTTACATTTTAAATGTATCTTTTTTGGAGAAAATATTATATATATTTTTAGCGCAAAATGTTATCAATAACATACCATTGTTCCGTTTCAATATTATCATTTTGTGATTCTATGAGAACATTCATATACACTAGGGTAGGTATATCCAGCAGACGATGATGTCTTCCTCCTTTAGCCGATAATACATATTTGTGTCATATCTATCCTATTAGAACCTTCTATCTAAGCGGAGCAGAAAGCCATCTTTCCGTTTCCACTATATATAAAATTTATCGAGAGACAGTATGAAATTTTAAAAGCTAAAAGTACCAAAATAGGAAAATAAAGTTTTTTTCAACCCTAATTATAGCTTAAAGAACAGCTGCATTTCAGAGAAACTTTGTCAAGCCTATATATTTCAGTTTTCATATTATCAAAATTTAATGTGGCTTAAAACTAAAATATCTAATTCTAAATTGAATATAAATTAACAGGTTAATTGCAAAATTACACAAACAATCACAAGAAAATGAAAACGCCCAATCTAAGTGCATTAAATTGGATATAGAGTTTGCGACATGTTATCAAATTACATAGAGATTATTTATTATATTAAACAAAAATATTCCAATGAACGGTATTTAGTTTTGCATTCATCGAGAACACATTTAAAAGTCAATAATATAAGAGTAAGTCAAGCTGGCTGATTGCAATTAAGGGGACCGACTGTCTGACCTCTTTAAAAGAAATAAATTCAACGAGTTATTTGTATGAAAAAAAACAATATTATGTGATGTGAATGATATCAGCGATGTATGATTGATTGGTTTGTATTTCTAAGGATCTTTAAATAGTAGTCAATCATGAAACATTAGCCTTGAAATACCCAAATGTTGGTTCTCCTTCATGGGAGACAGTTTTTCTCGTTTTGGCAAATAATTTTTTTTTACTTGTTGAGATATTTTAAAATTTGAACGTCTCTGACTAAAATTCAACACAAAGGTTTTCATTGGTGGTTGTAATTGAACCTGAGGGATTACTGTAATCGATTTCGGATAGCACATGAAAACCGGCGGCCGCTTTTCTTCTAAAAATAATAGATATTTCTATTTAAAAATTGATAACTCGAGTCTCATTATTTGCATCTTTTCTGTTTAATTGTTCTGTTTCGTTGCGTTACGGTGTCATTAAATAGACAAACGGACGTTGCTTTTTATGTATAAAAAAGTGTTAAAGAATAAATCATGTGTTTACAGCCGCACAGAAGAAGACTTGCAAGGCAGCATTATGTAGACGAGCGTGGGTGTCCAGTAAGCGAGCTCTCGGCTTACATCACTCACCAGCGAATGAGTTCGCTATTTGTCAATGGCAAAAATCTACACGACCAACTGTACCATACATCATTTACAGGTAATTTTTACTACTATCTTTGACCAAAATGGACTCTTTTCGCGTGTCCTATGGCTGAATTCCTTTTTCCTGCTGATTCCATATTCCTTGATAATTCTAGCTCCTTCCCTTGTTTGTTTGTCCTTCTTTCACAGTAACATAGGCTACTTTTTATTCCGGAAATCCTTGGGGATAAAATTCTTGTAATTCAAAAATTTCCACGGGCAAAGCCGGGCCCGGAAAACTAATGACTATAATAAAAATCTTTGTGTGTGTTTTTTTTCAGATGGTTACTATTTCTAACGTTACTCTCGGTGGCAATAGCAAGTTTCACATCGCAGACCTTACCTAAAAACTACAATGGCCCTATAAAATTAAAGTACTTTAAATGGTTTATATTCTTCACGAACTGGGGTTTTATGTTGCTCGTTCTTCAATCAGCGCTGGCTTTAGCTGTAGTACATCGGTTTAGAGCGGAGAGAAATACGTCGTCAGTATGTAAGTAATGTACCTTATACTTTAGCTGTAGTACATCGGTTTAGAGCGGAGAGAAATACGTCGTCAGTATGTAAGTAATGTACCTTATACTTTAGCTGTAGTACATCGGTTTAGAGCGGAGAGAAATACGTCGTCAGTATGTAAGTAATGTACCTTATACTTTAGCTGTAGTACGTCGGTTTAGAGCGGAGAGAAATACGTCGTCAGTATGTAAGTAATGTACCTTATACTTTAGCTGTAGTACATCGGTTTCGAGCGGAGAGAAATACGTCGTCAGTATGTAAGTAATGTACCTTATACTTTAGCTGTAGTACATCGGTTTAGAGCGGAGAGAAATACGTCGTCAGTATGTAAGTAATATACCTTATACTTTAGCTGTAGTACATCGGTTTAGAGCGGAGAGAAATACGTCGTCAGTATGTAAGTATTGTACCTTATACTTTAGCTGTAGTACATCGGTTTAGAGCGGAGAGAAATACGTCGTCAGTATGTAAGTCATGTACCTTATACTTTAGCTGTAGTACATCGGTTTAGAGCGGAGAGAAATACGTCGTCAGTATGTAAGTAATGTACCTTATACTTTAGCTGTAGTACATCGGTTTAGAGCGGAGAGAAATACGTCGTCAGTATGTAAGTAATGTACCTTATACTTTAGCTGTAGTACATCGGTTTAGAGCGGAGAGAAATACGTCGTCAGTATGTAAGTAATGTACCTTATACTTTAGCTGTAGTACGTCGGTTTAGAGCGGAGAGAAATACGTCGTCAGTATGTAAGTAATGTACCTTATACTTTAGCTGTAGTACATCGGTTTAGAGAGGAGAGAAATACGTCGTCAGTATGTAAGTAATGTACCTTATACTTTAGCTGTAGTACATCGGTTTAGAGCGGTGAGAAATACGTCGTCAGTATGTAAGTAATGTACCTTATACTTTAGCTGTAGTACATCGGTTTAGAGCGGAGAGAAATACGTCGTCAGTATGTAAGTAATGTACCTTATACTTTAGCTGTAGTACATCGGTTTAGAGCGGAGAGAAATACGTCGTCAGTATGTAAGTAATGTACCTTATACTTTAGCTGTAGTACATCGGTTTAGAGCGGAGAGAAATACGTCGTCAGTATGTAAGTAATGTACCTTATACTTTAGCTGTAGTACATCGGTTTAGAGCGGAGAGAAATACGTCGTCAGTATGTAAGTAATGTACCTTATACTTTAGCTGTAGTACATCGGTTTAGAGCGGAGAGAAATACGTCGTCAGTATGTAAGTAATGTACCTTATACTTTAGCTGTAGTACATCGGTTTAGAGCGGAGAGAAATACGTCGTCAGTATGTAAGTAATGTACCTTATACTTTAGCTGTAGTACATCTGTTTAGAGCGGAGAGAAATACGTCGTCAGTATGTAAGTAATGTACCTTATACTTTTTTTAATTTATCAAATATACACATAACAATATAAAAACCTTAAATATAATCTAAACATTAAAAATAACTAAATAAACCAGGTCCGCGTGGAATTGTGGCAACAATACTGGCTGCATTTCTCCGCTGAATCGCGATGCTAGCCCTCTTGTCACCAGAAGTGATGATCAGTCGAGGGGATATATCTTTAAGGATCCGTGGCTCTCAGTCATCTTGTATCTGTCAAAAATACGGTAAATCTCAGTTAATCCTGGAAACAACATCATTTGGCAACATTTCCTCACCACACAATGATAGTTATTATTTGAAATTGGATTGAGCCATATTTTTATTATTTAGGGTTCTAAAGAGCCGTAGTTTTCGATACGAGCAGTGCCTTTGCGTTTTGGAAATTATGGCAATGCCTATTTAGAACTCTTAATAATGAAAATATTGCTCAATTCAATTTAAAATAATAACTATCAACCGTGTGCTGAGGAAATGTTGTATAAATAAACTTACGTTTCCAAGATTCACTGAGATTTGCCATATTTTTGACAGATACAAGATGACCTTGACTGGCGCCACTTAACAAACTTTTTGGCATTTGAACCCCGGACCTAAAGTTTCTACCCCAAACGGCGCAAATTTGTAGTTTTCAATAATTGAACTATATTTTTTGTTAGACTCTGCGATTTCCGCCGTAGTTCCCGCTTTGATTGCTGTTTCCCTTATACCTACTAACACTAATACCTACCGTATTCAAGAGCAACAAGATTAACGAAAGGGTCGACAAGGACCCACAGTTTTTTTTATTTTTTTTTTATATTTATTTATTTTAATTTAAAAGATTGTATTATTTTAAGAAACTGATTTGAATATGTGTTGTTTCTATAATAAATATTCAAAGTTTTGCCGACAGACAACAAAGTGACGTCAAAATTTAGGTAAAAGAGCCATTCTGCCCCATTTCTCAACTAATTTGCTTTCCTGGTAGTACCACGAGTACTACCGGACAGATGGTTTACCTAAATTATGACGTCACTTTATCATAAACTTTAAAAATGAATTATAAAAAAACTACTGCATAGAAAACAAAAATATTTAATTAAGTTTCTTTTAAGCTCGATCTTTGAAATAAAAATATAATAAACATACATCAGTCTTTACTTTTGTACAATCCAATATCTTCCAATGTCCGTCAGTTCAGTTAACTACTGTGAGAAATCGGACATTTTGTTATGAGCATGATAATACTTTGCTAAATTGTTGTTGAATAAGGGTGTAATACTAGTTGCTGTGCTCAAGATTTCAAATGCACAAATATGTATCATCTAAACATCCTACTAATTTTCACCCGCAAAGAAATAACGCCTGAGATTGCAAAGATTTTTTTATTTGCTAAACCATTGCTTTTGAAGATTGTTTTCCCCTCTAATGGCGAAAAATAATCAAACAATTTTTTTTTGTTTTAAAATTAGACCAATTTATGTATTTTGTAAAAGATCTGTTGGAGATAATATCGCAGGCGTTTTTGCGATATCTGTTCTTAGTACATTTTGTATTAGGACGCATGCGATCTTACACACTGCTGCGATAATAACGATGCGATATATGTATGCATTTATCGTATGCGATATAATCGACCGTTATTATCGCGCCTGTTGGGAGAGCCTAAGGCCTAAAGAGTCGTGACGGTCGAAGTCTTACACTTTTTTCGGCCTAGCTCTTATTCGCCAAGTGTCTGGACTTCTGGAGTGTATCAAATCAAATCCAAAAAAAAATCAGTCATATGAACACTAACCCATATGGGTGCACAAATATTAAACAATAGCAAAGTGAAGTTACAATTTAATATTTAAATATAGTTAATACAGAAAATAGAAAAAACCAATACTTGACACAACAAATCAAACAAATTTCAAGTTATTATGTAGCAAATAATGACAATAATTCAAATAATGTCAAGTTTCAATTCAAAAATATCAATAGTCAAACAAATTATCAATAAACACTGTCAAATAATTTAAATATAGTCAAAAAAGAGAACAATAAGATAATGACAATAGACACAAATCCACATAATATAAAAATTAAAAAAAGGTCACACAGCTAAGTTATTCCCAGATACTCATCAATAGTGTAGAACTGCTTTTCCAACAGCCATTTATGCAGTACCTTTTTAAATGTAATTAATGGTAAATCTTTAATATTTGCAGGAAGTTTATTATATATTAAAATAGACATACAGTAAGCATTATTTTAAATATATTAAGTCTGATTTTTGGTAGACACAATGTATTTTTGTGTCTAGTAGCCTTTTTAAGATGTAAAGGGCGATAAGGAACTTCGTTTCAAAAAATCACGGATGAGGAAATCTTGACAGGCTGTCGGGTGTGGGGTAGCCAGGATGGGTAGGTGGGTAGATATAGCAGGAAAACTCGTAGTAAACTTTCACCATTCGTTTATTGGTTGAATTAACAAGGAAGGAACAAGCAGCAAAAGAACAACCAGTAAAAGCATCCGTAAGGAGCCAAGGAGAAGGAGCCGTCAAAGGAGAAGGAGCCGTCAAAGGAGAAGGAGCAAGGAGAAAGGAGCAAGGAGCAAGGAGCAAGGAGCAAGGAGCGCACTGTAATAAAAATGAACTACACATTACTACAGGGCGTTAAGCTATTGAAGTAACACAATACAAAGTATGATAAAAATACTTACAATACTTATTTGCGCTCCTTTTATATTAACATAGATATTAGTTCTTGAATATTGATTCAATACATTTTATATAGTTATTTACTTAGTTGATAAAATAGAAATATAATAAATTTTACAATTGGCAGAGTACTGCCTAAGTCAACAGTTTGTGAAGGAATGAGTAAAATTTTAATTTAGGTTCCATACAATGTTCTATTGAATTAAAATGAACAATATCGTGTTCTAAAATCAAAATAAATGCTATTTATGATGGCCAGCTTGTAAGCGGCCAGGAAAATAAGGTCGTATCATCACAATACCGGGGTTCCCCCGAAAAAATCCTGTCCTTAATGAAGGATTTTATTCAAGGAATTAATAAAATAAAGTTTGATGATGAGACTTATATAAAAATACTAATGAATGAAATGAAAAGATACATTTACAAGTTTTATTATAAATAAAACTAATTATTTTACAAGAGAAACGATTTCCACAATCACACAAATCACAAACATCCATCTTCATTTAATCTGTTATTAGTAAGTACAGTAAACTCATTTATAATATAGAGTAATTCCCATTTAATAAGGAATGACTCAAAAACGTTCTCGAATTTAGTAAGGGCTTAGTTATACAGTTACCATCCGCTGTTTTAAGTTTATTTATATATAATACAATAGACGAAGGCTTGTTTAAAGAGTCGCAATCCGCTCATACGAACACCCATGGGAAATACATCCACAGATATAATAAGTAGTAATAATAGACGAAGGCTTTTTTAACGAGTCGCAATCCGCTCTAAAAGACACCCATGAATACCCTGATATTCATAGATATAATAATAATAAACGAATGTTTATTTAAAGAGCCGTAATTTGCTCTAATAAACACCCATGGAAATACATCCACAGATATTAGATATAATATTTATAATAGACGAAAGCTTTTTTAAAGAGTCGCAATCCGCTCTAAATGATGAGAATGAAATAAGGAAAATAGTAATTATTAATCATGGTTATATATATACCTATAATTTGCAAATATGTAAAAGTTTTAGTTGCTTATTTAAAATTATGTTTACAACCAAATTATGAAATTGAAATAAATTTAACCTCCCTTGTAACCATAAGGTTATAAATACAATTTAATAAATTGTAAATAAAATAAAGAAAAATATAAAATAATATAGATATAAAAAATTCCTTGGTTTAAGTAAGTGTAACTCCTCCATATTGAAAGAGAAAAAAATATTTATGAAATAAAATCAACGCATGCGTTAAGGTATGCGCTAACTCAAACTATCCACGAGCAAAGCCAGTGAAAAGTTAATAATATAAGTATATGAAATAAAATAATATTTGAATTTAAATCAACATGACTACCCCTTGTTGTAATAAGAGCGTAATCATATGTCTATGAAATAGACTTCATAGTAAATAACAATTGAAAATTAAAAGAAAATCGAACGTCGTCGATTCAAAATTTAAAAACTTGTCAATGACAAAGAAATTATATAGGATACATTTGAAAATCGAATATTCCAATGCAATATTGCCGAGCAAAACAAATTGTGTAAAACAAAGAAAAATCAAGTGAGTTCAAATTCTGATATCGAGGTGCTTTTATATGTATCATAATTTATTTGAAATTTATTATTATATATTAAATTTATTCTCGGAAATATTTTAATTGCCTTACTTATGTAAACTGTAGGTGTGATATTAGAAATCATTAAAATAAGAATGGACAAATTGTTTTGGATATTTTAAAAATGTATTAAAAAAATCGCAATTAATGAAATTTTGGAATTAAATAATATTTATTTATGTATTATTTTATGAAATCACGATAGACTTTTAGATATTATAGCAATTATAAGAAAAATTAATATATATTATTTTTCTTGAAAAAGTTACGACTATAAAAAGAACCTTTTTCTATTAAGAAATATTGAATTGACGGGATAATATAACGGAAATTAAATTAATTATTAATAAATTTAAGTTATGGGAAGTAATCTATACATTTCAGATATATATATAATGAAAATCTCACATACAACCATACATTCAATGTGACTATATAATCTGAATTTACGAAATTAATAAGTGAATTTAATGTAAAATGATTCAAGAATACTGCCTTTGTATAGAAAAAAAAATCCTCTTCAATAATAGAATCTGACCAAGATCATCAGACTTGTCAACCTCGAAGGTTTGCCGACATAACCTTGATTCAGAACCATCAACTCCAAGAAATATTCTACTGAATTTAAATAGAATTACGTTATATATTAAGATTATATAGACATTACATATCCTGAAATAAAAGTTTGTATTAAAATAAATATTATGTTCTCTTACTTCGTTATTCTTTCTTCTTTATTCCTTCTTCCTGCAGCATTTTAATCACGTTTGGGCGCCATTGTCGGGTTGTGGGGTAGCCATTGTCGGGTTGTGTGGTAGCCAGGCCGGGTAGGTGGGTAGATATAGCAGGAAAACTCGTAGTAAACTTTCACCATTCGTTTATTGGTTGAATTAACAAGGAAGGAACAAGCAGCAAAAGAACAACCAGTAAAAGCATCCGTAAGGAGCCAAGGAGCCGTCAAAGGAGAAGGAGCAAGGAGAAAGGAGCAAGGAGCAAGGAGCAAGGAGCAAGGAGCGCACTGTAATAAAAATGAACTACACATTACTACAGGGCGTTAAGCTATTGAAGTAACACAATACAAAGTATGATAAAAATACTTACAATACTTATTTGCGCTCCTTTTATATTAACATAGATATTAGTTCTTGAATATTGATTCAATACATTTTATATAGTTATTTACTTAGTTGATAAAATAGAAATATAATAAATTTTACAATTGGCAGAGTACTGCCTAAGTCAACAGTTTGTGAAGGAATGAGTAAAATTTTAATTTAGGTTCCATACAATGTTCTATTGAATTAAAATGAACAATATCGTGTTCTAAAATCAAAATAAATGCTATTTATGATGGCCAGCTTGTAAGCGGCCAGGAAAATAAGGTCGTATCATCACAAGGCTTGTCACCAATTGTCTAGACAACGCTAAATTCGAGATTATTTTAGAACTGACACGCTCTGTTAGCCTATAATACAATCATTAACTTTTGACCTATTGCATGACATTCTCATTTAAAGCCAAGTAAAAAAATTACAGAAGGTACTAATTTGTTTCCTAAGATCTTTTTCACACAACGCGGCGACGCTACATGACACGAACACCATGTTGCTGACTTTTTACACGTTGAATATATATAACAATCGACTGCTGAATAGAATGTGTGTACTTATCTAGTGAAGACAAAAGTAAATGTCGGTTGGCAATTATCATTTGTATCGTATGTATGAACAAGTTTTGTCGTATTGTACAAGTCAAAAAAACTCTTTAGTCGGACAGTGCAGACTGTCAACTTAACGCAATGATATACTATATAAACTGAGGTAGATGCGTGATTGACGCTCAAGCAAGGCAAATGAGAGGTAAGTGTCCCACTATAAATTTGGTCGCGCACAGTCACGCACAATCCTACGACTAGTGTACATGTCTCTCTTGAGTAGAATAATCCGCAAAAACATCAAGAAAAATGACATCTTGTGTGTTCCGCTTTTGCAGAAATTATACTGCAACTGTAAAGGATAGAGATGATAACTCATTTCATTGGTAAGTACAGAAATTTTATAATTATGGACATAACAATATTTTATTAATAATAATGCGCTGTTGCCAGTTCGCCGCTTGCCTGAGCGAGACGAACGATGCATTTTGTATGAGAGTGATAGAGAAGACAAAACGAAATGGCCGCGACAGACTCAGTGACTGATTATGGGGATGGTTGGTAATATCGGACCTGTCAATAAATTACATGAACCTATTTAAAAAAATTATATATTTTATTAAATGTACGGAAAATGTATATACATAATTATATTTACATTATTATAAATTTGTATATTATATTATTGTTGTATGTATAGTATTATGATCTTATTGTATTTATTTATCTTTTAGTCTCCCTAGAAGCGGATTAATAAGAGAAAAATGGATAAGAGATAATCAGAACCCAAAGACGAGAATATGATTGGTTGCCAAGTTTTTACTCTAAGATTTAGACGTATGGTGCAACGATACAACCAGCAGTTTTGCGAAGTGGACATATTTTCACATTCTTTGTATATATTTAGGAAAAATATCTGTAACATTCTAAATAGTAGTTAATTGTAGTAAACTTTTTTTTGTATTATTTGTTATTTCTATATTTTTTGGAATTTGCATAAACATATCCTGTTTTGAATGTATGTATAAACAATACGTTTGTATAAACAAACGTCACTGACTATATGACAGTTATTTTTTTAATATGTATCTATGTTGTAGTAATCTTTGTTGTATAGTTGTTTGTTGTCCAGAATAAAAAAAAATTTAAAGACTTAATTTTAAATTACACTACATAATACATAAATAAGTAGCATACTTTCATTTAGAACTGTTCAGCCGTTTGAGCGTGATTGAAAGACAAATGGTCTATTTGTTGTAAAGTCATTGATTATTACATTATATTTATTAGTAAAATAAATTACATATTTTTAATTTTTAATTACATATTGTATATTTTATTATTCCAAAAATATTTCTAAGTAAAATATTGAGTGTTCCATTTAGACAATCTTCCCCTAGTTCCTCCGGAGAAGGTCACGCGTCGATGACGTGTCGCAACTTAAAACATATATTTATCTCTTTTTAACAAATGGATTTCGGTATTGAGCTGTGTTTCTCTATCCCTTTCATCGCTTGAATATATAAACGTAAGTAATTAATAGGTAGCTATAGTATTGTTCAAGCTGTTTATTATCTGCATTTAGTATGGGTATAACGTGTCTACTTATAGTACGTCATTGACTTAACGTCATGAATACAACATATTGTCAGCATGTCGTAAGGATCTATAGAACGTTCAAACAATACGACAAAATTTGTTCATACAAGTGTATGTCGTTTGCCCGAAAGTTGTTAGCCCGAAAATCGTTAGCTCGAATACCTTTACCTAGCCTATCTAAATTGTTGTCAATACCTGAGGTCAATACCATAGTTAATTAACCTATAATTTCAAAAAAACTGGATTCCGGGAGGGGGTTTGCACGCTCTTATTTGGTAAACAAACTTTGCATATCTTTTTTAATTAATTAAGAGTATAGTGTACCGCGTCCATGTCCATACAAACGGAGAAAACGTTTTACTACCCCTAAATATTATTTAATTTTAACGATTTTGTAATATGTTACTGACATAGTGAAAAACTACGTACGTATTTTTTCCTTTTATCAAAATTCGTGATAGGTCAAAAGTTATAAGCCCCTCAAATCTCGGTTTTTTTGGTTCATAACTTGCTCGTAATTAACCGTCTGTATTTGAAAAACCAAGCAAAATTTCAAAAAAAGCAAAACGTACGTACGTAGATTATAATCTGCTAAAACGTTTGACACCAAAATTATAAGGTTTCGTTATAGTTTAGCAGGTGTAAATCGTTTTCGCCCAAAACGCAATTTTCAACGAAGAACATACCTACAAACACTCACGAGCTGCAGTGCTCTCTGTCGCACTGATGCCCGGGGGAAGAGCGCGCTTGAGACAGAATATCATTTTCTAAATACCTATTTCGCTGCGTACGCTGAGCTACACGATCCTCTTAAGTTGTCAATTAAAATATTTAAAAGACGTTATATTAACAATGTTTAACCTATTTTACATTTGCAGAACTAATAATACCTAATATTTATTTCTTAAACTCTTATTTCAAAATTTTACAACAAAAAGACATACTTTGTTTGCCAAATAAGACAAGTTAAAAAATATACTTTAGCTTTTAGGGTGTTTTTCCTCGCTTCGCTTGAAGTTGCTTAGGTTATTACGCCGAGAATTTAGCTGAGTGTACGTAAATACAAGACATTACGTAGCAAGCGTGTAATTAAAGATCGTCATGTGCGTAATTATCGCGTCAAAGATGCCGCAAAACATGACCATGACCCTCAATTATCTAAAACACTATTTCCTTAAACATTTCTCTGTTTGTCATTGTTGTTTAAGAAAGTCGTAAATAGTCATTTTTAACCGACTTCAAAGAAGGAGGAGGAGGTTCTCAATTCGTCGGAATCTTTAATTTTTTTATGTATGTTCCCCGATTACTTGAGGACGCCTGGACCTATTTGGAAATATTGTTTTTGTTTGAAAGGGTATACTTTCCAGGTGGTTCAGGTTAGGATCTGATGATGGGATCCTGGAGAAATCGAGAACTCTTCAAATTTTATAGGCACTTGAAGCGATTTATGTTTTATTTATAGTGACTTGTGCATTTGCTTTCGGAAAGCACATTTTGGTTTTGAATGCGATTTTTTTTCTTCATCAGAAGTGGTTATATTTTTAATGGAATAACTTTTTATTTTATATTTTCGGTTTGTATGATGATATAGGTATGTACCTATATAACTTTTTAATTATTGTTTATGTCCAAATAGATCTACTAGTATGATTCTCAGTAATACTAGAAAAAATAGGATTAATGAGATAAATAAAAAAAAACAGTTTCACTCACTCATCACGAGGTCTCCGAAACTACAAATCCATCAAACTTATTAGTAAGAAGATTTTTCGAGATTCAACCTCAAAAGTTTGTATGGATTTGTATTTATTTGAAACTGAGTATAATACTCTAAGATATAAATAATGAAACATGTATTTCATAATTTCCCAAAATTCTTCCCCAGGGTGTAAATTTTTATATTGGTGAAAAATTTTTTTTGCTCCGATTTTCTTGTAAATTTTAAGGATTTTCAATAATTACATTGAAAATTGATGTAAAAGTTTGTACGGAAAGTTATACAAAAATGTACACGGGCGTTGCCGGGGGCGGAAAGCATACTTCAAATTTCTATGAAATTTTTGGAGATCAAAGTGGGTTTTTTATTATGCTAATAGTGTCATAAATTGAATCATTTCAATATTTGTTTCATCTTCGAAGAATTTTAATAAAACTTTTTATTTAACGAACGAATTCGGTACCCTTATATTATAAACTTAACCACTTTCCGCCCGGGCTTCGCCCGTGAACATTTTTAATTGGTTAACGTTTATGGTTACTGCCTTTGGGTTGTAGCGTTATGTTATAATATATTATAGCCTTCCTCAATAAATAGGCTATATATGCAAAAAGTTTAAATAAATTCAAATTGGACTGGTTCCTGAGATAGCGCGTTCAAACATACAAACATATATCAGCTTTATATTATTATTAATGTATTGTTCTCACACCCAGGAACACAATCTTATAGTACGTTAGTTTGTATGAATATATACATTGAATACCGAACTGGTCTAGTAGATTGAAATAAATTTGGCGTCAATTACCAACGAAAGGAAAATTGTTCGATATTGACCTCACAGATGTCGGCCACCTACACTACGCTGTCTGGATATACTGGTCATGTGAGCCAATAACCTATTAATTCTACAATTGATTTTTTTTAGGGTTCCGTCGCCAAATAACTAAAGACGGAAAAGGTTCCAAAAGTTTACAAATCTCAAAAGATCAAAAGTAATCTCATCATATAGCAATAGATATGCAAAGCTCGTTTTACGGGAACATTTATAGTTTTTTTAAACACAGAGATGAATATATTACCTATTGAGCTGGGGGGTAACTCTTGACGTAAATTTCAATCCTAATTCTAAAATCCTAAGTTTAACTTAATTGCAATGGCGCCCGTAGCGACAATTTTATTGAAATTTAATAGTGTTTAAATAAGTTGTCTCATGTGCTACTCGATTTAAATAAAATTGTCACTGTTGTCGTCATCGGAACGAAAATAAATTCAGGATTTTGGGATTTAGATTTGTTATTTACAAACGGTATTTTAAATTCAATCGAAATATCGAATAGTTTTTCTATCTTTGTACGGAATATTACAAGTATTTCTGCTTACCATTTTCACGACGATTTATAGTGAAGAAGGTTAAATGAACATAAGTGACAGTTGTCTTACCCTAAAGCTGTAAAAAACATCGCCCTAGGTCGCCGTCTGCCAGCATTTCCATTCCCTTCTGCCATATAACACCTTTTTCTTTTAATTTTTTCAACATGTCCATACCAACGTAAACTATTTTTCTTAAAAGTCACAACATCATCTTTCTGTCTATTCAGCACACTACTGAAAAGTAGGGTTTTTTATGTGTTAATATTTTATATTTCAGTATACATAGAACAAGATGACACATATTTTCGAAGAGATCGTACTCCGACGATATGTCGTGTGTATTGGCTTTTCCATTCTGTAGCGACTGATTTGGCGTTTGTTATAACATTAATATACTGGACGCTAGTTCATAATCCAGGTGAGATTGTATAAAAAGTTTTCTTGCATTTTTTTCTGTCTTCACGGGTTGCCTTACAGCTTCCGAAGCTGTAATACGGTTCCAGGGCACCAGCGAAAAACCAAGACGTTTCCCTCGTTTAGCCGATAGTATTTTTGAGGCTATACCTAACGAGTGGCCAGTTCTGTTGAGGTATATTGAGATGGAAAAGCCTCTAAGTGTGGTTTATCGGATAATGTCCGTGATCTGCCTAGGTAATTACTTGCATTTTAAATAATATTTTTACCCAGGCAATGCTAAATTGCGCTGTCCACCAAAAGGTTAACTAGGTTAGTTTAGCTTAGCTCTGTAATTTTCCTTAGAGATTAGATGGTTTGTGTTTGGTACGCCTTTTAAAAATGTACGCGCTTTAACCTTACTAAAAACTGAAGAATCTTAATCTCTATTTCCAAATGATGACGGCAATATGTCATCTGTCGGCAAAACTTAAACAAAAATATTATAATAAAACTACTAATAAAAATACAGAACAAAAATGATCTCTTTAGAAAGATGTAAGCGATATTGAATGCTATTAAAATCGATATGATAACCAAGAATAAGATATGATAAACCAAGATTCACGTACCAGAAACATGAGAAAGTACGATTTCTCAACAAAACCTGTCTTGCGATAATACACGAAACGGACTTCGCCTGTATGAGTATTATACATAAACTATTTAAAAAAGTTTTAGTTAACGTTGAAAATACATAATACTTACATAAAATTATCTATGAAATAAACGTTGTATATTAATAAATACATTAAAAGAATTAAGAATCGCAAAGTCGGTTAAAAATACGCGAAAAATTTAAGACTTTCAGGACTTCATAAAACTTATGTATAACTGATTTTAAAATATTTAATATATCATTTTAAATTCGAACCCAAGAAATATAGTTATCCCGTAATTTACATATAGCTGCAGCATGTAATTAGTATGGGACAAACGTTATGGGGAAGTTCTTAAAATAAAAACACACCTTAGTTTTTACTTTACATACCGAATTGGTATTGGTTATTGGTGGATTTAGAATTCAAATCAGGACTTTTCGATTTCAAATCCATCAGTATAACAGCATCGATGTATAACAGTTATTGTTCTATCATCGATTTAGATTATTGTTTCCCAAAGTTACATTTAGACTTGCTGGAGGTCATAAACAAAAATTGGAAGGGTTCTACCTTCTGAAACCTCAGATTTACATTATCTCTTTCAGAAATACATGAACTAAACGCTATCAACATACTGGTACATGGAGTCAATTCATGCGTCGTAGTTTTGGAAATTATTGTCACCAGCCACCCGTTTCACTGCGTTCACGGTCTGTACGGAGCAGCGGCTGGGATGTGTTATGGAGTTTTTAGTGCTGTTTATTGGGCAGCGGGAGGTACCGACAGAGTTGGTAAACCTGCTATATATTCAGCATTGGATTGGAGAAAGCCTGGTACGTTAACGGAAATCTAGACTTATATTAGAAAGAAAGAAAGATTTTTGTTTGTAAGTAAGATAGTAAATTCGAAAAATACTGGACAGCTTTGGAAAAATATTTTACTGTTAATGGACATAGGCTATGATTTATCAAAAGAATGTTAGGTTTCGTATGATATTGCAATATTTTCAACTTTTGTAAAAGTTTTTATTCTTTCCCATTTATGAAGAAATTCACTCTTGACCCTAACAAATTGGGTGAAACTTATTTAGGTACTACAAAACAACATTTGTGAAATATGATTATTAGTGATACCCCGTACCGCCTCTATTCATCTGATTCACTGATACAAATGGATCAGACCTTCAAATTATCTCTTTATGTAACTACTTATTTTTATTAATTTTAATGTTCTATTTTATCTCAAATTCAATTTTATAATTTAATATATCAAATATTGTTGTTATAATATTTTATATCTTAAGAAAGCATTCAATTTGTAAATATATTTTATTGTTATTAATTGTATGCTATATCTTTCTGAAATTCTATTATTTTATATTTAATTTATTTCAGGAGTGTTTTCTTTGTTCTTTTCTTTCTTTCTTGCTTTCTTCCTTTCTCTCAATACAACTATTATATCCTGTAAATTGTGTACCTGATAGATGTGTCCTAGAATACAACAATAAATATACTCCACTCTCTTATTCCACCACGGCACAGTATCTATAGAATCGATTTTCGAATGGTACGGTAATAACTGTCTACTTTTTTGACCAAACGATAGATAAGGTCAAGAGCTGCATACTCCATATAAAATTTCATGGTAGGTGCTCAAGTTCCAAAGTTATGTCCAAATTCAAAATTAGCTCATATTGACAATATCAACATGGTCCAGAACACCCTAGATTCCCTCTCGACAACTTACAAACGTGATGATCCGGTGCGGGGCAACACTAACAATCATATTTCACAGAGAGCAGACCGATTCGTTACATTTCGATTTTTATACAAGCACAGCTCTCTGATTATAATGAATATAGTGGCCGTATTCATGAAGTAGACAGTCCCGGCTTTGAATCGTAGGTCAGGCAATGCTTGCCTATTGGTATTTATTTCGGGTTGTGGAGTTTAGATGTAATTTTGTCTGTAACACAATATGCCTTTTCAAATAATATTGTTTAATTAATTTGTTTTTTACTATTATTTCAGGATCAGCGTTAGGTTTTGTAGCAGTGTGTGCATGTGTGCTGTGTTTTGCTCATGCGTTTGCCTCAATTTTGGCTTTCATGCGTACTAAAATTTCTCAACGATGGAAATCAAGTAATAAAACTTCCATGCATCAAACCGCAACTCTGCAATAATTATTGGTTGTATTAAAATTTAGTTATATCGAACGGTTTGACTCAAACACATAAATTTTATGTTCGACTTTGGTTCTTGCGTGTTTGATGCGATTTTCAAAATCCTACGTTTGAGCCTCAGAATACAGAACAAACCAGAATATGCATGCGCACTGAATATAATAAAACCGACCAAGTGCGAGTCGGAGAGTATGCACTAAGGTCAGACCAAGTTTGACGCCCCTGTATGAAGCTGGAACACATTAGTGCAAGTCCGACTCACACTTGACTGGTTTTATTATTTGTTGTTATACTAGTTACCTAGACGTTTGTATGTATTGCCATTATTATTAAGATAAAGCAAAAAACGGCGAATGAAACACGTTTTTTGTGTGGGGTCCCCCTTTAATTTTTAACTTTGTTTTATTTTTATTATTTGTTGCTATAGTATTTCAATTTCAAGTGTCTACCTATTTACTGTTCAAAGATAAAGCCCTGTGATAGGCGGACTGACGGACAGCGGAGCCTTAGTAATAGGGTTGCCGTTGTCACCCTTTGGGTATGGTACCCTTAAAAACGTCGTGTCCAAAAAATACGCGGTTTTCTGCACCCGTACTGGTACTCTATTATAGTGTACTATTTTTAACCTCAATTTGAAAAAAATGGGGATTCTGGTTTATTTTGTATTCCGAGGTTTGAACATATGTCAAGCTCAAAATGTTTGACTCAAACAACACTCAACTTGGCGCAATGTTCGACTAAAACTGTTTGATTGTCTCGGGGGCGTTTCTTACCTACTTATTAGGTCGTTTGTTACAAACCCTTTGACTTGACCGTAATAAGGTTCGATCAATAACCGGTGCGTGCATGACATTTGTACGTGAAATTTAGATTTGTTATACCTATGTATTATTTAATGATGCCATGAATGAAACTAAGTTATAGCATTCAACTTTAGTGATATTTATTATTTAATTTATATTTAAACTATTGCTTACTTATCTATTTTATATTAAGAAATGCCAAATTAATTTATTTTTCACACCCAAAAGCAACGTTCTTTAAAACTGAACATTCAAAAACAAAAATAAAAAGATACGGTAAGAAATATCTTTACATTATTTATTACTCCATAACAATATTTATTTAAGGATTAACTTGATTTAAAAAGTAATAACAATTAAAATATATTGGGTAGATTCCCAAGCTGTGATTACATTATTAACATTTAATCTCAAAGATTATAATATTATCGACATCTGAAAGATATATAATTTGTATACGAAGAATGTATAAATTTTCTGTAAAATAATGACCAAAAAAAATTTATTATAGTTACCCTTACCCTTACTAATAAAGGCTGTAGAAAGTTATGTTTTGTCTCGTTCTATCATTATTTGTGTAACATTTTTGTTAGAAGGAGAAAAACAGTGTATAACATTGTACAGCGTTTATTAGTAGGTAAGTGTGTAACTATACAATGGAGGGGTTGTTTGTGAAACTTAGTTGCTTGATACATTAAAGTAAATATATTGATTGAATTTAGTAAATAAATAAAGTAGAAATTGCAAATAATCCCAGTGTATATATTAAATTATTTTACACCTGGATACTTTGACATATTTGTAATTTTATAGCTACACCTTAAATGAAGGGGTTTGTGACACATCCGCTTGTTATGTTTCATTAAGTTGCGATTATGAAAGAAACGTAAATTATAGCATTAAATATCATTAAAAAACTATTTAATTGTGAAACTCATCTTCACATGAAAATCGTGACATTAGGTATTATCTTTTAAGCAAAGTGTTTTTTACAACAATGGTAATTAATTACGTTTCTTTGCACGCATAATTACGTGACACATTTGGATTACTTAAATTAATGATGCGACTATTGATAAATAAACATAGTTAAAAATCGAATCGATAAAAAAAAATTGCCTTGTTTACCTAAATAGCTCGTTTGTTAGTAAACAAAGCTGGTAAAATGGCTTAATAAATAATAAATTGCGGCCATTTTATTTCTAGCGTCCCTCGGTGGGCTTTAGATAAAAATGTGTATGCTTTTACGTAAAAATAAGAACATTATAAGTATTTAAAACATATAATATACATAATCCCATAATTCATTTGTAATTCCGAGTTAAAAATAAAGAAAATAAGTATTAAATTATTATTCCAATCATTATAATTTGTTCTAAGAAATAATCTATTATAGAATAAAGCCCTTTCAATTTGTGTAGGTACATCACTAAAGTAAAAAGTGTCACAAACCCCCTCATATAATGAATAGAGTATATGTAGCTATAATAATATCAAACTCCTAAAAATACCTAAGTATCAGGGAATTCAGGGACAGGGCAGGGCCATAATGATTGTCAGTAATTGTCACATAAAATCTTATTAATCGGACTATTGCGAGTTATGTCTTGGAACCATTTAAATGCAGTTTTGCTAAGTTACTGCCGTTCGCCAATGTATTATTGTAAAACATAAAATTTAACATATCAAAATTATTTTAAAACATATAGGTATGTATACTTGTTGTTAGAATCGATTGATGGTAAGTATTTTGTCAATTGTAGTTTGAAATGGTAAAGCAAAGAATATCAATCAGGTGTTTATCTCATGAAATTATAAAGCCTGTATTCTCTGTTTACCCCGCCGAGATTCAGGCATAATTAATTAAGAAATCACTTGAAACATTAATTCATGGATAATTAAGTAATATTTATAGAGAGAAGCAATTTAAAAAGTTGTGTTTACATCTAAGAAAAAAGCGCTTATTAATGGACTGGCCATTGTACGACAAACTTGTTTCAGTGGCTGCTCCGAAACTTTTCAGGGAGGCATAGAATGCTCATAGATATATTTAAATGTACACTATATTATAAGAGGTCAGTATTTTATTTTTAAAATCCCTTCGCAAAGACACAGGCTGAAGGAAATGTATTATGTTTCTTTTATACACTTAACTGACGACTGATCCAGCATTTTCTTTTACTATTATTTACTTGAATTGAAATTAAAGTACGGTTTAAAAAGTTATGTGAAATTGAATCTCATTAGAATAACTAATAATAAAATAAATTATACACAAAAGTGATATTGATAAAGTTTAAAGGGTTCAGTAAAAACATAACAATAAACAGAACCATGACACAGAAAATTACTAATTTTAGAAATTTGTTTGTTTTTAATACTTACGCTCACATGACCTTTACTTAGAGTCTGTTTGGAAAGAGAACCGTCTGGACCTGATTAGTATTACCTATATTCACAACGCTAACACAAATCACAAAAATTAAATACGAGACGCAAAGACAATACGAGTTTGACATTATTAAATTGTTAAATTTTATTTAGCCACGACTGTTCTCTTTCCGAACAGCTCAATAATTATACAATGAGTTGCAAGCAGTTCTTTATCTGGAATTAAGGTAGGTTTACTTTAGACCGCTCTACTGCTAATCGTCTCTACTTTGCATAAAGGCTGTTGCATTTTGATTGTGAAATGTTCCTAGTTAGTGTTTATTATTTTTAATAAATAAAATTATTTATGTAAGTACATATACATTTGTTTTGATTTGATATTGTAACCAATTACAAAACCTAACTAACATATATGTAAATCTGCAACAACTGTTAGAGTATGTTGGTATCGATTTGTGTCGCGAGACAGGGCTCTAGAAAGAAAGTCTTCACGGGTTGCCTTACAGCTCCCGGGAACCATTGCTGGCCCCAGGGTATACCCAAGTCTTCCTCACTTAGCCGAAGATTTTTTGAGGCTATACAAACGAGTGGCCAGCTCTGTTGAGAACCGTTGCCGGCCCCAGGGTACCCAGCGGAAGACAAAGTCTTCCTCACTTGTAGCCGAAGATTTTTTGAGGCTATAATTATACAAACGAGTGGCCTGCTCTGTTGAGGTATGTAGATTGAGAGCCTCCTTGTTTGGTTTGTCGGATAATGAACATATATTTTTTATTATAAATAAAATTGGTACATAATCAGATGTGGGGATCGAACCCGCGACTGTTGTGAGCGTTTTACCCACTCGACCACCGACGCCCCTTTTTAGTTTAGTCTTAATACTCAAAGGTAGGTACAGACATTTGCATTCTGCAGAATATTACAGACATTGTAACTGATAACTAGGTAAGTAATAAGACTTATACATCCGTACTTCTAAAGGAAAGCTCGGGAAATTAAAAAAAAATTTACACTATACAGTAAGCAAAAGCAAAAGTTGGACAGCGGGAGTTACTAAACTCGAGTACGAAATGAATACATCAGAAGCTCTATCAAAGTTGCTCCCATTGCAGAAAACATGGCCGAGAGCCGCATGAGATGGTTGGGACATATCATGAGGCGGGACGAAGAGTAAAGGCTTTGGCCGTTCCAGAAAGAAGGAAGGGCAGGGGTGGCCGCTTACCACGTGGTGGACAACCGTTACCAAGGATTTGGAAAGGGCACAGCTGAACGCGCAGTCATCCCAGGACAGGGAATAGGTACTGACGCCTGCATACGAGGAGGGCCGGCCGACCCCAAATAAAATGGGAAAAGGCAGAGAAGAAGAAAAGTTGTTTACAAATCTAGACGAGGATACATCAACATAAAGTTTCTATCATAAAATATAAAATATTGTTCGTCTTCCGCTATAATAGGAAGTTTATCTATACTAATATTATAAATAGGTAAAGTTTGTGAGGTTGTATCTCTGGATTTACTGTACCGATTTTGAAAAATATTTTACCAATAGAAAGCCGATATCCCTAAGTGACATAGGCTATATTTTATTTTGTTAGAAAATATCCACAGGCGAAGCCGGGGGCGGAAGGCTAGTATAGGCAGGCGCAGTTCTCAAGCACGTACCTACACAAGGTGTTAACAAAAATATCTTCTGAAATGATGATGTCATATGAAGTTTAGTTTATTAAGGTAGGTATAAGTAGGTATAATTAAAAAATGGAAAATAAATAAATTATGTGGTTATTATAAATCTCAAAGGTTAGGTTGTAACTATATCGTGCTTGCCCTGAATTTAATAAATAGTTAGAAACTATGAACCATTAAGGTATTAGATGCAAATATTTAGCCTCATTTAACTACGGCCTTCGTCTAAATACTACATGATAGCTCACCGATTAACACTCGTGTTACTCTGCCTCATACAGTTTAGGATCGGCGCACGCGCAAGTCGTGCGGTGTGGCGGCAGTGTTTAAAGTTATTTATTTATTTATTATTTACAAATTCCATTTCTTCACATGAAAATGTAAGTTTACGTAAACAATTCATTCTATTGTTATGTGTGTTATAGTTTTATTTTTATTAAAAAAGGTTCTGCGATCACCTGATATTTGCTTAAATAGCGATAATATTTATACAAAATAATTGGTTCACTTATTAGTCAAATATTAGTAAAATAAAAAAAAATAGTGGAAAATAGTAGTTTTTCTTAAAATACAATTTATAATTAAATTACAATATAGTTAAATAAAAGCGATAAGTGAGAAGCAAACACCCTATAAAAACATTTGTATGATAAATATGCAATATATGCATTGGGCGTGACGTATGAATGGATAAAACCATCATAATAGGAAATTAAGAATTTTGTTTATAATTTGATGATTTGAATATTTATTGATGAATGATTAGTTAGTTGAATAATTCAATATTGCACCCTTTTATTTAAAAAAAATAGGGGTGTTGACAGTAAAATAAAATAAATACATGATAATATTTTTTATATAGTCTAGTAGCTTTCCGCCCCGGTTTCGCCCGTGGAGACCGTACTAACTTTAATTCCCTATTATATCCCCTATAAAAAATTAGCCTTGGGTTCTAGTTTTCTCCATATCAAATTTCATCAAAATCGGTTTAATGGTTTAGCCATGAAAACGTAACCGACAGACTGACAGACAGACAGAGTTACTATCGCATTTATAATATTAGTATTGATATAGAAAAATGTATAGGTGTTTACTTATTTGTTTATCTAAATGAAAAATCCTAAATTCATGTCACGTGACCGCAAACGGGAAGTGACGTCACTTCATGGAAATAAATTTGACTACTAACTATATTATAATTAACTATCTGTTAATCTGTGACTGACTAAGTTATTTTATTTAGTCTGTGACCATCATGTTGTTGTTTGCATGAATGTGACGTCACGGTAATTTCAAAAATTAAAAACGTGATTTTTTTTTAAATGAAAATACAAATATAAAATTGTCCACACCACTATTCCTTGTTTGCCCACGACTGATCACTTTCCACGCATCTCTAGCTATGCAGTTGTACCACTATACTATTAAATGACATTGTACCTAATTGCATGCGGACGGTAAAAATATTTTATGACCGCTCGAAATATTTTAAACAAATAACACGGAAAGCATAAATATTTAATATTAATTACATGTAATTTGCTTTCACTATTGAACTTCATGTATATATCTAGTTTAATATTCAGTACTAATACATCTATCGCGTTAGTAAACGTAATAATTAAATCTATCTATCATAACGCCTTTCATCCTAATAGGGGTAGGCAGAGACAATCGAATGCCATTTGTTATGATCCCGGCGATTGTGTGTACTTTTAATATTTCCATCGATCAATACATTTTTATATGTTATATAAAAGTACACCTAGGTCGTCCTCTACCAGCATTTCCTTTCACTTTAGCCATATAAACCTTTTTAGTCAATATTTCATCCTTCTTTCTTTCAACGTGTCCAAATATATACATATATCAATAAATGTATATGCTGTTAAGTGTATTGTTTTGACGAAAGGTATAAGGCTAAAGGCTATCCTGCCCATGAACCAGAGGGTAACTGGGTCCTGAGTTTAATTTCACTGGAATGGCGACAGTTAGGTTTATTGAAATTGAAATGTGTTTAAATAAGTTATCTCAAATTATGCTATTCGATTTCGCAACGAAATATAATTTACAATTTTAGGATTTAAATTTAAAATTCAAGTCAAAAATAAGTACCCTGATCTGGGTTCGAAACCCAAATCAAGTTTAATATTTCTATCAAAGAATGAGGTTAAGTACATGGATGTTATCAGTCTATGATGTCGTTGTCTTGCATTCTTCTAAAGAAATATTTCACAAATACACTTGTTATTGTGTCAATATTCTAAAGTTCGCCTCGCGACAGAGTTCCCTTCGTTAATTTGGTAAAAATGATTATTACTTACTCAGCAAAGGAGAGACGATGCTGCAGGTTAGGAGATTAAAATAAAAGTGGATTGGAAGTTAATTCAAATTTCACAAACCATGATTGCCAGATGAAAAAATACAGTCTTAAAAGTGTACAAAGTACAGTGAGTGAGTTAATGTTTTGATCGTAAAGCTGTAAATCCTAATCCTAACAAATAAATAAATATATATTTATTTATTTTTTAATGCGAAAGTTTAGGCTACTTTTTATTCCGGAAATACAAAAAAAACCACAGGCGAAGCTGGGCAAAAATCTTAATCTTAAAAGTAATTTTATAAATAAAAATTGAATGCTGTTCGTTGGTAAGCGCATTATTGAGTACGGCTTGGCTTTGGGTTTGACTAATTCTTTTTTAAATGTTCGTAATAGTCCGAATCATGTTTTCAGGGAAATAATTTTTTTTTGGAAAAACCGAAAGTGCTTATTTGTATGAACTCAAGACCATGCATTCGATTGTATCTGCCTAACCCCTCTTGGGATAAAAGGCGTGATGATAGATAGATAAATACTAATAAATAGATAGATTAATACATACAGAAATACGCTGATTACTACTATCTGTGTTTTTTTTACTTGTCTATGTCATTTTATTGTAATTTTTTTGTAGGAGATGACAGTTAATATGGGCGAAGTTTAGTAATAGTCATAATTGCGAATTCAGTGATAGGTACGACGAAGGGAACTGTGTCGTGAAATGTACTACATTCCAGAAGTCACAAAATGAATTCCTATTTGGAACCCTAAGATCATAAATGAGGGAATTTAGCAAGGTATAACCAAGGAGTGGTATAACTTACAAAAAAGATACCTAACCGCAAAGTTATGTGAATTCATTCAGTAAATTTAAATAGGTAAACACGCTGACGTTTGTTCATTCAATAAATAAACACGTGTTTAAACATCGCTAATGTGTAAATAGGATTTCGCAATTGCGTTATGTTTTCATTAATAATAATTTAAAGAAGGAATGATTTTCTAATTCATAAAATTAAAATATTATTAGATACTAAGTTTCCGCCCCGGTTACGCCCGTAGAGCCCATATTAACTTTCATCCCCTAGTTCATACAAAAATCCCATAGAAAAAAAATCCCCAATTTTCCAGTATTAAAAGCAACTTTTCCAATTTTTATTTTCCTAAAAAATCTTATTCAAACTATTACGAACGGTAAATCAAATCAGTCAACCTTGACGGTGTATTTCTTGATTTTTTGTAAATTTTGTATAATTTGAATATATGTATCCGAATTTCACAGAGGTAAGTAATATTTAAATAACATATCTATATAAAAACCTTAAAATAATATCTAAAAATTAAATATAACTAAGTAAACCAGGTCCGCGTGGAATTGTGGCAAGAATACTAGCTAGTATATAATAGCTGCATTTCCTGCTAAATCGCGTTGCGAAGAAGGAGCCAGCACTCTCGTCACCAGAGGAGATGATCAGTCGTGGGGATATGTCTTTAATATTTTTTTTTACATATAGGTAATTGAAATTTAAAAAAAATAGCAATTGAGTTTAATACTCATGCACCATATCAAAACCAAGATATTGCCATATTATTAATATTTTTGTTGCTTACTCTACCATTATATTGCTTCCTAAACCTAGAGGACAACCGTCACTTAATTACCCTAAAATCCATGATATGATAATTATTTACGTCATAATAGTTTCCTTTAAACGCATCGCTTGCATCTCCACATCCTTCTCAACAGGATAATATGCTGATAGAATATTAATTAATGATTTCTACGGCCTTAGAGCAATTTACCTTATTATCATCATCTGTAATTATCGATCAAGATTAATTGTTCCGTTTTGAGAATAAAGATGTATAAAATTATCATAAGAGTAACTAGCGTAATTGGTAGAGCAAATGGACTTGCAATCGAGGGACCGTTGCACCAATTTTATGCTTTAATAGATTTAATAGTGCTAAGGAGGGCACGCGCTTCTTCAAAAATAACAGATTCTTACATAAGAATTGACACATCTAGGTCCATTACGCGTAATGGACAACTTGCAAAAAGTGGACACTGTGTCCCTGGCCACACATGGTATAAAGGTCGTAATGATATGTTAGTTTGTTTTTATATATTATTCGCAATTTAACCCGATTTCAGCTTCAACTTGGAAATAGGACACATATTTTATCAGGGTTGAACAATTTTATAAGGCATCCATAAAAGCTTTGATATTTTAAATTAATATTAAAAATTTAAATTTTCTACAACAATTAAATAGTTGCATATTTTCTATACCTACTGAAAATAAGG
Organism: Nemapogon koenigi; assembly: GCA_963924495.1. Classification (NCBI taxonomy): domain Eukaryota; kingdom Metazoa; phylum Arthropoda; class Insecta; order Lepidoptera; family Tineidae; genus Nemapogon; species Nemapogon koenigi. Next base: position 4,005,722 of record OZ004630.1, on the reverse strand, counting down.
CAATATATGTTATTTTTGAAAATTATAGTTTATGCCTTTTACTTAATTTTACCCAAATGAATTTGACGAGTGTATTTAAGTTTTTTAATATGGTTTTATAAAGTGTGGACCTTAAACTAACACACCACAACGTCTAACTGGTATCAGTTATAATAATTATCTTATCAAGATTGTTGATAATCATAAGGATAGGAGTGATTTTTTTTTTAATAATTGAGGTTCCTATTTAAATAATCACTTCAACAATTGTTACAGAAACTCATAGAGTCGGAGGAAAACCAAAATGTGCACAGGATACTTTAAAACTTAACTCTTCAATCACAAGCCAAAATTTTAATCTCTTCTACATAAAAAACCCGGCAAACTACCAAAAATGAAAGAAATATTGAAGAAATGGAGCAATGGCAAGCAAATGGGATGTTGCACACCAAAAGTACCCGCTACAATAGATTTATTTGGTCGCACCTGCTGTTGGTGCAATCCCATAGTATTTCGATTGGCAATATTTTTCTGGGCAGCAGCAACTATAGCATGGTCTATGGCCACATTCTGGTCAAGTCTGGACTTATGGATGCTCTATATGACTCATTGGGGATTACTACTGATATTATTTGAGTCATTCTTTGGAGTTTTAGTGTCTTGTGGTGCATATAGTCAGAAAAGTTGTGGTAAGTTGATTTTTATTCATAACCATTTTACAACAAACCACACTTAGAGGCTTCTCCATCGAAATATACCTCAACAGAACTAGTCACTCGTTGGTATATCCTCACAATTACCATCGGCTAAAAGAGGAAGACTTAGTCCGATAACAAGGTTCCAGGAGCCGTAAGGTAACCTGTGAATAAAAACGGTACGTGTTACCTGCGCAGGCTACCTAACGAGTGGCTAATTATTAAAGTATTGAAATGCAAGGGGCCTCTTAGTACGGTTTGTCCGATAAAGTAGGTACATACAATTTTTAGATTTTAGGCCAATGGTAGGGGGCACTTAATTCGGGCTCCGATTTTGTCATCCCAAAATCAGATTATCTTATATGCGAAATAATGACCTTAAGGCGACGTATCACAGCGCAACGAACTTTTTTTTACACTCGACTTATTTTGTCCATATCTCTTTAGAAATATATGAGCAAGATGGACTACTATTAAAATCGATAAGATAACCCAGGATAAGATAAGATAGACCAAGATTCATGTACCAGAAACATGAGAAAGTACGATTTCTCAACAAAACCTGTCTTGCGACACTACACAAAACTGAATTCAGAAATTCAAGTATTGTACAAAATAGTAATATTGATTGTATTGAAATAGCAAGTTACAGTTAATTAAATAAAGGATAAATAAAGGATGTGAAATTATTTTTACTCGATATGTAAAAAAATATACATTAGTAAAGTACCTACGAAGTAAGAAAGAACTTGAGTCTCAAAGTCGGTTGTATATATTTAGTATAGATAATTTAATAAACTTTAAGGATCCATAAACTGAAACTTGCTATTTTTAATAAGTTTTGTACAATACTTAAACTGTTGAAGTCCGTTTTTGTATAGTACGATTATTTATGCGTAACCGCTAGTATAAAATTTATCCTTACTCCCTATGTTAAAATCTATGAATGTGTACTTAGCATGCTCATAAAAACGTGTAAAAACAACATTTAACAATCGCATTATTTCAACTAAATATTTCGCGTTCGTGAGAATGTTGCGTTGTTAGGGCTATTTCACACAATGACTCCGAAGTTCCGCTGGCATATTCAACTGTGACAGATTTTAACGGATTACGGAACGCGAACAGTATTGTTCTTCGGCTTGAGTCAAGCGTGAGATATTAAATTTCGCAAAATTTCGTGATTGCGAGATGTAGGTATTTTTGTATATATACTTTAAAAACAATGTACATTTTATTTAAGGTAATAAATCTTATACCTATACATAAAAGTTTGTTATAAACTATGTACTTACTTATTATATTATTATTTATTTATTTATTTAAGTATTTAACTAACGGGTTCGATCCCGGATCCCGGCCATGTACCAATGGGTTTTTTAATTAAAAACTTATGTACACCTACATAATCCGACAAACCACACGTAGAGGCTTTTCCATCTAAATATATCTCAACAGAACTAGCAACTCGTTTTTTTCTTTTTTCACGGGTACCCAGCGGAAGACCAAGTCTCCCTCGTTTAGCCATTGTATTTGTGAGGCTATACCTAACAAGTGGCTAGTTCTGTTGAGGTATATTTAGATGGAAAAGCCTCTAAGTGTCGGATTATGTACATATTTTTTAAATTAAAAACCCCCAATGTACATGGCCGGGATCCGAAATCGAACCCGGGGTCTGCCTAGTTAATACCAGACATCTTAACCACTCGGCCACCGACGCACGATGGTTCACTATCTAAATGTAGACATTGTAACCAGTGTCTTTGACCACATTGCCAGGCATGTTGATAACATTTCTTGTTGCTAATTCTATGGATAAAGTCGTTCTCACGCACTCTGAACCAATATAGATAAAACAAGTTTAATTTGTGACACGCGTGACCTTCTGTAGAACGTGAGTTGACATTATGATGTTGCAAGTCGTCTTATTGTTCTATAACAAATTTATTGTCATAATGACAGATGTTTCTGCATTATGCAATCTACCTGCATCTATAATCTAATTCACTTACACGAGAACGAGATGTTATTTTCCTCTATATTGCCGTATCATTAATTACAATGTACATAATTATACATAATTACACTTTTAATACTTATTCTAAAGAAATATAATAAGAAACAATATTTAGTGATTGTCCATCTTTCTGAACAGTTTTATTTGAATGACATTTTGAAAAAGTTGGGCCTCTTCATTAAAGTGCAGGTGCAATGTTCTTATAATTATTAATTACTCTAACTAACAGTACGCTTTTTTATGCTTCATCTTATGGAATTCGTACTCTTGTATGTTCAACTCAACTAGAATAATGTAGCTCATAACAAAAAAATAATTTGTTTCGTGTTTTTACTTCTACATCACACTCTCTTTATAGATATAAATGTTTAATTATCTGCCATTCTGCGAAGTATTTAAAAATTGTTGTAACTCTTTCTTGGTTATTTCGACTCTCAAACACTCAAACTTCTCGAGACATCCTCAACAATTTCAATTAATAATAACACTCAAAATTTACTGAATGTCACTAAATAACTTGTGCCATTTTGTAAAAACGTATTCACTTCTATTGTTACACTTCTGGAGGTCTTCCCCTTCTAAAATGTATTTTTAATGTCAATAGGCAAATTTACTGACCACTTAACGCCTCGTGCCCATGAAATATCCTCAACGATGTAGGTATACAAAACTAGAGTTTGTATTTGGAAGTCAGAACCTTGGCTAAGTACCTGCTTAAACCTCCTATGTTTTAGGTCCTACTTGTTTGTTTATTGTATACAGCTTAGAATAACAATATTTGTTAACACGTATTCAGACCATTGTCAGCCTTTATTAACTCCACGACTGATTAGATAACTTAATACATTAAAATAGTAATTTTTCCAAATGCAAGCGAAGCCGAAATTAAAAGTGAGCTAGACAGCTGAAAAAAAACTAGCATAGCTAAAGTTTCTATACAAATAATTGGCCAAGTTGCGATTACGACTCTCTCAGAACTTTAAACTATAAGAAAAGCCCTATATTCCCTCTTTTTTCAAAATTTTAGACTCAGTAGTTTCTTTAATATAATTTAAACTATGCATTTTAAAATTATAAAAAAAAATTGTATTCCTTATAACGACATTTGATATGTCACATGCATAAAGCACTTGAAAAAAACATTTTTACGCTTTAACCCAAAATTGAAATTCGATTATTTACGCTATATATACGTCAGTAACTGTAGGTCATGTAACTCTATATATGTACCAAGTTTCAACATTTTCCGTCCAGTAGATTCTGAAAAAATAAACTGTTACAGACGGACAGACAGACAGATACATGAGTGATCTTATAAATAATGGTTTCCGTTTTTTTCCTCGGAGATGTTCGAAACCTTAAAAATCATTCAAATCCTATCAAAGTTACGACGTAATTTAAGTCGAACACAAAATAGTAAAAACAATTATTTCACGCTTTACCTAAGGGATGCTATTATGGGGTTAAATTTGTTACATTGCCAAACTCCAGAATACCTTGTAAATCTTGCATCTAGAATTATGTTCTAGAATACCTTATAAAGGCAGGCAAATATTTGATCCAGTGATACCAAATAAAATAAATATTTGAATATGTAACCTCAGCAAACATTTATTTGTAAGATTGACATGGTTACACTCGCACATATAAAATGGTTGTTAAAGAGGTACGAGGATATCATGTAGGTACAAAACTCACGCAAAAACTTATATTTTTTGACGATCCTTCCATACCTATTTCAGTAGATTTCGTCCAAATACAGATACATCATATCGTAATGTTTACTAAATCATATTTTTTTACTTTTACAGAAGATGCAAGTACGTCTACTAAACTTCCGTTGTACGTAACAATATATTGGACATTATATAATACGGCAATTCCAGTAGCTTTTCTTATCACAGTTTTCTATTGGGTTGTCCTAAAGGGATGTAAGTATGATTTCATAACATATTTTATTATATATATAACATATAGGCTGCATCTGTAAAAAAAGCCTTTGCCTTTATTTAAAGGTTACATAGACCTTTGCCTTTTCCTCGGAAAGAATACTACAAAAAAAATCAAATCAAACTTTTTTTTTATTGACCAGTAAAAGAAGGTTTTATATCAATGTTGTTTTATTTATTTCAGCGACGGTTGGTACGCGATATGATCCAGATCCTGCATTGGATATGTTTCTACACACTATTAATTCCGTGGTCATGGCAGTAGAATTATTAATTTCTGCTCATCCTAGCAGACTGATTCACATATATCAACCTCTGTTCTTTGGTGGTTTCTATGTCACATTTGGATGTATTTATTACTTTGCTGGAGGTGTTGATCCGTAAGTATTTATAGTAAAAATAAAAAATAAGAAATGTACGAAATTAAATAGGTTATGCAGCTAATTAAAAACATTTGAGAGAAAACCCGTTTGAATTATTTCTGACGCAAAATGATGATGCTGTCCAGTGTAATAACAAAAATAGCAGTCGTTTTTTAAATTTAGAATCATTTCAAACTGTAAATGTTTATCTTATCTATTGATGTTCTAAACATAGCCTTGTGTTTTGGTTTGTTTGGCCTCTAACTCTAAACTCGTCATAGGTTTAATCCATCCTGCATACGTGGCACCTATTTTATGCCTAAAACTATGAAATCGCAATTTATTGGAACACTAGCTTTTCGGCCCCATTGATATTTTAGAACAAAATAAAATATAGCCTATATACTCAAGGATATCGTAGCTTTCTATTCGTCAAAGAACTTTTAGAATCGGTTTAGTAGTTTGAGAGATTATCCCTACATCCAAACTTTACCTCTTTATAATATTAGTGTAGATTTATCAAAGTTTATAAACCAATCCCTGACCTAAGCCACTGACCGCAACTGTGCCCTCGTGGAAGTACCTTGTCGTTTTTTCGGGATTTAATCTATCTGTTCATAATATATAATATATACACCAAAATACCGCGTGATTAAATAAAGTCAGGGTGGAAGTATTTCCTAAGGTATATAGTAAAGCTGGTGTCAGCACTTCTTCTGAGAATAATGATAGGCCAGCCACCCGTACTGTTCCATGTCTCAAGGTCGTGTTTGGTGCGTCTGTGCATACGTCCGTTAGAACTTTAATAAAACAAATTGTTATATAATTTATATTTTGTTATGTCCTTTATACCATAAATCTTAATGGCTGTGAATACTAATCGAGACCTCGTGCGTGAGAATCTCTAAAGAAGAATTCAAGGGAAAATTGTAAGGTTAAATAAAACATAATTTAACCTCTATCGCTTCAAACGCACGATTTTTTAATAAAGTTTTCCAGTATACTTTAATCACAGTATAAAGATAAAACAGTAGGAAAATGACCTTGATAACTTGGTGATGTCCTACCGTAAAAACACAAAGAAAAACTTTATTAAGGGGCGGTGGTCAAGGTCATCTCATAACTGTCAAAAATATGGCCAATCTCCGGGTTAGTTTATTCACACAGTTGATAGTTCTAAATAGCCAAAATTTCCAAAACGCAAAAGCAATGCTCGTTTTGGAAACTATATGGCTATTTAGAACGCTAATAAAATAAAATAAAAATAAAAAAATAAAATAAAAAAGCCTTTAATTTTCTTACATAATGTTTTTTAAAAAAAAATAGTGTTAGTAGATTTTAGTTTATTTAAGTGTTAAATTATCATCTAATCATAGTTTTATTATACAGTATTTTTGTATACATTTTTATTTTTAGTGTAATTGTTAATTGTAAGAAACCCCTCTACAGGTAAAGGATGATTTAGAACGCTAAATAGTAAAAATATGGCTCAATCCAATTTTAAATAATAACTATCAACTGTGTGGTAAGGAAAGGTTGTATAAATAAACTCACCTTTCCAGGATTAACTGAGATTTGCCATATTTTTGACAGATACAAGATGACTGAGAGCAACGATCGTAGTCACCCAATTTAGGTATTTTACTAGGTATTTATCTCCTTCTATTTCTTGACATTCATTGTTTTACGGACTTTACAGTGTTATTATGGAATCATATCAAGTCCTTCTTTCAGGACGCTCGCTACCTTACTGTCTCTGTTAGACCAATTTCCACTAGTTATCCATGACCCAAAATGAAATCTGCATTTTATTTAATAAATACATATTTTCAATGCAATTACCACCCGAAATTCTAACAGCGACTAAGGACAACCACGATTCGTCATTAAATTATCATAGATAGCTTTCCGCCCTGGCTTCGCCCGTGGAAATTTTTGAAATGTAATATAAGAATTTATCCTGAAAGATTTCCGGTATGAAAATTTCGTCACTATTTGGCCTTTTGAAAATCAATTCGATCCGTTGCTCACACTTTCGCATTTGTAATATTAGTTAGGATTAGTTGAAATCCCTGTTTAGAGGTCCTGAAACCTTCAGACAAGCTTCGGACGAGGGTTTCAAGAGTACCTACTGGACACTTGAACCTCATGAAGTCTCTATCATCTAGCTCATAGTTTGTTTGTTTGTTTGTCTTTGTAAGAAGTAAATTCGAAACTGTATCAATTTGAGATATTATTTCACTGTTAAAAAACTATAATGTATAGATATATAATACCTACTTTATTTAATTATTTTACTATAAGAAAATTAAAGTTTCGTGTATATTTTGTAACTAAAACAAAGAGGGTTGTTATTTTTTTTATTTAAAGTGCATGCGAAACTGGGGCTATGTTTACTATTTTCCAAAAACAACAACAAAAATATAGATTTTCCAAAAATATAAAATTAGATAAATCTGCAATGTATGCAGTATGCAAATGTAAGAATGTTATTTCACGGTCAGTTATACCGCGGTGTTATTGTACGACAACTTGAAGACGAATAGACGAGTCAAGGTTCCGCAGGGAGGTCAAGTTTAAATATTTTAACACGATTTTTTCCTTTCATTTTCATTGTAACAAGACAATAACTTTGTTTCTTTGTTTTTTCTCATCTTTCTTTCTTATTAGTAACTGAATACAGCCCACGACTTCGTTTATATTAATTCAATATTACTCCCCAATACTTTTTATTTAAGATGTTCATTACGTTTGAATTGTATATATGTATATGTAAATTGCGCGCCAGTCCTCTTGTCACCATCTAACTAAGAGATGATCATTCGAGGGGATAAATCTTTAATAAACTTTTTGGCATTTGAACCCCACGGACCTAGAGTTTCTACACCAAACGGCACAAAGTAGTTTCCAATAATTTAACTATATTTGCGCCGTTTGTTAGACTCTACGATTTCCGCCGCAGCTCCCGCTTTGAATGCTGTTTCCCTGAGATGAGACGGGGCTAATGTGTCCGACCCAGGGAATCAGAGTCATTCCATTGGGTCTCTTGTCGTCTTCCCGGATATACCCGTTGGCTCTAGGAGAGCAGGGAGGTCTATTGACGCAAGATCCCTTTTGATGGTATCTGGGAGCTGTGGCGAAAGAGCCTGCCTGCACTTTTTACGCAGGAAAGTCCGTGAGATCCAAATTGATCAACCTCTTTTCCACACGGACATCTATGTTCGCAACATACTGGTGCTCCTAAACTTAGGCCTATACTAATGTAACCAGTGTGGCCAGATTCCTTCTTTTAATATTTGATAAGAAACATTAGCTACAACTTGCTTTTTTAATAGTTTCTGTATGATACTCAACTCATACAGCCGAAGTCCGTTTCATGTATTATCGCAAGACATGTTTTGTTAAGAAATCGTACTTTCTCATGTTTCTGGTAAGAGAGTCTGGTCTATCTTATCTTATCCTTGATTACCTTGTCGATTTTAATAGCATTCCATCTCGCTTACGCAAACACCATGAAAACTCCCTGGGGCTACTTTTTCCCCCGACTTTATTCACTTGTAGCTCCTAAACATGATTGGTCCATGTGTAATACGTTTACGAACCTTCCCGTGAAAACCGCAAGAAAATACGTTCAGTAGTTTTTGAGTGAAAAGATCACAGACGACGACGACGATAAAAATAAACAAAACAAAACAACACACACACACCTTCACGGCCTTGCGGTGTGTCCAGAGTCACCAGTAACAGTGTCCACTTTTTGCCAGTTGTCCATATTGAACAAAACACTTGGCAAGCCTTTTGCTGCACTTAATGGACCTAGATGTGTCATATAGCTATTATTTTTAGAAGAATTGCCCTCCGAAGCACGAGGAGTCAATTAAAGCGCATATTCTTAAAGATGGTACCTACCATTTTTGGAACGAATGGGAATTGAACCCGGGACCTTTCGCTCGCTATCGACTCCTTTAAGTCGATTATCACTTTATTAGAACTCAGCTTTACCCGAAACTTTAGGTTTCTCAATAATAAAACTTTAAAGCTCGAGTATGACTTCATTATATTTACTGCAACAAAATTGAATTTTGCAACTATTCACTAACACAGCATACCATACTTCGACAGTAATTGTTGGTTTGTGCAGATTGAAATAAAAGGTTGAATTTGAGTTGAGTTGAATCTAAACTGCTCAGCTGAAATATTATTTAGATCAAAATGTTTGTCTATTTCTATTCTTTCTTATTCATTATTATATGTTTGTTTTAGCTAGGTTACTACATTGCATGGTTTTAATAAAATGTGTTCTTTTATTTGGAGGTACGAAGCCCTCAAATACTTCAAAGTAACAATTATAATTGCCTTTAAAAAAAGTGTACCGACTTCAAAAATTATGCACTGAAAAGTGTGCTTTCCGAAAGCAAATGCACAAGTCACTATAAAAAAATCCAAATCGCTTCAAGTGTGCCTATAAAATTTGAAGAGTTCTAGATTTCTCCAAGATCCCATCATCAGATCCTGACCTGATGACCGTGGTGGTACCTGAGAAGTATACCCTTTCAAACAAAAAAAAATCCAAATTGGTCCAAGCGTCTTCAAGTAATCGGGGAACATACATAAAAAACATAAAAGATTCCGACGAATTGAGAAACTCGTCCTTCTTTTGAAGTTCGGTTGAAAATAACAAAAATACCCAAAAACAATTTATCAAACTCTGTATATTTACATATTTTATATTCCACAACTCCACACCATTGTTGCAAATATCCAGTACACCATAAAGTTACCTGCGAAACACTCAAAGTTATCTCCATAAAGATCTTATGAAAATCGGCCTTGACTCGTGGCTTTTACTCTCAGTATTCAATCAAGTTTATCATCACACAATAGTGTACGTGCTGCAAGTTAAGCAACATATAGGTTTGGGGCTCATCAGTAACAATCACCCACATATCGATACTAATCTTATTACGAAGTACCTATGTTGTAAGAAGCTTTATTGAAATGTCATTCATTGAGGTGTTAATGAAGTAGAATTGAAATAATTTAACAATTTCCTAATATAATTTCAAAACAAAAATAAGCTCATTAAAAATGCTGCAAGTAAATTAAAATGGACATTTTGAAGCTAACTATATATTATAGCTCTTACTAAATGGGATATGAAGTATGCGAAGTATGCGGAGAGAAGGGTGTGAATTTAGAATAAAGATTATTGATTGGTCAGTCAGTACATTTGGAATTTTGAATTTTGGCGGCAAGAAGAGTATAGCGTAGTATTAGCGCGAACTATATTCTTTTCAATATAAAAAAATCCTAATTAATTTTCACTCATTTTAGGATTTTGGGTTAATAAAAGACGTAGGGGATGAGTCGGTAGGGAGGGTATTGATCCTGAAAATTCCTAAACTGTATTAAAATGTCTGCAACTACTTAGGTAATGTAAACTAGGCATAGTTTTTTCCCGATCACTCTGATGAAAACCAATTTTATTTATTTTCTTTTTTTTCAGATGGGGCAACGTTTACATCTACCCAGTAATAGATTGGTCACGACCTGAACAAACGTTGGTTGTAGTAGCTTTAACAGGACTTTATTTGGGACTTATGCATCTGGTAGTGGTACTAGTGGCCACAATCCGTGATACACTCTCAAATATTTGTTGCCCGCTATCCGAAATATTCTGCAAAGTTGAATATTTTAAATGCTGTCCATGATCTATATCACTAATGATGCGCTTTTATGTAGAAGTTTCGACAACGCATGCCTTTTTTTAGCTATATTAGGATGAGTTGCCACTATAGATCTATCTATTGTAAAGACTGGAATAAACTTTTTAAAGTTTAACCAAAGATGTTGGGTCGATGTTAGAACAAACAAGAAAATCTTTTTATATTTTTACCACATGATACATTGTCATTGCTGTAATTTATGAAAACTACTTAGGTAAGGTATGAATTAGAATCTACCCCAGTCACGTGACCGGAATGTAATCGATGTAGTAGTAATTAAGTACAATATATGATATCACACGATAATGAATTTTTTCCATTACATTCATTCATTATCATCAGTCACATATTGTTTGTGTAATGTGTTAAGGTTGTTGCCAATATGAGTAGGTAAGGGCCTGTTTCATATACAGAGTAAATATTTCATTTAATATAAGCCAAGATAGGGAAATAAATATTTCATTTTATATGAAAAAACTAAAAGTCAAAGTTCTGCCGCTCTAAATTTTTCAATCAAGAGTAGTTAGTAGGTAGTTAATTACTTTAAATCCATCCATTCAAAAAACATGGATTTGTTTTTTTAATAAAAGTATCTATATTTATTTTTAAACAAAAACAGCAAGCTAGATAAGAATTTTCCCATACTGTCCCATGTTAAATAAAAGATCTGTCTTATTTAAATGTTAGTTATAATTAGTTTAATTTAGGTACTTACTATGATATCTAATGACTATTTGCAATTTTTATAAATTTTATTATTCTAAATTTCACTTAACCCCATTTCACTAGGGGGTAAATTTGAAAAGCATATTGTGATACTAGCTTAATATTCGACTTTATTCAATATCATCTATGTTCCAGTTTATATTTTAAAGGAAGTGTTCACTACTTATATACACTGACGAGCAATATAAAAAAGTCACTTGTAAAAAAGCAATATATAATTTGTTTTTACATTGTTTAGCACATTTAATTAAATTTGTTTTGTTTTCACTGGGTGTTTTTTAACCGTTATTAAATACACTTGAATGTTGCTTTTTACTTCAAAAAGCTATCTGGCGTGGTTTCGGTAATATTTCATGGTAAGTTAGTGGCTTTTTTATATTGCTCGTCAGTCTATAATTAACTTTACTAAATTCACTATTTAAGTTACATTAAATACCACTTATTAATTTTTTGTTTTATATTTTGTTGTCCACTCTTATTACTTATTTCGTCAATTGATATATAAACTGAATCTTTTGACATTCGCTACACAGTACAGTACCTATTTTCGTAAAAAGAGGACCCAGGAACCTAATTTGTACTGCGCACCGAATGTCAAAAAGCTCAACTTATTTGACGGTGGCTGAAATACAGGTGTCGCTGTCCCTAGAGAGATGAAAGTATATCTATACTGTAATATAGGTACCTAATAAAAGCCTAAAACACTTTTTACTGATATTGATACATAATCACTAGGCGTTAATATTACAAAAAAAATGTAGAATTAAACTTTTCATTTTCATAAATAAGGTTTTTTATAAGGTTTTGTTGTCCTTATAAAGTTACCATGTGTAATAAAACGGAAATTAAAAAAAAAACTTTAATGAATAAAAGTTAAAGGATTTATAGGTAAATGTGTATGAAACCACGAATGAAATAGAAATTTTGAAATCTGAAATATCTACAACGCCTCATAAACGTTTTTAAAATGTTAACGTTAAAACTAAGACGTTGGGTTATTTTTTCTGGAAAGAAACAAAATACCACTAAACAATACGACTACACAGAGGAAATTATATTATTTATATTGTTCACAAATATTTTCTTGGGTTAGTATATAAAATAAAAATAAAATCGTAATATATGCATGCTCTCTTACATAATTAATATGACACATGCAAGTATTTATACAAGATACACTTGCTCTTTCCGATAGTCACCGAGTGTAATGACCGTGTCTATTTTTACAATCAAACAATTTTATGTCTTATTTGTAATTATAGTTAATTATAGGACAGGTCCAATGGTGACATTCAGAAAAACGTCATAAATTAGTAACATTACATTACATTTTATAAAGTTCAAAGTTCACATAGAACTTTGACATTTAGGTAGGTACTGTCTGTATTTAATTATTTATTATCTAGACCTATTCAATAACAATAGAAAACTATACTTAATTCTTAACATCGCGGAATTTGATTTAATTATTATCTTGAAATCAACAGATAAATACGCGCTGATACAACGCGTATTTCCTCTATGATAATGGCAGTTTATTCCGTAGTGTGGTACGATTCGGTCATACCAATTTATCCGACAAAATGAGTTCTTGTAGAAAGTGCTGTAGTAATGAGTTTAAGTTAAAAATGTTTTCTTTGGAACATACTAGTCCATCACAGTTCTATATTAGCTGCTGGCAGAAAGGCCAATCAAGGATACCATTGATTTTGTGTAGAGGTATTTTGTTCCTGTTTTCTTTAGGCATAGTAATTTCGTCAATGACATGGCTGGGGACTGCTGGATATATAAGTTATTGGTTCATATATATGACACACTGGGGTGTTGTTATGATTATGTTCACCACTGGATTTTCATTCGCTATATCTCTTCATTCTTATTTCATCAATGATTCAGGTAAGTGTTCCGTGTATTTCATTCTTAAAAAATATATAACTTCTAGAAAATAACGTCCTAACACAAATCTTCCTCAAATTCTTGAGGGCTGAAATTAAATTTGATTATCAAATTTGGTGAAACCGGTTTTATCTGGTATCTGAAAACCTATATACCTAACGAATATTTATTTTCAGTATTCGAATTCTCTTTACATGTTATATTGTAGGTATTTTGTATTTTTTTATCTACTCTGTTATTAATTTAAATTCCTGATTAGCTTTTACAAGTCTTGTACCATTTCATATATAAAGTCGATGACTAATCAATGATAATTTATTATATTTCAGAAATTGCATTTGGGTTGCCTTGGTACGTCAAAGTGTATTGGATATTATTTAATATTTCAACTCCGATTGCATTCGTGATAACTGTGTTCTACTATGCATTTTTAGTTAATGGTGAGTTACATTTTAAATAAAGATACCTATAAGTGCATTTGCATGTATTGAAGCTAAAAGGGAGCGCGCATATTTAGAATCTGCTGAACAAATTGCATGTCCCAATTATCTATCTAAATTACTAATGTTACAACGCTTTCGCATGTTTCGACTTTTACCTACCAATCATATAGTAGCCTCTTTGTTTAGATGTATTTTATAATCACTACTGAACGAACATGAATAATTTGGATATTTGGTATTATTCATAAACACATTTTAGAAGCGTTAAAATATGTTTTGTCACTCTCTAACAAACCTGTCCTTAAATCCCGAATTGAATTTCGTTGCGACAATGACAGCAGTGACAATTTTATTTAAATCGAGTAGCATATGATACAACTTGTTTAAATTAAGCAACAATTAAATTTAAATAAAATTGTCGCTACTGTCGCCATCGCAACCAAATTAAATTCAGGATTTTAGGATTAGGATTGAAATTTACGTCAAGAATTACCCTCCAGAAGTATTTGCAACGCCAACGCCTATTCCTGTTAAACATGGAAACAGTTAAAATAAAATATATTTAAGCCGTGGCAAGGCATAATATCTACAGATTTGGTTGGTTGGTTGGTATCACTTTTTATCCCGGAAAAGGAGGTTTGAGTTGAGATTGTACTCGTGGCGCCATATATTGCAAATATTGCAATCCGATAGAAGGCGAATCTGGCATAACCACGCGAGCGGAGCTGCGTTCAATAGCTGAACTAATGTTAAAGCAATTTTTAATAGGAAATGACTGATTAGCTGAATATGTGATTACTAGCGCTTGTCAAGCGCTGCTTGAGATTCATGAAATTGCGATTATAGTAATATGAAGCAATGATCATGAAAATGTCTATGATTGGGAAATTCTTACCTAGTTTCCAAATATCTGGACTAGTACAAACGTCCTACGATATTGTATAGATGACTCAGATAAATATTCTAGGTAATTTATACGTATCCTTGATTGAGCAGCCTTGGTGGACTACGCGCCGAACTTCGCGATGGACATACTGGTTCACGGGATGAACTCAGTAGTGATGTTTTTGGAATTGATCACATCGGGACATCCCAGCAGAATACTGCACTTCTACCACCCATTATGCTTCGGAGTGGTGTACGTTTTGTTCGGATTGATATATTATTTTGCTGGAGGATTGGATGTGTGAGTATTACTTTGGCTTCATGCTTCATGATCTCAAAATACCTCAAAAGAGCTAGCCACTTGTGTTAGATAGCCTCAATAAATATCATGAGCTAATGATATCCGCTGGATATATACCCTGAGAGCGGTGGGGTTAACATACATAGGACCGCGAAATCTTTCTTTTCGACTCGTAGGCCAAAAACGGCCCGGCCCGAGAATATCCAACCCTAGAATGTCCGGGCAAATCAGTGTACTGTCTTTGCCCGATCCAGCAAGATAAAGAAAATAGAGCACTACATTCTAGTGTTGGACATTCTCGGGCCGGGCATTCCTTGGCTAGTCATTGGTGCGGTCTCGAGTATGCTAGCGCCCTCCGGGTATTACAGTTAAGGGGAGTCTTCTCGAGTCCTTCTCTTTTCCCATAATATGATGATCAGTAGTCATGCTACCTATTATTATACCGTCACAATAGACATTTGGTCATCCTATGAAATCCCGGAAATATTTACGAATATATACATAAAGGTATTTTGAAGAAAAAAATGTTGAGTAATGTTGTATCTTCAAAGTATTTTGTCTAATCACGTCCACATTGCAATAAGGAAGGACATATAAAAACTGTTTTTTATGGTTTCCAAAAATACATATTTACTACCAATTCTAAAATAAACCATACCTAACCTACCTAATAATACCTTTACTAAATATATCAGAGATTGTAATTTCTATCTTTCCATTTTCAGATTTGGTAACCTTTTTATTTACCCAATGGTGGATTGGAGTGAACCTGGAATGACAGTAGTCGTGGTGATTCTTACAGCAATACTGATACTCTTCATGCATATTGTTGTTGTTGGTCTAGCTAGTGTGAGGGACATACTTGCAAACAAATATACAAAAAAGGATGGAAATGAAAATAAAAGTGTTATTCCGGATATTTAAAATATTATAGGTATCTGTAGTTTCTAAGAATCGTATATCATTATATTATATTAAACATTCATAAACCAAACCTACACGGCCTCACTAGGCATCGCACCGAAAATTTCCCATTCCGGTCGCCGGATGATCTTCGTTCTCGGTTCGTTACAAGAATTGGACGAGTCTGTGGTCGGTTTCGGTGGACAGTACGGAGATATGTGGCCACCTTTAAGTATCTGTTACTTTTAAAAGTGCGGACATGCGTGCCCTCTGAGGCACGAAAAGTCGAATAAAGCACATATTCTTTTAAAAAAATTTGCTTAGCATTATTGGCTCGAGTGTGATTTGAACCCGGGTCCTCTTGGTGTCAAGTCCAACGTGTGCCAATTACGCTATCGACTCCTTTTTTAAACATTATACAATTATATTAAAAAGCATAATAAAATGCTAGAGAATAATAGAGTAATATAGTACGAGGTTAGGAGAAATCACATATAAAGTGCTTTTCTATGATAACTTTCATAAAATCTGACTAGAAAAATATAGTCTTTGATTGAAGTATTTTAAGAAAGCTTTGAATTTTACATTTTTCTGTGTAAATTACTAAAGAAAACTATGACAAAACATATTGTGTTCAAATGTTTATCATAAGCTATAAGTTTCCTATATAGCTTCTTGGTAAAATAACGACTTGTAGATTATTAGGCATGTAGATAGATCGGGTATAATATTATACAAACGAATAAAATAAATTTACAAAGACTCACTAATATTTTTTTTTTCTTCTTTTATTATGGCTCCGTCAACGTTAATCGATGTTTTGCCAATGTCAAGTAAGTATTATATGTCTTAGGTCTTATTAATCACAAACTAATCACAACTATCACAACGCGGAACTAGATTCCCCATCATGTCACGACATGACGTAGAATCAAATAATATGTTACCACTGGACTGGTTGCTATCAAATTATTATAGTGCCTACTTGTATTTGATTAACGCCATTTTGGCGCTGTAGGCGGACGAGTGTCCGTGGAACTAAAACTAGTGATGTCCGCAAGTCGATCTGTAATATTTACACAGACTAAACGCAATGATATAATTATAGGTATACTAGCGGACTCGGCAGACGTTGTCCTGCCCAAACGTTGGCTTGCCTGCTATTTACTTTCCTTCGTCCGTGGAAAACAACTACTCCTACCCCTACCCCTACCCTTACCCCTACCCCTACCCCTACCCCTACCCTACCCCTACCCCTACCTTTACCACTACCACTACCCCTACCTCTACTCCTACAATTCTACTCCTGCGATTTCCATACAAAATTACCTATTTATTATTTTTTATTTTTCAGCTGAACTTTAAGGTTTTTCCAATTTTTTTTTCTTCTAAACCACCCCTGTGTTGTAACGAACAAAACAAAAAAAGAATTAGCCAAATCGGTCAAGCCGTTTTCATGTTATGTCGTGACAACGGAAAACGGGTTTCATTTTTATATATATAGATATATATATACTCTTTGACACAGACTACATATACATAATTATAGGGATTACTACGTGTTGTTTACGTCGTCAAAATTAGTTCTCTGGTAATTCGGTGAAGACCTTAGCACACCTGTCATTTGTATGGAAAAGCCTGTCCAGTGGTAATTTATAATATTCAGCTCATTGAGTTACATACATCTTTTGTCGTAAAATGGAACTGGATTAAATTTAAAAACTTGCCTACCAGGCTACCATGGTTACAATCTCACTGTCTGTCTCCAGTATTAATTATGTAGCGTAACGTAAGACATATGTTTTGATAGAACAACATCGTTGTCCACGTACTATTCATATGAAGAGAGTAATAGAAGAAATCCCAAAGATTTTAATTTATTTAAAAATAATACCATAGGGCATCCATTAATTACGTGAGCTATTTTTCTGAGATTTCTGCTACAGTTGATAAAAAACTACATTTATTTTTAACCTGTATAGCAATGTATAAATATACTTTAAAGTTGACGTGAAATTTTCAATTATGCCCCCCTCAGTTTAAGTGAGATTTGATGAGATTTTACTGGACTATACCTCTCCCCCCCCCCTCATTTTGAGCTCATGTAATTAATGGATTATGAAACGAAATATCATAAAAATCTTGAAATTGAAAACAATCATGTCTTAAGAGATGGTTTGACTAACCAAGGATATTAATATTTTTAAACAATATTTTATGAAAAAGTATTAAATTGTTGGCTCAAGTGTGTCAAGATACGATTCTTAAGAGGCCATAACAAAGAATGGTCCTTTCAGCATAGGTAAGCTTGCCCATCACATATTTGGCTACGAATATTCCTGACTCGATTATTATTTCATTATGATATTGAGTATCTAAAACTTTCCATAAGGTTGGCAGTTGATTTCCCATGGAAATTAATCAGGGCAGTATTACGAATTTTATATTCGATTCAAAATGTTAGTCCTCCTTTAAAACTTTATGGTACTGCCCGAGTAGGTATTCTACAACTTATTTTAAAAACTGTTAATGTAAAAAATAACCATTTATTTCTTATTTATTTATGGCTGGCTAGGCTATAATATTGATTTACTTTTTAGTTTTTAAAATATATCTAGTTTGTTAAGTAAAAGAATAATTGTTTTATTATTTATTAATATACCTTGAAAATCCAGTAAATAATTTATCCCATCCCCATCGTAGCTGGTTTCTTAGGAATTTAATATAATTTTTTTTATATCAGTTTTCCACTAATCTCGTTAATTAACTGCTGAATTCCTTTCTTATTATTATTTGTCATACCACTATATAGTCTGGAAAGTGTGGACATTGTGTTTATTGTGGCCATGGCCATATAATTTAGTAGTTACCTTAAAATATAGTAATATCATTATTTAGTAACATCAATGACGTATAGTAGGCGTCTTATTATATTTTCTCCCAAAATTAAAATAAAATATTCGAAGATTCACCTAACAAATGGATCTATGTCAGGTAGACTGAAAATATCTGAAAATTGTTTTTTCGTAGATTTCATCCGCTGAGAAAGTTTTCCCTTCCAGGAAATTTCCTCGATTTTCATGGAGCTGTCTTCGAAAGCTGTCTTATGACATATTTACATAACAAGCTTACGGTTCGGACTTTGCCCGATGAAATTTTTGAAATGTGACATAGAATTTCCGGGATTAAAAGCAGCCTATCTCCGTCCGGCACGGATCATCTAGTAATATATTTATATATTTACCTACATACAAACTTTGATAACTTGTCAACATCGAACATCCATAAACCAACCTGATTTTCAAGAAAAAATAATAATTAAATTTATTTTATAACAAATATTAATGAGTGCTTAAAAAATATTATTTAAAAAATAATGTGATACCTACAGCTGTTGTTATATTAGAGGCCTGTGGTCGCTAGGTTTGACTAATCTAAATATACTATGGCTAATACGTAATGTAAGTATGTAATTTTTTTAAGAGAAGAATGCGGAGTGAAAGATGTTATTGTGACTAAAATGAAGAAAAGTAGTTTACCTGGTTTGGACACGTTGAAAGCATGAAGGATGAAAGATTGTCTAAAAAGGTTTATATGGCTGAAGTGAAAGGAAATGCTGGTAGAGGACGACCTAGGTGTACTTTTATTGAACATATAAAAAGTTTATTGATCGATGGAAATATTGAAAGTGCACATAATCGCCGAGCATGTATGAAAGTAGGTATGATGAATGTAAAAGGTATGTCAGGATCGTAACAAATGGCATTCGATTGTCTCTGCCTACCCCTCTTGGGATAAAAGGCGAAATGATAGATAGACAGATAGATCTTATCTTTACTTTATCGTAAATCAATATAGAAAACCTAGATATCTAGGTGAAATAAGAAAATCTTTTTTTACTGATGTTTTCCTATCGTTTCAAATATTTTTTTTGAAAATTCCTGTTCGAAAAACTTAAAGTAGGTAGGTACTTATGACAAAAATAAATTAATTAGTTTTGTAAACAACGAAATATTTAATTATTTCTTAATTTTCAGTACATTTTTTTACATCCAAAATGGGTTATATCAGACTCGTGATAATTACCTACAAATTTTTTAACAAAGAAAAAAATAAAATCTAACTCTATTTAGACTGGCCAGTATAATATGCCACTTTTAGATGCGGTAAAATTCTATAAGCTGGCACTCTGCCGCTACTAAAATATAAGCCAACTGACTAACATTCACACGAGGGACTACCGCTATACGAGTAGATATAGGAGAGATATGATAACGATAAGAAAAAATTACTCAAAACTCAGTCGTTAATCGCCTTTACAGAAGCATGGAGTCCGTAAAACAATATTTCAAGGACGAGTTTAAAGTGAAAATGTTCTTTTTGGACCATCCAGACTCTTCCGATTTTACTCTATCGTGTTGGCAGAGGAACAGACAAAGTTTACCATTGTTATTATGGCGAATTTTCCTGCTATTGAGCTCATTAACTATTATGCTTTCTTCAATGATAACTTATATGTTAGCTTCGATATTACGATATTGGTTCATATATTTGACTCATTGGGGCTTAACTTTCATAGTTTTGATGTCAGCATTCGGTACTGGAATATCTGCACGCTGTTATATGAAAGGACCAACAAGTTAGTATACATTTTCATATAAATAATTTATTTTAGAAATCATGAATGAAAGTGTCTAATAAAACGCACTACCTTCATGTTACAGAGTCACTGATGGTAACATTGTCCACATTTAGTAAATTGCTCATATAAAATAAAGCCGATGACAAGCTGTCACTTCTATCTATACTAATATTTAAAAAAAAAGGTAAAGTGTGTATATAGGAGGTACTCTCTGAAATTAATCGGATCGATTCTCAACCATGAGTTAGCAGTTAGAGTTATATAGGGTATATTTTATTTTGTTTGAAAATATCCAAGGGCGAAGCTGGGGGCGGAAAGCTAGTGTATCTATCATTTTCATAAGAATTTTACGGGCACGAGAAATTACTACATAAAAATCTAATAAATCGTTAAATGGTTAGAAATCATTATCTTTCGAATGACACGATGATTTTGATAATAACATTGATTTGGAAAGGGATATAATACTTATATTTCCAATATTACATAGGTCTATATTTTTCGTTTAATACTTAATATGGCAAACAACACACCTAAATGTTTGTTCTTTGACGTATCTTGTACGCTCGCAGCGATTTCTTGTATGGAGACCCTGACAATAATTCGCCCATTGCTGATAGTTTGCAGTTTGATAAATAAAGTCGACTATATAGATTACGAATGTCTAAGAATCCCAGACATTTTCCTTTCAGGTGGCCTGAAATACGTATAAGAAGGGTTTGGTACAAATGCCGCATAAGTACCTACTTATAATTATGGGAGTAAAAAAAATTTTACCTTAGCAAAAAAAGTTACATATATTTAAGAAACAATAATTATTGTTCAAACTTGTGTATTTCAGGCATACTGAAAGGAAAATGTCCGGGATTTCTTTAGACAATGTCTGCAATGCAATATATGATAGAAACTTTGGAAGTATAGGAAATCTGCATCGGGAGATATAAGTAGACAATTTAAATGTTTAGATACAAAATTAGCCAACTTCTGAAAAAAAAATTGAATACGTAATTTATGTAGGCGACTTTATCGAACTGCAAAGTTTCAGTGACAGGCGAATTATTGTCAGGGTCAACTTCCCCATTGATTACTTAAATATGTAAAATAATCCCTTCACTCGGCTGTATAAGTACATATTCTCAAGTTTCAACTACTATTCATTCCTGCTTTTTCTCTTTCTTAATTTCTCATATCTAACGTTTACGTCTAACTACATTTCTATTTTTAATAATTTATTGTATTTCATTATATTTTTCAGATACTGAATTATATTTGCCATGGTACGTGAAACTATACTGGGTGTCATATAACATAGCAGTCCCACTGGCTATTCTCATTACTATATTTTATTGGACAGTTCTTTATGAAGGTTTGTATTTAATTTTGTTTATCACTTATAAATTTTAAACATGAATCTACTTAATATAGTATAAAAATAATGTATTTTTGTATATGTTTTGATCTTGAACAAATAAATCCGGCGACCGGACTTCTTCTAAAAAAATTACAGATATTTTGACACATTTATATAGGTCCTCTTCAACCTGTTCTTTTCAATATGGACAATTTAACTGCTCTGGTGTCTCTGGTCACACCGCAAGGTATAAAGGCCGTGGAGATTTTTTTGTTTGTAGAATTAACCTCACATGAATATAATGCATTTTCATAATTAATAGCAGCTTTGCTTAAATAACTATTAGTCTGTTTATCAACACGACTCTTATCGAGAGGTAAACAGAGATAATCATTACTATCCTAAAGTTACCTTAATCGCCTAATATATATGCCCTACGACTGTGAATGCTTCGATTGCCCTCAATCATCAAGTAAGTCCCAGGACTAGGTCTAGGTATCAAATATATTAAACCTAGCTTTGCGCCCGTGGAAATTTTTGAAATGAAGAATTTATCCCTCCAGCAAAAAATCACATCCTCTGAATTCTGATGATAAATCTCGTTCTCGAATATTACAGCAGGGGTTCAAGAAGAATTGAACTTAGCACTGGATGTTGCAGTTCATGGTTTAAACACCGTCATTGTGTTAATGATGTTATTTACCTGTCGTCAACCTGTGAGACTCCTACATTTCTACCACACGATCACAGCAGCTATTGTATACGTGTTGTTTGGTGTTATGCACTATTTGGCAGGCGGTACTGATCAGTAAGTTGACGATATACTCTGTTCATCATACGGTGTGCGTGTGGAGTGTGAATAATAGACATAATTATGCTGTTGTTGACTTTTTTCAATTAAGAAGACCTTTTTGAGAACTATATTAGTCAGAGGAATGTGTACCGAGCAACTCTGCGCCCGTTTCCATACAAACGGAGAAAACGTTTCATTACAAATTTCAACGAAATTTTAGTTGGTATGTTATTGACATAGTGAACTAAGAAAGTAGAGCTTTTCCCTTTTTTTTAATTCGTAATTTGAGTCTATTACGAATTTTGTAAAAGGAAAATTTTGTATTTTTTTTTCGTTGAAATTAGATAATATTTAGGCGTATTAAAACTTCTAAAGTGAATATAATTGAAAATTCTCGGTACACGACCCTCGTACCCTCAAAGCCGTTCTATAGTCTATAAAAGTATGAAATGTTCTAAATTTTGATGAAAATATCATTGAAGTCCATTTAGACTTTGTCTTCCGCTGGGTACCCTGGCAACCCGTGAAGATTCCATTTAGAAGTTTAGATACGTGAATATACATAAACAAAGGCGATTTTGTTTTATATACTTACTAATAGCTTTCCGCCCCGACTTTGCCTGTGGTTTTTTTTTAATATGACATATGAATTTATCCCGAAGAATTTCCGAGATAAAAAGTAGCCTATGTCACTCCCCGAAGTCTCCGGCTATATCTGTGCAAAAAAAACACTCTGATTAGCTGCTGTTTTAACGTGAAAGAAGGACTGTAACAAGGTACAGTAGTACCTATAGGTACATGTCAATAAGAATTTTCCCAAGGTAGGTAATAAGATATTATCCTGGGATAAAAACTAAGTACCTCCAACTCAGAATCTATGAAATAAAACCCGTCGACAAACATTTATAATACCTATCTATTTGCAAAAACAAAAATAATTCAAAGCAAACGTTTCTATTTAATTTACCTATCTTTGTTTTTACAGAAACGGAAACCCTTGGATATACAGTGTAATAAATTGGCAATCACCTGGACCGACCATCTTACTTGTGTTCATGACCGGGTTTATGCTACTACTTCTACACTGTGTTGTAGCTTTGATGGCTGCATTCCGAGACAATTTGGTCAACAAACTGATTCATACAGACACACAGACGGACACAGAAATGCCTGAAGCCGTGCCGTTTAGACGTGGCGAAAACACAAATGCGTAATCTGCATAAATAATGCTGCCATACAATAATAAGACGCAAAAGTAAGGTGACTCGAAGTATGATGTGGATGTCTTCCACAAGCTTCGATAGTACATACATTGCACTCAGCCATGGTGATTCATAATATCGTAAATTAAGGAAAATCGATGTCAAGCTTTAACTAGCTGATGACAGCGACTTCGTCTGTGTGGCTCATCATAATGCCTGTTGTCATATTGTCACTAAGTGTTTACAACAATTAAAATTGTGACAATTAAAATTATCTCTGAACTATCACAAAGAAATTTTAATTAAAATCACCATATCTTAAAATTCAGCAGAATGTAGTTTTTGCATGACACATATTTTAATTTTAAAAAAAAGTTGTATATTTTGTAGGTAATTTGTTTTAATATACTTAGCTATGCTAACGTTAATTTAAAACAATAAATATTTATTTATTAAAAACTATTTCAATTGTTTATGATTAATTGTTATATTGGGTTAGATGGGGTCTATCTACCAACAGAACATGTAAAGGTTGTCTGGAAGAGATCGCCTAAATTGTACATTTTGACTTTTTGTAAATTTGTGTACGACAACCTACATGAGCAAATATACAACTATGGAAAAAATGCAATCAGTTACAAGTTTAACTACAGAATTATTGCTTTAGTTAGTGTAAGTTAATTTCCTGATTCATTTCTTTCTACTATGCTATTTAATAAATATGTACCAATTTATTAGGTCTAATTATAATAATAATTGATTATGATAATTATTAGATAATTAATATTAGTTATGATTAAACTGTTGCAACTCGCGAAATGTAAATACAACTGTACTCGACTGTGCCCCTTTACAATGTTCTGTGATGTCACTCATATCCGTAGACTTATTTTGAAATATGTAGATCATTTTAGGCAGGTTTAAAGTTTTGTTACATGAGCAAGTGACGTGATTATGATCATATTATGAGTTTGTCAAGTTCTGCGTATTGTCACGAGTTGCCTTACGGCTTTTGAAACTGGTTATCGGTCCCAGGGTACCCAGCCGCAGACTTAAGTAGGCCATACATTCGGAATCGCACCGAAAATTTCCCATTCCGGCCGCCGGATGATCTTGGCCAAATCGTCCAAATTTTGTAACGAACGGTCCGCCTAGCTAGATCATCCGGCGGCCGGAATGGGAAATTTTCGGTGCGATGCCGGACCAATCTTTTAGCCGATGATATTTGTGAGGCTGTCCGCTGTACCTACCTAACGAGTGACTTCTTCTTATATGTATAATATCAGTTAATATCTATATTATCAGGGCATTTACGCTTTGCGACGTGGCCAGAGACACTAATAACTATGTCCACATTTATTACAACGCAATAAAGTTTGATTGAAACGCAAAAGTGATAATTTTGATACTGCCTTTTATACACAGTAAGAAATGTTTGCATGCTATTGCGTAAAAATTTAACGACTAGCATTCTGATTAGAATTCATTAGCATGCAATCGAAAAGCAACTGATAGTTTTCACTTATCTTAACATCTCTATTTTAACTACATTTTGTGTTAAATCCATTAGCACAATACAATGTGTCAAAAAATTAAAAATATAACTAGCCTTGGGGACCAAGCGCTCATTCAATTTGTAAAGAAATTTCAAAACGCCTAATTAAATCTACAAATGACCAGAAGGCTGGTACGTACTTCGCACAACGCTTATGCCTTGCAATTCAACGAGGAAACGCAGCCAGTCTTCTGGGTACACTTCCAATGTCTGGGGACCTGGGACAAATTTTTATTTATAAATTTAGTTTTAGATTTTATAATTGTATTAAGTCTATTTTAAGGTTTTTATATTATATTATTTTTTTATGTAAGTAATTATTGAACAAATAAATAAACTAGCGGTTGCTTCGTCTGCGTGGAAGTTGTACTCATATACATAAAACTAGGAATTTGAGAATTTGTAAGTAGGTAGGTATGTATTACAATTTTTTCGCATCATTTGCTTTCCCTAGATTTGCTTATTTTACGGTTTCATCCATCCGATGAAAAAACGGAACCCTTGTGTCTGTCTGTCTGTCCGTCCGAATCTACGGGACAAAGGGTTAAAATTTTGGTGTAAAATGGTGACCCAATCACGGACGTATAGCGTAAATAATCGAATTTCTATTTTGGTTGATTAATTTTGGTAGGAAAATTAAAAACAAAAAAATATATTTCACGTGCATCATGTGATATATCAAATAAAAAGCTCGTTATAAGAAATACAATAATATGCATAGTTTTAATTATATTCAAGAAAATATACGAAAATTGAGAGTCCCCGAAACCGAGTCTAAAATTTTGAAAAAATAATAATAAATACTTATAGGGCCTCGCTCATAGTTTACAGGAAAACCTACAGGAAAATCTTATCTAATCTTAAGTCTTAAAGTTCTCAAGGAAAAAAATGGTACTAAACCCTCGCCATGCGAGTTCGACTCGCTCTTGACCATTATTTTTTTAAATAAAATATCTAATCTCGCGGAATAAAACATAACGCTATGCTTATAATTTACTCGCACAACAAAATCGAAAGTAAAAACCTGTTTTCGCTAACACGACATATTGGTATTGAAACAATGTAGGTATTGGGGACTTCCTGACCCATGGGATTGCAAAATACGGCGAATGTCAGAGGCAGTTATTGAGACACCGAGTTCTGGTGGTGGAGGCGAAGCACCTAATTACATAAGGGCAGTGCTGGCAGTGCAAGAATTATGCAAGCCGCGAGGCCAAGCCTGTTAACCAGTCTGCCTCCATTCACATACGCGAATACACCTCTTTCGTTCCAAATTTAAATGTTTTTCGCGTTTAATTATATTAAACCTCTTTGTTTTAAATTTAAAAAATATATAAAAAGAAGTTGACTAGTTAATACGCCTCTTTCGTTCCAAATTTAAATATGTTACGCTTTTAATTGTATTAAACCTCTTTGTTTTAAAATTTTAAAATTATAATAAAAAGAAGTTGACTCATTTCGTTCCAAATATAAAATAATTCACGCTTTTAAATGTATTAAACCTGTTTGGTTTAAAATTTAAGTATTTTAAAAGAGTTCGATTCACTAACAGCTTTTCAAAAAACAGCAAATTCCTGCTAAGTCACTATAGAATATAGATAGAAAATTATCCGTAAATTAGCGTAATCCACCGCTCGTATATATAGATACTGACAATCACACCTCTGTATTAGTGCTCCGTTCCGCGTTCAGAGAACATAGATGTGATAACGACGATATTGGACAGAGCTCAGTAGATAAGGACACTCGATGGCTCTCGATGGGTATGCGTCGTTCATCTGACGGATTGCGAAATGTGTTATCAGTCTTTTTAAATAATCTCGAATAGTACTGTGAAAAAGTGAAAATGGTGAAGTGCAAAGAAATTAAGTGGTCTAAATTGTGGGTGTTAAATCATGAAAAGGGGAATGATTTTTATTTATCAAGTTGGCAACGCAGGGAGAGTGCCATTCCGTTGTTGATTCTGCGTTTAGCGTTGACAGCGTTGTCCTGTGGGATTTTAATTTGGTCATTGGTGCATGGCTCTGGTCCATATTGGATGATATATCTTACAAACTGGGGATTATTGTTTATGTCTGGGACCATGCTGAGTGCTCTGCTGGTCTCTATTATGGCACTTAGAAATACTAGAGTTTCAAACGGTAAGAAATTTTCTTTGTCTTTTTCCCACTTTTCCGACCTACTATAAATGTTGTAAGCACAGCTCACTTATTAAAAGTTGGTCAATATAGTTTTTACAAATATGTTGAAACGTTTAATGACTTAACTTAGTTTCGAAACGCAAAGTGACTTAGTCTGTAATTCCTTCATCCATAAAGTTTTACAGAGATTATTTTTGAGTTAATGTTTGGTTTTGCAATATAGATTTGTTTTTTTTTATATTGAGAGCATAATAAGAAATTATCTGTTGTATCATTATATACTACTAGTGAACCGCCCCGGCTTCGAACAGGTAGAAAAGTTGCTAATGAAAAATTCTGGGGTAATATTGAGGGAATGACATATTATTTTAACGGGTAAAAAATCCACCTCCACACATCGATCGATTTTAACGTGAAATAAGAACAAACAAACAAACAAAGTTTCGCATTTATAATATATATATAGACTTATAAAACTGCTCATATCAAAATCCATTGAGGCGTCTGGTCTGGGTGCCTATTATGTACAAACATTGGAACAGACAGACAATAAATATAATTTATGCATCAATGTCGTGTAAATATAAATTTAAAAATTGGTATTGATTTAGAAATCACAGACTGACTGTTCAATTTTATTTATTTGTATGGATTACTAAATTAAAAAGTGTGATCTGTGATCTAGGCCGGACACATTTCATACGAACTATGATATAAGCATATCATACTCATGTTACGACCGGTTCTATACATTGAGACATAATATGAAGTATGAAAATGGCAAAGGGTTTGGAACAAGGTGTATTCCTTCACTTCATTTTTAACTTAGAACATTTTGACGCCAAGAGGAGTATTAGGTAGCCTGCGTAGTGTTAGTGCTATTCTTTTGTATATAAAAAAAAGCTGACTCAAATGGTTATGATTTATGTTCCGAATACAAAACAAACCAGAATATGTACTGAATAGTATAAAAACGTCAAATTACGTAATTACGGTCCAAAAATACGCGATTTTCCGCACCCGTCATGCATACTTCTCGCCACGATTTACCAATTTTGGGATAATTTCTTATTATCAAGAGATATATTAAAAAATCGCAGAGTCTAACAAATGGCGCAAATATAGTTTAATTATTGAAAACTACTTTGTACCGTTTGGTGTAAAAACTCTAGGTCCGTGGGGTTCAAATGCCAAAAGTCCCCTCGACTGCTGGTCATCACTTCTGGTGATAAGAGGGCTGGCTCCTTTCTCGCTCAACGAATCAGCATCGCGATGTAGCCAGTATTCTTGCCACTATTCCTCGCGTACCCGGTTTATTTAGTTATTTTTAATGTTTAGATTAATTTAAAGGTTTTTATATTGTTGTGTAAATAAATTTAAAAAAAAAAATGTATCTTTATCAAGAAATACTGTTGTATTTGTGTAATATGTATAAAAATAACGTTTTTAGTATAGGTAGACCGTAGACTATTTTAGCCTCAGTTTGAAAAATGTATGAGGTATCTGGTTTATTCTGTATTCTAAGAATATAATATACTTAGGTGCAAATATTACACAAGTTGGGTCCTAATAATATAACAGGATGCTATAGTTAACATAATATTTTCATTTTTTAATACTAAACAAATTGTCATTCATCCATAACGTTTTCATTAAATATTTTGAATCTCAAAGTGATATACGTAAGTAGAAGGTATGTAAGAAATAGAAAGGGATGCGTTCAGTTACTTTTTATTTTTACAGGACTTGAACGAATCGAATCAAACTATTATTTACAAGCGAAAATAAAACATTACAAATCGTCTTCTCTTAGTAATATTCGTTTTAAAAATTAAAAAAAATATTTAAAATATAAAAATCTAAGAAACTGAAAACTTGTGGATGTATTTGTAAGAAAATGTTAGATGCATAAAGTAAAACTTGAACTTGAAAAGTGCCCAAATTTGACTTTATAATACATATAACTAAAGGAAGCAACAGATATAAAATGATGTATATATAGGTCGAGGCTTGTAGAGATCCTTGACCACTGCCTACTCTGATGGTATTTATAGGCGTGAGTATTATGTACCTACTTGCATAATACTTACAATAGGAAGCTATACCATTTATGTAATTTATTTTAAATAATTACATATCATTGCATTATCGTTAATTTATGGATTTAGAATAGTTTTGTTGAGGGAGTATTTTAAATTGGAATAGTGACATAATTAAGGGGGAGCGTCTCACACCTAGCTATACTTATAGATGATACTAGTGTCGTATTGTTAGTTTTTAATTCTTTACGCATAATTTAATGAATTAAATCAAATGAAATTTACCAAAGCGCAGACATATTACGATGTCAATGTAATATAGCTTTAGTTATTAAAAAAGCAAAATAATAAAAATTTGGACAATATACAACTATATGTTACTAACTAATTAATGAATAAAATAATATTGTATATTACATTAAATATTTAATTCGATTTTATTCATTAAATTACTCGTAAGAAATGAAAAAACCAAAATTACGACACTAGTGCCATAAGATACTCGTAGCTAGGTGGCTTCCCCTAAAGCCCAAAATTACCTACCCAAAATCGCAACCTACAAAAATTAAATATGAGAAAGATTTATTATTGTTGTTGTTCTAAAATTAGCTTGCTTCTAGCTAGAATTCTGGTCCACTCGCTGTTTTAATTTAACATTGTTCTAGTATTTCTGCTGAACTTTCATTATTCAATGCATTTGCAGCACTTTTATCGACTTCATCACGGTTGTCTTGCGGCTCCAGGGTGACCAGGAGATTTAGCTGATTTTATTTTTTTAACTAGTGGATCAGGTCTGTTGATTGGTCTTTTGTCTGAATACCTATGTACTTAGTTATTTTTATTATTTTATTCAAAACATAATTTTATATTTTATTAGATAGGTTTTTAACTCAGAATACAGATTACGATCATACGTTTGTTTCACTCTCGGCTCTCTAACTGTAAATTGAAAATATGCTAAGTTAATTAAAAACAAATTTTAATATATTAAAGTTATCCGATAAGTAGTTCTGAGTTAAAATGTCAGACATAAATAACAAAGTACTAAGTATTTATTTCCCAGTTAAAAATGTAAAGGTTTTCGTTTCGTCCCTTCGTCATGACGCGGACACTCAGGCTGTCTGCGAATGATAGAGCATGTTTCATAGAGATATCCTCAATTTTGCGATATACGTCTATCTACATATAGGTCTACATTATTAATTTCATAGTACCTACGATTAAAATATCACCTCATTTTTATCGTAGGAATAGTAATATCCGATTACCTACATAAAATGCATTATTACGAGACTTAATAAAAGGAAATTAAAATTAATATAGCACTTTCCTGTTATATTTATAGATTCAATGTTTTAATTATAAAATTAAATGCATAATTGTGGTGGGTGACCTGACCATCATAGAATTAATCAGCATCGTCATGCTATACAGCAGGGTCAGCAGGGAAACTCTTAAAGCAGCCAGTATTCCTGCCATTATTGGATTATTTAGTAGTCAGTCAACATAGGATAACTGTCCGTCACGAGACGGAAGTGACGTGATACCAGACATTAAGGCGCTATCTTTTCGATATATTATTTAAAGTTGGTAAGGGAAGGTAAATGATTCTGGATAATTTAATACAGTAGATTATGCGATTTAATAAATCTTTATTTAATAAATCGCCAAATAGCTTGAGCCGAAAAGTATCACGTGATTAGACTGCGCTCCGTACGATTTTAACCTATTAAATTTGTAAAAAAAATAATCCCCTAGCTAGGTAGGTATTTACCTATTAGATAAATGCAGTGTTTTCATTCTCTGTAGGTACCTACTAATGGTACCTCTTTACCTATACAACTGTATTCCCATACAACTGTGTAATTTAGTGATTATAGGTAAAGAGGTAATAAGGTAAGGATTCCTCCTTACATATTCTTCTGTACGTGTGTATGTCACCGAACTCCTCCTAAACGGCTGGACCGATTTTGATGAAATTTTTTGTGTGTATTTAAGTGGGTCCCCGGATGGTTTAGATTCACAATTAGACCCGGTAGGAGGCGCTGCAATCGGATTCTAGGAAAAAAATCATACGGGCTAAGCCGGGGGCAGAAAGCTAGTTACCAATATATAGTTTGGTAAGCAAAGTAACTTACGAATGTTGTTACATTTAAATTAATTAACATCCGTAATTTAGTCTCTGGAATTATTGTTTACCTCAAATCCTTTCTTGATTGCACTACTGGGTAAATCCCTAAAATGGTTTTCCTACCAATAGAATGACGCGTAAGGTTGTATAAAAAGTTGAATATATTCTTGATATGATATAGATAGGTAGGTACTTATATCTATTTGTACTTAGGCCTGTTGTAAAACTTGTATAATTTATCATATCATTTTTGTATCATTGCAATAAATACCTACACGTTTATGTAATGTTTACTTTATATTATATAATATATATAATAAGTAGGTACTATTAATTAGATTATCATTATTTGGTTTGCTAAATAACTTTTCAGTTTTTTTTTTATTTTAATTATTTACACACAACAATATAAAAAATGTAAATCTAATCTAAAAATTAAAAATAACTAAATAAACCAGGTCTGCGTGGAATAGTGGCAAGAATACTGGCTGCATTTCCCCGCTGAATCGCGATGCTGATGCTCGAGGAAGGAGCCAGCCCTCTTGTCACCAGAAGAGATGATCAGTCGAGGGGATATATCTTTAATAAACTTTTTAGCTTTTAAACCGCACGGACCTAGAGTTTCTACACCAAATGACACAAACGTTTAATTACCAATTATATTATAGCAGTAGAGTGGCTAATAGGAATTTGACGTCGTCATGTGTTGTCAATTTGTCATACTGTCCCATGAAAATCCAAAAATATAAAAGTTTATGAAAATATTTCACAATTATCAGAAAATATTGTAGGTTCGTTGACCAACAAACATCTCTATATTTATTTTTCAATATATCCCTTAATACTTCATCAAAATTAATGTTTGATACGCCATTTTGAAGATTATTTTACCCTATGACGAAAAATAATCAAACAAATCAAAATTAAATGTTTCTTTTAAAATTAGACTAATTTATGTCTTTTTTAAAAGACGCCATCTGTTGGAGATTACTTGAACTAACTACTTTCTAAAATCTATAAGTATCATTTCCAGGTATCTCGTAGGTAGGTACTTCGGAGGGCATTTCTTTTAAAAATATTAGTGCTTCTGCTCTACCCAAAGAGATTAATTCAAGCTCTACCCAACATTGCTCTAAAAAAATCTTCGGCTTCCATCCAGCTGACAACGCTAAATTGCAATGTTTTCAACACGATTTTTACTTATTGTTTAAACATGCATTTGAAATACAAATCCATTAATTTATAAGTTACGGTTATAGATGGTATTTAAAACAAATAACATAAGTACCCATTGTTTATTTGTTTATTGGATACATACACAATAAATACCTATCTATCAACGATTATTTGATGGAAGAAAGCGTGAAAAACATTAGAAAAAACAAAATAAATAATTAGAAGTCCTTCATCGTCATTTAGGTCACGCATACAAACAGATTTCTTATTAAAATACCTACTTGAAATCATATGTACCTACCTACCTACTACTTTGAACCCACCATTTTTGTCATGGGTAAATTTTATTTATAACTTTAACTTTATTTGCATAAATATTACTTACTTACATAATAGCACGCGATCAATAGATAAAGGTAATTAATTACCTTATTGTAGCTCCATCTGCAATTACCAGCATCCTCCTTACGTAAACCAACTCTCTAGGAAATGTTGTTTAAAAATAATTATGTACTTAGCTCATAAAAGCTCATAATGTTGGTTTGAAAAAAGTAAGCTATATAAGGTACCACTAACTTATAGATGTGGCTTTATATCGTACATATTGACAGTGAAAGATAATAAATACCTACACAATAAATTGTTTTATATAGACTATAACCAATATATCTTTTTTTAATAACTAAATTCTGTCAATCTGTCACTATCTTCTTGTTATTTTATCTAATCTGTGACTACCATGTTGTTGGTTTATGTCTAAGATTTTATAAGACGATGCGTGGCCCGCCTCTACTAGATGTGTTCCGCTCACTATAAGATCGTGCCAGAGAGTTGTCTTCTAAGACAACTATACGCGTCAGTCTCCATTGTCGTCTGACGTTTGCACGCTATCTAAAATTTTACTGTAAAAATTGTTTTTCTTTGATAATATTGCCGTACTGTTCTATTATTACGTGTAGACATCATAGAGGGACAATTAATTTATCAAATTATGGTGTGTCATACCACAAGTAAGTAATTTTAAAATTGTTTTATTTGTTTTTATTTATGTAGATTTCACGCACGCCATTTCGGCCGTAGTGCTGTTAGTCGCCATACGAATTTTATCGATAAAAAGTGTTTAGAAATATTCACTTTTAAAGTATTAATTACTTTGAGGTATAATTGAATTCATAGAATCATAAAAAACAGCACAATTTGCTTCAAACATTTTGAAGAACAACTATATTTACCAGGAAAAAATCGTCGAATACTTCATGGTGCAAAGTAATCTAAACATTAATTTTTAATTTACACTTAAATAGTTTGGGTTAAAATATTTTTCTATACGTTAAATTGATTGTCCACTTTACAGGTCACCCCTCAAGAAACTCCAGCATTATGCACTACACCTACAACTGGCATAAACCTAGAAAATAAACTAGATGACACACCTAAAAAAAGGAAATTACGTGCATACCTTTTTAAATAATATAAAGAAGCGAAAGAGGTTTGTCATAATCGTAATAAATAGCATTCGATTGTATCTGCCTGTCCCTCTTGGGATAAAAGGCATGATAATAGATAGATATATATTATTAAAAAGCAAAACTTTCCGTTAAGAAACTTCGTGAGATAAGTAGACGAGATTCGAAGAAAATTGCACTATTCAGTGAAAAAATATAATTTGCAAGATGAAGAAATGTCTGTTTTAAAGAGTACAAAAATAAAGAAAACCATTTATATATTAATAAAGATAAAAGAAATGTAAGCAAATCCGGACAATAGCCCCCTGAAGTTAGGTCCTTTGCTTTAACACTTCATTTTTTATTCACCAAAAACATACACTTATAATATTAGAAAACAATTTGATACATTGTATATGTGCCACACCCATAGAGTACTAAGCCTATGGAGGGACCATAGACGGGCTCCCCCTTTCGCCAATTTTTTCCCCTTTGACCAGTTATACTGACCAGGTGCGCAGTAATAAGTTACCTTAGATTTCCGTTGGTATCGTTTTGTGTCGCGAGACAGAGCTCTAGGAAAATAGTTAATTGTGATGTTTTAAACGGGAAAGGCGATCTAGGGCGTCAAACTTAGTGTTTCCAATCATTAATTATAATTATTATGTTTGTATTTTAACATAATCATCATATAACGTAAAATCCGACAATAAAACGACAGAAAAATACAGTGGTACAGGGGCTAGTACTAGACGTTTACCTTCCCCCCCCCCCCCCCCGCCAAAAGTGGCAGAAAAAATTGTTCGGTCATTTATACCCTTCACGTCTCCTTTGGTAAATACTCAAAGGCCACACCCCAGGACTCTATAAAAATAGTACTCTAGTATTGATGCAGAGGCTGGATTTACTGAAGAAGCAATAATAGTTATTACCTACCGCTAAAGTATTTGTTATTATTTTGACAAATAAATAATAAATAAGTATGTATCTATTTGCATTTATTTCCTACCTAAAATGTTTAGTAAAAAATAACTATGACAAATGAATAATGTTATCGATATTAATTTTTATCGATAGTGTCAATGCCTAGTGTATAATTGCAAATTAAAGTTGTGTGCGTGTGTGACAAAGGGACACGTTTGTTTGTTCTAAACAACACATCTAGTAGGGGCGTCGTCTTGCAAAATCTTAGGTTTATGTCATTAACGCTAGGGAAAAAAAAACAATTAATATCATTGGTTTATGTGAATGTACTATAATGTCATCAACATCATAGCGCCCAGAATTATTAAATTAAATTAAATACATGATTTTTCTTAATGAAAATACAATAACATTTTCTAATTATATATATATATATATATATATAAAAAAAAAATATAGAAAAAAAAAATAATAATAATAAAAATAAATATAATAAACCTTACAGCTATAATTTAAAAGTATTTCCAAAAAATTGTCAACACGCCTATTTTATTTTTTTACCGGAAGACTTGGGCTCTGCCAGTAGTACGGTCTCCTTGACATAATTATTAGCCTAACGACAGTGGACCACCATCCGTTGCATGGAAAATGAAGGCTAAAGTTTCGAAACCATTGTATGCAAGTATATTTTATTTTGAAACATTTTAGCACTCGTACAGAATATATGTATAAGTTTGTACTCTATGAGTCAAGTGTAATTTTTTATCCGTTTTTTGGTAGAAGTAGGTATACCTACCTACTCGAAAACTACGGATATTCGAAAAATTGTTTAGTCATACAATAATGTATTTCCGTATGTATGTATTCCGTAAGATATTGCAATATTTGTAAATAAATGGCAGGATTATTTTTCACATTAAATCACGGG
Organism: Nemapogon koenigi; assembly: GCA_963924495.1. Taxonomy (NCBI): domain Eukaryota; kingdom Metazoa; phylum Arthropoda; class Insecta; order Lepidoptera; family Tineidae; genus Nemapogon; species Nemapogon koenigi. The sequence goes on along the minus strand of OZ004630.1, from coordinate 3,969,513 downwards.
TGAAAGTGGGACAGAAAGCTAATTAACCCTATATAGTCTGTGGTAGTATTATTTAAACAGATTTAAACATAATATAGCCTACCGTGAGAAACAATTAACAACAATGGCCCGTAACATACAATTAGATTACAAACAAACCAGTTGTCTCCACAAGTATTTTTTACTTTTCCGCCTTTCGTCAAGATCGAGGTAACACCAACACATATCAACAAGTAGGTACCTAAGTTGACTCTAAAGTCAACTTCAGTCTATTACACTTTCACTGCTAAACCACTGAACCGATTTTAATAAAATTTGATACAAAGAGAGTTTGATACCTTGGATACTTTTTTTAAATCCACCTCCCTAAAGTGAAAAGATGAAAGTAAGTATGGGCCCCAGGAGCGAATTAAGCCGGGGCTAATAGGTGTAATAAAACAGTAGCCTGTTATTAATTTTTCGGTAAATTTCTTATATCCTTTCTTTTTGTATCACTTACAGCTATAACGTATTAGCATAGAATATTCCGATATTTTTTTTAGATATAATGAAGAATGATTTTTTTTACAGACTTATATACCTACTTCTCAATGCACAGAATTATCTTAAAATAGCTTGTTGATTTTTTAGTAGCAAAACATGCCTTTGTTTTGTCACGTTTGTCTCTGCGGCTTATCGCCTATTAACTTAGGACATAAACCAGATTAACAATCGTTATAATCAAGGTACTATTTTGCCATATAACGTAGAAACGCTTTTTTCGTCCTAAACACAGTTTCTAATATCCGCTGGGTACACTGGGACCGATAACACGCTTTGCTAGTTGAAATTTCCAGGCGATTTATAATGGTAATCTATAATATATAGGTAGGTACTCTAGAAAACTTCCACACCGTTAGCTCAACTAATCTCCAACAGATGGGGTCTTTTACATAATAGGTAATATATTAGTCTAATTTTAAAAGAAACATTTAATTTTGATTTGTTTGATTATTTTTCGTCGTTAGGAGGGAAAATAATTTTCAAAATGACGTATCAAACATTAATTTTGATAATGACGTAGGTACCGACAACAAAACACCCTTGAGAAATATATAACAAGAGCTTGTATATTTCTATGTTTGAACTCAGGAACTAGGTCTGTGGGGTTAGCATACCTACTTACTTATGACCATTTCGACTCGAAGGCCAAAAACGACGGGTCTGCACCAATGGCCACCCAAGTAATGCCTGGCCCGAGACTGAAATCTACAATGTCCGGACAAATCCGTGTACCTACTGTCTTTGCTCGACATTCTAGTATTGGATATTCCCTATATTGTTCAGGACCGTTGTTTTTGGCCTTCATTCGAGTCAAAACGAAAACGAAAGATGGAGTGTGCCAACGACAAAGTTCGATTTGAAAAAAAAATTGCGTTAAATATCCCACCGATAAACAATATAAGTAAGTTGGTATTAAACTGACATACATAATTCCTCTACGCTTCCTTTTATGTGTACTAATAGGTATATCTTTGCTGTATAATAGATAGCTACTTTGTTATTTCCAAGTATTGCATTGACATTTTTATTGTCATTCTTATCATACCCGACCCTGCAATCACCACGCTCATAAAATTTAAACACGTGAACAGAATCCATTATGATAGTACGTATAATGATAGTTTTTGCTAATGTATCATACAATAAAATTATCAACAATTAACTTCTTTAACTATTGCAATTAATTGTTTCATTCAACAAAAATCTGGCCAAATGTGTTACGTGTGTCGCACGTATCTCTACAGATAGGGTGCGCAAAAAAACTATTGCGAGTTCTAAAAAAATCGGTTCAAAGTTTCCCCGCCCAAATTTTCGTAACATTACGACACAAAGCTGTATGGTGGTTTTGACAGTTGTAGGTATATAAAACAGGGTTCCGTTCGTGGAACCTTTCGCTTCGCCAGTGAAAATTTCTGATGGGTTGATGTTTATGGTTACTGGTCCGCTCCTTTGGGTCGTATCGTGATGCTATAACCTTCCTCAAAAAACGGGTTATTTAACGCAAAAATAATTTTTCTATTTTCTGCTAGTCGTCGTCTGTAGACTAGATCATGTCATATATTTTTTTATATAGAGAATATCTGTAAGACTCACACTTGACCGTTTTTTTACAGATTTAAGTTCGAAACAGTTACCATGGTACACCAGCATGTACTGGCTGCTGACCAACGTGAATGTCACCACATCTATATTGATCACAGTCCTGTATTGGAGTCTACTTTTCGATAGTGGTAATATTTAACAATTTTCCAGACTTCACTCAATATGGTATAGAAACTCTTAGAAGGTTCCAAAGACAAAATCCTACCTGATCACCTCCTTTGGTGACAAGAAGGCTAGCTCCCAAATGATATGAAATACCTACAACCATTTTTCCAAGAAGGACCCAGATTTAGTCTACATTTTAGGCAAATAAATATAGGACTGCGAAAATAGAGACAAGAGAAGTAACGACTAAAGTCTTATTGTAAGTTGCGAGTCCATGTAGGGTAGTGGCACCAATAAATGAACGATTAAGCGTTTGTGACAACTTTGGATATCTTTTTCTCAGTTATTTCGGAACATTGATGCTTGGTAGATTTTTTTATGATACCATAATATATTCAAGATTTAACTTATTAAAAAAAATACTATCTAGCTTTAAATATTATGGTAAAATTACAGTTTTTGTAAAAAAAAGTAACGGTTTACCCCTGTAGTTGAACGCCCAGTCCTAATTATGAACGTTTTGTAACCAAAAGATGAACTAACATTTTAATAGTTTTTTTTGCCCAGTTTCAGGTCTGAACCTGTAACTTCCATAATTTGTGCAACAGTCTCTCTGAGATCAATTGTGTTTACAGGATAGCCAATTTTGGCCATAATATTTAAAATCCAAGTAGCAATTTTTAGTTTCGTTTCACATTGGAGGGCAGTTTTCTCGTAAATATTGTTGTGCAGGGTATCTTTTGGTATGTTAAATTGTATACTGGCTTTGGATAGGGATATCTGCTGCGTTTGTACAGCTTCGAGAGTGCTTTGCAAATTTGTTTTTTCTTTTTTTTGGTATGCAGATAACATCTATAAAAAGAAAAAACTTAAGTAGGTAGGTACCTAGGTCTCAGCAGCAATATTGGTTGTTCCTACAGGACGTCGTTCATAACATTTTAATACTGGATCCAAAATCTGAACGAATAATTCAGTTCGTTCATTTATTGGATAAAGGCACCGCAACATGAACGAATAAATCTACTTCAAGTTCATCTTCAAGACACTGCACCCAAAAGTCGAACGAATAATATGTGAATATATTCCTTAGTTCAAGTTTTGGGTATGAATCCTAAAGCTGAACAGTACTGTTTTCATACTAAAGAAATCTTTAAAATTAATCAAATACACTAAAAACATGATGTTCAACTTTTGGTACTTAATTTCATAAATTACCTAATATTCAATTGAGTGATTTTGGTTTTGTCTATGAGAGTCGGTTTACCTGTAACAGATGTTTGTAAAATATGTCATTTCTCCAATAGTTGAACGTCGTTCATTTATTGGAACAAGAAAAAGAAATTGAATCCATTACTTGAACAGTAAATTACTGTAAAAAATATGGTAAATAATGTTAATCTGTATCAATATAATCAAAGCCATATATGTCAAGATTTTATTATATCAAAAACCACTCAAATCGATCAATAATTCTTTCTACAATCGCATAAAAAGCTTATACTTGGAGGCCACTTACCTTAAGTAGGTTTCCATATAAAACTTATTTTTGGTGGGAACCGAGAACGCAACAATTAATTGCGAGCGCATCTATGGCGTTAATATTGATGTTTTAAGGATACTAGGGAGAAAAAATGTTACCATATGCATGAAAAAATATTACACATATGTAAGTAGCAGGGAATTCTATAAATTTTGAATTTTCGGTCGATCGTTCATCTTCTGGGGTTCGTTCATTTATTGGTGCCACTACCCTATGTGTAGTTTAAGGGGTTTGTTCGAAACCTCGCCAAATCTCTGTCAAAAACAACATTTTCGGATCATTATTATTATCTCCTGTTGAAAATTCTAGTTTACATTTAGTTTAGGTAACACGGTACGGTTCCGGGAGTCATTGGCAACACGTGAAGAAGAAAATCCTAGTTTGACGGATTTGGATCATTTCTAAAGAAGAGGTTCTAGGGAACTTTAATATGAAAAGAAATTGCAATGCAAACATGAAAAGCTTATTTTATTCATTACAGCGGCAGAACATGAAGGTGGTGCTTTTGCCCTCGACATATCAACTCACGCGCTCAATTCCGGGGTAGCGCTCATAGAGTTACTAACATCGAGGACTCCGGTCAACATAATACACATCTATCAGCCGTTGGGAGTAGGTCTGTGGTATGCTGCCTTCTCTGCCATTTATTACGGCGCTGGTGGGAGTAATGAGTAAGTTTTCATATTTCCTGAATCTTGAGCAACTGGAGCAACGGATAGACGTGAGTGATATATGCTACTTTTTATACGATTATTTCATTCCTTCGGGAAAATAAAAAGGAAATTTTCTGCCCGTGCGAAACCGTGGTTTGATCGCTATTATTGAAAGAGAACGAAATAAATGCGGCAGCGCGTTTTTATATTACCTACGACAGAGAAGTTAAACACAAGATGAATGCAAAGTTATAAATAAAATAAAGTAATATTTTAATTTATACCTACTGTATGTTTTCAGAGACGGTGATCCGTTCATATACGACGTGTTGGATTGGCGGGATGGACAAAATGCAGGCACCGTCGTGGCCATCTCCTCAGTCGGTGCGCTCGCTATATATTTCGCTGTATGGACTTTCGGAAAATTAAGAGATAAATTATCTGATGTATTTGTTCGAACTACAAGTCAAGACTTACCTCTTGCACCGCCTCTAACTCCAGAACCAAATAGGGCAGGAATGGTGTAATTTTATTTAATTTTGCCTGTTTAAATATTCCACCGACACCAACAAATCAAAAAAGCTCTTGAGGTTGAAACCAACCGAACAAATACGAGTACAGTACTACGATAAAAGTAATGCGCCTCGGCAAAGTTCGTGTTTCCGAAGTATTCAGTTTTTTATTCAAATCGCACGTGCACCTTTGAAGCTAGTGCGTGACTGAGGAGGCGAGGACGGCCTGTCATTGGTTGTATATTCGTATTAACGAAAATTGCCGAGGCGCATAACTTTTATCGTAGTAGATAGGTACTGTATGTATATTATTATAAAAATCCCGAACAGCGCCGTCTGACGCTTTAAAATTTAGGTCCTAAATCGATCGATCACACACACAAATACCTAATGTAAAATAATTTAAAATTGATAAATATGTAGGTATACTTAGTATCACTCTTCAACGATATTTTCAGAAAAGTCTATATAAATATGACTGACCAACTTCATTGAAATAGTTGGACCTTTAGTTTTAGAAATTCGTTATAACACTATATTATATGGGGCAGTTAGATATTATAGAAAGCCAAAAATACTAATATCCCTCTCCTTAGTAAAGTAGTTTTTTAATATGAACTATATATGGTAAGCTAAAGGCATTTGAAAAATTAGTATATATTTAAGTTGGTATCGTTTCGGTTCGCTAGAATCTTAGCTGCCAATAGATTGCAGCAGTTTATTAGTTTTTTTACGCAAAAATTAATTAATCAAATTATAGGTATATTGTCAAGCGACTACGATTTATAATGGTTATATAATATACAATATTGTTTTATTCGTAGGTATTATATATCTGGTAATCGTGAGGTATGTACTACTTCGAATGCCATTATTTAGTTTAAAAAAGGTATAGTTAAATAAATTAACTACTGGATTTTATACTTTATTTAATGACCTTTTTTAACCTCATATTTGAATTTTAATAATATAAAAAAATCACGGAAAAAAATTGAAAAAAAATTTTTTTTTATGGTTTTTTACAAAGTTCGCAATTTTTTATTTTTTTTAAGTTCATTTAAAATAAAGCTTATATTGTGTTTATACTTCGTGCCAAGTTGCATAATGGGCCGCGCAGCCGTTTAGGAGCTATATGTATTTAAATGCCGAAGCGCGACGGCAACCCCGTTCTCACTTCTCACTTATAGTCAGTAAGTTATTAAAAAATAGATAAATAATGTTGTATTTGATTTTTTTTTTTCTTTACTAGAGGTTATATGGTAGACTAGCTTTCCAAACCGGCTTCGCCAGTGGTAATTTTCGAAGTATAAAAAGTACTACTACATAGCCTTCCCCTTCCTCAGGGTTCAAACTATCTCCATACCAAATTTCATCTAAATTGGTTCAGCGGTTCAGGCGGGAAAAATTAACAAAGAAACAGAGTTACTTTTGCATTTATAATATTAGTATGGAAGTATAGTAGATTATAATAAAACAATAAAATTATAACTCATCTAATCGGTTTATTTGAAAATCTTTACAGTTTTATATGTGCTATACGTGTACAGTCACTGTTTATTTGGTACTTTTGTTTGATACTTTTGTTACTTTTTCCCGCCTGAACCGTTGAACCAATTTAGATGAAATTTGGTATGGAGATAGTTTGAACCCTGAGGAAGGGGAAGGCTATGTAGTAGTACTTTTTATATTTCGAAAATTACCACTGGCGAAGCCGGTTTGGAAAGCTAGTCTACCATATAACCTCTAGTAAAGAAAAAAAAATCAAATACAACATTATTTATCTATTTTTTAATAACTTACTGACTATACGTGAGAAGTGAGAACGGGGTTGCCGTCGCGCTTCGGCATTTAAATACATATAGCTTCTAAACGGCTGCGCGGCCCATTATGCAACTTGGCACGAAGTATAAACACAATATAAGCTTTATTTTAAATGAACTTAAAAAAAAAATAAAAAATGCGAACTTTGTAAAAAACCATAAAAAAAAATTTTCTTTTTTTTTCCGTGATTTTTTTATAATATTAAAATTCAAATATGAGGTTAAAAAAGGTCATTAAATAAAGTATAAAATCCAGTAGTTAATTTATTTAACTATACCTTTTTTTAACTGAATAATGGCATTCGAAGTAGTACATACCTACCTCACGATTACTCAAATTTTCAAAGACCGATATTTTTTTAACCAGGCTTGCCACTGCAAAAATATTAGGTGTCTGTGTCGAGATCATGTATAGGTATAACATACTTAAATAAAACGGAAATCGGAAACTTGAACTTTTTTACCCTGTCCGCTTCACGTGAAATGCCCCATATCCACATTTTTATTATTTTAATGTTAGATACTTATTTTCGAATAAAACAATATTGTATATTATAGTAATATTATAAACCGTCTCAGCTAGATTATATGTAGATGGATTTGATTCATTTAATTTGGCGTAAAAATAAAAACTAATTTAGGGTCCTTCAAGCGAAGCGTGAAAAAGCATCTCGCGACTGGCGGACTCCTGTATCAAAAAATCTGAAAACTGGCGCCACGTTAAGTAAAATCCCATGGGGTGGTATATCGAAACGTTCCCTCTTAATATGTTTCTATACCATAGTTATATATTATAAGAAACACTTTGTATACACTTGTATACAGACTGGTTGTTTCTATAGACACAAATAAAAAACGCTCAATTGTATATAATAAGAATAGAAAATGTTCATTGTTTATATAAAATTGTTAGATAATTATTATTTCTTATTATCAATGTGTATAAAACATTTATAGTATTTTTTGGATTTCATTGTTCTATTCCATTTCCTTTATATTGAAATTTATTTTGTATGAAAATTAGAATAGCATTGAAATTCCTGCCAGAAATGACAGTAATCAGAATGGTTACATTAACAAAAGTTTACTTGTTAACAGGTAAAAGTGATATTTTGTACTTAGATCATTAGTATGTACAGAAACTAGATCATAATAAATGATTATCATAAATATACTATGCATTTAATTTACTTTAATATTTTTTTTTATTTTGACTGACTTAAAATAATGATAAGGTATTCTAGGAAGCAAACTAAAACATTGGTACATATACTTTAATAATGTTATATAATAATAAGCAACAAATTTCATAAAACAGTTATTATTTTATATAATACAATTCATGGAAAATGTTACATAAAAATACAATTTTACTTAATCGTAACTGTTTCGATGTCTAACATGGAATCTTTATATAATTAACATTCACTTTACTAACGACGGCATATTATAATTACACAAATTACGATCACTTTTATATATTTCACTTATATTTCTTAAATCGATATAAAATTAAATATTATATAAAGATACCATACTATGACATCCATATTACCTACATTACTCTTACAAATATTTCAAAATAAATTTTAAACAAAACAATAATAAAAATATATTTTTAAAAATAATTTTGAGATTTTCCTAGACATTTCATATAAAACTTAACAAAATAGAATTAATAAAATTTTGACAACAGTCTCAAAAAATTAGATGAGCATTTACATTTTGTGTCTCCAAAAATATGTTACTCTTGTGTACACACATCAATAATTACTTCTAAAGAACAAACCTAATGTTCAAACACGCCTACACATAGAGCTAAGAGCTTAAATTACTTTTGACTATTCCACTCATAACGGAGAAACTGGGCACACGCTACTTGATTAAACATAATATTATAACACTGAGTAAAACTTGCACCTGACCAGACCTTACAAATAACTTCGATAAACTTAAGTACTTAAATCAAAGTGAGGCATTGCTGAACACGAATTGTTGTCTTAGTGGTGGGCAAGACCCCACAGTAAGAAAGTTGTGAAAAATTAACATAGTAGTACTCTAATATATTTTATTTAAGTTGAATGTAAATAATTAATTTACCAATTTATTGTCAACCACGGGAGTTGTGCGACTTCAAATATTACAGTAGTAGATTATGACAAATACGAGAGATATAAACAACCAAGTTGTCCACAAAAATATTAATATTATGGTAACAGTCTTAAATAAAAAAACTATTACATATAATATATAAATTTGTAAAGATACCATCCTCGGGATGAACACAATCGATGCCTACCTACGTTAGATACTCGCTCGTTATACAAACTTCACTGAACTCCTTGAGCCAGATGTTAACAATACTTATCAGTCATTTTACTTCATTCCAAGATATGGTTCCCTAATTAAATACTATTAGAAAACGATGTGAAAGGTACAAATACACACTTAGGTATTATTAAAATGTATAGTAATCATCAATGTTCTATCAAGAAGCCTGTCTATGTACGTATAAAGTAGTAAACTTCAGTCCCGCGAACCTTACTAAAGTTTAAATTACTAAAAGTATAATGACGTAACTTACACGCTAAAAGGCCATTTCCAGAGATCATTTCTTAGACAACTACTACACCTTAACTATTCAAAAACTGACACATTTTAACTAGACATCTATATAGAATTACGATTATTATCAGTTTTTGAACTTCACACGATGTAGGTATATATAGTAGAACATTAATTATATATAATATGCCTAAATGTCTAAAGACTTAGTCTGAATTAAGGACACGCTAATTGTAGTTCAACACTTATCGACAAAGATAATTGATCTAATATTGCACCACTCAATGTTTGTACTCTCTTCATACTCAGGCCATGTACGATGTAAATAACATGTTATTAAATAACTAAAACAAACGTGGCTTAAAACAAGACATTTCTAGAAAAAATAAAAATTACAATCACTGGGCATTCTAACTTAAAATTGTGTCTTTGTGCATAAAACTCAACAGTATTTAAAAAATAAAAATATAATAAACGTTTAAGCATCATACCTCTAACATCGAGTTATAATATGTTCATTGAAATTGGTAATTGTTTTTTGGACATAAGTTTTCATTTACATCGTCTGCTAGCTTATGTTTTCGTAGGACACATTAAGCTTTGTTGTGCTACCTTGCTATGTATGTAATAGACTACTCGAAAAGTCTATCTTTATAAATTGAATATCGTTGACGTAGAACCTGAACAAACCTGAAAAAATGGCGTTTGCCCTTCTGAATCAACTGTGTAATACTGCAACAATAAATTTAAGCATGTCGCAGCCAAGTGGACCCACTTGCCATTTAACGACTTTTACGGAAGAAAACGTACTGCCAGTGAAAACAAAATTTGTAAAAAAAAAACAGAACCTTTCGAACTTCCCAAATATAATACTATAACTCGATGACTAATCTAACAAACACAAGTGATATACTCATTATAAAAATATGTTATACTTAACACTAACGACATACCTATAAAACATTTTAATATGAAGTGCACTTCTACGACAGAAATAAACTATTTATCTTCTTATTTTTTTTTAATAATGTCCACAAAATATGTCCCAATTTTAAATTAGCAAGTTCCGTGAACGTTATAGGCGATAATGTAAATATATCATTGAGGTGGCGTTACTATCATGACTTGAGGCGGAACGTCTTCCTCGCTAGAAACATAACTGCCAATAGATTGAGCTTAGTTTTCAGTTTATTAGTTTTTTTTATGAAATATTGAATGAGTATAATGTGGTTACGTAATATACGATATTATTTTATTAAGAAATAGAATATATTTGTTGCAACTAATACGTGTACGTGTGTGTTATATATATTTTTTTCGTAATTTAAAGAAATTTTTAATTTTCGCGTAAAAACTAATAAACTAGCGCCATTTATTTGGTAATTGTAGTGATAAGATGTTTCACCTTAAGTAATCCGGTGGCCAAAATTGTAACTAAATTCGCCATTTTGCAATGTTAGTATGTCAGATATGACAAGTATTAAAGATGGCGACACTAAATTCGATGACAGCCGTTTATACGTCCTGAGATAACTATGTCGCGCTCCATCTTTGTTTAACATTATTCTGTAAATATTTATCACATTTAAAACTTTTTTATACAATTATTGTTTTTCGTTAAAACTCGATCAACACATGAAATAAAACATTAAACTACATCCACTATAAATGTTGTTAAAACCTAAGCCTAATATTATTGTAATTATTTTAAAGCATGACGCGATTACTGGTAGCCAGTTAGTTAAGATAAGTAAAAAATAAGTTGCCAATTAAAGTTAATTAAGATCATCATCATCGAGCAGCATCACGAAAGAGGACTCGTCCACACTGGCGTACATAAGTTGCTCCTGAAACGTTAAATTAATCATTTAACGCTTTTATATACAATTTTACAATAGGATCCCCACTGATTTTAGGGTTTACCTTTGCGTCAGTACAAGATAACTATAAAAATAAATTGATTGAAAAGGCATATTATAAAATAACTGAGTAGGATAGATATTCATGGATATAGCCTGCTCCACTATTCTGTTTTGATTTTGTTTAGTGTGTTATGTGTGCACATCTTTGACTTGTTTTAAGTTTACTTCATAATTATTATGAAATAGTGAATATTTGATGTATTAGGTTCAAATATTTTTCAGCAACAGGTTTTGTCTCTCTATCATATTGAATGACCGTTGTTCAATTACATTAGAAAATAATATATACCAACTAAAGTTTTAAAGAGAGTAAATTACCCCCTAACTAATAAACGCAGCGCAAAAGTAATGCAATGCTTTGCCTCCCTCTAATAAATATGTCATTAAATGTGATATAGGCAAAACATTGTATAACTTTGCACAGCATTTATTAGTAAGGGGTTAAACTACTGTACCGGTTTGAAAAATATTTCACAATCTACATTATTATTTCAGAGATTCGGACATTAGTTTCATTAAAATAATGTTAGGGTTCCGTCCGTATGACTAGCTTTCGGCCTCGGCATGAAAATCTTTGATTAGTTGACCTTTGTGGTTACTGGTCCGCTCCTTTGGGTCGGTTGTATGGCCCATATTAACCTTCCTTAATAAACGGGCTATTTAACGCAGTCGTTTTTTTTTCATATAGGGCTGATAAATAATTATGACATTATACAAACTCTACAGCTTTATAATATTAAGTATAGAAGTAATTAAACTCTAAAACTACTGGATCGGTTTGAAAAATATTACGTTGTTATTATGCCAGACGGACATAGATTATGTTTTATCAAAAGAATGTTAGGTTTCCGTAAGATATGGTTGCTATATTTGCAGACCGGAGCTAGTAGTATAATAACTAGGTTTCCGCCCCGACTTCGCCCGTGGAAAATTTTAATACTGTGTAAAAAATCACATCGATCCGTTGCTCTGTGTTGGCGTGAGAGAAGGACAAATGAAAAAACATACTTTCGCATTTATAATATTAGTTAAATTAGGATATTAGGTATTATACCTGCATAAGATCAGCTTCAGGCAGCAGGTCCATCTCGGTGTCGAGCGTGCCGGACGGACGCAGTATCACCAGCTCACTACCGGCGCACTCTCCGACCGTCTCGTCCGTATTCACCGTCATGTTCATCGCATCACCGCCACTGCGAATGTAGTAAAGTAAGGTATTATTAAATTCACTCTAAATTCACGGGCATAATACCCGGTCCTTTGCAAGGCTTGCATGGGGACATAGGTCCAACATGTAGAGGTCCTTAAGGTGGTTCGTTTTCCATACAAAAATGTAATTAAGATAAACTAATTAACTAATCAGTAAAAATGTCTAAATATGGGCTTACTTAACTATTTTCGGCTTTTATGTTGCGCCAAATCAATAAAAAATAACTTTTTTATAATAGAAATAATTAATATTAAACATAATTCTTTTTATGCGTATTTTGTCTAAAAAGAATTATGTTTAATATTAATTATTATGTTATTTTTTATTGATTTGGCGCAACATAAAAGCCGAAAATAGTTAAGTAAGCCCATATTTAGACATTTTTACTGATTAGTTAATTAGTTTATCTTAATTACATTTTTGTATGGAAAACGAACCACCTTAAGAGTGTTTAATCTAAAGTTTTGTGACTAGCACCCGTCGTCGTAGCACCTATCTCTGAATGCATCAAATACAATGCGCTCACAGACAGGCCCCGTCAGGTGCCTCGACTATTGCTGAGATAAAATTATTATTATTAATGTACTACACAGGTGGAAAGTTCGAACGCCACCTGGAGGGAAAGTACCCTAACTATTAAAGACTGCTGTCAAAAATAATTGAAACCGCATTTAAAAATTTTTTCAAGCCGCTTTCCTCGGCCGGGAATTGAACCTGTTAAAATATCTAATAATACCTAAACATGTAATATTAAATTTAAGGAAAGTCATTTTTTATAATTAAAAACTTATGTACATAATCCGACAAATCTAGATCTACCTGAACAGAACTGGACAACTCGTTAGGTATAGCCTCACAAATACCATCAGTTAAAAGAGGGAGACTTGCTCTTCCGCTGGGTACCCTAGGATTTATTATGGCCGGGTACATATTGCAATCTCGCTCTCGCTATAAGACCACCGTCGCAATTCATCACTTGTGGAAATATTCATGCACATCGTCACGTTTTTAACAATCTTAGTACTTACTTGCTATCATCGTTGTGCACGTTACCGAGAAAGAGATCGCTGCGGACAGTGAATATGTTTTCGGAACCTTCAGACAGTTCAACCTGAAAAACACACAATTATTAATTTTCGTTTATTAATTATATTTTTCTCATGATACAGAAAAGTGAACGAGGTCTGCCTACCCCATATAACTTTAAACCCTTCGGACGTAAAGTGATAAAGCATAGTGACATGTTTAAAAAAAATTGCCGATAGCGAAATCAGTAGAGCGTTGGACTTGAAACCGGCGGTAAGCACCATTTTTCTATATTAATGTGTGCTTTATCGATTTCTTGTGCTTCGGAGGGCACGTAAATCCAAACTTTTCTTCTTAAAAACAGATACTTACTAATGTTAAAGAAGTGACAGATACATCTAAGTTCTGTGCAGAACTGTTTAATATGAATAACTGACAAGTGTCTGTGGCCAAACTGCAAGGAATAAGGGCCGTAAAGATGTGTTTGTTTGTGAAATGTGAAAAAAAAATTACCTTTGCCATATTACATATTGCATTACTCTAAGTCTAATGTGTATTAAGAATGAATTTGGTCGAGTGTACGAGGGCTGTTTGATAAGTACCCGTTTATGGAAAAAAAAACTTTTTTTTTTGTATATATGCATTTATTTTTCTACGTAGTCACCTTTTAACTCTATACATTTGTTCCACCTATGCTCAAGCTTCAATAAACCATCCAAAAAGTATGATTTTGGAAAGTCATTTGAATAGGCCTCTGTGGCGGCAATGACTTCGTAATTTGATCCAAATCGCTTACCACCGAGCCATTTTTTTAGGTTGGGAAACAAAAAGAAATCGCATGGGGCCAAATCTGGAGAATACGGGGGGTGAGGCAATAGTTCGTAGCGTAACTGTGCTAATTTAGCCGTCACAACTCTCGACGAATGAGCCGGGGCGTTGTCGTGATGAAACAGTACTTTTTTCTTTTTTAAATGGGGTCGTTTGTCCTTCAACACGGCGTCAAATTCATCCAATAAATTGGCATAGTACTGCCCTGTTATCATTTTCCCCTTTTCTAAGTAGTCAATATGTATAATACCCTGCGAATCCCAAAAAACAGTCGCCATGACCTTTCCAGCCGATGGGACGGTTTTTGCTTTCTTTGGAGCAGGTTCACCCGGTAAAATCCACTGCTTCGACTGCTCTTTCATTTCCGGGGTGTAGTGGTGAACCCACATTTCGTCCACGGTCACGAAACGACGCAGAAACTCCTTCGGGTTACGTTTGAACACGGCTAACACTGCTCCGAAGTAGTCAGTCGGTTCCGTTTTTGCTCCTCCGTGAGTAAACGCGGCACCCACCTCGCCGATACTTTCCTCATACCCAATTTTTCGTCTAATATGTGTTGTACCCTCTCGATTGAAACGTTTACAGCATCAACGATTTCTCGAAGTTTAATTCGGGGGTCGGCTAAAACGATATTTTCAATTTTCTTAACCATATCGTCGGTAGTCACCTCAATTGGCCGGCCTGGGCGATCCTCATCAAAGACGGTTATTCTCCCCCGTTTAAACTCGTTATACCAATATCTGACGGTTGTCATAGAAGGAGCACATTCATGGTAAACCGCTTGAATTCTTACTTTTATTTCATCACATGTTTTTCCTTCCAAAAACAAGAATCTAATTACAGACCGATACTGTTCTTTCTCCATTTTAACAATTTTAAGTTCACGCTTTCACTAAATCGCTGTCAAATGAGAAAAAAACAAAAGAATGCCATTTTCTTTTTAATTTTCCCGCCTCTGAAAAATGACTTAAAAAGGTGGTATACTTATTTTCGGCCAGTGATATTAATATATTTAGAAAACGGGTACTTATCAAACAGCCTAGGTACATATACAATTCCTCACCTGCACATCTCCACCCACTAAATAAGTAGCCTCTGTGAGAGTTTGGTTGTGCGGACGAGCCGGCAGCGGCCACGTGCAGTGAGTGCGCGCCGCGTGATCTTCTACGTCGTCCTGGGTCACGTCAGGCTTGATGTCCTGTGACAATACCGTTAACAGTGGTTAAGCAACAGCAATATACATCATCATCAAAAAGTTTATTAAAAACTAGCTTTCCCGTGGAATGTTGATATCACTTCTCACCTTTCGGCCTTCATTTTTACCTTCAACCTCACTTCGTCTTTTAGGTTAGAAAACAATAGAAAAAACAAACAAACAATACTTTCACATGAAATGTGCTACCAGAATCTTTGGGGAGAGTTGTAGATCTACTTTTACATTTTTTTACACAACAAGAGGGCATTTTGACATCATTTTGACAACTTTTGAAATGTATTATTACACGTCTATCTCGAGTAACGGTAGTATTGCGACTGGGAACGATTTGCTCTTCTATTTCGTTTTGCTCTCATCTTTTGTGGGGTGAGTTTTGACGCAGTTTTACTTCTCTATACGTTCCTTACTCGTAGTTAGTTGCCCGCGACTTAGTACGCGTTATATTAGGATTTAACGTTTAAACACCATTCCGCCTCCTTAGGGTTGGTTTTTCGAAAAAACATTTCCTAGTGCACCCCTACACCCCGTAAGAAATATACCTTCCAATTTTCATATTTATATCTTCAGTGGTTTAGGCTGTGCGTTGTTGTGTATCAGTCAGCATGCGATACGACTACACGAGACTTATATATTTAAATGTTCTTATATATTATACAAATCGTATGCTATTTGGCGAGAGATATCACCATTGTCTTTCGCATTAGCATAGTACTTTATGCACAAGCTAAATGAAACTTTACTGAGACCTAATTTTAGTAATAAAAAAGTAGAAAATAAAATGTAAAGTAGCAATATACTCACCACATACATGCTGTTATCCACTGACCAGCTGGTATCAAAGTTAGTCTCGCTCTTAACCTCCTCAGTAGTGATAATGCTCTTGTGAACCTTCTTCATGTGCATGACCAACGAAACATTGTTAACGAATTTCACTTTGCATCCTGCGGAAACAAATATACATACATAAAATATAAGGCTGACGATTTAGTCCAGTGATTAGAAAACAGCAACAGTATAAGCAATGTATTTTTTATAGTGACATGTAATTTTTTTGTATATAAAAACTTTAAATATGCCAAATCTCATACTCCTCCATGACGCGCAATATGGTTACAAAGGGATGCAAAGTTATATCTTCAAGTATATCATTAAATTATAAAGAAATATTTGTAACATTGAGCTTCCTTATGGGCTTTATGGTGTGTTAGTAGGAGTTTAACTGAATATTTACGTCCAGTCAGGGTTTAAAGTAGATTATCAGATGAATATGAGATGTCTTGTGCCATTGATGTTATATTTGTGTAATCTTTGTTTTTGGTACATCAGCACGATCACGATCTAAAATGTTTGGATGCATCATATGGTGCTGCACTTACGTAAAGCAATACAACGGCACCACCGATCAGCACCATGTATGGCCAAGGACAGGGAAGAGTGTGCAATCTGACACTCTACTGAATATAGTAATAATTAATTTTCACTTTGTATGTAGGTACTTTTTTTCAATTCAATTCAATTCAAATAAATTTATTGTTTCACAAAAACAAACACACATTATCCATATCCTTAGCCGTACACACGCGCTCTCAGTGTGTCTCGAGGAGCTTCGGCGAGTGTGTGTAAAGCCGTCTTAACACTCGCCGCAAGCGCAACGTTCATTTCACTCATTTCAAATGACACAGGAATAAGTGCAACTGGCAAAAAGTGAGTGTATCTGGCCACACCGTGAGGAATAAAGAACGTGAAGATGAAGATGTGAAAATAAATAACTCACCGGGCACGTGACACGGATAAAGCGGCCTCGTGTGTCTTGCGACATGCTCGCGGAGATGTTCCGGTCGCAGGAACGCGCTGCCGCAAACCGCGCACCGGTATCGACGGTCTCCGGTGTGACGGCGGCTGTGACGGAGCAGCTTGCTGGCGGTGCGGAACGACCACTCGCAATTCTAGCGACAAGTTAATTAGGTACTAGTAAACAATGCATCAACAGGCAATAGTTTCATTTTTAATAATTTAATGAAAGTTTTGTTATTGTATTTTTGTTTTTTTTTATTTAATTTAGTATCAGCTTTCCGCCCGTCTTCGCTCGTCACTGCTTACCCCCGATCCCATTACGGGCAATACATTTTTTCATTAAGTTTTGTATAAAAGATTTCTATTTTTAATTCAATTTTAAATAACTCGAAATTTTTGTAAAGTCTTCACTTAATTTTTCTCTTATCGATCATTCAAATAATGCATAATTTCGCTTTGAGGGAGTTATATTAATTTCAATTATTATCACCATCACTCTGTTATTTAAAATTGATATTAGTTGTTTTAGAAAGGGAAACAATGGCGTTTCAAATTCCCATATTATATTTTGCAGGATGAAGACTAATCTTCCACTAGGTACCCTGTGAGTCGGTAACACGATTACGGTTAATTACGATTAATATCAGCATTCTAGGCACTGTAACTGGGATAAGATGAATCGGGCTGAGTACACAGGCATTTTTGTAGTTCCAACCTTTATGGATATTATGAACTACCTATCGCGAGACGAGATCCATTGCGGTCTTTAAAAGTGGACGCGCAGGGCCGATACGAAAAGAAAAAACGGCAACACACCTCGCTTAATAATAATCTTACCGGATAAGTGCAGGGATAAGGCTTGTCCCCAGTATGAGCTCTCGAGTGCTCCTTCAGCCTGCACGCCTGGTAGAACACTCGGCCGCAGCCCGCCCACGTGCACGTGTAATGAGTCTGTCCGGCTACACCCTCCCCGCCGTGAATGCGGGAGTGGGCGCGCAGGGCCGACACGAAGAAGAAACGGCGGTAACACACCTCGCAACTGAAATTATTAGATGTATCCTATTTGTAGATGTAAAGGGAGTCAATAGTGTAATTGGTAAAGCGTTGTATTTGAAACCGGTGGACTCGGGTTCAAATCTCACACGTGCCTAAACTGCTAAGGACATTTTATTTAAGAATATGTGCTTTAATCAACTTCTCGTGTTTCGGAGTTAACAGATAATTACGTCTAATAAAGAAGTGACACATCTAGGTCCATTTTAAGGGATAATGTAACTACGTAACTCCCTATAGATGGCGCTAGTGTGATATATGTTTTACGCCAAATTTAATAAAACACATCAAACTAAATTTGTCATAGCCATTGCCATTTATAAATGTAATGTAATATTGTTTTATTCATAAATTAGTTAGTAACATTAAAAATATATAAAATAATAATAATGTGGACAACATATAAGAAACTATTATATCATCATGATATATGACAGTAAGCTGAGTGGGGCCCTTTCAGTACTTTATAATTTCCTTTTTTATAAGTAATATTTAAGTTGTTAAGTGCTGAATAAATTTTATTTCTTTCTTTCTTTCTTTCTTTCTTTATCATCATCATCAACCTTTTTAAGATCCACTGCTGGATTTTAGTGGTGCTAATTAAGAGGAATTGCCATAGTCACCACGCTTGGCAGGCGGGTTGGTGACCGGACGCCAGCTTTACGTGCCCTCCGAAGCACGAGGAGTCGATTTATTTTTTTTTTAAGCACATATTCTTAAAGAAAATTGGTGCTTAGCATTTTATGTTACTTAAGAATAAAACAATATTGCATATTACATTTCTTGTAGTGGAACTAGAACTAAAAACGTTCTTGGTCTTCCACTGGGTACCCTGGGACCGATAACACGGTTCTGAGAGATGTAAGGCAACCCGTAAAGAAAAAAAAAGAAATGTTAATAAGTAAATGCTTAAAATTATGTTTGAATAAAGTATTTAATTGAAGGAATAAATAAATCAAAATCACCTATAGGGCGCTTGATCAATCGTGTGATCCTGCTTTATATGAGTAAGTAAATTCCCTCTGACATGAAACATCATACCACATGGTTCATTCTGATGAGGACCAGCCATCTTTACTGGACATTCAATACACTGATGCATGATTCTTGTCTTTTTATTGTGAGTATGTTTGTGCTTCTTGAGTTTTTGGTCAGTGGAAAATTTCTTTGTACAACCCTCCTCGTCGCACTGAAAACATATTATTAAGCTAAATTAATGAAAGTGTTTTTACTTTTTTAGTCAACAAACCTATGAGCAACACAAAGAAGGGGCAATACTGATAGAAAGGCTTTAGGACCTACATACTTATAACAAACGATCGGGCCGCGCTCACGAAAGTTGCGTTCCAAATTAGTATAAATCGCGCCCGAAGAACGCCCTTGAATATAATCCGTTGTATAAAAAACTTCTTCTTCTATGCCTAGGCCCTAAATGTAAGACATTATGATGAAATTAAGGGGTCAGAAATACTATTATTTACTTGTTTAAAAAAATTACCTTAAATGGAAGCTCATCATTGGTGAATACACAATGCAAAGGTATGCTGGTCAACTCTTCTTGCTTTAATGTGTCTGTCACGCTTGACAAAACATAATCACCAGTTGTAGGCAGTAGGGTCTCGGACCAATCAGCATTTGTATTAGTGTTAGGTTCGCTTTTTATCTCTGCAATAAATATATTGTATTTTATTAGTTTTATTTCCTTCCCTACTTCGCCCATTTTTGGCGCACTCCTTTATTAAACGCAAAAATATTTTTTCAAGTCAGACTTATAGACTGAGTTTAGGGCAAACACACATACACAAAATTATACAAACTC
The DNA here is from genome assembly GCA_963924495.1 of Nemapogon koenigi. Taxonomy (NCBI): domain Eukaryota; kingdom Metazoa; phylum Arthropoda; class Insecta; order Lepidoptera; family Tineidae; genus Nemapogon; species Nemapogon koenigi. The sequence goes on along the minus strand of OZ004630.1, from coordinate 3,949,326 downwards.
TTCATTATATACTAATAGTACAATCCATTGCAGTGCTGTACAGCTTTGTTTGCGGCAGCCATAAAATTAAGAACTACAAATAGATAGCACTATAGACATGTGAAGTATGAAAATACTTTTAGCTGTAGTATGCGGGGCAAATGGATTTAGAATTCCTTGGTCAGCACTAGGGAATCCATTTTCCCGGGCTTTTTACGTTCCCGGGAATCGGGAATGAAATATTTGTATTCCCGGGGTTCCCGGGAACCCGGGAAAATTTTTTTTTTTTGTGAATTTGATCTAAAATTGTCTCACTCGAGTACTCGACCGACACTTACGGAATATTAGAGAGGGTACATAAGTAAATTGTAAGAGAAATCACACACACAGACTTGTAATATTTATTTATATTTTTGTGGCAGTATCTGAACGAAAGAAGAAGCGTCAGTTTACTAAATAGTGTTTCCGCATTTAAAGACATAGTGATACCCAGTTCCGTTCTTTAGGGCACTCAAAAATTTTGATCATTATTCCCGGGTAGAGAAACTCCTTTTTTCTGCATTTTTCCCGGGAACCCGGGTAGCAAACCCTAGTCAGCACATTTAAAATTTAAACATTTTGGTTTCAAGAGAAGTATTATATACTCTTCGTAGTCCAAAGTATAGGTAAGGGTCAGTCTCAGTGCTAACTCTATTAATTTCCTAAACCAAACTATTTTAAAAAAATCCTATCTCAATGACGCGATCAAAAATGTGAAATTAATTTCTTTAGAAAGATTGAATATCTGTATAAATATTAAGTGTTGTGAATGAATAAATTTACAAAACAGGGTCTTTCTAAAAGGTTGAAAGGTTCTGATAGCCATTATTTTTTGCTGAGTACTGTATTCTTAACAATGGTAAAGGAATTGCTTAATGTTAATTAAAGTTTGACCAGCCATTAAGGTCAAATGGATTCTAATATAATTGCAAAGTAAAGCAATACTATGGATACTACATATGAATACAATATTACACCTGAAAAAAATACTTACTTTTTTCATTTACAGTTACGTAGGACCATTTTCCATCAGACAAATATTTGCCATCAAAGTCATCCATTTTTCTCTGAAACAAATAGTGCATTATGCTTTATCTTAACTAAACTAGCTTCCGCCGTTTCACCCACCCATAGGGGGCCATCCATAAATTACGTCACGCGAATTTCATGTGATTTTTTGAAATATGGAAAAAAAAACGTTGCAGATGGGATTTGAACCCCTGCTGCTGCACCCCATATTCTTAACCGCTAGACCACCGTCAACACGAATATAGACAACTTCCTGTCAATAGCAACCGTTGCTAAGGCAACATACTGAATTTCTGAAAAACTACTGAACTGGTTTTTGTCATATGTCTGTGAGATAATGTCGAGAAATTATTATATGCTTAAAATCGGTACATATTTCATCGAGATATTAAGAAAAAAATTCTTATAATGTCAATGTTTCAAAATTCCTGAAAAACCAGTGGATTAAGAAAAAAATGGAACCAATCTGGTGGAGCAATCGATGTTTATACATACATAAAAATAAAAATAAATACAGTCCAAATTGAGAACTTTCTCCTTCTTTTTTACGAATTCGGTTAAAAAATGTAAAAAAAATGGCAGTCACATACCTCATTCTCTTCATCAATCAAATAGGAACCAAAGAGTCCAACATCAAAACCAATATTTTCATTATCTAAAACAAAATTTAAGAATATCAAATTAAGTGGTACATCTTTGAATTAACAATAAACATAATACTTAGGTATATAAAAAAACTTCTTAATAATGATTTATTTAATTAATTATTTTTTTTTAATTAAGTAGCAAAGAATTTATCTAAATACCTATTAACTTAATTTTAATAATATAAAATGACAATACCAGGGATATGCATGTAGTGCAAGAAGGGGCCAAATTAATAAAAAAGTAATAGGTTCAATTCTACTTCACAGTTTTACAACTTCTTACTTATCAATGGTTAAGTGACTGTTTACACCCATGAATTTAGTTACAATGTAAATTACTTTCTCACTTAAAATGTGTAAACAGCACTTTAGTGTGCAATATTATATTAATAAGTTGTTAATTATTACTCTACCACTGTGATATAGGCCATGGGTGTTTCGCATAAGTCGTATTTTTGCCGCGTTCAGCGTTGCGAACCTATTAAAATTTTCAGTTTAGTGCATTAGTAATTCTGTTATATAACACATCACTCAATAAGCCCCGGGCCTGACATATATATGACACCACCTCCTAACCTTCCTAAACCTAACGACAAGTGTCAAAATTACATGACAATCTGGCGTTTAGTTTAAAGTTACAGTGGTTTTAGTAAAGCAACTTTTGATTGTTTAAAAACATTTGATGGGAAAAATACATAAGCAAAGCAATGGCTTTATAAGTGTTATTCGATTCTGCTCCATCCACCAAATGATGCTGAACGCTCAGGTCGCCCGAATTCGGCAGTTGTTCCAGAAAACATCAAAAAGTATAAAGTATAAAATGCTAGACTGAATGTATTACTCTTGGTGTATTTTTTTTATTTATTTTTTTCATGGGTTACCTTACATTGCTATAACTTTAAAATGGCTTCGTCAAAATTGTTCAAATATATATCTTGGCCTGGTATAAGAAATAATGAAAAAAAAATTGCACCACAGAAATTAGGAATTTTGATCAAAAGTTTGTGAAACACCCCCATATACTTACTATTAGAGTTATCTTCTACAAAATGGTGCACTATGTTATTGTTCTGAGTGTGGACTACCTCAGTACTTTGGCCAATCATTGGTGATATTTTTATTTTATAGTCCTCACTTAAATTTGTGTCTAATTTTGTTTTTGAGTTGGTCCTCTTAACAATGTGACTTGACTTATTACATTTGTACTTATAATTTGTTTCTAAAGCCTCATCTGATGTATGATTGGCTGAAGTACTTGTCAAAATTTTGGTAGCAAATGCTTGTTCGCCTACAGACGTTTTTGTAACTGGCTTAGGATTTCGTCTGAGAATGTTAGGTTTCTTATACATTTTCATGTATGACTTATTTTCATGAGGAACAAACATTTTGCTTCATTCTGCAAAATAAATATACATAATTACTAGCAACGCGACCCAGTTTCACATGGATAGCAGTATTACCGTGGGAATGAGATATTATCCCGGGATATATAAAAGCCTAGGTCACTCTCTAACCCTCCAACTATCTCTGTTCAAATAAATTTTGTCAATCTGTTGCTCAGTAAGGTCAAACAAACAAACACACTTTCACATTTATAATATTAGTTTGGATAATAAAACTATTTGGAGATCACCAATGTTAAAGATAATATTTAGGTTATGATGTTACATACCCAATTTCTTTATTAATAAATAAATGCATAATACTTGCCTTCTAGGTACAAAAAAATGTTAAGCTAACCTTTTTGAGAAAATAATGTATAATTAAAATTGACGTTAACGTTAAAATAATAGATAAGTATCGATACAATTAGATAAAACAGAGATAGAACGGAAAAGCTTATTGTTATTATTTGCTATAATACAGATCCATGCATGCAAGCGTGGACTGGTAAAATTTACAAAATATATTTTAATATTATAGTCAAGAGCACGATAAATTACATTTTCAATCTGATCTTTTAGAAAATAAATTAGAAATTTGTAAAAAACCTGGAGAAGGAAGCGCCAAGCCAAGTACTTTAGATATATAAGTTACTCTATGCCAAGTACCAAGCAAATCACAAATTACTTGATGACATTTACTTTTTCTCAATCATCAACATCAAATAAAGGCACAAGGCAAAGCACAAGCACATTGAGACTATTGAGAGGTTGATATTGAGTGAGCATGCTCACTGCTCTATTCATCCTAGTAAAGCGCTTATTACACTATACAATTTTTAGAAAATCTATTTAGGAAATAGGAAGATGTAATTGCAGTTAGGACAGTTAGCATCCTATTTAGAACAGTTAAACGCCTATTACACTATACAATTTTTAGAAAATCTAATTAGGAACAGTTAGGAACCTAAGTAGGAAGCTAGCGATCACACTACACTAAATCGGACAGACGCAGGGTTGCCAGATGCCAGATGTTTCTTCTCGTACCAAGGTTGCCAAATATCTCGTACTTTCCGTTACATAATCTCGAACAAGTATAAGTTTAAAAAAAATCTCACAATATCCAAAATTTACACTATTCAGTTTGGGGTAGTTTTATTCCCTGAGTTTGGGACTATAAGGCTATCAAAAGAAACAAATAATAAGTGATTTACAATTTAATAGTTATAGTCAAAACCAATACATTTAAAATTATTCATTTATGGAATGATATGTTCTTACTACTAGCGTGGATATGTGGCGCGGGCAGTTAACATTGTTTAAATTTCGTATAATAGTGTTTAATTTTCTCGTATCTCGTACAGAGACTGCTAAAACCTCTAAAACTCGTAAATGTAGGTATGGCATCTCCCTATAAACTTCTATTAATTTTAATAAAATTTCTCTTTCGGCAGGCATTGCCGCCGCCGCTGATGGAATAGTTGTCATTTTTACTTGCTCTGTGGCTGCGCGCTACACGTCTGATGCGAAGCACGGGCGCCTTCCAACTGCCAACTAGTCGTCCTAAATAGGAAGAATCGTAACCTAAATAGGAAACAGAGCGGTCGGGCCTTCCTAACTGTTCTAAATAGGATGCTAACTGTCCTAACTGCAATTACATCTTCCTATTTCCTAAATAGATTTTCTAAAAATTGTATAGTGTAATAAGCGCTTTAGGAAGGCCCGACTGCTCTGTTTCCTATTTAGGTTACGATTCTTCCTATTTAGGACGACTAGTTGGCAGTTGGAAGGCGCCCGTGCTTCGCATCAGACGTGTAGCGCTCGCGCAGCCACAGAGCAAGTAAAAATGACAACTATTCCATCAGCGGCGGCGGCAATGCCTGCCGAAAGAGAAATTTTATTAAAATTAATAGAAGTTTATAGGGAGATGCCATACCTACATTTACGAGTTTTAGAGGTTTTAGCAGTCTCTGTACGAGATACGAGAAAATTAAACACTTTTATACGAAATTTAAACAATGTTAACTGCCCGCGCCACTTATCCACGCTAGTAGTAAGAACATAATCATTCCATAAATGAATAATTTTAATTGTATTGGTTTTGACTATAACTATTAAATTGTAAATCACTTATTATTTGTTTCTTTTGATAGCCTTATAGTCCCAAACTCAGGGAATAAAACTACCCCAAACTGAATAGTGTAAATTTTGGATATTGTGAGATTTTTTTTAAACTTATACTTGTACGAGATTATGTAACGGAAAGTACGAGATATTTGGCAACCTTGGTACGAGAAAAAACATCTGGCATCTGGCAACCCTGCGTCTGTCCGATTTAGTGTAGTGTGATCGCTAGCTTCCTACTTAGGTTCCTAACTGTTCCTAATTAGATTTTCTAAAAATTGTAGTGTAATAGGCGTTTAAACGCGGGGTATGGCAAAACGAATCCGCACAAAGGCCAGCCATGGATTTCCCGGCCCGAGAATGCCCGGGCAGGAATTGGTGTACAGGCTTCCAATTGTTGGGCCGGGCATTTTTGGCTGAGCAATCTCGGGCCGGCAATTCTCGTTCCGGACCGAGAAATGCCGACCCAAGAATTGGAAGCCATTTCATATGTACACGGATTCCTGGCCTGGGCATTCTTGGTGTGGCCATTTCGGGTTGAACAAAAATGGTCCGGGGCAAGAATCCGTGTACATTGGAAGAGAGTTATTGGCCTATATTGGCCGATCGTGATGTTGGTCCAAATTCCAGTAGTTCCGGTTGTGTCTATGGCTAATGTGTTTTAAAATAAAATATAAGGATTCCAGCGCTTCGGCGGCCGCTCCCGCGGAACCGCTCGCTTCGCTCGCTCGCCTTGCGCTTTGTTTTTACACCACACGAACCACGCTCGTCGCTGCGCTCCTCGCTAACCTATTTTGTCTTTTTAAAAATTATGAAACTTCAACCTTCAACCGGTAGGAGTAATAGACAACAGAAGTTGGGCCAACAATCATTGGCTTTGGCATCCATTTCTCGGGTCGGGCATTCCACCCTGAGCAATTTTGTTCCGAGGCGAGAATGCCCAGGCCAAGAACGCCCGGCCCAGGAATCCGTGTACATTGGCTTCGGAATCCTGCCCGGACATATTATGTTCGATCGGAAAAGCCCGACCCAAGAATGCTCAGGCCGAGAATGCCCACCCCAGGATTCCAACGCCATGTACACGGATTCCTGGGCCGGGCATTCTCGGCCTGAGCATTCTTGGGCCGGGCTTTGTTGGCACCCGGCAAAACCGTGAGTCGAGCGAGTGCGGCGCTGTTAAAAATAAAATAATTGTACTCACAGACTACCCTCAGAACAGAAAAGCGTGAACATTATACTATAAATGCGAAAATGTGTTTGTTTGTTTGTTTGTCCTTCTTTCACGGCACAACAGAGCAACGGAACGACGTTATTTTTTGCACAGGGATACCGGATAGCATGGAGGGCAAGGAATTCTTTGTTGCAAACATTCTCAAAAAGACTACTACTAAGAAAAATATACTACTCTCTAGCGATTGAGGGCCAGAGAGTGACTTAGCTACTTTTCCTAAAATGATTTGAGATAATTATTCGCCTCATTTAAAAAATCCATTGGCGAAACCGGGACGCGGTCTTTTTCCACAAAGATAGTTGGAGGGCGGAGAGTAAGTCATAAGCTCACTTTTTATCCCAGATATCCTCTGGGATACATTTTTATGTCACATTTCAAAATATTACAAGGGCGAAGCCGGAACGGAATATAGGTACTGGATACACGTGAGACACCTTTCATAAAACTTACTGAACCTGACGTCTGACTGAACCATACAATAAAGTACTACCTATTGTGGCTTCATAGCTAGAATTTCCTAAGCAAATACAAATTGCACAAAGCGCTGTCTAACCATGATTCTTTTCAGCTGGAGTTTGTAGGGTGTTTTAATGAAATTAATGAATTTAATAAAGAAAATAAAATATTAGGGATTTTTAATTTATGGGAGGTACCCTGTGACCAAAACCTACCTGCAACCAGGCCGTAGCTATAGTCTCTCTGCCCCTAAATTTATAAAGAAAATCGGGCGCCTAGGGCAGGTGGTGAGCAGGTGGAAAGCGCTCCGCTACGGGCCGGCCGGACAACTCATCTGTGAGCCTCGGACCTCTAATCTCAAGCCAGGGTGGAGCTACCTACTAGTGGCTAACAAAGCCTCAGGGCCTAACTGGGGGACAACACAACTTAAAACAAAAGTTTAGGGGACAACACAATTTATTTTTCAACACTTATCCACTTCACTCTACTTCCAACTCAGAACACAAGTAACCCGGGTAGCCGGCATGGACACCAAACTCGGGTCCACAGGGTCGGTGGGCCTCGCAGGAGGGCACAGCGTCCCATCCGATGAGCGGGGCACGCCACGTGCAGGGGCCGCGGCAAAATACATGGCCCGCACGCTGCAGGTCGAATTCGAGCAACCACTTCTCGGGTCCCTGGCCACGATCAATTCTCCGTCCCCGGATCCTCACGGATTCACACAAGGCAATAAAAATTACACTTTTTCAATAAAATATCAAAACCGCGTCCATTAGCTCTCATGGTGGGTAGTCCAAAAAAAAAACCATGATCAATCTATAAGATTGATAGTCAACGCTCCACTGACTGTCAAAATTGACTGAAATAAAACTTTATAAAAAGTCAGTGGGCGTTGACCTCCTTGGCTTAGGGCCACAACAACAAAAACAATTTATGTAACGGCAAGTGAAGCTTGCACGTTACAAGTTATTTGGTGAGTTATACCACTCATTTGTCTCACTGGTAGTACCATACTCCTAGCACCTTAAGAGACTGTGAAAAAGTATGTCTCATGTAAAAGGGGATTATAGTTTGCAATATAATACCAGTATTAAAAAGCGATTGATATATAAATATTTAATTTTTATTCACCCATTAATTCTCAAGTAATGTTCTGATTATGATTTGTAAGAAATTCTAATTATTTAAATTAGGAAAGACAAATAAAATAGGATAATCAAATTAAAAGAAATAATAACATAAAAAATACTTTTGAATTAATAAAATTTCCTTATTTCGCTCATAAGAAAGTCCACAACAATGAATAAAAGCTAGAAGCATCAAGGTGCTAACAAACATAGGTTGAAACCCTGTCTCAAGTGTCATAACCTAAGCAATATCTGGCTGGACTGTGGACTGCCACATAACCCGACCTAACCACATTATCAGTTATAAGCTGTGGAAGTTTTATAATAATGTTTCCAGCATAATAAACAAAGAACTTACTCTAGACTAGCCTTTTCTAACTTTCCACTATCATTTAATATGAGATGTTCAAGTCTACGAGTAATTTTTTTGTTTTTTTCTGATGTAAGTGCCATTTGAGCAACAACTGCTAATGGTTTCTTCTGATATTTTCTTACAGGTGTCACAGATCTGTATGTCACTCTACGCAAAAATTGTGCTGTAAATCCAGGTGGAAATTCCTTTAGAATCTCATTCCATCTAATATCTCCCCAGACATCATATTCATCAGAGCTGCGCAATCTAAAACAAAGCAAAAATGTATAAATTATCAAATCACAGAAATTACTTACAACAATTTAGTGTACTTATTTATTTATAGGTACTCACTTCCTCAAAATTGTTTTTCTTAATGATCTCAGTTTTACTTTTTCTTTTATAAAAAGTTGTGGATGCAAACTCCTTAGCCAAAAATCTCGTATATTAGCATAAGGTATATCCATTTCGTTCTGTATTTGTATCCATATTTCTTTATCAATAAATGTATTTCTTAACTTTTTTAATTGTTTCCCTGTGTATTGTAATAATAAAGTGATACATTGGGTTGCTAATTCTAGTGTCCATTTAACCTTTCTTTTTTCAGGTATATCTAAAACAATAATATTTATATTAAGGAACTATTTTCTTTCTTGTTGCAACAATGTTTATAAAATGAGGCAGTATGACAAGAAAAGGTTTCATAAATTTTAATGTAAAAATATTAACTCACATCCATTAGAAATATGTTGCTTTTTATATATTCCTCTTGGCTCTCTACCTAATAATAGAGATAAATAGACTGTAGGATTCTTTACTTGATTTTGGAAAACAATTTCCATTATTCTTTCTTCATCTGGGTGATAATGTCCCTTTACCGGGCATGCATATCTGCAAATAACATGCTTATAAACTTGGTTGAGAGTTCTTTCTAAGCCCTGCGCTAAATAAGAAGTTACAAATAGTCTGGCCAATTGTGTTGGAGAATTTGGTTGCATTGAAGAATTATCTTTTTGTCTCCATCTTGCAAAAGACATAGGTTTGTTGGGTATATCATATGCCTGAAAAAAAAATAAGAAACAATTATTATAAACTAGCTGTGCACTACTAATGGTAGCCTGATTTTATATAGCCTTCTTCAAGAATTGGAATATTTAATGCAAAAATAATTTCAAATGACTGGTAGTTCTAGAGATTAGAGACTTCAAACAAAAAACTCTTCAGCTTTATTGTTGAAATAAAATTTAATTGTCTGTCTGCGATTTCCAAATAAAAACTGCCTTTTCTTAAGCTCATGAAATAAGGTTATTTGCACATTACCAAAACACAAATACCAGTTTTTTTTAATGTTTGTCTGTCTGTTTGTCCAGATTAAGAGTGTAGTGTACCGCGTCCATGTCCATACAAACGGAGAAAACGTTTTACTACCCCTAAATATCATTTAATTTTAACGATTTTGTAATATGTTACTGACATAATGAAAAACTACGTACGTATTTTTTCCTTTTTTCAAAATTCGTAATAGGTCAAAAGTTATAAGCCCCTCAAATCTCGGTTTTTTTGGTTCATAACTTGCTCGTAATAAACCGTCTGTATTTGAGAAACAAAGCAAAATTTCAAAAAAAGCAAAACGTACGTACGTAGATTATAATCTGCTAAAACATTTGACACCAAAATTATAAGGTTTCGTTATAGTTTAGTAGGTGTAAATCGTTTTCCCCCAAAACGCAATTTTCAACGAAGAACATACCTACGAACACTCACGAGCTGCAGTGTTCTCTGTCGCACTGATGCCCGTGGGAAGAGCGCGCTTGAGACAGAATATGATTTTCTAAATACCTATTTCGCTGCGTACGCTGAGCTACACGATCCTCTTAATCTTCAAAACAGCTGAACTGATTTTTACGGGATTTTCTTAACTAGTGATTAAGGAATGATCTAGGCTCCTTTTTTTGGAACTATTTAGGGTTCATGTGTAAAAAATTAAAAAGTCGCCGGCGAGTATATTATTTATAGATTTTTTTATAATATAACTTATAAAAGTATCAAGTAGGTATATACCATATGTGTTGCAATTACCTTAACTAAATTGTACCAATTGCTATCAATTAAATCACTTTCCTTTTTTGTTATTTTGTCTGTCCTATACATTTCGCTAGAAATATCTCCATGGGCTTTAAAATTCCTGGTTAACGAAGAGGAATTCTGATACCATGGCTGTATCCATGTTATAGCAAGGTCACTTAGTTTATCTACCAGAATCTGAAAATTTATTAGTACACTTTTTATTTAATATGCTTAATGGCAAAGATTTAAATCTTTGGTTATAGGTAGTACATCACATATAGGCATGTCACATTTTTATAATTCATGGAATTTTGATTCGGCCCCTTAGGTTAGGACTCGTAAGGCCTGAAATCTTTAGTTAGGCAGTCCAAGGGCGTACCCACGGTGGGGTATCTGTCCCACCCTGGTCCCTTACTCATAGCTAAAAATTTAGGTTTATTAAGTAACAAAATTAATTATTCATTTGGTAAAATTCAAAATTACCGCGCGAAACAATGCAGTATCGATGAATCGAGCGCGCATCTTGTAGGACGTCGTCTGAATTTCTGAAATAAGGTCAGTAAATAAAAAGCATTTTTAAATTCCTACCTACTAAATCTATGCCTACTACTTATCGAGTCGAGTTTAATTATTTCTGCCCCCCCTCTGAAAAAATGCTGGGTACGCCCATGGGGGAAATTATTAATTTATAGAATAAGGATAAATTAAACTTGAGCAAACTATACTAACCTCCATGAATTCATCGTCCTCAGAGTTAATATCTTCCAGATATGACAAAATTTTATCCATTAATCCTGGATCAGAATCATCGTGATATTCGTTTAACAAAATAAACAATTTTTTGTTGAACATTATTTAGCTGAAGTCCTAACTTAACGTACTTACCTACTCTTACCACGATTTAATTAAAAACTATATTAAATGCATAATAGTGATAATAGCTTAAATATTTCTACAGAGTCTCGGTAGAGAGTACTTATAATATATTCCTTGCTACAGAGATTCATGTGGAAATTAGTAAAAAAAACTGAAATAAACAAGAAAAATAACCTCAAAAGCAAAGCAAACTTTTTTTGTTCCCACATCTGAAAAAGCAAAGGCAAACAACCATACAGCCTAGGTTTCAATTTATTTGTCTTTCAAATTCAAAATTTGAATTTCAAATGTAAAAGGCGTTCTAGGACATCTTATTTGCGGGAACATAGTGTTTATTTTTATAATTATTATGTTTGTACCTACTTTAGTTTATACTCCATATAAAATAAAGACAAAAAGTATCGGTTTCCGCGACGCTACTTTTTGTCCTGCTTTGTCACTACGGGAAATTATACTTTTCTCTTTCTAATTGAGATATTTTGTCTTCGTACCGAGATTCATTCTCCGCCGTCATGCTCGCACGGCTGGACCTAATAAGGAGTACCTAAGTGCTTAGAATATAAAAAATGCGGGCTCGATTAGTACTGTGTCTTGTTCTAACATTGTAGCAAAATAATGAACATAGGACTGATTTATAAATTAAATCGCTTAAAAATGGATAAAATTGCGAATAGGGTTGCCTATTTATATGCTTAGCCACAACACTTTATAGGGCATCTAGTCCTCTACGTGTTGGACCTATGTGCTCATGCAAGCCTTACAAAGGACCGGACATTTTATCCGTGAATTTAGTCACAGGAGTCACATAATAAAATAATGAAATGATATAACTATTGTTTAATTGAAAATTGTATGCAAAAAGTTAATTTCTTTCTGTACTCCATTACCAGCTGAAACTAATTCTAAAAGCTCTTGTTCCTGTTGATGTTTTAACATTTTGAATAAGACATCTGTAAACGTTCTTTCTCCTATTTCGGTATCCAATGTCAAACCCAAAGTTGTGAATATTTGATTTACTTGCATGGAGTTCAACCAACCACGACGACTTGGGTCAAAACTAGCTATCACAGCTTCCAAATGCCTGGAATATTATATTATTATTACCTATCGATTATTTAGACTGGCGGAAAAATCTCTTTCAAGATCGAACGGCATTTTGTGAAACTTTTTGCCACTGGGTCTTTTTATACTAATTCGAGGGTGCCAGCCCCTCTCCCGCTCCGTTCTATACCATACTATTTTCTATAGTATACCAATCTATACCGTTCATACCCCCGAAAACGGGTCCCTAACCGTGGATTTTTACATTTTCTACAAATACCTACTAATAGAGATAGACGAAAATTAAATTATCTACAACATTCGTGTAGAACATCGGTCGGCAACAGGCGGACCGCGGAAGGTCGAAATTTGGACCGCCAAATATTGTAAAATAACTTACCTACCTATTCTTCCCGTAGTACGCGCCACGAACGGAAGGAATTTCGTACATTGACCTTAGTGACGCTGCAGGTGTAAACAACATTTTTTAATGTGTTATTTTTTTGAAAATTTGTTGAATAAATCTATTACAATTATATATGGATATATTTTTCCACAAAAAATATAAAAAAACCTTAAAATAAACCAGGTCCGCGTGGAATAGTGGCAAGAATACTGTCTGCACTTTCCCGCCGCCAGCCACCAAAGCGCAACAGTACCTAATATTTAAAAAACCGGTATGTCATTTCTGGCGAACTCGGTCACTCGCTTCGCCCCGTACCTATTGAGAAAGGAGTACTCAAGCATCAAGATACAAGGACGTAAAGACATCTATATACATAAATTAGCTTTTAAAAAAAAGTGTACCGCCTTCAAAATTTGCACTGAAAAGTAAGAAATTATAAATATTTCGTCGTAGAATTTGAAGACGGTTGGTGCCAAATTAGGATACAAAATTAAGTAAACATCTAAGAAGATAAAGATCTGTTCAATATTATCTATATTTGTGCTGATGATCGTAGGAAGTAAGTTGTTTTTAATTTGGCACCAACCGTCTTCAAATTCTACGACGAAATATTTATTATTTCTTACTTTTCAGTGCAAATTTTGAAGGCGGTACACTTTTTTTTAAAAGCTAATTTATTTTTCCCTTTTAAGTGATTTTGCTGCCCTGAGAGACAAATAATAACGCAAATAAAAAAAATTATGGAAAAATAAAAAATAAAAACTGCTGTGGATGGGATTTGAACCATTTGCATCCTGAGCTGCACCATACCATACCATACCTTTAGCCGTTAGACCACCGTCGATACAAAAATTGAAAACTTCGTGTCAATAGCAACCGTTGCTAAGGCTTTTCTCTGATACATAATTTTCAGCCGTAAACAGAGACAAATTACTGAATTTCTGAAAAACTACTGAACCGATTTTCGTTATATGTCTGTGAGATAATGTCAAGAAAATATTATATACTTAAAAAAATAAGTCGTCAAAATCGGTACATTATTTTCCAATGTAATTCACAACATTTCATTTTTCGTTAAGTACCAAAATTAAAAATCCGTTTGGAGATCTTCCTTTGCTTAACACGATACACATATTTAATTATTTTTTTATTCAGTGGTTTAAGAGATATTTTGAAAAAACTACACTTTGTAACGAGTACCGCTCAAAGCTACTATACTCTCTGCCTTCAAGGGAAACTGGCATTAAAAAGTATTAGTTGTAGTTGTAAAAACAAAACAGGATACAAAGGGACTACTGATGGAGCCATAACACGAAAAAATAGAATAGAATAGATACAAGGGAATTTAATTTACGTGCTTCTCTACCCATCTTTGTTGATGAAAGTGAATAAAATTTATTTTTAAATTAATAAACTCAAAAATAAACAATAATGAATGAAACAAAAGAACCATGAACGAACTATTGAACGAATGAAACGAACGAACGCACGCAGCTCATGTCATTTCTTTTTTTTTAATACAGAATACGCATAGACACCTGATACTTTTAGCCGTTATCGGCTTTTTCCAAAAATGCAATATTTAAAAATTAATTTAAGAGTGTTAAAGTTAAAATTTTAGAAAAGCAAAAAATACGGGTACCTTAATTTTTCACCTACTTTCATATAAGCTAATAAAATTAGGGTGTTAAAATTTTGAAATGTTGTGGATTGTCACAACATGTCAAGGACACTCCTGTCCGGGTTGTCAAAGAAAGCAAACAATAATATTTTCATATGTAATTTTAATCCAAATAAATCTTATAAAATAACCAGACATTTTCAATAAATAACAGTACCACTAACCGAACTAACCAACTAGCGAACAGTCGAGCACATTTGGGATGATAATTCAATACGTTTATAGTACAGGCTGTGTCAATGTACGAAATTCCTTGTCCTCGTAGTGCACACTTTAGTGTGTTATTAGTTTAAAATACTGCATTATGTAGCTCTACATCAAGGTCTATATTACTACATTAGGCAACTATGGTGTCTATGGTACTTACCCATCTTCGTAAAGGACGGGTGCAATAGCAAGACCAGCACGATATACCATGCAATCATCAAGTACATTCTCTAAATACGCAATGGGATTTTCGGGTAAATGTGCCAAAACCTTTGTAAATAGAAAATGTATAAGTCTTGCAATTTGATGCTCTCGCAAATATTCGTCAGTTCGTGATACGGTGCTTAATATAAAACGCTTCCTGTCTTCTTCAGACGTAGGATCAACAGGCTGTTCTTTGAAAAAATCGCCACATGGACATGTGCATACATTCGTCACGTACAATTCAAGATTTGTATCTTTTTGTATACTAGTAGTGCTTTGTTCTTCCGACAAATACTCAGCCATCTGTATAAAAAGAAAACATAGGTAATCCATGGACGTAAAAAGGAGAGGACGGATCGCCGCTTATATAAAATTTTCTACCTATGTTCGTTATAGACTTTGAAATGTACCCGCTAGTAGGTATAATATTATGTACGCTAATATTCGCACGGCTCATGTAGTTTAACTAAATTACTAACGTATGGAAATAACTATGCTCCAAAAGTTGCGCCTGTTTTTTATAGAGGACACTATTTTTGTTGCCCAAAATTTGTTTGAATATCTTTTCCATACTTAGTTCAATGATTTTAGGCAAATACTATTTCTGCTAATCTAATATAAATTGCAATACAATACTTTACAATACTTAAGGTACTTACTGCTTCTTATACCTCACTAAAAAATATAAAACTCTGTAGGAAATGGTAATAATAAAATAATATAATTTTAATATCGTTTGTTTGACATAGAACACGTCATCAATGTCATTTTATCAAAGACTTTATATTTTTGATAATAGGTACTGTTTTTAATTTTTTGGAGAAAGCAAAATGTTGTCGCGGTGGCTGCAATTGTTTAGAAATCCATGCAAATAAAGGCATAGGCAGTCATGGGGACTTAAACTATGCATACCTATGTAAGTGGTTTTTATTTTATACATACATGATACGTATGTATGTACCTATATACATACCTACATACCTTCGCGCCTGTTTTCCAAAGGGGTAGGCTGTAGGCAGAGAGTATGGAGCGCCACTTCTCTCGATCTTTGCATACTTCTCTTGCTTCCATCTACATCCATCCATACATCGTTTCATAATGCACGTCTATTTTTTGTACTACGTATTTGACCTTTTTTAAGGACATCAGTTTGTTTTTTATCAATGAAAGTTCGTCTTGGTCGTCCGTTTCTTGTTGTTCCTTTTGGTACTAAGATTTATATACAGTGTAAACTCTATATAGCGACACTTAAGGGACTGCGCACTTTATGGCGTTATTGAGAATTGACGTTAAATGGAGAGAAGAAAAATCGATATTATTTTACTATTATAGTATGTATTTACTAAGAAAGTAAAAAAAAAATACAAACAACAAACATTAATATTGATACAAATAACAGCGCTTATTGCTTATAGTCGGTTATCTTCGTCTAACGTTTTTTGCTGCCTAAACCGTGCTAGACAATAAAGCAACAAAACAACGAACGTACAGAGCTGCAGTTCTTATTAATTTGGGCAACTTAGAAAGTACTGTTTAAATTGCTTAATAATGACCTATTGTTGACGTTATTTGGAGTGGGTGTGATGCTACATAGAGTGTATCATTGTATGGATAACAAGGTAAACCAACCGAAGTCAAGTAATTTCGACGTTTTAAGAGGATCGTGTAGCTCAGGGTACGCAACGAAATAGGTATTTAGAAAATCATATTCTGTCTCAAGCGCGCTCTTCCCCCGGGCATCAGTGCGATAGAGAGCACTGCAGCTCGTGAGTGTTCGTATGTATGTTCTTCGTTGAAAATTGCGTTTTGGGCGAAAACGATGTACACCTACTAAACTATAACGAAACCTTATAATTTTGGTGTCAAACGTTTTAGCAGATTATAATCTACGTACGTACTTTTTGCTTTTTTTGAAATTTTGCTTTGTTTCTCAAATACAGACGGTTTATTACGAGCAAGTTTTTTTTTTTTTTTTTTTTTTTCTACATTTTAGTTATGAACCAAAAAAACCGAGATTTGAGGGGCTTATAACTTTTGACCTATTACGAATTTTGAAAAAAGGAAAAAATACGTACATATTACAAAATCGTTAAAATTAAATAATATTTAGGGGTAGTAAAACGTTTTCTCCGTTTGTATGGACATGGACGCGGTACACTACACTCTTAAGGAGTTTGTCGTTAAATAGAGTGACGTTAAATGGACTTTACACTGTATTTGTTTAGTCATTCTTTCATCATACATTCATGTCCAAACCATCTCAGCATTACCCTTTCAATTTTATATATGCTTCTTCTGCCATATCCAAGATTCACTTTCATTTTTTGATTTTTTTTTAAATTAAATTAATGATGTGCCCTTTTTAAAATTGAATAGTTAATAAGTACACAAAGCAATGAACTTATGATCTATTGAACCATCAACATTACGAAATTTTTATTATTTCTTACTTTTCAGTGCAAATTTTTTAAGTCGGTGCACTTTTTTTAAAAGGTTTATTTCTCCCTTTTAAAGTGATTTTGCTGCCCTGAGAAACAAATAATAACGCAACTAAAAAAATTTATGGAAAATAAAAAAAAATACTGCGGTGGATGGGATTTGAACCATGTGCAATGTGCATCCTGCGCTGAACCCCATACCTTTAGCCGCTTAGATCACCGTCGATACGAAAATTGACAACTTCGTGTCAATAGCAACCGTTGCTAAGGCTTTTCTCTGATATAATTTTCAGCAGTAAACAGAGACAAATTACTGAATTTTTAAAAAATTACTAAACCGATTTTCGTCATATGACTGTGAGATAATGTCGAGAAATTATTATATCCTTAAAAAGATAAGTCGTCAAAATCGGTACATATTTCATCGAGATATTACGAAAAATTGACTAATAAGGTCAGTTTTTTCAAAATTTCTGAAAAACTAATGAACCAATTTTTATGAGATAAAAATGGGACCAATCCGGAAGAATTATCTGTTGATTAAAAAAGACACCACCAAAATCGGTTCACAACTGGCGGAGGAATCGATGTCCATACATACATAAAAATAAAAAAAACATACGGTCCGAATTGAGAACCTTCTCCTTCTTTTTTGGAAGTCGGTTAAGTAGCGGACGGACCGGACGGACCCGACATAATATGTTGCCCTGCCTGAACGTTTGCTTGCTTCGTCAAAAAAAAAACAAAAAAATCTATACTTACCCGATTGCATCGGTCCAATAGTGAATCTAAACCATCCAGGGACCTACTCAAATACACACAAGAAAATCATCAAAATCGGTACAATTCAAACGTTTTTAAATGTGCTGGGTTGTTCTAGGTTTGTACTAAATTGTTCCAGAATATTACGTTTCTAGAGAAAAAATAAAAATAAATATAGCACAATGAAAACAGTTCGATTTTCAAAGGTGGGGGGCTACGGTAAAAAACATTTTACAAACAAGCAGTGACTTTATTATATCCTGAAAACATTAACACTTTTTACATAACCTACAGTAGGTTAAGCGCACAACTGATGCGTTCTCTATTCCCCTTTCATTTTCTTGTCATACACACGCACCTACTGTTGACTGACAGTACCAACCTCTCGGAAAATCCGCACGCGCTCATTGGTCAAATCAAATAGCGCGCGCTTCCTTGGCTTCGTTTTACACACTTCGTCCCTTTTTACGAAATCACTCCCACAGATTGTAGGAAAGCGAGAGGAAAGATGTTACACATTAAAAAAAAAATTTTTAAAGTGGGAGGTTACGGCTAAAATCCTTTCTTTTTTTATTTTTCCGCGGCAATTTTTGCTCCAGAAACGTAACATTCTGGAACAATATAGAACAAAGCTAGAACAATCCAGAACACCAAAAAAAAATCGAATTTCAAAGGTACTCTTTGATAATCACTATAGAGTATGTAGCAATCACTATGTTCTTTAATAATAATCACGCTATTGTAATCATTCGATATTCGATGCCATGGACGCATGCATGGACGTATTCCAAAAATGTTCTTCTTTTTTTGCAAACAATGTTTCACATGGCAACATAGCCAACATAAAGAACTCTGCGATTCTCTTTGGCGGAGTTTGGCGAGTTTACTCTATGGGCATCACCCGTCACCGGGCATTTTGTTTTTGTTTTCATAATTGTTCATCAATAGAAGAAATATGAAACAAAATATTTTTCGTTATTTTGTACTTCGGTTCTTTACACTCCAGACGTTATAGACCAGACCAAACTGGGTAAGAAATGTTTTTCATTATTTATTAGATTACTACCGATATTGCACTTCTTTTCTTTGTTACGCACCAAACTATGCCATTTATTTACCTTCCACCTTTTATTTTTTTACTTTCATTAAAGCCGCCCTACAATCAATAATATTGGCAATGTTTTCGTAAACAAAGACATCTCAAGGCTGTCGCATGGCCCGCATACCACCTGTTTGTAAAACATTCTTTGAAGACTGGTTTGACATGTGATGTTGAGGACTTGAGATCATGTTTATGCTATGCTATAATTTCTTTATAGTTAATACCAAAGACATCCTGCAATCCTGGCAGACATCTTTCCATAGTTTCCATGCTTTATATTTGTCCCTTACTTTTTCTTCAAATAATTGATTATGTTATGTTTGAGAGTTGAGGTAAGAAAATTATTTATAAGTAACCAATTTTTTGTGTCAATACTTTACTTTACTTGCATATTTAAAGAGGTAGACATATTTAAGTCGGAAGACACTAAAATGTGTCTTCCAAAACATCTCTAATTACACATTATTTATTAATTATCTCTGAAACCCTTAAAGAAATTGAGATGACACAAAGAGCATTATATTTTTTTAAGTAAGTACATACATAATAATTATGTTACTCTGAATGTCCGAAACCCTGCATATCTTAAGATTATTTCAGTCATTTGTGTTGAATGTTTGGTAATAACAGGTATTGACTTTTAATTGCTGGGGACAAGTTGTAATCTACTGCCAGCTTACAAAACTAAGTAACAGGTTTTCTAATGATTTTTTAATTAAAATGCTAATAGAAGCACAATTTAATTATTTAATAGTTACTACTACATAAGGGTCATTCCATGGTTGCGCTATCATTTTTAAATTATAATAATATATACTTTGATGTTGTTGGGTGTGAGAGTTATGCTAACAAGTTTAGCTACCTCTTCGAAGAAGTACTGTACTTCTGCTAATAATGACACATTTTTTGCTTTAAATTTAGTTAATTATGCAGTACAATAAAAATTGTGACAGTGGTTGTGTTCTTGTGTTGAAACTGAAATTAAAAAACAAGCCAACAAGTGTACTAAAATGTTTTTTTTCATAAATATTAACAGAAAATTAAATTCAAAATTATTAAAAGAGTTTTCATCAAAGTGCCCATATGGGACATCAGATAAATAATTTTGAAAAAAAAATGTGTTAGGTATAGTCTAAGGCCTTTATTCATAAACGTTTATTAGCAACGTTTTTGTTAAAATATGTTTTGTCACTCTCTAACAAACCTGTCTTTACTAATAATAGAAAGAAACAAAACACATTTTAACATAAACATTGCTAATAAACGTTTATGAATAAGGCCGTTAAGGTACCCAGCAAAAGACCAAGTCTCCCTCTTTTAGCCAATGGTATTTGTGAAGCTATACTATACCTAATGAGTGGCCAGTTCTGTTGAGGTATATTTAGATTTAAAAAAGCCTCTGAGTGTGGTTTGTCCGATTATGTATGTATGCGGAGTGCTTAAGACTTCTAAGTCTAAAAATTCTTCTTTTGAGATTAATAAAGTTATTTTGGAAAAAAATCGAATATGTGTTGCAAATACTGATTAATGTTTTCTAACATAGATGTTGAAGCATTTTTAAACTTTAAGAAAATTATTATTAAAATCAAAATTTTTGTTTCAGTACAAACTTGATAGTTAGATATATTTGCTCTTAATAACTAAAGAACATTTTTTTGTATATTGTCTTGTATTGTTGTATATTGTTTTGTATTGATTACTGTGGAATGGGCCATAAGAAGATGCAAAGTAAAATAATTGCTTAACAATCAAAGCAAACACAATTGTTTTGAAATTCCACTATTTGAAGTATACTTAGGTATTTGTTTGTCCATAGTAGGCTCTAAAAGGGCTAAATAAGTTTTAATGTAACTTTCAGAGATCATAGTTGTCATTTATTTCATCTTGATATGGTTTCCAAAGATATGGCTGTGTTAACGGGATATACATTTTTTACAGGCAAAGCCAGGGCAGGAAACTACTACTATACTGAAAAGTAGATATATATTAAATCTACTGCTCCTTTACAATTTGTAATACATACAAGAAAATCAAGTCAAGATGAGTAACTATAGAGGAGACAAAAGAGATATACATGAGATATTATTGAGTGATGATGAGTTTCCAGGTTAGTAGCTCTTACAGTTCGAGTTTAATTATAATAATAAGCCTTCCATTTAAATACTAGTTTACAATTTTTGTGACTCGTACTTTATGAGTTGACATCAACAACTTGGTCTGTTTGCCCATTTCTGGCAATCTCCATGTCTCCCTCATTTCCTTATGCTATTTTTTGGTTGCCAAAACATAACTGTTTTGTTCCAATTTTTTATTCCTCTTACAGTTTGAATTTAGTGTTTAGGATGTGTCTTGTCTGTCAGTCAGATGTTAGTTTTATTAAGTAGATAAAATGGTCGCAATTTTCTTTTTTGAAACCAGTCTAGGTACTGTTATTAGTCGCGCCAATAAAGAAACGATTTATAAATGGCGTCCACTCATGTGCTATCTCGTTCACATTATATCTGGTCTACTTATACTCTCACACCATGGGAAGGTTGACAAAAAGTATTCAATAAACATCAATTTTTAATAGATACAGGCACTCGTGAATGGACAACATTTCATTTTTTTAATCACCCATTTTTATTACTTTATTTAAAAATATATTAAAAAATAAGTTACACGTATTTTTATATTTTATTTTAGGTTGAGTTTTTATATTTTTAATTTAATTATGAATTTTTATAAATTCTGAGGACTTATAAACTAAAAACCTTAGCTAGGACTAAAATTAAGAAATATAAACTGTCACCCAAAGAAAGTGACAGATAGTGTCAGTCAAGCCACAGAGTATACGTTATAGAACTGCAAAGAGTATAATATACCGTGTTCCAAATAGGTGTTGCCGTAGCCGGAACTCAAATTGCCTACAACATTATTCATAATGTATATAATAATACTAGCTTTTGTCCGCGGTTTCACTCGTAAATATATTTCCTGTGATAGCACATTCGAAACTAGCAAAACTTCCAAAAAAATATGATATAAAAGAAGTATTTTTATAATTATATTTAAAGAATAATTATTAATTTAGCTTCAAATGGAATGAAAATGGGTAAAATTAATTGAAGGCAACACCTGAGTTCAATAACTAACAACTCTGCCAACAGACATTAGTATTTTTAAATTAGAGGGTTAGCACAGATTATGGCACCTATTAATCCTTATTTTTCAATATTTCAGTATTTTTAAAATAACTCGAAAATTAAAGCATATAAAAAATAAAAAAAAATGAAAAATAAGCTTTCTAGCATGTAATCTCCAAACGGTTTTCGAATTTTGGTACCTTACGAAAAATGAAATGTTGTCCATTGTAAAAATATAGTATTTTAAATTAGAAAAGATTTAAATCTTTTAATTTTCAATTTCATTTGTCACAAAAACTAATAAAAACTTTGTTTTAACTAGAAATCTAAGTAATTGAAGCATTACTGTTCTTTTTCTTAAACGAAAATGTAATTGACATTCTATTCTATTCTATTTTTTTTCAAAATGGCTCCATCAGGGTGTTGATGATTCCGCCAATGTCAAGTATTATAGACAGACGTCACAGTAACAATAAGCCGATAATCGGTAGGTAGAATGCTCCCGCCGGCCGCAATATGTCCTATTAATCACTGACTAATCACAACTATTACAGCGCGGGCGGGATTAAACTGGATTCCCCATGACGTCCTGGTGGACGCGTGCGTTTATCACAAAAGCGTCACGTGGAATCTAATTGACATTAAATAAATTACAAATAAAGTTATTTTTGACCGTACCATAAGTACCAAGGCGTCATTTATAAATCCTTTTTTATGGGCGCGGCTTATACAAGTACTTTTGAAATAAATTAAATATATATTACTGTAATAAATGTTCCATCAACATTAATATACTGCAAGTACTTACATATTTCTGTTTTTCAAACTTTATGAAAGTTAACGTTGTTTACAGATGAATGTGTTGACACCCCAGACATTCCGGCCTATCTCATTGATGACAGATTTGATGAGATCTCTTTCCCCTGGCTTGATGATATGAAAGTAAAACATTTTGACAAGGAAATACCTTATGTCTCTGAAGATGACGATGAAGGCGATGGAGATGACGAAAATGAGGATGAAGATGAAAAAGAAACAGAGCCCAAAGCCTACGATCCATTTGACGAAGATGATGAAGATGAAAAAGAAACAAAGCCGAAAGCTTACGATCCATTTGACGAAGACGACGAAGATGAAGATAAAAAAGAAACAAAGCCGAAAGCTTACGATCCATTTGACGAAGATGAAGATGAAAAAGAAACAAAGCCGAAATCCTATGATCCATTTGACAATGAAGATTCAAATACGGATGAACCAACAGATGCCAATTTTGAGAAAGAAATATATTCGCCTCCTGATACGAAAGAATCAAACAGTGTCTCAGAAAAGCCACAAAAAAAAAGTAGTGCTAATGCATTTAACTCACAGGGAGCTGGAACCTCCTATGTAACTAAAAAAGAAAAGGCTTTATTTATACCAAAGAAGAAAAAGGGAAGTAAAATGTCCCCTGCTTCAGTTAAAGGTGGCAGACAGGTCTATAATGCACTACCAGGACTACCAGTACAATCAAATCCGTGTTATCAGCCAACATTAATTTATGACGGATACTTAATGCAATCTGACTTGGTATGCTTGGAATATTATGAAAAGTATGCATACAATGATGATTATTTTGTGTGGACTGTAAACCATTATAAATACAAATCTGTAATGAGACAGTACCATTTTTTCCCTGGAGTATTGGTCCCTGACATGTACTGTAACTACACACCTAATTTTAATGTTCCTCCTAGTAGCTTGCATCGAAATATGCATTACACTTTTACTCAATAACTGTGCATAAGATATTGTGGCCATGTTCTGTTTCTCGTGCAGATTATAAACTTAGATGTTTCATTTTGGGCTATCCCACGTTGCGTATATACCAATGAAGGTGTAAAGCGGTAAATCACTGAACAATTTTTTCAGCCACTGTATTTTTCTGTCGTTTTATTGTCGCAACGGCTTTATGTTTTATGGAGATTATGCTAAAATACAAACATAATAATTATAAATAAAATAATGATAGGGAACACTATGTTCCCGCAAATTAGACGTCCTTGTTTAACAATTTTTCTAAGGCTGTCTCGCGACACAACGATACCAACGTAACCTATGGTAAGTTATTACTATCCTAATGGTCAAATGAGCAGGTCTTAGTACTCTATGCTATAACGTCATAGTAACATGTCTAGAAAAATCCAGTCCAATAATAAACAGGCATAATCTAACGTCCCTAATATATTTTCTGGTACAGAATTAGTTGTACTGCCGCTTTTTATAATGAAAACTTTGTTTAAAATTTGATGTACCTATATAATATTCTGTGCTATGGTACAAGGCCGGTGTCACAATTTTGAAACGTTTCTATTTTATTTTCTTTCGGTTTATTAACTGCTGAAAAATTATAAATTGGGATATCTATTTTTTATAATCAATTTTATCAACTTACCATAATTTTATTTTTTTATTGAGATTATATTTTTCTATTTTATATAGGTACCTACCTGGTTGTCATTTAACTTGTTGATTAATAATGTATAAGTGATATCGTGACATTTATTTTTGATAGTAATGTATATAAATGTGAGTAGTTGATTAGACTCTGTACTTGTTCACTTTGATCAACAAGGTGAAGTTTACAGAGTATTTTATAAAAATGTTTACTGCATAAGTATCATACACTTAATAATATTGATACCCATTTAATTACTTGGGGAGATCCTTTTAATTGCAATGGTGTAGATGTAATAATCGTTATTACTGGAAACCCTAGTATTCCTGATTTCTATGAACATTTTGGAAGTATGCTTCATGAAAGCACAAAATTTCCAGTTTGTATTATTTGTAAAATATTTAATTGAACTATTTATTTTTTTATTAAATGAGACTAGATTAAGTACTATTTTTAAGATAATGTTATCATCCAGGTCAATGACTTGGTGCTTGATCAGCAGAAGTGTGGCATAGTAAAGGAGGAGCTTAAACTTCACAGAGTCCAGACTTAATGGAGAAAGTAAATACAGTCCACTTACTATTTCCAGTAATGCAAAATCTTTCTAAGACTATGGGTGGATTCTTTTTTGATAAAATTGTTATGCGTTACGCGTTATGCGGCTGCGCCTTATTCGCAAAAATATTTGGTATGTGGGCGAATAAGGAACATGCCACCACACTTCGTGTCTGTGTGCCGAACATGCCAAATATGTGTGTTGTTTGCTTTAAAAAAAATGGACGTGTTGACAGCAGCAGCTTATTATTTTTATATAAATAATACCTCTTGTATAAGTACAAAGTTACTAAAGGAACGAAAAGAAAGCGCTGGTGGATCATCACAAGTCATAGGAAACGAACTAGGTAAGTAGTATTCGAGACAAATAGAATATACCTATACGTCGAGACACGACCCAACACGACCGCTGCAAGCGAGCGAATGAGTGAACGAAGTGTGGGCAGTCGACGCGCATATTTGGTCGTGTCCTTTGAAGTGTGCCAAAAACCGACAAGTCGACGGATAGCGATGCGTTATGCGTGCGAATAAAGCACATATATGGCACATATAGCCGAATAGACCCTCCACACTTCGTTTTATGCGGGCGAATAAGCCGCGTAACGCATAACGAAGTGTGGTGCCGGCATTAGATGAATATGTTTTTGAAATTAAAATCTGCACCATTATTTCTTACTAAGAAAAACTTTTGAACCCTCCTAATGTATTTGAGAATGTGTTGCTGTTAACTTATTAAATGTTGAGGCTTTAAACCTATTTAAGCATTTTACTTATGTTATTTATGCAGAATATGATGTTTATGCGCCTTTGTGTTATATGGATGATTTTAAGCAATTTTTACTAGAAATTAAATTGAAATTAATGAATGTTGATCATGCGTTTGTTCTGAAATCCTCAGAACACAGGTGAAATAGTATCAAATAATTTAGTGAAATATGGATTTACATTGTAAGAAAGTTGTAAGATTTTATTTAGTAAGTAACAGACTCTGGATCTGAAGACATAATTGTAACTTAGCGGACATTAAAGTGTAACTATCTACTCTTAATAAGTTTGTTTTATTTTCCTTGTACCTACTTTTATTGTTTTGCTCAATCACAGCTGAACGGATTTGGATGGAAATGTGTTGATGTCCATTATCCTGGGAAATCTTGCTGCTCAAACAAAACACTGAAAATTGTGTTTCAGTAGGAATGTGTCATGGGAAACCGTGAGCAAAAGTAGTAGCAAAGTCATCCGTTGGTGTTTTTTTCGTGATGGCTCCATCAGGTTTTGATGATTCCGCCAATGTCAAGTTTTATATCTTAGTATCAATATGCCGATTAATCGGTAGGTAGCTAAGAGTAAGATGCGATATGTTCTATTAATCACAGCGCGGGCGGGATTAACCTGCATTCCCCATAGTAACGACGGAATGCGTGCGTGGGTCGCCATGACGTAGAATCTAGTTGTAAGGTCACAAACATAAGTCCAAATTCCAATGCCTGCAGCGTTAAAAACCAGTATCTGTGAATGTCAAAGGTTTAGGTTAGAAAAAATATCAACAAACCGGTTCTTTGGTTTGTGCCATTTTTGTGCTTTGTTTGTTGCAAATTTTATCACTTTATTCAGTTTATTTTGATTACACATTACAATTATCTTGATAAACCGAGATAAAAGTACTAATCGTGTCAAAAGCAAAGTTCGAAGTACCTAAAATATATTTATATATTTTGTTTATATCTATGATTTTATAGGAGAAAGGAGCCAAAAATAAACAATTAATTGAGTCAGTTAAAGGATGGCCCTCAACAGTTATCATAAATTTAATGAAATTGAAACTCATTTAATTACTTGGGGAGATCCATTTAATTGTGATGGTGCTGATGTAATACTCTGTGTCACGGGCAACCCTGGTATTCCAGATTTTTATGAAGAGTTTGGATCTATACTCCATGAAAGAACAAAACTTCCTATATGCGTTGTTGGTATGTTTTATCATTGTGTATATTTAATATTATAAATTAGTTCTCTCTCAACCATGTCTGTCTGTGGGTTCCAGACCAAAGACTACAGTAAGTATATAGGGGGTTCCAGACTAGTCTCAGAAACTATTGGTTTTTAGTACACTTTTCAGCCTGTAGATAGGTACCTACCACTAGGTACTTAATTTATTTTATTTTGAACATTAGGTACCTACATAAATGTAGATTCATTAAATAGGTAGTTCTCCAGAATTAAAGGGCCCCTTAGCCAATAAAATAAAGTCTTAGCAAAGTAACAATATGAATTCGTGTTAAACTTGATTATTTTTATTATTATTATTAATTATTTTATTAGTAGGTATTATTACATCGTCGTTTAAGTTCTAACACAACGTAAGTCAAAATTGTCGACTTTACAGGAGAGACAAAAAACTGTCTAAAGTTATATTAGTACTATATTTTTATAAGTTTTCTTTTGATTAATACTTAATATGGGTCGATACTAATCTAAAAATGATAACATTTATAAAAAAGTACCTATTTGAAAAAATATCTGACATACGTTGTGTAGCCACATTTTTTTTGTGATATTATGGGGACTTACGTAGTGTTTACACACTTTAGGAGAAAAACACTTTGTTATTTACCTTTTAATTTAATCAATATTCAGTAATTAGACAAAAAATATACTTCATAACTTAAACTAATTTTATGAGTATCAATGTCAATATCATTATAATATTAGTAAACTTGTATTTTAATTCTCTTACAAAAAATAAAAACTTAAAAATATCCTATTAAAAATTTACAAATGTTATCTTTACGTGATCAAAAATAAATAAGTAGGTACTTAATTAGTGTGGTAAAGAATCACAGATTCAAGTTCTTGTAAACATCTTGACATCAGTTATTTTCTATTCATTTTGATACAGCTTTGGCTTTGGTTCTAGGTTTCTTATTTTAGGCCTTCTAGGCAGTACTAGAGAATTGATGCTTTTGAGATGTGGTGTTGGCGCCGTATGCTGTGGATACCTTGGTTCCGTATGTCGCACAAAATTGTCCACACAAGCCTGTAGTAATGGGCAGGGTACAGGGAAAGAGACCTCGAGGACGAAGCCCCAAATAATAGTTCGATCAAGTGTCCGAAAACCTGGACATCTCTATTACCACAGCCCTTCATCAGGCAAAGAACCGTAGCCGATGGGGGAAGATAATTGAGGAGAAGTTGATGAGTCGGGATCATTATCCTCAGTAATGAGGAACCGACTGTGGAGGAGGCAGTACTAGAAACTCGTCATCATAATTCAATTTGTACTTTATGATTCCGCTAGGTTCATAGAGTAATACTTTCAAATCTGTCACCACTGGATCGTTGGCTTTAGTGCAGGCCGTTTTTCGTAAAATCATAAAGAAAGTCATAGTTTAATAAATAGTTGACAATGAAGATTATACTGAGATGGAAGCATTATATATTTATTTTTCATTTACATTCTATGGCACTATGAATGGAGTCCACTTCCAGTGTGGCCTTTCTCAGCTTTTGCATTATTTCGATTTCATAGCCCATTGCTTAGTGCACTGCATTTCGATTATGAGCCGTGCAGCCATCAGAACATTAAATTACTGGCTACAATTTTTTGCTGCAGGGTTTTCTTCAGGCAGTCCACTATACAGGAGGTATACACAGAAGCAACCAGACCCGCATTGAATTCATCACCAATAACAGTGTACAATTGTACCTACCTACATATTTACTTTCAAGATTGTATAAAGTTCTTTTTCTTTGGCTTTCGATTTATCTTGACTCTTTTCTTCTCTTACTCTCTCTTTTTTAATTTTGTATTCGCGATACTCATTTTCTGTAATATTTCCTGCTTTAAATGAACAGCACACAGCAACTTTAAGTCCATTTATAATGGTTTTCTTTTTGGGAAAACTCGTATTCAGAGTTCCTTGCACTATTTAAGTAATTCAACTTTCTTGCCACTATTCATATCACTAATTTTTATGACTACCTGAAACTAAAACAATAATTATTTCCTTTTAAAATTATTAACCGAAAAAACAACAGTACGTAACTTTCAAAGAAATTCTCAAAGTACCAAAGAACAACTTAACGTAAGTCATATTACATTATTAGAGCGTATTTTTCTATTAAAGTTTCGCTTTACTGACTATAATACATTACAAATTATGTCTATTACTTATTTATAAATAGGTGACACTTGAATTATTTACCAAACAATAAATATTTCTTACCTTTTTTTGCAAAATTGTAACAGACTGGTTGTCAACACAGTATTTATGTATGAACTGGAACTGACTTACGTATTGTTTCCAAAAGCTAACATCATTATTGATTTACGTTGTGTTACTTTAAATTGATTTTTGCACTAATATTGGTTGAAAACCTGAGTTCTGATTGGTTGAAACGGTGCGTTTTGCGATTCTCTATCCAATGACATCAAAATGTCCAAAACGCCAATTTATGACTTACGTTGTGTTAGAACTTAAACGACGACATCTCATTAATAAAATAACTAGTTTTACATAATATAATATTTACTTAAGATTTCCTTATTTTCATTGTATCTAAGCAAAGACATTTAATATAGGTACTCTTTGTATCTAAGCAACTAAGTAATAATACTCTTTCCTTACTCGTAGATAATACTATAATAACTTTCCACCATTTGTAAATAGTAAAAACTATTTGTTGCTTGGGTTGCTCCAGAGTTTCATTTAAATTACTCAGACTGGAGTCCCTAAAACATGAGAATCTACTTTTTATTAATACCTATCAATAAAAGAGTACTCTATGGATGGTACCTATGTACTTTGCTACATTGTTGACATTATTAATTTGCCCCCAGGTCAATCTGGACATGCAGTAGTACCTGATAAAGAATCAAATATTCTTAAAACCAAAGAACATCTTTTTGATCTGCAGGCACAATTAAAACACAAATCAGAACTCATACAAAAAATTATAGGAAATAAGAGCAAAGTACACTTAATTGGTCATTCCATTGGATCTTGGATAATTATTGAAATATTACAGCACAACCCTGAAGTGATAAATCATGTGAAAACTGTTAATTTACTATTCCCGACTGTCCAAAGAATGGCAGAAACTTGGAATGGGTTTTTTGTAAAGAAGATCCTGAAGAATCTTCATTATGTTATAATGTTAGTTATAACATTGCTAAGTTTGATTCCAAAAAGTTTGTCAGACTATTTAATTAGTTTGTACTTATGGTTGTATTCCTTGCCTCGACATAACTCACAAAGAATAACAAAAGTGATACATCCCAGAGTTATTGAGAAGGTATTGTTTCTAGCTTATGACGAAATGGATTCAGTACTAGATTTAAACGTGAATTGTATTAATAAAATAAAACACTTAACTTATGTTGTGTATAGCAACAGAGATCAATGGGCGCCCCTGAGTTACATGGAAGATTTTAAACAATTTTTACCAGAACTTCAAATGAGGGAAGTTAATATTGAGCATACCTTTGTTCTAAAATCTTCAGAGGACATTGCAGAATTGGTATCCAATAATATAAAGAAATTTTAAAAAGTTTAAAATTATTTCGTCCAAAACACATTAAAATAAACAGAAGTACGGTACTTAAAATAATACCCATTTAGAAAGACTAGGTTTGTAGAGCGCCATCTCCATCAGCAACACGTAATATTTTCTGCTGAGTTACATACTGTAAATTATTACAAAAATGTATAACCAAATGTAATCCTCAGATAAGGGCTGATAAATTGGTAATTATTATGTTGTAGCTTCATTTTATGTGGTGATGTTATTTTCTGTTTTCGTCAGTTATATTGGGTCATACAATATTTGTTTTGCCTTTATTCAACCAAATGTAATTCTCAGATAAGGGCTGATAAATTGGTAATTATTATGTTGTAGCTTCATTTTATGTGGTGATGTTATTTTCTGTTTTCGTCAGTTATATTGGGTCATACAATATTTGTTTTGCCTTCATTCAACCAAATGTAATCCTCAGATAAGGGCTGATAAATTGGTAATTATTATGTTGTAGCTTCATTTTATGTGGTGATGTTATTTTCTGTTGTCGTCAGTTATATTGGGTCATACACTATTTGTTTTGCCTTCATTAGTCTAGTCTTATTAAGTTCAACACATTCCATATTAAATACTATTTTATTTAGGCTTAATGTTCTATAGAAAATGTATTAAAGTAAGAAAGACTGTCAGATTAGGTAGTTGATTATTTTTAAGTTAATAAAAAAAATGTTATAAAGTAACCTTTTTATTTTTCTAATTTTATATGTAGGTACATTGTGAAAGTTGCAATAGATTTTAAAGAAATCAGATATAAAAATAGCAACAGCACAAAGACCTGGCACTTGATGACCATTACTGGCCATGATATGTTAGACAAGGGAGGTTGCAAGCTGCAAGTGCTGCCATCTAGGTAGACTCATCGCCGACAATCCTCGTCTAAAACAATATTGCTTGCATCTCTTGTAAACATCAAAATAATTCGTAATTTGCCGTAATAAAGTAGAAAATAGAAATAAAATAAATTCGCTATTTTAATTGATTTTTAAGTATATCGTACATTAAGGTTACAATTATTTGCTATATTATTTAAGAAGTAATAAAAAGTAGGACTAAAATTTCAGGCCCTTATAAAATTCAACTGAAAAATTTAATGTTTAAAATCTGTCTTGAATAAAAAACTTGTATAAAGCATTTAACATTATAGGCTATAATGACGCACCCAGACTGACACTCAGGCCACAGCTGAACTTGTCTACTACTAACAATGAGAAGGTTGAACAGATCTGTGGAATGTATGTCTTATGTAAAAGATTCATCTTTGTAATTTAAATAAACTATTTATTTACAACTTGGAAGAAATGGGCAAGTCGCGATGAGGGTTTGTGCGTAAAATAGGTTATTTTTATAAATTTAAGTTATAAAATATAGTCACAAAATGTATGTAGAGTAATGAAATGATTCCGTAGCTACTTTTTGGTTAACAACTTCATTTTGTATAGCATCACTCTCACACAAAACACTTAAGAAATGATCAGATAAATAAGTTAACATTTTGTCAGAGACTATTTTTATATCTTTTGTAAATTCATAAAAAACTCAAGAGATCACAACAAATTTAAAAAGATCTCGACCACCACGGAATCCATAAGGAAACTACAATTCATTATTCTTAAATCATTAGTCTCAATAGAAATCGTCACACGTTACCAATGAAAATAACCCATGTTCAACCTGCCATTTTATAAACGTTCAATACTTATACACAACCAACTGACACTTGATAAAACAGTTCAGTTCAGTAACATACAAACAAAGTTACAGCTACTCTCGTATCAATACAATATGTTACATTTATAATTTTGAAACCTTACACCTAGAGGATACAAAAATCATACTAATAATACTCGTACATAGAAAGTAGACGAAACACACGGACAGATCCATCACTCCGGTCGGCGGGTCGCTCTCAGCACGTGGTCTCCAGCAGCGGGTCGGCCGGGCAATCTGTGGGGCGCTCCGGTGGACTCGGCGCGGGCGGCGGCTGGGGCGCGGGGCGATGCGGGGACCGCGGGTCCGGGGTACGCGCTGGGGACAGTCGGCCAGCGCCGAGCGGGGGCGGCTCGCATGTGCACGCGGGAGAGCTCGGAGCTCGGGACCGGCGCAGCTCGGCCAGCCGCGGGGTGCGGGGGCGGCGACACTCGCACACGTCCCGCGCGCACAGCTCGCACCCTGCGGGCGGCTTGCAGCGTCGAGACTTGCGTACCCAGGGGTCGCGCCTGGCTGCATCCGCGTCCGCCTCGGTCATCTTGCGCCAGGGGTCGGCGGCGACAGACGAGGCGGCGGGCGCGCGGCTGGGCGGGGGAGTATGCGCGAGTCGCGGGGAGGGCGGAGCGGTCTCGAGCCGCGTGCGGTCAGAGTTTGAGCGAGCGCGGGGCTGCAGCGCATGCGGGCGCGTGGCCGGCGTCACGTCACTGAGAGACCGCAGGTGGAGACGGCGGTGCGGGGCGCGCGGAGAGGGAGACTCAGCTCCCGTCACCTGTATACTAACGAGCGGGGCGGCCGCGGTAAAGGGCCCTGGTAACGCGGCGGGCGACGAGCGACCACTGTCCGTTTTATTATTTGTCTCTGTCCCATTTTGGGAGTTCACTGCACTAGTGAGATTTGGAGAATTTTTGTTGGGGCCGGGGCGGCTGGGCCCGGCCCCCGCTAGCTAGAGTAGTCTTTCTGTCGCGGAACTAGTCGTGCCAGAACTCAACGTGGATGCAGGGTTTTGGTCGTCACCTGAAACATTCATTGAGTAAAAAACCATTTATACCCCTAGTACTATATAAAGTGTTCTGTGGTGTTACTAACAAAAAAAAATGTTTAAGACCTTACTGTACTAAGTCATTTAACACCAGTTAGCTCTGTGGATGCGTCTACCATGCATCATGCGGATGAATGAAGTCTTTTATAGTATGTATTTTAAACTCTACCTACATAGACACGCGCGAAAAACGTAACCTTTGCAGTCAGGTAATAACAAATTATTCAATATATTCTTTATTGTGGCTCCACCAATGTTAATTGATGATTTGCTAATGTCTTTATAGTATATATGTCGATTAATCGGTATCTAAGATGATCCCGCCGACTGTGATACGTCTTATTAATCACAGACTAATCACAACTATCACAGCGCGACCGGGATTAAACCGGATTTCCCATTGTCCCCATCTCATCCCCATGTCACGACGGAACACGTGCGTTGGTCGCCATGACATGACGTACAATCTATTTAATATATTATTGATAAGAGAATCCAAACTGTCACAAATTGGTCACTAACCTTGAGTAGTCTGGCCCGTGGCCGGCAGTCTTTGTCAGTTGAGCAACTCTACTGAAACAAAACGTTTCAGCCTCTCTAAGTATTGGTTGAACAGCTCCACGTCATTGTGCCCCGCGCCCTGAAACATTTACAAGTAAATACTATACATTGATACTTCTACATCAGTATTTATCAGTAGTGTCATGGCATTCATAACCCATCTAAAAAGCCAAAGTGTATGGTATTTGCCCATATACAACTGATCAAAATTAAAAATAATATATATTTTTTGCATTATTTGATCCAGTTTCATCAATAAAGGATCAATAAAATTCATTGTATGGAAAGAAAAAAATCGTAACAGCAGAAGTTGGTCAAATTTAATGATTATTTATTAGTTACAGCATGTAATTTGTATGGGGCAAATGTTGAGGGGAGCTCTTAAAAGAAAAATTCTGTGTTAAGGGTCCTATACTGGGAATTTTTCTGGGATAAACTATTCCTAATTCTCCAAATAATCGACCTGTGTTACTATAATTTAGCATATAGTTACTTATTGAATATATCTAAGTGAAATAGCTTTTATTTTTTCAATGGGTTTTATTGAATAGGAAATATGGGTGGTTTAACTTTGCCCCTGCTGTCTCTTTCATAATCTATCACAAAACTCTAAATTTTTTTTAAAGGCTCTTATATCATTATTTTTTATATATATAAGATATTTATAAAAAAGATATTTATTTATTATATATTTTTTATATATTTTATATATCATTTATGATTTTTTAATTTTGCAAAAATAATAAAAAAAATATTTTTTTTGTATTTTCAATAAGCTACAAAAAAGCGAAATATATAATTGAATAATAATGGTATAAGAGCGCTTAAAAAAAAGTTTAGAGTTTTGTGATAGATTATGAAAGAGACAGCAGGGGCAGAATAATCCTTTATTCTATCACCCATATTTCCTATTAAATAAAACCAATTAAAAAAATAATATTAAATAAGTAACTATATGCTAAATTACAGTGACACAGGTGGAGTATTTACAGAGAAATTGGGAATAGTAATATCTCCATACAAATTATGGATATAGGGCCCTTAATGGGATTGTGTGAGCACTGATTAGTTATATATCAAAATTCAATAAACACATTGCATACCCCTCCTCCCCCATAATATTTTAATCATTAAGAAGCATTAATTATATTTGACTCCCCTTATATTGAAGTAGTTAAAGAAAGTGGAATGAACTGTTTGTGTATTTATATGAGTAAATTGTTGGGTGTGTCATAGAGTGAGTGATATTGAGCCAGTAACTATGTTTCATGTGTATCAGTGTATGTAAATATGTGTGTTTGTGTATTATGTCTTATCTAAGTTTGTTTTAATTAGTAGATACTTTTATACTTTTAAACATTACCAGTAAAAGTATTAGTTTTAGTCTTTACTTTTAGGTGCATTTTGCTTGGCTCTATTTAACCACAACACCCATACGTCCAGGTTTGAGAACCAGCCAATACTGACGTGAGACGTGACACTGGCATAAATGTTCATAGGTGAACAATTGCCATAAAAAAACCAGCCAAGATGGACCGTTTACGTCATTTTTGGATGCCTTGCGGTAGCCGCGGGGCTGTGTGGGGTTTATTAAGCATTGCCTAACTAAATAAATACTTAAATAATTTCCAGTCCACATTATTTCTTGCTTCCTACAAGCCTGAATCTACTCGAAAATTGCAGTCATAATTTACAAACTATAATAAAAAGTAATAATTTACCTCGACCCACAATGGCTCCACTGCTCTCGGACAACGTTCATAGATGGCCAGCCCATGTGAAAAATCAATAACCTCATCTTCAGTTCCATGAATCACAAGAACTGGCGAGGTCACTTTTGGTATCTTATCAATACTGAAATTAAAACAAACACCAAAATAAGTAACATACAATAAAGGAAATTAATATAACAAATAGACGAATTTTGAAAAATAAAGTTTTAAAACTGCTGCAACCAGAATTACAAAAATTACTAACACCAATTGGTGTTCACGAAACCTTCTATGGTCTACTATACAAGAAGCTTTTGTATGGAAACTATATTTTTTATCAAGTTCTACTCCCTTCTAATAAATGACAGAGAGAAACCAAACATTGTATAAATTTGTACAGCATTTAATTTAGTAAAGAGAGTAGTCTATAAATATACAGAAATTTAAATTAGGTTAATTTTTTTTTCTTCACGGGTTGCCTAACAGTACAAGTAACAGTTTTAGGGTACCCAGCGGAAGACCAAGTCTCCCTCATTTAGCCGATGGTATTTGTAAGCCAATAATACCTAACAGGTGGCTAGTTCTGTTGAGGTATATTTAGATGGAAAAGCCTCTAGAGTGGTTTGTCGGAATATGTACATAATTTTTTAATTAAAAAACCCATTGGTACATGGCCTGCCTAGTTAATACCAGATGTCTTAACCACTCAGCCACTGACACACCTTTTAATTTTTAGGTTAATTTTCAGTTGTTTATTGTAATTTTGTTATCTCTATGACCTTAAACTTGCAAAATCAAATACAAAGAAAAGCAATAAAGGCTTAATCAACAAGATAATTACTGGTGGGAGATAAAATTATCTACAAATTAATCTTGTTTGTTATGTCTATGGCTGACTACTTAAGTCTATAGGTATGACATCCAATATTGCATAATGTATACTGTACACAATATTGATTTGGCCCCCAAACAAGGATACCCTACTATGGCCATCATGGGTGTAGCCAGGTATGGACTGCCCCACCCTGGATCCTTATATATTTAAAAAACACTATAAAATCAAGAGTGTTCTTACTTTGCCCCACCCTAAACCAAATCCTGCCTGAGCTCATGATGGCAATGGATATCAAATGCACCTACAACAATACAAACATCAATGGCCCGAGGGCAATGATACATTTTATGGTCCCACTAACCATTAAGCACAATGTTAAATATGACATAAATACACTCTTACTGACTTCTTGATAGATCAGATAACAAGAGCTGGCATGAACAAAAATATTAAATAAAAAAAATAATATCAAATGTGGCAGCTCTTCATTAATCAAATGATGTATATGAATTAATTTTCTAATATTTTAAATGTAAAAATAAAACACACAATCCTGTCCTGCAATAATTGACTATTGAAAACAGATTCTTTGTACCTTAAGGCCGATTTAGACGTTACGAGTGTTTAGTAGAGTGCGTAGGTGGCACTCGAATGCCAGTGCATTAGTAGGTTTCCAGTGACGTTTATACTTCTTCCAGTAGATTGCCATTTTGTAGGCCAAAACACACATAACTCTCCTTGTCAACTTGTGCAAGTTACTAAAACTGGCCGTTTAGACTACAGCGAGTAGCGAGTCAGGAACGCGCGGGGGGTTGAGCGGGCGCGGGAGGGTGTCACTTGAAACAAAAATAAAAAGCGATTCTATTTGATTCTAGTTGAAAGGCGAGTGGAACGTACTAGTACGAGTACTGGAAACTACCGTTTACATGTTTCAACTAATGTACTATCCTAACGCACTCTACTAACCACTAGAACCGTCTAAATCGGCCTTTAGACAAAGGAACATTGTAAGTCAGGTACAGCCTAAACAAAGAAAAATTCTGCTAAAGTACCAATTAGCATGAAGATTAAGCATATACATGATAACTCCAATAGATAAACAAATCTGTGTTGTTATTATCATAAAATTATTTATATTGTCAGAACTGTTTTATTTTTTAAATAAATTTACATTTAATTATTTGGTTCATCAAATTATTAGTAAAATGTTTGGGCTTTTGGCAAACGTCATATTTTGAAGAGTATTATTATATTATATACTAGCTTTCCTCCTCGGTCTTTACCTTTGGGGCCCATGCCAATACTGTGGGGCCCATGCTAATACCATATTATATCCCCTTAGACGTGGATTTCTGCCCCATGAGCATGACCACCGAATAAAGAATCTCATTGAGAAGACTGAATTGATCACAAAACAAAAAGTAGCATCACAGAAACTGGTTCTTTTTGTCTTGTTTTATCTCTATGGATTTTTATATCTTTCTCTTTCTAACTGAGATTGAGTCTTCGCACTGAGACTTAGTCTTCTCAATGAGATTCTTTCTTCGATGGTCATGCTCGCAGCGCAGATATACTTAATGTAGCTTTCTTATGGCTGTTTTCACCAAACTTGTCCATTCTTTATGTTAAGCAATTCCTTAAGGCCGATTTAGACGGTTCTAGTGGTTAGTAGAGTGCGTTAGGATAGTACATTAGTTGAAACATGTAAACGGTAGTTTCCAGTACTCGTACTAGTACGTTCCACTCGCCTTTCAACTAGAATCAAATAGAATCGCTTTTTATTTTTGTTTCAAGTGACACCCTCCCGCGCCCGCTCAACCCCCCGCGCGTTCCTGACTCGCTACTCGCTGTAGTCTAAACGGTCAGTTTTAGTAACTTGCACAAGTTGACAAGGAAAGTTATGTGTGTTTTGGCCTACAAAATGGCAATCTACTGGAAGAAGTATAAACGTCACTGGAAACCTACTAATGCACTGGCATTCGAGTGCCACCTACGCACTCTACTAAACACTCGTAACGTCTAAATCGGCCTTTAAGCATATTAAATATTTGAATAAGGCATTGCTTAACTGAACATTGAATCTGTTTAGTAGTTTACCTCCTACATACAAATAAATAAAAAATATTTATTTACAAGTAATATTAGTATAGATGTCAATATTTGAAATATTTAAATAATTATTTCTTCTTTTTACTGTGGCTCCACAACTTTAATGTTAACTGTTATATTTATATTTCTTTCTATATCTACCCTCTCATAAACTGGCATAGAAAAACTGATAGGTAGTTAAGAGAGTTGTAATGAATATGATTAAATATATCAGAATAGTAAGAAATGGCATTTCATTGTCATTGTAATATAAAAATTACATACTTAGATCTTCATATTATTTGTGTTAAAACAATGAGTAAACTAATAAAGATTTCATTCAAATTCCTTTCTCATTTCCTTCATAATGATAATGCAATATTGATTCTCCTACAATGTAGGTGGTAGCTGCTCCATTTAAATTGTGAATCATCATACTGATAACACTTCCTGTTATGGTTCATAGAATAAATAAATGATATTGAATGTCTATTTATCAGTTCAAAAAGTTAAAATAAATATTATTAGGTAGCTGTAGATTAGTTAAAAAACAAGCTATAGTTACCTTGGAAATGCATCAAAGAACCATGTTCTTTTAGTGTTGGGGAATGCCACCCGCATGCCAGACATGAGAGGAGAGTGCAGCACTACAGCACCCACTTCATACCGAGCTGCCAAATCCACTGTGGGCACAGTACCGATGCTCTGGCCATAGAGGATTATGTTTTCTGGGCTGATACCATACCGTGTGCGAAGAGCGAGCCACGCCGCATCAATGTCTGCATACAAGTTTTTCTCAGAAGGCTTCCCGCCGCTCGCGCCGTACCCTGAATAGTCGTAACTGAATATATTGCAGTTGATCCTAGTGCCAAGACCGAGGTAGAAGCTGCTCATCTGTCCCAGGTCGACCGCGTTCCCGTGGGAGAAGAGTACTGTGAAACGAGCGCCCGGGCTGCACCGCACAAAGAGGCAGGCAATTCTGTTGCCGCGAGACGTCCTGGAGTAGAAGCCCTCAATGTTTTCCTTCTCGCGCTCGGAGTACTGCCACTCGGCACGCTCCGTGAGGGTCAACGCGAACTTAGCTCCGGTCTCATCCGGGGTGAATGTGTACGTGGGTTCCGGGGGCAGGAAGGCTAGTTTGGCCGCGATCTTGCCAGGGCACGGCGGGCAGCAGAACAGGCAACACAGCTCACTGAAACTCAACCCGTTCATATTGCTGCCGGACGGACAAGGGCAGGTGGTCGACTCACACACAGTTTTGCCCATGAGAAAAACGCCGATCACAAAACATTCATTACGGAAACGAAAGAATTTCTCTTTAAAATTGACAGTTCATCAACATTTCAGCCATGTTAGAGGCCATGACAGTAGGCGACTAGTGTAGTGACAAGACAATGGCTCACTCAACTCAACCCAACCTAAACAATTATTTATAGTGTTGTACCTACGTGTTGTACTTTAACCATAGAGTACTAAGCCTATGGAGGGTCCATAGACGGGCTCCCCCTTTCGCCAATTTTTTACCCTTTGACCAGTTATCTGCGGTGCGCAGTACTCTTTTTATCAAGGAATATACTACTCTCTACCGACACAGGAACAGAACAAACTAGGGATAATATGAAATTGTGAATGATAATATAGCTATACGGCTGAATATTTGAATGTCGTTCAATTCAATCGTTCATATGCAAAATTATTTTAGTTCCATTATGTATGGAAGCGAGACTTGGGTATGGAATACTTTGAATACCTACTCAAAGATGGAATAAGAAACATGAAATGAAAGTAAGATAAATGCAGTGAAAATGCGGTAATTACGTAGATTTTTTGATGTACGACGTATGCGGAGTGAAAGATGATAATATGTTGTGATGAAAATGAAGAATGAAGGATTGACTAAAAAGGTTAATATGGCATAAGTGAAAGGGAAGTGGAAAGCTTTGGAGGAGGCCTTCACCTATGAAGATGGGGTTCTTGCATAAAACTACAAAAAATATATATTATATTTATATTTTTTTATTATTACTAACACTAGGTTAAACATAATCAGAAAAAAAGGCTTTTTTATTTTTATTATTTTATTTATTTAAGTGAAAGGGAATCCAGGCAAAAAACGACCTAGGTGTACTTTTATTGAATTTATAAAAAAAAATATTGAAGGTAATATTAAAAGTAGCTACCTACACAATCGGTCTGTACACAATCGCGAGCATGAAATATACCTGTGTATATTTAATATTTATTAAAATAACGGAAATGTGAAAAGCCAGTCGCAACAGTATGATGAATATAAAAGAAGCAAAAGAGGTATGCCAGGATCGTATCAAATGGCATTCGATTGTCTCTGCCTATCCCTCTTGGCTAGTGGATATA
Organism: Nemapogon koenigi; assembly: GCA_963924495.1. Taxonomy (NCBI): domain Eukaryota; kingdom Metazoa; phylum Arthropoda; class Insecta; order Lepidoptera; family Tineidae; genus Nemapogon; species Nemapogon koenigi. The sequence continues at coordinate 3,908,173 of OZ004630.1, read as the reverse complement.
TACTCAAGGACCTAGTGAAGTGAAATAGTTTTTTAAATCGGTCGCAAAAAAATAAAAACAGACAAATTGTATAAACTTGGTATAAACATAGTAGATGTGAACACAGTATTCTTCATTCAAAATCAACCATAACAAAAAAACTCAAACGTCAAAGTAAAAAAAAAGGATTTATTGCTCTGTGGATTTATTGTCTATGGCAACACCGTGTCTTTTATACTACCTTAGATTTTACTTGGCTGTCAGCGATCGTCGTTTGTTGAAGACGCGAATTTTGGTTTTTCGGGGAATTTCTGTAAAATAATACTTTCAGGGATCTTTTATTCACGTAGAATTAGTTCCTAATCATAGTTTCATAATCATAAAGTATATTTCTGGTAAGTAATTTGTATATTTTAATAGTGTAGGGTACAAAATATGGATGACTCAGAGGACCCTGGAGGAGGGTCTAAATGCCCTTCTCCAGGTGCCTATTTATCGATATCATCGCAAATAGATATGGATGATAAATATTGTACAAAAGTTCGTTCATCAAATAAAAGAAAAAGAACGAAAAAACAACTTAAACAATCGCAGGACTCATCCTCATCAGATGAGGTAAACTCTATCCCTGCAGGACAACAAACTCCTTATACTTTAAATATTTTGGACCAAGTCCCATCTTCCCTCCCATCTACAATTCCATCATCATTTTCACAAACACCTATAACCATTAATTCTTCACAACTAAGGCAATCATATTCCCCTAAAGATAAAGGTCCATTTGTCATTCATGTACAAATTATAGAAGATCATGCCAATAGTGGTACCTCATTAAGTGCCATTTCATTTGGGAAATTTTTATATAAATGTAATTTTAAAAATATAATTAATGGTAGTGTCGAGAAGATAGGAAGAAACAGAGTTTCTCTATCTTTCTCCACACATTTGGATGCAAATAATTTTGTGAAAAGTCCTCTTTTATTAAAAAAATATCACGCATTTATACCTTCGTTTTCGGTATGCAAAATGGGAGTTGTAAGGGGCATCCCTACTGAATGGTCTCCTGAAGATATATGCGATTCTGTATCCGTCCCAGAGGGAGTTGGGAAAATAGTCAAAGTAAGACGCTTAAATTACAAAGTCAGGTCTGAGAGTGGTTTCGAATGGAAACCCTCTCAGACTGTTGTTCTGACATTTGATGGGCAAATTCTTCCTTCGAGGATATTTGTTTGTTATAATTCAATTCCTGTAACTCAATATATTTACCCGACAATACAATGTTTTGAGTGTTGTAGGTTTGGGCACACTAAGGATAAGTGTCGCTCAAAGCCTCGATGCTTGAAATGTGGCGAAAGCCATTCAGGTACTTCTTGTTCCGTCTCTGAGCAAAATGCCTTATGCATTAATTGTTCAGGATGTCATTTTGCATCTTATAAAGATTGTCCAGAGCTCATTAGACAAGAAAATATAAAAAAAACCATGGCAGATAAGTCAATTTCTTACATATCTGCATCAAGATTGTTTCCATCATCTAAAAAATCTTATGCAGAGATAACTGCACCTCGTACATCTTCGCACAAAAAACTTGTTTTAAAAAAGCAACATCCTCCTGTTTCTCCTCGCCATGGCTATAACAAAATTGCACATGCAGATATAGTTAGGGATGTTCCTTCAACTTCCTCAAATGGTTGTGCATTATCTGCTCAACCCCTAAATTTTGAAGTATTAATGAATTTATTAACTTCCTTTCTGTCATTTATTTCATCCAAATCAAATGTACCGTCCAACGTTGCCCCATTTATTTCCATTATCTCTAAATTAATTTCTGAATACTCTTCTTCTGGTCCTACAGGGGAAGTGTCCTCATCATGAGAAATAATATTTTAATTTTATAATATTTTAATTTATTTTATAAAATATTTTTTATATATATATTAATTTTGTATTTAAAAAAAAAAAAAAAAAAAACAATTATGGCTAATATAATTCAATGGAATTGTAGAAGCATTGTAAATAAATCTTCTGATATTCTTTACATTTTTAGAAAATATAATATTTTAGTAGCAGCATTTTCGGAAACATGGTTAAAATCTACTTATCAATTTCGGATGTCAGGGTTTTCTTGCTTCAGAGATGACAGGCAGGATGGCCGAGGAGGCTGTATGCTACTCATTCATCAATCATTATCTCCTGTTCAAATAATCATCAACCACATTAATTCAGATCTTAATATAGTAGCTGTTAAAATTCAGGACATTATTTATGTATGTATATATATCCCATATCCTTCATCTACTATATTTCGTGAAATTAGAAAAATTATTAGTTCTTTTTCATCTCCATTTATATTGCTTGGTGATTTCAATTGTCATGACAGGTTATGGGGTTGTAACCGGACTGACAGTTTTGGTCATCAGGTACTAGATATTTTGGATGATTTTAATTTGTGTTTGTTAAATTCTGGTGCTATAACTCGTCGTGGTTCCCTTTTTCAAAACTCTAGTGCTGTTGATCTTTCCATATGTTCTTCAAAATTGACTTCATTACTTTCATGGAATACATTGGATAGTTCATTTGGCAGTGATCACTATCCAATTTTAATTTTATTTCCAGGAAAGGTTAAAATTAATGTAAACTCTTCAACAAACCTAAAATTTAAAACTAAATCTGCAGATTGGAAATCTTATAATAGTACTTTATTAGAAATTGTTCCAAATCTGCCTAATCCTACAGAGGATAATATTGATTGCTGTGTTGAGTTATTGTGTGATCACTTATTAAATACAGCTAAGAAATGTGTTCCTTTAAAATCATCTCATTCCCGTGCCTCTCCTCCGTGGTGGGACGAAGAATGTACAGCAGCTATTCGACTTAGATGTAAGGCTGAAAATCAATTTAAAATTTCAATAACACCTGAGAATTACATAGAATTAAAAAAAGTTGAAGCACAAACCAGACAATTGCTACGTAAAAAAAAACGCGCTGGTTGGAATAAATTTTGCTCTTCTCTTTCCCCTAAGGTCCCATCAAGTCTTGTTTGGGAAAATATTCGTAGATATCGTAACTCTCTAGATAACAAATCAAAAAGTTATATTCCTATAGATTTAGTTAATTCTTTTATATGTAAACTTTGTCCTAGCTATGTCCCTAATAAAGATGAAATATCTACATTACATCTCTCTACGCATCTTCCTTCTATGCATATTGACAAACTTTGTTCTCCTTTTTCCATACATGAATTAAAAATAGTTTTATCCCACGTCAAGGATTCAGCTCCTGGATTAGATTCTATTCTATACTCATTTATTGTAAATCTTAATGATGATATTTTAGAATATTTTTTAACATTTATTAATTGCGTTTTTATTAGTGGAAATATACCTGCCTGCTGGAAGATTCAAAAGGTAGTTCCGATACTGAAGCCATTTAAAAATCCAGAGGATATTTGCTCATATCGTCCTATTGCAATGTCATCTTGTTTGGCAAAAATTACTGAACATTTAGTCAAAAATCGTTTAGAATGGTTCATTGAGTTTCATAATATTTTATCACCTTTCCAATTTGGTTTTAGGAAAGGTAGAAGTGTGATGGATAATTTAGCAATATTCACTACTGATATAAGACTTTCTTTTAGTAGAGAAGAGTCTACTGTGGCAGCATTTTTGGATATAACCGCTGCATATGACAATGTCTTAATTCCTTTATTAGATAACAAAATGAGAACTCTTAAGGTTCCTGAAAAATTAGTCACATTTGTTATCAACATGTTATTAGAAAGAACAATTCAAATTAATTTACAAGATGATGTTTATTATTCTAGAAAAATATATAAAGGTTTACCTCAAGGGTCGGTACTAAGTCCTTTATTATTTAATATTTATACATATGATTTACACTATTCTGTTATACCTCACTGTAGAATACTTCAGTATGCAGATGACATATTAATTTATTCTGCTAACAAGGTAGTGTCTAGTTCTGCTGATAGTATTCAAAAAGCCTTATTGTCCCTTAACCAATGGCTAATATTACATGGTTTGGGTATTTCCCCAGCTAAAAGTGTTTTATTAATATTTTCTAGAAAACGAAATATTCCTTTAATTAATATTTCTATTGATGATGTTTTAATTCCTATTGTCAATGAACATAAATTTTTAGGTCTAATATTGGACAGTAAATTGTCAGGTACCTCTCACATAGATTATATTGTTAATAAATGTGAACGTAATATTAATATTTTAAAAACATTATGTGGAGTCTGGTGGGGTGGTCATCCTTATTATTTAAAAATTTTATATAATGCTATTATTCGGAGCCATTTGGATTATGGTTCTTTTCTTTTAATTCCTGCCAATAAAAATTCACTTAAGAAATTAGATCTTATTCAATCCAAGTCTCTTAGAATAATTCTTGGGGCAATGAAAAGCAGCCCAGTTAATGCTCTACAACTAGAATCTGTCGACCCTCCCCTTGCTTTACGCAGGCAATATTTATCTGACAGATTTCTATTTCGTATTGCCATATTTAAGAAGCATGCTATTTTTCCTAAACTTTCACTATTAACAAGATATTGTGGTTCAAATAGTTATTGGACAAATAAAACGATTCCTTCCTTGGTTAAAAGTTATCAATATTTTAAAAATATTAAATATCCTATAGTTAGATTAAATAATCTCCCTTTATACACACATTCTTTTGATACATGCATTTTTGTTCCAAGTGTAATTTGTAATATAGGAATAACAAAATCTACTTTAGAAGCTAATAAAGAATTTTGTTCAATTATTGATTCAAATTGGCCCAACTATCATTATATTTTCACAGATGCCTCAAAACTTACTGAAAAAGGTTGTGTTGGTATTGGAATTTTCCATAAGAATTGGAATATTGTCCAAAAAATCAAATATCCTCCAGAAACAACAGTATATACAGGAGAATGTTTGGGTATCCTTGAAGCTATTAAATATATTTTATTATTTAAATTAAAATCTACAGTAATTTTCTCAGATTCACTAAGTTCTATTCAATCAGTATGTAAATCCCCGTTTTATTCAAAAGATCATAATATCATATTATATAATATTAAGTCGGCTTTACAAAATTGTATTGATAAAAATTTAAATGTAATTATTGTTTGGATTCCTGGTCATGCTAATATTTATGGAAATGAAAAGGCTGATAAATTTGCCAAAGAGGCAGTATCATGTGGAGATGTTTTTCCTTTTCAAAATTTTTGTCATGATCTTATTAATTTACCTAGATTATCTCTGTTTGAAAATTGGAATAAATCATGGAGAATTTCTTCTAAGACTAAGGGTACATTTTATAGAAAGATTGTTGAGCAAGTTCCTGCTAAACCCTGGTTTTTAAAATTCATTATTCTAGAAGTATAACATCTTCAATTAGTAGATTACGCTTGGGTCATACCTGTCTTCCTGTTCATCTCAATAAAATTCACATCAAAGATTCATCAATTTGTGAATGTGGGCTGGATATTGGAGATGCTAACCATCTTTTTTTTTCATGTGAATTATATAATCGGGATAATTTTATGAAATCTTTATTAAGTAACAATATTCAGTTTCCCATCAACATAGTGAGTCTTCTACATATTATGATGAATTCTAATATTTTCATAATATCATGCATATCTAAATTTTTATCGGATAATAACATAAAAATATAAGTCTATCTATATTTTAAATAAAGCTTTATGTTTATTTATTATCATTCTTATTAAATAATTTGTTAGTTTCAGTTATGTATCAATTTCATTGTTCCTATCTTAAGTTGTATTTAGTCATGAATTATTTAATTTAAATATTATTTTAATGTTGAATAATTTTTTTTTGTGTATGTAAATAGTTTTAATTAATTTAGTTGTAAATATAGAAGTAGTATTGTATTATTTATTTCAGATTCCTGAAAGTTTCGATACTAAATTTCGACAGATAAATGTAACTGAATAACGACGTGACACTGGCAGAAATGTACTTATCTTAGTACAATTGCCATCCAATAAAAAAAAATATAAAAAATTGTGATGTTTTAACGGGAAAGGCGATCTACGGCGTCAAACTTAGTGTTTCCAATCACTAATTATAATTATTACTTATATACTCGTTTATAATAAAGAACTGGCACATACACATAGCTATAATGTAACATTTTTGTAATGTAAAATTGATTTATTAAATAGGTACTTAAATAAAATATAATAGTTATTTGTCCTTATCTCCTTTGTCCAGGCCCGCCGCTAACTGTTTCAGCGCCCGCGTGCAAATACCCGATTACACAAGCGGTGTCAGTCAAATATTTTTTTAAAGTAGATGTGAAACATCAAAATTAGTATACAACAGTATTATTATAATTGAAGAAATACACGACCAGACGCGTAGGCCAAAACCAAGCGTCTCCGAAGTGTGAGACGATTTGTTTTGCCTCATGACAACGCGTTATCCCCTCTACGTGCGCAGCGGTAGGCGCAGACGGCGTAGGTCAAAACCAAGCGCCTTCTGAATTTTGAGACGTCTTGGTTTTACCCATGACCGTTTTACCCTAGTTATTGTTTCACATCAATAAACTGACCAATAGATGTCGTTATTATGACATGATAAAAATATAAGACAAAATTATGAGAATTTTTCGTTTCGATATCTGTTTTTGCCGCCCCCTTGAAAATGCCGCCCTTGTGCGATGCACGCCCTGCACGCCCGTACGCAGCGGGCCTGCCTTTGTTTCATAAGCAAACAACTATTCCAGTCCTACCGTTGCTTGCTTTCCAATACTCTTTCAAAGCTTTTTTTAAAGAAACGAAATTGTGGAAGCCTAACGTAGAGTTTAGCTATTTAGGGGCCGTCTCCACGAGCGAGAGAATCGCGGCGATAGTCTCGCCGTGCCATACAAACTCTATAGGCGATAGTATCGCCCTGTGGAGATTGGCCCATAGAATTTGTATTAAATTTGGTGGCACGGACGAGATTCTCGCTTCGATTCTCGCTCGTAGAGACGGCCCCTTACATGTTACGTTGAAATAAGCTCGGGTTCTAACAAATACTTCTGTATAGATAGGTGAACAAGAGCTGGCAAATATCGATCGTGACTTCCGAAGTGAAGACTGTCACTTTAGAATAGAATGACAATAAGGTGTCCCTCTTTATTTCGGCTGCCATGTTACCTTAGTAGTTTTTGCGAAACTAATTATTTTAGGGACTCATTAAGGACCCTTGGCTCTCAGTCATCTTGTATCTGTCAAAAATATGACAAATATAAAAAAAGGCACTGCTTCGTATCGAAAACTACGGCTCTTTAGAACCCTAAATAATAAAAATATCAATCCAATTTCAAATAATAACAATCCTTTTGGGGTGAGGAAATGTTGTATAAATAAACTCACGTTTCCAGGATTAACTTAGATTTGCCATATTTTTTACAGATACAAGATGACTTTGACCACCGCCCCTTAAACAAAACTTTTCCCTAATAAAAGTAAGCAAGCTTTTAATAAATTGTTTATTCAGTTACAAATGAGTTACAATAATTTGATACACTTATAATGTTAGTTACATTGATTATTTAAATTATCTTATATGGTATAGGTATTAGGAAATTAGAGATCAAAAATTTCTTAAGTAAAGCAATTAAAATTGTATTATTCACAGATAAAATAAGCTAATTTATTTATTAAAATAACTTTTGTTATCTAAGAGAATCTAAGATTTCAAAGAAACAAAATAATTTTATATTAAGCAAGTCAACAAAAAATATGTAATATAATAATATAACAACATGTATACACTGGTGTATGTATTTGATTGTGTAGAATTAATTCATTATTTGTCTAATTGTTAAATGTATAAAAAATGGGATTGAAAATGGCTGTTTTCTATTTGTCTCTCGCTCCCACACAATATTGTGCGAGCGAGAGGCCAATATAAAAGCAGCCATTTTATGAAAGTTGACAATCACATATGAGAAAACATTAGATTTGTAAGCAAATGAGAGCATTCTTATATTTCCGAGTCATTATCACAAACCACAATAACAGCATGTAGATGTTCTCCCTATTTACCTCTCTTCCGTCAGATTTAGATTATTATATGGGGCACAGATATGACACATACTCAGTACTCGTTTAAAAAGGAGTAGGTACAATGCAGGCAAGGGCGCCGACTCCGTGGGTGCTCGGGGGTTTTTTAAGCGAGTACTGAGTATGTGTCATATCTGCGCCCCATATAATAATCTAAAACTGACAAGATTGAGATTAGGACCAAGATACCCTCGGAAAACTTGCACGTCAAGCACATGGTACGACGAAATAACAGGTAAATTATCTCAAGATATGGCCTGTATAAGACGTATACTCCTTCTAGTGTTGTTGAGAAGCACGCAAAAAAACCAGAAGAACAAAAAGTACTGGGTTAATCCATATCAGTCATCAAAATTTAATTTTGTGATATATGTAAATTGTCGGGCCTTACAGTTTCTATAGCACCGTATTGCGTTTAGCCGTCTTTTGGTTAATAGATTGGTCGTTGATTTAAACACCTCAAAGGCTGCATATCTTAAAAGGCATATTGACCAATCATAATCACACGGCCTGCATGTTTCTTTTTGTGTGCTCAAAAATCACAACTAATAGCCATGCTTGACCGTCATACGCCATAGAACATAGTGATTATATCCTCTTTGCACCATCCTAGGCCCATCATGACATATATTAAGTCAATATTATATATGCTCAGATTGCTTAGAGTATTATTTAAATTATGTATATTTCTTTCATAGTAGGTATGATAAGTATATATATATTAGATTTTTAGTAAATAATTTGTTATTAACTTAATTCAAAATAATTTTAATGCACAGGTCATTTCTTTTCAAAGTCATCAATCACAACAGTGGCTGTTGGTCAACATCAGCCAATTTTATTTAAAATCACGTTTTTTAATCTTATTTTTCTATTTTCTTTGCAATGCCAGATTGCAGCCAGATCTCGTTATAATCTCAAAAGATGAATTGAGATCTATTTGATTCACATTTCATTAAATTTTATGTTTTTGCAAACTGGTATTTTACATCACAACATTGTTACAACAAAAAGCGTAATCCACCATTGCCAAATACCAAATTAGTTCTTAATAATTACTCTTCACTCTCTTAAATTTCTCTCAATTGGTATCCAAAATTCTAGAGTTGAATCACAGGTCCCTATTGCCATGACATCATTTTGATATTGTAGCTGTAACATAAAAAAAAAGTGTAGGTACATACACTTATACAAATATGAACCTGAAGATATCATACTGGCTAAGCATTTTGTAAGGTTCATGTTATCCACTCTGTGAGTTTACATAAAACAACTATTCAATTTGATTCATGCCCTAGGTTGCACGAACGAGCATCTCGTTCGAGTTTTATTATTATGAGAAATTAGATTTTTCACATGGCTCCGTGAATTTTGACATCTTATTTATTTACATCTGTACTTTATTTTAGTCATATGGGAGTAAGCTTGCCTTTTAAATATAGCAAATTTAAATTATTAAATAATTTAAAAAATAGCATAACTGACCTTTGTTATATCCCACGTTGAAGATTTAAATGACATATACTCTTCTGGAGGGAACGAATTGTACAAAAACTTGATGTCTCCTCTATCTGATGACACAATCATACTTCCCAGACCTTGATATATCCCTGTAATTTTGCTGGCCGGCATCGTTACTTCCGGTTCAGGCCATAGCTCATAGCTACCACGATTCACATATGCCTCAGGGTCCACCATATGAATAGTGCCTTTAGAGTCGCCCACATACATAGCTGCAGGACTCCAACTTATACACACTGGGTAGGCTCTCGAACTCGGAATCCTAACATCACTTTTCAGGACTTTGTCTGAAAACGTGTCCCAAATACCCAAGGTTTTGTCTTCACTGACTGAGGCGATCTGACCATCGCGCGTGGCTAGGGCCAGAATAGGGCCTTTGTGAATTTTGTAATGTTTTACGGGGTCTGGCCCGGCGCGAACATCGAACATCAAGATCTTGTTTGAGTAGAGACCGGCAAATAATAGATTTCCACTTGTGACGACCGACAAGGCCGACATTCCACATCTGAAAAAATTACAATTATTTGAAGAATACACAATACAATTATACAGAAATTTCAAGCCTCAGTGCGTAAATTCATGGCTGAGGCTGGTCCATTTGTTAAGGTGGTTCGTTTTCCATACAAAAATGTAATTAAGATAAACTAATTAACTAAACAGTAAAAATGTCTAAAGATGTGCTTACTTAACTATTTTCGGCTTTTATGTTGCGCGAAATCAACTTTTTTATAATAGAAATCATTAATATTAAACATATTTTTTTTTTACAAAAAATACGCATATGTGTGTGATCTTGATAGTGTAAACTTTTTCTATTATAAAAAAAATTGATTGATTTTTATTGATTTCGCGCAATATAAAAGCCGAAAATAGTTAAGTAAGCACGTATTTAGACATTTTTACTGTTTAGTTAATTAGTTTATCTTAATTACATTTTTGTATGAAAAACAAAACACCTTAAGTAGGTCTAGGTACGGTACGCGCAAATATTTTTTGTTCCTTCTTCCCGCTTGTGTCATGAGTAGGGTTTGCAGTACCGGTACTGAAATCGAATTTGTATTTCCCGGTACTGGAGGAGATCCAGTACCGAGAAATACCGAGAAATTCAATACTTTCGGTACTAGAGAAAAAATAAGTTAAATGCTTGTTGTGCGTGAAATAAAATGTTGGAAATAGTTTTAAAAAAGTTTAATCACAATACAAATCACTGATTACCCTACGTAATTCAATAAACTTTAAATATTACAATCAGTCTCAATAATAATCATTGATAATCAACAAATTAAACAAAAAATAATCATTTGTGTCATAAAACTCTCGGTTGTAAAAAAATTTATAAGTGTATTTTCTGCCAAACAACAACAACTTTACTCCCTGCAGCGACTTGCAAAATTCTTTCAAAAAAACCAAAAAATATATATAAAAAATCTGCAGGGAGTAAATTGGCAGAAAATATTTTTTAGTCGTTTTTTTATAATAAATTATCAAAGTTTTAGCACTGATGACGTCATTTTGTCGGCTGAATACTTCAATACCTTTGATATATTGGTACAGAAAAAAGAACATCTGTGTTCTTTGACTTTGACATTTAACAAACAATAGTGTTGCCGTCTCTAAATCCTACAAAATCTACCAAAACCTACCACTTCTACATAAAACATATTAAAACAACAACAAAGAAACACATCTTTACGGCTTTTATACCGTAGTCTGCATAGTTGTTGTCATACAAAATATATACAAAGGTCAAAGAATATCCTACCATAAAAAATGCTTAAACATTCTTCCTAAATATTAAACTAGATTAGTTATAAAAACTACTGAAATAGTAGTATATCTAGTAACAGGGTAACATTGGTTGACAAGTTGACAAGTAAATATTTTGCTTTTATTTTGCCGATATAATGACGTCATTCATAGGTGAAATGTAGGTTAAGTTAATTATTTGTTTTTGAAAAAATAAAGACAATCTCACGATTTTAAGAGTTATAAATTCAAAAATACGGATTATTAAACCAATATCTCGAAACGGTTTTGGATTCAGCATACCTTAACTTTTACTTTACCTACCGAATTCAGTGATTTGTATTGTGATTAAACTTTTTTTAAACTATTTCCAACATTTTATTTCACGCATAACAAGCATTTAACTAATTTTTTCTCTAGTACCGAAAGTATCGAATTTCTCGGTATATCTCGGTACTGGATCTCTTCCATTTTTCGCCGCAAAACAAAACACAAAACGAGCGAGAAAAAAGTTAAAATAAAAGAAAGAAAAAGCAGAAGTAAGGGTCACAATATGTCACATTGGTTGGTCCTTATGTTTCAAATCACCGGCGACTATAATCCACAACATTTCAAAATTTTAACACCCTAATTTTATTAGCCTATATGAAAGTAGGTGAAAAATTAAGGTACCCGTATTTTTTGCTTTTCTAAAATTAAAATTTTAGAAAAGCTTTAACACTCTTAAATTAATTTTTAAATATTGCATTTTTAGAAAAAGCCGATAACGGCTAAAAGTATCAGGTGTCTATGCGTATTCTGTATTAAAAAAAAAGAAATGACATGAGCTGCGTGCTTTCGTTCGTTTCATTCGTTCATGGTTCTTTTGTTTCATTCATTATTGTTTATTTTTAGTTTATTAATTTAAAATTAAATTTTATTCACTTTATCAACAAAGATGGGTAGAGAAGCACGTAAATTAAATTCCCTTGTATCAATTCTATTCAATTTTTTCGTGTTATGGCTCCATCAGTAGTCCCCTTGTATCCTGTTTTGTTTTTACAACTACAACTAATACTTTTTATTACCAGTTACCTTTGTAGGCAGAGAGTATAGTAGCTTTGAGCCGTACTCGTTACACAGTGTAGTTTTTTCAAAATATCTCTTAAACCACTGAATAAAAAAATAAATAAATATGTGTATCGTGTTAAGCAAAGGAAGATCTCCAAACGGATTTTTAATTTTGGTACTTAACGAAAAATGAAATGTTGTGAATTACAGCATTTACAGCTTGATAAAATAGTTAAAACATTTAAATTTGTGTAATTTTTTGTAGTACCGGAATTCCCGGGAAATGGGTTTCATTTCCCGGTACTGAAGGCGGGAGCAATCCCTAGTCATGAGTGTTTGTATAGCAAAGTGCTGAGATTTTTAAATTAAATTTAAATAAACAATAAAAATATATTCAGTACCTATCTTAAAGTAAAATACTTAAAAATCGCATTTTATGCTTTTTAGGAGTTGACTGGCACTTTTAATAAGTTGGATAAAAATATCAATCTTACTTGAAATCTTGTGTGTGCGTAAATTCAGTCTCTAGATCCCAGGCCTTCACCGTGTTGTCCCAGGATGCAGAATAGATCATTCTAGCATTATCGGGACAATCTGCAGCCAGGTCCCATACCCAGCCAGTGTGGGCATCATGATGCAATTTCTCAGGCTTGGCATTACTATAATTATGTTCATCTATGTGTGCTGAAGCGACTGCAGGAACTCTCCACAGGGCCAAACTTCTGTCTCTACCTCCTGATATACATAGATCTCCATACTGTACATAAATTAAAATTTAGATTTTCACATGGTATTTAACTAATAAATAAATGTAAAGTGTGTTTTTTTAACTTGTCTTATTTGGTAAACCAACTTTGTACATCTTTTTATTGTAATCTTTTAAAACAACAGTTTTATATTAATAATAAAATTGACAACTTATTTAAAAAAGACATGCAATTATTGTTTACCAAATATAACAAGTAAAAAAAACACTAGTTATACAATACAACTCTTACATTATAATGTGTTTTCTCTATCTCTAATAAATATCTGTCAATTAATATGACAAAATAAAAAGTGCATAAGTACAATGGTAATTCCTGTTTATTAATAAGACAAGTGTTGTATTAAAATAATACCCATCAGACTTTAGAAAGGGACTTTCAGAAAATCTGGCTAGTAGTGTAGAATACTAAGTAGATTTTCTAATTAATATTCATTCATACAAATTGAATTGTCTGTCTGTGCCATTTCTTGGCCGTGGACTTAATACTTGACATTGCCACTTTTCCGTGACACTACTGAAGCTCTAAAAAGACTGAACAGATTTTGACAAACTTTCAGGGATCAGTGGGTATTAAGACTTACAATCTTGCTCTTGTTTCATCTCAATACCTTAAACTAAAGGGGAGCCAAAGATATGGCTGTTTATTAGCTGTAGCTAGTTATTAGTAAAGATAATGTTTTACTTACATTAACAAGTAGGACGGCATCTACTGATGCAAAATGTACATCTTTAACAACCACATGTTTCATGCGTTTCTCAACATTTGTCCATGTTTTATACTCCTTATCAATTTCTATGCAAGCTTCTTCCCAGTTCAATTCTGTTTTGTCCCATACTGACAAATGTGGTAATGCTGGATAGGTGTTTTTAATTCTACTATATACCCAATACTTCCAGAGTTCATTGTCTGCTAAAATAGCTTCAAACCTTCGACACACCTTACTCAATGTTGAACTAATAAAATAGGCATCCATAAAGGAGCATATTGTTAGGAATAACTGGAAAAAAAATTGTGAAATATATTCTGTACCTATATATCTTTGTATTAAGAACTGTATCTATTGCTCTGCACCAGCAACTACTTTTATATCTTTATGAAAATGACTGAAGGATTTTGTAGCTTCTATTTAGTGTTTAAAGTTTAACAGCTGAATAGACATTTTCAATATTTGGCCTATTTCAGAGGTTGTTTACAACACTTGAGAAAGTATGTCTTGTTATAGGAAAAAATATTTTACCAGAGAGAGAGCATCATGTTAAGTTCATTATAACTATATCTGTAGTCAAAGGTATAGGTACCGGCAATTAACTTGAATATATGTCATCCACTGCGCAGTTCAAAATCTTAAAATGAATAGGTATTTGTACTGCGCAGTATATGACATATATTCAAGTTAATTGCCGGGAATTATACTAAAAGTATAAATCATGATTTTAAAATGAGTTACATTCTAAAAAGATAAGTAGGTATATATAGGTACCTCAACTGGTAAATTTAATAGGGATGGTTCTGCAGCACTGTAAACATGATTTTCTTTATTTGGTTGTTCATCTTCAATACAGTCCATTGCATCACCATGAAACATTTCACACATAAATCTAAAACAAATATACCAAATATAATTTATAATGCCGAATTATCTGCATGGGAACTGTTACTCTGCCCACTTTAGATCATTAGGATTAAACTTTCATTTCAAATTCTAGTTCAGCAATCAATAATGACCTCTAATAAGAAATATGTTAGGCCATTTGTAATAAGGGATATTGTGATACTGCTAAATTTGTTTTGAATTAACGCTTATGGAAACAATGATATATATTATTAAAGTATAATTATCATTGTATGAAAAAGTATTGAATTTCCATGAATGAATTTACTTACTTATTTTTATGAAATTATCCTTTTAAACCTTTAATTGGTTATTGTAACATTTAATTGTTAAATTTGAGGTACATATTGTTAAATTTCTATGAATTTCAGGTATCTGAAAATCCTAAAATTCTTTATTAAACTTTCGTCTCGTATGTTTTTGTAAAAAAAACGATAACAAAAACCACACAAAAACGATCAAGGAAACATCGCACAACAAACATGTCAAAAATGTCAAATCACCGAAGTCACTAATTTTATCTTGACTATGTAGGCAAGAAGATCTCAAAAAAATCTATAATTTATAAGGAAAATCTATCCTTTAGTAAACTAAACACCACATCCAATACATCGCACGAAAACGAAAACAATAATTATTTTTTATTCTACCTCTGTGATTTCTGCGAATTATTTTAGTAATGTTTTTAATTCAGTTAAAAAATTATCAACATTTTTAAAAATACCAATAAAATTAAAAATCAAATTGTCAGTCAAGTATTGTCAATTTTTCTCTATGGTTCTGTGTTGTTTTTTTACTTGCTCTGTGGTGGTCATAGATAATATACTATATACTGGACTGGGTAGTGGTGGTTTTCCTCAGGCTGGCGCAACTTCGAACAAAAAATTGGTTCTATGAAAATTGAGCCAATATTAATGGCGTCGTATCGCCATCTTTTTCACTCCATGGTGCTATCTCTGTCTATCGCTGTCAAAGTTGCAAATGGCGGCAAATTTGTTTTGTCTTATTTTTGTTTTGAAATATTAATAAATAAATATATAATGTGATGCTTAAATCGTGCTTGTAATATATTAATTGTAAATATAATATAGTAAGTTATAGTAAATAAGTATATTGTTTTACAATAATTGTATTCAATAATTATGAATGAACACATAAACAGTGTGCAATATGTGGTACAAGAGGCGGCCGCGTAGACGGTATCAAGCGAATATTTATGACAATATTCCCAATAAATAAGGATCGGTAAGTTATTAGCCATTCATATTAATTTAATTAAGTAATTATTCTTTAAAAATTTCATATTAAACGAACAGCATTTTGCTGAAAAATAGTGATGTACTTTGCATATTGTACAGTTTATCGATATCGATATTCTGACTCAAACATATTTGTTTCACATTCCACAAAACTAACCCATTATAACCCGAACCAAATAAATTGAGCCATTTCTTTTTGCTGCAGCAAATTTACTTTATGCTTTCCAGATTGACGTGCAATTTGGTAATTTTTAAACAATCGTTCAAATCCAGCTATGTTTGTGTCTCTTACAGACTCGTTGTAACATCGTTTTTGCACACCTCTTAATACAATAAAAAAATAATTTATACTTATAGGTACCGGAACGGTTCTTGAGCGGTGGTCGTTAGATGCGCAGAACACTATTTTTGGGTCTGCTTGACGGTATGAGGTATTCATTTTAATTTTACCAGCAGCAAAAAGCAATCGTAAAAACAAAAACCAATAAATCAATTATAATAAATATACAAGTTATATTGCACTCGAATTACATATGCGCAAACATTCCCCCACTTTTTCGTCGAGCGCTCAAGAACCGTCCCGGTACCTATACTACTAGTTATTACTTACCAAAATACGCCTAATACTCATTATTTTACAGGTACGCAATTCTATAAGTTTTCCTATCATTGCCTAAATTCACTTCGGGAAGCGGTGCTGAAATAATTACCTAAGATGGGTCTTAGATTAGGTCATTATATATTATTAAATTTCAATTTAATAACCTATTTCACTGTAATATTGATGGGTGTATTGTTTTTAAGAGGTCGGTGAATTGTATTTGTATATGAGTTGTTTTTTTAGGTTAATTTTTAAACACAAATAAATTATAGAAAAATATGTGAAGTTTTATTGAAATGAAAGATCAAAGAAGTTGAAATTTAATAATTCCTCCCAGACCCTTAATCTACTACGTAGTTTATTCAAATCCTATAAAAAAATGGTTGTGAATTACCATACATTTCAACTTCTTCGATTATACTAATCAACAAAACCGAGATTTTAAAAGTAGGTAGGTGCTGATCCAGGTTCTGCATATTTTTATCGATATCGACAAAAATATTTCTGTAGGAAGGACAGCACTAGCCGTATGTTTTGACTTTTGTAGTTGGTAGCACTGATTTCCTATTTTCCCTCCTTAATGTTGTTAGGTTGGCAGTATCTTTCGGCCCTAATTTCTTCGATTTCATGTGTATAGTCTATGATTTTAATGTATGGCAGTCCCGTCTCTTATTAAAGAACATAGTGATTGCTACTTACTCTATGGTTTTCCTATATAAAAAGAAAGAAGGACTGAAATCCTTAAAATTGCTTTTTTATTTGTGATTTTATCTGCTGAAATCTCCTGAAAAAGCGGTATTTATATCATAAATTGTTATTATTTTCATCAAATTCAATATTACAAGATCAGGAGTACTTTAGATAAGGTAAAGTTTCAAATATTGTTTACTCAAATCAATAGGTGTTTTCATACATATTTTACAATAGGTACTTTAATAATGGAAAAAGACATTTCTGCTATAAAAAAAGACCCTGAGATGGAAACTGAACTTACAAATAAATTTTTACGAGGCGAAATTTCATTTGCTGAATATTCCACTGAATGGTATGGTGAGAACACAAATGAAGATGCATTGGATTCTGATGATGACCAAAACTCTGTTGCTGGGAATAAGACTGCTACAGATAGAAACTTGAAAGTTCGAAGAAAAAAATACACAAGGTTGTCTACCGCTTTATTAGGGTTAATGGGAGAGGCTAATCTTAGATTTGTGAAGGGTGATGCAGAAATAGCTGAGAAAATGTGCCATGAAATTATTAGACAAGTACCTAGTGCTTCAGAACCTTATCAAACACTTTCAAATATATATGAACACAATCCAGAAAAGTCACTACAATTTGCATTATTAGCTGCGCATCTCAGTCCCTCTGATGCTGATGAGTGGTTAAGGCTGGCTAACATATCAGAACAAAGGAAAGATATTAGGCAACAAATGTTGTGCATGACACAAGCTATAAAGGCGAGGCCAACTTCTTTTGAATTACATCAAAAACGTCTAGATATTTTAAAGTCTCTTGAAGATGCAGAGTATCCTTTACATTCATTAAAAGTTAGTAGAGTGAAGTGCTATGAGAAAATAGTTACATCATTGCCACCATCGGAAGGTTCCATTATACTAGAGTATGCAATGAAAGCTGCTACTATATATCATGCCACTAAAGATATAGAAAAAGCCTTGGATGTAATGATGGCTGCTTACAAAAAATGTGCAGCTCTCTTTGAAGTAAATCATATAAATATGTATTTGGAATTACTTTTATCACAAGGACAGCATCAATCATGTCTAGAAGTATTTGTGGCTAATATTGGTGTGGAGATAGAAGCTGAAGTACAAACACTCTCAGCTAACGGGGTCATCGAGGAGCACACAGATTATGTTAATTGTAATATTCCCAACAATATGCCTATTGATTTGAAAAGTAAATTGTTAGTTTGTCTAATACATTTGGGTGCCACAGGTTTAGTAACTTCACTTTTAGAAGATTTTTTGAGCAATGATGTTGATAAAGCTGCAGATCTATTCATGGATATTGAAGAAGCTCTATCTACTGTAGGTGAACACAAAATGGCATTGAGAGTTTTGGAACCTTTACTCAAGAATGCAAACTTTGATCTTGCAGCAGTGTGGCTGAAACATGCTGAATGTTTATATAAGTTGGGCATAGAGGATGAATCAATTAAATCTTATTATAATGTGCTGAAACTTGCTCCACAACATATTCATGCAAGAAAGAGGCTTTTTGACATATTAAACAAGAATGGAAACATTGATGAAGCTTTGAATGTTTTACAACAAAATCACAAGTTGGTAGTCAGTGCAAAACTGCTGCATGAACAATGTGTTGCACTGAAATTACATAATCGTATGGAAAAGTATATGGAAGTTGGAGAGGCTCTGCTTTCAAAAACATTTGTAAGATTACGTCATCAGTCTGAGATAAAAATAGCTAGGATGGTTAGAGCTGGAATTGACCTCATCCATAATTTCAGAACAATTCGTGGTGAAAACATTTTTAGTCCTGATGACTTGCATTTTGATCAAGAAGAAAATTTTAAATTATCTGAAAATGAGGAATGGAACCTTTACTTGGAATTACTAAGGCTTGCTCATGAAAATAAAAAATACTATATAATGCAAAGATTGTCACTTGGTGCTCTGATGTCTAAAAATTTAAATTCACATAAACAGGACATTGAATTTTACTGTTTGCAAGCTTGTTTATTGAACAATGATCTAAAAAGTGCTTATCAGTTCATTAAAGATTTTTTAGTTAAGAACATGGATATGATACCTATTTGGAATTTGCTGAATTTAGTAGCCTATGAAGGGGCAAACATTGGAAAAAGTCTTATGAGACTATTTCAAAAGGAAGATAATGTCACAAAATACATATTAAATGGTAATTGCAATATAATAGCAGGAAGATATTTAGCAGCATTAAATAACTTTCTAAAATATCATGAAATTAATAATGATGCTCTAAGTCCTCTTCTAATAAGCATATCCTTGTTAGTGATGGCCACACAGAGAACTGTAGACAAACATCAAAATTTAGTCCTTCAAGGTGTTTCCTATCTACTAACATACCAGCACTTGAGGAAATGGGATCATGAGAGTTACTACAACTGTGGCAGGGCTTTCCAAATGTTAAACATTAATAATTTGGCTATAGAATACTATGAAAGAGCTTTGGCTTGTCAACCAGGAATTAAATGTGAATTTCACAAAGTAGACTTGACAAAAGAAATAGCTTTTAATTTGCATGTGCTACACAAAGATCATGCTCCTCACATAGCAAAAATGTATCTTGAGAAATATATTATAATTTAATTTGTCAATAAATATAGGTACTAACTATAACTTATTTTTTATTTTCCATACCTAAATTGATTTTATATTATTTTATTTTCCACATAGGTTGAATCATGGGTGATGATACTACTGTCATTGTTCCGGCAGACAATATGCAATTTGGAGAATTCTGCAGTTTGTTAGAAGAATTGTATAATATAAATAATTCTTCTAAAAAGTCCAAAAAAGACGAACAAGATAAAGTATTACATGATTTTTTAAATAATTTTCGAATTAATGCAGTTAACATAGATGGAAGGAAGGTAATTTGTATTTTTTTTTACAAAATAAATTATTACACCTTCGCATTTGATTGCAAAAGAAGCTTACTAGTACATACTAAAGAAATCTAAAAATTAGCACCTAAAAATTATAGGCAAAGTATATAATATTGATTTTTCTAGAAAAACTGGCAAGTCTGTGGTATGATGTTAAGCTGAAGGAATGAATGCAACTGGTATGACATGAATAATCTGCAAATTGTAACCACTAGAGCTTGACCCTACTTCGTAACGAACTACTTGGGATACAGGATTCATAGAACTCTGAAAAAATCACTTTTTACGTAGGTAATTTAAAAAGAAGATTACCTACTATGGATTATATGTAATTTCTGATTAGGGGCCATCCATAAATTACGTCACATGAATTTCGTGACTTTGGACCCCCCCCCCCCCCCCGTCCTTGTCACAGATAATACAGGTGTTGATAAGTTGTTTTATATGACATGTCACACTTTGTTGGACCCCCCCTCCCCCTAAAACTGTGACGTAATTTATGGATGGCCCCTTACATAACTAAAAATTTGGTATAGGTAATATTATAGCTGCTACTATATAGAAAACATGTTTGCCACTCAATCGGAAACCAGAACTATTATTTTAGTATAAATCGCGCCAAATAAGTTGAGCTGAAAAGTATAACGTGTTTAGACTGCGCTCTAATGGGCGTCCTCCCTCTCTCCCTCACCACTCAACGCTCGAAAACTGCAGAGTTTTTGTTCAAAACAGTTGAAAAAGTTTGTAGGTCTGTCTCTCTTATATACCTATAGATACTCATACTCCTACAAAAATATGTGTTATAGATAGTTCTAAAAGTATTAGAACTACCTTATAACACATAGTACCTATGTTTAATATGGACAACTGGCAACTTAAAATTACTTATAAACCAAGTCCTTAGTTAAAAATGGATTTTTAATGTTTTCAGAATTGCACATTCTTTCCAATTCTACGACTTTTAATACCAGTGCTCGAAAGGGAACGAAGTGCGTACAACCTAAAAGCATCAAAGCTAGGCCAGTTATTGGTCAAAGTTTTGTCTCTTCATAAAAACTCTCGAGATGCGCAGAACTTGACTAATTTTCGAACCACTACGACGACAAGCAAGTACGGTAGCGATTTTCCAGGCGTAGCTTATTTTGTATTGAAGAACAGAGTGGATGGCTCTGGAAAACTTACGATTAAGGATATAAACGATGCTCTCGATAAAATTTCTAATGCAGAAATTGGAAATAAAGGAGGTACCTACAGTTTAATATTTTTTACTTCATGTCTAAATAAACAATCGACTCACAAATGACAAAAATGCTCAGCACCAATTAAGAATGTGTGCTTAAATCGACTTCTCGTGCTGCAGAGGGAAAAAGTCTAGTCTTTTTAAAAAAAACCGGCCAAGTGCGAGTCGGACTCGCGCGCGAAGAATTCCGTACCATTATCAATAAAAACGGCACACAAAAAAACACGTTTGTTGTTTAAATATTTATTTTAGTTTAATTATTTATTTTTAAAGTGAATAATATAACTCAATATTCTGTGAATATTTCAAGCGTCTACAAAAGTCACGTTTGTTGTATGGGAGCCCCCTTAAATATTTATTTTATTCTGTTTTTAGTATTTGTTGTTATAGCGGTAACAGAAATACCTATCACGGTTCATGAGATACAGCCTGGTGACAGACGGACAGACGGACGGACAGCGGAGCCTTAGTAATAGGGTTTCCGTTTTACCCTTTGAGTACGGAACCCTAAAAAAGATAGATACGTCTGTCTTTTTGGACCATTAACTTGCAGCAACAAACCTGTTCTGTTTAATAAACTGGCAAAAAGTTGACACTGTTACTAGGTGTCACTGCTCATACCGTACCGCAACGTATATTATGTAAAGGCCGTGAGTGAAGATGTGTTTTTTGTTCACTTCACGCCTAAGTACACTATGTTGCAAAAAATACGAGCACTTAAAACTTAATTGGTTATCATTATATTTTGAAGTTAACAATGTTTCAATAATTATTATTTATGATGTTTCAACATATTATAATCGAATTTCTACATTTTTTAATCATCACAAGTAGAAATCTGAGGTAAATTGAATAAAAAAATGAAAAACCATTTTAATGAGTATGAAGTGACAAATTAAACTAAAATTATTTTTTTAATTAATCTTTTTTAAATGAACCTACACAAAAATCAATATCGAGTATGACCACCTCTCGCAGTTATGACAGCTGCCATTCTTTTTCTCATACTCCCGATCAGGTTTCTTATGGTTTATTGTGGTATCAGTTCCCATTCAGCCTGAATCACAGTTTTTAACTCTGTGAGATTTTGTGGAGCTGGAGTTACAGCTCGTACCCGGCGTTTTAGTACGTCCCATAGATGCTCTATAAGGTTGAGGTCGGGACTCCTCGCTGGCCAATCCAATCGAGGAATCCTAACCTCCTTCATATATGCGAATACTGCAACGGCACGATGAGGACGAGCATTATCATACATAAAAATGGACCTGTCTCCCATAACAACCAATGCAGGTTGCACATGTGGAACGAGAATTTCTGAGATATAGTGATGTACATTAAGTGCCCCATTTGGCAAAAAACTAACTCCGTACGAGCTTCAGAAGTTATTCCTGCCTAGAACATTAAGGATCCCCCACCGTATGGTGTTACCTCTTCAAAGCACACGTCGGCATAACGTTCACCTTGTCTTCTCAGTACTCTCCGACATCTGACTTCACCATGTAGACATATACGGGCCTCATCGGAAAACAGAACCCTACCCCAATCCTCAATTGTCCATAGTAACAAATTTTGCCCAAATCTTAGTCTTGCTACGCGATGCCCACGGAGTAATTTTGGTCCTCTAGCGGGTCTGTGAGAATGTATGTCTGCTTCGATAAGTGTCCTCCGTACAGTCCATTTACTAACTCTCACCAATCTCACTTCTTGTAGGTGGTTTTTAGATAATTGTAAGATTTTCGTCGATTTCTAAGAGCTTGACTGACAAGGAATCGATCATCCCTCTGCTCCGTACATCTTTTTCTGCCAGAACCAGGCCTTCTACAGAGAGAATCAGTCTCTTGGAACCTCTTCCAAATCTATTGAACTTTAGAACGTGTAATTCCAAGCCGCCGTGCCACATATAACATTAGTCTAAACCTTCATCGAGAAGAGTGACGACTTTACTAGCTAATATTGCGTTGTCCATATCGTAATGAAACTAGTGCACTTGTGCACTACTTCTATTCATCAATAAATTCGTAAAACTAAGGAATATTTTGTTAACAATAACACAATTGACGATAATATTGAGAAAAAATCCCGCGTTTAGTTGGCGTTTTAAATACAAAATTAGAGAATATTTGTCATAAAACGTAGAAATTTAAATTTGGAATGTTCATTATTAGTGGCCAGCACGCGTAATTGAACGTGGAACAACATTCAGAACATAGAATACATATATATAAATTATTTAAATATATACTACAATATATCTTAAGTGCTCGTTTTTTTTGCAACATAGTGTATTTTCCCAGGTACATACTAATTATTCTATGTTGACTATCAATAATTTTTCAGTGGTTCTTGATGAAGTATTTAGTTATACATTAATGAGTACCACTGCGATGCAGATGAAATGGTTTCTGCGAATTATATTAAAAGATCTGAAACTGGGAATTGGGCAAAATAGATTGTTGTCAGCGTTCCATCCTGATGCTCCAGAGTGTTACGAGTCTTGTAATAGTCTTTTAAAGGTAAGGTTTTCAGAATTATCTTAAAGCGGTCATAGACATAGACCGTCTAAATGCAGGTAGCCAGTCTTAATACAAAAATCTCGTTCCACTACCATCTCGAGTGAATCACTTGGCCCATACCTATGCTTATATTACGTCTTCATTCATCGAAGAGGCCAGACTTGTCTTCCTTCCGGTGTTTTTTTTTTATTCCGAAAATGTCTTACCTGCCTCGCCAGTACTCGCCACAGGGTACCCAGCGGAAGACAAGTCTTATAAAAACTGCATGAGCGAACTTCTTAAAGCAGTCTGCTTAATCAGACCTAACTCCCAATAGATGGCGCTAGTTTCGCACTTGGTGAGGTTTTTTTAAATGGGAAATTAATGAATCAATTCAAGCTGTATTGCGAAGCGCATGCGATTTATAACAGTAATGAATAATGATATAGGTATAGGTACTTACAATACTTACTGTTTTATTTATAAATACGAAAATAATCAAAATGGGACAACAGGTAGGTACAAGAAATAATAGGTATTTATATAATATAAAATATTTACATATTATATACTTCTTGTATGTTGTCTACACGAAAAAAACAATATTGTATGTTTAATTACCATTTTCATCGTCTGCGTTTCGCAATACTAAGCTTGATTTTTTTTATTTTCGTAAAGAAAAAATAATAAGAACAAAACTTACGCCATCATAGAGTTTGAGACGCTCCCCCTTAATAACAAGAAATATTTTTGAAACCAGGTTTGTGAAGAGTTAGGAGATGAAAATGCGAGACCCCTAGAATTAGGTCTCCAGCTATTTTCAGCTGTATGCCCGATGTTGTCTGAAAGGTTGGATGTGACGCGCGTTAGTAAACTACCGCAGAACACATCCTACCAAATAGAGACCAAGTTTGATGGGGAAAGGTTTCAGGTGAGAAGATTTATCTGTTTATGCCGTTTTTAATCCAGGCTCTAATAATAACTATACCTAATATAGGAAAAGGAAAAAAATGTTTCTTATGCCAATAATGATCATTATATATATTAAGTAAGATTAAGGCAGGAGGTTCCATCCCAGATCTCGGCTATCGTCTTTTAATATTTAAATTAAATTGTATCTCAACAGAACTAGCCACTTGTTAGGTATAGCCTCACAAATACCATCGGCTAAACGAGGGACTGCTTCTGCTGGGTACCCTGGAATCGGAACAAAAACACTTATGTACATAATCTGACACTACACTTAGAGGCTTTTCTATCTAAATATACCTCAACAGAACTGGCCACTCGTTAGGTATAGCCTCACAAAAACCATTGCCTAAAAGAGGGAGACTTGGTCTTCCGCTGGGCACCCTGGGACCGTAACACGGTTTCCGGAGCTGTAAGGTAACCCGTGTGTGAAGATAAAAAGGAGGTTACAGTGTATATTATATTACCAATAATAGAAATACGTCTAAGTAGGTAACTTAGTATAGACAATTTAAATCAAGTTATTCAGTAGATACTTGCGAACAATTTTTAATTTAGCTGGCTTATCAAAGTTCAACAAAAATACAGTTGTAAAATGGCCTTCGTCCAGTAAAATCCATAAAAAATCTTGCAACAACTTGAATGTTTGTTTATAAAATTTCTATATTCTGACGCTTACTTTAGCGGTAAGTAAAATTGTTTAACGTAAATAACTTAAATTGCACTGTATTTCAGATGCATATGAGTAACGGAAGTTTCGAGTACTTTTCAAGAAAGGGATACTCTTATACTGACAAGTATGGAAAATCCTACGACTCAGACGGCTTCCTGACGCCATTTTTAATAAATTGCTTCAACGCTGACTCCAAAAATTTTGTGCTTGATGGAGAGATGATGGGATGGCATAAGGTGCATAAATGTTTTGGTTCTAAAGGTAAGTAACCAGATATTTTTTTAATAAAATGTAAGTGAGTGTATTTTGCATGCATAGCTGCATATACCCGTAAAAATCCTAACTAATGCATACTTTTTCCTACCTAATTATTTTGCTGACTGTACCATCAACTACGGTATTCGAAACTTCTAAGCTGCTTTTATACAATTATAACCAAACTGTATTAGACGTCGGTCTGTGCACACATCACTTAAAAATTACTGAACCGATTCAGAAGTCATATATACGTTAAAAGCATGAAGAATGAAAGATTGACTAAAAAGGTTTATATGGCTGAAGTGAAAGGAAATGCTGGCAGAGGACGTCAGTATAAAAAATGTATTAATCGATAGAAAATTAAAAGTACACACAATCGCCGAACATGTATGAAAGGTATGATGCAATATAAAATAAGTGAAAGAGGTATGTCAAGATCGTAACAGATGACATTTGATTTGTCTCTGCCTACCCCTTTTGGGATAAAAGGCTTTCACTTCTGCCAATAAATCTTTCATCCTTCATTATTTCAATGTGTTCAAACCAGCATAAACTACTTTTCATTTTAGTCACAACATCATATTTCACTCCGCATTCTTCTTTAATCCGGATAATACATTCCGAATATAATTACTACATGTATGTTTCTTACAGGAATGTCGTATGACATTAAAAAGATTACCGAAAATTCTAGATTCCAACCATGCTTTTGTGCTTTTGACATTCTGTACTACAATGGACGTACATTGGTAGGCCCTCAAGAAAAAGGTGGCATGCCTTTGTGTGATAGGCTGAAGATTTTGGACAAATTGTTTGAAGACGTACCCGGAGTCATTTGTCATAGTAAAAGGGAAACGGTGAATTCGCTGTAAATATTTTTAAGATTCTGACTATATACTTAATTATTTTAAATGAGAAAGTGTGTTTGTTCGTTTGTCCTTCTTTCACGCTAAATACACCGTAGGAACAATGGATCGAAATTACATTTAGGTATCTATAGTAAAAAAAAATCCGGGAAAAACTATTTTTTGTTAAACAACTTTTCTACTCGTGCAAAGCCAGGGCGGGTCGCTTAGCTGCTTATATAACTATATTGACCTGATGGGAGAGAAAATAAAATTTATTTATTTTCCAAAATATCAAGAAAGAACAAAGGGGAGATTGTATATCTATTAGATACCAAACCAACTATGATGATCGCTGCAGGGTACTCTCACTACCCTCATGAAACAGGGCGCGTCTTGGGGGTAAGAGCGACTCGTGACGGAAAACTGGGTCATGTCCCCTCTCCCCCGCGGCTTTCTACTCCCTTGTGTGTGCGTGACGGCCATCTTTATTTTAACTCTGTTAAAGAAATCTATGTACTTAGGTAAAGGTTTGTGTCTGCGTGTGTGACGTATCTGTTCACGCTCGCAGTTGACGTAATATACAAAATGAGCCCGTGTGAATCAGGGCGAGATTGTCTTTCGGCGCCCTTTGGTCGACACGTTTGAATCAATTATAATTTTTATTTCTGGTAATAAAATGCAAACATCTGGTCAACAACTGGTCCAAACCAAAAAGAAGACAAAAATTAATTTACTTTTCCCTCGCGGTTGATGATCTGATTTTGGCGCCTCTTCTCGCTGTACTGTACCTACCTATTATTATTATATTACCTGTAATACCTTTTGGATACGGTCCAGGCGGCTCGTTTTGTGAATCAAGTTAATCTATATGCTTTTTTACAGTACCGAGATAGTCGAGTCACTAAATAAAGCAAATGAAAATGGAGAAGAAGGAATAGTTGTAAAAGATGTTAATTCCTATTATCTGGCAAATAAAAGAAATGCTGGATGGTATAAAGTTAAGCCCGAGGTTCGTGTTGATTTTTTTATATTTATAGTTCGAGTACAGGTGATATAATAATAAAAATGTGGACTACCTACTACAAGAAACAATATTGTGTATTCGTAATTTCTTATGTTTTGTCCATATATTTATTACTTTTCCATATTTTAATTACATTACCATTATAAATCGTCTGCGCTTTGGTACATTTAGTATTATTTCATTCATTAAATTTCGTATAAAAAATAAAAAACAAACAATAAATACATTAAATACCATACTGGCGCCATCTATCAATTACAAGACCCCAAGAAAATATCAGCGACTTATGACGGAGTAGGTGGTATAATCCATGTTCAGCCCCCGTATTACATAATATCTCGGTCGGTTGGTAACAAAACTGTTGGTTACCGTCCACAGGATTAGTGTATGAAAGGTGGAGAGTGTGTGTACCTACTGTGCACTCTCGCTCTTCTCGGTCTATCGTACATTAGTAATCTGTGGACGTATAATAACACTTTTGTTAGTAACCAAGATACGGAATAGGGGGGCTGATGCAGCGTAGGTCGCGACCGAATCAAATTATCCAAATGAAGTTTGTCAAGAGATGGCGCTGTTATCGTGATTTTCCTAAAAGTATTTTTATGGTGTAAAATGCAATCCCATTTAAACTAAATTAAAACTTATTTCGGTCGGTCATTTGATTTAAATAGAATTGCATTTCTTGCAATCTCTTGTCAATCTTCACATACAATTAGGTACGTCATTTACTGAATAAATTAAAAAAATGAAAGTTATAATACTTTGTGTCCACAATCGACATTTAGGTACTAAATAGATAATCTCTAGGTACTTACCAAACTCAGTCCACTTGCCTTTGCTCGTGCATAAATACTGTGGTATCAAAAAGCGACATCCACTATGCTGGCAAATCCAGTATGGTGACAAACATGAGACTATATAATATGCACTCTTGTTTCTCAGTATTAAATATTATAACGTTATGACATTTCCAGTACAGTGAGGGTACGATGGAAGATATGGACTTAGTTATAATTGGAGCAGATTATGCTGAGAACAAGAGACATGGACTAGTTAATAGCTTCATAGTGGCTGTCGCGGAAACCAATGAATCAGGTATTTTTGTATTTCTTTCTTTAAAAAGATGAACTTTCCAATAATTTATCCCTACGTCTCTCTGTATGTCCGTTAGTGTCCTTATAATTCGAGAACCACTTATCCGGTTTTATATGTTTTTTTTTATTCATAGATTCTGGCCAGGTTTTTAAGTAAGTACTAAGGAGTCCTTAGTCCTTAGTAAGGACTTACTTCCTTACCTACTTATACAACTAAAACAGGAGCAACAGTATGTCTTCGGGAAAATGCTTATTGGAATATTATATGTACCTGTGCGAAGCCGGCGCGGGTTGCTAGTATATTGTATATTATTATAAAATTTATACTACCAATAATAAAGCGATCATCGGCGGTCGAGTGGGTAAGACGTCGGCTCGCAACTGAAAAGTCGCGGGTTCGATTCCTATTGCTATGGGTTTTATTACAATAAAAAAATCTATGTACATTATCCGACAAACCGTACAAAGAGGCTTTTCCATTTACAGACCTGGGCCACTCGTTAGGTATAGCCTCAAAAAATCATTGGCTAAATGAGGAAGACTTTGTCTTCCACTGGGTACCCTTGGACCGATAGTATTGTTCCGGAAGCTATAAGAACATTCTTCCAAAATGGTTCCATTTTTCTTAAATAAAAATTTAATTTCAGGTGAATTGCCTCAACGATGGTTGAGTATCGGCAGGGTGTCGACCGGTCTATCGTTTGAAGAAAGAGATCGCATATCCGCCATCTTGGAGCCACATTGGAAGATAGCAAGAAAGGTGCTCTCCCCGGATTGTTTGGTTTGGAACAAAATTAAACCAGAACTGTGGATACATCCACATAATTCTATAGTATTGCAGGTGTCTATAATATTTATTTAACTAACGTTGTACTGGATATATCTATCTATCTATCTATCATCACGCCTGTTATCCCAAGAGGGGTAGGCAGAGACAATCGAATACCATTTGCTACGATCCTGATATACCTCTTTCGCTTCTTTTATATTCATCATACCTTTCATATATGCTCGGCGATTGTGTGTACTTTTAATATTTCCATCGATCAAAACATTTTTTATAAGTTAGAGTTATGTTTTGAAATGTCTACCGTAATTAACCGAGATGTATAAATTGTTTCACTAGGTGAGAGCTTCAGAATTAATCCGCAGTAAAGATTTTGCTACCATGTATACTTTGAGGTTTCCACGAATACTTAAGGTACGGGAAGACAAGCCGGTCAAGGATATAATGACTGTGGACGAGTTAAACGACCTTGTTAAGGTATGTTTGAGTAGGCACATAACTTGCCCCTTCTCTCAATATTCTATAGAAATGTATGAAGCCGGTACGTGTACGTGACACCGGTATGACGTGACATGTCACTGACACTTGTGACACTCAGGCGCTTTGCACACGTAGCAACTTCAATTGACGCAACTGTCAACTTTTTGCTTGTTGCTTCAAAAATGGCCCTGGTTACAGTTGCTTGCTACGTCTGCGCAGTTTTTCAAAATTATATAAAAAACGTAAAAACGGCTAGTAGCGAGTTGCCGGTTGCCGCAACAGAGAGCTCAAAGTTGCTACGTGTGCAAAGTGCCTTAACACGTAACAAAAAACTTTAAACTAATAAAATAGCGCCATCTATTGGCGGCTCCTTTAGCCCCACACTTATGAAAACTCCGTATGTTCTAATCTGACAAATTTGACCAATTGAAAATTGTATAGATTGTATTCATTTCCTGTAAAAATGTATTTTCTTTAATTATTATTAAGTTTTCAGAAGTGTATAAAATTGTCAATTTCGAGTGTATATGAATTTGAATTTGACAATTTGTCTGTGGGTACCTACTGTTTGCTTATATCATTGCACTATAGCACTCATTATATGAGATTCGAAGTTTCAAAAATATATTAAAAATAATATAACGATCTGATAAACTGGATTTGGTTCTAAATTTGAAAATATTTATCTATGCAGCAAATATAAATTGCATCCTTTTTTCACTTTTAGGAAAAATTACCAGTAATAAAGCTGAGCACTGGTCAAGTCAACATGGAAGATGTGAAGAACGCTACAGAAATAAGGCAGCGTCGCAAAAGAGTGGCAAAACCTATAGAAGTGGCTGAACATTTTAAAACAGTTGTCTCTGATAATATGGAAGTCACATCTAAGGCGTTAGAAGGGAGAAAAATTTGCGTACTGTCCGACGACGAAGATTTCAAAAAAGTGAATTTGGAGAATGTAATTCGTTCACATGGAGGAATTGTGGTGCAGAACATAAGTAAGTCCTCACGAAAAATATAATTTGATAAAAATATCACCTCATTCTCATTTAACCGATAGTATTGAGGCCTTAGTGTCCGACCAAGTAACTTGCAACGACAAGCAGCTTGCATTGAAGTATGTTGAGATCGAGTATCTGTCTTCTCTGCTTACCAAGGATTTTAACATTCGATTGAAAATTCGTTTAGTTCCATAGACAAACGATTTAGCGATCGTTGATATGTCCAGGGGCGCCGGCTTTAAATAATCCCATGGGTGCTCATGCTCATTTGATTCCTGATTAGTTTTGATTTCTATGGTCATGGGTGCTCCACACCGACTATTTCTTATGGGTGCTAGAGCCCCCGAGCACTCACAGAGTCGGCGCCCCTGGATATGTCATCTTGAACATACTAAATAACAAGTGAGCTCAAATTTAGCCCAGCGTGGCCCCAGAATGTGTAAAAAATCTCCTTTGCCAACATTAAAAATGCTATAAGTATAATTATCTTGCATGCAGGTTCTGATACTTGGTGCTGCGTGGCCGGACGTAAAACTGTTCGTGTTCATAACGTAATGAACAATTTGACTTGTGATGTTGTACACACGAGCTGGTTGAGAAGTTTGCCCAATACAGACCAATTGTGCCCAATCCCGTCCCCGATCGAGATGATGGCGATCACAAAAAAGACCCAATTGGTTTTGTCTCGTTATTTCGACCGCTATGGTGACCATTACACGGAATTGGCTGATGAAGATTTCATAAAGGCATGCTTTTTAAAAATGGACGTTGATGTAAGTTTGTAATTAAATTTTAACATATTTTATTATAATAATGTTTCCGTCCCGGACTGGTAGATTCCGAGATTAGCGCGTTTAAACATACAAAAAAGTGAAACGAGGTATCTCCACTTATGCTCTTGATAGTACACAGAATTAAAGGTCACCTACACATATAATCTACAGAATTTTCATACAACCGTGTCTTCAACTGTAATAATTAAAACTATGAAAATTACAGGAAAAGGCGTTGATTCGTTTTGTTACAATTCTTATACCTACTTTTTTATTCTATAGTTACTGTTTCTTTTTCTGAAGCGAATACCAATATTTATATGTAAGTACATACATATATCAATGAGTAAAGTATATAGGTACCTATCTACATAATATCATAATATCGTGATTGTCCTCATTGGATAGTTTCAAGTTTATCTTTTTTTTTTTTCAGAATCAAGTTCCATTACACTTGATGACAGATGAAATGCTGGAAATGGATCAAGAATTATTTGGTGATTGCAGCCCTTTTTCCTATTTAAGAGGTTGTTTCATACATTTCTCGGACATTCAACATAGGTTAGCTATCAAATCTCGATCTTTGGGTGCGGTTATATGCAATATTAACTCACCAAACTTAACACATGTAATTATGACAAATATTTTGGTAACAGACGATATTGTAAATATTGACGCTGTACATTATGTTACTGAAAATTGGTTAGAAATGTGCTTTGAAGAAAAAAGGAGAATTTCTGAAGAAAATTTCCTAGTGCCTTAACTTTTTTATTTTAAAATATTTTTATGTTTAAGTAGGTACACATACCTACTTATTTTATTATATTACATCATGATAATTGAATATATATATTAATCAAATAAAAAATATGTTAAATAAATCTGTTACGTACCTAGTAGGTAGTACCTACTATTTATCTAAGTACATGTTTACCTACAATTTACGAAAGTATGATTTTTGGTGGAAGTTGTTTTATAGATTTTACTAAAATATAATATTCTATACCTAT
This sequence comes from Nemapogon koenigi, assembly GCA_963924495.1. Taxonomy (NCBI): domain Eukaryota; kingdom Metazoa; phylum Arthropoda; class Insecta; order Lepidoptera; family Tineidae; genus Nemapogon; species Nemapogon koenigi. Next base: position 3,875,266 of record OZ004630.1, on the reverse strand, counting down.
ATATCTACGTGTTTTATTTCAACCATCGAATGGCTGGGTGCCTACAATGAAAAACAATAGATATAGTATAGTTCCACTAAGAAGATATGTTATATCACAAATTCAACAATAACGTACAAAACCACCTAAAATAAATATATATTAATTAGATAACATTACTTTTCGTCTTTCTGTGTGCTTACGACTCGGTATCAAAATTAATGAACCCCATCAATGTCGCTACGGTCAAAATGTCGATTATCTGGGACATCACGGACTATCATGTACAAAACGTAAAGGCCAGTCTTAATGATGTCAGCCGTACGTAGGGCCCTTGTACTGCCACGTGCCGGCTATACTAGAGAGAGCCGCCTGGTATAGCACGTGACGATGGAAAAAGGCCCGACGGTATGACACTCGTGCCCTGGACGCAGGGAAGACCGTTAGTGTGGGACGCTACCTGTGTCGATACATTGGCGGCCATCACGTCCAGGCTACGTCTAATAATGCTGGTGCAGCAGCAACAACAGCTGAAAACCTTAAACGGCGTAAGTAATCATCCCTTGCACAAGATTACCTACTTATTTGCGCCGTTTGGGGTTAAAGCTAAAAAAGGAGCGCGGTCTTCTAAGCATTAGGCATTTTTTGTACGTGATTTTATATAGCACTTTCTTCTATCTCTGTGTATGGAACCAACGAATAAAATATATTAGCATACAATGTCTTCAAGTTTTTTTTATCTTTATTATTATTTAAGTATTTACTTACTAAAAGGTATTGCAGGGGTCCTGGATTGTTTGAAATGTGAAACCTATTTTCGGCAGGTTTTTTTTCTGCGTTATTAGGTCTTACGAAACCCTACTTTTTTAAATAAAAATTACCCTATGCCCATATGAAATTAGAGTGAGAGTTTCAAATCGGTTCAGTAGTTTGAGTTTACCTCTTAGTCCACTTACCTCTTTATTTTTTTCGCTTACTTCATAGTATGCGTAGGTATACCTACATATATTATCTACCTATATCGCTACAAACCTGAATTAAAATAAGCCAATTCGAGTGAAATTAATACCGGAGTTTGGAATTTGGCTTGGTTGTTTGTTGACCCACAGAACGGTAACCTAAATCAAATATCAGAACTTTTAGTATGATGTTCTGTCTGTGGGTACTAAATCAACGGCCATGTCAAATTACGAAACTCCGGGATTTAGTTCTCTAAATTTTGACTGGGGTAGCTAATATAGCATATAGCCGTACCTACATTTATACTAATATTATAAAGAGGAAAGATTTGTATTTTTGTGTGTATGTTTGTAATGAATAAACTCAAAAACTACTGTGCCAATTTCAAAAATACTTTCACCATTGGAAAGCTACATTCACCCTGAGCGACATAGGCTATATTCTATTTTCAAAAAAAATATTTTAAAACTCCAATAATGTAACCCAAGGTATAAAAAAATTACCTAAGAAATTCCTTATATCGCGTGCGCTGCGAAAACTATTGATGATATAGTGGTAGTGTGCGGGTCCAGCTCAACAGTCTCTTCTGAGTGAACTGGGTTTGCGCCTATGTTACTCATAGTCCCAATGGGTAATTTGGCGAATGGTCTTGGGAGTAGTATAGATAGATACGTAGATCCCTAAGGCAAGTCTAGCTAGTTGTCCTTCACGAGGTTGCCGCCCGTTATTTACCTATTTCCCTCTGAAATAGGCAGAACTGAAACAGCTAGGCGCTTTCCCTTCCCTGGGTGTATCAATGCGGGCGTTGTGGGATATGCGCTTGTCTGACTAGACTACATGCGAGTATGGTCAGGCGTGCGTTGTGCTGGCTGCGCCTGAAGTGGTATGTCTATATATGTTTGTTCGTCACATGTCCCTGTCTGAGCCACATTATGTTGTGTACTGAAAGTGTCTTGTGTCGTGATCTCGTCTTATGTTTTATGTACCACCCCAATCCACGGTGTTAGTACCGTGCCTAAGGAGTTTGGCTGAGGGGGTTTCTCAGTCGCTAACGGTCTCTCCTCGTTGCCGGGCGAACGCGAGGCAGTATGCAGCCTTATCTTGACATGCGGGGCTCTGTTGAGATGGACTTCTTATTTCCCTAGCTTCTCGTGGGAACACAATGGACTCTGAGAACAATATAGAAAAATTAATGGAGGAGGTGTTAGAGATCTCTGGGACGGAAGGGGCTGACCTAGCCCCTCTATCGACCCTAGACTCGATCACCGAGACCACACAGGCAAAGGAGCCTTCTTCTGGGTCGACTGGGATGGAAATCGTCCCTAATACGCCCTACCTGCCAGCTCCGGGTGCAAAGCACTCTAGAAGAAGATTAAGTGGTGCAGCACGCAGACGCCTGAAACATCTAATGGCAGATAATGTAGACTACAATTCTGCGCGCGTTGCCTGCTTAAAACCAAATACCACCTCTTCTAATGACTCGAAGGCGATAAAACGCAATCGATCAGAAGAAGAATCACCAAAGGGGCAGCCTATGAAAGCCCGTAAGTTAACCCACACTCTCCCCAAAAACACCTATGGGGAGGTTGCTAGCTCTGTGCGAGTCGGGATTCGAGATAAAGTCCCGATGAGCGACGACAAAATTGTAGCAGCACGACAGGGTATTGTTCTTGAATTGAGCAAAAATAAAGAGCAAGGGACTGGACCACGTTTCCTGGGTGTTTCACACAAGCCCGGATGGTTCCTTGTTACCTGCGCGAATGAAGCAACTAAGGACTGGCTGGTTGCACACATGGGCAATATTAGACCCTGGCCTGGAGCCGAGCTTTCTGTGATTCCAGAGAGTGAACTTCCCAGGCCAGTCATTGGCACGGTCTATATACCAATCATAGAGGCCGTGAATATAAATGTAGCCCTTCGTGCCCTGAGAGCGCAAAATGTGGGCCTGAACACCGAATTGTGGAAAGTGCTGCATAGTGAGGGTGATGCGAGAGGTAACAATGTGACCTTCTCGATGGATGACCTCTCTGCACGGGCGCTTCGAGGAATGGGATTTCGGCCACAGCTTGGATTCAGACAAGTGCAGTTTCGAATCAAGGAAGGGACTGCAAAAGCCCTCCATCCATCATCTGCAGCAACACCAGCAGAAACCATAACAAGAGAGGGGGGAACCACAACCCCTGCGGATCCCGGTACTTCAACCGACTCTATGACGAGACAGGTGACGCAGCTGTCACATGAGACGAGGATGAAAGAGGTATCTCATCCTCTGAACACCTCGTCGCATGCACATAAAACCTTACCGCCTGGATCGTCATCGGGACACGTGGTGGCGGGCCGTAGTGGGGGAGCTCAGAGGCCCCCCTTTCCTATTCCGCCAAATCGAGGGCGATATCGCAATCGAGGCAGTGGAAAACTTCCACACAGAGGTAAAAATACTGGGGCATCTAGACCCCCCCCCTCCTTAAATAAATAAATAAATAAATAAGTCAATAAATAAATAAATAAATAAATTATTAAATCAATCAATTAATTAATAAGTTGATAAATAGATATATTAATATTGGTAGTATTTAACTTAAAATGCAAGAATTTAGGACTAAGATAATTCAGGCAAATTTACACCATGCCAAGGCGGCCTCTGCAGTTTTGGAAAGAACCTTCTGCAGTCAACATCTTGACATAGCCTTAATTCAGGAACCTTGGATAATAAATTCAAACATAATGGGACTTAACGCTGCTGGACGACTTTACTATAACGCCAATGGCGACAGACCAAGAGCTTGCATTCTCTTCGGTAAGAGCGTGAATTTTACACCAATACCGAAGTTCTGCACTGATGACCTAACTGCTGCTTTTGTAAACCTTAAATGTGGAACAAAGTTAAGCATAATAGTGTGCTCTGCCTACTTACCGGGAGAAAAATCTAATCCCGCTGAAGATCTTAATCATTTAGTGGATTTTGCACGTGCACATAAAACTGAACTGCTGGTGGGTTGTGATGCAAACGCCCACCACATCAGCTGGGGGAGCACAAATAACAATCAACGAGGTGAGTTACTCTTTGATTTCCTCCTTACAAATTGCCTTTTAACGTTGAACAGGGGTTGCATCCCAACTTTTGTTACAAAGAATAGGCAGGAAGTACTAGATATAACTTTTTCCACGGTAAACATTGCCAGAAAAGTTAACAACTGGCGTGTTAGTGATGAGACATCAATGTCCGATCATCGACACATCAGGTTTGAAGTAGCATTCAATGGCAACTACGTTCAACAGACTTTTAGGGACCCTAAAATGACATCCTGGGAGTCGTATGAAAATATACTCAAAAAACACGTGGAGGAGCTCCCGAAAAACATAAAAACTCCAACATCGCTGGAACACTCGGTGGCCTTGATCTCACAAGGTATAATTGATGCCTATGAATCAAGTTGCCCCATTAAGACTATTAAATCCAACGGTAAAGTCTCCTGGTGGAATAATAAACTAGAGGAACTCCGTAGACACACCAGGAAACTTTTTAATAAGGCTAAACGTACACATGATTGGACACAATACAAAAAGGCCTTAACTGAATATAATACGGAAATCCGGAGAGCTAAAAGAGCCTCCTGGAAAAGGTTCTGCGAGAGCATCAACAACATGCCTCAAGGAGCAAGAGTGCATAAAATTCTAGCAAAGGCCTCTCCACACCAACTCGGATTACTAAGAAGGCCTGATAACACCTTCACTTCTTCCGAGGAAGAAACCTTGAACCTGCTAGCTTCAACTCACTTTCCTGGATCACTTCCACATCTGGACCAAGTGGGAACACCTGGAAAACACCTCCAACATAGACCTCAATCCGAGGACTGGAGGCTGGCATCCAGCGTTTTCAGACCCAACCAGATAAGATGGGCTGTTAGCACTTTCAAACCATACAAATCAAGTGGACCGGATGGAATATATCCTGCACTCTTACAAAAAGGAATCGATGTGCTAATCCATCCTCTGGTAAAAATATTCAGAGCAAGCTTTGCCTGGGGTAGAATACCGGAACCTTGGACTAAGGTCAAAATTTTGTTCATCCCAAAATCTGGCAAAAAGGACTATTCATTGCCAAAGTCCTTCAGGCCCATTAGCCTTACCTCATTCCTGTTAAAAACAATGGAAAAGGTAATTGAACAACATATCAGAGGGAATGCATTAATACATAGACCTCTACAAACCACTCAACATGCCTATCAGAAGGGAAAATCAACTGAAACAGCCCTTCTCAAGTTCATCGATAAGGTCGAAAAGGCACTAGAGGATAAACAAATTGCTCTCTGCGCATTCTTAGATATAGAAGGCGCCTTTGATAACACTCCCACTAGAACACTAATTGGGGGGCTGATTGACAAGCAGGTTGACCATACAACAACTAAATGGGTAGAATCAATGCTGTCAAACAGAGTTGCAATACTAACACTTCATGGAACTACCATAGAAACAATAACATCAAGGGGTTGCCCGCAAGGAGGAGTGCTCTCGCCTCTCCTGTGGACACTTGCTGTTGACAAACTCTTGGCTACTCTGAACAATCTTGGCTTAGACACAATCGGTTATGCAGATGATCTTGCAATTACCGTTCGAGGAACATGCCAAATGACCATCACATCCAGAATACAAAGAGCTCTCAACATCACGTTAAATTGGTGTAAAGAGAACGAATTATGCATTAATGCAGACAAGACAATAGTAGTCCCCTTCACTAGGAAGAGAAAAATCGACAAACTGACTCTACCAAAGATAGGTGGCAAGACTATACAATTTTCTAATGCTGTTAAGTACCTGGGAATTACTATAGATCAAAAGCTCATGTGGAACACGCATTTGGAAAACGTCACCCAAAAAGCCAAAATTACAATGGGCACTTGTTCCAGGCTAGTAGGGAAGACTTGGGGTTTAAAGCCCAAAATTTCACAATGGCTGTACACTGCTGTGGTAAGACCTACGATAACATACGCCGCAGCAGTGTGGTGTAACAAAACAAACCAAATAACAGTCATTAATAAATTGAGTGGATTGCAGCGAACAGCCTGTGTCATGACCACTGGAGCAATGTCTACAACTCCAGGGGCGGCGCTCAATGCCTTGCTGAACCTGCCGCCACTTCACATTTATTTGCGCAAGGAGGCGAGGGCCTGCATGCAAAGAGTAACAGACCTGGGAGAGATTTCATGGCATTCACAAACACTGATTTCGCTGCAAAAGTCTACACAAGACGATCCTGTTATGCAAATGGCAACAGACACCATGCTCCCGCATAACAACTTTATTAAACTATACACTGTGGAATTGCCAAGTAAGGACGATTGGCTACATAACAAAATACCGCCTTACGAAAACCACAGCTTAATATGGTTTACTGATGGCTCCAAAATGGGACATAATGTAGGCTGTGGAATATATGGTGTTGAACCACTCTTCAAAGAAGCAATCAATCTGGGCAAACATGCCAGTATATTCCAGGCTGAGGTATACGCGCTAATTATATGCGCTGAAGCTAACATACAAAAGCACTACATAAACAAGAAAATTTACATACACTCAGACAGCAAAGCGGCTCTCTTGGCCATCAACTCCTACACTATATCCTCTAAGCTGGTCATGAACTGCGTTGATGTACTGAACAGACTGGGTAGCAAAAACCAGGTTATTCTTAAATGGGTACCAGGGCACTCAGGGATAGAAGGTAATGAAATTGCCGACTTCCTGGCACGTGCAGGGGCTAAGGATACACAGTATGGACCTGAACCGTTTTGTGGAATTCCTAAAAGCCTAACTAGAAGGATTCTGATAGACAGGTGCAATAAGGAATCAGTACAACACTGGCACAACTCGCCAGTACAGCACCATGCCAAGTTACTTATAAAGGGACACATGCAAATACTTTCGAATGAACTTAACTCACTCAGTCGAACAAATCTTCGTAGCATCACCAGAATACTTACTGGACACTGCAAATTGAACAGTCATATGTTCAATCTAAAACTATGCTCAACGAAGACATGTAGATTCTGCCAAACAGAAGAGGAAACAGCACTACACATTTTATGTGAATGTGGACCTCTCATGCGGAAAAGATATACTCACCTGGGAGAACATGTGTTGAGACCAGCTGCGGTACAAACAATCACTGCAAAACGCCTGCTGAAATTCCTAAAGGGAATAGGTATCTGCAGTGAAATTTGACAAGGAAAAAAAAAAAAAAAAAAAAAAGGGAGATCACAATAAGCCTATTTTGGCTGCAGTGATACAGCTCTGTATAAGACTGAAATAGCCCTAACCCCAAATAATAATAAATAGTGGTAGTGGTAGAGGGTAGGGGGTAGGAGTAGGGGTAGGGCAGGGGTAGGGGTAGGTATAGGGTATATTTTATTTTGTTTGTAAATATTAACGGGCGAAGCCGGGGGTGGAATGCTAGTTGTGTCATAATACAAGAAATAAAACCTTTCATGTGTAAAATTAATTAAAATCAACCGTATAATGAGTGAAACTTGATCTAGAACAACGCGCGCTTGTTTGCACACAACTTCTTTGTATTTATTGTAATGTTCCTAAGGTACAATGAGCTGGCTTCAAGACGATCTGTGCCGTGTGATTTGATATTAATTATATGAACAAAGCTTCATTCATTATCAGTTAAAGTTGCTTAATGGTGTATATCAATTTATGATTTATTTTTTTACAAACGTATGCAACTTATAACTAAAAATATAACCTAAAAATAATCTAATAATCAAAATATTTGGTCCGCGTGGCATGGTAAGAGATAGAAAGTAGGTAACTACGAGTATCTACCCAGTGTTCTGCTGGCTGATGGATGGATCCGGACTTCTGCCTTCTTATGTGTTGAAGATATTCTCTAGATCCGGCTCGAAGGACCCTACCCTACTTCTTTTTCCATTATAAACGCACATATACAGGGCCGGATTTACCCTCAGTGCCGCCCTGGAGCACCGTGAAAAATTGCATAAATCCTACATTTTTTTTAATAAATAAAATGAATCTTTTATTATAAATGGGATAAATAAACGTTAAATGTGCAAATTTTCTCAATACAATTACACTTTTTAAAGCATTTAAAAGCATTTAATAATGCGAAAAAAAAATTTTTTTTCTCCGAATTTTGCCGCCCTTGGGGATTTGCCGCCCTGGGCACTGGCCCCTGTGGCCCCTAATGTAAATCCAGGCCTGCACATATAGGTATGTAGGTATTAGGTACCTATATATCCCATGGGTACTAAAGGCAACACATCATGCAAACACAGCCAATGAATTGCAACCTTTGTCAAAGATTGAAACAAATACCTACCTACCTACCTGCCTTATGTCCCTGCATTTTTTGTTAATATCTATGAAATATGAAAAATGCTATCCAATAATACTATAGGTACCTACATACAAGATCATTTAAATACTCTTTTTAGGGTTTGTCTGTTCTGTTTACGCGTCTGTCACAGCTTATTTTCTCCGTATCTACTGGTCGAAAAAGTTTCAAATTTGGTACATAATGTAGAGTTTGATGACCCAATCATGGATCAATTTATAACTAAAAAATATAACCTAAAAATAATCTAATACCTACCTAATCAAAAATATTTGGTCCGCGTGGCATGGTGGCAAGAACACTTCCTCATTTCCTCGCTGTATAGCTATGCTAATTCTCTGGGCGAAGAAAGAGCCAGCCCTCTTGTCACAATTTATGATTTAACTGGCAACTTTAAAAAATATATTTAGCTTGCGTTCGACCAAAACTGATAGGTGCTCATAGATAATATGGGTAGGTACAAAGATTTAAATCGGTAGATCTAGCCCTAACAATAATGAGCACACGAAAAGAAATGTTCTCGACGAAAGCAGTGTAAAATTCGTGCAAGTAAGAGAGACAACATCAATTTTGGCGGGGTGAGAGAGAAGCCGTCCAAAGGATTACCTACAGAAGTCGATAGGGTAGGGTATTTGGTAGTTTTGGACTTGAAACCGGAGGGACCCTCGAGCTAAAAATGCTAATAAGTACCAAGTTTCTTTAATCTTTCATCGACTTCTCTGAAGGCACGCAAAGCTGGCGTCCGCACTCCTTCAGCAGCATACGTAGAGCATCCTCCTGGTGAGATTTTTGTGTATACTAATGCAAATTGTAAATGCGAAATTTTTAAGGTTTAATTTACATTTAGTTTGTACATACTTTTGTAATTTTGTATATATAAGTATACCTATATATTGTATGTTTTTAATAAGTAAAAAAAAATTTAAAAAAATGCGTAATTGTGTTTGTTTATATAAGGGAACCGATTCTAAAAATTATTTCGCTAATAGAAAGCTAACATTATCCTATACCTAAAGAATTCGGCTATATTTTATACTGATAAAAATAAATGCGAAAATTTCCACGGGCGAAGCCGAGGACGAAAAGTTAATAATTAAAAAAAACGAAATACATTATCTTAATATAAAAAGTAACATGAACGTAACAAGTGACCCCTCGGCTCTCGGTCAGCGCGGACGGACCACCTGTAATACAATCGTTAATTGGTTTTCTGAGACAGATAACTGGAAAATTGACACTGACGAACTTCTTATACTTAATCAGAAATATCTATTTCACTGTTTATTTGAGAAATTGTAATTTATTAGGGTTCCGTTAGCCTTAGCTATCGGCATAACATAACTAAAATAAATAATGACAAGTTTTGTCATCTTGCTTTCATCCTAGAACAGGTAGGTACCAACCTACACCCTTTTTCTCCGTACTTTACTTATTGCGTATCGTCACTATACTTCGCAACGGTAACGACGTGGGTAAAAACACATGCACGCGTTTGAAAAAAAATATCAATGGATTTCGTACCATTTTTTTCGTGAGAACTTTAAGCCAGGATTTTCGTTTAGGTTTGCCTGTATACTATGAGCGTGGCTCTATGTTTCCTATTCTTTAAAAATGTTGACTCGTTTTCTTTTATAAAATTTAAACTATGCATTTTAAAATTATAAAAAAATATTTGGACTTATTTCTTTATCACGAGCCCTTTCATGTGCTGATGTCACATGATGCACTTGAAAATTCTCCTCTTTAACTCTTTAATTTCCCCCCAAAATTCGATTATTTACGCTATATAGATAAAAAAAAGTGGTCTCGGCGGTGGAATGGGTAAAACGTCGGCTCACAACTAAGAAGTCGTGGGTTCGATCCCGACATCCGACCATGTACCAATGGGTTTTTATAATAAAATATCTATTATTTCGTCGGAATCTTTTTTTTTTTACAAACTTATACAGCCAGTGTTCTTGTCACCATGCCACGCGGACCAAATATTTTTGATTAGGTATTAGATTATTTTTAGGTTATATTTTTTAGTTATACATTGATCCATGATTGGGTCATCAAACTCTACATTATGTACCAAATTTGAAACTTCAACCAGTAGATACGGAGAAAATAAGCTGTGACAGACGCGTAAACAGAACAGACAAACCCTAAAAAGAGTATTTAAATGATCTTGTATGTAGGTACCTATAGTATTATTGGATAGCATTTTTGATATTTCAAGGCAGGTAGGTAGGTAGGTATTTGTTTCAATCTTTGACAAAGGTTTTAATTCATTGGCTGTGTTTGCATGATGTGTTGCCTTTAGTACCTACCCATGGGATATATAGGTACCTAATATCTACATACCTACCTATATGTGCGTTTGTAATGGAAAAAGAAGTAGGGTAGGGTCCTTCGAGCCGGATCTAGAGAATATCTTCAACACATAAGAAGGCAGAAGTCCGGATCCTCAGCCAGCAGAACACTGGGTAAATAGGTACCTACTTTCTATCTCTTCTGCGTGGATTTCGAAAAATTAAGGAGCCTAATTCCATCTAAATCAGAACTGGCCTCTCGTATAGTCTCACAAATCTACTAATCAAGGAATCTATAATACTCAACTCAGTTTACTATACCTACCTATAACAATTCACTGTTTTAAAATACACATTAACTAATCATTCCAGTGACATACAGTACCGACAAAAATATCTAAACTAAATATAAAACTTTCAAGAAAACAACTCGCAAATTAATCTACGAGATTATTATGTACAATATCATCTTACCTTACAGAAAATAACAAATAGAAAAGTAATTTATCACATTTTCTTTCAATTCCTGAAGTCTACGAGACATTTAAGCTCCGCCCATCGCGTTACAGACCAATCAAAAACATTGTGGGCGTGGTTTCGAACGCCCAGAGCTTTTAAGTTGAAACCGATTTCAGAGTCATTCCACTGAACGATAGACAACATGTTTCCATCAACGCGCTTACAAATATTTTATTACTTTTAAAAATTATTAGACAACGTTGTGTCGTAATGAAAGAAGAACAACAAGCGGGGGAAAACACCCGGAAGCCATTGCGGACCCCGAAATGTGCTCGGTGTCGTAATCACGGGGTGATATCTTGTTTGAAAGGGCACAAACGGTTGTGTCGATGGCGGGACTGTCGGTGTCCTGGATGTCTGCTTGTTCTGGAGAGACAACGCGTTATGGCCGCTCAGGTATGTAGCATTTATCTACAAAGATATTGTGTCAATTTGTTTCAAGTAATGACAAGAAAATCATCCAGTCGGAACCGAATACGTTGAGACGAATATGAACAAAATCAATATTTCAAACTACTAAACTATTTTTGAATTAACAATAAATAAGTTTTCCTTTCTGACCAATTTTCATGAAGAAAATGGGACGATATGGAGCAATGTCTAGGTTCTCTTTCGACTAAAAAAAGTCTTTGAAATTGTTAGATATTGGCGGAGATATTATAGTAGGTACGCAAATACTGGATTCCTGAAAAAGCACTGAACTGATTGATTTTCATGAAATATCTGTTTTTTTATATTTATAATATTTTTTTTATATCAGTTTTTTTTTAATTTCTAAAAAACGACTAGGTAAGTAATTAAACCAATTATTATTTGCCAGCTTTACACAGAAAGCTCGGAATCCAAATACCTACTTACTCATCTTTTGGAATATGTGTTGTTCATAAAGTAGGTATTAAATGTTTATATATAGGTATACATTTGAAATTCGTTGCTTTATAAAAATACATATTATAATGTAGGTACCTAAGCTTAATTATGTATAGTTCCATACACATAATTTTTAAATAAGCTTTGTACCAGTCTGCCTATGTATTTTTAAATAATTTATAAAATACCTACCTACCGGGAATACAACAGTCGCCCCAGTTGATCATTCTTACGCATTGGCGAAATTATTTCATTTATTTGAATGGACTCCTTAACACAATAGAATATTTAAGACTTCAACTGTAAAATCAGTAACCATAAAACTAAATGTTGACAATGTGGTCACCAGGTAGCGCTACGTAGACAACAAGGGGCAGGTTCTGGTGGTATTGGTGCTGCAGCCCTAGCGGAGAGGAAGCGAGCTTATCGGGCTAGACTACGGTGTGTACAGATGTCAAGGGGCTATCCCATACATCATGGGGTATACGGTAAGCTTAACTTTTCTTAATATAAACCACAATTTTTATGTGTTATTGAGTACTTTAGGAGCTGCGAAAGAACAGATTAACATTCATACCCATAATGACCCACATGCATACACACATAGACTGCTAAACACATATAACGCTCCTTTTTCGGTAGTCGGTTAAAAAATAGTGTATCAAAAAAAGATACGTCATAAGAATAGAGGGCGCGGGCGCGTACCTACGACGTCGACGGCGAAAATTATAACTCGCTTTGAGACTCGCATGGAATCTCCACCTTTATTATGGTTCCGTAGCCTATGGCAAAAGCGTCTTCTTCTTATAATAATTCAGATTCCCAGAAAAGTGTCTTACAACTAAATAGGGGTGGGGTAGCTCTCATTACATAACTGGAGATAGAAAAGGATACGTTTTTTGTATGCTTAAAAATGCTATAGGCAGAAGACGTAGGTAGGTACCTAATAAGTTCCAAAGATTTTTTTTATTTTAGTAGGTTAATTAAATACCTATATCGCGAGATAGCTCCTAAAGCTCTAATTTATAAACCACGTGAATAAAAGATCTGAAAATGATTATTGAAGTAGATTTAAGAGTCGATTAGTTGTTATCAGCAAATGAGCGCGCAATCAATGTTTGATCTTATTTGTTAAGAGTGTAGTGTACCGCGTCCATGTCCATACAAACGGAGAAAACGTTTTACTACCCCTAAATATCATTTAATTTTAACGATTTTGTAATATGTTACTGACATAATGAAAAACTACGTACGTATTTTTTCCTTTTTTCAAAATTCGTAATTAGGTCAAAAGTTATAAGCCCCTCAAATCTCGTTATTTTGATTCATAACTTGCTGGTAATAAACCGTCTGTATTTGAGAAACAAAGCAAAATTTCAAAAAAAGCAAAACGTACGTACGTAGATTATAATCTGCTAAAACATATGACACCAAAATTGTAAGGTTTCGTTATAGTTTAGTAGGTGTAAATCGTTTTCGCCCAAAACGCAATTTTCAACGAAAAACATACCTACGAACACTCACGAGCTGCAGTGTTCTCTGTCGCACTGATGCCCGTGGGAAGAGCGCGCTTGAGACAGAATATGATTTTCTAAATACCTATTTCGCTGCGTACGCTGAGCTACACGATCCTCTTAAATAAATACATTTTAGTTCCTTCGCATCAGCTGGTCGGTGCCGGTCAAATACTTAGAGCGCGGATTTTTTATATCCAAACCATATAGTAACTAAGTAAACGTAAGTTTAGTTATTATTCAAAATTGTGTAATGTTGTGTAAGGACGGAATACCAGTGGTTTTTTTTTTGTAACTTTTGTTTTTGTTTCTATCGAGGAAATATCATGGCATCGCGTTATTGGTCCATATAACGTTTATATAAATAATGATACAGTATTATCGATACAGCAAATGTTTATACGAAGCAATGTGAGGTAGTATCGACCCATCACCACCACCACTGTCTCGTTAGTCATTAGAACAATCGTGATAAGTTGGTATGTTTATGAATAGGATGTACCTGCCTAGGTAGCTAACTAAGCTAGGTAGGTTTAGTAAAAACTAGGTGAACTTATTTTTATATACAATAATACATGCACCACCGATATTGCGGACATTCCTAGAAGTGTTCCCTATTAATAAATACCTAAACCTACAAGCCAAGCAAGTAATGTTTAGTTAGATCATCGCACGCGCAGCTATATCCACTTGTTATTGTTGTAAATGAACCACCACTGCACGACTGCTGAGTGTCCCGTTTCCACCCGTTCGTTCCATATTGAAACGGTAAATGCAAATTAGTTAAAATAATATTTATTTTGGAACGTTAAAATTGTATTATGTTGAAGAGTAAACTAACTTTCGGAGTGTTTGTTTTCATTTATCGCACAAATCTTCGTCAGTATCTTTAAAGTTTTACTACCATCACGCCTTTTATAATTTGCATCGTGACTAAAAACACTGGCAGCAATTTATTATTATATATTTAGTAGTACTTAGCTTTTTTGCACCAAACGATACTTTCTGACCGGCGCGGCGGCGGCAAGCCTCTATGGCTGGTTCAAAACAAACTAGGTAAATTACCTAATTACCTAAATTTCGATAGGTATAGAAGGTTATAATTATAATACCTAAGTAGAAAATATTCGTTCTTTCTTTTGCCAATTTTAATTTTGATCCAACCAGACACAAGAGTGAAACTATTTAAACAAGCCATCAAAATAAAATTTGTTAACTATTCCCACTTCATTAAAGAACAAAAGCTGTCAACTTCTCAGGGTAACATTTCACAGTCTATTAAAAGAAGCAAAAATACTTTTTATCTTTTCAACTATTTTTATGGGAGTTTAAAAAAGTGTGAAGATTACATTACAGAGTAGCGGGCGGCACTTTGTCGCGGTGTCAAATTACGCTCGTGTATGTAAACATGCCTTTCCGCTCTGTCGTATGATATACCCTCCTTTTAAACTAAAGGATGAATTTAAAAAATAACATTCACATACTTATTCATATTCAAAAAATATCACGAGCTTAATGAGGGAGAGGAATGAGGGGCCGGTAACCGTGACTCTTCAGTCCGATGGTAAAGTGCCTTTGGGGGCTCATTACAAAGATTATTTCTCGAATGGGCTTTCTTCAAAGTTGCGAAATTTTATATAGACTATATTTTTGCCTGTAATTCAAAATACACTATCTGAAAGGGTCGTATGTTTAAAATTTCGAACTCATTTTTTAACGACTTCAAAAAAAAAGACGTTACTCAATTCGGCCGTATATATATTTTTTTTATGTGTTCGCGGATAACTTCGTCGTTTATGAACCGATTTTGATGATTTCTTTTTTAATCGACAGATAATTCTTCCGGATTGTTCCCATTTTTATGTCATAAAAATTGGTTTATAAGTTTTTCAGTAATTTTGAAAAAACTGACTTTATACAGTAAATTATCAGTATCTCGATGAAATATGTACCGATTTTGACGACTTATTTTTTTAAGGATATAATAATTTCTCGACATTATCTCACAGACATATGACGAAAATCGGTTCAGTAGTTTTTCAGAAATTCAGTAATTTGTCTCTGTTTACGGCTGAAAATTATGTATCAGAGAAAAGCCTTAGCAACGGTTGATTGACACGAAGTTGTCAATTTTTGTATCGACGGTGATCTAACGGCTAAAGGTATGGTATGGTATGGTGCAGTTCAGGATGCGAATGGTTCAAATCCACAGCAGTATTTTTTTTTAGTTTTCCATTTTTTTTTATTTGCGTTATTATTTGTCTCTCAGGGCAACAAAATCACTTAAAAGGGAAAAATAAATTAACTTTTAAAAAAAAGTGTACCGACTTCAAAAATTTGCACTGAAAAGTAAGAAATAATAAATATTTCGTCGTAGAATTTGAAGACGGTTGGTGCCAAATTAAAAACAACTTACTTTCCAAATTCACTAATCTAGACAATTCATTAGGAACCTACGATCATCAGTACAAACATATATGTTATTTATCTTCTTAGATGCTTACTTAATTTTGTATCCTAATTTGGCACCAACCGTCTTCAAATTCTACGACGAAATATTTATTATTTCTTACTTTTCAGTGCAAATTTTTGAAGTCGGTACACTTTTTTTTAAAAGTTATATAAAGCAGGTTTCTAATTATTCATGTTCTTAATTTTAATTCGATGGCGCCAATACTTTTTACTACTAAATTTAACAATGAGCTGCGACAAAGTTTCTTCCTATCAAGGGTTTGATTGAAGGGAGCAGAAAATTTTGAAGAGTTGAAGAATGTTTTAGGTGAAAGTATTCTCTCATTATGCCACGGTAAAGAGTCCAAGGTGAACCCAGAGTCCCCGACCCGGGCAACCAACAAGCGTCACGACTTCGGAATGTATATCTAAAGTGCATGATGTGGAATTGTGGACGATGTGGTATTGGCAGGTAGAAGATTGAAATTATTCAAAATAGCCTGACAGTATCATCTCTACTCAGTCAAAAAAGATAAAATACTCTCGATAAAAATAAATTCGAAAGCAAAACTCTCAAGACTGTTTGTATTGTTTACGGCGATTTGTAACCACTACAACAGATGAAACGTGGGTTACCACTAAGTATACACCAGACTCTAAAATTCAATCAACACAATGGACATATTCAGAATCGATGTCCGGCTCCAAAGAAAGCTAAAGTTGTGTAATCGGCTGCCATGGGAAAGTGATTTTGGGATGCGAAGGGAATTTTGATGAAAGATTACCTTCCAAATAGATGCTCTGTTTACGATAAAAATTCTATTTAGGTAATATTAGTAAAATTATATATTCTTCTTCATTTCGAGTTTTTCCATACCTTGAATGATCGTAAAACGGAACATTGTACAGAGATAGTTGAACTTGGGAGGTTCTGTTTTCCAACAAATAACTCATTCTATTTTTTTATAGCAGTTTATAAGAGTCGAACTCGCGTGGAGAGGGTATCGTACCATTTTTTCGATGAGTAAAGACAAGATTTTCGTTTACCTAGGTTTTACGCTCAATTTACGCCCCCCCCCCCCCCCAAATTAACCCCTTAATCGAAATTAGATTATTTACGCTATACGTCCGTGATTGGGTCATCAAACTCCACATTAATATGAATTAGAAGAAAAATAGCTCACGTAATAACAATTATATTAATCTTGACAGGTATCACCCAGAATTCAGGTGAAGCAACAGCGTGCGTTCTAGAAGACCCAGTTTGGACTGAACGTATGAGACGACGTCGGACCTTTGCCGATGCAGAACTAGAACGAACTATGCCCACGTCACCACAACTCGGAGCCCCTTCAGCAATATGTAGACATTTGTTAGCAGCCCTCATTCGTACTTATACACCATTACCGCCGCCAGTTCAGAAACAAAATAAGATATCATTTTCCATAGAATCTATTATTGGGGCTCAATAGGACGCTCAAGTACTCACCACACTTTACTAAATTACCAAATACTAATATTATGTAGTAGATAATGGGTTTAATGGTATTCAAATTTTGTAGGGAGGTAAGGTACCTCTACCTACTCTAAAATCACTTCATTTTGTAATTTTTTCCTAAATTTATTTAAAATGATTTGGATTTTGATTACTTAAGTATATAAAACTATGTGATTAAATATCAGTCTATTATTTGTTATTAGGATAAATAATAATAAACCATTTATGGAACAATGAGTGCTTTATTAACGAAATGTTTTGAGTAAAAAGAAAATTACTTCATCTTTAGGTCAAAAATTACTTTACAAATATTTTATTGAGTCTGTCCAAAAATGTATTGTTTTCACAAATAATTATATAACCATATAAGTAATTACGCTAGGTAACATATACTCAATAAAATATTAGAGTTATACAACCAAAAATTCCATGGCATAGACAAATACTTAATAAATGGTATATTGAAAATAATACAAAAGTGAGTGCATCAGTATTTAATTTTATGTACATTTAAAATCCAAAAATCGATTTACACTCCAGATATGTGAACAGTTAATTTTTTATTGAATTTAGTGTTCTATCTTTTACGAAAATATTATCCAACATTATTTTAAAAATATTTTAAGAGTTATTTCTAAAACCGTTTTATAAAGACTCACTTTTGCATTAGACATTGCTGAGACGCATCACACAGACAATAAAGCTTCATCCTCGTGGATATATCCTGAGATCTAACACAATCAATAACATGGACTTTCATTAAACACAAAATTACATATAATACAATTTATGGCGAATTAATATGCATATATATCATGTAAATACATTGCAATAAAATATTAAATACTCCCACATAGTGTTTATATTGTTTCACAAAAAATTTCCCTAACGAAATATATTTATCATGAATAAACTTATCTAAAATCGATATAATATATGAATTTTATATAAATATAATACATACTTTAATGTAAATAATAAAATTTATATAACATAAATGATATATAACAAAATATATGTTAAGACTGCATGCTCGATACACAGCACAACATTCAATATATGTACTACCTCGCTAGTCTCGTTCTACTCTACTTATGGAGGAAGGGAGTGCCAACCTGCTGTCTATCTGTCTACCAACTATTATCACGTTACTTCTGTCTCTTGACTCCTGCTCCTGACTCACCCGACTCCTGGACCGCATTAAGTACTGTTCAATTTCAATATAATGGGTCCATCTGCTACCAGTTACAAGATCAACTTGCTACAACGCGACTAATCTTAAAAATAAATTACGGCCCGACATCCACTACGTTGTACGTTCACAACTAGTATTAATAATAAATAAACTACTTAAAAATACAAATATAAAATTTATCAAGTGACAGTAAATTTTAAAACTTAAGTATGGAAACCACAAGGATGCAATATTAACCTACAAAACTTAAGGACGATGCTCG
Organism: Nemapogon koenigi; assembly: GCA_963924495.1. NCBI lineage: Eukaryota > Metazoa > Arthropoda > Insecta > Lepidoptera > Tineidae > Nemapogon > Nemapogon koenigi. The sequence continues at coordinate 3,856,367 of OZ004630.1, read as the reverse complement.
CTTGATTAGACTTCGTTGGCACGTATCAAGGACAGGACTAGACGGGACTCGGGAATCTCGGGATCTCAGGGACCGAGGAGTGAGGACGACCTAGTACTAGTTTACAAAACAATTTAGTTTATGAAACAGAAATTATATTAATATCAACCCCACTTGAAATTTAGACTTGACGGAATGTTCTTAGATATCCCCGAAAAACCATAAAATTAAACTATACGCTAAAACTGAATACAATAGAATAAAACATTGTTCATTCCCAGTACGCTGAGTGTTACACATACATACATATAACAACACCTCAAGTCAGACTTTTAGCTTTTACAAAACAAAAATAACAATTTAAGACCATATAATAATTATAATATACATCATAATATGTATTTACATATACATACTTACTATATTCAATTATACACTCATACATAGTAATTTGTATAAATGGTACACATTAATTTAAACAATATACAACGTAAAAATACTATTTGGTATGTGATATAGCAGGCATCTAGCAGTCACCAATTCTATAAAGCACATGTAAATATCATACACATATAGTCAAAATTAACCACTCACTAATCACAGATGACATAAATTCTCCATTTCACTAAGTCTTGTAATTTACTTTAAAATAATAGTAACACATCACAATATAGGTTCACAATCATACACAACCAAATACAATACAAGAAGTAATTAAATGTGCTGGCGTTTCTCATACATTTCATTTGAGAGCTAACTTGTTTTTTGTTTGTATGAAAAAGGCGTATATTAACAATATTATGAATGCGAAAGTTTTGTGTGTTGATCAATCACGCTGATGAACGGATTTTTATGAAAATTGGAGGATAAATAGTTATATAAACTATTTATATATAACTGATTTGTTCCCGGAAAACTGGACAAGCTATAAAAGTTTTAGTATCCTAGTTAAGTAAAGCGCCTACTAAAAATATTTTAAAGAAATGTCAATAAACTTTACTTTTCCAGGCACAAAGCGGGAAAAGTAGATTATAAAGTTTGTGGTACGGCCCTTGGTGGGACATAATGCGCCGTATAATAAGTATCTTTGTTTGAGACTGAATTTATCAAAAATTAAATTACAAAATAAACAATTTGACAGATAATTACAAATAGCCAGATGGCGCTAGTGGCCATATTTACTTCCACATTTTGAAGAGAGCCGCACATTCATACCTACTTCTAACATAGTATTTGATGCAACTGACCCTAATGTAGTATTAGACAACCAAATTAATTAAATATACACCATTAGGTAAATGCCATCTGAAACCATTCCCTACATACATAATGAGATTGTGTTAAATAAACCAAATTGTACAATGTATTGACCAGTGCGATATATTTGAGCTGCGAGGCGTTCTGTCACACAAACACATCTCTCACACAATTTCATTTCTCACACAACAAATATTTATCAGTGCAGATCTGTCATATTGTTATTTCTTTTAATTAGGAACATTGGCACTTATTTTATTTAAAATCATTAAAAATTATTAGTTTTTTTTACTTTTTGTTAGTCAGTTTATTTATTAATTACACATATATTTTGTAAATCGACCAACCTATTTCACGACTCGTCTGCACTGTTGCCTACATCATATCCAATACCAAAACAATGACGTTTATATTTCAAAAATACAAGACTGCTATCTCGACACCATGACTACGTTACATCGTTACTCTATTACTAAGTTCCATACAATAATTAAACGAATTTATACCAGAATTTCACCACGTTCACCGGACTAACTCTGGAGGCCAGTGGGTGAAAAATCGGTAGAGACAAAAAGGGACGGCACGTAAGCATGCAACGTGCGACATCCAATACACAATAAGATATAAATAAGCCTAGCACCCCCCCTTAAGTGTCGTGGCTCGCATAACTAGACTGTGCGTTCAACTCTAGACAACGATTCACCGGCCGCACAGTTAATCTCACAATCTTAATTTAACCAGTACAATCTGTTACACTAGGAGAGGGTGAAAAAAAGATGTTGCAAGATTTCGTTGTCGGCAAAAAAATTTGAGCGTTATTAAATAAACAGTGAGGCCACACCCACCAAGATGGCGTTAGTGTGGCCGCCATCTTGGCTACGAACACTGTAACAATTTACAACTAGACGAAATGAAAAATAATTCAGGTACGAATAGTCAATGTGAGAATGTGTGAACTAAATGTTTATGTAGCCTAGTGTTGAGGTCAAACGGTTGGCACAAGTCTTGCGTCCGTAGTGGCGGCCACGGACGACGCGGAGCCCGACGCTCACTGCGGTACCCCTGAAATATAAGAATTACTTGAAAAATAATTTATAAAGAAAGCTTTTAGGGGAAATGTCTGCCAGCCACAATCAAAGTGGATTTAGGATTTTGTATTGAATATCGAATAATAATCACATTTTGGAAAATCGTTTTGGTCATATTGAGTCGTCAGAAGCTAGAAATTTAGTTTTATTTCTATATAGAACAATAACACACCTTCACGGCCTTTATACCTTGAGGTGTGGCCAGAGCCAACGGTAACAGTGTCCATATTCTATATAGAAAATATCAAATGACATGATAGAATGTTGACAACCCGTCATCGCTACAATGCATATTGTCTACTCAATACATATAAACTGGCCAAATTGACTAGTTCCGTTATTTCTAAATAACTGAATTATATAGTAATTTTATTTAGTCGTTTTTATTATTGGTATATATTATATATGTATACTTTATTTTTATTTAAAAAGTTATTGAAATTGTAACTACGACTGGATCATGTTTGACATGTTTACATAATTTCTATAGTATCCTGACGACTAGGTAAGTTAAGTAAGACAAAAAAACAAAGCCTTAATCCTCACCATATATCAACGACAATTCGTTTATATCCCGCACATGGCGGACAGGCGGGTGCTGAGCTGCACCGGGAACTGGTCCGTGAACCGTTTCCAGTTCTCCTCGCCTACTTGGTTCTTGAAGCCGTGTAGGATTTTTGTGAACATCTCCTTCAGGTCATCTTTGGGCTGAGACCAGGAGGCCACGGCGTCGCAGAAGTACATGAAATCATTAACGACTCCGCCCGGATTCACCTGGATCATTTGGCATATGCCGCGGAACGCAGAGTCCTTCTCGTCGTTGTCCCGTATATTTCTCAACGAGGAACACCTGAACAAAAAACACTTACATGTCGCGTTTTACATTCGACCTAGAAGAAATTTCTACGTTTTTAGTATTACTGGATATTATATTGTGGTGAAATAATGATGGTGGTGATAGTTAATACACAAAGGAGGCATAATATAAAATTATTGATTGGAAAATAACAGGGGAATAATGCACGCGCACACAAATATATAATGTGGGTATAATGAAATACATTAAGGAGCATTCCAAACTGAAAGAAAAATGAATACAAAACATATAACTTTAGAATAAACAATATCAAGATTTATACTGTGTTGTACTGGCTCTGTAGCTAGTGCTGATCTATTTTCTTGCAGTTTGGTAAATAAGAATGTAAAATAGAAATCAGTAAAGCAATAAAAAAAGTTCAAGAAAGCGGATGGTGTTTAACCAGTAAATACATTGATGTTGGATACGTCGCCCCCCGTACTATAGTGTGGCCGCGATAATACAAGTAGAACTGATAATAACAACAAACGTGTCATGCTGAACAAAATAATACAATAATTATAATTTATCAAAAAACAACATAAATAAACCACCAAACACCATCCACGATCGAAATAATATGAATTAATAACTTAGTTAACATTAAATAATATAAAATATAATTAATTAATAAAAAAAATACTACAGACCACTGGCGAACAAATTGATGTAATACGGGTGCGACGTCATGTGGGCACACATAACCTAGCCGACCGATTGTTATCGCTACACGCATAGACGCACACCCCGACATACCGAGAACAAAACCAATAAAACAAATCAACAAACCATACTTAATACAACACCATCACTCACACTAACTCAAAATATACTACGGACAACTATACGGGGATGACCTCAGTGCACCCTACATCTTACTGTGACCAAACAAAACATTTATAATAAAATACGGTTTACTTTAGTTAGGTCATCCCTTCAAACTTGGCGCAAACTACTCAAAGTATTTTACAAATTACCCCAGAATTCGGAATTTTACAAAAATAATAATTATATAATTATATTGAGGGCCACAAAAATAAATAAATAATTTGTGTAAGTAAATGGGACACAGTTAAAACAAAAAAACGTGAAGCTACATACTGCCTACAGCAAGGATATAAAGCTAACATAAACAAATTGTGTATTGTAGTATCATTTGTTTATACATCTAAAACATACAATTTTACATAAATACATAAAACACAGTCTCATTAAATAAATTCATCAAATAAAGATAATTAAAAAGCGGATTTATATGAAGTAATAGTGAAAATTATAGCTGTATTTAATACATACATATAATTTATACCTTTTAATATATCACGTTTTTAAACCAACACTTATTCAAGATATTAAAAGAAAACTAAATTGGCAACATTTCCTGTCTAAGTTTCTAAAAAAATAAGTACATAATAAATAAACAAATACACATAATTAATATTTAAATGTATATTATAGTATTATATAACATACTGTGGGAAGAAACTGTTATGTTAGTAATAATTGCAGTTTAAAACAGTTTTAATTTTAAATAATTATATAATGTGTTAATAAATGATATGATTGACACAAAAATATAAACCTCAAGTCAATATAAAGCAACATAGATGTAAATAAATATTGATCACTCATATAGGAAATGTTCAGTTGATGATTGAGACTCAAATTATAGAAAAATAATGAAATTTTAATAACATTTGGTAGCAGAACTGTATGACTTACCGGTGTTCTCGAGTAATGTTTTTGGTGTGTTAACCCTGTTTATGATATCCACTAAGTGACTGAGCACTAAAGGAATATATTTTGAAGTATCTGGGCCTGAAATATTAAAACCTAATTAATAATTGATACCTAACCTACTAACTAAAGTTCAATAAAAAATTACAATCATTTAGCTAGATATTTCGAATCATTGGGCTCAAGACCATAATGTAAGCCAAACGCATTTTTTGTCAAGACATAATAACTACAGATTTGATATGTAAACTTGAAAATAAATAATTTTTAGGGTTGATTTCAATTTGTAGCTGTTGACAGAAATTGACAGAATTGTTTACTTGTAAAAACAATAGTATGTTTGGTTTGTAGTAATGGCAATACACAACAATTAAAACGACAACTCCAAGAAATAGGGAAGACTTCCTAACAGACATTGTAGGGTAGATGGGGTGAAATTTGGCATTTTTCTAGCAGACGCACCCTTAATTACTTTTAATTTAAAAAAAAACTTAATGTCTTTTAAGACCCCAAATGCTAAATAAATTGAATTTTCATTAATTAAATTAATAATCTGTTGAGTTCCGTCCCATAAATATAGCAATACAGCAGTTCTTTAGAAAGCATACATACCTAATTTAATGCTGATTTCACCAATAGCCCAAGTGGCATTGTTGCAAACAGATATAAACTCAGGGTTGAGGTTCATTCCGAGAATAGGCAGGAAGTCTGGTATACAAGGGAGGACATGTTGGAAACAAGCCTTCGTTAAATCTCCAAGGAGAGCGAACGACGATTGGCGAACCTGCAACCAGAAACATAATTATTACTATACTTTTCCGCCCCCCAGTGTCGCTATTTTTTTCAATGTAAAACGTAAAACCGTTTTAATATTGATTGAAATTCTGTCTACAGAACTGCAGGCCACTCGGTAGATATCACTACAAAGTTCTCCGCCGCGTTTGTACATAGCCGATTATCTGAACTGACGGTTTTCACGAACATTAATTCAAGGGAAAGTTTTACGAGTAATAATTTAAATATGTATTTACAAGCTGAGCATTAACAGTATTAGTCAATCAAGTCGGGTGAAAAGTTAGCGCTAGCACGCTTTAATGGTGTAAAGATGTCTAATCTGTGATAAGTAGTAATGGCGTATTTACAATTTAAATTACGTATTGTGTTGGCAGGTATTCAAATTGTTGTAAACCGACTGATATTGTACCAGTGCGAAGCCGGGGGCTGGTGGCTAGTAGCCTCATGAATGTCATCGGCTAGGTGGGACAGGAAACATGGTTCCCAGACGATACATGTGGACCCAGCTTTAGTCTCAACTCACCTCGGGCATACGATCCTGCATACACTGGTACAGCAGTTGCATAAGGTTAGAATTGACAACGAGTTGTTCTATATGCCCATTCAAACCCTCAGCAAGTCCGCTGAGCAAGTCGAGCGCCACAATCATGAAATCTTTATCGGGCGCGTCGAACTGGTCCGGACTTTGACTGTTGGCCTGGAAAAGAAAATATAATTAATTAGTTTTCCGGCCCGGCTTCGCCTGTGGATATATTCGAACAAAATAAAATATAGCCTATGTCACTCATTCTATTCTTATTTCTATTAGTGAAAGATTTTTTAGAATCGGTGCAATATGAGAGATTACCCCTTACATCCAAACTTACAAACTTTATAATATTAGTATAGATAAAAGTACAAGGAACATTTTCTTTCTAATTTTTAGGGACATCCTTTTTGTGTGAAAGAGAAAACACATCATTTTTGCATGTGAAAATGGAATTGCTGCGTCCATAAAGAATGCTAAGAAAACAATGCAAAAATAGTAGGTCGCATGTCCCCACATCCCTAATCCGATTGGCCTGCCACCATAGTAATACATATACTTTCGAAAATATACCGTCCAATCTTATGTATAATGAAATAATTACTAGACTATAAATAAAACTGTTGCATATTACTTGATCTTCTTAGGTATATCTTAAAATAAGCTGTTACATTTACCTCAAATAGTAATTAAGCCAAGCTTTAGATTAATGGTATGTCATATGTGTATGAAAGGTATGAGGAATATAAAAGAAGCGAAAGAGGTATGTCAGGATCGTAACAAATGGCATTCGATTGTCTCTGCCTACCCCTCTTGGGATGAGAGGCGCGATGATAGATAGATAGATAGAAGTAGTATGTTAGCATATCACTCAATTTTAGTCCGGAGTAAACTGACACGGGGCCGTGAATGTGGATGTGAACCCCGCGTAAAACCGTCCACATTCACGGAGCTTCATGGCACTAATGTGGAGCCGCCATCACGCACGTGACGAGTAGGGTTCATTCCCGGGAACTCTCGAGCCGAGAATTCCCGGGAAATCGTTGGGCTTTGTTCCCGGGAAATCAAGCTCGAGAAAAGTCGAGAATTCGAGAAATCATGTACCTATATAGAAATTAAATCGCCGTAGTAGAGAGTAGGCAAGATGTCAATTTATGGACTACAGAGTCTATAATAGACGTATTGCTAAAAAAATTAGAAAGTATCAATGATCCTTTGGCCCTCAAATTAGTAGATTCACTTAACATATTAACGTTTTCTTTCATGTTATTTTTTTTTGTTTTATAGAAGCTATTTTTGTATACAAGTTTTAAGTTGATTTTTTTTTTCTAAATAACCAGCCAAAAATGGTGCTGTCATTATAATTATGAGTCTGAATAATAGATATTATTTCTGTATTTTTTAAAAAAAAGTTAATTAGCTTATTCATAAGATTAATGTTTTTGAATATAATCAATAAAAGTTTTATAATTAATTTGATACTATTATTTGAGAGGAAAACTACTGAATTTGTTGACGTTATTGGAACCAAATAATATGAGAAAACGTACGTAAATGTAAATTTCTCGGCAACCCGAGAAGCCTCGAGAAATTAGCCTCGAGAATTCTCGAGACCCGAGAAATTGAAAAGCTCGAGAAATCATGAACCCTAGTGACGAGTCTAGAGTATCGCATCGATGTCACCCCGCCGCCCGCGTGACTTCGTCAGTCATGCGCGCGTCGCGTCCCTCCATACCTTAGTGTTAGTTGTCATTGTGCACTGGTCGCTTGTGGGTTATGTTTGTGTCATTTACTAATAGACTAAAGACTGTGATGTTATAACATAATAGTTACTACATATAAAAGGCATTTTTAGCTGAAGTTTGTAGCAAAATGTTTGTTTTGTTAAACAAGTTTTTATAGTTAGCTAAATAATGTACTAGTAATTTTTTTATTTAATTTTACAAATTATTTTTAATGTAATTAAAGACTGTTGTACATTTGGGAACTGGTAACCAATAACTATAAAAAAGTTAAGTACTACCCTACTCTTAATTTTTATATAGACCAGCGAGTATAGTTTAATTAATTGTTTGTTGTTGATTTGTTAATTTATAAGTGCAATTTATGGTAACTAAAAATTTACTATCTATTAGGTTAATTTGTAACAAAGCAAAAATTTGAAAATATCTTGTTTTATTAAAAAATTCTCGTGATACTCGAGATACCTGGTCGAAAAATCTCGTGCCTTGAGAAATAAAAAAGGTCGAGAAACCAGAAAGCTTAAATACAATACAAAATAAAAAAGAACTTACTATGTGCTGATTGAGTGTTTGTTCTATAAGTGAGACACATCGCCGAAACACGGGCTCGCAGTATGGCAAGAAACCGGACTGAAGTGCGGTTGCTACAGAAGATAGACACTGAAAAAAAAAGAGTATAAATGGCATTCATTTTGGTAGAATATCTACGGGAACAGGTAAAAGTAAAAAGACTCTTTTGTAAACTGGTGCCTTATATAATTTTAGCCGATGATATTTTACTACTACTCAAAAATCTTCGGCTAAATGAGGGCCGGCAACGGTTCCCGGTAGCTGTAAGGCAACCCGTGAAAAAGAGATATTTTACTACCTAATGAGATATGTTGAGATCGAAAGGCCTTTTATCATATTGTCAGATTATCTACAAAAGTCAACAAAAACATTTGCCAGACCTGGTATTCGAACCAGTCTCCCAAGAACCAACTTGAAGATTAACTTTTGAATTGTCCCTGTAAGAAAATGCCCACACACCTCAAGCAACGGGAACAAATCCTTGTCTTCGTCCTTCAGTACATTCCACTTGTTGATCAGCGGCGGCATCAGTAAGTTGATGTACTCCGGCTTGTTCAGATGGTGGCCTACGGAGTCGGCGAGCGTGCCAATAGCGTCGTATAGAATCAGCAGGTTCTTGTGTTGGTACTTGCTGAAGGCGAAGACCAAAGTCTGAAGGATGTACCCGAGGTAAGGGACTAGTTCTGTACAAGCCTCCTCTTCCAGAGTGGCGAATGCAGAGCAAGCGGCTTCTTGCACGCGTTTGTTGTTGTCTAGGACCCGTTTCAGCAACTAAGAAACAAAATTGTTATATGAAAGGTTACTCGAGATTCATATTCTAAAACACTTCTTATGTATGTCACTTACTTTTTTTTTCATTTTGTACAATAACAACTAACATACAATTAAAGATAAATGATACTGGTATTTTACATGATTTCACATCAGTCAATCAGGTTTTAAGTTTGCGATTTGCGAGAAATCGGTTTCCGATTCAAAATTATTGGCATAGCAAAAGATGTAGAGCTCGAATGTTATATGGACGTTCAATAAAACTAAAAATTACATTTAATACAGCTTTGCGGCATCAGTTGTCGACACTTTCATCTTCTTATTCATCCACTACTAAACGTACCTCAGTCATAACAGGTCGAAGGTACTGGTCGTGCGACTGCGACACAATCCAACGGGAGTAGCGTGACAGTGTCCAGCACGTAATGGCGCGTACTAGCGCTTTGCGCTCCGTGAGACACTGCACCAAGTAGGGGACTAGGTCCGGGAGGTGGGGCACCATGCCCACCATGCAGCCGTCAGCCACCGCACCTAGCGCCAGGATGCCGCTTTCCTGTATTAAAAATATTTAAACACTATATTATAAAGAAAATGGTGAGATTGTGTCTTTGTAAGAAAATAAAGTAAAGGGTTTTCCAATAGGGACAGGTCGATGTTGACAGACCGTGGCGGCCATGTTCTATTGGCGGCGTCTGTCAAATCTGTTGTTCATTATTCAGTCACTGATGCCAAATCACCGCGACAAGTTACACGATTGAGCGGCACGTCCAAATGATAAAACTTTATTTTCAAAAAGTGCAAAGTGCAAACGAACGGACGCGGTGTCCCTTCATTTTTGTATGAATAGCTTTTTATTGCCGTATATGGGACGACGCCAACCCACACGAGGTTCACCAGGTGGCAATGCATTCACAAAAAGTTACTAATTGGTGCGGATTTTGGGCCGGCGGTGTCTTTGGTCCGTACTTTTTCGAAAACGACACAGATCGATGATAACCTATTTATTTTGGCCCGAATTGAACGTATGCGGTATACTTATATATTTTTGCATTAAATAAGTGTCACTTCAAAGCAGGTTCTTACATAATGTTTAATAATTTTTGAATGTCATATTTAGCGTCGGGGGTTTTTTAATTGTCAATTTTTTTTATAATCAAAACATTGGCACGTAGTTAGTTGATCGATTGTAAATACGTTTGACATTTGGTATTTGATTTACTGAATTGATTTCGAAACTCTTTTTCCTATATAAAAAGCCTGGTGAATGGACGAGAGTGAAGATACCTTATTTTTTAGGTCGCTGCGAGAGATACAGAAGGGAGGCTTTTTTGGCAGGATTTATTTATATGAATTTTTATACTGACGAATCTTTGGGTCCTTATATTATTCAACGACAATAAGCCGGAAAAATAATGTCACGACGGTTTTTTTTTCAATAGGTAATGATTGGTCAAGAGCAGGGGTCTCAACTTAGAACAAAAAAAGTGGTAACGGAAATTCTATGAGTGCGTTGCTATTTCATTATACTTTTTTTTTTTTTTTTTTCTTCTTCACGGGTTGCTTTACAGCATATATACTTAATTAGTTAAATTGCCCTGAATACGAGATTTTTTAGCCAGAATAAATTATTAGTTTCGATTTTCTTGTTATACTAGTACAATATTTATTATAAACAAATATTAATGATTACTGATTAGCTTCTATGGATAAATTAAGCATTCATATTGCTAATTTTAAAGAAATTTTAAAATTTACCTTATTTCAAAGAAAAATGAACGAGTGAAGTGAGCGGAAATTACTTTTTACTGACCGACCGAGTGAATGGCCGGCACACAACATGGCCGTCGTTTGTAGCGTCTGCGCAGTGTTAATTTTTATTTTCTTTGTACTTTTATATTATGTATTTATTTTACCAGTTTTGTTGTTATTTCTTCTTTAATTTTTTTGTTTATTTGTTAATTCTCCATTTCGCGTTTAGTATCCACTATAGTGTGTTTAATACTTGTGTGATAAAAAAGTCCGTTATAATAAGTTATAAATTATTAAGTGTTTTGTTTCGCAAGTTTTTGTACTATAAATTTGTGTATTTTAGAGACAGTGGCCCTTATTTCTTGAGTATTTTACATAATGTGTCCTAAACAGTAACTACGTCTCATAATGTTTTATATAGGCTAGGTACTCTTTGGTGTGTACTTACTACGTAGGAAATAGTTTGGAATTTGTCTAACAGCTATCTAGTTTGTTTTGTTTTTTGTTATTAATATGAATGTAAAATTGTAAATAATGTCCTTTTACGAGCAATAAAAACAAATCTTTGATTTTTAATAATTTATGATTTTTATTTTTCCGCAATCTTACTTTTCCACATTTTATAAGTTTATAAAAGGGAATGTTACTTATATTTATTTGAAGGTAATTTAAAGTCGCCTTCAAATAAATATAAGTAACATTCTCTTTATAAAGAAAAATATAATAATAGGCGAGATTTTTGTAATTGCCGCCACTTTTAGTTCATATGCGATTACAATCGCGCGCTGCTGCAGCGTATGTGTGTGTGTGCGCCATATTTTTTGTATGGAGTTGGTGTTCTTCTCTCGGTAGAGAGTAGTATATTCCTTGGTCAAGAGCAAGTCAAACATGGAGTGGGTTTCGTACATTTTTTTTCCGTAAGAAGAAAAGACAGAATTTTCGTTTAGGTTTTCCTGTAAACTATGAGCGAGGCTCTATATTTTTAGACTCAGTTGCGGAGAAAAATGGGGGGGGGGGATGCTCAATTTTCTTTACGTCTCCGTGGAACCGTGTTACGGTTACGGCCCGAGGGTACCTCAACACATCTTCATAAAGCCGATAATAATATAATTAAAATTAACAACCTTAATGATCCAGCTTTCGTGGAACAGCATCTCCTTCAGTATGGGCAGCAACACCGGCAGCAGGTCGGCTCCGAACACGTTAGCGAGCACGTCCAGGGCGGCTGCGCTACACTTGCGCAGGTTCCAGTCAGACAGGGACCCGTCATCCGCATCCGCACCGCCGTCATCATCGTCGTCGGACTCCGCGGCGCCCGACATGTTGCTGTCTCCGGCGCCCGCTGGCATAAATACATAAAAGTCCAATAAATATTATGAGGACATAAAATGATCTTCACCTTCACTTAATCAATGATATATTTTTAGAATGGCTAGCGAGAGATCGAAAGGCCCTTCACTAGTGAGCTCTTCCTTCCTACTGCATTTTCCAGTCCTTTGGATTGTTGGACATTTGTGACTTATAATCATGAACCGCAAAGCTGTAAAAATATTATCAGTCGCGACCGTATTCACAATCATTTCGAACGTCCGACAGTTGCGTCCGCGATCGACGACACAATATGGTAGTCCATACTCCATAGTCCTAGAAATATTTTTTGTATTTTGTATATAGATACGGGTTAGGTGGCGAACGATACATTCCAGCTTCCTTGTTGCCTTCCTTTCCTTTGCTGTCCCTATTCTGAATGTGCGTTGAATTATCGCTTCAAAAAACTAATAAACCATAAAAACTAGCAATAACTATTGGGAGTTATAAAGAAATAATTCGTACCGTTATTCTTGATGGTATGACTTCGCGCCTTGTGGAACCGGGGCCGTATGTCGGACTCTCGGTCGGGCTCAGCGTCGTCAGCGTCGTCGTCCCGGTCGCCCCGGAGCAGGATCACGTCCATCTCCGAGTAACGCATACCGCGCACTAACACGGGTAGCAACGCGGGTAGCCGCGGACCGAGTACCTTGAAAATCGAACGTTTGAGGAAGGAGTTGGTGAACCTTTTATCTTTTGACCGCCTGTGACTTTAAAAACACGGGTCAAAATCTTGCAGATTTCCACCAAAATCAGACCTCCCGAGTCTTTAAATCTCTTAAATTAAATCAGTTCCGACAGAGTAACAAACATCCAAACTATGACAATTATTAAATATAAGTAGGTAATAGAATATTATTATATACATACTTCACGACAAACACTTTGTTCTGCGAGTGAGAGCCAAAATTCGCAAGCTTCTAATGCCACGCCTTCCTCGGGATCTTGTGTACGAATTAGCATATACTGTAAACAGAAAATAAAAATATATTCAACAACTTATTTACATTTTTGTAATAGGTTTAATTGTATATATAGGTAGATATATATTTGTTGTAATGTTTAAGTTATTCAGAGAGATGTAAAATGAAAAAAAAATACTGTCTTAATTATTAAATTCCTGTCTAAAAAAAAAAAAAAACAACTTATTTTATTATGTAGGTATATATTCTGACAAACTATTGCCAAGAGGCCTTTCAATCTCACGTAACAGATACTCAATATCTATATTAATAATTTCGTTTAGGGGTACAGTAGAATTGATTCAAACGCATACCAAATTGTTAAGAAAAAAAATTAATCAATTCTGGGTTAGGAACATATATCCGCAAAATTCGTATAATCTCGTAATTTCAATAAATAAGTGCAAATTTATTCATTAATGCTGTCAGAAGCAATTTTCAATGTGACAGTAACGTTTGTTTGAGTCATGTGGTTTGAGTCAAAGAAAAGAGTGGGCATTGGGTAAAGTTTGTTTGAGCCATGAACTCCAGACAGGTTTTATATAATTATCCAATTCATATAATTACCTAAATAATACAATAAAAATATTTAAGTACAGGAAAGAACACCCCGAGCGAAGCCAGGTTTGTATCTAGTGATAATATAATTTAAATACTTAAATAAAATGCTAAGAAACAGGAGTCCAAATATATTAAACAACAAATTACATTTAAGTATTTATTTTAAATAAATTCAGAATATAGTTATTCAAATAGTTGCTAATAATTTGTTATAGGGATAGATTACACATAAATTTAATTTCAAACTTACCTCTATAATATGAGGTAGATGTGGAATAAGCCTATCCAACCTCACTTCAAGTAGCATCACCAAAGCGCGACAAACGTTTTTACGAACATCTGGATCATCATCCGCAGCCAAGTGGAACAGGTTCTGTACAAACACAAGTCAAAATCAGACATTCAAAATTGTAAGAAAACTTAACTTTTTTAATGTACCACAGTATCTATTTAAAGCAGTCTTTCTCAAAGTGGGCGATAACACCCCCTTGTGGGTGCTGTAAGGGGCCCAGAAATAATGAATGTCTTTGTGATTCTTAATATGTGGTTAAGAAAAAAAAATTGGAGGCACTGAAAAATAATTTATTTTAAAAGTGGGCGGTAGACAAAATAAGTTTGATCTAAAGTGTATTTTCTTTGACTTGACTTATTTGGTAAACAAACTTTGTATGTCTTTTTGTTGTAAAATTTTTAAATAAGGGTTTAAAAAATATTATGCAAATGCAAAATAGGTTTAAAATGTTAATTATTATGTTAAATTTATAATATAGTCTACTAATAAGACAAATAAAAAAAAAACAAGTAAATTTTCTGTCACTAATTGCATAATAATGTGTGAATAGAGTATTACTTAGTTACATGATAATTAAAAATAAAATAATTTGGAATAAAACACTTTCTAAGGTCCTTAAACCTCAATATTTGTATTATCAAGCCAACTGAAACATAAATCATATCGAAATCTGGAACTCAAATGTTGGAGATTTGGGCTAACACATTTTTTATTTGATTGAAAATGTAGAAAAGAATAAGATTTCTAATAAATTTTACCTCAATGAATCCATCTATGTGAAGCATTAGTGCCTGTGTCCTGTTCATTATAAAATAATTAACACAGGCAATGGCATGACAACGGATTTTTGGTGACGAATGACGGAAAAACTGCAAGAACTTTGGTATTAAAACATTCAGTGGCCGATTGAGTGCATCACTATCCAGCAGTTCAGCTGTGTCTTCACATATTTTTTGTAATGCTCCAAAAGCCCCCTGGAAAAAATAGTTCATTAAACAACTTGCCATTTATTATACATGTCATTATAACTTGCACAGTTTAACTGCATTCCATACAATTTGTATCCACTGTAGTCCTCTATCTGGCTCAACCTATTTGGCGTGCACCTTTACCCTGAGTTTCATTAGTGTGAAAATTGAACAAAGAAAGAAAATAATTCTGTATTATTGTAACTGTGGTTGTAATATACTTTGCACCAGTTTATTGACATTTCTATTGTATCCTAAATACCAAAATAGATCAAGCTCTTTCCTCATTCTGTTTTCTGGGATAAAAAGTAGCTAATGTCACTCTCCAGCTCTCCAACTAGATAGTAATATATGAAATTGGGATAATAAAGGTTATAAATAAATATTTTTATTTTGGATTTTTGTTCTTTAATCAAAAATTAATTAAAAAATAACATTTAATAAGTGTTATTTCTGCAATCCTAATTTAATAATTCATACTCAGTGTGGACTACAATAATTCAGCATAACTGAAGGACACTGTAAGTAGTGACTGACTTCTTGTAAAGTGTGGGATGGATTTGATTTTTTAATATGAACACCTCGCCAACACAATATTGTAAATCATAAAAGACAATCCTGAATAACAGAATTTTACCTAAAAATATGCTTCAACCTAAAGCTAAGTTAAAGATACCTAACCTAAAAGTATAAAAACACATCTTTACCTCACAAACATTGTAGTCTTGAGAATCCAGCATCTGACATAAAGCAGGTAGCAACTCTGGCCATGATGTGAGCTCTCCTTTGCTTGCTATTGTTGTTATAATAATACCAACAGTAGCTCTTATTAATGGTGAGGGATCTCCAACAGCAGACAGACATTCTTTCTTAATAAATTCTGCTACTTCTGGGAGAAAATTATTGTAATGTGCTTTGACATTATTTTTTAAAATTAATCCACTTAAAGACCTTGTTGGTTCAGCTTCGGAGACAAGTTTGGTTAGCACAAATATCAAATAGTTGTTAAAATCTGGAAATTTGTTGAGTTCTTCAAGTTTCTGATATCAATTAATTAAGAAAAATATAAACAATACAGTATTATACATGTTATAACCATACATAAACAAAGTATGTAGGATTGGCAGTTTCATCTATGAGAAAACGTGTGGGTAACAAAATTTTATCTAGTTCAGGGCAAAATGGATATCATACATAAAAGCGGCACTTTAGATCAAGGGTCGCTGCATTCAGAGCTAAATTTATAGGAAAATACCATGCAAACAAGACACATTATTTGTCATAAACTGTCATGACGGAAAAAATCGATTTTTATCTCGTAACATTTTGTAGCAAAAATCGATTGTTGGAAACCTAAAATGAAGTGAAATAGCATTGAATTAGTATTAAAATAAAGAAGTATATCGGTTAGAGATAAAAAATAAGCACGCCGAATGGGTATACAGTGCAAAGGATACATGTTGTACAGCACGTTGAGTCGCAGTGTCTGGAGACTGGGACTCCTTTAGAAGTGACAATATCTGTAGCAGTCCGTCGTCTTCAGGTTTCCACTCCATTTTCATAATAATAATCACAAAACTGTTATATTTTACTCAGTCCCGTAAAGATCAACCATGCCAAATTTTACAGTTGCCAAGAGAAAAAAATTCATAACATAACGCATCATCGATCGACAGGGTGGTCTGACGAAAAAAGTTTAAAATGGGCTCATGGGACGTGTGGTGTGGAACGATGTCTCAGATCGTTCGATTTCATTTTGGTTTGGCGCGTGTTTGGCGGGAGTTTCCATCGGGCCTCATAGTCATATCTCAAGGTATTCAGAGGAGTTTAGAGTTAAAAGATTAATGTATGCAGAATACACAACTTACAACCAAAAGTATAAGTAATAATGCTGTTTGAGTTCCATCACTTACCTACTTATGGAAGTGAGACTTGGGTATGGAATAAGAAGCATGAAAGTAAGATAAATGCAGTGAAAATGCGGTCTTTACGTAGAATGTGTGATATAAAGCGTATTGACCGCACCCAGAACGATGTCATTAGAGAAGAATGCGGAGTGAAAGATGATGTTGTGACTAAAATTAAGAAAAGTAGTCTACGCTCTGGTTTGGACACGTTGAAAGAATGAAGGATGAAAGATTGACTAAAAAGGTTTATATGGCTGAAATGAAAGGAAATGCTGGCAGAGGACGACTTAAGTGTAGGTACCTACTTTTATTGGACATATAAAAAAATGTAAGAATTGATCGATGGAAATATTAAAAGTACACACAATCACCGAGCATGTATGAATAGTGATGAATAGATAAGAAGCGAAAGAGCTGTATGTATTTCAGGATCGTAACAAATGACATTCGATTGTCGACCTATTCACGTCAAAACGCGGCCTTAGTTGTATCTAACTAGTAATAGTAGCCTTATTAGTCTGCCTTGGTTTTAAATACTCAATGAGTCTGCACATTAGTAGAGGGGTGATCGACCTGACGTGTGTCTATCGGTATATTATGAACAGTAATATTATGAACAAATCAAAAGTTTTTGACGTAAACTGTAAGATATCTGTGTATCTTAGATTCTATCGACACAGAATCCACGTTTCCTCAGATTTCCATAATATTCATCATCATAGGAAAAAGAAACGAGCGAGCCTTTAGTCGCAGATGTGCAACATCGACATAACGCCACCTTGGTAATAAGATCCCAAAAACATTAATACTTTATACACAACATTGTAAGTTAAAAGCGCACAGCTGATACGTTTTCCTTCCCTATTTCCCTTTCTCTTTCTCGTCACACGCACGCACACACGGTTGGCTGACTGTACCAACCTCTCGGAAAAACTGCGCGCGCTCGTTGGCCAAATCTAATAGCGCGCGCTTCCCCGACTTCCTGTTACACACTTCCGTCCCTTTTCACAAAATCACTCCCACATATTGCAGGAAAGCGAGAGGAAAGATGTTACACATCAATAAGAAAAATGTTTATTTGAAACACCTGCCAACACTTTACATTTCGAGACACGCCAGTACAAGCGCTCTATATAAATATTATTAT
The DNA here is from genome assembly GCA_963924495.1 of Nemapogon koenigi. NCBI lineage: Eukaryota > Metazoa > Arthropoda > Insecta > Lepidoptera > Tineidae > Nemapogon > Nemapogon koenigi. The sequence goes on along the minus strand of OZ004630.1, from coordinate 3,838,092 downwards.
CACACGGAACAAACCGTGTGATAGAGGAGGGCTTTCTTCGAAAGCCAAGCACTGTCTTGTCGGGCACAACAAAGAGAGGATTGACTGGCTGAAGATTTTTGCGAGTTGTTGATGAGGGTGATGAGGTAGCCCTCTTTGCACAGGTGGTGAAACAGGAGGAGCGACCACTCCTCGGGAACTGGTTTAGACCCTAACCTCAACCCGAAAGTATCGGGCAGGGAAGAGCTAAGGCGCCTATGTGCCTGATTAACCGGAACTCCGATTGCGTAGGCTGTGTTGTGGGCACTTGTGGGCCAGTAGCAATAGGCTCTCGCCTCTCGGATGCCAACAGCCCCGGCGATGCAGCACTTGTACGCGCCGCTTTCTAGGGCCGTCAAGAACTCTGTCTCCACCTTCCAATAGTAGACCAGCCTAGACCGGCAACACGGTCGGGCCATGTAAGGCTGGGACGGCGACGCCAGCCAAGGCCGGGCGTTCGGTGATGTCAATAGACTGTTGCTGTTGACCTGCAGCACGTCTCGTCAGTGATGCTACGACACGCCTCCTGGAACTGGTCTTGGTACGGCGGCGTCCACTTCGACTTCGCACCCGCGGTGGTATGTGGTGGGTGGTGAAGAGCAGGAAGGACACCACACAGGTTGTGTGTCACGTCGTCCGCTATTTGCTCGGCTCCGAAATCAGACCCGCCAGACTCCTCGAGGTGTTGATCTGGAGCCTCGACTTTTTAAAAGACGGAGGTTATTTGAGAAAATGTTGCACTACGGATTCGCGCAACATAGATCATCTACTACCAATGCAGCGGAGAGCGAGGCACTATAGGGCAGGACATAGACCGAAGAAGTAATTTTTGACGGAGACCCAAGGAACCGAAAAACGACGATTCATTCACGCATCCGCCATCGCTATTTTCTTCAATCGAATCAATAAATATGTTTGTCACTGACAATAAGTCAGTCATTTATGTCAATCAACAAATGAAGTTTTCTTCTCGTTTTCTTGGTGTTGTGCTTTTGTGTTGTCACAGACTACTTACCACAGATACTTGCCTGGGACCATAGATTAGAGTACGCTGGGACCCTGGGTGCATAGACTAGCACAGACTGAGGGGTGTGTGTGTGTGTGTCACAGACTACTATATATGGTGTGTGCTCTTGTTTTGGTTTTGGTGCGGAAAACGTGGAATTTTGAAAAATCATAATTAATTTTAATTTGAATAGTACTGAACAGTAATAAATTAAAGCGACCAACCATGCCGAAAGTTAAAGCTGAGAAGAAGTCTCGGGTGCATAATGAAATAGCAAAGCAAGGTATTTTTAGGTTATACTTGTGTTAAAAGTGGTACTTTTATTTATAATCAAATAGCAGTAAAACATATCTATTAATTGTTTTAGGTATACAATTCAACAAAGATTTTGGCCAACATATTTTAAAGAATCCGCTCATTATTACATCAATGCTAGATAAGTCTGCTTTACGACCTACTGATATAGCCCTTGAAATTGGTCCTGGTACCGGAAACATGACTATTAAGTTGTTGGAAAGAGTGAAAAAAGTAGTAGCATGTGAAATCGATACAAGGTAATAATATACAGTGTTTTTGTTGTATCTCTTGATGCATAATTTGTAACTGTAATGAATATAAATAGCCAAGTTTGATTGAAATTTAACTTGCAGAATATCTATTATATTTCAGATTAGTGGCTGAATTGCAGAAAAGAGTCCAGGGTACACCATTTCAAGCAAAATTACAGATTATAGTTGGAGATGTTTTAAAAACAGATTTGCCATTCTTTGATATTTGTGTGGCCAACATCCCATATCAGATCAGTTCACCTCTAGTATTCAAGTTATTATTACACAGGCCCTTCTTTAGATGTGCTGTACTGATGTTTCAGAAAGAGTTTGCACAAAGATTAGTAGCAAAACCTGGTGATAAAATGTATTGCAGATTGTCAATTAATACTCAATTGCTGGCTCGTGTCGATATGTTAATGAAGGTACTAATTTATTTAAACTGCCAAAGTCTAAGCTACTGTTAAATACTATTCAAGTTGTCTTATTCATTTTCCAAATTAATTACAGGTTGGCAAAAACAATTTCAGACCTCCACCAAAGGTAGAGTCCAGCGTGGTCAGGATAGAGCCTAGAAACCCACCTCCCCCTATTAATTTTGTTGAGTGGGATGGCCTTACAAGAATCGCATTTGTGAGGAAGAATAAAACATTGGCAGCTGCTTTTAAACATGGTACCACAATGGCAGCCTTAGAGAAGAATTATAGAGTTCATTGTTCTTTACATAATAAGGTTTGTAGTATAATTTGGATTTTTATATGCTAATTGGTTTGTCTTTCAATATTTTTATGATTCTGCTTACTTCCTAATTGTCTCAGCTATGGGTGCAAAAACCAGTTTGCTGGGAAAATGTCTGTGACGATAGCCATGCCATATTTAATTTAAAAAATTTTGGAAAAATTAAAGTTGTTCTGTATTGTCCTGCACATAATGCTAACTTCGCAGACTCGCCAAACGCATACAACTGTTTGCCTTTGTCTTTGCACCCTATCTCTTGCAGGCTTTTAAGCACTGAACTCCCATTCTGATGAAAACAATATTTCTTTAATACAGGCCTCTGTAGTCTTCTAGCCTTGAAAACATCCAAGAAACATAATAACAGAACTATCTTTAAAAAAAATCTTTTCAGGATATACCAGAAGGGTTTGATATAAAAGAAAAGGTGCAAGAAATTCTAACAACTGCTGAAGCAGATAAGCTAAGAGCAAGAGTCATGGATGTTGATGACTTTATGAAACTGCTAACCGCCTTTAATACAGAAGGAATTCATTTTTCATAAAATAAAATAAATTTAAATGTACAAGTTTATCCCATGAATGAAGGTGTCTAATAAATATTTATTTCTTAAATATAAACAAAAAGATTGCTTTGTTTTTATTGAACTAAAGAGTACTCTATTTTTTGCAAACTATATTATATGAAAAACTTAATTATATGGGAGAGCACTTGAATCCTCTGTCAGCATAATCAGAAGGCTTGGTCTTTTCAGACTTGAATGGGAATCCTGGTTGGCCTGGAAGTACAGTAGGCTTAGTTTTTACTACTCTCCAACCACCTTTCTTTGTCCAGTCCTGAAATATAATAATAAATGTAAATTGTACAATTATTAAGAACAACAAAGGCAACAACAAATATTTTGCCCAATCTAGTAAATACTATTCAGATTCAAATGAATCTGAGACTGTCACAACAACAACTTAAATAAATATGCAATACTGTGCATCTATCTTTATATTATGTTAGGCTGTATGTTTGTCTATCCACATCAATATTTACATGTGTCAAGGTCGACACAAAACATGAGACAAAATGAGTAAAATTGTGTTTATCCCTTGACATAAAACATCCATCTCTATTGTTCCTAAGAATTAACTTTTTTCAAAGATAGATATTTTTGTGATAAATTTTGACGTACAGATATCTTCTAATTTGACTAAATATCTAATGAGTGTTTTATACATTACAGTCCTCATTGTTGATAACAGCTAACAAATAAGTAAAAATATTTGAGATAAAATAAATGCAAGATACTTACATTGCCATTGTATTTGAAGTAGTAATGTACAGCTAAAACACCCAATGATGCCAAGAAAAGTTTCCCCGTAATATATCTATAATTTGCTGCGCGCTCTACACCCTGAAAACAATTACACTGATCTTGATATTTGTTATATTATGTATCATTATTGTCGCTACAGTTCAGACTACCAAGTTGTGTTAGTTTTATTTAAATAAATTGTTATTTTTTTAAATAAACAGATTGACGAGAGAGGTTATGTTATGTAATGTGGATTAAAAGTATATACCAATGGTTTCTCTAAGGCGCCGAATATAGTATCAAGTGGTTTCCTATAGAAACGACGTATTGGGTTCGTGCGCTGTCTCCAATATTCCTCGACGTGGACTGGCTCATTAGCATCTAAAATTTGATCTTTTAACCATTGTTTTCGCCAGCTACGTTCAGCATCAGTCATACCCATACAGCGCTCCCTATCAGAGACCATGCGTCCAGCAATGGCCATGGGCTTAACGCCAGCTGTTTGAGCCATTTTTGGGCAATTTTATTGTTCAATAAATAAACAAAAATTCTATCGATTACAATAATTATTCCAGAAAAAATACAAAGACGAGACGTCCGTCAAGCCGTCAACGTCCGTCACACACACAGAGGCAAATCAACACATTTGGTTGTGTTGGTTAAATCCACATGAGACATAGAGAGTAGTCTCGGTAGAGATTGTATATTCCTTGATCCACAGCCATAGAGCAAAGAGAATATAATCACTACGTTTTCCACAGGCAAGTAAAAGTCACGTAAAAGTAAAATCAAATTGACTGAACGAACAAAAAGTATCTGACTGACATAACTCTCTGTCTATTTTATCTATGGTCTATTATTATTATTTTCCTTCATTTTAATTTCTGACATTCTGTCAAAAAATATTATTTTTTTCGTGATAAAAGCCACAAACTTGCTCTGTGCCACAAAAAAGCAACTTTTGTTTGTCTCCAATTTTGTATTTTAAGTTCATTATTGGTGTCGTATGTCACCACTACGTTTAATACACAATTTATATAAAAAGTAAAAATGCCTAACTTTCACACTGTGGAAATAAACCGAACCGAATGGGCTGTCCCTGAAAGGTATCAAATGCTTACTCCTGTGGGATCTGGTGCCTACGGTCAAGTATGGTATGTCTTTTACTCTGTATTACTTACAAATTGTTCAGTAGTCATGTTAAATAAGTTTATATTGAAATGAACTATTTAAAAGCTATTTATATAATGCTAATTTAAGTACCTATTGAATGATGTATTGATGCCAATAATTTCCATAATTTATCCTAAAGTTTATCCTATTAAAAAGAATGTGAACCTAAACAGTGGACACTGGCAGATTTGCCACAATAAGCTTTATATTAGTGGATTGTCCACATGAAGTCCGCTCTTTTAAAAATAACAGGTATTTACGTCTGTTAAAGAAGTGACACATCTAGATCCATTAAGTGCAGCAATGGGCTTGCCACCTGTTCTGTTGATAAAAACCATGAAAGTGTAAAACATATGTGTATTTGCTTTTCCAGCTCCTCTATAGACACACCACACAGGAAAAAAGTTGCCATTAAGAAGTTAGCACGGCCATTTCAATCTGCTGTCCATGCTAAGAGAACTTACAGAGAGCTGCGAATGTTAAAGCACATGAATCATGAAAATGTCATAGGTACACAACAATTTTATCATAGACTAGCTTTCCTTCACCTGTGAATTTTTCTAATTGGTAGATGTTTATGGTTACTGCTCTGCTACTTGGGGCCATAGCGTGATGTTATATACCTTTTTCAATAAACAGAATAATTTTTCAAATTGGACTGGCAGGTCTTCAATTAGCGCTTTAAGAACAAGAACATGTACTCAACTGACTACATGTTATAAAGATTTAAATTGTGTATTGTTAATGTATTTAAATGGTTTTTGTTATTTATATATATATAATTATTTATATAATTCAATAATAGTAGGAAATGATGGTAGTTTAGTATTCTTCCTAATATAATTTATAAAAACTAATATTTATTTGTTTGTTTGTATTCTAAAGACTCAAATACTACTACACCAAATGAAAATTTATTTATGCATGTAATAGCCCAATTCTTGGGGAAAGTTATAGGTTATGTAACATCACGCTACCTACCCAAGGGGGTGAATTATATTCCTAATAAAACATATTCACATGAATACTCTTTAATCAATATTAATTTTAGTATCAGTAGTAGCCAAGAAATATCAGTGGTAGTTCCTGATATTAGTCTTTAAACATATATACAAACTCTTGTCTATATATTGAAATTATTTTGCAGGTTTACTGGATGTATTCACTCCTGACAAAAGCTTGGAAGACTTTCAGCAGGTTTACCTGGTCAGTGAGCTGATGGGTGCTGATTTAAATAATATTATACGTACACAGAGACTCACTGACGATCATGTTCAGTTTTTGGTGTACCAGATATTGAGAGGCTTGAAGTACATTCATTCTGCCGGGATTATTCATAGGGTGTGTATTGTGTGACTTTTACACCAAAATCTTTTGGACCAAACCATTTTGCAATAAAATCTATCAGTCTTAAATTGTAACTATTTTAAGAGAACAAACAAACAGACCAACCTTGCATTTTATGAATATATAAGAAGATTTAAAATAATAAAACTTAAACTTAGCACTGTAAACTGCATAAATAAATAAATTTTAATTAAGTCAGAATTTGTCCTGTCCACTGGTTCTTTACTTTGTGATGTTTTAAAGTTATGGGAGATTTTATACTAAAATATACTTTTTATATATGTTTTTACAGGACTTAAAACCTTCAAATATTGCTGTTAATGAAGATTGCGAGTTGAAAATTTTAGATTTTGGTTTGGCACGACCCACTGAAAATGAAATGACTGGATATGTTGCTACCAGGTGAGATCTTATTTTTGTATTGCTTGATATCATATAAATATGCTTGACATAAATGATCCCAAAAAGACAGACATTTTTTATCAAATATTCCATTAAGGATTGTCCAGAAAGAATGAGATAATGTCCCAAAATAAAATGTCTTGGTATTCTCGGTCACAGCAACTATAATTGTTTACTTATATTTTTGAGATTTAATCAAGATGGGTCACAATGATTTTCACAATATTTGCTTTTTATGGGGTCACAATTCTAAAATCCTTAAAAAATGAAATATGTACTGAAAATGATGTATAAACAGACAAACGTTTGACTTTTATACTTATATCAATCTGTATTGAAAATAATTACAGATGGTATCGTGCACCAGAGATCATGTTGAATTGGATGCACTATAACCAAACTGTAGACATCTGGTCTGTTGGCTGCATCATGGCGGAACTTCTCACAGGAAGGACTCTGTTTCCTGGCACTGACCGTATCCTTTACTAAATAATAAATAAACATACAGTTGAAACTTAATACAACAACTTGTTGTAAACAATATGAATTGAATTTTTCATTATACAAAATAAAATTTCTGTTCTGTTCAATATGGACAACTGGCAAAAAGTGGACACTGTTACCGGTGTCCTTGGCCACACATAAAAATACAGAACAAAGAGCTGAAAAGAAAGAAAGAAAAAGCTTAGAGGGGTTGCACATGACATTTTAGTAGGTACACAAAAAATTGCCACGTATATCTGATTGAATTGAACTGTATTGTTTATGTATTTGTTTGTATGTAGACTTATCCGGGTGGGATCTCCAGATTTTCGTCATAATGTCATTATATTTGGTTTTGACTGTATAGCGTACACATTATATACCTGTTTAACCTATTTTATTTATAAGCTAAAGTAGATTTGGCTGTCATTGTTGTGTATTCTTTATTTTTATATCAATATATTGTTAATAATTAGATATGCATGCCATTATCTCGATCTTCTATTTATATGGTTACTAACTCTTATCTATTTTGGTGTTACTGGTATCTTTGTTTACTGTGTATTGTTAGATTAGAGTTTTATAATTACCACTTCAATTTTTGACAGCAGGGTCGTTTTTTTGTCTTCTTATTTTATAATGGCTCCATCAATGTTAATCGATGATTTGCCAATGTCAAGTATTATGGACGTGACAGTAACAATAGCCGATAAATCTTATTAATCAACGACCAATCACAGCGTGGACGGGATTAAACTGGATTCTCCATCACGTTTCGGCGGGCGCGTGCGTTGTTCACCAAGGCGTGACGTGGAATCTCGTCGTTTTTTTTGTCAACATACACATAGATTCATGCCTAATTAGTTGTGGGGTAGGCAGATATTGAATAGATTTTATTACAATTTCTTGTCAAATAACGAATCAGATAAGACAGTCCCCTTAATTTGTATGTGACATTTATTCCATCAAAGTATATCTATGAAATTATGAAACTAACATGGTGCAGTTTAGTCACTTTTGACTTTCCTAAGTAATTGTACAATGAAGGTGTGAGATTACTTCACCTTAATATTGGCGACAGATATACACCAACTGAACCTAATCATGGAGGTCCTCGGTACTCCGAGCCAGGAGTTCATGCTGAAAATATCATCGGAGTCAGTGAGTACAGATTTGTTACACTTTGAAGTCAGTGTAGTTAATATTTAACCGACTTTATAATATAACAGATAGATTTAGAAAATATTGCAAATTTTTTTTTTAAACTTATAATATAATATTATAGCATGTTTAGAAAAAAAATACGATTTACCCTTCCCGCCCTTACCTACACATTTTAATTCTATTTAGATGTCTCATTCTAGCAGTCTTAGGGAAAGTCGTCGGCAGTGAATTCTGATCCATCTTAAGATGAATGTTCTCTAACCAATGAGAATAATTTTCGTGTTTCACAAACATTATTGTTTACTATTTAGTCTTTCCTTTTATTATAATTCCACGTCTTTATGATGAATTAAAGAGTCATATTTCACTGTATATTCACCTAATCATTTGCTGTAATGTTATTTAATATTTTTGTTGCTTTCACGCTTAGCTTAGCTTTTATTTGTAAAATGCTTGTCCTGTGTAAGTTTGATGCTTTTTGTAACCTTAACGTCCGTGCGCTCAGATATTGACCACCTTACGAGGATATTGTTTCTGTGCGGCAAGCCCGACCAGGAGACGTGCGATAAAATAATAAGCGAGGAGGTAAGGAACTAATATGCTAACTAAACGATAACTGCAACGTAAAGCTACTGATGCTTTGTCATTTCTTTTTAAATAGTTGCCTTTCCTTATTTATCAAGGGAATCTGGTACAAGGCTCATCTGCATAGCAGCCACTAACGTCCGTGTAAGGAAAAAGACAGATTTTAAACACGATAATTTTAAAATTAAGCTGCAGGAATTAAGAAGGTGGAGGCTTGTAGAACTAAAAATTCATCCTGAAGAAAAAAATTGGTTAATATTTTTAAAAAGAACCAAACCATTTTGTTAGGGGAATGTTATAAACGGGGCAATCCAACTTCCTGTGGCTGTGTTCTAAACCCGTTTTTTTTAGTTTTTAAATTAAATTCTGTTTAATCTAAACTCCGAAGAACAAAGCATGTCTTTAAATCTTCAGTCTATTTTAAAACTTTTTTTTTCTTCACGGGTTGTCTTACAGCTCCCGGGAACTGTTGCCAGCCCCAGGGTACCCAGTGGAAAACAAAGTCTTCCTCATTTAGCCAATGATTTTTTGAGGCTATACCTAACGAGTAGCCAGCTCTGTTGAGGTATATATAGATGGAAAAGCCTTTTTGTGCGGTTTGTCGGATAATGTACATAGATATTTTATTATAACTTTTAAAGTTTTTAAAAATATTTTAAAACTTATGTTAGTACAATTTGTGACAGTGGTTGTGAAGTAAAACATGAATGTTTTTGTTTTGTATAAAAACAACTGTTGTAACAATAGTCAATAATACAAAGTTTAGTACCGCACCTGCACAAACAAAATGTCTGATAAATGAAGTGACTCATCTTGTTACATTTTATATTTTGAAACATGTTTCAAAATTATGTGGGCCCTATGGGGGAACTTAGAAAATATTTAATGTTTCATATTTTTAATTCCTTTTCGTTTACAAAATAATTTTATAATCAATTTTAACATGGCGATAGTATAGCCATACATGCTTTTTCAGAAACTAATTTTGTACCAGAAATATGTTTTTCATATTTTTTTTAGATATAATATTATAGTTAGTCGAAAATGAAACATCTTAAATAATACAGGACTGTGACTGGTTTCCTATATGTATATGGGTTTTGTATTTTGTGGTGATGTTTGCTATCTTGTATGCTGTCTGCCAATGTGCACTAGGTACTACGCGTAGCAGCAGACGGCGACGGCAGACGGCATTACTTTGTAGTATTCATTTGTACGAGAGCGATTCCGACATACGACTGCAACTGCCGCGCGGCATGTCCTGTTTTGTTTTGACGCGTAGCGGCAGACTGCACTACTGCACAAACACAGTACTGCCGTCGAAGTTCGATATTATGGACGTGTTGATAGACGAAGGAAACGAAAACTTTATCAATTTAGTGTCTAAACATCCATGTTTATTTGATTGCAAAAATCCTAATTATAAAGATGCGCGCGTATTAAAGAAAATATTTGGAAAGAGATCGCTCACTATCATTGAAATGTCTTTGTATTAAAGTTTTATATGAGCCTTCTTCCAGTCTATTTACAGACAATTGCAGTATCTATATAGATTTTCTCCTTAAGTAATAATACAATAATAAATCATCATCGTCTTCTTCTTGCAATAAAACTTGCAGCATTTGATTACTCATAATTGTATACCGAAGACACAACCGCAAGTTAGTACTGCTGCGACGTAACTGCAGTGACTGCTGCCGGCTTCCGAACCTATACGACGACAACTGAAGCCCGACAGCATTTACTGTCGGCCGTCTGCTGCTACCGTCTGCCGTCTGCCGCGTAGTGCGGAATCGTACCTTAGGTTCTGTTAACATAATGAATTACTAATTAATATTTTCTTGCCTCAAAAAGTAGGTTGATATTTTGTAAGGATCTTTTTTCTTTTATTTACTATACCTATTGCGGCTGTGGCATTAATTTTTCAAGCTTTGCAAACAATACTGCGACAGGAAATGGAGAAGGAATTAATTTGTCAATGGAAAATATTTCTTTTTTTAAATAGAGTAGGTATTATTTTTTTAGGAATCAGTTTATTTAAGAAGTATTGTAAAATGGCGTTTGTAAAAATATATACACATTACAGGCTAAGAATTACATCCAGTCGCTGCCGTCGCTGCAACGACGTGACTTCCGCGAGGTGTTCCGCGGAGCTAACCCTATGGCGGTAGAGTTGTTGGAGCTAATGCTGGAATTGGACTCTGACAGGTTTTTTATTATTCTTAATTATGTTAACGAGACATGTATGTTTATACCAGAACATGTAAGGAATACTTTTTGTAATCAAAATTATATTTTTTTTAAATTAATACATTTGCAACTAAACTACTTACGCCTTAATCGTCTCACGCCATCGTGTATTTTATATTATATTTATTCCCCCCTTATACTTTCTACCTCACCCCATTCCTCTTACGTTCCGATACACTCCTACTTAGTACAAAATTACGTTTCTACATACATAAAACTATAAGAGTAATCAATAACAAACCATTCATATAAACCATTGAGTTTGAATTTTTTAATATACAAAAGAATAGAGTTCGCACTTCGCCAAAGGGTAGGTATATAATCTAAATTAACACACTTCCCTCCGATGACGGCTTAAAATGATCTCTATTTATGATCCAGACAGTGTCTTAATGTAATTTTCAGCATACAATTAAATTTGCACATTTTTTTTACAGACGCATAACCGCTGAGCAAGCCTTAGCTCACCCATACTTGGCTCAGTACGCAGACCCGACTGACGAACCAATCTCGGCTCCATACGACCAGAGCTTTGAGGACATGGAACTACAAGTGGAGAAATGGAAAGGTAAATATGGGAGCGTTCAAGTATTACGTAACGCAATTTGGGGGGGGAGGGGGTCCCGTAAAACGTTACGATGCGTTACAGGGGCGGGAGGGGGTCTTTCTTACAACTTAAAAAATTAGGGAATTAGAACTCCCAAACTGGCAACCCTTTTCATTTACGTTACGCGGAATCCCTCGATTGTTAGTCTGGTCGTCACTTTTTGCATGCCTTAAGCGCGAGCGTAACGAACTTTTTACGACTTTAGGGTAAAAATTATCACTTGAGTGTTACGTAACGTTTAGAGAGGGGGGGGGGGGGTACAGAAAAACGCTATGGTGCGTTACAAGGGGGGAGTGGTCAAAAATCTTCAAAAATTGGGTTACGTAATACTTGAACGCTCCCTATTGAGGAGAGTGTGAGTTTGTTGGTTTGTAAGAAGTAAACTCGAAAGCCACTGGACCAAACTACATTATTCCACACGGGGACATAGGCAAATTTATTTTAAAAAATCAGTAATATACAGCAACATTTACAATTAAAATTGGAAAAACAAGACCGAACGTGCTGCAATTGTTGCCTAAAGCTAGTCATCTATGAACAGACTTCTTGAAACTGTCTAATAACGGAACCCTGAGAAATATGCTGTAAGAAAAACGATGCATGCAAGTGCCCAGAATCTTGTACGTACAATAGTAGTTTAGTATGTTGGACTTGAACCAGAGGTCCTGGGTATAGTTCGCGCCAAATTAGCTGAGCCCGATTGAGCGCCGGGGTAGGTATCCCATACAAAATTTCAGCTCAATTTATGTGGCGCGATCTAGAACTATTTTTACCTAATATTTTTAACAGATTATGTATCTTTTATGTACATAAATCTTCCTCATGAATCAATCTTTCTAATCGTGACAGATTATGATGAATTTTAGGGTTTGGTACACCTGATGAAAAAACCGAACTCTTATAGGATCACTCTTGTGTCTGTCTATCCGTCTGTCACAGCTTATTTTATCCGAATCTACTGGACGAAAAAAGTTGAAATTTGGTAATTATGTAGTGTTTTATGACCCAATCACGGACGTGTAGCGCAAATAATCGATTTTGGGTGTTAATTTTAAGGGAAAATTAAAAAGTAAAATAAATTTCAAGTGCATCATGTGACATCAAATGAAAGGGCCAGAGGCGTCTCTAGCCCATGTAGCGCCCGTGTGCAATCAATACCCTGGCGCCCTCTAGTAGGTATAGCTATAACACGGGCGCAGGGTCTTCGAGAGTGCCGGCGCCGCATCTTTGGAGGTGTCGCGAGCGGTGCTCGGCGCCCCCTAAGGTCCTGCGCCCGTGTGCGCTGCGCACCCTGCACCATAGATAAAGCCGGCTCTGGAAAGGGCTCGTTATAAGGAATACAAATATATTTTTTGTACAATACAAAATATACGAAAATTGAGCCGCCCCCCTTATGTCCGAAACTATTGAGAATAGAAAAATAGGAATTATAGGGCCTCGCTCATTGTTTACAGGAGAACATAAACGAAGATCCTGTCTTAAAGTTCTCACAAAAAAAAATTGTACGAAACCGACTCTTTAGGCCAATTTTTATTTTTTATTCCAGAGCTTGTATGGAATGAGGTTATTGGATTCAAGCCACACCCCCAGCACTTGTCTACCGTGGTGGAGGCCAAACCCTCCTCTTGAATGACTTCGCACTTCTGTCGTCTACCTGTCGCCATTATTACACCTGCCATATTTAAACATAGTTAAGGCTTTTTCAATTTGCTCAATATAATCACGAAAAGGCGGTTCATAAGGGTGTAAGGGACTGCTCTAAAAAAAATTGTGGTTATGCCATTCGCAATACGATTTAATTTAAATTTAAAGATTTGCTATGGTTTGGTATACGCTTTCAGTGAAAAAAATTTTGGTAACTTTTTTGTAGTCCCTTTACACCCGGATACCCCGCTGGGAATCTTGAAATTGGACAAATGTAGAAAACACTAATGCTGGCCTGTAGACGCCCGTCATGCAACCTTAATTATGACGTGGAATCCGGAACTGCGTTAATGTTGATTTTTCATCTTCAAGATTGCCGACGAAAAGATATTGTTTTTCGAAAGAACAGCTGATAATTAGCTTAACATATATTTGTTGATCCAATATAAATGAAATAATTGTGTAGAAATAAGATTTGCAATATTTTGTATTGACTTTTGGTCAAGTTTTGGCCCTGTTATAAATATATATTTGTTGTAATAGTTCGATCAATCATGAATGACCTCCAATTACGTGTCTTTGTTGCTAACGATAAGTGATACCTACCGGGCTCACTGGCGCACTTAACTGTCAAATAGAGCGAGCGAGCGACCACTGATTGGTGGATTTGACTTTTGTCTCGCTCTATTCGACAGATAAGTACAGTACGACTAGATAAATAATGCGTATAGAAATCTTCGCCATACTTCGTATTTCCGACAAAAAACGAATCACAAAACGTAAGTGCCTAATTATTGCACTTGCACTTTAAACCTTATCTGAAAGGCATTAGGGTTCAAGGGTAAAAACACGTGCAGAGTCCGACAGCAGCTGTCAAGACTCAATGACATCTGGGCACCACGATTGCCCCTTTTTACTCTCACATGTTTTAACCCTAACACGGTTTCGGGAGCTGTAAAGCAACCCGTGAAGAAAATTTCATTACGATAAAGTTTAAAGTATAAGTTCAATATTGAGGTGCCTTGTGTTTTGTGATTTGTTTTTTTTGGAAATACGAAGTATGGCGAAGATTTCTATGCGCATTATTTCTTTGGTCGTACTGTACGCCAATGTCTAGTGACTTATTACTTTTCGTTAGCAACCGAGATTCATAATAGGGGGGCTGATACTAAACTATATCTTCGTTGATCGGACTACATTAGTCTGTTCATTATATGACGCTATTTCTGCATTAAATTTTGATCCTTACCGTCGTACGATGAACTGACTATATCAATTCGTAAGCAATATTTTGAATACAACGACTGATGCCTTAGTGAATGAGATTCGCTCTGGATGTTTTGATAAGTTTGTATACATGCTTATATTTCAAAGTTTTATTAAAATGGAATGCAGTCTTTCGTGGTATCCAATGTTTACGATTAGTTGTAGGCGTTGTAGCTATTTTGTTAATATAATTAATTTTATGGTTACTAATTTTGTTAATGAAACCAATTATTATTTTAATTATGTATGAACATTACGTATTTGTAGGTGCATATGTAAGAAAAGATGTAATAAATCCAATCACATCCTATTATTTATTTATAGAAGGCGAAGTTGCTCGAAATGGGCAATAAAAATGTATGCTCTAACATCTTCATCATATATGTACTTAGTTTCTATGTACCTTATGGAACTTCATGTTAAGATTGCAGTTTAAAATAGTAAAGACATCATTTAAGTAAAAGCAAATAGTTTCTTAACACATTTGTAGGTATAAGAATATGCACATTGCATGATTTTAAATTATCGAAATTGGAATTGAAAGTATTTTTAATATCCCATAGGGACAATAAGGCAACTTTTATTAAGGCCCCCATTCGCTATTTCATTTCGGTCAAAAATGTCGCAAATATCGAATAATCGTTGAAATAGGAGCTTATAAAATACTATGGGTAGACTACAATGTTAATGTTAAGATTCCATTAATATGTCTATGCCAACTATCGAAAAAAAAAACACGTTGACCCGTTTGGACGTGGAAGAAGGACAAACAATCCAACCTTCGCATTTATAATATTACTATAGATTTAATGAATTTGATGAATTATTCATTATATTGTGTGAAAGTGGATCAAGATTAGCCATGGTTTTGGAAACAACCTTAATATTTGTTACAATACATATCAAAGGATAACGATTATGCGACAGTTGTCATATTTTTGATAGAAGTGAAATGGCGAACGGGCGTTTAAAATATAGGTTATAAAATTAATATTAGGAGTAGAATTTAACACTGTGTTGTGCTTGTTATATTAATTTTATTATATATATATATATATATATATATATATAACTATAATAATAATATTAATGTACGCTTCGTATCCTGCTTATTGTAATTGTCGGTGCTATTGGCAATATATTTTTTTTGTATTGGAAAATTAGCAATAATTTCATCAAATCATTTTTTATTTAGGTATCTAAACTATGTTGGGAATACTAAATAATAATACATTAAGCACGATTGTACATTTAAATGCGCCTTATATAGAAATGACAGCCAGTCTTTCTATAACATATTGTATTTGTCTGTTAACGAGAGCTGGCGTGAACAAATTAAAATATCGAATGTGTCAGCACTTATAGATAGAAATATCGAACGTGCGAGTTCTTAAAAAATCTAATATCGAAAAAGCAATGCTCTACAAAAACGAAGCTATCCTGAAGCGTATTACTTTCGGTACTAGAGATATTTAATAGTTATTTATACATACGTTATGTTGAAGAACCACAGAACATTGTAAAGAAGTAGCATGTTTCCATATTTGTATGAAAATTATTTGTGCGGTTATAATTTTTGTTTTTTTGGCCATATTTCAGGGAAATTCTAAAGATGTGTTAAAATCATATAATATGCTATACAGCCCATGTGTGGTTACGCGGGAACGGCCACTTGATTCTTCTATTGCTCTGTGAGAAGAACCACATTTTACTAGATTAATGGGTGAATATTTCAAAATAGATCTCTTTAGACACTACTTAAATCCTTGTGTACTAAAATTAGTACATATTACCTTACCTCATTTTAATGACAAACGTTTAGGTCTGCAGCACTTCCATTTTGTTTATATAATTCGTACACAGATTTTTAAGATAACATAACTATACAGTAGTTAAACTACATTCATAATAAGGGAATGTTACAACTGTCATCAGAAAGTTCTATATAATAATATAGCAATTAACTTCCAATATAGAAATACATATTATATACTACTTATTTGAAATGTGTGAAACTGTAAACCAATGTTGATTTTTATTGCCGATTTTTAAATAGTTGAAATAAAAAATAATAACTCATGTGTTTATTTGTTTGACCTATTTTTGTCAGTGATTCCAGTCTGGCGCAACTTCGAACAAAAAATTGGTTCTATGAAAATTGAGCCAATATTAATGGCGTCATATCGCCATCTTTTTCACTCCATGGTGCTATCTCTGTCTATCCCTGTCAAAGTTGCAAATGGCGGCAAATTTGTTTTGTCTTATTTTAGTTTTGAAATATTAATAAATAAATATATAATGTGATGCTTAAATCGTGCTTGTAATATATTAATTGTAAATATAATATAATAAGTTATAGTAAATAATTATATGTATTGTTTTACAATAATTGTATTCAATAATTAAGAATGGAAACATAAAAAGTGTACAATATGTGGTACAAGAGGCGGCCGCGTAGACCGTATCAAGCGAATATTTATGATCATATTCCCAATAAATGAGGATCGGTAAGTTATTAGCCATTCATATTAATTCAATTAAGTAATTATTCTTTATAAATTTCATATTAAACGAACAGCATATTTCTGAAAAATAGTGATGTACTTTGCATATTGTACAGTTTATCGATATCGATATTCCGACTCAAACATATTTGTTTCACATTCCACAAAATAAACCCATTATAACCCGCACCAAATAAATTGCGCCATTGCTTTTTGCTGCAGCAAATTTACTTTTATCTTTACTCTTTCCAGGCAATCTGCCTAGCGGCCCTAGTGATAACTAAGAGGAAAGTAAACAACCAGTCTATTTGCATACTGCTGGACAGTAAATCTGTCATACAAGCACTGGTAAGCAATAAGTTTAAATCAGGTCTCATACTTGAGTGTCATACAGCACTAAACAAGGTATGTAACTATAATAACACGGTAACACCTTAACCATACAATGGATCAAAGGTCATAGCAACTCCTGTGGAAATGACGCGGCGGATGAGCTAGCGAGAGCCGGTGCAAGTATGTCTGCAATGGACAACATTTCATTTTTTTAATCACCCATTTTTATTACTTTAATTAAAAATATGTTAAAAAATAAGTTACACGTATTTTTATATTTTATTTTTGGTTAAGTTTTTATATTTTTAATTTAATTATGATTTTTTATAAATTCTGAGGACTTATAAACTAAAAACCTTAGCTAGGACTAAAATTAAGAAATATAAACTGTCACCCAAAGAAAGTGACAGTTAGTGTCAGTCAAGCCACAGAGTATACGTTATAGAAATGCAAAGAGTATAATATACCGTGTTCCAAATAGGTGTTGCCGTAGCCGGAACTCAAATCGCCTACAACATTATTCATAATGTATATAATGTATACTAGCTTTTGTCCGCGGTTTCACTCGTAAATATATTTCCTGTGATAGCCCATTCGAAACTAGCAAAACTTCCAAAAAATTTTATATAAAAGAAGTATTTTTATAATTATATTTAAAGAATAATTATTAATTTAGCTTCAATTGGAATAAAAATGGGTAAAATTAATAGAAGGCAACACCTGAGTTCAATAACTAACAACTCTGCCAACAGACAATAGTATTTTTAAATTAGAGGGTTAGCACAGATTAGGGCACCTATTAATCCTTATTTTTCAATATTTCAGTATTTTTAAAATAACTCGAAAATTAAAGGATATAAAAAATAAAAAAAAATAAAAAATAAGCTTTCTAGCATGTAATCTCCAAACGGTTTTCGAATTTTGGTACCTTACGAAAAATGAAATGTTGTCCATTGGCCCCGAGCCCCTACCTAGAGGCTGGTTTGCCTCACGACTCAAGCAGAAAACAAAATGCATGCACAATCTCGAATGGAACAATGTTATGGAATGTAGACAAACCAGGGCAGCTCTACCAATCATAAATACAAGACTCTCACAAAAGATCTTAAAACTAAAAAGAACCCAACTTAGATCGGTAACTCAAGCCATCACTGGTCATGGTCCTTTTAACAAACACTTATATAACATTGGTATTACAGATAGTCCGTTATGCAGGGCTTGCATGCTGACTGAAGAAACGGCTACTCTTTCCAGATTGACGTGCAATTTGGTGATTTTTAAACAATCGTTCAAATCCAGCTATGTTTGTGTCGTTTTTGCACACCTCTTAATACAATAAAAAAATAATTTATACTTACTACTAGTTATTACTTACCAAAATACGCCTAATACTCATTATTTTACAGGTACGCACTGTAAGTTTTTCTATCATTGCCTAAATTCACTTCGGGAAGCAGTGCTGAAATAATTACCTAAGATGGGTCTTAGATAAGGTCATTATATATTATTAAATTTCAATTTAATAACCTATTTCACTGTAATATTGATAGGTGTATTGTTTTTAAGAGGTCGGTGAATTGTATATGTATATGTGTTGTTTTTTTTAGGTTAAACACAAATAAATTATAGAAAAACATGTGAAGTTTTATTGAAATGAAATATCAAAGAAGTTGAAATTTAATAATTCCTACTTGATCTACTACGTAGTTTATTCAAATCCTATAAAAAACATAAATATATATATATAAATACATTTCAACTTCTTCGATTATACTAATCAACAAAACCGAAATTTTAAAAGTAGGTAGATGCTGTTCCAGGTTTTAGCATATTTTTATCGATATCGACAAAAATATTTCTGTAGGAAGGGCAGCACTAGCCGTATGTTTTGACTTTTGTAGTTGGTAGCACTGATTTTCTATTTTCCCTCCTTAATGTTGTTAGGTTGGCAGTATCTTTCGGCCCTAATTTCTTAGATTTCATTTTAATGTATGGCAGTCCCGTCTCTTATTAAAGAACATAGTGATTGCTACTTACTCTATGAGTGATTCATACCACAATATCCAGTTCTGCCATGTTTACATTTACGCTGGCATTCTACCAGAGCTATGCAAAGAAAAAAAAATAGAACGTGATATTATATACTCTTTAGAATGCTTGGAAAAACTGGTCAGGAGAGGGGACGTCACATTTATTAGACATGATTATTTAAAATTAAGGAACAGGATTTTCCCGTGAAAATTAAAAAAAGTGTATTCTCCTTATATTTAATAAATTAAAATTATATATCAAATCAATCACAAGTTGTAGGTACTAGAACGTACCATTGTAACATAATCCATATCAAATTTGTCAGCACATCCATTCAACTGAACAAGTAACTTTTTACACTCTTTAGAAAACTGATCGCCACGACAAACTTAAAAAAAAAAAACCGATTTTCTTTTATTTACCGATGGAAAAGTGGTGATTGTTTGGAAAGATGGATATAGATTACACTCTCATTATGATATAAATCAATAATGAAATAAAAACTTTCAATTAAATATCTCAAAAATTACCATCTTATGTTGAACAGAGGTCTATTATCTGTTCTGAGAACTGAACTAGATTCTATAAAATAAAAAAATTGCCAATAACTTGAATTTTCACTCATTCTATGATCGATCGATCACTCTTCCAGTAAAAGCAACAATGACAAATTATTATACAGCAAATACCTATCTACAATATTTTTAAAACTGACACGTTTGTCTGAGTAGTATGTATCAATCTCAAAACAGCGACTAAAATAAGAGTTTTATTGTAAAACGAGCAAACAAATTTTGAATAGAGATAAAGGTTATTATTTATTATTATTATAGAGATATGAAAAGAGAAGATAATTAATAAATAACACATATCGGCGTAGCGCGAAAACCTTCATTACTACATACCAAACCGTTTGAACGAGGTCTCAACTTAAGGGGGATTGTCTTGAACCTTTTTATAGATGGAGTTAGTTTATATACAGTTCGGTCCAAAAGTATGGAAACATTGAAAAAAAAATTTTAATTAATATATTTTTTAAATTACAATTAATTTTTTTTAACACCACATTCTGATACATGAACCATTGTCCTGATATTTTACGAGATAACTGGCGACAAAGTACTTTTCTTTTCACTTTTCACAAGTGTTAGGACCATTTTAGTAGGTAATTTTCCAATGTCAATGCCAATCAATATTATTCTTCTCATAGTCTTTTGCAAACTTTGTCGCCAGATATGTAGTAAAGTATCAGAGCATATGCGGTATGTCTGCTATGATAAATTTAAACTGTATCCAAATTAGTAAAAATAATATGGATTGAAATTTAAATTTTATTCCAAATTGGTTGGTTAAGAATGTTACGATTTTTTTTCAATGTTTCCATACTTTTGGACCGCACTGTATAGTATATTTTTATTTATAGTATAGTAAATTTAATGAATCAGAACAAACTAAATTTTACAAACGCAATTTATTATTTTAATATTGTTGTTTGTTTGTCAACGTTTTCATTATTTTTCAAATTACCTACTAATTTACGAATAAAACATTATATTACATCACTAACTACATTTACAATAAAATAATCTCCTGAGCTTGTTTTTTTTTTGGTTTTTATTTGGTTTGGTGTCCTTCATAAAAAAAGTGTAACAATAAAAAAGCGCCCTCTATTTGGAGCTGGGTTCGAGACGATCCCCCTTAGCTTACCATATCTTACTGAAATATCTATAAATTACATACTTATCATATCTTATAGACCAACAGACAACGCGATGTTTTTTTATTTATCCATAATTTTTATTAAGTAATAAATTATTTTGACATAATAATATATGTACAATTTTAATAAATAATACAATACTCCTTTAAATAAACATACTTTATTTCAAATAACAACATGATTATTTTTCGAGGCTAAGGTTTTGTAGTTTAGTTCCAGCTATACATAGTTAGAATAACAGACCACACTCTAAAAAACCCCTATATCCATATTTTTTCTGGGATAAACTATTCCCAATGTCTTTGTAAAAATCCACCTGTGTCACTGTAATTTAGCTAATAGTTACTTATTCAATATATCTAAGTGAATTAGCTGTTATTTTTTTAATTTAAGAGCTTCGTGATAGATTATGAAAGAGAAAACAGGGGCAAAATAATCCTTTATTTTACCACCCATATTTCCTATACCTACAATAAAACCAATTGAAAAAATAACGACTATTTCAATTAGTTAGATATATTGAATAAGTAACCATATGCTAAACTACAGTGACACAGGTAGATTATTTACAGAGAAATTGGGAATATTACTATCCCCATACAAATAATGGATATAGAGCTCTTAACTTCGTATTTGTAAAGCGTCTCGTCATTCCTATACGTATTTATTATTTTCCGACGGGTATTGTATAAATATTTTAAGTTCATCTTCTTATTTATGACATATTAGCATTGAGTTAGGCATTTTTTATATACAAAATAATAAAGTTTTGCACTAAATCTACACCTATACAAGGTAACTACACAAAACTACACCTAATTGACGTCAACATCTTTTAAATACTTAATGGTTTAAATCGAGAATGTCCAACCCTACATGTCTGGGCAGATCCGTGTACTGTGTTTGCCCGGATATTGTAGGGTTGGGTATTCTCGATCCGTGAATTCCTTGGCTGGCCCTGTGCGGACACATCGTTTTGCCCTTCGAGTAGAAACGAAAGATGTCGCGTCCTAAATATGCTAACCCCACTGACACAAGTTTTTTTTTAAATAAAAATTTACATACCCTTAACCTCGGTGGCTGTTTACAATGTTATATCTAACACTATCTCTATATAAAAAATCTAACTCAATGCCTATTAGTCCAGATAAACCAATGGGGACAATAACTTTGTTTCCTTAACTCCAGCCAGCCAGAGAAAAGGCTTTATGAAGACGAGAGAGAAACATTGATCTAATGTTGTTTTCTCGCGTGTGCTTCGTCTATTATCTTCCTACGCATGAAAGGTATTTTTCTTAGTGGTACACTTTATTTGCTATGTAGGTAGATAACATATTCATTACAACATCCTTGACCCAAATCGTCATCACGACACATTACATACAAAATAATAACAACCTAAAATATGTTTACAAATAATTAAAGTTATTTACGAATATCTATTTATTTCTACATACGAAATTCCTTTTTCAACAGCTCAATATAGTACACATACCTAGTGCCCACGTCACCGTCATTAGTTCAATTACGTAAACTGATAGAAAGATTATTTTTTATAGAGGACATCCTTCGCGGTTGACGGTGTTATAAAACGCTTGTAAGAAAGCGCATATCACATTATTTGTCGCACTTGCATGCTTATGGGTGACGTCAGGCTATACATATTTTTCTCTCTTCACGGGTTGCCTTGCAGCTCCCGAAACCGTGTAATCGGTTCCAGGGTACCCAGCGGAAGACCAAGTCTCCCTCGTTTAGCCGATGGTATTTGTGAGGCTATACCTAACTTAACGACCAGTTCTGTTGAGGTAGATATATTTAAATGGGAAAGCCTCTAACTGTGGTTTATCAGATTATGTAAGTACATAAGATTTTAATTATAAAAACCCATTGGTACATGGCCGGGATCGATCCGACATGACAACAATATACAAAGAGGTGCTTCACACCCTTTGCCATGGTCACGCACATGTAATTTGCACGTTTTATGATATCGTCTGCCGCGAAGGATTGTGTCCACTATAGTAAGATTAGTAACACTTATTATATTCTTTCTTTTTCTGAGGTAGGCATCAAAATCTACTGATAAATAATATTGTCGCAAGTGCAAAGATTTTTCATGGATTTCAACTTCATTATGGCTGGAGCAATTTATGTAATTGAACGTAAAATAGTTTCACTCGAATAATTAATTTATTTAAATGAAGTATAATAGAGGTTGAAATTACTAAAGTGGAAAATTAGTCTCCGTCTAATATATATTGAAAATTGATCTTTGGTGACTTTATTACAACTCAATAAAGTTAATGGAAAGAAAAACTACACTTTTGACACTGACACTTCTGAGTTTCAGGCAAATAGACAAAATTATAATATAGCTAACATAATATTTTAATCTCTGCAGTTAGCCATTGTTATTTTATAAAACAATAAAGGTGTATAGAATATGATCGTCGAGTATATAGAGTATCGTAGTCTTATCACGGACCTAGCAACTGCGACCGAATTGCACAATCATTCCTATCAAACTTACTACCGACGCTAGCCCCCTAGCGAACAACTTAGGAATTAAAAATGACATTTACATTTTGATTCATAGTAAGAAATGGCATATACCTTAGAGCAACTAGAATACAACTGGGTTAAGTGTTTGCAATTTGCGACCGATTTGCCATCGTGCGACTGGTTGATAGTTGCAAATTTTAGCTGAGACTTGCCGGTGTTGCAATGTTGTTTAGTATAGTAAACACTATATGAATGAAAAACTCAAAGTATGACCCGTAAGTTATTTTCATGCCTGACGACATTTACTACTGTCTACTCCAGCACGAAATCTTTTTATCGTAAGGTTTAACGGTATATCGTCCTCAGGATCTGAATATTCATCATTGACGACAGTAGAGGACGTCTTAGAAGTGTTAGAACTAGTATATGGCAATGGCATGTTAGTAGAGGTGTACAGGGGAGTAGCACAGCCACTCTCAGTTTCAGACTCGCTGTGAGCCGTTCTAAGCACGGTGACCACACTTTTCAGTCTTTTACTCGAGGGTAAGTGACTTCTCTTTTTGGACTTGTGTTCCCTAGTACCGCTGGTGGTCGGCTGGTCGACGTTGTCCGGCCCCTCGACGACCACGCTGGGTTCCGCCCGACTCTTTTTGGAGGACTTGACGCCCTTACCGGAGACGGACTTTCGTTTGCTGCTACTGCTCCGCTCGGAGCACGAGTATTTTTTGTACTTTTTATGTCGCGATTTCTTAGAGGAGCTTTTACGCTTAGACTTGGACTTCTTGCGCTTCCTCGGCTTCGTGTCCGAGCTCCATGACGAGCCGCACTCGGTCGACTCGCTCGGCGAGGGGGTTCTGAAGTAGTCTAGTCTAAGAGGTGGGGTGTCTCCGCGGGTGGCCTCCGTGCTGGCGGCGTAGCTGGACAGCAGCCGACGGCGACGCATCTTGGTCCGGGCGGGCAGTAACACCTCGTCGTCGCTGTCTGTGTCGAGTCTGGGGGACGTGCTGGCGGCGCTGTGTCGCCTGAGACTGGCCTTGACGAGCCGCTGCAGGTCGTGGAAGAGAACAGGTGGGTGCGGCGCGGACTCGTCCTGTATGATGACGTCACTGTCTACGTCCGTATCCATCAGGTCGACCACCTCGGGGGTGCGCTCCTGCGGCGGCTTGATGTACCCGATGACCATGACGTCGTCGTTGTCGTCGTCCGTGTCCAAGGGGGAGATGGTCTCTATAGGGACGGAGAGGTCAAGCGCGCGCGGCTGATGACGGGACGGCCCGGCAACCGGCTGTCCATGCAGGAGCGTGACACTGTCCGAGTCCGACTCGGAGCTAGAGATGATCACTTGAGGTAGCGGAGGCGGCCTTCCTGCGTACTGGACATTGCGGTCGTACCCCTGCAGGTCGTAGGGCGTGGCGGCGTAGCACTGCAACTCGTGGACGAAGTGCTCGGACCGATCCCCGAGGTAGCAGCGCAGCGAGTTCACAAACTCCTCAGAGTCCATCCTGTGCTGGAACAACAGATCCATGACCCTGGTGAGGATGTACGGGATGTGATCCACGTTGCGGTTCATGAGGCTGTTGAGCTCGCGGTTGATCCATGGTATCAGACGGTGGACTTGTGCGACATTTTCACTGAAAATTAAATAAAATATCATTATAGGTTAACATTATAACAAGTTAGTATCCAGAATTGCATTTCAAAAATATTTATATTGCTATCTGCACACCCCACATTTCTAAGCACTGCCTCACCCCTTACCCTAAAATATACCCCATGTTTCAATTTCTTAGGGTTAGAAATTTTTGAAATCCTCTAGCCGTTAGTGTTACCCTATTGAGGTTTTTTTTGTTAGGACTCCGTTAGTTCTTGCGCATGAGAACGGTTAGGATTACAACATTTGGCCACTTTTATTCCGTTCAGCCAACGATGATAGGGCAATGTAGAATTTCCTACTTCTTTCTCAACAGTACTTTTTTAGTATGTGTTTTATTGTTTAATAGTACAAGGCATTATCTTAATTTAATAATAAAAACACTGGTGTTCAAACTCATTTTAGTGTTCCATCATTCCTTCTGTTCCCCTCCACGGAGCCACAGAATAGAGAGAGAAACAGAAGGTAATCTTCATATGGTGTGCGCTACATAGCTATCGCTCACAGACTCGAAGCTCTCAAATCGTATCAAAAAAGTCTAAGCGTGAGTGCCGCGCGCTGCAAAAGCATGTTTCGCGAGGTTTTTGATTTCATACGGGTAGTCAGGCACACGATTTATCGGCAGAAATGGAGCAAAGAAAGAAAACTTATTGTTATTTAAACTCCACTTTAAACAGTGAATGCAGGAATATTCTTTTTAATATTTTAATGGCATAAATCTTGAATCTATTATTGGTTTTTATTTCTGGCCTTTCTATTTCATTCACGACAATCAATCAAACAATACTCTGAAATTGTCATAATGCTTATAGACAGACAGACATACGAACAGTTAAATAAAAGCTAGTAATAAAACAATATACCTACTACATTCTACTATGATTGATACACACACGGGTATTTATTACTTTTCTGCATCACACTTTTATACGTAAGCGGTAAGTCGGAAGTTACAAACCTAGCACTTGTAGGTTGTAGGTATAAAAAGTGAAGCAAACACACTCACATGAGATTTACTTCTGTTTCTGTACCGTCTCTATATTGTGACGGATATCGAGTTTTTGGAAGACTTCTAGGTTTTTTAAGGAGCGAGCGAAATGAAGTAGGAAAGCTGAAATTATTATGATTCCGCGCTAAGTAAATGTAGTCCAGAGTTATCAATACTGGAGGCGCCATCTGTTATCAGTATTTACAACTACATATTATTTTTCCCCGTCATATTATCATAACATCCTAATATTGCATATAACATAAATGTATTGCCTTTCCTTTAATGGCTGTGATCATTATTGGTGCCCACTGCCCTAACTATGTATGCTGTGGCCATAATCGCATTAAAATGATCTCGTACATGTCAATTTAACTGTCATTATCCTACTAAATTGAAATTCACGAGATCCAACTGGTCGCAATATACATAATCAACCTGAGCAGTGATATCAAAATAATTCAGACAGCATCTATATTATTTAAAAATCAATCTTAGTCTGTGTGTCACTTTATAAGACTAAAAAATACTGGACCGATTTTGTTACCTACTGTTTGCGCGATCGTAATATGATTATGTCACATTTCAAAAACCCACGGGCGAAGCCGGGCCAGTCTAGCAACTAAACAGTCTAGTTTATCTATAAAAGTAGGGCGTGCAGCAACCGGGCCCAAAGATTGTGCTGGTAGACTGTCTGCTGGAACGCCAGGATGTCGTTAGGGTTTCGCTACGTCTTCTGGAAGCCTAACAGTTATATATCTTAATATCTAAACTGTCGTGTCGCTTACGGACTGACATACGACGCACAGTCTAAACCACTGAAGAAATAAATTTGAAAATTGGAAGGTATATTCCTTAATAAACAAAGAAAAACCAGTATAAGGAACAATACTATACTATTTTAAAGATGTGCAATCAAAGACTAAAAAAAGGACGCGAAGAAAAAGTTTTTCGATAATAAAACCTATGTACATATCTTACATCAAAACATTGCAATTTTATTAAAAAAACAACAAGAACTGGAAATTATTCTTGATAATCTGAACAAGAATGGAAAAACTATAGATGTAATATGTTTGACTGAACATTTTGTACCACAAGGACAAGAAGCGCCTAACTACAACAATATATGCCAGAAATAAGAAAAGAAGAGGGGTTTGTAAAGGACATGAATATGAAACTATGTCATATATCAACAAATTATCAGCTATTTCTACCTTTGAGTGTTGTGCAATAGAACTTACAAAATAGTATGCCTTTATAGGATCCCTAATACAAATTAGACAATTTTATGCATAAATTGGAACTGCTTCTTAAATTAATATGCAATTTGAAAAACATAAAAGTAATGATATACAGCGACTTTAATATTGATATTTTAAAACTACTGTGGCCATTAAAACTTAATTTCTAGGTATGTATTATTTAGAAGAACTAGAGATAAAAACTAATACCAGAATACAAAGTGGCACATGTATAGATAATTGTAATAGACTACATAATTGTAGTGGCTGTCGAAGTGAAGTATTGGATCTGGCGCTATTAGACCATTCTGCTCAATTGTTAAAAATCCCATGAAAACTCCACAATACATAAAGACGTGACATTGCCCAGAAAAATTAGAGAAATTTAAGTATTGTCTAGGGTTTCTATCATTTAAAGAACTTTACAGTATGACAGAAGTAAACAATGCTTATGACACTTCAGTTTTTTAAGACCTTTGCTTTCCATTCAATACAATTAGAATCATACAAAATAAAAAAACCACGGTGGATAACACTCGGTATAAAAATATCAACAAAGACTATATGCACTATCTACTGGTCTTCTGGGAGCCGAACAGTTAATATGTTATATAAGAATACGCTTCAAGCTAGTGTACCTATAGAAGTCAGGCGTGCACTCCCTAAACCGGCCCGTGACGTCCGGTAGCGGCTGGGCCCACAGATTGTGCTGGTAGACAGTCCGCCGGAACGTTGGATCGCCACCAGGGATCCGGTGGTAGTTTAACGCGGACGACGATGACGAGTACGCGGCCAGCGAGTGGACGGACATGACCGTGTTGTTCAAGTTCGGTATTCTCGTGAAGTACTCGTGGAGTGCGGTCGTCGTGTGGCGAGGCAGCGTCATGGTGGTCCTGCAATTGTCAAACGGTAATGTCCTTAGAGCATATACAACAGAATTTGTGATGCGGTTAATTCTCTGCACAAAGGATCATGGACAAAAATGTATGAAGGTTGGTCCCACCCACCAACAGTGCACATAGTTTAGTGCTTAAAATAACAATAAAGAACATAGTCTGCACTTAATCCAAAATCGATGGGGATTCTGTACAATCGAGGTCAAAAGTTTTTAAACTGTCCATAAAAATAAATGCCGCGCTCCAATAGAAATGTGTCATATGGTAGGTCTTAAGAACTCCCTTCATAACGTTTGTCCCATACAAATTACATGCTGCAGCTATATGTAAATTACGCGATAACTATATTTCTTGGGTTCGAAATTAAAATTACTATTTATGTATGCGGTATTGACCAACATAAAGAGTTCAGTCGCGATATGTAACGTCCATGGTAAAATTTACTTTTTTGGCGCTTGGATTAAAAAAAGATTTGACATGCGAACGACAGTTGGGTGTTGATAGAGAAAATGGAATGGTTGTCATTGTATGTTAGTTAGATACTTATGGAGTGTTAACGGATTAAATTTCGCGGCGCTCCAGTCGCTAATAAACTGTCGTACAGTGAACATACAAATTTCATTTCTAAATTCCACAAACCAGTGTACAAACCTACATAGTGGTCAAAATCGAGCGGAATAAATACCATAAATTAAATTAATTAATATTTCATAGTAAAATCAAAGATCATATTAGTTGAAAATACCTATTGGAGTTGTTTACTTGATCGGGCGGCCGACCGGAGAACAAAAGGCCGCGGGTCAGTGCACGCTTATAGCTGCAGTTTCCAAGATTTCATTAATTTCTTTACAAATTTAAGGCTTTAACATATCATACTAAATCTATGCTTTAACATCTGTAAATAACGATTTCGACCCTTGACAATTTGAATTTATATTTTGTATATAAAATGCTCGGGATAATAGGGCGACGAAGCCGGCACGCTCGCGCGGATAATCTTATGCCTGGTTTAAACTCAGCCCATGCTCCTCATGCTCGTTTTTCATTTCTTTATTTCCCAAAATATTTCTACGGCAACTTCGACGGCAGTAAGCATTTACATAACTCCCGGCAATGAAAGTTGACAAAGCTGCGTCGGCACTCTGCCTATTAAGTATAAATAATGATTTAAATGTTTTAAAAACATTCAGAAGACACGTCGTCGTCGCCAAAGGAGATGGTGGATGATGTCAATGCATCGTAATAGAACGTTATAAGTAAAATACATATTATAAAGCTAATTTTCCATTCGTATTCATCATCACACTGTTGAGGATGCGAGCTCCCCGCTCGCCTTGTCGGTCCTTTGACTTCCCGCACAAAAACCGCCAACGAGACGGAAGTACGGCATCGGGAGTAACGTGTTTACATAATCGCGCTACCCACTTTATTGCCTACTTCCCTACTCACTGCCACAAAATAGAGCTGAGTGTAAACCGGGTATTAGATTTAGGTAAAAAAAAATCACGAATAACAATATTTAAAGAGCTTTTTTCGTGTGTAAAAACTAACTAATCTTGTTTTGAATGTATGTATTTAAACAATATTTTTGGATAATGTCACTGACCATGACTGTTATTTTTTAAATATTTATCTATGTTGTAGTAATGTTTGTTGTATGGTTGTTTGTTGTCCAGAACAAAAAAAAATAAATATTTTTTTTAAATGTGACAAGAATTATCCTGAAGGATTTCTGGGATAAAACAAAGCTCTCTTCAGCCCTCCAAGTATCTTTTTCTCTCTGTTTCGATGTGAAAGAAGGACAAACAAACAAACAAACAAACAAACACACTCCTTATTCATATTAATACTACTGACCTGTACCTGAATGGCCCTCTGGAACTCGTACTATCCATGTACTCAACAAACCCCTCAGTGTCCACAGTTTGTGTTGCTTGTACATGGTACTGTTCATAGTGGAAGTTGGATTGAACATTGTGTATTATAGACTTAAAGGTTTGCTTGCAGAGCGGACATTCTGCTTTTACCTGGAAAATAATTATTAATATTATTAAATATATAAAACAAGAGGGCTTGCAGGAGGATCCTGGATCCTAGCTCAACAGATCAGCATTTCAATTCAGCTGTTTACCAGCAGCCAGTATTCTTGCTAGTGTGGAAAGAGAATCAAAAGAGCGAGACAAAGGCCTATAATAATATTCTATGTGTCACCCAACTGCTCCATCTATTTCTTTTATATAACAGACTAGTTTTCCCTCCCCTGGCTTTGCCTGTGGATATTTTCAAACAAAATAATATATAGCCTAGCTAGCTAGCCTACCTCAATTAATCATCAAATATTGTTAATGTGCAATTTGGCATAAACATTGTTTATTAAGAAAATATGCATTTCCATTTGTATTTTGAAATTATTTATTTAATTAATAATTCATAACTGCTTAAGTTTGAGAGTTTATTTTATGCTTAGACTACAAACACATGCTTTACAAAGCATAATTATAATACATAGGCTGTCGGAATCATTGTAATATGAAATATATAAAGAATATTGTTGTGAAGCAAATATGGGTTAATTAATGTAGTATGTTAGCTATTCATTATGGAAGATGATTGGTGATAGTGATATAACTTCATCTTATCAGTGGCCATACATAAAATAACACATCTAAAATTCATGGATTCAATGGATTGATATTGTTATTATTTATTATGAGATGATTAAAAATAATCTACAAGACATTTAGCACTTTAACTTTTACAAAAGATATGAATTCCGCATACATAGCCAGAGGTAATGTAGCTTAATGATAACTGCTGAAGCAAACAATGAGAGGATGCAGTGAAACACTTATAACAAATTCTTACCTTACTCCAAGTAAGTAGACAATTAAAACAGAATTGATGCAGACATGTATCTGTAAATGAATTATTTTCACATTTTCCGAGACAAATAGCACAATTAGGTGGTGGTGATGCCCTTTCACTGTCGTCCCTTTTAGAGCTGCTATCTTCACTTTTTGGTGTACTTGGGTTCAAGTTCAAATTCAGATCTTGCTGAGGAACAGCCTCCATTTTTCCTGAAAATCAATAATATCCATGTGTCAACATTTTTAATTGCAATGTTGCACAACACTTAATGACTAATATTAAACTAATCTATTAGTGATCCAGCACACATGTTTATTAATATCAAATATTGTAATAGACATTATTTTGTACCTACTTGACACTAGAGTTAAATTATGTATCCATTAATTGTGATGATATAGGCACGATAAAACTGTATTCAAGTGAAATATATAATACAATAAAATAACATACATAAAGCACAAACAGCAAAAAATAAAAGTAAGCATTTTTTGAGAGAATTAATAAATACATACAAATAACTTGTTCTAAATAGTGAATACACTAAATATCAGCAACTGCATTAACCACATGTTTTTGAAATATAACAACTAATTAGATTTTCATTAGTATTCATAAAAAAATACCTTTATTTGCAAGGAACTTTAGCCACCATTACACATTTTGACAAAGATTAGGTCCTATGACCAATGCAGTTGTTCACAATACGAGCAGTGTTTTATATAATTTGTTTAACGTAATTGATATGAATAACTCGAAGAAAATCAAAATTTATATACATTTAAAAGCATTTATAATAAAAATCCACATCAATACTATATAAAAGTTAAAAACAACAAGACCACAGTCTTGGTTATAAGTTACTCTATGCTCTGTGGTGTGTGTATCACAGATCGTGATTGGTGATCAAGTGATTTTTTTTTTTTTTTTTTTTTTATTGGATGGCAATTGTACTAAGATAAGTACATTTCTGCCAGTGTCACGTCGTTATTCAGTTACATTTATCTGTCGAAATTTAGTATCGAAACTTTCAGGAATCTGAAATAAATAATACAATACTACTTCTATATTTACAACTAAATTAATTAAAACTATTTACATACACAAAAAAAAATTATTCAACATGAATGAACGTGAATGAATGTCTTGACCATAGAGTTCATAACTAGTGATGGGATACTCACGAGCCTGCAGATCTCGTTTGTGCGGGGGCTACTTCCGCAGGCTGAGACACAAGAGAGTCAGTCGTCTCGCCCGGCAGACGACGGAGCAAAGGCGGGCCAATAGTCAGCTTGGCTAACAGCAAGGTTTGTCGGTCACCACCAAGCAGTTGAGTGCTGTCGATTGTCGTTCGTATCTTATGGTTTAAAAGTTTGAGGTAGGATGAGTAGTACTGCACTAGGGAGCGATGCACTATAGAGCAGGACGTAGACTTGTCGGCGGGCCCCCAGCTTAAGGTAGTTTGTTATGGCTATATGTTATTCAATATTATTTCTTAGCCTTTACAATAAAATTATTGTCAAAACACAAGGTGTCAGCCGTAGACAGAGAAAACAACTGTCTACGGAGGTCTACGGCTCAGATCGGCTCAGATCAATTAATACAAATCTACGGTGTCAGCCTACTTGCTCTTTGGTGTCAGTCAAGTGTCAGTAAGCTAAGCTCACTCAACGCCGAGCTTAGTCAACACTGCTGGGTTAGCATATATTTTGACAGCGACACTTTCGTTTCGGTCGAATGGCCTGGAACAGGCCAAAACGTTCATGTCCAACAAGGACCGGCCAGAGATAGCCCGGGGCCGAGAGGTCCGGCCCAACAATGTGCTTGCAAATTTGCTATGCCGGGCAAAGACAAGTACACAGAATTTGCCCGCACATTGTTGGGCCGGACATTCTCGGCCCGGGCATGCCCTGCACAAGAATGCCGAGCAATTTGCTTGGCCGGACAAAGACAAGTGCACAGAATTTTCCCGCACATTGTTGGGCCGGACCTCTCGGCCCCGGGCTATCTCTGGCCGGTCCTTGTTGGACATGAACGTTTTGGCCTGTTCAAGGCCATTCGACCGAAACGAAAGTGTCGCTGTCAAAATGTATGCTAACCCCACAGGTCAACACTTCAACAGTCAACTCAACAACCACACAACACGTAGACCTCAGAACAATGACTAAACATATAGAAGGATTTATAATTCCAAACAAGCGTACATAGCAACCTGTCAAATCTGTATCCATTAGAACCATTGTATGCTACTTATTTAAAATGTACCAATTATTTGCTACTGTCAAGTGACAAAATACGTCATCTCAAATTAATCGGGTTAAGACTGTTCTAACTATTAACGGGTTCTTTGTGATTGTAAAAACTATTTTCGTGTAAAATCCTGTGATTTTTGTGATAGAACTATAATGTAATATATTGTGATGGTATGAACTATGGCATGTGTTATAAGGCACTGCAAATCTCGCATGGGAAGAGAAGAAAATAACACCTAAATTATAAGCTCTCATCGGTAAGCCTTGTTTTTTGTTTACCTATCCAATTTCCTTAAGAAATTTGGCAATGTATACTTAAAAACATTTAAAGTTACATTTTCTTTTATTCTATGTATAATAATTACGTATTTGTGAATTACTTTTCACATATTTTGTAAATTTCGTAATTTTATTAAAAGGTTATTAGTGTTGTGAAAATTTTGTCTGTAAAAATATCGATAGTATTTTGTGGAAAATTTTGTCTGTAAAAATATCGATAGTATTTTGTGCGAATATGTTGTGTACATGAATAACGGCATTCATTTATTTCAGATGTCCCAATGATAAATTATTGCGTCAAAAATGGATTAAAGCTAAGTGAAATTGATTGGACACCTAAAAAACCTCAACGAGTGTGCTCCAGACATTTTACATCAGCGTGTTTTATTAATATTTCTGATGAAAAGTATCGAAGACTGAAGGACGATGCTGTGCCAACATTACATGTGAATTTAATAAACAAGAAATAGTCTGATAAACGACTGATTAAGCTCTTTAAAAAATATTTAATTTAATTTAGTCATTATTTTATGAGTGAACGTCTTTTTTTAATATTCGCTAATTAAATTAAATATTTTTTAATGAGCTTAATCAGTCATTTATCAGACTATTTCTTGTTTATTATAAACCATTAATACAAATTCACTTTTCAGTGTCATTTTGACTACTTCAACTCCATGCCCTGCGGTTTTTGGATTCTGCAGCTTTCTCCGAGATGTCGACAAGGGTTACATTGAGAAGCTTGAAAAGGAAATTCTACGTCTTCAGAATTTAGCTAAAAGAAGAGTACTAAAAATAAACTCAAAGAAGACAACAAGAATTTTATTGTACTTTTATATAAAGTATAGGGATTTTGCGGATATTTATTAAAGAGGTTGTTGTTTTAATGTTTTGATATTTTAATTTCTCATTACAATGTTCTCATAAATTAGGATTAAATCTCCACATTGTATATATAGCTTATGTCTAAATAGATAGTTAGGCTTTAGATAATAAATTGGTAGGTTTTTAATTAGGTAGGTCAATAGTTAGGATTTTGTATAATACTCTCTTCCCTTATACCAGGCCGCCGACCTTGAGATGTCTTACAGGTCCATGTCGTACACTATGTCGACAAATCAGAGCAAAGTACCGAACCTACTGAACATACCTTTGGAGTACCTAAAGTACCCATAAAAGGGCCTAGGTTCAACTCTCTAGTTGTTAAATAGGTACCATTAATATAGATTATACATATTGTATATAATTGTTCATCCGAGCAAAGTCGGGGCAAGCCGCTAGTATAAAATATAGCCTATGTTACTTAGTGATAATATACCATAGCACTGGTGAAATAAGTATTATTTTAAATCGTTCCAGTAGTTTTTGAGTTTATTCATTAAGTACAAACAAAAATACAAATCTTTTCTCTTTATAATATTAGTGTAGAATGTAGATATAGACAGACAATCAAACTAATTTATCGATATCGATATTTTGCGTGTTCATTTTACACACATCACCTAGATTTGTAAAACAGTGTACGCACAATCTATATGTCGTCATGACAAAAGTAGTGTTGTTTCATTTTGACAACAAGAAAACAACCATAAGAGTAAAAAAGATAGCTATCTGTCAGGTGCTCGGACCTTTAAGGCTACTTCTATGTCTTTAGTCATTGTTCTGAGACGTAGACAGAGTATACTCAGTCGTCTACGATACAACACAAGACACAACTGTCAGTCAAGTCAAGTGTCACTGTCATATCGGTTCGGTTTGGTTGGATGGTTACCTAACTTTATTCGATTTCAGACAAAATAATAACACAAAAAAACTCTAAAAAGAACTATTCTATAAACTGTTACAAGTTAGACATGGGTGTACTAAAAAAGGTAAACTGACTTATAATAATACTTACACAAGTACTTATACTTAAATGAATCAATATTGAATATCTTCAGAACCAAGCCACCAAGAATGAATCTCAATTTATAATTATTGATTGTCTAATCATTGTATAAATTGTTTTCCATTTTCATTAGACCACAGGACTCGTGGGCCTGGCTGTGTCACCAAATCCACATCATACCCTTGGTGCATTGTATGGGAAGATTTTAAGAACTCTCCAAAAGATGCCTGAAAATGCTACATATAGAGTATCCACTGAGCAGATTGTTCGTGAAAGAGCTGCAATAGTCAAGTGTGTAAGTATAAATTATAATAAAGCTAAAAATAAAAACCCAGTATTTAACAGCATACATTTATAAAAAACCCGGGCCTACAGGGTCGAACTTTCAATAATTTATTTGATGTTTGTACAATAAGTATTTTCTGATGTGCATTTAAAAATATTCCAAAATAAAATGGAACTTTGTAATTTTTTTAACATAAAGGGTTTTTATCAGTGGCCAATGGTTTACCGCAAGGTCTAATTATAGTTGGCAAGGCCTCAACATTAGTAAACATATCATAATTAACCTATTATACCATCTCAACCATTCCTGTGATTACTTATATTCCAGACAACAGAGGTACAGGATTTAGAAGAGAGAATTGGATGCGGCCAGGCTGAAGAACTTATTTTTCAAGCAGAAAGTGAATTGAGTTTAGCAAGAAAGATGCTTAATTGGAAACCATGGGAGTCTCTTATTTCGCAGGCCCCTAAAGGACAATGGGACTGGCCTCCAGCAAAGAATTAGCTTGGTGTTGTAGTAACATAAAAAGTAGTTCAATAATTAAATGTTTTGTTTACAATCAATTAATTTATTTTATAGGCAATGCAACTTGTTATCCCATTCCTGTGCCAATTATACCACATCATTCTTTCAAGTAGCTGTTTCTACAAGATTGCTACTTATTTAAACATTGATATTGGTCAACCATCACTAGAAGAAAGTTTGGTTAAGTTAAACTAAACTGTCAAAAAAATTACAAATGATTATTGTTTTATCAGGATTTACACAAATATACCCATCACAAATATTATTTTGAATGAGATATTATAAAGAAAATACAAACTTAACAACACAATTTATTTGTAAATAAAATATTTTTTCATTACATACTTAAATTCATTTGCTATAATATGTAATAGGATGTCCTTTAACAAATGAACTAATCATGTTGTACATAAACAATAAAATGCAAAGGCATTTAATAAATAACATTACATAATAAGAATATTGTATAAAAATATAAAAAAGAAAATGTTCTTACTAGATTTTTAAGTACTTAAAGCTAATTTGTAATTGTTAACCTTGTTACTTCTGTACATGTAGATAAATGGCTTTTTAAAGTAGCGGGCAATCTTAGATTAATATTATGGTATAAATATAATAATTATACATATATCAAAGCGGGTATAACTCGCGCCAAATAAGTTTTATATGGGTGCCCTCCCACTCTAGAGCTCAATCTGGCTCAACCTATTTGGCACGCACTATAAACTATGATTCTTGGAATAGTCTTTGGCATGTCATCTTGTTAACACTGTATATGTTACAGTCAAAACTCTTTAGCGGTAACACTACTTTTAACTAAGGCACAAGCCTTTTCACTACTCGGCCAGCGCTTCACCCAGCTCCCACGTCAAAGTTGTTAAGCACCTCATGGAACTAACAACATAGGTCACACATAAAAAAACACTTTTAACCAAGAGTCTAGTCAAAAACTACAGTTGATAGGCAATAATTTTAATTAAGTTTGCCTGTCAGTACAATTAGTATGAATGTGCTAATCTCGACCAAGAGCCTTAGTCAAAAACACTTTTAACCAAGAGTAATGAAATACCTTGACTACTTAGAAGACTATCTGACAGAAATTATGGTTGATGAAAGTACAAAAGAAAATCTGACTTTGTATAATAAGACAGTGAGTATGCTAAAGGACATAAGAAGTAAACCAAAAGAGAAAACTGTTGACTTACAAAAGCATTATATGTACTCAAGCAGTCAGGGAGGCAATGGTATAAGAAACTCAACACAGAATTAAAGAACATAGGTTATAAAGCATCACAAGTTGACCCATGCATTTACTTACTAGAGTAGACTCATACTAGTAAATCTTTAGTCAAAAGTTGTTTCGACCGCAAAAGAGTTTTGACTGTAACATCCGTAATTATTCATTAGTAGCAATATGAGATTTCAGCTAAATCATTTAAATTATTGTTTTCTGTAGGTTTGGAATGTTTTAAATGACATTAAATGCTAAATTCACTGTTTGGCACAAATGTTTATTTGCTTAATACAATTATATTTATTGTATTTGAGGTCACAATATTATACAAGAAGACTATGTTTTAGCTAACACAGTTCAAAAAACTCTGAATAATAAGATATACAGTTTCTTAAATAAATGCATAAAAGTATATGAGAGTGAAGGTTTAACAATTTTAGGTAAGCATTGATACAAAATATTCCTTATAACATTTATGGGGTATTTCTGGGGGTTCATTAAATAAAAATGGAGTTAGGATGTGACAATTTGATGCCGAGGCAGAAGTCTAGTTATACATACAAACTCCTCTGTATCATAAAATGTTGCTCATAGTCTATAACATTGTTTCTCAATCTGTCCAAAAATTATAATAATATAATACTTTAATAATGATTCAAATATTCAGTGAGGGGGTTGAAAGGTTTATTTTGTGCTATTTAGGGTGTTGCAACACTAAAAAGTTTGAGAAAGAATGGTCTATAAAATATAAAGTTCTCATGCCATAACAATAAAATGTAAATTGGTAACTCTAAACCCATTAATGACATCCAACCAGTTTAACAATGAATGATATGAATGAGATTTTTAACAAACTAAACCCACTTAATACATTAACCACATGATTGTTTATTACAAATAAATAACAATACTATTATTGGCTTACAATAATACTCGTCAATATTAAAACAATAGTAAATATATAGATATATGGGTGTAACTTAGTCTATGTGGATGTTACTCCTTTTCTAGCTACTAGCAAGTTTAGGACTGGATGTTTCTTTATATAACTTACTGCCTTTTTGTGGGTGACCATGGTAAAATCATAACCATTGCATTGAAGTATTTTGTCGTGCATTCTTAATCCTGATTTTGCTGCTGGACTTCCTTCATGGACTTCTGTTACATATATACCCTAAAAAATATTTTTAATTTAAGAAAATATAAGTACAGTTAATGCCTTGATTTTGCTATAATAGAAAATTATACATACATTGTCTGTGTATCCCTGGGGGCTTTTGCGGTAGTCCTGATCGATTCCTCCACCAATTTTAAAACCACATTTCATAACTTCACGGCCTTCAGTGTCTAAATCAGCTTCTTTTTGAAGAGTTATTGGAATCTGCAAAATATGTTATTGGATTTGACCTTAGCATATCAAGATGTACATTTGAGCCATGATCTACATCGAAGTTTCTTAAATGTTGGAACGTTTGATAGTCACAAAGGGAAGGGAGTGGCCAACTTACGCTTAGACACTCCATTGCCGTGCCGGCTTGGTGCTGAAATGCCATTTTAGCCATCTTGATAAGAATATATTATTCCTCTTTGTATGAAAATGAAGATATTTGATAATCTTAAATTATTTTCGTGAAAAAGTTTCAGTTTTCACAACAACAAAGCTCGTTCGACAGCCAGCCAACCAAGCTAATAATGTTACTATACTAAAAAATAAATAAATATTTTATGTCTTAAATACTCAAAGATTTTATTAGATTGGTCCTCTAGCGTTCAAAACAAAACAAATGGCACACGGCACATCATTCGTTCGTATTTTCGCGGTGTCGTTACGTGGAAAAACTGAGGGAAAAACGCTCGGAATAGTCACCTTATTTTATCTGGACTGTTAAGACCGAAGAAAGAAAAAAAGATGACTGAGCTATAGCACAAGTCATTTGTGCTGTATGGGCTCAGCCTTCCTTTGCCTGATCTTGTGTCTTATCCTCGAAAAAAAAAACGCAAAAAAAAAGGAACAAATAAAAAAAAATGTTTTTACTTTACTTACTTGCTCTGTGATTTGTTTTTTGTGTACGTCTACGTACTCTGTGGACAAAAATATAGGAAGGAAGGAAACCAAACCACAGATATCTAATATACTAGTCAAAACAAGGGCAAGTTCAAGTCAAGTCAAAAAATTGAAGTATTGAACTGAAAACCTGCTGAAACCCGAAAAGGAAAAACTGAAAATGTATATTAACATAATATTAGACTAAAATAAGTTGCTTATTCTCTGTGTATTTGAACCTAATATTTACTATAGAAAAGAAGCCAGGGCAAAGCAAGGTAAAGTAAAAATATCAATAAAGCAAAATTTTTAATTTTGTAGATACATTTCGCCATTGAAAAGTGTACTTGCAGTTTAATAAATAGGTAGGTACATTTTGTAAAGTATAAAATAATCTTTTGAAAGAGGAAAGACCTTTCCAGATAATCATATGACGGAATAATTCAATTTTTAGAAGAAGTGAGTTGCACTAATGAATTGCAACATTATTCCAAGGAAGGACTTTCCAATTAAAGTGTTAAAAAAATACAACTGATAGGTCATCATATCTTGTTTTGTTATTTATTACAGATGTCTGGTGAAGGAAGACGTGTTTGGTACATAGTACTTCAAAATTTTATTAACTCTTTGAAACCTAGACAAGTTTTTGGCAATAAAATGGGTTAGTATTTATTATTATGTATGTGGGTTTTATAGAAATGGCAATATTCCCCAACAAGTGTATTTTCACTATGGCACATACAAGTTTCAGTGTTGAGATCTATTGATGAGCCGCCACAGTTTCTTAATATAATATGAAATTGTATTTAACTATTACTGTTAGTTCATGACTATCTAGTGTTTTTTTTAAAATCAGGGCCTCTTTTAACTATTTTTTATTTCAATTTTGGAGTATTATAGCATGTTCTTGTGCTTATCTTTGTACCAAAGTTCAAGATTC
The DNA here is from genome assembly GCA_963924495.1 of Nemapogon koenigi. Classification (NCBI taxonomy): domain Eukaryota; kingdom Metazoa; phylum Arthropoda; class Insecta; order Lepidoptera; family Tineidae; genus Nemapogon; species Nemapogon koenigi. Next base: position 3,797,376 of record OZ004630.1, on the reverse strand, counting down.
AGTATGTAATTACAGTATTAGTAATGTAGCTTGACAGTAATAATAGAAGACTAGAAGATAATTAATTTCGAGTTCTTGTTTTGATCTCATGGTATTTCTAAGTTTGAAAACACTGAATCAGTGTTGCCACAAGAAAAATTACTCTGTTCAAGATAAGATGCATAAAAAATGAACTTTTGAGATATTAAACAGTATAAATCGAAAGTTTTTTTAATATTCATATAGGTATTACATTTATTGGTTTTGTAATAATAGGAATAATATAGTCAGAGATAGGTCCCAACGGGTGCTGGTCACAACTTTAGATTAAACACTCTTAAGGGCCTCTATGTGTTGGACCTATGTCCCCATGCAAGCCTTACAATGGACCGGGTATTAGCCCGTGAATTTAGAGGAATAATATTTTGGTATGAATTTTCTTCATTATCAGTCATACCATAATAATATAATGAACAGAATATAATGACAGTTTCTAAAATTTTCAGGCAAAGATTACATTGGAAATAAATATTTTGAGATACCAGCAAACCCTAGTGAAGGCAAGCGTAAACCTAGGAGATGGTATACTCCACCAACTGATAAAGATTTCACAGACCAATTACCCTCTGAATGGGAGTCATGGCTGCGTGGTAGAAGGTAATACATATAATTTTGTAGGGAGTTTTCTTTATCAAATATACCATAGATAAGAATTTTCCTGAAGGAATATGATATATTTTTCCTTGGATGATCTGTTGCTCCATTTTGATGTGAAAGAAGGACAAAGAAACACACTTTCACATAATATAGATTTTATCAATCTTTTAGAGTCCTTTTTTCTTGTAAAATTACTAGCAACCTGCTCCAGGTTTGAATAGGTAGCTAGCTAAGTAAATTTTGTATTAAAGATTCCAGTAATAGTGGGGGTCCTATTGTCTCTCCTATAAGGGGGACCTTGCAAAATGTGATTAAAGGAAGCCGCTTGGCACAGTTGTTCCTAGGATCAAACTGAGCAGATTTAGCCTGGTAGGATCCCTCTGGTGGGATTTGGGGGGGGGGGGGGGGTCAAACATTCCACCCGCCGCGCCTTAGTCTAAGCTTCATAACTTAGTCAGTTTCTATTACTATTTATTTATTTTATTTATTACTAATAATTACAATAATTACTATAACTACTAGGTCGAGTTTGGTATCGTTTTCGTGTAAAGCAAGGATGCGCAATTCATTTTTGGAATAATTTTTGCAACACGTCATAGTGAAAAATAAAATATATAGGAAAACAACAAAATATAAAAATTTTTTTTTTGTTTTTTCGCCTATAGTTTTAAAAGTTTTACGATATGTATAAATTAAAAAATATCATTCAGTAGCCCAATTCTTCTAGATTATATTAATGTAAAGTTTATTAGGATTATTTAAGAAAAAGTATATTTAAAAGAAAGTGTGACCGGCTAGGCGGCTTAGCGGCGATTACGGCGTGTACTCAAACGAGGATAGGAAGGAGGACGAGGAAACTTCAATACCTTCATGGAATAATTTTAGAAACTAAATGGCAATTACACGAGCAAACAAATATGCAAATATCGAACAAACAAGTATCAAGTATACGATAAAAATGACATAGATTAATGGACCAATCAGCGTAGGTTTTTATTGGCCAATGGTAACGATCTGCAAAACACTATTTCCTCATAGCGGATTGGCTCGAATCAGATAGCCAATCCCGCGAGGTTTCTCTTTACCAATGGCAGACAAGGCATGAGAAATGTAATTTCTCATCAAACTTGATGCTATACAAAGATACAATATATCAAATAACTATACGAATGAGAAATACAACAATGCAATACAAGTAGTACGAACAAAGGCAATACAAATAAACTATATGACAGCCAAACTAGGTTAATACTAGGTCCTGACTTGTGCTCTGAACCAAGGAGGTTTACAAAAGGTTAGGCTAATCCTTCGAACTATAAATGCCTATGCCACAGCAGCCTGGGTCTCGTGTTCCAGGCGCTGGGCTAAGGGTGGACTAGCAAAACTGTACAATTCGAACGCCGCTGGTCCGATCGCTCCGTCACAGACAGACGACGTGCGATTGGCCAGCGGGCGCGCGCTAAAGGCTTTCGCAAACCTACTCCGAGGTGTGAGCTTGCCTCGGGGTCTCTACCCCGCTCTAGTGCAACGCAGTGCACTTGTACACCTCGGCCTAAGTCTACGCTATCTGTTTATAGTCTCTATTTCACTTTGGCGTTTTTCGCCTTTTACACACTTCACTATGACACTAAAACACCATTAACTTTTTCCCTATCCCGGTTGCTCTGTCGCGAACAATTATTCAAGAGTACACTGCCAAAAACAGATTGGAAGTTAAGGTTCATTTGTAGTCAGGGCAAGCAAAATACTGGTTAAAGGGTGTGATTTTCCTAGAATTTTTAAAATTGCAAAAATCTTGAAAACCATGCGACTTTTCACGTGATGCTCCTGACCTGGTCTATCTCTGGTTGCAAGGTTATCCATTACTTACTGGACAGGATATATATGCACTTTTAATTTTTCTATGTATTTTGTTTTAATTTTTGAAGTTTACACCCTATCCTCGTTTGAGTACACGCCGTAATCGCCGCTAAGCCGCCTAGCCGGCCACACTTTCTCTCCGCCGCGCGGCTCAATTTTTTTTTAAAATATAGTTTTTCTTAAATAATCCTAATAAACTTTACATTTATATAATCTAGAAGAATCGGGCTACTGAATTATATTTTTTAATCTATACATATCGTAAAACTTATAAAACTATTTTTTTATATTTTGTTGTTTTCCTATTTATTTTATTTTTCACTATGACGTGTTGCAAAAATTATTCCAAAAATGAATTGCGCATCCTTGCTTTACAACTGTGCCAAGCGGCTTCCTTTAATCACATTTTGCAAGGTTCATGTCAATAGGACCCCCACTATAAACCTATGTCACTATCTAGCCCTCCAACTATATCTGTGCAAAGTATAGATTTGACAGGCTTTCGTCCTTGTGTTATCGCAACTTTCATCATCAGCAATAGACAGCTGATCAGAACATGAGAAATCCTATCCTATCCAGCCAATTTTTTTTCTCTGAATAGTGAACTCCCAGAAACTGAAAACCATGAGCTTTCATATTGTCTATGAAGTTCTATGAGTAAGTCCCACATCAAATAAACTTTATTATTGAATGAAAAGCTAAAAAGAAAAGAAGGAAAAGTTTCCTACAATGTAATATTAAAACATAATTGGTTTCAGAGATGATGTACCTACTGTAGAAGAGATAGAGAAGAATTTAGCAATAATGAGGATGAAACAAATAAATGGTGAGAAATTGGAGCAGCAACGTTTGGCTGATGGAGGTTCCCTACCAACACCTGCTACAAAAGGACGGGAATCATATCCCAGTTATCCAGAATATAATTTGGGCCCTCCTAAGGATTGAAATATAGATTTAGATTGAGATTTATTTTATAAATAATGAAATTATGTCGTAAATTGTAAAATTTTTAGAAATAGTAAATTATTTAGAAAATACTTTTTGTGTTTTACTCAGAGCAAAATTGGTTGAGCATCGGACTTCTCATGCTTCAGAGGCCAAAGCCGTAAAGCGTCTGCTCTTCTAAAATTGACGTTATATACTTAGGTCGCCTGTTCTGTCTGTTAAAGAAGTGATAAATCTGGGTTCTACTGATAAAAATCTGTTACTCGTGTCTCAGGTCATACCGCAAGGTATATAGATTGTGATGGCGTGTTTGTTTGTATTCAGTTTAGGTACTTATATAGGCCCGCGTCCACCACTAGCCTCGACAAATTGAATTCAAGATTTTTTCTATGAAGAAAATTATCATATAATGAACGCGAGCCTTTATAAGCATTGACTTGTTCGGGTTGTAAGACTTGTACCTAGGAACTAAGGAGATATTTCGTGATTCATGTAGGTACCTACTCTTAAAACAAAATTAAACAAAAAAATCTAAAAAGGTGACCCCTTTTTCGAGTAGGTAGAACGTGAATCCTGAAATGGTTCAGTACCATTCCATTCCATGTATACCTACCTACCGAAAATATAAGTTTAACAATTCCGCATGTACATTAATGTGCCTAACTTAACTTTCCTGGGATTTAGTAGGTACGTGACGATATATACATACCTATATATATATACCTATAAAAACATACACATACATACGGGTTCGTGGAAGTATCAGTTTGGAAAAAAGCCGGGCAGTACTTAGTATGTTACTCAATAAATATTTATTTTTAAATTACCTACCTACTTAAGGGGCGGTGGTCAAGGTCATCTTGTATCTGTCAAAAATATGGTAAACCTAAGTTAATCCTGGAAACGTGAGTTTATTTATACAAAATCTCCTCACCCCAAAAGGATTGTTATTATTTGAAATTGGATTCAGTCATATTTTTATTATTCATGGGTTCTAAAGAGCCGTTGTTTTCGATACGAGCAGTGCCTTCGCGTATCGAAAACAACGGCTCTTTAGAACCCATGAATAATAAAAATATGGCTGAATCCAATTTCAAATAATAACAATCCTTTTGGGGTGAGGAGATTTTGTATAAATAAACTCACGTTTCCAGGATTAACTTAGATTTACCATATTTTTGACAGATACAAGATGACTGAGAGCCAAGGGTCCTTAAGTAAAACTGCATTTAAAGATTTTTGAAAACCCGCTTGCCACATCCGGAAATCGACACGAACACAAATGCCTATAAAAGTTATAGTACGAATAATAATAACAACAATAATAAGGGTGGGTAATGACACCGCCGAACCCGAGTGTTCCAGAGAATAGGTCGAGGCAGCCGTCCCCACTGCTAGACCTACCCAAACACAGGCAGGACCCAAAACAATAGCCTAATTTTAATTTTATCTCGACAATAATCCAGGCATCTGACGGGGCCTGTCGTGAGCGCATTGTTTCTGATGCATTCAGACTCTGAATTTCAGAGATAGGTCCCGTCCCGACCTTGAGAGTCCCGACGGGTGCTAGTCACAACACTTTAGATTAAACACTCTAAAGGGCCTGTACCTACGAGTTGGACCTATATCCCCATGCAAACCTTACAAAGCCGGGCATTGTGCCCGTGAACTTGAGAGTTACATAATAATATAGGGTCAATCATAAAGAAACCATGAAATCTAACAAATATTTTGGTCGTGTCTGTTCGATTCCTAGACTTTCCGCCTTTTTCCAGCCTGTAGGTAGGTACTAGGTGTACCTAGCATACAATAAATAACAGACGAATCTAGGGTATTTAGCATGTTTTAAACGAATACTTAACTAGATTGCCGTAGATTCATTCAGTTTTATCTACTTTATACAACATTAAGATAAATTAAAACCTTTACACACATTATTTGTGCCATATCTTTATTTTGCTCCCGGGTGGCTATAAAAGAAGCTGATGTAACATGTGCTAGATACCTATTACCTACCTACTTACTGAGTATTTTTCCAATTGTGGGTCGGTTGCTCCTCAGTACATTTGAACTATTTGAACTTGTTAGTCGTTTGATATCAAGGTTAATAATAAAAAACATGTAAGTATAAATTATATTATATTTAATACTAAGTATGAAGACAAATTGCGGTGTAATTTTAATTGTTCATTTGTGTTGGATTCACCTGTTGTTTTTAGCTATCTTCTAGTCTGACATATTGTCGCGTTCAATACTGGTTACTTACTTACTATTCTACTTAAATTAAATTATTTTATTAATTAGTTTCTTTAAAATGGAACAATAAATTTACAAAAACAACAATAAAAAACACACCTTCACGGGCTTTATACCTTGCGGTGTGGCCCAAGGGCGTAGCCAGGATTTTGGGTAGGCAAAGAAAAACGAATATTTAAGTAATATACCTACCTACATTTTACTAACATTTTAGAAATATAACATTAATTGTTGGTTTTATTTTTGTATTTTTCGTGACTTATGCAATAGACCTTCGAGACGATTCTAATTAGTAGTCAAATATCTAATAATAGGGGGGGGGGGGGGGGGCAGGCAGTTGTTCTTCTTTTATTGTGGCTCCACCAATGTTAATCGATGATTTTCCAATGTCAAGTATTATAGCTATATGGCGATTAATCGGTATCTTAGATAGACGATCTCGCCGACTGTGATATGCTAATCATAACTATCACAGCACGGGCGGGATTAAACCGGATTCCCCATCATGTCACAACGGAACGCGTGCGTCGGTCGCCATGACATGACGTACAATCCCACATATTGTTATTTACCTAAGTTTGAAATCACAGACAAACACTTCAATTTTATTTATTTGTACAAAAATTCCAAGCTACCCTCCATAGTTACGTAGGTAAATATCACTCTTCAAAAATAAGTAAGTAGGTACCTACATTATATATAATATATATATAGATATATAAGTACTTATATATATAAAAATGAATTAAAAAAAATGGTTTTTCAGACAATGGCAGAAGGCAATCTAACATCAGAGCAAATCTATGCTTTGGAAGACAAATACGGTTGTCGGAACTATGAAGCATTGAAAGTAGCTTTATGTCGTGGAGAAGGTTAGTTTATTTTCCACTAATAATTTCTTTTATCAAAAGTTGCAATCAATGGCTGCTACTTTAAAGTAGGCCACACATTGGCCCGGCATCGCACCGAAAATTGCCCATTCCGGTCGCCAGACGATCTAGGCGGACCATGCAGTGCTCGATTTCGGTGGTCCATACAGCGGCGCGCCGGCAATTGGACAAATGAGTGGGCACCTGCCATGGTTGCAATTTTTTTTACGGCTCTGTTTCCCATACATATAAAGACTAACGTTATACTTACCTATCTTTTTGCGCGATTTATATAATTATGGACCAGATATTTTGCTGTCCTAGTCAACTAAATTAGCCAAACATAGTGATAAGATGACGCATTACCCTGACATTAAACAACAATTCACTTTATTGCTACTTTTATTCTAGTAGGTATATTTGTTATAGTTATTTAACTTACCTACGTGTTTTGTTAAGATTCCAAGAAGTAGACCTATTTTAAATCGACGAGCATGCATGAATAATACGGTGAGAGTGAATGAAGCGAAAGAGACATACCTACTAGTCAGGATCGTAGCAAGTGGAAATACGTGGTCTCTGCCTACCCCTCTGGGAAACAGACGTGACTTTTATGTATGCATGTGTTCAATGATAGATATCATAGGTACCTGCACTGAAAATTTGTCAAATGAATTAGGATAGTGCCCATATCAGCGATATTATTAGCACTCTTCATTAATATTCAAATTGACGTTGTTATATATTGATTTCAGGAATTTTTGTATGGGATGTGGAGGGAACAAAATATTACGATTTTCTAAGTGCATACTCCGCTGTGAACCAGGGTCACTGCCATCCTCGTATCATTGAGGCTCTGAAGAAACAAGCTGACAAATTAACACTTGTATCAAGGTATTGTATTAACTTTATTATATTACTTTATTTTTCAAAAATAGTACGTTTTTCTAAGCTCCTTTGTCCACTAGTCTCGGCCTATATTTTCTATGAAGCGTCCATTATAGAGGAGAATATATTTGAGTGTAAAATAAAACTTTATAACAGTAGGGCGCTAAGTCTAATTTTTCAAATAAAATGAAAAAATAATTAAGATCTACCTAATGTTTTTATCGAACTAATATTCCATCTCCTATTATTATTATTCCATTTCTTATAAATAATAAATCTTGCTTGCATTACCCATTATACCTACTGTTGTCTTGAGTTATTTATATCACTGGACATTACTCGTATTATGAAAAACATAGTACAACAGAATTTCTAACCTGACCTAGCCACATGGTATCCGTTACAGGGTTGATTTCTGTAACTAGCTAGAGTAAACTATTAATATGAAAAGTCTCTATTGTCACTCAAACTATTTATGTACAAAAAAAACACGTCGATCTCTTGTTCTGTTTTAACGTGCAAGAAGGATAATATTAGTTAAGATTGTGTAGGCAATAGTAGGCATACAGTTCTGACTGGATTTCATCATTCCTATTTACTCAATAGGCACTTATTTTCCAACAGATAATATAGTTGTCTGGTTAAATGTGGAATAAAATTTTCTTATCTCTTGGAATATGTGACCCTACTTGTTAATGATAAATCATTGTTATTGTAACAAAAAATTCTGCGGTTATTACGTTTATATTTGTTGCCACGTAGGTTTTCTTGTGAGACCTATCATACAGTACGTTATCTTATATTGTAAGCTTGTTTTATAGTTATACAAGTATAAGAGTAGATCACGACTTTTTTTGGATTCCGTAGCCAATTTTAATGACCGCTCTATAGCCAGGGAAGATAAGTAGGTATACATATACAACCAACGTGTCTAAACCACTGAAAATATAAATATGAAAATTAGAAGGTATATTCTTTAGGGGGTGTAGAGGTGCACTAAGGAAGGATTTTTCGAAAATCAACCTCTAAGGTGCAATGGGGCGCGTTGTAATGCTAATACAACGCGTACGAAGTCGCGGGCAACTGCTAGTAGGTATAAGTCGCGGATTATAACGTGACCTATTTTTTGGACACCATTTTTTTATTTTTCAGCTGCAATTAATTTCTACTTTACCTTTATATTCTGGAATTGTATAACTAGGTATATGGATGCATAACAATGTAATTTTTTTTATTAATTAACACATCTGTAAGTGTAAATATCACAATTCTAAAACTGCCATTTTAGGTCATGTTATAATCCGGGGACTATATATACCTATGCTATAAAACGTGCTAAGGTGAATTAGATACGAGATGAGCTCCTAAAGTCGTTAACAACCCACTAAATTTTTTCAAACAATGTGATTAGGTATATCAATCTGGATCGTTTGCTACCAAATAATCATACAAAATTCTACACATTTTTTTTTTCAATTTTATAGAAAAAAAATTTAAAATATTATTAAATATTGTTTTTTTAGGGCATTTTACTCGGACCAGCTCGGTTATTATGAAAAATTTATGACGCAGCTATTTGGTTACGATCGTTTGCTGCCTATGAATACTGGAGTAGAAGGTGGCGAAAGCGCTTGTAAAATTGCCAGAAAATGGGCTTACGTGGTTAAAGGGGTGCCTGAAAATAAAGCTAAGGTATGTCTATAGAGTAAGTTCCTATGATATACTATATAAGTAAGTTCTCTAAATATGGACCACCATATCGTTTTCTTTTAATAAAACCCTAAAAGAAGATAATTAGAGTGTTTTTATTTTAATTAATTAAATTAATAAACTATTTAACAATAATAATTTGAATTCAAATAGTAAAAAAGGAACAAACTTTCTAACAAACTTACTAATTATTTGGCAATACGCAAATTAGCAACTTTCGAAACAGGGACTTAAAAATGGACCACCATGGTTTTAATATAGACCCTATATGGTTATATTAAAACCTATATATTCATCATATCTTGGAAATTATAGGTATAAAGCCGATTACAAGGACATATAGTAGCCATAGTCAGTACCATTGTTGTCTAATAGGTTGCTTTGGTTTAGACGCCATTATCTAGAAACAAACATGCTTATAATAAGGACTTACTCAGTAGTCCATATTAAAAAAGGGGGACTTTTTAAGGCTATTATTTTATAACAAAATATTGAAACTAGATACAGCTACAAGCTATATCAGAAATGCGAGTTAATACCATGACGTTTGCAGTATATGTACCATTGTAATTCATTAAATAACAACAATATTATAATATTCTTAGATAACTTACCAAAAATCTACATCAAATTTGCAATAAAATTAAAAATGGCTGCCACTGACATTAACACTACTGTTCGTTCGCTATATTGTACGGCGACTGAGAGGCAGGGCGGAGTCACCGAATGAAGCCAACTTCACTTAGCTAGCAACGACATCTAGCGAATTAGGGCGGTAGTCCATATTGTACGACTAGTCCATATTTAGAGAACTAACTCTACATATTATAAAACAAAGTTCCCCGCCGTGTGTCTATAGCCGATTCGCTTCCTAACTACTGAACAGATTTTGGTGCTGACAGCTTGATTCACGAGGAAGGCGTAAGTTGTATGAGTATTTAAACAAGTCGGGGGAGGAGTTAGCGTCAGTGCGCTTCCAAGCAAAATCATGTAGGGAAGAATTATGTAGAATAAAATTATAAACAAAAAAGTCCGCAGTAGCCAGTAGTTAGAGAGATTTGAAACCTGACCACCTCCAGTCTGAAATATAGCATAGCTGATTATATGAAGAATGATTGAGATTGATCATATCTATTATTTTTGGTCAAAGAACCAGACGGTTACCGTACCATTCGAAAACCGACTCTATAAATAATGGATACCTACTTTACTTCAAAATGGTCCAGAACACCCTAGATACCCTTTAGACAACTTACAAATGTGATAAGGCGGTGCGGGGCAACCAAAGGTGCCCACCCATTGGTCCAATCACCGGCGCGCCGCCGTACGGTCCACCGAAATTGACCACAGATTCGCCCAATTCCTATAACAAATGGCCCGCCTAGATCTTATGGCGGCGGGAATGGGAAATTTTCGGTGCGATGCCAGACCAATGTGTGACCTACTTAACAATCATATTTCACAGAATATAGTAGTTTAATGGAATAAGAATGGAATGGATTCACACTTTTCTGAAAGGTCGATCAAAGGTTAATCTAACAGTTGTCAAATACGTGAAAATGTATGGATTTTGACAGTTGTTAATTTAATTTACTTATCTTTGATTGACTTTGACAAGCCTTTCAGCAACTGGGCGTGAGCAAATGATGCAAACAGACAAACAAAAAATTGTATGTATTTTACAGATTATATTTGCTGAAGGAAATTTCTGGGGTCGAACCCTTTCAGCCGTTTCTTCATCTTCAGACCCGACATGCTATGAAGGGTTTGGTCCATTCATGCCTGGATTCAAGCTCATACCCTTCAATGATATCCTAGCGCTGGAGGTAAATTACTCTTGTTTTTGTTTTTAATAATTCGATCGACAAGTTTCGGTAATATGATACTGAGAAATATCACTTTCCTGATTTTTTCATATTATCAACCACATATTTGAAAAACTAGAGGGGGTTGCCCGCTTCTGTATCCAGTGTACCTAAATAAAATAGGGTAAATTGAAATCTAGATTTTTTTTTCGTAAAAGCGCTGTTTTATGTATTTTTTAGGAAGAACTGAAAGACCCGACAGTTGCTGCTTTCATGGTAGAACCGATACAAGGCGAGGCCGGTGTGGTGGTACCTGATGAAGGATATTTAAAAAAAGTGAGACAATTGTGTACCAAGTATAATACTTTGTGGATTGCTGATGAAGTCCAAACAGGTCTTGGTGAGTAAAATAATTACTATGAAAATATGTGATTATTATACATATAATATGTAATATGTGATATTAACAACTAAGTAAGTGTGTTTGTTTGTCCTTCTTTCACGTTATAGCAATGGATCGACTTGATTTTTTGTACAGAGATATTTGGAGGGCCGGAGAGTGACATAGGCTCTCATATACCTATCTCGGATAACAGAACCAGGGGAGTGAGCATATATTTGACGTGACATCTTTCGTGTCGACCGAAAGGCCAAAAATGTTTATGTCCATACAAGAACCTGCCACGGAATGCACGGGCCGGACCGTCCAACTCAAAATGTGCGAGCAAATTCTGTGTAGGTACTTGTCTTGGCCCGCACATTCTCGACATAAACGTTTTTGGCCTTTCGGTCGACACGAAAGGAGAGGAGCTAGACGAAAGCGCGTACCTACCTACCTACTAATTATTTTATAGTTGCTCTTTTTTTTCTAAGGCGCAAAATATATTTCGTTTCTTTGATATATATTTCCATATTTCCACGCGGGGGAAACCGCAGGTAAAAGCTAATACTTATATAGCTAGTTTTCCGCCCCCGGCTTAGCCCGTGGATATTTACGAACAAAATAAAATATAGCCTATATCACTCAGGGATAATGTAGCTTCCTATTAGTGAAATAATTTTCAGAATCAGATCAGTTCAGAGATTACCCCCTACATACAAATTATGAAGTTCTCAGCTGCGCCTGTCTGTGCCCGATTTTCTCCGTAACTGTCTAACGGATTTTGTTCCGGTTTTCACAATCGGATGGGATTGATCCCATAAGATATGACTAAAGAGGCCAGGGACGAGTAGGTTGATTCTGTATATTTTTCACTAAATCTAAACCACAAATACTTATCATTTACAGGTCGCACTGGCAAGTTATTAGCAGTAGACCACGAAGGAGTAAAACCTGATATTTTGGTATTGGGAAAAGCTCTAAGTGGCGGCGTCTTGCCTGTCTCAGCTGTACTTGCTAATGATTCTGTCATGAACGTAAGTATACAACTATAATATTATACCTACATCTTACGATTCTTACCTTATGAAACTCTAACACCTGACTGACAACGCACAGCCTAATCGTTGGACCTAGGGATTTTAAATTTGGAGGCAATATTCTTTGAGTAAACTAGGGGTGCTCTAAGGAGAGATTTTCTGAAATTCCATCCGTAAAGGGGTGAAAAAGGGTCGCAAAGTTTGTATGGAGAAACTTTTTTTAAAGTTACGATGCTGTTACTTTGTAAATATACCTACTCTTCAAAAGAAATAAAATAACACGCGTTTTGTTATGTTTGGAAATATATCTCATAAGAGGGTGAAGTGGGGGTGTAAACGTTGTCGATGGGAAATCCCATCAGACATTTTACGGCTTGTTATATTATAAAAAAGTATTATTATAAGAAATAAATAAAAATTAAAGGTAAATTAATAATATAAAAGAAATTAATATCTGAATAAAATTCAGGGATGTAAAGCATTCAGTTGTATCAACGACCCCTATTACTAGGTGTTATACAGCTAATTTCAGTTTTATTTTGTTCTAGGTAATAACGCCTGGTACACATGGATCGACGTATGGTGGAAACCCCTTAGCTTGTGTTGTTGCTACTGAAGCTATGAAGGTAAATAAATATAAAATACTGCGAAGGATATGTAATACATAATAATATATGTTACCATGGAATAACATATTAACTTTTACAAAAAAATACTACGAATTTTAACTTATAAACATTATTCCAAGAAACACAGGTCTTGTAGACTTCAAATACCTACTGATTTTAATACATGTGACAGCTATAAGTTTTTTCTATACAAACACACATATGACTCGACACAAACCTAAGACTGTTGTCATAAAGATGAAGATTCAATAGCATGAATGACTAAAAATAAGTACTAAAGTTGGTTATAATTTGTTCGAGCAGGTATTAGTTGAAGAGAAATTACCAGAGAATGCAGAAAGGCTTGGTCACATCTTCAGAGCGGAATTGAACAAGATACCCAAAAGCAAAGTGACTGTTGTTCGTGGAAAAGGACTTATGAACGCTATTGTGGTTCACGACAGTAAGTACTAATTTCGGATATAGGTAGCTACTCAAACGCTGTTTTTGATTTGGTTCGGAGGTGGTTAGATTTTGTAGTACTTTATCAAACCAATAGGCGCTAGATGTCGCTACTGTAGCAATACCGCATCATAATATAACTTTCTATCGATGCTCGAAATAGTTAAAACTTCGTAAATAAACGGAGACAGGCTAAATTAGTAGTAGAGGTATGTGCAAGGTAACATCAACGATCGCTAAATCGTTGTAAAAGTTCGTGGTACGGGCCCACCAGGTACAAAGTTAAAACATTGTAAGCAGCCATCGGGACGGAGTATGAATTATAGATGAAAAAACTTAGAAGATTTGTATTTGGAACATTTAATTTTGGGCGTACACCGTTTATAGATGTAGTTTTGATATATAATTCCCAAATTAATGGCCCCAGGTCTGACATTATATTTGTTTTCTCCACAGGTATCCCTGCTAAAGACGTGTGCTATAGGCTACGTGACGCAGGTTTGTTGGCAAAAACTACACACGGACAGACAATCAGACTGGCACCACCGTTAGTTATTACTGAGAAACAGCTGCGCGAAGCTACTGATATTATTGCTAAAGTTTTCGCATCTTTTAAATAAATGTATTATATGTATACCCGACGTTTTTTTAGGATATCCATGAGAAAAGCTTTCTAACGAAATGTTAAGACACTTTAGCCTAGTGGTTCGAGATCCTACCGGGTTCGAATTTGGCAAAAACGAAAGATTGTTTGATGTTATTTGTCTGTGATGTGGAGTAGGAATAATCGTTGCTTTTGGTATCCTATTTGTCAAGGCAAAAGTTACGATATTGAATGGCTTTTAATGTAATATTTATAGTAAAATTTGAATATTGTCTCGCCCTACAGATGGGGTATCTTGTAATTTTATAAAAATCACACCTTTTTCAAACATTTTAATAGTCAATAACTTAATTACAATATTTTGGACACATCATAAAATCACAGTAAGTCGAGGTACTTTAAAATACTGATCTTCAAAATATAAATAACAAATCTCAAAACACTTATTTGGTCCAGCTCGAGGTATATTCAAGGCACATACATTCTTTATTCTTTAACTCCAAGTTGTTCTCTCATAGTATCAACCAACTTCGAAATTAGTATACTTTCGTCTAGCGTCATCTTTGGACTTTCTAATAAGCCTGAAATATAAAGTGAATTAGTGCACACTCGCACAAATAAAAAAACATAGACCGATGGATTATAGTGGAATCAAATCCATTGAGGAATCAAAGTGGAATTCAATCCATCAATGGATTTGACTAGTCTTGGTCGATTTTTTGTTAATTTGGAGTTATTTTCAATGGTTTTTACATTAAACAGTTTTTACCTATGAAATATAGCTGTAATATAAGTCTGTACTTTCCAATTATAGTCAAATCTGTTCTGTCGTTACGGTTTTTAAATATATTTTATTCCGAATTAATAATTATCATTTCTTCAGAGTCCCGACTGTGTTAGTGGCGGAAAACGTATTATTACATCAATAGCCTAATTGAAGGGGTCCTATAGCTAGAGAGGTACCACATTTTTCATTTTCGAACATCTCGCGGAAACCGTGCCCGTTTTATAATATTATAACTTTATTGTTTGTTGATTAGCGTGGGTCTGATCCAATATTCTAAAAAATCAAGATGAAGATACCATTTCCTAGAAAACTTCGATTCCATTTAAGATCTGTTTTTGAATGGAAAATGTTGGTTGTTTTGTTAAAATTTGATATGAATATAAAATATAGAAACTAGGTTATACCTTTTTTTATACAATCACCACACTCTTGTATCTCGTAACTAAGGCCGGCACTGTTGTGGAAATGGAAATTGTATTTGGCTTTAGGGAGGCTCCACTCTGTGTTGTTCGCGGGCGATATGTGCAGAGAGGTGGGACACCAGAAGTAATCCATCTGAAAAATATTATATGTGAGCCTTTCTGTCAAATACAAAGTATCTATAAAATAATAGCTGGATTCCACGTCACGCCTTTGTGAATAACGCACGCGCCCGCCAAGACGTGATGGGGAATCCAGTTTAATCATGTCCGTGCTGTGATAGTTGTGATTAGTCGACGACTAATAAGACATCACGGTCGGCGGGATTATCTTAAATACCGATTAATCGGCTATAAACACTATAATACTTGACATTAGCAAATCACCGATGAACATTGGTGGAGCCATAATAAAAGAAGAAGAAAATAATAGCTTTTCTCTCCGGCTTCAAGCGTGGAATTTTTTTAAATGTGACATATGAATTTATTCCGAAGTATTTCCGGGATAGTAGAACTATATATGTGCACAAAAATCGCGTCGAAACACAAATAAAGAAACACAGCTTTGCATTTATAATAATAGTTAGAATCTACTTGATGCATTGCTGATTTTACATAATATTCTATCAAACTGGATTGAGATATATCTTGTAGATAACTATAGTTTTGGAAATGATTATACCATCTATCTATCTATCATCACGCCTTTCATCCCAAGAGGGGTAGGCAGAGACAATCGAATGCCATTTGTTACGATTCTGACATACCTCTTTCGCTTCTTTTATATATCATCATACCTTTCATACATGCTTTCCATCGATCAATACATTTTTTATTTGTTCAATAAAAATACACTTAGGTCGTCCTCTGCCAATTTCCTTTCACTTCAGCCATATAAACCTTTTTAGTCAATCTTTCATCCTTCATTCTTTCAACGTGTCTAAACCAGCGTAAACTACTTTTCCCTCAATTTAGTCACAACATCATCTTTCACTCCGCATTCTTCTCTAATGTCATCGTTCCGGATGCGGTTAATACGCTTTATTTCCATATAATAATACATACAATACTAGATTTGCCATATTTTTATGACATAAATAAAATGGCGGTCTCTTATATGAAAAATTCTAAATTACAAACAGACACATCTCACGTCCTATATACCTTGCGGCATACCGCATACCATAGCCAGGGACACAAGAAACAGTCTCCACTTCTAGCTAGTTGTCTACATTAAATAAAACAGGTGGCCTGCCTATTGCTGCACTGTGTCACTTCTTTAATAGGTAGAGAGATGGCGACAGAAAGTGGTTGTATAAAGCACTTGCCGGCAGAAAAAATCTTACAGCTGTCGGCCCCAGGGTAGCCAAACTGCAGGGAGTAAATTGGCAGAAAATATTTTTCCTACAACCAACCTCCACTGTTCACTCATTTTCTGCCAGCTGGTAGGAGAGGTTTTTTTTTCTTATAAAGCGCCTCAGCGGCGTACCGACAAGCGCTGGACCCCTACTCGACAATAAGAAATTGTAGAGGGGCTCAGACTACACGAAAAAGAGGTTTTCTGCCGGCAAGTGCTTACAACCACTTTCTGTCGCCATCTCTCTACAGACGTATCTGTTATTTTTAGAAAAGTGCCCTCCGAAGCGTGTAAAGCTTCTAAATGACTGCCTTACAAAAATGTGGAACTTCATGTACATGGTCAAGCGGCCTCAATAATAATCTGAACGAGAACCTATATGAGCGCGAATCACAATTTATTATTATAACACACTGCGCAATCTCCGTGACCATATCGGACAAACTCGTTTAAGGCGACGAGTATGTTATGTTATCAGTATACATTTCTCCGTAAATGGCATATTTATTTATATTGAATACGATACCTCTTTGTATGGATTATTAAGAAATATGGCTTTGCATTGAATTGTACAGCTGAATAGTAAATTAAGGTTGTCTATAACATTCGGCTCGGCAGTTTGTGAGTAACACACATGTGTCTTCATCATCGCCCGATGCTACTCGCTACACACGTTAAAATTTTTTTTTTCGGGTTTCTGTTCTAATGCATGAATTCTGATTCTGAACAATTTTGTATGATTTACGTCGATAAGTAAGTTTTGAAGATTTTAATTGATTGTATGTGCAACAGGTGGTTCTACAATAGCAAACTTTAACCAAAAAATATTTTTTTCCCTTTATTACCCCCAGTTTCTGAAGCCTTGTCAAAGTTAACCAAAGATTAGTTAATTAACAACTGTCAAAGTCCATACATTTTCACTGTCATGTTTACTAATCGCAGATTAACCGTTGATCGACCTTTCAGAAACTGGGGGTTAGTTACGTAAGATATAGTTATTTAGAACTCAAACCCAAAAATCGTGTCGACGACCGGTGTTATAGATATTTTTTATAAGATCTGGCTTGATCAATGAAATATGAAAAAAGTAAAATATTTTGTTTTAGGTATGAGAAAAAAAAATATATAACAAAAATTGCTAGGAAAAATGTACATAACAGCATTCTAATTCCGGATACGGCAGAAGAAGCATGCTAGTAAGATCAATGCTGTTGAGATAAGATCATTAAGAAACATGTGCGATCACTCAGAGATAGAGTGAGAAATTATGATGTATGTGAAAAGTGTGTAGTGACTGATAATGTTGTATATAAAATTGAAAGGGGAATACTGAGACGACCAAGACGGACTTATTAACGAACTCAAATATCTGATGTCCTTAAAAAAGGTCAAATACGCAGTACTAAAAATAGACGTGCATGTATGAAACGATGCACGGATGTGGATGAAGCAAGAGAAGTATGCAAAGATCGGGAGAAGTGGCGCTCTTTGGAAAAATATTAAACGTCACAACTATTACTACTATTTTGACATCAATGCTTGCAGAGCAATATGTGGGAATTTTTCCCTCTAATGACAAAAAATAAACAAACAAATCAAAATTAAATGTTTCGTTTAAAATTAGACAAATTTATTTAGTTTGTAAAAGACGCCATCTGTTGGAGATCAGTTGAACTAACAGTGAAAAGTATTCTCACAGGTCATCTAGTATATATATTATATTGGGAATGGACAACATTTCATTTTTCGTAAGGTACCAAAATTCGAAAACCGTTTGGAGATTACATGCTAGAAAGCTTATTTTTATTTTTTGTTATTTTATATATCCTTTAATTTTCGAGTTATTTTAAAAATACTGAAATATTGAAAAATGAGGATTAATGGTGCCCTAATCTGTGCTAACCCTCTAATTTAAAAATACTAATGTCTGTCGGCTGAGTTGTTAGTTATTGAACTCAGGTGTTGCCTTCTATTAATTTTACCCATTTTTATTCCATTTGAAGCTAAATTAATATATATTCTTTAAATATAATTATAAAAATACTTCTTTTATATAATTTTTTTTTGGAAGTTTTGCAAGTATCGAATGGGCTATCACAGGAAATATATTTACGAGTGAAACCGCTGACAAAAGCTAGTATTGTTATACATTATGAATAATGTTGTAGGCGACTTGAGTTTCGGCTACGGCAACACCTATTCGGGAACACGGGACATTTCTACAGTATACTCTTTGCATTTCTATAACGTATACTCTGTGGCTTGACTGATACTATCTGTCACTTTCTTTGGGTGGCAGTTTATATTTCTTATTTTTAGTCCTAGCTAAGGTTTTTAGTTTACAAGTCCTCAGGATTTATAAAAATTCAAAAGTAAATTAAAAATATAAAAACTCAACCAAAAATAAAATATAAAAATACGTGTCTCTTATTTTTTAATATATTTTTAATTAAAGTAATAAAAATGGGCGATTACAAAAATGAAATGTTGTCCATTGGCACAGACAGACAATACATATTGCATTTAGATGGTATTAATCTTGAAATCACAGACGGACACTACAATTTGATTTATTTGTATAGGATAGCAGATTCTCACCACAATAGTTCCTTTTGTCCCAATTATTTCAGCTTTGTTCGGCATAACGGCTCTCGTGTGAGCGGCAATAGTCGCCGTCCTACCGTTCTCGTACTTCAGCGCGCACGACATCGACTCATCGACGCCGGAATTGCTTAAGTGTCCCGTACACAAGACATCCGTTGGCTTGTCTTTGTATAAATACTGAACCAATTGCAGCATGTGTATGCCCAAGTCGTATACGGCGCCGCCTCCCAAGTCTTTCATACTGAAATGTTGAAGTGAATATCTCGAATTTCTTTCTCATATTAACATTGGTGATATTGACATTGACATTATTATAAAAATCTTTAAATGAGGTATCAAACTTATGCCTTACAGCTCCCGAAACCGTGTAACGGTTCCAGGGTACCAAGCGGAAGACCAAGTCTCCCTCTTTTAGCTGACGGTATTTGTGAGGCTATACCTAACGAGTTAGCCAGTTCTGTTGATAAAAATAAGTTTAACTTTTAACCCTTTCATATGAAAGTGCGTACCACAAGCGTCCACCTATCCTTAGGCTGACTTTCCGCAAGAACTAGAAAACAATTCCCCAATGCGAATACGAGCCTAGGAGTATTAAGCCAACCAAAGATGGCTGGACGCTTGTTAAGAGCTCTTTCGATATCAATATAATATAGGTACCTCAATGAGGGTCAGTCAATTTGGCGCCTTGATATAGAGTGCTGATAGTTCTGATTGGTTTTTCCGAAGTATTTCGGTTTATCTAGCATTGCGAGCATGACCACGAAGAATATATAGCGAAGTAGCGTTGCGGAAACCGGTCTTTTTATCTTGCTTTATCTCTATGGAACTTTATACCTTTCTCTTTCAAACTGTGATTTTATCTTTGCAGTGAGATTCATTCTTCGTGGTCATGTTCGCGGGGTAGTTCTTCGATTTTTTTTTGCAAGGCATAGGCTTAATCGTTGTGTCGTATCGTATCTTCATTTTAATATACATATAATTTTTTATTGACGTAATTACTTTGATGAATGGTAACCATCGATAAGTGCAGCTTGTTTATAGATTGTAAAATTCAATTTGATCTGTATGTATGTGTATTATCTGGTGGATGATTGGATATGCGTAGGTGGGTTGGGAACTATCTAATCCGATAAAAGATTATAATTTTGTTCGCATAAACATAATGTTATGTATTTATTAAAAATACCAAATAGATGTATCATCAGCTAAACGATGGAGACTTGGTCTTCAACTGGGTAGCCTGGAACTGTAAGGCAACTCGTAAAGAAAGAAAAAAAAACCGATATATCTATGGATATAAAAACGAATATCTACACTTTCACAGCCTTTATACCTTGTGGTGCGACCAGAGACATCAGTAACAGTGTCCACTTTTAGGCAGTTGCCCATATTAAACAGAACAGGTAGCAAGCCTGTTGCTGCACTTAATGGACCTGAGTTTGTCACTTCTTTAAGTTTACATAAGTATCTGTTATTTTTAGAAAAGAGTGCGGACGTGCCTTCGGACGGAAGCACGAGAAAAGAGAAGTGTTGCTTAGCTGTTTTGGCACTAATGAGGTTTGAAAGATCAACTACATGAAGGACATCAATTAGAGTTATCTAAATTACTTTGCGTGATTAAATAATATCTAAAATGAAGTTCTTTATGCTGATAATACAGTAGATAATCTACGCTGGCGGTCGGGAGTGGTGAGGTACTCGGGGTACAACATTAAGTTAAGATTTTTTTTTATATACAAAATAATAGTTTGCACTAACACTGACATCCCCTTACTAAAACTTTTGACGTCAAAGAGTATATAATATAATACTCCTCTAAATCCAAAATGTACTTTATCTACTCTTATATCCTAGTCTCTATTACAAAATCGAATTATACCTATTTCATAATGATATGTTTTATTTACACGCGTCTGTAATATTATGTCAAACTTCGATACTGTAATGTATTACAGTACCTACCGAAGTTTTTATACAAAACGATATCGTAATGTTTTATTTTTTTTAAATGCAGAAAGGGCAGAGGATTTGTCTTATACAGCCACATTAAAATCTATGAAAATTTCGACAATCGCATGTCCGAGTCACTTGACAGTTAACGCGCATGCGCAGTAGGTAGGTAACCGCGGTTTGGCGCCAATTTGTCGATTAAGAAAAATATCTTGGTTCATATTTATTTTGAAACATATATATTTGTTTTGTAATATTGCATAGGATTAGATAAAGTAGTGTATGAACGGGCACATAACTTGGAACACTCGTTCGCCTCAGTTTTTAAAATTCCACTTGGGTTTTAATTACCCCTATTATGATCCCGTATGATAAACTAACTATTATGGGATACAATTACCGTAACTACTAATGCAGGAAACAATTTTGTTTTAATTTACTATCAAATATCGATAATATTGATATATTAAAAAAATATTAGTTATTAACTGTGCCTACCTACCTCATTCCCCAACGTAGACTCTATCTGAATATCATGGCGAGTCCCTAATTGTAAGTAATTAGCACAAAACTTTCAGCTTTGAATACCAATGCAGTAAATTTATCAAATCTTCAATTAAAAAACGTGCCAATAATACTTACAGATTCCTTTCAATGTCATTAACTTCTACTCCAAACTGAATATTAATATGGTAAGGTATGCCAAGTCCGCCAGTAGATATATGCTCATCCAAGGCTTCATAAGCCGGGTAGAAGCGAGACCACATGCCTTCAATAAGGAATAATTTCTTATCTCTAGCCAACTCCACAAGATGCTTCGTCTCTTTGTAAGTCATGCCCATTGGTTTCTCGCACAAGACGCTTTTCCCATTTTCGAGCATTAATTTTGAGATTTCGTAATGATGTAAATTTATCACACTGACGAACACTATGTCTGAAAATTAGAAACATAACAATGAAACTTCCTAAACTAACTGCAAGATAACCAATTTATAACGCTTAGCGCGAGTTGACAACATTTTGTATAAAAGATTCAAATAAGAATTTTCCCTGCAACTATCTCTGTGTCTTTGCTTCATTTTGACGTCAACAAAATTGGCATTCAATATTAGTATAGATCCGATAATTGTAGAAACAATCTCATGAGGTTTATACTGAATCTGTAAGAGCCTTGCTATTTCGCGAGATAAAGTAAAAACCGCGGAAGAGACTACACAGTAGCAAAAATCTCAAGATGATAATTTATAGTGGATACAAATAAAAAACGTTGAAAGATCACGAAGGCCGCCTTCAATTGAAATAAATCTCATTTACCCTTGAAAACAAATTGAGATAAGCAAACAAGTCTGTTACGCTTCACTTAATAGCCCTGTAAACATGAAGCGCTTTTCTTGACATCATTTTACGAGGTTTCGTATCTTACAACATTTGATATGAATTTTAGGGCGTGCGTTAATAATTACGTTAGGTTTAGGGCATTAATTATAGAGTAGGCGTCAGGAGAATATAGAACGAACATTTTGGTGTTTGCAACACTTTTCATGTATTTGGACAAAGGGTATTTTTAAATTATGGCTCCACCAATGTTCATCGGTGATTTGCCAATGTCAAGTATTATAGCCTTTATAGTGGATTAATCGGTATTTAAGATAATCTCGCCGACCGTGATATGTCTTATTAGTCGTCGACTAATCACAACCATCACAGCACGGACAGGATTTAACTGGATTCCCCATCACGTCTTGGTGGGCGCGTGCGTTATTCACAAAGTGACGTGGATACTTCAATTTTCTCAATATAGAATGTAACATAGAATATGAAATTCAAACCCACAAACTTATCTGACCCGGTGGCCAAAAGTGGAACTACTAATGATACAATAAGTAAATAAGTAAAATGTTCATGTTTCTTCTACATATTGTTCTTTCTACCTAAAATGCATTACAACGTGCATATTATATACCCACTTTACATTGAAAAATCATTTTTATTGGCAAAACATGCGACAACAGCGACGCTGTCACCTGGCCAGACCAGATAAGTTTGTGGACCTATACTTTAGGGCCATTATTCATAAACGTATTTTAGCAACGTTTTTGTTAGTTTCTTTCTATTATTAGTAAATACAGGTTTGTTAGAGAATGACAAAACATATTTTAACTAAAACGCTTCTAAAATGTGTTTATGAATATGGCCATACGTTTATATCAAAGGTACAAACAAGAGGAGCATGTTTTTATTACTCATTAATTTAACTGTAGCTAGAAGGTTGGACAGATGCAGTTGTTATTCCGTAGTTTCTATTCCCAGATGGGAAATCTCATCTATTTAATGATGTACCCGTGAAAACATTTGCATCAGTCTTCAACTTTCGACTTTCCATCTATACCATAACCCAAGCTCCTTCAAACAAGACGCAAGAAACAAGAATTTTCTAAATTGTTTAGAATCAGATGTGTAAATAAAGTTTGTTATTAAAAAAACTCTCATTACCTACAGAATCATCGCGAGCTAGCGACTCGAAGTCATCATAAGCTGTGAGTACTTGATGCAGACTGGCCAACTTGTGAGCACGATCCATGTCCTTGCCGGCGACAGCGACCACTTTATGTTGTTCCGATGGTAAGGTGCCCATGGCATTCATAAAGTCATGGGCAATCATGCCAACACCGGCCACGCCCCATTTTAAGGTCGCCATCTGAATTAAATGAACACAATTTGTAAGCACCTATACACTGGAAGTGTTTCTGCTTTCTGTTGACTTAAGTTTGATTGAAAAATATTGAAGTTTCAGAGTCCAAGGTTGGTGTATACGTATTGTTGTGGTGAAAACATTTACGATATTGTCACTGTCTACTACATCAATATAGACATGAACTACACTGTCCGTTTTACTTTATCAAACCCCGACGGAAAAAAAATGTATCGGTCTATCTTGTATACGTGTATGTCTGTTATCGTAGCTCCTAAACAGATGAACCGATTTTGATTTAGTTTTTTTGTTTGAAAGGTGACTTTGATCGAGAGTGTTCTTGGCTATGTTTCAAGAAAATCTGTTCAGCCGTTTGAAGACTATCAGCTCTTTTCTAGTTGTTGTGAGCAACTTACTGGTCTGCTCGATTAGAAATTTAGTATGCTGTGACTTCAATGATATTACAACAACATGGTAACCTTGACCTGATGCTGCTGTATCATCTGGGAGAAGCTAGATAGGCTACTACTCACCAACTCGGGGGTATTTTAAATTTTCAATTTTACAATTACTTTATGGCAGTTTATCTTCAAACTTGACGTCCTAAATTGTCAATTTTATTGAAATCTAGTAGCATAATAGACAACTTATACATTCGCCGTCGCACGGAAGTAAACTAAGGATTTTAGTAGGTATTAGGATTGAAATTTAGTAACCCCCCTGATCCATCAAATTTTATATTGTGATAGTTTAATTTATTACTATTATTTTGCATTCCCTTGACAGTTACATACAATTTTACGACACACTTGGGATTAGCAAAGTCTGGAAAATCAACGGGTGTTTGGCAACGACTCCAACCGAGTACAATATTGAATAATAAAACCAGGATTTAGAGAATTATTAGCCTTTTTTATAACTTCACGGGTTGCTTCACGGGCCTTACCAGGGTAACAACCAGCCCCAGGGTACCCAGTGGAAGACGTGAAGGTTTTATATTTACACGGACCCTTTTCGCGCCGCTTTGGACCCCCTTATAACTTAATTAAATTAATTTCGTTAAAGAACTGAGAAATTTAAATTGCAAAAGAAAATGTACTTGCTTTGGATTGCAGGAAAAAATGAGTCAATGTCGATTAGAACTTTTAATTAACATAAAACATTTCTCACTACCTAGAAAATGTTTACAATGCGACATTGGCGTAGCGGTTGATCTCGTTCTTATTTTCTTAATGTCTGTTCGCATACCGGTAGATAATTATTGCAAAGGATTTTAATATTTTTCTGGGACACGCAAAGTGTTAATGGTAGTACTTCGAAACACTTTACGAACAACTCTGTCTGTGATAACATTCATTAGCATGTCAGGAAACGCCCTCAGATACCTTATTTTTACCTTTATACAGTTACGTAATTTTCTCCTATAATGTTTATGTGCTCACTTATATTTCACGTACAAGTTGTTAATCACGGTATCACTTGCGTTGTTGTGGAATAATGTCTATTTTAGCGATGTTCCTATTATTGTTGGATAATCCAGTACAGCTATATGGAAGTTCCATTTTCACGCGGGTGAAACCGTGGGCAAAAACTAAGTATGTATGAAAATAAACAACATAAAAAACGAGCATACTCATCAATATATTCCGTTGGTAACAAAATTGAATTGCAACCGTATAAACAAAATTATTTAATTGCAGCTGACCGATGACCATAATTTCGGTATCCAAAATATTAAATGATTCAACATTATTTATTGCTTTAAATGAAATATGATGACACAAGAGACTTGCTAGCGATGCCATTAAAATACCTTGCACTCACGACATTTTAAACATTACAGATAGGTAGTTTTTTATTACGAAATTATCTTAGTTCTACCCGACATCGCACCATCACGGCGTTCATGCCTCGTGGCGTAGCTAGAAACAACAATGTCCACATTTACCATGTTCCCTATACCAACATTAATCAGCAAGTCAGGACAGAAATGCCCTCCGAAACACTAGGAAATTTGTGCTAAAATATACATAAAATATCATGTAGATAATAAAAAAAATACTAATCTAATGGTTTTATTAGGAGAAAAATCTCCGCAATACGCAATCTGGAACTTTATTTTTATATTTTTGTCATACCTAGAATCTATAGTTTTGTATTAGGTAACATAGAAATACCTAGTTAACTAGTTGTTGCTCCTCTAGGCAACTACCGACTAATCTCGCTAAGTATATATAATGTCATAACTAAATAATGCGAAAATGTTATATCTACTGTATGTTCGGTTTTTACTACTAAACAAATATTTGGCACATCATACATGTGTTAATTTTTTAAGGAAATATTAGGCCCTCCGTAACAAGTGAATCACGATGAATTTATTTTTTACAAAAATAGAAAGTACACACAGGAAATGTACCGAATGTATGGCATTGACAGTGAACGATAGACTGTGATAACGAAGTGAAAACAAATTCTCGGTGAAGATTACAGAAAATGGCTAAAAAGATTTACAGATTACGTAGATACCTAAATCCTAACCTGTTTTATATCTTGAAAATTATTTTTAAAACAAAGTTACGGATTAATGAGCGTGTTTCTTATACGTTATCGTACCTACCCCCTTCGTATTCAGATGGGAAATCTGACAATATTCTAGACAATGACAACCGACGACAGAACTGGAAAATTCCCTGAGAAAATTTAGAAATTTACATGCATCACACCATGCGTACAGAGCCTGGATGAATTTTACATTTAGCTAATTATGTACCGAACCTACCTAGAAAGATAGTTTGCAAACACATTTTGTCGTTTCGTTTGTGGACAAAGATGTGGTTAATAAATCTAAACACAAAGTTCAAGTACCTATTGTTACTAAAACAAATAGACTACGGTGTGGACAAATTAAGAGCACTAAATACAAAACTACGAGTGTTTTGACATTGCTTGATATAGGGTGCCCTAGGCTAATAATGAAAATATCGTCCCCGTCTTGCTTTGCGGATTTTTTAAATGATATTATGACAATATTATCTCTAATTAAAATTACAAAATGGTGAATGCATGACCGATGGGCCCCCTAGGCTAAGTTCTGAAATAAATCTGGCATGACATTTTGCTTGATAATTTCCACGATAATAAAAAAATAAAGCAATAAAAATTACCTCAATAAACTGTAGATAGAGAGCACCTTACTTAACGAACATTAAGCAGTAAATGTTAATGTCAAGTGTTGTATATGAAATCTGATATGTTTTATAACAATAAAAAAATTACATAAGCGATCAAAATGAGTCCTACGCCAGTGTGTATAAAGTTTAAAATCGCTCGCACGCCCCTTCAGGCTTAAGATAAAACTTTGTTAGTGCGTCAGTAAGGTTGCGTTGAAAACTGAAAAATTCAAAGCCGCAGATAAAGACTGGACAAACAAAACAGTTTTCATTTTCACGTTATCTTATTCAAATGTAGATAAAGATAATATACTTTGACGAACGGATTGACGACACGAGACAACAAAAACGTCTCGAGATGTCACGTTAATGGGATGCATTGCATTGTACCTAACTTTTGAGTGATTTTTCTACGTAGGTACTAATGCGTGATAAATGCCACCGGCTTATATACAGGTTGATTTATTTTGGCGCTTAAGGAATTGGAAAATATTTTCAATAAGTACCTACAATTAAATATTCTGGCTTTAATATTAAGGTGAAGCTGCAACGAACTCAGTGAAACGCGACTTATTTTGTCCATAACTCTTTAGAAAGATTTGAGCGAAATGCACTGCGAGAAGAAAAAATTTAAGATAGAATAACATTTATTTAAACTAAAAACGTCTTGGACGTCCATTCATTCGGCTATCATTAGGTATTTATATATTATACATATTTGGTTCATTGTCATTTATCAAGGGGTCTAGATCCATTAACTGAGATTTGCTATATTTTGACAGTTATAAGATGACCTTGACCAACGGCCCTTAATATTATAAATGCTAAAGTAAATCTGTGTCAATTACGCTTTCACGGCTAAACCACTGAACCGATTTTAATGAAATTTGAAACGGAGAAAGAACTTGAAATAATTGACCTCTTTTCAGGAAATAAATTAAGTGATGAACAAAATATATTTAATGGATGATAATATAAATAATTTAAACTATCAATTATTTTTGTAATTTATGAAAGGATGGCAGAGATATCAGTCTATGAAAGTGTGAACTGAAAATTGGGGATATCCCAAAAACTTATTGTTGGATTTTGCTCAAAATAATTTTCGTCAAAAATATACATAGTGTACAGTCATAATCAAGTTTGTTTTTATGGTTTTTATGCACTAAGAAATATTCACTTAAGTAATTAAAAAAATATTTCAGAAATCTCTGTATCATTTTAAGGCTTTAACATCTGTCAATAACTTTGACGATTTGACCTCTATATTTTGTATAGAAAACGCTCGGGATTATAGGGCGACGGAGCCGGCAATTAAGAAGACCTTGACGACAATATATGCACATGTGGTATGCAGAGCCACCCCTAAAAAAGCAACAATTATTTATTTGAAGAACACCTCTGAAAATAATGTTAATCTATTTGTAATGTAATCTCATGTTTAATATGGACAAATTATTTAGATGAAAAAATATAAAGCTGTGAGAACTTTCACATGATCATATCCCACATTTAATATTCTACTAAGTAAATTATTACATTCAAATACTCAATGTAACTTCTAAATAAGTGTTAACTACCTTTTAATAAACAACATTTGTATCAATGAAGTCTTGATTGAAATAAATCACATGCTGTAGATAACAGATCACTTAAATTCCTTTACGAGTTTGCTGAATATTTCCACTGGCTATTTCTGTTTACTCTATCTATATGGTACCTCGTATACATTGTTATCTGTATTATCAGTGATGGTGTTAACAATGCTAGCAGTTAGGTCATTAACAAGTAAGATTCATGTGACCATGAGTTATTATGCACCATAAGAAATACAAAAAGTCCAGTAAAGGTACATAATGTTTTACATAATTGATGCAATTTTCAAATTAGTTGTGGCACATACACGCATATTCTATTCTAAAAATATAATATGTATAATAAGATTATTTCTTAGGGTTCAGTACCCCCAACTTATGAGTTCAATTGTCTTGTGTCTCTCCATTATAATAAACCTATGGTTAATTTTGCACTATCAACTATTTTAAATGTTCTAGGTAGGTAAATTGTCAGAGGGTGACTTGGTCTTCCGCTGGGTATCTTGGGACCAATAACAGGTTTCAGGAGCTGTAAGGCCAGACATCAGAACAGTGTCCATTTTTAGCCAATATTAAACGGAACAGGTGGCAAACCTGTTGCTGCATTACAAAAATTTAAGAGGAGCAAAATTAGGATTGTTGTTCTACTCCAGGACATTAACTACCTATTTATTTATCCTCCAAGTTTCATCCAAATTAAGGACTGCTTGAACAATAAACATAAAAGTTTGGCCTTTATAATATGTATAGTAGTATGTATATTGTGTGTAGGTAGATGTATGTAGTGTTGGAATTATCAAAATGTACCTACCTCAATTAAATAGAACTGGCCACTGGGCTGGTAACATGGAAAAATAATTATTTAGATATAGTACTTACTTGTATGTTGACACTTGAAAGTTATGATGAGGAGTTGAGCAAATTACTTCCCTAAAAGCAATAAAATAACAAATGAAAAAGTGTTGGAACTTGGAATCTAATATTATTTACCAATTCATATTTATAAAAATTATTAGTAGCCTAAAATGTTTCAAATTAAATTGATTTAACTAGGGACATACCTACGAATAATTTCTTTTAAATATATTAATTGCTATTATTTTTTATTATGTAGGTAGGTAGGTACTTCCTGCTTGAACGGAATTCTAAAAATCAAGATATTATTGTATCATTTACACATATAATTTTAAAATATCTATTTATTATGAAAGCAGAAAGTGTTTGGCAAGCAGTTTAAAAATAAACGAGCCAAACGGTGAATGTCGCTATTATTTTAAAACATTAGATGATACAAACATTACTCCCACGATCGTAAGAATAAAAGCATTTAAAAATATACTAACTTATTTGAATTACCAATTTTAAAATATAAACGAAAGAAATTTACACAACCACTACACAACAAACAAACAAAAATCCAACTGATTAGTGACCGAATGAATAAAGTCGAAATATGAATGAATTATACCAATAGTGATGTATTTTGTATAATTGAAATAAAATTATAATTTAAATAATATTTAAGCATGTATTTAGTACATTATATCGTTATTTAGGTGATAAAACGATCATAAAATTATTAAAACAACAATTCTGGGTTGTATGACTATAGAATACTTTGCCAAAACATTAAAGTAAAAATAAACATCAAATAAAACAAAACGGCTGATCCATTTCATTCGTATATTCTGTGATTCTGTCAATCAAACAAATTGTCATTCTTGTTGGTTGACTGACAGTGACATGTTTATTTTGTGCAAGTGCATGAATTTATTTAATAAATTTAATTTTGTTGTGAAGAAAACTTAAACCTCCTTCCTAAAGTTTCTACGAAACAATTGATTTCTTGATGTTATTACATTAAGGACTTGTGGACTATAATTTCTATGGCTTGAGCTTTTGTAATTGTAATAACATACCTATTGCAAAATTTGAAAATAACTCGTTATATAATAAACGAAAACAACAATAAGTGACCAAAAATTGCACTAAAATTGATAGATGTAAACAAAATATCAATAATGGCACTAATTAAAAAAGGACGGTTATGTTTTGCGGTGAGTAGAAATGTTTTTAGTAGTACCACCAATTTTAATTTGCAACGGTCTTGTGTTCGGCGTATCGGCAGCGATAGTTCTGATAAGAAGCCAGATTTCATTAGCAGCACAATGTTAGTGGAAGATGGTCCCAGTGTGCGTGAACTTCCAGTTGTGGTGAGACGTGCAACAACTCTAATGCAAGAGGAATCTACTGATGGCACTGCAGTACCAGACTCGGGCCAGTACCATCTTATACAAGCTGAGTTTAGTCAGTGCACTGATCTTAGAGAAGTATTCTCATTATTGTCCAAGTGTATTAAAATCACACCAAATATAGCTCTCGGGGCTATTGAAAGAATTTTTGAATTAGAGAAAACCACTAATTTGCCTTTAGAAGTTGATACAAGTGTAATGAATGCTCACCTAGCTAAGGGAGCTATATTGGAGAAGCTTCTAAAGGTTATAATGACCACGAGAGATACACAGACTTTATTGAATGCTTTAAATGTGCAAACTGTGATTCTAGAACCATACAAGTATACATTTTGTGATGAACTTCTACTTAGAGTTATTGATAACAAATTGAATTTGGACCAATTAACTGATTTCATAGCATTTCTAGGAGAAAATAGAAAAGATAAGAGGTATGAGGAAACTATTGACAAACTTTGGGTTGGATTTGTTGAAAAGCAGGATGATATAAATGAAAAAAATATTGTCAAGTTGTTAACAGTTGCTTGCAATTTTAGAACAAGTAAAACAACTGTTATGCTTATTTTAGAGAAAAAATTATGGTGCTTTTGGTGGAAACTAACTGTTAGAGACATGCAGGAGATCTTAAAAGTATTTAGTGTTAAAAATAATTTGTCCACACAAACTCTAGGTATTGTGGGCCGATGGTTGAACACCAATATACATAACATTGATGAGGATTATTTGTTAGATTTTATAACAAAGTTAATTAGATTTCAGTATACAGATGCTCAAATAGAAAGTGCCATTGAAAGGTATGTGAAACTAAAGACAAAAAGGATAGAATCAAAAGTGCTCATAGTTGGCATATTAAATTATTGTATGGCCTTCAAAATTCGCAACAAAAATATGTTAAACAACTGCAGTAAATATTTTGTTTTTGAAAGCAAGTCAATTTCTCATAGTTTCTTAAAATCATTTATTATACCATTTGGCTATCTATACCATAACCCAAGTACTAATGAAGAATTTTGGAGAGCAGTGGATGTAGCTTTAAATGATAAGTTTTCAAAAATTTGTTATAGTGACTTACTAGAAATTGTATTGTCAGCTTTATGTATAGGTCAAAATGAATTAAAAACAATTGATTTAATATTTAAGCCTGAATTTACAAATAAAATAGTAAATTCAGATAATAAAAAATTGAAACACAAGTTAAATCTTATTGCTAGTATTCTATCTCTTGAAAATAAGTTACATGATAGTCAGATCTGTATCAATAAGGAGATACCCGCTCCAATAAAACAGGATATAAGAATTAAGAAAGTTAAAGATGAAATAGTAGAAAGTATAAGAACTGTTGTTAAAGACCAGTATACAGTTTCAAACTCAGTTTCAGTACCCAAACTTTGTGAAGATGAACTGTATCTTATTGATTTTCTAGTTCATCCAGAAAGTTTAGATATTACTAGTCCTGATTGGATAACTAAATATGAAAAGAATAAACTTATAGCAATTTTAGTACATCTTCCTGAACATTACTGCTATAACAGCAATCAACTGATTGGCCCACAGATGTTGAGGAAAAAACATTTAAGGTTGTTAGGAGTAAGAGTTGTTAGTTTAAGTTATGCACTTGTATGTAAACTGCAAAGAAATAAAGAATATTTCAATGAGCACATTAAAAATTGTATTGATAATGCTGAAGTATTTTTATGACACCTACTGTAACCTACTTCAGGTTCAGGAGAGGGGATAACAAAAACACAAGCTTATCATTAGTTTTATTTTATTACACTTGTTATAACATTTATTATAACTTTTCTTAAATTACTCACAGACTAATTTTCTAAATTATTTGTTTAATTTTTAATAATTTCTTAAACAACTTTTACTTTTGCAAATAATGCTAATGATTTCAATTCAGATGCTAAACTATTAATGAGGGAGAATGACTATTAAATATAACTTGTTATTGAAATTTAGGGATTCAAATAGTTAGGGATAAAGTGCAATTTTATATAGTAATATAGTAGGGGTAGGATTGTAGAGTTAGTAATTAGAGATGCATGTTATGATATTGATTGATTATATAATAATCAAACATGAACCTTATGTGGCCATAAAGATGTATCACAGCAACTCTAGCTTGGCATATCAATTTATAAAAGAGTGTAATGCTGAGAGTCACAGCCTAAGCTAATTTACATATTAATAATGAAACTTTCACAATACTCCACAGATATTTTGTTATTTAGTGAATTAAATAAATCTACTTACTATATGACTGAGAGAACAAACATCACTTCAAATCTAAATCTGTAATCACTATGTGCATTTGTTCAAATTACATCTATTTAATGTGATCATTCTACCTAACACACATGATAATATTTAAAATAGTTTTATGATTATTTAGAATGAAGACACAGAATCTTTAGTTTCAACCACAGCTTGTATCATTTCAGAATGATCTTTAAATTCAATGTATGATGTTCTTTGGCACATTATTACAAATAGATTTTTAATTAAATTCTCAATAAAATAACGAAAGAAATATCCAGTAGCCATGAAATGTAAATATTTTAAAGGACTTAATTGTGCCAAATAATAAATATTGATATTGTTTTATACTTAATTCCATTAAGTAAGTGCCACTGTTTTCATGACATAAATTTTGATATAGCCAATGTTTTGTTAATGAGTCTAACTCATTTGTCAGGTACCTTACAATATGTAAAATCAGTAATATATATTATATATAATTATGTTATTGTATTCGTAAATTATTCTTTGCATATAATCACATTAGAAGAAAATCAATTATTTATTATATTGAGTAATTTAGGACGAAATATTTGTGTTTACAACAGCTACATATTATAATATATATATATTTATTATTTTATATAATTATAACATATAAGTAAGTATATTTATCTTTTATCTTTAACCTGTGAGTTATTGATCACATCAATAGTTTTTTTATGTAAATTTTAAGTAAGAAAAGATACCCGACAACTAGGTATAGCCCTGACGGTGTCGCGATTATTTTTTAAATATTTCCGATGATAGCAGGTAGCTGTTCAAATATTAATAAATAAAACGCCCAAATAAACCTCGCTCATATAAAGTATGTTATGTGACGCCGCCAGAGACCAAGTTAGTTGCCGTTACTGTAAGTAGTGACGTACTTATACTTCATTAAAAACTTGTGCAGAACTGTGATTACTTTGATTTAAAAACTCCTCATTCATTTTCCATTAGAAATATTCGCAGGTCTGAACTACAATTCTTCAAATTTGAAGAGTGTTTGAGATGAATACACATAATTATATGTTCATATGACGAAAATGACACATCTATAAATATGTCAATAATTACTATCCATTATTCGAAAGATGATATCATGCACTAAAGATTGCTTATTCTTCTAAAAATCTTCAAAATCTATATTATGAAATATTTGAACATGAAATTTTTATTAGTTGAAGTAAGTACTTATTATCTATAATCTTTACAACATCAAAATCTATTTGGCAGTTACCTAACTCACAATACATTAGATGTACTTAGTAGAAATATTATGGTGTCATGGAACATAAATTGACAATATTTAGCAATTTTGAGGTTGAAATTAATGTTTTTGTATTACTTGTTACCAGATTTGGTTGCCATCACAAAGCTTCGTAGCCGTTGGTTGTAGATCATTTAACATAGTTCTAACAACATCATATAAACATTTCTAGCTTACAGCATTCCGATACAATTCTTCCAAAACCACAATCGATCACAGCTAATTATGAAAAAACGCAAAGATGCGTAACTACAAAGACGTTTTCCTCAATCTACTCACCATAAAACCCTTCATAAGAAAATGTCAATATACTTAACTATTTAGGTAATAATATAAAGGATATTGATTAGGTAGGTCAAGTCGGCGTAAAGTAAATTTTGGAGCGACAAGTTCCTATCACCTACACAGGACTAAGCTATAGTTAAGTATAATAGAACACTTATACTATCTAAATACATAAGAAGACTAGCCTGAATGGCATCTACATTATGTAGGGATTGTTTGGAATTAATCAGTGAATAAGACGGGGAGTAATTTGAAAATGTTACAAACTTTAGGAAATCGTAGTCGTAAATAGATTTGTGACTTTCAGTCCCACGATAAGTTTTAAGTTGAGCAGATTTACAAATCTTAGAAAAACAGAAGTATAATATATATACAAAATATTTTAAGTATATAGATTAAGTAATAATTTTTATATATTTTCTTTAATAAAAGTATATTTCTATAAACTATCTACGAAATTCTCTTAGATAGATCAACATTAGTATAAGTAATAAACGTAAGGAAATAGCTCACTAATCAATAATCATATAATGGCGTTCTATTCAGAAGTTCACAGCGGAAATAATATGGCATTACGCGTACGTATTGTTGTTAGCATAGAACATAAGTTGAACTTTAAACTAAATTGTATAGATAAACTTAAAACTAAAATTCCATTAACACCAAGTTAAGGCTCGTCGTATTATATATATATACCTAATATTTCATACACACAAGTATGTACCTAACAGCTTAATAAAATACACATTAAACAAAATGTCGATAGCAATACAACAAAAAATGTAAAACTAATTACATACCTACAATTTGTAAACAAATACCTAGACTTAGATTAAAACATTTGTAAGAAAAACACGTGTAGATAAAAGAGACGCTCGCTCGACAGTCTTTTGAAAACAATTATGCAAAAAACGATTACACGCACGAACGTCCTCAAAATAGAAAAACTACAAAATAGAAAAAACTATTACAATAGAATCACAAATACTTCAACAGCGAGCACACAGGCACTGGGCCGTTTTCACTAATAGTTCAGTAGAGGTAATTCTAATAAAATTAGTATTGCCATTATTTTTGAGAGAGTTACGCAAATTCACGAGTAAATAGTGATGACCTCTCGGCCGCCACCGCGCACCATCAGCACCTTCTCCAGACCCTCTGTCAGCACTTCCAGGAACTCCATGTCTGAAATTTATAAACAATGCCTCAAACAATTTTTATGGTAGGTACTCATTTTCCCTAATATCTTATCCCATCTTCACCTTTTTGCATTCATGGCTTCCCAATTCACGTAAAATCAGTCTGAAGCGTAAACTGTACGCTTCTGAGAGGCTGTCATGTTATATCGAAAAAAATTAAATAGAAACTGAAAATCTGATTTTACGTTCAAGAATACTCATTCTCGTTTTACCCTACCTACTAAGGCTATTACTATTACTAATTATAAAGGTCACCACACCACCCATTGGTACAATCACCGGCGCGCCGCCGTACGGTCCACCGAAATTGACCACAGATTCGTCCAATTCCTATAACAAATGGCCCGCCTAGATCTTATGGCGGCCGGAATGGGAAATTTTCGGTGCGATGCCGGACCGATGTGTGGCCTACTGTAGGCTCCGCTGTCCGTCCGTCTGTCACCAGGCTGTATCTCATGAACCGTGGTAGTTAGACAGTTGAAATTATCACAGATGATGTATTTCTGTTGCCGCTATAACAAAAAATACTAAAAAAAACAGAATAAAATAAATATTTAAGGGGGCTCCCATACAACCAACGTGATTTTTTTGCTCGTTTTTACTTGATATTGATAACGGCAACAGGTAGACGCTTGAAATATTTACAGAATATTTAGTTATATATTCACTTTAAAAATAAATAACTAAATTAAAATAAACATACAACAAACTTTTTATAGATATGGTACGGAACCCTTCGTGCGCGAGCCCGACTTGCACTTAGCCGGTTTTTTTTTCATTTTATATAGGTATATTGTAAATCTCGTGGTCTGACTGTCCAGCTACTTGGAAGCTACTGCCTAGCCTATCTTAAAATAAGAGGCCTTTCGAACTCAAAACATTTTAACTGAACCCGTACTTTACTTCATCTAGGTGTTCCACGATTACTTTTCTATACCTGCCTGGCCACACTCGTTAGGTTGCCTCAAAAAGTCACCCATTGATACCCCGGTAAAAAAAAAGTCAAATATAGATGGTGTTCCAAAAAACAAATCCCGGAGTTTGTAAATTTGGCATGGCTATTCGTTGGTACCCACTACACTACCCACACCTTTTAATATGATGTAGGTACTGTCAGTCATATAACATTTCAAAACTCCAGGATTTATTTCACCACTCTGAGGACGTGAGCCGCAAAACACCCGTCAAGATATAAAAATGATGTAATCTTACAGTTGGATTCTCGTTCGATTTTGGTGTCGCGCGGCGGTCCGGGCAGGTTGAGGATCACCAGTTGTGCGTCGTGTGACCGGGACACAATCACCTCGTTTAGCTTCACTGCGGTGTGCATGCGCCGCACAGTTCCCTCGTCACTGGAAATTAGGTACGTACATTAAAATATCGCTACAGATTCAACGCTAAAAATCCAT
This sequence comes from Nemapogon koenigi, assembly GCA_963924495.1. Taxonomy (NCBI): domain Eukaryota; kingdom Metazoa; phylum Arthropoda; class Insecta; order Lepidoptera; family Tineidae; genus Nemapogon; species Nemapogon koenigi. The sequence goes on along the minus strand of OZ004630.1, from coordinate 3,760,036 downwards.
GAAAATTCCCTGCGGACCATTTTATACATACAAAGAGCGTTCCAATTTAGATAGGTAATAAATGGATCCTTTATAACAATGAAATGATTTCCCAAATAGGCCCAGTTATAGTTTTCAAATCTACTTCTTACAAACAAACTGACACCATTTATTTATAATATTAGCATAGACTTAGATAGTACTTACGGTGTATAGTTATTGAGATTGGCTTTAACATTGGTAGCATCGCCGTTCCGCGCCTCTTGGTTGGGTGGTTGCTGCGGACCGTCGACCGGCGGAGGAGAAGCCGCGTCGTCACACTGTGATGTTTCATCCGGAGAATCCCACATTGAATCAATTATGTGCAACAAACTACTTCGGAAGTCGTCCTGTTCTTTCCAATTTTTCAATCATCCGGTCCATAATTTTTCACCGGGTTTATATTTTATTCCATTGCACCGAGCGTTGCACATGACGGATTCAAGGCGATAAAACACGGGATGTCATATATTACTTCATTTGAACAACAGTGAAACACTACTGACATAAAACATTCAAACCTTAAACTAAGGTGAGAAGTTGAACAAAACGTGAAGCGAACTAAAAGTGACAAACTCAACAGATATGAACGTTACAGCAAACATATGATACCACCGTGTAATTTCGCTAAGACTAGGGATCTTATCAATAATAACAAATGTGTAAAACAAGCAATTAAAAACAAATTCCACTTTGATGAATGCAATCAATTAATCCCGGATTATCTTGTAAACAGGGAAATAAACATTAACACACTATCGGACATTCATTCTGCATCACAACTTTATGCAAGTGAAAAAATAACTGAGTAATAAAAAGCAAAACCATACACTCAAGTTCTTTCAACGTTAACTATTGTGATACACATTGATATTAATATACCTACTTCACTATCACAAATCTCAAACTGACTGACAGTACGAAACAATTGCTGTTAAACACGATTGAAGTACAAATTATGGCATAAAAGTATTTTTTTAGAGAACAATTTTTCCGTTTGACGTTATTTAAAATATATTTACAATCTATAGAGGGTAGACATAATCTATGTTTATCAGCAATTATGACATGTCCTTTCTTTACTTTAGCGCAGAACTCTATATGAAAACTTATTATCACCTTATCATCATTTTCTTTTTCATCACTTTCGGAGAGGGGCGGGGAGGGGACTTCATCGCGATGATTGGCTGCAGGACTGCCATCAACAGTTCCGTTAGGTTCAGCGAAACGCACTTTACTTGTTGTTTTGGTTTCCGCATGATGTTGATCAACAATAGATTGTACCTAGTTTAAACATTTAATATTAGTATAATGCCCGGCAATTAAGTAAAACCAAACCCACAGACCACATCCCATCGGGCGGCATTCACGTTCCCCTTATACCTCACCTCAATGATACCCAAAAATCGGCTATGTTATTATTGTCATTCTTACGTATCATTAGTCGTATTAAAATATCTAGTTTATTTCTTATCTCAGAATTAATGTTTTTTAATTTAATAGTGCTTTATGCCTTAGGAGTGTCAAGAATTCAGCAAAAGCGTTGATATAAGTACATACATTATGTTTTCAAACCGCTCTAATGAAGTATGAAACAATGATATTAATGTTGAAGAGATAAGAAGGCATTATATTAGTAAGTTATAAGTGTATAGTGCAGCGAGCAGCGACATAGTTAAATTAAATAATAAAGGAAATAACGAACATCGAATACATTTAAAGCTAACATCAAATAGTAAACATTTAACATTGGAATTATATATAGGGTTTTAAAAACATCAATTATAGGATATGTATAATTAATAACGTGCTGAAATAGAGTAAAAGCTAAGATAAGAAGTATGTAATGGATTTTTCAGTCTGTGGCCGAACTACATGCTATGGGAAAATGATAGCGACATTTAAATTATTGTATATGATGAAAGAAAAAAATTAAATGATTTAACACGTTGAGATGATAGTGAATAAAATTAGCTAAATTTCACTGTAGGGGTTCTACGTAGTTTACCAGAGGCAATTTCTCCTCAGCATTTTCATGATAATCCACCAAATTTTGCATCTGTATCGGCAGCGAGCGATAGACAATAATAAAGTGTTAATATTACAAATACACTCACAGTGAAGAAGACATATATATATAGGAAGCCACATTTATATACCTATAGAGATAATTGAAGTATATATTAATATATCTAGAAGTAGAAATAGTCTTATTTTTTATATTATGTTTAGTTTACCTACATATTTCAATAGTGCTAAAATTAAAATAGATAAAGACAATCTCACCATTCCGAGGGTCTCTTTTCTGTTCAATCTGAGGTCTCTTAACATTTGGTTGCGTTGTTCCATCATAAGTGTCCTCTCATAGGTGTAGGCGGAGATATCACTGTCAGTCTGCAAAAGGAATCGAGATGAACATTTCATAGGAAATGTCAGACATCCGCCGCATCGATTGGATTTCTTAAAATGAAAGTGTTGGTAAAAGTTTTCTGCCTTATTGTCATTGATTGGCTGATGTAATTTTTAAAAAATACATAATTGTAGACACTACTGTATAAAGTAGATTTACCATTTCGACAACTTCAACTTCAGCTTCAATACGGAGTTGATATAAGAACATCTTGAGGTCTTTCTTCATCTGAATTGAGTTGTCCTCCATTTGGGCGACGGTAAAGATTCGCATCTTGCAGTTTTTCCAGGTGCGGTGCTGGCGCAGCAGGAATGGCAGCAACATCAACATGCCACCATCATGAACTATCCACCATACGTCGATATTACCTGCAACCTTGAATTTAAACAGGAATACTTAATTTTTTTTGTGTTACTTTCACACGGACCGAATCGAGAGCAAAGAATGATGCTACAAGGTAATACTCGTATTATTTATGTAAAATATATTACCTTCTCAGTAGAATCCGGGTAGAAGTTAATGCCCTTAGGGACGAGCATTGCCATACGGGCCGCTGTAACCGCGCGCACAGTGTGTAAGAACGCGTGCCATGTCCTTTCTTCTTCGGATTGTCGCCAACCATACGGCCAACCTACGACTACGGTGTTCGGTTTCAATCCGCCAAGCCCAGTTGTTTGGACACTAAAATTTAAATAAAAAAAGTTAAATAATAAACGAAGTAAGTAACAACATATTGCATTTATGTACCCAGGAAGTATGAGACTAATCACTTTTTAGTAAATATTTAGGTTTCCCTAATTACACTTACTAGTGGCTAAGTCCATCAGCAATATTGTGTGAGACAAGGACGTCTGAGAATCCTTTTACTTTCTCTTCCTCCATACACTTGCGCAGATTTTGTTTGGCGGTTGATGCTTCGCCAGCTAGTCTGGGATACTCGCCTCCCAGAACAGATACACACACGGTCAGTCCTTTTCCTGGAATATCAAATAACATCATATTATAATTGATTGATGACTTCTACATAGATCCATCTGTAATCACTAGATAGGTTAACACCTACCATAATATAACATTTTGCGTAAAATATTACATACCAGCTTTAAGTTGACTAGCGAAAGCCAGCATTTTGCGATATTTCGGTGTAAGTTCGTCGCTTAATTTGGCGAGAACCAATACTTGTGGTCGCCAGTTTTTGGTATGCGGAGGGCCTTCTTCAAGACGTAGAAGCGAATAGCGTGCCGCTGACAAAGCGAGACCACGTAAACCATCTCCCCATTCCTTTTCAGCACTAAAATTGGAAATGTCAATCAGTTAAATGCAGGTATATTTTACAAAATATTTTTGATGAACAGACAAACATAATAATGTTTCATACCCTCGATATTCAATATACTTGTAGATAAGGCCGGCCATTCCCATAGCGATAAGTGCATAAAACCACGACGTCATGAACATGATAGAGATACACAGGGTCAATCCAGCAAGCGACAGTGACCTAAAATAGTAAAAACAAAGAACGTCGGATAAGTTTTAAAGAAACGAACAATATCATAGTCATAATAAAATTAATTGATTTAAAAAAATACCAGTGGTAGTAACGGAACCGAGGACGCCAGTTCGGAGTTTTCAATAACGTTTGAAGTGCACAAGCCAAGTTTACGAAGCCGTAGCACATGAGGAAGAACATAGACAGCAGTGGTGCAAGTATATCCACGTTACCGAGCAGAATTCCGCATTGGCAGATCACCATTGTCAACAAGAGAGCGCTGAAAAATGTAACATGCCATATGTATTGAATGAAGATTCAAAATTAAATCAAAACTACCACTTGGGAAACAAAAAAGTTTTTATTACCGTGTAGGTTCTCCTCTACTGGAAGATACAGCAAAAGGTGCGAGAAATGGTATAATTTCATCTTTAGCAATAGCTTGCAACAGACGAGGAGCTCCAGTTAGAGATTGAAGGCCAGCTCCCAATGTAGAAAGGAACGAGCCAACCAAGATCACCCATTGATTAGGCCAGGCCATATTTGCTACGACTAGTTTACCGCCAATAGATTGTCCGAACCTGAAAATTAAATAATTAGTAAACTAGTTGGTCAAGAAACAGTAATTCACGTAATTGAAATTTTAGTGAAAAATACAAAAAATAATGCAAGACGTTTTCAAAGCATTTGCTAAATTTGGAAACACCAAAAACGATGGAACACAAATTTCTTTATCTAATAGCGATAAATGGATGAAGCAGGCTGAAGTTATTGATGGAAAGAAAATAACTACAACTGATACAGCGATATGTTTCAACAAATTTAAGTCCAAAACCTTAAGTTATGATCAATATGTTTCGTATGTAGAAGCTCTTGCAAAAGAGAAAAACATGAACCCAGAAGATATTAAAAGCAAGATGGTAAAGTGTGCTGTGCCTGGAACAGCGGGGACTACTCAAGCAGCGAAAGCTGATGTCGTGAACAGAATGACGGATACTTCAAAATACACAGGTGCACATAAACAGAGATTTGACGAGAGTGGTCAAGGTCGCGGAAGGGAAGGAAGGGATGATCTCCATGATAACACTGGATATGTACAAGGATATAAAGAAAAGGACACTTACGGCGCAAAGAAGAAATAGTTACTCACTTATCTCTCAGCAGAAGATTATCAACAGTTCCTCCAAACAGCAAAACACATGACAAATACACGATCGACGTAGTTATAATAGCACCTATAGTACCAATTGGAATACTCTTCTGGGCATCAGCTAAATCTCCTGAGCGGTTTGATCCAGCCATTATACCTAAAATGTATGTGCGATTAGTTAAAAGTTAACAAAGATCATAATATAAAAGTTTGTTGTTTTAGTTAATCGTAATTACCAGTTACAGATGGGAAGAAAATTCCGATGAGAATGGTGAATGACGTTGAAAGATCGGCGTATACTTGGTTGTATGTTGGTCTCTCCATTTGTTCGATATCCTCGGGCTCCTTTCCATAAGCGATGTATTGACCTTCTTGTAGAAACGAGTCATGCACGTTGTTAAAGAATTCACCACTTGCTAAGCCCTAAAACAAAAACACAAACATCAGATAAAGCTAATGAAAACCATATAATACGTAAGCTTGAATAGCATTAATACTTCAGTACCTAGTGTACCCTACGTACTTGATTTATCGTGCAACAACTTCATTGTTTTCTTAAATCCATTTTAGCTGTTTTCTTTATCTGATGGATTGTTTGATATAGTTGCAAAAAAACACGCTATATATATTAAAATATCGCATATAACCAGAGTGGTACCATGGACAACGAATTATAATAATAGGGAACAAAAATTAAAAAAGATACCTGGATTCCTTGAACGATGCTGATGTTGTGCTGCAGGTAATATGGGTCGCAAGTGTTGTTGGTTCCGCAGAAAATGTTGTGAAGAGGACCACCGATCACTTTAGAGCAGTTGTTAATATTGATGTCCTTCAATAAACGCTTTCCCAAAATGCACATCCTGCAGAATTGTGTGTAAAAAGTGTCAAAAATTTACGTAATTATACAAATGTCTTTAAAGTAAGACCCAACCCAATAAATAAATCTGAGAAAGAGTATCCAGCATTTAACAAACTATGGAGAATATTGATTAGGTTCTACTATACACTATATAATTTTTGCTGATTGAATGGAAGTACTTGAACGTATTCTATATGAAATGGTATGATATACTTTTCCAAAATATATTCCAATCAACGGTCTAATTGTAAATATTTATTTGATGTTCCATAATAATGAGTATGACTAAATAAATAAGTCTACTAATAATATAATAATAAAATAAATGAGAAACTAGATGCCATTGAGCAGGATGACAGTATAGATGAAATGTGGAAGAAGATTAAGCATGGAATTGTCAAAGCAGCACAAACTACTTGTGGAGTTGTGAAGGTTGGTGGTATGAGAGGGGATCCGTGGTGGAATAATGAAGTAAGGGTGGCTGTACAAATGAAGAAGAATGCATATTTAGATATTTTGGCAGTAACGGGAAAGAATACAGAACTTGAAGAGAGAATGAAGAATAAATATAGAGAATGCAAGAAGAGAGTAAAAGAGATAATTAAAGAAAGTAAGATGAAAGAAAAGATGAATGAAGAGAAGAAGTTCTCAAGATTTTTCCAAGAGAACGTCAAAATTTTTTGGAATTTAGTGAGAAAATCTCGAGGAGTATTGAGGACTTCTAATGTACAAATGATTAAAGCAGAGGATGGACGGTTAATGACATTGAATGGAGAAGTATTAGAAAGAATGAAAGAGTTTTATGAAAGATTATATGGAAACTCTGATGGACAACAAACACATCCTTCGGATGCTGATAGTGAGGACTATGAGGACTCGGAAATTATCGATGACATTATCACGGAGGATGATGTTGTGTCAGCCATCAGAAGATTGAAGAACGGAAAAGCGGCAGGGAAAGACAGGATTTCCTCCGAGATGATAAAACATGGAGGAGCGATAATATGTAACACACTGTGTGCTCTCTTCAATAAATGCTGGAGCGACGGACGAGTACCAGGAGACTGGTGTCAAGCCATAATAGTTCCAGTGTTTAAAGGAAAGGGTTCACAGCTTGATTGCAATAATTATCGCGCCATCAGCCTTATCAGCTTGGTTGGAAAAATGTATGGAAGAATAATAATTGAAAAGGTGCAAAAGGTGACAGAAAATAAGATGTGGGATGCTCAAGCGGGATTTATGAAAGGTAAGAGTTGTGTTGACCAAATTTTTACCTTAAGAAACATTGTTGAAAAACATTTGGCAAAAAATCAAAAAGTTTACAGTGTTTTCATTGATCTAGAAAAAGCATATGACAACCTATGCAGAACGGAATTATGGTCAACACTAGCGAGATACGGAGTGAATAAAAAACTCATAAGGGCAGTACAATCATTATATGATGGCTGTACTGCCGTTGTTAGAGTGGGTGGACAGTGCTCAACCCCGTTTAATATACATTGTGGTGTTAAACAGGGCTGTGTAATGTCACCTTGTCTATTCAATCTGTATTTCGATAGTTGTTTGACCAAATTACAACAATGTTCCTTAGGGATAGAAATGGGTCCTACTAGACTTTGCTGTCTTTTATATGCCGATGATGCGGTATTAATTGCATCTTCGGAGCAAGAGCTGCAAAACCTAGTTGCAATTTTGAATGAGGAATGTGAGAAGAAATTCATGAAAATTAATATTTCGAAATCAAAAGTATTAGTATTTGAAAAGGAAGATGAAAGGACGGAGTGTAAGATTTGTGTGAAAGGATGTAAGTTAGAGCAAGTGAATGAATTTGTTTATTTAGGTAGTATGATTACAAGAAGTGGAAAGATAGACAAAGAAATTGAAAGGAGAGTGAAAGCGGGAAGCAAGGTATTTGGTGGACTAAACAATGTATGCAGAAATACACAACTTACAACTAAAAGTAAAATGAACATACATAATGCTGTTTTAGTTCCATCACTTACTTATGGAAGCGAGACTTGGGTATGGAATAAGAGGCATGAAAGTAAAATAAATGCAGTGGAAATGCGGTCTTTACGTAGAATGTGTGATATAAAGCGTATTGACCGTATCCGGAACGATGTCATTAGAGAAGAATGCGGAGTAAAAGATGATGTTGTGACAAAAATGAAGAAAAGTAGTTTACGCTGGTTTGGACACGTTGAAAGAATGAAGGATGATAGATTGACTAAAAAGGTTTATATGGCTGAAGTGAAAGGAAATGCTAGCAGAGGACGACCTAGATGTACTTTTATTGAACATATAAAAAATATGTTGATCGAAGGAAATATTAAAAGTACACACAATCGCCGAGCATGTATGAAAGGTAAGATGAATATAAAAGAAGCAAAAGAGATATGTCAGGATCGTAACAAATGGCATTCGATTGTCTCTGCCTACCCCTCTTGGGATGAAAGGCGTGATGATAGATAGATAGATAGATAGATAGATAGATAGATAGAAATAAGTCTGATTCTACGAATTATTTAAATTAATTCCCCGTCGGTAAAAAAATGCATGTTGATAAAGTACGAAATATATTTATTTTTGTCCAAACATATAAACGCGAGTAAGTAGGTACGTCCTATGAGTGAATTTGAACATAAACTGCCAATATACCACGGTTAAATTAAGGAATCGATGAATACTCACTGTAGTTTTTCATTTCCGTTAAAGTTGACGAAGATACCGACGTAGACAGCTGTGATGGACATAATGACGCAGGCCAATGCAACGGTAGCGAATTTGTTTACGAATTTGACTCCAACAAAGACCACCATGCCCATTATTAGAAGCAAACCAGTACCATACACTCGGAAGTTGTTGTACATGGCCTCGGGGTCTTTTGTGAAGTCTCCGAATATCGATATCCATGGCGCCATGTATGTCTAAAAAATAAATTATTCTTTATTCATTATATCCTGTAAGTATATCTTTTTATTATTCTCTGGGGTTGCGTACTTTTAAACGTATGAAGGAAGAGGTATATTGGAATCGAGATTCGCAGATAAGATTAATGTCCTGAACTTACTTAGCTCGTCATATCCATCTTTAATACTGTTTCAAACTGACCCAGTTTGCATATCTTAAGGGTTCAAGCGACGATTTAAAAATCAGCCTCATTTCATAAATTTTATTGAATAGGTAATTTTGTAAGGTTATAGGTTAACAAACGTCCTCAAACGTTCTTAGAGCTTATGATTAAAAGTCAAAGCACGAGCGACTTTAACAATTACCCTCATCTTGCGCGGGAAGTAACAACTGTCGACGTTACAATATGTATTCAGTACACGATTCTCGACTGAATCCATGGACTTTCACAGAAAATAGCAATAATTGAATTGAGATTCTCTGATGAAAACGCCTCTCCATTTATCGCCCACCGTTCTTGTTTATTTTCGTTCACACTGTAATTCTTTAACGGGCTTTTCTTTGTTTGTGCAAATAATTCTAATTTTAGGTAATTTTGGTGGAAGAATGAAAATAAATAAGCTTTGTAAATATTTCAAAAGGTTTTTTTTTCACCTGGGAGTTGAGATTATTTGGTTTCGTTTTAGCTACCGAAGCTAAATTATTTACACAACGTGTTATGGCCCATTGATTATTTTAACAAATCAGACGGTTTTGGGTTTGATGTCGAGTGAAATATTTGTATTAAACTAAATCAGATATTTTAGTAATTTCGTTACATCTCAACTTACCGGCTTCACTTCAAAAAGCTTTGTATTTTTGTGTTTGAGGCTACCTAACGAATGGCTAATAGATTAGTAATTAAATCATAACGAAACTTACCAAAACGATCTCGACTGCTCCCACGATGTACATAGCAGCTGCGAGAGTGGTACCAGTATAGAACAGCATCCCGACCGCTCCCCCACATTCCGGTCCGAGTGCGCGGCCAATCATGAAGTAAGACCCGCCTGCTGGTACCACGCCGTTTGTCGCAATCGCAGACATCGATATCGCCGTTAACATAGTCTGCGGCAAAATTATTCATGATTATGCTAAATTGTTCTCAAAATGTTTTGCCCCGTTGACCACTTGCCGAATTTTAAGATTTCCTGCCTATTATTGATTCTTAAATCTACCAGAGCGTCAACTCTTTCAGTCTCAAATTTTTCTCTAACTAAGATGGGTACATTTGAAGTAAATTTTTTGGGCTTTTTGTTATATTGGGTTTTCCAGTATTTAAGAAACTTTTCACACTTATTTTTACCCGGCTGGGTAAGTTTTTAGTAATCTTATTACCTCTCGTAACTCCTAAACTACCCATCCATAAAATCTAGTTATTTAAAAAAAATCTTTACGTCTTTTAAAAAATCCAATAAATAAAGATCTTACCGTGCAGCAACAAATAAGTACGATGAGGAACCCGCACACAACTCCAGCAGTACCGACAACCCAAGTAAGACGGATGAAGAGGATCACACCAAATATATTCTGGATACAGGGCAGGTAGACTCCGATCAATGTTCCCATTCTAGCTGGAGGCGCTGGTTTAGCTTCATCAGGATCTCCGGTGTCGGCCGTTGGGATGGTGTTAGAGTAGTTAGCAAGGGAGCCCAAGAAAGTAGCAACACGGGGTCGGTCTTCGAGTTCCTCCTGTGAAAGAAAATACTAGTATGTAGTGATTTCGTTTTAAGTGTTTGTATGCTAAAGTGTATGGAAAATGTGCAGAGCCGTGCCCTCCCTGTTTCCTATGGAGTGCCCCAAGGCAGCATCCTAGGTCCCACTCTCTTTCTTATTTATGTCAATGATTTGTGTAACTTGGAATTTAATGGTAAACTTTTGGCATATGCAGATGATACTGCTCTTCTCTTTTGTGGGGATAGTTGGGAAGATGTATACAACTCTGCCCAGACGGGGTTTAATAAGGTGACCGATTGGCTGCACAGCAATATTCTTACTCTTAACACAGAAAAAATCAAGTATATGAACTTTTCTTTGCGCGCTCCTAAAATTTCATCATCTACTAATATTGTAGCTCATTCATGTACTGTCCCACTTAAATCTTGTTGCAACTGTCCCTCTATACACAGAGCATGTTCTGTTAAGTACTTGGGCGTGGTCTTGGATGAGAGACTCAATTTCAAGGAGCACATAAGACTTTTAACTTGTAGGGTCCGTAAGATTATCTTTGTCTTTAAAACCCTCAGACATGTGGCGGACACAAATATAATTAAAACCGTATATTTTGCACTGTGCCAGTCACTGCTTACGTACTGCATCACAGTGTGGGGTGGTGCTGCAAAAACGCATCTGCTTCCACTGGAGAGAGCTCAAAGGGCAGTTCTCAAGGTTGGGGCATCTCTTCCTTTCCGATTTTACACTTTAGAACTGTCCAACAGGTATAAAGCATTAACTGTGCGCCAGCTCTTTATATTGAACACCATACTTAAGAAGCACTCCCAACTAGTGTATAATCCCACAACTAACTTGTTTAGAAGAACTCCTTTACTAGTGTCCCCATCTATGAGGTTCAGTACAGCACTTGCTCAGCGTCAGTTCTGCTTTCTTGGTTTTCATTTATATAACTTAGCTAATAAAGACATTAACATATATAATTTAAATTCGCATAACTGTAGACGTTTGGTGGTGGAGTGGCTGCAGAACAGAACATATTATGAGACAGAGTCACTAATCAGTGTAGTATAGTAACATAGTATTTGTATAACACCTTATAGCAGAATTTTAAAATATTTTTACTGATTTCTCATTTCTTTTGTAAGTCTATCCATATGTACCTAGTTCTTGTAATAATTAACTTATATGTATGACTCAAAATTGCAGACCGGAGAGGGAGCCTGGTGGCCTGGGATACAGGCTTTTTGTCCTACTACAGGCACCAGCTCTCACCTAGTAAATACTTTTAAGTGTCTGTATATAAGTGTAATTTATGTGAGAGAAATAAAAAAAAAAAAAAATTTTTTTTTTTATTTTAAAGGACTCCATCAATATGCAAAATTAACCAATATGACGTGGAATCGAATCCTAACTAACATTATTAATGCGAAAATATTATGTTGATTGTTGTTGCTAGTATAGGTATATTATAAACAAACTCCCCCACCGTGTCTCTAAAACTGCTGAAGGGATTGTGTTCCGGTTTTAACGATTTTATAGATTATATTTTACGTTACTTTTTAGTAAATTGTGATACAAGTGTGCTAAAGCTGAGTATATTGTAATAACCAATGCACACGCGTTTTATACGACGTTTTTCAGCACACTTGCGAGGAAAAAAACAAACTTCATGTGGTTTTAACATTTAATTATTAAAACAATTAATCAAATGTTTTGTTTTTTCCCGCGTCGCGCTAGATAAAGCATGGGTAACTTTGCCAAACAGCCAACAAAGTCGTGGTTACAAAATAAAACTGTAAAAAACCGTATTATGCGGTTAAATTAAGAATGCTTATTGGACACGCATACAATTTGCAATCTTGTACGAATTTAACTTCATTGGGTTTTATTATAACTCTTGTGCTGTAATGTAAAGTAAAAAGCACGCGTGTTTTATATATGGGATTATGGGCTTAAAAGTGAGGTAATAAGACTCGCGTTACGAGCAAGTGTGTTGAAAAAATATTTTTCACTTGCCATTGATTAATTTTTTTATTGGGTTCCTCCCGAAACCGTGCTATTGATGAAATTATTTTACTTGTTTAAATGAACGCCATTATTATTATCATAAAAATAGAATAGAACAGGTTAATCGTAGAAGATCAATCAAAACCTCAGTTTTTGTTTGGTACCCAGGGCAGTTTGGAGATTAGTAATTCGTAAATCTGAGCAAATAATCAGAAAAGTTAAATCAGCAGAGGCAATTGGCACATTTCGGGTACCTGCTTAATTCACGCAACGTATGACTTTTCCCGAAGTTAAGGCTTAAGGCTCTGAAGGCAAATAGAAATCTGTAACCGAATCACGTCTGAGGCATAAAATACATTTGCCATTCCTGAAAGTTAGATTTGGTGGGCGTGACGTAATAAATAAAATCAAACCTATAAACAACAAACAGTGAAGGCGTAGCAGTTCGTAGCTACACGTAGCATATATTGTTTCGTATTGATTTTATTTTTTCAAAAATGTCTCTTCAGATCCTATGTCGATGTATGTATGTATATCTACCATACAATGAAAAAATACGAAGTAATGAGATCTCAAAAATATGCCTAGAAAACAAGAAAGTATTTAATTATATTTGGAGGCGATTGTTGTAAAATTAGAAAACGAATGTAGACGCTAATCAATGTAAAGATCTTTGACATTGATTTAATAAATATTCTAGTCAGTGCGTCGGCGGCCGAGTGGTTAAGATGTCTGGTATTAACTAGGCCGACGTGGTTCGATACCGGCCATGTACCAATGGGTTTTATTTACCTCGTATACCTTATATTATAAGTACTATAATTCAACAGAACTAGCCACTCGTTAGGCATAGCCTCACAAATACCATCGGCTAAAAGAGGGAGACTTGGCCTTCAGCTGGGTATTCTGGAACCGATAACTCGGTTTCCGAAGCTGCAAGGCAATCCGTGAAGAAAAAAAAAATTAAAAAAAGTTATTTAAAAAGCACAAGCAAAAATATTTTATGTTTGCTCGAACATAGAACATAAAATATATTTGTGGAGATATCTCTCCTTTTAGATATCGCCTTCCCACGATTATTATGTTACGGCCATCCCCCTCCCTCTTGTAACCGCTGAACGGTTTTATATAAAATCTGTACGGTAAGTAGTACGAGTATATATTAGGTATATATACGCACGGAAATATATACCATTTATAACTTTGATTCAGATATAGCGTAGGTACTTTTATTCTGAGGCAACGGGGCGGGAAAGGGGAAATGAGCTATGTGACTGTTATAACAGATAACAGCGGTTAAGTAAGGTATAATAACATTATTATAATAAGATCAGACTACGGATGGGTGACTGTTTTCATCTCATATAGGCCCACGCGGAGCTTGCCCACATGTTAAGGTTCAATAAAATATTTTTCCAATATAATTTAAATATAATTTTAGATTGCATCATCGTTCATCAACAATTTTCTGGAAAATGCAATTTTTATAGATGAGTTTTTAATTTTTCGCCTCTAGGTACTCGCAAGTAATCTGATATATGGCGCGGATGGAGCAAACGAGATTCCAAGCGGGCTCGTATTTTATTCACGCGCCATTTGAAATGTTGGAGAAGGCACATATCCCACAGCTATTTCTGAATTTTGTGTTACAATGGCTGCATCCGTGTGAAAATATGTCTAGGTATAGGATTTGTTTTAATTGAACAAACTCTAATTTCGTGACAATATCAAAATCAAACGTAACGAGTAATATTATGTGAATGCTCAAAGTATGAATGTAAAGGTTTGGGTGTCTGTTACTCAATTGTCATGGCTCAATGAAATTTGTTTAGATATAAATGATATGATTTCGCCAATCTTAAGTAAAAGATATAAATACTTATGTAAAGATATGATCCGTAATAATAATTAAACTACTTAGGTGCAATAGCGATGCAATATTATACTACAAAGACTAGAACATTTATTATTTTCAGAATAATTATGGACGCCGACTTTTCTTGCCCGAAGCACCGATTAAAATCTCTCTCCACAGTCGGTCCCTCACTGCTGAGGATCGTGACCCCGTCTCATCAGCTTCTCCTCAATTATCTTCTTCCATCGGCTGCGGTCCTCTGCCTGATGAAAGGCTGTGGTAATACTGGTGTCCAGGTTTTCGGACACTTGATCGGACCATCGTTTAGGGCTTCGTCCTCGAGGTCTTCTTCCCTCCATCCTACCCAACACCACAAGCTTTTCTAGGTTGTTGCCCTTTCTTCGTGCAATGTGTCCGAAATATTGCAGAATTCGTCTCATGCACACAGTGGAGAGTCGTGGTTTAGACTTGATGTTCAGCTCTGATAGTATGGATACATTTGTGCGACGTGCAATCCAAGGTATCCGTAGCATACGACGCCAGCACCACATCTCCAGGGCATCTATTCTCTGTCTGTCACCAGCTCTAAGGGTCCACGCTTCCGAGCCATATAGGAAGATTGAAAAAACGAGTGTGCGCACTAAATGCACTTTTGTGCGCTTCGAGATGCTTCTGTCTCTCCAAATATTATTCAGCTGGGTCATCGCAGTCTTTGCCATACCAATACGACGTCTGATTTCCGTCCCGCAGCCGCCTCTGTTACTTATGACTGAGCCCAAGTATTGGAATTGCTCCACAGCGTCATAGTCTTTCAGTACATCGGAATGCGAGACCGAATTGAATCGATCCACTGTCATTAGTTTGGTCTTATTTTTGTTGATGGTGAGCCCAGCTTCTCGGCTTGAGACTTCCAAACGACTCAGAAGTTCCGCCATTTCTTCTTCGGAGGAAGCGAACAGGGCAGTATCGTCGGCATATCTGAGGTTAGAAATAACCATTCCGCCGAGTCTTATGCCACCCCTCCATCCTTCGAGGGTTTTACGCATAATATGTTCTCCATAGATGTTGAAGAGGATTGGTGAAATTATGCATCCCTGTCGTACTCCTCTGTAAAATTTGAAATGACCTGATGTGGTGTCACCCAACCTAACAGTTCCACAACCAGACTCATACAGACCTCGGATAAGTTGCACTATGTGACCCGGTACACCTGCATTTTTCAAGATGGCCCATAGGTAATTCCATCTCACGCAATCGAAGGCCTTTTGGTAGTCAATAAAACATATTATTACCGGGGTGTTATATTCGTAACATTTTTCTATAATTTGCCTGAGATTTAATATTTGTTCTCTAGTGCCCTTTCCCTTGACAAACCCAGCCTGTTCTTGGGGGATTTGCCAGTCCAGGAACGATCTGAGTCGGCTATTAATAATATGCAGGAGTACCTTGCTTGCGTGTGATATCAGGGCAACAGTCCTGTAGTTGTTGCAGTCTCTGACAGAGCCTTTCTTGTGCAAAGGAAGTATAGAAGAGTGGACCCAATCGGAAGGCCATTTACATGTTTTCCAGACTGCATTGCAGATGGAGTGTAAATTATTCACTCCCGTTTTTCCGAGTGCTTTTAACGCTTCCGTGGTGATGCGATCATCTCCGGGAGCTTTGTTCCGTTTTAATTTCCTAATGGCGTCCTCTACCTCGGAAAGAAGTATGCTAGGTTCTAATTCCTCAGTCGCGTTGCCAACACTATGGGAGGAGCCATTTTTGTCTTCATAAAGCTCTGCGCAATATTCTCTCCACCGCTCAGCTGCCCTGTCAATGTCATGGATCGAAGTTCCCTCCTTGTCGTCGATCGTCCAAGTTAGAGGTTTGAAATTGCGTGTTATTTGTCTGATTTTTTTGAAAAGATCAGCAGTCTGATATTTATTCGCATGGTTTTCTATTTCTACACATATCTCTTCGAAAAATCTGTTTTTGTCTCGCCTACAAAGTCTTTGGATCAGCTTAGAAAGGCGTTTATACTCCTGATGTATTTGAGAAGTGTTACCGCTTTTAATTTCCTTTCTCCTGGCGATCACCGATTAAAATACCTACTTAAAATATGTACATTTTTTACATGGGACTGATTTTACATCAGATTTTTAAGTCCAACTCTACATAGCGCTAATAAGTTACCTCTTATGCCTCTTTTAAAAAAATTATGGTCAGGTGTCAGAATTAAATTTTCCATGGCTAACAAAATTGTGACGCAACAAAATAATAACTTTAACATTTATTCTGCAACATTTAACACGTAACACGTAACGATATAAAGTGAGCTGGTAAACTCGCTCGACAATAAACCAAAGAAATAGCCCACAATTTATCAAGGGAAGCTTTTTCCTATTTGTTTTCATTTGTTCCGTCGCCATTATGCGCCGATTTTATTTGAGAAAGGGATTTAGGTTTGTTGGAATTGCTCTCGTAATGAATCCCTTTGTTAATTCTAAACTAGTATACGCTTCAATGAGATGTCAAAGAGCGTTTGTTGAATATGACTTGTAAGAAAATATCATAAAAATATAGAGAAAAGTTTAATGGATTCGTTAGATATTTTATCTACTCTTATAACGTAAAATCTCTATTACAAAATCGAATTATACTTCATAATGATATGTTTTACATACACGCGTCTCTAATATGTCAAACTTCGATACTGTAATGTATTATAGTACCGAAGTTTTCATACAAAAACGATATCGTAGTATTTTGTTTTTTTTTTAAATGCAGAAAAAGCAAGGTTATGTGTTATTCAGCCACATTAAACTCTATGAAAATATCGACACTCCCATGTAGGAGTCAGTTAACGCGCATGCGTAGTAGGTAGGTAACCGCGTTTACCGCCAATTTGTCGATTAAGAAAAATATCTTGGTTCAATTTGTTTTGTACTATTGCATGGGATTAGATAAAGTAGTTTATGAACGGGCACATAACTTAGAATTAAAACACTCGTGCATGCTATGTGTTTTAATTACCCATATTATGATCCTGTATCATAAACTACTATAATTCCACACCTGTCTTGCAGAGATTTATATACTTAACTTATTAAAAAATCGGTAGATAAATTATTGCATCAAAATTCATAATTCTAATGGTGCGACCTTTTCTTCATGGGTTGCCTTACAGCTCCCGAAACCGTGTTACGCTTTCAGGGTACCCAGCGGAAGACCAAGTCTCCCTCGTTTAGCCGTTGGTATTTGTGAGGCTATACCTAACGAGTGGTCAGTTCTGTTGAGGTATATTTAGATGGAAACGCCTCTATGTGGTTTGTCGGATTATGTACATAAGTTTTTAATTGAATAATCCATTGGATGTTTGTGTGTGCGTATTTCCTATTTTGACAGATAACTTCCATACGATGCTGTCAAAATTAGTATATTGGAACACGAATACGCCAAGTGAGGTTGCACAATTAAATTCTAGAAACATTTTAAAAGCAAAAGTAGTTTAAATCAAAAAACTAAAATCGAAATAAGTAGGTAAGTGTATGTATATATACTATACGCAAAATGTTATTTTCGAAATAACAGACATAGTTTTTTGATTTTAAACAACGAGGTATATAGGTACTATTGGAATTTGTAAATATAAATGATGCATGCAATTACAATTTCCGTTCTCTCAAATAAGTCGTTTCAACTTTTCGAATCATTGGTTTGGAATATTAGTAATTTTCGTTGATTTACATATAACATGTAAAACAATAAATAAATAATATTGACAGAGCCAATGATTAACGGCTGGCTCAATATCATGAAAAAGTACCCTAAAAACACTAAATCGCACAGAATTTACAAACCAGAAATAAAACATTGAACTAATCGCTTAAGGGTCTCCTATATTCACAACTTCTATGGGGAGATAAACAATTCCCGATTTCTATGTAAATAATCCACTTGTGTCTCTGTAATTTTAGCCCCCCCGGCCGTTTTCGCAACTGCGATTCTCAACCAGTTGCGAATATAGTTACTTATTCAATATATCTAAGTGAAATAGCCGTTATTTTTTCAATTGGTTTTATTGAATACGAAATATGGGTGGTAGAATAAAGGATTATTTTGCCCCTGCTGTCTCTTTCATAATTCTTTCACAAAACTCTTAATTATTTTTCTGGCTTCTATTTAGCCGGCTTCTGTTTAAAAGTGACAATTTATAAAGCGAATAAATTCAAGGCAGGTGACTACGAATTCGCGAGACTCAAGCTCTCTCAAGCGGTATAAACTCGTTAACCTAGAATTCTGAGTTGTATTGATGAAACACTCGGTTTAGTTTCCGACCTTCCCACGAGAGGTTCTAGTGGCTCCACTCAGAACATCGGAGACGGTCGATCAAGGCCATAGAAGCCTACTCTCGACTTGAGGAAATTCAATATCCGAGAACCAATGCCGTACAAGTGCCACTAATATTATAAATAACAACTTCCTAACTATAAAATACTGTATATTATGTTTTCGCTTAAATTTTAACGAGATATTTGTATCAATAGGTAGATACCCCTCATTGCACTTTACAGGTCCTTTTAGCTCTCTTTTTATTTTATTTTATTTATTAAAGTACGTAAATCTCAGCTATTGTTTAGTAAAAAGAATTTGACGGAGAAACATTCGAAAACTAACTTATTTTAATATAGATTTAAATATAACAGTAATTGAGAACGTACGATTCAAATGTAGATATATTCTGTTTAACATATTATTATGATGGTGTCTCTTAACAAAAAATAACTTTTGGGATATTTAACAGCACTAATACGTTTCTTATTTCAATATTGATTATTTACATCTATATCTAATTAGTTAAATTGGTTTTGTATTCATAGGAATAATATTTTGATAGGTACGAATTTTCTTAATTTTTACTTCAATAATGATCAGAGTGTAGTTCCTGGTATATAAAGGTCTACTAAAATGCAAAAAGTTGCGATGGACTGCAATTTATAATTTAATAAATTTTCCATAGCACTAATTTTATATTTAATATTCGGTTAGTATTATGTTGAAAAATATTCAGGGTTATATGTCACTGAAATTTAGAAAGACTGGAGCGAAATCTCAAGATCTTATTTATGTAACAAATTATTGCAAGGTTTTACAAATTTATTTAATTCCACGAGTGAGATAAATATTAAATAAAGAAGATGGATATTATAAAATAAATGCGCCAACAAAAATCCACAAGAATGTGTTGCGCCAAAACTGAAAGCTTTCTGGATAAAGTAGAGTAAGCTCGTATATAATTCACGAGCCATTTGCCAACCTCCTGGGGATTGCTTGTTGTTTTCGCTATATCACCAATACATACTTTTGCCATGTCTCTTACGTCCATATTTAATTATGTTTTTAGTAAAGTTACCTAACAAATACAATTTACACTTAAAAACTACCTTAACCGGGCGAGGAGGTCCTAATCCATCTTCAATATATTAAATCCCCTAAAAATTAACAGTACGACATGTTCAAAAAGAAAAATATTGAAGAATGTATTCAGTGGAAATTAAAACGGAACCTGTGGCTGTGTACAATAAACTCCTTTCGAGTAATATTAATGGAATAAGTATGAGATAATTTGGTAAATGTATAGATATTGTTATTTTATCGTTATTGTACGCCTTAATAGGCAGCACATAGGGGACGCAATTTCAAACTAACACCGGAAATATATGTATTTGCAGTACTATGTGAAACAATAAATATATTTTGAATTTGAATTTGAATCAAAATTGAAACATTTTTGCTACGAGTTTCGTAGTATCGTAGATCTTCGTAGAGCTCTTATAGTTTCTCTCTAGAAGGTTGCTGTCAAGTTGTTATTATGGTGGCTTTACACGCGAATTATTTGCAATGATGTTTGCCAGTTAAGGATCCGTGGCTGTCGGCCATCTTTTATCTGTCAAAAATGTGGCAAATCTCAATTAATCCTAGGAAAATGAGTTAATTTATACAACATTTTCAACTCACAATTGTTCAACAAAAAATAGTTATTATTTTAAATTGGATTAAGCCATATTTTCATTATCTCAGTAGGCCACACGTTGGTCTGGCATCGCATTGAAAATTTCCCATTCCGGCCGCCGTACTATCTAGGCGAACCGTTTGTTATAAGAATTGGACGAGTCTGTGGTCGGTTTTAGTACGGCGCCGGAGATTGGACGAATGGGTGGGCACCTTAAGACTTCTAAATAGCCATAGTTTTTAAAACGCAATAGCAACATTTGTTTTAAAAACTACGCCTATTTAAAACACTAAATAATAAATATTTTTAGGATTAATTGAGATTTACCATATTTTTGACAGAACTAAGATGGCCGACTGCCAAGGACCCTTAAGATAGCATAACTAAGTCATTGCACCTTTGAAATATATATTTCAAGTAATAAACTTGAAACGTTGTAGCTGTCAACTTAGAGCTACGAGTATCGTAGTATATCGGAGAGATCTTATGGCTTCATGTTACGAGGTTGCATTCAAGTTGTTTTTAGGGTTGCTTAACACACATAAATTATATCGAGTAGGATGCTAATTTTCAAGTATTAAAAATTTTAACTTTACAGCTGTCAACTTTGGGCTACGAGTTTTGTACTATCGTAGATCTTCGTAGAGGTCTTATAGTTCGTGCTATGAGGTTGCATTCAAGTTGATTTTAGAGTGGCTTTACACAATTATATAAAAAAAAATAAACATAATAGCTGTCAACTTAGAGCTACGAGTTTCGTAGTATCGTGGAGCTTATATAGCTTCTGATCAAGTTGTTATTAGGGTAAATTTACAGAAGAAATATATGCAATCGATTCATTTAAAGTAATATTTTTTCTCAGAATACAGAATAAACCAGAATGATCACAAATTCTTCAAACTGAGACTAAAAATAGTACACTAAAATAGAGTACCCGGTTGTTTAATTTCTTGATAAAAATACATAAGAAAAATTATAAGAACAGAATAAATTATCCCAAAATTAGTAAATAATACGGAAATTCGTGTAAGTATTTGTTTGGGACACATGGACGCTTTTATACTGTTCAGTACGCATGGTTTGATCTGTATTTTATGTATTTTTCCAAGATCCACATTGGGTTCCAATCTCACGATGAACAAAAATTTGTTTGAGTATGTATACAAATATTGAAGAGAATTTAAAGAAAATTCTTATTCAAAAGAAAATTATATAAAAATATATTTCTAAGTCATAAATTGGGATGGTTTAATTCGGTATGTAAAGTAAAAGCTAATGTACGATTTTTATATTTTTATTTTAAAGATTAAGCTGTTTTAAGAAACTAATATGAATATTTTTGATTTCTATAGAGTAGTTTTTTTATAATAAATTATCAAAGTTTTAGCACTGATGACGTCATTTTGTCGGCTGAATACTTCAATACCTTTGATATGTTGGTACAGAAAAAAGAACATCTGTGTTCTTTGACTTTGACATTTAACAAACAATAGTGTTGCCGTCTCTAAATCCTACAAAATCTACCAAAACCTACCACTTCTACATAAAACATATTAAAACAACAACAAAGAAACACATCTTTACGGCTTTTATACCGTAGTCTGCATAGTTGTTATGATAAAAAATATATACAAAGGTCAAAGAATACCATAAAAATGCTTAAACATTCTTCCTAAATAATAAACTAGATTAGTTATAAAAACTACTGAAATAGTAGTATATCTAGTAACAGGGTAACATTGGTTGACAAGTTGACAAGTAAATATTTTGCTTTTATTTAGCCGATATAATGACGTCATTCATATGTGAAATGTAGGTTAAGTTAATTATTTGTTTTTGAAAAAATAAAGACAATCTCACGATTTTAAGAGTTATAAATTGAAAAATACGGATTATTAAACCAATATCTCGAAACGGTTTTGGATTCAGCATACCTTAACTTTTACTTTACCTACCGAATTGTTTCTTAGTCAAGAACGCGCTTTTCATAAAAAAACAATATTTCACCTGCATTTGAATTTTGATTCTGAACATATAAAAATTAGACGTTTAGAAATTGAGAATACTTACATGATAGAGGTACAGGTTGGTGTCACAGCCAGACTTGTTCTTGTCTTTTGGTAGTCCATGCTCGTCTGTAGCATCGCCTGTAACAAAAAAATACATATAAGATACTAGCAATAATCTATTATAGATAGACTACCTATAGCGCAATGATGAATTCCGGGTTCAATCCAAATTCGACTCAAAAAAGCTAAGCACCAATTAGAAGACGTGCTTTGATTTCTTTAATCGACTTCTCGTGCTGCGGGAGGCACTTAAAAACAATTATATGTACTTCGCAAAAATACATATTTGAGACGTTTGGTGTGAAAATGATGCGACCGTAGGGACCTGGAGCACACAGTCTGTTTAAAGATATTGACAGATATTGATAAGACCAACTCTTATTTCGGTCAAAGAATAAGCATTGCCATTCAACAAGGCAATGCAGCCAGTCTGTTGGGTACTCTCCCAGTAGATAGCGATTTACATAAAAAAAATAATATATATTTGTAATTTAGTATTTAAGATCATATTATCATACCTATTTCTATATTATGTAAATTAATTAAATTACTTTTCTTCGCAAATATAGTTCATTTATAGAAAACTACAAAGTGCCGTTTGGTGTAGAAAAGGTCCGTGGGGTGCCAAAAATCCCTATGAGCCTACGACTGATCATCTCTTCTAGTGACAAGAGGGCTGGCTCCTTCCTCGCTCAACGAATCAGCATCCCGATTCAGAGGGGAAATACAACCAGTATTCTTGCCACTATTCCTCGCGGACCAGGTTCACTTAGTTATATATATTTTATTTTTAGATTTAATTTTGAATTTTTTTATATAGTTGTGTTATTCAAATATTACATTATACCTACTTCTATTTAAGAATGTCTGAATGTTTGTACAGAATAGACTCTAAAACTGCTGAATGAATTTTGAAAGCCATATGAGTTCAACTGTTGCAGATAAATAATATGTTTCCCACATAATGGGGTTATTTCGAGCGTAGCAGTGCACAGCTCAAATTAATCTATCCAAAATGTATAGGCAGAGACAATCGAGTGCCAGTTGCTACGATTCTGACATACCTCTTTCGTCTCCTTTATATTCATCACACCTTCATACATGCCTGATTGATGTTAGCGCTTTGAACCTTGTCATCAATCAGTGGCACTTTAGTAAACCTTTCATCGTTCATGCTTTCGATCATTTTTTGGATCTATATAGATATTTCCTGTTCTACGTTTAAGAAAGATTCCAGTATTATTACAAATTGTTTCAATATTCATGAATGGTAATAAAAAAAGATATATATTTTACGGACTAAACGTTTCAAAATGCCAAAGGTTTCAATTTGCTAAAGGTTTATGTGGTAAAATTAGACTACCATAACCGCGTTGTTTCATAATATTTTAGATGTTTACCTATTAGAAAAAGTAATATTAAAATATATGATATTTTTAATATGAATCAAATGGTACACAAAATTCAAAATCTGTTTTATACCTAAATACTTTTCAAAATACCTACATATTATAAAACAAAGTCCCCCGCCGCGTCTGTCTTTCTGTCTGTTAATTCACCGGAAAAGTTTACGAGTATTAAACATGGACCTATTATGTTTAGGAGCTGAACATTAATAGTATAAGTGAATCAAGTCTGGGAAAAAGTTAGCTACTGCAGCGAGTTTTCATGTCGTATGCTGTCTAATCCGTCAGAGATATAACAAAATGATGTAGGAAAGAATTGTGTAGAATAAAATGATCTACAAAAAAGTCCGCGGTAGCATATGTCTATCTCTGATAAGCGTATTTAAATAGATTGTTGTAAAAAAAATTAACTTTAATTCTGCTATTCAGTTCGTATCTGCTCTAAATAAGAGAAGAGAACCGTAAATAATATTTACCAGAGCGGGCGTAGTCTGCTTTGATATTTAGCTTTGCGTTGGAGAACAAAGAATACTGTTATTGTTGTCTTTTATAGAGAAAATCTAATTAGGTGTCGTTAAAATTATTAAAAAGAGACAGGATCTGGAAATATTTGGGGAAAATTTTATATTCGGGTAGATACTTACTTTCTACAACATCAGAACAAATAATAAGACTAGAGGAGAGTCATTACTTCTCAGCGACAATGTGTTTCTAGGGTTCCGTAGCACGGAGCACATACAAGTTATAATTCGCATGTCTGTCTGTGTGTTCGCATGTCTGGGAAACGAGTCATCGGTTTATTCTTCAAATCTATTACATAAATGTTTATAAAGGAGAAACAAATTCAGTTTTACTATATTTTTGAGCCCTATTAAGTCGCCATAATCTATACTTTCCCTAGGGTCCTTAAAGCGTAAAAGCAAATCTTTAAAATGAGATCTAATAATAATATAAACCTTTTAAAAAAAAGTGTACCGACTTAAAAAATTTGCACTGAAAAGTAAGAAATAATAAAAATTTCGTCGTAGAATTTGAAGACGGTTGGTGCCAAATTGGGTACAAAATTAAGTAAACATCTAGGGACATAAATATCTGTTCAATATTATCTGTGTTTGTACTGATGATCGTAGGTTCCTAATGAATTATCTAGATTAGTGAATTTGGGTACTAAATTATTTCTAATTTGGCACCAACCGTCTTCAAATTCTACGACGAAATTTTTATTATTTCTTACTTTTCAGTGCAAATTTTTGAAGTCGGTACACTTTTTTATAAAAGGTTTATTTTTCCCTTTTAAGTGATTTTGTTGCCCTGAGAAATAAATAATAACGCAACTAAAAAAAATGATGGAAAATTAAAAAAAATACTGCGGTGGATGGGATTTGAACCTCGAGCAATGTGCACCCTGCGCTGCATCCCATACCTTTAGCCGCTAGACCACCGTCGATACGAAAATTGACAACTTCGTGTCAATAGCAACCGCTGCTAAGGCTTTTCTCTGATATAATTTTCAGCAGTAAACAGAGACAAATTACTGAATTTCTGAAAAATTACTGAACCGATTTTCGTCATATGACTGTGAGATAATGTCAAGAAATTATTATATCCTTAAAAAAATAAGTCGTCAAAATCGGTACATATTTCATCGAGATATTACGAAAAATTGACTTATAAGGTCAGATTTTTTTTAAATTTCTGATAAACTAAAGAACCAATTTTTATGAGATAAAAATGGGACCAATCCGGAAGAATTATCTGTCGATTAAAAAAGAAACCATAAAAATCGGTTCACAACTGGCGGAGTAATCGATGTACATACATACAAAAAAAAAAAAAAAAAAAATACGGTCCGAATTGAGAACCTTCTCCTTCTTTTTTATTTCGAAGTCGGTTAAAAATGAATAATTATAGTGCGTCGATGGCCGAGTGGTAAACTGACAACCAACGCACAGCCTAAACCACTGAAGATATAAATATGAAAATTGAAAGATATATTCCTTAGGAGGTGTAGAAGGGAGTAAGAAAGGGTTTTTCAAAAATCAACCCCTAAGGGGATGAAATGGGGTGTAAACCTTGTATTACTAATAAAAAGCGTACGAAGTCGCTGGAAACTGCTAGTCTAAATCTATAAAACCGTCTGGTCGCTGACTGAATCACAATCAACGCACAGCCTACACCAGTGATAGAAACGTGAATTTTCAGGAAATGACAATAATGGCAATATATGCAAACGTCTAACTAGTATAACTATAATGCATACTCATAAGTAAAACAACAAATATAAAAACCGGCCAAGTGTTAGTCGGACTCGCGGTAATTTGTTCCTGCGTCATACAGGGGCGTGAAACTTCGTCCTACCTTAGTGCCTAAGATTTTGCAAGACGACGCCCCTACGGGCCACGCATCGTCTTATAAAATCTTAGCTTAGTGCATTCTATTGAGTGTACGGAACCCTTCTTGTGCGAGTACGACTCGCACTTGGCTGGTTTTTTTATATATAGGTATATTTATATTTAAAAAAATCTCCAACTGTGAATTCTCCAAGCGAGCACTTATAACTTATAAATTGTTTTTATCTACTCTTATAACGTAAAATATCTATTACAAAATCGAATTATACTTCATAATGATATGTTTTACATACACGCGTCTCTAATATGTCAAACTTCGATACTGTATTATAGTACCGAAGTTTTCATACAAAAACGATATCGTAATGTTTTGTTTTTTTTTAAATGCAGAAAAGGCAAAGGATATATGTGTTATGCAGCCACATTAAACTCTATAAAAATATCGACTCTCCCATGTAGGAGTCACTTGACAGTTAACGCGCATGCGTAGTAGGTAGGTAACCGCGTTTACCGCCAATTTGTCGATTAAGAAAAATATCTTGGTTCAATTTGTTTTGTACTATTGCATGGGATTAGATAAAGTAGTGTATGAACGGGCACATAACTTGGAATTAAAACACTCGCTAATTACCCCTATTATGATCCCGTATCATAAACTACTATAGCATCATTGATCATGAATATTGTCGAATCTATTATTGAAAACTCCAGTCATTAAATTGATTGCGTGCCATATGGGATAATAGCTTCTAATGTAACGTAATTACGGGGAAGATACTCTTAACCAAGCGAACAGTAGCAGATTGAGTAATTGAGTAATTCGAAATGATGCCGATGGAAATAGGTTTCCACTATTATGCACTCATTTATCTAATACAATATTCATTGATTTGAAGAGGCTATTTTCAAATTGTCTTGTTATATAAATATATCTTATTACGAGCTTTGCGCTCCGGCTTCGCACTTGGAAATTCTTGAAGGATTTCCGGAATAAAAAGTAGCATAATATCACTCTCACACAAAAATATATACAATTTAATCTGATAATTTACTATAGAAAAAGTATCAGATTCACAATAACATACCTACCTATCTAATTTATTTTTCACAAAATCATCCGCCTAACATCTATAAAATATAAACTACGGCGCTACGAAATTTAAAAAAAAATCTAATTTAAAATTTTGGCTGGCTGATGAATACATTGCCAACAGTATACCTGGTAGCTTTATGCTATAGGCCGTTCTTCTATATAGATTCTATCTAGAAAATAAATCTACATAAAGAAGTTAGGTTTAAAAAAAAAATTGTAGTTGTATTTCTTTACCACTGTCACTTTTAACCTACTAAAACTAGCTCTATTTCGATTCAACAATACAGGCAAAGAATTCACATGCCTTCTGAAGACTCGAGGAAAAACAATTCAATCGCTGGAACCTCAAAAATACTTTTAATTCAAACCGGTTCTGTTAAATATGGACAACTGGCAAAAAGGACACGCGTTTCTAGAAACACCGCAAGGTATACAAGCATGTTTAGCCATTATTTTTTAGAATAAGCTTCAAAGATTTGAGTGGAAAATCCAATTGTCCTCCTACGATAAAATTTTGACAAAAACTTTCGTTCTTCCTACAGATATATGATATTAACTTAAGGCTTTAACATTTGTCAATAAGCTTGACCTTCTTTTATTCGAAAAAAACCCTACTTTTGAGGCGATACCTTTTCGAATTTCTGACTTACGGGCTAACTACGGGGGTAAAGAATAAAATTAAAGGAGAACTCTTTGTGTATTTACATAAATTACGTCACTATTCCTAATAGCAACTGCTAGTCCCCAATAAGACAACCCGTGAAGTTATAAATATAGTTAGGTAATATGTATATACATATTATACCTAGCAGTTGAAAATTTCATGTCTCTATTACCTCTATTATTATCTAGTAGAAAATAGGCGCCTTTGGACGTCGAGTTGCGGAAAACGAGCCGATCACCAAGTACCAAGTACCAAGTACCTCTATTATACCTAACGGCTGTGCGTTGATTGTCAGTCAGTCAATGACACGACGGTTTCTATATTTAGATGAATGGAAACACATTGCCGCTGAAAACTAATGGTAATGACACCTAGACTAGGTGTAAATATAAATAAAAGTCTGCATGTTCACTCTTAATTAGCCACTAGTATAAACAAAATAAGACATATACACGCGAGCAATACGAGTACAAATGCCAATTCAAACATCGGGATCTTCAAAGGATCGTAACTTTTTTTAAAATTTCTTTATCTTCAGAAAAAATATTGAATGTTTCACAAACAAGCGAGCTCGACGTGAACAGCATTTTCAATCAAGACATAGAAAATGTTTCTAAATGTCTGCACCAATTGGTTTTTCCTTTCTATACTAATCTCTATATTATTACTTCTCAAGGCTGTTTTTTTGTCGGTATGCCATATCCATTAACGTTTGATATGACATTTTGGAGATTATTTTTCCCTCTTATGACGAAAAATAACCAAACAACTAAATTAAAGCCAAATTAAATGTTTCTTTTAAAATTAGACTAATTTATGTATTTTGTAAAAGACACCATCTGTTGGAGATCACTTGAACTAAGGGTGCATAGTTTCAAACTACAGAACCGATTCTAAAAAATCTTTCACTAATATGAAGCTACGAGTACATTATTCCTGAGTGCTTTAGGCTATATTTTATTTTGTTCGAAAATAGCCACGAGCGAAGCCTGGAGCGAAAATCTAGTAAAATATATAACCAAAACCGTGACCATGCAGATACCCTTGTTAACAATGTCCACATTTAACGAGTTGCCTATATTAAAGATAACTGGTGGCATATATTCTATCTGTCTATCATCACGTCTTTTATCCCAAGAAAACGTCTTCATCTTTTTTAAAACTGATACCAAGCGAACACAGCCTAATATTAAAACTAAATATATAAAAAAACTAATTTAACTCCACACGGAGAGCCCCCAAAGTTGTAGGATTATGGATCAATAATAATAACACTTAGGTAGGCACACATTAATTGAATTGCACATTGAAATAACAGTAGAAATTATAATATAGGTACCAATAATAAAAGTATAGAATCTATTATTTTCATTCACTCCAAGCATTTTTTTTAAATATCCGAATCACCAAAATTTGTTATGCAAATTATAATTCCTATTTCATTAGAACTTGTAAAATTAATAATATATTTTTATCTACTCTTATATCGTAAAGTCTCTATTACAAAATCGAATTATACTTCATAATGATATGTTTTACATACACGCGCCTCTAATAATGTAAAACTTCGATACTGTAATGTATTATAGTACCGAAGTTTTCATACAAAAACGATATCGTAATGTTTTGATTTTTTAAAATGCAGAAAGGGCAGAGGATATGTGTTATGCAGCCACATTAAACTATGAAAATATCGACACGCCCATGTGGGAGTCACTTGACAGTTAACGCGCGGTAGCTAGGTAACCGCGGTTTGCCGCCAATTTGTCGATTAAGAAAAATATCTTGGTTCAATTTGTTTTGTACTATTGCATGGGATTAGATAAAGTAGTGTATGAACGGGCACATAACATAAATTACCCCTATTATGATCCCGTAATCATAAACTACTATTTTAGAATATGTAGGAAAATTTAAAATCAAAATTAGGTAAAGATTTTATTTTTTATTGTTCCTATGTATTTATAGTGTATTTAAAATGACCCTTTTAGTAGGGTTTTTGTTTTATTATTATACAACTGTAGGTGTTTCTGTAAATAAATTAATAATTCTTAAATTGATACAGTAAAAGATAATAACGTATTATCACTGAAAATATTGTTTATTTATTGGTATTTCTTTTTTAATATCTAAATGAAAAAAAACTTTAATTCATACACGTATTTCCGGTCATGTGACCGCAAACTTCCATCTGAATTTAAAATAAATAACCACAGACTACTAACTATATTATAATAACTATCTGTTAATCTGTCACTGACTAATTTATTTTCTTGTTATTTTATCTAATCTGTGACCATCATATTGTTTGTTTACAAGATGTGACGTCATCATCTTTACGAGAAGTCGATTAGGTGGTTTGCTTTTTCAGGCATGAGTGAAGAACGAACCCGGGACCTTCGAGTTCCAGTTCCATCTCAACGCTTTTTCAATTTCCTACATTATTAATTTCAGTCAGCGTATTCAAATTAATGTTGTAATTTTGTTATCAAAGAGAGTTGTGCGGTGACATATTAGGGGTTGACAAAATTAGGAAGTTCCCTAGTTCATAACAAATGTAACAAGAATATTGAGTTTGTAACGTAATTGAAAACTTCCTGAAGCTGCCATGAAAGGTTTGACCTTTAAATATTATTTTACTGATAGATGGAAATGAAGCCATATCTCTTTCTTTTATTGGAGCATGACCTTTCGAAGATGAAGGTATATTTTGGAATAATATTGAATTTCAGAGCTTGATTTTATAGCTGCAAATAATAAATCTATATCAACTACTGTATTGTATTACAGTTAAAAATAACCACCTATCATTGAGGGTTAAAATCATTACCTTATACGAGTACTTCGATATTGACGTGAATAAAGCTTGTAAAGTATAGAAAATTGTAATTGCATTTATGAGTTTGAAATAAAATTTTTATAAACAGGGGTAAACGCGCCCTCGTTTACGGTAAAGTCTCCCTAGACTTGGTCTTCTGTTGGGTACCCTGGAACCGTAACACGGTTTCGGGAGCTGTAAGGCAACCGGTGAAGAAAGAAAAAAAAGGGGTAAATTCCACATTCTCTGGCTTCCAGTGACCTGACCTGTTAGGGCCGTTTCACAACCGTCGTACAGCTACATTTTTTTTATAGAGAAGACCTTGCCACCGCCTTATTGTTAAGCATAGGTGGCTGGTCCATGAATGCGCGCGACTGGTATCATTTGGTTTTTTATAATTAAAAACTTATATACAATTGTACATACATAATCCCACAAGCCACACTTACAGGCTTTTCCACATAAATATACCTCAACACAACTGCCACTCCTACAAATCCTCGTCCCTCTATATCCCCTTTTCGCACCCGCACAGCTCGTACAGGATATAGATTTCCATCCTCACACAGTTGACACATTCTGCATATGGTCCGGCGTCGGTCTTTCCTGCTTCCTACAACCTTAGAGGTCCTTCAAGCGAAGCGTGAAAAAGCATTTCTACGGGCCGGCCGGCATAGTGGGCGCAACTGGCGGATTGTATTATGCTCATCGCCCGCATTCATGGACTAACCACCTATGCTTAATAAACAGGCGGTGGCAAAGTCACATGTCGTCTTCTCTATAAAAAAAAATAACATCGACTAAAAGAGGAAGCCTTCATTCCGGGAGCCGTAGGTAACCCGTAACTATTTAATCAGTATCTACATATTTAGACTAGTATGTTGTGTAGTGCGCGAGTTGCAAGCAACTCGCGTGTTTGCTGTGAGTGAACAACTGCTGCCCACACCAAAGAAGACATGCTACAAGTCAGCGATAAGCCCGCCACCTATAAACTATTCCTACTCGTACCACAACTACTCCCACTACCCCTACCCCTACTCCAACCCCTACCACTACCCCTACTCTAACCCCTACCACTACCTCTACCCCTACTGCAACCCCTACCCCTACTCCAACCCCTACCCCTACTCCTAACCCTACTCCTACTCCTACCCCTACTCCTACTCCTACTCCTACTCCTACTCCTACCCCTACCCCTACTCCAACCCCTACCACTACCTCTACTCCAAACCCTACCACTACCCCAACCCCTACTCCAACCCCTACCACCACCCCAACCCCTACTCCAACCCCTACTCCAACCCATACTCCAACCCCTACTCCAACCCCTACTCCAACCCCTACCACTACCTCTACCCCTACCACTACCTCTATCCCTACTCCTACCACTACCACTACCCCTACCCCTACTCCCTACTACAACCCCTACCACTACCTCTACTCCAAACCCTACCACTACCCCAACCCCTACTCCAACCCCTACCACTACCACTATCTCTACTCCTACCACTACCACTACCACTACCCCTACCCCTACTCCAACTCCTACCACTACCTCTACCACTACCACTATCCCTACTCCTACCACTACCACTAAAACTACCCCTACTCCAACACCTACCACTACCACTACCGCTGTTCGATTGCAAAAAATAAAAAACAAAAAAATGTATGGGAGTTTTTTGTATGGGAGAATTTTTTTTAACAGATTCGCTAATAGGAACAGATCCTGAACAATATTAGTTGCGGCACGTACCCCCTCCGATTTGTAGTTTCCGAGATAAAAACAAAAAAACAAGGGGGGCGAAAAATGGGGGTTTCGGTTTTTTGATAACTGACGCTTCTCCGGCCGCTGCCGCGGCATCGCTCGCTTCGCTCGCGAGTTTAAAAAATATTGTATGGGAGACGGGGGGGGGGGGTACGGGGAAAGTGGAATGGGGTAGAAATCAAATCCCAGTCCATAGGAAAAAAAAAAGAAAAAATGTATAAAAATTTGTATGGGAGTTTTTTTTGTATGGGAGATTTTTTTTTAATGGATTCGCTAATAGGAACAGATCCTAAACATTATTAGTTTCGGCACCTACCCCCTCCGATTTGTAGTTTCCGAGATAAAAAACAAAAAAAAAATAAGGGGGGCGAAAAAGGGGGGTTTTGGATTTTTCTGGTACTCACTGGGACCCCCTCTATACGATCCCACCAAAAGTTTCCCCCCATCACAACTCTTTCTGGGAGAACAATTCTGTCAGTGAGTGAGTGAGTGAGTCAGTGGTAATCGAGCTTTACATAGTATAATAAAGATAATATAGTCTCTAATCTGGTTTCAACAATAGGATCGGTACCTATACACTATTATGGTAATTCAACAAAGCATTCCTATCCCCGTACACATTCCAATCCTCTTGGATCGCACGTGGTGCGCAATCATTAAAACTTTTTCAATCTCGTACAGGGCGTACCTTTATTTACATAAATAAAGTCCCAACAGTAAATGCTAATGAATTGCTTTAGAGAGTGGAAAGTAAAATTTTAGTAGAGATGTCCTTGTATTATATTATATTGTATTTGTTATTGAACTTACATTTAAAATTAAATAAATCCTGAAAATATGTATCGTCGGCAAATAACTACATAGTGTCGCGTGAGAAATAATTATGTACATTTATACTACACCTGCTTGAAAAGTACCTATTTACTTTATCAGAAACGGGTAGAAAATTCGTATGAAAATACTTCCGCCCCGTTCAGTAACGACTTTCGCCCCGCTTAGCGGTCGTTGACTGGGTTCTTCTTCTTCTTTTAAGTTTATGGCTCCATTTTCAATTGGTCAAGTTTGAGAAGACACGTTATTAGAATGACGGATGATCAGTTTGATCACTGACAATTAATCGGTGAGATCGAGATGAGATTAGCCTCACTCGAAGCTCTGGATTTACTGTTATAGGTGTGACACAAACATCGTAAATTCCATTCGAAAAAGGCAAAGGTAAATTTCTATACAGCTAAGTCTTCAATAAGTGAAAATGGCGCGCGTGTTGCTTTGTTGAAACTGTTAATTACTTGTATTGTCCTCGTAGGTGAATTATACAATTATAAACTTTTTGAACAGGAACGAAGATCTCGAAACCGTTTCGAGATATAAGCTTTCAGTACAATTTCTATTTATCAGATTTTAAATTAAGTCTTTACTTTTTAAGATATTCAATAAAAAGCAATAGTCTTCATTTGACCTATGTATGACGTCATCATAAGCGGTATGAAAAAAAACCTTTGCCTACAAAAAAGGGTAATCGTCAATCTTTGAGTGACGTTATATTTCACGTGTGATTATTTTCTTTGTTATTAGGACATGGCGGGATGAAACACTATTTACTTGCCATTGTAAAAAACTATTCAATTTAAATAATTATAAACACGAGTATATAAACAAGAGTATTCTATTCTATTTTTTTCAAAATGGCTCCATCAGGGTTTTGATGATTCCGCCAATGTCAAGTAATATAGACGTCACAGCAACAATAAGCCGATTGATCGGTAGGTAGAATGCTCCCGCCGGCCGTAATATGTCCTATTAATCACTGACTAATCACAACTATTACAGCGCGGGCGGGATTAAACTGGATTCCCCATGACGTCCTGGTGGACGCGTGCGTATACCACAAAGGCGTCACGTGGAATCAAACAAGAGTAATTTTTAGGTTAGTCGACCTTGACTGACGTTTGCTTGACGTTAATTTGATTGACTGTCACTTTTTTATGTGTAGTGGCCAAGATTATAATCCTGTTCCAACTTCTTGTGACGTCACGTTTACTTTTCGCGGGTAAAATTTGTAAAATATAAAAAAATTATACGCAATGGATAAAAAACAAAAATATCGAAATTAGTTTCTTAAAATGGGCTATATTTTAAAAATAAATTATAAAAAAAGTATATCATAAATATGTAGCATGGTCAATTGTATGTACCTATTACAACCACAAGTATCAAATTGTTTTAGAGGCTAACATTGTACTCGTAGCTCTCTTGGCTTTCAAGTCACTTTATTTATAATCCTAATAACTAATATTATAAATGCGAAAGTATTTGTTCTTCGTACACGCCAAAACGGAGCAACGGATCGACGCGATTTTTCTTGCACAGAGATAGTTGGAAGGCCGAAAATTTCCATGGGCGGAAAGCTTGTAACAAATAAAACAGCAATGTTTTAATATACCTAAATATTTTGCTTGAGTTAGGATTCAATCCACAGGACGATCTACTTCGAGAACAGGATCACATTGATTGACAAACACGTACAATTACTAGCAAAAAAATGAAAACGTATAATAATTATCTAGAGGTGTCGGTGGTCGAATGGGAAAGACGTCGGCTCACAACTGAGAAGTCACGGCCTCGATCCCCACATCCGACCATGTACCACAATGGGTTTTTAAAATAAAAAAAAACTATGTACATTATCCGTCAAACCGTACAAAGAGACTTTCCCATCTACATACCTCAACAGAGCTGGCCCCTAACGAGTGGGCCGCATAGCCTCAAAAAATCATCGGCTAAATGAGGAAGACTGTGTCTTCCGCTGGGTACCCTGGGGCCGTAATCCGTGAAGAAAAAAGAAAAAAGAATCTATTTAACATTACTAAATAATAAATAAATACTAGATAACCCGTGCGATCTCCAACAGATGGCGTCTTTTACAAAATAAATAAATACATAAATTACATAGTCTAATTAAAAAAAAGATTTCATTTTGATTTGTTTGTTTATTTTTCGTCATTAGAGGGATTTTTTTTTCAAAATGGCGTAATATCGATAAAAAATATTGAGAATTAATATAATATAGAGATTGTTAACTAGATTTCCGCCCCGGCATCGCCCGTGGATATATTCGAACACAATAAAATATAGCCTATGTCATTAGGGATATCATAGCTTTCTATTCGTGAAAGATTTTTTAGAATCGGTTCAGTAGTTTGAGAGATAACCCCTTACATCCAAATTTACCTCTTTATAATATCAGTATTTTCTGTAAATAACATCTTACGCGTAACGAAAATTTTACTTCAAAAAAGTTAGTAAATTACTGAGGTAAATTATTACAAGAAAATTAAGTTAAATTTTCAACCTTTGCCGCGTTGGCCATGACATATAGTGCTAAGATAATCTCGATCGGTTCGATTTCCAAAGAGAAATTTCAGATGCATATCGCAGCAATTTACTTTAATTAAAACTTCCGAAATTGCTGAGCTTATTGCGGATCTGTTTGCTCCCGTTAATATCAGATCGGACGTAGCATTAACGGGGAATGTTATTATTAATTTTCAATTTCGAGTATCAAAGAGCCATTAAAATTGATACGATTGACCCATTTCATTGAATAAAATCGTTTATTTATTGAAATTCTGTAAAATGTAGCTGTAATGTACAACTAAAATTGGAAGTATTATTAGTTACTATAGATGACCCGTGCAAATAATTTCGCACCATTAGTTCAAGTGATATCCAAAAGGTGGCGTCTTTTACAAAAATACATAAAAAGAAACATTTAATTTTGATTTGTTTGATTATTTTTCGTCATTAGAGGGATATATGGCGTATTAAGGGAGACATGGCGTACCGACAAAAAACACACTTGAGAAATAATATATAGATACGAGTACAAAACAATAAAAAACACACCATCGCGGCCTTCATACAGTGCGGTATGGCCGCAGAGACATTACTTAACAGTGTCTACGTTGAGCCAGTTGCTCGTAAAGATAAGGTGGCTGGCAAGTCTGTTGCTGCATTTAATGGACCTAGATTTGTCACTTCTTTAGCCGATGTATATCTGTCTGAGAATCACGAGAAGTGGATTACATAAACTAGAATGATCCAAAGGTAATAATATAAAATTAAATATCTAAAAATATCTATACTAATAATTTGTTTCTTTGTTTGTTTGAACGCGCTAATCTCTGGAACAACCAGTCAGATTTGAAAAATTATTTTAGCATTTGATACCCCAATTCTTGAGGAAGGTTTATAGGCTATTTAATACCATGCTACCTACCCTAAGGGGATAAAATGGGGTGTAAACGTTGTCTTCCAAATACAACGCGTACGAAGTCGCGCGTAACTGCTAATAATGTATTATGTATATAAAAATAATGTTTCTTTGCCTTTTATAGACTCAAAAACTACTGACCCAATTGATTAATTCACGAGGAAAGCTTAGATGTATAAAACATCACGCTTTGTCTTTTGGGAGCCGATCAATTAAACAATGATGTCAATGTTCCTTATTCGGCGGATTGTGTCAACGGGATCGGGTCGCAGTGATAAGAAAATTCCACGAGCGAAGCTAGTAACAATATAAAAAATTGATTTGAACCTGGGACTTCTACTTCGTGGGATCACAACCACGAGGGCCTAGTCTAAATTTGTATAATCACAAACTAAAATATTGTCAGCGATTTTATGACTTATTAAAAAACAAAATTTTTTAGTTATTTTTGGATAAATTAACAAAAAAGAACAAGAAGGAAAGTCTTATAAAATAACTTCAATATCGTCTCTTTAAACTTTGTAATCACACGATTATTCCAAAGAGGAAAGTTAGGTTTGTTTTTCAACGATTCATGTAGAAGCTTTTAAAATATCAACTATATTTAATTATTTCTATGTTTACAATCTTTTATAAATTAATTAAAAAGTAAAAAAAATCAATTTTTCCAATCGTGGATTGGAAAGTGGCCCGAGAACCAATCACATCTAAGTCATGTCGCTTATATGCATCTTGTTATACTGTCCTACCATACGGTTAAGAGGAGAGACCAGACCGAGGACCGTTTTCGATCTAGCTAGCAGGACGGGATCAAATGCACTAGCTCTGGGATTTCGTATAGGAGCACAAAGATTCAACTGTCCCAACAAGTTTGGACAAACGCGAGCTTGTAGAAGAATTCGACATCCATTCTACATCTACGATTCCGTAGAGAACTCATGCCACGTACTGTACACGATCTTTGTATCCGAGAAGATAATCTCAGATCTGCAAACCAAAATACTGTTTCAATTAAACTTGATTGATAAATGAGTTCATTAATACACACGTCTATACCCAGCTCGTGTCACTAACACGTATTAGGTTCTACGTGATAGATGCTGTCTGCGCAATCTCGCTTGTAGTTTGTCTTGCTGCTACTAATGATGACAACTTGGGATATGTGGATAACGAGTCTACTAAGTGGAATTGTGCTGTTAGGTTTAGTTCTGATTTTGTTCATATTTTAAGTGCATAGAAGTAGATTTTTGAAAAGTAGAAGTAGATTTTTTAATATGAACCTTCTTTATGTAGAGAATAAAAATTAAATTAAAAAATTAACGTCATTATTGATAAAATTTTCTAGTCCGTCCGGAAATGACCTTGTCTGGGTCATAATGGTCCACTGTGTACAAGAGGCTTTAGGTATACAATGTATAGTTCTCTTTCTCCTTATTTCTACGTTATAATCTTTCTTCTTTCTCATGTAACTGAATGTGCATAAACGTGACGCTTCCTTGAAATTTCATTCTCAATTCTCGTCCAATTAAAATATCGAATCGCCGCCCAAGTAGTTTCACTTCAAGAAATTCGTTACGCGTAAGGTGTTCTTTCTAGAAAATACAGATGACGCTCCCATTAACAATAAATTCATATTTATTTATTATTTAATTATGTTAAATAGATAATTTAGTATATTTAATTTTCAATCATAATAAGCCAAAGAAGTTTCACTATTGATTGTGTTTATGTTTTTAGGGTATTGCAGCCAAATGGCAAAAAATCTAAAATAAGTAGTACATTTTCAATAACAAATATTGTGAAAAGTTCAGTAATAAGTTTTTAGATAGGTATTTTTAATTTTCAGATAGGTATCTAAGCTACGTTATTCCTTGCTATTTATAGTACATGGAATCCTAAATGCCTTGTGTAGGTTCTACTGTTTTTAACAAAATCTTCTCAGGCTCCCGTGTCAAAACTATATGAATAAGTAAATTGTAAAAATAGTATTATTAGGTAGAAAATAAATTATTTCTTATAATATTTTCTTATCCTCATATACGCAATTAATTAAACAATTATAAAAATGTTATCTCGGGGTTGCTACGTAATAAATGTAAAGTAACTCAAAAATATCAAAGACATGTTGAATTTCAGAGGCAGCCACAAAAATATACATTAATTAGTGCAAAATAATAAAATAAGTGATACAGAAGCCTGTGACAGAAAAATATAAAATATGAATGATACAATGATACTGATTAACGTTACGGCGAAGAAATAAAAGTTATGAGATAGCAAGAAAATTAATTTAAACAACAGTGTTTGTCCCGGAATTTACGGACCGCTTATAATTGGAAATAGAATTTAAGGCGGAATTTTCTTATATAGGTATTTCATAATGTAACTCTTCAGAAATAATAGCGGAGATCGAGGGTTCCGCATTGGTAAGAAAAATAATGGTTTTAAAACATCCATAAATCTTATTAATCTGAATCTTATTAATATTATGTTTGGATATTTGTTGCTCAATCAAGCTCTGAACAGATTTGGAAAAAAAACATTACCTACGTCTTGGCTTCTTTTCATTCCGGAGAAAGGGATGTAATGGCGAGAAACATGAAATATATTGTAATTAATTATTTTCTTTGTTCTATTTCTACATGGGTAAAAACGTAGGCAAATTTGATTTCTATAAAATCAATTATATGTTGTATTATATGTCGTAAAATTGCCTAATTCACTGCATGGTAAACTAAAAACCGCCAGCAAAAATTAACATGAGATATACTTGCTAATTTATTTTACATTATTATAAAAATCCATGCGTCTGACAAATTGACATATATTAATAAAAATAATCAGTAAGTTGTACCAGTTTTAGCTAATTTTGGAAAAAAAATTACACCCAGCTTATTTATTATTATTATTATTCGTCAGTATTGTTTCTTGTTCAATGATTAGGTATACAAGTTTACCCTGACCATGCATCTTTAACTTCCGTTAAAAAATCAAGTGTTAGGATATTCCTATAACAAATTTAACTAGATCGTTTAAGCGTGAAAAGTTTGTGATCCGTGAACACCGCTACGAGATTATTCGAGTTTTCCGATACGGGTCTCGAGTTAACGCCTGATTTTCTCACCGTGTCAGACGATTTATTTGCATGGCCGACTAAAATATATGGGGCTTTAAAGTAATGTACTAGTAAAACATCTTACGTTAGTAAATAATTCGAAATTTAATGTAGACACGCTTTTTTTCCTGTCATCAGTAGATGCCACTAAAATGAAGTTGACATTTTTTTTCCAAGATGTAAGTTATTCAGATCGATTTATCAACCCCAAAACTCTCGTACACCAAATGCAATCAAAATCGTTAGAGCCGTTTCGATAACGCGAAATGATTACAAAATATTTTCGATTCAAAGCAAGCAGGATAAATGAGGAAATATATTACCTGCGAATATAAATACTTATATTTCGAACTGAGGTGCAAGCCTGAATTATGTGGAACTTATGTGTTTCGTTTCACAGTCGTAGCACAGCGATATTTAAGAACCTCGAAAGTTCGATTTGAAATTCTTTACTTCCGGTTACATACGTCCGTTTCATTTGACATTACACATTTCCGTCCTATTTACAAAATTACTCCCTCAAAAGGCCATATAGCGAGAGCTAAAACCTTACACATCAAAATTCAGTTCATTTTGGTGTATAAATAATGAATATACAAATACATAGTGCATGTATAAGCATATACGTATACAAGTCTTGGTGATGTTATCATAGTTTTTCTGTTGTGGCGCAAGTTTGTTAGAGAAATTCTCATTTTTTGTGAATATTTGGGTCGTACGCAGCTGCCCGATAAGTTTTATTGATGACAAATAGGCAAGTCCTTTCAGTGCTGAGTTTTGGATCAACGCCAAGAAGGCTTTTGTTTTTGTACGTTCATTTATCATGGTTTCTCAGTACCAACTTTATTTATATTCAAATCAAATAGATTTGGTAGCAGCTTCTGAAAGCCATCAGTTGTCGTAAAGTAAGGTTTTGTGATTAATCAATTTGAAAGATTTCATTTCCTTGCAGAGTTATCCACTGTACTTATTCTTATTTTGTTAAATATTTTTGAAAGAAATTAATTTAAGATATTGCTTCAGAGACGCAAAATAAGTAACTAATATGAATCTAATAACTACATCCCGGAAGTCCCGGTGCGTGATAGGAGCTTAGTTGAATTAGCAATAGGAATAAACATTTTCAGCGCAGCAATGTAGGTATGTACCTACTCGGGTGAATTTTAAGTCTAAATATTCATAGATTGGAATTCAACAAAGAAAAGATACCGTGATAAATTCTGTATTCCATCAAGTCCAAATAAAGTGCCTAAAGAGACACATTTCCATTAAAATTCAAAAAACGTATTATTATCTAAGTAAAATCTGAAGAAGAAACTCGTATATCAAACCGGATATTAACATTGCATGCTAAATTTACTTACGTCGTGGTAAAATCGAGCGCATTTTCCTACTGAATATCTAAATATGTCAGACAAAAGTTAGAGGAGGCTGTCCCGGTTTCAGATACTCACAGTCAGCAGTTTCAAATCCGTAGCTGAAAATTTCCATTT
Source organism: Nemapogon koenigi (assembly GCA_963924495.1). NCBI lineage: Eukaryota > Metazoa > Arthropoda > Insecta > Lepidoptera > Tineidae > Nemapogon > Nemapogon koenigi. The sequence continues at coordinate 3,718,580 of OZ004630.1, read as the reverse complement.
CGAGAACGCGGCATTCAGTGGATTTGTGGCTAAACTTTGACGGCTTTGTGCAAATGAAACGTGAGGTATTATAGGAATTTTCTTTTCAAGGATTATGTAATGTGTTTTATGTAATGTTATATGTAATGTGGGTATTTTAACAATTATGATCGTTTTATAAATACTGAGTGTTAAAATTTGAAATTTTGTGAAATAAAATGTATTAAAATGTCACAATTGTTTGTCAGTTCATGAAACAAATTATTGCATTTATTTTGCTAACTTGCTGGAGTGAGAAATACTGGAACACAGTTTCTATGGCGATAATAGACGTAATGCATTTTCCAGTCCTATAACAGTACGAAAAGACAGAATATAGATCAAATCTGTTCAGACATTCTGGCGTGACAAACTTTGAATGTAGCCAGTTGCCCATAAATTGAAAAATATCGTAAGCCTGTTGCTACATTTTATTAGACTATAGATTCTTCTTCTTAATTCACTGAAAAACAGATATTATAGAAGAATATTTTTAGAAGTGCGGACGCCAGCTTTATTGTGCGGAAGCTCGAGTAGTCGGGAAAATGAGGGTTTTTGGCTCGAATATGTATGGAACTCCAGTCCTCGTACGTTACTTCAATTATGATTTTATAATTCCATATGCTTAGGATTTTAGCAAGATAATCACATTTTGAAAATATGGACTATCGACAAGTAATTAATAACTTGTTGATTCTGATTTGATCCACACACTATTGCCAAACATTTTACACTAAAAATACATCTTTCGCAATTATTTTATATTATGGATTTAAAAAAAACCCATCCACCAACCCTCTTTAAATTAATCTAAAAGAAACGCCTTTTTGCTAGGTCACTATACTAATTACCAAGAACTAAGTTGTTTCTTAAATTAACTAAAAGAAAGTTAAACAAACAGGAAAACCTTTACAGTTGCGGTAGATTGCCTAAAACATTCCAGCATTAACTAAGTTAACGCATGTAAGAAAGTTTGTGTTAACTGTTGACGTTAGTTGAGGTAAAAAAGTTTGGGCAAAATTTATCTACGCGCCTTTGTTAGCACAGGCAACTTTAGATTGGTATGGGCACATAAGCGGTGCTTTAGCGGATTATGAGAAATTGTGCTACATAATTGAACTATTAATATCCAGCATCAAGCTCCGATATTAGCTTAGGCGAGGACGAGGTCGTAATTTCAATATTAATATTAAATTAATTTGTAACAAATCATCGTCAGGTATTTATGCTTGCTAAAGGGGCATCTCTTCCCAAATACTCAAAGACGTGCGCCTATTTTTCTGTAATATATAAATACTAGATTGTCAATAGATGGCGATTTTTACAATACGGTTTTTATAAGTAGAATTTTAAAAGAAACATTTAAGTTTGTATTGTTTGTTTATTTTTCGACATTAGAGGGAAAATAATCTTTAAAATGGCGTATCAAAGATAAACTTTAAGGGAGATATTTGATACCGACAAAAAACACATTTAAGAAATAATATATACATGTATAGGATTTTCGAAAATATAGAAGAATTTCAGAGACCTTGTATATAAAATCGTTTAGTAATGAAGAAGATCCGGGATTTTTTTAATCGTTGTAGAGCCAAGATTGTTCTAATATTTTCCCATATTATCTGTGTGGGCTGGACGGCTGAATACATTTTGTTTAAACTTTCACTGTTTGGGTTTTGTTACATCTATATTTATTAAGGTACACTTTGGTACTTCATTTCCGATTTTATTTTATTAGGGTATTTTATTAGGTACCTAGCTATCATCAAACAACATTAAGAAATATGGAAATTCAAAATGAAAGTATCTGAGTAATATCGCTGAAATTATGCTTCGGATCGAAATAAAATTTGATGAAAATTTTATTGATAATATTTTGTTTTGAATGGTTCAGCGCTCACAGAAGCAATTTCGTTTTAGCATCTTCTCTCGGAAATGAGAGCCGCGGGGCTTGAAGGTGGCAGATCCTAATTTTACTGATAAATTCTTCATGTAGGACGATTTCCAGATTCCAAAACGATTTGCCGTTATTTACTGGATATTGTCCATCAAAAGAAACGGTGAAAAAATTTTCTGGGGTTGTTTGTTTTTAATGTTATAGTAGGTCGATTTTTATGCTAAATGTCAATGAAGCTGAAAAATCCTCAGAAAAAGTTTTGAAACAGATTACTTTTACTTATCTTATTTTTCCTTCACCGAATGGCTTCCGAAACCGTGTTATCGGTCCCACTTTACCTAAATGTTTGTTTCAAAATCAGAAACATTTTTTTAAATAATAATAATGATATTTATAGAAACAACAGAACTTGCTTATAGTCTCCGTCGACGATCCGCGGGCAAAATCTGGTATATTGAATAATTAAAACATAGTTCTCAAAAAGTACTGTATTCAGTAAAAAGTACTGAAGCAAAATAAATATTTACCTAAAGCGTAATTAAAAAAGTTGAAAGAACAAGTTACCGCTTTTCCGAGAAATAAAAGAATCAGAAATTAATTAGATACATTGCAGGACGACCGAGTAGTTAGCAAAGGTAAAGTTGTAAATACTTTTACACTTTAAGTGGATTTTACTTTTAATTAGTTGTAGTATTATATTTGAAATTTGTAAGACAAATACCTATTGAAACAATAAAAATCTAGATTTGAATGACAAAGGTTAAAACTTGTGTCATATGCCATTTGTCACAAAAAGCTGAAGGGATTGTTCGATTTTAAAAAAATCCCTAAATAACCAGTTTATTGACGAAGGTTATGGCTGTATATTATTACGCTACCATAAACGTCAACCAATCAAAAACCACGGTTCCTATGCAGAAGGCTAGTAAATAATAAATCTTCTCTTCTGTTTTGGATTTGACCTGGATTCATCCAACGTTGCTAGTCTACCTATAGAAAGTGGTAGAATATCTTTTGACTTGTTGTGTCATAACATAAAACTTTTCGCTTACTCTCTGCTTTTAATCTAAAGCCACATGATGCCGATATTCAGAAGGAGAAAGGATTACCGCAGATTTAATTAAATTATATTGTTACATAGGTATATTATATTATAAAAGGTATATTGTGTTAATAAACATTTGCAACGATCCCTGAAAGTAATTACACAGAAGCCCAACTTAAGTCATTACCATGTTTCCTTGATTACATTCTAAAGTAGGTATATCAGATACTAAGTTTCACAAATATACATTCAGCTATACAATCGACGTAATTATAAATATATTAATATAAAAAAATTTGATAAAGTATGGAACAAAATATAGTAAGAGAGGAGTGTCGCGACGCAAAAAAGGCATGCCAACAGAAGTTAAAACTTAAAACTATGAATATAGTTTGGATATTATAATTACTTTACCACGTTCACCAAGGAAAGTCGAAGCACAAGCGTGGTGATTTCTGGAGGATTAATTTCAACTCAACACTGCACTAAAGAAAACAGCGAAATTCATAAAAATATATATATGGCTGGCAGACATTTTGTAATTTTTTTTTAAAGTTATAAGTATATAACGTATAATAGCGTCATAAATACACATTTTACATATAAATGTATCTGTCATTGATAGTAGGGTCCAGCTTAGTCCAATTTAGCGGATAGATGGCGCTGCTATAGCTGTGATATTCTCTGATATTTCCTTGTTTGCACCAATTATTTATGAATAAAACTATAGATAGATAGATAGGTATGCTTTTTATCAGGTACCAGTACTTGGCAATTATATATTTGTGTTGGATACAGAAGTGCCGGTCAGAAATGCGAATCCAAAAATGCCCGACCGAGGCATATACAAATTCGGGCATACTCGGGCCGGTCAATCCATGGTCTTCCAAGATTTCCCCCTACCAAAAAACGCTCTTAACAAGCCTAAAAAAGATTTCACTTAAAAAAACTTTATCGTTTATCAATCAAAGAATATTTACGAGAGGAAGTCGTTTATAAAAAGGTGTTTTTTGACAAATTGCGACCCTGTCCAGGCCAAATAACATTGTCAAAATTAATTAAATCGTAACATAAATTAACAATAGTCGCATGATATAGTATATCATTGGTCGCATGTAGGTATTTATAGATTAATCAAGCGCCATGTTCATTATATTATTTGCGGCTTACGCTCGGTGTATTCAATAGAGAATCGTGAAAATGTAGAATTCATGCGGTCTGTTTGTGGTTGTAGTGTTCATGACGAATTTAATGTTTGCATATTAAATGCATTAACTAATTAAATTAGTTATTTAGCTTTTAATTATTGGTTTAGTCAGAACGCTATTTTAATATCGATTGAAAGGAAATTACATTTCAATTAACATCAAAACGTTTATTTTGATCAAAGATTGTGATCTCTGTGTTTGTGAGACAGATACATAATGGATGGGGGGGGTTTTGGTCTGAAAATTGATCATTGGCTAAATAAGGATGCGGTAACTTCTAGGAGTGCATAGACTAACATTATTTGTCGTTTATAGGCTTTGTCTAATAATAAAAGAAAGTATTTTTTGATGTGAAACACATTTATTGACGCGCCTTGGTGGTATGTCGTATGTCATGACGAAAATCTGCGTCATGCCCACCCTCTCCGCCGCAGCTCTATACTCCCTTGTGTGTGCGTGGCGCGTATATTATATACTATATACTTGAACTATTTGACTACAGTGTACCTACTTGACGTGTCAATTGCGATGTTTGCCATTTGCTTGGCGTTCCGTTGCTAACCACCTTTTTTATATATACACGCCAGAATCCCATCAGGTTAGCAAGTATCTATTTCCATCAAATCCAAACAACCTACCTAACTAACGTTTGTGTAAGTATGTTTTTAGTTTTTATGTGTGTCAAAACGAAGCAACGGATCGGATACCATTCTCCCGGGAGAAAATGTTAACTGTACGAAGCGATTTACTAATTTTGGGATATTATCTTTTTATAAAAAGGTAGGATGGATAATATGTTATATTTCTTATATTGTTTTTTATCATACAACAACCGAGTACTCTATTTTAGTGTACTATATTAAGTCTCAGTTTAAATAATTGATGCAGATTCTGGTTTATTCTGTATTCTAAGGTAATATATGTAATGGATGGCCGGGTATTAAGCGTAGTTTTAATGAAATCGGAAATGCATTGGTAATTAGGTTAAGTGATTTGTCCTCAATTCAGATAAGCTCCATTTGAATGTAATGGTCGGTAATCAATGTTCCCAGTTCGACATATAGTAGGTACATATCGTTCGTTGATTGCATTTCAGACTTCGAGTAGAAATTGAATTTCCAATTTGTGTTTGTTGAGGTATTGCTATTGGTATGCCGTAGAGCGTAGAGGATATTGCACTATTTTGTGATACAATAACTTTTACCGGAAAAACGCTTTTTCGTGAGGAGTCCATAGCGTAATTGGTAGAGTGGAGAAACTCGGGTTCAATTCCCATTCGTGGCAAAAAATACTGTATGCACAAATTTTCTTTAAAGTCATAATTTGTATGGGGATATAGGACATATTCCCAATTTATCTGTAAATAATCTACCTGTGTCACTGTAATTTAGCATATTACTTATTCAATATATCTAAGTTAAATAGCCGTTATTTTTTCAATTGGATTTATTGAATAGGAAATATGGGTGGTAAAATAGAGGATTATTTTGACGCTGTTTCCTCTTTCATAATCATCATCATTTTATTATTTTTGACCGATTGTTCAGTGATTTAACGCTTCACACCTCCATTGGTATATACTCAAAAGGCTTTAATCGACTTCTCGTGCTATCTACCCCTGTCTGTTAAAGAAGGGCAGGAACACTGCATTTGTCACCTATTTATTCTGTTTAATATGGACAACTAGCAAAAAGTTGACATTGTTACTGATGTCTCTGACCACATCGCAAGGTAAGACTGTGAATGTCATGCCATGCCATTGGAGCAGGCTCTAATCCGTTCAGAGTTCAATAGTCGTTTAACTCATAGGGGAATGGTATAATGAACTCTCCTGTCAGACAAAACGTATAACGTATTGCTCAACTGCCAAATTACGTTCAAATGACTGATTGTTTACTGACTTATTACTGCTAAAATCGTGCAGCCAAATAAATTTCATGAAAACGCTCTCTGTAATGTATAACCTCTGTAACCATTCAGATCCGATCAGGCGTTATAAGGTGACTGATAACATAATTAATTATCATGTAAATTAGTAGGTACTGGTAATTGTTCTGATTTAATTTGTGCTAAGCTCGCAAAATAAGAAAAATAAGAGTAATTGCATTTTTATTATATTTAAAAAAATTCACTGACATCGCTTGTAAAATTAATTTTCTAATATTTCAAACTACTTCTCCCGAGAGAATCTTCGAGCTTTATCGTCGAGGCTTAAATTTCTCTATTCATTTAAAAAAAAGAATATTAAATTCTGTTTTACATTTTTAGTGTCTTAAAATATTGAAATCTATAATTTAAATAATGTATCTATACTAATGTTATAAAGAAGTTAAGTTTGTAAGCTAGGCTGAGTAATATAGGCTATATTTTATTTTGTTTGAAAACATCCACCTATTTCTAATAACAATAAACAAAAACATCTTCACGGCCTTTGTACCTTGCGGTGTGGTCCGAGACACCAGTAACAATGTCCACTTTTTCCCATTTGTCCATATTGAACAGTACAGGTGTCAAGCCTGTTGCTGCACTTAATGGACCTAGATGTGTTACTTCTTTAACAGACATAAATATCTGTTATTTTTGGAGGAAGTGCGGACTCCAGCACGAGGTATCGATTAAAGCACATATGGTGATTAGCATTTTTGCCACGAGTGGGAATTAAACCCGGGACCTCCTGGTTTTAAGTCAATGTTCTAATTAAAATAAATAAAGTTAATTTGTTCTTCAATGTTAGCTTTGTTTAATTTATATACAGTGCAAATAAATGTGCTATAACAACAAAGACGGGCGTCCGACTAGCTTGGAAGACAACTTGCAAATATTTCTCTTGTATTCATCATAAAGTCGTCAGCTATTAAACTTTGTTTTAGCTTACATTGTTTGTGGATATTACTGCGAAAATCATACAAAGCTATTAAGTTGCTCATTTGAATATTTTTTTTAATTTGCTTTTTCTATAGATCTTATTCAATCACTTGTCGAAATTTTCCTAAATGTAGAGAACAATTGAAAATCTTCTTCTGTCTATTCTGTCAAGATCCGTATGTTTTAGAAAATTACATATTACATTTATCAAATTTTAAAGCTATTACAGACAGCGCTCTTACATAGATACATAAAAGTCACGCCTGTTTCCCAGAAGGGTATGCAGAGATTACAGACTTCCATTTGCTACAACCCTGACATATCTGTTTCGCTCTCATTCTTCATACATGCTCGACTGTTTAGGGTCCTTTCTCGAGGACGCTTCCGATTTGATCTGCATACGTCTCGCCTCATATTTGTCTTTCGTTAATCGTCTTGCATCTTTTCTACATGTCCAAACGATCTTAGCATTATTTCTCAATTTTAGTCTCTAAATCTTCTTTCACTTGCACCTGCTCTCTTATCCATACTATTTCTTATTCTATCTTTGAGAATCTCACCACATAATATTTCTCAATGCTCTTTTTTCTTATATCTTATTCTTTTTTTTCTTCTGCGTTTACTCGACTTTGGTATTTCTTCAGCCATACCCAACTTTCACTACCATACATTAGTGTAGGCACTAGCACTCCTCCATGCACAGCCAGTCGTGTAAGTGCTTGATGTTTATTTTAGTACGAAATTCACAAAACAAAATTTGTCTGTTTACCTTAAAATAGTTTAATTATCGCATATTATTCATACGATATATGAATAAGTAAGCATCTGTTAGTATGGACACGACTGAAAGACTATAATTTATGTGGACATTGTTATCGCGAAGTATTTAAAAGGTCGTGATGGTGTTTGTATGTGTACTACATATTCAAATCCAGTAGACAGAAATATACTGTAATGTGAAAAGATATGTAAAAGTTAATTCGAAGATTGCTTTCAGGTTTTCACTAGATTTGCTAGTAAATCTAAGTGTTGTCGAGAACGAAAAGTGGTGGCGCCTGGCTTGGTGCCAAAATGGAGTTCGACCATTTCCCCTGTCCCATTTCTACATGTTGTGAGTGAAAAATTATTATCGTAATCCTTAAAAGTTTTGGTGTAAAATTGTAATCAAATTTTTTTTGTCAAGAGATATATTTTGTTGTTGGTAATGTTTCTTGTCACTATAAAGTTCTATGAAATGTTTTCGATGTATTTTAATTTACCTACTGCACTAAAAACTTAATCAACTTTCATAATCTTTGATTTATCTTGGCATTTTCTTATGCACTCCTCCATACTGATAAACATACGTTAAGTAAACCAAATACCTACAACCATTACTTGTAGCAAACTGTAATCTGGAGATATTAATTATGTACCTGTAACAAGAAAAAATATAAATTAAAATTAGGTTTTTGAAGTAATGCCATTGAATTCAAAGAAATTGTTCTGTTGGGGTTCTTAAACTATACATATGCTCCAAAATATGAGCAAATGAGAGAAAGGTAATGATAGAGTTGCAGTCCATGGGCCACAAGTTTTGGAACATTGTTTGAGATGTCGTTTCCATACGTACGTTAGTAATATAGTTAGTTCAATGGGAGCTTTTCGTACTGCCACAGCTGTCAATATAGCTCTGGATAGATTCAAATTATATACCTTCAATAACAGTTTTCATCAATTGCTTTGTATCACGTAGATGCGATTGACAATCGCTTTAATTGGCTTTTAAACGATTTCAATTTGTAAATTGCAATTGATCGTCTCGATCGTCGTTTACTCAAAATTCTTGAATTGGTATGTGATGGTGTCCGTAACAGCTAGGTAACAAAAATTAACTTTTTCAGCACAAATCGAAAGTTTTTTATTTCAATTCATTCAATTATCTACATCTATATCTAATTAGTTAAATTGGTTTTGTATTCATAGGAATATTATTTTAATATTATTTTTCTTAATTACAGAGCGTAGTGAACCAAATTTCATTTAAAAAATAAGATCATTATATTAAATAATAATTGGCGGATGATATATTACGAGAAGCGACAAAAAAATTTAGAAAACTGCTATTTAGTATCTTAATTTCTTATGAAATGCCTTACTGGCATAGACGTATTGTCTAGACATCTTAACCTTGTATTTTACTTTGTTCTTTTTGGGGGATATATGACATCGTTTCCCAACAAAGGAAAGTATGGCCATGAATCTTTATTTAAGGAATAAAAGATTACATTTAGATTTATTGAAAGCTTTTTTCCCTCAACGCAGGTACCAAATATATATTCAATAGATTTAATTCCCGCAGGAAGTTTGATTTAAACAGATAAATACAAATTGGGTTAGGAATCCGCTTTTTGTTAGTGATTTGTTAAAAATAAAAGCAATGGAATGCTAGAAAAATATAAATATTGTGGAATAAAGACGGGCGAAGCCGTAGACATAGTCTAGTATTAATAGACGTTGTTTATTTCGTGTGCTCTGTTTGTATTACACAAGCGACGTTGAAAGGTTTCCCTTTGTCATCATACCGGAGTAAGCGAGACTCGATTTGATCAAAGTTTTATGTGCAATCGTAAAATCTTTGTCATGTTTATGTATCTACGACTGAAATCTATACTAATATATATAAAACTGAAGAGTTGTATGTATGTATGTTTGAACACGCTATCAGGTATTACCAGTCTGATAAAAAAATATTAGCTTTATTGAGGAAGGTTTTTTTAACATCACACTGCGACCCAAACTAAATAACGAATCAAAAATTTCCACGGGAAAGCTATTTTATTATATAAAAACCGGCTAAGTGCGAGTCGAACTCGCGCACGAAGGGTTCCGTACCATTATCAATAAAAAAGGCAATAAAAATCACGTTAAATATTAATTTTATTTTAATTTAATTATTTATTTTTAAAGTGAATAATATAACTCAATATTCTGTGAATATTTCAAGCGTCTACCTGTTGCCGTTATTAATATCGAGCAAAAAAATCACGTTTGTTGTATGGGAGCCCCTTAAATATTTATTTTATTCTGTTTTTTAGTATTTGTTGATATAGCGGCAACAGAAATACATCATCTGTAAAAATTTCAACTGTCTAACTATCACGGTTCATGAGATACAGCCTGGTGACAGACGGACAGACGGACGGACAGCGAAGCCTTAGTAATAGGGTTTCCGTTTTTACCCTTTGGGTACGGAACCCTAAACACTGATTCATTAGAGACTTTGTTTTTAAATTCGGGAATTATTAGAAATATGTAGTTTGTTTTGCATGTGCTTAATTAGAATTAGAATTAAGTGCTGTCACTTTAATACTTTAATAGACAAACAAAACAAAATACATCTTCACGACCTTTATACGTTGCGGTGTGGCTAGATACATCAGTAACAGTGTTCACTTTTTGCCAGTTGTCCAGCAGCACACTTATACCTATAGATGTGTTCAACGCTCTACCAACAAAGAAGTATATTTTATTTTCAGAAGAAATGCAGACGCCTCTTTACGTACTTCTGAAGCACGACAAGTGAATAGAATGCACTTTGAGTATGCTTTCTTTTATTCTCTCTCACATTTACTCATACATGATACTCGAAAGGTAGTCAGTAAGGGTAAAAGTTTCATAACAATATTATTTATTTATTTATTAAAACTAGCTTTCCGCCCCAGCCTTCGCCCGTGGAAATTTGATATCACTTCTCACCCAATCGCGCAATACATTTTTTAATTTATCTACAGTATTTATTCGACAGAATAAGCTACCAAAAAACTCGAGGCATATTATTGAATGGTAATAGTATAAAAATTGATTTTAAAAAATTGAGAGCTGAGAGCAACTAAAAGGGAATACTCCTCAACGCGTGTCGCCGCAAATTCGCATATAAGAGCATGTCAATTTATTAAATATTTTCTCTAGCGCGATACAGGTTTCAGTATTGAGACAGTAGCGCCATCTATTGATGAGCCGCCATGACTCCCTTGCCAGACCAGAGATCTATGCAATATGAAACCAACATCCATGTGGGTGTGTTGTAGTCAGCTGTGAACTGTGCTGGGGGGGGGGGGGGGGGAGGGGGCTGGTCAAGACTTAGATGTGACTGGCACAGGCTGTATTCATACGGGGTCACCAATCTTCAATGACTGAGAGTAAAAGAGAGTAAAAGGGAATACTCCCCAACAAGTGTCGTTGGAAAGTTGTTGCATACCTATATGCCAATATTTTCACTAGCGCGATACAGGTTTGTTTGAAGTTTTTCTTTTTCTTCATGGGTTGCTTTTATGGCTTCCGGAACCGTGTTATTGGTCCCAAGATACCCGCGGAATATCGATGAACCACCACAAGTAATTACTAAAGGTACTATTTCAATCAATTCAAAGGAAACCAGGTTAAACGTTGGAACTAATAAAAAGTTATTTTCGATAAAACACCGAAGCAAGTTCCATTCCCAATCACGTTTCCGATTTAGTGTTCAGTCGTATTCTATATGAAAAGGAATTTTACGATCGAAATCTTGTCAGTGAAATGATGCGGTTGACAGTCGGAGCAAACTAAATTAAATAAAATTAACGCATTCACCGCGTAAAGAAAATTCTCAAAGGATTTCTGTTAATACCGACTTATAGAAGCGCTGATGGAATTGGAAGTGGGAACTGGGTCAAATAATATAAATATGTTGCTGAAAAAATGTGCTGCTAGAAAAGTGTGAAGTTTTGGATAAAGATTTGCCCAGAGCACTCGACATTTTCATTTTTCACTAGACTTTCCGCCCCCAGCAGAACTGGCCACTCGTTAGGTATATAAGCCTCACAAATATCATCGGCTAAAAAGAGGGAGACTTGGTCTTCTGCTGGACCTTGGGACGGTTTCGGGAGCTGTAAGGCAACCCGTGAAGAGAGAAAAAAAAGGTAGAAAAACAACAAATAAAAAGCTGCCTCTCATACCTAAAATATAATGTATTGGTTCACATTTCTAAAAAACTACTAAACCAATTTAGAGGAAAAATATATAAACTGTTTAGGAGCAATACCTTTTTGACTAGAAAAGACGTCATTGATATCGGTTCATAATTGGCGGAGATTAAAGTAAATTACTGAATTCATGAAAAACTACTAAACCAAATCGATGAGCCAATCGGTGAGAGATTTAAGTAGAAAGAAACTACATCGAAATCGGTTCACCTTTCACTATGAGGTTTCCCTTAATATCGCAGTGAAAGTATCTCCAAAACAAAACACACCATGCCCATATTTAACAGAACAGGTGGCGAGCCCGTTGCTGCACTTAATGGACCTAGATGTGTCACTTCTTTAACAGACGTAAATATCTGTTATTTTTAAAAGAAGTGTGGTTTTATGTGCCCTTCGAAGCAGGAGGAGTCGATTAAAGCACATATTCTTAAAGAAAATTACTTCTTAGCATTTTTGGCACGAATAGGAATTGAACCCGGGACCACTGTATCTCCAAATTTCTGAAAAACTGCTAGTCCAATTTTCATTGATCTATCTATTCTATCAAAAATGAAGGATCCAAATCGGTTCATAATTGACGAAGATATGCGTGATCATCGATAACAACAAAAAAAAATACATTTTATCCGTAAGCTCTCTTCTTTTTTTTTAAGTTGCTTAAAAATCCTATTTTGCTTCATTTGCAGCATTTGATGGACTAAAAGGATTGACATGGTGGTAGTGACAGGTAATGATAGAAATGGGCGCCGGTTGAGGGCTATGTTCCATCAATCACAGCCATAATACAATCGCCGAAAGGTGTGATGAATATAAAGGAGGCGAAAGGGACATGTCAGTAGCAAGTGACAATCGATTGTCACTGCCTATGTCGTGATGATAGAAAGGTTTTGGTCTTTTGTTCTTTGCCATCAAAGTCATAATCTGGAAATATAAGTATATTTTAGATTCTACGCGTATCGTCATGACATCCAGTTAAATCCCGTCCGCGCTGTGATAGTTGTGATTAGTCTGTGATGAATAAGACATATCACAGTCGGCGGAAACATCTTAGCTACCGACCGGATAATCGGCATATTGATACTGTGACGTCTATAATACTTGAAATTGGCGGAATCATCAAAACCCTAATAGAGCCATAGCACAAAAATAAAATAGAATATTATAGAACATATGAAATTGTAAACATTATGTTCTACGAGCACAAGGCGTTATCTTTCTATTATGGCTTCAGAACCTTAAACTGCACAATGAGTTGAACCAAAGATTATGAAAGGCATTGTCCAGGCTATAGTCTGGTTTAATAGCGATATAAAAGCCTACTGAATGTCGCGCTAGCATTGTGTTCATATAATGAAAGGATCTGCCACTGCTTCCTTTGTCGATTTCAAATCGTATAGAGCAAAATTCTACTACGAATATTATTCGACAAGCTAGTCTAGGACACAATAATGACATAGATTATATGTTATAAATCCTCACGTTGACCTCTTTTCTTTTGCTATTATGAGATTTTGTGATGGTATGAAAAGAAGAACAAAGAATTTCTTCAGTTCCTTGAATATAGTAATCTAACCAACCACAAAATTCCTAAAGAGGATTTCTTCGAAAGTCTTAGATTACGTTCACGCTTTTATAAAGCATTATTTATAAGTAAGATTTCTTAGGGAGAATAGGTAATATAATACTCTACTTGAATTTTTCCCTGAAAAAGTCCATGGCCTGTATGTACCGGTACCTAAATAGATATCTTCGCCCAGATTTTCCATCTTATCTATTTCTGAACCTATTTTCTTTCAAACCCGTTCCACCCTACAAAAACACTATTTTTCAAACCGTGCAAATTTTGAAATATGACATTAATTATTTCGAAGGAAATCCAGAATAAAAATAGCCTATATCTCTCCAACTGTCTCTGTGCAAAAAATCACGTCGATCCGTTTCTCTGTTTTGACGTGAAAGAACGACAAACAAACAAACAAGCACACTATCTCATTTATAATACTCAGAATACAGAACAAACCAGAATACGCATGTGCAAGCGTCGTGTGTCTAAAAAATATGCATATTTTCCGCGCCCGTCATACCTACTTCTCACCACAATTTACCAATTTTGGGATAATTTATTATATCTTATACGATAATATTGATAAAAAATAACAACTATTCCATGTCTTTATTGATTTTTCTTATATTGTCGTTTTATCAAGAAATAAAACAACCGGGTACACTATTTTAGAGTACTATTTTTAGCCTCAGTTTAAAGAATTTATGCGGATTCTGGTTTATTCTTTATTCTGAGTTATATATAATATTAGAAGATTTCATTTAAAAGTTGCAAAGTTCTGCAAAGTAATTCGTATTTAAATATGAGCAAGTCTATTTATTATGTAGGTAAGTTTCTACTAAACCCGACTTTTTAGATTCAATTTAAAAAGTTAACATCGAAAATGAAACTTCGTCCGTTGAGTTCGTTCAGTTAAAAGAAGTGCTCTGGCCTATGTGGCTCACTTAATTTCTGCGCCTTTGAGTGTAGACGGATTTTTTCCAAAGTTTGCGAGGAATTGTGTTCTGGGCAAGACGTGTGGGTTTTATTTTGTTAGTGAGCGAAGTTCTTTATAGCGGAGTTTTAAAAAATGCTTTGAGTGTGGTGTTAATTCTGATATCTTTTGCAGGCACTCGTAGGATTTCCGTTATTTAACTTTTGAAGCGATGCAAAATTGTTTTAAAATTCTAAGTTCTTACTTTTTGCTTTTCTAGTTAAGGATCGAAACCTCTTGTCAGTTGGCTCGATATATATAGGAGAGACTAGGTATCAGACTTCATGCAAACACACACATTATAATATGAATTAAAAATTGTTAAAAGATATCTGCATTTGTTATATTCTAAAAAACCATGCAAAATATGGCGTTTCTCTAATAATATTTCTGGCTTTTATATAATAAAATACACAAAGGATTGACGATATTTTCCCCAAAAATGATTAAATTGTCTTTTAATTTAGATAGCATCCATAATCTCATCTTGTGGTGTAATAACATTTGCATTTATACGAGCGAGCTCATTTTTCTGATATTTAGACAAGAACATGTATGTTGACGGTTTATAAATTGATGTTTAATTTATTCTTAATTAAACGACAGGATGATATTTTGTCCTGTCATACTATACGCCAGGGGTTCCCAACCTTTTTTTTATATACTGCGACTCCCTTTACAAGCTGTTATTTTTTTGTGACGCCCTTATAAAAGATGATACGTTTTTTCACTACGCTCTTCTGAGTCTTTAACACATTTTCTTTTTATTTTAATAAAGTTATTAATTTTTTTTTTTTTTTTTTTTTTTTTTTTTTTTTTTTCCTTCACGGGTTGCTTTACAGCTCCTGAAACCGTGTTACGGTTCCAGGGTACCCAGCGGAAGACCTAGTCTTCCTCGTTTAGCCGATGGTATTTGTGAGGCTATATCTAACGAGTGGCTAGTTCTGTTGAGATATATTTAGATGGAAAAGCCTCTAAGTGTGGTTTGTCGGATTATGTACATAAGTTTTTAATTAAAAAACCCATTGGTACATGGCCGGGATCCGGGATCGAACTCGGGGTCTGTCTAGTAAATACCAGACGTCTTACCCACTCGGCCACCGACGCACCGTATTTACGATGCGTAAATTAAATGTTGTATAAAATATATAAAATCTGTAATCATTTTGATATTGGTTTGCACAAGGTGGTAGTAATATTAAAGATATGGAAACAATTAATAAAATGTCTACTTATCGAAGAGATTGAAAGTCCTGTGAAGTACGTGGTGCCTAAATTAAAAAAAAATCCATGCACAAGTCTCAGAATACAAAACAAACCAG
Source organism: Nemapogon koenigi (assembly GCA_963924495.1). NCBI lineage: Eukaryota > Metazoa > Arthropoda > Insecta > Lepidoptera > Tineidae > Nemapogon > Nemapogon koenigi. Next base: position 3,702,685 of record OZ004630.1, on the reverse strand, counting down.
AATAGTATAAAATCATCATATGTCTATAAAAATGCACCATTTTCCGCACCCGTCATACTTCTCGCCACGATTTACTTATTTTATTTATTTTTATAAATAAAAAATAACACCTACTCTATGTTCTTATTAATTTTTCTTATGTTGTCTTTTTATCAAGAGTTACCTACAACCAACTGGTACATTATTTTGGTGTATTATTTTTAGCCTCAGTTTATTAAATATTTTGATCGCTGTGGTTACAACCCCTGCTCATAGGTAAGTTCACTAACAATTTAGGCTACACTTTCGTCAAATACGTTAGTTTACAAAAACATTTTACTCAAAAGGATCGCCAGCTCCCAAATTATCTATATTATATGATGCTGAAGGGTTTGAACGCTCTAATCTCAGGAATAATCTTTCATTGAGGAAAGTTCTAGGCCCAATCAAACTCCGACCCAAAAGAGCGGAGCTGCAGTAACCACAAACGTCAAAAAACCAAAAAATTCCAAGGGCAAAGCCGGGGCGAAAACGTAGTCAGTTAATATACCCGCACAGTAGCAACCTCTAGTATAATAAATATAGTGGTTGTCGATGTCAGATCTACAGTCAAACCCTCTTTGTCTCACGGGTGATTGCTTTATAGGACACACTGGATCAATTTGTGAGTGGTGAACCATGATCGATGCTTCGGTTGACCAAACGTCCATTTTCGAATACAAGTGCCCTTTGTGAAGCGACCGAGTTAAGCCTATTTCGAAGGCTCTAACCAAGGTAGGAAACCTAACAACCTCTTGCTTGCTTACGTGGTTTTCCGTTTTCTTGTATTGGGGAAATGCTTCGGATATTTATAGTCCGAACTTAGGTATAAATACAAACTATTTTCTATAACTTTTTTTGTTAGGTACTCCTAGGTACGCCAAAATACTCATTCAAAACGTAAAAACGTTGACAAATACCATCGGCTAAAAGAGATAGAGTTGGTCTTCCGCTGGGTACCCTGGGACCGCAACATGGTTTCGGAAACTGTAAGGCAACCCGTGAAGACAGAAGAAGAAGATAACATAAAATAAATGCCAAATTGCGAGCACGACTCGTGCGCTGAGGGTTTCGCACCATTTTTTCGGTAAGAACTTTAAGGCAGGATTTTCGTTTAGGTTTTCCTGTAAACTACAAGAAAGGCCCTACATTCCCTATTTTTATTAGACTCCGTAGTTCCGACATTTTTCGTCCAGTACCTTCGGAGAAAATAAGCTGTAACAGACGGGCAGACAGACACATGAGGTTTCCGTTTTTTCATCAGAGATGTTTGGAACCCTAAAAACAGCGAGCCTTATAGTGTTGCCAATGATACGTAACATCTAACCTAAATTTATATTTAAATTAATAATCTTCTTTATCTTTCTAACCCACCCCCTCCCCCTCTCTTTCCAAACACTATAACATGCTGCAGCACAAGCGTCAACGTAGGCCGCACCGAAGAATAATTTGAATATAATAGCGCGCGCTCTCACTACATCCTGGCACAGTTCACGAAATTAGTCCCACCAAATGCCACATACCGATAGCCAAGATGTTACACATCAAAAGTTGCATATAATTCAAACTAAAATATAGCCTATAGCACTCAGGAATAATGTAGCTTTTTATAAGTGAAATAATGTTAAGAATCAGATCAGTAGTTTGACTTGAGAGATCTATAAAAACATATATTTGCTCGGAAAAGATCTCAGTTTATACTTTCATCACATAATTATATTTATTCCACTTCATAATCGTGTGAGACAATAAACGAGCCACATTTTTGTCCTCATGCAGATTCCATGGAGTATGGATGCAACTTACATCTCACACGAGCTATGATTTATCTGTTTACACACTCGAATAGCCTCGAACAGATTCTTAGCGTGTTTTAAAATGCTTTAAATAAAATAATATTAGCCTGTGGAAATTTTGAAAATGTGAAACAATACTAACCTATATTTTTACCCCAATACAATTCTTAAACTTGTAAAATACCTACTTGTTTCATTATTTAGTGTTGTAGAGTATATTTATACTGACTTTACAAAACTCACTTCGACACCCCTTTTATCCCTTTAGGGATTGAATTTTAGGAAATGCTGAAATACAATGTAAAAAACCTTAAAATAAACCTAAACATTAAAAATAACTAAATAAACCAGGATCGCGTGTAATACTGCATTTCCACATTGAAACTCGATGCTGATTCGTTGAGCGAGGAAAAAAAGAAGCCAGCCCTCTTGTCACCAGAAGAGATAATCATGAGGCTTTTTGGCATTTGAACCCCACGGACCTAGAGTTTCTACACCAAACGGCGCAAATTTGTAGTTTTCAATAATTGAACTACTATACTTATTCCATATTAAATTTAACCTAAACTTTAACCACCCCTTTTCACCCCTAAAGGATATAATTTATTGTCTATAGTAATGGTGTTTTACCTTTCTTTCCAGGAGAAGTACAGTTGCTCTTGTTTGATGGTGACTTCTGCTCGGCCGCAGCCATCTTTTCCTTTTCGGAAGCCATTCTTCTTCGCTGCACCCGACAACTTCCGAAACTACACGAACTTTACCGAACCGCCACCGTACATTTCCTGCTTTGCAGCAGAAATGAAACTTACTTTATTATAGTTTTCTATTATTAATGATAATAACAAACGTCCTCTCAAACTATCTTGGCGATAATGAATGATGAGTGATTTACTAACTAAATCATGGCAAACAGCCAGCCGACACTTTATTGACTTTTACGTTAACTATCGTATCTTTCGACCACAAAAATGTCGAAACAGGATTTGCAAATATTATTGAGTGTTTCTGTTTGACAGTATGAATAAAATTAAATAGTATTCATAAGTACTTTGAAGGAATTTTCAATGCTACTAATTTATATAGTCGTTTGACTATTATTTTATGATGCGATCGTCGTGTTGCTTTAATTAGTGCCAGTTCGTTATTAGCAGAATTACCTATGTTGGAAATGGTTTGATGTGTTTGTAAAGTGTAAATAAATAGTATGCAAGGTGCGGTCATTACTTATTTATTCTGTTAATCAGTGAAGCTCGCATATTATGATAAACGATTAGACATTAGTAATGATTTGTTTTGTCATTACCTAGATACATTTATCTATTAATAAACTTGCGAAAGTTTGTGTGTTTCTCCATTATATTTCGCTGATACGCTGATTGGCTAAAAGTAAGAATTGTATAATATATTCTTATACTCTCCTTAATGGGGAAAATGAAAATGAAATATATTACAGGTTTCCATGCAGGTGAAACCGTGAGTAAAGTCTAAGGTTAAATAAAAGTACTTGTTACAAGTAAGTATTTTTGTTCCGGCGGAAAATAGCAATTTTTATTATTATGATTGTTACGTCGCTCCCACTTCTGAATTTTGTTATTCTACTGATTCAATTTGAAGATTGTAGTCAGTACTGGAATTGCTATGATGTTTGATATTGATATTTGTATGGGAAATCAGCAAGAGATGATTAAAGTAGACAGAAAATGTAGTGAATTGGGCAATAGTACAATATAATTCAGATAATAAGCCCCTAAACTTCTAAGTATCGTATTTATGTGTTTGCAAGTCACAGTGATGAAGCGTTATGGAATTTTTGCTGTCTACATGTCTGACCTACATTTACTAGTAATTTGTTTATATAGTTTTTGTGTGATTGTATACCGACGAAAAAAAAGGATGTTATAAGTTTGAGGTCTGTGTGTCGGTCTATAGCAACGTATCTTTCAAACGGATAAACCGATGTCAATGCGGTTTTTATACTTATAACATTTTGTAAATTGGGCCTTCTTATGACTTTAAAAGCTGTTAAAATAGAATTTTTAACCGACTTCGAAAAAAAAAGAAGGAGAAGGTTCTCAATTCGGACCGTATTTTTTTTTTGTACGTATGTTTTATTACTCTTTTCAAGAAAACTAGGATAAAGAATTTGCTGACAGCTGTCATATAGTTCAAATTACATTTTATAAAGCATAGAAAGATACTTTTTAATGTTGTTAAAAGGATTACATGAAATAGAATTGTATCAATTACTTTTTATAGATATAATACATTATTTTATACTGTAGTTTTTACGAAATATGCTTTATTGCTTATGTCATAAGCTATTTTGGCACAGTTCATAAATAAATCTTCTAGGATAAACATAAACAGCTCTTGTAGATTGTATGAATAAAGTTTGTACGACCAATATTGGAACTTTACAAGACAAATACGGAATAGTGGTGCCAAATGGTCTTGTTTACAACTTTATTTTGTTGGCAAAAGGAACTTCCTATGAAAGAATAACATATACCTAATTTAAAAAAAAATGAGGTAGCATACGATGAGATGGTATGATTTTGATCTCAAAATACCTCATGTAGCCTCAAATAAAATAATGCTGAGTATCCTGAGGGCTGGGAACTACTTTTTTGGGATTTGTAACTAATGAAACAAAGTGTTGTATTTAACTCAATAACCATCTTAATAAATTTATACTGAGTGTATTCTTCAATTAATGTTCCTGTATGTAAAAATCCCCCATGGATTCCCATGATAAAAATTTAAAATACAATAAAATGGAGGCGAGAAACTTAGGGATCTTTTTAACATTGTTTAAAATTTATTAAGAAGTTTAATGTAAATTGATTAATTTGTAAGTAGTTGTCATAAAATAGAAAGCATGAGAGGAGATTCTTTATAAAAAATCATATAATATTCATGATAACAATATAGAAGCACTTTCTATATGAAATGAAATGAAATTAGAATGAATAATCTAACATAGTTGAGAGCTTTGCGGCGGTCGACCTCGGTCTCTGTTAAAACAGTCAGTTTGCAGACAAAATTAGACTAAAAGTGAAAACTGAAAACTTTATTCCTGATTCAGACCGGCCTGACATTGGTACTACTTATTTTCACTAACCCTGATCGCCAACAAGGCCACGTCTGTTAAGCTTGTTATGTCTACTTCTAACTAAAAATAGAATTCTATTCTTTTTCATATTAAAATTGTACTTTTTTAAAGAGAAATATGTAGTAATGAAAACAAATTAATAAAAACACTATTGATAAACAAAAATGTTGACTACATTAGCCTAAATATAAATACCTTACGAGTTATTGTGTTCAAAAATGACCTCTCTGGCACTTTACAACTGAAATTTTTAAGGAAATTTAGATCGTAACCCGCAATAATAAGGTCGATTATTTAAATGACTTACAACTAAATTACATGAGTTAATGTTGTGATGGTTTCATGAGACACATTTGACAGCTAAGTTAGAATTTTTCTCACATTACGTAACACTGGTTTGACCTGTGAATTTTTGGTTGTGCTCGCGGTTGTGCACGGACTGTCGTTTCCCGTTCGGAGTTTGCCCGGGCAAGATCGATCCGGGCTGCGGGCGGTGGCGGTATGCGGACCCAGGAGGCTGCGCCGGCCCGCGCCCCCGAAAACCGCGCATGCGTGTGAAGCTCGTACGCCCGGATTCTGCTTCTGATCTCTAGCTAGAAACCCTGGAGGCTGATGATGCTGTGTGCATCAATTTAGTTTTCATTTAGTATTCCCGATTTTCGCGTCTGCAAGATTGATATTACGTTATTTGGATATACTCTATATGAACACCTAAATACCATACAGGCTTACGTTTCAAATGTACCTATAACTTCTTCTTCTTTTCTTGATACATAAAAATATATTTTAGATTTCTTTTGTAACTAGCTAGCTTTCCGCCCCGGCTTCGCTCCTGGAGCCCATATTAACTTTCATCCCCTATCTTGCGTTCACATAAGAAAAATGCACTTTTAGTTTTTCCGAATTTTCCAATTTTCTGGAAACTTTTCAAATTTATCTTTCCCTAAAAACCTTATACAGACTATTACGAACATTAAAAAAGAAATTGTTTCAACCGTTATCAAGTAATGCGCTTACCAACGAACATCATTTAATTTTTACTATGTATGGCTATTTTACATATGTATGGATTTTAATAATGAGAATACATACAAACGTCTAACTAGTGTAACTATAATGCATACTCTTAAGTAAAACAACAAGTTTGTTCCTGTGTCATACAGTCTGACTTTAATTTGGCCGGTTTTTATATATATTTTATCAGTAAACAGCTTAGGGAGCCGCCTGTATTTGAATCCAGGTTGTTACCTCTACCTACGCTTATAAATTTTCAGATACCCAATCTCAGCAGTTATTGGTGGAATAATATGTCTTCTTCAACAAGGGCGAGTGAGTATCTCTGCATAAGTAGGTATACTCACCTGTATTATTTTTGATCTCGCAGCAGGGGATAATATCTAGTAAATTAGGTATATTTAGAACTAGCTGATTGCCTGCTACTTCGTACGCGTTGTATTAGGAATACAATTCACCCCCTTTTTTAAGTCGGTCCAGTAGTTTTTGAGTCTATAGAATACGAACAAACAAACAAATATTAATTTTTATTACTAGATTATGTAGTAAGTACTTATGCCAACTTGACTTGGGGTTCGAGACACAATTAGACAATTTTTGTGGGCAACATGGTAACAGCTAGTGCCAAAGCTTATTTTAAACGAGGTAACTAATAAATTACGTGGTGGGATTTTCTTTTTCATCACGGGTTGCCCCTTACAGCTCCTGAAACCGTGTTATCGGTCACAGTATAGCAAGAAGTCTCCCTCTTTTAGCCGAGGGTATCTGTGAGGCTATACCTAACGAGTGGCCGGTCCTATTGAGGTATATTTAGATGGCATTTTATAGGAATAGAAGTGTGGTTTGTCGGATTATGTACTTACATAAGTTTTTAATTATTAAAAACCCAATGGATATAATATAATCATTGAGATTGAACCGTGGTCATCGATGCACCTGGATATTGCTTAGCTAAAAATACATTTCTACAATATGCAGTCCACAATGTTTATGAGATGCAATAATCTCATCAACATGGGATAAAATATTATGAAGTCTACCCATTTCACGTCAGAGAATGAATAATGAACGCGTATCAGATTTCAAAGCAAACAAAGCTTCACTATTCACTTCGCTATTTTCTTCATTTTCTTGCAGTCGAGAACTATGATTAAAATCGTTTACAATCGAGCACAGTATCATAAAAGGAAAATAATTCCTGAAATATTAAGGGAATGTGGTACTAACTTGGATTAAACCATGATTAAACCAATGATTTACGATCGGTATTGCGAAATCCATTTAGAAATAACTTCCATTTTGCAATAATCACGGTCTTTATTTAGTTTGTGGTGTGGCCAGACTACTAGGTATATGTTCATATTTAGATCAATTGCCCATATTGATCAATTGCACTCAATTATAGGACTAAAATAAGTGTCTATGTTCAGAACGTCGATTTATATTTTATACTAGCATCGCCCGTGGATCGCATATTAAAATAATATGGTCTCGAGTTTATACAAAATCCCATAAAAAAGCACTTTCAGTTTTTCCCGAATTTTCTAATTTTCCGGGCAACTTTTCCAATTTTTCTTTCCCTTAAAACCTGATTCTGACTATTACGAACATTAAAAAAATAATTAACCAAATCGTTCCAGCCGTTCTCAAGTGATGCGCTTACCATCGAACAGCATTTCATTTTTATTTTGATTTTGATTGAAGATGTTCTGAAATTATGCATTTATTTTTTTTTTACAAAATATTTGCAGTACATCGTATAACTATACAATAACTTTAACTTTTTAACTAGGATTCAATATCAATCACTGTCCAAAAAAAAACATTTATTCAAAATGCGTGCATGCATAGTGCATTTTCATGTTCTTGTTACACTGAAATAGTATATTATTTTTAAAAAATATCTCGTATGAAATGCTTACAGTTTTTGCACGTTTCGGTGCGAGTATAAAACCGGTATTGTTCCATATTTTTTTGTTGTCGGTGCCTGGGGAAATTATGTGGATGGTACGGAGGCGCTCGTACTGTTTATTGACTTTGTCTCTCAGTATTTGTATTAAATACGTCATGTAAGTAAATAATTGACATTTTACAATAAAATTGTACACATTTCAAAGAATCACTCGATGGACTAAAATGATTTTTCATCCTATCTATTCGAAAACGACGATTGGTTCCTCAATAAATGCGAGCAAAGTGGGTATTTTCTCCAAGAGATTTTCACAGAGGGTAGTAATGAGTTTTGAAATTGGAACAATGGAATTAGTGTTCCGCGACCAAAGAGATCGAGCCCAAATATTGTATGAATAAAGCTACTGGCAGGAACGCCGGCTGAATTAAAAAAAAATGTAAAACGCGCGAACTACGATTTTGTGGCCCCGTCCTCTCTGTTTACGGAGTTACGTTTTGTTTATTAGTATGGATTTCTATTTTGTAATGTAATAACCTAGTAGTACCCACCCATATTTCTGGAATTACTATTTGCCTCTTTTACCTACGTTAGATTGTAAAATTATGGTTAATTGAAAAAAATAAATAAAATAAAGGTCATCTGTTGCTGAAAAAGTACTTTATTTCTCAATGTTGTCGTTACATTAGCGAGCACGTTTGTTCATGTTGAAATATTAACACCGTTCTGTTCGAGCTGTGTTCTAATGAGTTTTCTGTTTTTAACAGCTTGTAAAAAATATAATTGAGAGAAATTTCCATCACTTCTGTAACTTTTGTATGTTTGTGTATAGCTAAAAATAACGATCCAAATCCAAGTGGTAGAAAGGATTGTGAACATTTTAAAGCTCCTTCCTCCACAGTCCAATAAAATTTCTTGAATAAAAATCACCAAAAAGAAATGTATACGTATACGTATACGTATTACGTATCCGGGTGCAACAAACGGAAACCCTATTACTAAAGCTCCGCTGTTCGTCCGTTCGTCTGTCACAGGGCTGTATCTTTTGACACTTGACACAGAGTGTGTATGATTATGGCCGCTATAACAACAAATAATAAAAATAAAATAAAGTTAAAAATTAAAGGGGGTCCCCATACAAGAAACGTTTTCTGTTCGATCTTAATAATAGCAATAATGACAAGTGTGAGTCGGACTCTGGCTAATTTGTTCCTGCGCCATACAGGGGCATCAAAATTGCCTGCTAACCTTCATACTATTGAGTGTACGGAACCCTTCATGTGCGAGTTTGACTCCGGTTTTATTATATACGATTTTAATTTGTGTGGAATAAAATTTTAATGTCACGAATTCTAGACTAGCTAAGGTCAGCCTCGAATATCTTTTATATTTTTATTTTTAATGTAAGAACTATAAAGTAGGACACACATTTTTCCTTTCTCATTCCGGCCGCCGTACGATCTAGACGGACCGTTTGTTACAAGAATTGGACGAGTCTGTGGTCAGTTTCAGAGGACCATCCGGCGGCGCGCCGGTGATTGGACGAATGGGTGGGCACCTTAAAGGGAAGTGGTCGATGGAAAAATTAGTGACGAAAGAGCAGAACAAATTTATCTAGAATCGCGCGCACGCGAGCAGGAAAGAAACAGTAAGCGATTTAACGTAAGCGACTTGTTTAAAACGCAATTTAAAAAAAAATCTTATGCAAAATTGAAATAATTTTACAATGAACGGATAGATAATTATCAAAAAAATATTCATGTTAATTTTTGTAATGATACCATCTATATTATAGCCATAAAATTTGATAAATAAAGTTTTCAGAGGTGTATTTAGGTTTTTTTTCTATCGAGTAAAATGTTTCTAATAATATTTTCAAAACAATAACATTATTTGTCATATCCTTAATAACAATTTTTTTTTTCAGTTTCGTAAATAGATCAGGTTTTCTGAAAAATGTGTTTCAAAATTGGATTTTGATGACTGACTTTCCCTTAGGGCCTTGTATAGATCGTCGAAATGAGCAAAAAACTTGAAATCTTGTAACCGATTTCTAACATATGTTTCTAAATATTTCTGATGTTAAAATATCGACGAAAAATTAATAATTAAAAAACTGTTATTAATAAACGCTATACAAAGTTATACAATGTTTTATTTTATTGATACAAAGTCATTCAATATTATAGAGAAAACTAACTCTTTGTAAGGTTTACTAGTAAGGTGGTAAATATAAAATTGGCCAAGAGCGAGTCGAAATCGCGTAAAGAGGGTTTCGAACCAAAATAATGGTTTTTTAAACTTTTTAATTTTTTCTCTAAAATTATCTCCTAATATAAAAATTCAATTATTTACGCTATACATCCGTGATTTGGTCATCAAACTACATTATGTAGATACCAAAATTTCAACCTTCTCCGTACAGTAGATTCGGAGAAAATAAGCTATGACGGACAGACAGACACAAGAGTGATCCTATACATAAGGGTTCCGATTTTTATCGGATGTACGAAATTTACAGGTAAAACACTCAAAGTTAAACCTATGACATCAGTATGATACGAGTCAGAACCGACATGTTTTATTGGAATAGGAAAGCAAATATTTCAAAGATTTGTTTTTCACGGTCCAACGCACTCGGTGATATTTCGAGGCTCGATAGGAATATTGGTACATGTGTTACTTGAAAACTTTATATAGCCGTGTTCATCCGTATTGAAAAATCTCGTGTGATTTTGTAAAAAATAATTTGCAAGTTATTTTGGAGTAACATTTTGAGATTTTTTGTGTGTGTTTATTTATATTTACAGACGAATAATATCAATATCTAAATTAGATACGATATCGAAGCATAAATGACGATTTTTAGACTTTTTGTCTGTTTGTCTGTTTGTTCAGAATAAGCTCCGAAACTGTTCAATGGATTATGATAAAACTTTCAGGGATCATAGTGGTACTTAGACTTAAAATTATCTTTTGTTATATTTTGTTATCTCAAAGGATTTCGTGGATATCTGCCCCCTTAGACAATGTACGAACGCTAGTATTCTATTGTACCGAATATAACCGAAATATTATAATTGTATGAAAAGTATGCGCAGCCCAAAAGAGGCTAAATTTATGCATTTTAACTACTTAAATAATAAACAATTAGAAAAACAACAAATCTCAAAAATTTGCTAATTGACCAAAACCCTAGCCATTTTTTCAGCGTTATCTACAGGGTACGAAGAGACGCTAATTGAAGACAAAATGACATAATTACGCTTCTATTTCTACAAAGAGTTTATACTTCAAGGAGTTTGTATACAATAAGTAGGTATATAAACTCCTTGGTTTCGTCAGAGTGAATGACAGTTTCATTAGGTCACGTGGTTGTATTTCAGTCGGTCCCATACATTTAAAGTTATCTATTCTACATTCTATTCTATTCGTTTAGTTGTACATTGTCAAAGGGCTCACATATAAAAAATAATATATAACGTACGTAATTATTCCAGTGACACTACAGGGGTAAAGTAGAGCAATGCCCCGGGATTTCGGAGCTCGAGATCCATGGTCAAGTCTAAGTGATAGATACATATTTTGCCAACTTTGTATTTTTTTTTATTCTCGGCTAAATAGTAGGTATCAATCACACTTAGCTGCATGTACTAATACCGACTCGTTTGCCGTCTCCGCTGCCGTTCTTTAATCACTTGTGCGTACGTGGCACGTATACTATATACTGCGTGTGCCTCTCTATTCGACTACAGTATACTTGACGCGTCAATTTAGATGTTTCATATCTGCTGGAAGTCCCGTCCGTGACGACTACCTTTTTCTTATGTTTATATCATGAGAAATAGGGTGATGAGAATCGGAGCGGAAAAATCCCGATTTCGTAGAGTCAAAAGTATCATCGGTTCAATTAGGAAGATAGGAAGAAGATCAAGAAGAAGAATATAAAAACTTACAGAAAAACACCTTCAATTTCCGCTACATTCCAATTACCTATTTACTTATAAGAAAACATTATCTTCGAAGAAATTTACTACGTAACTCTAGAATAAAATTCATTGGTTCGCATATCTTGAGAGGGTCAGGTAAGATAGATTACCTGAGTTCCGTTTAATGCTACTTAAAGGCATACCTACTACATAATATAGATAAGAATTACTAAGTACTTTACCCATTTAAGATATTTGTAAAATAAAACATAATATTATTATTTATTACATAATTAGTTGTCGTTTGCTCTTTATATTTTATTTTGTTGAAAACAAAATTTTCTTGTGGACATTTCTGAATTTCTATTGCTTAAATTCTGTATAACATGTGTAGTATGCATATAATATACATATACGAATTAATTGTTCCCAGAAGCCATAGTCATGTATGCTTTTGGAGTTTTAATTTAATCTGCCAATTTTTCATATGTATCGTATCTAAACAATTGTATATAAAAACTTATGTACATAATCCGACAAACCATACTTAGAGGCTTTTCCATCTAAATATACGAACAGAACTGGCCACTCGTTAGGTAGCCTCAAAAATACCCAAATACCATCGGCTAAATGAGGGAGACTTGGTGACCGTAACTCGGTGAAGAAAAAAATATATCATGGACACTTGTTTTTCCTATTTGTTTTTGTATATTATTTTTTTAATTTATCTATATGTATGTCTATATGAAACTGAAATAATGTACAGTTAAAGATTTGTTTAAATCGGTTCAGTAGTTTCGACTTAATTTATTAGGTAAAGTAGATGGTAGATGGTAGACTATGCCAAAAATGCTAAGCACCAATTTTCTATAAGAATATGTGCTTTAATTGAATTGTGATTCTTAAATGACGTTGGTACCACTAAATTTCCCGTCACCATTATTTGCGAGCCTACGAGAAGCTGTGGCCTACATTGAAGACAATGCGTCGGATGGAGGTGTCGAGATGGCACGCTAAGATATTACGTCTAACTACTTAGTTGCATTTAATGATCGCTATTGTTAGAGAGGGTGAATTTATGGACGCTTTAAATTTTTTTTAATGATTTGAATATACATCAGGATAATTATAAATGTGATAATTTTGCAAGACAAATTTGCATTTTAGAAGTGATAACATTTACATATGCTACGACAAGACAATAGGAGTTTATTTTTTATAAAACGTTTGTGAACATTGCATACAGTAATGAGTTTTTTCATAACTGTAATATGGCTGTAACATCTTCCCCTGCTAGACTTCAAGACAATAATGATCACAAGTGGTGACAGAGTGGAAAGGACCGCCAGGGATACGACGACGAGGTAGACCATGAGCATGTTGGGAAAATGACATTCTAAAGGCGGCTGGACAAGTGGACATACTTTGATGACCGTAGCCAAAGATGGAGTCAAATGGAATTCTCTGGAGCAGGCTTTCACCAGGTTCATAAATAAAATAAAAGCTTTCTTCTTAATTTATTATTATATCTTCCCAGTCAACTTTTAAATCAAGTATAAAGTAAATTTAATCTTCAAATAATATGTTCAGTATAAAATTTTGAACATTTAATAGGAAAATTATAGTGAAATATATAATTTTGATGTGATTTTGAATCAGCGGAACCCACGAAGTCTGTGTTTCGCGCTTGACAAATTTTTTTCTCAATAAAATATTTCTATTTTGGCCCGAATAAGACTGAGTGGATTATTTTTATTACTCAATGATTGATATTAATGCGACAATAAAAATAAAAGTTGACTTATGAAATTTTATTGCAGGAATAAAATGCACTTTTACAATATGAAGAGTGGTCTCCTACAATGTATCATTGAGAAATATATGACCTAGCTAGAACCATGAATTTCAATACCTCTTTAATACCACATACAGTATTTTACTAAAACGAGACAGCATGAAATTTCTATCTTCGGAGATCTTTACCTGGGCAGTTGAGAATCTGGTGACCTGCTCACAAGCGCTTTAAACTTTTTGTACTCGATTCATGTAAAATAGTTATTGCATTGGGGAAAACTAGGATTGATGATATAGAATTATAATTTGCTATGTGCAGACTCATTCCACAATACAAAATTGACGGATTAGACAGCATACGTGGGTTCTGTGGGTTTGCATAGGAATAACGATCTCATTCCTAAACAACCTACCTTCTCCATTATATATAATTATTTATTACATCATAACGTAGCTAGCGTTCAGATTTGACAAAGAAAATCCGCATACAGCCGGAGGCAGTCTGAAGTGATGTGGTTTGTGGTGGGAAATGATCACGTTGACGTTAACATGATGAAGATAAATTCCTCCTGAGTCAGAAGCTATACTTGAGCGCTTTTAAAGTACTTTCATCTTTACTTACTAAATTATTGTGATGTCGGCTGAATGAACTTGGATTAAATTCGGTATTAGGTACACTTAACTCGAAGGCTTTGACCGAAGGTTAGGTTTTTTAAGGGTAGGATACTTTATACCCTTGAAGCATCCCAACGAATGGATGGATGGATTTTAATGAATGTCTCGCCTGCAATACCTTATAGTCAATTATCAGTATCTCGATGAAATATGTACCGATTTTGACGACTTATTTTTTTAAGGATATAATAATTTCTCGACATTATCTCACAGACATATGACGAAAATCGGTTCAGTAGTTTTTCAGAAATTCAGTAATTTGTCTCTGTTTACGGCTGAAAATTATGCATCAGAGAAAAGCCTTAGCAACGCGCGGTTGCTATTGACACGAAGTTGTCAATTTTTGTATCGACGGTGGTCTAACGGCTAAAGGTATGGTATGGTATGGTGCAGTTCAGGATGCAAATGGTTCAAATCCCATCCACAGCAGTTTTTTTTTATTTGCGTTATTATTTGTCTCTCAGGGCAGCAAAATCACTTAAAAGGGAAAAATAAATTAACTTAAAAAAAAGTTTACCGACTTCAAAAAGTTGCACTGAAATAATAAATATTTCGTCGTAGAATTTGAAGACGGTTGGTGGTTGGTGCCAAATTAAAAACAACTTACTTCCCAAATTCACTAATCTAGACAATTAATACATTAGGAACCTACGATTATCAGTACAAACATAAATATAATATTGAACAGATATTTATCTTCTTAGATGTTTACTTAATTTTGTATCCTAATTTGGCACCAACCGTCTTCAAATTCTACGACGAAATATTTATTATTTATTACTTTCAGTGCAAATTTTTGAAGTTGGTACACTTTTTTTTTAAGTTAATTTTATTTAATAATTTTTATGTATAATATTACCACGAACAACGAATAAATAAAGTCATAAAATAGTTGACCTTTTTAATATTTAAATTATTGAGTGCAAATATAAAGAACCTTTTTTGTGGAGCAACCT
This sequence comes from Nemapogon koenigi, assembly GCA_963924495.1. NCBI lineage: Eukaryota > Metazoa > Arthropoda > Insecta > Lepidoptera > Tineidae > Nemapogon > Nemapogon koenigi. Next base: position 3,687,482 of record OZ004630.1, on the reverse strand, counting down.
CTTTGTACATAGAGGTACAAACAACCTCTTTGCAGATCAAACTTCTTGTGGAACAAGGGCGACACAAACCTATATATCAACCTCCTTTCAAAGCGACCTTCTTGGGAAGCAAATTTATTACAATGAATATGTACGCATGTATGTACGTACATGAATGTAATCATTATATAATACGTATAATGAATACATGTCTAAGTAAACAAACACGACAATAACAGCTCCCACACAAGCGCTGTGTAATATTGAACGACGTTTGTAAATAGGCCTTTGGAATGATATTGTTTGCACTAATATTATTTGCTTTTCAGATAGAAATCACTAGTATTTTTTATGGCCAGAGAAGTTTTCACATTCGTTTACAGAACCTTTTACTACTCAATAATCCTTCCTCGTGCGGTATTTTAAAAATAACACATCTATTGAAGAAGTAAGAAATCTAAGGCTTTCCACCTGTTTCTTTTAATATAGACAACTGGCTATAAGTGGACACTGTTACTGGTGTGTTTGTTTTGTATGAATAAGCAGGCTGGCGCAACTTAGAACAGAAAATTAGGCCTAAGAAAAATGAGCCAATACTAATGGCGTCGTATCGCCATCTCTTTCACGCCATATACAGTTGATAGAGATAACAAATATTTCTATACCAATCCACAGTACGATGTTGTTAGGTTGGCAGTACCTTTCAGCCCTAAGTTTGGTTTCATTTCAATGTATGACAGTCCCGACTTTTATTAAAGAATATAGTGATTGCTACATACTCTATGTGAATAAGCCTAACTTCTAGAGTTATGAAGATTGTTTTATAAGTATTCTTTTCCTCGATGACTACAATGTTTTTCTAAATATGGCAAGGATTTTCCCACGTTAATCTTGGATAACATATCTGATTAGTTGGTATAAATAAATTATTATATGTACAATTAACATGATTGCATATTTGATAAAATTTATAAGTGATAAATGATAAACAGAATAACCATATTATTATCATAATAGATCAGTTTTTTTCCTTTCCCGTCTCAACCATAGAACATCTAGAATTAACGTGTATTTATATAAAGAAGAACTCACGGGCGTGATTTTGGGGGACGAATATAAATCGGTATTTTTGACGGTTATTTATTTATTTACAGAAAATGGCGGACTTGTAGCCGATAAAGTGTCTGTCAGCTGTGACCCGAGCGTGACGGTTCAGTTTCGTTCACTATTCAGAAAGAGCGCAAGATAAACAAGTTTTCACTTCAAAAATTTAATCCAGATAAAATATACCTGATTTTTAATTAGAATCACTGCCATCGCCTTAGGTTGGATTTTTTCTAGCACTCTTCAAAGCGAAGGTTAATTAGGACCCTTGGTAAACAGCGGTGCGAAAAAGGGGACGGCAGAAAACTGAGTTCCTATTTATCTAGATGAAGCAGACAACAGTGACGATTTAGAGTGCTCTAGAGATCGGCCTTTTTAGATTAGAATATACCTACCGTTTTGGTTACTTTATTTTTTCGACTTCATTTATAGTGTTGCCAAGTCAAAGGAAATGTTCTTTGTAGTTTTATATTTAGTATATAAGTATTTAGAAATCAAAACGTGCGATTGCTTTCGCTAAGTTTCTGAAAGCTTTGCGCCAAAGTAATTTCAACAAAAAAAAATGCATTTAGACAGAGTTTGAATATTTCATATTCTTATTCTTCTTCTTCTTTTATTATGGAGCCATATCCACCAATGTTAATCGGTGATTTGCCAATTTCAAGTATTATAGCGTTTATAGTTTATAAAGCCAATTAATCGGCATTTAAGATCCCGTCGACCGTGATATGCCCTATTAATTACAACTATCACAGCGCGGACGGGATTAAACTGGATTCCCCATCACGTCTCGGCGGGACGCGTGCGTTGGGCGCCATGACATGACTTAGAATCATATTTCAAATTATTTTCTTTCTCTCACCTTGACATGATAGGCAAACGTAAACGAAGTCTCAAACAATCAAACACATCTTGACGGCCTTTACACCTTGCGTTGTGACAAGAGACATAAGAGTAACAGTGTCCACTGTTTGCCAGTTGTACAGAACAGAACAGGTGGCATATTGGAAAGCATGTTGCTGCACTTAATAGACCTAGATGTGTCACTTCTTTAACAGATGTACCTAAATATCTGTTAGTTTTAGAAGAAGTACGGACCCCTTGAAGGACGAGGTGTCGATTAAAGTATAATTGAACCCGGGTCAACGCTCTACCAATAGGGATTTTGACAATTTTTTGAAAATACTTTGAAATTATATAAGATTTATTATACCTAATAAAATAATTAGAAAATGGTTTTAATTTTAATCCCCGCGAAAACTATGATGACGTCACATCTAGAAAACCAACAAAATTCCATGTCACAGATTAGATAAAATATCAAGAAAATAACTTAGTCAATTACCGTTTGTGGTCACGTGACCGGAAGTATGAATTTTAGCTTTTTAATTTAGATAGGTATTAAAAAATAAATATTTATTAAACAAATAAATAATTATTATTTTCAGTGATTATAAGTTATAGACTATATAAAATATATTATTGGGTATTTATTTTCTTTCACTGTCAACACCCCTATTTCTCAGAAGGTTTTTCACATTCAAACTTACATGTTTTTCAAGGAAAAGCGATCTTCAAAACGCCGTCGTGAGCGAAACTACAAACACAACAATACAAAACTGAATTAATAGAACATCCTTGTTACAACAAATTGTGTAGGGGAGGATATTTAATAAAATATGCAGCGGATGCGGGTCTCTCCGGAAATGTGTCTCTCCCTATAAAGCAACTTTCAAAAAATAACTCGAATTTACTTTCAAAGTACCTGGCTTTATTTTTAGGGTTCCGAATATCTCCGATGAAAAAACCGATCACTTTTTGATAGATTAATAAAGGAAGTAAAAAGAAAATAAATAATAGAAATGTTTGTCGACCAATGACATAGTAGTGGCTAATCGGATTTAGATAATAAAAAAAATAAGATGAGAGGAAGAAACATCATAACGGGTGCCAAGCATACCATTAAGCATCAGATCGAAAGGCAGGTGACAAAAAAAATGTTTATGAAAAATTCTACATTTAATTTTGCAGTTTAGTTAGGTTAGTAAAGTTGTAAAATTTAATTTAATTGAGATTTCATGTGAAAAGTCGGGTAAAAACTAGTCCTTAAAAACCCTAGAATGTCCAGGCAAAAACGTGTACTTACTGTTTTTGCCCAACCCAGCAATTTGCTCGGCATTCTAGTGTTGCATATTCTCAGGCCGGGCATTCCTTGGCTAGCCATTGGTAGACCAGTCGTTTCCTTTCGAGTCAAAACGAAATATGTCGCGGTTATAAACCCACTGTTGATGCATTTCCGCAGTCTTATCACGGAATTAGCAACTGCGACGGATTGCATAATCTTTGCACTTCTTCTAAAAATAACAGATAAAGTTTTACCACCTGTTCCGTTTAATATAGACAACTGACGTAAAGTGGACATTGTTACTGATATCTCTGGCCACACCACAAGGGTATAAAGGCCGTGAAGGTGTGTTTGTATATTTGTGTTCTTGTTAAAAATCAACTAAACTCGCAACTAAAATTTTGTTGATATTGACTTTTCGAGCTAGAAATGTAATGTAGTTGCAAGCAATTTGAATACATCGGTTGCCATAGCGACCGAATTGCCGTCACGTGACTGATTGTTAGATGCAAATTTTTAACTTGCCGCCACGTGGCAGTTTTTATTCTACCTACTGAAGAAAATTAAATCTATAACCTTGCTGTTGTCACTTAGTATCATAGCCTCGTGATGTTTATAAATTAAAATGAGCTTCTTCGGGGAAGTTGCCGTTATAGTTGACATTGACACAGAGTTCCGGGAAAATAACTGTTATGAAAAATATAGAGAGCCCGCGGCTTCAAATGAATTGTTTTATATTATTAAGTACCATTTTTTAATTCCGCCATAATAACAGTTTTAGTTCCATCACTTACTTATGGACGCTAGCTAGACTTGGGTATGGAATAAGAAGCATGAAAGTAAGATAAATGCAGTGGCAATGCGGTCTTTACGTAGAATGTGTGATATAAAACGTATTGACCGCATCCGAAACGATGTCATTAGAGAAAAATGCGGAGTGAAAGATGATGTTGTGACTAAAATGATTGATGAAGATTGACTAAAAAGGTTTATAATATGGCTGAAGTGAAAGGAAATGCTGGCATATAAAAAAAAATTACAATCGACGAGCATGTATAAAAGGTTTTATGATGAATATAAAAGAAGCGAAAGAGGTATGTCAGGACCGTAGCAAATGACATTCGATTGGTTCTGCCTACCCCTCTTGGAATAAAAGGCGTGACGATAGATAGATAGATAAATATTAAGTACTAGCTGTGCCTTGCGGTTGCACCCGCCTAAATAGTTACTGCACATGCTCCGCTCCTTTGGGTCGTAACGTGATGTTATACAGCCTATAAGCTTCGTCAAGAATGAGCTATCAAATGAAAAAAAAAAACAAATCTGACTGATAGTTCTAGAATTTAGCGCGTTCAAACAAACAAACAGACTCTTTAGATTTATTAACGACTTCAAAAAAAAGACGTTACTCAATTCGACCGTATATATATTTTTTTATGTGTGTTCGCGGATAACTCCGTCGTTTATGAACCGATTTTGATGATTTCTTTTTTAATCGACAGATAATTCTTCCGGATTGGTCCCATTTTTATGTCATAAAAATTGGTTCATTAGTTTTTCAGTAATTTTGAAAAAACTGACTTTATAAGTCAATTATCAGTATCTCAATGAAATATGTACCGATTTTGACGACTTTTTTTTTAAGGATATAATAATTTCTCGACATTATCTCACAGACATATAACGAAAATCGGTTCAGTAGTTTTTCAGAAATTCAGTAATTTGTCTCTGTTACGGCTGAAAATTATGTATCAGAGAAAAGCCTTAGCATCGGTTGCTATTGACACGAAGTTGTCAATTTTTGTATCGACGGTGGTCTAACGGCTAAAGGTATGGCATGGTATGGTGCAAATCAGGATGCAAATGGTTCAAATTCCATCCACAGCAGTATTTTTTTTTTATTAATAGAGATTAGACGCTGCCTTGGACTTTGCGAGTATTATTTTGGTATTGTGTCACTGCTCTCTAATGTTGGGAACACATTCTTTATTTAGTTATTACTAGCATTCTACCCCGGCTTTGCCCGTGGACAATTTTGGTTGTAATGTGATGTTATAACCTATAAACTTCCTCATAAACAAGCTATTTAATGCAAAACTATTTTTTAAACCGGACTGGTGGTTTCTGAGATTAGCCCATACCTAATAGTATAGTTAAGATTTGACAGTTAAGAGAGGTTAAGACGTCTGGTATTAACTAGGCAGACCACGGGTTCCATCCCGGTTTCCGGCCACGTACCAATGGGTTTTTTATAATTAAAAACTTATGTACATAGTTATGTACAAACACAGAGGCTTTTCCATCTAAAATATACCTCAACAGAACTGGCCACTCGTTAGGTATAGCTTCACATATACTAACGGCTAAAAGAGGGAAACTAACGCCCAGTTTCTGAAAGGCTTGTCAAAGTTAATCAAAGATTAGTTAATCAACAGCTGTCAAAATCCATACATTTTCACGTATTTGACAACTGTTATGTTTACTAATCGTAGATTAACTTTTGATTGACCTTTCAGAAACTGGGGGTTAGTCTTCCGCTGGGTATCCTGGGAACTGTAAGGGAACCCGTAAACAAAAAAATCTAATAACGTCCTAGAAATTGATTTAATTATGAAATTCATATTTATTATATTAATAATAACATTTCCATGAAACGGGGCCGGAATAAACGACCTTGGCCATTCAGGAAAATTCATGGTTTATTCAAGACTCATACGTATATTTTCTATTAAATAAGAGGACACGTTTCTAAGATCTGCCCACGCGTGTTTTCCACATGGAAAGTTACAAGGAATAAACAATTTCTTAATTTATGCTTTAATTATAGCTTAAATTATAGACAGCTAGTCTTTCGGATCAATGAATAGATACAGATGATGAGAAAAGGCAGGTATCGGAAATATTTACATGGTTTGTAAATATTAACCTTTGGTGTGGAAAATTGTGATTATGTTTATTAGTACTTTTTTTTTAAATAAAATAATATCTAATAGTTTATTTACCTATATAATGTGGCACTAATATACTTAGACTAGGTGAGACCAGGCTGAAGTAGGACAAACAGCCTATATCTCAGGTCAGGCTTTCACTTCGGTACGGAATCCGGAGTCATAGGTAGGTACATATTTTCTATATAGACTAACTAGATGACCCGTGCGAATACTTCGCACCGTTAGTGTTGTCAATATTGTTGTCATAGTTTAACTGATCTCCAATAGATGACGTCTTTTACAAAATAAATAAATTAGTCTAATTTTAAAAGAAACATTAATTTTTGTTGGTTTGTTTATTTTTCGTCATTAGAGGGAAAAATAATCTTCAAAATAGCGTATCAAACATTGACTTCGATACAGTATTAAGGGAGATATTTGTGACCGACAAAACACCTTTGAGAAATAATATTTGGAGACTAGATGACCCATGCGATGATACTTCGCACCGTTAGTGGTATCAATACTGTTGTCATAGTTCAACTGATCTCCAATAGATGGCGTCTTTTACAAAATAAATAAATTTGTCTAATTTTAAAAGAAACATTTAATTTTCATATTTTTTTATGTTTCGTCATTAAAGGGAAAAATAATATTCAAAATGCCGTAACAAACATTATAGATACCGACAAAAACACCTTTGCAAAATAATATAATATAAAGAATATTAGAGATTATGAGATGTTAGAAGGGATATCATGATACAGGACATAACTGTAACTACATAAATGATATAAAACGTGATAAAAACCAATAAGTAGTGAAAACTAATTTAATATTTACAATATGCTCACATATGGATGTTTGTTGCTCAATCACGTATCACCAGCCTTAATGTATAGTTAGCAACTCCATGTATAGTTTTGTACATTTCTTGTACACGTCGTATAGACGTGGGCGACAGATATTAAAATAATGCTATGTCCATATAAAAGTTTCAATTTCAATAAAGAATATTTACAGCTCATTCCATTAGCCATTATATTATGATGCCGCTCTTTTAATGGCAATTTCTCCAGAGTTAGACAAGCCAACAGCTGTGATCCACCCTTCATAGCTTTATAGTTAATTTTACCCCATTTTGACACATTTTTCTAAAGAGGATTTAAACACCAAGGTATTGAAGCACACTTCATATAGAAAAAAGTTTTTTTTATGCACGTATTTTTGTTCGAAGTCTGAGGAAGATCAAGTCTCCCTCTTTTAGCCGATGGTATTGGTGAGGCTATATATACCTAACGAATGGCCAATTCTGTTGAGGTATATTTAGATGGAAAAGCCTCGTGTGGTTTGTCGGATAATGGACTAAGTTTTTAATTATAAAAAACTGGAGAAGTTTCTTGTATGTGGACCCCCGTAAAATTTTAACTTAATTTTAGTATTTCTTGTTATAGCGGCTGTAGTTTTAGACCCACTCTGTGAAAAATTCAAATGTCTACCTATTACTGTGACAGGCGGTTAGTAAAAAACCCGTTTCTTGTATGGGGACCCCTTTAATTTTTAAATTTTATTTTATTTTTATGATTTGTTATTGTGGCGGCCATAGTAATACACAGTATGTAAAAATTTCAAGTGTCTACCTACCTATTACGGTTCAAAAGCCCTATTACAACCCTGTGACAGACGATGAACAAACGGCGAAGGCTTAGTAATAGGGTTTCCGTTTGCACCCTTAGAACCCAAAAACCCATTGGTATCTACATGGCCGGGATCGAATTGTGGTCTGCCTTGTTATGTACCAGACGCCGAGACCTTTTTCTGAAATCCATATTTTTTTAAATATTTCGATTTTATGCTCAAAACCTGCAAAATTACACAAAATACATTTTATTCAAATTAAGTCAAGCAGTTATGGCGTGGCTGAGTAACAAAAATGTTTTACTTGACGTTACTTAGTAAGATTTTAGACAGAGTTAACTAAGTAGCCAATGACGTAGTTCAAGCCAGTCGAACGAAAGTTTCCCTCTATAAATAAATGCTGAAGTTAGTGACGTAAATATAGCAAAGAGTATTTATAATTATAAACACTATCGGAAGTTTCAATCGATATTTCTATACCGAGATTTACACATACGTATGAATGCGTCTAAAGGTGGCCACACATTCGTCCAATCCCCGGCACGTTGCCGTACGGTTCACCGAAACCGACTACAGATTCGTCCAATTCTTGTAACAAACGGTCCGCCTAGGTCATACGGCGGCCGGAATGGGAAATTTTCGGTGCGATGCCGGACCAATGTGTGGCCTACTTTATGTGTCAGCAGACCACCAGCGAGATGAAGTGACGACATAGTAAAAAGATAGGGTAGAGGATAGCTGGCGGATAACGTATAAATGAAGAAAATTCTTATTATTACAAAACTAATTTAACTAATTTGGAACTCACGGATTTTCCTGCATAAAAAGTGCAGGCAGGCTTTCTCGCCACAGCTCCCTCAATGATACCATCAAAAGGACTCTTGCGTCAATAGACGTCCCTGCTCTCCTAGAGCCAACGGGAATAATCCGGGAAGACGGCAAGAGACCCGATGGAATGACTCTGATTCCCTGGGAGCGAGGTCGGGCCCTTGTATGGGGTGCTACGTGCGTGGACAGATTAGCCCCGTCTCATCTCAGGGAAACAGCAATTAAAGCGGGAGCTGCGGCGGAAATCGCAGAGTCTAACAAACGGCGCAAGTATAGTTCAATTATTGAAAACTACAAATTAGTGCCGTTTGGTGTAGAAACTCTAGGTCCGTGGGGTTCAAATGCCAAAAAAAATATTAAAGATGTATCCCCTCGACTAATCATCTCTTCTGGTGACAAGAGGGCTGGCTCCTTCCTCGCTCAACGAATCAGTATCGCTATTCAGCGGGGAAATGCAGCCAGTATTCTTGCCACTATTCCACGCGGACCTGGTTTATTAAGTTATTTTTAATCTTTAGATTTGATTTATTTGGTTTTTATATTAATAAATTAGATATAAATGTAACAAATCAATATTGAAATAAAAACTTTTCATTTATACTGATTCTTTTTACCTGTCACGCATACCATCTTCAGATTTCATATGTAAATAATCCGACAAACCACACGACTTTTCCATCTAAATATACCTCAACAGAACTTGGCCACTCGTTATATATAGCCTATACCATCGAGTAAAAGAGGGAGACTTGGTCTTCCGCTGGGTACCTTGGGACCGTAACACCATTTAAAGAAAAAAAAGAAAAAAAGCATACTACTTATGTTGAACAGAGTATAGAATAGTAGAACATTTCATATTCGTAGCAGATTTGAGATATCTGTAGTATAGTCAGAAATATAACCTTTGTTGCCCGGGCTATTTCACGTTAACTGACGGTTGCACATAAAATTTTCAGCTCCAAGCCTTTTAGTATCCAGGGAGCGTATATACGAGATCCCTTTGAAAATTATTCTATACGGCTGTTCTAATGCTAACGTTTTGCTCTAATATTCACTCCTTATTTCACGAGCAAACTTTTAAACGAGTTAATTTTGTTTTATTAGTGCTCTAAAAACTGTAATATACCTACCTAACCTAACCAGGATCCTTTTTGTGCTTAATAACCTAGACATTTTTAAATAAAATAAAAAATAAAAATTTGTATTAAAATGTCCGTTCACTAGCTTTATGCTTTGCGGCCAATTGCGGCAAACTTTTAGTTAAAATATTAAGGGGAGGAACGAATAATTTCGGTTGATTTCTGAACTGAAATTCCCGAAATTTACGAATGCTATGAATATACAATTTATGCATCGAAAACTAGAGGATTTAATCTAGTATTGTGTAGGATGAAAACATCATTGGTGAAAATTTTCTCGATAACTTAATTTTTTGAAATCACCTCTTCAAAAACACCTTTTTAGTCATACGACCATACTCTGAAGGGATTTACGTTTAAATTTTATACGAATCTGTAGGTAATTTCAGTACCTAGTATTGATTAAGAAGATCTGCATGTGATCGTTTTTTAATAAATTATTTATTTGTAATGTGCCGCTTGCATCATTTATTCCGAGAGGCGATACATTATGCCCTTCTCACTTCTGCAGCAAGAACGGACAAAGCGCCGTCGTTGTCTTGCATGACGTGATCGTTTCTGAGTCGTTCCTCGTCTTAAACTAGGTACGTATTATTATTATCTCTATATATTATTTTTCATGGGTGTTTTTTTTAGGGTTCCGTACCCAATGGGAGCTAACGGAAACCCTATTACTAAGCCTCCGCTGTCCGTCGTCCGTCGGTCCGCTATAATGCCGGACCAATGTGTGGCCTACTTAAAGTAGTTTGTTACAAGAATTGGATGAATCTGTGGTCAGTTTCGGTGGACTAACGTCCAGTGATTGGGCGAATGGGTGGGCACCTTAAGGCATTGAATATCAATCAGAAATGATAACACTTTGAAAAAGAAATAAAATATCACGCGTTTTAATAGTTTTGAAAATTCATCTCATAAGGGGGTAAATTGGGGGTGTAAACATTTGTATGGAAAATGGTATTTCCATCGTGTATACAGTCGATGGGAAATCCCATTTGGCACATGGCTGTGAGTCTTTGGAAACAGCACGAGGCACAATATACCTACCATTTTTTTTTAGCTATCTTTTTCTTCTTCTTTTATTGTGGCTTCACCAATGTTAATCGATGATTTACCAATTTCAAGTATTATAGCCGTTATATTATTAATATGCCGATTAATCGGTAGCTAAAATGTTCCAGCCGACTGTAATATGTCTTATTAATCACAGACTAATAACAACTATCACGTCGCCATGAAATGATGTAGAATCTATTTAGCTATATTTTATAACAAACTTGTTAACACCAATTTTTGTCTTTACGTTATTGCATGTAAATTTATTACCTGAAAGTGTTATTCAAAGTAGTCTTCACAAAATCTTTACCTGAAACAAAAATATATGATTTATTTACTGCGTGATTATACAAGGAGAGAAAATGTACAGCTTTTATTCGTAAGGCTTGACAGGGAGGGTCAAATCGGTATGAGAGTTAGGTACTAAATCCGAATAGTAAGTAATATAATTTCCTCTCAAAGAAACACATTCTTAAATCCAGGTAATCTAGTGAAGTAACAATATTGGATTGCCTTAGTTGGCTGTCCAGGGTGGAGTCGTTAGAGTATAATATAATACTCGGGGTGGAAGTATCTGAAGGCGTAATAACGGGGAAGCTACATGTGAAATCGGTGTCACACCTCTCGACACCCCCAGTCGCTTATACTAATGTTACTGTCGGAAGAAATGCCGATGGTTGTTTTAGTATGACCAATAGACTTGAAAAAAAACAATAACGCAATTTTAATTTAATTTTATCTCTGCAATAGTTCAGGCACCGACAAAGGCCATGTCTCCGATGCATTCAGAGATAGCTTCCGACAGGTGCTTGCCGCAACACTTTAAATTAAATAATCTAAAGGGCCTCTACGCGTTGGACCTATGAGCCCCCATGGAAGCCTTACATAGGACAGGGCTTTTTGCCTGTAATCTTGTTGGTAACTAAAAGATTTTATTCATGCTACAATAGGCCGCGTGTCCTTACATCGCTGCGGCAACGTGTTACAATTTCTTGATTATCACAAGTATTCAAAGTAGCGACAACTAATCACATATATTGTCTTTTATCATTTCTAGTCCATAATCTGTTTTAGGAACATCCTTCAGTCATCTGCATTTAAACGCATTCAGACACATAGCAACAGAATAATTCAGATATTTCATAAATATGTAAATGCAGAACTCGGATGGCGGTGCAATATTCCAAGCGTATGATTATTCAGAATATATTGCAGTATACGGGGAGAGATATTATGTGAATTTAACTATTTTGTACGTAAATCGAACTTAAATTAGGTAAATAAAATAACCACCTTACAAATAAATGTATAGTTGAAAGTTTGTTAGTCTCTAAATAAGTAGTTACACATAGATGTTCATGTGTATAGAATATTAGAACTGTGTGAAAGTGTTTGTTTGTTTGTTCAATGTTTGCGCCAGTTTGTGGCGACTGGCTGTATGAACGGGCATACCAACGTGCCCTTTTTTCTCCTAAATCCGCACTGCCTGATCGCGTTTGACTGCGGCTGATTTGACTGACAGTCGCTCTAGTGGCAAGAAAACCCGTTCGGCAGTAATTTGAATTTCTTCTAATTAAACTAAAATACTCGCAATTTCAACATCCGCGCACGCACGCATAATTACAATAATTTCATATTTCGCAATCCGCACAAAAGTTCACCTAAGTAACTGCCGGCTAGTGAGTAAACAAATCCAGCAGAAGAGACCTACTGCATGCCATTTACCAGCGCCGCAACCTGGAATACGAGATTGGAGGTCCAGGCAACGTCAGAACTCACAGGTTAGTGCACATCCACTGGGCAGAAATATTTTATGGTTTGGTCATATGGAAAGAATAAATGACTTGACAAGATACTTCGGAAAAATTAAATATACACCTATTTATACTAAATATTAATATTATAAATAGGTAAAGTTTGTAAGTTTGAATGTAGGGGGTAATCTCTCAAACTACTGAACAGATTATAAATTTTTTTTCACGAATATAAAGTTACGATATCCCTCAGTAATATAGGCTAGAATTTATTTTGTTCGAAAATATCCTCGGGCGAAACTGGGGGCGAAAAACTAGTCATGAATTAACGTGTCCCGTGGTACTACCAGTAATACAAATGAGTTGAGAAATGGGGCAGAATGGCTACTTTACGTAAATGATGACGTCATTTTGTCGTCTGTCAGCAAATCTTTGAAAATCTATACTAATATATTTGATTGTTTGTTTGTTTGCATTGAATAGGCTGCGAAACTATTGGACCTCTTGAAAAATTCTTTCGCCATTGGGACGCTACACTATCCCCGGGTGACATAGGCTATATTATATTTTCAAAAAAATTAGGGATCCTTACTAAAACTCCAATAATGTAACCCAAGGTGTAAAAAAATACCAAAAGGAAATGAGTAGGGGCATAGTGCAGGCAAGCCAACGTTTGGGCAGGACATAGTCTGCCTGGTCCGGTAGTTTATTATAAAAGAACTACTGCATAGACAACAGAAATATTGAAATTCGTTTCTTATAATAGCTTAATCTTTGAAATTAAAATATAACAATACCTTAGTTTTTTTAAATACCGAATTACACCGATGTATCGGGAGCTGTAGAAAACTAGGTCGCGGACAGAATGACATACTTACGTGTAGGTAAAAAGAAAACAACAAGGCAAACCAAAATGTGCGAAAAATAAGGAAGTAATCAAATCAGTGGCCCATAAAATATTTTATGTGCAGTTGGTATGAAATGAGCACCTGAAAATATATGAGTATAGGTGTGTTAAAAGGAAAATAGAAATTTATGTGGGCAATACGTTGATACTCTTAACGTCTAGTCTATCATAATAAATGACTGAACAAAATTGATGGATATATTAAATTTAGTACACGCTAAAGGTATAAAAAGGTTTATTTCCTATCTTGTCGTTCTTAGAAAGTAATTTTAAATCAAAATTTGTAAAACTTTTTGATTTGAATCTAAAGTAGGCTACACATTGGTCCGGCATCGCACCGAAAATTTTCCATTCTGGCCGCCGGATTATCTAGGCGGACCGTTCGTTACAAGAATTGGACGCGTCTGTGGTCGGTTTCGGTGGACCGTACGACGACACGCCGCGCATTGGACGAGTCGATGGATTTAACCACCTAATGAAAGCGCTCTTTTATGGACAGATGAACAAACCTGTCCATAGGAGTTTATAGTTTACCTACGGATTCCTAAAAGTAATAACTACGGTTCATATTAACGATGTTGTAAATATTTTTTTATGGTCATCTGCACTTACTAAGGAAATATAATAAATACTAGCTTTTAGTATATTTATTAGGAAGTTGTGTAATGATGACTATTAAATTACTTTACATTATATAGATACAGTCAAGGATTTTCAAGACCATGACAGGTTTCGCTGAAATGAGTCCAAAGTTAAAGATACTAACTGCTGTTTTCCTTGACAACAGTTAGCGTTTAGTGGTTATATCTATTTCGGGATTATGACCAATTTCCCGAAAGTCTATATGGAAATTTAAATATTTTAAAGTTTAAATATCTTTTGTAAAACACATATTTTGCAAATGATTTTTTGCGGTCTCCACTACAAAGAAATTTATAAAAATCGGTCAGTTTCAATAGCCTAACTGGCAGGTACAGTCAACAAAATATAAGTCAATATAAATCTTCACCCATTTAGGGGCTGACTGGTCGATTTTTCCATTTTACGCGCGAATATAGGGTAATGTCATGGGTAAAGTAAGCTATTTATCGTGAACACTGACAGGTGACATCCCGTACAAACACTACTGAAAGCTCGGCATAGCATATTGGGTTTTTTTTTGGGATTTTTTAGGGTTGCGTATGTTATTATATCTATTATTTAAATGCCAATCCTAACTAATACAATTTTGTTTGTTACAGAGCAACGTTACTTACACAGATTTAAGTAGACGTCTGGAAAGTGACATTGGATACTTTTTAAAACGCTTTTATTAGCTTCACCTGTAATTATGTTTTATATTTCTTCACGGGTTTCCTTACAGCTCCCAAAACCGTATTACGGCTCCAGGGTACCCAGCGGTCTCTTCTTCGTTTAGTTAATGGTATTTGTGAGGCTATACCTAACGAGTGGCCAGTTCTGTTGAGGTATGTTAAAATGGAAAATCCTCTAAGTGTGGTTTGTCGAATTATGTACATAAGTTTTTAATTAAAAACCCATTGGTACATGGCGGGGATCCGGGATCGAACCCGTGGTCTGCCTAGTTAATACTAGACGTCTTAACCACGCGGCCACCGACGCAAACTAACGTATCGATTTGTGTGTTTGAAACTTTGCAAGTGTATGTAATTCGGATGACAATACAATAATTTGGAACCATTGGATCTGATCATGGAGCCAGGGGGTAAATAGTGGAACTCTGTAACGAAGTGACGTAGATAACTACATCGAGTTTGGGCTCGTTTGATTTGTTGATGATGTACAGGGTCCTGATGATGGAGCCTGAAGGTGGCCACAGGAAATCTGTAACGATACGACGTAACCCCATCGAGTTTGGGTTTGCGCAAGTATGCGATACTAACAAAAGCGTGTTTTTTTAGTTTTTTTATAAATTACACGGATTTTGTCCCAGAAATATTGAGTGTGGGAGTAATCTATACTAATTTACAAAGAGAGAGTGTGAGATTGTTTGTTCCTATGAAGTAGTCTAAAAATCTGGACCGATATAAACATGATTTTACTCCTTAGAAAGATCCGTTGGGAGAGTTGTTATTTTTTCGCATTTGAAAAAATAGTCGGCATTGACATCATTGGCGGATCCAGGGGACACTGCTTCCGTTGGTGGACAAATTATTTTTCTGAGCATTAAAAAAAACATTTTTTGTTACGTTGGGTTATTATTGCGTGTGCCTTTAACTTTAAACTCCTCTGAAAACCTTGAGTCGAAGTCCGAGCCAAAAAATGAAGGGAACCATCGATGCGCAAAGTATTATACGTTTTCTTTTATTTTTCACACCATAAATCACTAGTGCTGCTCCGTGTTAGTGATGTACCACTATTCCGAAAATGGTTTTAAACAACAAAGTGAGGTTGGAAACCGGCCAGAAAAAATCTTTTAAAATGGGCAAGTGGGACTTGGATTTAACGGTTTTTATATGACGATGATCGTTTATTATTTATAAGTTATAGCTTGTAGGTATCAGTTATAATATTCTGCTATTTTTATATCACACTTTTCACATTTCTTTTTTTTCACGGTTGCTTACAGCTCCCGAAACCGTGTTACGGTCCCAGGGTACTTTCAAGTCTTCCTCTTTTAGCCGTTAGTATTTGTGACGTTACGAGTGGCCAGTTCTGTTGAGGTATATTTTAGATTTCACATTGATATCCTAAAAATCCTAACTTACTAGCTTGATTTGCAGATATATTTATTGCACAGAGATAGTAAGAGAGCCTGAGAGCGACATATTTAAATTGTTTGGGATAAATTCTCTTGTTACATTTCAAAAAGATATCCCCTGGAAGCGAGGTAAATACCCAAATTACCAGTGGTTAGGGTGGCAAAGACAGGAACCTCCTCATAATACGTGCCGTGCTGAGGAGTACTGTCTTCTAGATCTGGGCCTTGACCCAACCGCCAATATCAAGGCTCCTAAGGAGACGGTCAAAACTCTTGTTAAACAGACCATTGACCGTCACGACTATCGGTATAATGATCGCTGACTTCACATCCCACATGTCGACAATCTCGTGAGCCAAGTCAAGATATTTTGATTGTTTATCTTTCTCAGCTTTCACAAGATTGTGTTCTTCTTCTTCTTTTAGTTTCTTTATTATATAGGCCTCACCAATGCTAATCGATAATTTGCCAATGTCAAGTATTATAGCCTATATACTGTATATGCCGATTAGTCGGTATCTAAGATGATCTCGCCGACTGTGATATACCCTATTAATCACAACTATTACAGCGCGGACGGGATTAAATTGGGTTCCCCCATCACGACACGACCGCACGCGTGCGTTGGTCGCCATGACATAACATAGAATCCACAAGATTGTCGTCATGTGGGATAGTGACATCGATTATTATGTAAGCCGCGCTGATCGATCTACCAACACAATATCAGGCTTATTGGCAACAATAGTTCTGTCTGTGATGATAGATCGATCCCAGTAGAGCATGGCATGACCATTTTCAAGAACTGGTTCAGGCAAATAAAATTTTACATGTAATACGGTACTTCCGTGGCTACAAGGTTGTATCGCAAAGCAAGTTGTTGGTGTATAATCCTGGCTACTTGGTTGTGCCTGTACCGGTAAATTATATAAATTGACTATCTATATTTAATGACAGCCAAAGTCCACATTAGTCACGTCAAATAATAAAAACGTCATACGAAAAACAGAAGTAGGTATATCAATTTTGTTTGACATTAAGAAAACAGATATAAGCAAAAGCCAGAGCAAAATTAATGGTTTCTATTTATCTCCCAACTAAACTGTCTTAGAAATGGTAACGGTTTTCTCCTTTGGGAATAATACCACATAGCCTTAATAGATAGGGTTGTAACATCGTTTCCTTGCAATTTAGTATTTATACATAGTTAAGCCCATGGACATATTTCCTAGGTATGTGGAAACAATGTCCACATTTTGGTGATATGCTCATAATTTAAACAGTCTGTTTCTGTAGTTAAACTTGACTGACTTAACTGTCAATGTTTAAATATAAGTATCTATTTTTAGAAGAAGTGCCAGATTTATGTGGTCTTCGAAGCACGAGTATCCCACGATTAATTCAGTTCGGTCGTAGGATAATATTATGGAGATGAATAGGCTAGATTTTTGTTAGGTAAATAAAATATTTAAACTAAGGCAATTCGAGATAAAATAAAATATTATTTTATAATATTAATAAAAAATCTTGGAACCTAGTTAAAATCGTGCAAATACAATTGTCTTCTTCTTCATGGGTTGCATTAGAGCTCCCGGGAACCGTTGTGAACCCCAGGGTACCCAGCGGAAGAAGGGTAGCCGAAGATTTATTATATTTAATATATTGGTAAAAATTATTATAAAAAACGTTTATTTATGTAAAGTTTTTTTTTCACTTGTCTTATTTGGTAAACAATTACGGGACCGATTTGGATTTTTTTTTGTTTGAAAGGGTATATTTTCCAGGTAGTCCCATGGTTATCAGGTCAGGATCTGATGATGGAATCCTGGAGAAATCGAGAACTCTTTAAATTTTATAGGCACACTCGAAGCGATTTGAGTTTTTTTAGTGACTTGTGAATTTGCTTTCGGAAAGGACACTTTTCAGTGCATAATTTTTGAAGTCAGTACACTTTTTTTTTATAAGGCAATTATTATTGTAAATTTTTTAAATAAGAGTTTAAAAAATATTATTATTAGTTCTGCAAATGTAAATTATTTTGTAAAATTGTTAATATAAAGTCTTTTGAGAATTTTAAATGACAACTTAATTAAAAAAGACATGCAAAGTTTGTTTACCAAATAAAACAAGTCAAAAAAATACACTTTAGGTTTAGGTAGGTAGGTATATCTTTTGCGTGTAAATCGAGTCTTTGACAGAAAATTTCAGATATTGACTCAGCGCTTTATTTTCCCTTTGTCATTAAGCTGACGCTTTTCTAAGCCATTTATCGTAGTTATTGACAGCTATTGTGTCAGTTACCTGCAAACAAGTGTAATCTTTTGGAAATTTGATCTAATAATGGGCACCGTAGTAGGTAAATATTTTTTAATAAATTTACGGTAAGATTTCTGAGATGAAAAGCGGGAATTCGAATAGATACGTGGGTATAGAATACCTGTTTGTGTAAGAAAAATCTAAGTAGGTACATCTATTATTTGATTAGGTACCTACTGCGATATTACTCGGCTTTCGCGCTATAGCAGCAACTTTCTTGAATAAATATGCCTCGGACGTCACGTAAAACTGGTGCCACACTTATTTTAAAATATTCTAATCGCAAAATGTGACAAAAAATGGTTGGTTTAGTTTCTATATCATCATTCATCATCACATAATAACATAATGTATAAAACAAAGTTCACGCAAAAACTACGAATCGGATTATGATGCGGTTTACACAATTAAATAAGTTGATTCACAAGAAAGGGTTGTGAGTATTAAACATGGAACTACCATGTTTAGGAGCTAAACAATAACAGTATTACTAAATTAAGTCAGGGAAAAGTTACCTCCAGCGTGTTTTCATGGCGTATGCTGTCTATCCGTCAGAGATATAACAAAATGATGTAGGAAAGAAATGCGTGGAATGAAATGATGTAAAAAAAAGTCCGCGGTAGCATATATAAATCACTAAAAGATAAGTATAAGCGTATTTGTGTAGGTATTTCAATTATATGAACCGATATCGCTAATAAATTTTAAATATAAAATTTACTCTTATTAGTTTTGCTTCGATGCATATCATTGTGATTTTAAGTTTTGATTTGAAAATAAAAACTTTGATGCACGCATTTGGTCCGTCTCCATTTTATAATTTTCAACATTTTTTCAAGCATTACTGAAATTGCCGTACCATATTCCGTATATTATTTACTAACCTCCAAGCAATAATAATCCAGGAATACCGACATCGATAATATTAATAGCGATCAGCCTGGTATTTATTTTATATATCGAGGCATATCTGGCCATTAGGGACTACGAATGTCGTTGGCGAAATCCGGAAACCATTTTCCGGGAAAGGAAGCATAATCTATACTGGCACAGGTAATGTAGGCGAGTTTCCTTATACTAACAAACATTATGAAAAAATATCTCGCACGTATTTTGATTTTATCTATATATTTTTGTTGTTATATGACTCAGTGACTGATACGTTAGGATAGTTTCAATAGATAATATCAGCGGCTAAAGGAGTATCAATGCAGTTGTGTTCCGTTTTCTGTGTTCAAATCTAACCATAACAAACCATGTTGAAAATATTGGGTTGTAATAAAGTCCACATTTAGTTGTAGCTCATATTTAATATGCTCATTACAGCATGTCTTGCACTCTAAATATAAGATGATTTTTAAAAGAATTACGGATATAACGCAACGTGCCCTCTGAAGCAAGTATATTTTGAGCCTCGATTGCTGCACCAGAATTAAATATTGTTTGCTTTATTCTCATCAGACCTATGGGAACGAAAATAACGCGAATTAAGTGAAATTAATTTCCCAGCAATCAGTAAAAACTAATTGGAAGTAATATTTTGAATCATTCTCCATAACACAATGAGAGTGGAAATGCGTACATTGACAATAATCGACTAACGCACACACGCACACACGCACACGTCATGACGTCACGGGAGAACGAGATAAACATAATATTACATGCATGTGTTAAAACGAGATGGAATGTAGGGCAAGTACCGACCTACCTTTCAGCGTTACAGTGGCGGGGCCAATGGGTATACCTACATAGCCCGCTTCAAATTTTAGATAAACGTAAACGAATTTCGGCTTAATAATGCTGGGAATAGAGTGGGATTTTGATTAGCTTTGATATTAAATGTAACATTGGCAATGGAGTTGTACTCGCGTAGGTTTTGTAGAGGTAATAAGACTCGAAGCGCGAATACCTCCGCCTATAAATTATGACGGTTTACTCCTTTGACGATGAAATGGGAGATAAGTATGTTTTGTACATCCTAAATAAATTGGTTGTGTTATTATCATTAATTCTGTATATAAACTTAACGTAATAAGCTCCATCATCTATTTAATTAACCAAAATAGAATTTACTTTGACGATTAGGATCTACTATAATAATATGGGCTCATATGGAAATCTTCATTATATTGAAAACTAGTTCATCTTTTATACATACTAGCAGTTGCCTGCGACAATGTGAATTTTTTGGAAATGGGTAACAATTTCTATGTATGTATACAATTTAATCCATCTACCATAACTACTAATCTATCCCACAGGAACCGTGGATTGTTCAGAGGAAAAATGGAATCGTGGATTCTCATGGATATCTTACGGAATCCTTCATTTATTTTAATCTGAAATAATGTAGCTTCATTTTAGCACACCTGTAATCTACTTTACTCAGAAAATCACTTTTGTCAAATAAAATAATAATTTATTATTTTGAGTAAAATATGTACCTAATTTTTCAAAATCACCAGGTGGCACAGCCATTAAAGAGCAGTATACTTATTTTCATAAAGCGCTCTCTTTGCAACGCGTAAAGCTGGACTTCTTAATAAAATGTACATTTTTCATGTTCAACAAGGTAATTTTTCTCCTTTTTCCGGGTCAGACGAGGAAAAGCGACGTCGGTGGCAGACTTGTGGATTGTCGGGGTCGCAACCGTTCTCCTGTGGGACTTAGTAATATAAGTTACTATTAGGTATCAAGGATTACTTCGATAATAAATATATTTTAGTACATTTCTTGAAACAAGGAGTTATGAAAATCTCAAGAAAAAATAATTTCGAAAAAGTAAAGTAAAGTTTGTATGTTTGGATGTAATCTCTCAAACTACTGAACCAATTTTGATAATTCTTTCACGATATCCCTGAGTAATATAGGCTATATTTTATTTTGATCGAAAATATCGGGCGAAGCCGGGGGACTATTAAATAATAAATATTCTCGTTTTCAGGATTCCGTCCAAAACAAACCTAATTTTTAGAGTTCGATGTTTCCGGGTTTAAAAATATAATGCATTTTTATTTTAGGATTGTTTTGAAAATGTTATCGGTCCCAGGGTACCCAGCGGAAGACCAAGTCCTCTCTTAGTCGATGGTACTTGTGAGGCTATACCTAGCGAGTGGCCACATCTGTTGAGGTATATTTCCTTTAATCGAAAAATTCCCAAATGATCCGTTCATAAAATGTTCTTTATACTTTAAACGTAGTTACAAGCTGTCACGTTTAATCATCTAATGATTAATTAGAAAGGGCCGCTGTAGAACTTACAAAGTTTTGATTCGATAGAAATTGATTAATTCTGCCAAGCGGTTCCCTGCCGACTTTGTTTTAATTTCATCAAGTGAACGTCTGTTTGAATAAGGGATATTTACAGAATAAATGTTTATTTTAAAGTAAAACGAACAAAAATAACTTAATTCGATTATGGTAATGGATGTTAGTTTGATTATTCGGCTGACGGATTTAATGAAGTGTTTTTTAGGGAAATACATCAATATCTTCATGACATAATACCCAGAGTATTATAATGTATTTATTTTATTCAATGAGATAAGTAATATAACTTTTAATAGTAATAGATATTAAAATTATCTTAAATATTAAAATACCCTGTTCGGGAGCTGTAAGGCAACCCGTGTAGAAAAAATAAAAAGAAAAAAAAAATTATAATACAAATGTAATATAAAATTTACAAATAAAAAAATGTCATGTAAATCGCTATCTACTGGGAGAGTACCCAACAGACTGGCTGCATTGCCTAGTTGGATGGCAATGCTTATTCTTTGACCGAAGTAAGAGCCAGCCCGTTGGTCATATGATCTTTCTATTAGTCGTTTACCATTGTTTCCACACCAAACGCCTCAAATATGTATTCTTTCGGAACGCATATTTGCGACGTTTGGCCATTTCAGCATTGTAGGCCACATTGCCAGCTTTTAACGCTGTAAGTATATGGAAGATGGGACGGTGCGAGAGCATCTCTACACATGTAGCATCCCATCATACTAGTGACCGCCCCATTTTCCATGGTGCAAGTGTCATGCCACCGGGTCTCTTGTCATCATCACGTGCCAAACCATTTGGTTCTAATTAATAAAATAAAATATCCAATATTAAAATAAAAAGCCTATATTTTATATAATAGTTGTGAAGGTGCTTGCAATAGTCATATAAACAGAGCTCGGTCGCCCAGGTAGTACATATAAAAAAAATTGGCCAAGAGCGAGTTGATTCTGTGAGATTTTAGTTTAGGTTTTCTTGTAAACTATGAGCGAGGCTCTACAGTCTACATTTTTAATTATTTTTTAAATTTAGACTCACTAGTTTCGGAGATAAGGACTTTCTTTTAAGGAGTTCTTTCATTTTGATGTCACATGATGCACTTGAAAACATTTTTTTTTATTTTCCGTGATTGGGTCATCAAACTCTACATATGTACTAAATTTCAACCTTTTTCGTTCAGTAGATTCGGAGAAAAGAAGCTGTGACAGACAGACGGACAGACAGACACAGAAATAACACTGGTGAAAAACGAAGGAACGCGTTAAAATAGAGGTTCACATTTAAATATTTTCTACAAGTGAATCCGAGGCGAATACCTAGTCTTTTTGCCCCGTATACCCCATGATAATATATACGTACGTACCTATATCAGAAAGTAATATAATATATAACAATTCCTAGAAATAACTTAATTGATTTCCCTAATGAACATTATGCGACAAACAAGAAGTTACATAGTTTGCAAGAGCCAAGATGCCAAACGATCTCGGCTAATCTCAGTTACCGCATACTTCTGCGATGTTCTTATTGAACATATAAAAAATATATTAATCGATGGAAATATTAAAAGTACACACAATCGCGGAGCATGTATGAAAGGTATGATGAATATAAAAGAAGCGAAAGAGGTATGTCAGGATCGTAACAAATGGCACTGGATTGTCTCTGCCTACCCCTCTTTGGATGAAAAGCGTGATGATAGATAGATAAGAATAAACCATGCCGGAAAATCCGTAAATAAAATAGTTCTTATATTTAGTTTTCCTTGAAGTATTAAGTACTCAGTCTTTTGCAGGGGTTCTCTTTGTCTAAGTTTTTCAGATTTTTTCTTCAAACAAATGATCAAGTTACAAACTTAATATCAGAAGATGGAGTCTTTAACAATTTATTTCTCAATTCGTCGATAACTTCTTTGATGTTTATAGTTAATTTTAACAAGCTCATTAGACAGTGTCTTTCGTTCGGAGATCTATTTTCGTCTTTCCTTTAAATGAATTTTCCGGACAAATAACCTAATTACAATTTATTATCTCAATATATTATTTCTCAAAGGTGTTTTTATCGGTATCAAATATCTCCCTTAATACTGTATCAAAATTAATGTTTGATACGCCATTTTGAAGATTATCGAAAAATAAACAAACAAATCAAAATTAAATGTTTCGTTTAAAATTAGACTAATTTCAATTTATTATTTAAAAAAAGACAACATCTATATTGGGGATCAGTTGAACTATGACAACAATTGACAAACGGGTCAGAAACGGTGCGAAGTATTCGCACGGATCATATAGTATTGACCTGTGGTATTGACAGAATATTCATAACAGTTAGTGATTATACCTATAGATAATGCATATGATCAAAAAATAATAATTGTCCAAAAAACTTTTAATAGCGATCTCACCGACTGTGATATTGCCCCGTGTATAATTTGTATTTTTGCTTTGGACACTGTCGCCTAGCTCTTTCCTCCTTATGGGGGTTATAAGGATTTCGGGAACTAGCCACAATAATAAATGAATATATTTCTCCATATTGTTATTTCAAGTTTTAATGTAGATTATAGTATTTTTACATCAGGAAAAGAATATATTAATAGGAAAGGAAGGACAAAAGACAAAAAGGATCCAAAGGCGCCAAAGGAGCATGCTAGAAAAATAAAAATAAAATAAATAAGTAAAGGATTTCCAGGATATCATAGGATCTAAACACAATACAACTTAAATAGTACCTACTTACAAATAGTATATGCTCCTTTATAGTATATTTTTATCAGCTTGTTGCAATTAGTTCACTGTATTAAATTATTGACATTATGAAATAGGTGTGCTACTTAGCAATGCTAAAACGGAATTGACTAAAAATGGAAGAAAATAAACAAATAGCAGACACTGTTCCAAATTCAGATTATTTTGAAAAATTCCTAAATTATAGGTAATCAGTAACTTATTTTGTAAGGAGGTTAACAACTATTTTTGCAAGTAGGTTGTAACGTTGTGCTCATTTAGTAAATAAATTAGACCACTTTTTCTTAAAGAGGTTTGAATAGTTGCTAACCTCCTTGCAAAAATAGTTGTTAACCTCCTTACAAAATAAGTTACTGACTACCTATAAATTAGAAATTTTTCAAAATAATCTGAATTTGGAACAGTGTCTTTCTATTTGTTTATTTTCTACCATTTTTAGTCAATTCCGTTTTAGCTTTGATAAAGAGCACACCTATTTTATAAAATCAATAATGTAATACTGTGAACAAAATTCAACCAGCTGTTAAAATATATTATAAAAGAGCATGATATTTGTAAGTACCTATTATTTATGTTGTATTATGTTTAGATTCTATCATATCCTGTAATTCATTTACTTATTTATTTAATTTTTATTTTTCAGCGTGCTCTTTTTACTCCCTCTTTTTACTCCTCTGTAACCTCTTCATTAAAATTGAAAATAAAACATTAAGGAGTAAAATAATTAGTTATTATTGTGGCTAGTTTCCCCTCTAAGCGACAAGGTTAGCAACTATTCAAACCTCATTAAGAAAAATGGTCTCATTTATTAGCTAAATGAGCACAACGTTACAACACGTTGAAAAAATAAAGGATGAAAGATTGACTTAAAAGGTTTATATGGCTGAAGTGAAAGGAAATTATTGCAGAGGACGACCTAGGTGTACTTTTATTGAACATATAAAAAATGTATTAATCGATGGAAATATTAAAAGTACACACAATCGCCGAGCATGTATAAAAGGTATGATGAATACAAAAGAAGCGAAAGAGGTATGTCGTCATGATTGTAACAAATGGCAATCGATTGTCTCTACTTACCCCTCTTGGGATAAAAGGCTTGACGATAGATATAATTTGTATGCTAATAGATTTCATCAAAATTATGATGGTTTCAGGGAACGTCCAGTAAAATAAATAACTCCAGCAATAATGTTAAGTAACTATGCTATAATTACTAATAGATATTATTTATCGTAGCGTGGAAAACAGTGACTACGGATTCCGCGTCACGCTGTTATGTAATCAACTCAAGTAACCCAGCGTGACGCGAAAATATAGACTACAAATCTTACATACGAAGTAAATAATCTGTATTTTTGTATTGAAATATTCCTATAAGCAAAAAAAACTCACACGCCCTGTATGTGTGTATGTGAGAGCTACAGTTATGATCTGGACATACTTTGCCGTCAGCTCACTCTCGTAGAATATGCTGACTGAAATGAAATGAAATGGTAACTATTGTTTACAATTTAATTTACATTTAGGTTATCGTGTATACTTCTTATTAGAGAAGAATGCGGAGTGAAAGATGATGTTGTGACTAAAATGAGTAAAAGTAGTTTACGCTGGTTTGGACACGTTGAAAGTATAAAGGAAGAAAGATAGCTAAGTGAAAGGAAATGCTGGCAGAGGACGACCTATGTGTACTTTTATTGAATATATAAAAAATGTATTGATCGGTGGCAATATTAAAAGTACACACAATCGCTGAGCATATATAAAAGGTATGATGAATATAAAAGAAGCGAAAGAGGTATGTCAGGACCGTAGCAAATGGCATTCGATTGTCTCTGTCTACCCCTCTTGGGATAAAAGGCGTGATGATAGATAGTTATATTATATCCATAAAATATTGAAAACTCAGGGTTCCAAGTCTAAATCTGCCAAAGCCATGATGGCGGTTAGGTAACTCTTGTATTATACATTTTCTCACTAGACCTCATGGATAAGGGTAGGGCATTAAGGATACAATGACCTGCGTTTTAGGGTTCGTATTGTATGAAACGACTGCCTGGGTGAAAAACGGTCGGTCGGGCTTCACTGTGGAATGATTTCTGCTACTAATAACCTACTTGACCTAGGTTTTTGTGTTTTAAAGGGCATATTTTTAGTTCTATATTTTATTCTCCATGACTCCATTAAATATATTATTACTATATATTATTTCTGAAGGGTGTTTTCTTGTCGGTACGTTATATCTCCCTTAAAACTTCATCATACGTCATTTTGAAGATTATCTGATTATTTCACCTCTAATGACGAAAAATAATGAAACAAATCAAAATTGAATGTTTCTTTTAAAATTACTAATTTATGTATTTTGTAAAAGGCGCCATCTGTTGGAGACCACTTAAACTAACGGTGGGAAGTTTTCGCACTGGTCATCTAGTATACATTTATTTTTTTACGTTTCCCTCGTAGATTGAAAAGTTAGAAAAACCTGTTTCATTATCTTTTTGTCATAGAGTGTTTATCCTTTACTTTTTACCCCTTGCCTTGCCTATACAGTGAGAAGTTTGATAATCTGTAAATTCGGTAGAAATCTTTCCGTCCCTTTTTTGACTGTAAAATACATATTTGGTACTACTTAGATATTTGATATTTGTGTCGTAAACTCTTTTTGTTAATTTTCAAGTTATCCGACCAAAAAAAATTTTCCCCATACAAAATTATTTGAAAGTTCGTTTAAAAACTTTTTACATGTATTTTATGATTTTTAAAAATAACAAAAAATTACACCTAAATTCACCCCCTTGGGGGTTGACTTTCGATTAATATTTTCTAAGCGTACCTCTTCAATTGTATTTATTTATACATTTACAAAAATGATATTATTTAGTTATAAGGTTAGGTAGGTAGTAGGTGTAAAGTAAAATAAAATATTTGTAAAATATTTAAATTTAGTTTTAGAAGCACTTGTGCTGAAATACCATTGGCTAAAAGAGGGAGACTTGGTCTTCCGCTGGGTATCCTGTCCTGGGACCGTAATACCGTGATTTAAAAAAAACTCTCTTACAATAATGGTAAACTTTTCATCACATATCACCTCTTAAATAAATCTGTATACCAAACTTTAGAAAAAATACTTAAGGTTTCGTAGGCAAGTGTATTGTAGGTATTTAACTTTTACATAATAGAAAAAACAGTAAATGAAAATGTTTATCTGTTGCCTAATCGCCGCCTGAGAGCCGGGAGGTATTTCTTACCCGTTATATAAGAAGAAGGATAGAACGTCGCATAATGAGAATTTTCGCTCTAAAAACAGAGTCATTTACGTAAACCCTACGTGACTGCCATCAGGCGCTTTAGGGAACTTAATTAACTCGTAACTGCCTTTTTTAAAGTCAAATTGTTACAACGATTTGAGATTTCTAGCTTCTAATCTTCCTGGGTTGTTTCTGGTGGAAATAATTAAGTCACATTTTTCTATATTAAATATTATATAAAACTGATAATATAATCTTAGGAACTACCTAAGTCTGAATTAGCCTGTTGAAAGGGTATATACATCATTCTACGACCCAAAGGAGCGAAGTAGTAATTTTTATATTTCGAAAATTTCCAGAGGTGATACACAAAACAGGAGGTCAAAATAGTTTCAAAGTTTCCCAAACATTTTACATGAACAACACGTTGAAAGTTTAATCAAAATCCGTTCAGCCGTTATAGTGCCTATTTTAGACAAAAGTTCAAACGATATTAAAAAAAAATAAAAAAACGTGACAACGTGTAAATATTGAAATAACTTCAATTTTATTCTACTGTATTGATTTTGAACCAAACAAACGCATGCACAATAATGTAATGAAACGAGTTCATGGAGTTTATTTGATAGCTTTGCAGTTAGCAACTGTAAATTCATCTACACCCTAAATAGAGCAACGAACAAAAGTTGTTTCAAAGAGCAAAACTTTGGGATAGTGAAGACTGGCCAACGGATCATCCCTTGTAACGTAATCTAGCTTTTAGACCAGGTCTTTGCGGAATAAAGTTTCTTGCGCCAACAATAGAGGGTGTGTTTGTGTTCGGAGGCTTTGTTTCGGCTAGCCTTTCTCTTTGTGGACCGCGTTTTGGCAGCATTTGCAATTTCCGACGCCGCCAGTATAAACTAATTTCACTTGGTAACCGTCTATAACTGTTAAATTAATTTAATTGAGGTTTCGTACGGGCATTCTGTACCTACTGGTATTTAGTTTAATCGGATTTAATGTTTTGAGTTGTATTCCTGATAACTTTCTTAGCCTTTATAGTGTTTATAGTCGATTAATCGGTATTTAAAATAATCCCGCCGACCGTGTCGACTAATCACAACCATCACAGCACGGACAGGGTTAAACTGAACTTGTTCACCAAGACGTGACATGGAATTCTACCATACATTGTTTTCTAGTGTATTTTCTGACGGTATTAAGAGGCTACCTTCATATTAAATCATATTTTTCAAATCGTTTTGAGTGAAACCTAAAGCTCTTACAAATACAGAAAAAATCACATGTTATAATTGATCATATTTCATATTTCTGTTAATCATATAACATGTTTTAAGAAACTTTGCTCGATAGAAAAAAATTGCAAAGTAGCCTCTGAAAATAGTCTCCTTTCCAAATTTCTCAGTAGTACATGAAGTATTGTTTATTAAATTAAGTTCAAATGTGTATCATCTATTTAGTAAGTAAGATGTTAATTTAGATTTTCAATAAAGCTACTCCTTTAATTTAAATAAATTATTTTTGATTTGTCACTTAGGACGTTTGTTCCAAGCACCTTCCGTGCGCCTCTTCTCTTTCGTTTCTATTCAATGCGAAAGAGAGAGATTCAGCGGAGAGACCAATCGATCACGTAGCGCTGGAGTATCGTATGCAGCTAGGCCATACCCCTCAAACTATGATTTTATTTGAATGTATCGTCTTAAGGGTTAAGCCGTTCCCCTTTGTTTGAAACAGCTAGTATTTTAGTGTTTACGGGAGTCAAGATTGCCGTTAACCCGCGTAGTCTGCTTGCAGACCCTTGTCCCGACACAATTACGGGTGCTATAAGGGTGCTATTAAAGAAATGACCAACGTTTTGTCAGCTAAATTGGCTTTATATAACACCAGTTTATATTGAGCTTAATTTACAATATTATTTATATTGTGTTATTGACACAGGTGCGAATTTTATATACGATTGAAAACTCAAAAAGATTTAGCGATCTTTGATATGTCACCGTTCGTTGGTAAGCGCACCACTTGAGAACGGCTGAACCGGTTTGGCTACTTTTTAAAATTTTTAGTCAGAATAAGGTTTTTACGGAAAGAATAATAACAACACAAATAATTAGAAAAATTACCCGAAAAATCTGAAAAATCGGGAAAAACTGAAAGTGTTTTTTCTACGTTTGTTTGTATGAACTCAAAGGGATGGAAGTTAATATTGGATTGGCGAAGCCGGGGTGAAAAGCTAATATTACATAGCAATTTAGCGTTACTTTAGTCCTCATTTTAACACTTAGTGGTAAGGCCCTATAGTTTCATATGGAACTGAACGATATAAGAATTTAGCGCTAATTCAACCCTCCTTTAGAAGCTCGGTCGACAACTAATGTTAGGAAAGCTTGCATGTAGTTAAACTTCACAAATAGAGGAATATGTTTATTGTAGGTATGTTTATATCTAAAGTACCTACCTACACAATAATACAAAAACACTAACATATCTAACACTTTTTTAAATACTAAATTATGTCGTCGTGTCCGTCCGTCCGTACGTATGGCTACTCCAATATTCCCATATTTACATTGGTTCTGATGAAAATTAAATGTTGCAGATATAAGCTTCTAAAGTCGTTTAAAATGTGGGAGATACAATTTCCAATCATTGTGATCAAGAAATTATGGTAACTTTCACTGAAAATTATTTGAAACAAGATTTAGATATTGACAATTGTCAATTGGAAACAAACTTTGTTGATACTCGAAAGGGGTTTTAACTATAGGTATACGAATCATGAAATATATTATTTTTTCCTTAGTACAAAAAACCGAAACGCACTTTCTTCCGACTTTTTAACTTGACACCTAGGATTCACCTGTGGAAAATTATGAAATGTGTAGCCCTTTCAATATATGCATATATATCTGCAAATATTACAGCAATATATAGAAGTATCTACAAATATAATACACTATCGCATTTATAATATAAGTTACTGTTAGGATTGTCACCGATTAGACCAAAATAATGTAAACGTGGGCGAAATCTAGTATGTCATATTATGTTCAATAAGTTTAATGCCCTCGAAGGGTTAAAAGACATTGATGGATTACGCATGACTCATATAATAATTTCTTCAAAGTTGATACACCCTTTTGTTCTGTCGGATAAAGAAGCATCTTTGCAAAGTAGGTCATCAGTATTACTGCTCTATCTCGTCGTTATAAGAAAACGGCTGAACTGATTTTCGTAAGTTGGGAAGCGCTCTTTTTTTGTAAACGGTATTATTTTTATTATGTACGTATGCTTTCGGTCGCGGATTCGTCGGTAGATCTTAAGAAGCAGTTTTTAAATATAATTATTAAATATAAATATTAACAAACCTTCCAACATCCTAGCGGAAACATCAGCTGCACCACCTTCCTGGTCTTGTCCAGAACGTAATCGCATTTTTAACAATTTTATTTATAACATGCAATTTTCATAGCAAATAAACAAAACTGAGTTATATCGTTGTTTAAGAATATTATTTATACTTATAAAAACTAGGTTATCCTATATCACATGACAAGGAGTACGTTGATAATAAAGATAAATATATGTTTAGAAATATTTTATATGGAATGTTTTGCAAACAAGCCACTGATTGTA
The DNA here is from genome assembly GCA_963924495.1 of Nemapogon koenigi. Taxonomy (NCBI): domain Eukaryota; kingdom Metazoa; phylum Arthropoda; class Insecta; order Lepidoptera; family Tineidae; genus Nemapogon; species Nemapogon koenigi. The sequence goes on along the minus strand of OZ004630.1, from coordinate 3,656,074 downwards.
AAAAAGATAAAATGTTGCATTTTTTGGAGTGACATTACGTGACTAGAATTTTATTGCAATTTATAATTTTTGTGTCTAAATGATAACAATACTATTGTCATGGAGTGGAAGAATACTGGCTGCATTTCTCCAGCTGAATCGCGATGCTGATTCGTTGAGCGAGGAAGGAGCCAGCCCTCTTGCCACCAGAAGAGATGATCAGTCGAGGGGTTATATCTTTAATAAACTTTTTAGTATTTGAACCCCACGGACCTAGAGTTTTTACACCAAACGACACAAAATTGTAGTTTTCAATAATTGAACTATATTTGCGCCATTTGTTAGACTCTGCGATTCCCGCCGCAGCTACCGCTTTTGATTACTATTTCCCTGAGATGAGACGGGGCTAATTCAAACACGTAGAATCCCATACAAGGGCCCGACTTCGCTCTCAGGGAATCAGAGTCATTCCATCGGGTCTCTTGTCAATTTTTTGTTATTTTATATGCAGTGTGAAATTATTTTTCCGTGGATATAATTTAGTGTAATGAATTCGTACATTTTGACTCGCATAAAAAATTGTAAATAATAATATGAAGTACCTACTCGTATTAACCGAATCAGTTTTTTTTGTATGCCATATCCCGGAAGCATAGAAACCAAATCTACCAACTGAGTTTTAAAAGCTATCTCAGATTTGCCTAAAAAATATTTTGATAGAGGTTAGTAACGCCCAATTTCCGAAAGTGTAATCAAAGTTAATCAGAGATCAAAACCATAATTTACTTTTTTCGATCCTGTTAATCTTTCATATCACGATGTAATCATAAAGACATTCCGGTGAACCACAGGAGAAAATATTTTCCCATGGTTACCTGGGTGGACTACGAAGGTGAACCATTGGCAATAGACGAAATTTTCACGTATTTGACAACTGTTATGTTTACTAATCGTAAATTAACCCTTGATCATGTCTGGTTTTGACAGTCGTTTTTTAACTAATCTCTGATTAAATTTGACTAGAATTTCAGAATACAGGCGAGAGAGAAAAAATATACTACTATGGATGCCTTACCTGAGAAACGTGTTAGTATCCTTTCTAGAACTACCTAAGATACCATAATAAGGTGTGAAGCGATAAGTCACCGAACAAGGTAGACGCCTAGTACTAAGGCTCGTATAGTTATATTGTCGCAACGGCTTTTAATATATATTATTATGGAGATTATGCCAATACAAACTTATTTTACTCATATCCATAATTTTTCTGGGATAAACTATTTCCAATTTCTCTGTAAATAATCCACCTGTGTCACTGTAATTTAGCATATGGATACTTATTGAATATATTTAAATGAAATAGCTGTTGTTTTGTCAATGGATTTTTTGAATAGGAAATATGGGTGGTTAAACTTTGCCCCCGTTTTCTCTTTCATAATATAGCACAAAGCTCTTCAGCACTGTTATACAATTACCCTTCAATTAAAAGTCTTGGGTTTTTTGTAGCTTATTGAAAATTCAAAATAAACATTATTTTATTATTTTTGACCAATTAAAAAATCAAGACGTTTAATTGAAGGGTAATGGTTAAACAGCTCTTTAAAAAATTAAGAGCTTAGTGATAGATTATGAAAGAGAAAACAGGGGAAAAATATTCCTTTATTTTACTATTAATATTTCCTATTCAATAAACCCAATTGAAAAAATAACGACAATTTCTATTAGTTATATTGAATAAGTAACTATATGCTAAATTACAGTAACACAGGTGGATTATTTAATGAGAAATTGGGAATATTAATATCCCCATAAAAATTATGGGGATAGAGCATTTAATAATTTTAAATAAGTCAAAAAATACGATTATATATATATAAACCCGAGTGAAATAATCACTGAATATTTTATGACATTAGATCAAGCTTTGTAAGTTAACGTAAGGTCGACGGGGACCCATTATTATATGTGTACCATAACTGACATTGATAACACAAAGGATAACTCAAGGTTGGGTGTTCGTGTTCGAAGTATCATAAAAATGTCAAGGGCATATTTCATTGAAGGAACAACTAATTTTAGTGAACGCGGAAATAAAATGGCTTATCATGATTATTGATATTGGAATTGTCAATTTCATTTTATTATGATTATATGTATTTATACATTTTTAAACATCTTGCCTCTAGGGGTGAGCATATATTTGACGTGACATCTTTCGTGTCGACCGAAAGGCCAAAAACGTTTATGTCGGTACAGGACCAGCCAAAGAATGCCCGGTCCGAGAATGTCCAACCCTACAATGTGCGAGCAAATTTGCTGGGCCGGGCAAAGACAAGTACACAGAATTTGCTCGCACATTGTAGGGTTGGACGGTCCGGCCCGTGCATTCCGTGGCAGGTTGTCTTGTACGGACATAAACTTTTTTGGCTTTTCGGTCGACACGAAAAATGTCACGTCAAATATTTGCTCACCCCCCAGATCTAATAAACGTATCGGTTGATCAAAGAGCTGGTACGTATCTGAGAAAGATCAGCTTGGTGATACAAAGAGGGAATGCGCAGCAGTGCCATAGCTTGGGGACCCTGCCGCAGGACAGCGATCTTGAGAGGGTTTTTTATTTGTAAATATTTTTTTTATTAAGTAATTGTTGTTACTAACTGTCACTAATTTAGTAAAAATATTTCGTCGGCAGTAAAAATATTTCTCTCTATAGTCTATACCTAAGCTAGAAACAGAAAGGTCAATTAGTAGTTTGTATTAATTAAAATAGGTCAAAGTCGTGTGAAACACCTAGTATAGAAACGTCATTATTGTTCAGGTGATATCATTCTGTTACCCCGACCTCTCGGATGTTCCCGTCGCTCGCCCGTGGCACTCACACTGGCCTTCGGCAGGTTTCGAGGCCTTGGGAGTCGCGCGAATTAAAAATTCATAGGAAAGCATTTTCTATTTAAGCTTCGTAAGCTCACTACTGAAAATATGGCTGTATTTTGCATTTCTACAGAGTTTTAGATGGGGAATTTAATAAACGAGTAAAATATATCTTAGGCTACCTACCCTAGAGACGGGAACACGGATTCCGGAAGAGATAAAATAACCTTGTAAAAGTATAAAAATACTATAACTATCGAATTGATATTTGGCATAATAAAATTGTAGTAGTAATTTCCCGCATATATACTCCCCGCAAAATAATGGTTGAAAGTTAACGGTTTCACTATAAAGAATCTCACAAACACGGGGTAAAAAAAGCAGATTTCAAGTCTAAATACCCACTATACGATACCTGACAGTTTGATCAAAATCCATTCAGCCGTTTCGGAGAAAAAGTTTCATCAAAACCGTGAAGATATTAAAATAATTTTTTTAGTACCACTTTTAACGAACTTTCTTTTTTTGTTGTCCAGAATAAAATAAAATAAAACTTCAAAAAAGAAGGAGAGGTTCTCAATTCGTCGGAATCTTTATTTTTTTTATGTATGTACCCCTATTACTTAAAGATACTTCACAGGTGGTCCCATTTTTTTTAGTGAAAGTTGGTTCAGTAGTGTTTTAGAAATTTTGAAAAACTGGCTTTATAATACCCATTTTGGCGACTTATTTTTTTAAAGATTTAATAATTTCTCGACCTTATTTCCGTGAGAACTTGAAACAATTTTTCCTATACTTTTTCAAAATTTTAGACTCAGTAATTTCGGAGATAAGTGGAAAAGGACTCTCAATTTTCGTATATTTTCTTTAATATAATTTAAACGATGTATTTTAAAATAAATATATTAGTATTTCTTATAGTGACCCCTTTTATTTGATGAGCCACATGAAGCTATTGAAAAAAAATATTTTTGCTGTTTAATTTTTCCCCTAAAACACGATTATTTTCGCTATTATAGGTCATCAAACCACAACCTTTTGGTCCAGTAGTTTTGGAGAAAGTAAGCTATGACAGACGGACAGATATACAGACAAAAGCGATCCTATTTTGGTTCCATTTTTTCATCGGATGTTGTACGAAAACCCTAAAAATAATTTTAAAACTCACCTTTTAAAGAAATGGGAATGTATTTATCCATGAAACTAATTCTTATTTTTTTCTTTGAATATGTCTTGCACTATATCTCACTCAACGAATACTAAATCGTAATTAAATCATGAAGTTATGTGGAACATACTTGAGATTATTTACCTAATACCTATCTATACGCAAGAGTGTGCAAATATTGAGATATTAATATTTATTTTGTGAAAAGAAGGTGAAATGAAAGATACCTACTGAAATCCTGATTTTTACACAACATCACGGCGTTTCTACCTTGCGAAGTGGCCAGATATACTGATAAAATAAAGTCTCAGAACTGGTGGAAAAGGGACTAAAGCTGTAAACTTCTTAAATACAAGTATGTAGATAATATTATTAAGACAAAATATATGGTGCCCAACTTTTTTGGTTCGTTTTTCAATACACATTGTTACATTTAATTGTAAGTATTTTATAGTCGATCCATATCAATACACCTCAACAGAAGTTGCCACTTCATTCATACTTCATAGTTAGGTGTAGCCTCAATGAGCGATGAAGATATACTTTTTATTTCATGCAAAAGTAAGGTACATACTTTGACCACATAAAAAATGTAAGCAAACCATCAACAAAACAAAACTAAGTAAGGCATCTATGCGTTTGCAAGATATGAACCTTGCGGTGTGCCTAGAGCTTTGAGTATTAAGACTAAAGGAGGTGTGAAGCGGTTAATCACCGTAAGCCAAGTTTCAGGCGTGTTCTGGGGAAGTTTTTGTGATGTTTTTCTGAATTAGGATTATTTATTTATTATTATATTATCTCAATCAATATATATTCTTATTTTTTGCTATTGGTCCATGCTAGGTATGTATTTGCATTTTTTGTTAGTTTATAATTTTGTATAAATTTATTATTATTATACACACACACACACACACACACACACACACACACACACAAAAGATGTATCTAAATGTGCTGTTATTGTTTTTGTTGTTTTTTTTTGTTTTCTATTAAGTTAGACATAATTTTTTTTAACCTTTTTGGCTTTAAGATTAGTTTTAAGAATGGATAATGAAGTTTAATTAGTTGCTGTGGCTTATGTAAATAACAAATAAATAAATAATTTTTTTTTGCCAGGCTGAGGTAGACGCTTAGTTCCCGCAAATTAGACGTCCTAGATGGCCTTTCCCATTTAAAACATCACAATTAAATATTTAGCTAGAGCTCTGTCTCGCGACACAAATACCGTCTGGTATTTACTAGACAGACCCCGAGTTCGATCCCGGATCCCGGTCATGTACCAATGGGTTTTTTAATTAAAAACTTATGTACATAATCCGACAAACCACACTTAGAGGCTTTTCCATCTAAATATATCTCAACAGAACTAGCCACTCGTTAGATATAGCCTCACAAATACCATCGGCTAAACGAGGGAGACTAGGTCTTCCGCTGGGTACCCTGGAACCGTAACACGGTTTCGGGAGCTGTAAAGCAACCCGTGAAGAAAGAAAAAAAAAAAAAAAACAGAGCAAAAAATTTACGAAAGGAGGAGCCCGTCTATGGTACTCTATGGCCTAGAGGCACCAGTAATCGTATCTACTTTAAGCCAGTTTCGTATATTAAATAGAACAATGTAACTAGATTTGTCACTTCTTTAACAGATGTAAAAAAAGTGCGAACTCCTTACGTGCCCTCCGAAGCAATAAAATACAATACTAAAATTACTCTGGGCTAAGTCACCGACCTGACTATGGGTGCATTTGAAAACTATTCGTATCAGTACTCATCTGTAATTGCACCAACTTTATTGCGCTTTGACATGCAATCGACTAACTGAATTTACAACATATGTACTGAAAACTTTATCTAGATGCAGCTTATGGCTTCACTCGTATTTATGTAATCATAGGTAGTCGATAGCCTAATTGGGAGGTCCCGGGTTCAATTACTACTCCTCGTGCTTCGGAGGGCACGTAAAGTCGTTCGTACTTCTCCTAAAAATAACAGATATTTACGCACCGACCTATACTTTACATAGACTGCATGGTCGCTATGAAGCGTACGTCGCAGGGAACATTATACGGAAATGGCCGACCGTGCCCGAAGACAGCCGAGTGCATCCCGATTGTCAAACTTGGCCAGGGCCGCATTTTCATATTTCCGTACTACTTATATTAAATAGTATTTTAATATAATATGTTTCTGAATGAAATTAAGAATAAAATTTTTGTTTTTGATATTTTATAGTGTATGTGCCATAGGTAGGTATTGGATGGAAAAATGAAAAAAGACTCGATATTGCCCACGCCTTCGCATGACTGTATATCTGTACCTACTCTGTACACACTAGAATAGAGACTTTAAACAATATAGGGGCGGGGCGGCGATGGACGTGGAAAAATGTAAAATAGTCGATATTGCCCACGGTGTAAAAAATACAGATATATAGACATGCAAAGCCGTGGGCAATATCGACTATTTTCCATTTTTTCATCTCCATCGCCGCCCCGCCCCTATATTGTTCAAAGTATCTATTCTAGTGTGTACAGAATACAGACATGCGAAACCGTGGGCGATATCGACTATTTTCCATTTTTCCATCTCCATCGCCGCCCCGCCCCTTTATTGTTCAAAGTATCTATTCTAGTGTGTACAGAATACAGACATGCAAAGCCGTGGGCAATATCGACTATTTTCCATTTTTTCATCTCCATCGCCGCCCCGCCCCTATATTGTTCAAAGTATCTATTCTAGTGTGTACAGAATACAGACATGCGAAACCGTGGGCGATATCGACTATTTTCCATTTTTCCATCTCCATCGCCGCCCCGCCCCTTTATTGTTCAAAGTATCTATTCTAGTGTGTACAGAATACAGACATGCGAAGCCGTGGGCGATATGGACTATTTTCCATTTTTCCATCTCCATCGCCGCCCCGCCCCTATATTGTTCAAAGTATCTATTCTAGTGTGTACAGAATACACACATGCGAAGCCGTGGGCAATATCGACTATTTTCCATTTTTCCACCTCCATCACCGCCCCGCCCCTATATTGTTCAAAGTATATATTCTAGTGTGTACAGAATACAGACATGCGAAGCCGTGGGCAATATCGACTATTTTCCATTTTTCCACCTCCATCGCCGCCCCGCCCCTATATTGTTCAAAGTATCTATTCTAGTGTGTACAGAATACAGACATGCGAAGCCGTGGGCAATATCTTTCTATCTATATCGTTCGAAAAAATGACGAAAACGCGGTTCATTTTTCTATTACGAAACCCTATAATTAAATTGCACATAATTAAATTTTTGTAAATGCGGCCCTGACGTCGAAAGAAATGATGAGCTAGTGATGTAATAATTTTTTGCTCGTAATAAAATTTAAAAAAATTAAATTATGATTTAAAACTATTAAAATATGATATAATTACTTATGATATGTAATACCATCCTCCTTTTTAGAATTTCTAGTGATATTTAAACACTTTTTGAAGGCGCAACACGCCATTTTGTTTAATTTAAATAGTAGCGTCGCACAACCTCACTGATGGACGGTGAACAAGCTACTCACTCAGGCTGACGCAACTTCGAACAAAAAATTGGTTCTATGAAAATTGAGCCAATGTTAATGGCGTCGTATCGCCATCTTTTTCACTCCATGGTGCTATCTCTGTCTATCCCTGTCAAAGTTGCAAATGGCGGCAAATTTGTTTTGTCTTATTTTAGTTTTAAAATATTAATAAATAAATATATAATGTGATGCTTAAATCGTGCTTGTAATATATTAATTGTAAATATAATATAGTAAGTTATAGTAAATAAGTATATGTATTGTTTTACAATAGTTGTATTCAATAATTAAGAATGGAAACATAAAAAGTGTACAATATGTGGTACAAGAGGCGGCCGCGTAGACGGTATCAAGCGAATATTTATGACCATATTCCCAATAAATGAGGATCGGTAAGTTATTAGCCATTCATATTAATTTAATTAAGTAATTATTCTTTATAAATTTAATATTAAACGAACAGCATATTGCTGAAAAATAGTGATGTACTTTGCATATTGTACAGTTTATCGATATCGATATTCCGACTCAAACATATTTGTTTCACATTCCACAAAATAAACCCATTATAACCCGCACCAAATAAATTGAGCCATTGCTTTTTGCTGCAGCAAAATTACTTTTATCTTTACTCTTTCCAGGCAATCTGCCTAGCGGCCCTAGCGATAACTAAGAGGAAAGTAAACAACCAGTCTATTCGCATACTGCCGGACAGTAAATCTGTCATACAAGCACTGGTAAGCAATAAGTTTAAATCAGGTCTCATACTTGAGTGTCATACAGCACTGAACAAGGTATGTAACTATAATAACACGGTAACACCTTAACCATACAATGGATCAAAGGTCATAGCAACTCCTGTGGAAATGACGCGGCGGATGAGCTAGCGAGAGCCGGTGCAAGTATGTCTGCAATTGGCCCCGAGCCTCTAGTGCCCCTGCCTAGAGGCTGGTTTGCCTCACGACTCAAGCAGAGAACAAAATGCATGCACAATCTCGAATGGAACAATCTTATGGAATGTAGGCAAACCAGGGCAGCTCTACCAACCATAAATACAAGACTCTCACAAAAGATCTTAAAACTAAAAAGAACCCAACTTAGATCGGTGACTCAAGCCATCACTGGTCATGGTCCTTTTAACAAACACTTATATAACATTGGTATTACAGATAGTCCGTTATGCAGGGCTTGCATGCTGACTTAATAAACGGCTACTCTTTCCAGATTGACGTGCAATTTGGTGATTTTTAAACAATCGTTCAAATCCAGCTATGTTTGTGTCGTTTTTGCACACCTCTTAATACAATAAAAAAATCTTTTATACTTACTACTAGTTATTACTTACCAAAATACGCCTAATACTCATTATTTTACAGGTACGCAATTCTATAAGTTTTTCTATCATTGCCTAAATTCACTTCGAGAAGCAGTGCTGAAATAATTACCTAAGATGGGTCTTAGATAAGGTCATTATATATTATTAAATTTCAATTTAATAACCTATTTCACTGTAATATTGATAGGTGTATTGTTTTTAAGAGGTCGGTGAATTGTATTTGTATATGTGTTGTTTTTTTAGGTTAAACACAAATAAATTATAGAAAAACATGTGAAGTTTTATTGAAATGAAAGATCAAAGAAGTTGAAATTTAATAATTCCTCCCAGACCCTTGGTCTACTACGTAGTTTATTCAAATCCTATAAAAAAATGGTTGTGAATTACCATACATTTCAACTTCTTCGATTATACTAATCAACAAAACCGAAATTTTAAAAGTAGGTAGATGCTGTTCCAGGTTTTAGCATATTTTTATCGATATCGACAAAAATATTTCTGTAGGAAGGACAGCACTAGCCATATGTTTTGACTTTTGTAGTTGGTAGCACTGATTTTCTATTTTCCCTCCTTAATGTTGTTAGGTTGGCAGTATCTTTCGGCCCTAATTTCTTCGATTTCATTTTAATGTATGGCAGTCCCGTCTCTTATTAAAGAACATAGTGATTGCTATTTACTCTATGAAGCTACTGTCCCAAGGTTGGTCACAAAATCGCGTTGTGAACAACTTTTATACGCCGTTTTAATAAGGCGCACATGCAGTCTATGTAAAGTATAGGTCGGTGTATTTACGTCTGTTAAAGAACACTGTTCTGTTTAATATAGACAACTGACAAAACGTGGACGCTGTTACCTATTAGTGTCTCTATCCACACCGCAATGCTTATAAGCCGTGAAGATGTGGTTGTGTAGTTAGTTTATTTATTTATTTATTATAGATTCGTTTGTGTGGTCCACCATAATGTCATCAATGCTTTATTTACAGATGGAAAAAATCACTTTGTGAAAGATTCATCAAATTCATGCAACCGTTTTTCAAAAAAACTTAAGGAGAAATGACATAGTCTGTGCAGCTATCTGTGAAAATCAATATTGGAGATTCTACGTCATGTCATAGCGACCAAAGCACGCGTCCCGCCGTGACATGACGGGGAATGGTTGTGATTAGCCAGTGAGGGCATACCACGGTCGGCGGGATCATCTTAAACACTGATTAAACGGCTTTATACGCAACATAAAGGCTATCTTGACATTGGCAATTCACCGATGAAAGAAGAATCAATATTGACAACTGTCATAATGTGGACATTGTTACCAGTGTCTAAAAAATTGCTCTCTTGGCTACGAAAACCTACTTTATATCTACCATTATTATGAAGGAATAAAATCATAGCAGAGGACATACAAAGTTAGTAAAGAAAATCCTCAGAACAAATACTAAAAGTGTTATAGTTCCTATAGCGTTCCGTAGTTTCTACTGGAAAAATAAAAAAAACACATATTGACGTTGGAGTTGAGCATTTGGTCGTTTGAACTTACGAATAAGAAATTGTGGTCGCAGGTTTGAACTATTTTTGTGGTAGGCATTGCATTGTTTATTTTGTCTTGTTTTTCTTACATATAACCCATGGACGTAAAAAAGTAGAGGACGCATCGCCGCTAAGACAAAAGTGAAGCACCAAGCGTGCATGTGTGCTACCGATTTTATTTATCTCTAATATATCTTTAAAATGTAGAATAACTGGTAAATTACTAACTTACCTATGAAATATGATTCCTTGAGATTTTTTATGAGTAATGGAGTTGTCATAATTTTACTACAAAAGACGGCATTGTTTTTTATTATCTTAATGGCGGCTGATCAGCATAACCGAATGAAAATGTGTGCGTGAGGCTCGTATTTACAATGAAACTGGCATAACTTGGTTGCTTCACTTTTGTCTTAGCGGCGATCCGTCCTCTCCTTTTTTACGTCCATGATATAACCTATAACATTTTTCTTGCTGGTAGAGGTGAAAACAGTACAGGAGAGCAAATTTATGTCTCGTGCTTTTAAATCACTCACTGTGCTTCGCTAGTTCGTGATTTAAAGTCAGCACTTGCAGCAAAAAATAACTTTGCTCACTTGTTGAACAAATAACTATTTCTACATTTTAACCTTTACAGTGTCAAGTTTTCAAATAAAAACGTCTAACACTTGACAGCAGGAGAGAAAAAGACACGCTTTTATTTGAAAACTTGACACTGTTAAAAATAAATCAAGTCCGCGTGGCATAGTGGCACTAATACTGGCTGCATTTCTCTGCTAAATCACGATGCTATTATCTGTTCTGAGGTAAAATGACTACTCGTTTTGACCAAACACTCTCGTCTAGAAGTATAAGTTAGAGCTTTGCCTAACCCGACTAGAATATAAATGCCCTACCGAGCGAAATTGATTTATCTTAGCTCACGCTGGCGGACATTCGTTTGTGGACGAGAAAATATGTACAAAAAATCTATTTGAAGCAAAGATTATATTTTTATACCTTTCCGACCAAAATTGATCCAAATCAGTTCAGCAGTTAGGTATTATCACGTGGAAATAGAACAAAGAAAAGGAAATCCCTAACTTTTCCCCGACTTGATTCACTTAAACTGTTAATGCTCAGCTCCTAAACATGATTGGTCCATGTTTAATACTCAAAAACCTTCCCGGTGAATCAACCTATCTAATAATGAAAACCACAATAAAATCAGTTCAGTAGTTTTTGCGTGAAAGATCACATACAAACGCTGAGGAGGACTTTGTTTTTTAACGACTTAAAAAACAAAGACGTTACTCAATTCGACCGTATTTTTTTTTATGTGTGTTCGCGGATAACTTTGTCGTTTATGAACCGATTTTGATGATTTCTTTTTTAATCAACAGATAATTCTTCCGGATTGGTCCCATTTTTATGTCATAAAAATTGGTTCATTAGTTTTTCAGTAATTTTGAAAAAACTGACTTTATAAGTCAATTATCAGTATCTCAATGAAATATGTACCGATTTTGACGACTTATTTTTTTAAGGATATAATAATTTCTCGACATTATCTCACAGACATAACGAAAATCGGTTCAGTAGTTTTTCAGAAATTCAGTAATTTGTCTCTGTTTACGGCTGAAAATTATGTATCAGAGAAAAGCCTTAGCAACGGTTGCTATTGACACGAAGTTGTCAATTTTTGTATCGACGGTGGTCTAACGGCTAAAGGTATGGCATGGTATGGTGCAAATCAGGATACAAATGGTTCAAATCCCATCCACAGCAGTATATATTTTTTATTTTTTCATTATTTTTTTTATTTGCGTTATTATTTTGTCTCTCAAGGCAGCAAAATCACTTAAAAGGGAAAAATAAATTAACTTTCAAAGTGTACCGACTTTAAAAATTTGCACTGAAAAGTAAGAAATAATAAATATTTCGTCGTAGAATTTGAAGACGGTTGGTGCCAAATTAAAACCAACTTACTTCCCAAATTCACTAATCTAGACAATTCATTAGGAACCTACGATCATCAGTACAAACATATATAATATTGAACAGATATTTATCTTCTTTAGATGTTTACTTAATTTTGTATCCTAATTTGGCACCAACCGTCTTCAAATTCTACGACGAAATATTTATTATTTCTTACTTTTCAGTGCAAATTTTTGAAGTCGGCACACTTTTTTTTAAAAGTTAATTTATATAATATGTAGTCTGTGATTGATATAATATTATACTATGTCTAGAAGTTGCCCGCCACTTCGTACCTCTATTAGAAATACAACGTCTACACCCCATTTCACTCCTTTAGGGGTTGATTATCGAAAAATTCTTTCTTAAAGCCCCTAAGTAATACCATATTTATATATTCAGTGGTTTAAGCTGTGCGTTGATTGTCAGTCAGTAAGCGACACAACGGTTTTGTTTATATAGATTGTTGATTGGTTTGTCAATTTAAAAAAACATTAGGTATAATCAATTTTTATACAGTAGCCCATATAGTATAATAATAATATGTAAATGTTAGGTCTCTCCATATGATGAGATGAATCGATCTAAATGCAAATTCTTGACGTAATCAGAGAAGAGTGTGTATTGTCCATGGAGACAATGTTCTTGTTAAATAATTCCAGTCTTCATAAATATAGTAAATACGAGATATTTTCTTCACCTACCTATCTAGGTTGAACTTATGGATCATGTTTTTCAATTGAAAAATACCTCAACTGAGATTTAATATGGCAAATCACTTTACAACCCCTTTTTCCAATATTATTTATTTTTCTAACCCAGCTTGCGACCGAGAAGCAAGTTAAGTGTAAATTAATATTTTTAATTAAAATCCCAAGGCGTATCTGAACTCCCAGCAAAAGCAGAAGCGCTTAACCGTTTACGAAGTCTTAATAAAAGCAAAACGAGAAGCAATCACAACTAGAGAACTCCGATAATTGCGGAAAATCTATCAAGTTAAGCTCCCCTGTTGATTTTCATCGAATGCAATTTAATTGCATTGTCGGAACAATAAAAATTGTGACCTATTTCCGCACGAACTGCGTCATGCCATCCTTTTATTGCGTCAACATCATTCTACGATGGAATACCAACAAGCTTCATATGTGACAGGATTACTTCATTACATAGGCATGTTTATGCTTTATTTCCGTTAAGGGATTGGCTGTGTTTACCTAATTTGTTTATTGTTATACATACCATCACGCCCTTGCGGCATGATCAGAGTATTATTCTTATGGTCTTGGTTCCACACTTTGGACTCAGTTTCAAATATAATAAAAGCTGACATGTCAAAAAAATTAATTTGTCACGTTTGATACATAATTAGATATTATAAGCTACTAGCTTTACGCCCCCGGTTTCGCCCGTGGATATTTTCGAACAAAATAAAATATAGCACTCGCGCATAATGTAGCTTCTATTCGTGAACTAATTTTTAGAATCGGTTTAGTAGTTCGAGAGGTTGAACTTATACGAGCTAAAATGTCCGATATTTGAATTTATAAGACCTAACACGTTCGATAAGACTTTTTTTTCATTGGTTTCTTCAGCCTTCGAAACAGTGTTATCGGTTATAAGAGATGACACGTGTTGATATAAACATTGAAAGTATCAAAAATTCTAACATTCACAGCAACTCTTGGCTCAATAAAATGCACCAAAGTGAGAACAAAACGAAAATAGATTAACGAAGGTACATCCTTTCAGGATCAAAGTAAGTTACTCTAAAAGTCTGATTAGGTTTGGCTAGGTAGCTCTACCTAATTTTTACATTTGAACAATTTTCTTTGTATGTATAAGGAAAACATTATCTGTCGGAAAGATGAGTTTTCACTCATATCGCATTATTGAGAAATGTGTGATATTAAATATTTCTTATAGTCGAGTTGCTAAGGACTATTGTTTGAATAATTTATAATCTATACTAATATTATAAATTAGAAAGTTAATCTGTCTGTCTGTCTGTTACGCTTTCACGGCTAAAACACTAAACGGATTTTGATGAAATTTGATACTGAGAACGCTTGAATCCTAGGGAAGGACATAGACTACTTTTTTATTAAAAACATCTCCCTAAGGGGATGAAAGTTACAGATTTTATGTTACCGGTGAAAGTAAATGCCTTTATTTCAAATCCTATGTCTGGGGAAATATTTATATGAATAAATCTATAGATTAGATTATGTGATGAGATATCAGTTCCTTCAGATAAATACAACATTTTCGAGTTCAGAGCAGTCTATTGTATCTTATTTCAAAATGGCAGTGTACTCTCTTGGTTTCTTGTTCTTAATTGCTGTTGGTAAGTGAAAGTTATTTTATTACTTACAGTGAAAAAACCTGCATTTTTAAGAAATTGTGCATTTTTCTAGATTAATACGGAATAACTTTGAACAAATTTTCATGCAAATACGTTCAGCCTTTATCGTTCTTCGTTTATGTTATTAATTCTTGAAAGATGTTTTATGCCGAAATCCACAGAAATAATATGTCGACTCAAGTTTGACAGATAAAAACGGCGCGGCGAGTATAGGAATAGATAAACCTACCTACTTAAACTGCTAAACTCATAACCCTCCTTTTGCCGTAGTCGAGTAAAAATAAATGATATACATAGGTGACAATAGACATGATAAAAATTTTGAGGACACCTTTATGATTATTAATTAAATCAGTTTGATTGGAAGGAATATCCAAAGCTGTATGTATGTAGTTTAGTTTGTAAAAAAATATAATTATACATATTTTACGATGTGTAAGCAAGTTTATTTATCTTTAACTCTTGTAACAGGAAAAGATAAACTTTGAAATTTCCAAATAGGTAACTGTTTTGGTAACTGTATCTTGTTTGTTATTTAATATAAGCCAATTTATTGAGTTTAAAACAGCTTATAAAAAGTTTGAGCACAATAACTAAACATGCACACTGAGACTGAACAGTTGTCAAATACGTGAAAATTATAAGAAAAAGTCCCCGCCGGGTCTATCTGTGCCATTTTCACGCAAAAACCATTTTGTTGCGGTTTAAGGTTGATTACGACTTACGAGGAAGGTATACGTAATATGAACCTACAATATTTAGGAACTGAGCATAAACAGCATTAATGAATCAAGTCAGAGAGAAAGTTAACTCTGGTGTGTTTTCATGGTAGTCGAGGTCAGGAATCGGGACTTTTTTTGACTTTACAGATTACTTTTGTTCCGCGGCTTTTTGTAGATCATTTTATTCTACACAATTTATTCCTACATAATGTTGTCATATCTCTGAAGGATTAGGCAGTATACGTCATAGGGGAGATCAGGATTCGGAAGCACTACGTTCTTTCTCCCCCCGTTTTCGAGGGTGCTGAAACCACCCTTCCGCCGATTTCAGGGGTTACCCAGGGTAAAAAATTGGTTTGACCCCGTAATAGCACCCTCAAAAACGGGAGGATGAATGACGACAGAATGATGTAGGAATGATATGTGTAGAATAAAATTATCTACAAAAATCCGCAGTAGCATAAATATCTAAGTTAAGTAATAAGCGTATTTGTGTAGGATAGATTTAGATATAAGGTCTTATGGTTTATTTAAAGAAAAATGTTAAAAGAGGATTCATGAAATGCCCACTGTGGCACTGTTTTACACAAGTTGTACAACTCGAATTAACTAAAAAGTTAAATTGTTAAAAATATTTTAGTTCTAAAGATTAGTATCGATTAAATTCACAATACAATTCTGATTCACCACTTTACCATGAGTGGAAATCACAATTTTATCAGCTGTGTCGAAATTTGTCCAAAATAGACATACTTATATCAAAATAATACGAGCGAAGTCGTAGGTATTCTCTAGTTAGGAATAATAGATAAATAAAGGAAATTTTCCGACAATCCGTACAAAGAGGCTTTTCCATTTACATACCTCAATAGAGCTGGCTACTCGTTAGGTATAACCTCAAAATATAATCGGCTAAATGAGGAAGACTTTGTCTTCCACTGGGTACCCTGGGGCCAGTAACGGTTCCCAGGAGCTGTAAGGTAACCCGTGAAGAATAAAAAAATGAATAAAGAAAAAAAATAAAGGAAATAATTATGTTAATTTTATCTTTTCAGCTATCAGCAGTTCTACAGCAGAACCAAAATATTTACAAAGGATCATCGGTGGATCTGTAACATCAATTACGAATCATCCATATGCATCAGCTTTGTTGTATTCTCCGAACTTCCAAACATTCATGCAATCATGCGGAGGATCAATATTGACCACAAGCGCTATTCTATCTGCGGCACACTGTGTTGAGTTAGTATTAGCATTATAAATCTAATATCATACTGATATTTATACATACATTTATATATCTATCTATCATCACGCCTTTCATCCCAAGAGGGGTAGGCAGAGACAATCGAATACCATTTGTTACGATCCTGACATACCTCTTTCGCTTCTTATATATTCATCATACCTTTCATACATGCTCGGCGATTGTGTGTACTTTTAATATTTCCATCGATCAATAAATACATTTTTTATATGTTCAATAAAAGTACACCTAGGTCGTCCTGAATATGTGTTAGTCCAGATCCCAAGGTATAGTTTATTTACAAAGAGTTTTTAAAATTTTACTTAAGGCTCCCATATCCATAATTTTTCAGGAATAAACTATTCCCAATTTCGCTGTAAATAATCCACCTGCACAGTGGTAATTTAGCATATAGTTAATTATGCAATATATCTAAGTGAATTAGCCGTTATTTTTTCAATTGGTTTTATTGAATAGGAAATATGGATGGTAAAATAAAGGATTATTTTGCCACTGTTTTCTCTTTTAAGAGCTTTGTGATAGATTATGAAAGAGAAAACGGGGGCAAAGTTTAACCACCCATATTTTCTATTCAATAAAACCAATTAAAACGGGTCATTTACTTAGATATATTGAATAAGTAACTATATGCTAAATTACAGTGACACAGGTGGATTATTTACAGAGAAATTGGGAATAGTTTATCCCCATACAAATTATGGATATAGGGCTCTTAAACCCTCAGACCATACCTCAATTAATATACCAAATTGAATTGTCTAGATTAGAATCTATGTAAATGTAAAGAGAAAGAAAAACAACAATGTTCAGAAATTTTATTAATTGAAATGTTTTAACTTTCAGTGGAGACACAGTTAACAACTGGCGAATTCGTGTTGGCTCTACAAACGCTAACAGCGGCGGAGTAGTACACACTGTAAGACAAATAATAATTCATGGCTATTACAACCGTGTGACTTTTGACAGTGATGTAGCAATATTACGTACTGCTAACACTATAGTCTACAATGATAATGTACGGCCTATATCTATAGCTGGGAGCTCGTACAATATTCTTGATAATCAAGTGCTTTCAACAGTTGGTTGGGGAGCTATACAGGTAATTGATACGTCCTAGAGCTGCTAATTTTATCATCACTTCATCATCAGTCATGGTGCCTTTTTCACGCAAAAACTGCTGAACGGATTTTGATGCAGTTTTCATGATAATTCACGAGGAAGGTTTACTAGTATTAAGCATGAGCCTATGACCGAATTGTCGGAGGGAAAGTTAGCCCCAGGAAGTTTTCATGGCGTATGCTGTCTAATCCATCAGACATAAAAAAATGATGTACGAAAGAATTGTGTAGAATAAAAATCTACAATAATCTGCAGTAGCATATAGCTAAGTAGTTGTTAGTGTATTTACGTAGGTATTTAAATTATTGCACCCGTGCGAAGCCTGGGGCGGAGTCGATAGTTTAAAATACACAAAGACAGAAGTCAGATAAAACACGTGAGGTAGTCTTGGACACCACTGAGCAGATTTGAATGAACATTTACACTATAGGTAATATATACCTTGATTGTATTGTATACCTTGAGTAATAAACCAAAAGTTTTTCATTCATATTGTTTGAAAGTGTAATGAGACAATATATTTTGAGAAATATATTTGCCCTTGGTATAGTCATTCATTAGGTGTTTCGATTCAAAAATATTATTATTATATTTAGTAATGTTTATAATAGAAGTAAATAGATAAGACATTTTTTTTATCTCATTTCAGTATAACGGACCGTCTTCGGAGCAACTGCGAGTAGTTCAATTTTGGTCCATCAACCAAAATATATGTATGAGCAACTACGCTACACTTGGGTTAACTGTGACAAACAATATGTTCTGTTCAGGCTGGTTGAACGTAGGAGGCCGGGATCAGTGTCAAGGGGATTCTGGGGGTCCAGTTGTTACTAACAATGTATTAGTTGGGATATCTTCTTGGGGCTACCAATGTGGTCTCGCTAATTATCCTGGTGTAAATACACGTGTTTCTAATTTTTCAAGTTGGATACAAAATGCTGCACTATAAGTTATGGAATTGAAACTTCGGACACAATGGATGGATTATATAGCATTAATTATTATTTGCAGTTTCATTATATATATTATTAAAATATAAGATAATTTATCTTTTTCCCAGTCGGTACGTTCTTGGTAGAGCGGTCGTGGTCGTCACTTCACTCCACCCTGGCAACTGTCCATCTTGTGCACTCGCTTAACGGAATCTTCAGTGCTGCCCTCACTTGGGCCGTCCATCTCCAGAGATCAGAGATTGTCCGCGCGCCCGAGTACCCTCAACCTTGCCCTGAACTACCAAGCGCTCAATGGATGCTAAAGTCGCGTTACCAAAGAAAGTGAGAATGCGGGCCTGTTTGACAGAGGATAGTCGCTGCTTTATTTCGAGTTCTTGGAGTATAGAGTCGTTGGTAATTCCGTCCACGATATTCCGAAGCATTCTTATTCAACACCGCACATCGAGAGAGTCTATTCTCTTACTCGCCTTCACGCAGGGTCCACGTCTCAGTGGCGTAGAGGAATGTGGAGAACATTAGCACTCTAACCAACCGGATCTTCGTGGCTTTGGTTATATTGCGGCTCTTCTATAATTTTTAAGCAGACCTAGTAATCGCCATACGTCGTTTTATCTCATCTATGCGTCCGACGCTGTCCGAAATCAACGCTCCTAAATAGATGTATGATTTTTTGCAATTTCCGTGATCTCCGGTCGGTTTTTGATAGCACGATCCACAATCATATAAGTCTAACTGCGGTTAATATTAAGTCAGAACTCAAGGCTGACGCTTCCATCTTTTTTTGGCTTTGGCTGACAATTGGTGGGGAGGTAGCTTAGAGCCAGGAGACGGACATAGGATAGTAGCGGTAGTGGTAGGGGTTGGAGTAGGGGTAGGGGTAATGGTAGTGGTAGTAGTAGTGGTAGGAGTAGGGGTAGTGGTAGGGGTTGGATTAGGGGTAGTGGTAGTGGTAGTGGTAGTGGTAGTGGTAGTGGTAGTGGTAGTGGTAGTAGTAGTGGTAGTGGTAGTGGAGGTGGTAGTGGTAGTGGTAGTTGTTTTCCACGGACGAAGGAAAGTAAATAGCAGGCAAGCCAACGTTTGGGTAGGACAACGTCTGCCGGGCCCGCTAGTTATAAATAAAATAAAACTTTTATTTAACTGAGTTCTAGGAAGATATACAATTTTAGTACGTTTAAGCTTCTTTTATATTGTACATATAAAGATGAAGTTAATGGTTAGAATTATATAAGGAAAGTAAAACTTGGATAGTAACTAATTAGTTAGATTAAGAGAAAGTAAGTAAAATAATATTATGATAGATAAAGATACTGACTGAACGCAATGAGCAGCAGTAAGTATAGCTGTACTAGTCAAGATTGTACCACCACATTCTTGGAAATATCCCACAAGGTTGCTTGAGTAAAGAAGAGCAGAAGCAAAAGGCCAGTTGGCTATATTTGTGACTGCACCACCCACAATACGTTGTGATCGTTCCGGGACAGCTAAAATTGAATAAATTGAAATAAATTATTTGTTTCTTAACTAAAATTTTATTACAAACCAATTTATTAGACGAACTTACCGATTACAGCCGACAGAACTGCGGCCGCGAAAACAAGGCACAAGTATGAACGCATGTTGCTGCTTCTCTAGGAAGTGATTGATACTGCCCTACAGCAACCGAGTTTATTTATATTGAATGCTATCAAAATTTTAGTTATCCATTGATTAGATAATAGAAAAACCGTAAAAACCATCGAAAACTTGGATTTTACTAATTACATTATCCAGATGGGTATCATCACAATAATTGCCTCTTGATAAGAAAATTGGCATTGTCTCTCATTTTGCTTGTCACACCGATTCTTTTACAATAAACTTTATGAAATTATTTTAGCAAATACATTTATATCTTCTTTGTTCAAATTGAATTTGTAAAACATGACTGCATATTTAAAACGAAACTTATGAGCTTTTTTGAATAGTTGGAACCTTTTACAATTAAAATTTTTGTAATGTTTTATAATTAAATTATATTACAGTGAATTACAGTGGTAAATTAGCACAGAAATGTTAAAAATACACGTGAGTATTTTTTAAACTATTTCATTAGACCTACCTTGATTATGGACTTCCCGCAAAATTAATAATTTACAATACCTACTTAAGTAACATTTTAGAATAAAAATTGTTAGTGGATCGCTATAATCCATATGGAAATATACTGAAATTAAGTTATCTTACATGCTAACATAGTTAACTCAAAGGAGGGTATGGCTATATTCCTGCTATAATCACTTTCTGCTCCTCTGTTCGGGTGTGGGGGGCTCGGAAAAAATTAGTCTATGTTTAAAAAACATCCAGATCGATACTTTCTGGGAGAGCACCCATAAGGCATGGTTTCGTTGTCTCGCTGGATGGTGATAATAATCATTTGAGTTAGGTACGAGCTAACAGTGGGACACCTCTATCGATATTTTGGCTATTTCTTTGTAAATATATGATACGGCAGTTCCCCGAAACACCTCAATACGTATTCCTCAGTAAGAGATGCGTATTTGCGACTTTTCGCGGTGTTGGCTTTGCAATAGATTTGCTGTTGAGACAGAGCGAGGGTGTATACAGACCAATGACTGTCATTCTACCGGGTCCCTTGCCATCATCACGCGCATGCAGAGGATACATCATTTGGCTTCAAAAATGGTTCAAATCTGAACTCCTAATAATCTCTTAGTTTGTTGTTAATAAACAAAAAATTAAGATTTTTCTTTCATAAAAGAAGAAGTAATTATAGACATTTGAGACGGAGACTGATTCATATGACCAGATATGAAGTACATTGTTATGTACAAATTACAATGGCTTGCCTTACAATCCGAAACTAGCGTCATCGAGTGGCCAATTCTATTGAGGTATTTTGGAAATCGATAATAGTATCCATATAATTCGCCCACCCACGTATGTATAATTTTTACTCGGTGAGAGCCGTAAACCAACAATGTCAACGTGAATAATTGGTAGAATATTAAGTAGTCGACTATGACCAGAATGTGCGACAATAATAAGAAAACCAAATTATGATATGGATTTTATAATATATCTTATCTCACATTAGGAAACCCCAGGTCCCCAAACATTTTATAGCAATTATTCACTGATTTACATGTAGTAAGATAAATGTTCCTAAATATTCATGCTGCTATACTAACCATTCGTTATTAGCCTTAAAATTGACATGTTTTCATTTTTAACAAGGTACCTACCCTAAATCGAAAACCGTTTCGAGGTTTTCGTATATCTAACACCGTACATATTTTTTTGGATTTTTTTATTACATATTTATTGAAATATTTGAAAAAATCCTCGGGGTGTGGTAAATTCAGACGGATACTTACTTAATGTACCTTTGTGCGCTCTATAATGTAAAAAAAAGCTGTCAGTCTCTCTGTCAGGCAAGTTTCCAGTTCAGTGTTGTCAAATATTTTTGCAGATGGGAACAAAACAGGAAATTTACGGAAATTTGTGGAAAATTAAGTAACAATTACGAGATTTGAAATAACAATATATAATAACAACAACCAAAGAGTAATACAGTGTGTAAAAGAGTATGTACAACAACAAACAAACGTCAAAGTCATTAAGTCACAGACTAATAGAAACATTTTTTTTTATTTTGTGTAGGAAAAGGTAAATGCGGTATGCGTCCAAAAACGAATCAATTTCAAAATTATTTTTGGGCGACTTAAAATAAAAATTTTGAAAAAAGAAAAAATACGTGTCTCCTGATTTTGTATCTAAGGAGCATAAAAAAACATAGGGTTAAAATTTTTAAATCTTGTGAATTGCCTAAATGAGGAAGACACTTTGCCTTAGGTAACATGGTGGTAAAAAAAAATCTTTAAGCATGTTATAACAAAATTACCAATTACGCGGCGGCAGCGGATCCATGAAGTATATCGAGATACTAGAGCGTTAACTCCTGGATAGTGAGCCAAAGCGCATTGATGACTCCAGAGGTGACACCAACAATAACATTATTGTGGATTAGAGGACCACCAGAGTCTTTTTGCACGTTTTGATTGGACTTATTAGACAAAATATTTAGATTTGAAAATTTCAGAAAAATTGACTAAAACTATCATAATGGCTACTTTCTCTCCAAATTTCATCAAAATCGGCCAAGATTTGACCAAATTAGCCGGAATTTAATTTTTTATATATTGGTCGGATCATCGCCAAATTTGAACTGGAAGTTCCCCCAACGATATCTGACAACAAAAATCTGTGATGGTTCAAATAATAAGACAAATCTTTCTGTAAATTATCATAAGAACCTATCAAACGATGAATGGCAAAAGTCGTCCAATCACCGGCGCGCCGCCGTACGGTCCACCGAAACTGACCACAATCGTCCAATTATTGTACCAAATGGTCCGCCTAGATCGCCTGGCGGCCGGAATGGGAAATTTTCGGTGCGATGCCGGACTAATGTGTGGCCTTACGACGGACGGCTTCGTTTTCACCATTTGGCTACGGAATTCTAAATCACACAGGTACGGATCTACGGACAGGTGGTATCTACCAAAAATGATATTCATTTTAATGCGTATAGTCGTTACTGTGTTGTAACGAATTGCAACTAAGACATAAAACAAATCTAATAAAATAATTTTGTGTAACTCCTGTGTAATTAAAGTAGAATGTTTATTTTAAAAAAGTTTAAATGTATTTAACTCCTTTATTTATTGATATTTTAATTTGCTCTATATTATTTCATGGATTATCTTGCAGGAGTTTAAATTTTATGGCTTGTAGAATTCGTGTATAAGTTGCGAGTACGACTCGCGCGCTGAGGGTTCCGTTCCATCGAATCGGGGCCAATGTAACCCTCTGGAATCATACATATTATGTACATTAGATTTTTTTAATTCTTCAGTTTTATGTATGGATATAAAACATTTATTTTCATTATTTGACTAAGTACAAAATTCTGTGAACGTTCATACAAGACATCTTTCTGTGAATTGTTTTTATAATTGATGCAGGGATGGCAGATATATCAGTCTGTGAAAGTGTGGATATCCCAAAAACCTATTACTTACAGGATTTAGGTCCTAATTGGTAGGACTGTGGACTTGAAACCGGAGGTGCCGGGTTCGAGTCCTACTCGCTGCTAAAATGCTAAGCACCAATTTTCTTTAAGAGTATGTGCTTAAATCGACTCCTCGTGCTTCGGAAGGCACGTAAAGCCGGCGACGGTCACCAACCCGCCTGCCAAGACTATGCAATGCAATTCCTCTCAATGAGCACCACTACTAATATGGTGCGCTAGAGGGAGACCAATGATCCAGCAGTGGATCTTAAAAAAAGGTTGATAATGATGATGACTGGATTTTGCTCAAAAATAATTTTCGTCAAAAATATACATAGAGATATCATGAACTATTTCACGAGAAATATTCACACAAATATACTTTATGGAGATTCGAGCCACCCTTAATTTTTTTTTAACAATTTGACAAGAGGGTCGTTAGATATATATAACTCTTCGGACCCACTAGTAAGTCTATGTAGACATTTTTACATTTAGACTGGAACTGGAAAATGCTATTGCTGGAAAAATCTAATTATCATAAGAATCAATTGCAAGAGATAAAAATACTTTTACTGAATATGATATGCACTGATTTTGAGGAGTTCCGTCTTCACATTTAATTAAATGGAATCAAGTTACCTATTTATGAAGTAACAAGTAGGATTTTGATTGCGAAATGCTTTTCATCTTAAAAATGTAATAAAGAATTGTTTCGAATTTGACGCGGGCGGAGCTACGAGCAACAGCTAGTATGTGATATGATGAAGACATACGAACCATTGATAAAGAAGTGAGCTCAATTAGCTAGGTTCTTTTTATACTATCTACCTACTATCGCGTTATCATAAATGAGTTCGGCAATCTAAATCACTTTTGTTACACTGTCATCAACAAGATAATGTAAAACGTGTTTGTGTTTTGATGTCCTGTTTAAAAAATACAAAAAGAAACCCTCAGGTTCATAAAGACAATATTTTCAAAATGATAACTTTTTAAATATCATTTAAAATTACAGAATGACAAATAATATGTAGGTATTTAATTTTTATAGCAACACTTCGCTTTTTTAGTGATCTGTTACATTTTATATATAAAATTCTCGTGTCACGGTGTACGTTATTGAACTCCTCTGAAACGGCTCGACCGATTTTCGTGAATTTTAGTGTGCATATCCGTTAGGGTTGAGAATCGGACAACATCTATTTTTCATCCCCCTAAATGTTAAGGGTGGTCCACCCCTAATTTTTTTTTTGTAGGGTTAGGGGTAGGGGTAGGGGTAGGGGTAGGGGTAGGGGTAGGGGTATGGGTATGGGTAGGGGTAGGGTTAGGGTTAGGGGGAGGGGTAGGGGTAGGGGTAGGGATGGGGGTGGGGGTGGGGTAGGGGTAGGGGTAGGGGTAGGGGTAGGGGTAGGGGTAGAGGTAGAGGTAGGGGTAGGGGTAGCGGTAGAGTTAGGGGTAGGGGTAGGGGTAGTGCGGGCAAGTCAACGTTTGGGCAGGACAACGTCTGCCGGGTCCACTAGTATTGTTCTAAAATATAGTTATCATACTATTATATTACTCTAAATTCACGGGCACAATGCCCGATCCTTTGTAAGGCTTGGATAGGGATGTAGGCCCAACACGTAGAGGCCCTAAGTGACTAGAACCCGTCGGAACCTATATCTAAATGCATCAGAGACAAGCGCTCACAGAGTCCTGTCAGGTGCCTGGACTAGCTGTGATAAAAATAAATTAAAATTGGGCTATTGTTTTGGGATGTTAAATGGATTGGTTTGATAAAGTTTATTAAGACTACGGTCACCTGCCGGTATCATTCATCTCTTGAAACGTAAAATTGGAAGGTGGTGACTCGCCGTTTACTAAATGGGCATTTATGGGCAGTAAAACAGGCAACATTTGTGTAAGCGGCTGGGGGTGTCGAGAGGTGTGACACCGGTTTTACATTATTCCCCGTTATTACGCCTATGTCTAATAGTATTATATTATTATTATAGTAGGTATATGTTCTAAATATTTATATAAATGATGTGCTAATAGAGACTGTGTAAATAATTATTTATTATCTAAGGAATCGTTTCTCAACCTGGGGGTCCCGTTCCGAGTATTTATTGGACAGGAAAATAAATGCATTTTAAAGGACAACAAACAGAGCCGCGTTGACCATAATATGCGATGTGTGCCTATGCAAGGGCCCGGGGCTTCGTAGCGATCCCTATGCCCTATCCACAAAGAGGCGCTTCATAAGTTTCGTACACAAGCGTTGGCCTTTGACAACAAATAATGTTTTTAATCAATTGAAATCCTTGAATTGAAAAATGATAAAATTCTGTAACATTGATTATATAAATGTACACAATTTGAAAGTGTTAAGGAATCCCAATTTTATTTTTGCCTAATGTGGCCCGCGCGCGATTCTAAAAAGGTTAAGAAACACTTATCTAAGGCTCATAGAATGTTTTTTTTTGTCTGTACAGAAGTATAATAGTCATAGAAAGTAATACAATATAGGTATTTAAGTTTCATGCAACCTTAGTGTTAGATTACGAGGAAAATTCTCTTCAATCTTCATGGTTCTAGGACTGTAATAATAGTATTAGGTATATAAATATATTATATTACGTGTTCCACATTAAAAATTATCTCAAAACAAACTTATTAGTCCTAGAGACCCGCCCTCGGCTTTGCACAAGTAGATTTTTATCAAAGTTTCCAATAAGATTTTCTGTGTAAACACGTCCGTCCGTTGCTCCGTTTTGATGTTAAAAAGGGACAAATAAACACACTTTCCATAAATTTAAAATATCAGTATTTCTTTAAACAGGAAAAACTTTGAAATCTTTATGACATATTCACAGAAATACAAGCTAAGTAAGGCATCATTACGAAGGATTATTTTTGACACTATTTTTATATAATAAATATTTATTGCCGCTACTGACTCAACGTATCAGGCCAGATTAATGTATTTCTACGTAATTGATTAGACAATAAAACATTGGGAAAACCCAGTGAATTTGTGTATTATTGTAAAGAAAAAAAAACTATTATCAATACCTATTGTAATTTATAATGCGCTATCGGATGATAATTTATGCTGATTACAAACTTAATTCAGATCAAAGTTTTATGACGATAATTTAATGGGGTCTGTTTGGTAACCAAAAGTAAATAAATTTATATTTATTATATTTAAAGTTTTCGCCCGTGGCCTCAATCTTAAGTTCAAACAAAAATCCTATAGAAAATTTCAGTTTTTTCTGGATTTTTCAATTTTCCGTGCAATTTTTCTTTCCTTAAAACCTTATTCAGTCTGTACGAACATATAAAATAGTCAAATCGGCCCAGCCGTTCTCAAGTGATACGCCTACTATTTAATTTACACAGCATTTAATTTTTATTACCGTACCGTGAATTACTATGGCCACTTTAACAACAAGAAACCTGTTCTATTCGGCGTTTTTTCTCGATTTTAATAATGACAATACATACAAACGTCTAATTAGTATAACTATAGTAAAACAACAAATAATAAAAAGCGACCAAGTGTAAGTCGGAATTGCGCTAATTTGTTCCTGCGCCATACAGGGCGTCAAACTTGGTCTGACCTTAGAATTAGAATTATTATTGAATGTACGGACCCTTCGTGTGCGAGTCCGGCTCGCACTTAACCGGTTTTTTATATAGATTAAATCGTAACTGGCTACGTGTCTGTGCGCGCATCAAGCAAAAACCATGTAGATATCGTGATGCGGCATCTTAAATTTCTTTTGATAGTTCAGAGATCGTTATGACAAAAGAAAGCCACACAAATATAAAGTAAAACTTTTATATAGACGGAGTAGAGGGTATCAGCTTGTCTGAAATAAACATAAATAAACATTGCCGTGTTATACCGAGTTTTTTGGCAATCGTTCACTTATGAACATTTATGCCAGTGTCAGAGATTTTTTTTTTATTTTTCAATAGACTATGATTTTAGTATGGATTATTCTCTATCTATGGTTTAGTTGTGGTTAAACCGCATTGGCATTCACTAAGCCTCTGTAAAAATGTCTATGCTGTTTTTACTATGGTTTTCAAGAAAGTTTAGGATGTGGTTTCGAGTTGGTTTCAATGTAGAACGACATGCCATCGACATATCGGGTCGATAGGTTTAAAAAAAAGTTTTAATAGATAGATAATAAGGCAGCACATCATAATTGTGGCACTTAACTTCATATCATATCATAAATAAAAAAAAATGTAAAGTAAGTAAAGGATAAGGATAGATTTCATTGGATAGATCATAGAATACATAATTAAAATACACGTGAAATTAACTCCCTAAGGTGGGCATCCTTGACCGTTTCTGAACATAATAGGGTAATTGTTTGGCTTAGGGTAATAAAATGCCTCGGAATACAGAACAAACCAGAATACGCATGCGCACTGAATAGTATAAAAGCGTCATGTGATACGCGATTTTCTGCTTCCGTTATACTTCTAACCATAATTTACCAATTTTGGGATAATTTCTTATTATCATATTGATTTTCCTTATATTGACTTTTTATCAAGAAATACAACAACCGGGTACGCTATTTTTAGAGTACTAATTTTAGCCTCAGTTTAAAAAAATTATGCGGATTATTCTGTGATCTGAGGATGTTGCGAACTTTTTTGTTGAACTACAACAATTTTCTCTTACCTAGGATTTGTGTAATAGGAGTTCCGTACCTAGTCACAAAATCATCTAGCAACCAGCCAGTTTTCTAACACCTATATTATTTTCTTATTTAGAAATTTCTATTGTATTGCAAATTTTGGCTTGAATTTCTAAAAATAATCAAACAAACATTTTTTATGATAAATTAATTTGCATGTTCTAAACAAAACATTTCCTAAAATCCATTTTCCTTAATAACTGTAACAACTTCATAAAATTTAATTGTGCACGAACTGATTTCAAGTTGTAAACGTAGTCAACATTTTATCAAGCAAATACACATAATCATAATCAATCAAAAACGTATTATGTTTCATATTTATGAATAGTAGATAAGTAATCTATATTTTAATTACACATAACAACAAAATTAAAAACAATCTATTTCTACATAATAGACGCATTATAATGACATACTAATTTACTATTCAAAGCGCCTTTTTGAATCGAATCCTGAAGCACGGGTTTCAATTTCAACACTCTAAATATCTAATAACGCTTTGATATGATCATAATTTACTATGATTCTTCTTCTTTTATTATGTCTTCACCAATGTTTATCGGTGATTTGCCCATGTCAAGTATTATAGCCATTATAGTGTTTATAGCCGATTTATCGGTATTTAAGATAATCCCACCGACCGGGATATGTCTTATTAGTCGTCAACTAATCACAACCGTCACAGCACGAACAGGATTAAACTGGATTCCACATCACGCCATGACGAAAACGCAAGCGTTCGCCGCCATGACGATGTGGAATCCCACTATGATTTTTATGATCTTTATCATCAAAGATAAATTCCTCCACTCCATGAAACTAGATTTTTACTCACACCTATAAGTTTTTATCGCACCTAAAAGCCTAAAAGCCTAAAAATTAAATGTGTTCTTGTCACCAGTCGTGGGTTTATTTCTTTAATGAAAATTTTGCCATTTGAACCCACGAGTTTCTACACCAAACGGCACAAAATGGTAGTTTTGTGTAATTAAACTAAGTACCCTTTAGGCCAGGCACCAGAGGAGCGAAACCTGCCGCAAAACCCGAAAATTTGTCACTCCTAGATTTTGATGGTTTATTATGTATTTTGGTGCGCTGATAACGGGAAAAATAGTAAAAAAATCCATACCTTGTGCTATTTTATCTATGGCCATTTTTTATGGCGAAAATAGCCATTTTTCAGGTTTTTTTTATATAACAAAAAAGGCATTGGTAACTAAAAAAACTTTTCAAACAAAAGTTGTTCTAAAAACCATAACGCATGTTCTAATTTTGGTTTTAGGTTGATGGAGGCCCAGGGGCACTAGATAGGGCCCATTGTCACGGTTTAGGAGTTGCAGTCACTTTTGGGGAGTGAGAGGAATCCCAAGGTGACAAAGAAAGTTCGGTTCAGTAGTTTTCGTTCTTAGTAGTTTGCCCTTAGCTGCTCTGTCGGGTGTTTGGCATGAGGCCCGTGGGCTGAAGGCCCTGTCAGGGTCGGCGGCCGTCTCCTAGTTAACTGGGGTCCCTAACTTAAGTACTGAGAGAGGGTAAGTTATAGATTAATTAAACAAAGGTTGTACAGATTATATATTATCATTATTGTAGTTCAAAACCTAACTAACTTAATACCTATTTATGTTAACCTACCTTAGACAAACAAACTTAACTTCTATACTTAATATCTAAATATTTACAAGTAGCTATTCGATCTGGTTAGTTCTGAAGACAGCGGTGGCGTGTGGGCATATCAATGTGACGTTGATTACGTGACGGTGAAATATTGTACTGGCGAGTCTAGGATGGTGGCTTTATAATGAGTGGATTTATTCAGTTGCAGTCAGGGACGGAGAATAAGAATAGAACGATACCATGACATCTCGATTGGTACTTGTAGGGTTCCAGGCGGCTCCTGGCGATCCTCGACCCTCGAGCTGCCGGCGTTCTGGGGCCGTGCCGATAGCGACGCACAGATCTGCTATTCAGGTCCTGTTGCTGCACCAAGCTTCATGATGGTCTTCGTATGTGATGGTCAAGTCCTGAGGGTGGACATTGACGGTAGGCCAGCGCGGCCAATATAAATGTTCTCTCACATTTCGTGCGCCCGAGTCCCACGACGGTGCCAGATCAAATGCCTCGAATTAAGATAATTTACATCTGACCTCTATTTCTAATTTTTTCTCTTTTTCATCGCTGTTGACATCCACACAGCGTCTGCACTGCCATGTGTCAGCCAGTGACCCAATCACGACAGCGCGCATCATAGAGTACCTATAGTTCAGAGATAATATTCCATAGATTGAAGACCATTGATTCTCGATGCTTTGCTTTTCGGTTTAACCATTTCCCACAATTTATAATTATCTTCATTTCATAACATCCTCGATATGCCCGCCTTTCAATTTAAATAATATACAATAACACATTTATCAATCTCAATCAAAATCAACACTACGGTAACATTCTTTTGTTAGTTCATTTATCTATCAATAGATGGCGCCACTAGTCATTAATCAATACTACTTAATTTAATTATCTAATTTTATTTTGATTAACTCCTGACCGTCCAGATTGCTGCTCGTGTCTAATTCCTTGGAGCAATATTTCATGAAGGATGAAATATTGCTACATCATTTACTGCATTTTTCGTGGAGTAACAAAATATTTTTTTTCTTAGAGTATATTTACGGAAAAAATAAAGTGTATATGTAGAAACATAGTATTTTTTGTTACCTTTCTGATAAAATTTTGTTATTTGCCCAAACTCTTTTTTTGACGCCAAAATCGGCCATCTTGGAAAATTTTGTAACTCCACGAAAAATTCAGTCCCTATCTAGGGCCCCTGGGCCTCCATCAACCTAAAACCAAAATTAGAACATGCGTTATGATTTTTAGAACAACTTTTGTTTGAAAAGTTTTTTAGTCACCAATGCCTTTTTTGTTATATAAAAAAACCTGAAAAATTAGCATTTTCGCCATAAAAAAATGGCCATAGATAAAATAGCACAAGGTATGGATTTTTTTACTATTTTTCCCGTTATCAGCGCACCAAAATACATAATAAACCATCAAAATCTAGGAGTGCCAGAAAAAAACCTATTTTTTCCGTTTGTTAGATTGCGATTTCCCGCTTTGATTACCGGTTCCCTGAATTGAGACGCGGCTAGTATTATCAAGGGTCGATTGAACGGCATATCAATTTGGTTGTCCAAGCGTTGTCCAACCATGTAGAAGGGGTTGTAGTTCAAATAATTAGTAGGAATTAATAATAATTACCTATAGAAAACAAAAAGGACAAGATTACTGTCTTAGTACTCTATGATTGCATCAGACCACGCCACCTTATATTATTCAAATTTTAATCAGTTTTAGTTCGATTAATAATTTATAATTGTTTGTCAAACGACGCATGTATATTTATTTTTAAATGTATCGACTGTTTGTACTATTAAAAAAATATAACAATATTGTGGTTATATGTAAATTCCATAGGAGTTTAGAGAAAGAAAACATAAAGACAGAGGACATATACTCTCGCGGCCCAAAGACAGAGAAATTAACCCAAAATTTACTAGGTACACTAGAAGTTCTGTGGTTGACCCATTGATGGAACTACAAACAATTCAATTAACCAATTGTCCAATGGTACCATAGAAAACTTAATTTACTTCTATTTCATTTTCCGTAGTCTAATAAATTAATAGTGTTAATTAATTTTAATAACAGGATTCAAATAAGTTGTTTATCTGTTAGGTAACTAATCCTAACTAATTCTCTCATGTCAATACAGAGTTTGAAGGCTGGAGAGTGACATAGGCTACTTTTTATCCCGGATATCCTTCGGAATAAATTTTTGTTCGCCTTAACACCTTCGAGAATAGAAATAAATTTCATTTAAAATATCAGGTTCTAGAACATACTACATTAATCTAGAAAATTCAGATGCATTTGATTTTCAGTCTAGAACTTCGCGTTTTATATATACCTTTCAAAATAAGTTGTAAAAGACAGCATTTACTATTTTCAATTTCAGAACATTCAGACGCACTAGATTTTTGTCTAGAACTTTGATAAAAAGTTCTAGAAAATTTTCTTAATAAATTAATACAAGCAAAGTCATGGCCATGGGCTAGTCACTCATATTAAGTAGTATATATTCAATATTTTAATTATTTTAATTCTGATTATTTTAATCTGCCGCTAGTAATTGATAACCATTTTATATAAAAACCTGAAAACGTGTGAAACTACATTAGTGTTTTACTAACCGAAAAAGAAAATGCGTGCTGCAGTATTGGCATTGTTCCTGGCGGTGGGCCTGGCCACCGTATTGGGTAAGTTATATTTCTCAAATTTCCTTATATTTTAAAATTTTCTTAGATATTTTAAGCATTATTTTGAAGTTGTATTAAAAATTAGTAATATAATAAAGTTTAATAATAATTTTGAATTTGCTTGATAAATTACTTAAGAGCCCTATATCCATAATTTGTATGGAGATATTACTATTCCCAATTTCTCTGTAAATACTCCACGTGTGTCACTGTAATTTAGCATATAGTTACTTATTCAATATAAGTGAAATAGTCGTTATTATTTCAATTGGTTTTATTTAATAGGAAATATGGGTGGTAAAATAAAGGATTATTTTGACCCTGTTTTCTCTTTCATAATCTATCACAAAGCTCTTAAATTTTTTTAAAGAGCTGTTTAACCATAACCCCTCAATTTAACGTCTTGCGTTTTTTGGTAGCTTATTGATAATTCAAAATAAAAAATATTTTATGATTTATTAATAATATTATTTTTATTTTGAATTTTCACCTAGTACAAAGAAAATCGACAATCATTTTTCCGGGCCATATTTCACATTCCTATAATATTATTGTATATTTGTTTCAGCCGTACCCAAAAACCCACAAAGAATCGTGGGTGGTTCAGTCACTACCATCGGCAACTGGCCTTCCATGGCCGCTCTGCTCTACTCTTGGAATGGATCAACCTATTCTCAATCTTGCGGTGGTACCATCATTACCACAACAGCTGTCTTGTCTGCTGCACATTGCTTCTAGTAGGTTTGAGTTTGACATGGTCTTTACTTCTACTGACCTTTCCAGAAAAACATTCTAATAACATTCTATTAAAAAATTGGTCTGTGCACTTTTCTCAGTTGTATAATTTTCAATTGTCTCGAGTAAATTATCTTTGTGAATTGTGACTAGTGGATATCAAGTAGCTGTTATTGTATTGTTTTTCTATTATAGATGTAGGTTCTGATAATAGTATTGTGTCATGTCTTTTGTCGTGGAATTACTTAGATATTAATGACAAATGGTGACCATAGAATGTCTATAAGCGATAACACTTCATGATTGATGACCAAAAACACAAAGCTAACCACATATTAACATATCAAGTTAGAGGGACCTCATTATAACGTCTGATAAATAAGGTTCCAAAGAACTTTAGTCATGCGTTCATAATCAACTGAGGTTTACTTTTTAGCGGAGACGCAGCCAGCAGATGGAGAATTCGTGTCGGATCCACCAACGCTAACAGCGGTGGTGTTGTCCATAACTTGCGTCTTATCAATAATCATCAAAGCTACAACACATGGACAATGGACAATGACGTAGCTGTGCTCCGTACTGCCACCAACATTGCTTATAACAATAACGTTGCGGCTGGTTCAATTGCTGGATCTAACTACAACTTGGGAGACAATCAAGTTGTATGGGCTACTGGATGGGGCACCACCTCTGTGAGTATATAGCAAATAGATGCTCATAATTCTCTATTATTTATGTTAAAAAATTACACTGTCAAGACCTTTCCTTATTTTGGGGTAGATGAGATTTTTTGTAGAATTTATATAACTTTAATTCAATTCGGTATGACTAATTAGACAAATTATTATCCTTATTTCTTATCACACCAAATTCGTTACTTTACTGATGTTATCATAAATATAAATTATATAGTATTTTACAGATCAGGATCTAATCCATTAACCATACCAACTTAACAAGCAATTATCATAACCAAAATGTATTTAACTATTAAACTATTATGATGATCAACTAGACTTCACTTGATATTGGGGCCGACAACGGTTCCCGGGAGCTGCAAGGCAACCCGTGAAGATTTTTATTTATTTTTTGATTTGCACAATTATTTAGTTATTTATAGGGGCATAGATTGCAATTTGTAAATGATGCCCAACTAACGTGACATATTTATTTTGTTATAGGCCGGGGGATCTCTATCCGAACAATTGCGTCAAGTACAAATCTGGACTGTAAACCAAGCCACATGCAGAACCCGTTACAGTGAGCTTGGCATGTCTGTCACAGACAACATGTTATGCTCTGGATGGTTGGATGTCGGAGGTCGGGACCAATGTCAGGGAGACTCTGGTGGCCCTCTATACCACAACAACATTGTTGTCGGTGTTTGCTCATGGGGTAATTCTTGCGCTCAAGCTCGCTACCCAGGAGTTAACGCGCGCGTCTCTCGCTACACCGCTTGGATCCAGTCTGCAGCTGCATAAATCAACTATTCGGAAATGTGATATCTGATGTAAAATAATAATAATGTAATAATTATATTACTGACATACCATCATTATTGTTTTTTTTTTCATATTTATGGATGTACCTAACACTTACCGATTTATACAATATCGCCTTTTATTTGGTTTATGGTAGAGCATTTTGGGCAAGTACAAAGATTAAAGCTGTCAAAACAACCATTTTATTTTCGTAATCAAAGATAAGCTTGACCGCCATCAATATAATATCATTATCATATTGATAAAATTAAACACAAGTTTAAGTCAATGTTTACCTACACCTTACCTTTTTAGAAATAAAAATACGGCGTGCATATAGTGCACCGTAGTAGATAAACTGCCTTGGCCTCTGTGCACATTCTTTGGGTCTTAAAATATTGTAGTTAATTTATTAATCATTAGCAGTTGCCCGCGACTTCGTACGCGTTGTATTAGGAATAGTGACGTTTTCCCTAAATTCTATTTTTTATCCCCGTACATGCCCCGCTAGTTAGAAGTTCGAAAATGTGTAAATTCGGTACTTATCTAACCCATATTTTCTTATACACAATTTAACACCTAAAAGAGTTTCTTGTTTTATTATTTGTGTTGAAGAGTAGATACCAACTAACCAACTTATAATTGTCATATCGATTTGACACTTTACAAGTGTATGTAATTCGAATGACAATACAATAATTTGGTACCATGGACCTGATCTGATGATGGAGCCAGGAGGTGGATAGTAAAATCCTGTAACGAAACGACGTAACCACACAAAGTTTGGGCTGGTTTGATTTGTCTTCACAAGTAATCTGGTCCTAGATGATGTCCAGGGTCCTGATGATGGAACCGGAAGGTGGCCAAAGGAACTCTGTGACCCCATCGAGTTTGGGCTCATTTGGTGTGCTACTGACAAAAGCTTTTATATTAACTACTAGTTGATTGCCCGCTACTTCGTACGCGTTGTATTAGGAATACATTTAGGGTAAGTAACGTGATGTTAAATAGCCTATAACCTTCGCGCAAGTGCAAACAATAAGATGGAAAAAAAATTTTTTAAATCGGTGCAGTAGATTTTGAGTCTATAGAATACGGACAAGCAAATATTATTTTTTATATGGAGCATCGTGCTAGTTTGTGTATTGAATGCTTCGAATAGATTTTTCGTGTTTTTTTTCTGTCAAAATTACAAATAAAGCTTCTTTTTATAAATATATTTGTTTTTTATTCCAAATAATTCCATTGTTACTTCATTAGTCACACACAAAATAATCTGTGAACGAATCTAGGGTTAAATATCTTTGGAGAATAGGTTTCTGTAAATATTTTGTCTTGTAAAAATATTTTTAAACAAAGTTTCAAGCGAAAATATATCATGTAACCATAGACGATCGTCGTGGTTTAAAGTCTAAAAAATAAAGTACTAGTAGGTACTACAACATTTTGTGTATTTTGATTTTATAGCTTGTCTGCTGTATAACTTATTTTTCCAGCACCTAGTTAGGGTTCCATTATGTAAGCCTATTTGAATGATTGAATGAACGACACAGGCAGCCAGCTAGATGTCGATTCATTCATTCATGAAGGCATTCATGGATATTATTGACTAGAGGAATGTTGTGTGTAGTTGAATCTAAAATAAATACTTTACAACCATCTACTAGTTGTTTTATAGTTCAGAAGTGTGTTGTGACAACGTCCACTATTATTTTAGCGCTTGGTACTATTATTGCTAGATAAATATGGGAAAAGATGGTGGTTCATGTGGTTCGCGATCACAGAGGAAAGGTGAACCTGATCGCTTAGTAAGAGGGCGACCAAGGCGTGTCTCGAAGAGGGGGACGTCCACCGAGTGCAGTGAGCGACGTAGACTGGAGACACCGCCTCCAGAACGAGGTTCGGTTCGTCGAAAAGCATGCAGTCGGACTGTTCGTCGTCGCGAACACACCGAATCGGATGGCGCCAGAGAACGTCGCGGTAGATCACACCAGCGCCGACGCCGTCATCGATCGAGCAGTAGGCGTGATCGTAGTCAGTTGCGCGAAGCTGAGGTAAAACAAACAGGTGATTCAGTGCGCCGTAGATCTGTAAGTACACATGTCGATTCTAACCATACTATAAACATTTTGAGTGAACTAGTGAAGGATTTGGTGAATAATCGCCCAGAAGGAAATAAATTTCCGATGTTAGGTAACGTCATACCCGAGTTCGACCCAATGGTAAAGGGGCAAACTATACACATGTGGTTAGGGAAAGTAGATGAGTGTGCTAAATTATACAAATGGAGCGATGACCAAATCATTCACTATGCCTTACCCAAATTGACCGGAATTGCTCGCACTTGGTACCAAACTTTGCCTAACATATTTTTTTCGTGGGTAGAATGGAAAAAAAAATTAGTTGATTCATTTCCCAGTAGTGATGATTATGCTGAACTATTGACCGAGATGCTGTCAAAGAGGGTAAAATATAATGAATCTTTGGAGTTATATTATTATGAAAAAATTAATTTGTTAAATAGATGTGGTATAAAAGGGAAACGTGCAGTGGACTGTTTACTTTACGGAATAGATGATCGTTCTCTTAGACTGGGGGCAAAAGCAGTTCAATGTAAAGAACCAGAACAGGTACTTGAATATTTACAGTCAATAAAACAGCATTCACGCGAAATCGATAAACCTAAATACATGCCCGATAGAAAAACATTTCCTATAAATAATAATAATAGTAATTTGGTACAAAAAAATTCTAAAGTTCAAGGCTCAATGATTTGTTATAATTGTAACGAAACAGGTCATTATAGTTTTAAATGTACGAAACAGATAATGAAATGTACAGTGTGTAATCGCTTAGGTCATTTGACTGTAAATTGTCCTAAATTGCCTAATAATAGTAACAAAAGTACACATGAGTCATTAAAAGAGAAAAACGTAATGCAGTTGAATTCATCGGAACTTAATGATGATAAGTACAAAACACAGTTAACTATTAATGGAAAGTCAGTTGATGGTTATATAGACTTGGGTAGCCAATGTACTCTTGTGCGGCATAGTACAGCTGCACTATTGGGTATTATCTATACTAAAAGTGCACTTCCCATGCTAAAGGGAATTGGAAATAATGTGGTAACTCCGTTAGGTATCGCTGTAGTAGAGCTACAAATACAATGCATAGTAGAAAATGTAGAGGTACTTGTAGTCGAAGACTCCGTCATCAAGTACTCTGTCTTAGTTGGTCATAATTTTACAGAGAAGCCCGGTATAGTAATAACAAAAACATATGATTCTCTAATCTTTAAACGAGAACCTTATATTAAAATGAATTTACTTTTACACAATGCGGTAAATATTGATCCTAGGGTAATGGTAACGCTTCCAATTATGTGCGACTCTTGTTGTTCGGGGAGTATCTACGTAAATGGAACGTTACACGGAAAACCAAATAAACAATATTATCTGCTACCTGGCGAATATACTGTGCAAAATGGAAAAGGAGCATTATTAGTACAGAATATGACTGACAAAAATCTTCAACTTGAGAAGGGAGCACTAATGACGCGAGCTTTAATCATTGATAAAGTTCTGGGTATAAATAAGTTAGATTTTGAGGATTCTGCTTGCGAAAGTGACTTTAATTATGGGGAACAATTAACAGACTCTGAGATATTAAGATTAAAAGAATTATTAAAACGATTCGAAATGAGCTTCTCTAATAATCTAAATGATTTAGGTATGACGAGTATTATAGAAATGAATATTGAATTAACTGATTCGAAACCGGTTGTATACCGCCCATACAGACTATCCTACCCAGAACGTCAGCAAGTTAGCACCATGGTGCAAGAGATGATCGATGCTAACATTGTCTCTGAATCGAACTCTTCATACGCGAGCCCGATACTGCTAGTAAAAAAGAAAACAGGGGAAAAGAGACTCTGCATTGATTATAGAGCACTAAATAATAAGACCCGTAAAGAGCATTATCCTCTACCATTGATTGATGATCAGCTTGATAGACTAGCGGGCAATAGTTTATTTATCTCATTAGATTTAGCCTCGGGTTATTACCAAATTCCTATATCCAAGGCTTCGCAGGACAAAACCGCTTTTGTCACACCAGACGGCCAGTATCAATTTAAAAGAATGCCGTTTGGCCTAGCCAATGCCCCTTCCGTTTTTCAGCGAACTATGAATAAAGTGTTATCAAAGCTTAAATATGTCCTCATATACATGGATGACGTGTTAATACCGTCCCGTTCATTTGATGAGGGTATTACACGACTTGAGCAGGTTATGGAACTGATACGAGAAGCCGGACTGACTTTGAAGCTTAAAAAGTGCCATTTCTTTTGCAAAGAGATAGATTTTCTGGGGTTTCGAGTAAATAGTGAAGGTATTCGGCCGGGTACAAGAAAAACTGAGGCAATATCTAAATTCCCTTTGCCGCAAAATGTACACCATGTAAGACGCTTTCTCGGCTTGACCAGTTTTTTCAGGCGTTTTGTAAAAGGTTTCGCTCTAATAGCACGACCACTTACGGACCTACTTAAGGCTAAATTCGAATGGAGTTGGACCGACGAACATACAAAGGCATTCGAAACCTTAAAGCAAAAATTAATTGAGCAGCCGCTACTTGCTTTATACGATACGTCACTAGAGACGGAATTACATACGGATGCCTCGAAACACGGTATTGCAGGGATTTTATTCCAAAGAGGGAAGGATAGGTTACTTAGACCAGTAGCGTATTACAGTCGAAAAACTACCATGCATGAGCAAGTGTACCACTCTTTTGAATTAGAAATGCTCGCCGTTGTGGCATGTTTACAGAGGTTTCGAGTTTACCTTTTAGGAATAAAATTTAAAATCATAACTGACTGTAATGCGCTGCGCACAACGCTAACTAAAAGAGATCTTCTTCCTCGGATCGCTCGCTGGTGGGTGCAATTTCAGGAGTACGATTGCGAAATTGAATACAGACCCGGTATTAAAATGTCCCACGTAGATGCGCTTAGCCGTGCTCCTTTTGCCGAACCTTTCGTAGATGAGCATGTAATTGATGTATTGCATATAGACATAAAAGACTGGATAGAAACTGTACAAAGTAATGATGAGGAGATAAATAAAATCAAAAACATACTTCAAGACAAACAAACGAAAGACGTAGTTGATATTTACAAAAGTTATGAACTTAAAGGTAATCATGTATACAGAGTAGTAGAAAATGGAATAAGATGGGTAGTCCCGCGTGCAGTCAGATGGCAAATTTTACGCATGAATCATGATGAGGTGGGGCACTTCGGTTTTGAGAAGACTCTTAGTCGGCTGCGAGCAGTGTTTTGGTTCCCTAAGATGCGTCGCTTCACTAAAAAGTACGTAAATTCATGTTTAGAATGCGCTCATCACAAGTTGCCCGGAGGTCGAAAGGAAGGTATGCTCCATCCGATCCCAATAATTGACATACCGTTTCATACGTTGCACGCGGACCACCTCGGTCCCTTTATTCGTTCAAAGAAAGGTAATACTTATTTACTAGTAATAATTGACGCGTTTACTAAATACATAAATATAAGACCGGTGAAAGATACGAAAACAATTTCTGCTATTAGAGTGTTTAAAGAGCATTTTAATTATTTTGGTGCACCTGCTCGATTAATAACAGATCGAGGGAGCTGTTTCACCAGTTCGAAATTCAAATCCTTCATTGATAATTCCGGAATAAAGCATATATTGAATTCCGTCGCTACACCAAGGGCGAATGGACAAGTGGAGCGATACAATCGCACGATAATAGACGCTCTCGGTACAAGATGTCACAATAAAAGTGACAACATGTGGGACGAATATGTTGGCAGTATACAATTGGGAATCAATACCACGGCTAACAAATCGACTGGGAAAAGTCCATCTGAATTACTTTTTGGATGCAAATTGATTAATTCAACCGAGAATATTCTAGGAGACGTCATTAATCGTACAATAGAACGTGTAAGTGGTGACGACTTAACAAAGATGAGACATGATGCAAGTGAAAAAATTGCTAAACAACAAGAGATTAGAAAAAGTAAATTTGATAAACATCGTAAACAAGCATCTACTTATAAAGTAGGCGATCTCGTTAGAGTCGAGAGAACTATAATCAATAAAGATACTTTAGGTAAATCAAGAAAACTTATACCGAAACTTCAGGGCCCTTATCGTATCTCCAAAATCTTACCAAACGATAGATTTGTGGTAGTAGACACCCTTGGTTAAATTTTAAAAGTATTTCAAGTGACGGTAGTGATAATGATGATAATAATGATGGTACCGATGTGAGCACTGACGATTGATTTGAATTTTCAAGGACTGTATTTTTATGTGTACAAGATGTTCTCCATTTGGCAGTTAGGTTACGAGCGATTAGTGCAGAAAGCGAATGTACAATGAATTTATGTCGCACAGATAATCGCAGATCGTAACAGACTAACCTAGATAGTATAATTTTTGTGTCTTATGTTTTTTTCCTTTGGTAGTTAGGTTACGAGCAGTTAGTGCAGAAAGCGAATGACACAAATAACTTGTGTCGCACAGATAATTGCAGATCGTGACAGACTAACCCAAATGAAAAAAACCTAGATGGTGTATTATTTTTGCGTCTTATGTTTTTTTCTTTGGTAGTTAGGTTACGAGCGATTAGTGCAGAAAGCGAACGTACAAAGAATCTATGTCGCACAGATAATCGCAGATCGTAACAGACTAACCTAGATAGTATCATTTTTTGTGTCTTATGTTTTTTTTTTCCTTTGGTAGTTAGGTTACGAGCAGTTAGTGCAGAAAGCGAATGACACAAATAACTTGTGTCGCACAGATAATTGCAGATCGTGACAGACTAACCCAAAATAAGTTCTTGAATCATAGGCCGCGAGCAATCAGTGCTAACTAGAAATAGTTTCGAGCTTTTACCTCTGAAAACTGCACAGATGACTGCAGATCGTGGCAGACTATGAATGCATAAATATATAAAAGTAGTTCTCTTACCAAATTATTGTAATTGTTAATGATTTATAAATTGATTTGAGCTGATATTATGATGGAATAAAATGTTATTCATTTTAAGTTATGTTTATTGTTAAAAATATTATGTTTATTTTTTTTTCTACTCCTTATTATTGTCATAAACTTAATGTGAGAGCACTCACCTTTATGAGGATGGCCGAGCTGTAAGCCTATGTAAACATTCCTTTTATTATTTAATTTATTGTAATTATTAATGATTTCCTAAATTTAGAAGCAGTAACTTTGAGTTGATATTATAATGGAAACATGTGTTTTTTTTTATTTTTATTTTATTGAGTTATTGTAAGTAATTGTTAATAATATTATTAATTTAGAAGCAGTAACTTTGAGTAGATAATATTATGTTTATTTTGTTTTACTCTTTATTATTGTCATAAATTAATGTGAGAGGACTCACCTTTATGAGGATGGCCGAGCTGTAAGCCTATTTGAATGATTGAATGAACGACACAGGCAGCCAGCTAGATGTCGATTCATTCATTCATGAAGGCATTCATGGATATTATTGACTAGAGGAATGTTGTGTGTAGTTGAATCTAAAATAAATACTTTACAACCATCTACTAGTTGTTTTATAATTAAAAAAGGAACCCTATTGTTGTGCCAACGATGTCTGTCCGTCTGTCTGTCACGGGCAGAGTGGCTTCTAAACTAAATGATTTAAGGACTAGAAGTTCTCACATAAATATGTATTACCGCGGTTCAAAGACGGAAAAGTAACAAAAAAGTTTATTTAAGGGGGCGCTCATACATGCAAAAGGGGGGGTAACAAAAACTACTCTTGTGGGAAATCATTAAAAAGGGCGTTCTAGTCGACCTATAGAAAAAAATGCAATAGCAACCCAGACAGAAATTTTCAATTACCACTTTTTTGTATGGAAGTTGAAACCCTTGGTTCTGCCAGTCGCCTGCTGTGCTTAATAAACAGGCGGTGGCAAGGTCACATGTCCTCTTCTCTATAAACAAAAATGGCATTTTGTTCAAGCGCAAAGATTACAGCCTGCAGTCAAAACAAGGACAGTACTAACTAGTCCTATACAATATTGATTCTAACTTCCCAGACACCTGAATCGAGCCACCTTGCATTTTTAGGTTTGGAGTACTGAAGCTTAAAAAAATATATGAAGAAGAAAAATTTAGTACGTCAAACCTAAAAACACAAGATGGCTCGATTCAGTTGTCCGGGAGTGTATTATGAAGGAGAAAGTGTGTTTGTTTGTTTATTTGTCTTTTTTTCACGCCTAAATGGAGCAACAGGTTGACGTGATATTTTGCACAGAGTTAGCTGGAGGGTAGGCTACTTTTTATAACGTGTAAATTTCATTTTCTAGCCGTGTGAAGCCGGAGCAGGTCATTAGTTTTATTATAATATTATTAGATGATATTTTCATTATTAAAGATAAGCTTGACCGTCATCAACATAGATTATATGGATAATATGTCGTATCATATCGATATAATTACATCAATACATTACATAAAGTATAATTTAAATCGGCATAGTGTACTGTACACCCCTTTTTCTAATTAAAATGTAGTTTTTGCTACTTTGACTACTTTGCACATTGCAATAATAGTTAATTTGTTTCCTTTCCTTTTCGCCCCCGGCTTCGGCCGTGGATATTTTCGAACAAAATAAAATATAGTCTATAAGTACTAAGGGATAATGTAGCTTCTTAAAACAATATTAAATAATATATATCTAC
This sequence comes from Nemapogon koenigi, assembly GCA_963924495.1. Taxonomy (NCBI): domain Eukaryota; kingdom Metazoa; phylum Arthropoda; class Insecta; order Lepidoptera; family Tineidae; genus Nemapogon; species Nemapogon koenigi. The sequence continues at coordinate 3,612,174 of OZ004630.1, read as the reverse complement.
ATACAAAGTTTAAATATAATAAAAATTAAACACGGGGAACCCCATGAGTGGCTCTCTAATCATGAATATGTAGGATACATACTCATAAGTAGAAAACTTTCTCGAATTGTAGCTTCTTATTACTAAAAGAATTTACAAAATCGGATAAGTAGACTTTCCGTGCCTGTACATTAAAGATTTTTGCATAAAGTTTTGGAAGACGGGAGAAATAAGTAAGAGAAAAATTTTTTTTTTGAAATTTTGTCGGTTTGTTTGTTCGCAAAGACCATCCATGAGATTCAAAGACGAATTACTGGAAAATATGGATCTTTATTCTTTTATTAAAATCGACCAACATAATCAAAAGAATCTGATATTCAATTTTTAAGTTTAGTTAGAAACCTCATAGCACCACGCCGCCGCGTCACATGTTGTAAAGTAATTGGTCACATTATGTAATTTTGCCAATATTCCTAATACTACGTGAACGAAGTTGCGGGCAACTGGCGCAACTGCTAGTAGGTAATAAATGCACTCAAAATATTTCCCTTTCTATAAACATTTTGTTGCATTGCATGCATTTTGTATTAGGTGATAACTGTTCTTGTTCGTGTTCAATGTTCATGTGACATTTTTAGCTGAATCATACAATGACATGGTGTTTTTTTAATATCTTACACCAAAAACAAATAAAAAATAAGATAAACCCATTTATTTCATTCATGATTTCAAGTATTTATAATGCTGTGCAATATTATACTAATTTTGATAATTACGTACAGTATCTTCCATAATCAATACTCCCTCCCTCTCTCTCATAAGCGCTTTTCCTTGCTCATCCCAAATCATTTCTACCTTTACATCCATATTAGTTAATAATAAACGTAACTGCAGTCGTAAAAATACGATCATGCTGCGTTTCAAACTCTTTTTAAAGCGGGATAATTACACCAAACTTTAAGCTTGCTATTTGCTCCGTCACGACTTTTCAGCATATCTATAGTCGCAACATCATATCTCTTCTTCATCGCTTTCATTATTTCAACCATGTTGATTTCATCTAATATACAATCCTTATTTGAAGTTGGCTATCATTTTCCTCAGGTTTATCAACTTAATCAGCAAAGTATTGGTTATTTGTACCAGTTAGAATTTATTCTGAAGTGCGAAGATCTACAGAAATTATATTTGACAAATTAGTCTTTCATTTATTAAGTTCTGTAATGGTTCGTATTTAGGGCAATCAAGGCAACATATTATTCGCGTGGCTTTACAATTTTCTTTATTGCATTTTCTGTATTCTGAGTATGTTTTAGATTTTATTTGGTCATTGTGTTGTTAGAACCTGTGGTTAAAACAGTTTCTTCATAAAATAAATTGTTGAAGTGTGTTAAACTTCTTTTATAAGTTACTCCGTATTTTTTACACGTCCGTTCTCGTTCATAAAGAAAAATATTTAAATTTATTTTTTATTTGGGTCGGACTACAACGAAATAAAGATGATAAGATTTGAAGATTTATGAATACTACGTTCTAATTATATCAAGAGATTACTACATTATCTATCTATCTAGTTATTTAAAAGTATTAATACAAATAATCTTCTATGTATATAAACTATTTCCGCACCGACTTTGCCTGTATTTTTTTTAAATGTCACAAGAATTTTTACCTATTCGATCGATCGATATCATCTCGATACTTTAAAAAATGCATAGTTTGAGTGTCTTGTCTCAACTCCAAACAACACAATTTTTTCAACGAATGTCGCTGCCGCTTCGGCACTTGTTGAAGTGCTTAAAAAAATATAAGATAGTGCCAACGTTCTTTTGACCAGGGATCTTTAACATACCACAATGCCTTGTACCTCTTCAGCACAATAGGGCATCTATGTGTAAGCACGTTATATACCTGGCGTCAAGATAAGATAGTCACAGTCATACAAGACAGTCAATCAGTCAGAGAGTGGTACGAAACATTTATTTTAGATCATAGTAGAATAAGTTTTCCCGCCCTGAAAATACTTTAGTATATATATATATATATACTTTAGTTGACTGTAATGTGCTGTATAGTTCGAAATCGCCTGCTTTTAATTAAAGCCTAAACATACTTCATCCAGTAGATAGAAAAATACAGCCGAATAAAAAGAGAGAAAACAATATTCAATAGTGGATGCTGGAGACTCCGAAGTGATTTGAACATGCAACCTTCTGATGTCCTTTGATTACCCTTCTTGCCATCATCACGTGCATTAACCTGCGCCCGGTTCTAAAATAGCCGGCACGTGGACAGCTACTTTATAATGACATTGAGACTTGCAGGGGCCGGGGTCGAGGACTTCCGCCCAGCACTCTTGACACATGTTAGCCCATATAGAGGTAATATTTACCAATATAGTCATCCGGCATCGCACCGAAAATTTCCTATTCCGGCAGCCGTACGATCTAGGCGTTAATTGGACGAGTCTGTCTGTGGTCAGTTTCGGTGGTCCGTACGGCGTGTTTGGACGAATGGATGGGCACCTTTAGACAAACGAACTATGCGAACGTATTAGTGTAGTTTTGGTAAGGAGGTGTAAGTGTAGGGCGTAGGCCAATGCCAAAAAGTTTATTAAAGATATATCTCCTCGACTGATCATCTCTTCTGGTGACAAGAGGGCTGGCTCCTTCCTCGCTCAACGAATCAGCATCGCGATTCAGCGAGGAAATGCAGCCAGTATTCTTGCCACTTTTCCACGTGGACCTGGTTTAGTAGCTACACCTACTAATTGAATATAAACTAATTGCCTTTTTGTAAGAGCATGATATCTAAGAGGATGTAGTGGATGGATGGATTTGGCAGTAGTGAGAGCGATGGAGTCGTAATACTGTCTTATATAATTAATAATAACCTACATATTATTATCTAACTGTATTATCTACTTAATAATTACTCTCATAATCACGATATACAACATTTTAATGTTACGAGAAACATGCAATTAATATTGCAATAATAAATCATTGATTTAGACTTATTATTAGACCAATGAAAACTAAGCGATTGGGATTAAATTAATCATTACAAGATTACTTTGAATAATATATAAACAGAAATATGTTAATGGTCACCATCAGTTTTAAGAGTAAGGGCAATATGCGTGTTTTAAAATTTTCTTTAATTTTGGTTGTGGGCCTGGCCACGGTTTTGGGTAAGAAAGACTACATTTTATGAAAAATTACAAGTACTGATATTACAAATATTATATTTTTATTTTAATCAGTGGGGACAGATTTATTTTAATACAGAACAAAATTAATAAAACATGAATCCCGTGGTCCCTGTAAAAGCAAAGTTTATTGACATTTCTATAAAATTTTAGTAGGTGCTTTATATAGAGATGCAAAAACATATATAGCTCTTCCCTTACCCGGTTTGCCTATGCTATCTAGGACACAAACTATTAATTCCTCTAATTTTCTTAAAAATCCGTTCATCCGTTGAGACGTTTTTTTTTCTAAATCGGCTCAGCGGCGTACCGACAAGCGCTGGAAAAATCGATATTAAAAAATTGGATTTTTATCGATGTTTTTCCATTGTAACCATATAACTTTTTTTACACCATTTTAAAGTAGAGGTGGTAGTGATCTCAACGAATAAACCGCCGTCCTGAAAATTTTAAAAATCAAAAGTTTGTTCGTCTACTTTTTGGATTGAAAATTGGGCCTTTTTTCAATTAAATTCGTAAAAAAAATTATATAATGGCTTGAAAAAAAAACCTCATATTTAAAACATAAAAATGTACATTTTAACCAAATTTCATCAAAATCGGATAATTTTTGTGAATGATAAAAATAAAAAATGAAAGTTCCGGTTTTCAGCGATTTTCTCAATTTTATTAGGTTATGTCAAAAAACCGTTCGAATAAAGGTTGTAGATTTTTTAAGTTCCAACAATTTTACATTTAACTTTTTTTGATAGGAGGCCGACTTTTCCCAGAAATCGTGAAAAATCGCGTTTCACCCCTAAAAACACACATTTTCGCACCACCCTTCCGGTCATCTGTTGCAGTCCAATCGATTTTTCGCCGTTTATGTACAATTTATCCTAAATTTTCCCGTCAAATTATCGGCACTGGTCTATAATGCCATATTTTTGTTTCAGCCGTACCCAAAAACCCACAAAGAATCGTGGGTGGTACAGTCACCGACATCTCTAGCTGGCCGTCTATGGCCGCTCTGCTCTTCTCTTGGACCGGAGCAACCTACTCCCAATCTTGCGGTGGTACCATCATTACCACAACCGCTGTCTTGTCTGCTGCTCATTGCTACTAGTAAGTGTTTAAATTACTTACTTTGAAACTAATACTAATTACCGTTATACACAATACTGTAATTATATTTTATTTTATTTATGTATTTTAGGAAAAGTTACAAGAACTAATTTAGATTTATAACAATAATATACATAGGTATGTCCTTGACATAAATGATAGTTGTATAGTAGCTACAGGCGCATCTAATTTATATCTAATCCAATTAAAAATTTTCATCGTTTGCTAGATTACACCTTCTTAAAGATAAACAGGGAGAGGATGTGCACTGAATCCGAATTAATAAATCTGCAGGCATAGCTAGATTCTAATAAAAATAAATAAATAGTAAAATATGCCACAATAACAAAATAATTTTATTTACAGTGGTGACTCACCAAATTCATGGAGGGTACGTGTCGGATCTACTAATGCCAACAGCGGCGGTGTTGTCCACAACTTAAGACTGATCACTAATCATCAAAGCTACAATCAATGGACTAATGATGATGACGTAGCTGTGCTTCGTACTGCCACCAACATTGGTTATAACAACAACGTTGCGGCAGGTTCCATTGCTGGATCTAACTACAACTTGGGAGACAATCAAGTTGTATGGGCTACTGGATGGGGCACCACCTCTGTGAGTATATATCAATAACTTTACCGACGGTCACTGAACTGCGGCAACATGGCGGTAGCGAAAAGCACTACAGCTACTCTGTTTACAGAGCGAGATATAACTTAAGGATGACATGGTATTGCAATAATACCGCAGTCCGCTGCGTCGGTGTGCTAACATCTTACGACTAGTATATTATGAACTATGAAAACTTAGCAGTATGGAATATGGAATTTAAACTCTTCGTTTACCTGTCATATCAATATGCGAGACCAAATGGGGAAGACTATATAATAAGCCTTAAGATTTTTTTACATCCAGGTAGTAATAATACGTTACAATTTCTATGGTAATTTGTATTGCAGTGCATAGTCTTAGCTCAAATAATTATATAAAACCTGTATTGGCGCCTAACTAAGGAATATACTACTCTCTGCCTAACTAATGACATAATTATCTATTAATTATATTTTGTTATAGTCCGGGGGACCTCTATCCGAACAATTGCGTCAAGTACAAATCTGGACTGTAAACCAAGCCACATGCAGAACCCGGTACGCTGAGGTTGGCATGTCTGTCACAGACAACATGTTGTGCTCTGGATGGTTGGATGTCGGAGGTCGGGACCAATGTCAGGGAGACTCTGGTGGTCCTCTGTACCACAACAACGTTGTTGTCGGTGTTTGCTCATGGGGTTATGGTTGCGCTCAAGCTCGCTACCCAGGAGTTAACGCGCGTGTCTCTCGCTACACCGCTTGGATCCAGTCTGCAGCTGCATAAATTGCTTACGATGTGTCTAAAATATTTTGAATAAACAATTATTGGATAGATATTCTTATATTGTATGTTCTTATTCCATTACACAATTACCTATTTGATTTGCTTTTGACTTGTTTATGTCGAGTAAGTAAGTAAGACGTAAAGAAATATTCTAGATTTTATGAATAAAATATGGGTACTGAATTAGGTGTCTAGCAGGATAGACTGAATAAAAGACTGAATATGATATGACTCATGAGATATTATGTGAACTTTTGTGATAAAATAGCAAGAAATAAAATCGAATCGATTTTTAGTGTCTTTTATAAATATTACTAATGGCTTCACACGGGTAGCAAAGTTGTTTATAAATAATTTAATTAAAATTTCCGTGGAAAATGAGATATTTTCCCGGAATAAAACATAGCTGTCACTTTACGGCTCTCCAATCATAAATAAATTTAAAAAAGTCATCTCTTTGCAAAAAAATACATCGATCCGTTGACGGAGCAATATTTGTTGAGGGCCAACTAAAATAGTGGTAAACACTGTTTGGTTCAACTATTTTATATTACGGTCGATATGTTTCGCTAGTTCAGAATAGACGTGCAGGCAGGAAATGTAAAAAAATATTTTAACTTTTCAAAACTACATAATGGGTGAGGGATTTTTTTCCGTGTTTGGCAATTTTGGCATCCTCGAAAGTAGATGAAAAACAAATAAGTACATATTTTCACCCTTTGTAAGTGTTTTGATTCAGATCATACAACTTTCTCTGAAAATCTGAGTTGTTTGAATTTTCCATTAGTATAGTTACGAAATTCGCGGAAAGGGATGGTTTTTAGTCGTTTGCGGTCTGTAAATAGGATACGTATCGCTTTTAGCGGCGCTGTGTAGCTTTCAGCCGCCATACGCCCCACCGAAATCTTTCACAGACGCGTCCAATTCTTGTAATAAACGGTCCGCCATCCGTTTTCAAATCCTTGTATTTGTGGTTGATTTCGATGGCCGGAACGATCTGTCACACACAAACATCCACCGCTGATAGTTTGACACTTTGTTTAATCGAATCTTGTGTGTCTGGTGAGTGAGTGAATTACATGCAATGCAGATCGTATGACTTACATCTCTAATGTGTGGCCCGTGTCAATCTATATCATCCGGCGGCCGGAATGAAACATTTTCTGTGCGATACCGGACCAGCCTACTTACTTACTTTAAGGAGATCAAATTCTAATGGCATATATTAAAATACTTATGTCTACTTTTAACGCCTATTCAAATTACTCAAAAAGTACATAAACGCTTTATATAAATTAATAATATATTTAATGGGGGCGTTTGAAGCACACACAAATTTAGAGCTACACTCGATTTCTATAATTATCTCAAAGTATATTTGACCTGATGGCCACACTTTTAATAATTTAAGTTTGTAAAGTACTTTTTGTATTATGCCATTTCTAGTCTAGTGTTTTATATAGACGACTGACGTAGAAATAATAACCCACCCTCTTCAATGCAGCTAATTTTGAGTGCTATCTGACCAACTATCTATACTAATATTATATTTTTTATTAATATTGTAAAGTTCCGCTTTCAATGTTAAACCACTGAACCAATATTGATGAAATTTGATATGCAGTACTAAGCTTGAAGACCAGGGAAGGACATGAGCTACTTTTTTAAATCCATCTCCCTAAATTCCTAAATTCTAAACTTAATGTGTGGTACCTAGACGATGGAACCATAGGAGGCAAAGCTGATACAGTTCTGAAAGAACTCATTTACATTAAACAAAAATTTCATGTGTTGCTCTACCAGCCTTCTTATCCTCAGTACACAGTGTTAAAGAACTTACCTTAAAAAAATTGTGAAATGAGCTATGTTTCTGAAGCTATAAAAGCCTGGGAATAAAGTTGCCATAACGAAGGCGTCTCGAAGGAATTAAATAAACAAAAACTTTGTGACACTTCATTATTATTTGACGCAAAATCTAACTAGTGATCACGACCGCGCTCGGCTTCTAGCTTCATCAGAAAAGGAATCTCGAAACGTCGGTACATTTTTGGAAAACGAAAGTTTTAGAATCTGTATAGAGGCCTAAGGTTAGGAGCACCAGTATGTTGCGAACATAGATGTCCGTGTGGAAAGGAAATTGATCAATTTGGAACTCACGGACTTTCCCGCATAAAAAGTGCAGGCAGGCTCCCTCGACACAGCTTCCTCGATGATACCATCAAAAGAGCTCTTACGTCAATAGAAGTCCCTGCTCTCCTAGAGCCAACGGGAATAATCCGGGAAGACGGCAAGAGACCCGATGGAATGACTCTGATTCCCGGAGCGAAGTCGGGCCCTTGTATGGGATGCTACGTGCGTGGACACATTAGCCCCGTCTCATCTCAGGGAAACAGCAATCAAAGCGGGAGCTGCGGCGGAAATCGCAGAGTCCAACAAACGGCGCAAATATAGTTCAACTATTGAAAACTACAGATTTGTGCTGTTTGGTGTAGAAACTCTAGGTCCGTTGGGTTCAAATACTAAAAAGTTTATTAAATATAAATACCCTTGACTGATCATCTCTTCTGGTGACAAGAGGGCTGGCTCCTTCCTCGCTTAACGAATCAGCATCGCGATTCAGCGTGGAAATGCAGTTAGTATTCTTGTCACTATTCTACGCAGAATGGTTTATTTAGTTATTTTTAATGTTTAGATTAGATTTAAGATTTTTAAATTGTTATGTGTATTAATTAAAATAATAAAACCCTTTCCATACCTACATCCATACTAATATACCTAATAGGTACAATGTACATAATATTATGATAGCGAAAGTGACTTTGTGTTTCTGTCTGTCTGTCTGTTCCGCTTTCACGGCTAAGCCACTGAACCGATTTTGAACTGAACAACATAGGCTACTTTCTTTTAAATCCACCCCCTTAAAGGTACAATATGGGTTTTTAAAAAAAAATATTTATTCTTTTAAAAATAACCTAATGTACAATTTCAAAATTCCGCCAAACTGTTAGTAGGTATGGGTTCCACGTGCGAAGCCCGGGGCGGAATGCTAGTGTTTATAAATTTGAATTACTATACGAGATTTTTTTTATAACTTTGACCCTTCTTAACTTAGGTGCCCACTTATTCATCCAATCGCCGGCGCGGTCCACCGAAATCGATCACAGATTCGTCCAATTCTTGTAACGAACGGTCCGCTATCCCTTTTCAAATCATTGTATTTGTGGTTGATTTCGATGGCAGGAACGATCTGTCACACACACACACATCCACCGCTGATAGTTTGACATTTTGTTTAAGGCAGGGATCAACCTCGATAAAAAATATATATAGTTGAATATTGCTTTTCACACTTCAAACTTTCACTACTTTCACACTTCACTTTCAACTACAATTTCACTTATTTTGTAGCTTTTTCTTAAAATTTGTTAAAGAAAAACAATTAAACAGTGAAAGTAATCGGTTAACGTTTTAATAGATTATTCAAGCTATTTGATTCTTTAAAAAAAGTATATAGTTGTCGCGCAAAATATTGTGAATTTACGCACAAAAAATTTTTTATAGAGGTATTTTGTTTTTTTTTTTTCAATAGACCAAAACACTTATGAAAAATCTATGCAGTTAAAGTTTTATGTAGTTTTTTTTATTTTTTTTTTTATTTTTTTTTTATTATTATAAAATTATTTTAAAAATAAAAATCTACTATATTTTTTTGAGATTGAGTTTGATTCCTGACACTTCAAAGTAAGCGTTCAAAAATGCCACTTTTAGTAGATATCGTGTTTGCACCCTGCCTTAATCGAACCTTGTGTGTCTGTGTGAGTGAGTGAATTGCATATGATCTAGCTAGATTTACATCGCTAATGTGTGGTCTGTGTTCAATCTCGATCATACGGCTGGCCGGACCGAAATTTTCGGTGAGATACCGGACCAGTGTGCTACTTTAGTTTCACCGCGGGTGACACGACTGACTCACATTGTTCTGTCTGCTTCTTTATTCCAAAAGGTTCGCCATACTATCACTATTGAAAATGCAACGGCACCTTTCATATTAGTAGGCACATCGATGTTAGTAGGTATACTACATCGACAAAGGAGTAATTCAGCTCATACAACTTAGAGAATAATTATTTTATACATTTGGTATAATTTAAAACAAAAAAGTAAAATGTTTCCTCTACAAAATTAGTGTGATAAACTAATTTATCAGAACTAGATTCATGTATTATGGTAGGTAATGAGTCAAAAAGGGTATCTTTAATATAATATTATTTATCGATACATATCTATAGGTAGGTACGGAGAATATTTTTTTTACAGGAAAATTAAGTCATTATTACATATTCAATAAAGTATCATAACATAAGAGACTTGCCCTGCAAAAATATATATCATATCCTTGTTGTAAACAAGCGTATAAAATAAATCAAAGCCATGAAATGATATCTTATACTATTGGGGCTCTGCCTTTTTGATGAAAAAATGTGTGATTCATTTATTTATTTTACTTTCATTTTATAACCGATACCTAATCTAAACTTAATATAGTTATAACAAAATTATACTGTAATATTAACGACATAAAGTTGGAAATTAAATAATTCAAAGTATATGTGGGAACGTTCTATGTTATGATTACCAGAAGTTACATTTTCTTGTCACAGCAATAAAATTATATTATTGTGATTATACTAATCTTTGATAGATAAATACACATATATATATAGACTCATTTTGTATTCATCGTCAGTTTGAAAGAGTATAGACAATATGCGTGTAATTACGGTTATCTTAATTTTGGCTATAAGCCTAGCTACAGTCTTGGGTAAGAAGCTATTATTATGTTTCTTATTATTCTATTATCCTAAATAACTGGATTGGGAAGGCATAAATCATCTTTATTTAGGCAATGGAGATAATTTAACGTGTAGCAAAGTTCTGGTCATCAAAATTAATATTAATTAATTTATTCTATTATCCTAAATAACTGGATATTGGGAAGGCATAAATCATCTTTATTTAGGCAATGGAGAAAATTTAACGTGTAGCAAAGTTCTGGTCATCAAAATTAATATTAATTAATTTATTCTATTATCCTAAATAACTGGATATTGGGAAGGCATAAATCATCTTTATTTAGGCAATGGAGAAAATTTAACGTGTAGCAAAGTTCTGGTCATCAAAATTAATATTAATTATTATATTATAAATAGCAAATATAAATAAATAAATCAATAATCTACTTATATCTCTTTCAGCCGTGCCTAAGCAATCACAAAGGATTGTGGGTGGCACAGTTACCAATATCGTAAATTGGCCTTTTATGACATCTCTGCTTTACTCTGGAAATGGCCAAACTTACTTCCAAGCTTGCGGTGGTACCATCATTTCCCAAACAGCTATATTGTCTGCAGCACATTGTTTCTAGTAAGTGTTAATTTTTTTAATTTAAACCAGTGGTTTATGCATGGTTGATGGCTCTGCGAGAATTCTTGAGTATAGTGGATAGAGTAATATAAATAATATGCATTAGATCATGTAATAATATAAATGTGAGATTATATATTCAGTGCTGTAAGTAACTACCTATAGCCTAAACACCCTTTACATTATACAATTTATGGTGTGGCAGCACATTGCGTCGATAGATGTCGCATTGCAATACTTCTAAATACTGAAACATGTATCGCGCTAGAGAAAGTATTTAATAGATTGGCATACATACAACTTTCCGGGGATACAATGGGGGAGTATTTCTTTTTACTCACAGTCGTGGGATTGTTGTGCTTATTGCCATTTCTATATAATCATACTGACCGAGAAAACACGATAGTATGTGTCCGAGAAATTGCATGTCCTGGAAAACATGTAATCGGCCAAGCAGAAGATGATTATGATGATGATATAGTCCTACTGGATACAATGGACACAATCTGTCAGATCTATAGTAGTAAGATTTTGTTCACAAGTAATTTCAGGTTTACATGTTGTTTATATTTATACTAGAGCAAATTTATATGCTTCAGAGGACACACATATGACCGGTTTCAATTTTAAAGTGTATTTTTTTAAATATTGTATTTAATCCACAGTGGTGACGCCACCAATAGATGGCGCGCTCGTGTCGGTTCAACCAACGCCAACAGCGGCGGTGTTGTCCATGTATTGAGAGTCATTACTAACCATGCAAGTTACAGTCCAATGACTAATGACAATGACATAGCTGTGCTCCGTACTTCCTTAAACGTTGCTTACAACAACAATGTCCGAGCAGCTTCAATTGCTGGAGCTACCTATAACTTGGGAGACAATCAAGTTGTATGGGCCACTGGATGGGGCACTACCTCTGTGAGTATATTTTTTTTTGATTAAGTTTATTTAATTCTTCTATTCAGTATTGACAAAGATGATGGTGTTGAACACATTTAGATTGACTAAAATTGTTCACATGGCAGTGATGACAGAAAATGCTGGTAGTATGCGCCCTTGGTGTAGATTCGTTAAATATACCTAATATGTTGAAAGCAACCACAGCCATGTATGATGAGAGGTGGTGATAAACATAAAGGATGCGCATGAGAGTCCATCATCGTAGCAAATTACATTCAATTATCTCGCAGGGTACATACTCATTGGACAATGGGCACGATGATAGATAGTCTGTAGATATTAAATCAATAATCAAGTAATGAGAGAAATTGATGTATGACAAAATATTCTCCTAAAAGGTAAAATACTTTATAGACTACAATGACTATCTACTCGTATAATTATAGGCACTAGGCATTTAAATTTGTGGAAAATATACTGTCTAATTATTTGTTTGATATCCTTTGTAAACCTTTATTTAAAATTTCAGTATTCTGGACCTGCTTCTGAACAGTTACGTCAAGTGCAAATCTGGACTATCAACCAAACTACGTGCAGGACCCGTTACAATGGACTTGGTGTTGCTATCACAGACAATATGTTGTGCTCTGGATGGTTGGATGTCGGTGGTCGGGACCAATGTCAAGGAGACTCTGGTGGACCCTTAATCCATAATGGCAATATTGTTGGTGTTTGCTCTTTTGGATATCAATGTGCTACCTCTCAGTACCCTGGCGTTAATGCTCGTGTTTCACGATACACTAACTGGATACTGAATGCTGCCAATTAATACTGTACCTGTACCTAATAATAACTGTATATTGAAATAAAGTATTGATAAGCAGTTCTTTGGTTTCTTTTTTTTTAGAATTATTAAAATTTCATCCATATAACATAAAAATCTAAGTGTATTTCTGTGTTTTCTAAATTAATCGCAATATCTAAGGACTACACGATATTTAAGCATAAACAACTATTTTAATATTTTTGTCTGTCTGTCTGTTTTGTGTCCAAAGTTAATGTTCTTGTCATGTCAGAAATCATCGAAAGTCTTTTTTAACCAGGGGTCTTAAATATAAGTAGGTAATAAATAATGTTAATCATCTAGTAAGGAAAATAATACTTCCACTTAAAACTAAGTATCTTTACAAGATTTTCCAAGGAAAATGATATCGTTATGCACTTGAAAATTTCAATTAGTATATATATAGAAGATGTTTTTCATAACAGTATAATTTAAAATACGTTGGACACATTTTAGTCAGAATTTTGCAGGAAAGTCTATTAAGATGTTTACGAAGTTACTCATATCATTATCTGTTGTCGCATTTGTGTCTGGTAAGTTAGATCATATTTTTAAAATGACTGTGAAATAATGGATTTATTTAACTGTTATTTACAAATTACTTATATCGTTGATTTTTATTTCTTAAAAGTTTCTCTCCGGTCTATTCCGCGTTAGTTTATATTAAGACATTATGATATATAATATAAGACAAATGATAATAATTTAAAAAAAATTGGAAAATACGCATATTGTTTGGTGACATGAAATAATCCATTTCATGATATTAGGGGCAAGAAGAGTGACCAATCGAATTAATTAAAGAAAATAATTAAAATTTGTGATCAAATCAATCATACCAATTATGTTTAAAAAGATAGAAATGGTAAGAAAAATCAAATTGCCAAAATATTATTATCAAGGCTTTATTTTCTCGTTATAATTTGAACTTAATGTCAACACTATTGTGTCATAAAGGCTATCACCCAGTGACCTGACTGTAGTCGAATATCTTCTTACACTGGGCCAATTGTTTTCGAGACCTAAATCCCTCTATTGTAATGATGTTCTAAAGTAATTAGGTCAATTTTCCTTTGAAATTTGTACTAGCCAGCCAGAAAATACCCTGGTGAAGTATATGGCGAGCTAAAAGATTGTAACATTTACATTTTCTGGTGAAGTGTATGGAGTATATTAGTGTTGGAACCTAGATAAGAATTAAGATAGGTAGAAGGAATGACATTCTAATTCTAACCAACAAGACGCCTAATGCATGGCAAACACTTTCAGTGAACTTACTTAACTTTACTCCGACCTCATCTCATCTGTGACTTGAGAACTTTTTAGAGTAGTATATTCCTTGATCGTACGCGTTGTATTAGGAATACAATTCACCTCCTTGGGTATGTAGGTGATGTTAAATAGCCTATAACCTTTCCTAAGAATTGGGCTATAAAGAGCAAAAATATTTTTTCAAATCGGTCCTGTAGTTTTTTAGTCTATAGAATACAAAGAAAGAAACAAACAAATATTGATTTTTATATATTAGATAAAACAAGCAAATGAATCGGTATTGGAATATCTGTATAACAAGTGTTTTATCCTATTAAGTAATATCATGTGATACTTGTGAACCTTGTTTAAGTAAATAAATAAATAAATGGCGATCACAATCGAAAAAAATCACAATCGTCCCGTCCCTAACCTAACCTAACCTAACCTAATCCAAGAAGTCAACAGTTAATTTGTCATCTTAAATATTTCAGCTGTACCAAGTACGTCGACTAGAATAGTTGGTGGTTCATTGACAACAATAAGTACATGGCCTTATATGACATCGTTACTTTATTCAGCAAATGGAGTCACATATTCTCAGAATTGTGGAGGATCAATTTTAACTAATACTGCCGTCTTAACTGCAGCACAATGTATATAGTAAGTGTTTGAACAATTTATACTATTGCTCTTAAATTTCTATATAGAGTTATCTGACTTGATGTTAAGGCTCTTGCATTATGATTCGACGTCTTGCTAATGTTGTAGCGATTTAAAATATTTTATAATCATGGAGTCTATATATATTTTAAAACTAGCTTTTCGACCCGGATTAGCCAATAAGCCTTTTCGCCCACTTCAGTTTTATTTATTTGTATAGATTATTGAAAAATCTGCCATATAGGTTCTAGCAGGCGCATCACTAAATATCTTCGTTTGCAGCATGATGAGCATAGTTTGGCAGCTGAATTGTTCGCATTAGGTTCTTGCGTCTCATTATAACGTCATGTTTTTTTTCTGTGGGAATCTCAATTGATGGGAACTAATGACGATACAATGTCAAAATTGTATCAGACGTGTCAGACTCAGAAATTAACTATATATATATATAAATTAAAAATAATATAGTTATTTTAATATTCTAGCGGTAAAAACGTCAATCTATTTCGAATAAGAGCCGGTTCATCCTGGGCTAGCAGTGGCGGATATGTTTATACCATAAGATTGGCAACGTTCTATCCTTATTATGATCCAAGTACACTTAATAATGATATAGCAGTATTGAGGACTACTAGTACAATTCAATATGTAAATAATGCTGTAGCTCCAGCTACTATTGCTGGGTCTTCTTATATTCTTGGAGATAATCAAATTGTTTGGGCAATTGGATGGGGTGCTACTTCTGTAAGTATGCTTTATTATGTTTCAACCAAAATCTATATATTACACGACATTCAAGCATATAAATGATTGTTTTTTTTTAATGTTTGGTTGTCTGGATGTTTATCCAAGGTAGGATTCGAAACTATTGAAAGTTTCAGAGATCACAGTCGCTGGCTATACATTTATGTCTGGTCTTTGTAAACAGTTTCGACAATAAACAATATAAATAAAATAATGGCTGAGGTAATGGGGGGTGAGCTGTGATGATATCACATAATAATCAAAATAATACGGGCATCATATAATAAATTTAAATAATACATTTAAGAATAAAATAGAAAAAAGATAAACTGTAGTGGTTATAAATATTTAGGTAATAAATAAATATTGTTAAAAATTAAAATACATAAAATAAATTGGTAGTTCATCTAAAAATGTTTAAACAAACCATTTCCACATCAGAGTCATGGAAGTAATTCCTAAAATAGTAAATAATTTAAAAATATATTAATAAAAAATAGGCCAATTTAAGAATAAAATACAACAATACACTAATTTTAATAACATGTTCAATATATTACAAATCATATAAGTAGATATTTATTTCCAGTGAAAAGATAGCGAGCAAATTGAAGTATTATAATTCAAAGATTTTCGATATTTGTCAATCACATCGTAAACTCGTAATGGCTAGAAATATATGGATGGATATTGTGATAGGCTTTCTTCCAGGATATAATAACAAACAGGGTACTGTCATTTACGAAAATAGGTGGCTCTATACTATTTCGAAGTCGCGTATCACATTCTATGGAATATTACTTATCATTACTGATCATTAGGCCTAAAATGTAGATACTTATATACAATATACATATATGTATATGTGAATAATGTGAATGGAAATTTAGGTTTAAGCCACTAATTGTGTTTATTAATGAAATCTGAGATGTCTTTATCAAATGGAAAACTTAAAATTGTCGCTAAAGTTTGATCAGAATGCATTCATATTCATACATGCAAATGACAAAATTTCTAAAAATAACTTATATTCGATATCGGTATCGGTAAATTATAAATTACTGCAAGATATTTAATTAAATTTGCTTTGTTATCATAAACAGATTTTATTGTAACATGTGTACCTAGTCGATTAATCCATTTTATAGTGAAAAAAAAGGGAGCGTGGCGTAAAATATAATGAAATTGACATATTTTTTCTTCGTTCATTTAGTGAAAATAAAGCTTGGGAAAAGTGATACTTAATGAACATACTTTCAACAATATTTGTCCGTGATATTTTCATATCATTGCTCACTCGATCCTGTTATAAGGATTATATGGGTAATAGATTTTTTATTTTTCTACGACTTGAAATAAGAAGTAGATTCTAAATCTAAGCACCCTAAAAATCCTTTAGTATCGTCTAAATGGTATATCACATTTTGATATCTTTTTTCTTTTTTCACGGATTATTTTACAGCTCCCAGGAACCGTTGCCGGCCCCAGGGTACCCAGCGGAAGACAAAGTCTTTAGTTTATAAGATTTTATTTATTTGTATGTAGGTAGGTACTTAACTATAATACCTGATTACTTTAAATAATTAATACGATAATAGATTCGGTACCTATTCATTTGATATATTATTATGTTGTTTATTATAATTACCAATTTGTCTAAAAATACAGATAACTAGATAATATTTAAAATAAAAAATCGAATTACTAAGAAGACTTTTTAACACTTATTCCCATTAATTACAAATACATCCATTAATTTAAGTTTTACCATTTTCCAGAACTTATATATCGTCCATCATGAAATCTTAAAATCAATTCTACATTTCTAGGTTGGCGGAAGTTCATCGGACCAACTTAGACAAGTACAAATTTGGACAGTGAATCAGAGTGTTTGCAATAATCGCTACTACGAGCTTGGCTTGACTGTCACGGATAACATGCTGTGCTCTGGTTGGTTAGACGTAGGAGGTCGGGACCAATGCCAGGGAGATTCTGGTGGTCCTCTAATCCATAATAATGTTGTCGTTGGTGTTTGCTCTTGGGGTCATTCTTGTGCTCAACCGAGGTACCCTGGAGTAAATACAAGGGTTTCTCGCTACACTCCATGGATTCAAGCTACTGTCGCTTGAAAGTTGTTGGAATAAATCTGTATTCTTAAAATTTTTTTTTCTTTGAAAACTAAGTAGCTATAAAAACGTAAATTACTTACTCCTTGGAAAGTTTTCTACCTGCCTGTAAAAATAGCGTCAAAATTGATTAAGACGTTTTAAAGATTGGCCCGCACAAACAGAAATACAATTTCAAAAACTGGAAGAAAAAGCATTTATTTCTAGATCACAGACCGACATTTATTTATTTGTATAGACTTTTATAGCTTTCCGCCCCGGTTTCGTCCGTGGAAATTTTTGAAATGTGAAATTAAATTGTAGCCCGAAGGATTTCCGGTTTTCCGTGTCGCTCTCCGCTTCTGTGCAAAAAAATCACGTCGATACTTTGTTATGTTTTGTCGTGAAAGAATGACAAATAAAACACACTTTCGCATTTCTAAAATATGTCTTATATACCGCCTGTCAAAAGGCTTATATAGGCGTTTGCAAGTCAAGAATCCAAATTCTACAAGGGCAAGTATCCGAGTACAAAACGGGAATCAAATCGAGACCAAGCATTCCCCTCTAGTTAACATTGCAAACATGAAGATCAAACAAACTTGTTAACAGATACGGTATTTGCTACAAGTTTCTACAAACACTTGCCACTCACCAAATAGGTACCTAAGTTTGCTAAGCTAAGCGGATTACACTTCTTGATCAAACTAACAGTAGTTTACCTGTGCACAAATACACTGGAGACCTGCTTAATATTTACCTCTAAGACAAACCATGCAGAAATACAGATTTACAAAAAATACATTAGAATTATGTATGTAGGTATAACATCTTGGGCACCATGCCATACGATTTGGCAAATGATGATGATGAATGTCGCCTGTTGGTGATAGAAATGGATATGCCTACATGCCTTTATGGAAACATAGGGTGACTTATGTTTGGAATCATGCCATTTCCTCCCTGCCTATTCCTATGGTAACAGGCGTGAAGGTTCGTATATGCTTATAAAGATCTCCAAGGGGATTTAATTGTGACTCAAAGCAAAGATATCAGTGATATCACTAGAAACATCTATGACTTTAGACGGTCTGTGGAGATATTCTGGCTAACTCCGATCTGATTAGATTCTTTATAATGTACCTAAGCATATATTTACCAAACTCGTATAAAGGTTATAAAAGTAAATAATGACAAAGTGGCAATGCATGTTACGACAACATAAAGTACTCTAATAAATAACATTACAATACAATTTCTCCGTAACGTGAATTAGAGAAAGTTTGCTTAAATCGATAACTACTTGGCGACTTGCCAAGAAAGCGTCTATGTGGAACTAATATCGAAAAGTTAGACTCCAGTAAGGTCAGGTTCTGGGTGACCGACTTTAGAGTCCTTTAGCAAGATGTTATACTAGATTTTGTCAAATTTTCAATCTGTAAAAGGCAAGCGTTGCTGCCCTTAATGGACCACTTCTTTAACAGATGTAGGCAAGTATCATTTGTTATTTTTAGAAGAAGTGCGAACGCTAACTTTGTGTGCCCTACGAAGCACTAGAAATCGATTAAAACCCATGCATATATATGTTAATTATTTTTATGTTTCGAGCCCGTGAAAGTTTTAGAAATAAGAAAAAAACAATCCTTCTTTTAGTTACAAATATTGGTTCTTTTTAAGGAAACCTTACTTAAAAAATCCGTGATTTGTCCGTGGTACAGTTGTGAAGAATAATTTATAATAGATTTATGACATTAAATAAATTTCGAAATCGGTAAGTACAGTAATTTCGAGATACAATTAAATGTGCTACATACCTACCTACATTACCCTTTAAAATATTAGTATAGACTAATATATCTAGGTATATATTTGAAAACGGCTTAACCAATTTGGTTGATTTTTTTATTGTGTTCGTAATTGTCAGGACAAGGTTTTTAGTGAACGAAAAAATTTAAAATTCGAGAAAAAAAAAATGGTGTTTAACCGAACTTCAAAAAAGAAGGAGGAGGCTCTCAATTCGTCGGAATATTTTTTTTATGTATTACTTGAACACGCCTGGACCGATTTGGAAATTTTTTTTTGTTTGAAAGGGTATACTTCACAGGTGGTCTATACTTCACAGGTGGTCCCATTTTTTTGTGAAAATTGGTTCAGTAGTTTTTTTAGAAATTCAGTAATTTGCCTCTGTTTACGGCTGAAAATTATGTATCAGAGAAAATCTTAGCAACGGTTGCTATTGACACGAAGTTGTCAATTTTTATATCGACGGTGGTCTAACGGCTATGCAGCGCACATGGACATGCAGATGCACATGGTTTAAATCCCATACATAGCAGTATTTTTTTTATTTTTCCATCATTTTTTTTTATTTGCGTTTTTATTTGTCTCTTAGGGCAGCAAAATCACTTAAAAGGGAAAAATAAATTAACTTAATAAATTAACCATCTTCAAATTCTACGACGAAATATTTATTATTTCTTACTTTTCAGTGCAAATTTTTGAAGTCGGTACACTTTTTTTTAAAAGTTAATTTATTTCTATAAGATTTTTGTATATCTCATAATAGGAGATGAAAGTTAATATGGGCTCCACAGTCAAAGCCGGGGCAGAAAGCTATAAAATATAATAAGAAGATGCTATTGGATATTCGAACACCTGAAAACGCCTGAAAATTGATTTCCCCGAAGATTTTACCTTACAAACCCAACGATAGTCATTTGAAAATCACGAAAATCGTTTTCGGCTTTTCGTTAACAGGAGTACATAATCGCCTTTCACATTTAAAAACAAAAAAAATAACCAACGAAACCTTAAAAGTAATTTAAGGACCGTTGCTCTCAGTCATCTTGTATCTGTCTAAATATCGCAAATTTCAGTTAATCCTGGAAAGTTGAGTCCCGGAGTCGAACATCTGTATCCACCAAACACAGGTCACTTGCCTTGGCTCATTGATAACCACTGTGTATAAGTGGAGATGACAAAAACTATAGGACTAAGCACTCTTGTTTTTCACCCCCATTTATGCACTCCCATAGTCACTTTACACCAAATGGATGACGTGTGGATGCCATATATAAAAAAACTGTTTTTTTAAGAATCACAGTACATAGTAATGTTTTTCATAACGTGTTTTTATATTTATATATTTTATTTATTTAATATGTATAAAATATTACTTATATCCAAATGTACAAATTAATTTTAAAATTATATTCTATTTTATATTTGTAATTTTTCTCCCATAAATAACCCTCTAAATCGAAATTCGATTATTTACGTTATAAGTTAGTGATTGGGTCATCAAAGTCTACATATGTACCAAATTTCAAACTTTTTTGTCCAGTAGATTCGGAGAAAATAAGCTGTGACAAACGGACAGACAGACAGCTACACAAGAGTGATCCTATAAGGGGTCCGTTTCTTCATTGGATGTACGAAACCCTAAAAAGAAAATGGAAATACTGTCTATTCGCTTCGTTAGTTGAAAGCAAACAATTCTCCAGAGAATAACTCTTTCATACCTAATGGGGTCAAAGATATTTCACTAGTTCCCAGTTTTCTTGGCTTAACGAATGGACGTTCTACGTAAAATAGCAGGGATAATCCAGAGGGATTTAGTATTTTTGTATGTTTGTATGTTTGTTACGAATAAACTCAAAAACTACTGGACGGATTTTGATCATTCTTTCACCATTGGAATACTACATTATCCCTGAGTAACATAGGCTATATACCATCACGGCATGATGACGGGAACGGGGTGAGCAGAGGTGAACATGACAAAAGCTATGTATGAAGTGTATGTTTGCCAACATTTGAAATAGTCACGTACGAAGTCGTGGGAAAGAGCTAGTATTTTATAAATTAATTATAACATTTAAAGTAAATAACATATAAAAGTCAAATGCAAGTAAATGAAATTTTAATACTCGTACCAGTTTCTGATAAGAGATTGGCGAAAAACTAAGTGTCAAGGGGAAAAATAGACCTATAGAAGAAATACCTACATAAATAATTATTTGATGAGTTCCTCTGAGCTCAATCCTAACTAGTCCTAATCCTAACAATTTTTTCCTATAAATATTTGTCCTTTTTGATGTCAGAACAGAGCAACGGATCGACGGGACCGGAGAGTGACATAGACTACTTTTTATCCCGGAAATTATTATGTCACATTCTAAAAAAAATCCACGGGCGAAGCCGGTGCGAAAAGCTAGTAGCGTAATATTGTACACTTGGCATCATTGAGTTAATCTGCCTATAGAAGTGGCAATATACACAACAATCCAACGACTATGAGTAAAAGGAATACTCCCCAACGCGTGTCGCTGGTCGGTTGTATGTATGCCAATCTATTAAACATTTTCAATAGCGCGACACAGGTTTCAATTTCAATATTGTGAGACTGCCACATGACTCCCTTCCTAGACGAGGTCGATACATTATGAAACTAACATCCATGTAGCGTTGTCAGCTGTGATGGACTGCAGTGGGGAATCAGATGTCGTGATATGTGGGAATTATCTGTCACGGGAGGACCTGGTAAGGACTGACATGTCGTCAGTGGGAAGTGGGAGTTGGATGCGGGGTCATTTAATGTGGCTGGACAAACTTGTCACCGGTATACGGGATCACCAGTATTGAAGTGGTAATATACACAACAATCCAACGACTGTGAGTAAAAGGGAATACTCCGCTGAAAATTTGTATATATGCCAATCTATTAAATATTTTCAGTAGAGTGTTTCAATTTCAATATTATGTGACCGTCACAGATACAAGTAGTAGTACTTAAAGATAATAAAAACGTAAAATCTCAAATAAATTTGGAAGGCAGTTAAACCGGTTGTAAGTTATTACAAATTGTCACAGTGGCTTTGCTTTACTGGTTAAATCGATATTTTGTTGGCGAGATGCCAAGCCGTCTAGATCGTTACGCAAGCGGAGCGACGTGACGACGTAGCTCTGTTTAATCACTTTCCACGACCGCTTCTTCTTATTTATGAAGTCGGTTTTCATAATAAACGCTTTTCATAATTTGAAAAGTTTCATCATAGAGAAAGTTTCAATAGCTGTCGTTGATATATTTTATACATACGTTATTAAAAATATTTATTAAACTTATCTTTTGAAATAAAAATGTTTTTCAAAATACCAGGAGCAAAGTTTCAATCACTTACCTGAAACAAAAATAAATTATTAGAGGTATTAAATTGAAAACAGTGAATCAAAATATTTGATTTCTACAGGAATGTATGATTAATTTAAATCCACGCAGGTAAAAATTGCGGCTTAAAATTGAAAAATGCAATCCATAAAGGTTGAAATAATACCCCTCGAATAAATAATATTATTTTCTATGTAACTCTCAAGTTCACGGGCACAATGCCTGGTCGTTTTCAAGGCTTGCATGGAGGCATACATAGGTCCAACACGCAATGGCCCTTTAGCATAGATTAAATAATAATTACTACGTAACCTTTAGTGAGTTTAATCCCATCGGGACCTATATTTGAATGTATCAGAGACAATGCGCTCACAGACACGCCTTGTCTGGTGGCTGGACAATTGCAGAGATAAAATTTAATTAAAATTGGGCTGAATGAAACGTAAAATTGACTCGCCGTTTACTAAATGCCTAAAACCTTTGTTGCCTACATTGGTGTAAGCGGCTGGGGGTGTCGAAAGGTGTGGCACCGGTTTCACATGTAGCTTCCTCGTTATTACGCCTTTAGACACTTCTACCTCCGTGCCAACTAAGGCAAGCCAGGGGCGCGAGTCCTAGGTCTAGCAGTGGGGACGACCTACAACCTGGATCACTCGGATTCGGAGGCGTCGTTACTCACCCACAACTCGCCAAAAGCCGCCACGCAGCCCTTTTTCATTTATAATTATATTATGTACTTAATAATATTTAAAACAAAACGTGTGATTCAAGTTATAACTTCAAGATATGTTCATTCAAGCAAGTTGTTAATATTTTTTGGTAATAACAGAAAGCATTAGCCATGGCAGTGTGTGACTGTGAAAAAAGTAAAAAGGCAACACGAAACTATTGCATTTTACATATTAAGAACCCAACGGTTACCTAAAATCCTAATTTTCACGAATTGATTCCACATAAGATCTCGCTACTTTTTACGGGCTAAGTTTTTTATGAGATTTGTATTTACCGTGTATGGAATACCTGCAAACACTTTACATTTCGGAACGCGCCAATACAAGCGCTCTATATTATATGACTTGCAAATCCGTTCCAATAATTGAACAGTGTCTGGAACGTTTCTATGTATTTACAGTTCAAATCTGACGAGGTTCATTGGAGTGAAGCTAATGAATTTATTTAGTGACTAATGGAATTTGCCACAAGATGCTGCATTTCGGCATGTCTGCATTTATAGATGTAGCTAGTCATATAAGCGTGGTTCAGATAGTGTGATAACGATACCAGTGTGACAAAAACGGTGTGACCACGAGTCCGCACTGGTCCAATCGGGACTACTGGGACTATTTGTGATATCCCACTTGTCCAATGGGACTACTGGGATGAAAAAGTGTCAGTTGTCCAATAATTGGACAACCAATGAGACTACTGGGACAAAACAGTGTCAGTTGTCCCATCATTGGACAACGCGATTTTACTAGTGGGATAGACAGTACTTTTAACACATCTCCCACTTGTCCAATGGGACTACTGGGATGAAAAAGTGTCAGTTGTCCCATCATTGGACAACTCGATTGGACTAGTGGGATAGACAGTACTTTTAACAAATCTCCCACTTGTCCAATGGGACTACTGGGATGAAAAAGTGTCAGTTGTCCCATAATTGGACAACCAATGGGACTACTGGGACAAAACAGTGTCAGTTGTCCCATCATTGGACAACTCGATTGGACTAGTTTGATAGACAGTACTTTTAACACATCTCCTACTTGTCCAATGGGACTACTGGGATGAAAAAGTGTCAGTTGTCCCATCATTGGACAACCAATGGGACTACTGGGACAAAACAGTGTCAGTTGTCCCATCATTGGACAACACGATTGGACTAGTGGGATAGACAGTACTTTTAACACATCTCCCACAGTTTTGGGAATGCATTCTTCATTCCAGCTTTGGCTATCTTTTTTAGCCTACACTTTTCCATTGAGTAGGTTCTACAAAAACTTCCTTTGAAGCTTATATGACTATACTAGTGTCCCCGCCTTCGGCTCTGCACGGATACAATATGGTATGTTACAAATATATGCTACTGCAGACTTTTTTGTCTATAGTCTCTATTCTGATGTATAAGCTATAACATTGTAAAGTTTCATCAAAACCCGTCCAGTAGTTTTTGCGTGAAGGAGTAACAAACATCTATCCATCCTCACAAACGCGTTTAAAATATTAGTAGGATAATAAAGTAAGAGAGACGTCAGGATCGTGGCATGTGGGAGTCTTTAGTCTCTGTCTAGTCTATACTGGATATAGGTATTGAAAAGCGTTGCATTACCTAAATGCTTTTATTTAACAAAGAGCTGCCAATTAATATTGACGGCATGCGATACAAATTGAAGCATCAGCCTGTTCAGCCTGGTAAACTGACAGTGGAGAGGTCAAATGCAAATGCTATTCAAATTTAGTTAACGCATGCATGCTCACACATAGAGTATGGTCTTTATAGATTCAATCAAAACTCCACTTTAGTAATTATAGTTGTGGTCAAAAATATAATTTAGTTTTTAGGGTTCCGTACCCAATGGGTGACAACGGAAACTCTATTGCTATGGCTCCGCTGACCGCCCGTCCGTCCTTCCGTCCGCCTGTCACAGGGCTGTATCTTTTGAACCGTAATCTACACTTGAAATTTTCACAGAGCGTGTATTACTATGGCCGCTATAAGTCCGACTCGCACTTGGCCGGTTTTTATATTGAAACTAGCTACCTGCTCTGTACGATTATCAAAGATTCCAATAACAATTTTCCAGCAGATATTTTCCCCATGATATAACTACTTAAGTATGTGACGCTTCGGCTATATCTGTGCAAAACAAAAATTCGGTCCGTTGCTCCGTTTTGCCTTGAAAAAGAGCAAATAAAAAAACATACTCAAAACAAAAAACATTTTCGCATTCATGATAGTAGTATAGATAAAAGGATTATGGATCTGGAAGCGAATGTAAGTGAAAGAGTTTACCACGTGCTAAAATAAATTAGGCTAAATTCCAAAAAAATACTTTGCATAAGTACTTAATTTTTTTCAAAACAATTATATTCTTTAATAAATATTAGGTCTGCAAAAATAAGGGACATTTCACATAACTTTCATACAAGTATTTAAGATTTAATACAATTTCGAAAATCTGAGCAACATTTCAACAGCTATGAATTCAGTATCGGACTAGGAAACTTTTGCACGAATTATCGGACAGTCCGTTCATAATTTATTATGTTAGAGCTACTTGTACTATGGAGAGGAGAAAACTTGTTAAGCACCAGAGAGAATTGCCGAGAAAGTTCTTTTAAAGTTAAAGCTTCAATAATTCATTGCTGTTGAGTTAAAAATAAAATGGTTTGCCGTGGTCGTAGTGAACTGCTACGATAAAATAAAACTCTATATTTTACATTTTGCCTTTGTTATGTCTTATTTTTGCCTGGATTTATAGTTGTCACCTATTTCAATTTGAAAATAGTGGAAATTTTCAGGTGACAGCAGGATTTTATTTTATTTTAGTAGTACCAGGTATCTACTTAAATTAAAATTTACATGAACTTTTGCTATTTTATATAAAAAAAACTAAAATTAGGCGTTTTATAAAGAGCTTACAAAGGATTATCCAGTAATATGTCACACTCTATTATTGTGTTTGTAATAATCCGTGTCCCGGTCAGCGATCTAAAACACTAATCTCCCTTCAACCCTTAAATTGATATTAAACTGTTAATAGTTAATAGTATGTCCCTTTAAGGGTCCACTTGAGTACATAGTGTTTTAGAGGACATTATGTAAATCTGTTTGAAAGAGCCTTTGAAGTAAAATTTTAATTAAGAGCAACACATTGAAGGATCCGAATTGGCTTCGCACATAAAGTTTAGCTACATAAGCACTTCGAGCAAAAAAAACTCTGAGGGCATGCAAAGTTCTTCTTGCGACCTATTTTTGCTAAATGTGGATATAGATACAATTATAATTTTTTTTCTTCTTTTTAAGTGCGAGCAAAGTGCGTCTTTTCTCCAAGAGACTTTCATTGAGGGCAATAATAAAACTAATAACACCCCACACAGATTACACCCTTTGCTATGCGTCTACCGTTTGTGTATGCTCCGACGCACATCATGATATGTAATGTGTGGGCCTAATTATAGTGTTCCGCGACCAAAGAGATCGAACGCAAATATTGTATAAATAAAGTTAATGGCAGGTAAGAACAAAGATGGGCGTCGCGCCGGCTAAATTAAAAACATGAATACACCGTCCCTTCCTCTCTGTTTATACGAATTGTTGACAATTTAAAATAATTGCAAAGTTGTTACTTTCTAATAAATATTCTAATACGGTTTCAAATAAATATATTCATAAGTAGTATGAGGGAGAAGAAAAGTAGAGTGTATCACTCGGCCGCAAAATATTTTTTTCCTCGGGCGATGTACTTTGAATTCCTCGCTGTGCTTATGATTCTACTTTAGAAACCTTCGATGCGCTCTGGATTCTACTCTAAAATCCTTCGCTCCGCTCTGAATTCAAAATAGCGCCCTCGCCGTAAAAATATTATTTTGCTCCCTTGTCTAGTATTTTCTCTTTATAATATCCTACTAGTGCAGTGCAGTGAATTTAAAGCTGACCTTACCCCGAAGTTATGGATAACAACTGAAAAGTTGTATCATTAACTAAAGTTTTAACTAACAGTTCATGGAAAAACAGAATTAACTTTTGTAGATAGAATCAGTTCAAGTTCAAGTTCATGACCTCTAAAATTATAACAAGGCTAATATAATTCAGGACAACTATACAATTTTAGAGATCAGCATTAAACATGTCCATCTGAAATTATGTACTTAGTTTCATTAATTGAAAAGGAATTTTTCAAATCGGTCCAGTTGTTTCCGTGTTTTAGGTACCTAGATTACAAACAAACAAATCAGGACTCTACCTTTATAATACTAAAAGGTTTTAGTTGCATAGGTATAAATTTATGTTTGTTTTTATATTTTCCTATAGTTTAACATAAAAGCAAGATATCGATATTTTGAATAATCAATGAAGTTCAGCACGTCGTCCCTGACCGTTGAAGGCGCTCGCTATAAATGGAACATAATGAAAGTACCTACGTGTACCATCAAGTTCAAGTGAAGTATTGATCGTGCACTCTTTCCTTTAATACAAGTAGTAACTTTTCGCCCCAGCTTCGTTTGTTGAATTTTTTGAAATGAAAAAATTACAACTCTCCTGTTTTAGTCAGAAACCTTGTACCTTCTCATATACCTAAACTAAACTTTAACTATACCAAATCTCACACTCCTTAGTATAATATAAAATATCCTAACTTTTCTAATTATGGATGTTTGCTTCGGATGTTGAAAAATTTGTTTGTGCCTTATAGCCCAACAACATCTACGTTCACACATTTACAATGTAAGTAGATCGTGAATGATTTTTGAAATTGTGAGTAGTTTGGAGTTTAATTCCTACAAATAATATTCATTCTCTCTCTCTCTCTCTCTCTCTCTTTCTCTCTTTTTTTAAAATATTACTATTTTAGGTATTTTTTGGCGATTTTAAAAATATATTAATATATAAAAAAAAAAAATTTTTTTTCTTTATTAAAAAGTTGGACAGATCTTTGACATTTAGATTTTTTTTAAACTTATCGAACGTGCTGTTATTGTGTTTTAAAATTGATGCTACAGAATTTTTTGAAACTTATGAAGAGAGAATATCTTTGAGATCAGTCATAGTATTCGATACAAACATATTCATTTCT
The DNA here is from genome assembly GCA_963924495.1 of Nemapogon koenigi. Classification (NCBI taxonomy): domain Eukaryota; kingdom Metazoa; phylum Arthropoda; class Insecta; order Lepidoptera; family Tineidae; genus Nemapogon; species Nemapogon koenigi. Next base: position 3,583,600 of record OZ004630.1, on the reverse strand, counting down.
AAGCATATATCAAGGATCTCTAGTCCTCTACTTTTCACTCTCTCGACCCCAAAATTTCCTAGGACGGACACAACCATTCATATTTTTCATTTAATTGCCATTGAGCCAGAATATTTCTTATATTAACACAGAACTCCTTTATTTCTCTCTGTTTGTTGGTGGCACAAACTAGAGCTTATCTTATTATTAATAAAAGCTTTGTGAGCCCCACCTTCAAACAGAGAGAGAGTAATCTTAGGTTAATCATATCTGTACAATATACATTCTACAATGCGAACGCCGCCCGGACCAAATTCCGGTGAAGCAGCGGTGTTGTGTTTTGTTATTACAAGACGTCCACGACGCATGGTCTCTGTCAGGCATAATACATCTATCCACTTATCTTCCATCGTATCTAAAATCTCATTAATTATGTTTTTTACTCCTGCTTGCACACATAACGTAGCGAAATGGCATAGAGGTACAGGTACGTCGGGATCGTAGCAAATGGCATTCAATTGTTTCTGTATAACCCTCTTGTGATATAAGGCGTGATGATATATTGATAATGAGCCAAGCCGTGGGATATTTTCTTCTAAATATTGTACATTAATTATTAATCTTATCAAAGATCGAGCAAAGACGTTTAATTTGGAAAGACCAACCAACTTTTTCATAAATTAAGCTATAAGCTACAACACAATTAAAGTTGTCAAGCTGTCGTTCTATTCAATTAGAAATTTAATCAAACTTGTCTCGGACGATATTTCACACGTTTGTTTTGTTCAATTTCAATTAATTTAATTTTTATTTGTTAATTGAAAATCGAGCTCCGTCTATATTTGTAATTAGTTCAAGTTTATGATCAAATGAGAAAACTAGGGTATGTAGCTTATTATATACCTACCTACTTCAAGGCTTAGGATCATGCTATGTCTCTTGAGAGCCGGGTTAGATAATAATACGCTATAAAATATGTAAAATAGCCTAATTGGTAGAGCGTTGACTTGAAACCGGGAGGTTCCGGATTCAATTTCCACTCGTGCCAAAAATGCTAAGCACCATAATATGCTTTAATCGACACCTCGTGCTTATGGTCAACTGGCAAAAAGTCTGGCCACACCGTAATATATAAAGGACGTGTATGTGTTTTGTTGTAGAGATGTGAAATAAATACAGAGTTATATAACAGTGAAGCGGGAGTCAAGCTGTCTCTGGACATCTCATTAAGACGCTCCCAACAGCTAGCAGACTATTACTTGAACACTTCACTTAGTTCAACAATTTTCATTTCTTTAATAATATATTTCTATCACGAGAAAAATAATTTCTTATATTATTTTTAATAATTCTTTTGTTCTTCACGCGTTGCCTTAAAGCTCCCCAAATCGTGTACGGTCCCAGGTTACCCAGCGTAGGACCAAGTCTCCCTATTTTAGCCGATGATATTTGTCAGGCTATACCTAACGAGTGGCCAGTTCTGTTAAGATATATTTAGATTGAAAAGCCTCTAAGTGTGGTTTGTCGGATTATGTAAGTTTTTAAATATGAAAAATCCATGTGGCCGGGATCCAGGAATTTGTAGAGTCAAAAATGTATTTAAAGAGGTTTCTAAAGAGAAATCGAATAGTAATTCGATTATAAACAGGCATAGGATGTTTTATTTTCTTTTAAAATATTTATACCTATGTCATATTATGCAGGCATGAAGCAAGCATGACTGTCTGTCCATACAAGAATCCGTCTAAATATGAATAAAAGAACAAAGGAATTTTTTGTAGGAATTCAAACAAACATATTTTCGCATCCCTTTATAATATTAGTTGGGATTTGTAGATTTAGTGAGATGAACGTACTGTAATTTTCTATAACGAAGTTGGACCATAATGAGATACCGCTTGCCTAATGAAGGTAACTTGCTTGTAAAATTTATTCAGATAACCCTGCAAGAATCTAAATTACGAATGTTAAACAATTTTACTTTACTTTCAATGCGGGTAAATTCACTGTATATTTTTAAATAGGCTTGAAAAGAGAAATACATTACAAGAATGAGCTCAAATAATTTATATAACAAAAAATAAACAATTTAAAAATGTGTCCATCTTAATATCTTTACTAATATTATAAAAAGGTAAAGTAAGTTTGGATGTAAGGGGTACTCTCGCAAACTACTCAACCGATTCTAAATAATCTTTCACGAATAGAAAGCGAAAGAAATCCCTGAGTAATATAGGCTAGATATTATTTAGTTCGAAAATATCCACGGGCGAAGCCGGGGGCGGAAAATTAGTATGATACAAGATAAATCGACAGTTTTAAGAATATTTCAAATTATCATTTTATCATTACAGCCTTTATGCCTTGGTGGTCAGATCTTCTTAGTCGTGGTGCTCTTGACAGAACAATCGTGGTCGATCATGGCGGACCACAGCGCGACGCACCATGTATTGACTCGCCAAGGTTAACTTTCTTGGGACATTTTGAGACTATTTAGGTCTTCTGGCTCGCTGTAGTCTCATCTAGCCAGTTTCCTAGCTAGGTATATGGTTATACCGCCATTGCTCGGTAGCCAAAGTCTCGAGTTTGTTGTCTAGCAGAGGGTACCAAGCGTGCAGGTGAGGATGACATGGTAGATCTTATTCCGTTCTCCCCCTTACCCACGTGGTCAGATACACTGGTAAGAATGTCCGCATTTATATAGTTCCTTAATACTAAACAGAACAGGTTGAACTGACACAGTCATAAATAATAGAAGAATTAAATTTTGGACAAGATTCTCTCAATATGTTAGTTTGATATATTTTTAAATACAGTACTTATACTCCAAATTTTCTGTCCAAAGCTAGGCGCTTTTCATTAAGTTGAGCAGAATATACTTAATTATGTATCAGCATCGATATAAATGGTTGGGAATCGAACTCCGGTCACCAAGTAAAATACGTCACTTTATTAGTCCATTATGAAAACTTAGAAATTGTGATATTAATATTACTTTAGAAGGTCTGGGACGGATAACTACCGCAAGGTTTGTGTCACGGCCTCATTCTCCTTGAACCGCGTCCTTCTACCAAGTGGATATATTCTATTAATAAAATTCCAATTATTTTTCATGATTGTGACTGTCTTTTCCATTTTCCACACAGGTGATGTCTTATAATTGTAACTTAAATGCGAAACTGTTTGTTTGTTTGTTCTATTTTAGCTATTTTTGTAGCTATTTTAATCTAGAATCTAGAGGCGACCCTAGCATATTAATTTTTTTTTATTAGTTTCACGGAGCTCCCTGGAACCGTTGCTGGCCCCAGGGTAGCCAGTGGAAGACAAACTCTTCCTCATTTAGCCAATGAACTTATCTATACTAATATTATAAAGAGGAAAGATTTGTATTTTTGTGTGTATGTTTGTATGTTTGTTACGAATACACTCAAAAACTACTGGACGGATTTTGATAATTCTTTCACCATTAGAATGCTACATTATCCCTGAGTAGGCTATATATCATCACGGCATGACGACGGGAACGGGGTGGGCAGACTAGAGGTGAACATGACAAAAGCTGGGGTCGGGGTAGGATTAGGGGTAGGGGTAGGGGTAAGGGTAGGGGTAGGGGTAGGGGTAGGGGTAAGGGTAAGGGTAAGGGTAGGGGTAGGGGTAGGGGTAGGGGTAGGGATAGGGGTAGGGGTAGTGCAGGCAAGCCATTATCTATGAGTGCTGTACGGTATATTTTATTTTGTTCGAAATAATCCACGGGCGAAGCCGGGGGCGGACAGCTAGTATACATATAAAGCTGAAGAGTGTGTATGTTTAAATGCGCTAATCTCAGAAACTATCAATCCAATTTTTTTGACCGTAACACCTAAGTATATAAAATTGTAAAGCAGATGTTGAAGATCGTGGTAAAATGTCTAGTATTTTTGATGTGTATCATCTTTCCTCTCGATTTGGGAGTGAAAAGGGACAGAAGTGTGTAACAGGAAGCCGGGGAAGCGCACGCTATTTAATTTGACCAATAAGCGCGCTGTGGTAGAGTTGGCCGTCAGATGGTACCAACCCATTTTCCGAAAAGTTGGTACTGTCAGCCAACAGTGTGTGTGTGTGACGAGCAATAGAAAGGGAAATAGAGAAGGAGAACGCATCAGCTGTGCGCTTAACCTACAGTGTTGTGTATAAAGTGTTAATGTTTTCAGGATACAATGTTAATGTTGATTATTACCAAGGTGAAATGTCAGATGTTACACATCATATGCATTTACTGTAAGGCTCGTGCGTTTTTTGAAAGAATTGGTTCAGCAAATTATTACGACAAAATGCAATTTCTGAAATCGCATCAACCCGATATTTATTTAAAAAAACATATCCGTGCCAAATTAAGATAAATTAATGTTATTTTGGTTTAAGTATCATTATTGAAGGTTGTGTACAGTTTTTATCAAAATGTACAATGTGAAATATAATTTTATCAGTTAGTGAGACTTATTGTGTATTTACTTCTTAAAATAATATTACGTAAATAATCCTAATAATGTAGGCAGTATTTGTGAAGCCTAGGTATATTTATAACAAACACCTTTGAGAAAACTTCCTAAATTTAAATATCCCACTAATATTATAAACGCGCAAGTTTGTATGGATGTTTGTTACTCAATCACGCCAGAACGGCTGAACGGATCTGGATTAAATTTGGCACAGAGATAGATTAAAGTTTGTAATAGCACATAGACTACTTTTTGTTCCGGAAAAATGTATGGTTCCCGTGGGATAGATTTGTTTTTGTTTTTCACGGGATCGACATGATCGGGGTGATAGTCGTAGTTCAGGGGTCAGAGAATGACATATACTACTTTTATATCACGAGATTATTTCTTTTTGGATCTGTTTCCACGCGGGTGAAACCGCGGACAAAAGCTTGTATTTTTATATTTTTAGGGTATGGGTAAAATTTTATAATACATACTTATTTATTATTTATTTATTTATCTCTGGTGTTGATGTGAGAGAAGAACAAACAAAAATTTCGCATTTCCGTATAAAAGTTTTTTTAATGGAAATGCGGTCTTTACGTAGAATGTGTGATATAAAGCGTATTAACCGAATCCGGAACGATGTCATTAAAGAAGGAGTGAAAGATGATGTTGTGACAAAAATGAAGAAAAGTAGTTTACGCTGGTTTGGACACGTTGAAAGAATGAAGGATGAAAGATTGACTGATACGGTTTATATGGCTGAAGTGAAAGGAAATGCTGGCAGAAGACGACCTAGGTGTACTTTTATTGAACACATAAAAAATGTATTGATCGTTGAAAATATTAAAACTATACACAATCGCCGAGCATGTATGAAAAATATGATGAATATAAAAGAAGCGAAAGAGGTATGGAAGGATCGTAACAAATGACATTCGATTGTCTCTGCTCTTGGGATGAAAGGCGTGATGATAGATAGTTTTTTAGGTCCCAGATGCTGTAAAAAAGTGGACAGCACCTACTTTTTTCAGCATAGTGTTACTGAATTGGCTTTTTCCGGAACGAGCATTGTTGAAGCAAGTTAATAGATGATGATTGCGGGACAAGTTCTGAACAGCAATTTGGAGCGCGCTCTCGTTACTACTGCGATCGCTTTCAGTCTCGGTTAATAGTTCTCTAGTTATAAGACAAACAAAATTAAACAGATAGATCACGACGGTCGATTCAAACATGCCTCATCAACGCGCAGCTAGCGCGCCCGGTAACCATTATCTAATTTTAACAAAATTTTAGTATGTTATAGACATAGTAAAAAACTAGGTAAAATAAGTAAAAAAACTTTGACATTAGATAAATACTTAGACGTAGTAAAACGTTTTCACTGTTTGTCTGGAAAAGGGGGCGACAATCGTGATCTATCTAACTTCATTTGTTGGTCTGAGTTCTAGTTACGCTGTCTAGAATATAGACCGCTAGTTTAAAGTCTATGGATTTAGCACAGTATAAAAATAATACAGTAGATTAGAAAATTAATTGAACAAGTGACAGCACTGTCAACCTTGACATGTCCTGAACTACCGAGGCCAGTTCAGAACGCTCCTCCTTTGTATCTTAACAGCACGAGCACACTGATTATTTCGTACCAGCTCACCAAAAACCATTTGAAACTTAAAATATCTATCTCGGAAGATACCCGTGAATATCTATGTACTGGTTGTGTACCCATATCCCGATTTTTCCAGATAAAACCCTAATCTACTTAAAAATAATTAACCAAGTTGTGAGTGCGACTCGCGCGCTGAGGGTTTTGTACCATTTTTTCGGTCAGAACTTTAAGGCAGAATTTTCGTATAGGTTTTCCTGTAAACAAACAAAAAGAAATGCCCCTATATTCCCTATTTTTATCAAAATTTTAGACTAGAAACTTTTATTTTCTTAGATAAGGGGGGGAAGAACAGTCAATTTTCGTATATTTTCTTCAATATAATTTAAACTATGCATTTTAAAATTATAAAAAATTAATATTTGTATTCCTTATAACAAGCCCTTTCTTTCAATGTGCCATATTATACACTAGAAAAAAAAAATTACGTTTTAATTTTTCCCCCAAAATTAAGCCCCAAAATCGAAATTCATTTATTTAGAGGCTATAAATCGGTGATTGGGTCATGAAACATAATATATATAGAGTATATGTACCAAGTTTCAAGATTTCAGACGGACAGACTGACACAAAAAGACTTTAAAAAAGAACTCTAATCTACTTAAACAAAAGGCAAATACAGTCATGGGGACTGCCGACAGAAGTGAAAACTATATATAACGTATAATAACGCCATCTAGCTATCATTTCACAATGTATCTGTGTCCGGATCAAAGAAATGCTTAGCCAAAAATGCTCGACCCAGACAAATTCTTGCCCGGACATTCTCGGATCGAGCATACTCGGGCCGGGAAATCCATGGTCTTGTGCCGAATCCATAAGATTTCCCTCTACAAAAATCGCTCAACGCACCTAAAGAAGTTATCACTTAAAAAAAGGTAGCCGTCACGGGAAGCCAAGCAGATGTAAAACATCGAAATTGACGCGTCGTCGAATAAAGGGGTACACGCAGTATACAATACACACTCACACGGAGAAGCAACGAAATAGGTATATAGTATACGCGTCACGCACACACAAGGGAGTACAGTGGCGGCTGAGAGACAGCATGACGGCAGACCGTTTTCCGTCACGGCATACTAGTCGGTCTTACCCGCAAGGCGCATCTATAGATGTTTTACAATAAAGTTTTTTTTTTCTTTCTTCACCCGTACCCAGCAGAAGACCAAGTCTTCCTCGTTTAGCCGATGGTATTTGTGAGGCTATACCTAACGAGTGGACAGTTCTGTTGAGGTATATTTAGATGGAAAACCCTCTAAGTGTGGTTTGTCGGAGTGTTTAATTAAAAAACCCATTGGCCGGGATAAAGTTACCTATGGATTCCACGACACGCCTTGGTGGAAAGCGCACGCGCCGCGAAGACGTGTTGGGGAATCCAGTTTAATCCCGTCCGTGCTGTGATGGTTGTGATTAGTCAGTGATTAATAGGACATATCGCGGCCGGCGGGAGCATTCTACCTACCGATTATCGGCTTATTGTTACTGTGACGTCTATAATACTTGACATTGGCGGAATCATCAAAACCCTGATGGAGCCATTTTGAAAAAAAAAATAGAATAGAATAGAAGTTACCTATACAACGGAGATTGTACGAGGGTAAAACAGATTAGCAAGTATGTAGTTGTCATACTGCTGTTCTTTTTACTTTCTGACCTATTTACACGAACCACTGTAACCTGGATTCGATTTTACAAACTATAAATTGTGACTAGCGAAATATTCTTGTGTCATTGTTACAAGCAATTTGAATACAACTCAGTATGCCGTCGCGCGACTGGTCAGCAAATTTTTAGATGACAGGATTGCGGGGGAAGCCGCCCCGAGTCGATTGTATAAAATAAGTGCCTCCATAAAGCGTAGTCTGTTGTATCATAAATTCTATTGATACATATATTTGGAAACATTTACGAGCAACTTTCAAATGCAAGAGGCATAACATCCACTCGTGGCCATCCATTAAAAAGTTTGGCTAGAAGTGAAGTGGCCATCGTTTTGGAAGGAATAGGACTTTATATTACACGCTTTATATTAGTTTCACCTGTAACTAACTAACTATGACAGTACAATAATTTGGTACCATCGATCTGATCTGATTCAGGAGCCAGGAGGTGGATAGTGGAACTCTGTAACGAAACGACGTAAAGCCATCGAGTTTGGGCTCGTTTAATTTGTCTTCACAACTACTCTGGTCCTAGATAATGTCCAGGGTCCTGATGATGGAGCTGGAAGGTGGTAACAGGAACTCTGTAACGAAACGACGTAACCCCATCGAGTTTGGGCTCATTTGGTTTGCGCAAGTGTGCGTTACTGATAACTGAAAGTGTGTTTTATAGTTTTTATAAACTATTAACTATTAATATTTCATTCCGTAGCAAGGCACAAAATAATAGTCACAGAGATGAATTAAGAATTCATAAATCTAAAATTTTGACGATATTCAAGCGCTTTATAACTAATAAGGTAATTATTAGCGATAAGCGATATTTTATTTCAAACATCTTTAATATAGATATTGCCTACGGTTCTCCTTGTTTTTTTCGTTTTTTTTTGTATTTGTATTTATGATCACGTAATTTTATTTCCATTAATTATTTGCGTGCTAAATAAACTTATTTTTTTATTATGCTTTATTTGTAGGTACATATTATCTATTAGTTTTGAAATGTGACATTCATTAAAATGTATCCCGAAGGATTTCCGTGACAAAAAGTTAGCCTATGTCACTTTCCCTAAGACGATCAGGGATCAGGGTTTCTAGGTAATATGTAAAGAATATTTATATAAAATTTATTGGTCGTTAGTTATATATATCGATTATATAATTTAATATTTTATATAGAAATGGCATATACTGAATATATCTATTCTATTATTTAGACTTTGCATTTTAAAATTGTTTATTTTATCATTATACAACTTTATGTGGTTAGGTGGTCTTAACTACTATTAGGATTATCCATCAAAATTATTAAATATGCGGTGCCTTGGCGTCTGAGTGCCACAATCCCTGAAGCGTACCGTTCCACACACAACTTGTTCTAAGTTATGAGACCAGACCTAGATATAAACTTAAGATTCCTACAAACTTCTTTTCTAGCGTCCTGTTCACTAGGAAGTTTTTTAATTCAGTTACAAGAGTTGTTTTTAACTTTTTAAGTGATGAGTTGAGCACTTTTTACACTGATCTAGATCCCCTGACTTCGCATGCATTCATTCGACATTCAACATAATACATTTTAAAATCACTAACATATACTTCAATTCCTTTCATTTGTTCTATGGCGTAGGTGTTGTGGTGTAAGGTAATAAGCGAATTGATACAAAATTATATCATATGATTTTTTTTAGACAAGAGGGGCATTATCACAGAATATACAATAGAAATAACCTACAGAAGTCTCTCTTAGTACATTATTTGAAATTAGAATGAAAATACAAAATGGTTACGTGCAAGCCAATATGAGCTATTTCTGCTCATTGAGTGGACAGCGCGGCGGTGATGGGGGTGGGTAAATATTCGGCAAAGTTTGCGAAATGAGACAGGCCTGGTATTACTTATTGTAACTGTACCTTTCAAGTCGATAGCAATGGACTGAGAAAAAAGGCAATGACGTACAGACACGAAATTTATTGTAACATTTCTAACATAACTTCTTTGTTTAATAAATATTATAGTCAGGGAGCTGTGCCTGATGTTATCGAGAGGGAATATAGGGTGTTCTGGACCATTATAAAGTAGAGTCGGTTTTCGAATGGTGCGGTAACTGTCTGCTTTTTCATAAAAATAAATAGGCTTATCCGTCAAAATTCAAATGTAGCTGATTTTTTGACATAACTTTGGAACATAACCACCTTACAGTCTGACATTTTATATGGAGCATGTTCTTGACCATATCTATCGTTTAGTCAAAAAGCAGACGGTACCATTCGAAATCCGACTCTACTTCAAAATTGTTCATAACACCCTAGATTCCTTTTCGACAACTTACAAATGTGATGATCCGATGCGGCACAGTTCCCTGACTATTAGAATATTATCTTAAATTGAACATCAGACGTTTTTTTCTAAGAAACAAACATCCATAAAGAATGTCAACCGCATAATCTATAACCGCATAAAGGTCCCAACCTTTTTATTAAAAAGGTCAAATATTTATTTAAGGCTATGATATCCCTTCTGGTCATAAATTCTAACAGTCTGTTTGATATTTGAAAACTGCGTTATAGTTAGGGAATGCAATTGAATGGGATTGAGAAGAAACAATTATGGGATCCCGGTAACCTGGTATTGCATTCCCTAGTTATAGTTGAGTGATATTGATTAAATCATCTGTTCAAATGTAGATTCTGTATTAGTAAATCGTAAAGGGTTTCTATGTAACTATTTTATCATTTTTTTAAGAAGCAATTCCTTTTAAAATTATGTATCAATTTCACTTTAAAAGATGTTTGGTGATAAGTGTACTAATATTATAGGTCTTTTGATTTCTCCAAATTCCGCAACAGGTCACTCATTTAAGTTGCATCAAAATTGACACAGGCTAAATGTGGAATAATGTACCTGTAAAGAAATATTGCCAAGACTCTCCAAGAAAACTGAAACTCTATCCCATGTCAGACGACAAATTTCTTGGCGAAGGACGATAATATTTCATACAAACTTGCTAACTTTTACTAAAAGTGACGTAAATTATCATATACGGGTAAAAGTGTATATTCAGATACGCCTTTGACCAGTGGTTACTGATTTTATAAAAGCAGGCGGTCCCAGATTCAAATTCTCGGGCGATTATATATTTATATATTTTTATTAAAATACATATAGGTATAGAATATTAGAGACGACAAAGCACACTTACAAGCTTTTCCATCTAAATATACCTATAGTCACAAATATGATCGGCTATTAGAGGGATTTGGTCTTCAGCTGGGTACCCTGGGACCGTAACAAGATTTCGGGAGCTGTAAGGCAACACGTGAAGAAAAAAAGAAGAATATTAGAGGCTCCAAAAATCATTCTTTTATTCCTATTCTCTCATGAGGTTTAAATCCATGTACTCATCATCCATCCGTTTATAATCACTGCAGTCAAGATCTGCACTGCATGGCTCTGTTGTAAATTTTTATTGTAAAATCCTGAATTTATTGTAATGGTAATTGTTAATTGTAATTTTGTTAAAATCGAGTTAAAGCCTCCTCCCAGCATTATGAATGTGTGTTGTATCAAGAAAGGATATTCCCCACAATAGGGTAGATGACAGGGTAAACAAAATATTATTCTATTTAGTCCGTCATTTAGATTATCAAAAAATATTGGACACGTATTTTTTCTTTTGTCAATCAAACAAAAAATGACAGAGATAAAGCTGGTGACGTCACGCCTTGCTAAAAATTGTACTAAGGCGTGACGTCACGCGGAACTTATGCGGGCTATAACTTCATCATTTTTTGTTTAATTGACAAAAGAAAAAATACGTGTCCAATATTTTCTGATAATCTAACTGACGGACTAATTAGATTTTTTTTGTCATCATGCCTATTGCACTACGTGTATATAGTAAGGTTGAAGAACATAATCATAGACCTAGGATTTTAACAAAAATCGTAATCAAGTCTGGAAATGTAATTGAAAACGTTAAGGTAACCCACTTTATGTCCCTTTTTTAGCTGGTTACCTCAATCAAGTGAAAATAGGCTAAGTTGAAAAGAGGTTTATCACGCATTCTTCAGAATAAATGTGTATTTTTAATTCAAAAGTAAAATAAGATGTTAGAAGATATTTATGAATGACTAATGATAAACGATCACAGTGAATGTAGCAAGTGTCTTCAAGATTGGTTTGGATTTAACGGCCGTTAAGCGGCTTAACTATTACAGATAAAATGTTCCCGATTTAACGAATGGTCCATTAAAGGCCCATGTACCCATGAAACCGAATCACATTAAGGGACATTTAACTATGCCATCAAAATTCTAACTTCCTTGTGGATTTGTCTGTGATTTTAGGTTATTATAGGTATTATACAAAAGTTAGATGTAGGTAATATAGTAGAAACTCTAGGTCCGTGGGGTTCAAATAAGAAAAATTTTATTAAAGATACGAGTATATCCCCTCGACTGATCATCTCTTCTGGTGACAATAGGGCTGGCTCCTTCCTCGTTCAACGAATCAGCATCGCGATTCAGCGGGGAAATGCAGCCAGTATTCTTGCCACTATTCCACGCGGACGGTTTATTTGGTAATTTTTAATTTTTAGATTAGATTTAAGGTTTTTATATTGTTACGTGTATAATAATACGTTGTACGTGTACGAAATAATGTGTGAAACTCCAAGTTGGTACGTAGAGAATATTTTGCATGCAACATGTTTTGTACATTATAATTTTAAATTTCACGTAAGAGACTAAAATAGCCAATAAAATGCAATGTACATTTTGTGTTATTGTTTTTAAACGGACTGGTTTATTTAGTTATTTTTAATGTTTAGATTAGATTTCAGGTTTTTATATTGTTACCTATGTGTATGTTTGAATTGTATGTTTAGAAAATGTGGACAATTTTAATAAACAAATTCGGTAGGTATCATGTTAAAATTTATTCGAAATAAAAACCGGCCAAGTGCGAGTCTTCTATCTATAAAAAAGGTAAAAAATCACATTTGTTGTATGGGAGCCCCCCTTAAATATTAATTTTATTTAAATTTAATTATTTATTTTTAAAGTTAATATCTATCTAAATATTCTGTGAATATTTCAAGCGTCTACCTGTTGTCATTATCAATGTCGAGCAAAAGGTAGCAAAAAATCACGTTTGTTGTATGGGAGCCCCCCTTCAATATTTGTTTTATTTTAATTTAATTATTTATTTTAAAGTAAATATATAACTTAATATTCTGTGAATATTTCAAGCGTCTACCTGTTGTCATTATCAATATCGAGCAAAAGGTAGCAAAAAAATCACGTTTGTTGTATGGGAGCCCCCCTTAAATATTTGTTTTATTTTAATTTAATTATTTATTTTAAAGTAAATATATAACTAAATATTCTGCGATAATTCCGAGTACTTGGCTTATAGATACCTACGTCACGCAGACAAACCTTTGTGTTTGCGTGTTATGTTTGCCTCAATTCTCGATGCGTTACCTATGACTGTTATTTCAATAATATAGATTTATGATAGAATGCTTTCAATATTTTTCTGTAAAGTTTCCGTCGATCTATAAGACAAAGCAAAATATTTGTTCCGTTTCGCTATAATAATGCAGGATTATTATACCCTTTAAGGATTGACTTTCAGACTTTTTCATGCCTATCCCCGAGATAATCTCCACAAAGATAAATCTCTTTCGCCTGAAGCTCGACATCTAAAATAAGAATAGGTTTTTGTGAAGGCGTTCCGGGAAAACGTTTTTAAATGGAGCTCTCTTCGGCTTTAAATCTTCATTACTGAAACTTAATTGAACTAAATGTGACATAGCTACATATTTTTTCATAAGCTATTTTGTATTTTATATCTAATATCACAGTCTTTATATTTAGTCATTTCATCCGGTCTGTCACTACACTTTCCCAAATCCGACTGATAAACAGGGATTCATGTTCAGAAGAAGTGCAACCACAGGATTTACGTGCCCTCCGTAGTGGTGCTTTTAATATCATCCGATTGAATTTTGCGATATATAAAAAAATCAAGCTACTGTCTGCGGTTTCACCCGCGTGGAAATAGATCCAAAAAGAGTAATCCGGTGGCTGTAATTTGCCCCTCTCTCGCCCGATTTCGCGGTATAAAAAGTAGTATATGTCTTTCCCTGACCCCTAAACTACCACTATGCAAAAAATCAAATCACAAAACAAAAACAAATCTATCCCACGGGAACCATACATTTTTTCGGGATAAAAAGTAGCATATGTGCTATTCCAGACTATAATCTATCTCTGTGCCAAATGTCATCCAGATCCGTTCAGCCGTTCTGGCGTGATTGAGTAACAAACATACATCCATACAAACTTTCGCGTTTATAATATTAGTGAGATTTAACCTCTATTATACGAAAGTACAATTTACTGCTTTTAAAAAACAATAATAAATCATTAAATTTCTAAACCAAAAAATAAATAAATTAATAAACTCACCTTGAGATATTGTGCTGTAGCCATCAGGCGTCATCAACGGCGTTAATCCTCCACTATCAAACATTATTGAAAAATTTTCTTTACACAACTTTCAACAAACCTAATAAATATCCAGGCCCTACCCAAAACATACAAATTACTTAAATCACATCAAAATGTAATCTGAACGATCAAAAATAGAAAATTTAAAGGTTTACTTGTAGTTCGGGATGAATAGTTAATTTTTCAAAGTAATTTAAGAACGCGTGGGGCTGGTTTGAATGTTCAAACACCACTGAAAACTACCCCACATACCACCATGGTGGCTACAATGGGAGGGTGGCAAGTAGACTATTTGTAAACATAATTTAACCTTGAATGCAAATTTGAGTTCATACTTCTGAAAATGTCTTTCTGTGATTTCATAATTTATGGGGATGTCCCCACTTACATAATAATTATTTAAATGCTATTGGTAATGTAGAAGACATTTTTATTTCTTTCATCACAGGTCATCTTATGGCTCCGAAACCGCTTATTGGTCCCAGGGTACCCAGTGGAAGATGTCTCCCTCTTTTAGCAGATGGTATTTCTGGTACCTAATGAATGGCCAGTTCTTGTGGTTTGTCGGATTATGTACGTACATAAGTTTTTAATTATAAAAAAGTCATTAGTACAGATCAAACCGTGGTATAACAAACAATAATAAATACAATAGTTGATTTGATATACACAGGTTTATTTGATTGTTTGCTTAAAAAAAAATTAAAATTAAATTTCGTTCTAGTACTTTAAATTGAACCTGTGAAGATCTAAAAAAAATTATTCTCCGGATTGAAGCAAATGATGTCCACTATACCGACGAGATAGGCGTTTTTGTCAATTTGGTTTCGCTCGTGGGACCCATAGGTAGGTACTAACTTTTATCATCTATTTTAAATAAAAAATAAAAAGGGGGGTTGATTAAAAATAAAATAGTCTATGTTCTTCCCTACATTGCAAGCTTACTCCGTATCAAATTTCATCACAATCGGTTCAGTGGTTTAACCGTGAAAGCGTAACAGATAAAGTTACTTACGCATTAAGTATGGATTTTATTAAAATAAAAAAAAATAAAAATTCAGAAAATATAACCCCACACATTTGATTTTCCAATTACCATCACAATAATATTGGAAAAGTGGGCAGACACAAGCGAGTCTACTTGACCATGACCTCGAGATTAGTTGACATTGAGTTAATCGATTCTCTACCTAGAATTACGCTAGAACATTTGACTTTGGAGGTCACGTCTTTCTGTTTTCGTAGAAGAGAATATCAGTGGAGTTTTCGAACGAGATAGAGAACAGATACCGTCACGAGACAGAAGTGAGTGATGTCATACCAGACAGACATTACAGACATTGAAAAAGGTCTTTTGAAATGATTATAAGATTTTATTACCCATTTTTTGTAGTTTTTCAAGTGGTCTGCTATGTGGTCCCCCGGCCCGTATTTTTTAAATAAAACTACTAAAAATTTGAAAAAAAAAGTAATAGATACTGCCTTTAGTAAATACATTAAATGAAAATTATAACGAGCATCGAGACAAGTTTTCCGCAATAAAATAGTATGTTATTAGGTTTTTTATGCACGTGGTTTAAAAATAAGGGGAGAGAGAATGTTAACAAATTTAGGAACTTATTCACATAAATAAAAAAAAAATTTAAGGGACCTCTATAGCATTTTAAGAGAGCTTCTCAACAATACGCCACATTAAAGGGTATTCGAAAAAGTCACCCCTAAAAATATATTTTTACCATTTGAAACCAAATTTGACATAAAATACCTCTTTTTAAATTATCATAAACATCGATCGAAATACGGCTGAGATAAAAACATACGGACGGACAGACGGACGGACGGACATGACGAACTTATAAGGGCCTGTTTTCGCCTTTGACTACGGTACCCTCAAATCCTATGGGGAGAATCTCAGTGGAAAACATTGTTGTTTATTTTACTAATGCACAAAGAAGGGATGGTCATGCGCACTGTTTGAAGTAAGGGTGACCAATTTAAATTTTTTACATATTATGTATATCTGAATGTTTGTCTAGTACGCTTTCACGGCTAAATCCTTTAACCGATTTTCATGAAATTAGATATGGAGAAAGATTGAATCCCAGATACGTAGGACGTAGGCCGCCACTTTTTTAAATCCACCACCCTAAATACAAGATATAAAAAAAATGTAGGCAGAGACAATCGAATGCCATTTGCTACGATCCTAACACACCTCTTTCGCTTCTTTTATTTCACCATACCTTTCATACATGCGCGGCGATTGTGTCTACTTTTAATATTGCCAATTAATACCGATATTCTTTCTAGAATCTAGATATTAAGTAATAAAAAAGACATTTTTAGTAAATTCGTCTAGTCTTTGTGGCGTAATTTAGAAGAAACATACAAACTTATTCTTACATATTTAATTAAGATTTAAGAACAAAGACAGATTGTAAACAATATTTGCTTATCTAATCGTTCCTTGAATGTTAAGGTAATAAAAAAATATTTATTATATTAAAAGTAAGTACACACCGACGCACTGATGTCGGTATTAACTAGGCGGACGTCTCGGTTCGAGCCCGGCCACATGGCATGGGATTTTTATAATTAAAAACTTATGTACATAATCCGAAAAACCACACTTATGGGGAAGTGGTCCATGGGAAAATTAGTGAGGAAAGAGCAGAGCGCATTTATCTAGAATCGCGCGCACGCGAGCAGAATAGAAACAGTAAGCGATTCAACGTAAGCGATATTTTTTCTTTAAAACGCAATTTGAAAAAAAACTTATACAACATTGAAATAATTTTACAATGAAAGGATAGATAATTACCAAAAAAATATTCATGTTAATTTTTGTAATGGTACCATCTATATTATAGCCATAAAATTTGATAAATAAAGTTTTCAGAGGTGTATTTAAGATTTTTTTCTATCGAGTAAAATGTTTCTAATCATATTTTCAAAACAATAACAATATTTGTCATAATCCTTAAAATCAATTTTTTTTTCAATTTCGTAAATAGATCAGGTTTTCTGAAAAAATTGATTAAAAATTGCATTTTGATGACTGACTTTCCCTTAAGGGCTTTTCCATCTAAATATACCTCAACAGAACTGGCCAGGCTACTTGTTAGGTATAGCCTCACAAATAACATCTGCTAAAAGAGGGAGACTTGGTCTTCCGCTGGGTACGCTGGGACCGATGACACGTTTCGAGAGCTGCAAGGCAAACCCGTGAAGATAGAAAAACAAAGTTGGTACATAAAAATGTCGTAAATTAATTAATTTCGGTGATAAAAGCCTTGTCTAATTTCCGAATTTCTCTCCAAAACACGCCTTAGACAATACCTCGATATCGATAAATTCCATAAACAAATGTCCCATATGAAAATATATTTTATTTGGTCACGCCACCCACCGCACGCAATAATCTGCTTAAAAGGAACACTGTTACGGAAGTGCTACGAATTTCATGTTATTTTTATTTTATACGACCATTTGCGTAACACTCTTAATTACAAAAGTTATTTGTATTTTGTCTGAGGCTCTTATCCGAGTAGAAATAAGCCTTTTGAGGGTCTAAGCTAAGCCAGATTTATTGAAATAGCCCATTGTATCCGCGTTATTTCGAAATGCTGAATTATACAGAGAAGATCAATTCAGTAACATTAATTGAAAAAATAGAGGGAATGTATGGATGTGAAGTGGCGAATAGGTGCCAGGATCGTAGCGAAAAAGACTACGTACCCCGAACGAATTAAGGCGTGAATATACCAAGGCAATCAAAAAGTAGTATTGGATATTTGATATTGTTATTTTTTATTTTTCTCAATGTCTGTGTAGTTGTTGTTTCTGTGCTTCAGAATATTATTTAAAATCTGTAAGTCGTCGCTCGAAGGCAAAAATGGACAAATCTGTAATACGCGTCGCATGATAAAATACTTCGTAATGAAAATAATTACCTTTTAAAAAAATGTGTACCTACCGACTTCCAAAATGATGCACTGAAAAGTGTGCTTTCTGAAATATGCACAAGTCACTATAAAAAACCGGCCAAGTGCGAGTCGGACTCGCGCACGAATGGTTCCGTACCATTATCTATAAAACAGCATAAAAAAACACGTTTGTTGTATGGGAGCCCCCTTAAATAAATATTTAATTTATTTATTTATTTTATTTTTATTTTATTCTGTTTCTTAGTATTTGTTGTTATAGCGGCAACAGAAATTCATGATCTGTGAAAAATTCCACTGTCTAACTATCACGGTTCATGAGATACAGCCTGGTAGACCTGTAACCATCTCACTATATACATAATATCACTAATATTATAAACGCGAAAGTTTGTTTGTATGTATGTTTATTACTCAATCACGCCAGAACGGCTGAGCGGATCTGTATGAAATTTGGCACAGAGATAGATTATAGTCTGGAATAGCACATAGGCTACTTTTTATCCTGGAAAAATGTATAGTTCCCGTGGGATAGATTGGTTTTTGTTTTTCACGGGATCGACATGATTGTTTTGCATAGTGGTAGTTTAGGGGTCAGAGAATGACATAATATACTACTTTTTATACCGCAAAAGCGGGCGGGTAGGGGCAAATTATAGCCACGGGATTATTTCTTTTTGGATCTATTTCCACGCGGCTAAAACTGCGGACAGAAGCTTGTTCGTTATATTGCTGAAAGTCAAATTTATTTTGAAAGTGTTCAGTTAATACTTTCTGACTATTTAAATTTCAGAAAGAATGTTGACGGAGGTGCAAAAGGAGAAGCGAGTAGAGATTTAACAAATCTACGCAATTGCAAGCAAATAATACCAAATTTTTACTTGGAAAAAGGAGCAACGTTTACCAGTCTTTATTATGCAACACTTTTGCCGGCTTACTGTTTCAGCTCAGCTCCTAAACATGATAAGTTCATGTTTAAAACTCGTAAATCGTGAATCAACCTATTTAATTGTGAAATCGGCAACAAAATTCATTTAGTAGTTCTTGCGTGAAATGAACGTTATTGTTTTGTAATATGTAGTGTCAGTGGAGACCTAGAATGGGCCACAGAAGTGTCGGCAGACCACCAGCGGGATGGAGTGACGACATCGTGAAGAGAGAGGAGGAGAACTGCTGAGGATAGGGAGAAGTGGCGCAATGCTGAGAAGGCCTACGTCCAGCAGTGGATGGACACAGGCTGAAGAAGAAGAAGTGTCAATAGTAATGAAGTTCTCTTAAATATTTTTGGATAGTTTGAAACCTACCCCTATATCATTTACTTATTTCCACTCTCTAAGGAAATAGGTTGGGATGGTTAGTTTAGGTGGCTAACTTAAAATCAATATTATAAATTAACCCAACTATTAACCAACAATGAAAGCAGCACCGTATCAAGATTGTAGCTTTGAATAAATTATCTCTCCTGAATCTAATTAATCTGGAACTCTGAATACCAAATGCTATTAAAATACAGTGTGTTGTAGGCAATGACGTACTATAAGTAGACACGTTATACCCATACTAAATGCAGATAATAAACAGCTTGAACAATACTATAGCTACCTATTAATTACTTACGTTTATATATTCAAGCGATGAAAGGGATAGAGAAACACAGCTCAATACCGAAATCCATTTGTTAAAAAGAGATAAATATATGTTTTAAGTTGCGACACGTCATCGACGCGTGACCTTCTCCGGAGGAACTAGGGGAAGATTGTCTAAATGGAACACTCAATATTTTACTTAGAAATATTTTTGGAATAATAAAATATACAATATGTAATTTAAAACTTTTATTTTACTAATAAATATAATGTAATAATCAATGACTTTACAACAAATAGACCATTTGTCTTTCAATCACGCTCAAACGGCTAAACAGTTCTAAATGAAATTTAGCATAGAGGTAGATTATTAGTAGGTATGCTACTTATTTATGTATTATGTAGTGTAATTTAAAATTAAGTCTTTAATTTTTTTTTTTATTCTGGACAACAAACAACTGTACAACAAAGATTACTACAACATAGATACATACTAAAAAAATAACTGTCATATAGTCAGTGACGTTTGTTTATACAAACGTATTGTTTATACATATACATTCAAAACAGGATATTTTTATGCAAATTCCAAAAATATAGAAATAACAAATAATACAAAAAAAGTTTACTACAATTATACATTTTCCTAAATATATACAAAGAATGTGAAAATGTGTCCACTTCGCAAAACTGCTGGTCTGTTGCACCATACGTCTAAATCTTAGAGTAAAAACTTGGCAACCAATCATATTCTCGTCTTTGGGTTCTGATTATCTCTATCCATTTTTCTCTTATTAATCCGCTTCTAGGGAGACTAAAAGATAAATAAATACAATAAGATCATAATACTATACATACAACAATAATATAATATATAAATTTATAATAATGTAAATATAATTATGTATATACATTTTCCGTACATTTAATAAAATATATTTTTTTTTTAAATAGGTTCATATAATTTATTGACAGGTCCGATATTACCAACCATCCCCATAATCAGTCGCTGAGTCTGTCGCGGCCATTTCGTTTTGTCTTCTCTATCACTCTCATACAAAATGCATCGTTCGTCTCGCTCAGGCAAGCGGCGAACTGGCAACAGCGCATTATTATTAATAAAATATTGTTATGTCCATAATTATAAAATTTCTGTACTTACCAATGAAATGAGATATCATTTCTATCCTTTACAGTTGCAGTATAATTTCTGCAAAAGCGGAACACACAAGATGTCATTTTTCTTGATGTTTTTGCGGATTATTCTACCCAAGAGAGACATGTACACTAGTCGTAGGATTGTGCGTGACTGTGCGCGACCAAATTTATAGTGGGACACTTACCTCTCATTTGCCTTGCTATAGCTTGAGCGTCAATCACGCATCTACCTCAGTTTATATAGTATATCATTGGTTGTAGGTAATTACTTGAGCAAAAAACTAAATAACATTTTTTTTTAAATTACCATTGCCTTGAGAGTCCGTACTTTTTGTGAAATAATACATACCCACGGCTCCTTACTTATTTAAAATTTAGTTTTAACTAATACTGTTAAAACAGATGCACAACCAAAATAGGTTTTTTTTTCACGGGTTACATCGTGTTACCAAGACCAAGTCTCCCTCGTTTAGTCGATGGTATTTGTGAGGCTATATCTAACGAGTGACCAGTTCTGTTGAGGTGTATTTAGATGGAAAAGCCTCTAAGAGTGGTTAGTCGGATTATGTACATACGTTTTTAATTAAAAAACCCATTGGTACATGGCCGGAATCCGGGATCGAAGTCTATGGTCTGAAGGTGTGGTAGTTAATACCACAAAAATAGAGTTTTGTTTATTATTTTGCATGAAGTAAAGCATTTGCTATATCATAGCAAAGTCAAAATATTTAGTGGTCTTTTAAAGATCGATCGTCAAACATCACATGATCGTTAGTTTTTTGGAAAATGAGTAGGTAAGTGGTAGGTAATTTACCATTACTATTGAAATTATTTTAAAATTTCGTTCTATCAGTGTAAGAACAAGACCCGTGTTTTTTTTATTACTTCTGTTCCATTTTTGATACACTGATGTAACTAGTTTGGACGGTTTAATTCCCAGTAGTTACATTATTTAGTTTAGATTTTTTTTATCCGATTAATTGCACATTTAACTAATCTATCACTATTTGGAAACATCATCTGTGGAGAAGAAGTGGCAATAAACTCCACAAATATCATAACACATTATGAAACATACAAAATATATTCTATACCTATCTACAATTTAAAGTTTTACATATATATACAACAATATAATATTCAAAATGATGCGTAAATGTAGCAAGAACCTCTGCCAGTGTATCTGGCGACTCCGTACGTAATAACGGCTGTGATATTGCGGTCTACCTAGCGTTCTGTTTACAGCTTTAATGTGTTGAACAATGCAAGCTAAGGTGCGGCCGGGCGTTCATGGATCGATACAGCCAGTGCACCCAACCTGACTGATTCACTGTGCCCGTAATATTGAAAAGTCAATATTTGTACTTCTACGACATCATTTTAGCTCAAGTAGTTGGGGAAATATTGATTTAGACGCGAATATAAATTGTGATTTATTTAACAGAATCTTACTAATAGAATTATAAACGCAGAAGTGATGGAATGTTAATAAAAACACATAGCATTTCTCAAGTGGCAAAGATTGATCGAAGATAATTTTATGTAATGAACTATGGCTTTAGACGTAGCAAAAAGAAACCAAGATTGTGGCCCAACTTAACCTAAGGATTTAACCCGAGACGCCTGGCTTTATTATAAAGACTAGCTTTTCACCCCCGGTTTCGCCCGTGGTTATTTTCGAACAAAATAAAATATAACCTAGATGTCACTCAAGGGTATTGTAACTTTCTATTCGTGAAATAATTTATAGAATCGGTTCAGTAGTTTGAGAAATGACCCCTACATCCAAAATTACACATTTTACCTCTTTATAATATTATAGTATAGATAAAACGGTCAAGAGCTCGCATAATTAGGGTATCAATCCTATAGTGAGCAGAGGTTGGGGATACACTCAATGGTTTCAATAGCGATTTTTTTCTGTTTTTTTAAATTATAAGGAACGGAAGACGGATGCCTAAAACAGGGATAAAGCCAGGTCTAGTCACTACTAGCGTTAAATAAAAATATGAATTTTCAGAAAGTATTCTGAGTTTACATCCAATTCTTGTAAAAGCTTCAAAACGCTGCGAATTGAAAATCTTTTCTCTGGAAAGTTCATTTTATTCTCATTTTAAATGTCGCGTTCGGTGAAGACAGATTTATCTCTGTGAAGATTATCTTTAGAAATAGAAGAACATTATTGTTAAACTATTTTTTTTAAGTTTCTTTTTCTTTTAAACTGCTTTAAAATGTATTTGCCACCTTGGTGTAACATTCAGTACGAGGACTGCGGTTGTGAAAAATTGGCATTGTCAAAATTTTTACAAACAAAATTAATCGTATAAAAGGAAATTCCCTGGAAAAAGTATATAGTTCACCGCCAGCGCGCTCGCATGCTAAAATGCATGCTGTCTAATCCCTTAAATTGTATATAAAGTACAAAAAAGTAATCACGCTGGATACCCTGGAACCGTAACACGGTTTCGGAAGCTATAAGGCAGACAACTCGTGA
Organism: Nemapogon koenigi; assembly: GCA_963924495.1. NCBI lineage: Eukaryota > Metazoa > Arthropoda > Insecta > Lepidoptera > Tineidae > Nemapogon > Nemapogon koenigi. The sequence goes on along the minus strand of OZ004630.1, from coordinate 3,560,134 downwards.
AGAAAAAAAAATAAAAAAATAACGCAGTATATTTAAATTTGGCCTAGATATTTTATTACCTTATGTCGTAGAGGTAACTAATTTAGGTAATAAGTAGTATAGAAATCTTGTTTCTAGATAATTTTCTTTCAAAATAATAAATCAAATTTTCTATCGTGTATTTTCTTAAGTTCGAACGTCCTAAAAAGCCTTTTAAAACTTATACTGTATACATCGTGAAGGGAAGGAACGTTCATAAATTATCCTCAGAGCACCCGGGATATTTATACGTAGGTCGCTTAGATTAATTTCGTCTCTTCTTAAAGTATGAGGTTCCTATTACACTTAATAATCTATTAGATACATTTATACAAGTTAAGATATATTAACAAAAACACACTTTCACGGCCTTATCTTGGTGTGGCCAGAGACACCAGTAACAGTGTCCACTTTTTGCCAGTTGTCTCCATATTGAACAGAACAGGTGGCAAGCCCGTTGCTGCACTTAATAGACCTAGATGTGTCCCTTCTTTAACAAACGTAATTTAATGACAATTTGATGACAGCAGCGTCACATTGTAATTTAGTAGAAGAATATCAAACACATCTTTACGACCATTATCAACCTTTTGCCATTTGTCCAAATTAAACAGAACAGGTGGCAAGTATGTACTGTTATACACTGTACTGTTACCGTGTTGCTGAACACCGTATGTTTAAAAAAAAATATGTTCGAATCTCAGAATTTTTATTGAAGTGAAAACTTCCGTAGGCGATTTGAACTAATTTTGGCAGGGGAAATCTTATGGATTCGCGACCTATGTTCGCGACATGTTTTCTGTACAAGACCATGGATTGCCGGATGTCCGAGCAGGAATTCGTGTACTGTCATCCATGTATGCATGGGTCGGGCATTTTTGTCTGTGCATTTCTGACTGAGTCCGAGATTATTTTTGTAGTGAAACTTATTTATGCGGGTTATTATACGTTATATATACTTATAAATTAAAAACCACAGTTATTCATAGTTTTAATTTTTCATTTTTGTCGGCAGTTCCCCATAAGACAGACAGTCGTCTATGCTTATTTTTCTGTAATGAGAAATACTAACCACAAATGCACTCGTATGATTGATTGGGGCGTTAATATAAAATTAAAATCGAAAAACTTATATGTTTTGACTTCTATATTCTTACAGTGTGGCCAGCTACGTGGCCAGACACCAGTAAGTAACAGTGTCCACTTTTTGGCAGTTGTTCAGAACAGATGGCAAGCCTGTTGCGTAACTTTTTTAAAAGAAGAATTGCGGACATCGGCTTTAGGTGTTCTCCGAAGTTTCGATTAAGATTCTAATAAACCACACTCCCTTTAGATTAGAGGTGCGAACATAGAAATATGAAGAAACATTTGCAATTCCTATTTACATTAAGCGTGGGAAGCTGCACGATGGAAATGCGATGCTATCTCGAGTTAGTGCGATCAATCGTAAAATTACCTACACACGCCCGATATATCGTCGATGTAAACCAACTGGGAAATTACCATTTCTGCAAATAATTGCGATATGGAGCGAATATTGTTGTTCAGAGACTGCTTTTGTAGGAAAATAACATATATGAAGTAAAATAAAAAAATGGACTTGGCCATACATCATAGAGTAAGTAGCAATCACTATGTTCTTCAATAAGAGTCGGGACTGCCATACACTGAAATGAATCAAAGTTAGGGCTGAAAGGTACTGCCAACCTAACAACATCGTACTGTGGATTGGTATAGAAATATTTGCTATCTCTGTCATCTATATATGGCGTGAAAGAGATGGCGATAAGACGCCATTAATATTGGCTCATTTTTCCTAGCACTATTTTTTTGTTCTAAGTTGCGCCAGCCTGATATACATACTGAGAACAAAGCCTGCAGGTTGCCCATATTATTAATTAAACATGACAAGCATGTGGCAACAAACAAGACTCTGCTGGCTTTACCTGCCTTCCGTAGCACAAACTATTTATAGAACTAGATAATTAGGTACACATAATCACTACATATTATAAAACAATCTGTTTGTCTGTGACATTTTCACCAAACTCTACTAAACGGCCCCAGTGAATTTTTATGGCTTATGCTGTTTAACCAGTCAGATATAAAACAAAATTATTGTGAAAACGAATTATGCAGAATAAAATTATCTACAAAAAAGTCCGCGGTAGCATATATATCTATCTCTAATAGATAAGTAGTATTTTTTTATAATTAGAAATCTAAAATTAACATCAAATTCAAACTTTATTTTTAATCTTCACGGGTTACCTTTACAGCTCCCGAAACCGTGTTACGGTCCCAGGGTACCCAGTGGAAGACCAAGTCACCCTCTTTTAGTCAATGGTATTTGTGAGGCTACACCTAACGAGTGGCCAGTTCTGTTGAGGTATATTAATAACCAGTTCTGATGAAGAAAAAACCGCCGTCAAAACCAAAATGTGCTTTCCGAAAGCAATGCACAATAAAAAAAATACCCAAATCGCTTCAAGTGTGCTTATAAATTTTTAAGAGTTCTCGATTTCTCCAGGATACTATCATCAGATCTTGACCTGATGACCATGGGACCACCTGGAAAGTAACCCTTTCAAACAAAAACATTTTTTTCCAAATCGGTCCAAGCGTCTTCAAGTAGTCGGGGAACATACATAAAAAAACATAAAAGATTCCGACGAATTAAGAACCTCCTCCGTCTTTTGAAGTTCGGTTAAAAAGGATCTAAGTGTAGTTTGTCGGATTATGTACTTACATAAGTTTTTAAATATAAAAAACCTGGCCGGGATCCGGGATCAAACTCGTGGTCTGTTTTAATAATTGGCCACGGACGCACGCCCAAACGTTGACTTGCCCGCACTACCCCTACCCCTACCCCTACCCTACCCTACCCTACCCCTACCCCTACCACAACCCCTACCCCTACCCCTACCCCTACCCCTACCCTACCCTACCCTACCCCTACCCCTACCACAACCCCTACCCCTACCCCTACCCCTACCCCTATCACTTAGGGGTATGAAAAATAGATTACAACCGATAGTGGGCCCTACCTACGGAATATACACTAAAAAATCGGTCAGTAGTTTATAAGCGTATATTTATGTAGGTATTTAAATTGTTGCGAACCTATATTGTACCAGTGCGAAGACGGGGCGGGGTCGCTAGTACGAAATACATCAAACCACCATTTTCCAAAGTTAAAATATGCTTTTTTTGTAAAGAATATTAATATTATGTGTCACAAAATTGAACATAAAAATGTAACAGTATATCTCCATTATTTAACACTTTGTAACATTTGTTGTTTCTCATCTAAAGGTAATAAAGGTGGCTTTAAAATGCATGTATTTTTTCACATTAGGTAAATACTTTTATTTGAACATGAAATATTTTTATCTTATCACATTAAAGTAATATATAAGTAAAAAACAAAGCGTCTATCTGTATGTATGATACCTCTTAAATTAATGCATGTTAATGTAGATGAAGTAATATAAATCTTTATCCTTTCAACTTACCCCTATGAAAGAAAGGTGTAAAGGTATGTATATATAATGTTTGTATGTATGTAATTGTATTGTATGCTTTATTTTCATGTTACCGGCAGAAAATGAGTGAACAGCATTTGTGGGGGGGGGGGGGGACCTCTTGTAAATTGGCAGAAAATCATTTTCTTAATCAATAATTTGTAGAGGGGGGCTCAGACTACACGAAAAAGAGTTTTTCTGCCAGCAAGTGCGTAAAACCACTTTCTGTCTCCATCTCTCTAACTATATGGGTACCAGCGGAAGAAGTAAATTATACCAACTAACCAATAAACGAAAACTTTAACGTTTCCATTACATATTTGTTTGTGTTCTCAAAAACTAGTGAACCGATTGAAAAATTCTTGCCGCATTTGATAGCCCAATTCTTGAGAAAGGTTTTATGCTATTTACCATCACGCTACCTACTCTAATCGCTGGCGCGCCGCCGTACGGTCCACCGAAATCGACCACAAACTCGTCCAATTTTTGTAACGAACGGTCCGCCATTCGATTTCAAATCATTGTATTTGTGGTTGATTTCGATGGCCGGAACGATCTGTCACACACACACACATCCACACGCTTTTGTTTAATCGAATCTTGTGTGTCTGTGTGAGTGAGTAAATTGCATGTGATCCAGATCGTTTGATTTACATTGCTAATGTGTGGCCTGTGTTCAATCTCGATCATACGGAGGCCGGACCGGGCTACTTTAGGGGATGAAATGGGGTGTAAACGTTGTATTTATAATACAATTCGTACGAAGTCGCGGGTAACTACTAGTATTATATAAAAAAAATAGAAAACAGAAATACCAGAAACAAAATCCTAGTTATTTATTAAAAGCTTTGTCATGCTCAATATCAGTTTTTTACTTCATATTGCGACAGTAGTCGAAATACATTTTTAAGCTAATTGAAAAAGCATATCATTCACAATATGCAAAATTGACAATGTTATCAAAACTACACACCACCAATGGATTCATTATATTTCAAATAAAAAATAATTAAAATAGTTTGTTAAATTATTTATATATTTTTTTATTATATATGCATTTATATTAAATTATATATATTAAAATAATAAGTTGGCTATATTTCCGCGCTGAAACGCGATGCTGACTCAATGAGCAAGGAAGGAGCCTGGGGACATATCTTTATCTTCTTCTTCTTCGTCTTGGGGGTAAGACCGACTCGTATGCCGTGATGTAACCCGTCCCCCCCCTCCCGCTCTCTACTTCGTGTGTGCGTGGCGCGTATACTATATACTTAATTGATTCTCCGTGTGAGTGTGTGTACTGCGTGTGCCTCTCTATTCTTGACTACAGTATACTTGATGCGTCAATATAGATGTTTCACATCTGCCGGGCGTCCCGTGACGGTCACAAACGGAAACCCTATTACTAAGGCTCCGCTGTCTGTCTGTCCGTCTGTCACCAGGCGGTATCTCATGAACCGTGATAGTTAGACAGTTGAAATTTTCACAGATGATGTATTTCTGTTGTCGCTATAACAATACTAAAAAAACAGAATAATATAAATTTTAAGGGGGCTTCCATATAACAACGAGATTTTTTTTGCTCGTTTTTCCTCGATATTGATAACGGCAAGAGGTAGACGCTTAAAATATTCACAAAATATTGAGTTATATATTCACTTTAAAAATAAATAATTAAATTAAAATAAAATTAATATTTAAGGGGGCTGCCATATAACAAACGTGTTTTTTTACCGTTTTTATAGATAATGGTACGACTCGCACTTGGCCGGTTTTTTTACGGTTCCAGGGTACCCGCGGAATACCAAGTCTTCCTCGTTTAGCCAATGGTACTTATGAGGCTATACCTAACGAGAGTGGCCAGTTCTGTTGAGGTATATTTAGATGGAAAAGTATAATTTGTCGGATTATGTACATAAGTTTTTAATTTAAAACCCAAATGACCGGGATCCAAGATCGAACCCGTGGTCTGCTTAGTTAATACCAGACGTCTTAACCACTCGGCCACCGACGCATTTTCGAGTTGTAAGTAATTACTTATCTTATATGTCTATGCCTATGGAAAATAAGCGTTATAGTATACCTGTATGTAACAAAGATGCGTTTTGTGTAAACATACAGACAAAACTTACGTTATATTAGTACATGATAGAGATACGAGAAAAAAAATATGAAAAGCAAATAATTTAAGGTATTTTCTTCTCAAGTCTCGAGTTTATTGAGTGTGTCTACAGATAACGTAGGGACAAGAATTGTAATTAGTCTTTTAGTGTCTTTCGTCGGTAATTCTCTGAAAAATGACTGAAAAAGTTAACAATATTAGTGAAAAACAATATAAATTAGTCCCTCCAGATGGCGGGTGGGGTTATGTTATATGGATATCAATATCTATTACATTTGTGAGTATTTTTATATAAACACTAGCTTTTGCCCGCGACTTCGTTCGCGTAGAATTAGGAATAATGACGTAATTTATGTAAATACGCAGAGATTTCCCTTAATTTTATCTTTTACGTCCGTAAATTCCCCGTCAGTCAGAAGTTCAAAAAAGTATAAATTCGGTACCTACCTATAAATTAATATTTTCCCAGTCCGTAAAAATATTTCCCCCATGCCCAAGTTAACAATTTCTTAAGAGTTGTTTAAAAAAAATCTTTTAGGTCAACTCCTATGTTCTCTAGCTAAGTTTCAAGTAGATTCGACCAAAACAACATTTTTCCCCATACAAAATTTTACACCCCGTTGCATCCCTCCTTTATTTTTATTTTTATTTTTTTTAAATCCAAAAATACGTGTTTTATTATTTGTTTTGAAGAATATTTGTACCAAGTTTCAAGTTGATACACGCAGGTAATACGATTTCCCTATACAAAATTTTACACCCAGTTGCATACCTCCTTAAGGGTCATTTTTAAAAATCCGAAATACGTGTTTTATTATTTGTTTTGAAGAATATTTGTACCAAGTTTCAAGTTAATACACGCATGTAATACGATTTCCCTATACAAAATTTTACACCCCGTTACAACCCTCCTTAAGGGTCGTTTTTAAAAATCCAAAAATACGTGTTTTATTATTTGTTTTGAAGAATATTTGTACGAAGTTTCAAGTTGATACACGCAATACAATTTCCCTATAGAAACACCCCGTTGCACCCCTCCGTAAGGGTCGTTTTTAAAAATCCAAAAATACGTGTTTTATTATTTGTTTTGAAGAATATTTGTACCAAGTTTCAAGTTGATACCTACACGATTTCCCTATACAAACTTAGACACACCGTTGCACCCCTCCTTAAGGGTCGTTTTTAAAAATCAAAAAATACGTGTTTTATTATTTGTTTTGAAGAATATTTGTACCAAATTTCAAGTTGATACCTACACGATTTCCCTATACAAACTTCTACATCCTGCTGCACCCCTCCTTAAGGGTCGTATTTAAAAATCCAAAAATACGTAATTTATTATTCGTTTTGAAGAATATTTGTACCAAGTTTCAAGTTGATACCTACACGATTTCCCTATACAAACTTCTACATCACGTTGCACCCCTCATTAAGGGTAGTTTCTAAAAATACAAAAAATACGTGTTTTATTATTTGTTTTGAAGAATGATTGTACCAAGTTTCAAGTTGATACACGCAGGCAATACGATTTCCCTATTCAAATTTCTACACCCCTTTAACCCCTTCGTAAGGGTCGTATTTAAAAATCCAAAAATACGTGTTTTATTATTTGTTTTGAAGAATATTTGTACCAAGTTTCAAGTTGATACCTACACGATTTACCTATACAAACTTCTACACCCCGTTACAACCCTCCTTAAGGGTCGTTTTTAAAAATCCAAAAATACGTGTTTTATTATTTGTTTTGAAGAATATTTGTACGAAGTTTCAAGTTGATACACGCAATACAATTTCCCTATAGAAACACCCCGTTGCACCCCTCCGTAAGGGTCGTTTTTAAAAATCCAAAAATACGTGTTTTATTATTTGTTTTGAAGAATATTTGTACCAATTTTCAAGTTGATACCTACACGATTTCCCTATACAAACTTCTACACCACGCTGCACCCCTCATTAAGGGTAGTTTCTAAAAATACAAAAATACGTGTTTTATTATTTGTTTTGAAGAATATTTGTACTAAGTTTCAAGTTGATACCTACACGATTTCCCTATACAAATTTCTACACCCCGTTGCACCCCTCCGTAAGGGTAGTTTTTAAAAATCCATAAATACGTGTTTTATTATTTGTTTTGAAGAATTTTTGTACCAAGTTTCAAGTTGATACCTACACGATTTCCCTATACAAACTTCTACATCCTGCTGCACCCCTCCTTAAGGGTCGTTTCTAAAAATCCAAAAATACGTGTTTTATTATTTGTTTGAAGAATGATTGTACCAAGTTTCAAGTTAATACACGTTAATACGATTTCCCTATACAAACTTCTACACCCCGTTTCACCCCTCCGTAAGGGTCGTGTTTTAAAATCCAAAAATACGTGTTTCATTATTTGTTTTGTAGAATATTTGTACCAAGTTTCAAGGTGATACCTACACGATTTCCCTATACAAACTTCTACACCCCGTTGCACCCCTCCTTAAGGGTCGTCTTTAAAAATCCAAAAATACGTGTTTTATTATTTGTTTTGAAGAATATTTGTACCAAGTTTCAAGTTGAACAACGCAGGTAATACGATTTCCCTATACAAACTTCTACACCCCGTTGCACTTCTGCTTAAGGGTTGTTTTTAAAAATCCAGAAATATGTATTTATTATTTGTATTGAAAAATATTTGTACCAAGTTTCAAGTTGATTCACGCAGGAAATAAGATTTTACATACAAACGTATTTACCCCATTTGACCCCCTTAGGGGTTGAATATCGAAATTTCCTTCCTTATTCCTTGTCTACATAATAAAGGGAACTTCTGTGCAAAATGTCAGCTTCATAGGTCCAAGGGTTTGGGCTGGGCGTTGATCGTCAGTGAATCGGAACTTCTCTTTTTATATATATAGATAAACAAAAATTTTTTTAGTTCCATTACTTACTTATGGAAGCGAGACTTGGGTATGGAATAGGGAAGCATGAAAGTAAGATAAATGCAGTGGAAATACGACCGCATCCAGAACGATGTCGTTAGAGAAGAATGCGAGGTGAAAGATGATGTTGTGACTATAATGAAGGAAAGTAGTTTACGCTGGTTTGGATACGTTGAAAGAATGAAGGATGAAATATTGACTTAAAAGGTTTATATGTCTGAAGGAAAGGACGACCTACGTGTTCTTTTATTGAACATATAAAAAATGTATTGAATGTATTGTTTTCGGCACAAGACCATGGATTGCCCGGTCCGAGTATGCTCGACCCGTTAATGTCCGGGCAGGAATACGTGTACTGGATTCCACATATGCCTGGGTCGTGCATTTTTGGCTGCGCATTTCTGGCCAGTAATTCTTCGGTCCGGACACAGTTACATTTATAGGTAAAATGATCGTTAGATGGCGTTATTATACGGTATATAAATTAAAATACACTATTATTCATAGTTGAGCGATTTTTGGTATAGGGGGAAATCTTATCGGTTCGTGTACTGGCTTCCACGTAGGTATGCCTGGGTCGGCCATTTTTAGCAGCGCATTTCTGGCCGGTAATTCTCGGTGAGGACCGAGTTTTTTTTAATTGAAAACTACTTTATGCGGCGTTAGATCGTTTACAAATTTTTGTTTTGTTTAATTCAGGGATTTCCATATACATTTATTTCACAGCCTTTCAAACAACTGGCAAATTTATCTAAGTACTTTATTATAAGGGCTAATCTACATCGCAATAGGTTATTTGTACTTTAACCATAAATCGTTTATAACCCTTTTCACACAGATTTTAACATCCTTTTTCAATGGAGTAGGGAATTTTCAAAAACCCTTTTTGTCGGACGCCTATGTCACATAAGTAAGACACTCTCCAAATCACATGTTTCCAGGACTAAAGGTTAATAATGTCACTCAGTTAAATACAGTGTATTAAAAAATACATGTCGCATCGTCCTATCTTCCATATACAGCGTTAAAAGCTGGTAATTAGTGCTAAAATGACCAAACGTCTCAAATATGCATCTCTCCGAAAGAACACATATTTAAGGCATTTGGTGTGGAAACGATGGGACCGTGGGGACACCTGGAGCACACAAGACATTATGGTAAATGACTAATAGAAAGTTGGCTGGCTCTTATTTCGGTCAAAGAATAAGCAATGACATCAAACGAAACAATTCAGCCAGTCTGTTGGATACTCTCTCAGTAGACAGCGATTTACATGGATTTTTTTATTTGTAGTAATATATGTATATATTTGTATTTTAGTATTTAAGATAATTTTAATAACAATTTATATTTTTGGAAAATAAATGAGATAAATACAGAATGTTTAATTTAACTGGGACAGTATTGAAAAAGGAGAAATAACTGTATTAAAACTCTTACTTTGGTGATCTATACTAATATAATATTATAAAGAGGAAAGATTTGTATTTTTGTGTGTGTGTATGTTTGTAATGAATAAACTCAAAAACTACTGTGCCGATTTGAAAAATTCTTTCACCATTGGAAAGCTACATTCACCCTGAGTGACATATATTCTATTTTCAAAAAAGTTAGGGATCCTTACTAAAACTCCAATAATGTACTAACCCAAGGTGTAAACTCGTGCCTAAAAAATTCCTTACATCGCGTGCGCTGCAAAAACTTGATGATATAGAGCTCATAGAGGTAGTGGTAGTGGTAGAGGTATTAGGGGTAAGGGGTAGGAGTAGAAGTAGGGGTAGGGGTACGAGTGGGGGTAGGGGTAGAGGTAGGGATAAGGGTAGGGGTAGGGATAAGGGTAGGTATAGGGTATATTTTATTTTGTTCGTAAATATCCACGGGCGAAGCCGGGGGCGGAATGCTAGTCTTTAATATGTTTGTCAAACATTTTGGAAAAGTGTGCACATAATAATCAATTTGATAAAATTAATTAATTAAAATTATCAAATCCCAGCACTACATAATAATTTCAGTTGAAGAATATTTTGTCATTGCATATTGGAGAAAAGAAAATCTGAATAGAAGAAACAGTTACCTAAATAAAATAATCGTATGTTGTATATAGGTTAAGCGTTATTCCTCAAATAGTTATAAAATACTATGAATTTTAAATTATTTTACAGGTATCAATCTTCTCACTGGCTCCATGTTTCGGATTATTATTTAATGAAATCATAGAAAAATTACAAATATCTTCTACCGGAATAACACTACTTATTGGACTGAACTGCATCTGCTTTTCAATATGTGGTTCGTACAATTTATTTTCATAATCAACAAAAAGTTACCAAGTAATAGTAAAATCCGTTGAACCATAAAAGTGGCGTATGGTCCACCGAAACTGACCACAGACTCGTCCAATTGTTCATTTGTTGATCAATGTGTCATGGATATGTCATTGCTAACCAAAGTGTACCAAAAATTGCGCCAGTTCTACTGTTCACAAGCGATCCCGCCCCCGGCTTCGTACCGGTTTATAAAAATTGTAATACCCACACAAATACGCTTATAACTTATAATTACATTATTTCTTTCAAGTTTGTTTTGGGCTTTATTATTCTTAACTGAGAATCCGAATCTGAGGATGAACTAGTCAAACTAAGAAGCACCTGATCGTCGGCCAGATTCTTTAATCAGATAAACTGAAGTAAGATGCTTTCTGATCTAAAAACACCTTAGCCAATTCTTAAATTAAGAGGCATATTACAAAATAGCGTTCTGGAGTCAGATCGAACAAAGAATGTTATAGATTATCCTATAATTGCCTTTCTATACAAAATATGTGAAAGGGGCTTTAAATAATTCCTTTTTTTCAGGATTTCTCACGGGAGCTTTATTGAAGATAATGAGCATAAGGCGACTATATTTTATTTCAACTGTACTATTAAACATTGGGACTGCTATACAAGTGTTTGCCAATACAACGCCCGTGTTTTTTATTAGCCAAATTCTATTTCAGGTAAGTACTATGCTTGAATGAAAAATAAAATATAAGTGGCTGTTTGTGATTTCATGTATCATGTTCTAAAAATATTTATCTTGTCTGTAAAGTATATGCTTGATGATTTGATTAACAGATTTTTTAAAAGTATTTAAGTAGGTATAAGGGAGGGGGGGAGGCCCCCATAAGGTTTACAACAATTTAAATACCTACATAAATACGCTTATAGCTACTTCTATTAGAGATAGATATATGCTACCGCAGACTATTTTGTAGATCATATTATTCTTCACAATTCTTTGCTACATCTTTTTGTTATATCTCTGACAGATTAGACAGCATACGCCACGAAAGCGCGCTAGATTCCGACTTTTCCCCGACTTGAGCTATGATAAATACAGTAAACCTTCCTCCTGAATCAACCTATTTAAAAATGAAAACCTCAACAGATGTCATTTATTTCCATAGATAATTTAATATGTTTTAAAAAAACATTAACTACAACATAATACTCATAAGTCCGAAGTCTGTTTCGTGTATTATCGCAAGACAGGTTTTGTTGAGAAATCGTAGTTTCTCATGTTTTATTTCGATTTTAATAGTAGTCATTCTTGCTCATATATTTATAAAGAGATATTGATAAAATAAGTCGCGCGTAAAACTTAGTTCGTTGCGCTGTGCTGTGATGCGTCGCCTTAAGAAGTAAATGTGAAAATTGCAAACTTATTGTAAGATATAAAACCGAAGAAGAACGAGCGAAGCAAATTTTACACATTCCGGGGTAAGAATCTTTTATTAAATGGACGGTTTTAATTAATTAAATACTTCGTTTACAGAGCACTGGGGCCGGATTTCTCTGCAACATATGTTTTACTGCCGTAAACAGTTATTTTGTGGAGAAACGCTTGCTTACATTAAATGTTTGTCAAGGAATAACGTGTGAGTTAATGCATGTTTTACTTTATGCTCTCCCTGAACTCAAACTTGGAATAATTTCACATTATTAACTTTCTGGGCGATGAGCATGTTTGCATTTGGGATACCAACGTCTAATGGTTGACAATTATAGGAACAGTAGAAGAACTAAGGGGTAAATAATATGCTACATTATGCTACTCTCCCGTTTTATAACTAGGAAAGTTACATTATTCTAGCCCCGCGAGCATGACCAAGAAGAATAATCTTACTGCGAAGATAAAATCTCAGTTAGAAAGAGAAAGAAAGTTGTATAATTGCCTTTTAAAAAAAAGTGAACCGACTTCAAAAGTTATGCACTGAAAAGTGTGGTTTCCTAAAGTAAATGCACAAGTCACTATAAAAAAAATACCCAAATCGCTTCAAGTGTGCCTATAAAATTTGAAATTTGAGATAAATAATATCTCAAAAAAAATATTGACGGAATAAAACAAAAATTACCGCTGTGGATGGGATTTGAACCATGTGCATCCCATTCGTTTAACCGCTAGACCACCGACGATACGAAAATTGACAACTTCGTGTCAATAGTTCGGCCGTAAACAGAGGCAAATTACTGAAATTCTGAAAACTACTGAACTGATTTTCGTCATATGTTATCAACGTGAGATAATGTTGAGAAATTATTATATCCTTAAAAAAATAAGTCGTCAAAATCAGTAGGTACATGTATATTTCATCGAGATATTAAGAAAAATTGACTTATACTTAGTCAGTTTTTTTTAATTTCTGAAAAACCAGTACACCAATATTTTTAAGAAGAAAATGGGACCAATCCGGAAGAATTATCTGTCGAATAAAAGAGGAATCATCAAAATCGATTCACAACTGGCGGAATAATTGATGTACATACATACTTACATAAAAAAATTACGGTCCGAATTGAGAATCTTCTCCTTATTTTTTTTCGAAGTTAGTTAAAAAGGGCACATCCGAAATTTTATATGTCGAAATCGGGGGCGGAAGAAAGTCATTTTAATAGCAGAACTGCTAAATATTGGTACTGAACTTTGTATTGGTTTAACTATTAAAAAGTACCTAATACTCACTCAATTAAATTTTATTAGAGTTTCTAGGAAACATCATGACAAAAGCACCTTATATAAAACTATATTTTATTGCAACTGCCATGTTATTCACCTTCTCTTCATTCATGGACTCGCCAATACTGTCAAAAGTCCAACAATTTGTAATAATTACATAATAAAATACATATTTCGAGAACAATTGACGGAGATAATATTCATCAGAAGTTGAAACTCCAGCCTTGTTACAAAGTTAACAGAATTACCTATTCACGAGGAAAAGTTTTCCAACTTATTAAACTCTTGTACTCGTTACTGGAATTTGAAGGAAAGTTTCAAATATTGACAAAAAATTCTATAGACTCGTCACCTTTTATTGTGAACGAGCCCGGCTTTCCCCGTGGAATTTTGACATTTGATATCACTGCTAAGTCGGGCTTGTTCGAACACTTATAACTCGAGAATGGCTGGACCGATTTTTATGGTATTTATGTTTTGATTGTATTTGTCTCCGTCCCGAATAGCAGAATAACTATTAAAATATTGGAAAAATGCACGAAAAAAAAACTTTTCTCATACATTTTCTATGGAACGACTTTTTTGATTTCAGAACGGATTGATGACAGAAACAAAAATTCAACTGTCAAATCGATTTGTTTTAATGCTTCAAGTTTTGATTTCAATCGAGTAGGGGTAGTGGTAGTGGTAGGGGTTGGAGTAGAGGTAGTGGTAGTGGTAGGGGTTGGAGTAGAGGTAGTGGTAGGGGTAGTGGTAGGAGTTATATATATTATATATATTGACAGACAAAAAAAATGCTTCAGTATTGTGCAAGTATATCACAGTAAATTTTTATTATTTGTATATATTTAAATAAAGTATAGAACAGTAAAAATATAAGGTGCGTCGGTGGCCGAGTGGTAAATATGTCCGGTATTAACTAGGCGGACAACGGTTCGATCCCGGCCATGTACCAATGGGTTTTCATACTTAAAAAAACTTAGTACATAATCTGACAAACCACACTTTTCCATTTAAATTTACCTAAGAAGAACTGGCCACTCGTTAGGTATAGCCTCACATTTACCATTGGCTAAAAGAAACTTGATCTTCCACTGCCGTAATATTTGAAGTATAAATGATGTTTTTTTTCTGTGTATGTCTGTCTGTCTGTTAGTATAATGTTAATTCGTAAATATTTTTTCGTATTTTTCCAGGTATAGCAACAATGATATCACCGCAAATAATTAAAACTAGTCTAGAATACTACGGCCATCGTGGTACAATGATATTAGTTGTAGGTTTGTCCCTCCAAACATTTGTAGCGTGTGTTTTGAACCAACCCGTTGAATGGCATTACAAGAAAGTGCTTGTCGAACCAAAAACAGGTGAGTTTATATAACTATCTATCTATCTATCATTACGCCTTTTATCCCAAGAGGGGTAGGCAGAGACAATCGAATGCCATTTGCTACGATCCTGCCTACCTCTTTCGCTTCTTTTATATTCAACATACCTTTCATACATGCTCGGCGATTGTGTGTACTTTTAATATTTCCATCGATCAATACATTTTCATATGTTCAATAAAAGAACACCTAGGTCGTGCTCTGCCAGCATTTCCTTTCCCTTCAGCCATATAAACCTTTCTAGTCAATCTTTCATCCTTAATTCTTTTAACGAGTCGAAACCCTAAAAAAAAGCGTCGGTGGTCGAGTGGATAAGACGTCGGCTCGCAACTGAAAAGTCGCGGGTTCGTTTCCTACATGCGACCATTTACCAATGGGTTTTTTATAATGAAAAATTTATGTACATTATACGACAAACCGGTACAAAGAGGCTTTTCCATCTATATACCTCAACAGAGCAGAGTTAGGTATAGCCTCAAAAAATCATTGGCTAAATGAGGAAGACTTTGTCTTCCACTGGGTACCATGGGGTCGGCAACGGTTTCGGGAGCTGTAAGGCACCCCGTGAAGAATTAAAAAAAAAACCTCGTAAACGACTTTTTATTTAAGTCACAACATCATATTTCACTCCGCATTCTTTCTAATAACATTGTTCCGGATTTTTACAACTTTACTTCAGATATTTTAATTATAGCCCTTAAAAGTTCGTGGTATCCGTCCGTCTGTCCGTATGTCACACAGGATCACAGAAAGAAGTCATGTGAATTTTGTGGGTTGCTCTCCATACATAGAACTAGGGATTTATTTTTTTATAAGTTTCCATTCATGTGGGGTCTTGTTGAAAAGCTCTCTTAATTTGCACACACTGTTATATGTACTTGATTTTTGGATTCCTCTAATAATAGTCGTGAGAATAATAGTAAATAAATTAATCTAAACCTTGTTAATTGTAAGCTTTTTCTTACAGAACTCAAACTACTTATTGAAAAGGAAGAGCATACTGATAAAAGTAAACAAAAAAAACATTCAAGTATAACTGAAAAATGTGGAGAAATTCTTGACAACAAAGTTATAGATGAATCTAATAAGGTTTTCGCTATGTAAGATTTTTTAAAGCTATTTAGCAAAGTAAATATAGCTCCGAAAAGCATTTTAAATTGGAGTGGAGAATATTATTTTTCATCTTTGTTCTAAAATTAAGTATTAAATGTACGAAAACATACCTACCATATTCCTTATATTTTAAGATTCCGATTAACGCAAGGCACAGCTAGTAATTAACGTACAAATTGAACAGACTTGACAAATTTTAAAATGTTTATTCATAATTTCAGGAAAAGTTTGCTGAAAAGCTTCGATTTACATTTAATGAAGAATGCCTCGTATGTAATTGCGATTTTGGGATTCTCTTTATCTAGCGTAGCGCATTTTATCTACGAAATGATGTTCCCTTTGGCGTTATATGATAAGGGCTGGAAAACTGTAATTATTAATTTAATTTATATACTGATTTTGACTTTTAAGATATAAATTTTTTATGTGTATAATAGATATTATGTCGAAAGTGATGAAAGAATGTCGAAGCAAATGTATAAAACTATAGTACCGAAAGAACCAACAAGGAAAGGATGACCAAGACGAACTGTCATTAATCAAATATAAGGACATCATCCTTAAAAAGGTCAAATACGTAGTACTAAAAATTGATGTGCATGTATGAAACGATGTATGGATGTCTGCCTACCCCTTTGGGAAGCAGGCGTGAAGATATGTATGTATTATCTTTATTTCTCCTAATATGTACGGTCCAATACAATATTTAAATCTCAGGATAACTGCAGTAATCTCAGAAGCTACTAAATGCAGAATAAACTTTTTTTTAAATGTTCTAAGATATTCGATATCTTCATACTATTATACAATTTCTGCAGTTTTCTTATTTAAATATATTTCGTTTCAGGAAACAGTGGCTTTGGCTTTAACTTTATATGCATCAGGAGATTTAGTAACAAGATTAATATTAATATTAACTGACAAATATTTAAAAATTGGTAACCGCACCCTTTTCCTGATAGCGTTATTTATAGCTGTTGTTACAAGACTAGGTAAATATTTTGCACATTCACTCCAAACACATTTACTTAATATAACGCAGTATCATCTACTTTATTTTGGGAGACTGTGATTTCTAATTTTATAAGCTAAAATAGCAACTAAAAATTGCAAAAATAAAATCTAAAAAACATATCGACATCATGAGCCTATCATCATTAAAAATAATTTGTTTTCATATTTGATAATGTTCTTGAACTGACAATGGCTACATTAAAAAAAACTTAGTATGGAAAAATACACAAAATTATATACTTATTATTAGATTCAGGATTACGATAGCTATACGACTTGTGCAAAGAACTTTCCAGCTACTTATCAGATACAAGCAAATGAAACGTCAAAACAACACCAATAGGGAAAAATGCTAATCAATTTTAATATAATTTAAAAAATGTTATAGCAAAGTATTGGATGATGATGCTGCTGCTAAACATTTGAGAACTGTTACGATACAAAATACTTGGAAAAATATTTCAAGACCCTATTTCATCGAATCCGAACAATCATAATAGGCCAAATATCAGTGCGTCGGTGAACTCGGTGGTCAAGTGGTTAAGACGTCTGGTATTAACTAGGAGGACCACGGTTCGATCCCGGATCCCGGCCCTGTGCCAATGGGTTTTTATAATAAAAAACTTATGTACAATCCGACAAACCATCTAAATATACCTCAACAGAACTGGCTACTTGATAGGTACAGCCTCACATATACCATCGGCTAAAAGAGGGAGACTTGGTACTTCCGCTGGGTACCCTGGGACCGTAACACGGTTTCGAGAGCTATAAGGCAACCCGTGAAGAAATTAAAATCTGTTCTATCATACAAATTTTATGTTTTTAGGAATTTCAGTGACCGAAAGCAGAATAATAATTTTGAGTCTAGTAGTATTATTGGGAAGCTCTAGATGTTTAATACAAACTTTGCCAACTCTTGTAATAGCAGATTGCGTATCAGTAGAGCAATTTTCTTCAGCCATGGGTATATTTATGTTAACATTTGGAAGCTTTACTATCGTTTTTGGATTGATAATTGGTATGTAAAAAATATACGCAATCAACTTAGACCTACCTGCGCATTGAGGAGTACTAGTGCCGAAAGCTGGGCGTGGCAGAAAAAACACCAAATTTTAGTAAATGTAGTATAAATAAGAGTATTGAGAAATATGTGTGATGTGGCTTTAAAAGATTAAATAAGAAATAGTGTGTTAAGTGAGCAGTGTAGAGTGAAGAAACATGTAGTGACAAAAATTAAGTAAGGAATAAAAAGATGGTTTGGGCATGTAGAAAAGATGGATGCAAGAAGATAAACGAAAGTAATATATGAGGCGAGTGAAAAGGGAAAACCTCAGCGGACGTGTGTAATTTAAAATGGGAAGGGTTCTCGAGAAAGTCCAGGTCAGAAGTACTCTAAACTGACGAGCATGCATGAAGGATATGATGAAAGTGAATGAAACGAAAGAGATATGTCAGTATCATAGCAAATGGAAGTTCGTGGTCTCTGCCTACCCCTCTGGAAAACAGGCGTGACTTTTATGTATGTATGTATGTAATTGCCTTTGGGACCCTCTGCACAAAATATCCTACATCAGGGCCAAAGTGAAACGTGCCTTAGTATTATACCTACATATGATCATATTTAAAAAAATAAGTAAACAAACCGACATACAATATCATATAATACCGACATATAATATCAGATTGTTAGCTTCGGGATTAGTCGGTCAGTATTATTGGTGACCCAAGCAGATGCTTCTGAAAATAATTTCTGCCTTTACATTCCACTGAAAATGCATCATTTACAAATATTTGCCTTTTTTAAATCTCATGTTCTCCTAATAAGTAACTTAATTAATGTTTCTTCGATGTTCAAAACTAAACTTGGTTTCAGGTGTTGTACGAGATTTAAGTCAAAGTTACGCAACTGCCTTTCACGTGTTAACGTCTTGTATTGCTGTTGTATTAATGTTCTGGATCATTGAGATGTGCTATTCAAACAGGGACAAGAAGAAATCTTCCAATAAGTTAAATATTAATAATAAGCGAAAGAAGTCTGTTACGAGTAGACGATGATGATATTAATAATAATTTTATTTAAAATGTGTTTTCATTTGATTAAAGTAGAGATCCTTGCTACGATTTTAAGTGTGTAAATTAATTAAAAACCATATTATACATTAATAGCCGTATATTGGATAATACGGTAGTGAATATAAAAATAGAAGATATTAAACTTTCTCAGTTATAATATGTATGGAGATATTACTTAATACATCACCTTCCGCGATGAAGAAAAGTAAAGGGAAGAAATAGGGCAAACAAGTAGAGGATCACTTGGCACCTGACCAATAAAATCCTATGCAAATGATAACGGAGTAAGGGTTTTAACCGGTTTTAGTCCGGAACTTCCCAGGCCTTGGCAGTCCATGACAGTCACTGTGGAAAGATGCTTGACCTGATCAACTAGGCCACCAAAGTCTTTCGTATACTACCAGATACAAATTAAAATGAGATATGAACTAAATGCATCTTCATTAATAATAATGATGATATTGATGACAAGAGCCCATGAGGGATGCTACTCTCCAATTTACACAATTTCATCCTAACTAATATTAAAAATGCCAAAGCGTGTTTGTTTGTTTGTTTGTCCTTCTTTCACGATAAAACGGAGCAACAGATCGACGTGATTATGTAGATGGAGGTCCGGAGAGTGACTTAAGCTACTTTGTTCCGGAAATCATTCTTATGTGACATTTCAAAACTTTACTGGGGGGGAAAGCTATCTTAAATGTAGATCGTAGTAGCGGAGATGCGGAAATGTCAAACGTTACAAATTGCATGTCTTCCGAGAGAATACATAATATTTCAGGCGTTTAGGGTGGAAACGTTAGGACCGTGGGAACATGAAGCGCACCTTTTAATGGAAAACATAAGTAGTGCTAGAGAGATGGCTCATATTTCGTCCAAAGAATAAGCATTGCAATGCCGCCAGTAGCTATTGATATAGACGTTTCGAGATATACTTTCAGGATATACACATTATGGATATGATATACTTATTGATTTTCAAAGTATTGTCCCTCACTAATTACACACTTTTTCATTCTTTGGAACCATTGTAAAAAGTAGTTGGCCCAATCTTCCGTATGGATGTCTTTAATGACCTCTTGAAACGCATTCACCGCCGCTTCGGGGCTTGTAAATCGTATACCTCTATAAGCTTATCTTTAATTTTCTGAAATTTATAAAAATGGCGGATGCGTAATGAGTTCTACATTTGCGGCCTTTGATGAGAATGCTCGGGCCGAGAATATCTGGGCAGGAGAATGTCCTGGCTGGAATTCGTCTACTAACTTCCAATTGCTGGGACTGTTATTTATAGGTATAAGTTTTCACTTTCGTCGGTAGTCCCCATGATTGCCTATGCCTTTTATTTTATATAGAAAACGATATGCGACCTTGCCTCCGTCTGGTCTTAAGTGAAGATGGTTACTTTATGAATGCGTGCGACTGACAGAGAGTCCGCCAGTCTATTGATCTATGCTGAAGGACCCCAGCTAAGTAGTAAAGACCGACGCCGGAAGTTCGTTAACCGGCCAAGTTCGTGTCAGGCCATACATAGAGAGTAGGGTTCCGTAGTCTCTGCTTCAAAATGTTGCAATTTGGAATACTGTTTTAGTTTTTTAATCACTTTCAATCAGTTGTCGTATAAAGGCGCCCACTGATTGGATTAATCCCCGGCCGGTCGCCGGCCGGTCCACCGAAATCCACCACAGACTCATCCAATTCTAGTACGCGCGGCCCACCATCAGTTTCAAATCGTTTAAATCTGTGGTTGATTTCGATGACCGGAGCGATCTGTCACACACACACATCCATACCCATTACACATATACCTGATAGTTTGACACTTTGTTTAATCGAATGATATGTGTCTGTTTGAGTGTGTGAATTGTATGCGATCTAGATCGTATGATTTTCATCGCCAATGTGGGGCCTTATTCAATCTCGATCATAAGGCGGCCGGAACGAAAATTTTCGGTGCGATGCCGGACCAGTCTGTGGGCTACTTTACAGCAATCGCCGGCCGGTCGCGACGTTCACGTAAATCGTCATAGAGATGATCACGTCCACGTCTGAATTCACTGAACCAGGAATACACAGAGCTACTGGAGATGGAGCTACATCACCAAATGCCAATCTCTGGCAAATTTCTTGTTGACTTAAGCCACAGCGAAAGTCATAAAAAATCATGGCGTCAATATTTTCTCGAGTTAAATCTATTGTAATGCCGACACACAGTTTTCAAAACGATGCCAAAAGGAAAAAACAAATGAAAGAACACATTTTATCTAGACAACGGTCAGTACGCCACAAACTCCAATCATAATTTCGTTTATTCCTAAGACTTAAGAGATAAGGCGGGCCAGGTTTAGGTCTTAGGTTTATTCTGTAGAAAAAAGCTCTGTCTATAGTTTCTCATTATACGGGTATTATTTGAAATTATAGCAAAGCAAATAAGGATAATAATAAAATCCACTTGGGTATCCCAGGGTTTCCAAAATTATAAAATGTATGTAAACTATTCCAACATCTAAAACTTTCCATTTATTTCTGTTTCAAGATAAGTAATTAAAAAGAAAATTCCGAAACAAAGTCAGGGCGTACCTACGAGTCAAGACTAAACCTCCTTTCTCTGTCACTAAACAACAACATTATATTATAACATATATAATTTTATATCATGTTTATCAATTAGCTCTGTTTGTGGGAAACCCTAGATTTGTTTGCATTTAACTGCTCTGCGCGTATCCTCAATTAAGATGGAATTTTGATAAGCTCTTCTCAAATAAACTGCCACATATATTCGATGGACCGATTTAAGTTTATGGTTTTATTGTTGAGCTGCTGTGAGCTGTTCTTCTATAGGAAATATTTTAACTTGGTTTGAATTGTATGTAGTATTATGGGTCGAAAGGAAAGTATTGGTGACTGTGATGATGGAGAACAATATGAGATGGTACCTCCTGAAGGTGGCTGGGGATATATGGTTTGCATCGGATTATCTGTAATTTTTGTAAGTACTAATATTATTTATTAAAGATTTAGTATGATAGATTGACAACGTGCTAAGACCTGTAAAAGATAGTCCCAATCCTAGTTCTGGATGAGATCATTTCAACCCTAAAAATCTGGTCAGGGTAGAGGGTATAACGTATTATAACTGATTAATATCATAGGCGAAACACTTTGCTAGGATTATATTTCAATCAACTGATATCAGTTACAATAAAAGGTCAAATTTAGTTTAGCGAATTCAGACTTTGAATGGTTAATGTGATTCAATTTTTGCCATGAAAAACCATTTTTTTTACAAAAATAAATCTTAATTTTAGATAGCGGGTACTGCACATCAACCGGTATTCGGTTTTATATACAATGACTTTTTAAATGAGTTAGGAGCGGGAACTGGCGCTGTTACTGTAGTTTATGGTGTATTTCAAGTCACTGTGGCTGTTGCAGGTAAGTAACAAATTATCTTGAAATTTACATTGTACAATTCTGTATTTCACTCATTTCCCACCACCTCGTCAGCGTAGAATTAGAAAATATTATCAGCATTTCAAATGAAATATGGTTTTGTTTTATTTTGATTATAAATTGGTTATTGGTTATAAATTGATTTAGGTATGTTATTCGTGAAAAGAAATATTTAATTGTTTTCGCACAGCAGACTGAGGCAAAAGCAAAATTGCTCTTTTATTTTTTATTTAAACTAAAATATATTGTAACTTGGAAAATGGCCAGAGAGTATGGTTTCTTTGATAGGCAAGTCCAAACAGATGTATCTCAGATATTCAATAACTTTATGCTATTCATTTAATTTCCAGGTTTTTCAGCAAACATAGCGCTTAAACGTTTATCCCTAAGACAAGTTGGTCTAATTGGAGCATTCACATACACTTTAGCATCATTTTTAGCTATTTTTGTATATTCAACAACCCATCTTATAATCACAAATGGATTTTTACAAGGTTTAGGGATGGGCCTTATGATTCCTGTGGCTTATACAAGTTTTAATACTTATTTCACTATGAAGAAAGTATTGTATTTAAGTCTTTGTAAAGCATCAATTGGACTTATAACAATGGCGTATCCCCTGTTCATAAAGTTTACAATGAGTGAATATGGATTCAGAGGAACGTTGGCTATAATTTGCGCAATTTCCGCTCATAGTATATTCGGCGCTGTCGTCCTTCATCCAGTTGAATGGCATAAAATAAAACGACCAAAGATTTGCGAGAAAATTGTTTGTGAGTAACTTACTTTTATTCCTGTTATATAGACAATTATGACTCATCACGTGATTATGAGAATTGATTAATTACAGTGGCTATGTGTCCTGGGGCGTTAAAGCACCCGTGGGACACATATTTAAAAGACAGAAGTGAATTAATTATTTGCCCTGGTTAATGTGTTTTTTTTTCAATTTTAGTAATACCACCCACACCAATGGTTGAAACCGATAAAGACAAATTTGACTTCCCTTCTAAAACTCACGGTATCTCCTTGCAATTACCACAAAATGCAAGATCAGTAGAAAATATCGCAACCAATCAACCAAATGCACAGATAAAGGGATCCCAATTATTACTGGCACCACAATTTGGTGGACATGATCGAAGATTGAGTATTCCTGTGGTTTTAATACGAGCTGGTGATAAAATTGATAACAAATTCAGTTCAAATGACAATGTATATTTGGAAAATATATATAAAGCTGCATCCATGACAAGTCTTGGAAATTTTGGAGCAGTGGATCCACTTCCTATAATCAAAAATAAAGAAGGAAAATGGTAATTAATAACAAAGTTATTTGAAATCAGCGAATCTAAATGGATTGTTATCCAAAAACAGACAGAAAGACAATAAAACAAAAACAGTTATATAATTAATAATAGAACATACATCATTATTATTTTGAAAATCACAGACAGCCACTTCAATTTTATTGTGTTTGATTTTGAAGTGGTGTTTCCCATTTTACAATCTTGATATTTTAAAAAGTTTTCTCTAAATTCATACTTGAATCCACGTTGTACCATTTATGTAAATGAATGTAGACAGAAGGAAATATTTCTTTAAGATAAAAGAAAACATATCGAATGACAATATTTGATGTATAACTTTATCGGAACAAGATGCTGTGATAACAAAAAAACAATAATCAGACACTCGAACATAGAATAAATAAATGTATATTTAATATTTGTTACAGGCAAACAGTCGTCGAGTTCCTAGATTTATCTTTATTGAAGGACGTGATATATGACAATATTATTTTTGGTATGGCGTTGACATTTTTTGCTGATCTAACTTTTTTTACTTTGGAACCATTGTTTTTGGATAAGAATAATTTGAGCAAGGTAATTTTTCAAATATTTATAAAAATACGCTTTCATGCTAAGAGGGTAGACAGTGTTTAGAGATATCTTCAAACACTTTTTATAATCCCTTAGATTTCGAATACTATGAATGCTTCTCAATCATTTCATCACACAATAGAAAATATAAAATTATCTGTGCACTAGATGTATTTAGCAAGTTGCCAATTCTTCAGTAATTGTAATTGTTTTTCAGTCTGAAATAGCGAAAATTATATCACTTGGAGGCGCAACTGATATGTCAGCGAGATTAATTTTTGGAGTGGCAGGACATTTCTTCCCAATGAATAGTCGGCACATGTTCTTCGCTGGAGCATTTTTTGCCGCTATCTTCAGAAGTGGTGAGAAATATTAATATTATTTTCTTAGGGACAATAAATCATAGCTGATACAACAGTGGTCAGATAGTTGCATCCGAAATAACACACACAGATACATCTTCTTAAATATACCTTACGATGTGGCTGGACTTAAGTCTTATGTATCTGTTATTTAGAAGAGGTGCCTTCATTTACGTGCCCTTCGAAGTACGATAAGTCAATGAAAGGCCAAATTCTTAAAGAAAATTTGGTGTTTAAAATTTTTGCCACGAGTGAAATTTGAATCCGGGAAGTCCAATGCTCTGTCAAATTACCAAAGTTGTTACCATTTTACGATACATTGAATATCACGTGGTATTTAAAATTCAATCATATTGTTTTCTATACAGATAATTTTACCATTACGGGCTTTATTCTTGGCCACAGGTAACAATTTCCACATTTAATTTTAGCAACAAGGAATACTATTTTAATAAAAGTTTTAACATTACGTTTATAGTTTTTTTAGGAAATATATAACCCAAAAAAAACTCGAGTCCAACTTCTTGTTCAAACTACTTCATTTTACATTATCCTAATTGAAACTATATTGAAACACATTTATTTTATTGCAGTGTTCATTCAGTTTACGACTTACACGCCGCTTTTAGTTCTTACTGGGATATTGGGATCGCTTCGTTCGTTAGTACATATAGCACAACCGATAGTTATGGCCGAACACGTACCCATTGAAAGATATCCACCTGCATATGGACTTTATATGCTATTTTCGGGACTTCTTAGTCTTTCTGTTGGCCCTGCTATTGGTAAGTTAAGATTACTATTTTTATCATTAAACTTATTTGTTTAATAAATATCTAAATGAAAAATGTATAATTAATTCTACTGGTCACGTGGCCGCAAATGGGAAGTGACGTCACAATTATGTAAATTTGAAATAAATAACCACAGACTACATTATATTATATTAACTGTCTGTCAATCTGTCACTGACTAAGTTATTTTCTTGTTATTTTATCTAATTTGTGACCATCAGGTTGTTGGTGTGCGTGAATATGATGTTATCATCGCATCCAGCATGTTTTAGCGGGAATTTTAAAATAAAATTTAAAACGTGATTTTTTAAATGAAAATACATTTCTTATTATTTTAATAGGTAGGTATAATAAACTTGCAGCTATAATTTAAAAGTATTTCCAAAAAGTTGTCAACACCCCTATTGTCTAGACTTTAGATCATCGCTGTAAAATGTACCCAATACTTAGATAATAGTTTATGAGCGTTGTAGGTTGCCCAATGCCCAATTAAATGCCCATTGACCCAGAATGTCTACCCTTTCTCAGCGAGATATTTAAGTACCCTATCTTTGTATGCAGGGACCGCTTGTTTAATACCAATTTATTTAGAAAGATTTTATTAAATAAAAATAGAGTCGAAAGAAGAAGTATACCTAAGTCTCTTTCAATTTTCAGTTAAATAACTTTCATTTTTTACAGGATTCCTTCGAGATTATACTGGCAGTTATTCCGTGGCTTTCAACATGTTAACAGCTTGCAATCTTTGTTGTGTCATTCCGTGGTCAATAGAAGCATTAATTGTTTTCACCAAAAGAAAATTTCAAAAATAATATGCTATTCGTGATTGAATTGTGCTAAGTTGAGCGGTAAAGTCTGCTATAAACTTTTATAATTATAAGAAATTGTGTTCAGCAATGCAATGTAAGTTTTATACTCGTAGCTAGTACCTGATTATAATAATTATATTTTAATAAAAACTTATTAATTTTATAATTTATTATTTTAATTAATACTTACCTTAACATGAGACCTAAATGGCACCGAACTTGTAAATGTAGTATACATATTTCAAAGCTCGGTGCCTAAAAGGAGATAACGTAAAAATCAGAGTACTAGGCCTTGGTTAATGTTACCCAAGAATATCAGAAGGTCCCAGGTTGGAATCCTAAAAATAAATGTTATTTGTGTGAGATTACTTGATTTAGGGACAAAATCATTATTTTGTACATAGTTTGTGTTTAATTTCCATAAAAAATGTGAATTCGGAACCAATTTCCGCGATGGGAATATAATTTAGCATAGGTATACTATTTTTTACTGACAACAAACAATAAAGTTTTATTTTCCATAGACTCCCTGCCTATCAAACACTATGTCTAAATCGACTCCTGGGGTCCATGTAACTATCTTTGGGAAATAATGAACTCAAAAGATGGAATAGAGAGCAGCCTTAGAAGTATTTTATATCGAAGTTGTAAATTATAATATCTTTCTCAGCCGTGCGAGATTTTGTCTACGTGCAGAAATTCTGTCTACACCGTCAAACTCGCATGGCATATGCAGATAAAAAAGTGTATTACTTAATTTAATGTAAGTAAATAAGGCAGCAAGTAAGTGTGTCAGCATGGATTTTACCGTCATATAATTTGAAGCTCACGCGCATACTGTTTGCCTCTGTAGATTTCCATAGTGTATTTAACTGTATGTCAAAGTTTCATAAATATCATAAAACAATTATAAAGGCTGTATAATTATTTATATTTAAGATAACATTATGAATTTTGAAATAAACAAGATAAGAACTTTCCCAACAGTTGTTACTACAGGTAAACTACTCAACTCGTAGGGTAAACTAAGCAAATAAAATCCCTTTCGTTTCAAATCCTTGTCTAAAGTAGGCAACACATTGGTACGGCATCACAGTGAAAATTTCCCATTCCATAATGTTACCAGAATTGGACGAGTCTGTGCTCGATTTCGGTGGACCGTACGGCGGCGCGCCGGCGATTGGACGAATGAATGGGCACCTTTAGTTTAATTCATACGTTAGCGAGGCATCTGTATTTTTTTTATAAAATACAGACTGGACCAAACCAAAGCCCCCTTTCGTACTGTAAATATTACATTTTTTTTCTAATTTATTTTTAGGGTTCCGTCGCCAAAAGGCGAAAACGGAGCCCTTATAAGTTTGTCATATGTCACAGGCTTTTATCTCGGTCGCTTTTCGATCGATTCTTATGATAATTTGCTATTAAAAAAATTTAGGAGTGGCTCTCCATACATAGATCCATTTTTCGTATACCCTCATAATGTGGCATATAGCTCTCTTAAAATTCTATAGAGGTCCTTAAAATATTTTTTAAATTATATCATTATTTTGCTAGATATAAGCTACTAACGTCGTTAACATTGTGACCTGTATTCGCAATTTGACCATTTCTTTAAATTAATTTATATTCTTTTTAATTTCGTAGTTGATTAGTATTATGTTTATGACTTTATTTATGTTTGTTGTTCTCATTCTTATGGAGAACACATTCTAACTATATAAGTAATAAGTTTTATTCAATTATTTACACAACAATATAAACCTAAAATAATATTAATAATCAAAAATATTTAGTCCACGTGGCATGGTGGCAAGAACGCTGGCTGCATTTCCTCGCTGTATAGCTATGCTAATTCTCTGGGCGAAGAAAGAGCCAGCCCTCTTGTCACCTGTAGCGCCGACAATCTTTATAAAATTTTTTGGCACTCGGCCCCCATGAACCTAGATATTCTTAAACTATATAGGTACAATGTACTTACTCTGTTTGTGGGAATATTAATAAATAAACGAATCTAGACATTGTTTCTCGGACCACACCGCAAATTAATTTATATGAAAAGTAGTTCACTAAAAGATTATAGTGTTGTCATTGACAAACACTTTGTACTTGTAAGTAGGACAGTAGAGTAAATAAGAGTTTCCTAAATTGCAACTAATGACTACGTAGCAAACTATTAACTTCTACTTAAAAACAAACTACCTATACAGCTTACCTAACAAACTATAAATATATATATAAAAAATCCTAGACGCACATTTGTATGTCTGTTCAACTGCGATAATATCTAAAACAACTGAATTGATTTGGATGTGGATTTCACTATCATGATCTACATTTCAAATGCACCACATGGCATTAAAAAAGCATTGGAAATGAACTTCGGTATTAAAAATTAAAAATTAACATGACACCTGTAGTCCGAAATGAAGATTTCATCGAGACCTTTCATTTTGGAAAAGACCCGACCAGTCAAGGGTCAGTGGTTTTCGAGATAATGTCCCTTTTAAATTTTGATCTTAAAATCGTCACAATTCCAAAAACTATTATTACTTTCCAAAAACCTTTGAACGAGTACATGTACAATAAAAAAATTCGTAAATAAGAACCATTTTAGAGCTTTTTTTTTCCAAAAAAACACACGACTAATTAATTTTTTTTTGTTTATTGTAGATCTCTTCAATACAAAATTTTTGACACCTCAGTCATCTATAGTGACCTTCAACTTCCGGAGATATCGGCATGTCGCACTTTTGGTGAAAAATGGTTCAGGGCGTCGGTGGTCGAGTAAAAATCTACGTACGTTATTCGACAAATCGTACAAAGAGGCTTTTCCATCTACCTACATACCTCGACATAGCTGGCTACTCGTTAGGTATAGCCTTAAACTTTGAGAAGACTTTGTCTTCCACTGGGTACCCTGGGGCCTACAACGGTTTCCGGGAGCCGTGAGGTAACCCGTGACGAAAACAAACAGGAGCGAAAAAACAACATTTCCAATGTAAAAAAGAATATAATATAAAAACCCTAAAATAGACTTAATACAATTATAAAATCTAAATCTAAATTTATAAATAAAAAATTTGTCCCAGGTCCCCAGACATTGGAAGTGTACCCAGAAGGCTGGCTGCATTTCCTCGTTGAATTGCAAGGCTAATGCGTTGTGCGAAGTACGTACCAGCCTTATGGTCATTTGTAGATTTAATTAGGCGTTTTGAAATTTCTTTACAAATTGAATGAGCGCTTGGTCCCCAAGGCCCAAGTGTTTCAAATCCAAGTGGCGCAAATATGTAGGCGTCGCTGAGGCCGACATATCTGCGGAGCTTTGCGTTTTCTGCTATGGCTGCTGCTGATCCTGCCTTAGAGGAAGTAAATGGAAGATGGGACTGGGCAAGGGTATCGACGCAAGTTGCATCCCAAACTAGTGATCGTCCCATCTTCCAAGGTGCCAGCGTCATGCCGTCGGGCCTCTTTCCGTCGTCTCGTGATAAGCCGTTGGGTTCGAGTATAGCAGGTGCGTCTGCGGTTACAAGGGCTCGACGGATGACGTCGTTGAGGTCAGCATGTCTAGGGAGGCACGCCCATGGTGGCCGAGTTGATCCACAGGTTGGCCACATCGGCATTGATGTGTCTCGTTACATGGTGCGCCTAGGCGCAGAGCTGTGGCTAACCTGAAAGAGGTACGATCAAGTAGCGTTCCAATATGGGCTGACGGTAGTGCATGAAGCCATAGCCCTGACTCCCATTGACAGCTAGGAGACGAGCACGATCTGCAGAATTGGTAGCCGCGTTTAAAAGATTATTTCGCGCCAATCTGCAAAGGGGTTCGTCCCACATCTTCTGCGAAGAGGAAATTGTCGGAGGTTCTGTATCTTGTGGGCAGATTGAAATCCAAAGTTTCCTCAGTAGAATATGAAATGTCATCGGAAATCGAAAGGATTTTTTCTGTGAGGGGTTTTGTACTGTGAACCGAGGCCAGGAAAGCTGGCAGGGAGACACTAGATATTTTGCGGATGCCTAAACCTCCGTGCTTAATAGGCAGATAGGCTTGAGACCAGATGTGATTATTGAAACGAATATTTAAAATTGATGATAAAGTGAATAGGATAGTGTCATCAAGGCGTAAGAGCAGATCAGGATGTCTCCATAGTTGACAGCATCGAAGAACATAAGTAAATTTTGGAACGAAAAGGCAGTATCGGAGAATAAAGTATGCCATGTGGGTATTTATACGACTGAGGCGGTCTATAACAGGTGTAAAGTTTTGAATTTTGTTGTTGACGAAACTTTCGAATGATTCATCGAATATGAGGTGAAAGCGAGGTTTTGTCAACGACGGTAATGTTAAATTGTGATAAAATTGAGTGTTGTTCTGTACAGGTCTCGGAGATAAATAACTCACACTTTGAGAAATTTAGGTCTAAACCAATAGCCCCAAATTCTCGAATTATTACCTGCAAATCTTCTAAGACTGTATTCGCATCGCCTCCTAGAGTTCCGTCATCTAAGTACCAGACGTTGAATTTTGAATTTAACTTTTCGATAATGGGGTGAATCGCGAGGCTGAAGATAGCTGGTCCGAGTGGATCACCCTGCTGGCATCCGACTGCTGAGTGTAGTAGGTTTCCTTTATAGATTAAATTAGAGGACTTTTCGAGAGAACTTGATTTAGCAGGTACCAATGTAAATATATTGAGAGTGTTTTGAGTTGTAAGCCAAAAAAATAGAAAGTATATCTTTTTATTCATTACCAAAATATTATAATCTTCATAATAAAGATACAAAGCGATATTAATGTCCGATAAGAAGTTTTTTTATGTTGCTAGGTAACTATCAGATTATGTACGAAATAGAATTATTTTTGTGGTTTTCAAAATATATACTTGTTTCGTAGCAAACGCACAGTTCAAGAATGCGTTTGGTGACCAAAATTTATCACACTACTATCAAAGCCATTTTTTACAAATGAAGTGTGATAAAGATTGTAAGACTTTATTTGTTTATATATTAACACATTGTTATATATTACTAGCTTTACAGCTCCACTCCTTTAGGCAGTAGCGTGATGTTAATAGCAATAGCCTTCCTCAATAAAAGGGCTCAATTTGATTTTCAAATCAGACTTGTAATTCCCGAGATTTGCGCGGAACATAGCAAACAAATATACAAACTGTTCAGCTTTATATATTAGTATGAAAGTAAGAAACGACTAATATTATGACATGTAAAGTTTTCAAGTTGGATGTGAATCCTTCGAACTACAGACCCGATTAAAAAATAATTCACTACTGTAAAGATAAATAAAAGTAATAAACTTTCGTGTTACATATTATAAAACAGAGTGCCCCGCCGCGTCTGTCTGTCTGTGACCTTTTCACGCAAAAATTAAATCGGCGAAAAAAGTTAGCCTCAGCGAGTTTTCATGACGTATGCTGTCTAATCCGTCAGAGATATAACAAAATGATGTACGAAATAGATAAGTGGTTCTACGCGCATTTATGTCTGTAAAATCATTTTCTACCCGTGCGAAGCCAGAGCGGGGTCGCTATATATAAAACTGTCATGTCGCTGACTGACTGACAATCAACGTACCTACAGCCTGAATCCTGAAGATATACATATGAAAACTGGAAGGTGTTGAATTCCTTAGGGAGTGAAGAGGTGAGAAAGGATTTTTCAAAAATCAACCCCTAAGAGGGTGAAATGGAGTGTAAACATTGTATTCCTATTACAACGCGTACGAAGTCGCGTGCAACTGCTAGTATTTATATCATAAACACTTGTTATTTCACACATTTACGCTGGGAAGAGAAGAAATAAATAAACAAAAGTCGGAGGTGGAAAGGTATAATGTATAATATTTGATAGGATTACCTACAGAGTTTTTAGAAGAGGAAAAAAACTAGGTTTTCTCGTGTTTACACAGCTTCATATTTGTGATAAATAAAATTCATAAATAATAAAGAAGTTGAACTACTCGTCAACAGGTGTTTTACATATTTTATGTGTAGGTACAGCTCGGTCAACCAGGTAGGTTACTTTAACTAAACCATATTATTTGCCTGCCAGTAGTAAATGTAACTTCCGCCTTCATATTTCCTGAAGTCGTGGTGACCACAGGAAACTTTTCCTCACTGCAATATTCCCTCTAAATCGTAACAAACACGTGCGTCGTGCACTATGACGTTCTTCATACCTTGGAGGTTGAAATGTCCATATTTATCTGTCTTGAGATCAGAGCTGTCATTTCTTAAATATGTTGGTTTATTTTTAAACACACATCTTCACAGACTATATGTGGCCAGAGGCAACAGTAACAATGTCCGCTTTTGGCCAGGTGACCATATTGAACAGAGCCGATCATAACAATCCTGTTGCTGCACTTAATGGACTAGCTATATGTGCCACTTCTTTTAACAGACGTAATTATTTGACCGAGCAATGGCGGTATAACCATAAACTAGCTAGGTAACTGGCTAGAAGAAGCTACAGCGCGCCTGGAGATCTAAATAGTCTCAAAATGTCTGGTGCAGAAGGCAAGGGGAAACCACAGCACTATTCTTCTTAAGAAATTTAACCATGGCGAGTCAATACAAAGTGCGTCACGCTGTCGACCGTCATGATTGACCACGACTGCTCTGTCAAGAGCACTATGACTGAGAAAAGAAGAGAATTATTTTTATTTCTTATAATTAATCGCTAAGATGATAGAATGTATTGATTTAATAAAATAACAAAATAGCTGCAGCAGACAAAGTCTCAAAATAGATGATGTAAATATTTACAGAGAACCCAAAAAACAGATGAATAGCCGACTAATTTAAAAAGTCCCTATATTTATTGTACTTCAATTTTCTAGACAAACGTTCAGTATATTTGTGACTTTACTCAGTGATACACATGCGCGTAGAACGATAATAACAAAGGATGAAACGCGGATGAAACAGTATGAAACGGGATAAAATAAAGGAATTAAGGACGGAAGCCCAGACAAGCGAAATGGATAACAAAATCAGTGACGATGACAACTGGGGTTATATCGTTTGTTTTGGAACAATAATAACATTTGTAAGTAAATATATATTTTAGACCTAAATTCGTATGAATAAGGTTCATTGTACTGTGAGAATATGATAAGAATTTTTGAATTTTGTTATCTTGTTGTGTTGATGTCTGGATTTTATGAATATAACCGTTCAATGATTACTGGACTCGTTTTCAAATAGCCGTGTCTAAAATTACCCTAAATCCGTATGACAATTTGAATTCTACAATTCTAACAGGCCTTTTCGCCTTATTTATATTCATCACATCTCTCATGCCCGGCGACAGTGAACAAGTTTTCAATGACTTTTAAAAATAGTTTAACAAAGGAAACAAAAAGTTGCCATGTATGTCTTTAAGTGACCATTTTACGCAAAAACTACTGAACGGTATTTAGGAGCTGAGCGAATCAAGTCGGGGAAAAACTTAGCCTCAGTGAGTTTTCATGGAATATGCTAGTAGTGGGTTTTGGAGAGAGCTGGACCAGGTATAGACCTTTTTTCCTAGAAATGTCCTTTTTTTTTTTTTTTTGCTCATCAATCGGCAATTTCGGTGTAAGCCAAGAAAAAATTTCTAAAAAAAAAAAAAAAAAAAAATTTACACTTTTTAGAATCGCGTTTTTTCAAGCTTTTCAAATATCTAATTAATTTTTTCATAGCTCATCGTTTTACAAAGTTAGAAATTTGTACTCGGTACTATTGTCCGCAATCTTCTTTAGAATTAAAATGGGTTATCTCTAACAAATATTCACAATACAATCCCTTATATTTTATCTATAGACGAGTCGCTATTGTAGTATGTGGACAATGCCAGAGATATCGATAACAGTGTGCACTTTTAAAGAAACAAATGTTCGCTTTATTAATCCTTCAAAACAA
The DNA here is from genome assembly GCA_963924495.1 of Nemapogon koenigi. Classification (NCBI taxonomy): domain Eukaryota; kingdom Metazoa; phylum Arthropoda; class Insecta; order Lepidoptera; family Tineidae; genus Nemapogon; species Nemapogon koenigi. The sequence continues at coordinate 3,525,740 of OZ004630.1, read as the reverse complement.
TACACACATGCACACATCTTCATACAATGCCAGATATACTGGTAACAATGTTCACTTTTTGCAATCCCTTATATTTTTATCTATAGACTAGAGTCGCTATTGTAGTATGCGGACATTGCCAGAGATATCGGTAACAGTGTCCACTTTTAAAGAAACAAATGTTCGCTTTATGAATCCTTCAAAACAATACACACATGCACACATCCTCATACATTGCCAGATATACTGGTAACAATGTCCACTTTAGATAAAATTATAAAAGGCAATGACTAAGGGAAGCCGAAAGAAGTGTCTCACAGTGACTAATGAATGAGAAATTGTTAAGTAAATAGCAATTGCAATAGACCAAAGGAAGTAATAAGATAACTAAAATTCATTAGATAAACCTCGCAACGCTCGGCTCACGTGTGAGTCATGTTCAAAGACCTTTATTTGCTTTGTTGGCTTGTTTTAACATGTTCAAACCATGCCGGATGCCCCCCCCCACTTATACCGTAGGCTTATATAACAAAATTTTATCGTATTCAATACTCACTTGATTTCGTACGTTCGCGCAGTGTGTGATACTCAACCAGTTAATTTGTTTGTGTTTTATGTTTAAAACTTTCGAGTTTTATAACATTAATTGTTGTCATATCAGTGCAAAATGGAGGTGAGTTCTTTATCTTATACTTCATAATATTCGCGTGACATGTACTCTAAATTACTTTTTCATTTCATAATTGTATTCTTTCATACCCTTACGCTACGTCCATTATACAGCAGTAACAACGTCCACCTTTTGTCAGTTATTTATAAAAACCCAAAAATAATGACAGCTTTGTCACATACCATATGAATACTAAACATTTGGATGAAATTATGAGATATTTACATGTCTTATTACGATCAGTAATTTTTAATTAATTTCTTAGTCATTGTATGTTCATTTCAGATTTCAACAAATAACGTTACCCAAGATATAATGTCTCTAACTAGTGATGAAATAAAATCAATAGAGAAATATGTTTTGTTAAGCAGGTATCACCGCTTTATCCACATGTGGTATACAGCCAATAAACTAGATAATTCGCTGATCAACGATTGTGATATAATACCATATTTTACACCATGCCAACAACACTATTTATCTTCGGAGTCTAATGATCAAATAGATGGGGTATTACCGATGCAAGCATATTGCACAATGTGCAACAAGATTTTAAACAAATAAATTAACTTGTTCCAGTTCACTACAACCGACTTGTGTACCAACGATTACACATTAAAGCATTATTATAATGCCGGTCTTAGCGATGAGGAAGAGACTGGCATGTGCAACCCTTCATATGTGAACACGCGAAAACGGAGTAACAATATTGAAGAATTTTTTGATAAACCAAATAAAATTAAAAAACCCAAGATGATGTCTTCCTGTATAACGCGAGCATCCAAAGGTGGTGTCTCATACATTTCCACTAACCTCGATGACGCGCCGAAAGCAAGACAGCTCATAAAAATTGAGGTATATGATATGGAGAAATTAAATAAAATATCACCTACAGATCATTGGAAAAATGTCGACATCCGCTTGAGATATTACGTAAACAGTGAGACAGACAAACATTACCAAAACACACGTGATATCATATATCAAATTACAAAACAGATCGCATCCCAGAATGATTGCAAGAAATGTTTCTTTGAAAACAAATAATAGATAATTTTTTTGCTTTAATATTTTCTAATACCTAAGAAACCCCCGATCATATTACATAATTTAAGTAATTATGATGCTCATTTTATTGTTCACGCATTAGATTTTGTCGAGGGTGAAGTCAATATAATTCCTCAAACCAAAGAAAAATATATATCCTTCTCAAAACGTATAAAAATGTATAACAATACAATTGATTTAAGGTTTATAGATAGCTTTAAGTTTTTGTCATGTAGTTTGAATAATCTTGCAAATAATTTAGATGATAATGATTTTTGTGAGCTAAGAAAACTCTTTCCATTACAAGAAGATTTTAATCTCATAAAGCGGAAAGGAGTTTACCCCTATGAGTATATGACATCATTTGAATCTCTCAAATTAAAATCACTCCCAGAACATAGGTATTTTTATAATACAATTACAAGTAGCAACGTCTCAATTGAGGACTTCTCATATGCGCAAAAGGTTTGGAAACATTTTAAATGTCGAAATATGGGTGACTATTCCGATTTATATCTAAAAATAGATGTTTTACTTTTAGCTGATATATTCGAAAACTTTCGGAATGTATGTCTCAGCACATATGAGTTAGATCCAGCTCATTACTATACAGCCCCAGGTTTGAGTTGGGACTCTATGTTAAAATTCACTGGTATTGAGTTAGAACTGCTAACAGACTTTGATAAAATCTCTTTTGTAAAGGCGGGTATTAGGGGCGGAGTAGCACAATGTAGCAACCGATATGCGAAAGCAAATAACAAGTATATGAGTAGTTATAATAAAAATGAAGTCGACTCATATCTCATATATTTAGATGCTAATAACTTGTATGGATGGGCTATGTCACAATATTTACCAATTGGTGAGTTTGAATGGGTAGATTCCAATATTGATTTTAACATTTCGGATGTTTCTAACGTTGGTTACATTTTACAAGTTGATCTGGAATACCCTGACTGTATACATGACTCCCATTCAGATTTACCTTTGTGTCCTGAAAATATATGTATAGGTGAGACGAAAGATTACAAGTTAGTACCTAATTTAAATAATAAAATCAAATATATAATACATTACAGAAATTTAAAGCAGTGTTTAGACATGGGGATGAAATTATTAAAAGTGCATAGAGTGTTAAAATTTAGACAAAGTCCATGGTTGAGGAATTATATAGACCTAAATACACGCCTACGAACTTCTGCAACTAATAATTTTCAGAAAGACTTTTACAAGCTCATGAATAATTCTGTTTTCGGAAAGACGATGGAAAATATAGAAAAGAGGGTTAATGTGAAGTTAGTGACTCATTGGTATAATAGGGGTAAAGTGAGAGGGGCACAAACTTATATCTCACAACCCGAATTTCATAGTCTTTCAATTTTTTCTGAAAATTTAGTAGCAATTCAGCTCAATAAACTGAAATTATTTTATAATAAACCAATATATTTAGGATTCTGTATTTTGGATCTTTCAAAAACTTTAATATACAATTTTCATTACAAGTATATGAAGGAGAAATTTCAGAATAATTTAAAATTGTTATACACCGATACCGATAGTCTGATATATCAAATTTTTACTAAAGATTTTTATTATGATATAAAGCCTGACTTAGACAAGTACTTTGATACATCAGATTATTCAATTGATAATATTTTTAACTTTCCACTATTAAATAAGAAACAGCTAGGATTTTTTAAAGATGAAAATAGTGGGGAGTTATTATTAGAATTTGTTGGCCTTAGAGCCAAAATGTATGCCTTAAATGTCGAAAATAAATTTACAGCTAAAGCTAAAGGTGTAAATAAATCCGTAAGCAAGAAAATGAATATGGGGGATTATAAAACATGCCTTTTTAATAAAAATATCCAGATGTCTGAGATGTACAGATTTAAGTCTATAAAACACGCTGTTTATACACAGAAAATTAACAAGATTTGTCTTTCCTATAGTGATACAAAAAGGTATGTTTTACCTAACTCAACTGACACAATTTCTTGGGGACATTACAGTTTACGGAATTAAATATTTAATTTTATTACCTTTGTTAGAAAGTATATAATAAAAAATGTGTTTTTCATATTGTTAAATTTAATGTACTTACTCTAGAAAATATAGTTAATTAGTTTATTTTATTATAGTTTATTTTTGAAATATAATTGAATGTATATCATTATATAAACCATTTCCAATTTAATTTTATTTTTTTATGCTAGATGTACCTAACTGTATTTATTGTTTTGAAACATTTGTATAATGTATTTTTTGTCTGTTTAACTATGTGTAGAATATTTTTTACTTATAAGAATTTATGTATAAATTACTGTACTTCTATTTGATAATAAATGTCATATTTGTATGCTAAAACATATCTAACTGTATCTTTTTGTTTTAAAACAGTTGTATAATATATTTTTGTCTGTAGACTATTATATTTTATATTTTATATAATTATGTTTTATTTAATAAACCCTCAGTCTTTCCTAAGACGTCTCAAATTATAGTAGTCTATATAAAAAATGATTCATTTCATTCATCCATTTACCGCCATTGTGGCTGGACCAAGTGGTTGTGGAAAGTCAATCTTTGTATCAAATTTTCTAAAATACAGTGACACAATTTGCAATCAAGTATTTTCAAGAATTATTTGGTGTTACGATGAAATGCAACCTCTTTATAATTTAAGTAATGTCTATTATCACCAAGGACTTCCTGATCTTAGTATGTTTGATGGTAAAGAACCACAACTTATAGTTATTGATGATCTGATGAGAGAATCTGACGGTCGTATTGTTGATATATTCACAAAGGGGAGTCATCATAGAAATCTAAGTGTGTTTTACATCACACAAAATTTATTTCATCAAGGTAAAGGTCAACGTGATATTTCACTCAATTCTAGCTACATTATATACTTCAAAAATCCTCGAGATAGAACACAAATAAGATATCTAGCTCGTCAAGTTTGTCCAGAGAATTCAAAGTTCCTTGAGGATGCTTATAAAGATGCCACTGCTTTACCGCATGGATATTTAATGATTGACTTGAAACAAAACACCAATGACACATGTCGTTTCAAAACGAATATTTTTTCAAATAATGAACATTGTACTGTATATGTACCAAGAAAGGGATATAAATATAGCAATCAACAGGAAATTGATGTTAGTCATACATAATGAATGGGAGAGTAACTACACATCAGGAATTGTTACGAGCATTGCATACACTGAAACCGAAATATCGCAAAGCAGTACTGAAAGTTTGTAGTGATGAAGAAATAAACTGTATTTGTGAATGTATATACAACGTTTTACATGGTAAAGTTCAACTTAAAGACAAAGAAAAGCAAAAGTTGAGTAAATATAAAAATATATTAAGAAAGCTCATTTCTAAGGGCAATAAAGGTGTGAATAGAAAACGATTAATTATACAAAAAGGTGGGGCTTATCTACCTATAATTTTGGGGACGGTATTAAGTGGATTCTTAAATTCGATGTTACAAAGCTAATTTTATAAAAATGGAGAATGCTAAAAAAATGTTATTAATTGAGCCTGAATTCATGGATAGACTTAAAAAAGAAAGTACTTCAGAAAATCCCTCATCACGTTTAGATGTGGAAATGCGAAAAATTTTACATAGCAAAGTAAATGATCGTGAGAAGTGGGCACTCTATCTACAATCCTTACAACGATATCTACACTTTGCGGAACAAGAAAGACAGCCAATCAAGTTACCAATAATAACTGATGACATTGTTCAGAGACATAAAGAGAGCGGGGATACATTAGAGGCTGCATTTTCAAACACTTCCGCAGAGGGGGAAGACGCGGCAGAGGCTTCACCCGCGGAAACATCTACGATTCGTAAAAGACAAATAGACTACTTCTCTAAAGATTTTTTATTAAAAATAATTCCGAAAACATATAAAAGGCAAGGTGAATTGCTTGTAAATACACTTCTGGATAATGATGACAAAATCTCATGGGATCGAACTGGCTGTATCAAAATTAACAACGAAACTATACCATCATCGAACATAAAGGACTTAATCGGTGATATTCTTAGACCATTAAAACGAAGTGAACCACATGGGTGGCCAAAATTTTGTGAGGTATTGAAAGAATTAAATCTACCATTATCATGTATAGGCAATCCAAAAAGACTTTCATATATTAATAGACTATATGCGAAAGAATTTAGAAAACCGAGTTCACCTCTTTCTAGTAGACCAAGATCGAACAGTATAGGTAGAAAAATTGATTGGGAAAGATGGACCCCATACTAGAAATTAATAAAATCTACTATGACATCTCACATCCTGCTGGTTATAGTAGCATCGATAAATTAGCAAAGGAAATGAGTGGGAAAATGAACAAAACAGAAGTAAAAAAATGGCTGGAGTCTCAGGAAACATACACTCTACATAAACCAGTTCAAAAAAAATTTGCTAGAAACAAATACGTTTTATCCAATTACAATGAATTGTGGCAAGCTGATTTAAGTGATATGAGAACTTATAGTGAATATAATGATGGATTTAAATATATACTGTGTGTTATTGATGTCTTCAGTAAATATGCCTTTGTGCGACCTATGAAGAAAAAAAATTCTGAAACAGTTAAAGAATGTTTTGAAAGTATATTCTTAGAAGCTAAAGCTACCCCCACTCACATTCAATCAGACAAGGGTACCGAGTTTGTTTCCAAAGATGTTCAAAGATTTTTTAAAAGTAAAAATATTAATTACTATACCACAAATAATCCTGATATTAAAGCAAGCATTGTTGAACGCTTTCAAAGGACTTTAAAAATGAAAATGTGGCGCTATTTTACTCATAAAAATACATATAAATATATAGATATTTTAGAAGATTTAATTTATTCATACAATCATAGCAAGCATTCTAGTATAAAAATGTGTCCATGTGATGTCGATTCTACTAATATTATGTCGGTTTGGCGAAATCTTTATGATAGACAAAATCATCAGCCACTCGTTGGGGGGCACGCGAGACTAAATGTAGGCGATCACGTAAGAATAACTAAGTATAAGCATATTTTTAAAAAGGGGTATGAAAGTAATTGGAGCGACGAAATATTTGTGGTTTCAAACATAATTAAAAGAACACCTTGGGTTGTATACACGTTAAAAGACTTACAGAACGAACCAATAACCGGAACTTTTTATGAAAAAGAGCTACAGAAAATAACCTACGATCCTACACTTGAATATAAAATAGATAAAATAATATGTTCCCGGAACTCTGGCTCCAGAAGGGAAGTGTTAGTGAAGTGGAAAGGTTATCCCAGCAAATTTAATAGTTGGATACCTTTATCAAGTACTATAAAAATATGAGTGAACATAGTTTTTATTTGACTCTTTTGAGTAATGCCTCAATGGATTATTTCCCCAATAATAAAACAAGTACTTTTTGTGTTAAGTTACCTAAAACTATTAAACTAGAGGGAGAGTGGACAGTCGGGCTTGTAGAGTTTCAATATCCATGCACCATGCTAACAGTCCAAGATGGCAATAACAGTGTCTATATTCAAAAACATCCAATTATTGACGGTGAGCAGTCATTAGATATCATGAGCTTCACAAGTCAGATTCTAGCAACCAATTATGACAACATTAATCACATTCTGAGTGCACTAAATGAAAACAATATAGTAATGAATAACGCGGAGTTTATATATGACACATTGACAAAAAACATTTCTATTTTACCCAAAAGCGAATCTGTTATATCAGTGAGACTATCGCCAACACTATGCCTACAGCTTGGATTTCCGCCATATAGAAATATTCTCAACAAAGCTGGATTATATCCAGTTAATTTATCGTTAGGTTTACCTTCACAACTGTTTGTATATTGTGATATAGTTGAACCGCAAGTAGTGGGGGATGTTATGACCTCATTATTACGTATTACCCCCCTAGATACCTCTCAATATGTATATGGAACATACAAAACGTGCACATTCACTCCGGCTCACTATTTACCTGTTTTGCGTAGAGAGTTTGACACACTTGAAATAAATATAAACTCGAGTACTGGTCAAAAAATACCATTCGAGTTTGGAACTGCATGTGTTAAGCTTCATTTTAAGCGAGTAAGATGAAAACAAATCAACATAACATTATTTGCCCCTACGAACACTATTATACACATCAAGCTGGTTCGGGGGTGGGGGTTATCTACAAAGGTGCGCTTCATCAACGTGGTCATGGAATCGGAAGTTTCTTGGGGGGTCTATTTAGGTCTGTGCTACCACTTATATCGAGTGGGGCGAAAGCTGTCGGTAAGGAAGCCTTGAATGCGGGTGTTGGGCTTCTGAAGGATATGGCTGCAACGAAACCCATGGAAGAATCAATTAAGAATCGTTTTAAAGAAGTTAGTTCAAATTTAAAACGAAGGGCAGATAATAAAATTGATTCAATTATGTCTGGATCTGGGTATAAAAGCAGAAAGCGAGTCTCGCGAAGGGCCATTCATTCGAAAACATCCAATAGGAACAATACTAAGAAAAATAAAAATAAATTAACCGATATATTCGTAAATTAAACAATGTCATTCTTACATAATCACTCGTGTGAATGTGCTAAATCAGAGCTAGATTTATTTGCTCTTCCATCCACACAAACAAGTATTGAGAGCGGACATTGGATTCATTACAAACCTATTTCATCGTTAAGTGATAATGGTCCAATTGAATTTCAAGTTCCCGGAACGGGGGACGACTACATTGATTTGTCTCACACTTTAGTTCATATCAAAGCTAAGGTTTTAAATGAAGACTCTTCAGTAGTGGCAGCTGGAACGACAGTTGCACCAGTAAATAATTGGCTCCATTCATTGTTTAGTCAACTTGATGTATATTTAAACCAAAAGTTGGTGTCTCCGCCAAATAATACATACGCATATCGATCTTATATAGAAACTTTATTAAACTATGGCCCAGCGGCTAAAGAGTCCCATCTAACCTGTGGGTTGTGGTATGCCGACACGCCTGGGAAAATGGATTCTACAGATGAAAACAATAGTGGTTTTTCTGAAAGACAAAAATTGACTAAAGAGAGTAAAGAGGTCGAAATGATTGGACATCTACATGGTGATATATTCAACCAGGAAAAGTTTTTAATAAATGGAGTGGAAATCGGAGTCAAGTTAGTGCGCACAAGAGAAAACTTCAATCTTATGAGTTCCAATGCTGACTTAAAATTTAAAGTACAAATAACTGATGCTACTTTACTAATTCGTAGAGCACGGATTAACCCATCGGTATTGCTCGCACATCAAAAAGTTTTAGCAAATACTACTGCTAAATATCCAATTACGCGTGCCGAAGTGAAGGTTCTGACATTACCAGCAGGAGTTCAGGGGAAATCCCTTGATAATATTTTTCTTGGGCAGGTACCTAAGAGATGTATTGTCGGTTTTGTAAATAATGTAGCATTTAATGGTAGCCTTACAAGAAACCCCTTTGATTTTGCTAACTTTGGAATAAACACATTTAGTTTATATATAGACGGTCAGCAGATTCCCTCCAAAGCCCTACAACCAGCATTTGATAAGAATACTTTCACTACAGCATATCACACATTATTCTCGGGGACTGGTATTCATTTCCTTAATGAAGGAAATTCGATTTCAAGAGAATCATTTGCAAAAGGATATTGTTTATTGGCTTTTGATTTAACTCCTGATTTATCAGCCAACTCAACATCACATTGGAACCTAATAAGACATGGTAGCGTTAGATTGGAAGTCCGTTTTGAAAATTGTCTCACACAAACAGTTAACTGTATGGTATATGCTGAATTTGATAATATGATAGAAATAAATAAAAACCGAGATGTAAATGTAGATTATAGCAGTTAAATTATCTGAAGTTATAAAATAACGCACTTTCAAAATAATTGTCATTTATATGTAAGCCGTTGATATAAACATATTGATATATTGTAATGGATACAAGAGAGATTCAGAGTTTTATGAAAAAGATAAAACCAGAGTTTGAATTTAGTGTGTATCCTGCTAATCGGCTACCTATAATTGTGTCAGAACCATGTTACATAATTAGTAATTTGGATCCTGATACGAAACCTGGCTCTCATTGGATTGCGATGTATCTAGGTCATGGTGGTGTGGGGGAGTATTTCGATTCTTATGGGCGTAAGCCTTCTTCATATCATCTAAGTTTCTTAAACAGAAATTCAAAAAGATGGACTTTTAATTCGGATAGAATACAAAATGATTTTACTTCAGTTTGTGGGGAATATTGTCTAGTATATCTTTATTTTAAGTTTAAGGGTAAAACAATGACTGATTTTGTAAGATGTTTTTCTAAAAATACATTATATAATGATTTATTATTAAGAAACATGTTTGTATATGTATTTCTAAAATAAAAAAATGTATACTAAATTGAGTTTTATTTATTAAACAATTAAAAAGGGGCATCGGTGGTCGAGTGGGTAAGACGTTGGCTCGCAACTGAAAAGTCGCTGGGTTCGATTCCTACATCCGACCATGTAACCAATGGGTTTTTTATAATAAAAAATGTATGTCCATTATCCGACAAACCGTACAAAAAGGCTTTTCCATCTATATACATCAACAGAGCTGGCCACTCGTTAGGTATAGCCTCAAAAATCATTGGCTAAATGAGAAAGACTTTGTCTACCACTGGATAAAAAAAAACACACACAAAATAATGTTGTAATATTTATTAAAAAACAGTATTGTTCATACAAATATAATAGTTCTCAACACTATTATCAACCGTTCTGTTGAATTTAAAAAAGGATGACAACAATAGAAGACAGTTAAGTACAAAATACATAGATACGTAGATAATGTGCACTTCTGCTAAGAGAACCTTTTTCTTAAAATAGGAGACAAAGAGCAAGTAAATTAAAAATAAATGAAAAGAAATTACTTATAGGTATATTTTAATCTCACAAAAAATTAGGGGTTTCTTAGGTATTAGAAAATATTAAAGCAAAAAAATTATCTATTATTTGTTTTCAAAGAAACATTTCTTGCAATCATTCTGGGATGCGATCTGTTTTGTAATTTGATATATGATATCACGTGTGTTTTGGTAATGTTTGTCTGTCTCACTGTTTACGTAATATCTCAAGCGGATGTCGACATTTTTCCAATGATCTGTAGGTGATATTTTATTTAATTTCTCCATATCATATACCTCAATTTTTATGAGCTGTCTTGCTTTCGGCGCGTCATCGAGGTTAGTGGAAATGTATGAGACACCACCTTTGGATGCTCGCGTTATACAGGAAGACATCATCTTGGGTTTTTTAATTTTATTTGGTTTATCAAAAAATTCTTCAATATTGTTACTCCGTTTTCGCGTGTTCACATATGAAGGGTTGCACATGCCAGTCTCTTCCTCATCGCTAAGACCGGCATTATAATAATGCTTTAATGTGTAATCGTTGGTACACAAGTCGGTTGTAGTGAACTGGAACAAGTTAATTTATTTGTTTAAAATCTTGTTGCACATTGTGCAATATGCTTGCATCGGTAATACCCCATCTATTTGATCATTAGACTCCGAAGATAAATAGTGTTGTTGGCATGGTGTAAAATATGGTATTATATCACAATCGTTGATCAGCGAATTATCTAGTTTATTGGCTGTATACCACATGTGGATAAAGCGGTGATACCTGCTTAACAAAACATATTTCTCTATTGATTTTATTTCATCACTAGTTAGAGACATTATATCTTGGGTAACGTTATTTGTTGAAATCTGAAATGAACATACAATGACTAAGAAATTAATTAAAAATTACTGATCGTAATAAGACATGTAAATATCTCATAATTTCATCCAAATGTTTAGTATTCATATGGTATGTGACAAAGCTGTCATTATTTTTGGGTTTTTATAAATAACTGACAAAAGGTGGACGTTGTTACTGCTGTATAATGGACGTAGCGTAAGGGTATGAAAGAATACAATTATGAAATGAAAAAGTAATTTAGAGTACATGTCACGCGAATATTATGAAGTATAAGATAAAGAACTCACCTCCATTTTGCACTGATATGACAACAATTAATGTTATAAAACTCGAAAGTTTTAAACATAAAACACAAACAAATTAACTGGTTGAGTATCACACACTGCGCGAACGTACGAAATCAAGTGAGTATTGAATACGATAAAATTTTGTTATATAAGCCTACGGTATAAGTGGGGGGGGGGCATCCGGCATGGTTTGAACATGTTAAAACAAGCCAACAAAGCAAATAAAGGTCTTTGAACATGACTCACACGTGAGCCGAGCGTTGCGAGGTTTATCTAATGAATTTTAGTTATCTTATTACTTCCTTTGGTCTATTGCAATTGCTATTTACTTAACAATTTCTCATTCATTAGTCACTGTGAGACACTTCTTTCGGCTTCCCTTAGTCATTGCCTTTTATAATTTTATCTAAAGTGGACATTGTTACCAGTATATCTGGCAATGTATGAGGATGTGTGCATGTGTGTATTGTTTTGAAGGATTCATAAAGCGAACATTTGTTTCTTTAAAAGTGGACACTGTTACCGATATCTCTGGCAATGTCCGCATACTACAATAGCGACTCTAGTCTATAGATAAAAATATAAGGGATTGCAAAAAGTGAACATTGTTACCAGTATATCTGGCATTGTATGAAGATGTGTGCATGTGTGTATTGTTTTGAAGGATTAATAAAGCGAACATTTGTTTCTTTAAAAGTGCACACTGTTATCGATATCTCTGGCATTGTCCACATACTACAATAGCGACTCGTCTATAGATAAAATATAAGGGATTGTATTGTGAATATTTGTTAGAGATAACCCATTTTAATTCTAAAGAAGATTGCGGACAATAGTACCGAGTACAAATTTCTAACTTTGTAAAACGATGAGCTATGAAAAAATTAATTAGATATTTGAAAAGCTTGAAAAAACGCGATTCTAAAAAGTGTAAATTTTTTTTTTTTTTTTTTTTTAGAAATTTTTTCTTGGCTTACACCGAAATTGCCGATTGATGAGCAAAAAAAAAAAAAAAAGGACATTTCTAGGAAAAAAGGTCTATACCTGGTCCAGCTCTCTCCAAAACCCACTACTTATGCTGTCTGATCCGTCAAATATATATAACAAAATGATGTAGGAACGAATTGTGTACCTACAATAAAATTATTTATAAAAAAAATGGGGGCGGGGTCGCTAGTTACAAATAAGTGCGACTCAGATTTGAACACTTGCACTCTTATTAATAAACTCGAATTAGCGACGTATTAACTAAACTGTATTTCGAGTTTATTAATAAGAGTGCAAGGGTTCCGTAAAAATAATAGGAAAAAACTGGCATGAAATTTTTATTTGACTTCGGAATCCTAAAAATACCCCAGTTATCACCATAGTTTTGAAAACTTGCGTTATTACCTTAACCACCCTTGACATAATTCAGAATTTAAATTGAATTGATTTAAATAATGATTTCGCAATGTCAATTTACATTACAGATTGCGGGAATCGGACATGTTAATTCATTTGGCCTAATTTACAACGAATTTATGAAAGAAACTAATTCAACTACAAAATCGTTAACAACGGCACATGGGGTTTTCGCTGTCATGTTAGCTATTGGAGGTAAGATAAACATAAGCCAATTTAAAATTTGTTAATTAGAGAAAAAATGCAAAGAACCAAGTAAGTATCTGTTTTTGAGTGGAGAAGCAGCGTTTCCTCATACCTTCACGGCTGTTTCCCATAGGGGTAGGCAGAGAGTATGGATCGCTACTTCTTTCAATCTATGCATACTTCTCTTGCTTATTTTTTATTAATATAAAAACCTTAAATCAAATCTAAAGATTAAAAATAACTAAATAAACCAGGTCCGCGTGGAATAGTGGCAAGAATACTGGCTGCATTTCCCCGCTGAATCGCAATGCTGATTCGTTGAGCGAGGAAGGAGCCTGCCCTCTTGTCACCAGAAGAGATGATCAGTCGAGGGGATACATCTTTAATAACATTTTTGGCATTTGAACCCCATGGACCTAGAGTTTCTACACCAAACAGCACAAATTTGTAGTTTTCAATAATTGAACTATATTTGCGCCGTTTGTTAGACTCTGCGATTTCCGCCGCAGCTCCCGCTTTGATTGCTGTTTCCCTGAGATGAGACGGGGCTAATATGTCCACGCACGAAGCATCCCATATATATATCTCTTGCTTCATCCACATCCATACATCGCTTCATACATGCACGTCTATTTTTAGTACAACGTATTTGACCTTTTTTAAGGACATCAGATATTTGATCAATGAAAGTTCGCCTTGGTCGTCTTATCCTTGTTCTTATGAGCAATTGGGCAACTAGCTAAATATGGACATTGTTACCTGGTTATAAAGAGAATCTACGTAGCTATTGATGATAGAACAAAATAATGTACTACGACTTTGCAGAACACATCATTATCTACAAAAAGTGTCGCGACAGCATATGTCTAACTATTATTATTATATCACAAATAATTGTTCTTTTATTTTAAAAATTCAATTGAAATGCCGCCGCTAGAAAAAGCTCTTTATTTGTACCTTGGTATTAATCCTTATCATAATAAATTACTTCATATTCACGACTGCTTCAATACCGTTATATAACATTTTTAATTCTTATTCAATTCGGACATTCCATTCAAAAGATATCACGAGTTTAAAATGTAAGTATTAGAAAAAAGTCGCGTAGTCGCCGCCACGCCCCATCCCTCATTTTTTTTATTGCGATTATAGTATTTTTGTAGAACAATATCCAAAGTTAGTGGTAGTGGTAGGGGTAGGGGTAGGGGTAGGGGTAGGGGTAGGGGTAGGGGTAGGGGTAGGGGTAGGGGTAGGGGTAGGGTTAGGGGCAGGGGGTAGGGGTTAGGGGGTAGGGGTAGAGGGTAAGGGTAGGGCGAAGGGGTAGGGGGTAGGGATAGGGGTTATTTCACGTTAAAACAGAGCAACGAATATCTTTTCGAATCTCTTCAGATTTTCACTGGGTACCAGGGCTAGCAATACTGTTATCGGGAGCGGGAGCGATATTTCTTTTCATTATCACAGTAAGCCCAGTTCTTAACTCTTTAAATAACTACCAAATGTAAAATTATGTGAACTTCTGTATCAGACATTTTATCATATAATATGACAATCTGTTGTCTGAGTTTTTAATAGAATTTTCTTTGTTCATACTTTCATCTTGCTTTAATTTTTTATCCATTTCAATATTATTTATAAGTTCTAAATTACAACCATTGTTTTTAAACATGATGGAGTTTGAATGTTTTATTTGTAAAATATAACAGAAACCACGTTCTCTTTTAAAAATGATTAAGGATTCTCTCAAAAATTAAACTGTTTCTACTCTAAAGTCATATGCCAACATCATAGAGAAATATTATTTATGTAACAAAATCAAATCCATTTTGATATGATGCGGTTTTCACCATTAGATAGGTTTACGAGTATTGAACATGATAATGTTGAGGATTAGTGAATCAAGTCGTGGGAAAAGTTAGCTCCAGCACGTTGCTGTCTAATCCGTCAGAGATATAACAAAATGGTTATGCAGAATAAAATTATTTACAAAAATCGTATATCTATCTCTAATACTATATTTTGTAATAATAAATAAAAGTAATAAGCGTATTTGTGTGAGGGGTAGGCATAGACAATCGAATGCCATTTGTTACGATCCTGACATACCTCTTTCGCTTCTTTTTTATTCATCATACCTTTCAGACATGCTCGGCGATTGTGTGTACTTTTAATATTTTCATCTATCAATACATTTTTATATGTTCAATTTCTTTCACTTCAGCCATATAAACCTTTATAGTCAATTCTGATCTTTATTCTTTCAACGTTGCACACGTTGAAAGAATAAAGATCAGAATTGACTATAAAGGTTTATATGTTTAACCAGCGTAACCGATTTTCTTCATTTTAGTCACAATATCATCTTTCACTCCGCATTCTTCTCTAATGACATAGTTCCGGATGCGGTCAATACGCTTTATATCAACATTCTACGTAAAGACCGCATTTCTCTTACTTTCATGCTTCTAATTCCATACCCAAGTCTCGCTTCCATAAGTAATTATATTATGTATGTAAACGTGTATTAAAAGAAATAATTTTGTTTCAGGAATAATACTCAACATTACAACTAAGAAGTGCTCTTTAAGAGTAGGTGGCATAGTGGGATCGATATTATTTATTATAGGATCATTCAGTACCATCTTTATAACGAACACAAGTCAGTTATCATTAACATTCGGTATTTTACAAGGTATCGGATTCGGTATCATAGTACCAGTTTCATATGCAACAATAAACTATTATTACGTAAAAAGGAGAACTATGGTCATGAGTATTTGCAAAGGAATTCAAGGTGTATTTCAAATGGCGTATCCGCAATTTTTAAAGTTTATTATATACGAATACGGATTCAAAGGAACTTTGTTAATCCTAAGCGGTATTTCTTTGCATACAATGGCAGGGATGATGACAATGGTTAAAAGGAATAATGATGTTATAAAACCAATTGCAAAAACAGCAAGTATTATCTGTCTATCTATCATCACGCCTTTTTCATCCCAGCAGAGACAACCGAATGCCATTTGTTACGATCCTCACATATCTCTTTCGCTTCTTTTATATTCATCATACCTTTCATACATGCTCGTCGATTGTGTGCACTTTTAATATTTTCATCGATTAATATATTTTTTATATGTTTAATAAAAGTACACCTAGGTCGTCCTCTGCCAGCATTTTCTTTCACTTCAGCCATATAAACCTTTTTAGCCAATCTTTCATCCTTCACTCTTTCAACGTGTCCAAACCAGCGTAAACTACTTTTCTTCATTTTAGTCACAACACAATATTTCACTCCGCATTCTTCTCTAATGACAATGACATCGTTCCGGATGCGGTCAATACGCTTTATATCACACATTCTACGTAAAGACCGCATTTCCACTGCATTTGTTTTACTTTTATGCTTCTTATTCCATACTCAAGTCTCGCTTCCATAAGTAAATGATGGAAAATGGATTTTATATTTAACTAGTTTTGATTTTAAATTAATCCAATTGATAATGTAAAAATAAACTATTAGATTCAGGGTACCACTTTCACCTATCTCTACATATGTCTTGTGCTTCTATACAATTTTATTTAACATCCATTCATATTTCCATGTCTATTTTGACTTCTGGTTTTTTATAGACACCATATATCTCATTTAAAAAAAATCTTCTAATGAGTCATTTTATTCTGATATCTTCTTCTTCTTTTACTGTGGCTCTACCAACGTTAATCGATGATTTGCCAATGTCAAGTATTAAAGCCTTTATAGTTTTATTATTATCGGTATCTAAGACATGATATGTCTTATTAATCACATCTATCACAGCACGGAACGCGTGCGTCGGTCTCCATGACATGACGTAGAATCCTATTCTGATATCATTCTTATATTTGTTTAGTCAACTTATCTCAAAATTTCCAAAGGTAATAACTAAAGATAAAAGACCTGTCACAAAATAATTAGACTTTTTTTAACAGAATAGGCAGAGGAGAATATCACTAATGGTGAAGTTGTTGAACTAATGGGAAAACGAGACGAAGAACAAGCAATAGCAGTACCAGACAATGAAAATATTAAAACAGTTCCAAAAGGTTTATGGTTAGTAGTAACGAACAATAAAATTGTATACATTATCTAATCCAAAAGTGGCGAAAGGTAAATAATTAAAGAAAACACATTTAGAGGCTTTTCCATTTAAATATAGGTACCTTAATAGAATTGGCCATATTAAAAAGTCTATAAATAGTCCATTGAAATGTTTCATTTTTTTGGCTTAGCGTGCGTTTGTCAGAGGACGCAATTTTATTTTTTAGATATGAAGGGAGGGTTAGTGTAAAGTTAAATCCAAGTTTGTGGGGTTGCAACCCTTGTCCCACGGCCGCCATCTTGGAAAAAGGGGTGAAACGGGTAAAATTATTTGAAATTACATATTTTATAAATCAATAATTCCAAAGTTTTGTGATGGAGTCTCAAATCAATAATTAATTAATAACAATATTGCATTATCAATAATTAAAAGATTATCATAAAAGAAATAACAAGATGATTAAAAATTATGGCAAATCATTAATATTTATGTATAGTTATGAATACTGAATAGTATTCGTTTCGCAGCGCTGTAAAACCTTAATTAATGAATAAATTTAAAATGTTTATAATGAAAATTGTTCCTTAAAACACCATCTATAAAAATGGTCTGATATCATTTTTTATTAGAAAAAAAGTTATATCGACAAATAGATTTTTTTCTCAAATTTGTATGGATTTTTACTTATAACTTTTTTATTTATGGTTCTACGACTAAAAGTTACGAAACAAAAGTTGTAGATAATTTGCAACAAAATGTGTTAAATATTTTTTTTGTGAGACCTATAGTTTGGCAGATAAACCGTAAAAACCATTTAACTCCTTTTTCCAAGATGGCGGCCGTGGGACAAGGGTTGCAACCCCACAAACTTGGATTTAACTTTACACTAACCCCCCTTAAAAATAAAATTGCGTCCTCTGACAAACGCAACCCCAAATGTAACTTTTCAATGGACTATGTTTTTCTTTCAGGTCCATTATTTTAGATTTGATAAAAGTCGACGCACTAAAAGATATCGTATACTGCAATATCTGCATAGGTCAGAGTTTTGCGATTTTTTCTGATTTGACATTTTTTATTTTACAACCTTCTATTTCAATATAATTATGATACGGTAAGCTAAGAACATATTTTTTCGACCTATTGGATATATTAAGAAACCGGCCAACTGCGAGTCGCATTCGCACTAAGGTCAGACTCCCTGATCTGAGGGTCAGACCAAGTTTGACACCCCTGTATGGAGCAGGAACAAATTAGCGCAAGTTCGACTTACACTTGACCGGTTTTTATTATTTTTTGTTTAATTTTAGATTATAGTTATACTAATTAGACGTTTGTATGTATTGCTATTATTGCCATTATTATAATCAAGCAAAAATCACCCAAAAAAACGTTTCTTGTACGGGGACCCCCTTTCATTTTTAATTTAATTTAATTTTTATTATTTGTTGTTATATCGGCCATAGTAATACACTCTCTGAGATAATTTCAAGTGTCTACCTTTTACGGTTTAAAAGATACAGCCTTGTGACAAACGGACGCACAGACAGCGGAGCCTTAGTAATAGGGTTCCAGTTTGCACCTTTAATGTACCTTTTATTATTAAGTTTTGTATCAAAGTGACCAAACGATATTTTATCCCATCCAAGGCGGTAAAAGGTGGTATTTTTTTTACCTCATTAGACGATTAATTTTTGGTTTTATTATTTATAGCACTTGGGGGTAAAATTTCGAAAAAAAACGCAATATTATAGCTTCAATTATTCGATTATTTACAGCTTCGATGTCTAGGCAATAGTACCTAAATTGGTCTATGTATTTTATTTTGAAAATTTTACAGTATTTTTCTGTTTATTTTTTCAGAATCAAGTTGCTACATGTATTTCAATAGTAGCCGGCGCCGACGTAGCTGGTCGTTTTGTTTTGGCTGCTCTCACTATGTTCATCTCCGTCAACACGAGACTTTTATTCTACATTTCAACACTGCTAACTTTCGTTTTTAGAATAGGTAAGTAAATCATATTTTTCTGATTGCATTTTTCTAACTTTATTTTTTTGTCTTGTATTTCACAATAAAATCTTCATCTTACTTGAAGGGAACTTTTTGGGTTTTTAAAGTTTCGAATGGCGAAACGAAAATCCCTAAAGGATCACTCATGTGTCTGTCAGTCTGTCTGCTCGTCTGTCACAGCCTAATTTCTCAGAATCTAATGGACGAAAAATCTTGAAACTTGGTACATATAAGAGTTATATGACTCAATCACGGACGTATAGCGTAAATAATCTAATTTCGATTTTGGGGGTTAATTTTATATATTCCGCTCCCGGCTTCGCCCGTGGATATTTACGAACAAAATAAAATATACCCTACCCCTACCACTACACCTACCCCTAACCTTAGGTATCCCTACCCCTACCCTACCCCTACCCCTACCCGTACCCCTACCCCTACCCCTACTTCTACTCCTACCCCCTACCCCTACACTCTACTACTACCACATTAATAGTTTTTGCAGCGCACGTCGATGTAAGGAATTTCTTACGTCATTTTTTTACACCTTGGGTTACATTATTGGAGTTTTAGTAAGGATCCATACTATTTTTGAAAATAGAATATAGCCTATGTCACTCAGGGTGAATGTAGCTTTCCAATGGTCAAAGAATTTTTGAAATCAGCACAGTAGTTTTTGAGTTTATTCATTACAAACATACACACAAAAATACAAAAATAGAAATATTTCCTCTTTATAATATCTATTAGTATAGATATATATACAAAAATTTACAGTCCCCCTTATATCCGAAACCACTGAGTCTAACAATTTGAAAAAAATCGGGAATACAAGAAAACCTAACCAAAAAACCTGCCTTGAAGTTGTGACCGTAAAAATGGAACGGAACCCTCAGCGCGCGAGTCGTACTCGCAACTTGGCTAATTGTAGTTAGTCTAACTAGACACTTTGAAGTCATAGCGTAATCAGAAACAGTGTACCTATGCTATGGGATGCAGCATTGACCATTGTTGGTATGCAGTAGGTATATTTTTACGATACGCAGTACGCACTATTACAAAATCGAATTATACTTCATAATGATATGTTTTACATAGACGCGTCTCTAATATGTCAAACTTCGATACTGTAATGTATTATAGTACCGAAGTTTTCATACAAAAACGATATCGTAATGTTTTGTTTTTTTTTAAATACAGAAAAAGCAAAGGATATGTGTTATGCAGCCACATTATACTCTATGAAAATATCGACTCTCCCATGTGGGAGTCACTTGACAGTTAACGCGCATAAGTAGTAGGTAGGTAACCGCGTTTACCGCCAATTTGTCGATTAAGATAAATATCTTGGTTCACGTTGTTTTGTACTATTGCATGGGATTACATAAAGTAGTGTATGAACGGGCACATAACTTGGAATTAAAACACTCGTGGATGCTATTAAAAAAATCCACTTGTGTTTTAATTACCCCTATTATGATCCCGTATCATAAACTACTATTACAAGAGCTATACGTATCGTAGGTATACGATAAAAAATTGTGATAATATATTGATAACGTGTTGGCAACCGTCCACAGATAGTAATTTCAGATAGACTGAGAAGAAGATAGCTCTTGGCTTGTCATATTTACCATCACTTTTTGTTAGCAAAATAGATACGTAATAATTAAATCATGTGCATCAAAGCCACGACTAGTGTGTAAAGGCCCTGAATCTGAAATTTCTGAAAATAAATGTTTCAGCTCTTCTTCAAGTAAGACAATATGTTTATGTAAGCATCTTGACAACAATTTTGGGTGTATTAAGAGCTTGGTTGCATGTCGCCAGCCCACTTGTTATAGCGAACCACGTCTCGCATCAAGACTTTCCTGGGGCTTATGCACTTTTCATGTTAGCAACTGGAATTGTTAATGTTTTCTTTGGACCTGTAATTGGTGAGTTTAATGTTATTTTAAACTAGAATACTTGAAACTTATGAACATAATCCGACAAAATATACCTCAACAGATTAAGGCCACTCGTAAGATACCCTAAAAATAGCATCCACTACAAAATGAGAAATACTTTAATTATCCTAGGGTAACATGGTTCCCGGAAGTTGTAAATCTATTAGAGATGGACATATGCTACCTCGGATTTTATTTGTAGATCATTTGATTCTACACAATTCATTCCTTCATTATTCTGTTATATCTCTGACGGATTGAAAACACGCAGGAGCAAATCCCGACTTGATTCGCTTATATACTGTTAATGCTCAGCTCATAAACATGATAGGTCTATCTAATAGTGAAAACCACAACAAAATCCGACAGACGCGGCGGGTGATGACTCGTATAAAGCCGATTCCTGAGTAATTTTGATGTCTATGGTCATGGGTGCTCTGTACTGACTATTTCTCGTGGGTGCTGGAGCCCCCGAGCACCCACGGAGTCGGCGCCCCTGCCCCAGGGTACCCAGCGGAATGTAAAGTCTTCCTCATTTTGTCGGACAATTTTTAAGGCTATACCTAACGAGTGGCCAGCTCTGTTGAGGTATGTAGATGGAAAATCCTCTTTGTACGGTTTGTCGGATAATGTACATAGATTTTTTTTTATTATAAAAACCCATTAATACAAGGTAGATGTGGGGATCGAACCCGCGACTTCTCAGTTGTGAGCCGACATGTCTTATCAGAATCATTCATTTACTAAAAATCCATAACAAAGGCTACTATTTTATGGTTAAAAATGTATAGAAGTCTAAAATAACATACGAATTAGCAAAGATGTAGGTTAACTGTTAAACTTCGTTAAAATTGTGCCAGACATTTTTTTGCCAAAATTGAGATGTCAACGCTATCATGTCCAGCGCCCCTCTGAAAAATTATCTTTTAATTCGACTTGATCCCAACGGGAAATGAACACATTTTAGGGAAAAAAACTCGTGTGATTTAGGGTGTATTTTATAACTTTGTTGAAAGAAATAATTTCCAATTTGGAAAGTTGACTTGCTATTTTTAGAAACTCTGCAATCTTTCAATATCATAAATCTATGGTTTGATTATCGAATGAGGTTTTTAGGCTTCTGTTAGGTTAGGTTACCAGTCCGTCTGTTTGTACCTATCTCTAGGTGGTTTGCAGAAGTTTCTGTGTGCGAGGAGAAAAAATAAATACACTTGTTTTCATATAAAATCTAACCTTTTGATAATCTAATGGTGCGAATTTTAGTATATTTAAGTACTTATATTTTAAAATAAAAAAACTATTTTATTTTCTTTTCAGGTCTATTGAAAGATATATATGAAGACTTTGTTCTAGCCTTTTACGCTTTGACTGCATGTTGCATACCGTGTTTATTGTTATGGCCAATCGAATATAAATTATTAAAAAAATAACATTATATTCTCAACTGAAAAAAATTTGCAATAGAACTAAAACGGGACATCACCGGCTTTTTGTTTCATAAGCCTTATAGGGTTTTTAAGAAAAATGTATTAATATTGTTCGGTTATTTAGCTCTTCCCGTCTCCAGTCTTAAATACTCAAAGGCAGTGACAGATCAAAATCAGCATTTCTCGATTTTTCACTCCGAAATGGACAAATAGATTTTAACATTCTGGGATCATAAATTAAGTATTTAGGCTTGGAAACTGATTTTAGTTTTATTTAGTTACCTTAAAGTATAAATGAATAAAAATACCTACAATATGGCTGTGTTAATGGGATCGGGTGATGAATGATATCAAATCAATTACGGTAAATTATAAAGAGAAAAGATTTGTATGTTTGTATGTAATTAATAAACTCAAAAACTACTGGACTGATTTAAAAAAATCTTTGACCAGTAGAATGCTATATTATCACTGAGTACCTAACATAGGCTATATTTTTATATTATATATTTTGTTTATAATTGTTATATTGTGTCGTATGAAACGCGTGTGCATTGGTCATTACATACTCAGCTTTCTTATAGCGCTCGCCTCATGGCTCGATCTGATAATACCGCCTCGTACGTATTGACCAACATAGCACACATGTATCACAATGTACTATAGGACCTGTGCATTTATAAATATTAATATAATTTAAGAAAATATGAATGCCGCGTCATGTTTGTGCCTTTAAGTCTTTATTTTTATTTTATTATTATAATAATTGCAATGACAATATTGCTTCACGAGTTTATTGGTAAGACAGTATGTAAATAGAGATTTTTATTTAATAAACACATGTTTAACGATATTTTTCTTCTTTTAATTACATTTTTTCCCCATTCCCATTGAAAAACTGAACCCCGTTCCCTTACTGTCCGAGAAACATTAATCTACATGTAGAATCAGTTTTTTTTATTATACAATATAGCATATTTAAAATTATCTTCTTAAAAAATAGGCTAAAAATATGTTTACTAAAATATTTCAAAATCATTAAGGGCACCTTAGTTACCCTCGGAATAAGTTAAATTAAATTTTATATAAGCAATAATTTGGCATTAAACCGACTTAAATTTCAGCAACTCTTTCAGAACCAACCCGTCTCTAATGAGATTTTCTCATGCCCTTCTTAATTATGTAGAAGATTAATTTTCACAAGAAAATATTACCTACGCAACCTCCTCGGAGATTTTTTAGTGAAAGCGTATTTTTACCTTTGGGTACCTCCCACGCTAGCCTTGAAAAAGTGGGCAATATATCATAGGAGAGAATACTTTGTATTTTCCTCGGGTTTGAATAAAATTGATGATGGGTTAGGTACGTGTCATTTTATATATTCTTGAAATAGTTTAAAATGTTAAGATTGATGAAGACGTGTCACTTAAAGTTCGCCACCGCATCTGGCTGTTCAGGCTTATCTATATAGATCTGAATATGATTTTTCACATAAATTTAGATTTAAAAAACATAAATCAAGTGTTTGTGCTTCAGAGGGCATGGAATACTTCTATATAAGTAGTCCATTTGGAGCGACAACTGCTGCTCCTTTTATAAAGCTTATAAAGTAAAATGATTTTCATCTCGTGCAACTTAGCAAAATCCACAAAACTTTTCGAAATGCACCTACAATAAGAGTAGGAAAAGTTTAAACTTCGAATACTTTTTATTCTTGGACATTTATTTACGCAATCAATACCTTTAGCCCGCACAATTAAATTGTCTATATATTTACAATTAAATCGCAACAACAATTCGAACAACAAATTGTAGGGCCTACAAAAAACTATAGACAGGCCAAGGTGGCTTTATACCTTACAGCACGCCTTTGCGTAACCCATTTAAGTAAACGGAAACAATTTACACGCAAAATAAAATTGCAATTCACCTGCAAATAACTTTCGTTAAAATGGGATTCCAAGATGTAGAGAGAACATATTGGAATTGCATATAAGGAATGGGCGAAAAGCGGGTAAAGTAAATTTTATTCATAGGTTTCCGCCAAGTTTTCAGAATTCAATGAAGCCTGCATCTCGCTTCTATAGAATATTCGTTATTGATAAGAAGAGCACTTCAAATAACGAGCAAAGAAAAATAAAATGCACAGAAATAATTTACTTGTTTAAAGTGTTTTACATTTTAAGTAGCATCAAAAAGTTTTCTTTTATTTGACTAGAACTTTCCATTGGTTAGTTGGAGAGATATCAAGATAATTAACTTATGTATATAAAAAATACAGAAAATAAACAAGCATATTGTGTGAATTTAAGTACCTACTCATTTATTAGGTGGTGGTGAATTAACACCAAAGGTCCCTGGATCTAAACTCAAACCAAAAATGTTAAGCTTTGTTGTTCTATGAATGGTCTATCTATCATCACGCCTTTAATCCCAAGAGGGGTAGGCAGAGACAATCGAATGCCATTTGTTTCGATCCTGAAATACCTCTTTCGCTTCTTTTATATTCAACATACCTTTCACATAATTATTATGCTCGGCGTTTATGTGTACTTATAAACTTTTAATATAGCTATAGATAAATACATTTTTAAGTTCAATAGTCACATACACATAGGTACACATAGGTCGTCCTCTGCCAGCATTTCCTTTCACTTCAGCCATATAAAACCATGTTAGTCAATCTTTCATTCTTTCAACGTGTGTTAATAATCGACATCAAACAATCAAAAAGTGACAACTGTGGTCCAATTTAGTGGTGCGATAAGCTTGCCACCTGATATTTTCTTTTAAATCCAGTTCTTTGTATGGAAAGCTCAGAGCCACGACTAAAAATGTTTCATAATTTGACTTCAAAATATTTTCTATACCAGTTTACCCAAGACACTTTTCTGTGAATTATTATAATAATCGATCAAAATATGACCGATATAAAAGCCTGTAACATACGGCGTGGACGGACACACAAACGAAAGCACATCTTAAGGCGACGCATCACAACGCAACGAACTTAGTTTTACGCGTGACTTATTTTGTAATCTATAGAAAGATGTGAGCGAGATGGACTACTATTAAAATCGATAAGGTAACCAAGGATAAGATAAGATAGACCAAGATTCACGTACCATAAACATGAAAAAGTACGATTTCTCAACAAAACCTGTCTTGCGCTAATGCACGAAACGGACGTCGGCTGTACGAGTCTTATACAAATACTATATGTACACTATGTTCTCTTAAAATAAATTAAATTATGTATGAAATAAACGAAATAAAATTGTACATTGATGAACAAGTCACAATGATTGAGTCACAAAGTCAGTTAAAAATACGCGAAAAATTCAGGCTTCGTAAAACTTATATGTAAGTAACTGATTTTGAAAATTTTATTTCCTTAGTATCATTTTTGATATTTCTATCTTTAGAAAGCAATTTTAATTTCGAACCCAAGACATATAGTTATCGCGTAATTTACATATAACTGCAGCATGTAATTAGTATGCGACAAACTTTATGAGGCGGGTTCTTAAGAGCTCCGTTATCGCCATTTGGAAGCCTTAACATCATCTTATTTAAAACATTATGATGTGTCTATGAAATCACGCGACAGTAAATATGGTTTTTAATCTAATAATAAATCTCTACCTAGATTTTTACCTTTAAGTTTTTATTCGGCAATCTTTTTAAAAATCTCTACAAAGCTTTTCTGGGTAAATGGTTAGACGATAAATGAAATTGCTAGGTTAGCATCAAAGCCTTTTGACCTATATCGTTTAAAGCATAAGTCTTAAATAGAAAACACTGTAAATGTGCGCAGCGGTTAGTCGACCGAGGTTATATTGAGAGTCCGTAGCAAGGAAAATCAAATAAAAACGACTTCAACTTTTAGAATTTTACCTTTTAGTATTTAAGTATATGGCGAGTTACATTACTATATACCGGTTTCACGTGCCCTCGAAGCATATCTAGTATTATTTACTGACAGAACCAAGTGACAGGCTGTTTTTTTTTACAAAAACGTCAGGGTGTAATGGTGAACACAAATGTGAAGTAGTTGACAAAGGTCTCCTAGGTCGCAATGATATCGCTGTTATGGCAATTCTTGAGATGTTGTGCTGGAATCTGGCAATGTTCCAACTTACACGCGTTGGAAACTATTGAAATATCTCGAAAATATGACAAGATGCTGCTTAACAGTAATGTAATTTATTGTTCTAGCTTATGTATTAAATACTTATGGAAATGTAGATATCAATATTTAAATTTTCATGAAAAACCTTAGTATCACTAATATCACTCTGGAGTAGGTATCTCTCTACGTTGACAAAATCTCAGTTAGAATGAGAAAGAGACGGTTTTCGTGACGCTATTATTTGTCCTGCTTTGTCACTACGGGAAATTAAACCTTTCTCTTTCTAACTGAGATTTTGTCTACATAGAGAGATTATTTCTACACCGTGATGCTCGCACGGCAGATAAATGATTTAAAATGATAAAAGGATTTTTTTCTTCACGGGTTGCCTTACAGCTCCTGAAACCGTGTAATCGATCCAAGGGTACCCAGCGGAAGACCAAATCACCCTCATTTAGCCGATGACATTTGTAAGGCTATACCTAACGAGTAGCGAGTTATATTGAGGCATATTTAGATGGAAAAGCCTCTAAATGTGGTTTGTCGGATTATGTAGGTACATAAGTTTTTAATGATAAAAACTAATTGGTACATGGCCGAGATCAAACCGTGGTCCACCTAGTTAATACCAGACGTCTTAACAACTAGGCACTTATATTTGTATTAACACACACTGGCACTACAATTTAATATATTTCTGTAGATTAATATATAACAATATTAAACTAACCTTTTAAAAACTAAATAACTCAGAAAACGCGGCGAGGGAGAACGTTGTCCTTCGATCAATGAAAGGATAATATGGAAGACTGTGCAATATATTACAGTAAGACCAGTCAAGCGAAGCCTCAGGAAATTGCGAGGATATTTCCAAGAATAACATTGAACATATTATAATGTTATACAATCTAGGATTTAGATTACACTATGCATGGTTATATAACTGGAAACCTACTGGCAAATATGAAGTTACTATGGAGATGGAGATGAAACTTTATAAAAATGTGTGTGTGTTTATGAGAAACTTATATACCTAATTGTTAAGCCAAGTATACATGATTCAGCGTCACCGATCCGAGCGTGTCGGTTCAATTTCGTTCGTTCAGAAAGAGCGCAAAGTGCGCGTAAAGCTGTTTTCATTCTAAAAACGTATAATCTTCTTAAAAATTTGCCCGTGTTTGTTCGTATTCTATAGACTCTAAAACTACTGGACCGATTTGAAAGGGAAGGTTATATACTGTTTAACATCACGCTACCTGCACAAGAGGGTGCCTGTATTCCGCGTACAAAGTAGCGGGCAATCAGCAAGTAAATTATTAAATATTTGGCTGAGACTTATAACAAAACATCAAATAAAATTTTGACTGCCTTATAAAAAGAATCCCTTGACCTAAATTGCCAAATCCATTCTACCCCTCACAGTAGGAACATAAAATTCTGCGTGCTATTGTCATAAATATAATATTTATGCAATTTCGTGCCAAATCGTGATAAAAATATACCCAACCCAATATTTTATAGTCAGAATTGCGACAGTTCGTCAATTTTCATTCAAAGCGAAATAAAAAGGTATAAAAAATATGATATTGTATAACTTCCTATTATCACAAAATAAATGCATTATACAAACATCTTTATCTTCACGGTCTATTATACTTTGCAGTGTGGCCAGAGATGCCAGTAACAGTGTTCACTTTTTGATAGTTGTTCATATTAAACAGAACAGGTGCGTCAAGCATGTTGGTGCCCTTAATGAACTTAGATGTGTAACGTAAGCGCCGGATTTTATGTTAATAAGAAAAGACTAGGTATTTCTTTCTTTCAGAAGTGCTGACGCCGATTTGAATGCCCCTCGTAGCACGAATAATTAAAGCAGGAGTTTCAGTAACGCTACAACCCTTGCTCTCATTATAAAAATATAAATTTGTGAATAACTTTCGTCCTTCAAGTAGTAAAGGAATTAAATACATAGATTTTTTCTCATTTCCTAAAGTGGTTATCTTTTTCTGATGAAGGCTTTTTCTTTTAGTTTAATATTTAAATAGAAATAAAAAGTTGTTAACTAATAGCATTTTTTGTCTGCCTTTAATTTTTCAGGTTTATCTGTATCAGATGAAGGAAAATACTTGTTTTTTAACGCAGGGGCCGTACTACGAATTTCGTATTTAGATAATTAAAAAAAATGTTTCATTCCACATAAAACTATTCCTAAATATCAATTGAGCATCCCGAAAAGTTTGTATTACCCAGAGCACATATTCATTGATTTTGAATTGTATATCGTTACTACGAAGATCACGATAAATATGGAATGTTTTTTATATAATTGTACATTCACTTACAATTAAAAGTCCAAAGTATTAACTATTTATAAAATAAAATAGGATTTCAATGTCCTTTTAAAAACATGATATTATAAATGTAGGTACACAATCATGTTAAACCATGATTACCAAACATCTTTGGGGTGTAGTACTTTATTAAGTATTTCTTTCACTACGCCAAAAATATATCAAAGTTTAAAAATGATACTTAATAAAAAGCTATATTGAAAAGTTGGTTATAAAATTCATGTACACAAATATGGTGGCTGTGTGCACGTCATTCAAGCCACTCCGTTGCCTCGCTGTTAATATTCACAATAAACTTGTTGAAAATTCACATCATCCGCTCGAAAACGTTTTTAACTCGAGCTATGAAAATTTTTAACATTTTATAACATCGCTTTGTGAAAATTTTAAAATTAACCAACCTGTAAGTTGTGGTTGGTAGAGTTATGTTAATTTATTAATAAACACATTAAAATATGTATTTAAAAGAATTAAGTAAACACAGTTTTTTACCCGACAGCCCTAGTAAAAAAGGAGGGTAATGTTTTTCGGGTGTATGTATTTAAAATAGTTTGACAAGTTCTGTATCCTAAACGACATCCTTATATCGGTATCGTTAGATTCGTCTAAATCGTGAAAGTGAAAGTCCGTAGCCAAATAGCAAAAAAAAAGTTTATAACATAAAAAACAAACAAAACTAATAGCCCGATCAACGGGGAAGTTGACCCCGACAATAATTCGCCCGTCGTTGATACTTTGCAGTTCGATAAAGTCGAGTATGTAGATTACGAATGTCGAAGAATCCAAAACTTTTTTTTTTCGGAAGAGGGTTATTTTCATCCCTAAAGTTTTAAATTGCCTATATCTCCCGATAGAGAAGTCCTACGGCCAAAAATCCTTCCCAACATATCATTGTCTGTTATTGAAGTACAAGTATGTAAAGAAATCCCGGACTTTTTCCTTTCAGGGGGCCCGCTATATACACAGAAAAAAAATGTATGGCGTTGGTCGATGATACTTTGCACTTCGATAAAGTCGAGTATGTAGATTACGAATGTCGAAGAATCCAAAACTTTTTTTTTTCGGAAGCTGGTTATTTTCATCCTTAAAGTTTTCAATTGCCTATATCTCCTGATGGAGAAGTCCTACGTCAAAAGTTTCTTCCCTACATATCATTGTCTGTTATTGAAGTACAAGCATGTAAAGAAATCCCGAACTTTTTCCTTTCAGGGGGCCCGATATACATAAAGAAAAAGTTTGTATGGAGTTGGACCACATACTTGTCACAGATGATTTAAATTAGATTTGATAGATCTCAACATAAGTATCATTTTTCATTATGGAGTCAAAAAAAATCATCCAGTAAAAAAAAAGTTACACGTATTTAAAAGGGAGTAATTTTTTTTTAAATTGCTAAGGTATAAAATTACAGTAACTGCGGTAGAATCTTTGACAGTACCTATGTATTCTATTACAAACGTTGAATAACATTGTCATAAAACCAAATATTTTTAAAATCCGTCTCAGGGTTCTCGAAATAGACATTTCTATTTTTCACCTTTTCATTGATAATATTTCAAATGGACTAGTTTACTATTTTTAATGTTTGAAAATATAAATTATGGCAAAATAAAACAAATTGTTCAGGAGAAATTGAGATATTTCAGAAAATTACAAAATTTTAAAAATGTGCTTTGATTAAATTAATTTAATTTTAATATGTTTTGAATATCTTTAATTTAACTTTGAACTTAATTTTGAGCACAATGAAATGTATTGTGTTTTTTTGTGTCAAATCTGATTTAAAACTAGATTTACTAGAAATGTGGTGCAAGCCGCATTAAATAACTTTCTTTCTAAACCAATCTTTGTTTCAAGAGAAAGAGAACTGGAAACGTGGCATTTTCATAATCCGTCCCAGGGTTCTTAATATTCAGTTCTTGATATTTTCGTTAATATTTCAAATGGATAAGTTTACATCTTTTTATAATTGAAAATATAAATTAGGGCAAAATAAAACAAAGCGTTGAAGAAAAATTAAGATATATCAGAAAACGACGAAGTCTTTAAAAATGTGCTTTGAGTAAATAAATGTAATTTTCAATTGTTTTCAAGATTTTTTGAAGATATCCGCAATTTCAATTGCTAACTTTGAACTTAATTTTGCGCGCCATGAAATTTATTGTGTTAATTTGTGTGACGGTTGGTGCCAAATGAATTAACTTCAACAACTTCGTGTCAATAACAACCATTGCTAAAGCTTTACTCTAATATATACAATTTACAGTAAACAGAGGTAAATTACTAAATTTCTGAAAAACTACCCAACTGAGGAGCTACCTTATGATTTTTGTCCTATACGAATCTTGTAGCAGACCGTTCTAAACTGTACAGCCAACACAAAAAAATATTTACCCAAACAGTGAAGGACGCCTGGCCATACCTCAATTACTAATGAAGAAAAAGGGTATCCTCTCAAATTCTCTAAAATATATAATTTCAGAAGCTATAACTTTAGTTGCTA
Source organism: Nemapogon koenigi (assembly GCA_963924495.1). NCBI lineage: Eukaryota > Metazoa > Arthropoda > Insecta > Lepidoptera > Tineidae > Nemapogon > Nemapogon koenigi. The sequence continues at coordinate 3,493,931 of OZ004630.1, read as the reverse complement.
TAAATATTCATTTTCTATAAATTTAGATTCCGTAATTTTAAAAATCTATAAATGTGTTTGATATAATTTTTTAAATCTATAATATTAATTCCTATAATGCATTGTTTTCTATAATTGCAGTTCCTATAATTTTCAAAATCTATAATTTTAAGTCCTATAATTTTTATAATGCCTATTTTCAATTGCACTAATTGCTACTTTTCTATAATTGCTGTTACTATAATTTTGAAAATATATAAATTCAAGTCTTATAATTTCTATAATCTGTAGTTGCAATTGCACTAAGGCTACTTTTCTATTTTATTATTATGCAGTTATTATAATTTTCTAAATATATAAATTCATTTTCTAAAAAATTATTAATCTATACTATCTATATCTATATATACTATCAGTTGCTCTAATGGATTATTAAAATAATTGTACTCACTATATTTTAAAAGTATAACTTCATTCTATTTACATTTACAAATACATAAGCATAAAAAATAATTTTCTATAATTAAATCAATTTAAATAAGTACTACTATTAAAATTTACAGTAGTTTTTGTTAATCTTAACCTGTAGCAGTAATTTTCGATTACTATTCCCCTAATTTGTAAATAGAAATAGGTTAGCTAGGAGCGCAGCGACGAGCGTGGTTCGTATAGTGCTAAAACAGAGCGCGAGCCGAGCGAGCGAAGCGAGCGTGCCGCGGTAGCGGACGGTTAAGCGGCAGAAACTAAACACTTTTATACTCGCAAATAAATAGGAAAAAAATATAGCAAACTAATCATTAGATTATTTAAGTTTGATAATTTAGATATCTTCAAAATTAAAGAAAACAATTTTAGATAAAACGAAAATTATAGCAAATTAATTATATATATATATATATATATATTTTAAGTTTTTTTAAATAATATGATTATGTACAAAAATTAATTTATGTAAATATATATTATAATTAAATAAAATTAATTATTAGATCATTGATATTTTGATAATAGTGATTTTGAAAATTACGGATATCGATTTTCGACAAAAGAAAAATTATAGCAAATAAATAATTAAAGAATGTAATTTTATATATTTTGATAATAGTGATTTTGAAAATTACTCTCCTACATTTTCTCTTTAATGTTTTGATATAATTTTAGAATTTATCAAAACATTATAGAGAAAATGTAGGAGACCCGAAAATAAGGTAGGTATCATAAAATTTAATAAGTTATTTTATAGTAAATTGTGTATAACATTGTCTTGCTGTAATATTTTACACCAGGTATTCCGAGTGTATTACTTGATACTACATATATTCACACGAGTGTTAACTGAATGGAGTAAAAATAGTCTCAATAATTCCAATGTTCAAAATCTAAGTACTTAACTGAAAATAATAATTTTTGCAAACGATGGGATTTCCACTTGTCATGTGTTGATCTAAACAATACTTAGATTATTTTAGAAAGAAAGTTATTTAGGTCGGCTTGCAATCTAGTTTTAGATCAGATAGATGTAATACAAAAAAAATACAATACATTTAATGCCGCGAAAAATTAAGTTCAAAGTTAGCAATTGAAATTGCGGATATCTTCAAAATATCTTGAAAACAATTGAAAATTAAATTTATTTACTCAAAGCACATTTTTAAAGTCTTCGTCGTTTTCTGATATATCTTAATTTTTCTTCAACACTTTGTTTTATTTTGCCCTAATTTATATTTTCAATTATAAAAAGATGTAAACTTATCCATTTGAAATATTAACGAAAATATCAAGAACTGAATATTAAGAACCCTGGGACGAATTATGAAAATGCCACGTTTCCAGTTCTCTTTCTCTTGAAACAAAGATTGGTTTAGAAAGAAAGTTATTTAGGGCGGCTTGCACCACATTTCTAGTAAATCTAGTTTTAAATCAGATTTGACACAAAAAAACACAATACTGTAACGAATAGGTACTTAAATCGCACAAATAATACCTAAACACATCAAGGTCGATAGACGTCTCTAGAAACATCCAGAGAGAATCACGTACAAACGAAAATGGACCGTATGTGCCTAGCCATAGGTACCAAAATCGGGCGCGGTCTGTGTGTAGGTATTTGGCGCCGAGTCGCATCGAGCCGCGTCTACAACTTTGTACAACAATCTCGGCGTTTCTCGAATGTTCGGTGGGCAATATAAACAGAGGATCATTGCCGCAAGGAACACAGTGCGAATAAGAGCGATCAAAGCGAAACAGTGAAGTGGAATTTAGTGCGACTAAGTGTTATTCTATAGTGTTTAATTATTTAACTGTATTTTTGTGGTGTTAAAGTAAAGTTTGTTTATTTAATCGGTATTAAAAATCTCTTCGAACCCTAGCTCGTAACAAATTGGTGTCAGGAGTGTGGGATTCAAAAATGCCGATTACACCACGTGACTCGTCGTCATCACGGCGACCCAAAACACGACAAACTACTGCTGGACATCACGAAGAGGAGGTGGACGAGACTGCTGCTGGTGCTGCTGGGACTGCTGCTGGTGGTGCTGGAGCTGCTGCTGGAGTCGATTCGGGTGCTGCGGGTTCTGCGGGTGCTCCCCAGGCAACCGACATGGGAATGCTGATTTGGCTGATGGAAGAGCAGACCCGACGTCAGGAGCAGCAGGCCCGACGACAGGAGGAGGAGGTCAGGCGTCAGGAGGAGCAGACTCGGCAGCTATTGGAGGAGCAGGCCAGGCGTCAGGAGGAGCAGACTCGGCACCTATTGGAGGAGCAGGCAAGGCGTCAGGAGGAGCAGGCAAGGCGTCAGGAGGAGCAGGCCAGGCGTCAGGAGGAGCAGACTCGGCAGCTATTGGAGGAGCAGGCCCGACGTCAAGAGGAGCAGTCTGCTAACCTTAAGGAGCTGCTTTCAGAGTCACTGGGAAAGGTGACTATGGAGGTGAAGCAGCTACAGAGGGTTACAGACATGCACGAGGAGAGAATCGAAGACCTCGACATTCGTTATGAAGACCTCCAACAGCATTGCAAGGAAATACAGACTAGGATGAGCAGAGAACTGGATGCAAGACTTGACGACCGCTACGGAGAGTTGGAGGCACGACTTGACAGCCAATGCGAGAGGCTTCAGAATGAAGTGAGAAAACTGAAGCTGTCCGCTCCTGTTTCTGGAGGCGTCGTCGTCTCCGGCCCTCGAGTCAAGGTGCCGCCGTACGACGGGACTACGTCCTGGACAGCGTACAAATTGCAGTTCCAAACGGTCGCCTTTGCCAACGGCTGGACAGACGAGCAATCTCTGACCGCCTTGACAGTGGCTTTAAGGGGCCGTGCACTATCGGTTCTGGAGGCCTCTCCAGACAGCTGCACCACGTACGGGAACCTGATCGAGGCAATGGACTCCAGGTACGGCGACAAACACCTGGAGCACGTCTACCGAGCGCAGCTGAGGGACAGGACGCAACATGCTGATGAGAATCTGCAACAATGGGCTCTGGAGATCGAGAAGATCGTGAGGAAGGCGTACCCATCTGCCGGACAAGAGTTCATTGCTGCGAACCTCGTTCAAGCATTCATCGACGGCATCCGCAGCATGGAGGTCAGAGCTGCAGTTCGACTGGGCCACCACAGCATCTTGAAGGATGCGCTAGCCCATGCTCTAGAGGTGGAAGCCGTGAGACAGGAGCCTCGTTCTCAGCGATTGCGACAAGTGGCGGAGGAGGCCACTTCAACAACGACACCTGTAGCAGAGAGGCGTAGTTACTTACCCCGCTGCTTCCACTGCCACAAGCTGGGGCACCTTAAAGCTAGCTGCCCAGCGCTTAAACGACAAGGCACGGATCAACGAGTGCCGAAACGGGACGTCGGAGCTGATGTCCGTGCCGTAACTACCGAGCTTCGGAGAACAGCTACAAAAGTTACCATCCGACAAGTTTTCGACGGGAACAGTCTGGTGATCGCCGGCGAGGTCAACGGGACGCCATGTGAGATGACGATCGACACAGGAGCAACGCGAACGGTTGTGAGACCTCAGTTGTTGGGACGATCTACGAGCAGAACCAGACGTTCATCTTCCTGTCTGAAACTCTTCACGGCAACCGGTCAGCCTATACCCGCATACGACGAGCTGCCGGTGACACTCAAGGTGGGTGACGGGGAGTACCCACACACCGTCATCGTGGCCGACATTATAGACGACTGCATTCTCGGACTCGACTTTATGAAGCGGTTCCAGTTTGGCATCGACTTGCGCAACGGTGTACTGCAGTGCGGCCAGGAACAGGTATTTTTGAAAGGTGGTTATGCTGGCTATGTGCGCTGTGCCAAGGGCGTCAAACTGAACCCATATTCGGAGACGCTTGTCGATGTGGAGTTACCAACTAATGGGGACCCCTCCATTACGAGGTGCTCTATCATCGACCACCTGGAACGTTCTAAACATAAAGGCTGGTTACTCACTCCAACTTTAGTAAACAGCCAGAGTGGACGAGCTGTAGTAAGGGTGACCAACTTCAATGGCGCTCCTGTCACTCTCAATAAGGATCAAGTCGTGGCGAAGTGCGACGAGGCGAATTGGATGCGGAGCTGCACCCAGGGGAAGCTGTCGGCGATGAAAAATAACAGTGCAAACCCCTTGGAACTCGTCGACATTTCGAAGAAGGACTTGTCAATCTCCGAGTACAAACGAGCGAAGGAGATGCTCACTCGTTACATTGACATCTTTAGTGACAGAGATGGGCATCTCGGCAGGACGTCATTGGTGAAACACACCATCAACACAGGCAACGAGTTACCTATACGTCAACGTGCTCGACGAATCCCAGTAGGAAGAGAAGCCGAAGTACAGTGCATGCTGGAAGACATGAAGAAGGCTAATGTCATCGAACCTTCTTTGAGCCCATGGTGTTCTCCGGTTGTGCTAGTTAAGAAGAAGGATGGCAGCACTCGCTTCTGTGTGGATTATCGTCGACTGAACGACGTAACCAGAAAGGACAGCTACCCTCTACCCCGGATTGACGACACCTTGGACAAGTTGAGTGGGAACCAGTGGTTCTCAACACTGGATTTGAAGAGTGGATACTGGCAAGTGGAGATCGATCCCAAGGACAAGGAAAAGACTGCTTTCTCGACCGGAAATGGACTGTGGCAGTTCAACGTCATGCCTTTCGGGTTATGCAATGCTCCCGCTACGTTCGAAAGGCTGATGGAAGTTGTGCTTGCGGATCTCGTGGGAAAAGCTTGCCTAGTCTACCTGGATGACGTCATCATTATGGGACGCGACTTCAACGAGCACCTGAGGAATTTAGAAAGAGTGTTTGCCAAGTTGAAGCTCGCGAACCTGAAATTGCATGCCAAGAAGTGTAGTTTCTTCAAGAAACGTGTGAATTACCTCGGGCATGTAATTACTAAGGATGGCGTAGAAACCGACCCTGACAAGACAATAGCTGTACGAGAATGGCCCACCCCGAAAAACAAAACAGATGTTCGGGCGTTTCTTGGTCTGTGCTCATACTACCGCCGCTTCGTATACGACTTCGCGGGAGTAGCCAAGCCCCTACATCGGCTGACGGAGGACAAGCGTTCGTTTCAGTGGACTGAGGACTGTGAGAAGTCGTTCCAGGAACTGAAACAACGGCTGTGTGAAACACCTGTATTGGGCTACCCGGACCAAGTCGGCGAGTTTGTGGTGGACACAGACGCAAGCAACATCGCCATTGGAGGTGTGCTGTCACAACGGAAGGGGGACAAGGAAGTTGTGATAGCGTATTTCAGCAAGGCTCTGTCGAAACCAGAAAGGAACTACTGTGTAACCAGACGCGAACTTCTGGCCGTAGTGAAGACAGTACGACACTTCAACAAGTATCTCATCGGAAGGAAGTTCAAGCTACGGACAGACCATGCGGCGTTGAAATGGTTACTTCAATTCAAGGATCCTGAAGGACAAGTCGCTCGGTGGATCGAGCAGTTACAAGAATTCGATTTCACGATCGAACATCGACGAGGACGGATGCATGGCAACGCTGACGCACTGTCACGCAGGCCGTGCCCTGAAGATTGTAAACACTGCTCGAGGCGTGAAATCGGTGATTCTGTCATCAAAGTGATTACGACTAACAACCTTAGTGACGAATGGGCGAACGAGAGGACGAGAGACGAGCAACTCAAGGATAACAACTTGGCGCCGATAATGGAATGGAAGACGCAGAATGTTCCAAGGCCCGGCTGGAATGTTGTATCAGCCATGAGTTCCACCACGAAAAGTTACTGGGCTCAGTGGGAAAGTCTAGTGCTGGACAACGGGTTGCTGTACCGCAAGTGGGAGTCGCCCAGTGGACAGGAGACATTGATGCAGCTGGTCGTGCCTAGGTCAAAGGTGCGCGCAGTGCTTGAGTCCGTGCACGATGGATCCTCGGGAGGACATCTGGGCATGAATCGAACCCTGGCGAAAATCAGGAAACGATTTTATTGGGTTCATTGCCGGCAAGATGTCGAGGATTGGTGTCGCAAGTGCACAGTATGTGCGGCCGTGAAGGGACCTACGACACGTACGAGGGGACGTATGCAGCTGTACAATGTTGGCGCTCCATGGGAACGAATTGCGGTGGACGTTGCTGGACCGTTCCCGGTCACTGAAGACGGGAACAAGTACTTCATGGTCGTGATGGACTACTTCACGAAGTGGCCGGAGGTCTTCGCAATTCCCAACCAGGAAGCGACAACAGTGGCGACTAAGTTGGTCAACGAAGTATTCTGCAGGTTCGGGCTACCAATGGAGATACATTCTGATCAAGGGCGTAACTTTGAGTCGCAGTTGTTCCAGGAAGTATGCCGTCTCCTGGGAATAAATAAAACGAGGACTACGGCGTATCACCCACAGTCCGACGGAATGGTTGAAAGGTTCAACCGCACTTTGGAGACTCATTTAGCGAAACTGGTTGAGGATCACCAGAGGGACTGGGACCGATATATTCCCTTGTTCTTGCTCTCATATCGATCCGCAGAGCATGAAAGCATAAAGGTGACTCCTGCTTATGCCAACTTTGGGAGAGAACTCCGACTACCAGTTGATCTCCTGACCGGCGGACCTCCGGATGCGCCGCAACCTGTAAGTGACTACGTATCGAACCTGAAAAACAAGATGTGCGACATACATGACCAGATTCGTCAGAGCAGTCTTGTGGCCAGTACAAAGATGAAGACCAGGTACGATAGAAACTTCAATAGTAACGGTTTTGACGAGGGATCGTTGGTGTGGCTGCACAACCCGAAACGCCGAAAAGGCAAATCTCCCAAGCTGCAGAACCGCTGGGAAGGCCCGTATAAGGTCATCACGAGGATCAATGACGTGACCTATCGGATCCAACGATGCCCGCGTGGACAGTTAAAGGTTGTCCATATTGATCGACTGGCTCCTTACAAAGGCTCGAATATTGCTCGGGACGAGCAAGTCTAAGCGGGGGGCAGTGTAACGAATAGGTACTTAAATCGCACAAATAATACCTAAACACATCAAGGTCGATAGACGTCTCTAGAAACATCCAGAACAGACAAACGAAAATGGACCGTATGTGCCATAGGTACCAAAATCGGGCGCGGTCTGTGTGTAGGTATTTGGCGCCGAGTCGCATCGAGCCGCGTCTACAACTTTGTACAACAATCTCGGCGTTTCTCGAATGTTCGGTGGGCAATATAAACAGAGGATCATTGCCGCAAGGAACACAGTGCGAATAAGAGCGATCAAAGCGAAACAGTGAAGTGGAATTTAGTGCGACTAAGTGTTATTCTATAGTGTTTAATTATTTAACTGTATTTTTGTGGTGTTAAAGTAAAGTTTGTTTATTTAATCGGTATTAAAAATCTCTTCGAACCCTAGCTCGTAACAATACATTTCATTGTGCTCAAAATTAAGTTCAAAGTTAAATTAAATATATTCAAAACATATTAAAATTAAATTAATTTAATCAAAGCACATTTTTAAAATTTTGTAATTTTCTGAAATATCTCAATTTCTCCTGAACAATTTGTTTTATTTTGCCATAATTTATATTTTCAAACATTAAAAATAGTAAACTAGTCCATTTGAAATATTATCAATGAAAAGGTGAAAAATAGAAATGTCTATTTCGAGAACCCTGAGACGGATTTTAAAAATATTTGGTTTTATGACAATGTTATTCAACGTTTGTAATAGAATACATAGGTACTGTCAAAGATTCTACCGCAGTTACTGTAATTTTATACCTTAGCAATTTAAAAAAAAATTACTCCCTTTTAAGTACGTGTAACTTTTTTTTTACTGGATGATTTTTTTTGACTCCATAATGAAAAATGATACTTATGTTGAGATCTATCAAATCTAATTTAAATCATCTGTGACAAGTATGTGGTCCAACTCCATACAAACTTTTTCTTTATGTATATCGGTCCCCCTGAAAGGAAAAAGTTCGGGATTTCTTTACATGCTTGTACTTCAATAACAGACAATGATATGTAGGGAAGAAACTTTGGACGTAGGACTTCTCCATCAGGAGATATAGGCAATTGAAAACTTTAAGGATGAAAATAACCAGCTTCCGAAAAAAAAAAGTTTTGGATTCTTCGACATTCGTAATCTACATACTCGACTTTATCGAAGTGCAAAGTATCATCGACCAACGCCATACATTTTTTTTCTGTGTATATAGCGGGCCCCCTGAAAGGAAAAAGTCCGGGATTTCTTTACATACTTGTACTTCAATAACAGACAATGATATGTTGGGAAGGATTTTTGGCCGTAGGACTTCTCTATCGGGAGATATAGGCGATTTAAAACTTTAGGGATGAAAATAACCCTCTTCCGAAAAAAAAAAGTTTTGGATTCTTCGACATTCGTAATCTACATACTCGACTTTATCGAACTGCAAAGTATCAACGACGGGCGAATTATTGTCGGGGTCTTCATACAAGAGATCTCCCCGTTAGTTAGACTATAATAGCATAATTTGTTTGGTTGATTTTCCCCGCCTGCTATAACTTTTATCATTCTAGATATATTTATTCTAGAGATTGTTTTTTACTTTTCAGTTATTTTGCAGTTGGGTTTTTATTTTATTCAATAATTAATCTATACTAATATTATGAAGGGATAAAGTTTGTAAGTTTTGATATAGATAATATATATTGGATATTTGGGTAATCTCTGAAACTACAAATCCGATTCTGTATATTATTTCACTAATAGGAAGCTACATTATCCCTGAGTGTTATAGGCTATATTTTATTTTGTTCAAAAATATAAAAAAGAGACATACATAAAGAGAGAAATACGTCTGGGTAGCCAACGATGAAAACTTGTCTTATGCTGGGGTACCCCCTGGGGCTGCTAACAGGATTCCCGGAGCCGTGGCGTGAAGATCTAAGTAGAAATCCTTCTTAAAAATCGCTTAAGAAAAAATTGCTCAGAAACAACGATTCCAGAGATATAGGAACGTTTGGATTTCTGCCAAAGTCAAACAATAAGTAATAGGATCCGTTTAATAGACATTTTTTATCTGAACACGACATATATCTAGACGTTAGCTTCAGGACCAATGATATAACCAACTTTTATGAAAAAACCAATAGATATATCAATGCCTTATTAATGCGTGCCCTGCGTAGATAACTATTTTGTTGGCGGTTATCAAATGGTGCAAGAAAATAAAGCTATGCTTACCTACCTAGACATAATCCGACAAACCACACTTAGAGGCTTTTCCATCTAAATATACCTCAACAGAATTGGCCACTCGTTAGGTATGGCCTCATCGGCTAAACGAGGGAGACTTGGTCTTACCCTGGAACTCGTAACACGGTTTCGGGAGCTGTAAGGCAACCCGTGTAAAGAAAAAAAAGTACTAACTAAATTTTAAAATAAAACATTTAGCATTTATTAAAAATTTCGCATTTATAATAACAACCCGCCCAATACTTTCTAGTTTTTAACATTTGCTTGTAAAATTATAGGTACACAAAAAAATTAAATTATGGAATACTAGCGACCCCGCCCCGGCTTAGCACGCTTATAATTTTATAACAAATAGAATACTTACATAAATATACGTATAACTACGTCTTATCTATAAGAGATAGATATATGCTACCGCGGATTTTTTATAGATCATTTTATTCTACACAATTCGTTTTCACAATCAATTTGTTATATTTCTGACGGATTAAACAGCATACGCCATGAAAACTCTCTGGGACTAACTTCTCTTTCTACTTGCTTCAATACTGTTAATTCCACGTTTAATACTTGTAACCATTCCCGGTGAATCAATCCCTCAAGTAGTTTTTGCGTGAAAAGGTCACAAACAGAAAGAATAGGTAGGTTACATACCTACTAGAATTTCCCCACCCTTATCAGAAACAACTTTTATCCATTGCTTCAGCATTTCCGCTATAACGTGCCTATATACCTACCTACTCACTGATGAAAATAAAATATTCTCATGGGTTACTCTTCCTCCACATTAAGGATATGGAATTTTTGAGGATATCTACAACGAATGATCTCTTGACTTGACTTAACTTAACTTAACCACTGGGCCACCGACACACCTAAGTTCTTTGTTCTCAATAATCGAAGTATTACATTTGACTGACATGTAACGCCATCTGTACTGTAGATTCTGAAACTGTGTATTATTATTTTCTTTCCCGCCCTCTGTTGGTGTCTGAAAATTGTGAAAGCCTTACAGTTGCTTTGCGGATCCAATAGGTACGAAACTTTGTAAACATTCCAACGTTTCTTCACAGATGGCGCTGCTACAAATTTATAGGAAAAGAAGATTTGTTCGCTTTATGACAGATTCGCTTTACGTTTAGACCCCGCTTCGTCCGTTTTAATTATTGAATTATTGCAGAAAAATAACTACAACATTTTATAACATCTGTAGAGCTCACAAAATTCACAACAGATAGATGTTATGCATAAAGATTAGTATACTATTGTGTTGGTTTCAATACTAATAAAAAATACTATAAGTCAAAGCAAATTCATATTCTTTCTTTACGCTTCTACATCCGTGTTTCAGATCATACTACCATAATAATATGTAGAGATAAGACGTATAAAATATTGATCAACCAATGAACCGCCCCGGTAGAAAAGTTTTATGAAAATTTCAAAGAGTTTGTAAGTTTGGATGTAATGGGTAGTTTTATCATGAGCGCACACAGACACAAAGCCATAGGGGTATTGTCAGTGAAAGAAAAGAAATACACAACAATATTTTTTAATATCTAAATGAAAAACATTCCTAATTCATATACCGGTCACATGACCGCAAACGGGAAGTGACGTCAAATTCATGTTAATTTCTAATAAATAACCACACACTACTAACTATATTATAATCGCGTCTGTTAATCTGTCACTGATTAAGTTATTCTCTTGTTATTTTATCTAGTCTGTGACCATCACGTCATGTTGGTTAGCATGAATATGACGTCATCATCGCATATAAAACGTTTTTGCAGGAATTTTAAAAATAATTGTTTTATAAATGAACAATTTTTTTTTCTAATTACTATAATTTAAAAGTATTTCCAAAAATGTGTACACCCATATTGAAATTTGAACTTAGTTAATGATTTTATTAACTATCCAAGGAATCAATTTTGCCGAGTGTAGGTACGTTTAGTGAATAGCAACCGTTCTATAGAGACAATTTCTCCAATATCCTGTGCTCTTATTGCAAAGTTTTTTCGCTTCCCTCAATCACTCAGTTTGTTTTGTTTGATGTGACTTTTATTATTAGTTACCTGATGGTTTACTTTAAATTGGGAAGAACTACAGTTATGGGTTTTGATTTTGGCTGGTGTCAGATAAATCTTTTAGAAACATTAAATTTATTTTACCATTATACTTCAATGTAGCTTATTGAAAATTAATAATAATAGTAAAATAAAATACCGCTGACAGACCCCGAACCTGCATGTACCACTAAGTTGTCGAGCTCCAGCGACGAGTTTTTTTCCCCATTAACATCACCAAAGACGCAAAACAACCGACGTCGGAGAAAAAAGCCCCAGCCCCCGGCACGCCTGGGACCCACGAGACACGATGCCTCGCGAGGGGTCCCTGCTACCGGTGGTGCAGTGCGCCGCATGAAATAGACAAATAAAATCAATGTGAACGTCATGCGAGCGTACTATGAGGCTACAGAGGGGGGAACTAACCTCACCGCGTACCGTGCACGGATGCTTCCTCTGTTTCAGACCCTGGAACCAACTGTCAACGTCTCCGTTCAACGACTGTCGGATCAAGTGCGGGCAATCCAACGCTGTCACATGCTGGATGAGCCTGTGCTGGAGAGGCTGCGCTCAGAATTACAAAGTAACTGCATCATCCCTGTACCGTCGCAGCCTGCGGTAAGCAGACTAACATCACGTCCCGCTACACCGCAGACTGGTGATTTAGACACGGATAATGCGGTTATAACAGTAAGTAGCCAGTATAATGAGCACTTGAGGAGCGTTTTGGAGGATGTGATATCAGAGTATCGAACGACACCGCCACTACTTAGACCGCGTTTGCCACGTTTGCCTATGCACAAAAAAAAACATAGGCTTGGTGGGTGCCCTGGATTCACTATTATCAAACTATTTTGATAATAGTGAAAACCTCGCCGACACGCATTAGATCCTGTACTGCGCTGCGGTTACGGCTTGTCGTGTAGCAGGAGTCAAGTTTTTCAGTGAAGACCATGCTACACGACCGAAACCTACCGTACCCGCGTGGCAGAGCAGGATCCAAAGGCGAATTGACGAGGCTAGGGTACTCATAGGCAGGCTAACCTGCTTCAGGAACGGCAACACTCGTCCGCGAGTGATGCGTTCTGTGCAGCGAGCCTTCTCGGGGATTGACATAAGACCCCGGGAATACATATCTCGAGTCACAGAACGCGACTTCCTGAAGCAGAAAATTTGTGCATGGGCAAACCGCATTCGCAGGTACAAGTTGCGAGTGGATCGATACGTCCAAAATCACATATTCCAAAACGATCAAAGGCAGGTTTATAGAGACTGGGAACAATCTAAACAGGGTGTGACTGAAGGGAGTGTACCCGATGTTGAAACCACGAATACTTTCTGGCAAAACATCTGGTCGGCTCCCGTCAGTCACACCGAGGACTCTTGGATAGGGGATGTTGAGCGGGCCTGTGAGTCAGTGCCAGAGATGGGGTCTGTCATTATTGACCCCATCGATGTAGTTTGTGCGGTCCGTCCTATGGCAAATTGGAAGTCTCCAGGGCCCGACGGACTACACAACTATTGGCTAAAATGGATACGCAGCTCACACGCTCGCTTAGCATCCCAATTCCAAGAAGCCATTGAGTTTGGATCGATCCCAGAATTTATGACTACAGGCATTACCCGCCTGCTTTATAAGTCCGGTAGTACCACGGATACTAAGAACTATAGACCCATAACATGCTTACCTACCATCTACAAGCTCCTTACATCCATTTTGAGAATCAAAATTGGTTACCATATAGATACCAATTCAATCATGTCTGCTTCTCAGAATGGATGTAGGGCTGGGTCCCGTGGTACTAAAGAACTTCTCCTCATTGACATGACCATTAGCCAACAAGTTCGACGTAACCGAAATCTATCGGCATGCTGGATAGATTACAAAAAAGCTTATGACTCTGTACCACATACCTGGCTCATGAGGGTGCTGGAGTTGTATAAAATCGATACAACTCTACGCACCTTCCTGAGCTCATGTATGGGGCACTGGAAAACAGTCCTTATCTATCCAGGATGCCGAAGATCTTTCGGTGACGACGAACTAATCAGGATTAAACGGGGTATATTCCAAGGCGATAGTTTGAGTCCCTTGTGGTTCTGCTTGGCCCTAAATCCACTCAGCACACTGCTAGGGGTTTCAGGGCTAGGCTACCGTTTGCGGAGAGAGAGTCAAGTTATATCGCACTTACTTTACATGGATGATTTGAAGTTATTTGCCCAAAACAAATCACAACTGATAGATTTACTAAGGATAACAGAAAACTTTAGTAAATCTATCAGTATGGAGTTTGGTTTGGACAAATGTGCGATCATACATGTAAAGCGAGGAGTGATATCGGAATCTGAGAGTACACAACTCACAGATTCTGTAAAACTTGATTCACTCTCTGAAAACGAAACCTACAAGTATTTGGGTATGTCACAGGCAATAGCAATCAATGAGACAGACATGAAACAATCTTTGAAGGAACGCTTCTATGACCGCCTGAAAAAAGTACTGAAGAGTCTTTTATCAGGCGGAAATAAAGTGCGTGCCTTTAATGGTTGGGTCATGCCTGTCTTATTGTATTCCTTTGGCATACTCAAGTGGACTCAAACTGAACTGGACGCCCTGGACAGACGAGTTCGGACACTATTGACCGCATATCGTATGCATCACCCACGCTCATCTGTAATGAGACTGTACATCCCACGAAAATGTGGAGGTCGTGGCTTTCTTAACGCTAAGACTCTCCACAATCGTGAGGTATACAGTCTCAGAGAATATTTTCTCAACAGTGAGGGGGTGATGCATGGAGATGTGGTCAAGGTAGACAAGGGCTTTACCCCGTTATCCTTGGCTAAAGAGAACTGGCACAAACCTATAATACTGAGTACCAATGACCGCAAGGAGGTATGGCAGAGCAAGGAGTTACACGGAAGGTTCTACAAGGCTTCATGGTTCTGATGTACACCTTTTGACTTCCGTGTCCTGGCTACGCTTCGGTGATCTCTTTGGAGAAACCGAGGGTTTTACTTGTGCAATTATGGATGAAGTTGTCAAGACGAATAACTACCGGAAATACATCATGAAGGACGGCACGACTGATATCTGTCGAGCATGCCACCGTCCCGGAGAATCTATAAGGCATGTTATTTCCGGTTGTTCTCGTCTTGCCAATGGCGAGTACTTGCACAGGCACAACCAAGTAGCCAGGATTATACACCAACAACTTGCTTTACGATACAAACTTGTAGTCACGGAAGTACCGTATTACATGTATGTGCCTGAACCAGTTCTTGAAAATGGTCATGCCACGCTCTACTGGGATCGATCTATCATCACAGACAGAACTATTGTTGCCAATAAGCCTGATATTGTGTTGGTAGATCGATCAGCGCGCCTTGCAATGATAATCGATGTCACTATCCCACATGACGACAATCTTGTGAAAGCTGAGCAAGATAAACAATCAAAATATCTTGGCTCACGAGATTGTCGACATGTGGGATGTGAAGTCGGCGATCATTGTACCGATAGTCGTGACGGTCAATGGTCTTTTTGCTAAGAGTTTTGACCGTCACCTTAGGAGCCTTTCAAGGCTTAAACAAAACCAATTGAAAAAATAACGACTATTTCACTTAGATATATTGAATAAGTAACTATATGCTAAATTACATTGACACAGGTGGAGTATTTACAGAGAAATTGGGAATAGTAATATCTCCATACAAATTCCCAGTATAGGACCCTTAACAGGCGTAAATATATCAGTTTTTTTAGAAGACTGGTAATTTTAACTAATATTAGGTATAAATGCAAAAGGCATGTTTGTTTGTTTGTCCTTCTTCATGTCAAAACGGAGCAACGAATCGACACTGGAGAAGAGTGAGATAGGATATTTTATCCCTGGAAAATAGGTGTTTCATTTCCCGGGAAAATTTAATATTTCATAAACTTTGTACTTAAAACCACATCCGCGCTTTCCGTGTGTCCTCCGCAGCACAAGTGAGTGTTGTACTCGGCTCTCCCTTGTTTCAAGCACCTACAAATTAGTATATGAAAAATTCAATTTTCCCGGGGAAATAAAACACCTATTTTTCAGGGATAAAATATCATATTCTCCAGCGTCGATTCGTTGCTTCGTTTTGACATAAAAGAAGGACTAACATGCATACCTTCGCATTTATATTAGTTAAAATTACCTGTCTCTGGTCACACCGCAAGGTTGTATAAAAGCCAAGGTAGGTATATAATAAATGAGACGGTTTAGAAAACTGGTATGGCAATTAAAATATGCGACTGGAGTTTATTTATTTTTAAAGAATTGACCCCTAACGGTCAGGGTGATAATCAGAGCGGCGCGCTGTCTCGGCCAAGGCTAAACTCTCTACTATTTTTGAAATTAATCCACATATAAATATATACTTATAAAACATAAAAGAGTTCAAATCATATGATTCCGTAGCCCAATGATTATCCGTCTTTGTCTTGTGTGAACCGCATTATTTAAATTGTATACCTACATTGCAAAAATCAATAATTTATTTAAAACATAGACCAAGTATGAGAAATTGTTTTTATTTCTTCTTATTTTGTACCCAAATTAATAACATTGATAATAACTAAATAAAAGTGTGACAAGAATACTGGCTGCATTTCCCCTCTAAATCGCAATGCTGATTCGTTGAGCGAGGAAGGAGCCCTTTTGTCACCAGAGGAGATGATCAGTCGTGGGGATAAATTTAATGATATATATTTTTCGGGTGAATCAGGATTCCGTTGACGAGATTTCGGAAAAATACCCTATAATTATATAGGTTACCCCTTCCCAAAAACAGTTATGGTTCCGTTTATGCCATCTTTAATGTCTTGCGATGTGCCACCTATGAATATATGTTATATACTTACGATCATAACGATAGGTCCATTAGGTCTTATCCATAGTATGTTCAACTTAACAAAAAGTTTTTTAAATAACCTTATAATCTCTATATATTATTTCTCAAAGGTGTTTTTTGTTGGTATCAAATATCTCCCTTCATACTGTATCATGTGTTTGATACGCCATTTTGACGATTATTTTGACGAAAAATAAACTAACCAATCAAACTGATCATCTCTTCTGGTGACAAGAGGGCTGGCTCCTTCCTCGCACAACGAATCAGCATCGCGATTCAGCGGTGAAATGCAGCCAGTATTCTTGCCACTATTCCACGCGGACCTGGTTTATTTAGTTATTTTTAATCTTTAGATTTGATTTAAGGTAGAAAAAAAAACCAATGAAAATTAAGTAAATGTTTCTTTTAAAATTAGACTAATTTATTTATCAGTTGAACTATGACAACAATATTGACAAACGGGATGGTGCGAAGTATTCGTACGGGTCATCTAGTTTATTTATATAGGCACCTTATCATCTCTAAAACACTATTAAAAATCACAGTACACAAATCTTTTTGATTAATTCAATCAATCTAATGTTTTCACAAATCCATGATACGTTTCCAAAGACACCACAAGCGAAATGAAAATTAACGAAGTTTTTTTACAGATGACGACAAAAAATCTATTCCCCATTCCTTAATTAAACCAGATCACATATAGAAGGCTTTGCATGGAAAGTCATTTCAACACATTAACGAAGAGGAAATTGAAATCGACGCTTTCATAAAGGTGTATGTGTAGGTTTCATTAAATTATTATATGTGAAATCCGATTAGGATTGATTGAATTTTTTTTAATCCGTTATTTCGCACCGCCTGATTATTAAATAAACGTGGTATGCATCGCACTATTCACGGCTCTATAATTTATTTTCAGACAAAAACGGACTTGAAAAGTTATGAACCGATTTGAAAAATTATTATACCATTATGAAGGGACGGGAGAATGATTAATATTTTTTTGCAATAGGGCTGTTGTAAATTTTTGGAAATACTTTTAAATTGTAGCTGTAAGATTAATTATACATAATAAATTATTTTTTAAATTTTATATTTGTTTTTTCATTAAAATAATGGTGGTTATTTATTTGACGTTTAGATGGTAGTAACGTCACTTCCCGTTTGCGGTCACGTAGTAGGTATGAATTTAAGATTTATCTGAGGATTTATCATTTAGATATTAAAACAAATAAATAAACATTATTTTCAGTGAAAAAATATTATTGTGTTTTTATTTTCTTTCATTGTCAACATTCCTATTCAAAACAGAACTATCCACGGACTAAAAGTTTTTATTTATTTTATTTTATATGTTAGTATAGCGATTTAATTTAATAGATAAGTATATATAAAAAAACCTTATGCACGCACGTATTTAATATATTATTATAATATAATATTTCAACAGAAGAAAAATATGAAGAGACAGACAGACCAACAAAAGGTGTCTAAGGTATAATTAGGTCAAGAAACAATAGGAATCTCCACAAGTTCCATTTCGTTGCGCACTCCTTGAGTAATACGTCGTCGCGTGTCTAAACAAAGAACAAAATTAATGGGATGTCATACAAACGAAAAATATTTTTGCCACCTTTACTTATTCTTAGAAAAAATATTCCTGCAAATTAAAAATTATGTAGATATAAAAGATATTGGCAAGTTTTAAAATCCCATCTAATATTATAAATGCGAAAGTACTCAGAGAAAGTTGGAGGCTTGCAGGTCCGGGGAGTGATTTTTTTTTATCATTGAAATCCTTCACAGTTTAAAAATTTCTATGGGCGAAGCCGGGGTGAATAGCTAATGATTTATAAATTAAAGTGCAGTGTGTCAGTTTGATATAATAAACAGAAACATATAAACCGTGTTACGGTCACAGGGCAGGTACCCAGCGGAACGCCAAGTCTCCTTTTAGCGATGGTATTTGTTAGTTATCGAGTGGCCAGTTCTGTTGAGGTATATTTAGATGGAAAAGCCTCTAAGTGTGGTTTGTCGAATTATGTAGGTACATAAGTTATTAATTATAAAAAAAATTATAAGAAACCTATCTAAATTCGACTAGAGCGTTGGTTAGCGCATTGTAGAGCGTTCTGTGGGTAAAGCGTTGTACTTAGGCTCTTAGTGTCGCCAATGACCGAACGTTGTCCCGGAAACACCTACAAAATTGACATATTTCGATATTATAAAGGAAAATGTTAATTGATTTAGATATACTTGTTCGCGCACGATAGCTTCACATCACTAGCGGTGCGCGCGAACATCACTAAACTGAAAACTGTGAGCTCGGCGGGCCAGCCACGCCGCCATTGCAACTAAGAAGCGGACACGCGACACCAGCTTACTGAATAAGTTAATTTGTACATTTATAATAATATAAACCAGCATAATACAGTCCACGTCTATAATTTACACCAGCTCAAGTAGCGACCCCAACATACTTTGTTGTGTTTAAAGTACAACGTGTTATTTATTTTTAGACATGTAAAGATTTCCAAACGTCATAGCCGCAGTAGAAAATTAAAGCCATGAAACATTATTCCATTATTATTATTTTAAATATTGAAGTTTTGGTCTTACAAAAAAATCTTTTTTACGAATTGTTTTAATAGAATTTATAATTTTCAATCATTTTACTCCATCAGTAAACGAGGAGTAAGTAGTCTGTCAAAAATGCTCATTTGAATCCTCAAGTATCCACTAATCACTTTAAATAAGAAACAAGATTAGAGTTCAAGCTTCATTTGAGCAAAAATGGTAATTACTGCATTTTTAAGAGGATCAACTACCGCACCCCTGTCCATACAAACGGAGAAAACGTTTTACCTAATTTCAACGAATTTTTGGTATATTATTGACGTTATGAAAAACAATGGATGAATGTAGTGTATTTAGCCGACTGCTCCAGAAGCAGAAGGAGAGTAATGTTTTTTAAAATACATAATAGCTCAAAAATAGTGTTATGACAGTTTTGCCAGTTGTGTAGGTAATATTGGAAACTGGCTAAAAATTCCCCAGTCGAACAAATAATAAAAGTGCATTTTAAATTAAAAACCTTTATGGTACAATACTGTATTTAGAGTATAATTTTTACAGTAGAGAAATAAATTATTGAAATCGGTTCAGTAAGTTTAAGAAATTACCCCAAACACACATTCAAACACACAAACTAAGTTCCTACCTTTATTAGTACAGATTCAATATATGTCTTTGGTCATGGATGTTACACGTGTTTGTGTTATCTTTGCTTTTGGAACTAAGTTTAGGACGATAATAAGTGACTAGGTGAAAAAATCAAGGAATAAAAAAAGTTATGCACTGAAAAGTGTGCTTTTCGAAAGCAAATGCACAAGTATAAAAAAAATAACCCAAATCGCTTCAAGTGTGCCTATATTATATTTGAAGAGTTCTCGATTTCTCCAGGATCCCACCATCAGATCCTGACCTAATAACAATGGGACCACCTGGAAAGTATACCCTTTCAAACAAAAAATCCAAATCGGTCTAGGCGTCTTCAAGTAATCGGGGAACATACATTAAAAAAAGATTCCGACGAATTGAAAACCTCCTCCTTCTTTTGAAGTCGGTTAAAAATAGTCTACAAATATTTAACTCGTCGATACACTTTTCCCACAGAAAAGGGAAAGCTCGTATACAAAGCATTAATGTGGTGTAATAAAAATTTTACAACCCGAATAAGTTCAGACCTCAATCTTATGTTTGCTACTTACGTATTTTATGTTCCTTATCTTTCTCTAAGTATAAAACACTTACCGAATACATTCTTGAAAAGAAAATTTGTTGACTAGGTTGACTTAGAAATAAGTTGTTTAAGGTGAAGTGGTCGATGGGAAAATGAGTGATGAAAGAGCAGAACGCATTTATCTAGAATCGCGCCCGAGCAGGATAGAAACAGTAAACGATTCAACGTAAGCGATAATTTTGTTTAAAACGCAATTTAAACAAAAATCTTATACAACATAGAAATAATTTTACAATGAAACGATAGATAATTACCAAAAAAATTTTCATGTTAATTTTTGTAATGGTACCATCTATGTTATAGCCATAAAATTTGATAAATAAAGTTTTCAGAGGTGTATTTAGGATTTTTTTTCTATCGAATAAAATGTTTCTAATCATATTTTCAAAACAATAACAATATTTGTCATATCCTTAAAATCACTATATATTTTTTTTCAGTTTCGTAAATAGATCAAGTTTTCTAAAAAAATTGATTAAAAATTGGATTTTGATAACTGACTTCCCCTTAAGCGGAAACTACGTCCTCAAATCAATTTAATTAGACGCCAGAACACATCTTCACGGCCTTTTCACAATGCGGGATGGCCAGAGACACCAATAACATTGTCCATTTTTGTCACATGGACATATTGAACAGAACAGGTGGCAATTTAAGTCTGTTTCTGCACTTAACGGCCCTAGATAATTGGTGCTTAGCATTTTTGCCACGAGTGGGAATCGAACTCGGGACCTCCTCAAGTGTTTGTAACCAATAAATGGCGCTGCAAAGTAAACTATCTAGTTAAGTTTTATATAAAAAAACCTACCTAGCAAGTATTTATTATTCCACAGAAATTTTAAGTACCTATCGGCTTTTCTATAAAATGGATTTATGGTTCATTTTTTTACATACAGTACCCAGCGGAAGACCAAGTCTACCACGTTTAGCCGATGGTATTTGTGAGGCTATACCTAACGAGTGGCCAGTTCTGTTGAAATCCTCTAAGTG
Organism: Nemapogon koenigi; assembly: GCA_963924495.1. Taxonomy (NCBI): domain Eukaryota; kingdom Metazoa; phylum Arthropoda; class Insecta; order Lepidoptera; family Tineidae; genus Nemapogon; species Nemapogon koenigi. Next base: position 3,472,513 of record OZ004630.1, on the reverse strand, counting down.
TGGTTTGTCGGATTATGTACATAAGTTTTTAATCATAAAAAGCCATTGGTACGGGGCCGGATCGAACCCATGGTCTACCTAGTTAATACCAGACGTCATAGTTCATTGAACTATTACATATCATTTACAATCTTATGGCAACATAGTTTTCTTACAAGCTCCGATTTCCGTAAGACATTTAAAAGCCATAAATCATATTGACTCGTGACACCCGCCACGCTACTTGTATGTTTAGACCAAGTAGAACGTAGGAACGAAAAATACCTAATTCAAGTTTCCTAAAGAATACTTTATTTTTTCACAGGAATGTTGCATTTTACATTGTAATTGGGTATTAGAATGTAGAGTAGCCTACAACAATTTTACCCATCTAAATTTAAATGATGCGATAAGGCTTGTTTTCCGGTTCCGAAAAATACTTTAGAAAACAAACAAAACAAACACACCGGTAACAGTGTCCACTTTTCGCCAGTTGTCCATATTTAATGGGCCTAGATGTGTCATTTCTTTAACAGACGTAAATATCTGTTATTTTAGAAAAAGTGCTGACGCCGCTTTACATGCCCTCCGTAGCACGAGGAGTCGATTAAAGCACATATTTTTAAATATTTAAATACAAAAATATATAGAAGTACACTTACATAAAATATACGTGTTAAACACCTGTTTAGTTATAATATGTTTTGTCGTTCTCTAACAAATCTGACTAGCAACTAGTGCCCGTTCGACTGAAAACATCTATAATACCTCTAAATGAGCAATTCTTTCATATACATACCTATATATATAATCTGAATCTCGGAAACGGCTCCAACGATTTTCATGAAATTTAGTATTCAGGGGGTTTCGGGGGCGATTAATCGATCTAGCTAGTTTTCATTTCTAGAAAACTATTTTAATATTTTTAAGAAGATTTTGATATGACATATTTTTGTTATGACAGTGATTTTGAGATAGACAAAACCTTTTAAAAAAAAGTGCACCGACTTCAAAAATTTGCACTGAAAAGTAAGAAATAATAAATATTTCGTCGTAGAATTTGAAGACGGTTGGTGCCAAATTAGGATACAACACTAAGTAAATATCTAAGAAGATCTGTTCAATATTATCTATGTTTGTATGTACCTACTGATGATCGTAGGTTCCTAATGAATTGTCTAGATTAGTGAATTTGGGAACTAAGTTGTTTCTAATTTGGCACCAACCGTCTTCAAATTCTACGACGAAATATTTATTATTTCTTACTTTTCAGTGCAAATTTTTGAAGTCGGTGCACTTTTTTTTAAAAGGTTTATTTTACCCTTTTAAGTGGTTTTGCTGCCTTGAGAGACAAATAATAACACAACTAAAAAAATATTGATGGAAAATTTAAAAAAAATACCGCTGTGGATGTGATTTGAACCATGTGATTGTGCATCCTATGCACCCCATTATATTTAACCGCTACACCATCGTCACGAAAATTGACAACTTCGTGTCAATAGCAACCGTTGCTAAGGCTTTTTCTGATACATAATTTTCAGCCGTAAACAGAAATTAATTACTGAATTTCTGAAAAACTACTGAACCGTTTGTCGTCATATGTCTGTGAGATAATGTCGAGAAATTATGATGTCTTAAAAAAAATAAGTCGTCAAAATCGGTACATATTTTATCGAGATATCAAGAAAAATGTACTTATAAAGTCAGTTTTTTCAAAATTTCTGAAAAACTAATGAACCAATTTTTATGAGATAAAAATGGGACCAATCCGGAAGAGTTATCTGTCGATTAAAAAAGAAACCATCAAAATCGGTTCACAATTCGCGGAGTTATCGACGTACATACATACATAAAAAAAAAAAAAAAAAAAATACGGTCCGAATTGAGAACCTTCTCCTTCTTTTTTTGGAAGTCGGTTAAAAAATTATAAGAAACCTATCTAAATTCGACTAGAGCGTTGGTTAGCGCATTGTAGAGCGTTCTGTGGGTAAAGCGTTGTACTTAGGCTCTTAGTGTCGCCAATGACCGAACGTTGTCCCGGAAACACCTACAAAATTGACATATTTCGATATTATAAAGGAAAATGTTAATTGATTTAGATATACTTGTTCGCGCACGATAGCTTCACATCACTAGCGGTGCGCGCGAACATCACTAAACTGAAAACTGTGAGCTCGGCGGGCCAGCCACGCCGCCATTGCAACTAAGAAGCGGACACGCGACACCAGCTTACTGAATAAGTTAATTTGTACATTTATAATAATATAAACCAGCATAATACAGTCCACGTCTATAATTTACACCAGCTCAAGTAGCGACCCCAACATACTTTGTTGTGTTTAAAGTACAACGTGTTATTTATTTTTAGACATGTAAAGATTTCAAAACGTCATAGCCGCAGTAGAAAATTAAAGCCATGAAACATTATTCCATTATTATTATTTTAAATATTGAAGTTTTGGTCTTACAAAAAAATCTTTTTTACGAATTGTTTTAATAGAATTTATAATTTTCAATCATTTTACTCCATCAGTAAACGAGGAGTAAGTAGTCTGTCAAAAATGCTCATTTGAATCCTCAAGTATCCACTAATCACTTTAAATAAGAAACAAGATTAGAGTTCAAGCTTCATTTGAGCAAAAATGGTAATTACTGCATTTTTAAGAGGATCAACTACCGCACCCCTGTCCATACAAACGGAGAAAACGTTTTACCTAATTTCAACGAATTTTTGGTATATTATTGACGTTATGAAAAACAATGGATGAATGTAGTGTATTTAGCCGACTGCTCCAGAAGCAGAAGGAGAGTAATGTTTTTTAAAATACATAATAGCTCAAAAATAGTGTTATGACAGTTTTGCCAGTTGTGTAGGTAATATTGGAAACTGGCTAAAAATTCCCCAGTCGAACAAATAATAAAAGTGCATTTTAAATTAAAAACCTTTATGGTACAATACTGTATTTAGAGTATAATTTTTACAGTAGAGAAATAAATTATTGAAATCGGTTCAGTAAGTTTAAGAAATTACCCCAAACACACATTCAAACACACAAACTAAGTTCCTACCTTTATTAGTACAGATTCAATATATGTCTTTGGTCATGGATGTTACACGTGTTTGTGTTATCTTTGCTTTTGGAACTAAGTTTAGGACGATAATAAGTGACTAGGTGAAAAAATCAAGGAATAAAAAAAGTTATGCACTGAAAAGTGTGCTTTTCGAAAGCAAATGCACAAGTATAAAAAAAATAACCCAAATCGCTTCAAGTGTGCCTATATTATATTTGAAGAGTTCTCGATTTCTCCAGGATCCCACCATCAGATCCTGACCTAATAACAATGGGACCACCTGGAAAGTATACCCTTTCAAACAAAAAATCCAAATCGGTCTAGGCGTCTTCAAGTAATCGGGGAACATACATTAAAAAAAGATTCCGACGAATTGAAAACCTCCTCCTTCTTTTGAAGTCGGTTAAAAATAGTCTACAAATATTTAACTCGTCGATACACTTTTCCCACAGAAAAGGGAAAGCTCGTATACAAAGCATTAATGTGGTGTAATAAAAATTTTACAACCCGAATAAGTTCAGACCTCAATCTTATGTTTGCTACTTACGTATTTTATGTTCCTTATCTTTCTCTAAGTATAAAACACTTACCGAATACATTCTTGAAAAGAAAATTTGTTGACTAGGTTGACTTAGAAATAAGTTGTTTAAGGTGAAGTGGTCGATGGGAAAATGAGTGATGAAAGAGCAGAACGCATTTATCTAGAATCGCGCCCGAGCAGGATAGAAACAGTAAACGATTCAACGTAAGCGATAATTTTGTTTAAAACGCAATTTAAACAAAAATCTTATACAACATAGAAATAATTTTACAATGAAACGATAGATAATTACCAAAAAAATTTTCATGTTAATTTTTGTAATGGTACCATCTATGTTATAGCCATAAAATTTGATAAATAAAGTTTTCAGAGGTGTATTTAGGATTTTTTTTCTATCGAATAAAATGTTTCTAATCATATTTTCAAAACAATAACAATATTTGTCATATCCTTAAAATCACTATATATTTTTTTTCAGTTTCGTAAATAGATCAAGTTTTCTAAAAAAATTGATTAAAAATTGGATTTTGATAACTGACTTCCCCTTAAGCGGAAACTACGTCCTCAAATCAATTTAATTAGACGCCAGAACACATCTTCACGGCCTTTTCACAATGCGGGATGGCCAGAGACACCAATAACATTGTCCATTTTTGTCACATGGACATATTGAACAGAACAGGTGGCAATTTAAGTCTGTTTCTGCACTTAACGGCCCTAGATAATTGGTGCTTAGCATTTTTGCCACGAGTGGGAATCGAACTCGGGACCTCCTCAAGTGTTTGTAACCAATAAATGGCGCTGCAAAGTAAACTATCTAGTTAAGTTTTATATAAAAAAACCTACCTAGCAAGTATTTATTATTCCACAGAAATTTTAAGTACCTATCGGCTTTTCTATAAAATGGATTTATGGTTCATTTTTTTACATACAGTACCCAGCGGAAGACCAAGTCTACCACGTTTAGCCGATGGTATTTGTGAGGCTATACCTAACGAGTGGCCAGTTCTGTTGAAATCCTCTAAGTGTGGTTTGTCGGATTATGTACATAAGTTTTTAATCATAAAAAGCCATTGGTACGGGGCCGGATCGAACCCATGGTCTACCTAGTTAATACCAGACGTCATAGTTCATTGAACTATTACATATCATTTACAATCTTATGGCAACATAGTTTTCTTACAAGCTCCGATTTCCGTAAGACATTTAAAAGCCATAAATCATATTGACTCGTGACAGCCGCCACGCTACTTGTATGTTTAGACCAAGTAGAACGTAGGAACGAAAAATACCTAATTCAAGTTTCCTAAAGAATACTTTATTTTTTCACAGGAATGTTGCATTTTACATTGTAATTGGGTATTAGAATGTAGAGTAGCCTACAACAATTTTACCCATCTAAATTTAAATGATGCGATAAGGCTTGTTTTCCGGTTCCGAAAAATACTTTAGAAAACAAACAAAACAAACACACCGGTAACAGTGTCCACTTTTCGCCAGTTGTCCATATTTAATGGGCCTAGATGTGTCATTTCTTTAACAGACGTAAATATCTGTTATTTTAGAAAAAGTGCTGACGCCGCTTTACATGCCCTCCGTAGCACGAGGAGTCGATTAAAGCACATATTTTTAAATATTTAAATACAAAAATATATAGAAGTACACTTACATAAAATATACGTGTTAAACACCTGTTTAGTTATAATATGTTTTGTCGTTCTCTAACAAATCTGACTAGCAACTAGTGCCCGTTCGACTGAAAACATCTATAATACCTCTAAATGAGCAATTCTTTCATATACATACCTATATATATAATCTGAATCTCGGAAACGGCTCCAACGATTTTCATGAAATTTAGTATTCAGGGGGTTTCGGGGGCGATTAATCGATCTAGCTAGTTTTCATTTCTAGAAAACTATTTTAATATTTTTAAGAAGATTTTGATATGACATATTTTTGTTATGACAGTGATTTTGAGATAGACAAAACCTTTTAAAAAAAAGTGCACCGACTTCAAAAATTTGCACTGAAAAGTAAGAAATAATAAATATTTCGTCGTAGAATTTGAAGACGGTTGGTGCCAAATTAGGATACAACACTAAGTAAATATCTAAGAAGATCTGTTCAATATTATCTATGTTTGTATGTACCTACTGATGATCGTAGGTTCCTAATGAATTGTCTAGATTAGTGAATTTGGGAACTAAGTTGTTTCTAATTTGGCACCAACCGTCTTCAAATTCTACGACGAAATATTTATTATTTCTTACTTTTCAGTGCAAATTTTTGAAGTCGGTGCACTTTTTTTTAAAAGGTTTATTTTACCCTTTTAAGTGGTTTTGCTGCCTTGAGAGACAAATAATAACACAACTAAAAAAATATTGATGGAAAATTTAAAAAAAATACCGCTGTGGATGTGATTTGAACCATGTGATTGTGCATCCTATGCACCCCATTATATTTAACCGCTACACCATCGTCACGAAAATTGACAACTTCGTGTCAATAGCAACCGTTGCTAAGGCTTTTTCTGATACATAATTTTCAGCCGTAAACAGAAATTAATTACTGAATTTCTGAAAAACTACTGAACCGTTTGTCGTCATATGTCTGTGAGATAATGTCGAGAAATTATGATGTCTTAAAAAAAATAAGTCGTCAAAATCGGTACATATTTTATCGAGATATCAAGAAAAATGTACTTATAAAGTCAGTTTTTTCAAAATTTCTGAAAAACTAATGAACCAATTTTTATGAGATAAAAATGGGACCAATCCGGAAGAGTTATCTGTCGATTAAAAAAGAAACCATCAAAATCGGTTCACAATTCGCGGAGTTATCGACGTACATACATACATAAAAAAAAAAAAAAAAAAAAAAAAAAAATACGGTCCGAATTGAGAACCTTCTCCTTCTTTTTTTGGAAGTCGGTTAAAAATGTAATAAACACTGATAATTATTCTTTACTTTATTTTTGATTATTTCTACAAGATTAATTCGTATCTAAATATAATTTACCGAGCAAAGCTCGGGCATCCAGGTACTGATTATTTATGTGCTTACCCATTAAAGATGTTATCAAGGCTTACCTGTAAATAAAAAAAGAAATTAATATTACATATAAGTATTAAAAATTAAAATAAACTTGATTTTCATTAACCTGTACGAATATATACCTAATATCATTGTAGAGTGGTAAAGTTTGTAAGTTTAGATGTGGTCTCTAAGTATTGAACCGATTCTAAAAAATATTTCACGAATATAAAGCTACGATATACCTGAGAATGTAGGCTATATTTTATTTGTTCGTAATAATCCACGGGCGAAGCCGGGGGCGAAAAGCTAGTAAGTACTTAATGATTGTAGAATTGGACCCAAAAAATAAAAACGTAAATCAAAGTAATTCAGAAAAGTTTCAGAATAACATGAAATGTTTTAGAATAAAGTTACTACTTTCAAATTTCATTTTCGGTTACTATAAAGTAGGGCCATTATTCATAAACGTATTTTAGTAACGTTTTTGTTAAAATGTGTTTTGTTTCTTTCTATTATTAGTAGACAGGTTTGTTAGAGAGTGACAAAACATATTTTAACTAAAACGCTTCTAAAATGTGTTTATGAATATGGCCATAGGTATATACTAGTGTTACAATCCAGGGAGGTAACTCTTCACGTTAATTTCAATCCCGATTTTAATTTCGTTTACTGGAATGGAAATGTATTTTATCTACTCTTACATTGTAAAGTCTCTATAACAACATCGAATTATACTTCATAATTTTATTTTATTTTATTTTATGATATGTTTTATATACACGCGTCTGTAATAAAAACGATATCGTAATGTTTTGGTTTTTTTTAAATGCAGAAAGGGTACAGGATATGTATTATACAGCCACATTAAACTCTATGAAAATATCAAATATCGACATGCGCATGTGCGAGTCACTTGACAGTTAACGTGCATGCGCAGTAGTTAACCGCGGTTTGCCGCCAATTTGTCGATTAAGAAATTGGTCAATTATTTAAAATACCTATTGCATGGGATTAGATAAAGTAGTGTATGAACGGTCACATAACTTGGAATTAAAACACTCGTGGATGCTATTAAAAAATTCCACTTGTGTTTTAATTACCCCTATTATGAACCCGTTTCATAAACTACTATTAATAAGCTAATGTCATATGCTACCCGATATATATAAAGCTAGCCTTCCGCCCCCGACTTTGCCCGTGGATATTTTCGAACAAAATATAGTATATGTCACTCAGGGATACCGTAGCTATCTATTCATAAAATATTTTTTAGAATCGGTTCAGTAGTTCAAATTCAAATTCAAATTTTATTTATTGTTTATTGTTTCACATAGTATGGTATAATACACAGATCTGTGGTATAATAATAATATGGTGTCACAAGACAGTGTTCTCTATGTGATGCCTATTAAGGCGTATAATGTTTTACCCTACCACTTCATTTGCATTTACAATTATACATCACAACTATACATTAATTCAAAAGTAACAAAAAAAAACACATAGCATGTACCACAAAATGTCAGTGAAATCAAATCATTATCATAAATTAAATGAATGTCAATATTACTATCATTCAAAATCAAATTCCAGTTTGAGAGACTACCTCTTACATCCAAACTTACAAACTTTACCTTTTTATAATATTGGTATAGATTATCACTGCTGTCGTCGTCGCAACAAAGTTAAATTCAGGATTTCAGTTTCAAATCTAAGTCAAATGTTCATTAATTACGCAAAAAACCACTTGGTAGCAAATTTTGTCTAACTTTAAATATTATAAAACAAATTCTTCAGCCGCGTCTGTCTGTCTGTGCCATTTTCACGAAAAAACTACTTAGATAGGTCGATTCACAGGGAAGGTTTATGAGTATTAAACATGGGCCTATCATGTTTAGGAGCTGAGCATTAACAGTATAAGTGAACCAAGTCAAGAAAAACCCATATTGTATGCGTGCGAAACCGGTAGCGTACCTAGTACAATATAAATTATTACGGTGGATTGTGCAATTTGATTTTTGTTACAGTATCTAGAAATTTTGTAATTTCATGATTATAAGAGAGTTCCAACTTTATTTTGGGGATTTTAAAATTTCTATAAATAATAGTACTTACACAATGTATTTGCAAAATTTACATTATGTGTGAAAATTCGTCATACTTAATCCTTTATGCATTGTAGACGTGATAATATGCCTAATGAATGAACGTTAGAATTTCCATTGAACTTTGATTGCTATTCTAATCTCGTATTGACAAAGTCCAATGAAGCGAAATTCACACACAATGAGTTAGATATGTATGTCATAATATTATATCACAGCCTACCTTTGCAATTTCTAATTTTCTTTATATTATAAAATATCTATTTATATACTTTAATCCCCTATGGTCTTGAGTTCATATAAAATCTCATAGAAAAAAGCACTTTCAATTTTTCCCGAATTTTTAAATTTTCGGGACGTCATTCCCGATTCCACTTTCCTTAAAAACGTTATTCCATATTGCCATATTGCCAACTCGGTTCAGTCGTGTTTACCATCGAACAGCATTTAATTTTTTTTTATAGTGTGGCGGCACATTGCGTCGATAGATGTCGCACCGTTACTATCTCATTGAAACCTGTATCGCGCCATTGAAAATATTTAATAGATTGGCATATATGCAACTTTCCAACGATGTGCGTTGGGGAGTATTCCTTTTACTCATAGTCGTTGGATTGTTGTATGCATTGCCATTTCTATAATAGACTAATAAATAAGCCAGATTTCTCACGGGTTCATGAAAACATCTTCGATTGAAGTCTATTGAGATGAGCAGCATTGTGTATAGGAAAGTACTGTAAATTTACCATCTGCAATTTCTGAAGCTAATAGGTATATCTGCAGTGAATTATAACACTGAATAGGAAGGTCACATGAAAGTTTCATATAATCCCAGTCACTATCAAAATGGCTCTTTCATTTATAGAACTCCCATCTCTGCCAATAACAATTGTTTGGGAAGACGGCAAAAGACGGCAAATGATCCTATATTGAATCTCTTAGAATGAACTAAGAGAGAGGACATGCTTTGTATGAAATTGTATGAGAAACTACGTGTATTTACTGAAATGAATAACTCACTAAAATATAACATACATACATACATAAACACACACGTTTTCACTTGCTACAATCCTGACATATCTCTTTCGCTTGATTGACTTCTACATGTTCTTCATAGAGGTACTTCTACTTCTGAACTGGTCTTTCCATTCCAACAGTCCCTTTTAATCTCACCTCATATTTTTCTTTCGTTAATCTTCTTGCATCCATCCTTTCTACATGCCCAAACCGTCTTAGCATTCCTTTCTCAATTTTAGTCAATTTCAATTTATTTATTTATTTATTTATTTATTTATTTATTTATTCAAATATAACATCTTGCATTAACATTTCAATACACACATGCAAGATTTAGTCAAGACAAACTATACCTAGCACATTTTCCATCGAACACAACTATTAAAAAGAAAAAAAAAATTAAAATTAAACCATCAGCGCACTACAACGTACCAGAATATAAACAAATTACTTAACAAGGCACTATCAATCAGGTAATATACATGCAGAATAGAAACATATTATTGACACATTCCAGATACAATTAAATTTGGCATAAGTTACCAGCCTCCAATATGCATCCTGCTGTTGCCAAGAGTCTCGGCTCGGGGTCAAAAAATATATCTGCATCAGTCATGCCCACAATCCTGTTAACAATGGACAGGGCCTGATGCAGAGGTGAATGCGACAACGCCCTGGTGCGTGACATTGGCACCGCGAAGAGAGGATGTCGACGCCCGCGCAAGACCCGTCTCCGGATAGGTGGAATAAATAGAGGCATCTGGGAGAGGAGTGAGGGGTTATATAGCTGGCCGCGGGACAGCCGAATAAAATATTTTATAATTGCCAGTTTACGTCTCACCTCAAGCGATCTATACCCCACCATACCTAGAATAAAGAACGTGGGGTACAAATACGGATAGTACCCATAAACTTTCCTATACAGGAATGGCATGAAGGACTTTTGAACCTTTTCAATTAATAATGTGTACTGATGTTCGTGAGGGCTCCATACAATAGAGTTCGATTCCAGTTTGCTTCGAACATAGGCATTATATAGTAAACTAATGGCGGCGTGGTCCGTGAACAATCCTGATTGTCTGATAACAAACCCAAGGCTTCTTCTCGCTGAATTACATGTGTTAACGATGTGCGGATTAAATGTCAACCGAGCATCAAACCATGTACCCAGATCGCGCACGGAGGAATTCCTTTTCAAGATTTCATCCTGGACATTGTATTGCGTTTCGATTGGTCTAGCTCGCGTGAAAGACATTACGGAACACTTTGCAATATTTAGTTCTTGTCTATTGTCTTGACTCCATAAGCAGACACGGTCGATGTCACTCTGGAGTTCCGCGCAGTCACCGACGCTCGCGATGGGTAAGGCCAACTTAACATCATCAGCAAACATGAGACAGGAAGATGTCTCTATTGCAGATGGAAGATCATTGATTAATATCAAGAACAGCAAAGGTCCGAGGCTACTTCCCTGCCCAATACCCGAGGTAATATGATACGGAGCAGAGCTAGCATTATTATATTGCACGTATTGTTTTCTCTCAGATAAGTATGAGGAAAAGAATTGTAGTAGGGAACGCGAAAAACCGGCTGCAGCCATTTTGGTTAGTAGAACGTCATTGTCGACTCTATCGAACGCCTTTTTAAAGTCGAAGTATGCTACGTCTACCTGTCGCCCAATGTCTAGGTTTCCCGCTATCAACGTAGTTATATTAATCAGGTTGGATGAGGTTGATCTTTTTGGTAAAAAGCCATGTTGCTCATCACAGAACCAAGTTCTAAGTTGGTCATATATTTTAGTGTACATAACCGTTTCAAATACCTTTCCAAACACGGGTAAAATGGCTATGGGTCTATAGTTCTGTATGTCGGACCTTAGTCCACTCTTATGAATAGGCAACACCTTAGCCTCTCTCCATGCCAGCGGATAAGAACTTGTTTCAATTGAGAGATTAAACAAGTACTGGAGGGGTTTTACAAAGGACTCATAACAGTCTCTGACGATCAGCTGCGGGACACCATCGGGGCCCTGGGTATACTTTGGTGATAATCGTCTGAGCGCACGACGAACATCAGCCTCGGATATATAATCGACGTTAACAAGGTGGGGTGTTGTCATTTGCATCTTAGTGGCACTAAGGAGTGCAGTGTCAACGTTTAAGCTAGGACTGTCCGCCAGGAAGACACTTTTAAAAAATGTTGCAAAAGAGGTAGCAACCTCATGGGAGGTCATAGTACCAAAGGTGGCGGGTTCGTAGGTCTGTCGGTTTAGTTTGGTATATGACCAAAATGAGCCCGGGTCACGTTTGTGTTGCGTTGTAATGAATTCAGAAATAAAGTTTTATCATCTTTTGTTTTTGTTTTTACAATTTTCCTATAGTATGTGAATAATGCATAATACATTTGGTCACTTGATTCTTTATATAATTTGTGGTATTTGTTTTTTAACTCATTAAGATTTATTAATTGTGGAGAAAACCACACAGGGTAGTGTTTATTTTTCCGTGGTTGTGTTAGGCTTTTATACGCAACACACTTGTCCAAAATTTTGTTTACGACGCTATAAAAACTATCCACAGATGCGTTTAAGTCATGAGTTTCGTATACCATGGACCAGTCGGTCTCAAATATCATACCATATAGAAGTGAGAAGTCAGCTTTACGGTAATTTCTAGCTCTCACTGAATCAATGACTTGTTCCCCACGATCAGAAGTCCCAAGCGGCGGTCCAGGCCCAGCAGCATTAAGTGTTATAACCAGTGGTTTATGGTGCATCTCCGATGTCACCAGTCCAGCAGGAGCGCCGCTAACCGAGACCCCCAGCACAGCAGAATTTGTCAATACTAAATCTAAAATACGACCTAGGTCATTGGTAACATAGTTTTGTTGTGTCATATTACAAGAAGTCAATAGCATATCGAGATGGTTTCTAACGGTAGTAGTGGTAGAGTACATATTAAAATCTCCAACAATGACCGTCGGCAGCGAGAACGTGTTCAATATATGTTCAATACACGTAAATATAGGGTAATACTTGGAGTCCGGAATTCTGGGCGCCAAATACACTGCACAGCACACAAACCGCCATGAGTCTCTAGACACCAGGGCACAGACGAGCTCGTCATCGGGCGCAGCGCCGCAGTCAAGCCGTCTCAGGGAGTAGGGCGCCCGGGCCGCGATCAGCACGCCGCCGCCACCCCGCCCGACTCGATCGCAGCGCAGGACACTGAAGCCGCTCGGGAACAGCTCGGAGTCGTGCACCGTGCTGTCAAGACGCGTCTCGGTGAGGGCGATTATGTCTTCTTTGAAAGTATATAGGGTTTGTTTTATTTTATTTAATTTGCCCTTGAGCCCACTCAATCTACACTGCATCTATTTCTTATAAAGTACTGGCGACATAAATACGCCTATAACAACTTATCTATAAGAGATAGATATATGCTACTGCAGAAGTTTTTGTAGGTAATTTTAAATTATATAATTATTTCCTACATCACTTTGTTCTATCTCTGACAGATTAGACAGCAGACGCCATGAAAACTTGCTGGGCTAACTTTTTTCCCGATTTAATTCACTTACTTACACTGTTAATCCTCAGCTCCTAAACATGATACGTCCATGTTTAATACTAGTAACCTTTTCCGGTGAATCATAGTGAAAAGTAGTTTTTGCTTGAAAAGGGCACAGACATACGTGGCGAGGGACTTTGTTTTGTAATATGTAGTGATTAATACATTTAAAAAATTTCAGGTTTCAGAAAGGTAAGTCCTCAATATAAAGCTTATTTCATAATTTCCAAAATATTTCAAAAGTAGATAAACACTTCAAAGAGATACGGATATGTCACACTCGATGGCGGAGGTCTCTGATTTTGAGCTTTTCTTAAAATTTGTTCCATATTTGTCACGCGACGCAGAATAACCCAAGGATAGCTATTTCCGCAGCCCTTGAACGTTAAAGTGGGCCATGTTTCAGTTGACAAAATTATACTTTGTCTTTTTAACGAATTCACTAGATTTACTTAGTATTTAAGTAAAAACTGAGGTATTTGGTTCAAAGATTAATAAATTTTAAAATTTTAAGAAACTGATTTGAATATTTTTGTTTTCTATTGCAGTACTTTTTTATAATACATTTTCAAAGTTTTGCAGAAAGTATCGTTTCTGTCCCGATGGTACTACTTGTTTGTGATAAAATTAGTGCCACGGCCCACGGCCCATAACTTGCCAACTAGCAATACAAATGAGTTGAGAAATGGGGCAGAACGGCAATTTTACCTAAATGAAAACGTCGTCTGTCGGCTAAACTTGGAATATTTACTACAAAAAACAATTACTGGATAGAAAATTTACTAAATAACAACTTGTAGGTTGTGTTTATAAAATAGTAAAGAATATATTTTGATGTTGGTTTATTTATCCTCTCTGACCATGGCTGACATAGATGACTACAAATATTGAAAACAATTAAACGGATTGCATGCGATACGAGGTTTTTCAAAAATCAAACCTTTGCTTAATTGGATATCAATGAAACTTAGTCTGCGCGAAAATACACATAATTAATAAGCAAAATAACAAAAACTGCTTGTTTGATGATGACTGTTCATATTAGAAAAGTTGTTGTTAAGTTGAACAAAGTAGTAAATTACCAACCCAACAGAATCCAAACTCGTACATTAGGATGGTACGCGGTACGCGGGTCTGAAGCTAAAATATTGTTAGCAACTCGTAAACCAGACATTTTATTTATTATTCGCGTTGCGTAAATATCTAAGGTAAATGTCGATTATTTTCGACTAGCAACAAATAATATTCATAAATAAACTATATTTTGAATTTTTAGCTTTAGTTTTATATTTGTGTATTTTTGCAATATAAAATAAATATTCATTGTTATTCTCTATTACAAAAATATAAAGATTACTCAATATGGAGATCCAATCCGGGACCATTGGTTTGATTTGATTACTTGTCCTAACATGTAAAATATTGTTTATTGCATTTTGTTGACGTGAAACACAAAAAAAAATAATTTAAACAATGTATTTACCTATTTTGCTAAACATTTTCTATACTAATATTATAAAGTGGTAAAGTAAGTTTGGATATAAAGGGTAAACTCTCAAACTACTGAACCGATTCTAAAAATTCTTACACGTATAGATACTACAATATCCAGTGACATAGGCTATATTTAATTTTGATCGATAATATCCACGGGCAAATCCGGGAGCGGAAAGCTAATCAATCAATAAATTACAAAGAAACAGATGGTTTTTTTGTTAGAAACTCCAAAATACCTAGATATAATCTTTTATACCATTACACAACCAAAGATATAATTAATCAAAATTATTTCAAAGAGAAAAATCGAGTAAGAAATCTTTTTACTGAATAAGAAAAATTTCGTTTGCTTGATGAAAAGTTGGATTGTGAAAGAAAAATTACTAATAATACAAAGGAAAAGCGGTTCTTACATTCTGAATAAGTACAAATAAAATTAATTTGATTTCTGTATAATAAGCTGTGAATTTATTTTATGGAAATATTTTTGATGAATTAAATTGCTAGTTACAGTTTGTTTACGTAAAAGAAATTGAATCTTATATAATTAAATATATTTTTTTAATTTTGATTCTAGTTTTAATTTTTATCTTTTTATTTTAATTTTGATTTGATTTTGATTTCAAGTTTTTATTTTGATCTTGTTTCTTTATATTATAATTACCTATGTACTTTTTCTCATGTATAACGTGTAAATGTATAGGCATGTTGTGTTCACTACAATTGGAATATCTGTATAAAAAGTGTTCTATCCTGTTAAGTAATATTGTGATATTTGCAGTTATTCTGTAATTGTAAACCTTGTTTAAATAAATAAATAAATTGAAGTTTAATAATCAAAGAGCGATATGCTATTTACAAAAAATAGCTGTTTTTAGAATTTTTATACGTCTTCTGTCTGAATGTTGGTCCAGAAGATGCTTCAAAACTATTGAATGAATGATGATGAAATCTGCTTTTTATCTATCTATCATCACGCCTTTTATCCCAAGAGGGGTAGGCAGAGACAATTGCATGCCATTTGTTACGACCCTGACATACCTCTTTAGCTTCTTTTATATTCATCATACCTTTCATACATACTCGGCGATTGTGTGTAAGTACTTTTAATATTTCCATCGATCAATACATTTTTATATGTTCATTAAAAGTACACCTAGGTCGTCCTCTGCTAGCGTTTTCTTTCACTTCAGCCATATAAACCATTTTAGTCAACCTTTCATCCTTCATTCTTTCAACGTGTCCAAACCAGCGTAAACGATTTTTCTTCATTTTAGTCACAACATCATCTTTCACTCCACATTCTTCTCTAATGCTGTTCCTGCTTTTTATTTTATATTTTAATTAAATCAGTAAGTAATCCTTATTTTATATGAAGCACAATCGACTTTATCATAAATATAAAATCTTTACATCAACAACAACGCACATGAAAAAATATTGGAAAACAAAAATAAGGCGCTTATTTCTTTGTGCCTAATTCCAAACGTTTTGATCGTTGGAAACGTCAAGAGCAAACAAATCGTACAAAACATATTCGATATATGTCGAAACGTAAATATCTATCCTCATGGAATACAGTTTTTATTTGTGTACTTTCTACTTGATAACAAGCGAATGAGACGCCTCGAGCGATTATAAATGAAAATCGCAGTTTTAAATACAGCACCAAATTAAAATTAGAAGACTTTCCAGCCAAAACTACCTCAATGGAGCTTGGCCTTTCTTGGTTACATTCTTTGACTTCTGCTGGGTACCCTGGGGCCGCTAAGTTGTAAATAAGGCGGTGAAGTTAAAATAATCGACATAAATAATCCAATCCTAAGTATTATAAATGCGTAAGTGGATGTGTTTGTTTGTCCTTTTTTTACCTCAATACAGAGGCAACGGAACGACGTGATTTTTTTTGCACAGAAATAGTTTAAAAGCTCACGAAGGAGTGACATAACTTACTTTTTATCCTGGAAATCCTTGGAGACATATTCTTATGTAACATTTAAAAAAAAAAACATGGCCGAAAGCTAGGTTTTCGATTAATTATCACGGAAGTAGGAATTTCCTATACTTAAACTGATCAGCATAGAATCTAATGCAAACAGGATCCTACGAAAATAGTGTATTTGGAAAATTGTTTCTTTTTGTCTTGTAGTTTGGGGCCAATTCAATTTACCCTTTGAGTATATACCAAAGGAGTCGTGTAGCGTGTAAATCACTGAACAATTTTTTCTGCCAGTTATTGGGGGGGGGGGGGCGATAGACGCCTAGTATTAGCCCCTGTACCACTGTATTTTTCTATCGTTTTATAGTCGCAACGGCTTTTACGTTATATGATGATTATGCTAAAATACAAACATAATAATTATAATTAATGATTGGAAACACTAAGTTTGACTGCCTAGATCGCCTTAAAACTTCACAATTAACTATTTTTCTAGAGCTCTGTCTAGCGACACAAAACGGTACCAACGAAAGCTAAGGTAACTTATTACTGGTCAGTTTAACTGATCAAACAAAAAATTGGCGAAAGGGGGAGCCCGTCTATGGCCTCTATGAATTTACCAGTTATCATGGCTCAAAAACCGTGCTATTTTTTGAGGCTTTTTGAGATCTAAACTCTAAATAAGGATGGGCCTTAGTCTGGCTTAAATGTTAGACTATGACCGCATGTTTATTATATTTTACAAGCTTTTATTTATTAAAATATCTTTTCTCTCACACGTTTGACGTTATATTAATTGAAATCTGATACTGTATATACCGAGCACAAAATACTAATTAAACTTTTCCAAATTGTACATGGGATGAGCCGGGAGCAATATAAAACCGTTCCATCAATTTTAAGTAACTTTTAGCATATTGGGGTGGCATAAACAGAATAAACGATTTTAATTCAAATACCAATTAACTGACCAATATAAGAGTATGAAATTTTGACTATAGAACTTGCTTTAATTCTTGCATAACTAACAATTTCATACACAAAATGTTTCAACGAGGCTCTATTAGTGAGACTGCGATGATTGAAAGCTAGTAAGGACATCACTTGAGAACGGCTGAACCGATTTGGTTAATTTTTAAGGTTCCGTACCCAAAAGGGTATTAACAGAAACCCTATTATTAAGGCTCCGCTAGCCGTCCGTCTGTCACAGAGCTGTATCTTTTGAACCGTAATAGACAGACACTTTTTAGATAGAATTTTTTTACAGAGTTTGTATTAATTACTATATGGCCGCTATAACATCAAATAATAATAGTAAAATAAAGTTGAAAATTAAAGGAAACGTGTATTTTTCGGTGTTTTTTTTCTCGATATTAGTAATGACTATAATGGCAATACGTACAAACGTCTAACTAGTATAATTAATAAAATAAAAAAAAGTGGAAACGTTTATAATTATAAAATATTATAAAATTATAAAATTCAGGGAAAACTGAAAGTGCGAATCCGCAGCAGGAAAGCTGGTATTATTTAATAAGTAACTCTTTGCAAAAATACAGTCAGTCGAACTAAGTTTCTGGAAATCCTGAAATTTTCAGCTTGAATACAATTTTGAAATAGATATTACCTACTATAACCTACTACAATCAATGAGAGTCAAAATGAAAATTGGCAATTTATAGTATGAAAATCATATGCAAAATGAATTTCGAAATTACATTCAGTCTCATCAATATACTCGTAGCTCCAAATTAATCACGCTACATGACAGAAATGTCTGCGGCTTTAACAGAAATACTAAAATATCGAAAATGTTCAATGTACTATTTCACTGACGCTCACTATGCAAAAGTGGTGAGCTAGAAAACTACGAAAAAAATCCACCAAGAAAATTGATTCAGCGAGAATTGGAAAATTAAGCATTCTCCAAAATACACCACTATTTTCCTCGCACAGCTTTGGAGGACAGCCAGACGTATTATAGTTCGGTCAACGATCATGTAAAGATCATAAAAGAACAGGCTTCCTTTTCTGTTCTGTGATTTAGATAAAAAAAATATTCCGCCATTCGCTTAATTTAGCAGCATTTGGTTGTTAAATCCTCAATAAAGTAAAAATTAATATGGACAACTTGCTAAACGTAGCCATTGTTACCAGAGCCACATCGTAAGAAGTAAGTAGATTATGTGTCACTGTGAATTGAAGTATTTTCTATCAAATTAAATAAATTGACAGCATTTCAGTTGCAGTTTAAATATTATGACTC
Source organism: Nemapogon koenigi (assembly GCA_963924495.1). NCBI lineage: Eukaryota > Metazoa > Arthropoda > Insecta > Lepidoptera > Tineidae > Nemapogon > Nemapogon koenigi. Next base: position 3,453,483 of record OZ004630.1, on the reverse strand, counting down.
ATATAAAAAAGTGACCATCACGAGACGCCCGGCAAATATGAAACATAAGTATAGCATACAGCAACTAAATATATAGTATACGTGCCACGGACACACAAGGGAGTAGAGAGCGGCGGCGGAGAGGGGATGATGGCGTCGATGATGGACGTCACGGCATACGAGTCGGTGTTACCCCCAAGGTGCAAAACAATCATTTTAGTATGCCCTATCTGCTCCGTTAACGAAATACACTATAATGTTATATATAGATAAGTAAAAAGGTTACAAATATCTTTACAAATAATCTCTGACCGATGAGTGTGTTAATAACGTTGTAGGTTCTTGAGGAGGCAATCAATCATTTTATTACAGAAAGGGTCGACCGTCAGACGTAGACCTTGGTGGAATTACTGCAAATTCTGTATAAGATGAATTAGGATGGTACAAGTGTCTGTCTGTAAGAGGCTTTTTTATATTAAATTACCTCAACTGGTCAGTCCTTAATATAAATAAAAATAAAATAAAATAAAAAGCCTTTTATTTCTTGCGTTTTTTTACAATGAGTATATTAGTATATTCTGATTATGTTTATCCTAGTGTTAGTAATAAAAAAAAAAAAAAAAAAAAAAGTCAGTCAGTCCTTAAGTATCCCCAAAATAAGGATTATTATACTAATAAAATATTATGCTAAGATATTTTTTTCAGGGTAGATTTTTCCTTCTTTTATAAATGACACGAAATTCATACTTTCATATCTTCTAACATACCTAAAGAACTTTACTTCTTCATTGTCTTACAAAGGTCTTATAAAATAAACATAAACACATTGGCTAGGCTGCCGAGTTCCCGACAGAAGCCTTCAGTTTTTTAAGAAGACGTCTCAAAAAGAAAATGGACTTCAGAAATTCAAGTATTGTACAAAACTTATTAAAAATATCAAGTTCTAGTTAATGTATCCTTAAAGAATATGAAATTATCTATACTCAATACGTCAATATCAGCTACACCTAAGTTTCATGAAGCCCTGAAAGTCATCAATTTAACGCACATTTTCAACCGAATTTGCGACTCTAGTTTTACATTGCTATTTCAAATATTTTTTTGTACAATACTTAAATTGCTGAAGTCCATTTTTTGTATTTTATTGTACTGATTTTGTTTGGAAATTTTCTTTCTGTATTTATTTCTATCGCTCGGATATTGGGTGAAAGAGTTTTTTAGTTGTTACGCGACCAAGAGAGCTCTTAAATAATGATACTGAACAATTTATGTAAAAAGGGTGCCAAATACCTGAACCTATTGACTCGTTCCTATAAAGACCTCTAAATCTTTACTGCGTATTATTTATGGAAAAATGTTTCATTATGGAATCGAATCAAACAAGTCACAAAAAAGTATATGACATTATAATTTTCATAAATACGTATAGTATTCCAATAATTATGCTGTTCGTTGGTAAGCGCAGAACTTTAGAACGGCAGAACCGATTTATCTATTTTTTAATGTTCGTAATAGTTTGAAAACTACTTTGGAACTACTACACGGTTTTTGGAAAACCTGAAAGTATTTTTTTCTATTAGATTTTTGTATGAACTCAGTGCCATAATAAGGGACAAAGTTCATATGGGCTCAGGTGCCATTTTCACGCTAAAACTACTGAACGGATTTTGTTGCGGTATTCGATTCACGAGAAAGGTTTACAAGTATTATGTTTAGGAGCAGATCATTAACAGTGTTAGAGAATCAAGTGGGGGGAAAAAATTGTGTTTTCATGGCATATATACGCTATCTATAATAATTCGTTAGATATATTACAAAATTATATAGCTAAATGAATTGTGTAGAATAAAACAATCTATAAAAATGTCTGCGGTAGCATATATCTATCTCTATTAGATAAGTAGTTATATATTCAGCCTTTTTTTTACTTTTGTTACATCCTATTTAATGAGAAGAAATGTCATACAAAAATCTCCGTCGGTAGTCGAGTGGATAAGACGTCGGCTCGCAACTGAAAAGTCGCGGGTTCGATTCCTACATCCGACCATGTACCAATGGGTTTTTTATAATAAACAATCTATGTACATTTTCCGACAAACCGTACAAAGAGGCTTTTCCATCTATACACCTCAACAGAGCTGGCCACTCGTTAGGTATAGCCTCAAAAAATCATTGGCTAAATGAGGAAGACTTTATCTTCCCTGGGGCCGGGAACGGTTCCGAATCCGTGACGAATAATAAAAAAAAAGAATTAAGTAAGATAAATTTTCGTTTATTACATAGGTACGTTTAATTTCGTCCATTTCCGTTAAACATATATCTTCGTTAACACACAGTATGACAAACGGAATGACTTTACCAAATAGCACCCTTTTAGTTTTACCAAGGTCCGACTTTTCATGCCAAGTATTAATTAAGTTGCCTATAAGAAAAAGTTGAGTAATCGTATTTCCAGAAGTTATAATTGGAGATAAGTTTGATAATACAAAAATTGTCACGAGATGCAATATTATTTTATTAATAAGTGCCATGTAATAGAAAGGTGTTCTTCATAAGGGTGAAAAAAGGGATTTTTAGTTTAGACAAATCCTATAATCCTAGGTCATGTACCAATTAATTAAGCACTTATGTACATAATCCGAAAAACTACACTTAGAGGCTTTTTCCATCTAAATATATCTCAACAGAACTAGCCACTCGTTAGGTATAGCCTCACATATACCATCGGCTAAACGAGGGAGACTTGGTCTTCCACTGGGTACCCTGGAACCGTAACTAGATAGTTTCCAGAAAGTGACAATAAGCTACCTTTTATTTCTATCTTTTGGAAAAACCGTCATTGGAACTTTTGATAGAAAAATTTGTCTATTAAATACCCGTGCGGTTCGCTAGATATTAATAACGCTCAAATAAAAAAACCAAAGCCAGCGACGTCATTAGCGTGTAACTATTAAGCGTACAAATATACAATTCCATGTGTGCGGCACACAACATACCAAATGATATTTAGTACAAAGGCATATGTAAACATGCGGTTTCATTCCGAAACTCAATTGGAATTGTTCATTTGGATTTCTACTTGATTGCCAACGTGCGTCCTCAACACAGATAAGAGAATCGAAACACTAATTAATACTTCACTGTATGGGTCAGATGTCAACAAAAACAGAAACACATCTGTACGGCTTTTATACCTTGGGTGTGGCCAGACACACAAGTAACACTGTCCACTTTTTGCCAGTTGTCCATATTGAACAGGTGGCAAGCCTGAAGCCTGATGCTGCTCTTAATGAACCTAGATGTGTCACTTCTTAACAGACGTTATTTGTTAATTTTAGAAGTGCGAAAGTATTGGATTCCGTTGGAGATGCGCGAGTCATGACATTTAGTGGATTGTAGTGCAAACCTGTAATCGATTGTCAATAAATTTTAATGATCGGTTATCGATAAATTATTTGCATCGTTATTTATAGAAAAATATTTCGATATTGAATATTACTATATTCAAGTTAAGTGAGAAAATAAAATATAACAATTTCTTCATTAGCATCAGCACATAATAGAAAATGGGGATATTTTTTAATGTTAAGTATTTAAATTCGTATTGATGTTCCTATTTAAATTTATAATATAATCTCTAATATTGATATCTCTACCCGTTTGAGGCCGGGGAAGATCGCTAGTTATGTATGTTTCTAAACAACATAAGATCGACACGGTATACGTGTATCTACAAATAAAATACAAAACAATACATCATTTACATGTGTACAAGTCTATAATAATAATTTTCAGCCGTAAACAGAGGCAAATTACTGAATTTCTGAAAAACTACTGAATCGATTTTCGTCATGTCTGTGAGGCAATGTCGATAAATTATTATATCCTAAAAAAAATAAGTCTTCAAAATCGGTACATATTTCATCGAGATATTAAAAAAACCTTCTTTAAAAAGGTAGTTTTTTCAAAATTTCTGTAAAACTAATGAACCAATTTCTATGAGATAAAAATGAGACCAATCCGGAAGAATTATCTGTCGATTAAAAAAAGAACCATCAAAATCGGTTCATAAGTGGCGGAGTAATCGATGTACATACATAAAAAAAACATACGGTCCGAATTGAGAACCTACTCCTTCTTTTTTGGAAGTCGGTTAAAAATATCTCTACCCGGTCGAAGCTGGGGAGAATCGCTAGTTATATATGTATCTAAGCACCGTAAAGGCCGATTTAGACGTTACGAGTGTTTAGTAGAGTGCGTAGGTAGCACTCGCATGCCAGTGCATTAGTAGGTTTCCAGTGACGTTTATACTTCTTCCAGTAGATTGCCCATTTTGTAGGCCAAAACACACATAACTCTCCTTGTCAACTTGTGCAAGTTACTAAAACTGACCGTTTAGACTACAGCGAGTAGCGAGTCAGGATCGCGCGGGGGGTTGAGCGGGCGCGGGAGGGTGTCACTTGAAACAAAAATAAAAAGCGATTCTATTTGATTCTAGTTGAAAGGCGAGTGGAACGTACTAGTACGAGTACTGGAAACTATCGTTTACATGTTTCAACTAATGTACTATCCTAACGCACTCTACTAACCACTAGAACCGTCTAAATCGGCCTTAAGATCCACACGGTATACGTGTATCTACAATTAAAATACAGTAGTTTTCCTTTTGTTTTTAAAAATAAGTCAGTGTTAAAAATAAAATGAATTAAAAATATGTTTTCATAAAAGAACGAACGACGGGGTAGATATAAACATTTCTTTCAAATTCATGAATTGTGTGGCAACCTTCCGCAGCCTGAACAGTTTTGTTACACACTATCTTGTAAACAAATTAACATGAAAATAATATGAATGTAAGATTTATTATATCGGTGAATACATCATTTATAATAAATAACGGTAAAGGTCCTGCAGATTATCTAATCCTGAGATTTTCGTGTTTTTTTCGACTCTATTCAATTACTGCACTGCTTCATTGCATACTTTAACTATTTTCAAGTCTCGGTAAGGTAAGTTTTTGCAGGATGTCACAGGTTTTTGCAAAATTAAGGTTGGAGTTTTCATGATTTTGAAAAAGACAGAAAATTTACAATCGATTTTTTTACTCCATATAACACTCATTTTTTATGATGCCATAGGATGAAAGGCGTCACAAGGAGCAACTTTCGTCCAGGACACCAATCTCGAAAACCCCTCCCGTGACCGCCAGGTTGGTGAAAAGTCTTCAGACACGATCAAAATTTTTTTACTCCACAAAATAGGTTAGCGAGGAGCGCAGCGACGAGCGTGGTTCGGATGGTGTAAAAACAAGGCGCAAGGCGAGCGAGCGAAGCGAGCGGTGCCGCGGCAGCGGCCGCCGAAGCGCTTAAAACCTTATATTTTATTTTAAAACACGAAAATCTCAATTTCAGATTTTGAGGTTAAGTTTTTCAATGTCAATTTTCTTATAAACTAGTGAACACCGGCGAAAAGTGGTTCCTTACCGAGACTTCAAAATGGTTAAAGTATGTAATAAAACAGTGCAGCAATTTTATAAAGTCGTCAAAACACGAAAAGCTCAGGATTAGATAATCTGGACCTTTACCTAAATAACATATGTACCTTTAACTTCCAAAACGACGTGAACAGGTGATGAAACCACAGCATCGAGAATTCGTTGTAATTTATTACTTTTTTATAATCACACACACAAACACACAAATACGACAATATCAAATGTGTTTTTCTACCAGTATAAATAAATTTCATAACACGTATATTCCGCAAATTATAGAAATTTGATGTGACTTGGCCAACACAAAAAGACGTAATGACGTCATATCGATATAGGGAATGTGGGGTGATTATGTAATAGGTGGGTAGATATAAAGCATTTTTTTTATAGATTGCTTTAAATAGTGTGATACTTGGCAGCGCACTATAACCATGCTGCATTCGTAAATTATTCATATCAATAAATGTATGAAATATAATAAATTGAAGGAACGAGCTTGCGTTTGCAGTATTTTCAAGATCCTAAAAAATCTACATTCTAGGCTCGTGAAAAGCACCTATTAATAATGTGATATTATGCGAGATATTTTCATTTTTTTTTAATATAGTTGAGGCACAAACTCTTTTTGCCAAAAAGACTTACAAAAGCACCTGTGATCCATTTTAAAATAAAAAAAAACTTGTCTAGATTAGTGAAATTTAGAGCTAGGTAGTTTTTGATTTAGCACAAACCGTCTTCAAATTCAACGACGGAATATTTAATTATTTCTTGCTTTTCTGTGATCCTATTTTGAAGTCTGCAATGGATACTTTAAAATAAATATTTTTTGTTAATAACGTCATTACAAAATAAATCATCGAAATCGGCATACATTTAATCGAGTTTTGTCTAAATTTGCCTGAATAATCAGTTTTTGCTAAATTTCTGAAAAAACTACTAAACCAATTTTCACCAAAACAAAAATGGGACCAACCGGAAATAATTCTCAGTCGATTAAAAAAGAAATCATCAATATTGGCGTAGTAATCGCGTAAAATACATACAAAAAAAGTCGAAACAGTCGAATTGAGAAACTCCTCCTTTTTTTGAAGTCAGTTAATAAAGTACATGAAGTTAAATACCTGGAGCTATTGAGGTTTGAACTTTAACGAATTGCTTGCTTCTCAGAAACCTATTCATATTGCTTCAAAACTTTACGTTCATTTTACAGCACTTCATATTTATGAGAAGAGAAGTTAGAGTGTGTATGCTCTTGATTTTTAAAATAACAGCCCCACCTTATAGGTACCTTAAAAATAAAATACGTATGTACCTTTTTATATACTTACGCATGGAATTTTATTAGATAAATATAGACTGACCTTTTATTTATCATTGTTATTTTCTGACCGGGTCACTTGTTCAACTCACAAAGAACTTCTAATGAAATTATCACCCGTGGCTTCAAATTAATAGGTATATGTGTCAATCCAGGATATTATTACTATAATTTAATATTATAATTATTTAAAAAAATACATTCTAAAATCACGAAAGTTAAATGTCATGTGGTGGATTTATTACAAAAAGAATAGGCAGAGAATATCGGAATATAATTTCCTACGATTCTGAATAATTACCAATTTTAACCAATTTTTAACCTAATTTGTACTTACTGTCGCCTCCAAATGGTTAAATCAGCCACTAAGTTGGATGGGCGGCATTCAATTGAATAGCTAAAGGATGCTTAGCCAAATTGTTGAAAGAAATGTTTAACATAAGGGCTGAACATCGCAGTCTCTTGGTTGTTCGTCGTATTCGTATTATTTAGACTCAACATTTTGTTTAAAACTAGTGTCCGGCTCATTATTTGCAGGTAAATCCATTATACTGTCTATTTTAATTCAAAACAAAGCACTTTACATAAAACAACATGGGTGTGTTCAGTAATAATCAGCTGTTGACGCCATATTAGCAAAATAAAGAACTAAATTTCAAATGACCTGCCGTTTCTAAAGAGCTAGTTTTCAACCAGCACATTGAACGTTAAGGTATCATAATTCCCATTCAATTGAATGCCGCCATTTAGTGAATGCCGGCAAAGTTTAACCACTCATATTTCCTATTCAATAAAACCCATTGAAAAAATAACAGCTATTTCACTAAGATATATTGAGTAAGTAACTACATGCTAAATTACAGTGACACAGGTGGATTATTTACAGAGAAATTGGGAATAGTTTATCCCAGAAAAAATATGGATATAAGAGAATTACAGAGAAAAGAAATAAAAAGGGTTCTGTTTCTATAGTATACATTGTCTTTATGAAATTTACAAACATATTAAAGAGGAAAATAAACTCCATTATAATAATATTAACAACCAATGGAAACATTTTCCGCAAAGTAACTTGATAACCGTTTGTATTCGTTGAAGATATCTGTCGTAAATTCAAGAGCTATTGTGGTGAACTACCGGACCGTGTAATATCAGTTTAGGGTGAAATTTGTATGGCTGATGTCATTATAATAGGATCCTTTTTCCTCTATTAGTATTTTATTGGAAATAAATTGAGAACGTAAAATGAGTAGCTTATCTTTAGAGAACCATAGAATGGAACTTCTAGTTCAATGCTATAATATGATAGTCACTGTGATTCAATAATTTGGTTAGAGTGAACAACATTATTATTATATGGCTGGCGGCAAAGTTTTTGTCGGGTACTCGGCTCCTATAAGAAGCTTAGGGTAAAAACCGCTTGTAAATCCGGAAACGAGACTTGGGTATGGAATAAGAAGCATGATAGTAAGATAAATGCAGTGGAAATGCGGTCTTTATGTAGAATATGTGATATAAAGCGTATTGACCCGGAACGATGTTATTTGAGAAGAATGCGGAGTGAAAGATGATGTTGTGACTAAAATGAAGAAAAGTATTTAAAGCTGGTTTTGGACACAAATATTAAAAGTACACACAATCGCCGAGTATGTATGAAAAGTATGATGAATATAAAAGAAGCGAAAGAGGTATGTCGGGATCGTAACAAATGGCATTATATTGTCTCTGCATACCCCTCTTGTTACGGGACCCAAATAAATAAACGGGCCTAAATCAATTGTATCCCATCGCTGCCATTGTGGAGAGGAGGTGGATGAGCTGGGCCACCACGGTCTTTCGTGTATCCGTAGTTAAGGACGCATTGCAAGACACGCCAGTCTTAATGAACCTAAAGGGATGGCATGTGATGATGGCAAAAGGCTCGATGGAGTGACTCTTGCGGCTTGGAAGAGGGGGCGTCCGTTGGTATGGGACGCAACATGTGTGGACACCCTCGCCCCGTCTCACCTTCCATGCTCATCTATTGAGGCTGGGGCTGTCGCTTGCAAAGCCAAAACTGCCAAACGTCGCAAATACCTACGCATATCTTCCTGACATGACACTTCTACAAAGATTTGTAGAGGTAGGCGTCCCACGACCAAAGAGCTGGCTCATAGTTGGACGAAAGGATAAGTAACGCTATCCAATGTGACAACGCAGTCAGCCTTATAGGCACTCTCCCAGAAGGCAGCGATCTTGATGTTTTTTTTATTTATAGGTTTATTTGTATATATAGCATAGTATTTCATTACAACTTAAAAATTTTCTCCTGATTATATACATAGCGGGTTAATTAAGATTTATGTGAAAATAAACAATTTTAAGCAAGTTATTCAGAACTTGCGAACTATTCAATAACTACCATCACGGCGCGTTTTGTCCCAGGAGAAAATGTCAGAGAAAATCTGAACTATTAAAAGAATATTTTAATGCTGCTGAAAACAAGTCGTTAGTGTAAGCATATAATATGACGTCATCAAGTCGATTGATAGTTTCAATGAAATATGCATGTCAAACACAGCTGACGTTGCGAAGGTAGAGAAATTTCTTGGTCTTATTTACGTAATAGGTAGAGTCACGTATAGTGAAATCTGACCCGACTTATAACTATTTGCATAACTGATAAATCTTGTTTCTTGTTCACATATTCTACATACACACATAATATAAAAGTCACTCCTGTTTACCAGAGGGGAGACAGACCCCACGGATTTCTACTTGCTACGTTCATATTCTTCATGCATGCTCGTCAGTTTAGGGTACTTCTGACCTTCCGATTTGATCGGCATACGTCCGTCAAGATCTTTCCTTTCCAACTGTTCCTTTTACACTCACCTCATATATTTCTTTCGTTAATCTTCTTGCATCCATCCTTTCTATGCATGTGCCTACTAGTTCTAGACTATACTTTAATACAGCAAAGCATTGAGTAAGGATATTTTTAGAGACATGTTCAAAAAAAAATTATTTCAACTGCTAAACGCGGTGTACTCTCAGACTAATGCAGAAGGTGCATTGCTAGGAGATCTGTACATTGGATTCATTGCGGTTGTATAAAAATTTATCTATTTATATTTTACTTATTATTAAACAGTAGAAAAAATTACATGTTTTCGCAACTGAGTAAAAGTATTGTTGTCTTGATAGAAAATGTTTGGCTTGCATTAGACGTCTTGTTGCATATAGGTCGTTGGTTATGATTGTGGTAAATCTGTATGAAAATGGGTCACATTTCCTTTCAGGTAGCTGTACTTGTAATTATAGGTTTTCAACTTTTACACGGGTCTCAAAGGTAGTGTGTTGTAATAGATCATTATTTTTCTTACTTTGTTGTTGAAATATTCAGCTTCAGTGAGACGAGAGATCATTTTCATTGTAGCTCGATATGCGAACATAATAAAACCTACCTTACCTGCTGCTCATTATTTTCGTTTCTACTACCATTATTCTACGGGTTTGTATGTGAGAAAATAACTTTGCAATTTGGGCTCAAGTTAAGTTAAGTCTTTTTGGCTACATTATATTTAGTTTTCTTCCAGTGCTACGATGCCTTTATGGACATTCCATACCGAAACTGTATCTGATACAATAATAGACTAGGAGTATGATCAGTCTTCTATCCAACGTCATCTCCAGTACGCCACGATATGTCCTAAAGTATAAAAAAAGGAGCGAGCCTTACAGTAGTCGCATATGATGTGTAACATCTGACATCTCACCTTGGTAATAAGTTATTACCAAGTAATAAGCAACATTAACATTATATCCTGAAAACAATAAGACTTTATACACAACACTGTAGGTTAAGCGCACAGCTGATGCGTTCTCTTTCTCATTCTCGTCACACACACGCACACACAGTTGGCTGACATTACCAACCTCTCGGAAAATGGGTTGGTACCATCTGACGGCAAACTCTACCACCGCGCACGCTTATTATTGGTCAAATCAAATAACGCGCGCTTCCCCTGCTTCCTGTTACACACTTCCGTCCCTTTTCCCGAAACAATCAAAAATATTATTTACGTAGACAGACTAAAGTGCTACTTTTAAAGTTCTTGTGCAAGTATAAAAGCGGTTGTAGCTCCAACTACTACCCATTTCAATTTTTTTCGCATAAAATGTTTTTACATAATCCTAACCTTACGGCATATTCTCGGCATTGTGGCTTTACTCTTTTTTAGGGTTCCGTACCCAAAGGGTAAAAACGGAAACCCTATTACTAAGACTCCGCTGTCCGTCTGTCTGACTGCCTGTCTGTCCGTCTGTCACCAGGCTGTATCTCATGAACCGTGATAGTTAGACAGTTGAAATTTTCACAGATGATGTACTTCTGTTGCCGCTATAACAATAAATACTAAAAAACAGAATAAAATAAATATTTAAGGGGGCTCCCATACAACAAACGTGTTTTTTTTCTTTCTGTTTTTATAGATAATGGTACGAAACCCTTCGTGCACCAGTCCGACTCGAACTTCGCCGGTTTTTTTATTGTATACAGGATAACAGAAAACACTCGAAGTTAGAGTAAAACAGCATTTCTTTCTATTATTTGTAAAGAAAAGACCCTGAAGTTGGTAATACAAACTGACCTCTTACAAAGTTAAGTTGCCTATTGACTGCTAAGCTAGCCAATAATACCCGAACAAGGCGTATTGTGAATCATTCATGAAGTAAGTAACGCTTCGACGACTTGGACTAAATAAGGTGTTGGGTAATATAGATCTATACTAATGTCAAAGTATAAATATAGTACAGTATGACGATGATCTAGAGTTCTAGACCGTAGAAGAAAAGTGATAAAAAACATCTGGGATTCTACGTCATGTCATGACGAGCAACGCACGCGTCCCTCCGTGACATGATGGGGAATCCAGTTTAAGTTGTGAGGGCATCTTACATACCGATTAATCGGCATAATACACGAAGGCTATAATACTTGACATTGGCAAATCGATTAACATTGGTGGAGCCACAATAAAAGATGATGAAGAAGAATAAAAAATGGTCAAGTGCGAGTCAGACTCGCACACGAAGGGTTCCGTATAACCGTACAATATTTTAACACTACATTTTTTTAATACTTCCTTGACAATCATAGTGAAACTGTTTACAGACTTTAAGATGTTATTATGAAATCATAATCAAAATATTATTTATTAAACGTGAGATCATAACAACACTTAAACTGGCCACACATTGAGCGTTCGCCGCAGACATCATCATGTCTGTGGTCGATTTCGATACCAGACAGATCTTCTGTCAATTAAATATTGTGAATTTGCGTATCCAAAGTGAGTCAATATCAATATTATCGATAACAGTATCTAACAGAGATAACATTGAACTATATTCGTTCTCTTTTATTTTAAAAATAAATTAACTTAAAAAAAAAAGTGTACCGACTTCAAAAATTTGCACAAATATTTCGTCGTAGAATTTGAAGACGGTTGGTCCAGGCGTCTTCGAGTAATCGGGGAACATACATAAAAAAAAAGATTCCGACGAATTGAGTCCTTCTGTTTTGAAGTTCGGTTAATAAATATAAAGAAGCATTTAAATGTTAACTCAAACTTTAAAAAGCAACGGACTTGCCACCTGTTCTGCTCAATATGGACAACTGCCAAAAAGTGTTACCGGTGTTTCTGGCCACACCGCAAAGTGCCTTCGATGTAGCTAGATCATACCTGTTTGTGGTCCCTCTCCGATTTAAGTTCAATTGCGATCTCTCATATTCGATTTAATGTGTCTATCTTTTCGGCGAGACAACTGAGGCTACCTTTACCACGCGATTGCTTTATCTAGAATTAGCTTCGTCAAACCCTGCACTAATATTATAATGATTTGAGGTTTTTAAAGATATACCAATATTAAGTAACTATGGTTTTTTCTTCAGCTCATTTAAAAATCTGCGTTTTAACATATATACCCAGTTTTAGTAAAAACCTAAATAAATATTTACATCTAGGATTTCATATGATTTGTATTCTAGATTTTCGCCACGGGTTGCAATGGTAAAAAATTATGAAATTTGAACATTTTAGCACGTTCGGTTTCGGTTTTAGTTGTAAATATTACTTAACTTCAACTAAAACATAGCCTAGCTAGAATAATGTAGCTTTATACAGTGAAATAATTTTAATATAAACAAACGGGACCTTACAGCAATCCGTGAAGTAAGAAACAAATTCCGTTTTACAAACAAATAAACTCACTTCTTTATTGGAATGTTAAACTATTCCACTAAACGCGAAAGTTTGTATGGAAGTATGTGTGGATGTTTGTTACTTCATCACGCCAGAACGGCTGAACGGATCTGGATGAAATGGCACAGAGATAGATTATAGTCTGGAATAGCACATAGGCTACTTTTTATCCCGGAAATATGCATGGTCCCCGTGGGATATATTTGTTTTTGTTTTTCCGCGAAAGCGGGCGGGGGAGGGGCAAATCACAGCCCCAAGATTTTTTTTTTTGGATCAATTTCCATGCGGGTGAAACCGCGGACAGAATTTAGGGGTCAGAGAATGACATAGGCTATTTTTTATACCGCAAAGGGGGCGGGGGAGGGGCAAATTACAGCCCCGAGATTATTTATTTTGGATCTAATTCCATGCGGGTGAAACCGCGGACAGAATTTAGCGGTCAGAGAATGACATAGGCTATTTTTTATACCACAAAGGGGGCGGGATTATTTCTTTTTTTGAATCTATCCAAGCGGGTGAAACCGCGAACAGAAGCTTGTTACTTATATCTAAGTAAGATATAACTCGATGTATTCTATATAATATATTTGTCACTCACATCTAGGGACTTGACGTTGAATGACTATATTCGCGGAAGGAATCCAAAGAAATCCATTCCGACTCCGTAAATCCGTTTTCAATATTCAGAGCGTACGCTTACTGTGACGTGAATTCTTTAATCAAGCTGAACCACTGTGTATGTGAATTTGGATATGGTTTCAATAATTTTAATATTTTACGACATAACCTATTGTTACAGGAAGTCAATTCTACTAATATAATTTTCATATTCAGAGGCAAATAAATGTTCTATCCCACCCAGGGGATTGAGATATATAAACCCACTATATTTTGACTATTTCACTAAAATGTTGAGAATTGCGATGCTCTCGAATGCTAACGAAATGGTGATCGGCCTTAACAAAAGGTTTAAATAAGCTGCTACGTTATTAATTGGTACTAGAGATGTGCGATCGTAAAAAAATGTATAACCTCGGATACGGATTGTTAGTGTTTACAACTATAATATATTGAATTTTCAAATTATTTAGTTTAATTATTAGAACTTTTATTTTGTATTGCACAAGCCTTTTACGTTTAGAATTACACAATATTTACTATCTTTCAACTGTCATTAATGAAAAGAAAAGATTCGTGTAAGATCCGCTAAAAAGTAACGGATACGGATTGTTTTGGCTTTGTAAAGGTATAAGTCCCAAAGTAGTTTTACAAAATTAAATATGGACAAGCTACCATTGCTACTGAATAATAAATGAATTTATTTAAAACCTTTTCCAAATTGAAATATTTATAAGACAAATTAACTTATTACAAGGTAAATTTGAGTGTAAAAAGAATCAATAGCTTAATGTTTAAGTTGTTGGAAGTAGAGGTCTCAGAATCAATACTCATTCAAAAAGGAACTATGACTTTCTAAGTTGTATGACCTGAATACCCCCTCTAATATATCCAGATGAGTTGCTGTAATCCCTACGATTTCGGAACCGTGAAACCACATCCCAGGGTTTAGTCGGTTTTGAGGTTTTTAACTAGTCCTAGTAGAGATACTTTCTTATTTCCCAGTAGATATAAGTTTTTATTGAAAGAACCGCATGGAGCGCAGTCTCACCACGTTATTTGGTTTCGGGTCAACTTATTTGGCGTGAGTTATATATCTCGGATGTGGGAATCAAAGCTATGTGACCAGGAGGCTTACAGAATGTACAATTAAACGAATAGAATAGAATGTAGAATAGATAACTTTAAATGAAACGAAACTGTCCTTCACTCTGACGAAAGCAAGGAGTTTATATACTTACTAGCGGACCCGGCAGACGTTGTCCTGCCCAAACGTTGACTTGCCCGCACTACCCCTACCCCTACTCCTACCCCTACCCTACCCCTACCCCTACCCCTACCCCTACCCCTACCCCTACCCTACCTATAAAAAAATATAAAAAATTTAGGGGTGGACCACCCTTAACATTTAGGGGGATGAAAAATAGATGTTGTCCGATTCTCAACCCT
The DNA here is from genome assembly GCA_963924495.1 of Nemapogon koenigi. Lineage (NCBI taxonomy): Eukaryota > Metazoa > Arthropoda > Insecta > Lepidoptera > Tineidae > Nemapogon > Nemapogon koenigi. Next base: position 3,438,380 of record OZ004630.1, on the reverse strand, counting down.
AACGGATATGCACACTAAAATTCACGAAAATCGGTCGAGCCGTTTCGGAGGAGTATGGGAACGAACATTGTGACAGGAGAATTTTATATATTAGATTGTATACAACCTCTATAATATAATAAGTATAAACTTCTTGTACAGTCTTTCGTGAACGCAAAGTTAGCGTCTACCTATACCCTGTAGATAAGATAAGATAAAAATTTTGGTCGATCGATTTTTTTAGAATACTTAGTGTTCGTACATTGTCCACGGGGCGGGGCTGAGCTGGGCTCTTATAAATTCACAAGCGTTATCATGAGGGCGAAATAGTTTTTTTCAGTAGCAAATACTAATAAGTATTGGACCTTAGCTCTTCGCAACATTTTTGGAGCCCTTTTTCCCCCAGCTCCAAACATGAAAGCAATATGTCAGCATTTTGAATTGTCAGTTAGCAATTAAAAGAAGATAAACCGCATCCCAATATTTCTAACTTCATGTAAAATTCAATAAACATAGCCACTCTTATTCAACAAGTATTTATATTTACCTACTTGAACAGCAAGACAATGCCTCATTATTTTGTTAGTATTTTGCAAAAGATATCGTATGGCTTTTGTAATGGACACCGGTATACAAAACATGGATTTTTAGGAATATATAAGTCTAGACTAAATACTAATATTAGGTATTATAAATAACATTGAAGTGTTTGTCTGTGATTTCATTATCATAATAATCAAAATAATCTAATTAGGATATGATATAGATGTGATATTGAATAAATTTCTGTCTGACTGTTTGTCACAGTTAAATAAATTAACTTTAAAAAAAAAGTGTACCGACTTCAAAAATTTGCACTGAAAAGTAAGAAATAATAAATATTTCGTCGTAGATTTTGAAGACGGTTGGTGCCAAATTAGGATACAAAATTAAGTAAACATCTAAGAAGATAAAGATATGTTCAATATTATCTATGTTTGTACTGATGATCGTAGGTTCCTAATGAATTGTAGAGAATTTGGGAACTAAGTTGTTTCTAATTTGGCACCAACCGTCTTCAAAATCTACGACGAAATATTTATTATTTCGTACTTTTCAGTGCAAATTTTTTGAGTCGGTACACTTTTTTTTAAAGTTAATTTATTTTTCCCTTTTAAGTGATTTTGCTGCCCTGAGAGACAAATAATAACGCAAATAAAAAAAAATCGAAAAATAAAAATAAAATACTGCTGTGGATGGGATTTAAACCATTTGCATCCTGAGCTGCACCATACCATACCATACCTTTAGCCGTTAGACCACCGTCGATACAAAAATTGACAACTTCGTGTCAATAGCAACAGTTGTTAAGGCTTTTCTCTGATACATAATTTTCAGCCGTAAACAGATACAAATTACTGAATTTCTGAAAAACTACTAAACCGATTTTCGCCGTTATGTCTGTAAGATAATGTCGAAAAATTACTATATCCTTTAAAAAATACGTCGTTAAAATGGGTACATATTTCATCGAGATATTAAGAAAAATGTACTTATAAAGTCAGTTTTTTCAAAATTTCTAAAAACTACTGAACCAATTTTCACTAAAAAAAGGTGGTACCACTTCTTTCACAACTTTCAAACAAAAAAATTTTTCCAAATCGGTACAGGCAATCGGTACAAGTAATCGGGGAACATACATAAAAAAAATAAAGGTTTCGACGAATTGAGAACCTCCTCCTTCTGTTTTGAAGTTCGGTTAATAAATGTTCATGAAATATTCAACTGCTTTTTCGCGTAATCTTAAAGAGTTTCAAATAAATGTATTATCTAATTTTATATACATTTAATGTCCTTTAACGGCAATGTCAACTCACATTCTAGTGTATCTCGGAAGGAATGTATGTAATAATGACGGTAAAGTCCAGTCTCGACTCCCGCGGCCCGTCAACTGACAGGCCATGCCAGACGCTGCCACGCCCGTTGAGGACTGTCGCGGCCCGTGTCGAGCAGTTCCCACAATGATAACTATGCAACTGATATACTGTTGAGCGACACTGCGCCTTTTAACTATCCGACGCCCAACCGATCGGACGGGCGACGACAGGCCATCGCAGGCCTCATCGGACGCCTGTGGGCCTGCATAGGGCTGTCAAAAAACGGGCCTAACAATGCTACACAATTAAAGTATACTATAATTTGTAGACTACATATCCATGGTATAGTACAAAGATCTGGTATGTTCGAAAGTACACATTTTACAGGAGACTCATTTGAAAGTTTAATGTAGCCTAGTTATATTTCTTTTTTATATTCATTTATTATTTTAAAGTTACTTTATATACTTTATATAAAGTTATTTCAATACGTTTTCTTTACATATTACATACAAAATAAATATTGTAAATTTTTTGTGAATTTTGTATTTTGATTTTTAAAGATTTTTTTTGACATACCATTTTTGTGCACAACCTTTAGCTACGTACCACAATTGGACACTAAAACCTGGTCTTAAATATTTAAGAATTAATGAAGTTTTTTTATTTTCATAAGCTTTATAATTATACATTATTATATAGTAAATTTCACATAATTTATTTGGTGCAGGCACACTTACCACATTTGTCTACCAAGTTAAAATAAGTTTAGAAAACGTCATGTGGTAAGGATACATACAACATTTGTGTATAACAAAATTATTGAGATGAAGGGAGTTAACATCTTTGGACTATTAGTAAATTCTACATCTATAAAGATACACTTACCATTCTTGTGCACAACAAAATTTATGTTGTAATAGTAAGTGCCTGTGTACTTATGTCAATTTTGTAAAAAAGGTACATACCACATGTGCGCTATACCATCGATATATTTTTAAATTGCAATTTCTCAAATTTTTCAAAAAATACATGATTTTAATTTGACGACAGGATATTGAACCCTTTCTGACACTCGCTTTAAATTGTTGAAACCAGTGAGAGCAAAAAATTCTATAACTTTTTGTCATTTATTCTTTTCTAACAAATAACTCTAGTATTCACAAATTTCGCAAAGTTCCAGAAAGTTTTTGCACATATTCGCTTCCAGATGTTAACTCAGATCGTTCTAGCCCCGAGGGTCATATACTTTTAATGTTATCGACTTGGTGATGTTGAACCTTTCTAGTTCTGTCGTGAAAACTATTTTATATGAAGATAAATGGTACAAAGAGACAATTCTCATATTAAAAGTTAAACCCATCATTGATATTTCCTGTATATCGTTTGAGCGGCTCTGGGAACTGGGAATTAGTACTAGATCAATCTTGAATATTGGATATTTTCGAACAAAATAAAATATACCCTAAATTATACCTACTCGTATATTCGTGATTCTAAAATATTTTTTAGAATCGGTTAAGTAGTTTGAGAGATTACCTCCTACATCTAAACTTACTACCTCATTATAATATCAGTAGGTATAGATAAATAAATAAAAAATAATATCCTACAAAAATACATATTATAAAAAAAGTATTTCTTGAAAATTCCTTATGACATGGTTCTCAAAACACTGGCTGCTTTACCTCGCTGAATCCTCCTTTGAGCGAGGTAAGAGCCAGCCTTTAGGTCCACCCTAGACGTGGACTAGTCGTGCATCTAAAGCTTTCTGATTTTTTTTTCATTTCAGCAGACCATGGATCCATTGTTTCATTTGCAAGCCCAAAAAGAGTGATGACTCTTTCAGAAAACCCACAACCCCATTGGCCCCAGAATACCGTGTGCTGTAGTAAATTTTTGAGCTCGACCTGGGATTCGAACGCGGAATCGTATGCTTTGTAGAAAGGAGCACTAACATCTTAAAACTTTAGCTATAGATATGTTAACCCGACTCATGTGAACATAACACACGCATGATTTTTAGCTTCATCAGATAATATGTGAAATCCCCGCCCACCGAAACTACTGAACGGATTTGTTCAATCATTCAATTCACAACTTAGATATATTTCATCAGTAAAATATTACATACATCCTGTTACCCAAAGGTGTTAGGCAAAGAGTATACAGCGCCACTTCAATCGATCTTTACTTCTCTTGCTTCATCTACATCCATCCACACATCGTTTTATACATGACAATTTATTTCGTAAAAAAGAAATTTTTGTTTCCGAAGAGTAAGTCGCACAAAGCCGGGGCTGGTAAGATATGGTGACTTGACTTGACAAATTTATGGCTCCATCAAGAAATTGCTCCCTACAACATTGTTCGCAAACATTTTCAAAACAATCATTACATTAATATTTTAATAGACACTGTACAGTTTTGACATCCTGTCATTTAGCCCCAAAAGCCTTTGGCGGATTAAACTGAAAATATTTGAAAATTGTTTCTGTCTATCCATCTATCAGATGCAATCTTATGCATAATATTTGGTCCGAGGTTTTGGAATTCGATATTTGTAATTTCAACACTACATTATCATAAAACAAAAGTCTCCCGCCACATCAGTCTTTTCATGAACCTATCATGTTTAGGAGCTGAGTATTAACAGTATAAGTGAATTAAGTAGGGGAAAAGTTAGCCTTAGCGAACTTCCATGGCATTTGTTGTCTGATCCGTCAGAGATATGACAAAATGATGTAGGATAGAATTGTGTGGAATAAAATTATCTACGAAAAAGTCCGCGGTAGCATATATGTATCTCTATTAGTACCCGTACGAAGCCGGCAACGTGGTTGTTAGTATATCATAATTCAATTTCAAATAAAATTTAGGAAACAGTGTCTACAGAAGTCTTTCCAGGAATATTATTATTGAAAAGCTCTCAACCAAATGATAAATCCACAAAGAGAGTGAACGTAAAAATGATGGATTCTTTAATGTAAAGCGAAATATGATGAGAAACAAAGCTTTTTCTATACAAAAACTGTCTTTTAACATGCAAAATTTTTTATTAACTCGCTGTAATGGCGTAACAAAAAGGGACGAAATTGCCATTACCGTTTTATGTCGAAATCGTTTTATTGTGGTTGTATTAAGTTCGCTTTGACATGGAAAATTGACGTCAGTTAAACAGACATAGACACCCGTCTCTGAATAATTTTTTGGCAGAAAATGACTAAAACTTTTGGTTTTTTGCTATTTCATAGACCCTTTTTTATCATTTTTCATTATCTGTGGAAATTGTAATAGCTAGGCTATATACCCATGTTGATATCATTGTTATAATTCTAAAAATACATAAATATAATACATGAATCTAATTAAATAAAACCGTCGTGTCGCTGAAGATATATATAAATAATAAGGAGGGTAGGGGTGTAGAGATGCGCTAAGAAATATTTTTTCGAAAATCAACCCCTAAAGGGGTGAAAATGTGATGTAAACGTTTGTATTGAAAGTTGTATTCCCTGCGTGCAGTATTTATATAATATTCTTAATAAAACGGGTAAGAAGTCGTGGGCAACTGCTAGTAATTAATTGGCTTCTCTGGTATAATCTTTTGATATCATAAAACATTTTTCTCTAAGTAATAGATAGGACTGTCAGGACGTACGTAGCTCGAAGACACGTTGTGAGATGGACGTCAAGGGTTACTGACCACCAGCGAGATGGAGTAACGACATGGAAGAAAGAGGTGGTAGAGCGTGGAGAAGAACTGGCGCAATGCTGAAAAGGCCTACGTCCAGCAGTGGACTGATACAGGCTTAGAAAGAAGAAGTAGATAAATTTCTGTTTGATGAAGACTAAAAAATATGTTTTCATCTAGGTACTCTTTATTTTTTTTATTAGACTTTTATTTTCAAAAAGTATTTAAGTAGTTTAACATTGATCACCGACATTTTTTTTTTTCTCGAAAAATAATGTGAATAATAATATTATTATTCAAGAAATTAACAATATAGACAAAACCGATAGTTAGATTTGTTTTTGCTCGCATATTAAAAAAATCGTTTTAATTCTGAAATTGATCAAAGTCACCCCGTTTATTAAAGTTATTAAATTTATCCACAACAAATCTCCACTGTTTTTAAACAGGCATAATAATATTTTAAAACATTTACAATAAAATTTCTACCTACTCCTCATGAAATTATCAGCGTGCTCATATAGAATGTTTCAAAATTATCTAAATTAATGCTTCCGATATTATTTAATTTTTGCCCGAGTATTTTCGGATGCCATGTCTCGTCTACAAGTGCCTATATAATGTCGCTTGTTCAACTCAAAGCGGCGTCAGCAAGTTAATTGCTTTTTCAACAGCGGTGAAAATTGTAAATGTTTTGTCTTGAATTGAATACGAGTGTTACTCTAGAGTCTAGTACATGAGGAATTTAATTTAATGGAATACTAGGTAATGTAATGAAGCGAGGGAAGTATATAATATATGAAACGAGAGAAATGTTGCCCCATAACAAGATGTTTTTGTACCAAAATAAAATTTATTCAGCACTTAAATATATTACTTATATAAAAATACTATAATAAAAAAAAAGCTTACTGAAACTGGTTTTCTGTGGAGTATATAATGGTAATAGTGCGGCACACCACTGCGCAAGAAACATTGGGAAAACTATGTACCCAAACTAAATCTAATCCATATCTATATAATAAAACTAAACTATATCGAACTAAAATATAACTAATAAATTTATATTAAAATAACTAAAAAATAAATCCGCAACTTCCAGAGATGCCGGAGCCGCAGCCCTACATGCCGAGAACACAAAAAAGAGCAAATACTCATGCCTCTCAGCGGACCATTTTGAATTCCTGGCGTTTGCGGTGGAGACTCTGGGTGCGTGGTCACCGGACGCTATAGTATTTGCAAATAAAATCGGGAAAATACTTCTAACGGAGACCGGCGATCCACGCTCCAAATCCTTTTTCATACAACGCATATCGCTAGAAATTCAAAAGGGTAACGCGCTATGTGTTCTAAGCACTATGGCAGCGGATTCGGACTCTCTGGAAGAAATTTTTAATTTGTAGTTTTGAGATTTTTTTAATTATTAAGTTATATTATTATTGACTAATAAATATTTATGTTCACTGAAACTTCAATACCAAACAAAAACAACTGTTTCGACATGCACAAACAATCCAATTCGTACATGAGACAGCACAATATACCAAATAAATTAATAATTTTAGAAAAAGAGAATCCCTACAGACTATTATATTTGAGCTCTACAAAACAAAATACTCAAGACAATTCCTTCTGTATATCCATAAGATAAGCCAAATAGTTCGCTTTAAAGATAATTTCTGATTGGCGGAGTGGAGGAATATTGTTCCAGCACTTCGTGGCAGCATATCGGGAACTGCCACGAAAAGCCGCCGTGTAGTGCCTCGGACAACGCAATCGGGAGGCCATTCTTACGTGGCTCTATCGTACTCGCAACTTGGCCAATTATTTTACTATCATTCAACAATGGTTCCGCCACTAGCCACGCGTGTTTCCGAAATGGGATGTATGAGTTACGCTTCCAGAATTTTCTGTCTATCTATCTATCATCACGCTTTTTATCCCAAGAGGGGTAGACAGAGACAATCGAATGCCATTTGCTACGATCCTGACATACCTCTTTCGCTTCTTTTATATTCATCATACATTTCATTGTGTGTACTTTTAATATTGCCTTCGATCAATATTTTTTTTATATGTTTAATAAAAGTACTCCTAGGTCGTCCTCTGCCAGCATTTCCTTTCATTTCAGCCATATAAACCTTTTTAGTCAATCTTTCATCCTTCATTCTCTCAACGTGTCCAAACCAGCGTAAACGACTTTTCTTCATTTTTGTCACAATATAATCTTTCACTCCGCATTTTTCCCCAGTGACATCGTTCCGGATGCGGTCAATATATATTTTTTTTATTTTATCCAGAATTTAAATACCTACTATACTACAAATTATTACTCTAACTAAATAAATGGGAACGGGAAACAAAGTTCTCCATATCCTCCATGCAGTCATTGTTTTATTACACGAATAGAAAATGTTGCCAAAATACAATCCACAACATTTCAAAATTTTTACACCCTAATTTTATTAGCCTATATAAGTAGGTGAAAAATTAAGGTACCCGTATTTTTTGCTTTTCTTTTTTAAATATTGCATTTTTAGAAAAAGCCGACAACGGCTAAAAGTATCAGGTGTCTATGCGTATTCTGTATTAAAAAAAAAGAAATGACATGAGCTGCGTGCTTTCGTTCGTTTCATTCGTTCAATAGTTCGTTCATGGTTCTTTTGTTTCATTCATTATTGTTTATTTTTAGTTTATTAATTTAAAATTAAATTTTATTCACTTTCATCAAGAAAGATGGGTAGAGAAGCACGTAAATTAAATTCCCTTGTATCAATTCTATTCTATTTTTTCGTGTTATGGCTCCATCAGTAGTCCCCTTGTATCCTGTTTTGTTTTTACAACTACAACTAATACTTTTTATTACCAGTTACCTTTGTAGGCAGAGAGTATAGTAGCTTTGACCCGTACTCGTTACACAGTGTAGTTTTTTCAAAATATCTCTTAAACCACTGAATAAAAAAATAAATAAATATATGTATCGTGTTAAGCAAAGGAAGATCTCCAAACGGATTTTTAATTTTGGTACTTAACGAAAAATTAAATGTTGTGAATTATGAGTCTTGACTATTTTCAGCGCGAACAATTGAGGCAGTAAAATTAGTTGTACCGAATACAGAAATAGCATTTCAACAAGGTTAAAGTGCATTCCCGCTTTTGATGGAATATAACAGCGTATTTGCGCACTTGTTATGTAGAAATATGCACATATATCAGAAAATAGATAAGCTAACACTATTATGTTTCATACTTTTTGTTTAAAAATAGTAGCTGTCTTTATAATATAATCTCTATCTAACTAACATCCAATATCCTTTATTTAGGGTTCCAAACATCTCCGATGAAAAAACGGAAACTATTATTAGATCACTCATGTCTGTCCGTCTGTCACAGCTTATTTTCTTCAAATCTACTGGACTAAAAATGTTGAAACTTGGTACATATATAGAGTTTCATGACCCAATCACGGACGTACCTATAGCGTAAATAATATAATTTCCATTTTGTGGAAAAGTAAAAGAACTTTTTTGCAAATGCATCATGTGACATATCAAATGAAAGGTCTCGTTATAATTTTAAAATGCATAGTTTATATACGAAAATTAAGCATCCCCCACCCCCTTATCTCCGAGACTAAAATTTTGAAAAAAAATAGGGAATATAAGGCTTTCTTAAAGAAAACCTAAACGAAAATACAATCCTAAAGTTCTGATCCAAAAAATGGGACGGAATCCTCAGCGCGCGATTCGTATTCGCAACTAGGCCAATTATATTATTCTTAAATGGTTGCTTTATAGCTCCCGGAGACAAAATCTTCCTCATTTAACAAATGATATTAAGATCGAAAGCCTCTTAGTAGAGTTAAACGCTTCTACCTTCCTTCAAGTTGGCGCCTTTGTTAGTTACTCTACGATATCATTTTGTTAATAAAGCCATAATCAAGGCAATTTCAGATAGCTTTCTACCTATTTACGTACGCAATTAGGTATTATCGATGTGATTTTTAGAGATAACACGATGTGAATTATCCACCTGTTTGTTACAAATTTTGCATGATCTAGGTTTGGAATCTAGACCGTCTACTTTATCACAAAATGTAGGTAGAATTTTTCTTAACAATATTCTAACAGCAAAGTGCCTAAATTACGTAGGAAGGTTTTTCGTGGAAACTTCAAGTAAATTGAGGTTTGAATTCCTTAAGAAACTGTGGAGGTCAAGTCTCGGAGGGACGGACTGAAATAGTCAAATTTTCTATAGAAAATAAATTTATCTTTTACCTGAGGGCGTATACTAATGTAAAATATAAAATGAGTATAAAATTCACAAAACAGAATGAGTGTAGTAGCTACTTGCCAAAAATATATTTCTTTCCAGTCATATATTTGAAAATCTCTATTGAATGATTACGAAAATTATATGATATCCTAAAAAGTGAAAAAAAAAATTGTTTATCTGTCTTTATTTTAAGTCAAAAATGAGCAAACAGCCCGACTTGATTTTTAGACCTACATTAGATATAGTTAGAGGAGAGTGACAAGGGGTAATTTTTATCTCATTACTTCGGTAAAAAATATTATTGATATCTTTGATACTAAATTTTGTATAGATCGTGAGAATCCGGTTGTATGAAAATATATCGACAATAACATCGAAGTTCACCAAAGATCGTGTATGTCCGTATAAATCATTATTGCTGTCACTCAAAATAGCTTGTGCAAAGAGTTATCAATTAAATTTCTATTATGTAGTTGATTCAACAGTTGCGTCGCCTGATTACCAGCTGTCATGTTTGATATGATCTATTTAATAGGTCCGTTGTTTAACTGACATTGTGATTGCATAAACAAATCTCGCATAAACGCTGTACATAAATTGACAATAACTCAATAGGCAAATGAAGCCCGTGAAATTATTCACTGAAAAGCAAGAAATAATTAAATATTTCGTCATTGAATTTGAAGTCAGTTAGTGCCAAATTAGGCTATAAATTTAAAAAAATCTGGAAGATCTGTTCAATTTTATCTATGTTATTTCTACTTGGCACAAACCGTCTTCAAATTCAACGACAAAATATTTAAAGAGCGTTTTAAAGAATAGCGTCCTGAAAAATTTTAGGTACTTATTCAAACCCGGCGACACATCTACACAGTCATGACTAACGAGTTCACAACGCGGTACTGGAGTTAGATGTTATACGTTTCCCTGTTATTTAAATATTTTTTACTAAGTTAGATTTCCTCTCGAGCGCAAGGAAATAAACACAGAACTTTTATTTGTTTAAGTCATTTTTTTTATCACATTATTTACATTGTGTCGTATTGCCAAAAGTGTGAACATTAATATAGTATACATATTATTATATTAATTTTATTGTATTTATGAGAAAATTTGGATATTTCAGGACGATTTTTAAAGATTTTGTGTTAATAATTAAAAGTAATTTATATCTTGGATATTTGACGAAAAAACGAAACAGTGAAGACGCGGTGTACAATGAGTGATTTTGCTGTTAATAATATCATTATACAAAAATTACAAAAATAAATAATCGAAATAGGCGTTTACGTTACGTTACGTTAAAAAACATTTCAGCGAGTTACGACTAAAAATGCCTGAAAAATCAGTATTTTCAAAATTTCTGAAAAACTACTAAACCAATTTTCACAAAACCAAAAACAGGACAAATCCGAAATCTATTTATTTATTTGTCTATTAAAATCGCGTAACAAACACACGAAAAAAGCAGTCGATTTAAGAATCCTCCTCCTTTTTTTGAAGTCGGTTAAAAATCTACACTATTATAGTAAGTTTGTAAGTTTGGATATATTCTAAAAAATATTTCACTATAGGAAACTACGTTAAACCTGAGTATTATAGGCTATATTTTATTTTGTTCGAAAATATCCACGTGTTTTTGACTTTGATTTAGGCCCACTTGCGCGTTCCTGGGTTATCCTATTAAACTCTTGGTTAGTTGCACATCAAGGATTAAACTAATAATTAGCGGTAATGAATTATTAGTTTAACCCTTGATTTGCAACTAACCCAGAGTTTAATAGGATAACCCAGGAACGCGCAAGTGGACCTAAATTTGGTAAAGAGGTATACTTACTTCAAACACCGGAAATTTTTCATCAAAAATCGGTGATAAACATTATTACCTATAACAAAAAAAAACCCTTTGTAAAATTATTAAAGAAATAAAATTATCTTTTGAAATTTAAACACAATTAGGGCATTTCACAGCGTCCGTCGCCTTAAACTTCTAGCGTGACAAATAGACTCACTGAAAGGAAGGTAAATTCACGCTCCCCTGAATTTGGTAGAGCCCAAAAACGGTTCAAATTTCGTGTACATATTTGAATGATTTATTATCATCTGCCCCTATTCAAACAAGAGCAAATGCCTTGAATTCCAAACTAGACAGATCTGTCTAAGCTCTCACACAAAGATGGGATTAAGTTAACACGCCAATATCAACAAGTAAATTGTCTACAATTAGTTGAAAAGGCTTGTCAACTATCCTTTGATATACAAACAATCTATACAGATAAATTAAATTTAAGTGTCTGACTGTTATTTCAAAATTAACACCAGTTTCTGATATGAAACATCTAACAGCGCTCCTCATCACATCAGACAGACTCATATGCCGTGAGTAGTAAATACTTCGTTGCTAGTATCAATTTCATGTTTCACGTCTACCGGGCGTCCCGTAACGGCCACCTTTTTTTTACCGGTCCAGTGCACCCAGCGGAAGACCAAATCTTCCTCTTTTAGCCAATGTTTTTATGAGGCTAAACTTCTGCGGCCAGTTCTGTTGAGGTATATTTGGATGGAAAAATCTTAATATAAATATTTAAGGGAATTCTAATATTTGTCCAGATAGGTGATAGTGGGAATTCAAAGAGAAAAGATTTTTATTTATATTTTAAAGAATTTGTGCAAAACCACTTGACGTTTAGAAAACTTTATTTATACTGCATATATTAAATTTGTTGTGTCAATGAAATATGAAATGTTATTAATGAAGTTTTTTTTCATCTCGGGTTGCCTTACAGCTCCCGTTACCGTGTTACGGTTTCAGGTTACCCAGCGAAATACCAAGTCTCCCTCGTTTCACCGATGGTGCTTGTGAGACTATACCTAACGAGTGGCCAGTTCTGTTGAGGTACAACCGGAACCGATGGAGGGAAATCGCAGGAGCGGCGGCAGCGTTCCGGAGTGATTCATAATCACGACCACTCTGTCAAGAGTGCACGACTGGGAAGAAGAAGAAGAATACTTAGATGGAAAAGCCTCTAAGTGTCGTTTGTCGAATTATGTACATAAGTTTTTAATTAAAAACCCCATTGGTATCCGGGATCCGGGATCGAACCCGTGGTCTGACTAGATAATACCAGACGTATTAACCACTCGGCCACCGCCGCACATTTTTAAAGTCTTAATAAATAAATGTTAAATATATATACGAAATTTTATTGAATAAACATCCTGTAAAATACACAAGAGGTGTGAAGAAAGAACATATTCTTTCGCATGTATTAAAATTAAATGAATAAGTATTATTATAAAGCACAGAGATCGCTTGAGTGACACCATGTGCTAATGTGATGTCATCTTCGTCATTTAACATGAAATGGGGACAATTTAATAAATGATCTCGCATTTACACCAAATAGCACTTCCCGTCCGTCTGGGACGTTCACTTTTCAGAAATATGGTGAACGCTTGTACTTAGAAATTTCTGATTTTGAGTTATTTTATGAAAATCGTTGATACATTTTCTGAGATTACTTAACTTTTAAACAGCTGTTATGTTTTGTCACTCTCTAACAAATCTGTGTTTTAATATGGAAAAGGAGACAAAACAAATATTTTATAAACACACTTTCACACATTTATAATATTAGTTAGGATATTTAAATTACATACATAAAATGTACTTGTATTAATAATAATTTAAAAAAAACTAAATGCACTACGAAGTCCCAAAAGTAAAGTATGCATTTTCCAAAACGAGGGATTTTCCATATATGCATGAGGTCAAAATCAGACTGATAATGAATCGTAAGTTTTATAGAAACAGGATAATATAAAAAAACCTACCTTCTTGGTTTGTGATGTTTTTGGGACTTCACTGGTTAATCTAAATAGTTTAAAAAAAATTAAATTTGCTGTACCATTTTTCAGTTATCCGCTCATATTATATAATTCATGAATCAAAAAATAAATGATGCCAGTGTTTTGGGAACCATGCCACAGGGAGGAGTTTTGGAAGAGGTATTCTTTTTATATTTTGTATATATAGCTTTCAAATATATTATTTATTTATTACTATACATTTTAGTTAAGATGTAAATACTTATAAGTAAATTAAAATTAATTATTATTGGTTATACTGAGACGAAAATTAAATTGTTAATAGTAGTTTATGATACGGGATCATAATAGTGGTAATTAAAACATAAGTGGATTTTTTTAATAGCATCCACGAGTGTTTTAATTCAAAGTTATGTGCCCGTTCATACACTACTTTATCTAATCCCATGCAATAGTACAAAACATATTGAACCAAAATATTTTTCTAAATCGACAAATTGGCAGCAAATCGCGGTTACCTACTTTCTGCGCATGCGCGTTAACTGTCACGTGACTCCCACATGGGAGTGTCGATATTTTTATAGACTTTAATGTGGCTGCATAACACATATCCTTCGCCCTTTCTGCATTTAAAAAAAAACATTACGATATCGTTTTTGTATGAAAACTTCGGTATAGTTCCACAAACTTATCTGGCCCGGTGACAGCGTCGCTGTTGTCCCATGTTTTGCCAATAAAAATGTTTTTTCAATGTGAAGTGGGTATATAATATGCACGTTGTAACGCTTGGCCATATTCATTTTAGGTAGAAAGAACAATACATAGAAGAAATATGAACATTTTAATTATTTACTTATTGTATCATTAGTTCCACTTTTGGCCACCGGGTCAGATAAGTTTGTGGAACTATACTATAATACAATATAGTATCGAAGTTTGACATAATATTAGAGACGCGTGTATGTAAAACATATCATTATGAAGTCAAGTCTAATTCTAAGTATTTTACGATACAAGAGTAGATAAATATTATTACGATATCGTAGAAGCAGAAGTCGAGGAAATAATCCTACTAATTTTATAATTGTGATAAATTTTATTGTCATAATAATAAATTGTAAATTCTATATTACACATAATAAATTGTATAAACACTTTTCAACCTGGAAATACTTAATGAAAATACATTCTTAAATCAATAAAAATAGTCCAATAGATGATTAAATCATTCAAAATCTATATACAGTCTCAATTCTGTTTGGAACATTATTACAATGTAAATCTGTTCCGCCACAACTCAGAAACTACTAATTCAATTCCGAACTTTCAAATCCCCATCTTAATAATAAATTGCATACGATGAAGTTGGAGAATATTCTTGTCAATAATTACAGTTAAACCCCTAAGATAACATAAAATAATATAACATTTATTGATCGAAAGCAATGTTAAAAGTATACACAATCGCCGATCGTGTATTAAAGGTATGATGAATATAGGTAAAAGAAGCAAAAGAGGTATGGTAGGATCGTAGCAAATGGCATTCGATTGTCTCTGCCTACTGTGGTAATTGGGGTAATTGTATATAATCCAACACTTAAGAGGCATGTTTCTATCAAATTATGCCTCAACAGAACTGGCCACTCGTTAAGTATAGCCTCACAAATACTATACCGGCTGAAAGAAGACTTATTCTTCCGCTGGGTAATCTGAGATTGATAACACTGTTTCAGGAACCGTAAGGCAACCCGTAAAAAAAGATAAAGTAAGCACTTAGATTATTGTGCATTTCCTTATTTTTAACAGACTTCAAAAATTGAGGAGGTTCTCAATTCGACTATATTTATGTATGGTTCGGGCATAACTTCTTGGTTTATGAACCGATTTCGTTGGTTTCTTTTTTAATCGACAGATAATTCTTTTGGGTCCCATTTTTGTTATGGATCAGTAGTTTTTCAGAAATTTGATAAATCCTAATCCAAATGCCAAATTAGAGTCTATTTATTTTTTTGCCTAATTTGGCACCAACCGACTTCAAAATCGATGCTTTTCAGTGACCACATTTTTGAAGTGACAACATTTCAATCGATTTTAAGAGCTTTTGTCAACCACTTCAGATACGAGAAAAGAGAATAGGTTATGGTTCTTTTTTCAAGTATTCAGGATAAAGGATTCGAGATAAAGGTTTATACCCACAGGCAATACCATATAGGTGCAGGCTGTTAAAATGTTGCTCGTGTAAACGCATCTTAAGGTCGTCCTCTTATCTAGTATGCAGGCCTGGTGTTATTCAGACGACCACTCAACTTGGAAATTTAATTGTCTAGCTGGGACACTGAAGGACGCCAATCTGATTACATAGCTCCACTGATGCAATATCATTAATATTCTAGAGGGAATTTCTTGTGAACTTTAGTTATAATCTAATGCCTTATAGTCCTTATACTATGAAAATCTTGCGTATTTTGTTGTGAAAATATTTATAATTGCGCTATAGCGTATAAGAGATGATTGCTGTCGGAAAGATATTGGGTCACCTGATATGATACAATTTAATTATAACTAGAAATAAACTATGATTTCATGAGAAACATTACATTCGGAAGAATTATCTGTCAATCAAAAAATAAATTATCTAAATCGGTTCACAACTAGCGGAGTAATCGGTGTACTGTATACAAAGGTACAAAAAAAGTACTGTCCGAATTGAGAACCTCCTTTTTCCGTTGGTTAAAAATTTAAGGGAAGAGAGGCAGAGGAAGACCAAGACGCAGTTACTTAGGTATTTGAAGTAATCTACTTTTGGTTCTTATTTCCAACTTCTCATCAACAAGAAAACATTTTTAACATGGGAAAAACATTTAGTATTAAAAAAGTCATGTGGCATCCTAAAATTAGGCTTTACTTATACTAAGAATATTATTGTGATCATCTATAATTTTTTTAACATTGGAAATATTATTTCTATCGCTTCTGTAAGGGCCCCTTTTTCAGCAAAATATATCTCCGGAAGTTGTAGGTCACTATAGATTATTGAGGTGATGTTTGTATTGACGAGGTCTACAATATAGAAAAAAAAATTGAATTTGTCGTGTATATTTGAAAAAATAAAAAAGGCTCTAAAAAGGTAATATTTTGAGGTACCTTGTGTACTAGTCTTAGTTATGATATTTTTTTAAATTCTACATGTACGTGTTCAGAAAAGTTATACCGTAATATTTCTCGAAAACCACTGACCCTAGACTGGTCATGTCTTTACCAAAACGAAAGGTCTCAATGAGATCTTTATTTCGCATGATAACTGTCAAAATATACATGTTTGTTTTCTATTTTTAAGACCCGAAGTTCATTTCTAATGTAATTTGAAGGTCATGTGGTACATGAGATTTGTGAATTTTTGTAACTAACCGATTTCACAACAATGAAATGCATGAAAGACGCGGTGTGGATTTGAATGGGGCGTGCTACAGTATAGCAAGTGGAAATCTTTGGTCTCTCTGCCTGTATACGTATCAAAGATGCTCTTCGCGAAAACCGTCTGAGATTGTTTGGACAGCTGTTGTATGCCTCACAGACTCTAGGATCTATTTACGGTATGGAAAACAGCAGTACTGAATCCTAAATATTATAAATGCAGAAGTGGGCTTGTTTGTTTTTCGTTCACTCCAAAAAGGAGCAACGGATCGACTCGATGGAGTTTTATTAGTTATTATTTGCCAGTAACGCTACCCTTTGATGAGGTTGAAAATTTTTGTTTGGAAAAAGTAGTTTTAGTTTTATTTCGTTTTTCTTTTAGTTTTTTTTTCTAAGGCGATCTTCCGCATTATTGCCTTTCAAATGAATGAATGTTTGGGGCAAATCGGTTGGATGGTTTTAAAGTATATAACGGACATAGATAGACACATTTTTTGTGTTTTAATATACTAGCGGACCCGGCAGACGTTGTCCTGCCCAAACGTCGACTTGCCTGCACTACTCCTACTCCTACTCCTACCTCTACTCCTACCCCTACCCCTACCCCTACCCCTACCCCTACCCCTACCCCTACCCCTACCCCTACCCCTACCCCTACCCCTACCCCTACCCCTACCCCTACCCCTACCCCTACCCCTACCCCTACCCCTACCCCTACCCCTACCCTTATCACTTAGGGGTATGAAAAATAGATTACGACCGATCGTGGGCCCTACCGAATATACACAAAAAAATTCATAAAAATCGGTCAAGCCGTTTCGAAGGAGTATGGCAAGTAACTTGTGACACGGGAATTTTATATACATATTACAAGCTGGGGCGGATCACTAGTTTCACATAAATCCGCATTTTTCAATGTGTTGTTGCAAAAATATTTTTTTAAAGTTATTTATTTGAATAAGGTTTTTCAGCACATGACTGAAAACATCCGCAGATCAGTGAAATATTAATTATTCAACACTAAAACACACTCACTTTTCAGCATAATATAAACCGAAAGATAAGAGAAGATAAAATTGTTGCGACATTAATAATGAAGATAAAATTTCTTACTAAATTATATTTTTAGCGCCCATGGGATAACTAGCAACACAATAATGTGCTAGGCCGTGTAGACGTTTTGTTTGTCTGTCTGTCTGAACGAATCCGTTAGTACCAAAAACTTAAAAACCTCTATTTGTCTTGTCTGTAAAAAAAAAATTCACAAAGTGCACATTATTTCCAAGTGCAACTAAATTGTCAAAATATACCTATTTAGTGTCTTAGAATATATTTGTTTTTTGTGTCATATTTCTCTATTATAACTATTATGTGAATTATTTAAATGCTAATGAAGTTATAAGGTAAAACCTTTTAAAAAAAGTATACCAACTTCAAAAATTGTGCACTGAAAAGTAAAAAATAATTAATATTTCGTCGTAGAAATCCGGAAGAATTTTATCTGTCGAATTTAAAAGTAATCATCAAAATCGGTTCACAACTGGCGGAGTAATCGAGAAGCTTCTCCTTCTTTTTTTGGAAGTCGGTTAAATATGGTACACATAGGGGACGCAATTGTAATCTAACACTAATAAGTAAAGAAATAAATTTTAATTTTAATCAATTCTTCACAATGTGAAACAAAAATAATTTAGTTGGAAAAAGTTAAAAATGCTGTAAAACTGAAAAAGTTTAGTCATCAGTCAGTAATTTGGCTTTTAAAAAAAAGTGAACCGACTTCAAAAATGATGCACTGAAAAGTGTGCTTTCCGAAAGCAAATGCACAAGTCACTATAAAAATAATACCCAAATCGCTTCAAGTGTGCCTATAAAATTTCTCTATTTCTCCAGGATCCCATCATCAGATCCTGACCTGATGACCATGGGACCACCTTACTAAAGATGAGGACAAAGTTAAAAATGCTGTGAAACTGAAAAATTTTAGACATAAAAAGAAGCAACACACAAAACATAATGAAATATTCTACCCATTTCAAAAGCGATTCCATTCCGAGTTAAATCAATTAACTGCATGAATATAAAATACTCAGGTAAATGGAAATGAAACCACGAAGTGAAAAATTTCAGGACTTTCATGAAAATTTACATAATTTACTTAGATTAGAATTAACTTGTGTTTCGATTTTATGATATGTGTTTATTTTAGGACGTTTTAGTATGAGGCGACGATAGAATCGCCACCTACTCCATCAATTTATGTCATAAGAGAAGAATGCGAAGTGAAAGATGATGTTGTGACTAAAATGAAGAAAAGTAGTTTACGATGGTTTGGATACGTTGAAAGAATGAAGGATGAAAGATTGACTAAAAAAGGTGTATATGGCTGAAGTGAAAGGAAATGCTTTTATTGAACATATAAAAAATGTATTGATCGATGGAAATATTAAAAGTACACACAATCGCCGAACATGTATGAAAGGTTTGATGAATATAAAAGAAGCGAAAGAGGTATGTCAGGATCGTAACAAATGGCATTCGATTGTCTCTGCCTACCGTCTTGGGATAAAAGGCGTGACGATAGATAGATATATCAATTTAGACAGTATTTTTGAAAATTAATTTAAAATATAGAAAAGCGACTTTGGGTTCTTCAAGAGAATCTGAAAAAGCATCTCTCGTCGGCGTAGTGATCGCGACTCTTATAGCAATAGTTGCTTTCACTTATAGACTCACCACTATTGCTTAACAACAGGTGATGGTAGAGTCATTTGATTGTCATAATTAAAAACCGCTAAGTAGTTCCATAGTATCTGCTCCTACCCAGGATTCTGCAATTTTAATTTCGGAAAGTTTATTTGTCTCGAAGCCATTTTATAATTTTCATTGAAATTATCTCGTAAAAACATAATTACTTCAAGAGACCTTTTTAATAACCCACTTTAATTTTTTTCTTCCCAACTTTACATGAAAATATAAAATATTTCGTCAAAATTGAGATCTGATCAAATTCTATTTAAAACTGTAGATACTAGAAGTGTTTTAACGACTGGGACGGAAAGACGGACAAACTTGTTTTACTACGGAACCCTAAAAATAATAAATAAATAGAATGACAAAATTTACTTAAGGAGACTACTCATAACTTTTGTCCCATACAAAAACGGACTTCAGCAACTCAAGTAATACTTGCTGCATTTCCCCGCTGAATCGCGATGCTGATTCGTTGAGCGAGGAAGGAGCCAGCCCCCTTGTCACCAGAAGAGATGATCAGTCGAGGGGATACATCTTTAATAAAATTTGAATACATGTATAAAATATGTCAATATCAGCTACACCTAGGTTTTATGAAACCCTGAAAGTCAACAATTTCACGAATATTTTCAACCAACTTTGCGACTCCAGTTCTCTTATTACATTTACTAATATATTTTTTTTTACATTTTGAATAAAGATAATTTCACATACTTTATGAATCCATTAACTAGAACTTGAGTTGCTGTAGTCTGTTTTGTGTATTAAAATTATAATTAAACTAGCAGACCCGGCAGACGTTGTCCTGCCCAAACGTTGACTTGCCCGCACTACCCCTACCCCTACTCCTACCCCTACCCTACCCCTACCCCTATATAAAAAAAATTTAGGGGTGGACCACCCTTAACATTTAGGGGGATGAAAAATAGATGTTGTCCGATTCTCAACCCTAACGGATATGCATACAAAATTTCATAAGGATCGGTCAAGCCGTTTCGGAGGAGTATGGGAACGAACATTGTGACAGGAGAATTTTATATATTAGATTTTAATATTGTCCACACGCGAAGCCGGGGTGGATAGCTAGTATAAACATATTAGAAATAGCTGTTTCCCACGACTTCTAATTTCAAAATGTTGACACTTCATACATAGCTTTTGTCATGTTCACCTCTGCCCAACCCGTTCCCGTCGTCATGCCGTGATAATAAAAAGTATCCTATGTTACTTCTAATACCTCCAAGAATTTATGAGCAAAATTTCATGATGATCGGTTAAGTAGTTTTTGCGTGAAAGCGTAACAAACAAACTTACATTCGCATTTATATTAATAGGGATAATTCGCGCGTAAAACTGAGCTCGTTCGAAATTACGAAATAATTTTCACCAGAAAATTACCTAAAAGCATATTGCATATTGGATGTGAATTGAATAGAGATTTTCATTAGTATTCAGTATCACAGGAGGATACGAATCAATCTGACTAATTTCTCAAAGTGAAATTTTCAATTCCATGTATGTGGCCGAGTGGTTAAGACGTCTGGTATTTAACTAGGCAGACCACGGGTTCGATCCCGGATCCCGGCCATGTACTAATGGGATTTTTAATTAAAAACTTATGTACATAATCCAACAAACGACACTTAGAGGCTTTTCCATCTAAATATATCTCAACAGAACTGGTCCCTCGTTAGGTATAGCGTCACAAATACCATCGACTAAACGAGGTAGACTTGGTCTTCCGCTGGGTACCCTGGAACCGTGGCACGGTTTCGGGAGCTGTAAGGCAACCCGTGAATAAAGAAAAAAAGAAAAATTTCAATTACATAATGAATGGACATTAGTCAGATATATCTATACATACAGCTTATAATTTGAGACCCAAAATAATACTACACAAGAATATGAAACGTAATTTGAAACGCGTTCACAAAATAATGTTAAATCCGTAGACATTTTCAGAAATTAAATTTTCATATCTTTCTGTTAATTCAATGAATATAATTTCGGTTCTATGGACCGCTGTGTATATGTTATCTGTAACTAACTGTTCGCCCCCGGCTTCGCCCGTTTAATTATTTTTTTTCCTAAACTCCAATTCGGTATGTAAAGTAAAAGCTAAGGTACGATTTTTATATTTTTATTTTAAAGATTAAGCTATTTTAAGAAACTAATTTGAATATTTTTGATTTCTATACAGTAGTTTTTTATAATAAATTATCAAAGTTTTGGCACTGATGACGTCATTTTGTTGGCTGAATACTTGAATACCTTTGTTATGTTGGTACAGAAAAAAGAACATCTGTGTTCTTTGAGTTTGACATTTAACAAACAATAGTGTTGCCGTCTCTAAATCCTACAAAATCTACCAAAACCTACCACTTCTACATAAAACATATTAAAACAACAACAAAGAAACACATATTTACGGCTTTTATACCGTAGTCTGCACAGTTGTTGTGATACAAAATATATACAAATGTCAAAGAATATCCTACCATAAAAAATGCTTAAACATTCTTCCTAAATAATAAACTAGATTAGTTATAAAAACTACTGAAACAGTAGTATATCTAGTAACAGGGTAACATTGGTTGACAAGTTGACAACTAAATATTTTGCTTTTATTTAGCCGATATAATGACGTCATTCATAGGTGAAATGTAGGTTAAGTAAATTATTTGTTTTTGAAAAAATAAAGACAATCTCACGATTTTAAGAGTTATAAATTGAAAAATACGGATTATTAAACCAATGTCTCGAAACGGTTTTGAATTCAGCATACCTTAACTTTTACTTTACCTACCGAATTGCAGCGCCATCTACATGACATATTCATAAAATATTTAGTTATATTATTCACTGGCTCCCATACATCAAACGTGTTTATTTTGCCGTTTTTATAGATAATGGTACGGAACCCTTCGTGCGCGAGCTTCGTGCGCGAGTACGAGTCGCACTTGGCCGGTTTTTATATATATATATTATTATGATGCCATTACCATTTTTTGGTTATTATAATTAAATTGAGTTTAAAAATAAAGCTTCCATAGACAAATTTTCATCGAGTCTGATTTTAATTGAACTTTTTATTTTTTTACACAAATTGTTGATAGTTAAATTTTTATGTGTCTTGTTTTTCCTGTCAGACCATGTTCTATTATATTATATCTCTATATATTATTTCTCAAAGGTATTTTTTGTAGGTATCAAAATGTCTCCCTTAGTACTGTATAAAATTAATGTTTTGAAGATTAATCTAATGACGAAAAATAAAATAACAAATCAAAATTAAATATTTATTTTAAAATTAGACTATTTAATTATTTATTTTGACGCCATCTATTGGAGATCAGTTGAACTATAAAAACAACACTACTAACGGTGCGAAATTTTCGCACGGGTCATCTAGTTAGAACTTCATTTCTGATTTTTTGCTTGAATAGGTAGGTACGACCTACTTCAATACTTTTTCGCACTTTAATCCAACTATCCCAACTGAGAAAAACTAGTGATAAATAGACAAAAAACACACACACATACACGACCTTTATAGTACCATATTGAACAGAACAGGGTGGCAAGTCTGTTGCTGGACGAGTCGATTAAAAGACATATTCTTAAAGAAAATTGGTGCTTAGCATTTTTGACAGGAGTGGGAACAGAACCCTGGACCTCCCGTCAAGTGAACGGCACATCATAACGCATGCGTGAAAGGCAAGCAACTTTACATTGTAACCTATATCTTTATTATATTGATTGTATTGATGCATGAAAAGTGTGCGCTAATTCCGTTACCCAGGATCGTGTCTGTGACGTCACTCCTATGGCTTCTCGTAATCGGGCCGCCGCTTATCGACACCAACTATCTACAAGTACCTTAATGGCTATAACAAATCTGTATAATGCATAAAAATTCTAGCGTACAGGTAAAGGAGAAATATCTAGAAAAACATCACTTACTTATGGAAGCGAGACTTGGGTATGGAATAAGAAGCATGAAAGTAAAATAAATGCAGTGGAAATGCGGTCTTTACGTAGAATGTGTGATATAAAACGTATTTAACGATATAAAAAAAATCTATAACTGTTGAGTTCTCAGAGCAACAATAACTGAAGTAAATAATAAAAGTAACTATATTATATATAAATAATAAGTTCTTGGACCCAAGCGACTCTCCCTGTCCAGTTCGGTGGCTTGGGAATTCGTACTTCGTCGTGTGTTGCACTTCCTGCCTTTTTGTCATCAACCTATAGCGCGCTAACCCTCGTCGGTACTATATTGAACTTACCTAACGTAACCGATGGGGAAGTGGCGGTTGTAGACGAGGCCAGAAGTACATGGAGTGCAACTCACCTAGGAGTCGACGTTCCCATAGAGTTAAGTAGCCAGCGAGCGTGGGATTTACCATCTATAAAGGCAACCCGCGCTACATTGCTCGAACAGTGTCCTGATGATTTCGACAGAGCACGGCTTCTAGCTGTATCTGAAAAAGAGTCGGGACACTGGCTTCACGCATTGTCCTCCCATAACATAGGTACGGTGTTGGATTCATCGACCTTACGTATCGCTGTTAGTTTACGATTAGGTACTAAGGTCTGTGAACCTCATCGTTGCCTATGTGGAAAAGACGTGGACTATTTTGGTCGCCATGGACTTTCATGCACAAAAAGTGCTGGTCGCGCCTACCGCCACGGTACCTTAAATGATATAGTACGCCGATCTCTTGCCACTGCCTCTGTTCCTGCAATTCTTGAACCATCTGGTATGAGCAGGGACGATGGCAAAAGACCTGATGGCGTAACTTTAGTACCGTGGCATTTAGGAAAAAATTTGGTGTGGGACGCTACCTGTGTTGATACACTGGCAGCGTCTCACATACAGTATACAAAATTAAGAGCGGGTGCGGCGGCAGAACAGGCTCAACTATTATTAACTACCGCGGCTATTCCTTTCATTTCAGCCATATAAACCTTTTTAGTCAATCTTTCATTCTTCATTCTGTCAACGTGTCCAAACCAGCGTAAACTACGTTTCCTCATCTTCTTTCACTCCGCATTCTTCTCTAATGACATCGTTCCGGTGATATCACACATTCTACGTAAAGACCGCATTTCCACTGTCTTACTTTCATTACTTTCTTATTCCATACCCAAGTCTCGCTTCCATAAGTAAGTGATGGAACTAAAATAGCACTTATGTATAAGAATAAGAATCATTGACATTATTGGTTACTGTTTGGCAACCAATAGACATAGCATGATTTTTTTTATACCTAAACCTTCCTCATAAATTAATATATCTGATCGCGTAAACAGTAATAAAGTAGGTACCTACATTCAAACTTTTATGTTTATAATTTAGGTTTTTAAGAAAAATATTAATATACGCTCTGTGCAAATCTTTTTGCTTCTCCTTATTTGTATGATTCTCTACATAGTACAAACAAACGTAGGTACACTGAAAGCCAGGAAACATCGTTAGTATTAAAATTCCAAGAATCCTCTGTCGCGTGTAAGTTAATGTAGAAACTGAAATAAAATTTTGCATATATTTTCTTATATATTATTCTAAAATGTGTTGGTTATGTGACTTATTTTATTGAAATCTGACATGTAATTTCGTTATATAATTTATCTTCTAATCCAAGCACACTTTTAATGTACGAACTTGGTACGAACGCTAGTATTCCATTCTCTCGGAACGCTAAATCATAATATTATATGCAGAAACATAACCGAATTATAATAATTATATGAAAAGTATATAATATTAATTTAGGCATTTTAACTACTTAAATAATAAAAAATGCGAAAAACAATAACTGGGTATCACCTCAAAAAATTTGCTGATCGACCAAAACCTTTGCTATTTTTTTAGCGTTATCTACAGGGTCTAATGACATAATAATTACTTTTTTTATTTTATTTTATTTATCACAAAACAGTCATTACTTAAACTTACTTAAACTTAAATGAGAATACATAAGACCTATATGTGACGATAATTACAATACTACAAGGTAAAAACAGTACAATTTTCCACAAACCGTATACTTAAATTATAAATAATACAATATATATCAAGAAGTAAATACAAAAACAATCGAAACAATTAACTAAATCAAACAAAACCAAACAAAACAAATCAACTAAATCAACTAATTACGCTTCGTTTTCTACTGTGTGTGAGTTAATTCTTCAATAAGTATCCCCTCTTCTGGTGACAAGAGGGCTGGCTCCTTCCTCGCTCAATGAATCAGCATCGCGATTCAGCGGGGAAATGCAGCCAGTATTCTTGCCACTATTCCACGCAGACCTGGCTTATTTAGTTATTTTTAATGTTTGTTATGTGTATATTTGATAAATTTTAAAAATTACCTAGTCTTTGTGAAAAAAAACTATATGAACTCCTTGGTTTGGTCAGAGTGAAGGACGGTTTCGTTAGGTCACGTGGTTGTATTTCAGTCGATCCCATACATTTAATGTTATCTATTCTACATTATATTCTATTCGTTTAGTTGCACCAAATTAAATGTCTTTAAGTTGCACATTGTCTAAGCTCCCAGATATAATTACTTATCTGTAATTAAATTCCATATATGCAGCGACAGACTTTGCACAAAAATTAATCCTATTAATATTACTTCAATGTCCACCAAATCAAAGTCATTATATTTAATTTTAATTTATAAATTGATATTTTGATTGATTTATAGATAAAGCTGTCTTTCTCAATTGACAATTTAATTTGTAAAGGAAAATAGACCTTATTAACAAGTCATGCTCAATATATCTAAAGAAATAAATTATGAAATTTGAGCCACAAATCGATAGTCGGTTGTCCAACTATATTGTCTGAACTTTGAAATATCTGCTCAAATATTGTTACAACTTCTGTCAAGCTTTGCAAACAAACTTAATGTTTAATCAAAACTTAATGCTAACTTTGTTCCATTGCAAACTAAATGATAGGTATAATTCTAACCATCTTAAAAAAGAAAATGTTAAGATATTTTATATAAATATACTACGTTTCCGCCCGACTTCGCCCGTGGATTTTTTTTTTTAAATGCGACAAGATTTTATCGCGAAGGATTTAATATCATCCTGAAACACATGCGCGACCTAGTTCAGGCACTTGTATTATTTTTTATCTAAGTTTTTTATTATGGTCTATGTTATTCTATCACTTAAGTTTTTTATATTATTATTATTATGTTATTCACCGGTCCTCCAACTATCTCTGTGCAAAAAATCACGTCCATCAATTGCTCTGTTTTGGCGTGAAATAAGGTCAAACAAACAAACAAAAAATAAGCAAACACACTTTTTCATTTATAATAATTATTAGTTAGGATAATTTGCAGGCAATAGCTGAAAAATCATGAAAGATCCGCGAGATAATCTCGGAAATACTTATATCAAAACTACGAAAAGAAGAGAGCGTAATTATGTAGGTATTCAAGTTCAAAGTTAAGCTGAGGTAGGGGTAGGGGTAGGGGTAGGGGTAGGGGTAGGGGTAGGGGTAGGGGTAGGGGTAGGGGTAGGGGTAGGGGTAGGGGTAGGGGTAGGGGTAGGGGTAGGGGTAGGGGTAGGGGTAGGGGTAGGGGTAGGGGTAGGGGTAGAGGTAGGAGTAGGAGTAGTTGTTTTCCACGGACGAAGGAAAGTAAATAGCAGGCAAGCCAACGTTTGGGCAGGACAACGTCTGCCGAGTCCGCTAGTACATAATAAAATTTAAAAATTACAGTCAAATTAAGAACCTCCTCTTTTTGAAGTCGTTTAATTGTTTCATGAATAAATACGATGATTCATTTTAGTTTTCAGTTGAAACTGGAAAAATATATGTTTGTTGATATCTCGTTTTAAAAAGACACTCTTATACAAATCTGTTCATCCGTTACGAGTCTATTCCATAACAAACACATCCCCTAGCTAGGTGTTCTATTTAGATTTCAAGGTAAACTCGCTGCTAAAATAGGGTACAATAGTCAGGCCACACAATAGACTCTTTTCACTGGAGTTCTACGCAAAGCATTGTTGTGTAGTTGGCCAGTGTTTCACTAGTTAGTAACAAACTCTACCTACGAGTAGCTACTGTGTGCATATCTATATTTTAACAATGGCATAGTTTGTAGTTTACACATATTTTAAAGGTGTGGTTTGAATGACGTTATGCCCAAAGTATTTAAACTACTTATATATACTACTATACTAAAATGGTCTAAGAATTGACCTGCGTGAAAAAGGAAAGGAAGCTTTCCTCTTATGGGCATGAGACAACCTATTGAAATCCTAATCCTAATCCTAACCAAATAATATTATAAAATACGAAAATGTGTTTGTTCTTCTTGTACGTCAAACAGAGCAACGGTTCGGTTTTTTGCTATTTGCTTTTATGCTACTTTATTCCCCAGGAAAATATCTCATAAACAACTTTTCTATCCGATCCAACTCGGGGTGGGTCGCTGTTAGGAATATTTACATCAATATTTCAAAATAGCTCAACAGAACCACGGGGCGACGATCCGTTAGTTAGCCTCAAAAATATAAACGAATGAGAAAGATCATTTCTTCGTTAAAAAAGAAGTACCATTTTCGATGTGGCATGCAATTAGCAGATTATAAATAAGACATTTTCTTTCAAAATGTATGTGGGCGTGGCCCTTTTTCTTAATTATATGTCCGGGGGTATCTATACAGTAGGTAATACAGTATAACAGGTACTAATCTGATTTCAATTTATTTTGGGCGCAAAACATAAACAAATACATGACTCAGAATACTAGGAATACATATATATTTTTTAACACTTTTAGGCTTCGGGTACCCAGCGGAAGACAAAGTCTTCGGACAAACGAGTGGCCAATTTTGTTGAGGTATATTTAGATGGAAAAGCCTCTAGTCTAGTCTAAATGTTGTTTTAAAAAATCACTGCGTAGATATATACTACTCTGTGTAAAAAGTATCGGGATTATGTCAATAAAAAGACCCGCGTAAAAGAGGTCATTATATTTTTTTTACTGCATGTTGGTAGCACTGTACTGATTTACCGCGCAAAATTTGAGCGGGATCTGTCATTCAATTTGTTTAATTGTTCATAGTTTTGAGTCTTCGGTGATTTTTCAATGGAAAATATTGTTGAACAAAGAGTGTGCCTTAAATTTTATGTTTCAAATGATATTTCATGTGGTGAATCGCTAAAAATGTTGCAAAAAAACTTACGGCGAATCGTGCATATCAAAAACAAGGGCATATGAATGGTATAAGGCTTTTAAAGAAGGCCGAGAAATAGTAGTAGACTTGCCTCGTTCTGGTAGACCTTCAACCGCTACGACCAAAGAAACTCTCCATTAAATGACAAAGCCTGGGCCCATCCGTTTCGGTGGCTTGGGCATTAGAAAAATTTCACGTGTCTCATTACCGGCATTTTTATCCTCCATCTACAGCACGCACACCTTTATAAATAGAATTTTACATACGTCTTCGGACGGTTTTAAGGTGTCGTGTTTGGAGGAGGCAATAAATGCTTGGAAATTGGCCTGTCCAAATCAAAATTTACCTATAAATACAAATTTACAGAAGCAATGGGACGAGCCGCTCTGCAAAAATGTACAAATAATATTATTACAAGACGCAAGTACTAAGCACGAACGTGCTCGTCTCCTTGCTGTGACAGAACGGGAGTCAGGATACTGGCTTCAATCTATTCCAAATTCTAAAATTGGTACTCAATTAGATAACATTACTTTTCGTCTTTCTGTGTGCTTACGACTCGGTATCAAAATTAATGAAGCCCATCAATGTCGCTACGGTCAAAATGTCGATTCTCTGGGACATTACGGACTATCATGTACGAAAAGTGCTGGTAGAATACCACGCCACGCCAGTCTTAATGATGTCATCCGTAAGGCCCTTGCCACTGTCCACGTGCCAGCTATATTAGAGCCGCCTGGTATGGCACGTGATGATGGAAAAAGGCCCGACGGTATGACACTCGTGCCCTGGACGCAGGGAAGACCGTTAGTGTGGGACGCTACCTGTGTCGATACATTGGCGGCTTCTCACGTCCAGGCTACATCTAATATAACGCTGGTGCAGCAGCAACAACAGCTGAAAACCTCAAACGGCGTAAGTACGCAAACCTTGCACAAGATTACTTATTTGCACCGTTTGGGGTTGGAACCATGGGTACGTGGGGCCTCGGATCAAAGAAATTATATAAGGAACTATCATCACGTCTAATCGACATTTCAGGTGACAAGAGGGCTGGAGCATACCTTGGGCAACGTATTAGCATAGCTATACAGCGAGGAAACCGCAGGACAGTGATTTCGAGAAGGTTTTCTACTTATGAGTATGTATCACTACATATTCATGATTAGAGAGCCACTCATCCCCGTGTTTAATTTTTAATTTTATTGTATTTAAACTTTGTTTGTAGATATATATATTATATAATATTTAGTTTGTAAATTGTAAATAAACTTTGATCTGTGACATGAAATTCTAAAGGTTCTGTTTTACAAGATAAAATTACAGTCCACTTCAACAAATTACTTTAAAAACCGAACAAAGTGTCATGGAACATTTACGACAACCCTAAAGACTAAGGGACAGTCTCGGGTAATCCAATTAGAGGATTAAATATCATTAAAGTTGGGTTAAGTAATATAGCACGCTAGCTCTGTGATGTGATCAGTGATCACCCTTCCCTAGTTTGTAACATTCGAGCAAATGTGTCAATTACGAGAATGTATGAGAGTACTTTCATACGATTGCGGTGTTTCTTGTATCCTGAAACTTACTTGTTTAAACAGACGTTGTCCGGCCCAAACGTTGGTTTGCCTGCACTTTGAAATCGTAATTTTTTTCGGGCGATTCTCCACGTTCTCCTTGCACCACATAATTCAAACCGTAGCTTTTCAATAATATAATTACTTGAAATTTCCACATGGGAAAAGACTTTTCATCAACCAGTTTCTGGATGTTAACAATTTCTTCGTATTTCTCCATTTTGAACTTTTCACTTTTATTTTTAATGTTACGTAGTCTGGGCATAGAGTACTAAGCCTATGGAGGGGCCATAGACGGGCTCCCCCTTTCGCCAATTTTTTCCCCTCTGACCAGTTATACTGACCAGGTGCGCAGTAATAAGTTACCTTAGATTTCGTTGGTATCGTTTAGGAAAATAGTTAATTGTGATGTTTTAAACGGGAAAGACGATCTAGGGCGCCAAACTTAGTATTTACAATCATTAATTATAATTATTATGTTTGTATTTTAACATAGTCTGTTAAACAACGTCTGCTGGGGCCGCTAGTTATAGTATAGTTATAGTAAATACGAAAAGGTATCATAAATACGACGTAAAAACTCCAGTCCACAATAACAAATTAATCCCTAAATACATTATGTGGTCAGAGGTGCAGATAAAAATATAATATAATAGACATTGAGTCGGTATGGAATATTTTAACATGGATATGGATAATAGATAAATTTTTTCGTCAAACTTTTATCACACATCCGCATAATGTCATTGAGATTATGAACAAACATGGTGAAAAGTGTAAGTTTTCGGTACGGTAATTTTTTCTATTTTTTATATATTTCATATTTCCTACCTCTATTTTACATAATTATAGAGGTAATCTAACTAACAAATTATTATGTACGATTTCTCGCAAAAAGCTTTTTAGTTAACCCATAGGCTGTGTTATAAAACGTTGTTTTATGTTTAGCGAGTTTAAGAATATATTTATTTAGCCATAATGTGCCATATAAATAAAGTTGATCATTATAGAGGTATTTCATATTTTCCTATCAATGGCTGTCACTGTTCCAACATCATTACCTAATTCCTAATCCACAAAATCATTAATAATATGGCTAAATAAGTATTATATTATGAATGACGAATTCTACGTAAAGTCATGGCGACCAACGCACGCGTCTCGCTGTGACGTGATGGGAAATCCAGTTTAATCCCGTCCGTGCTGTAATAGTTGTGATTAGTCAGTGATTAATAGGACATATCACTGTCGTCGGGAACATCTTAACTGCCGATTAATCGGCATATTGTTGACGGAATCATCAAACCCTGATGTAGCCATAATAAAAATAAATAGAGTAGAATAGAAGTTTTATGTTATGAATGAAAAATGTATTGTGGATTTTTAGCACTCATTCCATTGAATTAAAACTAAATGATGTTGCGGTGATACAATGAACATTTAGTGAACCAATTTTCATAAGAAAAAATTGGCACCAATCTGGAAGAATTATCAAAATCATTTCACAACTGGCGGAGTAACCTAGATTTAAAAAAATACTGTATAAATGAAAAACTTCTTCTCTTTTTCGGTTAAAAAGACAGACTTTTGATATTTATTATACATAAAATTAATAGGCTTTCTACTGTAGGATCTCAAGTAAAGTAGGTCAAACAAAACCAACTGTTGACAACTACCTGTTTGACCAAAAATGGCAATTTGCCAAACAAATATAACAACACAGATTTCCACGGCTACGCTGCATCACTTGTACCATTCGTGCTCCTTTGGTAATAGCATTATTATGTCAGAATGTAATACAGTGTGATTTTTATAAAAGAACCTAAAATTCCATCTAAATATCAGAACTGGCCACTCGCTAGGTTCAGCCTCACAAATACCATGTGCTAAACGAGGGAGACGTGGTCTTCCACTGGGTACCCTGGAACCGTAACATGGTTTCGGGAGCTGTAAGGTTCGGGAGGATACAATTTCCTCTATGACCTCCTTTTGTATTGATGCGTTTAAAAATCTCTGATACGGGTTTCATCAAGTAGGTACGAGTGTTTTAGAATTTAGAAGTAGAATTTTTAGAAAAGTTATAATGCCGTAAAGTGCATGAACAGAGTTTTAAAAAGTAGATTACAGTACATGCATTTAAATTCGTTCAACCGCTAAATGTTTGTTTCTTTATTTCCACTTCTTTCACGAACAGAGCAACGGATCGACATGATTTTTTATACAGAGATAGGTGAAGCGCCGGAGTGTGACATAGGCTACTTTTTATACCGGAAATCTTTTGAAATAAATATTTGTCACATTTCTAAAAAATTCATATGCGAAACTGGGGTAGAAAGCGCGTCTGTCCGTCTGTGCCTTTTCACGCAAAAGTTACTAAACGGAATTGGATTCGGTTTTTATGATTAGATAGGTTAATTCACGAGGAAAGTTAACGAGTATCAAACATGGACCTATCACTTTTAGGAGTTGAGCATTAACAGCATATGTGAATCCAGTCGATTAAAAAGTTAGTCCCAGCAAATTTTCATGGTGCATGCTGTCTAATACAGATATAACAAAATTATAGTATCTCTAATAGATAACTACTTACAAGCATATTTATGCAGGTATTAAAATTTTTGTTAAAATATTTGTACCAGCGCGAAGCCAAGTGCGGGCCAAGTTTTTCTAAAAAAGTAACCAATTCTCTCGGAAAAGAATCATCGTTAAAGTCGTTACAAAAGAAATTTCAAATAGTTATTTGAGAGAAAAGCTCAATACCAGCACTCTGAAAGGCAACGTAATTGCATCCACGAAGCTTCTGCTCGTATTGATAGCATTTTAAGGACATTTTCTCTTGGGATAGGATGTAATTTCCTTAATTTTTGTATTTTTTTATGTAACCTAAAACCTTGTTAAGTTGTGACTTTCACTGCATGCCATTTTAGTTCAGAAATGGACTATTGGGGCGGATTTTAAGATCAATACCACAACAATCATTATGGGTAATTGGATATTGCCGAGGTGAAGAATTCTTGCTACTATTTCAACATTTTCCCTTTCTTTTCTTTTTTATATAAGAAACCACATTTTACCTAATTTTTGATAAAAAGACAATATTAGAAAAAATTATAAGAACATAGAATAGGTTTTATTTTTTTATTAATATTATACTATCTCTTGATAATGAGAAACTATCCCAAAATTGGTAAATCGTTGCGAGAATAACGGGTGCGGAAAATCGCGTATTTTTTTTAACACTTGACGCTTTATACCTACTATTCAATGCGCATGCGTATTGTTCTATATAAAGTACATTCTGAGTTACCTAAATATAATTATATTTAAATATACCTACACATAACAATATAACAACCTTAAATCTAATCTAAACTTTAAAAATAACTAAATAAACCAGGTCCGCGTGGAATAGTGGCAAGAATACTGGCTGCATTTTCCCGCTGAATCGCTGAATGCTGATTCGTTGAGCGAGGAAGGAGCCAGCCCTCTTGTCACCAGAAGAGATGATTGATTACTCGAGGGGATATATCTTTTTGGCATTTGAACCCCACGGACCTAGAATTTCTACACCAAACGGCACAAATTTGTAGTTTTCAATAATTGAACTATAGTATTTAAATTGTATATTTGCATGTGTACAATAAAATTGTTTACATTCATTAAATGACGTAAGTTAATTTTACATACAGCTGTTTGAAAGGTTCATGACCTGTGCACGGAATATTCATTGGTCATTTCCTTACCATGGTATTTTTAGTTCACCTAAATAAAATAAAGTTATAAAAATATTAATATAAATACCTACATTTAAACTAAATTGCTCATATGAAAGAGGATTGTTTTGGTACTTATCTAAATATATAAACTCTAAGATATTAAGTATAACTATAACATTTTTACTATATTTCGTGAAGTACAAGGAAAAATACACTGAAAAATAAAAATAGTACACTGAAATAGAGTACCTACCCTGTTTTTGTATTTCTTGATAAAAAGACAATATAAGAAAAATTAACAAGAAGAATATGTGTTATTTTTTAATAATATTGATAATTTAGATAATTAATATAATACGAGATATATAATGTATGAAAGGTATGATGAATATAAAAGAAGTGAAAGAAGTACGTCAGGATCATAGCAAATGGCATTCGATTGTCTCTGCCTACCCCTCTTGGGATAAAAGGCGTGATGATAGATAGATATATTAATATGATAAGAAATTATCCCAAAATTGGTAAATCGTGGCGAAAAGTAGCTATGATGGGTGCGGAAATCACGTATTATTTTTGACACATGACCTTTTTATGCTTTACTAATTTATACTATTCTGGTTTGTCCTGTACATTTGGTAAGTTGCGAATCTGGTGAGTTGCAAATGTGGTTAGTTGAGAATCTGGTGATATGCTCACAAGCGAATTAAAATTGCAGGTTTTCCAAAAACTATTAATCATATATTTTCAGAATTTGTATTCCCTTATATATCTCACGAAATATGGTTTTTGGTATATGGTATATATTTACAGGTACCTCTTGGTATAGCATATTATTATTTAGACAGCTATTCAACAATACCCTATTACATGATGAAGATGGTAGGTATACGAAAAAAAATTTCATTCGCACTCATGACGGTTCACATACCACATTTTTCTGTCAATGGACAACATTTCATTTTTCGTAAGGTACCAAAATTCGAAAACCGTTTGGAGATTACATGCTAGAAAGCTTATTTTTCATTTTTTTTATTTTTTATATCCTTTAATTTTCGAGTTATTTTAAAAATACTGAAATATTGAAAAATAAGGATTAATAGGTTAGGGCTAATCTGTGCTAACCCTCTAATTTAAAAATACTAATGTCTGTTGGCAGAGTTGTTAGTTATTGAACTCAGGTGTTGCCTTCTTTTACCCATTTTTATTCCATTTGAAGCTAAATTAATAATTATTCTTTAAATATAATTATAAAAATACTTCTTTTATATAATATTTTTTGGAAGTTTTGCTAGTTTCGAATGGGCTATCACAGGAAATATATTTACGAGTGAAACTGCGGACAAAAGCTAGTATTATTAAATACATTATGAATAATGTTGTGGGCGATTTGAGTTCCGGCTACGGCAACACCTATTTGGAACACGGTTTGCATTTCTATAACGTATACTCTGTAGCTTGACTGACACTATCAGTCACTTTCTTTTGGTGACAGTTTATATTTCTTAATTTTAGTCCAAGCTAAGGTTTTTAGTTTATAAGTCCTCAGAATTTATAAAAATTCATAATTAAATTAAAAATATAAAAACTCTACCAAAAATAAAATATAAAAATACGTGTAACTTATTTTTTAATATATTTTTAATTAAATGGGTGATTAAAAAAATTAAATGTTGTCCATTATCTTCATAGTCGATGGAAATATGGCATACGGACAGACGGACGGACATGGCTCCGCTTTCGCCATTTGCCCACGGAACCCTAATGACGCGAACAACGCAATAAATACTAATGTAATTGTATTTTGTTATCAGTAAGCACAAACGTTTCATTTATTCAAGAAACAATTGTGCTGTTCATATTCTTATCAAATTGCGAAGTACATTTTTTAAATGAAAAGCTAAGATGTGGGTGCGTCGTTGGCCGAGTGGTTACAACGTCTGGTATTAACTAGGCGGACCACGGTTCAATTCCGGATATGTACCAATGAGTTTTATAATTAAAACGTATGTAGGTACTACATAAGACGAAGAACTGCAGGTAGAGACTTTTCCATCTAATATACATCAACAGAACTGATAGCCTCACAAATACCATCGACTAAAAGAAGAAGATTTTATCTTCTGCTGGGTACTCTGGGACCGATATCACAGTGACGGGAGCCGTAAGACAACTCGTGAATATAATACGATGTGACTTGGATACACAGGTGGCGTACTTAGAACCGCGAGATCTTTCGTTTTCGTTTTGATTCAAACAAAAGTCAAAAGCGACGGTTCCCCAGTTCCCCACCAATGGCCACCCAAGGATTGCCCGACCCAGCAATTTGCTCGGATATTCTATTATTTTAGAACCCGTCGTTTTTGGCACTTCTTCACGGCCTTTATACCTCGCAGTGTGGTTAGAGACACCAGTAACAGTGTACCTATATTTTTTGATCTATTTCCACGCGGGTGAAACCGCGGACAGAAGCTTGTATACAATATTTATTAATAGGAAAACATTAATGTTCTCGGTATCAACCACATGTTGTGGTCGAACATAATAACAAAACAAGTTGCAAGTACTACTCGCGCGCAGAGGGTTCCATTCCATAGAATCGAAACCTCTGATACCTTAGAATACAGAATAAACCAGAGTCCGCATGAGTTCTTCAAACTGAGGCTAAAAATAGTACACTGAAATTTTGTAATTCTTGATAAAAAGACAATATAAGAAAAATTAACAAGAAGAGAGTAGGTGTTATTTTTTAATAATATTATCCAATCTCTTGATAATTTAGATAATTAATATAATATGTATGAATAAATAGATCCAAAAAGAAATAATCCCGTAATATTTCCCAAGACCTAACTTTTCAATTTCATAAGTTAATCGAGCTGCATTATTTGCCGCATGAATTACACAAACTACGCCGTCATATTCCATGTCATTGCATAATTTTCCCTCGAGCGACTCTCAACCTGTCCTCAATTCAATTTTTTTTCTTCACATTAATTATTCATATTCTTTTACTTTATTTTAGAAACTACTATACAATTCAAAATATTAAATATAATATAAATCCTTTATTGTTTGCAAATGGTTCGTGTAAAAAAAATCTAAAGCACATCACTCCAAAAATCGTCGTTACCTCTGGCGACAAGAAGGCTGTATCGTTCTTCGCCTAGGTAGCGTTCTTACCAACGCAACGTGCTAGCCATACGGACATAATATTTTTGAAGATATCAAGTAGGGAAGAAGTTAGCTCCTGCGTGTTTTCATGGCGTATGCTGTCTAATCCGTCAGAGATAAAAAAAAATAATGTAGGAAGGAATTGTGTAGAATAAAATGGTCTACAAAAAATTCCGCGGTAGCATATGTATATCTCTATTTTCAAAAACCCTTTGTATTGACAACAATGCTCAATAAACCCAGGGTTCAAATTCTGTCAAACAAATTATTTATAACAGAAATAAAATATTCCTCTGGCACTCACGTAATGTGTCAACACACGAGAGTAGAGCATTATTATGACAGTTAAGAATGGAATATAATAAAATCCTTCAAAGGAAATAAATAATATGAAAATTCCATCTAGATGGTAAAACATTCTGTGTATTTAATATTAAGTGGATACTCGACAGAAAGCTTCAGTTATGTGCTGCACAAAGAACGTTGCCGCATTCCGGTGTAACACAACTTCTAACAATAAAGTCTGGAATTCTGTCCTTATATTGAAGACTAGCTGTCACATCACCACGGCTTTTATATATTGCGGCGGGCCCAGAGACATTAGAGCCTGTGTCGATATTTAGTTAGCGAGGAGTGAATCTATTTTAAACAGAAGGCAGGCAAGCCTGACGATGCACTTATAATAAGATAAGAACTGTCACTTTTTTTAAAAGTTTATTCTAATGAAAAAAGATACTACAAAGAAAACAAAAATATTCAAATTAGATTCTTAAAATAACTTAATCTTTGAAATAAAATACATACATACCGAATTTAATATCGCAAACTTTTATTAGATTTTTATACTAGACTCGATTTATGAATAAAATCCAACATAAACAAAATTCATATAAATCTTAACTCAAAACGTTATAGAACAATATTTACTGTTGCTATAAATAAACTACTTGGTCAAGATGAAATGAAACGTGCGGCTGTATCGATCGTCCGTTTAACTATAATTCAAAATGTAATGAAATTTTGAAAATTTTACTTGTATCAACCGAAATTGTACAAAATCAGTAAGTATCGACGATCAGCGACGATTAGAAAAATAGAAACCACCGGTTTGGCTTCTAAAGCTAAAATTTAGATTTTAATAGTGTTAGATTTTTTAATTTCTTTTCATTAGATAATATTGAAATAACACAAGTATATAAAAACTAAACCAAGTCCGCATGGAACAGTGGCAAGAATACTGGCTGCATTTCCCCATTGAATCGCCATGCTGATTTGTTGAGCGAGGAAAGAGCCAGTCTTGTCACCAGAGAAGATTATCAGTCGTGAGGATATTTCTTAAAAAATGTTTACCATTTGAACCTCACGAACCGGAAAATAGCAGTAAAAGTTGCTAACAATATTTTAAATAAAAATAGGTTTTAGTTAATACTTCATTAATAAACTGCTCACTGTAGTTTTGGTACGGAATCCTAATTGTGCGAGCCTGACTCGTTCTTGGCTTGTTTTTGATACAAAACAGTTGGAGAATTTAGTCGCTATGTGAACATGTGAGTACAAAGTTATTTTAAGTAAATTAACTCATTACAAAAATAAAAACTAAAACAGGTGTTACCCATAGTATTCGAATCACATGATCCACCTACAATGCGTAAGTCACATGACTCTGTTTACGTATGCGGATTATTTACATAATTTGTAGAGTTATAAAATATTAATTATTCATAAGACGAGGTAAAATTTCCAATAAATAACAATTTTATTAGAAACTAGTTTTAGCCAGCGGCTTCATATTCGTGGATTTACATATACTTTAGACCCAGTATTTACAAATACAAATATATTTATTCAACGAAATTTTACAAATGCAAATATTTTAATGGGATCCCTGAACTAAGTCAGACAGATAATTATGTCAAACTGGAGGTCCCTCCTAAGATACAAGTCTCTGACTGTTAGAGACTTGTATCTTAGGAGGGACCTCCAGTT
Source organism: Nemapogon koenigi (assembly GCA_963924495.1). Classification (NCBI taxonomy): domain Eukaryota; kingdom Metazoa; phylum Arthropoda; class Insecta; order Lepidoptera; family Tineidae; genus Nemapogon; species Nemapogon koenigi. Next base: position 3,398,914 of record OZ004630.1, on the reverse strand, counting down.
TGACATAATTATAATTACTTAAATTCTACTACAAAATATAATCCATACTAATATTATAAATGCGAAAGTAACTCTCTCTGTTACACTTTCACGGCTAAACAACTGAACCGATTTTGGTGTGTGATACTTGAGGACATTGGCTACTTTTTTTTAAATCCACCCCCTTAAGGGGATATAGTAGGGGATGAAAGTTAGTATGGGCCCCACGGGCGAAGACCTAGTACAATCTACAAATACAAATGTTTTTACGAACTTAAATCGCATACATTGGGTTAAATTCAAACTAGGATACCACGTGTTTCTATTGTATTCTATTTTTTGTGTACAGGATTAAACTCCCCATCATGTCACGAATCTACCATATGTTTGATTATTTGTTTGATCCTTAATTGACGCCAAAACAAAGTAAATAAGGTATCGACGTGATTTTTTGCACACAGATATATTGAGGGCCTCGCGAAAAATATCATTACGACGTAAATTTTCATAAAGAAAATGTAACCGTGCGAAGACGGGGCGAGGGCTATATACTTAAGTCCTTGTACAAAATGTTTATATTATTAAATTTACAAACACAGACAGACAATGAGATAATGATTCAGTTAGTATTAACATTGTTCATGTTTCAGTGATAACTTTATTAGTCATGACTTGATAAAAAATAGTCAAGTGCGAGTCGGAGTAGCACACGATGGGTTCCGTATTCAATATATCCTACTACTTGGCCGTTATTTATTATTTGTTGTTTTACTTGAGAGTATTGCCTAATAGAATTAAGGTCGAGCAAAAAAACGCATAATACACGTTTCTTGTATGGAGAGTAATGGGGACCCTCTTTAATTTTTAACTTTGTTTTATTTTCATTATTTGTTGTTATACATACTTTGTGAAAATTTCAAGTGTCTACCTATTACGGTTCAGCCATGTGACAGACGGACGGACGGACAGCGGAGCCTTAGTAATTTCGTTGTCACCCTTTGGGTACGGAAACCTAAAAAATATGTAGGTTTGTAAATTCGTTATCAATGTTTGGAGATAAATTCTACAGCTTTCTGATACACTTTTAAACATTTTTGGTGCAACTCTAATTAAATTCTACACAATTATTGACTATAACATGAATTTGCTTTGTAGTTATCTAACGGATTAGGTAGCATACTCAATGGCTGGCGCATTTTTCTCTCCTGAATTGTTTCCCTAATACCGTTAATTTAATACTTTCGTTATAGTATCATTGTGATAATATGATTTGTTCTCAATGTCTTCCAGAACGATCTACATCTTTGCAGCTTGTTTTTCCACGTTTGAATTCTGAACACTAAAATTGAACCATGGAATAGGACTGAGCATTGTCTTCCAAAGTACTTGAAATTCCGTTAAAAATGTCTTTCTAATATCATTTTGTCACGTATTTCTGTCCATTTTTTGTTTCGAGTGACAACACACAGATTTTAAAATAATATTGGGAAGCACAGAATTACATTTTACGTTGCCAACTACCAAAGACAGTCACATTGATAAAAAACCTTCAAATAACAATTCCAAATATCGAATACCGGGAACTATTTGATCGCCTTGGTATAACAGCCCTTTATCACAGGGGAGGTAGGCAGAAACATTCGAAAATAATTCCAGATGTTTTTATATTTAAAACAAAAAAATTACTACCTATTGGTTACATGAAAGTAAAAATGGCGGAGCAATCTTTAGGTCTATAATTGGCTAGGTATGTGTGCATTTCTTCTACCCTAGCAGTCCTAGCATCCCTACCGCAAGCTGTTGACAAAAATTATTAGGTCGTTGCAGAAATAAGCAATTTTCAGTAAAACTGAAGGTATTTTACATAAAATATGTCTCACGTTTGATATAGGTCAGTACCAGTACCATTTGTTAAGGACGAGTTGAGGATAAAAGTACGTCGAACTTTCTAGAGCAACGAGAGCTTAGAAAAATATAATAAATAATTCTCTCAATAGCTCTGGTTTTGAGAAGTTAGGTCTGTTAAAATTGAAACTTTTTTATTAATTAACTTAGCGACCACGCCCCCTGCTTCGCACAAATATAATATGGGTTTACAACAATTTGAATACGTGCATAAATACGCTTATAACTACTTATCTATTAAAGATAGATATATGCTACCGTAAACTTTTTTGTAGATCATTTCATTTTACACAATTCTTTTCTACATCATTTTTCTATATCTCTGACGAATTAGACAGCATACGGCATGAAAACTCGCTGGGCTGGCAATTTTTTTTCCAGACTTGATTCACTTATACTGTTAATGCTCAGCTCCTAAACACGATAGGTCCATGTTTAATAAAGAAAACCTCAACAGGTTAATGTCCCTCCCCAGCCCTCATTTTATATTAAACCACAACGATCTTAAAATTATTATCACTAAGTATATATTAAAAGTAACATTACAATCCGACTTCAATTGAAATTCATTATAAACTTCAACTGCATGACCATTATTTGCATCGATATAATGCAATTTTATCAGAAACCCATTACGGAGCGTGTGTCACATTTGTATGTCAAACAGAAAGGCATAAACGCATAATGCGTAGCGAATAAGAATTCCGTAGGCTAATGTTCACACTTCACACTGGATGGATAGTTGTCCATATAATTACAGCCGAGGCAGAAAGTATAAGCCCGAGCCGAGGCAAAGCCGAAGCCGAGCTCACGTGTTTCATATGATGACGTTTTTCTATATATTTGCGAGGAAAAATTTAAACATGCGCTTTTAGGCACAGATTATATAGAGTTTTTTTTTCATTAAATAAATTATTTATAAATAAATCCATTAATTTGCGACTGTAATTTAATTAATTTACCTACTTACACAAACTAGAGCCTATATAAGCTCAGTACAAAAAAGAAATCTTTGATTTTCTGAAAAGCTATGGTAAATAAAATTATCTCTACATATTATTTCTCAAGGTGTTTTTTTTTGTCGGTACGTTTTTCTAAGTATGTAACCTAATTGGGCCGATTTGAAAATTCTTTCACTGTTATGAGGCTGGATTATCCTAGATGGGCATACTCTATATCTTATTAAAGTTTAGTTGTGTCAAGTCAGGGACGGAATACCGGGGACTTGACCCAAAATTATCAATTTGTGGCATTTGGCGTTGAAACTTCGGAAGTACTCGGATCTGAAGCTCAAGATTTCCTCCAAGAACTTGGAAGACGAGTGTTCCTAGAATATGAAGACTCCATTGCAGATGCCATAGTTATCTATCTGCTTTAGTTTATAAATTTATAAAATACTTGCGGACTCGGCAGACGTTGTCCTGCCCAAACGTTGGCTTGCCTGCTATTTACTTTCCTTCGTCCGTGGAAAACAACTACTCCTACCCCTACCTCTACCCCTACCCCTACCCCTACCCCTACCCCTACCCCTACCCTACCCCTACCCCTACCTTTACCACTACCACTACCCCTACCTCTACTCCTACAATTCTACTCCTGCGATTTCCATACAAAATAACCTATTTATTATTTTTTATTTTTCAGCTGAACTTTAAGGTTTTTCCAATTTTTTTTTCTTCTAAACCACCCCTGTGTTGTAACGAACAAAACAAAAAAAGAATTAGCCAAATCGGTCAAGCCGTTTTCATGTTATGTCGTGACAACGGAAAACGGGTTTCATTTTTATAAATATAGATGTAAGTAAAACCGGAGAACGCGCTAAAGTAACGTTTGTTATTTTTTATTCGGATAACAAAAATATTATGACGAAAAGTCAATTTCAAGCTAAATTCATGAATATTTCAAAATTTCATACCTGAATCGTCAAGTAGTTTCCCAGTCACTTCAGCATCTCCTTCAGCGGATGTCGCGCCATAGTTCTTATATTGCTTTCCGCTTGGCTCCTCAAACTTTGTCACTTTAAATCTTTCCGACATTTTTCACAACACTTTTTAACACTAATGATATTTTTGTGATATGTTTAGTTAGTATGATATGTATGCACTTTAATATTCTTATTTAATTTTATTTGATATTTTCAGAAAGAAGGATATGATTTGATCTGTAAATTAGAAATTTATATTCGTCTATCACGGTTAATTCATTAGATTAGATTACAGTAGATTAGAAGAAGATAGTACAATCTAAAGATTTCTAGATTCGGAAAAGCCTCCTAAGTACCTAGTCTTAAGAATCATGCTAAATATTTTATTAAAGCGCCTCGTCACAGATCAGATATCGCGTTAAATTTATCTGTGGCACCATTGCCTCCATATGCCACGTTCTATTATGAATATGACAAGAGAGGTAGAGCTAAGTATATTACTTACTTCCACAGATAAAGAAGAAGGTTTTCTATGACTTAGTTCAATGACAAGAAAAGAAGACAACTCTAACGCGATAGGGTTTGTTAAAAACAAATATAATTTAAAATATAATGTTCATGATATATAAAAAAATATGACAAAGTCGTTGCTATCCTGTCTATCTGTACACTTATTCTGTTACGGATTTCACTATTAGATAGGTTGATTCACTGGGAAGGTTCACGAGTATTAAACATGGACCTATCATGTTTAGGAGCTGAGTATTAACAGTATAAGTGAATCAAGTCGGGTAAAAACTTAGCCCTGGCGAGTTTTCATGGCGTATACTGTCTGATCCGTTAGACATATAGCAAAATGATGTAAGAAAGAATTGTGTAGAATAAAATGATCTCCAAAATGTCTACGGTAGCATATATCTATCTCTAATAGATAAGTAGTTATAAGCGTATTTATGTAGGTATTCAAATTGTTGTCAACCCAAATTATAACCGCGCGGAATCGCTAGAAAAGACTCAATGCACCCAACTTTTGGAACCGACCAAACCTTGAATCGTAAATTCAAGCGACGATTTAACAAAAATTTGGAAGCAAAATCAAATTACATGATGCATATATGTTCAAATATAACAGAAGTAAACACAGAAAACCGAGACTGAATAAATATGTAAACACGCCTACGAATGTATCATAGAAAATTACATCATAATGGATAATATAAATAAATGCTATAGGTTTATATGAGAAAACACAATTACCAAGGTCGGAGGCCAAGTTTTTAGGTCCAATTCACAAGGCTTACTAATAAGGCTAAATATACAAAAAAAGTACCGATGAATGGGCTCTTTCTGAAGCCCGAAGCCCGAAAAACGTAGGTTTAGGTATCAAGCGAATGAACAAAATAAAAAAAAAGATGGTTCTTTGGCAAAATACTGTTTGATACTCAACTCTAGCCATACCATTTATTTGGAAAAATATAATTAAAACGTGCTTAATATGTCCTCCTTTGGTAAATATAGTTCACCGTTAGATGATAGTAATTAAAAATTCTTGTTCAGAAAATATAATTAAAATTCTGTGAACAAAAACACAATTTATTATACTGATTTTTTTATGTTTCTGATTCTGATATCTGTTTAAGATTATTAGACTCAAAAACTACTAAACCGATTTTAATACGGTTTTCACTAATAGAGTTTTAGGTGTATAAAACATCACGCTATGTCTTTTACAAGCCGAGCAGCCAATAATGGCAATGTTGCTTATTCAACGACTTGTGTGAGAGATATTAAAATTCCACTGGCAAAGCCGGGGCGAGTCGCTAGTACTTTATATTTGTACCAACTTTAATTCAAAATCGTTTTGCCGCTGAGTAAAAACTAAGGTATATTTTTATTTCAAAGATTAATTTTAAGAAACTAATTTGAATATTTTATGTTTCTATCCAGTATTTTATTATAATACATTTTCAAAGGCTTGCCGATACACAACAAAATGACGTCATAATTTAGGTAAAGTATCCATTCTGTCATCGTTTTTTTAAAGTCAAAGTTGCACTTTGAACGCAACTGGAATATGTCAGTAATGGTCAATTATTTCTGGATATTTACAATTGCTTTAAACTTCTTCAATGTGCTTTGTGTATGTAGGCGACAGCTCAAGAGTTCATTTAAACTAGAAATAAAATTAGGGTTTAGTTTTTGGAGTTTTCTAAAATTGTATTAAATGAAAAATGTACCCTACTTTGAAATTGAAAAGTGTCTCTTTGATTTTAAAATTAATAAACATATTTTATTTGTAATTTTATTTTATATTTGTAATTACCTAATAATAAAATAAAAGTTAGGAAAAAAATAAATTTAAGTTTACTGTTTCAACATTTTTCCTGTCTCTCTGAACCACAGAACGAGTAGCTTGTTGATGACAATATTGTGAAAAATTAATCTAGTTAATAGATTTTAGACAATTTTTTATGCAGTTATAGTTTCTGCACTGAAATATAGCACGAAACATTTATTTTTTAATACTTCAGTGGACATTCTAAAAAACGCCCACTTTATAATGTTCTGTGGTCTGAACCATGTTTGTCCAGAATTCTAGGTACACAAAACAGTACGGGCGAATCCGTAGCATTTAATAAGTATAGAAATTCCATCAATATCTTGTGAGATTTTAAAATAAATGTATTCATATGTGTATGATGCAGTATATATAGCAACTAACGATATCCAGAAATAATTGACTGTTACTGACACATTCCAGTTGTATGCGTTGTTCCCTAATTCATTGTACTTACAATTTCAATTGATCTTTTATAGACTATTTGCAGTCAATTTAAAGATCAAACATTAATATATTCTCTAATAAAGATCAATATTCATAACAAAAGGGAGTAACCTAGGTTACCTACGAGATTCATGTTGTGAACATGTGATATCTGATCCGTTTTCCTAAATTAATATCTAACTTTCCTTCCACAGATTTGACGGCGAAATTTTAACATTTTAATTTTTTTCGATCGCTTTTCAGCAAAAGTGGGACATGCCGATATCTCCGGAAGTTGTAGGTCACTATACTTTTTCTAAAATCATAATTTAAAAGAGCCATATTTCGGAAACCATTTACCCTAGACTGGTCGTGTCTTTACCAAAATGAAAGGTCTCGATGAGATCTTCATTTCGGAATACTGCAGGTGTCAAAATATACATGTTCGTTTTCCATTTTAAATACCGAACTTAATTTCCAATGATCTTTGAAAGTCATGTGGTGCATGAGATCTGTGAACATCAGAACCATTTGATTGGATTTTTGAGTTACAGTCGAGATTCTTGTTGAAATCGCTTCGTTTTTAGGGTGTACTCGAACACATTGGTGCACTGCAATTTCGCTAGATGAAATTGATAACGTATTATTATTTTTTAACATTTTTTCCGCCTCGCCGTCTCGGCTATAATGTCAATATATCATTTAGTTATAAGGCGGGTCAGATATCACTGCTGTCGACTTAACTAAACTAAACTCTACATATTATCAATAATATAAAATTTTATCAGAAATCCACCCTGGTTTCATTGTATGAGGAAATATCAAATTATTGCATGGCAATTATTTAAAAAAATACGTTTAATACATTTTATAGATAAAAATTTAGACTTATGAATTTAGAGTTTTTGAATTAGTTCTAGATTCAGTGTGTTTCACTTATATTTTTATTTGATGTTCAGTATGATAAATGTTGCAATAAAAACATTCTAGGAAAGGTTTTGTACTGATAAATTTTTATTCGTAGACAAGACCTATTTGACTGATATCTTATTATGTCTTTGTATGTGTCATTATAGGTATGATGTATGAAGATTTTGGAATAAATTTCAAATTATGTTAATAAATCGAACACTGATCTTTTGTTCATAAGTTATTGTCTTATTATGTTCTCCACTTCATACGAGTCCATATAAACATTTAAAGAAAATTAGACTTAATTATAAGAGCAATAAGGTAGCAAATTTAATTTCAAACTAGTTTAGTTAGAAGACCGTATCCAAATCCAAAACAATATTGCACAGACCATCGTCGTATTACGAAGGTTAACAAACCATGTGAAGCGGAGATAATAAATTACAAAAGTTTGAAAGGAGAGACAGAAAATGGCAGAGAAAAAATTGTTCGTAAACTTGATATTGTTTCTGTAGGACATTTGAGCTCTACCTAATTACATTTCAATTTTCAATTTGCAGTTATTCTAGGAAAAATATAAAAAACCGTGATATCAAATAACAGCTGAATGAAAGGACGTCCAATACGTACATACCTACATCTGCAATAATAGGTGTATCAAAGGATTTCTTGAAAATTGTAAATAATGAAATAAATCTAAATAAAGATCTCTATTTTTGTCAAAGTATTTTTTTTTTCAGTAAGTAAATTATTTTCGATTCAAAAGTTAAAATTAAAAATTTGCACTGGTGATGTGATTTTTTTTATAGTAACTTCACCCATGGAACCATTTTTATTATGGGAACATAGAAACCTGAAGTAAAAATCAATAATAGGAACATAAAATGAAACTAAAATACAGACTTGGATAAAAACCTGTTCATTATTTATATTTTTTGTTGATAACGAGATAAATTTTCAGAGCCTTGTAGCAATATTATTTCAAAACAAAAAGTAAGACCCGATGAATATTTTTGTAAACACTGAAACAAATCCGAAGCTGATGGAAATTTTAATAATTAAAGCAAAAGGTGAGGACTATTTAAAATTCACATCGGCAAACTTCATTATAATTTGTAATTACGCCGGCTTTATCACAAAACTCCAAAACATGTGATTTTAGAAGGTCGTCCACTTTATTAAACACCTTTTATGCTGCAAATATTTACTTTAAAACGGGGGAGCACTGTTTATCTTAAAGTTTAGCTAATCGGTGTACACTCGCGCACAAAAAAAAGTTTAACAAACTAACCTCGGAAGCAATCAAAATACAAACACTCGCTAAACATTCGGCGCGTGCCGTTCAAAAACTAAAATATTTTATTCCAATTTTAAAATTAAAAAAAAACTTTTTAAAGTTACCGAACGTCCCCACCCCTTTTTAAAAACAGGGGTTAGTTTAGGGTTGTTTGTAAGAGTCGATATGTACGTGCGACTCTGAAAGCGGCTCGCGCTGTTCTGCCGCGTAAATTCGCTGAGAGTTGAATCACCAAAGCCACCCAATGTCGGCGAACTGTGCCGTCACACGCTACCCTATAATTGCATTGCATTTCGCTGAATACGTCAACGGTTTAGATTTCGTGTTAAAGTTGTGTAGCCCGCATAATAATATACTTTTTACATAATACTGTTTGCGGCACTCGTGTGTTTAAATTTTATTAGGGGTTGCAGATGGCGAGATATTTTATTATTGACGTGCAATGAATCAAAAAAGCATTAAGTATGTTTGGCTTGTTTGTTTGTTTTTGTTTTGTTGTTTCATGTTTTATGGTGCGTCGGTGGCCGAGTGGTTAAGACGTCTGGTATTAATAAGGCAGACCCCGGGTTCGATCCCGGATCCCGGCCATGTACCAATGGGTTTTTTAATTAAAAACTTATGTACATAATCCGACAAACCACACTTAGAGGCTTTTCCATCTAAATATATCTCAACAACAGAACTAGCCACTCGTTAGGTACCTATAGCCTTACAAATACCATCGGCTAAAAGAGTAAGACTTGGTCTCTCCAGCTGGGTACCCTGGGGAAACGAAATAAATTCCAATGATTAGAAAATTGAATAACAAAACGTCTTCAATTCTAGCCTCCTAGTATTTTCGTGCTTCGGAGGGCACGTTAAGGGGCTTTCACACTTCTTATGGAAATAACACACGCTTGCCACATTTTATGTTTATAGACGATTTAACTGATTAAATGTGATACTTGTTATCAGTGTTTCTGGCCATAAAAGTTATAATAATGCTTGCTTGTAAACCATTAAACAGTATCAGCGATATAGTTGTAGCCGTACTTTGTGTAATTTATTTTTTATTCAATAACTAGCTGTGCCTTGTGGTTGCACCCGCGTTAATGGTTACTGCTCCGCTCCTTTGTGTCGTAGCGTAATGTTATATAGCCAGGCTGGCGCAACTTAGAGCAAAAAAATTGGGCTAGGAAAAATGAGCCAATATTAATGGCGTCGTATCGCCATCTCTTTCACGTCATATACAGATGACAGAGATAGCAAATATGTCTATACCAATGCACAGTACGATGTTGTTAGGTTGGCAGTACCTACCTTTCAGCCCTAATTTGATTTCATTTTAATGTATGGCAGTCCCGACTCTTATTAAAGAACATAGTGATTGCTACTTACTCTATGATATAGCCAAAACCTTCCTGAATAATTGGGCTATCAAATGATTTATTTTTTTTCAAATTCGACTGGTAGTTCCAGAGATTAGCGCGTTATAATAACTCGACTTCAGGTTTATTATTAGTATAGATAGATTTATTTTCTTTCACGCATTGATCTAAAGGAAGTCTATACAAAGTCGTGTTTGTTCGAACACTTAGAACTCGAGAACGGCTGGACTGATTTTTATGGTTTTTGACTTGTTGTATTTGTCTCCGTCCCGAATAGCAGAATAGCTAGCTATAAAAAATTGAAAAAATTCACAAAAAAAAAATTATAAAGAAAAAACATTTTCTCATACATTTTCTATGGAACGACTTTTTTGAGTTCAGAACGGAACAGAAACAAAAATTCAACTGTCAAATCGATTTGTTTTAATGCTTCAAGTTTTGATTTCAATCGAGCAGCGGTAGTGGTAGTGGTAGGGGTAGTGGTACTGGGTAGGGGTTGGGGTTGGAGTAGAGGTAGTGGTAGGGGTTGGAGTAGGGATAGGGGTTATGGGAGTGGTAGTGGTAGGAGTAGGAGTAAATAGCAAGCAAGCCAACGTTTGGGCAGAACAACGTCTGCCGGGTCTCCTAGTATCACTACATAGTATAAAACAAAGTCGCTTTCTCTGTCCCTATATCCCTATGTATGCTTAAATCTTTAAAACTACGCAACGGATTTTGATGCGGTTTTTTTTAATAGATAGAGTGATTTAAGTGGAAGGTTTATATGTATAATAACATCCATTAAATAGTGGAGAAATACTGTTATTTTTGAGGTTTCTAATGTGATGTCGTAAATAATTATATTTTTTCCGCTTACATTGCAAACCCTGGCTGAACCCTACGAGATAGATCAAAATAATGTACTACAGTATTGTACACCTTAAAAAGGTCTACAAAAAAGTCCGTGATGGTATATGTCTATCTCTTATGGATAACCCACAATAACCATTTTTTATCCTTTACTTTTTACGAGAAATAATGGCTTATTTACGAAGCTATTGTAAGCAATACAGCATTAATCCTTATCCAATTAAGTACCTTAAATACATTTTGCATTTAATATAGATCAATATGGCCCTTTACAGCATGTAATTTAAATGAATATTTTCGAAGATATTACAGATTTAATATGCAGGGACATAGCGGTTGCGGCGGTTTTTTATTTAGTATCAGCATTGTACCCGTGCGGAGCCGGGGCGGGTCGCTAGTCTTAAATAAAAACTAAATGAGCCATCACTTGAGAATGCCTAGACCGATTTGGTAATTTTTTTTAATGTTCGTAAATAGTCTGAATAAGCTTTTTAAAGAAAAATTGGAAAAGGTGGCCGAAAAACTTAATGTACTTATTTCTATGGGATTTTTGTATGAACTCAATACCATAGCCACGTGAGTTTTAATCGTCAGTTACAGTTAGCCTAACTAGATTATGAAACAAATCATAAGTAGAAAATATTTTGTCAAATATATGAATGAATTGGTATTTATAAGTAAATTTACAGTCGTCTTAACTACTCGGCCACCGACGCAAAAGTCAGATTTGCTAATTAAATTGCAGAGTGTTTATCAACAACTTCAAGAAACACTTTGCATCTAGTAAAATTAAGTAAATCTGTTTATTCCTTTTTTAAAGTGAATGAAATAGTGTAATTAAATCCTTAACAACTTAGAAGTATCTTCGTAAAAGTTTTAATTATATTGTAAGTACATGATGTATGTTTAAAAGCTAAAATTCTCTGCTAAAATCCTTAAGCATGTTTTGTTGATAAAGGAATATTTAAACATAATAAATAGGTTGTTTATTGTTATACCTTACCATTATGCTTGTGAAACATTAGATATTCCATAATGTTATGTTCTAAATATATTCATAGATCAAAGAAACACATGCAATGAAGTGATGAATTTTGAAAAAGCAAAGTGATTTTCAGGAATTTAGAACAATAAAAACGCTAAAGGTGAATAAAGTAAAGAAAACTGATCACATACAATTTAGTATTTACTTAATAAGAAAATAATTATTGAAAAATATATTCGGGTTAAATCCTAAAATAAACAATGCACAAAAATGGCCGAAACTGATATGTTCGCATTTAAAAAAATAAAGTCACAAAAATATACTGTCACAATACATGTCAAATTACAGCGTATACGTCAACAGAATCTAAAGTAATTCGTATTTTTATTTTTATGATTACACGGTAACCCAAAAATGTCTGCGGCGAGACTCTCCGAGTGCGCCTTCGACGATCTGTCGGAGGTCGATGTCACACTGCAGACACTAAGAAAACCGACTGATTTAAAAAAAGTTATCGATTCGATCCCAAAGCCTGTTCGATCCGTACCCAAAAATGGGTTACCCATGTGGTATAAGTTGGGGCTGGAATGCAAATTACCTGTACCGAAAATGCCGTTTGGCAAGATCGTGTTTTCCAGAGGAAAAGTTGGTGAAGATGTAAGTATCTTTCATATAATATTAAGCTCGCGGAGGGCACCTACTGCATGGCAGGACTTTCCAATCAAAGCGTTTTCTAATCAAGTTTAGGACCTTCTTATCTCATTATTCTCAATCACCTTCTTAAAACTTCATGGTAAATAACCATGTATTATATAGAGATATATCGCAAATTGTGTTAACGCTTCTACCCCTCACTCACCAAAACACCTTAGTGAAGACGGCAAGTTGCAGAAACCCATAATTTGTGAGAAAATTGATATTGATGGTATATAATGGTGCGTCGGTAGCCGAGTGATTAAGACGTCTGGTATTAACTAGGCAGACGGGTTCGATCCCGGATCCCGGCCATGAACCAATTACCAATGGGTTTATAAATTTTTAAACGAGGGAGACTCGACTTGGTCTTCCGCTGGTTACCCGTAACACGGTTTCGGGAGCTGTAGGGCAACCCGTGAAGAAAGAAAACAAAACCCTTAACGCCAGAAATATCATATATTTTAGGTCTAGACGCCTCGCTCCGCTTCGCTTCGCTCGGCTTAATTGTTATTTATACTCGACTCTAACCTAACCAATTACTCTTAAAAATCCTTTTTTTCATACAAAAATATATTATAATATATTGTTTTATTTATATGTCTCAAGAAACTAAAAACCATTTGGAAGGTTGAAGCTGAACTTCCTGGATCTCCCTACATTCACACTTTGCCCAAATTCATAATAATATCAGAATTAGTCAGTCGATTGAAAAGCCGAGCCAACGTACTTCTTCTTAATGTGGGCATTATATATTACCAGTGTCTCCTAAGGTACAAAGGGCGGCATGGACTAATTATTATAAAATTTATGGAATTAAAGAACATGATAATCGTTATAAACAATGACAAGAAGTATGTATTTTAATAAAATTTTAACCACTTAGGGGTAGAATGTCAAAAATAAATAAAAATAAGTAAATATGTGTCTATTACAGTTTTATTTTTAGGTAGATCATGGTATCATATTGGATTGTCATTTTGAAGTCAACATAAATTAATATAAAAAAATACCCTAAATGGATGTAAATATATGTATGAATTAAAGAAATCGATATATTCGATATCAAACTCTGAATCAAATAATTGTCACCTTTTTATTAAATTCAAATTCAAATTCAAATTCAAATTTTTATTTATTGTTTCACATAGTATGATGTAATAGTATAATGGTGTCACAAAACAGTGATCTCTATGTGATGCCTATTAAGGCGTACAATATTTTAACCTACGACTTTATTTGCATTTACAGTTATACATTCACAACTATACATCAATTCAACAATTACAAACAAATTACATAGCGTGTACCATAATATGTCAGTGAAATAAAATCATTATCATAAATTTAATGTCAATATCATTATCATTCAAATTCAAATTCTATCTATGTCTATGTCAAATTATCTTTCAAATAGTCATTTACTGAGTAATACAATTTCTCCAAAAGTAATCTTTTCAAACTATTTTTAAATAATCCCAATGTCAATTGTTTATATTGGTCGGGTAGATGGTTGTATATGCGTATACCCATGTAGTATGTGTTACATTGTGAAACATGGAGTCTCATTTTTGGCACATATATCTTATTCTTTGTTCTACCCTTGGACTTGTACATTTCTTCATTTGTTTTGAATATATCAGGATGATTTCTAACAAACACACACATTTCATATATATAAAGGCACGGCAGTGGTAGAATACTCAATTTAGGGAACAGTGGTTTACAACTATCCAATTTATTTGCCCTTGAAAGTATTCTTATACATTTTTTTTGGATTTTAAATACTCTATTGAATTCAACCGAGCTACCCCAGAGTATGAGACCGTACCGTAGTAAGCTAGATATGTAGCCATGATAGGCAATGTTCACTGTACGTTGACTTGATATCTGGCTTAATTTATATAAGGCGTATATGAACTTATCAAGTTTGTTACACAACTGATCTATATGCGCTTTCCAATTTATATATTTATCCAAAACTATACCTAGGAAATTTGTAGTGTATGTTTCTTTGATAATTTCATTTCTGTAATTAATATTTAAGTCTATTGGTATACTACCATATGTTGAAAATTTTATTAATTTTGTTTTACTAATATTAATTTTTATGTTATTGTTGTGTAGCCATTCCGTTATCTCTTTTAAACTATCAACTATTTTCAACTGGAGATCATCCTTATTTTTAGAATTTATAATTATGGTGACATCGTCCGCGAACAAAATACATTTATGCGTTATAGCATTGGGCAAGTCGTTTATATATAACAGAAATAATAAGGGGCCTAATACGCTTCCTTGAGGGACACCATATTCGTTTTTTTTATATTTTGAGCTAAATGTCATTTTACTATTTGATATAATTCTCTCAATGTCCACTCTTTGTTCCCGTCCACTGAGATAACTCTGTATCCAATTCAGGGCCTCACCTCTAACACCATAACGTGATAATTTATCTAATAGCATTGTGTGTGAGACAAAGTCGAAGGCTTTGCTCATGTCAAGAAATAGTGCAGCTACATGTTCTTTACTGTCCATATTTTCAATAATATTTTTTATGAGATGAAAACAGGCCAGTGTCGTGGATTTACCCTTTCTGAAACCAAACTGTTCCGCTTTAAGTAAATCAAAATGTGTAACGAAACTGTAAATTTTATTGTACATAATTTTTTCAAAGATTTTTGCTAAGACCGGTATCAGGGTCACTGGTCTGTAATTATTTAAATTTGATTTATCACCTTTTTTGAACAGGGGTTTTACTATAGAGAGTTTCAGTTTGTCTGGAAATATTCCCTGTAAAAATGATAAATTTATTATATAAGAGAGTACGGACGATATTTGTGGTGCTATCAATTTTAACATTTTTGTATTTAAATTATCGTAACCAGTTGAATTAGTATTATTTAGGAATTTAATTATTTTATAAACATCTGCAGAATCAACTGGGGTCAAGAATAGGGAGTTACAATTGTCAAGAATGTATTTATTAGTTGATTTATCAATATAAACATTATTATCATCCGTCATATCTATATAGTAACTATTAAATATGTCAGGAATTATATTAGGATCAGTATATGCTATATTATCGTATATAACAGATTTAATGTCATCAATTTTGACTGTTTGGTTTGTGGTGCTTTTCACTATCCGCCAAGTTGCACGACATGTATTACAAGCCCCAGCTAGGTAACGTTCATTGTCTCTCCTTTGTGCTTCATTAATACACCTCTTTAAAATCCTAGTGTAGTTTTTGTATTTATTTATTGTAAGGTTTTTGTTCGTGGGTGAGAATTGATATTTTAGATACAACTGTCTCTTTTTTACGCAGCATCGTTTTAAACCTTTGGTTAACCGTCGCTTGTTGTGGCATTTGTTACCAATTTTAACGTTTGTCATTGGAAAACACAAGTCATAAAAAAGTGTGAGTAGTTCGTGAAATTTATTAAATGCTGAGTTTGTGTCAGTTTGTATATAAGTTTCACCAAATGATAGGCTTGATATACATTCTACAAACTTTTTAATGTTATCCTCACAATAATCCCTACACCTCTGAAACCATGCTTTAGGTTGCAAGATTGGCAGAAACTCTACCTTAGTAGTCAGATTAAAGGATATGCTTTGTCCCGTTTCGTGATCTGATAAGGCTAAGAAGTGCAGGCTGGATATAACATTTTCAATATTACTAGCTATTAAGTCCAGACATGACTTTTTTCTGGTTGGTTTTTTAATATGAATTGTAAAGTTATTATTTTTTTCTAGTATTGCACAGAGCTCTTTTGATATTTTATTATCACTCAATATATCTACATTCCAGTCCCCACATAATACGATATGTTTATTACGTTTTCTAGTTACATTTTGCAATATATTACTTAATTCAGCAAAAAATATGTTGATGTCAGAGTTTGGTGTCCTATATATACACACTATTATAAGATTATATGTAAGAATCTCCACCGCACAGCATTCAAAATGATAAGCTCTTGGTGTGGTTAAGATGATGGATTTATATTGTAAATTATTTTTTAACAATATACACGTTCCACCTCGACTCTCTTTATCCCTACCAAAAGATGACACCAGTTTATACTCTGGTAAGATTAAGTTTGATTCACATCCATTTTTTATGAAAGTCTCAGACAGACAAATAATATCAATATCTCCTATTGCCTTATTCACTTCAGATATACCATGTATCAAAAAATCCATCTTACTTAACACACCTGCTATGTTTTGATGAAACAAATTATTTTTTTTAGATTTTTTATTTTTGGGTACGAAAACAATGTGCCTTAACAACACAGTCCTCACGCATTAATCAAGGAACCGTAAAATTTGGTAATACATTTTATAAATCCGCGCAACCTACTTCGGTTGACCGCTATTGGAAAATTGTTGTTTCATAATAAAATGCTCAAATTGAAATAGCTATAAAATATTTCAAACAAACCATTTTTTATATTATTTTCGAATAATAGATAATACCAATGCTAAAATAAAATGGTATATCCCCATAAATAATTATATCAGCGACATGGTAATATTAAAAGAGTTTTGTGCGGGTACACTTTTCAATCTATGATGAGGAAACTAATTAATTTATAAAATATTTTAGTATATTTGATTTCCAATCTTCTTTTTCTTCCTTGCCTATTCCCATTATTTGGGGTTAGCTCGACTCCTCGTTTTGTTGCGCCAGGACAATCTGTCCTGAGTTGTCGCTTCTGTGAGCTGGGCTTGTTTCAATTTACGTGTTACTGTAGTTCACCATGTGTTTTGGGGTCTTCCTCTTTCCATTTTTGTGTTCGGCAGTGTCAGGGCCAAAATCCAATAAAAGAAAAGTTAAGACGTCTGGTATTAACTAGGCAGGCCACGGGTTTGATCCTGGATCCCGGCCATGTGCCAATGGGTATTTTAATTAAAAACTTATGTACATAATCCGACAAACCACACTTAATAGTGCAAACAGATCGATGCATTTTTTTTTTGCACAGAGCTATCCCGAAAATATTTCTGAATAAATTCTTATGTAACATTTCAAAAACTTCCGCGGGCGAAGCCTGGGCGGGTAGTTATTAGTACATTGTGATACAAGGGTGCTATGTTGGTCATTACGTACGAGGCGGTATTTTCAGCGCGAGCCACGAGGCGAGCGCTATAAGAAAGCTGAGTATGTAATGACCAATGCACACGCGTTTCATACGACAATTTTCAACACACTTGCGAGGAAAAAAATTAACTTCATGGAGTCAAATTTACGTATTCTTCGCCACTTAAAGTCGACATTTTTCATAATTAACCACAACACGGCGAAAATGTTAACAAATATTTATGGAAATGTTTTGTTTTTTCCCGCGTGACAGATAAGGCACGGATAACTTCGCCAAAAAGCCAACAAAGTCGTGATTAAAAAATAAAAACTGTATTATGCGGTTAAATTAAGAATGATTTGTGGACACACGGACACACATACAATTTGCAATCTTGTACGAATTCAACTTCATTGGGTTATATTATAACTCTTGTGCTGTAATATAAAGAAAAAGCACGCGTGTTTAATATATGGGATTGTGAGTCTAAAATTGAGGTAATAAGACTCACGTTACGAGCAAGTGTGTTGAAATAGTAGTTTATGATACGGGATCATAATAGGGGTAATTAATAGCATCCACGAGTGTTTTAATTCCAAGTTATGTTTTAATTAAAAACTTATGTACATAATCCGACAAACCACACTTAGAGGCTTTTCCATCTAAATATATCTCAACAGAACTAGCCACTCGTTAGATATAGCCTCACAAATACCATCGGCTAAACGAGGGAGACTAGGTCTTCCGCTGGGTACCCTGGAACCGTAACACGGTTTCGGGAGCTGTAAAGCAACCCGTGAAGAAAAAAAAAATGTGCCCGTTCATACACTACTTTATCTAATCCCATGCAATAGTACAAAACAAATTGAACCAAGATATTTTTCTTAATCGACAAATTGGCGGCAAATCGCGGTTACCTACTTTCTGCGCATGCGCGTTAACTGTCAAGTGACTCTACATGGGAGTGTCGATATTTTCATAGAGTTTAATGTGGCTGCATAACACATATCCTTTGCCATTTCTGCATTTAAAAAAAAACAACATTACGATATCGTTTTTTATGAAAACTTCGGTACTATAATACATTATAGTATCGAAGTTTGACATATTAGAGACGCGTGTATGTAAAACATATCATTATGAAGTTTAATTCGATTTTGTAATAGATATTTTACGTTATAAGACTAGATAAAATATATTATAACATACATAACCTAATTATCTAATATTTCTTATTTTTGACGTGACAACGTCTTATAATTCGATGAAGCCGGCTGCACGCACGAAAAAACATGTCTCATGCGGCGTTACCTCGCTATGCGGCGTTACCTCGCTCTGAGGCGTTCCATTAAGGCTTGAAGTGCAAGCGAGAGCGCGGAACGAGCGACAAAGAGGCACAATCGGCCTCCGCGTTCGGCAGCGTTCGACATCTGTCTCTCTCCTACTTGAGTGAGCGATGCGTTCGCGTGGACAGCTTTCTTATGACGTTGTCACGTTCAACTATCGTCAGTAAACCGACTTTACAGACAACCGATTTTTTTTTCAGCGGTAACGGTTACGGTCCCACGGTAGCCAGCGGGTGGCCAGTTCTGTTGAGGTATATTTAGATGGAAAACTGTCGGATTATGTACATAAGTTTTTAATTATAAAATATGTAACTAAAATATTAATTTTGGGAACAATGTCTGTCGCTTTTATTTAAAATTGCTTGACTCGTGTGTCTCAAATACTTATTATGCATAGAATTTTCTCATTGTCTCTTCATAAACGTGATCCAGTTTTAACACCCTTTCTAATCGAGACGTCGCTTATTATGCAAATTTTAAACTTAAGGTATACTCACACATGGCTGTAAAATTTTAAATTCTGACTTGTCTTAACGCTGCGGATTTTTTGTTATAATATTGAATAGCAGATATATTATAAATGTTGTCAAACTTTTTAACACCAAAAATACTGGATTGCACACTAAATAATTACTATCGTATTGCACTCGGGCTCTGCCAGGGTGATTTTTTGTGTGGTTATAAAAAAATTGAATGTATTGTTGTAATCGCAAATAACACAAAACCGCGTTTAACCAGTGTTTAGTTTAAACATAGTTCTGTCTTAGTCTTTAATATTGAATGACAGATTTGTAGGAGAGAGATAAAACATAGAACCGTTATGTTTTAAGACCCTAAATGTCTGAAGGTTTCTGTGTCTGTGAGTGATCTGTTGAGGTATTTTTAGCGAAGATTTGGTTTGACAGCTACCTACACAACCCTATCATACTCTGTGTGTACCATTAGCAGGGCTCTCGGGAGCCGTAAGGTACCAGTAGCTCTTTAAGCTTTATAACTTAATTACGTTTTCAGTCGTATCTTTACATTTATGCTAATTTACAGAATTTAAACAGCGAAGTGTGAATGGCAAGCTTTATAAGCAATAAATTTAGTTGACGGTACAACGTAACACCCGTAAGTCTAAATGCGTCTGCAGACGGATGTATATTGTATATGTAAAGTACTTGAGCTTTGATGAGCTTGGAAAAGCCGTGCTTAAGGTGTTTTAAGGGAGTTTTATTGCAATAGGTTCCTCAAATAAGTACCATAAAACGAGATTTTGCCATAGTTATTATAAAGTCAAGATTGCCAAAGTGGCTAATGAGCCCCGCGAAAATGGTTTTCGATTCAAAATTTCAAAATAGTGTCCACTTTTTCCTAGATAATGCTGCACTTAATGGATATAGAAATGTTTGTAACTTTTTTAACCGATATGTAAGTATTAGTTATTTTTGATGTGAAACACATCTATGTAATACCGACTCGTATGCCGTGACAAAAAACAGCGCCCTCCGCCACCGCTCTCTACACCCTTGTGTGTGCGTGGCGCGTATACCATATACTTAGTTATTTCTTCGTGTGATTGTACTGTGTGTGCCTCTCTATTCGACTATAGTATACTTGACTCGTAAAGTCGATGTTTCACATCTGCCGACCGTCCCGCGACGTCCAACTTTTTTTTTTTTTTAAGAAAAAACACGATAACGTTACTTATATTTTTGGTACAAGTAATTTTTTAACCATGAACCAGAGTCCCTCCGGTTTTAAGTCCAACGCTGTACCAATTATGCTAACGGCGATCTCTGTCTACCTCAATTTGATCTAGTCACAAGAACATAATAGTATAGATAAATCGATTCGTGACGCAAAGTTTCCTATAAGCTTGGCAATATAGTTCAGGTTAATATTAGGTTTTCTGAAAAATTACGTACTTTCAAATTGAAGCAACGTCGCCTACGATGCAATGCTTTTACGTTGACAAGGCTAAAAGCGTCAATTTTCCGCTTATTTTCTGTGAACGCCGGATATTTGAAGTTTTAAAGTTGGCGGGCCTGTCTTTTGCCCTCTTTTAACGTACTTCCTGTCAATATAACTAGAAAGTAAATATATTTTCCTGCCTTCTAGTTTCGTTAATTTAAGTCGAGAACAGCCCCTAAATTACATTTAGATAGTAAATAAAAAGTGTAAATATAAGAATGTCCTAAGACGAATAGAATAGAATAGAACCATGTGACCTAATGAAACTGTCATTCACTCTGACGAAACCAAGGAGTTTATATACTTATTGTATACAACCTCCTTCAAGTATAAACTCCTTGTAGAAAACGAAGCGTAATTATGTCATTTTGTCTTCAATTAGCGTCTTGTGAACGTCTGCCCATACCCTGTAGATAACGCTGAACAAAATGGCGAAGGTTTTGGTCGATCAGCAAATTTTTTGAAGTTATGCCTGGTTGTGGTTTTTTATTTTTTTCTTATTTATGTAGTTAAAATACATAATTTGAGCTTCTTATGGGCTGCACATACTTTCATATAATTATTTTAATTCGGTTAAAAGTTTCTGCATATAATATTAAGCCATTATCTATGACTGCTATAGGATATATTTTATTTTGTTCGAAAATATCCACGGGCGAAGCCGGGGGCGGAATGCTAGTAATAAAATAAATATCTATTTTCTGTATTGGTTTGGGCAAAATTGAATTTTATCAAGAGGTCAATACCTACACTCGTGTAACCGAATAACAATTTGATCAGTATCTTCATCTATCTATCTATCATCATCACCCCTTTTATGCTAAGAGGGGTAGGCAGAGACAATCGAATATCATTTGCTACGATCCTGACATACCTCTATCGCTTCTTTTATATTCATTATACCTTTCATACGTGCTCGGCGATCAATACATTTTTACTATATGTTAAAAAATAAAAGTACCTACACCTAGGCTGGAACGTCCTCTACCAGCATTTCCTTTCACTTCAGCCATATATATAAACCTTTTTAGTCAATCTTTCATCCTTCATTCTTTCAATGTGTCCAAACCAGCGTAAACTACTTTTCTTTATTTTAGTCACAACATCATCTTTCACTCAGCATTCTTCTCTAATGAAATCGTTCCGGATGCGGTCAATACGATTTATATCACACATTCTACGTAAATACTTCTATTTTCACTGCATTTATCTTACTTTCATGCTTTTTATTCCATACACAGTCTCGCTTCCATAAGTGACGGAACTAAAACTGCATCTTCATATTCAGTATGAAACTATTCTCACTTGAAACAAGAAATCTAATAATTACATAAAGGGGTAGGGGTTGGGGTAGTTTGGGCAGGACAACGTCTGCCGGGTCCGCTAGTGTTTAATATACAAGGAAATTATCTGGCCTCGCACGAAGCGCACAATATCATTATTTCTGACTCACAACTACCAAAGTGAATTCCCCAAAGTATATATTTTGCGTATAATTCATGTATTCAAAATATGAGTATAATATACAGGTAGGTAGAATAGTTCAATAACAGTTCATTAAGTAATGAACAATTTTCTAATTTAATTTGCAACTCCCTGAAAAGCCATAATCGTTGTTCATGTAAATTGTAACGCGCCTTTATTATGTTTCTAAGTTAATTAAGTCAATTGTTTAATTATCGCATCTCTTAATTAGAGACACGTATAAAGTAGGGAACGCCTGCTTCTGATACACGCGCGAAACTAATTTATTCTATATCTTAATGTTTATTGTTTAATAGATTGTTTAGAAGCAATTAGCAAAATGTCCTATCTTAAAGTCCTAAATATAGAACGACCTATTTAATTTCGTCGTTATTTGAAGACAATTGGAGCCAAATTAAAAACTTAGCTCCAATCCAAACCCTATTTTTGTCATCATTATATGTAGATTAGTGGTAAAATAACACGAAAACAAAAATGAGAACTATGTCAGTTGTTATTTGATTTAATATTTTTAATTTTTAATTTTAATATCACTTGGCATTAGAAATGAAACAATATGAAAACTTCAATATAGCAAGCGAATATAGCCTTTATGGGGGGTCCTACCAAAGCTAATCCTAACCTAATCATCTGATTGAATTTTAATGAGTAATATAATGAAATATGATTTTCTAAGAAAATAAATAAGTATTCGTAAAATTTTGAACTAACAAAGGCTACGTTTTGGTTAATTTAAGTTCAGAACAGAATACTAATTGGGTATATAATTCAGTGAATGCGCCCAGCTTTTGAGAAGTTTATGTTTAACCTTTATTATCATTATTAAGAAAATTTAGCGAGTGAACTTCAGGATTACTTTGAAAGTTAAAACTAACATTAATCTGGCCTAGGAGATGTGAATAGTAATTTTACTTGCTAATACACACGACAAAGTCATATAGGGGCATATCTGTTCATTAAGATTAGGTTTTAAATAATAGCGGACTGGTTAATAATACTCACTGGAGTCAAAAATAAGCATTGATTATCCATAATTTGTATGGGAAAAAACTATTCCCAATTTATCTGTAAATAATCCCACCTGTGATACTGTAATATATAGTTTCTTATTCAATATATCTAAGTGAAATAGTTGTTATTTTTTCAATTAGCTTTATTTAATAGGAAATAATAATATATTATGGGTAATAAAATAAAGGATTATTTTGCCCGTTTTCTCTTTCATAATCTATCACAAAGCTCTTAATTTTTTTTAAAACGCTGTATTACCATTACCCTTCAATTAAATGTATTGCGTGTTTGGTAGCTTTTTGAAAATTCAAAATAAAAATTGTTTTATGATTTTTTATTTGGTCAAAAAAAATAATTATCGACTATCTTAAACGACTTCTCGTTCTTCAAAGGGCACTTCTGAAAACAGTACAGAGTACTTGCAGCGATAGTTCCACCTGCCCTGCTTCAAATTACTAACTGGACACTGTTACCAATGTTATTTCTACAACGTAAGCCTAATCTTGAAGATAAAACCTATTCAGTGTTAATCAAGATGCATCAAAGTCAAAATAATGGTGGGTGACTGATTACAGTAAAAAGTAGTGAAGCATGATTGTATTTTTTTTAATTAACTTTTTTTTCAGGTAAGAAGACTCGGTCTAGGCGGCCACCAACCAAGCTTCGACCTAACCGATCCCTACTGTCACAGTGTTTCATACGAATATGTCGCCGAACACGACCCGCACCTCGCGCCGTACTTCTCGCAGAAGGCAGCCCGAAAACGGATGAAGTTTCTCGGTTTTGTAACTAAAGACGGACGCGCCGTGTGTTCGCTGAAAGATTTCAATCAGTACAGAAAGTATCTGTGCAACCAGTTTATGGATAGGATACACGTGGCAGTTATGAAAATGGTGAGTTACAATTTTTTCGATACTTGGCGGCATTTTCTATAATGATACTTGTTGCATAATTAAAGACTTTATATCTTAAAACATTGTTGTTTATTTATTCAAGTCTGTATTTTATCTGACACATAATGACACACTTGACAATAACTATTTTAATATGTAATGGCAGCAGGCATCATACTACATTACTCTCCTCATATATTTTAAAAAGCTAAAACGGTCAGGAGGCCTGCCCTTGCGTTCGGAACGGCGTGGCTGTGTAGCTTCTGTATTGCCTTGTTGTGGTTGAGCATCAGGCAGTTCTGGTTGTAAGCCGGTATCAAAACTTTCTGCTTGATCTCCATCGCCACCTCTATCTTGTGAAATGGTATGTTTGTAGTATGTGTAATTCCGTACTTTTGAATAATTATTGTTAGTGGTACATTTTGGTCTGAGCTGGTCACTGTGCTTCCGTCTGATAAGTCCATTTTAAATTCTCGTCGCCAGAAAATGTTGCATAATTAAAGACTTTATATCTTAAAACATTGTTGTTTATTTATTCAAGTCTGTATTTTATCTGACACATAATGACACACTTGACAATAACTATTTTAATATGTAATGGCAGCAGGCATCATACTACAATACTTTATCAGACGGGGACCGATGGTACAGTTATTATACGCTAAATAATATACACATATTATAAAACAAAGTCTACGTATCTTAACATTCGTCTAATCCCCGGCGCGTCGCCGCACGTTCCACCGAAACCGACCACAGACTCGTCCAATTCTTATAACGAACGGTCGGAATGTGATGTTTTCGGTGCGATGCCGGCCTAATGCGTGGAAGGTTTATTTAACAATATTAGTGAATAAAGTCGGGGAATAAATTGGCACTGTCGCGCTTTCTTAAAATATGCTGCGTAATACGTTGTGGCCGAGATACACGAGGCTAGTTTTCAAGCCAATGCCAGTAAGCTGGCAAACAAGAAACTCTGGCTTGGTGTGAACAGAATTAATAGCTTAATTTCCAGGTAAGCTAGAGAGAAAACCGCCTCAAACCAAGATAGTTTAGTGGGATGGAGTTATATTTTTTGAGCTAGTAGCTAGCAGTGATTTCTCTGTTTCAGTCGAATTGTTCTTGTTTTACGAATGCTGTTCATTTTCCTCGAAGAACGTGTTGTCATCTTAGTCACTGCAATGGTACTGGCCTAAAATTATCTGGCATCATGTAAACCGCACTAGCTTGTGTTAAGCCAGGACTATTTCAGCCAGGCTAGTACACAGGGATTGAACTCATTGTCCTGGCTTTGAGAAACTAGCCTTGTGTACCTCGGGCAATTGAGTAAGAACCATGTAAAATAATTACTTCCAACTTAATCTATATTTTGGATAAGATTAGAATAAGATATATGGAATAGGATACCAGGAATTTTGATTGCCGAAATAGTTTAAAATTTTAATTAAATTTGAATGTCCTAGGACGAGCGCGCAAAAGACGATTTAGTGTTGAAACGCGTCGACCGCGATGTAGAACGACGCAGGTTGGTTTTCATTAAATCAGAGCGGGCGAGAGAACATCTTGAGAAAATTGCACAAGAGCATGCTGACGAGTGGGCTGAGAAGAAAAGACTGTAAGTTTTTACATGTTAACTGATAATATAGTATAGGGTAGGGTATGGGTTTTATGTAGAAAGAGCGCCGGCGATAGTGGTCGCGACTTGTGGAGATTTAAGTTGGTGAACTTTTTTTTTAATTCCTCACCTCATTTTTGTTCATAAAAACTGACCATTTGAAATCAAAGTGGAAGTTTCTAGCTGCCCGAAATCCCTATACAAACTGTAATGATTAGCTGCCGATCATGGAATCTGCTGAACTGATTTTTATTAAAAATTGCGAACCATCTGGCAAAATTACACTACCATTTCACTTAAAGAAACCTACATGAGGCCTGACAAATCACAAAGTTATATCCATCATACAACCTGCATAATATAGTTCAAAAATCAATGTTGCCCAATCAACTATTGTATATCCGACTTACCTAGAATTATCTGAAAATAACATGTTCAGGGAATTTTCAGAGAATTAAGTGTTCCGAGAATTTGTCGTTCAGAGAACTAGCGCTTCGTGGAATTAAAATGCTCAGGTAGTTTTGGCAGTATAGAATTACTGATAAATATATATAAAAGGTATGTTAGTCAGCGAATTGAGTGTACCAAGTATTTAAAATTACAACTTGTCCACAATTTCTTACTTAAAATAATCCCAAATTATTTTGTAATTTTGATGTTTATTTGATAACTAATAGATGCTAATAGCTGATGCCAGCCACTTGAGTGGTTTCCTATGGTTATATTGATTTCTGAATTATCACAAATAAATAAATAAATCTTCAGTAGTATTTTCACAAGCGAGCACCGATACAAAGCGAGTTATTATATTTTATATAGAAACAAAAATTAAATGCTGTTCGTTCGTAAGCATATCACTTGAGAACGGCTGGACCGAATTGGCAAATTTTTTTCAGTTTGTATTTACATAATAGTCTGAATAAGGTTTTTCGAAAGTAATATTAGAAAAGTTGCCCGGAGTATTAGATTTTTTTTTGGATTTTTATATGAACTCAAGGAAAACTGATGAAAGGTAATATAGGCTCCACATTCGAAGCCGAAAAGCTAGTTATTTATATATAGGCAAATACACAAAATAATTTTAGGAAGGTATAGACATACTGTGTACCATCTAAACAACAACAACGTCGTCGTGTTGAGATGTAAATGATTTCACCTCAGTAATTTAGAAAGCTTTCAATTTATGTACAACTTAATGGGATAGTCGCTTCAGCAATTAACTTCAAATGTAATGTATGAATAGAAAATTGAGAGGGGAACTCTAAGATTATTTGGAAGTTGAGTAGATGTGATGAAATACTTTTTGAAATCAAATAATGAATGTCCTTGAAAAGGACAAATAGGTACGGAGCCCAGGTGCATATGAGGCGCTGATAGATAAAGTCAGTATTATTTCACGAAATTTCGAGTCGCATTTTTCCATGATCGATAAATTGGTTCAGGGATTGTTTTTTGTTACAAAATTAGGTTTGAAAAGTATAATTCCCTATACCTTCAATACTATGTATATTTTTTGCCATTTTTAAATCTAGCAAAATTATGAAAATTTATGAAAAATTACTAGCTTTCTGCTCTGGCTTCGCCCGTGAAATTTTTTTGAAATACGACATGAATTTATCCTGAAGTATTTCTGGGATAAAAAGAGCCTGTAACTCTTAGGACCACCGACTATCTCTGTGCAAAAAAATATGTCGATCCATTGCTCTGTTTTGCCGTGAAACAAAGACAAACAAACAAATAAAAAAACAAACGCACTTTAGCATTTAGGATTATAGGATTATTATGATTATTAAAACATTTTCTAATATATTTTATTTTATTTATTTAAGGATGAAAGATTGACTAAAAAGTTTTATATGGCTGAAGTTAAAGGAAATGCTGGCAGAGGACGACTTAGGTGTACTTTTATTGAACATATAAAAAATTTAATGATCGAAGGCAATATTAAAAGTATACACAATCGCCAAGCATGTATGAAAGGTATGACGAATATAAACAAACAAATAAAAAAACAAACGCACTTTAGCATTTAGGATTATAGGATTATTATGATTATTAAAACATTTTCTAATATATTTTATTTTATTTATTTAAGGATGAAAGATTGACTAAAAAGTTTTATATGGCTGAAGTTAAAGGAAATGCTGGCAGAGGACGACTTAGGTGTACTTTTATTGAACATATAAAAAATTTAATGATCGAAGGCAATATTAAAAGTATACACAATCGCCAAGCATGTATGAAAGGTATGACGAATATAAACGAAGCGAAAGAGATATGTCAGGATCGTAGCAAATGGCATTCGATAATCTATGCCTACCCCTCTTGGGATAAAAGGCGTGATGATAGATAGATAGATAGGTTTAATGGTATCTATGAACAGAAAATGAATCTTCAAATGGATATTTAAAATCGTTTGACAGTAAACCATCGAAGTTAGGAATCAGCGATAGCTATATATGGATAACATTAGATGGCGTAGATGTAGCCGGTGTCCAAGGTTGCGAGTAAATTCCCCTCTAAACAAACAAAACCAGTTTTTTTCTCTCAAAGATTGATGAAGGGTTAGTATTGAATGGGCGGCAAAAGTAACAGAACTGAGTGTTGAGTGAATAATGGGCAAGCTTTATTTCAGTTCATTTCGGCTGTTGGATGGCAAAATTTGACTTCATTTAGACACTTTGTCTACGTATCCCAGTAGGGTAGGCACAAGGTTTCTCACCATGCTACGCTCCTGCTATTTACAACATATTACCGAAAAAAGAAAAGTAGTTTACGCTGATTTGGACACGTTGAAAAAATGAAAGATGAAAGATTGACTAAAAAGGTTTATATGGCTGAAGTTAAAGGAAATGCTGGCAGATGACACTAGGTGTACTTTAATTGAACATAAAAAAATGTATTGATCGAAGGCAATATTGAAGTACACACAATCGCCGAGCATGTATGAAAGGTATGATTAATATAAAAAGAAGCGAAAGAAGTATGTCAGGATCGTAGCAAATGCAGGCATTCGATGGCCTACCCCTCTTGGGATAAAAGGCGTGATGATAGATAGATATTACCGATCATTGATACAATTGATTTCTTTCGACTGATTTTTCTCTGTAATATTCCTTTTCTCGATCATTGTTGTCATTAATTTTTTTAAGGTTCATCAAGTGAATAAAATGTTGTGAATTGCTTGTTATTTAAAGAAATATAATCCAATCAACGAAGTGGTATTGGTATACAATATATGTAACTCAGAAATACAAATTAAATAATCTAGATGTATTATTACTGGACTATATATTACCTGGACTATTATTTGACATCCGTCATCTATTTTATGAAATTGCAAAGTATCAGGGACATATTTGTCAGGGTCAAGGGTTTTGCCATGCGACGGTCATGTTTCTTCTAAACTAGATTTTTTTCAAGAATATTGGTTTTGTGTTTTGCATATACCTCTAATGAAACAATTCTTCAGTATGGCACTACTCGTCAGTCTCTCACTCCGGAGTCATGAAATTCCAGTAGGTATTTGAAAGTCTATAAGCACATGATAGGCACCACAAAACTTTGATTCCCAGGTTGGGCCATATATTTTATTGAAAAATATAATTATAAAGTTTTTTTTTCTTCACGGGTTGCCTTACAGCTCCTGAAGACCAAGTCTCCCTCGTTTAGCCGATGGTATTTGTGAGGCTATACCTAACGATTGGCCAATTCTGTTGAGGTATATTTAGATAGAAAATGTGTTTTGTCGGATAATGTACATAAGATTTTATTTAAAAACCCCATTAAACGCTTTATGCTACATATTTTTGATATACTTTTTTTATAATTTATTTTGAAAATATAGCCCATTTTAAGAAACTAATTTCGATATTTTTGTTTTTTATCCATTGCGTCTATTTTTAATATATTTTACAAATTTTACCCGCGAAAAGTAAACGTGACGTCACAAGAATTTGGAACAGGATTATAATCTTGGCCACTACACGTAAAAAGTGACAGTCAATCAAATTAACGTCAAGCAAACGTCAGTCAAGGTCGACTAACCTAAAAATTACTCTTGTTTATATACTCGTGTTTATAATTATTTAAATTGAATAGTTTTTTTACAATGGCAAGTAAATAGTGTTTCATCCTGTCATGTCCTAATAACAAAGAAAATAATTACACGTAAAATATAAATTTATAAAGATGTCATTCAAAGATTGACGATTACGCTTTTTTGTATGCAAAGGTTTTTTTTCATACTGCTTATGATGACGTCATACATCGATTGTTTTTTATTGAATATCTTAAAAAGTATAGACTTAATTTAAAATCTGATAAATAGAAATTGTACTGAAAGCTTATATCTCGAAACGATTTCGAGATCTTCGTTCCTGTTCAAAAAGTTAGCATGGCCAATTAACTAATTATGTATGTAAACAAATAATGGAAGTCGAATTTAACCGACTTCTTATCTATGTGTATGTAATTTGGATAACAATACAATAATTTGGTACCATCAATCTAATCTAATGTGGTTAGTGGAACTCACGACGTAACCCTATCGAGTTTGGGCTCGTTTGATTTATCTTCGGAAGCACTCTAGTCCTAGATGATGTCCAGGGTCCTGATAATGGAGTTTGCGCAAGTGTGCGTTACTGGCAAAAACGTGTTTTTTTTTTAAACTATTAATTATGGTTCATGACGTTGAGAATTATATTAT
This sequence comes from Nemapogon koenigi, assembly GCA_963924495.1. Lineage (NCBI taxonomy): Eukaryota > Metazoa > Arthropoda > Insecta > Lepidoptera > Tineidae > Nemapogon > Nemapogon koenigi. Next base: position 3,368,132 of record OZ004630.1, on the reverse strand, counting down.
GTATAGGCTTAAAACTAACCGTGTTCATGCATGTATATATAGATGTTCATAGCAATTTCATTTGCCGTGATCAGTTTATGTTATATCAATTTGCAGAACGTTGCAAGCAAGCAGAAATTTGCATCGGAAATAATTCGTAACTAGTTTCCGTCTACAGCAGGAACACAAATTATGTGCTAGATTTACTCTGTGCCGTCGTAGTTGAAATTTAATAAACTATGCATATTACAGTCTCGTTCCCTGTCTATATACCTATATACCATCACGCCTTTTATCCCAAGAGGGGTAGGCAGCTTTAATGGCCTTTATACCTTGCGGTGTGGCCAGAGACAGACGTAAATATCTGTTATTTTCAGAAAAAGTACTAAAATGTACATTTGTATTGATAGGAAGATAAGATACTCTCCTGCTTTTACTTAAAATAGCGTTAATTAAAATTTTGTTAATATTAAATATCATCCCAGAAAATGGCACAAATTATGAAATACTATAGATTTAAAGTAATTGCTTGCGAGGGACATCATTAAGTTGGATCTATCAAAGCTTTGAAATTATAGGTGATTTTAAATTTACCTTGATGATTTTGTAAATAATATTCTTTGCGACATGGGACCGTCGGAAGATGAGAAAAAGTTAGTAGGCGGCCCCATACCAGTCGTGGCCCTGTTTATCTTAAGGTGCCCACTCATTCGTCCAATTGCCGGCGCGCCTCCATACCGAAATCGACCATAGACTCTTCCAATTCTTGTAACGTACGGTCCGCCATCCGTTTTCAAATCGTTGTATTTGTGGTTGATTTCGATGACCGGAACGATCTGTCACACACACACGGATGTTTGACACTTTGTTTAATCGAATCTTCTGTATGAGTGAGTGAATTGCATGTAATCTAAATCGTATGATTTGCATCGCTAATGTGTGGCCTGTGTTTAATCTCGATCATACGGCGGTCGGACCGAAAATTTTCGGTGAGATACCGGACCAGTCGGGTGATATGTCTACTTCGTACGTTCAGAATCAGAGTTGCAGGAATACTACTATAGAGATCTCCTCCAGCACTCTACCAATGTAAACTGTAGAGTAAAATAGACGTTTACGATGCATATATAAATCACAGACGATATACATTCTTCTTTGTTTTCTTCTTCTTCTTCGTTTTCTTCAGCCTGTGTTTGTTAGCTACGTGTCCCACCCATCTCCACTGTCGCAACTCTAGTTCCAATGTTCACCACTTTTCTCTTTTTTCTTATCTGGTCATCGGGTGCTGAGATCCCGAGCATCCTACGCTCCATAGATCTTTGTGTCACCTTTAACAACCTCCTTTGTCAGTGACCATGTTTCTGACGCGTATGTCATGGTGGGAAGTACGCACTACTAACAAAATAACTTGCTTGCATAATATTTTTATAGCGAGGGCGCCATTTTGAATCCTGAGCACAGCGAGGAATTCAAAGTACGCCGCCCGCATACTCTACTGTTCATCTCCCTCTATGAGAAATATAAATAAGAGGCTCTTTTAGGTATATTTTATTAGAAATTGTATTAGAATAGTTATTAGAAAGTAACAACTTTGCAATTATTTCAAATAGTTTGCGTGTTTTTCATTTTTTTTATTCAGCATCGCCCATCTAAAACTTTATTAATACACTATTTGTGTTCGACCTCTTTGGGCGCGGAACACATTCACGTTCCAAATTCAAAACTCATTATTGCCCTGTGTGAAAATCTGAGGAAGCAATCGTCGTTTTTTGAATAAACGGGCTTTAAATTCAATGAGAAAATGTAGGTACTTTGAAAAAGTACGTCGTTTACTACGGTTTCGTAGCGAAGTAGTCAGATTTCCGGCTGTTTGCTCGCCTCTAATTAAGACGTGTTGAGGTTTACCTTGACGTAAATACATTTTAGTGCGGGGTGGTTTCCGATGTCGATCTGGGTTAAAGAGTCTATACACTTTACCTTATGTTGTGTTGAGAATTCATTTTGATGTGAAGATTTCGAGAAATTAAATAAAAGCAGATTCTAAATCTAAATATATTACCTATCTATGCAACATCTAATCATAAATAAGAATTTGGTGTTCATTTTTTTCTTCACGGGTGTTACGGTTCCAGGGTGCCCAGCGGAAGACCAAGTCTCCCCTCGTTTAGCCGATTAGTTTAGGATGAGGCTATACATACTAAAGTAGAACACACATTGGTCCAGCATCGCACCGAAAATAACCCATTCCGGTCGTCGGATGATCTAAGCGGACTGTTCGTTTCGGTGGACCGTACGGTGACGCGCCGGGGATTGAACGAATGTGGCCACTCTGTTGAGGTATATTTATATGGAAAAGCCTCTTAAGTGTAGTTTTTGTATGTTTTTTTTGTTTTTAATAATTAAAAACCCCATTGGTACCTACATGGCCGGGATCCGGGATCGAACCCGTGGTCTGCCTAGTTAATACCAGACGTCTTAACCACGCGGCTACGGATGCATTTGGTGTTAATTTTGTAATCACATGACATACGTGTTATCATATTTTCGGGATACATTCTCAAGTCAAATTCATAAACAAAGCCAGGTTGGAAGGCTAGTATTAGTATAATTAGAATATACCTAGATTTTCGTAGGTGTAGCTCGTGATTTTGGGGGTGCTTTTAGTGTTTAGTGTTTCTAAGTGTAGTTGGATATTTACATTAATATATTAATTATTTATAATTATTATGAATAAATGATGCCCACGGCTAAGCGCGCATTATATTTGCTCGCCCCAGCTCATTGGGCAATGCATTATTTATTCAGTGTTTTATCTGAGATAGCAAAATTACACATAAAGCAGGCTGTAAATATAAACTTCCCTCTATGATCGCTGATAAATTTCATCGAAATACAGGTTATTCTTAACAAACATCCACTTCTTAAATACTAGCTTTCAATACTTAGTATTTTTGTATTGTGCCTGGTGCCATAAAAAATTATCTCGTAGGATTTTCAGCATAAGCAAACCTCGAATCTCTGTGCAAAGAATTATGTTGATCCGTTGCTCTTTGTTGGCGTGAAAGAAGATCAAGCAAATAAATAATAATATTACCTGGACTTCCTATTGTAGATAGATATTAAGACAAATACAATATTTGGTACAGTCGGTCGAGTGGGTAAAACGTCGACTCACAACTCAGAAGTTGCGGGTTCGATCCCCACATCCGACCATGTTTAATTTAAATTTTTATAATAAAAATCTTTGTACATTATCCGACAAACCGTACAAAGAGGCTTTTCCATCTACAAACCTCAACAGAGCTGGCCACTCGTTAGGTATAGCCTCCAAAAAATCTTCGGATAAGTGAGGAAGACTTTGTCTTCCGCTGGGTACCCTACGGTCGGCAACGGTTACCGGGACCTGTAAGGCAAACCGTGAAGAAGAAGAAGATCCATCTTTTCAGTGATATTTTAACATAGTAACCATAATATGTTTATCATTTCCAGCGCGAAAGAACAAGAGAAAAAGATACAAGCGCGCATGCGTTACTTGACTGAATTCAAAGAGCGACAAAGGATTGAACGCTCCGCCAAAGCGCACGAGAAGGAGACCCGTATCAAGCAACGAGTGCAAGCGGCCGGTGAATTGGAATTGAGGCGAAAAATTACTATGGTCAGGAATTGGAGAGCCAACGAGAAGAAACGGCTGAACAAGCTAAGGCAGGAGATGGAAGCTAAGCAAAGGAGGATGGAGGATGAAGTTAGTGTAGTATTTTTTTTTGGATGAGCCAGTTAAGTGCGAGACAGACTAATCTGATCCAATTTGTACTGATATTATAAAAAAATGTGTTTGTTTGTGAGAAGTAATCTCAAAAAATACTAAACCGATTTAAAAATTAATTCACTGTTCTAAAACTACATATTTTAACAATACAATGCCAATATCTATAACTGACTAGAGAATAACAACCGAAACGTGCATTTTTATGTTGCCAATAATTACGCATGAATAACGTTTTAGTTAGCAAGATATATGTTTTCTTAACCCCCTTAATAAAAAAATGTAGAAAATATAAAAAAAAATTAAATAAAATGTACATGTTTGTGTACATACTATGAGAATTTAGCTAAATATTAACAAAAATCATAACTTTAAAACTACTAGGCCTAGGAAAATAAAGTTTAGTGTTTCTCTTAGATATTGACCCCCTCTTTTACCAACATTCCGTTGGTCCACTACTTACGGGACAACCTGTATATGAATGAATATTACAAAAAAAATATTTATCGATGGAAATATTAAAAGTACACACAATCGCCGAGCATGTATGAAAGGTATGATGAATATAAAAGAAGCCAAAGATGTAGGTATGTCAGGATCGTAACAAATGGCATTCGATTGTATCTGCCTACCCCTCTTGGGATAAAAGGCGTGATGATAGATAGATACAAAATATAATAAAAACGACCATACCTAAACAGGCAGACATCGAAGTATTATCATAGGGGTTACTTTAGATATAATTAATTAGATTTTTTGCTTTTTAGGATTCCGTACGAAAAAATGAACCCTATTGTTTTGCGAACGATGTCTGTCCGTTTGTCCGTCCGTCTGTCACAGGCCTCTGTCTTTCTAAACTAATTGAAATGATATACGTAAGAAAAAAATAAAAAAGTTTAAAAGGGGGTATTATATTTTAACATACTTCTGAAATTCCTGCTAAAATATGGACCGGACAGATCCGAAATGAAATTGTTATGTACCAAATTTAACAGATTATAATCACGAGGAAAACAAACATTACTATCACCGCAGTTAACACTTTTTTGAACATTGTGTCTATTTTACAACCTAGCTTTAAAATGACGGGTTAATCCTAAACACATAATTTTTTAGATAATAGACTTGATACTGTATGGTTATCATTAATCTCACGGTTATTTATGAAGTAGAGATGAAAATGAATGCAGGCTTTGAAATTTTATTTGTTAGAATTATTTGTGTGCAACAATGAAATATGCTGACTTTCTTTCTTTCTTTGGCCTCGCCTTCTCCCGCTACACGGGGTCGGCTTTCCCAATCATGCGACGCCACGTGGTCCGTCGCTGTGCGTACTCCTCCCTCAGACCCAGTTCCTTCATGTCCCTCTGGAAATTCGTCAGCCAAGTGGGCTGGGATCTTCCTCTTCCCCTCTTTATAGTAGCCATAGAAAGGCACTTTCTCACGACATGATCCTCGGTTCTACGCATGCTGAATACCTACTATACAATATCTACTAAACAGTTATTTTCCCTTTCGGACTGACGTCTCCCCTAGCTGGTTCCCCTAGGGGGGACGTTAGGATTTCCTAGTACTAGACGTTAAAACTCGATTTTATTTGTTAAAACTCGATTTTATTTATTTTTTCCGTTCTCACGTGCTCTTCTTCTTCTTCTGCTTTAATTGTGACTCCACCAATGTTAATTGATGATTTGCCGATGTCAAGTATTATAGCCTTTATAGTTTCAATATGGTTAATCGGTATCTAAGATGATTCCGCCGACTGTGATAAGTCTTAATCACAGACAATCACAACTATCACAGCGCGGGCTTTCGTCGGTCGCCATGACATGACGTAGAATCCTTTCATACATCATTTTGGTATATCTTTGACGGATTAGACAGCATGGCGTATAACTTTTTTACAGATTTGGTTCACTAATATACTGTAAATGCTCAACTGTTGATCCATAATCCATGTTCTATACTCGTAAACCTTGCCCGAAAATTAAATAAACACACTTAATAATATCTATAATAAATACATAATTATTTTTCAGGCAAATGAAAAGTGGTCTATCAGGATTGAAACTCAGAATCGTAAACTATTGAAGGAAGCCATTCTACTGAAATTGTACACTGAAGATATGGCAGCCGGTGCGAAGAGTCGTATGAAGTAAGTATATTCGCTTGTTGTCAATATAATGTACTAAATTTGGTTACGATTTTTTTTATTTTGCTTTGGGTTCAATGGATTTCTTCTGTACTACCTCTTTGCAATTATCCATTCTTATTACGTTATTTCAGGTAAGATTTTTATGCAACGCTCATAATTACTTATTTTGTAACACTTGCATAAATAACTATACCTAAGTACTTACTTATGAAATTTAGTTTCACGATTTCAGTCTGTCAAATAAATTCTATAGCTAAGATGATAAGTTTTAGATTAAATTGAGTCTGTTGTTTTTAATATTATTTTCTGCATTTCACAAAGCGTATTTCAGTTTATTTTCAGTAATAAAAGACGAAATAGTGACATTTGATTATTTTTCCAGGAAATCTGAGATCATGGCCTACAACAGAGATCTGGAGTTGCAACAAATCAGATTAGCTAACTTGAAATTAATGCACGGTGGGAAAGCAAAAGAGAAAATGCTTGTTAAGAAAATGGGAGTGGAGTTCGAAAAGGTTAAAAGATTGTTTCATCCTTCGTATCAAATTGTAGAGATATTTTTTTCGTATAATATTTTACTTCATTTTATTTAAATGTTTTTTCTTCACGGATGCCTTACGGCTCCCAGGTGTTCCACCACCAGGGACCCAGAGGAAGACAAACCAAACTATGAGTTGAGGTATTTTGAGATCGAGAGGCTTCGCTAGACTAAATGAAGAACCAGTATTGTGTTTTTTTACGATCAAACAAAGTCTTCCTCTTTTAGCCGATGGTATTTGTGATGTGGCCAGTTCTATTGAGGTGTATTTAGTTGGAAAAGCCCTAAGCGTGGTTTGTCGGATTACTTGCATACATAAGTTTTTAATTATAAAAACTCATTGGCATATTCTGAAATATATTTATTTATTATACAAAAACTGGACCACATTGAACGTAGAGAAATTAATAAATAAGTATATTATTTAAATTTCGTCACAATGAAAATAAAACCACATGGCCGCTGCGATATGATCTTTGTTTGCTTTGAGAGCGTATAAATGAGAGAATACCATCAACATTTCTTTGTGCAGATTTAAGCTCTGTATATTTTTGTTATATTTATCCTGTCATATATTTTAATTAATTTAAATAAAAATACTGAGCTGTTTATTATGCAAATTGGTTCGGAAATATTTGATATAAATTATTGCAGGTGAAATTATCGTCACTGATTACCTTAGGTAGGTTGGTTAGTCTGACCTCAGGGTCCTGGGTTTGAATCTCAGGTTGATGTTTTTATCGCGTCGTGGATGGATGTTATTTGTTTATCTTGATCGTGACGATTAAGTTTCTATGGAAATTAATTGATGACGGTGGTTCTGTCAAATACACGATGATGACGAAGAAAACCCGTTTATTTGAGGTTTATTCTGTGCATCAGAGCTATTCTCTGCCGGTTACGGAATTACATTTGATGACACTTTATTTTTAAAATTACAGTCGAAACGCGGCGCCAAGGGTATGTCTCCGGAGTTGGCCCAAAGGTTGGCTGTGGACGCGATGGCCAACGCCATTTCTACGGACGGCGATAGGTTGATGACACTCGGCCAGGCACGAGCTAACATGGATCGCGAGACTATTCTTCCGTCTGCTGTATTGAGACTTCTTGAAGAGGTAATTTATTTTTAGGGTTCCGTCGTAAACTAACCCTTATTACCGATATTTCTGTCTGTTCGTTCTAGTCATATTCGTTTTTGACATTGAAGTTTGCAAGCCAATATTTACTCGTGTCAAGGAAATAAGAAATTGCGAGAAATTCTGCTATTCTTTGTTTTTTTTTTCAAGGGTTGCCTTAGAGCTGCCAAAACCGCGTTACGGTTCCAAGGTACCTGCGGAAGACGAAGTCTCCCTTGTTTAGCCGATATCTATCTCTATGCAAAAAATCACGTCGATCGATCCGTTGCTCCGTTATGATGTGAAAGAAGGACAAAAATTTGTAAAAACAAGGCAAAGGTAGTCATGGGAACTGCCGACAGAAGTGAAAACTATATAACGTATAATAAATTCCACATCCGGTCATGACGGCGTACGCTCGCGTTTTCGTCATGGCGTGATGTGGAATCCGGTTTAATCCCGTTCGCGCTGTGATGGTTGTGATTAGTCAGCGATTAATAAGACATATCACAGTCGGCGGGATAATCTTAGCTAGCCAATTGCGACGATAAGTCAGGACTGTTGCCATATCTCAAAAGAAGAAGAAGAAGAACGTATAACAATGCCATCTAGCGATAATTTCACAAATGTCTGGACCGAAGAATTGCCAACCAAAAATGACCGATCCAGGCATACGTGGAAGTCAGTGCGCGAATTCTTGCCAGGACATTCTCAGGCCGGGCAAACCATGGTCTTATGCCGAAAACATGTAGTGAACACAGGTCGCGAATCCATAAGATTTCCCCGCTAAACGCGCCTAAAGAAGTTTTTTCAAAAAATTTAAATATTTTAATTGCTTTAATCGACTATTCGTGCTTCGAGGGCACTTCTGCTTACATGTGGACTTAGTTACTATTGTCTCCAGCTATGGTTGTCAGTTTTATTATATTAACGTTGTTATTAACAATTTAAGGTGATGGAAGCGACCATAAACGAGTTCACGCGACGTCGTGTGACTCTGCTGCTGCGCGCTATAGAACGGTCCGTGAAGAACCGTGCTGCGGAGGTCTTCTTTGCTGCGTACAGAGAAAGATCGAAGAAAAGGTACTGTATTTTAAGACAGTATTTTCGTTTAGGTTTTCCTGCAAACTATGAGTGAGGATCTATATTTCCAATTTTTTTTTTTTTCAAAATTTTAAACTATAATAATTTTCTTATAACAAGCCCGTTCACTTGATATGTCACGTGATGACTTCAAAACAATTTTTTTTTTCAAAATTAACAACCAAAATACAAATTCGAATATTATCCGTGATTGGGTCATCAAACTCTACATACGTACCAAATTTCAACCTTTTTCGTCTCGTAGATTTGGAAAAAGCTGTGACAGACGGACACAAGAGTGCGCGAATTCTTGCCCGGACATTCTCAGGCCGGGCAAACCATGGTCTTATGCCGAAATCATGTAGTGAACACAGGTCGCGAATCCATAAGATTTTCCCGCTCAACGCGCCTAACGAAGTTTTGACTTCAAAAAATGCCATTTGAAACGATCCTGATACCTCTTTCGCTTCTTTTATATTTATCATACATGAATGAATGTATGAAACATGCTCGGCGATTGTGTTTACTTTTAATATTGCCTTAAATCAATAAAGTACACCTAGGTCGTCCTCTGCCAGCATTTTCTTTCACTTCAGCCATATAAACCTTTTTAGTCAATCTTTCATCCTACATTCTTTCAACGTGTCCAAACCAGCGTAAACTACTTTTCTTCATTTTAGTTACAACATCATTTTTCGCTGCGCATTCTTCTCTAATGACATCGTTCCTATTTATATTATATACTAGATATTATTAGCTAATAAATAATATGTTTTAATTATCAGTGGTCCAAAAGAACAACGCTGGGCAGCGCAAGTTACGGCGGAATTGGCGCGTCAATATGACAATATGAGAAACTCCGTGTGCTTTGGTGACATTTTCATGATCAAGCCTGACACGACGCATGAAATCGACATGAAAAGTGTGAAAGATCGGCCACCGACTCCTGTGGTATGATTTTTTTTACAAGCTCAGCTATAAGTATAGCTCCATTAGAGCCCTGGAGACGATCATTCGTCCAATCGCCGGCGCGCCGCCATATACAGTCCACCGAAATCGACCACAGACTCGTCCAATTCTTGTAATGTACGGTCCGCCATCCGTTTTCAAATCGTTGTATTTGTGGTTGATTTCGATGGCCGGAAGAGGCCAGAACGATCTGTCTCACACACACACACGGATGTTTGACACTTTGTTTAATCGAATCTTATCGCTATAATGTGTGGCTTGTGTTCCATCTCGATCACACGGCGGCCGGACCGAAAATTTGCTCGCACATTGTAGGGTTTGACATTCTCGGACCGGGCATTCTTAGGCTGGTCCTGTACCGACATAAACGTTTTTGACCTTTCGGTCGACAAGAAAGATGTCACGTCAAATATTATGCTCACCCCGCAGAATATTATGGCTACCTTTTTTTTCTTCACGGGTTGGTATTACGGTTCCAGGTTACCCAGCGGAAGACCAAGTCTATTGTAAGGCTATACCTAACGAGTGGCTAGTTCTGTTGAGGTATATTTAGATGGAAAAGCCTCTAAGTGTGGTTTGTCGGATTATGTACATAAGTTTTTAATTAAAACCAAATACATGGCCGGGATCCGAGATCGAGCCCGTGGTCTGCCTAGTTAATACCTACCAGACGTCTTAACCACTCGGCTACCTGTTCTGTTTAAAATGGACAATAGGCTAAAAGTGGACACTGTTACTGCTTTGAACTGCTTATGGACGCAAATACTACACTGATCATTTAATTTTCAGCCATCAAAAACTGACTTGGCTGAAGTTACGTTCTCTGATCGTATTGATGATCTACCAGACCCCGTCGCTTGTCCTGCAGACCTTGTTGAAAGGAAACGACTGCTTGAGGTATAGGCATTTTTACTGTTTCTATATTTTTATTTATTTTATCATTTCACGGGTGCCAGCTCTTCTCTTGGCCCCAGGGTACCCAGCAGAAGACAAATCTTCCTCATTTAGAAGATATGTTTTAAGGCTACCGAGTGATAATCTGTTTTATAGATGTACAAGCTTTCCGCCCCCGGCATCGCCCGTGGATATTTTTGAACCAAATAAAATTCAGAGATATCGTAGCTATTTAATTCGTGAAAGAATTTTTAGAATCGGTTTAGTCTATCTATCACGCCTTTTATCCCAAGACAATGGAATGCCATTTATTTGCTTTTCCTCTATCGCTTCTTTTATATTCATCTTACCTTTCATATACCTACATGCTCGGCGATTGTGTGTACTTCAATATTGGCATCGATCAGTATATTTTGTATGGTCAATAAAAGTACACCTAGATCGTCCTCTGCCAGCATTTCCTTTCACTTCAGCTATATAAACCTTTTAATCAATCTTTCATAGATAGTTTGGTGCCTTATTATTAAATTTGTGTCGAACTATAAAAGTAATAAAAAAAATTTTGCAGTGTGTCAATATCGTCGCAAAGTTGCTCTCCCGATTTGTTAGCGTTAAAGTTGAAAAAGGAATGGACGTGCAAACTGGGATGGTTACCTTACCTAATATGCGACATGCGAGTAAGTATAACTATTTAACAAAGAATATTAAAACTAAGAAGGGGCCATAGCTGGTATCCCCCCTCCCCTCCGCCAATTATCTGCTCATTTGGCCATTAGATTGACCATTAGGATACTAATAAATTACCTTAGAATTACCTCTAGCAAAATAGTTGGTTTTTAGGGTTCCGTACCCAAAGGGTAAAAACGGAAACCCTATTACTAAGGCTCCGCTGTCCGTCCGTCTGTCTGTCCGTCTGTCACCAGACTGTATCTCACGGACCGTGGTAGGTAGTTAGACAGTTGAAATTTTCACAGATGATGTATTTCCGTTGCCGTTATAAAAACAAATACTAAAAAAAACAGAATAAAATAATATATAAATAAATAAAATATTTATGGGGGCTCCCATACAACAAACGTGATTTTTTGCCGTTTTCACGAGCTGCCTTACCCAGCGGAAAACCAAGTTTCCTTCTTTTAGCCAATGGTATGAGGCTATACCTAACGACTAGTCAGTTCTGTTAAGGTATATTTAGATGGAGAGTGGTTTGTCGGATTATGTCATACGTTTTTAATTATAAAAAAAACATTGGTACATGGGCGAGATCCGGGATCGAAATCGTGGTCTGCCTAGTTAATACGTAGTTAATTGTGTTTTTTTTTAAATGTTAATTGTCACATTATTTATAATTATGTTTGTATTTTAACATAAGCTCCATATAAAATAAAAACCGTTGCAACAATTAAACGACAGTAAAATACAGTGGTACAGAGGTCTACCTCCCCTTCCGTCAAAAGTGGCAGAAAAAAATATTCGGTGATGAATGTATATTAATTTTATTCTAAAAATATACAATAAACACTGCAACTGGTGTTTTCTTGCGTCTAAAGACAAACAATTACATAACATTTTAAAAAACTGAACCGATTTTGTTGAAACTAATCCAAACGTAGAAAAATGTACCAAACACATTTAGCGGGTGCTAACTCTATCGACTCTCATCGTAGATCTTGCAGTTAAACAAAATATATTAACACATCTTCACGGCATTTATACCTTTCGGTATGACTACAAGCACCAGTAACAGTGTCCACTTTTAGACAGTTATCCATATTAAGAGGCTACCTTCATATTAAATCATATTTTTCAAATCGTTTTGAGTGAAACCTAAAGCTCTTAGAAATATACAAAAAAATTACATGTTATAATTAATCATATTTCATAATAATCTGTTAATCATAAAACATGTTTTAAGAAACTTTGCTCGATAGAAAAAAATTGCAAAGTAGCCTCTGAAAATAGTCTCCTTTCCAAATTTCTCAGTAGTACATGAAGTATTGTTTATTAAATTAAGTACAAATTTGTATCATCTATTACTAAAGTAAGATGTTAATTTAGATTTTCAATAAAGCTACTCTTTTAATTTAAATAAATTATTTTTGATTTGTCACTTAGGACGTTTGTTCCAAGCACCTTCCGTGCGCCTCTTCTCTTTTGTTTCTAGTCAATGCGACAGAGAGAGATTCAGCGGAGAGACCAATCGATCACGTAGCGCTGGGTAGCGCTAGAGTATCGTATGCAGCTAGGCCACGCCCCTCAAACTATGATTTTATTTGAATGTATCGTCTTAAACAGAACAAGGTAGTAAACCTGTTGCTGCACTTAATGGACCTATGGTGTCAATTTTTTATCTGTTATCTGTTATTTTAGAAGAAATTCGGATAGCTAGTTAATAATACTTTAATTAATGTACAGTGGAATGGGGAGAGGCGGTGGAAGGTTTGTCCAATGCGGTGGTAGAAGCTCGTGTGAACGTCGACTGCGCGGAAGTCAGGAGAGCCAGCGTTTTCTTAGCGCACCGAGTACTTAGGTCGCTCCTCTACGAGATGAAAAGGGAAAAACAAAAACGGGTGAGTTTTCTGTTCTGAATTTTATGTACTGCCACGGACAGGGAAAAAAGTGCCATTTGACAGTCTACTGAAATAAGCTGAATTACAAACAGTGAAGTACACGAAGTATGGAATTATCCTTCCTAAAATAATATCCTAATACTAATCCCACTATCTCATATATGGTATGTTACTCAATCACGCCAGAACGGCTGACCTGATCTGTATGAAATTTGGCACATTTGATTTTTATCCCGAAAAAATGTATGGTTCCCGTGGGATGGATTTGTTTTTGTTTTTCACGACATGATTTTTTGCATAGTGGTAGTTTAGGGGTCAGAGAATGACATATACTACTTTTTATACCGCTATGCGGGCGGGGTAGGGGCAAATTACCGTCACGAGATTATTTGTTTTTGGATCTATTTCCACGCGAGTGAAACCGCAGACAGAAGCGTGTTAATATTGTAAATGCGAAAGTGTGTTTGTAGAGCAACGGATAGACGTGATTTTTTGCACAGAGATATTAGTTGGAGGGCCGGAAAGTGGCATAGAAATCCTTCAGGATAATTGTTATGTCATAATTATACGGGCGAAGCCGGGGGTGGTAGATACTAGATTTTTATATTTTTTATTGTAAGCAAATTACTCTACCACTGCCTTCTTTATACTTCTCATAAATATACTTTTACTGTACCTATGTACTTTTGATAACTCGACTTATTTCAGTAGACTGTCAGATGACACACTTTTCCCTGTCCTTGGCCGTACACATCATGAACATTACGAATAATCTGTATGTAAAATAAAGAAACTTTGCAAAAATGCACGTTATGGACTTTATACATTGCAGCATTACCAGAGATTCTGGTTGCGGTGTCCACATTTAGCGACTTGCAGTACATCAGCAAATCAGGTGGAAAGCCTTGCTCTTAATGGGACTAGATCTGTCACTTCGTATATTTTCAGAAGAAATACCTATTATCGCAGCACGAAAATATTTTTAAATATTATGTCACCTCAAATAGACTTTTTTGCTCTAATTCTTACAGAAAGAAAGTATGTTATCGGCAAAATCGGATACAAGTCAGAAAGATTTCTACGTGCCCGGTTCGGTGGTTGCTGTGAAGAGTGGCGCCGAAGTGAAGGCGAGCTAAAACCTGCCATTCTTCTTGTGGATTCGCTAACAATAGATGTGCAAACAATAGGCTACATCGCTATGTTCACATTTGTACAATTCCTTTAAACTTGTTGCATGCGCTTAGCGCAAGATTATGTGCATACTAAAATTATTTAGTATAACAAGCGCATGCAATATTGAATGTTGAAACAGTGAAAACTTGAAGTTTAAGGCTCAGATGTGGACATAACTGTTAACATTTTAGAAAATTCTTGTATTTTCCGACTAGGTTTTTATGATTTTACTTTTTTATTCTCTTTTAAAGATGTTTTAAAAAAATGTTTAGTATTTGTTGTTTATTTTTATTTGTACATCGTTTTATCTATTAAATGTATTAGTTTATTATGACAGTGTTTTATTGTTTAGTTCCGAGTTTTGGTTTCTTCTAAAGGTGCCCACCCATTCGTCCAATCACCGGCGCGCCGCCGTACGGTCCACCGAAACTGACAACAGATTCGTCCAATTATTATAACAAATGGTCCGCCTAGATCGTGGAGACTGAAATGGGAAATTTTCGGTGCGATGCCGGACTTAAGGCAGGGATCAACCTCGATAAAAAATACTATTTGCACTCCGGTGGGCGGATGCTTATGTAGGACGATATAAGGTTGAATATTGCTTGCTTAGCATATTTTACGTGGTCATGCAGCTACACTTGAATTTTTTTTATTTTGTAGCTTTTTCTTAAAATTTGTTAAAGAAAAACAATAAGTGATCGGTTAAAGTTTTAATAGATTATTCAAGCTATTTGATTCATAATAAAAAGTATATAGTTGTCGCGCATAATATTGTGAATTTACGCACAAAAGTTTTTTTATAGAGGTATTTTGCATAATTTTTTTTCAATAAACCAAAACACTTATGAAAAATCTATGCGGTTAAAGTTTTATGTATTATTTGCTATCCACTATATTTTTTTGAGATTGAGATTTATTCCCAGACACTTCAAAGTAAGCGTTCAAAAATGCCACTTAGTAGATATCGTGTTTGCACCCTACCCTGCCTTAACATTCAACAACCTGGTTTAGCAAAATGTCGAATCTATCGAAATATCCCCTGTCCTTTTTATATATAGCACATGAGACTCGCCATCCACTTGCTAGAAACCTCCACTAGGCCGGCTTAGGTACTGATAACACAGTGGACATAAACAATTCGAGTCACGGTATGTAAATTGGAAAGGGAAGACCTTGGCGGATCTACGCCGAAGTAGGTATCCTAAACCGACGAACATGCATCAAGAATATGATTTTATCAGGATCGTATCAAGTGGAAATCCGTGGTCTCTGTCTACCCTTCTGCGAAACAGGCGTAACTTTTATATACTGGATGCTTATCGTCAGAAAAACTGCTTTATAGAACAACAAAAAAATGAAAACTCTTAATTAATATCCTTATAAAATATTTCTTATACAATCGATTTACAAAGAACCTTTTGGCAGAACGTCCTGAAAGGACTCGCAACTTTCGTCGGGTGAAGTGTTTGTACGTGATCGTGGCTCGAGATACGTGCTGTCTTATCTAAATAAATTACCCCTTAAGGAAAATTAAAAGCACATTTTCAGAAGCCTAAACAATTTTACAACCCTTAAACTAGTGGTTCGGGGAAACTTTCATTAATTTTAAACCGTGAATTGCCCTTATCATGTTTTACAAATTACGTAATAATGTAAAAGATATTTTATTACATATTATCTATCTATCATCACGCCTTTTATCCCAAGAAAGGTAAACAGAGACAATCGAATACCATTTGTTACGATCCTGACATACTTCTTTCGCTTCTTTCATATTCATCATACCTTTCATACATGCTCGGCGATTGTGTGTATTTTTAAAACATTGCCTTTGATCAATATTATTTTTATGTGTTCTATAAAAGAACATCTAGGTCGTCCTCTGCCAGCATTTCCTTTGGTTTATTCCATATAAACCTTTTTAGTCATTCTTTCAATGTGTCCAAACATTTTATTAGCTTGTGGTATACAAAATCGTAAACTCAAATACCTATAGCAATTCATAGCTTGACCAAAACCGCAAAAATAGCAAAGAGATCCACAAATATTGGTCTGGCATCGTACCGAATATTTTCCATTCCGGCCGCCGGATGATCAAGGTAGACCGTTCTTTACAAGAATTGGACGAGTCTGTGGTCGGTTTCGGTGGAACGTACAGCGACACGCCGGGGATTAGACGAATGTGTGGCCACCTTAAGATCAGTAGAACAAAGACTAAACAACAGAGACTCTAGTATTGTTCCGTGGGGACCAGCTATAGAAAATTCAGCTCGTCGTATTTATCTGAGTGGGTGTACCAGTTACCTACGAAAGAGTTCGTATACATACAAAAACAACAATTAACTTACAACAAAAAAAGAAAACAAAACATAATAACGTCACATAAACGTCAAGATAACATTTGAATTTTCAACCAAGGAAAAATGTAAAAAAATTCAATAAAACAAGATAAAACACCAATAACCAAAACCAAAAGAAATGCAGCTCTTTCAAGAACATTTCACTGTAATAGACAACCAAAGAAGTATTGCTGAACACTCACTGAACATGGCTACGAAAGATATTTCATCTAATAGTTCGGAAATGAAAGAGAAGTTATCCTCAAATGCGTCTTTAAAACTAATGGCGGTAGCTAGTGGGGATAATGTTGCACAGGGTTTGGTTACTTCGGGACATAAACTGAAGGAAACTCCGTCGCTTGTGCCGTGCTGTGAAGGGAAGGAGTTGCAGGTTTGTACATAGAATCGTCTAAAGATTGCTTCCAAGAACTTTCTAAAGTAACTAAATTTATTAAAGAATAAATGACATAGAATACTATTTTACAAATCGAAATGAAAATGGCCATCGTTGTCCAGCGGCACAGTTCCTATAACGCAGCATTACCGCGTTGTAATGCCAGCGCGAGGGTCACAGACAATTCATTGTAAAAAATTGGTTTGGATACGTTGAAAGAATGAAGATGAAAGATTGACTAAAAAGGTTTATATGGCTAAAGTGAAAAGTAATGCTGGCAAAGGATGACCTAGATGTACTGTTATTGAACATATAAAAAAATTATTGATCGATGGAAATATTAAAAGTAGGTACACAATCGCCAAGGACGCCAAGCATGTATGAAAGGTATGATGAATATAAAAGAAGCGAAAGAGATATGTCAGGATCGTAACAAATGGCATTCGATTGTCTCTGCACTTTTAGAAGTGTATAAGATGTTACACAAGTTAACAACTAAAATAATTATATGTACTTAGATAAACGAGGACCTAGTACGGAGTGGCTTGTCAGCGATCTCTGTAAAACACGATGGTTTGATGCAGTGCTTCAGTGTATCTCATGCGTGCGAGCGACTGCAAGTTCCGCCTGGTCTCATGAAGGTAACAATGATAATATACCTTAACTTTCCTGGCTCCGCCCGTGGAAAATTTGGGCCGTAGCCTAATGTTATATAGCCTATACCTTCCTCAATAAACGGGCTATCGATCTTCAGCCTTATATAAGACTAGCCTTTGCCTGCGGTTTTACCCGCGTAGAAATAAAATATCCCGTAACTCCTGAGAAAGAAAATAGCTATGGTTGGTGATGTTCCTATACCTATTTAGTAGCCGCTTCATTACGTCATACAAAATTTGTCTCCACGAAAATAGTTTTTTTAACGGCATAATACCTATATATATTTAGTATAGATACTTTAATGGTATAAAAATTAGCAAATTTATCTATCTCCACTCTGTGCAAAATATCACGTCTATCCGTTGCTTCGTTTTGATATGAGAGAAGGACAATAAATACAAACAAACACAATTTCGCATTTAAATTATTAGAATAGATTTATTTTTATATTTTTTATACAAATCCACTTGATCGTAATAAAATACAGGTAACCAGGCCATAAAAATATAATTATGTTGTCTAGGTTATGAAACTTAAGTGTGGTGAAGAGGTTTAATTTCAGGGAAAATAATTTTCAGGCGTTTTTCTTGCAGGTCCTCATTTTATTCTTAGTATTTTAATGAATAAGTTAATAAATTAAAACTACAAGCCCGGGCCTGCTGTCAGTACAGAAACAAGAAAAATATATGGCTGAATCCGGGGAAATCGTAAATCGAATATTGTTTAATAAAGTTTTTGTTTGCAGCATCGTAATTCATTCCGGAGTCTACATCGGCCAGATCTGAAGCGAGTGCCGTATCTTCGGAAAATGGCGCCTGATGAATTAGAGACGCTATTCCGAGGTTACTCCGACGTACCTTCTCGGGGCGCAAATAAACCCGGTATACTTAGTTTGTATTATATATATGTAATAGCAATGGATTCAATGCTTGGATATAGATGGTAGAGACACTAGTAACAGTGTCCATTGCACTTTTTGCTAGTTGTCCATATTGAGCAGAACAGGTGGCAAGTTGCGTCTGTTCCCACTAGTTCAGTTGACTAGTTCAGTTGACTGAACTAGTGAGATTTCTAGCAGAACAGGTGGCAAGTTGCGTCTGTTCCCATTAGTTCAGTTGACTGAACTAGTGAGATTTCTAGCAGAACAGGTGGCAAGTTGCGTCTGTTCCCACTAGTTCAGTTGACTAGTTCAGTTGACTGAACTAGTGAGATTTCTAGCAGAACAGGTGGCAAGTTGCGTCTGTTCCCACTAGTTCAGTTGACTAGTTCAGTTGACTGAACTAGTGAGATTTCTAGCAGAACAGGTGGCAAGTTGCGTCTGTTCCCACTAGTTCAGTTGACCAGTTCAGTTAACTGAACTAGTGAGATTTCTAGCAGAACAGGTGGCAAGTTGCGTCTGTTCCCACTAGTTCAGTTGACTAGTTCAGTTGACTGAACTAGTGAGATTTCTAGCAGAACAGGTGGCAAGTTGCGTCTGTTCCCACTAGTTCAGTTGACCAGTTCAGTTAACTGAACTAGTGAGATTTCTAGCAGAACAGGTGGCAAGTTGCGTCTGTTCCCACTAGTTCAGTTGACTGAACTAGTGAGATTTCTAGCAGAACAGGTGGCAAGTTGCGTCTGTTCCCACTAGTTCAGTTGACCAGTTCAGTTAACTGAACTAGTGAGATTTCTAGCAGAACAGGTGGCAAGTTGCGTCTGTTCCCACTAGTTCAGTTGACTAGTTCAGTTGACTGAACTAGTGAGATTTCTAGCAGAACAGGTGGCAAGTTGCGTCTGTTCCCACTAGTTCAGTTGACCAGTTCAGTTAACTGAACTAGTGAGATTTCTAGCAGAACAGGTGGCAAGTTGCGTCTGTTCCCACTAGTTCAGTTGACTAGTTCAGTTGACTGAACTAGTGAGATTTCTAGCAGAACAGGTGGCAAGTTGCGTCTGTTCCCACTAGTTCAGTTGACCAGTTCAGTTGACTGAACTAGGAAGTGAGATTTCTTTTCTCGTTGTGCGGACACCGGTTGTACGTGCCCTCACGAGGAGCCCGATAAAGAAAAGGAAAATTGATGAAAATTGTTGTTTACCAAGTCAACGCTTTGCGAATTAAGTAGGCCAGACAATTCCCATTCTGGCCGCCGGATGATCTAGGCGGCCTTTCGTTCCAAGAATTGGACGAGTCTGTGCTCGGTTTCGGTGGACCGTACGGCGACGCGCCGGGGATTTGTCGAATGTGTGGCCACCTTAAGACTATCGAATCCTATACTACATAAATTCGGGGGGCATTTATGTTTTTCCAATCCCATAAGCCAGTCTACAGGCAGCCCTATCAGATATGTCCACGATGATTTGATCAATTAATTAATTTGTAATTTAATCAAAGATACTCGAGAGGAAACTTGCAGAGTGATCCCGCCAAACGACACTCAGAGGAATGTGGATGCAAGAAAAACTGACAAGAGAAATAGGCATGAAGATGAAGGTTCGTAAAAAGCATCATCTGTACCATAGCAATATACCTTGATATTACGAAATACTCTCGTAAACTAAAAATAAAAACCGAATCTTTAATTTTGTCTGGCTTTAACCTCAAATTGGAGGAACGGCTAGACCTTCTGACTCCGTGTGGCACTCAAATTCAAATTCAAAATTTATTTCGTAGGTTTTTCTCGTATTACACAGGGCATAAGTACTTCAAGAAGTTAATAAAGAAAAACAATTTGTATATTTTTGATTTATTGTTAGTCAATTAAAATACCTAAGTACAGTTTTATGTGGAGATGGTAATCTCCGGAACCACTGTACCTATTTGAAAAATTCTTTCAAAATTTAGTCTTTGTTCAGTAATTTTAGCTACGTCTTATTTCAGTTTTCGTTCAAAATAACTACAAAAAGTACATTACTCAGATGAACACTGCATATATATTATGTATAGGTATTATGCAATTTAACTAAAGTTATGATGATATTCGTCAACAAAGTCGGAAAAAGTCGTGCCTCTTGAGAGCTTCCACGGCGTGCTCGAAAATAATGTACGGCTGAATTGTTCCTCTTGAAAAGTTCTATAAAAAAAGTCCGCGACAGCATAATGTCTATCTTCTAAGGATAACTCACAGTACCTAACCATTTTGATCTTTCAAATGTTGATGAAAAGTAATGAATTATTTACGAAGCTGTTTTAACCGATATGGTGCTAATATTAGACCATATTTGCTCAATCTTACACTATTATAAGTAATTTAAATTAATATCTAATAATTATTGCAAGATAAAAACTCTCGCGTGACAAAATAATCTAGGTACCTACTAATTATGAAGAGAAAAGATTGGTTTTTTTTTGGTATTTTTGTTTCTATGAATAAACTCAAAAAACTACTGTACCAATTTTACAAATTCTTCACCAGTAGAATGCTATATCATCACTGAGTAACATACTTTACGAAATTCGCAATCTGGATGAAAACACCGCACGATCCTTGGGCACTTTCCGTCTAGCTTTTAGGCGGTCTGCGCGATAGCGTGATCGGGATGGGATACCTGGTGGGTCTGGTGTTGCCCTCAAAATGGAGGAATGCCTCAACCCGCTAAATCACTGTAGGTGGAAAACACAGAGCTGGTAACAGATAGATAGGTATTACTTACGGTTCACTGCCTCACTTGCGACTCACGTAGCTCAGCTGTCCTGCTAATCTTAAGGGAGCACGTTACGTCGCACTTTTTTTTTTGCACACACACACACACACACGGGAGCCCGGGGCTAGCCCACATACGAATTTCGTTCTCCTACGCTCGGTGCGTCCTTACTCGCCGTCGCTTAAATCGAGCCAGACTACGGCGTCCACTCGCTTCAGTGTTCGGAACACGTTTTGATTGTCAATTAGTATTTTCTCCCCACTTCGATTAGGAGACTAAGGAGGGAAAAGGATGGATTTAAGGATGTTGCCTGGCTCCAACACATAGGCTATCTAAATTATATACAAATTAATATTTTGTTTGTTAGTATTCTATGGACTCAGAAACTATAATGACTAAACTCAAAAACTACTGGACCGATCTTAAAAATATTTGATAGCCCAATTTTTGGGGAAGGTTATAGACTATTAACATTACGCTTCCTACCCAAGGGGGTGAATTGTATTTCTAATACAACGCGTACGAAGTAGCGTTACATATATAACCTACAGAATTAAAAGAAAAGAGAAAAAAATAATGATAGAAAATGACATAGATCTAAGTAATTCTAATTAGGTGGTTCTCATTACCCAGGCCCAAGGGTAATGAAGGCCGAAATAGAATTTCGAAAAATCTTAATTGTTTTTATTGTATAGGTAACAGTTTTTTATTTTGTTTACATATTTCTAACTGATAAGTTTAATAGTTTTTCTTCATAATTGTAAAGTTTGCAATAAATATTAGCTCATTATAATTTTTTTGCGAATTTAATGCCTTAAGTGAACGAACGGCGCATTTCGTTGCTTTCGCTCGCTTCTGTTTGTTAGTCACGCAGGCCAGCTGACCACTCGTTACCACTGGGTAACTTAGAATAGGTAAGAATGGAAAGAAAAATAAAGCTGCCAACATACTCTGTGGTCATAATGCTCTGAATAGTAACGGAGCCATCCTATCAATGGATAGCCGATTCTAACAACATACGTACCAGATAGAATTTGCCGTGTTCAGAAATATATTTGGGAGGGTAGATGTAAAAGGTTTTTTTTCTCAACTTCTGAATTCAACCCGTTGTTCTGCGTAGGTAGGTATTTGAAGCTACTCGTACCATAGTTTTCTATGCGGTTAATTTATTCACACGCGGCGGTTATAAACGGTTTCAACAACTCGAACTCACGCGCTCCGCTGAGGGCACTGTTGCCAGGTCTCCCGATTTTCCGGGATATCTCCCGATTTTAGTAAATGTCTCCCGATGTCCCGGATTCCCACTCAAAACTCCCGATTTTTTAAGAACGCCACGGCTTAAACTTTCTTTACTAAAAACTGCTTAAAACGATACAAAACGAAATGCTATGTAATGTAAAATACATTACTTTGTAAAATGCGTAGACTAAACTATACTTTAACTTAATGAAATAAAGTTGAATATTCAATAGCAAAGCTTTGGCAGTTATAGTTTTCTAATTTTGCAATATTGCAAAGCGAAACAAACCGGTTTTCGCTTTGATTAACACGTATAGTTCAGTGAGTAGCATATAGGATAGATTCAGTATTTTTAAATGAATCGTATTAAAAGAAAACTCAACCAACCAGCTTCAACTTTACACAAAAAATATTTAAAAAAATAAGAATTGCTTCGATTTTGAAGTGAAGGAAAATATGTTGGAAAAACACAATAAAAACATTTATCGAGAGACCTTGTTTTATCTAATTTTAAGGAAAAATGTATCACGCGATTGTTTTCGTAGTGTCGCCATACATCTCCCGATTTTTTATTGGTACACCTCCCGTATTTTAAAAATTGGATCTGGCAACACTGGCTGAGGGTGAGATAGTGAATCGTTAAATTGATTGAATTTAGTGATGTAGGTACGCGTTGTGTGCGATTGATTGTATGAATTTGTGTGTGGTATTATTTTGCCTTATAAATTTACCCATGGGTTGACTGGCGCGTCCCAAACTTTGTCGACAGGCGTACAACATTATTGATTATTTACTTTTTAGATTATGATGAATATTATAGAAATGTGGAGACTTGGAAGACCTGATGATGGACGTACAGACACGCCATCTTTAGACAAAAGTACTACATAACTATATCTGTTACAGCAGCAAGCACAAATCTTCAAGACGCGTTCTTGAATCCTATCCCAGAGTTGCGTACTGGCACTGGCACTGAGGACGTTCCCGCCGGCATGAGATTACACTGCGCGCGCGCACGTCTTTACACCTCCGTGTTAGCAGGCGCCAGGGCAGGGGATCAGCAAGAGTTAGTATTAGATCTTATTTAACTTTCTTTCATATAAGTTGGTGGCTATTCCCATCTAAATATACCTCAGCAGAACTGGCCACTACGTTTTAAGTAGCCTCACAAAATACCATCGGCTAAAAGAAGGCTTCATCTTTCATGTACCATGACGCCGATAACACACGCCGTACGACAATCCGTGAAGTTATTGGTAATGTATTCAGATGATCTGTGGTAACCTTCGCTTTTTGTTAGTAACTGAGATACAGAATGAGTAGCAATAATTACATTTTTTATCAGCATGTTATAAATATTTTTATGTACAGTGACTTCGAAGAAAACGAAGACTTAGATTATCACAAAATACCTCCTACCGAGGAACCTGATATAGAAGACGAAGTGCAATTGAACGAAGAATTGCAGGTTATCTTACCGCCGCGGTATGACGAAATTGCTCCGGGGCCATCCGTTACCACAACTATAACTTCGGCGTCATGCTCGTTCCACTAGAAACGCGGATCCAATATTCTTGAAATTTCTTTGGAATCGGTTTATTACTTTGAAGATTTGATTGGATATTGAATAAAAAAAAACTGCAAAACGAAATTAAGGTGTTAATTTAAGTACTCGAGTCTGGTTTTTTTCGGCGATTTTGTGGCAAGAAAACTACCTTATGATCACCATCTTGTACATGCGAAATATTGATAATTATAAAAAAAAATATAATCCAGTTGTGCCGGAACTTGTGTAATGTTTATGAATTCGGCGATGGACTGGAATCTGCATGCATGGACGTAAACAAGGAGACGGTATTATTCTTGTCTAAGCTGTTGTTTGCATCGTTGTCTCATCCATCAGAGCACGCTAAAGTGCTGACACAATTGGGCCAATCGCCTCCAAGTCGCAGAATACTTTTTCTACGAATTAAAAGACGCAACCCTACTACTACAGAATGTTTAAAACATATATTAGATCCAGACGGTTACTTCAGTTGCTATAGAGGTCTACCGTCCAGGCTGTTGGGAATCATTACTTCAAGATTATGTACCGTACCGTTTTTGAAAGCTTGCGGTATAGACTGGCCTGAACTCGACAACCCACCCAATATCTCTGAAACAGAACCAATTCTTGAAGATTATTTTAAAATATGGAGACGAGATGTGACGCTGTCTGTAACTTCTGCGATTATTTCTTACCCTTTCTGTTTAATAGCCATTCGAATGATAGCTTCCTTTATAGGGGGTGAAGATCAGTACTCCACGTTAATGCAATCTGTCGAATCCGTGTACGAAGAGGACGGTGTCATTGGTTTTTTCTATGGACTGGTGCCGAAGTTGGTCGCTTTGATAATAAACGCCACTCTAAGAACGTGTTTAGCGTATATTGTCAATAAGCATTTGGTGAAGACTGAGTATTTACGTTATTACACGTTTCAATTAATTTCGGTTCTGTCCAGGACTGTAACGTATCCGTTGATGCTTGTGTCTACATGCATGGCAGTGAACGGGTCGAGTTTGAGCGTGGGCAACCCCCCTATGATGCCATGGTATTCGTCGTGGGTGGAATGTCTTGCAGACCTCTTTAATAAAGATGAACATAATCGCGGAGCTTCGTTACCATCAATACTCATTAGGATGTACCTTCTACCTTCGTAGCCATGTGTTTGTAATTTATTTGTAACAACATACGTAAATAAAGTATATGCTATTTTTTGATGTCTGTCTTTAGTCTTCTGTAACAATCCCGCTAAAATTATAAATGTGAAAATTTGCAGGACAAATTAATCATTTTGAGGTGCCCCATTGGAAAGTGAACAACCTGAAATAATTTTGTTAGTCAAAACATTTCCAGACGTAGGTATATAGGAATTTAACAATACCTCTGCTATATAATATCTATTCTATTCATATGACTATCATACACATTTGAAATTTTTTTTCTGTATAAGTACTGTGTGTGTACTACACAAATTCAATAATAATCGATTGGAATAATAAATTAATATTTATTTTCTTTATTTTTAACTTTGATATGAAGTCGGAATGAGAATTTAATTATGGGATTAAAATGCAAGGCATTTTCATCTAAAGCCGACCGACGGACCCTAGAAACAAAATTGTGGCAAATTATTATTTATGAAACTATTTTAACAGCTTTGAGTAATAACAAACTAGCTATTTATGTAAACAATGTCTAATTTATTTTATCGATTCGATTTTTTTTCTTTCACGGGTTGCCTACAGCTCCCGAAACCGTGTTACGGTTCCAGGGTACCTACCCAGCGGAAGACAGTCTTGCTCGTTTAGCCGATTTATTGATCAATAGTCTCATCACTAATTTAAGAGGCAATCCAAATGTGCCACGTAAGTATGCGTGCAAAGAAACGTAATTTATTATCATTGTTTGTAAAAAGCACTTTATTTAAAGGATTATAATGCCACATGGTTATTGTATTGTCATCGGTATTACATACATTTGCAAAGTTTCATATTGATACTAAATTCGACTTCCAAGATTTGTTTACATACATAGTGACAGGCGAAGCTAATAAAAGCGTGTTAAAATAAAATCTCAAATAATTAATTGTGGATTTATATTGAATAACATTTCTACAATATTATACAGCCGACTGTAATTCACACCCACAGTTCCCTTCCAAAAATATAATTTAACCAAATTACACAATGAGTAAAATTTGACAAGACAAAATTAATACAATATATTGTATCAAGTGCTCATCTTTATATAATTAATTGCACTTTCGTTAGTTTTACAAACAATTTTATGAATAAAGTGACAAATTGAAATTCGGCCAAAATACAACCTAGTAGTTTCCTTTACTACGCCATTAATAATAATGAAATATATTATGTATGGAATGGATTTGATTCATATTATTTAACATGTCATACACTATGAATAAAATTTAAAGAAATATGCAAGTTACTAATTGACTTTGCATTGAGTTTGTATTTAACACAGCATAAACATGCGAGAAACTGTTGAATTCGTAAAGAAAATAAGATAAACAATGATAATTATATAAACAGCTTTAACCTAACAATCCTTGAAGACATTTTTTAGAAAATATTAAGTTACTTAAAAAATAATTTAAACAAACACGGAAAATTTATAGAAAATAATATTTGTGTCCTTTTACATCTAGATTAGTTAAAATAATCAAGGTACAGTGGCCTTTAAAATATTTAAATGAACGTAAGATTAATTATAATTACTTATAGATTACTATATTAGATGAAAGGCCTCATTTGCCATTCATTTTGTTTAGCGCATGATCATAGGCGATCCATAGGCAAACCGACCTCAGCACAAGAATGTAAGAAAATCCTTGCACATCTACCACTGATCAAACCCAGGACCTCGGCGTTGTCATGTAATTTTAAAATAATTTTAAAGGCCACTACACAATTTGAATAATACTGCAAAATTATATGAAAATAGCGCTTAATATAAAATGAAATGGTCCCATCTGATAAACTAGAAGAAGCATGATACAACATTGAGATATAACTAGACAAGAAAATTCCCTTAAAATGATACATCAAACAAAAATGGAAACATTTATAATTACATTTAAGTATTTAGATTTAAGCATTACAGTCATTTAATATCCTATATAATTTTGTGACTTTATGAATTCAATAGTAAATTTTTAGCAAGTTTATTAGTAAAAATACACCACATAAACTTCAAACATCATCAAAAACACTTTTAAATTGCTTATTGTAACAAAAAATGTAATATATCTACATGAAACATCTTTCAGGACATCTCAGTGCCACATTCAAAAGTTAATACTAATATCAATGAATAAATGTAAAGGACGTCATTTGTATTGCGGCGGATGACATTTATTTACTGAAATTGTCCTGAAGAATTTGCTCCTCTAACATAAAAATAACATTGATCGAATTTATGAAAGATAACCTTTTTATGTACATGTTTACAAAAAAAAATGCGATTAATTACACCCTTTTGTATGAAAAAAATAATAAAGAAATGTTACATTTGCACCATTATGCCTAATTCCTGATCTGGCAGATGCAGCAGAACTCTTAGTAACCCTCCACAGTCCTAACATAGCGTGATTATATAACAATAGATTACCTATATTGCATTTTTACACTTATTATTTTGCATTTACACATTGATTAATCTATCATTAAAACTGGAGAATTTCTACACTATTATAATACAAAAGAAAAATTAGGGGTAAACATACATTTTAAATTATTTAAAAAGAAAACATTTACTCTCTAAGTAATATTTTTTAAATAATATAAAAAAAACATCGAAAAATTTTATTACAACAAACCTCTAATTATTTTTTTTTATTAAATATTGGAATTATAATTGATTTACCATCAAGCTGTTCACTCAATTTTTTTAACTAACTAACGAAATAGTCTTTGTTTAGTTGCGATACACACATACACTATATAATAAAAGACGCCTGTCAGTTCCTGTCGCGGTATAGTTTATGTACAGGCTTGTGGCACTGGCTCTAGGAATATGAGGGCGCGGATTACTTATAATAAATGGCATCGATATCTTCAACTGAAAAAAGAAAAAAATTACATTAATATAGTATTAGGGTAGATGACAGGGTAAACAAAATATTATTCTATTTAGTCCGTCATTTAGATTATCAAAAAATATTGGACACGTATTTTTTCTTTTGTTAATCAAACAAAAAATGACAGAGATAAAGCGCGTCAAAGTTTGGGAGTGGAAGCTGGTGACGTCACGCCTTGCTAAAAATTGTACCACGGCGTGACGTCACGCGGAACTTTAGCGGGCTATATCTTCATCATTTTTTGTTTAATTGACAAAAGAAAAAATACGTGTCCGATATTTTCTAATAATCTAACTGACGGACTAATTAGATATTTTTAGTCATCATGCCTATTCGTATCCCATCATAGCTCACCCCCCACCTCACTATCCAATGATACCCAAAAACCATGGAGTAATAAGCTTAAGGATCCGTGGCTCTCAAGTCATCTTGTATCTGTCAAAAATACGGCAAATCTCAGTTAATCCTGGAAACGTGAAATTATTTATACAACATTTCCTCACCACACAATGATAGTTATTATTTGAAATTGGATTGAGCCATATTTTTATTATTTAGGGTTCTAAAGAGCCGTAGTTTTCGATACGAGCAGTGCCTTTGCGTTTTGGAAATTATGGCTATTTAGAACTCTTAATAATGAAAATATGGCTCAATCCAATTTAAAATGTTGTATAAATAAACTCACGTTTCCAGGATACACTGAGATTTGCCATATTTTTAATACTCAAAGCCAAAAACCGACTAGACTGTCAAGGTTTTACTTATTTGCCGATTAATATAACATGGCGGTTATTAAACAGAAAAAGCGTCAAGCAGGTGGAAGCAGTAGCTTAGAACTGTCACTTCACACACTTAGGACCGCGACATCTTTCGTCATTCTAGTGTTGGACATTCTCGAGCCGTGTATTCCTTGGCTGTCTCTGTGCGGTCCTACCCGCACTGGTCGGGTTATTGTTTGCGGATCGATGTGATTTTTATGTTTTCGCAACAAGACCATGGATTGCCCGGCCCGAGTATGCTAGACCCGAGAATGTTCGGGCAGGAGTTAGTGTACTGACTTCAGCACAAGACCATGGATTGCACGGCCCGAGTATGCTCGACCCGAGAATGCCGGGGCAGGAATTCGTGTATTAGCTTCCACGTACGCCTGGGTCAGGCATTTTTGGCTGCGCTTCTTTGGCCGGCAATTCGCGGTCAGACCGAGATTTAACTGAAAACTTCATTAGACGCGCGTTAGATGGCGTTATTATACGCTATATATACTTACAATTTAGAAACCACTGTTATTCATGTTTCTGTCGGCAGTACCTATGACCTGCCTATGCCGTTTTCACAGACAGTGCCATAGACTATTTCTATTCCGGGAAAATAAATATCTCATTCCCCCAGGAAAATACAATAAACATCAGTCACCTTTAGGCGGTGGTGTGACGGCGCGTCCCTATGCCGCCTACTCCGCAGCTCATAACTTGTGGTTACTCGTCAGCCACGTCAGCCCCTCGTAGAGACCGTCGCCGGTGGTGGCGCACGAGGGCTGCACATACCAGTTGCGGTCGCGGATGCGCGTCAGGCCGAGCTTCTCCTGGATCTCGTGGGGTTTCATAGCTGGAATTTGCGAGAAAGAAAATCATAATAATATACTAACAAATAAATAAAATTTAATTATTGTACCTACCAAAACCGTTTGGGAGATTATCCTCTGCTACGTTCTTTTTTATATCCATTCATTTTAGAGTTAAGTATTTAAAAAATACGAAAATTGACTGAAAATATGACTTGACATGACTGAATAATGACGTTTAACTTTGCTAAGCTAAAAATAGACGTACGTACAAAGTACGACTAGAGAAATAATGCACATAGAAATATTCGCCATACTTCGTATTTCCGACAAAAACCGAATCACAAAACGTAAGGGCCCTAATTATTTCACTTGCACTTTAAACCTTATGTGAAACATATTAGGGTTCAAGATTAATTTAAAAACACCGTGCGGAATCCGACAGCTGTCAAGACTCGATGACATTGACTACCTATTGCTTTCACGTGTTTTAAGTTAACTTAAACTCTAACTTCAATGTGATATTTAGGCGCCTTGTGTTTTATGATTCGGTTTTTGTCGGAAATACGAAGTATGACGAAGATTTCTATGCGCATTATTTATTTGGTCGTACTGAAACGATGTCTGGATGTGGGTGAAGCAAGAGAAATACGCAAAGACCGAGAGAAGTGGCGTTAAATCCTCTCTTGCCTATATACCCCTTTGGGAAAGAGGCGTGAAGGTTTGTATGTATATAAGCCATATTTAAAAAGCAATAACACGAACCTTAGATAATCTTTATTCTATATGATTATGAGAAGATCCATTTTATACTAAAAAAAATAAGTTTAATCGAAAAGAAAACACTACAGATCCATCATGGATCAGGCCAATCCACTGAGAACGTTAGAAATTTGTGAACATACCCTCAAGCAGATCCTGTTTATTAGCGAATATAAGTATGATTGCGTCCCGCATCTCCCGGTCGTTGATGATCCTGTGCAACTCCTGCCGCGCCTCGTCTATACGGTCACGGTCCGCGCAGTCCACCACGAATATCAAGCCCTGAGTGCCTGGAATATTTAGAGTGGATATTTTACTAAAGGGTAAGCAGCATCTCTTCATCTCTAACTATTGAAATAGACCTCTAGAGTCCACCATGAAGACTTTTTCCATATATGTAGTATGCAGGTATAGTCTCACAAATTCCATCGGCTGTTGTATTGTTCATTGTCACATTGGAATAGTAGAGTAGATAATGATCATTTCAAGGGATCAATATAGACCTAGTATTTATTACTTTTGACTTGTGTCAAAACATTTTTTTTTATATATTAGATACAATTTATATCCTTTACAATCCTAACTAAAATCATTGTGATGGGAGTGAGCAGCAATATCAAAATAATACGGATAAAACTTGAGGGTTCCTATAGTGTATTTCCTGTCTGCATGTCTTGGCTGGTGTTAGTAGCATCTCTATTAACAGAGAAAGAAATTCAGACAAAATATTAATTCTGATTTGATTGCTAAATCTGTCTGCAATAAAACGACAAAGCAAAGTGTTTACTGACCAGTGTAGTAATGCCTCCAGAGCGGCCGTATTTTGTCCTGCCCACCAACGTCCCACACGTTAAATTTTACATTCTTATACGTTACAGTCTCCACATTGAAGCCCACCGTGGGGATTGTTGTAACTGATTGACCTAATTTTAATTTATACAATATGGCTGAAAAATATTGTTCAGGAAAACACGAAAAAATCTACCATTGTACTTGTCCTTTTATGAATGCCATTTGCTACGATCCTGACATACCTCTTTCGCCTCTTTCATATTACTATAATATAGGGATGGTCCTTACTTTGAGAATTTTCGATTTTTTATGCTTTCAGGGGGTTAATAGGGTTAAAAAAAATCTTCGAGAGGTACCTCTTGACGTAAATTTCAATCCTAATCCTAAAATCCCGAGTTTAATTTCGTTGCTTATTAATATATTAATATATATTAATCTTAGATCTACTTATAACTATAAAACTATTTCTCTAATCATTCGTTTTTGGTTTTCTGTAATTTTTATAATAAAGATTTACAAAGAATCCAATACATTGTGTCATGCAAGATAAGTGTATACAGCACGTACTAAGCCAACTGAGCATAAAATTAATCATTGATGAACACATACCTAGAATAGTTAGTAGTCAAGCTTGTTAAACACACTGTCGGAATGCACTTGCATTATGAATTACAACACTAAATTATTAACCAGTTTATTATGGAAATGTAACTTTGTCTGTATTAGTTTTAAGTCTAGAACCATCCAAGTCTAAAGTCAATTATTTGAGAAAGTTTAAGATTAAAATTTCAGCCAAGTTTTAGAGAGCGACCAGTAGGTAAAAGATGGTTTAAAAATCCGAAATTATTTTGTTTTTTTTTCTATTTAGGATTGTGTACCCATTACCCATCCATAGGGTGCCAAACAGGAACATAAATTAATTTTTTTTTTTTTATGAAAAAAAAAATTAATTTAATGAACGTACAATGTCACAATGCTTATCTAATTACTTGATATTTTCACAGCTTTCTCTTTATTTATATAAAAGGATACTAGTTTTGCCAGCAGCATCGAGGCCCAGCATCAATATCCTCATCTCCTTGTTGCCGAAGATTTTCGATAGCAGCTTCCCCATTGTGCCGACCTCGCCTCAACCACGCAACTGGAATTAATATAAAAATATATTTTAATAAATTATTCCTCAACATCAATACTAGATAATATTAAAAATCTGAAGAGATTGTTTGTCCTTCCTTCATGTCCAAGCGGAGGGTCGGATCGCCGTGATTATTTGCAGATTAGTTGGAGTGCTGACAGAGAGGCTACTTTTCATTCAGGGTAAATCATCAAATCATCATATACAAGTTTTCCATCCGCGCGAAGCCGTGTCGGGTGTGGGGTAGCCAGGATGGGTAGGTGGGTAGATATAGCAGGATAACTCGTAGTAAACTTTCACCATTCGTTTATTGGTCGAATTAACAAGGAAGGAACAAGCAGCAAAAGAACAACCAGTAAAAGCATCCGTAAGGAGTCAAGGAGAAGGAGCCGTCAAAGGAGAAGGAGCAAGGAGCGCACTGTAATAAAAATGAACTACACATTACTACAGGGCGTTAAGCTATTGAAGTAACACAATACAAAGTATGATAAAAATACTTACAATACTTATTTGCGCTCCTTTTATATTAACATAGATATTAGTTCTTGAATATTGATTCAATACATTTTATATAGTTATTTACTTAGTTAATAAAATAGAAATATAATAAATTTTACAATTGGCAGAGTACTGCCTAAGTCAACAGTTTGTGAAGGAATGAGTAAATTTTTAATTTAGGTTCCATACAATGTTCTATTGAATTAAAATGAACAATATCGTGTTCCAAAATCAAAACAAATGCTATTCATGATGGCCAGCTTGTAAGCGGCCAGGAAAATAAGGTCGTATCATCACAATACCGGGGTTCCCCCGAAAAAATCCTGACCTTAATGAAGGATTTTATTCAGAGAATTAATAAAATAAAGTTTGATGATGAGACTTATATAAAAATACTAATGAATGAAATGAAAAGATAAATTTACAAGTTTTATTATAAATAAAACTAATTATTTTACAAGAGAAACGATTTCCACAATCACACAAATCACAAACATTCATCTTCATTTAATCTGTTTAATCTGTTATTAGTAAGTACAGTAAACTCATTTATAATATAGAGTAATTCCCATTTAATAAGGAATGACTCAAAAACGTTCTCGAATTTAGTAAGGGCTTAGTTATACAGTTACCATCCGCTGTTTTAAGTTTATTTATATATAATACAATAGACGAAGGCTTGTTTAAAGAGTCGCAATCCGCTCATACGAACACCCATGGGAAATACATCCACAGATATAATAAGTAGAAATAATAGACGAAGGCTTTTTTAACGAGTCGCAATCCGCTCTAAAAGACACCCATGAATACCCTGATATTCATAGATATAATAATAATAAACAAATGTTTATTTAAAGAGCCGTAGTTTGCTCTAATAAACACCCATGGAAATACATCCACAGATATTAGGTATAATATTTATAATAGACGAAGGCTTTTTTAAAGAGACGCAATCCGCTCTAAATAATTACAAGTATTTACAATAAATGAAATGATGAGAATGAAATAAGGAAAATAGTAATTATTAATCATGGTTATATATCTAACCTGTAATTTGTAAATATGTAAAAGTTTTAGTTACTTAGATGTTTACAACCAAATTGTGAAATTGAAATAAATTTAACCTTCCTTGTAACCATAAGGTTATAAATACAATTTAATAAATTGTAAATAAAATAAAGAAAAATGTAAAATAATACAGATATAAAAAATTCCTTGGTTTAAGTAAATGTAACTCCTCCATATTGAAAGAGAAAAAAAATTTTATGAAATAAAATCAACGCATGCTTTAAGGTATGCGCTAACTCAAACTATCCACGAGCAAAGCCAGTGAAAAGCTAATAATATAAGTATATGAAATAAAATAATATTTGAATTTAAATCAACATGACTACCCCTAGTTGTAATAAGAGCGTAATCATATGTCTATGAAATAGACTTCATAGTAGGTAAATAACAATTGAAAATTAAAAGAAAATCGAACGTCGTCGATTCAAAATTTAAAAATTTGTCAATGACAAAGAAATTATATAGGATACATTTGAAAATCGAATATTCCAATACAATATTGCCGAGCAAAACAAATTGTGTAAAACAAAGAAAAATCAAGTGAGTTCAAATTCCGATATCGAGGTGCTTTTATATGTATCATAATTTATTTGAAATTTATTATTATATATTAAATTTATTCTCGGAAATATTTTAATTGCCTTACTTATGTAAACTGTAATGTAATATTAGAAATCATTAAAATAAGAATGGACAAATTGTTTTGGATATTTTAAAAATGTATTAAAAAAATAGCAATTAATGAAATTTTTGAATTAAATAATATTTATTTATGTATTATTTTATGGAATCACGATAGACTTTTAGGATAAAAATAGATATTTTAGCAATTATAAGAAAAATTAATATATATTATTTTTCTTGAAAAAATTACGACTATAAAAAGAACCTTTTTCTATTAAGAGATATTGAATTGACGGGATATGATAATGGAAATTAAATTAATATCATTTACGGTATAAGTTTAAGTTATGGGAAGTAATCTATAGATTTCAAATATATATGATGAAAATCTCACATACAACCATACATTCAATGTGACTATATAATCTGAATTTACGAAATTAATAAGTGAATTTAATGTAAAATGATTCAAGAATACTGCATTTGTATAGAAATTAAAAATATCCTCTTCAATAATGGAAACTGACCAAGATCATCAGACTTGTCAACCTCGAAGGTTTGCCGACATAACCTTGATTCAGAACCATCATCTCCAAGAAATATTCTACTGAATTTAAATAGAATTACGTTATATATTGAGATTATATAGACATTACAAATCCTGAAATAAAAGTTTGTATTAAAATAAATATTATGTTCTCTTACTTCGTTATTCTTTCTTCTTTATTCCTTCTTCCTGCAGCATTTTAATCACGTTTGGGCGCCATTGTCGGGTGTGGGGTAGCCAGGATGGGTAGGTGGGTAGATATAGCAGGATAACTCGTAGTAAACTTTCACCATTCGTTTATTGGTCGAATTAACAAGGAAGGAACAAGCAGCAAAAGAACAACCAGTAAAAGCATCCGTAAGGAGTCAAGGAGAAGGAGCCGTCAAAGGAGAAGGAGCAAGGAGCGCACTGTAATAAAAATGAACTACACATTACTACAGGGCGTTAAGCTATTGAAGTAACACAATACAAAGTATGATAAAAATACTTACAATACTTATTTGCGCTCCTTTTATATTAACATAGATATTAGTTCTTGAATATTGATTCAATACATTTTATATAGTTATTTACTTAGTTAATAAAATAGAAATATAATAAATTTTACAATTGGCAGAGTACTGCCTAAGTCAACAGTTTGTGAAGGAATGAGTAAATTTTTAATTTAGGTTCCATACAATGTTCTATTGAATTAAAATGAACAATATCGTGTTCCAAAATCAAAACAAATGCTATTCATGATGGCCAGCTTGTAAGCGGCCAGGAAAATAAGGTCGTATCATCACAGCCGTCCCGGTCAATAGTTCACTATATAAGCTTGTTGCAAGTCGAGGCCACGCCAGGCGTTGACGATACGGTGCTGATAAGTGCCGTGTTTCTATTAAACTCCATATAAAGAAATACCCTACACTAAATGGTTTGAAAAAACTTTTAAGTAAGTATGGCACGTCAGAGATGTATGAAACGATGTATGGATGTGGATGAAGCATGAGAAGTGGCGCTTCATACTCTCTGCCTACCCATTTGCAAAACAGGCGTGAAGGTACGTCAGAGATTGAAAGTGCGTTTCAGATAAATGCCGCAAACATCGCTAATTTCCCATTATTTAGCGGGAAGCCATGATGTCACTTCCTTATGGGTGCATTTAACGGGCGTCCTACATAATGGACCACCAATCTAAATATAGCCAGACAAGAATATCGCGTAAAAGGGAAACTGTCATTCAACTCTTGCTCTATATAACTTCCTTTGTAAAAACAAAAATAATGCGGCATTCGGTAACAAGAGAGTACAACGTAATCATTATTCTAACTAGTGTTATAAATGAGTCAAAACAGAACAACGGATCGACATGTTTTTTTTTGCACAGAGTTACTGGAGGGCCGCGAAGACTAAATTTAAGGGTCGTAGATAATATAAACATATCTACTAACATTTCATATCGAAATCAGTACACAAAATCTTATATTTTTTAATATAATAACGTAACATTTATTAAACATAATAAATTACTACATGACCCGTGCATAAACAAAAAATACAATATTCAGTCTACTCTAATCGACAAAATAAATGGAAAATTAAGCAACTACATAATATTTACCGCAACCACATTATTCAAATTGTTTTGTATATCGATGTGTTGGCGATACCGATATATCGGCAAAGGGCCTCGATACGCCGATCGGTATATCGTATTGGTATCGCTTGCAACCTACAAAATATATAAATTAGTCTAATTTTAAAAGAAACATTTTATTTTGATTTATTTGATTATTTTTCGTCATTAGAGGGGAAAATAATCTTCAAAACGGCGTATCAAACATTAATTTTGATGAAAGGGAGATATGGTGTACCGACAAAAACACACCCTTGAGAAATAATATAATTAGAGATTATATTTCGAGAATTAGTAAGCAAATATCATAAAGGTAAGGTTTTGTAAAAAAGGTAAAAATTTGGTTGAAACGAAGAAAGGCGTGATAAAAAATAACAGATAACCTAAACATTTTGATACATTTCAGTAGGACCGTACCTACATTAATTTGTGTTCATATAATTTTCGTCGCACCGTAAAATGTGTACGCAATGTTAAATGTCTATTAAACACGCATGAGTTCATAGTGCTTTGCAGGTATTACAGATCAATAACGACATTACTAAATTTAGAGTTTTCAGGCACCAAAAAACAATACTGTCTCAACCAATAGCCATTCCACTTTCTTTTTGCAGTGAAACCATATTTTAATACTAAAGATCACCTCGATATTCGCACATTCCCAGACCCCTATAACCTTAGCTTATTCAAGCGAAATGTTGTAAAAGCGACAATGAAAACATCAAAAGAATTTAAATTGTGGGGCAAAATCAATCAGAAATAACTGAAAACGCTACAACAATCGATCTCAAAAGTCATTGGTGCGAAAATACCTCGACAATCATACACCCACGCGCAGGAAAACTGATCAGGCGTGAAACGTCACTTTCGATATTGCAAAATATCTTTGGAATACCAGACATTCCTTCAGGATTTTTTTCTAATAAAAAATAGCATTCAGAATATTATTTTGTCATATAGAAAAGACTAAAAAGGCTTATATGGCTGAAGTGAAAGGAAATGCTGGCAGTTGTACTTTTATTAAATATATAAAAAATGTATTGATCGATGGAAGCATTAAAAGTACACACAATCGCCGAGCATGTATGAAAGGTATGATGAATATAAAAGGAGCGAAAGAGGTATGTCAGGATCGTAACAAATAGCATTTTGATTGTCTCTGTCTACCCCTCTTGGGATAAAAGGCGTGATGATAGATAGATATAACATTATTTATATTCAAGTAATTCTATGCAAATATACACTGGGCCAGATTATGAATTTCCAGTTCAAACAACATTTAAAATTCGAAACCTTAATTAAAAATGCCCTATTGAAAACCCTAAGGGCAATTAAATAAATATTTTCAATTTACTTGCCTAGTATATCTACATCAAACAGACTTTGTAATGAAATACGAACCCGTAATGCGAACTTTTAAATAAATTAACGCTAAATTAATATAAGGTGACATAATTTATCAACAATCGCTAAATCGTTTTGTATCACAAACTTTACATTTGATTCATAACTCGTTCAGCTGCATCCCACTAATATTATTAATGCGAAAGTATGGATGATATGTGGACGTTTGTTACTCAATCACGCCAGAACGGCTGAACGGATCTGGATGAAATTTGGCACAGAGATAGATTATAGTCCGGCTCATATAATAGCACATAGCTTTTTATCCCGGAAATATTTGTTTTGTTTTTCACGGGATCGACATAATTTTTTGCATAGTGGTAGTTTAGGGGTCAGTTTGTAAAGTCTGAAACTGCTCATTCTGAAAATTCTTTCACTAATAGGAAGCTACATTATCCCTGAGTGATATAGACAATATTTTATTTTGTTCGAAAATATCCACGGGCGAAGCCGGGGGCGTAAAGCTAGTACTAAATAAATAGTTAGCTCTAAAAGGTCGTGGTACGGTTCCTGAACAAGTTTTAAATCCTAAATAATATGCAAAAGAGTGGTTTGTTTGTTTGTTTGTCCTTCTTGTCAAAACAATGCAACATACCTAGTTGAAGGGCCGGAGAGTTGTCAACTTTAAAAAAGCCACGGGCAAAGCCGGGGCGGAAAGCTATAAACGTATTTTAGCTT
Source organism: Nemapogon koenigi (assembly GCA_963924495.1). NCBI lineage: Eukaryota > Metazoa > Arthropoda > Insecta > Lepidoptera > Tineidae > Nemapogon > Nemapogon koenigi. Next base: position 3,329,314 of record OZ004630.1, on the reverse strand, counting down.
CAGCTCTTATCTTATTAGCATTAAAAAGCAAATTTAATCAGTCTCCCCAGAATAGTGCCACGTCCGAGCATTGTCAGCACAGCGGGATAGCAACCAACCCTTAAATAACTAAGTTGGGCAGTTCCCTCATACGCCCAGGGCGTTTACCATTTCCGTGTCATTTCCCCTGTCAAACCAATTGGCCAGCGGGACACGTTTGTTATTAAATTAATTACGAGCAATAAAACGGCGCATTTAATATCTATCCAAGACACAAAATAGGTAAGTCCTTTAGCAAATGTTAATATTTTTTTTGTGACAATGACATACAGCAGTTTTAAGCTGGGGTCCCACGGCCTGTTAACTGTCAGGCCGCGCCGGACGTTGCCACGACAGTCGCGACCTGTCACGGCCTGTGTCGGTCGGCCCATTTTTGTGCCTATTTAACCCCTTCTACATGGTTGGACAACGATGTTGGGCAACCAGATTGATATGCCGATCAATCGATCTTGGTTGCCCAACGGCGTTGTACAACCATGTGGAATTGTAGAACCTCTTTTTGTAGAACCTCTTTTATGCTGAGCGATTTCGCACGGGACCGCGCCTTTGATCTTACCGATTCCCGTGATCCCGTCGGACGGCAGGCGACAGGCCATCGCAGGCCTTATCGGACGCCAGGCGCGGCCTGGCCTGTCAAAAAACAACCAAAGGCAAATGATGGGTGACCGATTGTGCTAAGCTAGTAGTTTAAAACTGATGTTTGCGTTTCGATCTCTAAACGACTGAATAAGTAATGTCAATATAATCGGTTTAATGAGTTGCCTTCCATTTTTGCCGGCGATAACACAATGGTAATTCCTAAGAAATTTCGAAGTGTAGATAAATTTAATGCTAGATTATGAAGAAACGGTCTTACTAAGTACAAGTAAGTACCTACCTAAATATTAACCAAATGAAAATTGTTTCAAATATTATAAAGAAATATTGTGAGTTTGTTTGTAAAATGTCACTGTTATACAGCTACATTATACCATATGGGCATGGGTTAATTTTAATTAAAAAAAATTGGCCAAGAGCGAGTCGAACCATTTTTTTCCGTGAGAACTTTAAGACAGGATCTTCGTTTAGGTTTTCCTACTATGAGCGAGGTTCTATATTTAACTTTTTTTTCAAAATGCTGGATTAGTTTAATTAATATAATTTAAACTATGCATTTTAAAATTATTAAAAAATATATAGGTATTTGTATTATTATACGTTCATTGGATGTACGAAACCCTAAAAAGAATGGATGGATGGATGGATGTATATGGAGCGGAAAACTAGTATAAAGGTTGTAGCTGGATATATGACGAAACTGTAAAAGGCTGTTGCCACTATCTAAGAAACCATAAAATTAAAAACCCTTATTTCCCAACTAACTTCATCCGGGAATCGAATTCGCAAGCTCATTTTACACATTTAACTTAGATTACACTACGTAATCCTATTAACCTACCAGCACATTTATTTTGTGTTTTAATCCACAAAATTATCATTCCCTTGTACAGAGTTGGCAGATCAAACAATAACCAGGCGAGCACAAACACCGCGCTTTCGCACTTCACCCACGCATTGGCCAGTCGCCAATTACGAGCCCGCATTTAATCCTCTCATTCATCTGTTCTACGAGGGATTTAAAGAGGTGTGGGGGTAATTTACTAGTATTCAAAAAAGCAATCCTGTTGAAACAGAGGTCGCAATGTGTCAAAAATGTATGTAACAATTAAAAAAACCCCGACAGAAAATACGAACATTTAAAAAGCATTAAATAATTTATAATCATTCATAAAAAATCATAAGTGCATCGGGGACTGTGCTTCAAGAAATTTAGCTTGCCATGTCTGTTCTGTTTAATATGAACGTTACCAGCCACAGTTTTCTTAAAAAAAAATTATTTTTGTTGACGGACGTTTCACGCCATTGGCATTTAACGGATGCAGTTAATTCTAGTAATCTGCCACAACATTGTGAAAACAGAAATCACTTATAGCCTGAAAAACACTGTGCTAGAAATAGACAAAGTTACGCTCAATGATGATTCAGAAATAAGGAATGGTATACGGGACATATACAAATTGCACATTTGCAAATGTTTACATTGCCAAAACTTCAAACAATAAGTATACATTGACTTAATATAATATACGAACTGATTTTCGGCCCCGGCTTCACTCGGTTACATAAGAATTTATTCCGAAGAATTTCAAATCACTATGTTCCGTTGCTCCGTTTTAACGTGAAAAAAGGACAAACAAATAAGTACACTATCGCATTTATAATATTAGGCAGTAAGTTAGGATTATAAATGCGACTACTATGTTATGTGGGACCAGTAATCGCCACTTTAAACACATTGTCGCTGCGAACTATTGAGCGCGGTTGGTCGTATTTCCTGAAAGTCAGTAATTAATAAAAAAAGATTATGTATTGTCTTGCGAATAGTATACTACAGAATAAATTAATTCAGACTTAAGCCGACCAATAAAATTTTATGTAATTTTATTTTGATAAATATTATCGGCTGTATACCTACTATTTTTCTAACTAAACCATAGTATTTTAATAACTGCAACTAAAGTGTGGTGTGTCAAATTTTTGGACACGCAGCACGGCATAAAGGCTTGATGGTAAATTATTGCCCTACTTACTTTCTTGTGAACAAAGTGTAAACAATTTGCATTTTGACAATTTGACATGACAAAATCTTGGCGGTGTTACCCTTTGACACCGTTGACGTCCACTCAATTTTCATTTATCGCCCCCTATACTATCCCGAATCAAGTTATTTTAACCCAAAAAGTGGCCGAGTGGTTAAGACGTCTGTTATTAACTAGGTAGACCCCGGGTTCGATCCCGGATCCGGGCCATGTACCAATGGGTTTTTTTAATAAAAAACTTATGTACATAATCCGACAAACTACACTTAGAGGCTTTTCAATTTAAATATACCACAACAGAACTAGCCACTCGTTAGGTATAGCCTCACAAATACCATCGGCTAAACGAGGGAGACCTGGTCTTCCGCTGGGTACCCTGGAACCGTAACACGGTTTCGGGAGCTGTAAGGCAACCCGTGAAGAAAGAAAAAAAACAATAGTAAAAATAATACAATTGATAGAGATAGAATTATAACGTCATCGGGGCGGAGTATGTGGGGCGAAGAATATGCCTCTTGAACTCAGAACAAAGTATATTCCATGGTCAGTACACTTTGGACATATTAAATTACATAAGAATTTATTCCGAAGAATTTCAAATCACTATGTTCCGTTGCTCCGTTTTAACGTGAAAAAAGGACAAACAAATAAGTACACTATCGCATTTATAATATTAGGCAGTAAGTTAGGATTATAAATGCGACTACTATGTTATGTGGGACCAGTAATCGCCACTTTAAACACATTGTCGCTGCGAACTATTGAGCGCGGTTGGTCGTATTTCCTGAAAGTCAGTAATTAATAAAAAAAGATTATGTATTGTCTTGCGAATAGTATACTACAGAATAAATTAATTCAGACTTAAGCCGACCAATAAAATTTTATGTAATTTTATTTTGATAAATATTATCGGCTGTATACCTACTATTTTTCTAACTAAACCATAGTATTTTAATAACTGCAACTAAAGTGTGGTGTGTCAAATTTTTGGACACGCAGCACGGCATAAAGGCTTGATGGTAAATTATTGCCCTACTTACTTTCTTGTGAACAAAGTGTAAACAATTTGCATTTTGACAATTTGACATGACAAAATCTTGGCGGTGTTACCCTTTGACACCGTTGACGTCCACTCAATTTTCATTTATCGCCCCCTATACTATCCCGAATCAAGTTATTTTAACCCAAAAAGTGGCCGAGTGGTTAAGACGTCTGTTATTAACTAGGTAGACCCCGGGTTCGATCCCGGATCCGGGCCATGTACCAATGGGTTTTTTTAATAAAAAACTTATGTACATAATCCGACAAACTACACTTAGAGGCTTTTCAATTTAAATATACCACAACAGAACTAGCCACTCGTTAGGTATAGCCTCACAAATACCATCGGCTAAACGAGGGAGACCTGGTCTTCCGCTGGGTACCCTGGAACCGTAACACGGTTTCGGGAGCTGTAAGGCAACCCGTGAAGAAAGAAAAAAAACAATAGTAAAAATAATACAATTGATAGAGATAGAATTATAACGTCATCGGGGCGGAGTATGTGGGGCGAAGAATATGCCTCTTGAACTCAGAACAAAGTATATTCCATGGTCAGTACACTTTGGACATATTAAATTTACAAAAGGTGTAGGTAAAACAAGACATACACAACATAAGCATATCCCTTTAAACATTCTCACCTCTCTCACTTTGCAAAATTCATCTAAATCCTAATTAAAACACACATGTAAAAAAGAATAGGCTCATCAAGTAGCACAAAGTAATTACTTTCATCTACCCCTCCAATACATACGCACTTCTTAAATTTATATAAATTGACATTAAATATGTCAACCGAGACCAGACTTTCATTATACTGGTTTCATATCCTGCGAAGAGGCGGCGCTCCGAGTCCCGCGTTAGATTTCGACCCAGTTATTGTGAAGAGTCAAGTTTTGCCGTCAAAAGTACACCTATTGGGTGTACATTTTTGATAAGGGGATGTCAGATAATTAGTGTTATATATATATATAATAAAAAAAAAATAAAAAAATCCTACACCAATGTTTTAACCAAACTTTTGATTACAGTTAACATGTCAAGCATAATTTTAAGAGTACTGAACTAAAATAATATTTAAACTAACTACAGATATTTTATCGTCATGCAGCAGAGAGTAGACATGACGTCATTTCCCATCATGATAAGTCCTTACATGTGAATTCAGACAATGATAAAAACAGTTTAAATAAGCGATTATTTGTAATTCTTAGTTTAATTACTATCAGCAGTTAAAAACGTTGAACTCTACAATTCCATACATTTCTACAATAATTAAAGCTTTAGAGATTTAGAAAAATTGTGTAAGTCGCCCTAAGGGCCTTACCAGAAAATGGTGTTTAACAAATGTTTAGCTAAACTATGTTTTATCACTCTTTTACAAATCTGTCTTTCAAGATGTTTAAACTAATGTTTGTGGTAAGAGGGTAAAAGGAGCAAATGTTATTATAGAACAGAATATGAAAGGGGTTTTCACAATTTTTCCAAGGTTGGGAAAACGAAAACCATTACAACTGCCATCCAAACACGTTCATTAATTAACACACACGTACAAGGCATATATAATACCTTGCGGTGTGGCCAGTAACAGTAACTGTTGTCTATATTAAACAAACAGGTGGCAAGTTTGTTGCTGCACTTACTTAATGGACCTAGATTTGTCACTTCCTTTAAGTACCTATTTCTTTTATTCGTAATATTTGTGAATTATGTTAACTCAATAACCCCGGCAATAGCTTTGTAAATACCTAGTACCTTGTCTAGTGTAAATAGCGCAATTCACTAACATTTGGAATGACGCCAAACACCTACGTCATTTATTCATTCATAGAACAGTCCAAGAAAATGGCAATAAGATGAGCCAAACGAAAACATTCTAAATAAAGTCTGACTTTTTTAACTGGCAAATTGTTTACTTTGATTGATGTGTCCAATTGTAAAAAAAAAGGAAAAGAAAAGGACGACCAAGACGACATTTCATTAATCAATCTTAGAAATGTATGTATGGATGTAGATCAAAGCTCGAGAGAAGTGGCGCTCAATACCTACTCTCTGCCTACCCCTTTGGGAAATAGGTGTGAAGGTATATTATGTATGTACGTCTAATTGTAGCATAAGACCGTGGAAAATTTTGAAATGTGACATTTTGAAATCCCGAAGGATTTCCGGGAAAAAAATCATGTCGATCCGTTTCTTTGTTTTTTTTTCATGAAAAAAAGAACAAACAAACAGATACGCGTTGGTATTTATAACATTAGTCAGGATTAGGACTAGTTAGGATGTAAATATCTAATGCATTTTATTCTAGTGATCTCCCTGAAATTGCAACGTCTAAATCCATTATAGTATCGTAGTACGTACTGCGGATGTTCAAATAAACTGCATTCTTTCCTGCGTTGTTGGCTCGATAATGCAAAACTCTGCCAAGTATAAACTCGCTATATTGCAGGGCTATGATAAAAACCTTTATCCACGCCGCAAAATACTTGAAATCTTGCGGAAACCAGCAATCAGTTGCTCTTTGAAACGCGCAATATTATTGCATACTAATTAGCCTAGCTAAGTGTCGAACAATTTTTCGATGTCGTGAAATCTTACTGTAAATCATTCGAACAAAAAGTTAAAATAAAAATTACAAAAAAACTGGCTAAACCCGTTGCTAACAGATTTTGTGAATCGTGAAAATTTTCAAGTTTAACGTGTTGATTAGGTTCCGTACTAGATTTTTTTTTCGGAACTTAAAGATTTACAGTCAGAAAATAAAGATAGACAAGCCTATGGGAATCTTTAGTAAACTTAACGTTCCCCCATGGCACGGTCTGTCCAAACAGTCGCCCCCAAAATCAAATATGACGTTAAATATTTTATTAACAACCCCCTAAGCACAAAGGCAGGACACCTCGTATCTGGGGATGACGTGGTTTTTTGTGTGTAAGGTAGAACTGAAATGACCAACTCATAAATGTTTTACACTGCAACAATCACGGTAAGGTAAACAGGGCGGATAAGGGGCACAATTATCTGTGTAGTAATTTAATAAACGAGATTTTAATGTCTATGACACGTACCCTATACTTACTTAGTTGAAACTTCATTAGACTTCTGATTACCAGATTAAACCAGGATTAAACAACTTAGGCTCACTTTCTGAATGGCTTATCAAAGTTAATTAGAGATTAGCTAATATAACAATAAATTGTCAAAATGTTTAACAATAGGTACAGTTTCTCGTAGGCATTTGACAACTGTTCATGTTTAGTTCAATCGCCTTTCAAGTGGAAAATTCTCAATAAAAATCGGTCAATAAAGTACCAACTTAATCAAATTATTTTACATACATTTAGAATATGAAAATCATTGAGTTAATTATACTGACCTTCTAACTCAATGATGAAAATGAAAACCAAATATTATTTGTCAATTTGGATCCCTTCCCACATTAGAAAAATCTAACAGAGGAAGGGTTCGCTCCCCTTTCAAACACTGGACACATCGGTCAATCCTTCCTCAAAGGCGTGTCAAGCCAAAGTTTTTGCTTGTGCATTTGTTTGTCCTTATTTCACGTCAAAACGGAGCAACGGATCGACTTGATTTATTTTCCCAGATAGAGGACCAAAAGTTTTTATTCCGTGAACATTCTTATTGGAATCTTTGATAGAACATTTTGTTTATGTCGTTAGTAAACGCGAGGCGGATCTCTAAAAACGAGAAACTAATCAAGGTCCCGTGACCGCAACACGCCCGGCCCGGTCTCTTGGAGATAACGGAACATCACATAGATCTAGGTTGCCTACTGACAGTGGCCAGCGATTTGATTCACGCCTTCTATACCACGAATTGATTCACTTTTATTTACAAACTTGGATAAACATATCCAAACATAGGCTAATTTTATAAAAAACATGTGCTTTATTTCAGAAATTGCAGTTGCAATTATGTTTTTTATTCTTTAACAATATTTTTGTTCAGGAAAAAGGCAGTATTTTGACAGAATATCAGATAATAGTACGTATTTCATCCAATTCGGTGCTTTGAATCCCAGTTTCGTATTCGGCTCCTCATTGTAAACATTGGTACAAATATTAGAGTAGTCTGACTCTACTGAACTCGCGACCTCTTCATTTTAGAGGTTAGATATTGTGCTCGTTTCTCTGAATTCAAGCATTGTTGTGTCGATACCAAATACCATTTAAAATCCATTAATTAGTTCTCTACTTTCAAAGTTAATTAACATACGTATCAAAACCCGAGCCTAACTTAATTATAACTTTACCATAAGGTTCAGTGAAACTGTTTTAAAAAAATATTGCCACTTGTCGCTTGCAGACAAAATGTTAAATGTATGACTTACGTTAATATTTTTTTCTTTATTTGAATTCAAAACAATCTATCTATTAATTAAAGACCTATCATACAAAAATTACTAATTCTTAATATTTCGTATTCAAAATCTGTTTTATGCAAAGCTGCGATGGATTAATTTCAGCAAATAAGGGGCGGCGTTTTCAGCACATTCAACTCGGAAAACCCGAGCATTTTATTAAAGAGCTTGTTTTCACATCCACCGGTTCAACTTCAAACGACTTCAGACACAAATTATGGCAACTTTATAGGAAAACTAAAATCTACGACTGGTTTTCGGAGCCAGGAAATGCGTCGCCAATTCTCTTACGCCGAACCGCCGTTCACCGGTTTTGTTAGTTCATTGTTTGATGTACGTCAACGCCTATGTAACCACATAGGCTAACCAGCTCTAGATACACAATGCCTAATGTCTGATTAGTAGCAAACAATGGACGCGGCAAAAAGCATTTTGATCAAAGATCATTATCATTGACAACGTTTAATTACAAAATAGTAGAGTCGAAATACTGCAAATTAGGTAAGAAGGTATTATTTTCATTTTAAATTAAAGAAATCGCGAATAATAATACTTACTCCATCTTACATCTTTCGCTTCTTATATATTCTTATTGTGTGTGTACTTTTAACTTAATAAATGTACACCTTTAGTCAATCTTACATCTTTCATTCTTAATTTTAGTCACATCATCGTTTTCAATTAAAAAAAATGTTAGTAAATAATATTGTATTGGCAATAAACGTTATCCCACTAAAAAAAATACAGTGAATCAATCAGGAATCAATACAGTAACTACCTACTTGACAACCTAACCAATTTTAGAAGATTGCAATTGCGACAACCGTTATCAATCTCATCAATATTCATTTATCAGTGTTCGTTGTTGATTTTGATATTACTACTTATATACTTACGTAACTTGTAATATATTGTGTTATTTGTATAGATTAGAAATGAGAAAATAATAAGTATTTTTAATGTTGCATAAATATATTTAAAATTTCTGAAAAACTAAGTCACTTATGTAGGTACTTGCGTCTCTGGAAAATTCTATGAAACCTTATATAATTACGAGTATGTGGTTCGGGTTCTAAATCTTGTAAATTAATATAATACCTCAGTACTTTAGTGCTTTCGTGACGAAAAATTATATCCAACTACAATTCGCGTGTTTGTGATTATTATTTACTGGCTTTTAGACGATATCTCATACATTAGATCTTAGTGCAAATAATTTTAAAGTAGAATAACTAGGATTTGTACCCAAATTCCACGCCGCACTTCAGATGAAATATACAAAACACTGTACCGCATTCAACAAGGAAAACAGTTTACATTATTAATATCAACAGACGAATCCCTACATACATCAAGGGGAAAATTATCGACGTATTTTGACATGACATTCATTATATACTACAACGCTTCATGAAACCCTTATCAGTTAAGCGCAGAGTTTTCGGAAAGGACTGGTACAAATTACAAGATCATCATGGCATCATCATGATTCATGACCTTTATAATGTTGCAGCGTGGCCAGACATACTGGTTTCAAACATACCCTTAAATAAATAGAAGTATGTGTATAACTTTTAGAAGAATTGCGGAATCTAATACGAGCCTCTAATATTTAGGGTTCTTGCGTAAAAATATACTTTTTACTTATGAAAGCGAGACTTGGATAATTGGAGAATGAAGGATGAAAGATTGAGTAAAAAGGTTTATATGGCTGAAGTGAAAGGATATGCTGGCAGAGGACGACTTAGGTGTGCTTTTCTTGAACATACCTATGAATATAAAAGAAGCGAAAGAAGTATGTCTGGATCGTAGCAAATGACATTCGATTGTCTCTGCCTAACGCTCTTGGGATAAAACGCGTGATGATAGATAAAAATATAAAATTAGAGGCAAGTGCATTTTCCAATAGCATTTACTACAATATCGACCTAGGTACAGTTTCTCCACTACATTGTTCCCCCTTTTTGGCTGTCCCCGCTCATCAATAAATCGTAGTAAAGCGGTTCTAACGTCCATCGTCGCCATTAAAAGGGGCCGGCGTTCCCATAATATACAGAATGTCTATTCCCTTTATCGTTTAATCTATATATGTTAAGCTGACACAACAAGATATCGGTAAATCAATTTTTGTGCGGTGAATTGTTGGTCTATTTATAATGCGTTTAGATGCAATCTAAGAGAGTCGGATTTGAAAATCGAGCCAAAAATCTAAGAAAGAATTTTCTTTAAGAATAGCAAGGGTGGACACTTGCTAATGCATGTACAAATATCGAAAAGTGTGTGTATAATGTATATATATAGGTAGTGTATTGATGAGCATACACTTAGATTAATAATAAAATAAGGAATTATTATTATTAGGAAGCCATATACCAGGAAGCTGCATTTAATTAGTTTGTTAAATGTTGACGTTATCTCCAGCTTATCAAAGTCAAGATTATAGATAACTTCTTAACATATTACAGCATACAACATAATAAGAGTTGGAATTTTTTTTAAACAGGCTTTCGCATAGATCTTAGGAAGACACGTATAATTCGATATCAAACAATACAGACCAGCAAAAAATCGAATATTCAAATTATTCAAATTGTTTGAATATTCACACTTTCCATTTGAATTTCTTTACTTCCGGTCGCTCTATTTTGTGCCTCCAGTTACAATAAAATTATGTCTGTCCCATTTGACATTTCACATCTGTCACAACAATTAATTTTTGATTTTGAATATCTGTACACATTACCGTCCCATTTGAAGTTGCACTTCCCTCGCATATTCCACGAAATTACTCCCTACAAAATGTCACATACCGAGAGTACACATCAAAAAAATCCTGAAAGAGCTGAACGAACTTACTTTACAGTAAATTAAGTGCAAAGTGATAAGCCTGACTTCGCATTAATATAAGCAATTAAGATACAAATAATGCATGAGCGTTGGCAGGTCTTGCCAAATGTAGGTCAAAAGATAAATCTAGTCTAGATATACACGAGTTAGTGCTTCAGACGGAAACGACCAGAATTCACTTCTACATACAGTAGGCTGCGGTGATATAATGCACACGAAAGCTAGACTGTGCGATTAGGGTAAATGCAAAAACTGGAATTCCGGCTGTCCGGTCTGTTTTCCTCCAAAATAAAGATACCAATGTTCTGTCTGTCATGACAAAGATACAATAACATTCATATTACTAATATTATAAAGAGGTACCTAAAGTTTGTAAGCTACGATATCCCTGAGTGATATAGTCTATATTTTATTTTCTTCGAAAATATTAACGGGCGAAGCTAGTTTGAAAATATTTTGAAAAATATGTATGTATGAATAAATGGCGTTTTATATATATTTTTCAATCCGAAATCCGAATATACGCGTACTCCATATTGTTCCTTTTAATTTGGCTGAAGTATCAATTTAGCCTATTTTTTATATTACTATATATTATATTACATGTGACTCTCCATTCACTTGATGGACAGTGGCTATGGGAGTTCATGAATGGAGGTAACAAACTCTTATTCTTATAGTCCTACAGCAGTTGCCCGCAACTTCGTACGCGTTGTATTAGAAATAGTGACGTAATTTATGTAAATTCGCAAAAACTTTTAACTTAATTTTATTTTTTACCCCCATAGTTGCCCCGTTAGTCAAAAGTTCGAAAATGCATGGGTAACTGATATTCCCGTCCTCGTGATTTTTCCGGGTTAAAAAGTAGCCTATGTCACATTGCAGATCATGGTACCTATGTGTGCAGGATTCTATACAGCAGTTCACTTCCACTTTCCCAATTTACTGATTGTCGTCAAGAAATCATACATGCAAAATCATGCTCGATCCTCTTTCTCAAACTATATGATCACATTCACAGATATATGAGATCTGATCTACAAATATATTTCACAATCCGCATTTGGTAGTAATAAATGTGTACGAAAATAGTGAAACCGTTTGGGAAGCAGACACGAGCTACGACGTCGCAGTCGCCGACCATAATTCAACACTGTCTACCCGTAAGCAATAAAGATTCATTCTCGTTTCCATAGAGCTCTTCATGTTTACCAAACGATATTAATAAAGTCGCTGAAATTATACATTTCGCTTTTCTGGGAACTCTTAAGTAATACACTCTTAGTTTATTCAGGGTAAATGTTAAAGCGCTTTGGGGCCATTTCCCGCAACCTTTATGAGAAAACTTAATTTACAGAAATTGAGATGAAAGTCTGCTGTTTATGTGTTTTTATTTTAAACTTAAATTACCGAGTTTCAGTGATTCTACTCAGAAAGCAATCGGTCCGAATTTCGAAACCCATGCCAAACTAATTTGTTCAATTTGGCATGGCTCACATCTTGTGGTGTGGTGAGATCGGAAATCTTAGTGCAGTACGCGCTTATTTCCAATCGCTGGGGTACCCATAGAATAGAACAGAACATCCCAGTTGACATGAGGTCAACATAATTCTTCCACAAGCTTAGTGTTTTCTTTTTCACCAACACCAAATTCCTCCATGATAGGTGTCGAGTCTCGATTCATGTTCTCCAAAAATACAATAGGTCTATACTTTTATTTCTGACTTTACTCAAAGATCATTTTGTATGGGGATAAACTATTCCCAATTTCTCTGTAAATAATCCACCAAAGTTTAAAAGTTTAACCACCCTATTACCTATTCAATAAAATCCATTGAAAAAATAACAGCTATTTCACTTATATTTAATAATAAGTAACTATATGCTAAATTACAGTGACACACGTGGATTATTTACAGAGAAATTGGGAAAAGTTATGGATGTACGGATAAACCCAAGTTCATTAAAACTCAGGTGAAACTGCGCTTTGCAACGAGAAACTCAGCACAGCTTTGGGCAAAATCATGGAAGCGTCAAAATCAGTCTCTCATATTAAAACGTCATCAATATTAAACATCACTCCCACGCCTGGAGGAGCAGTAAAAATCGATTTTCAAGAAACACCTCTCAGTTACTAAGGAAAACATCTTCGGGGAAGAATTTAGATAGATATCTTACAAGTACCGTCGCCCACGTTTTCGATGACGACAAGTGTTGTACAAGCCATTACGTAATCAGATTTGAGGAATAACGCCGCGACATTGTACATACCTTTATTCTAAAGATAACTCCGTTTGCTTAGTGGCGACAAAAGATAATGTTATAATTTGGCCTAATGGAGTTATTTAGCGGTTTCATAAATCGATATGATAACAATGTCTGATATTTTCAGCAAGTTACGATGCCACGGTCAAGGTGAAAAATATTTTGGTAGAAATTTTAATACCATAGGCTTTTTAATTAAACAAGTTCCAGTCTTCTGGATAATATTTGTATTCCATCTTCAGGGGTTGGGTAACACGGTAGCAAGCTGTAATATTTTGGACCATCGGCTTAAAGAATACAATTTGTAAATGCTACTCGTCTTTGCAATGCTATCATTGCATGACACAAGATCGTAACAGCAAAACGTTGAATTATGCAACGGTGTCAGTAAGTATTCTTAGATGCATATTCCACAGTTCTGCACGACAATTTGATACATTTCTCAAACACAATCACAGTAAGCGATCATCTATTAGTAACATTCCATTGATTTCTTTTAGCGTTAGATATTTTATAGCTCGAATCGTAGACTGCTGTTGTCGAACAATTTAGCATTGTATCAAATGGCATTCTACTGATCCCACTTACACCTCTTGGAATATAAGATGTGATGATAGACAGGCTCGTTTGACATGGATGGGTGTGGTCAATAAAGATTTAATCTGAAGGAAGCCCAAATATGTATTTATATATTAATATAATAATGTATTAATATGTATGGATGTCCATAGACGGTCCAGGATAGATTAGCCTGGCGAAGCATGATTGGGAGAGCCGACCCCAAATGATTGGAATGGATTGGCGAAGAAGAAAAATACAGACAGATTACCAAGCGATGAATCAATTTCAAAATAAGCCCAGACTAAATTAGTTATTTATTCAAAGGGACAATACACCCAGATCAGCATTGTCAAAGCAATTAATATGAAAAACGAATTTCCAACACTTTCCTCTAAGGTCTAGAGTCTAAGCAATACTAAACAGTACAATTAGATACATAGAATTAAGGTCATTTGTACAAGTATCAATCTAATCAATGGAGCACTCAGATAAAAGTAGGACAATGCAATCATCTACACGCTACGTAATAAAACTCGTGCATTTTACGCGCAAGGGCAACAAACAGTATCAAATCATACTTGGTTACTATGTGTGTAATCAATTAGTCACAGCATTATTCTTATTCATCCTGAAACCTAAGATCCTAAGCGAAATGTGAAAAAACAGCGTAACTCGACGATTTGGATTTAGCAAAAATAACATAAAGTTAATCTCAGTCCATAGCGCAAAAAATGGGCGGAGGGCACGTTTTATGTGAACTTCTTCTGAAGTGAAAGTGACTGTTAGTTCGGCTAGAGACTAATTGCAACGACAGGCTTGCCACCGGTTCTGTTAATATGATATTGTCATTAGTGTCTATCTCTGGCCATATCGCAAGGTCAAACTAGGTAGTTTCGACCAAGGTATCATGTAGGCAATGCTAGAACATAATGTTTTGTTGCACTTCGACCTCGTCGTGTAGTTAATCTGGGGAATGCGGACTTGAGTAATTATGGCCGTTGACTGATTCACTCGATGGGGAGAGTTGAGGTTAACTGGACGTTTATGAAGCAATTTTGTGTGGGCAGAAGGGGGGGGGGGGGTAATGTATCTGTCTAGGCTGTAAGTTGCGAGTACGTTTTGTAACAACAGATTTGGCCCTGCTGGTTAGTAGTGCTGAAAAATATTTGTAACGAGCAAATAGCTCGAATGAAAGAAGCATGATGATGAGCAAAGAGGTTCATATTATTGGGGGCCCAAGGGCTGTAGGATTTAGATATCTAGGTATCAACGTGAATGTATAAAATTAAAACATCTGAAAATAAAGTATATTTTTGACTGAGATGAAAAAGAGTCAAGCAGCAGCATTAACCACCCGAAAATCATACATAAGTATAGATAATAAAATAAGTCCTCGGCGCGCGTCTGAATGACCTTGAGAACTACTAAATGGATTTTGATATCGTTTCCACTGTTAAGATCTACATTTCCAGAGGAAGCTTTTTATATTGGAGCTGAGCATTACCGATAAACGGGGTAAAAGTTTTCCGGCAGCGCGCTCTAATGAGCTATTAGTAAGTAAAACGAGACATACCTATCAATTCTGCATCTGCGTGCCCCAATGAAATGAGGGTGCAATGTGCATAGATCGCTTTCACATTTAATAGAATGGTCTAAAAATATATTTTAGACAGTATAACCTGTATAACGAATGTTAATGAATAAAATATCGAGACCCAATTTCCAATAATAACGCGCCGGTTCATTTATTTTTAACATACTGGGGTCGGCCTCACCTTGAGCATTGAAATAGCAATTCTAACCTTTTTGCTAAAATTGGACTTTTTTCATAATACTTCCGACTCCGACCATCCGTTACTATGCAATTTATCCAAAGGCTCTTGGATAATGATATAAATTAGGTACCTACTTAATTATTTGTTTTTCCCACAGGATATTATAAAGAACAATAGAAGTAGCAAGTGGGCGGTTCCCGCGTAACCACACATATGCGCTATAGGATATACTCATAATATTTATATGTATATATGATTTCGCACATCTTCAGAATTTCCCCTAAAATATATTTATAAATAAAAATTAATTTCCACATAATGTATGGACGGAGCATCACTTGAGAACGGTTCGATCGATTTGGCAGTTTTTTATGTGTGTTCGTAATTGTCAGGACAAGGTTTTTAGGGAAAGAAAAATTTTAAGTTTCCCGGAAAATTTGAAAAATCGGAAAAAGTGCAATTTTTTATTATGAGATTTTTGTATGAACTAAGTTAACATGGGCTCCAGGGCCGAAGCCGGGGCGGAGAGCTAGTAGCCAATAAAGTTTACGCTACATTTTACATTTTGTGCTAGATTTCAGTGCAAAAATGAAAACCGCACAATTTTAGTGATGGAAACTATGCCGCTGGACAATAAGGGAGATATTTTTATTTTTTAATTAAAATTAAGGTTCGATCCCGGATCCCTGCCATGTATGACCAATAAATTAACTAAAAACTTATGTATACAATCCGACAAACCACACTAGAGGCTTTTCCATCTAAATATACCTCGACAGAACTGGCTTCTCGTTAGGTATAGCCTCACAAATACCATCGGCTAAAAGAGGGGACTTGGTCTCCCGCTGGGTACCCTGGGACCGTAACACAAAAAAGAAAAAAACATTTGTAAAATAATAAGTAGTAATTTTTATTTAATTTTCATGTGTGCATTTCTGTTATTTATTCTTTAATTAATTCTTTAATACATTTAAACTAAAAAAAAATTACTAGACTAGTTTTTCACAACATTATCTTCCAGTACAAAAATTTGGTTACACCGGTTTTCACACAAATATGCTAACATGCTACTTCTACCTTCTTTATAATGTTCTGTAATTTTTCCGGCTGCCCTAGAAACATACTATAGTAGTACAACCCCTTAACTGAATAGCAGTCTTAATTTGCATACTATATTTTAACAGTAATTTGCATACTATAACACACTTAAGTTAAGCATCTCAGCGTGTCATTCTACAAATTAATGCCCATCGTAAAGCAGGTCACCTATCCACTATCCATTTCACTGGCCACCAGAGCAATGAACTATAATAAGGTCAAGTTTTTACCTTATACTTAGCCTTAATAAAGAAAGTATAATTATGTAAAGTTCTAGAATAAAACATTCTATTATGCTTTAATTTATTTATTTAATACAAAAGTACCTAAATTAGTGCCTAGAAACACTCGACACGTATTTCAAAATAACGTCTCCTTAACTCCTTATGTTAGACTGGAAAGCCCGTTTGTTATAGTTAGGTTAGCTGCAACTAAACTGCCAAATAAAGACCGTGAGTTTCTTTTATAATTAAGTTTCATGTATTACAGGCACTGTGCAATACAACAAACAACCAATCACTGAGCAATATGAACAGAATTAGTGTTTTTAAACTGATCAACTTCCATAATTCCCAAGGGGTTTAGGAATAAACTTTCTGCGTGTACACTGAGAAATGCAATACCCTTTGCCGATAAATAAAGAGATATCGCAATAGTAGTCAAACACGAATCCAGTAATGACAAGGTGTTGAGAGGTCCATAATTCTCGTAGCGTCGTGCAAACGGGTATAAGAGATTTTGTAAAATGGACAACATTTCATTTTTCGTAAGGTACCAAAATCCGAAAACCGTTTGGAGATTACATGCTAGAAAGTTTATTTTTCATTTTTTTTATTTTTTATATCCTTTAATTTTCGAGTTATTTTAAAAATACTGAAATATTGAAAATTAAGGATTAATAAGTGCCCTAATCTGTGCTAACACTCTAATTTAAAAATACTAATGTCTGTGGCAGAGTTGAACTCAGGTGTTGCCCTCTATTAATTTTACCCATTTTTATTCCATTTAAAGCTAAATTAATAATTATTCTTTAAATATAATTATAAAAATACTTCTTTTATATAATATTTTTTGGAAGTTTTGCTAGTTTCGAATGGGCTATCACAGGAAATATATTTACGAGTGAAACCGCGGACAAAAGCTAGTATTATTATATACATTATGAATAATGTTGTAGGCGATTTGAGTTCCGGTTAGGGCAACACCTATTTGGAACACGGTATATTATACTCTTTGCATTTCTATAACGTATACTCTGTGGCTTGACTGACACTATCTGTCACTTTCTTTGGGTGACAGTTTATATTTCTTAATTTTAGTCCTAGCTATGGTTTTTAGTTTATAAGTCCTCAGAATTTATAAAAATTCATAATTAAATTAAAAATATAAAAACTCAACCAAAAATAAAATAGAAAAATACGTGTAACTTATTTTTTAATATATTTTTAATTAAAGTAATAAAAATGGGTGATTAAAAAAATGAAATGTTGTCCATTGTGATTAACTCTAGCGTGAAAGGAAAATATTTTTATAAACATGCAGAATGATCATTATGTGAGAAAATAATCAATATTTGATGCATAAAATTTTATTTGTTTGTTTGCCTTTCGTAATCAAACAAATAAAATTTAACTCTATTAGGTTGTCAGTTGCGTGCCTAATTTTATAATAAGGAAAAATGATTTCTCTGGTAATATTTTTAATGGAACCGTCACGAATGATTTACTTGGTTTAACAATAAATTTATGCATATAGGGGGTATTACAGGCAACGAAGAATCTAATACTGCAACCACACCAAGAAAAAATAGACAAAATTGAAAAAAAAATCGTTAATTTAATAAGAAAACAGGTATCAAGCAGAAGGAAGCGATCATTATATTTCGACAATCTCGAATTCTATGATCTCTGAAGTGCCATATTGGGTCTGGTCGATCACTTGAGGAAAATTCCGATTCATAAGCAAAACTTAAGGTTCACTAAACTTGACGGACCCTTGCAAACTCAGTCAAATGAAACGAGTTCCGGCCATAATGGCTCATCCCCTTAATTAGGGTCATTTTAATGACGATGGAAAAGGGGTTAGTTTGTATTGAAATAAAATTATATTGCGATCGGTCACAGGTTCACACAGATGATTTCTCTTTTTACTTTCGATTAAATCGATTAGGTACCTTACATTATGAAAAGATGACAAAAATTTAAATTTAATGAAACCTATCCATTAACTGAAAATTGTTGCCTTTTTGAAATATAAATTTACTTACCTCTAAATTCTCTAGTCTTAAGAAGACGAATCATACAAGGCGTAATTTCGCATATATTAGGAAAATCTAGAACCATATAATGTTACTGTAGAATTTCTGGGATTTTTCCTTCATTGGGATTTCATAGAAAACAAGCTGTGAAAATCTTTCAATCAATTTGAAAAGAGAGGGTTGGCAAATTGCCCTTTTCAATATCAAACGTCACTAACAATTTAACTACAAAACAGCTCCTCGTGCCAACCCTAATAGCAGGCGGTGTTCCATATCCAGTCCCGGGGGACGTTTAACGTCACACGCCACTTTGTCACATCATTAACTAACTTCAGTAATCTGATGCAGTAATTGCAATATCAATTGAATTCCGCTGCTGGTTGTTTAGTTGATTGTTCAGAATAAAATAAAATATGTTTTTATACACAGTATCCTATACTCTCACTTTGACAGAACAGGTCACTCGTTAAATAGCTTCAAAAATGTCTATCTAATTGTTTAATTTGGGAGAATTCAGGGTTCAAGTAGGAATGAATTAGCAAGGTATTTTTTACATAAATTATAAGAAACGATGACAACGGAGAGCCTATTTTGTTTAGTACGTAACAACAGTCAAGTAAGTACTACTTTTATTTGACATACAGAATGATTCATAACGATGATTATTTAGTGTTCTGAAACAAAATTAGTAGCTTAGGTGACATCATGGACACAAAAACTGATTGATTTGTACTGAGATCCTCTGCCAACCAATTGTTAGACTCAAGCGTGAATATAAATAAAAATAATAACGTATTTTTTTACATTTTATCTGCATTCCTGCACTAAATGAAGCAATCTTATTTGCAATACAAATGATGTTAAATCGGAATAATTACAGCAAAAATAGAAACCACGGAGGCGGCATCAAAACACAGTCATGTGCAAATGCAAAACAGATGTAGAAGATACAGAAGTAATTTGTAATAACAATTTACGAACTGAGCGAAGTAATAGTATAAAAACATTACATCCGTATTGAAGAACAACACTTATTGGCAAACGCCCAGTGGTCAAAATTTCGTTTCAATAACGTTACTTGAGTGTCGGTGGATTCTGTGAGAATACAAGACTTACCCTAGTCCAATTAATGTCAAATCCAATGTCATCCAATGTCCGTCAATTCAGTAGCTACTATGACAAATCAAATATTTTGCTAGGAGAATGATCACACTTGGCTAAATGTTGTTCTTGAATACGGGTGTTATTATTTATTGTAAACTGCCTTTATATGTTTTAATAAAAGAAAGTTAGGGTTCTAAGATATGGCAATAGTTGTAAGTAAAACCGAAAGGCTATAATTTCGTCGAGTTTTAAAAATGTTCATGCGTCAAGCGCCGGCGCGGAGATCTACTTGAGTTATCAAATAAATCAGTAGTCGAATTTAGCTACACCTAGGTAGGTATTCCAATCCTTTTTTTTTCAATAAAGAGCAACGAATTGACATGATATTTTTGCACAGAGATAGTTTGAAGGCCGGAGAATGACATAAGTTTCTTTGGAATAAATTCAAAAATTTTCACGAGAGAAGCCGGGACCGAAAGCTAGTGGATTACATGTCATTCGCTACGCTAAGTTTGGAAATAAATTATGACACTCTATACTACATAATACAAGGAAAAGTTTGTGGGTGGGGTGCCTGACTATGTTTGGATGTGTCTTTGGGGTTATCTCTGAATTTGCGGTCGAATACATATTAATTTTTACCTAATATAAAAAATTGCTCAAGTTGTCGAATCGAGACCTCAACCCTCTGGAATCATAAATATGTATATATACATAATATTTTTCTACACATTGCATCCGATTGCATCTATTAAATATAAAGAGAATTAACCATAAAACATTTATTTTCATAATTTGACTACAAAATTCTGTGGACACAAGACATCCTATTTTTACAATCGATGAAAGGATGGAAGAGATACAGCCTGTGAAAGTATGAACTGAAAATTAGGGATATCCCAAAAATGTATTGCTAGACTTTGTTCAAAATAATTTTCGTTAAAAATGTAGGTACCTACACAGAGTACTATTATCAAGATTTATTTCAGATTGTTTTATGCACCTGGTTTAATAATTTTAGATGGGGGACACAATTACGACTTTAGGAGCACATATGTCACAAAATATTCTAGAAAAATATTAAAAAAACCTCTATAGCATTCAACAATATGCCGCATGATGGGGTATACGAAAAAAAAATCTCCAGTTATTATGTGTATGTTAAAAAATCCAGCAAACATTTTTTTTACAATTTAACACCAACATTCTATGGCGGTTTACATAAGTAGACTTTCTGTAAATTATCATAAGAATCGATCGCAAGACGGACATGACGAACTTATAAGGGCTCCGTTTTCGCCATTTGGCAATAATCCTGCACGACACCTATAAGTAAACCATCCCTTTACCAATTGTCCATATTAAACAGAACAGGTGGCAAGCCTGTTGCTGCTCCTAATGGACCTTCTTTAACAGACTTAAAAATATCTGATATTTTTAGAAGTGCCCTGCGAAGTACTAATAAAATTTCAGGCTTGCATTACTTGCATATATCCAATTAAGCACATGGCATGACAATAAAATTACACGCCAGCACGAAAAGTGTCATATCAAACGTACCAAAGGTGAATACGTTATTAGATAAGGCCAACTTCCTACAGAGATACGCATCCAAATGGCAATATCCGGGACGGGACGCAATGTCGGTCCTTTTGTTATATGAAACTAGCTAATCTATAGTAACATTACATATACTTAGTTATGTTAATATCTAAGTTACGTTTAGTACTGCTGAGTGTGAGAAAAACATGTATTTTGGTCTAGGTCCGAAAACCTGGACACCTCTATTGCTACAGCCCTTCATCAGGGCAGAGGACCGCTGCGGATGAAGGAAGATAGTTGAGGAGAAGCTGATGAGTCGGAGTCACGATCCTCAGTAATGAGGTCCTTCAAGTGGAGGAGATAATATAAAATAATATAAATAATTGGCCAAGTTGCGAGTACGAATCGCGCGTTGAGGGTTCCGTGACATTTTTTCAGTCAAAACTTTAAGACAGCATTTTCGTTTAGGTTTTCCTGTAAACTATGAAAAAAGCCCTTTTTTCCCTATTTTTCCAAAATGTTAGTCTCAGCAGATTCGAAGATAGGGGGGGGGTCAATTTTTGTATAATTTAAACTATGCATTTTAGATACATATATATCTATAAAAATACATACAGACACAAGAGTGATCATATAATAAGGGTTTTCGTTTTTTCATCGGAGATGTACGAAACCCTAAAAACATTAACAATCACGAAATCCAATTACAGTTTCGTAGATGGGGAATTATTTTCGGCTAATTAATTAAAAAACTACCCTTAATTATGTAATAGTGTACTGAAGTCGGTGAGAAAATACTAGACCTAAAATTTTTATTATATTGTGTTATTTCATTCATTTGTACGCTTCGTGTTTTGTTAATACAAATTTACGACATCGGATTGTATACTTTATTATTTTGGCTACAATTAAGTTTATTTAATAAAACCAAAGGAAGCAAAGATAAATTTACAGAAAAAAATCATGTTGATGGGGCATCGCATGTGTTGACGTGAAATAAGGACAAACAAACAAACAAAGTTTCGCATTTATAATATTAGTAACGATGATATGAGGTTCGCATTCGACACGATTGAATTCGATTGTAGTTGGCCATGCTAACTTTTTGAACAGAACCGATGATCTCGAAACCGTTTCGAGATATAAGCTTTCAGTACAATTTTTATTTATCAGATTTTAAATTAAGTCTATACTTTTTAAGATATTCAATAACAAACAATAACCTTAATTTGACCGATGTATGACGTCATCATAAGCAGTATGAAAAAAAATACCTTTGACTACAAAAAAGGGTTATCGTCAATGTTTGAATGACATCTTTATAAATTTATATTTTATGTGTAATTATTTTCTTTGTAATTAGGACATGACAGGATGAAACACTATTTTACTTGCCATTGTAAAAAACTATTCAATTTAAATAATTATAAACACGAGTATATAAACAAGAGTAATCTTTAGGTTAGTCGACCTTGACTGACGTTTGCTTGACGTTAATTTGATTGACTGTCACTTTTTTATGTGTAGTGGCCAAGATTATAATTCTGTTCCAAATTATTGTGACGTCACGATTACTTTTCGCGGGTAAAATTTGTAAAATATATTAAAAATAGGCGCAATGGATAAAAAACAAAAATATCGAAATTAGTTTCTTAAAATGGGCTATATTTTCATAATAAATTATAAAAAAGTATATCATAAATATGTAGCATGGTCAATTGTCCAATCAGCCATACCTACCTACTTTTTATGACTATAAAAGTAATGTAGGTAGGTACTTTGTATCTACAATCTATATATTAATACGTTTGTACCCCTTTAACCATGTTGCGCGTCACCGAGTAAGAGATTTGGCATAGTTAAAATTTATACATGACGAAGGTGTGCAAAAAAATCATATAAAATTGTTATTGTTTATATTCATAAGGCAACGATGTCATTAGGGAAGAATGCGGAGTGAAAGATGTTGTTGTGACTAAAATTATGAAAGGTTTATATGGCTGAAGTGAAAGGAAATGCTGGCAGAGGACGACCGACAATATTAAAAGTAGGTACACACAATCGCCGAGCATGTATGAAAGGTATGATGAATATAAAAGAAGCGAAAGGTATGTCAGGACCGTAACGAATGGCATTCGATTGGCTCTGCCTCTACCCCTTTTGGGATAAAAGGCGTAATGATAGATAGATAGATAGATCATAAGTCAATATGAAACATGGCGGCTCGCATAGAGTAAAGATTGAACAAAAAGAATATAACCATTACGTTACAAAGAATTTTAAAATGTTGCCAATAAATAATTACTGACTGATACTATTTTTTTAAATGAATTATGGTCTATTACAAACAAATAAATAATGACCTCATTTAGCGAGTTGCCTAAATTAATCAGAACAAGTGGGAGACTTGGTCTTCTGCTGGGTACCCGGTTTCAGGAGCTGTAAGGCAACCCGTGAAAAAAAATAGCAAGCTGCCTTTTTATAATCTGTCAGCGGTTTCACCCTCGTGGAAATAGATCCAAAAAGAAATAATCCCGTGGCTGTAATTTGCCCCTCCCTTACGCGATATAAAAAGTAGTATATGTCATTCTCTGACAATAAGGAAAAAAATCATGTCGATCCCGTGAAAAGCAAAAACAAATCTATCCCACGGGAACCATACATTTTTCCGGGATAAAAAGTAACCTATGTGCTATTCCAGACTATAATCTATCTCTGTGCCAAATTTCATTCAGATACGTTCAGCCGTTCTGGCGTGAAACATACACACATCCATACAAACTTTCGCGTTTATAATATTAGTGGGATATATTTTTTATAATTCTTCCATTCAAATCTGTCGTCAATGTTAACAATATGCAATATTATCAATTGCTGCACTGTTATCAGGAGATGACAAAGCAATACATTATCACATTTTGCACCCGTAAGAGTCAACTAAATTGTCAAATTGATCGCGTCCTTTTGAATGAATTTTGAATACAGCTAACAAAACTAAAAAAAAATACCTACACCAAAGTCCAAAACCAAAACAGTAAAATACATTCCACAGTAGCAAGCAAGCAAGCATTAGCGGTTTCCCAGGAGTTGTATGCATGGAATATTAATCAACTAAAATCAACACTTCTTCCGTACGAGAATTGTTGAAACTTATTTTTTACAGTATATAATTTACACAATTTCGTATCGTTGATTCAATGGTGTTGGGTTAAAAGCCTAGACATTTGTGTATTCTGTCACGTTGCAGTGATTGACGAAAGTCTACAGGGCAGCGTGACGCCGAATTTAGATCAATCTCGTGCTATTATAATATATGTAATTTTGTAATTTTTAATTCAAATCAAAAAATAAAATTTTGTAATCATATAACGTAATGGAATATTTCTGTTAAATTTTCATCCACTACTTACCGAAATAACGATGTAATATTCAATACTAATTAACTTTAACTATTAATTAGTGCTATAATGTAAATAAATTAAAATTAAATTATGTTCGTTGGTTAAGCGCATCACCTATCAATGGCTGGACCGATTTGGCAATTTTTAATAATCTGAGTAGTTTTTGGGAAAGAAAAATTTAAAAGATGCCGGGATTTTTGTTTGAACTCAAGACCATATGTTTATTTTGTATGAACAGAAGGCGGGCGAACCCGGGGCGGAAAACTTGTATAAAAATATAATGTTAACAATATAATATGCTACTTTATTTGAGCCAAGATGAATCTAGAAGGAACATTGTAAAATACCAGTACAGGTTATTTCTAGTACCTTTGAGCAAGAAAATATAGTAATTTATTTAAAAGTAATAAACAGTAAACTAAGGTTTCATTGACCTACATAGACACAAACATCCTTGTGTATCATATACTTACATTTCTCATAAAATATTAAAGTAGGTAACTCAGAATATTGAACCTTGTGAGATTTATGTATTACAAGTATTTTAAAAATGGCTATCGTTTAACTCATAGGTTCTCAACCTTATTTTGCCCACCGCCCCCTTTGAGAATTTTTCTTTTCTAGAGCCCCCCAATTTTTTTCTTCTGTAAATAATGTTCTTTAAATAAAAAAATAAGATTTACTTAGTAATCATATCATCCAATTTAATGTGCCTACCTAAATCAGAACGTAATGGAATATTTCAGTTAAATTTTGACCCACTTCCCGAACTACCGACATATGTGAATTTTCGCACACGTGACAAAAATTATTACTTACAATAACAAAAATTAACCAATTAGCGTATTTTTTGTCTTTTTTAGACTATATTTTTTAACATGCTCAATTTTCTCTAGGTCTGCTACTGCCCCCCTGAAAGTTTCAAACGCCCACGAGGAGGCGTTATCGCCCACGTTGAGAACCTATGAATTTTAACCGGTTGGCAAAATATTTACGTTTTGGTCAGCAGGAAAATGTGATCTGTCGGAGTTAGAAAGAGAAAAGGACCAGTTACCGCGACGCTTATCTTTGTCAGAAAATAAAATTTAAAAAAAAAATTTTTTCAGCCCAACAGATACTGGTATTTATAGTCTGTGGTCAGCACCAGACTGGCGATAGCCGCACCCTCTTAGGTGTGGAGGGGCATTTTACAGTTCATATTGGCGCTATTTCTATTTCATATAATTAGTGTTATAATATAGTCTGCCGTGCGAGCATGACCGTGTAGAATGTCTCTCAGTTAGACAGAGAATAATGTCCCATAAAGAAAGACAAAAAGGACCGGTTTCCGCGCCGCTACTTTTTGTCCTGCTTTGTCACTATAGGAAATTATATCTTTCTCTTTCTGAGATTTTATCTACGTAGATATAATGCCCAGCTAGTCGGCAAATTATGATGACCAAAATAATAAAGCGAGTACTCACTTCAATAACAATACAAGCACCCAGGAATCATTCCACACCTTTGGATTGTGATCAATCCTATCACAGTTGTTGCTTATTTAGTAAACTGCACACATAACCTGTAACAAAATACATAATCATTTATTATTGAGATACATAATTATTAACAAAAAAAAATAGTAACTTAAGACTAGATTTTCCTGAGTTTAAATATCATACTTAGCTCTAAATTAGCAAAAACACCTACCCCTGGGAGTGAAAAGAATCACTGTGGTAAAATCAGTCTTCAGAATTTAGACTACGTGTAATATAACATCAAGCTATGACCCAAAGGAGCAGAGCAGTACCTAATCATAAACATCAACAAATTAGAAAATTCCACAGGCGAAAAATGAAAGTTATACTATGATAATAAAATGTATTATACATACTTTCAAAATAAAAGACATGTAAGTAAATACTTCTTAATAATATTAGGTCAATTCTGATAGATAAGGGTAGAATATGTTTCAATTTATAATTCTTAAAAATGTGAGATTGTCTTTATTTTTTAAAAATCATTTCACCTATGAATGATGTCATTATATCCGCTAAATAAAAACAAAATATTTACTTTGTCAATTTCAGTAGTTTTTATAACAAATCTAGAAGAATGTTTTTAAGCATTTTTTATGGTAGGGTAGGATATTCTTTGACCTTTGTATATATATGTTGTACCTATCACAACCAAGTATGCAGACTATGGTATAAAAGCCGTAAAGATGTGTTTGTTTGCTGTTATTTTAATATGTTTTGTACCTTAGTTTTTACTTTACATAGGCACCAAATTCTGATATATAAGGGAAAAATTGAAGAACAATCAATATGAATACCAACATAAAGAAAATCTCATTACACCCCTAAAAGCATGCAAATTGTATCAATTTATTGAGCAGTGTTGAGAAAATTGCATTTCCTATGTTTGTGAGTATTTGGAACAATGTTCCAAATTAATTTGAATTTAGGTAGGTGTACCTGTTTCATACTTTTAACTTTTAAGATTCCAAAAACCTAAGTAGGTAAGTAGATTTTACAGTATTATGCAAATGTCTAGCAAAATATTATTTTATTTCATTGGATCTTAATTATTAACTGAAATAAATGATCTTTTGTATCTTGTCATGAAATAATTAAATTTTTAATTTAATATCATGACATTAAAAGGATTAGGGGGGCATATAGGAATAACAAAATGAAATAGAATTTAATTGTTTAGTGTGCTGCACCTATAATGATTATTATTTGCTGACCAATGACTTTATTAAGTAGGTATTATTGATGTCCTTAAAAAAGGTCAAGTGTGCAGTATATGTATGAAACAATAGATGAGGATGAAGCAAGAGAAGTAGCGCTTCATCCTCTCTGTCCATCCCTTTGAGAAACAGTTGTGAATGTATGAATGTAAAGTGTATTTTTTTGACTTGACTTCTCCTTCTATTTTTGGCTCCACCAATGTTTATCGGTGATTTGCCAATGTCAAGTATTATAGCCTTTATAGTGTTTATAGCCGAAGCGATATGTCCTTGACTTGACTTATTTGGTAAACAAACTTTGCATGTCTTTTTATTGTATTTTTTTTAAATAAGAGTTAAAAATGGCTTGTGTTTAAGCGGCGCCCAAAAATTTATCTATTTTGTACCAAAAAAATTCTAAACGGTTACCAAAATGGATGAATGGTCACCAAATTACGTTTCCTAAAATATTATGAAATAGATCCATTTTTGGTATTATTGACTGCCATAAAAATATATATAGACGCCTTTAAAATACACTTTATACTTAATAAATTTTATACTAACCTAACCTAACCTAACCTACCTACCTTACTTGGTGACCATTTATCCATTACTTGGTGACCATTTATCCATTTTAGAAACCAAATAAAATATTAGTACAAGGCGTGCGATTTTTTTTCTATTATTTTGGATCATAATATGATATACTTTAGGACACTTTTAATAGTGTCAATTATTTTATTTGGAGTTGTTTATTTTATTTGGTGCCTAAGCTTAGAGTCTTAAAAATATTTTTGGTGTCCGCGTAAATTATACCCCTTAAAAATTATGACTATTAGTTCTGCAAATGTGGTTAAAAATGTTAATTATTAGTATGTAAAATTGTTAATATACTTAACTTCTTATAAGAATTTTAAATAACAAATTATTTAAAAGAGACATGCAAAGTTTGTTTATCAAATAAGAGAAGTCAAAGTCAAAAAAAAAATAGTAGGTAGGTACCTACTTATTATTAGCTTTTATGAGTATGGTGCTTATAATTTACAAATAAATATCCTTGTTCATTTATAATCCTAAGATCATCAGTGCTTAATCTGCAAATTCCCAACAAATATATTATATTACGTTAAACACACCTTTCCTTGTTATCAGTCCCACCCAGGGTACCCAGCAGAAGACCAAGTCTCCATCTTACAGCCGATGGTATTTTTGAGATTATACCTACCTAACGAGTGGCCAGTTCTGTTGATGTATATTTAGATTATTTTAGATGAAGAAGCCTCTAAGTATGGTTTGTAAGATTATGTGCTATGTATTACATATTTTTTTAATTATAAAACCCATTACCCAAACAGAGGTATACCTAGTTAATACAAGGCATCTTAACCACACAGCCATAGACACACCTTTCCTTTCTCCTCTTACTCTCCTCAGGTATAAGTAGTTCTCGTCAAATAAATTGAGACAAATTGAGAGCTAGAGTGGGGAGATACCCATACAAATCAATCTAACTTTTTGAATTGTTTCAAGTTTGTATTTTAGTTAAGTTACTTAAGTTTTTAGTTCTACTTTTTGTTGCAACATGTCAATAACCTTATAAGAAATGCCGAAGCTGCTGTTGGATCCTGACAAAACTCTTGCCCCCGAATTAGGTAAGCATCCTATAATCTATTATATTACAAAATACAAGTTTCATACTGTAGTTTCTGACATGATCTGATAGTATAATGCAGGTACACCTAGTTCTGCTCAAATAATAAGGGATCTTATATATAATTCTAACATAAAATTAAATGAAAAAATACTAGGTATTTTATGTAGGTAATTAATAATGAAATAGGAAACTCTGAAGGCAAATCAACAATTTACAATTATAATGGAATTTTACAATTTAAGTACAATATTAAAACATGAATCATCTCATCTACCTATGCGTTTCTAGAAATGAATATCATAGGTTATGTTGTAAAATCAATTGCACACATTACACACATAAATAAAGTAATGCAAATTAAACCATATTCAGAATACAGACGCATTACATAAATAACAGGTAGAAATATATAATTCATGGTAAAAAGGCGCAGTCGGGTTCGGGAGCTTGCTTGGGCGATGGCGGTCAAATAACGGCCATCTCCCATAGCGACACCGCCGAAAATCAAATATTATATGTTATTTAAATGTCAATCAATGTGTTAAATAGTAAATATTTAATGTAATTACACTAAACTCACCACATAACAATGTCGAAATCCAATAAATTCCACATTCACAAATTCACTTACAAACACCAAAACACTCCACATCAGTTGGCTGACAGACTGACACTGGGCTACTCACTAGCGCCACGTGTTCAAATGTCGCGGCGGTTGAATCTATTTACCATAGACAAGAATTGGCTACTTCTAGTCTAGGGACGAGCATAGAAATTATCGATAAGCTCCGATACTAAAGTTTAGCTTGGGTTTAGCAACCATAAAAGGTTTCTTCGACGTCTCTATATTATTGTATAAGTACTAATGCTAATTGCATCAATAGAAACATATATTGTGTTACTCTTACCAATATTAAGTGAAAGAGGTAATTCAAGTCATAATACACTCATGCTAAAAGCTAGCACGACGCGTGCGATTTTTTCTACCGGGTATAGGCAAAATGTCTATTTTATAAAGAGATAATATTATCTTATAGGGTAAAAGCAGGACAAAAAGGTTTCCGCGTCGCTACTTTTTGTCCTGTTTTGTCCCTATGGGACAGTATTTAACTCTTTCTCTTCCTAACAGAGATTTTGTCTACGTAGATAAATTATCAGCTCTATGCCGGTCATGCTCACACATTTCAAAGAACGCAAATGAAGAGACCAAAGTTTTATTTTGTAATATCTTTACGTCATACAATAAATTAATCATTGTTACTACTTGCTCTTGATTGAGAGACATTCTGGTAACGGTGCTGGATTTTTTGATTCAATTTATTTCTTCACAGTGTCTATCTCTATCAGACAATGTTCTATCGAGTTTAGTTCGAAAGAGCGTGTTAACCGTCCCATAGATAACTATATATATAGTTGAAATAGGGGCGAGCATGGGCGTAGCCAGGTATGGGCAGGATCTCCAATAATTATGTGGGGCAAAATATATCACTATTCCCAAAGACCTTGAAAGATGGCACCGCCCCCATCAGAGAAACGCGGGCACACATACACATCAAACGACGTGGCTGCCACTAACGGCAAAACTTATAACTACCATGAAGTTTCCTACTTTAAATTATTAAAAACGAGGTTACGCCCAAATTACTTATTAAATAAGTTATTAAAATACTAAACTCTGAACGGATTTTTGCTGCGGTTTTTACAAATAGATAGACGTATTCAAGTGAAAGGTTATAGGGTATTAAACATGGATCTATCTCCTTTAGGAGCCAAGCATTAACCATTTTAGTGAGTTTAGTTTGTGAAAAATTTAGCGCAAGGGCGCTTGCATGGCGTATGCTGTCTGTCTAATTTGTTAGAAATATACCAAAATCACGTAAGTTGTCTAGAAAAAAGTTACAGACTTCTTAACATGTACGTTATCTATAGTAAAAAGCTTCCGCTTTTACCCCAATGCACCTTACGTTGAAATGACATCTCTAAATATTATAGTTCTATGGTTCATAAAATGTTTATATTCCTTCTAGATTTTTTTTTAATATTGATAATTAATGCTTTCCATACCCAGAGGGTAAAAACGGAAACCCTATTACTAAGGCTCCGCTGTCCGTCCGTCTGTCTGTCCGTCTGTCTGTCTGTCTATCCGTCTGTCACCAGGCTGTATCTCATGAACCGTGATAGTTAGGACAGTTGAAATTTTCACAGATGATGTATTTCTGGTGCCGCTATAATAACAAATACTTAAAAACAGAATAAAATAAATATTTAAGGGGGCTCCCATACAACAAACGTGTTTTTTTGCCGTTTTTATAGATATTGTTACGGAACCCTTCGTGCGCGAGTCCGACTCGGACTTGGTCGGTTTTTAAAAACCCAATTCATGAAATTAAACACTTACTTGTGAAAATAAGTAACATCGCAATTTTCATCTATTGAAACTGTTACGAGTATTTCGTCATCCTCATCATCGATAAGCCGTGGTCTTTTTCTGGAAAATAAATTATAGGTTCTGTAGAAATAATTCAGTCAAATTTTCTACTTTGTTTTTCCATTTATAAATACATATTATTATTATATTTTTTTATTGGATTTATGCTTTTCTTATAAAAACAAAATATTATGTATAAAATATATAAATGTAACAAAAAATAAAATCTTTGGAATCCAAAAAGTTCCATGGATAACTCAAGCTTTCACATTCCACGCTTCTCCCGATAACGCTTTAATCTATGCTACATGAGTTTGCCGAATAAACAAACTGTATGCGAAAGAACAAACTGCATTTCAGTTGTTTCTAAAATTTAGTGAGTTTGTTATAAAAATAATAAAAAGTAATATGAATAGCTCTTACCTTTTGTTTGGCACTTTATTAACGTTTTTTACTCCTCGTGACGGGTTTCACTTTATTTCTCACATTTATTATTTGCAATATGTATTTACAAACTAAAATAATTTTATGTAATAGCACTTAAAATCTATTAAATACGAAAGAATATAATTTAATTAATTAAACTTAATTTTCATCTATCCTTTGAACAAAATGTATTTATAATAGCGATATCAATATTGGAAAGAACATGCGACGAAAGCAAGACACGTCCTTATAGCTACAGCCTGCAGCCGGTACTGGCTGTACACGAGCGCTTACGCACACACGCGTGCAGTGCGTACATAAAATCTCGAAAATAAGAATAAAGGAATTTGCTGAAAGTTTGATAAAAAAATAGAACAGTATTACGATAGTATATTGCTAGATAAAAAATCTGTCAAAAATTCAGAATCATTGCATGCATTTTAGTACTGTTTCTAGACAGTACAATATTTGTTTAGAGGTACATTCGTGATTTTTTTTATCGAATCAATATAGTTGTATTATGTTTTGAAAACAGTATCTTAATAAAGCATAACCTCAAGAATATCATATATTTTTTTGATTATGGTCACTGCAGTGGATCATGTACTTTTAGGCATCATATAAAACTCGCATTTAGCTCTAAAACCTTAAATCAAATCTAAAGATTAAAAATAACTTAATAAACCAGGTCCGCGTGGAATAGTGGCAAGAATACTGGCTGCATTTCCCCGCTGAATCGCGATGTTGATTCGTTGAGCGAGGAAGGAGCCAGCCCTCTTGTCACCAGAAGCATAGATTAAATAATAATTACTACGTAACCAGAAGAGATGATCAGTCGAGGGGATACATCTTTAATAATATTTTAGGCATTTGAACCCCACGGACCTAGAGTTTCTACACCAAACGGCACAAATTTGTAGTTTTCAATAATTTTACTTTTTTTTTAGATTAATATACATTTATTATTAAAAATTGTTTACATTAAAAATCTCAAAACTACAAATTAAAAATTTCTTCCAGAGAGTCCGAATCCGCTGTTGTGAAATGTGAATGTTAAAAAAAGAATAATTGAAATATATTTGCGCCGTTTGTTAGACTCTGCGATTTCCGCTGCAGCTCCTGCTTTGATTGCTGTTTCCCTGAGATGAGACGGGCCTAATGTCCTACAGTCTACACTGTCCACGCACGTAGCATCAGCATCCCATACAAGGGCCCGACCTAGCCTTTTGACGTTGAAAAGTTAGAAATGTTGTATTATGTACGCTAGCTCGTTTGTTAAAACTGTCTTCATAAAAATAGTAAATGCTATTCCAAAAATAAAATTTTAATAAAATTATTTTAGTGGTTTATGGTCCTAACTGAGTTTTTAACAAAATAGTTCCCACCACTTTAATCAGAAAAAAACAACTGTCAAAGTTGACATTGTCAACAAGTATTTTGTATTTATTTTCATTCTATTTAATTTTTATTTCAAAATTTGTATACCTATTTAATTAAATTGTGTATCTTAATTTATAAATGATGTTGTGTCGACATTATATAAAAATCCCTAGTCTGAGTAGAAGGTTGATCTCCCAATTGAATATTAAGCAATCAATGAATTCTCGAACATATAATAACCTAAAATTTTCACAACAAAGGTAAATAAATCAGTAAATAAGAATATTACATATCCATGAACACGGCAATGTTAAGTAAAAACAATCTGCCCTATTAGTTTAGTTTTAGTAGATGTATTTATAAAGTCAAATTTCAGACACCAAAGAACAAGTACCTCTTATTATTCAACTGAAGTACCACCTTTCAATAAACCTAATGAAGATACAAAAGAATCAAATCGTACAGCATATGATACTACTAATCAAGAGGACTTATTAGAAAAAATTATAGCTGGTCTATCTTCCAATATCTATATCAAACACAGGGTGTATAAAAATGACATTTTAAGAATACTGACTAAAATCAACGAGATAAATTTCTCAACTAAAAAGCAAGGATTACTATTACTGCGTTGCTGTACTGAACTACTTCCAGATGAAGTTATGTCAAATAGAATGACTTTGGCAGAGCAAATTTGGAGAACTTTGAAGTAAGTTAACGATTTTGTATGTATTGTATGTTGTATGTATGTTACAAAAAATATTCTGGAATCTATGATTTGTAACTTTTAATTTATATGTACTTACAGAGGTTCTCACATATTTCTAGCTTTCACTCAATTTAATAGCAAATTATTTACATTGAATGTATTAAACTAATTTTACTATTATATGTTTTACTTTATTCACAGGCCACATACAAAATTTACCACTGAACATTACAATGAACTTCTTCAAGTTTACATGGCCAACAAAAGAACTCTTAATGTAAACAATTTTATCCAACAAATGGCACCAATGAAACCAAATATTACAACTTATGAGCTTATTTTGCAAGTATTAGCAGAGGTATATTGTACACCTTTTCTTTCTCCTTTGCCCGCTTAACCGGTGCTGTACTGCAAACTTTACATTTGATTCCAAACTCATTCAGTTTCATATACAATATTTAGCTATTGCCTAGGCCTCCTTTTATTTGTAGTACAGCCCCAATGCCCATGATAATGTAATTAGGTACCTTGTACTCACATATAAAACTAAAGCTAAAGGTAGAAATTTTTTTTAAAAAATCCTAAATAAACAGGGTCATTCTGAAAGTCAGTGATACTCTGACTGAATAGTACTAAAAATTTAAAGATTACTTAATATTTAATTCCTTGCTCAAAACCTAAAACCTAATTAATTAGTTTTCTGAGAGAAGTACCACAAACTCTTATTTAGCATAGAGTGTGTATATCTCTGCATAATGAGTGCATGCACACACAGCTTTTGGCGAGAAATTTTGTTTGTTATTTTGTTTTAATTATTGTTAGGACATTCAACTCTTTGCACATTGAAATCTTTGCTAATTTATACTAACATTTTAAATGAAATCAGCAAATTTTATATTTTTTAATCAGCAGTAGCATACTCAACAAATTACTAATGACTTTGGTTGAAATATTTCAGGCTGGAGATTTAAATCAAGCCATTGAAGTGGTAGCAAATATGAAATCTCAGAATATACCTGCTAATGAGAATATATTTAACTCTCTAATATTATGCCAAGGAAAGGCTGGGTGAGGTCATATTTTTTTAACTTTATTGTTATCATTTCTATCAACATTCTTTTCTAGACTTTATTGCATTTCTGTAAGATTGAGGTTCACAGATAACAGAAGGGGCGTCAGTGGTCGAGTGGGTAAGACGTCGGCTCACAACTGAAAAGTCGCGGGTTCGATTGCTACATCGGACCATGTACTAATGGGTTTTTTATAATAAAAAATCTATGTACATTATCCGACAAACCATACAAAGAGGCTTTTCTATCTATATACCTCAACAGAGCTGGCCACTTGTTAGATATAGCCTCAAAAAATCATTGGCTAAATGAGGAAGATTTTATCTTCCACTGGGGTACCTGTAAGGGTACCTGGGGGAGCTGTAAGGCAACCTGTGAAGAATAAAAAAAAGAAGAATATTATGTGTTGTTTTCTTTAAACACATGTCAATTCATAGCATTTATTAGACCATTTCAATAATAAGATCTTAAGTATTATAAAATCTATCTATAGGAACTAGGGAATGCAATCCCGCAAAATAATTTCAATCCCGGTATTTGCGGGACTGAACCATCTTAATCCCGCGGGATCCCGCAAGGTCGATTTAAACCTCTGAAATCAATCCTAAATAATCGTAATAAAGACCTAATAGACCTCGTTTTCAGGTTTTAATTTTAACCCAAATTAAATAAGCTTTTTGTTACATTTTAAATGGTTTATTAATATAATAAATATAAAAAATAAAATTCTTAGAAAAGGTCGCAGGTGTGAGGCAGGTGTTTGCAGGGTATACCCGGCCCGATGATTCCAAAAATAATATTATTTCTTATAAAGTTCAGTTTGGATTCCACGACACGCCTTGGTGGATAGCACACGCTCCCGCGGAGACGTGTTGGGGAATCCAGTTTAATCCCGCCCGCGCTGCGATGGTTGTGATTAATCAGTGATTAATAAGACATATCGCGGTCGGCGGGATTATCATACATACCGATTTATTGGCTATAATCACCGTAAACGGCTATACTACTTGACATTGGCGAAATCACCGATTAATATTGGTGGAACCGCCATATTGAAAAAAAGAAGAAGAAGAAGAAGTTCAGTTTGAATTTGATTTATCTATAGATTCTATGACAATCAATATTCAATGAATAAATCATTGCATTGCATCATAATTACAAGTTGTAACTGGCAAAATATAAGTAATCAAACGCCTCTACACAGTTCCCCTAGGGCTCGGCGCCCCGCACCTTAGAGAAACACGTATGTACCACGCTTCTCTGTAATCCCGCCAGTCCAGCGGGATCCCGCAATTTTTTCGACCGAGATTAGTCCCGCAACATGTATGCGGGATCCCGGTATTTCGGGATCCCGGTATCCCGGTATTGCATTCCCTAATAGGAACTAATAATAATAAGTTAAACATTGTACTACCTACCAGTAAACTAATTTCAAAAAATATTTCACTACTATAGAAATGATGTCTAAGGATATTATAAAGTTTTTATTTGTAAGTTTGGGCAAAGTCTCAAACTAGTAAACTGATTCTAAAAATTCTTTCATAAATAGAAAGCTACAATATAGGCTATATTTTATTTTCTTTGAAAATATCCACTTTAGTTTACTATAAAATTATTTTAAATTTCAGAAATCTCAACAACATCAATGAGATTCTAATAATGATGAAGTCATTGAAACTTGGCGACTCCATAGACACACATAGGGCCATTGCCAAAGCTTACATTTGGAATAAGAAACCTGATATGGCGATACAAGAATTGGACAAAGTGAAAAACAAGGGATTTAATTTCACTGAGAATCATATTATGGATATTGTGAAGATGTTGGCTGCTGTCAAGCTTTATACAGTAGTTCCACAGGTGTGAAAATTAATACTCATTAGTATATAATTCAAAGAAATACAGTCAGTTTATCTATTTTACTTAAATCCTATATCCATAATTAGCATGGGGATAAACTATTTCCAATTTCTCTGTAAATAATCCACCTGTGGCACTGCAATTTAGCATATAGTTACTTATTCAAAATATCTAAGTGAAATAGCCGTTATTTTTTCAATTGGTTTTATTGAATTGGAATTATAGGTGGTAAAATGAAGTTTTCTCATAATAATTATCTTATTATATTTGACCAATTAAAAAAAAAATTTTTATTTTGAATTTTCAATAAGCTACAAAAAAACGCGATGTAAAGGTAATGGTATATCATCGCTTTAAAAAAATTTGAGACTTGTGATAGATTTTATGAAAGACAAAATGGGGGCAAAGTTTAACCACCCATATTTCCTATTCAATAAAACCAATTGGAAAATTAGTAGGTTGATTAACAGAAAGTGAACCATAATTTTAAAAACTGATGTCTGTATTTATATCTCAAGGTTTTAGTTTATGGTTCCTATACCCATAATTTTTCTGTTATGATAATTCTAGAATATAGTTATGCGGAAATTTATTTTGGATATGGCAACATCACCTTACTAACCTGGTAACTCATTAGCTAATAGTAGCCAATAGATAAGTTATTATAAAAAATATTTTAGTTGCCCCATTTTGTCAAGTAAAATAATAGTATCAATATAAAAATAATTTCACAACAGTATCATATTATATATTTTGTATAAAAAAACTTATTGTGGTGGTACACGTCGGTGGCCGAGTGGTTAATCTCACAAATGCCATCGGCTAAAAGAAGGAGATTGGTCTTCCGCTGGGTACCCTGGGACCATAACATGATTTCGGATGCTGTAAAATAACCCGTAAAAGAAAGAAAAAAAGAAAAATCTTACTGAATAAAATTAGTAGAACAATATTATGTATTACAGGTTCTGAAGTATTTGCCAGAAAGCACTTTGAAATCTCCCTCCATATCACCATACATGCAGAGCGTGACCACTCAATTGATATTCCAAAACCATCCCTTGGTTGCCCTGGATATCTACAAATGCTTACCTTTGCCGTCGTTTGGGCCGAGCGACGATCAAGGATTGCACGGGCGGAGCTTGGTACGCGATTGTGTGAAGGCGTCTCTGGTGAGTTAATTATTATTTTATGTTTGATTTCTAAGTTGTACTAATATTATAAATTGCTATCGAACCGTCCTGTGGGGTTAGCATAATCGTTACTAAAATCGATATAGTTTCAAGTCGATTTGGAGACGTTAAATGGCAAACAACTGTCAAACAATGTGTAAAAAAATGGTTTGACGTGTCCAAATCGATCGAATCGACACGAAAATCGTTTTATTAAGTAATTTATGCATGCTACCCCACAGGTTATTACACACGGGTAGACAAATTGTTTATGAGAAGAAGATGAAGAAGAGAAAAAGCCCTATTTGTTTGCAAAAAACATGTCGATCCCTTGCTCTGTTTTGACGTGAAAAAAGGACAAACACACTTTCACATTTTATTAGTACTATGCGAATAATTCGCACCATTAATTCAACTAATCTCCAACAGATGGCGTCTTTTACAAAATACATAAATTAGTCCAATTTTAAAAGAAACGTTTAAATTTGATTTGTTTGTTTTTTTTTTTCTTTTTCTTTCTTCACGGGTTGCCTTACGCTTCCGAAACCGTGTTACGGTTCCAGGGTACCCAGCGGAAGACCTAGTCTCCCTCGTTTAGCCGATGGTATTTGTGAAGCTATATCTAACGAGTGGCTAGTTCTGTTGAGATATATTTAGATGTAAAAGCCTCTAAGTGTGGTTTGTCGGATTATGTACATACATTTTTAATTAAAAAACCCATTGGTACATGGCCGGGATCCGGGATCGAACTCGGGGTCTGCCTAGTTAATACCAGACGTCTTAACCACTCGGCCACCGACGCAACTTTTGTTTGATTATTTTTCATCATTAGAGGGAAAAGTAATCTTCAAAATGGCGTATCAAACATTAAGTTTGATACAGTGGTAGTTACCGTGGCTCATAGCCGTCATAATATTTCAACCTCCTCTTTTATTTTATTTAATCAACAAAAACCTTATTATTGCTTTACAAAATCTCATCTAAATCAGTGTAGATCTTCTTAGAATAAAAAATACTTACTGTTAAACTTGTGGTTTAACTGAGGGTTAAAGTACCCTAAGGATTTATCTAAATCGATATTGTATATATCTAGCATTTTTTTTCAGTCATCTAGTATTATTGGCTTCATTGCCCAAGACCTAATGTCAACCGGTCGAAATCCAATCGCGCTCCTGAACGCTTGCGAAGCCGCCCTCGCTATGGGAAAAGTGCCACTGGCCTTGGACCTGTTTACCAGAATGAAGCAAATGGGAATGCCGTTGAGACCGCATTATTTTTGGCCAATTTTAATTCATAACTCCAAAAGCTACGGTGAAAGAGGTAATTATTATATTAAGTTATTATTTGCCAACTTTTTCTCCCTGGAAATAAAACAAACGAAAAATATAATCCCGTTGTTGGTAATATATTTTGCGCCTGAGAACAGCAAAGTCTATTGACATTTAGTAGGCTTTATTGTATCCTAAATAACAACATAATGTATCAAACGCTTCAGTACAGTTTCAGCAGGTCAAACAGGATCGCTCCCCACATGGTTTAAAAAAAATGAAATCTTATGAACTATCAAGTGCAGGATTCGAAGAACAACTTAAAGGCTATATTCGCATGTACATTTAACTTTCCACTTTCTTCTTCTTCTTTTATTATGGCTCCACCAATGTTCATCGGTGATTTGCCAATGTCAAGTATTATAGCCTTTATAGTGTTTATAGCCAATTAATCGGTATTTAAGATAATCCTGCCGACCGTAATATGTCTTATTAGTCGTCGACTAATCACAACCGTCACAGCACGGACAGGATTAAACTGGTTTCCCTATCACGTCTTGGTGGGCGCGTGCGTTATTCACAAATATTTTTTCATAATTTCATAATTGACACTGACGGAACGTCATAACTTGATAATTCAGTTACGCAAATTCAACCTTAACGCCAATAATATAAGATTGAGTACCTATTGAAAGTAAATTAATAATATTTTTAAGTAAGTATTGAAAACGATATTTCTCTCTTTTCATTCTGATACAATCTGAATGAATAAGGAAATGCAGTAAAGTGTTGGGCGAAACTTTTTCTCAACTAATGCTCTTGATAGTACATAATCGGATACTGTTTCGATTTTTTGATTCACAATAATATTTACCACAGCCTTATTTTATGCAAATCCATCTAGATACATGATTTTTTCATATTTTATTTACAGGAGTACTAAATACATTAACAACCATGACTACAATGGATGTAAAGCCGGACTACGACACTATTTTAACGTATACTTTGCCGTACGTTAGCTTCACCTCGCCGCAGAATTTAATGAAGAAATTTCTGGAAACTGGAATGACAGTGTCTATGGTTTTGACGCCAATGATGGAGACTTTGATATCGTCGGGACAAGTACGGGCGGCAGGTGATTTATGTAAGTTGTTTTTTTGTAACAGTTTTATTGCATAATTAACTAAAATAACTTGTTTAGATTAATACCTTACTGACATATACCTGATAGATAAATATATAAATTATCTACCATAAATTGTCGATATCTTTTTAAAAAGTTGTTGGAGGATACACTGCAAAAATAATCTAAATAATAACCAAGGATAAAATAAGATAGGCCAAGATTCACGTATAAGAAACACGAGAAAGAACGATTTCACAAAAAATCGGTTTTGCGAAAATACACAAAACGAACATTATTCCAGTATTATACTATTAGAAATAGCAAGTTGTAGTTAATGTTTTCATAAAGTGTGTGAAATGATCTATAGGATAAATACGAGAAAATGCTACATCAGTAAATATATTAAGAGAACTCGAGTCGCAAAATCGGTTGAGAATACTCTTTAAGTCGACGCATCACAGCGCAACGAACTCAGTTTTACGCTCGACTTATTTTGTCCATGTCTCTCTATAAATATGTGAGCAAGATGGACTACTATTAAAATCGATAAGGTAACCAAGGATAAGATAAGATAGACCAAGATTTACGTACCAGAAACATGAGGAAGTACGACTTCTCAACAAAACCTGTCATGCGATAATGCACAAAACAAACTTCAGCAACTCAAGTATTGTACAAAAAATATTAGAAATAGCAAGTTCTAGTTAATGGATCCATAAAGTATGTGAAATTATCTTTATTCCAAATGTAAAGAAAAAACACATTAGTAAATGTATTAAGAGAACTCGAGTCGCAAAGTTGGTTGAAAATATGCGTGAAATTGTTGACTTTCAGGGCTTCATAAAACCTAGGTGTAGCTGATATTGACATATTTTATACATTTAGTATAAAGATAATTTCATATACATTTAGGTTCCATTAACTAGAACTTGCTATTTTTAATAAGTTTTATACAATACTTGAGTTGCTGAAGTCCGTTTTTGTATGGGACAAAAATCATGAGGCGGCCCCTTAAGAGTTATTTTTCAACGCTTTTATTTAATTTATCAATGCAATCGAACTATTTTTCCTTACTGAAAGGTTTGTCAAAAGTTAATTAGTAGTAATTCATTTTGAAAAAGCTTTCATGTTTAATTTACATAATTTAATTTAATATCGGCACGATGGCAAAATGATCACAGTAAATAAAATATATTAATTCAATTCCAGGTGACCTCTTCGTTGGTAAAATTGAAGCTGAAAAGCTAATGAAACCTTTGGAGAAAGGTTACTTTACAAGTCTCGACGTTAAGTCCACTATTAAGGTGTTGGAGGAAATTTGTGAAAAATCTTCAGTGAAAAACAAAGATTGGGTTGGGAGGTTTTTGTGTAAATTGATGAGATCTAAGAAATTTAAAGAGGATGCAACAGATGTCAAGTTGTTAATTAAGGTAAATCTACACTAAATTGAAAGTACTCTTATACAAAGTTTTCTTTAGTTTTAAATTATTTTAGTGTTCCCTACCAACGATGTCTGTCTGTCCGTCTTTCACAGGCATCTAGCATTTAATGAAATGATATAGGGACCTGATATTGACACATAATAATTATGTATTACCGTGGCTCGGAAACGGAGACCATAGCAAAACTACCTACTAGCTACCTTCTCTTGTGTATTTATGTACAAAACACGTGAGCGATGGTAATTACTATAACTTAGCCTCATTGGCCTCCACGGCTGTATTTACCAACTTCGCACAATTGTATCATAATGTCGGTCCTATTATTTCTCAGGCACTGATAGGCACAAAGCTCCGGATATCAACAGCGGCGGCCGATCAGTGTACTTTGGATATGACATCTCGTACGAAATCAGCTAAAGTGACGGATCTCAAAAGCGACCTAATATCAATAACCGACGAACGACTCTTTGACGAGGAGGAAATGGTCACGAGAAATGTTCCGCATCCGGTAATGTTTGTTCTAATATGTTTAATAATGAGACGGTTGAACGAATGTGTGATGAAAATATGACGAAACAAATTATATAAAGCTGTATTACCGAAATAATCAACAAGGAAAGGACGACCAAGACGAACGTTCATTAATCAAATATCTGATAAACATGCATGTATGAAACGATGTATTGATGTGGATGAAACAAGAGAATTATACAAATATCGATAAAAGTGGCGCTCCATACTCTGCCTACCCCTTTGGGAAAAAAGGCGTGAATGGACAAAATTTAGTATTAATATTTTAATTCAATTTTATATAATTCGAAAATAACTGTGCAACCTTGGCCAACATTGGTCAGCATGACAATAATAGAATCAATCTGTCAAAATCATGTCAACAAACATTTTTTTAAATGGGTTCAGCTCGAAAATCTATGGATAGAAAGAAAAAGTTTTTTATGAGTTTGTTTCAGACATTTTCGATTTTTTGTACCTACCCAAAAATGTTTTTTTCCATTTTCACTTAGCCTCATACTTAACCGCCGTTAACTCTCTCATAGCCTGTGAAGTTATAAATAGGTAAATGATTGCAATAATGTTTCTTCTGATTACGATGTTGCAGAAAAAAATGAAGGAGGAAGAGCTATATTCACACATGATCGAATTGGAGGCTAAGGGTATGAACACCAGAGGCGTTCTCAGAAAATTGCTGCAACATTATTGTAGACAAGGCAACCTTATTGCGGCTAGAGAGATATTGGACAAGTGCAATAAAGAAGGGGTAAGATATAAATCGATAGTTTAATTGGTAGAGAGTTGACTTGAAACCGGGAGGTCGCACTCGTTCATAATGCTAGGCACCAATTTTCCTTAAGAAAAGGGCACGCACTTCTAAAAATAACAGATATTTACGTCTGTTAAAGAAGTGACACATCTTAAGGTCTATTAAGAGAGACCGACTCGTGGTCACATCGTTTTGTCACACTGGTGCAACTATTAAGATTTTTTTTATTTATGCATTATCCGAACCACGCTCGTCGCTATGATTTTTGCTAACCTATTAACTCACTGAACTTACAAATACATAAGTTAAAAATAGGTGTAACAAAAACGGCGTGACCACGAGTTCGCACTGCTACTAAGTGAAGGAACAGGCTTGCCACCTGTTCTGTTAAATGTGGACAACTGGCCAAAAATGGACAATGTTACTGAACTAAGACATACAGTTAATAACTACAAATATAGATAGCGCTGGACATATGAAATATGAAAACGTAATCGGCGCGGAGTATGTGAGGCGAAGGGTATGAATTTAGAAGTATATTCCTTGTTCTGAAAATTTTGGATTTAGAACGTTTTGGCGTCAAGAGGGGTATTATATACTTGTGGCGGAACATCGCGTCGATAGATGTCGTATCGCAATACTGCCTCAATACTGAAAATATTTAATAGATTGGCATATGTACAACTTTCCACGCGGAGTATTCCCTTTTACTCTTGGGTCGGTGGATTGTTGTGTATTGCTATTTCTATATATTCTTTGGCGTTTTATAGAGGTAGTTTGATAAGGGAATGTCAGTGCTAGTGCAAAGTTATAAAAAATCCTATCGTAATTTTTGTTCTTTTCTAAAATTCGACCACTTTCTTCCCTCTGTATATGTATTTTTATGTAAAAATTTTCAGGTCTTTCTATCGGCCGGAATGAAAGCGTCGGTTTTCGACTTATACGTTAAACTAGGTGAACTGGAGATGGCCGAGGAAAGTCTGCTGGATCTAAATAGAACAGCTCCAAGTTTCATTTTGGACGAGTTCAAGATTCTCGACTTCGCCACCCTGATGGTTTATAGACAGAAGTTGGACAGAGTGTTCGAGATGATTATTGAGCAATCCAAAAATAGGTAAGACGTAGATACTAGCTTTATCGTCCCGGTTTTGTCCATGGATTTTTTGAACTGTAACATAGCCTCATGATGTAAA
Source organism: Nemapogon koenigi (assembly GCA_963924495.1). Lineage (NCBI taxonomy): Eukaryota > Metazoa > Arthropoda > Insecta > Lepidoptera > Tineidae > Nemapogon > Nemapogon koenigi. The sequence continues at coordinate 3,284,641 of OZ004630.1, read as the reverse complement.
GAACTTAAAACAATAAATAAAATAATTGGTCAAGTTGCGAGTACGACTCGCGCGCTGAGGGTTTCTGTACCATTTTTTCGGTCAGATCTTTTAAGACAGGATTTTCATTTAGGGTTTCCTGTAAATTATAAAAAGGTCCTATATTCCCTTTTTTTAAATTTTAGTCTCGGAGATAAGAGGGGGGAATGGTCAATCTACAAAATTTCAAAATTTTAACCCCCTAATTTTATTAGCCTATATGAAAGTAGATAAAAAATTAAGGTACTCGTATTTTTTGTTTTTCTAAAATTTTAACTTCAACACTCTTAAATTAATTTTTAAATATTGGATTTTTAGAAAAAGCCGATAACGGCTTACGAGACACCTGATCTTTGCGTATTCAGTATTAAAAAAAAGAAATGACATGAGCTGCGTGCGTTCATTCGTTCAATCATTAGTTTTATTCGTTCAATCATTCGTTCAATTGATCGTTTTATTCGTTCAATCGTTCATTTCATTCGTTCAATCGTTCGTACATGGTTCTTTTGTTTCATTCAATATTGTTTATTTTCGAGTTTATTGATTTAAAATTAAATATTTATTCACTTTCATCAACGAAGATGGGTAGAGAAGCACGTAAATTAGATCCCCTTGTATCTTGTTTTGTTCCTACATCTACATCTAATATTTTTTCTGCCAGGTACCTTTGGAGGCAGAGAGTATAGTAGCTTTGAGCCGTACTCCTTACACTGTGTAGTTTTTTCAAAATATATCTTAAACTAATGAATAATAAAAAAAAAAATATGTGTATCGTGTTAAGCAAAACAGATCTTTAAACGGATTTTTAATTTTGGTACTTAACAAAAAATGAAATGTTGTGAATTTTCGTATATTTTCTTAAATATAATTTAAACTAAGTTTTTTAAAATTATATAAAAACAATATTTGTATTCCTTATAACGAGCCCTTTCATTTGATATGTCACATGATGCACTAGAAAAAAAAAAGTTGTTCTTGTAATTTTTTCCCCAAAATTTAAATTAGATTATTTACGTTATACGTCCGTGATTGGGTCATCAAACTCTATATATGTACATACGAAGTTTCAATATTTTTCGTCAAGTAGATTCGGAGAAAAATAAGCAGTGACAGACAGACAGACAGATAGACAGACAGCGAAAGAGGTAGGTATGTCAGCAAATGGCATTCGATTGTATTTGCCTACCTCTCTTGGGATAAAAGGCGTGATGATAGATAGATACAATAAATAATTTTATATTATCGTTATATAAACTTATCTAAAAATGCTATATTTTTCCTTTCAGGAATATAATGGGCGGTCGCACCATAGAGCTGAATTGTTGGAGGTTGCTAGACGCACTAGCGGCGCACGGGACTCCGGAGCAAGTACACGAGATGTTCCACATACTGTCCTCCTATGGTTATTGTAAACCAACCAACGTCGTTTTGGGACCTCTAGTTAGGGTGTACTTTAAGACGTAAGTTATTTGGTGAAATTTATGTGGACCAAAAAATGTATACACATTTTCTTCCTTTTAGGGACATCACTTCAAAATACCTAACTATATCTCAGTCAGTTTGTTGTTTGACTTTGTTGTTTTGTGTACCAGCTTTTTGTCAGTGGGAATTTTGAAAATTCAAATAAGCAGCAAAGTTGTTGTTACAAACACTTACGGAACCCTAAGTTTATTTTAATAAAATATAGCCTGGAATAATGTATCCTCATAACAGTGTTTTTTTAAATTGGTTCAGTAGTTTTGAGGTTACTTCATTCACACAAACTCACATTCTGTTTGTAATATTAGTATGGAATGATTACACATGATATCCTAAAGCATGATGGCTGTTGTAAAGCTACAACAAAATAACGGAAGAAAATAGAAGAAGGAGAAGGTGCGTCGGTGGCCAAGTGGTTAAGACGTCTGGTATTAACTAGGCAGGCCCGGGTTCGATCCCGGATCCCGGCCATGTACCAATGGGTTTTTTAATTAAAAACCTTGGACATAATCCGACAAACCACACTTTCCATCTAAATCAACAGAACTAGCCACTCGTTAGGTTATAGCATCACAAATGCCATGGGTACCCTGGAACCGTAACACGGTTTCGGGAGCTGTAAGGCAACTTGTGAAGAAAGAAAAAAAAAAGCAGCTACTGTATAAGGTACAAGAATTTTCGTTATTGTCTCACTCGTGCCAAACAGACAGACGAGTGGTTGAGTTTTTTTTTGTAGTACTTATATGTATTTTGTACTTAATTCAGGGACGATTTAGAGGCAGCAGTTGATGAATTTGTGGAGTTATCAAAAGCATACAATAATACTCCATTGAAACACGAGTTGTTGTGCAAAATATTGGCACACATGAGCGACGGGCAGTCTGAAGAAAACTTTCTCTTTAATGAAAAAGCTAATAGTAAATTAAGTAAATTAGCTCAAATAGTGTTGAATGTTGATCGAGAAATACACGGTGCTGGTGATGTTCAGGTATATTGTTATTATTTTAATTATATTTTTATTTTCTGTAAATTCGAAGTATGTTTCATTCTTCTGCTAAAATAGTCTAGACGGTCTTCGACTCTTGAATCATGTGTTTGTCTTAAAATAACTTGTGTAATTGTTCCGAAAAACCTAACAACGCTCCTGTAAAGGTTTCAAACACGGTTTTAGTAATGGTATCGCTGTGAAAATTAATCTGACAAAATATGCCTGCTGAGGGACTATTCGATATCATGCCTCAACGGAACTGCGGGCCTAGAAAATGTACAAATGGGACCGACTGAAATCGTTCACTCTGACGAAACCAAAGAGTCTATATACTTATTGTATACAAACTCCTTCATATATAAACTTGTAGAAAACGAAACGTAATTATAATAAATAATATCAAGTAATTATATCATGCTGTCTTTAGTTAGCGTCTTCGTGAAAGCAAAGTTAGCATCTCCCAATGTTTTGGTCAATCAGTTGATTTTTTGAGGTTATGCCTATTTGTTGTTTTCGGACTTTTTTAAAATTATTTTTGTAGTTAAAATGCATAAATCGAGCTTCTTATGGGCGGCGCATACTTTTCTTATAATTATTATAATTCGGTTATAAGCTTCTGCATATAATATTATGTTTTAGCGTTGCGAGGGAATATAATACTAGCGTTCGTACATTGTCTAAGGGGGCAGGCCACTCGTTAGGTAACCTCAAAAATCATGGGCTAAATGTAATGTAACAGACTTGTTTTCTGCTGAGTCATATTTCGTCTCCCTCTGTTATAACAGATTTGTCCGAGGGCGCCAAACTTACATTTTGTATTATTTTGTGGCGGCACATCGCGTCGATAGATGTCGCATCGTTACTGTCTCACAATATTGAGATTGGAATATATACGCGCGTTGTGGAGTATTCCTTTTACTCACAGTCGTTGAATTGTTGTATCTTACCATTTCTATAATTTAAAATTCTACTCATCACAGACTGAAATTCAATTTTAATCCGATTTTAGATTACCATAATAGCAGCATTGGCTGACGTCGGTTACAAGAAGACATTACGCAAAGTACTCACTGATCCATCTGTGAAATGTCACCCGGACGCCATATTGCGTCGCTGCGAACGATTCGCTACAGAAAAGAAAATTTCGGCACTGGAGAATATAGCGGAGTGCGCGAAAGATTTGAGACAATTCGACTTGGAAGCTATTTACGATTTGATGTTAGATGTGCTTCGTAAGTTATTTTGTTTCATTAATAATTTTTAACAATAAAAAAACCTTGAAGTCCAGAAAAAAGTCCAGTTGAAGAAATTCCAGGAAACTAAAAACTAAAAAATAAATTTTCTTAGCACAAAGTAATTCGTATTTTGATTAAGTTAATCAGAAATGATTAAATTTGAAGATGGTTGGTGCCAAATTAGGATACAAAATTAAGTTAACATCTAAGAAGATAAATATCTATTCAATATTATCTATGTTTGTATGTACTGATGATCGTAGGTCTTAATGAATTGTCAAGATTAGTGAATTTGGGAACTAAGTTGTTTCTAATTTGGCATCAATCGTCTTCAAATTTAATAATTTCTGATTAACTTAAGGGTCCGTGGCTCTCAGTCATCTTGTATCTGTCAAAAATATAGCAAATCTCAGTTAATCCTGGAAACGTGAGTTTATTTATCCTCACCACCCAATGATAGTTACTATTTGAAATTGGATTGAGCCATATTTTTATTATTTAGGGTTCTAAAGAGCCGTAGTTTTCAATACGAGCATTGCCTTTGCGTATTGAAAACTACGGCTCTTTAGATCTGGAATCGAACCCGGAAAGTTTCTGTCTTTACTAATGTCCTTAGTATTGGTAGTGCGGATAAAACACGGGTAAAACCATAGGGAACGGCTATTGTCCTTTAAGCGAAACGTAAAAAGTATCTCTACAGGATAGTGGATATGACGATAGTGATTCTCGCTGCAATAGTTGCTTTCACTCATAGACTCGCCAAATAGTCCTTAACAACAGAGTAAGTGCATGTTAAAGTATTTTTTATGTTATTTTTAGAACTAGAAGACGACGTCCAAGGTGCATTAACGTTGTGGTATAAAATGCAAGAGCTGGACATGCAACCGTCACAAAAGTTTGTTAAGAACATATACTCGCTGCTCAAGTTGAACAACAAACCTATACCTAGAGATATATTGTTGTGTTTAGACAAACAAACAAATGACAAAGTATTTAATGGTTAATTTTGTGTTTGGATAAAACAATCTACTAACGAAAAGACGTTATGCAACGCAAATATTTTCTACCAGGATATCTACTTTCAAAACAGAAATATAAATAAATTTTATAATGTTGACGTTATGACTGTCGCCATTGACACCAAATGACAGGATTGTTTTCTAGTAGATGGCGTCTTTTGCTTAGTAGGTCGTTGACTAAAATATTGAAGGCTTAGTCTGACTATGTGTTTACTATTCTCATTCTATAGCCTCGTCGCCTGTGATAAATTATTATTGTTGTAGTAAGTTGTTAGGAATAAAATTATTTGAAATTTATATTGTATATTTTATGTGCTATCAAGAGCATTAGTGGACGTACACTTAAATGTGTTGCGCTCCACACTTTACTGTATTTCCTTATATATTATTCATTCAGATTGTATTCAGATAAAAAGATAAATGAAAATAAAGGTTAATTTTGCGTCATTTGTCAGTTGAGATTTGATGTGATTGGTTACGGTTAACAATTTAAATGTCATTGAGCTTTTATGTAATTGGTGGCTTTAGAAAGGAAACTAAGTGAAAAGTTACCAAGACAATATTTCCTTTAAGGTGTCCCTTCCTACCCTGCACTTGATAGTACCTGTGAATTTCTCAATTCAAACGTATACCATAAAATATGACTGAAATATTAGTTTAATTTATATAAAATTGCAAATTACAACATAAACATTTTTTTAGGAAGACTAGAAACTAGAAATACAAAATCAAAAGGCAGTTACTAAAAATAAAAAATATATTTATTATAAAGACCGTAAATATTGTTCTTATTATTATGTTACTCATATCCAACACCCGTCGACTAAAATACATGAATAGTTTAGGATGTTGTGGTATATAGATTACATTTAAAATACACAAGTTTTTATAACTACCTACATAATAATGTACACTCAGGGGCGAAATTAATTTGAAGTATGCCCGAAAATTTTATGACAAAATTAAGAAGTCGTTTCCTTAATAAGTTTGTGATATTTTGTGACATTCCTTTGCAAATATTATATAATTATTTACAATGAAGAAAAAATACTATGGTAACATACTTAGCACCTATCAATGACTATACTATTCTAAAGTAAACATTGTTCAATGTTATTTATTTGTGCTAATATACAAATAGTTGTTGAAAATTTAGCAATATACCAATAAACATAATTGAATGTTACATAAACAATTAAAGTCAAGTAATAAAATCTAGAACATAATATCTAAAAAGTACCAACATACAAAATTCGTTCGAAGGTATTTTTTAGAAATATAAGCTTATTAATGTAAAGTACAATTAATATAACTTAAACACGAAGTAAAACTAGTTGAGTAATCAAATTATTTCAAAATAAATTTATTTAGTTAGCTGACTGTACAATTTTGTGAAACGCGACGAAAAATCAATGAGTATTCTCAGTGTACACTATTTATGAAATGGAACAAGTGGCGGGCGTACCAGGCAAAATGAAGGCAGTTCAATGGCAGGTTTGCTAAGTTTATTTTGTGTGAATGTCAGTTGAGCGTAATTTGACTGTTGATACCTTTGTTGATCGTACAATTAATAAGAGCCTGTCGCCTTGTACGCCCCCAGTAAATTTAAATGACTAAAAATTTTTATTTTTGTCCTACCAACCCAGTATTGACTAGGATTGCACTTAAACTGTATTATGAAAAATTAAAACCATCGTGGCAGTGATATTTATATCTTAAAACAATAATTTAAAAATATTGTTTATATACAAGACTCTTCTATAAGGTAATCTTAATATGTACTCTAATTATATATGTTATTCTTAGAGTTACGTCTAAAATAAATATGGCGATGCCAAAGTGAAAAAATTACAAAAGATTCTTTAATTTTTTTTTGAAATTATTTAGCAAAATACAATAACAAAACAGACATCCATTCAATAAAATATTCACATATACATAAATGCAATATAATATTTTTATATGCATAATATCTATACCTCTATATACACGGAATATATTACTAATAAACAATGCATATTTAAATAATTATTCGTCTCTTTGAAGCTAGTAAATTCGCTGTGTGACAGACATATTTGAAACGTTTTGGGAACTATTCAGAACACATAATTTTATTCTCATTATTTTTTCGCGGTAACGTGTCTAGCATTAACCTATCTAGCATTTCTATGCCATTATCTGTTCTGATGATAGCATCATTTATTTGTATATTCCAGTGACTTGTGAGTTACAAAATAAAAATTCCTGGATGAACTCTACATATAGGTATAAGAAGGTAGTTAGTAAAAAAATCTTAATAAAATTACAAATATTAATTCTAACTCCCAAGCCACTGCAATATACTTTTATATACAGTTAACAAAAAATATAATTCACAAGGTTGTTTAAAAGTGTGACATTATATTTTTTGTGACTGTACGGACCGCACTATATAAGTTTCGCCAGGCGCAAATCTAATCACGTGATACGTCACGGTTCAACTTATTTGGCGCGGGTAATACTAACTTAAAAGTGTTTAAAAATAATATTAAATTATATGCGTATAGTTTAATCCCATTCACCGATGAACATGTGTCTTGCGTGCGCAGGAGGCGGTGGCGGGAATCCTCTAACTGGGAGTCTGCCGTATAGAGCATATGGGTCGTAATGCTCGCCGTCTGTAACGCAATAAGCATTTGGTTAGGAGTTTAGTAAGCCAGGAATTAAGGGTCGGAGCAGAGTAGTGTGCTCTCGACCGTGCCCCGCTTTTTATACCAATTTGAGCCTTATTATAATGTAAATTCCTACATTTTCGTCTTCCGCCTTGTACCCTGGGACCAGTAACACGGTAAAATATAATTATAAACTACATAATGTTGAGTTTGTTTGGAAGTTCGATATCTGGAATCGTATTTTTCGCAATGTATTGGTATATCCAGGACTGCTTAAGGATTCCATACGTTATATACCCTCTGAGAAGAATCACAAAGAGACCAATTTTTAATAAAAGACATTCTAGTTGAAGTAAAGAAATCAAATCTTATTTAAAATACGGCTGTGTGAAGTTGGCACCCCCAAATTCGATTTTTCAGTTTTTTTTTCATCCACATTTGTCCATCCTCCAAAAAAAAGTTATTTAAAAAAAACAAAAATTGAGGTGGAAGTTGGCACCCCCAAATGCGAATTTTCAACTTTTTTTCATCAGGTTCGTTTGTACATCGTTAGTCCACGTTTGTCCACCAAAAATTTTTTTTTGTCCACCCTTCAAAAAAAAGTTATTCAAATAAACATTTTTAAAGAAAAAGCCCTGAATTTAACTATGACGGAGGATATCTAGCTTCCTAGGAGTGGATTTGCTTTTCTGAGGGGTAGGTTTGTTTGTCCACTTCAGAAACTCGTTTGTCCACCACATATTTTCATTTATCCATCCTTAGAGATATAGTTATGCGTGAGATAAGTATATATCTGACGATTTTAACTTTGTCGTGGGATCTCCAACTTCCTAGGGGTGGATTTGCTTATCTGAGGGGTAGGTCTGTTTGTACACCTCGGAAACTTATTTGTCCACCACATACTGTCGTTTGTCCACCCTCAGAGGTATAGTTATGCGCGGGTTAATTAAGTATATATCTAAGTATTTTAACTTTGACGCAGGATTTCTAGTTTCCTAGGGGTGGATTAGCTTCTCTGAGCGGTAGGTCTGTTCGTCCACCTCAGAAGCTCATTTATCCACCCTTAGAGATATAGTTATACGCTAGTTAATTATATATCTAAGGATTTTAACTTTGACGGAGGATTTCTAGTGGATTAGCTTCTCTGAGGGGTAGGTCTATTCTTCCACCTCAGAAGCTCATTTGTCCACCATATATTGTCGTTTGTCCACCCTTAGAGATATAGCTATACATGAGTTATATATATATCTAACGATTTTAACTTTGACGGAGGATCTCTAGCTTCCTAGGGGTGAAATTGCTTCTTTGAGGTTTAGGTTTGTTTGTCTACCTCGAAAACTCGTTTATCCACCACATATTGTCGTTTGTCCACCCTTAGAGATATAGTTATACGTGATATAAGTATGTATCTAAGGATTTTAACTTTGTCGTGGCATCTCCAACTTCCTAGGGGTGGATTTGCTTCTCTGAGGGGTAGGTCTGTTTGTCCACTTCAGAAACTCATTTGTCCACCACATATTGTCGTTTGTCCACCCTTAGAGACGTAGTTATGCGCGAGTTAATTCAGTATATATCTAAGTATTTTCACTTTGACGGGGGATCTCTAGCTTCCTAGGGGTGGATTCTCTTCTCTGAGGGGTTGGATCGTTTGCCCACTTTATAAACTTGATTTTCAAACCTTTAGTGTAGTTTGAACGTACCCGGAAATTCAGTTTCTATCGTTTTTTTCATAAAAAATGTTTATTTGAATAACTTTTTTTTGAAGGGTGGACAAAAAAAAAAATTTGGTGGACAATTGTGGACTAACGATGTATGTTACAAATGAACCTGATGAAAAAAAGTTTAAAATTCGCATTTGGGGGTGCCAACTTCCACCTCAATTTTTATTATTTTTAAATAACTTTTTTTTAAAGGGTAGACAAAAAAAATTTTTGGTGGACAAACGTGGACTAACGATGGATAAACGAACGGGATGAAAAAAAATATGGAATTTCGCATTTGGGGGTGCCAACTTCCACCCCCAATTTTTATTTTTGAATAACTTTTTTTTGAAACGTGGACTAACGGTGGACAAACGAACCTGATGAAAAAAAACTGAAAAATCGAATTTGGGGGTGCCAACTTCACACAGCCTTAAAATACTTAGTATACCTTATAATATATGTATTATGGCCGATTGTATTTATCGGTTTGAATCCAGCCAGGTGTTCTTGGTGTTCTATAATTATTATAGATTTAATTTAAAAAGTCATATGAAGGACAAAGTAAAAGGAAAGTAACTACATAAAAAGCTATTACATATCACGAAAATATAAATAGTGCTGCTATTATAGGAGAGTGAATTCAATTAAAACTACAAGTGACTCAAGTTTCTATAGGCATACAGTGCTACCAAGCGAAGCCAGTAAAGAAATCATAGGTACCAAGGGAAGCGATGAACGAAGGCGCGACGCGAGGCGGCGGAAAGTTACACCTAAAGATATATATATACACCTAGCGTGGCTGTTGCACCACCATGGGACGCAGTCGCCGTTCTCTGTCGGGGTAAAATTGATACATCAGTTTCTCTTTTTTCATATTTCTTTGTTCGTACGCACCGATTCCACTCTCGTAGGAGCGAGCGTGCCATAAAGCGGCAGCGGGAGGGAGTGGGCCGTGGGCAAACGGCGCCATGTGAGGGGCGAACATGGGTGGATGGGCATGCGCAACGCTAAACCGCTTGCTTGGCATGGGCACGGGGGCATCCTTTAGAGTCATTCTCTCGGCCATCGCTGGAAGGATGTGCTTTCCGTTGGTGGGCGGCTTCACGAAGTTTGGGACGCGGGCACGCAGGCCGCAGTAGTACGGGTCATCTGGAAATTGGTATAATAAATTAGTAAATATTGAGCGACCGACTCGTGGTCACACTGGTGCAACTACGATATTTTTTTTATTTTTGTATTATCCGAACCACGCTCGTCGCTACTATTTTCGCTAAAGCACTGAACTTACAAAGTTATAAATAGGTTAGCGAGGAGCATGGTTCGGATAGTGTGATAACTAGGGCCCGGATAAATATGTATTAAAAATTCCGAAATATGTAAATATAATATGGACTGAAAAAACTAAAACATGGAAAAAATATGTACAATAAAAAGTAACAACATTTCAAATAAAACTATTGTTTATTGCAAAAAATCAAAAATTACAATTTTATTCAGCTTCCGTTTCATTAACATTTGAATTGCAGTAAATAATCACGTGTTTTTTTAAATTTTCAAAATTGAAACTTTTTCTATTTGGACGAAATAATGCTTTGTACTGGCTGAATGATCTTTCAACATCACAGGATGTGATTGGAGCATATTTAAATTTGCATAATTCTGCAAGTGAGTAGGGCACGTCTATGTCACCTTCTAATCTTCCACACAGCATGCCGTTAATTTTTTTAGGATATGAAATCCTTTGTTTTTTTCTATCACGTAACTAAATTTTTGCTTAGCAACTTCAGCAACGGGCCTCCCGATTCAGAAACCTTCTTTTCGATATTTTCGATAATCTTCAAATTTTCATTTAGTGAAGTGGAAGAATTCTCGAGCCAGAATTTTTAGGAAACTCTAGCACTGATGAAAATATGGATAAATTGATTGATATTTTGTGGAATATGGATTTATATTTAAAATATGGAAAATAAAACCTGAATTTTCACGATCTAAATAACATATTTTACCATAATTAAGAACGAAAACAATTTCAAATAAAAATATGTAAATACATATTAATCCGGGCCCTAGTGATAACGATACCAGTGTGACAACGAGTCCGCACTGAAAATATATGATGTACCAAAAATACTCGTGTCATACGAAAGAATTGCATAAATTTTACACCAATTGGAGGTAAATTTTCACGAGGTTGGAGAATTCTATTTCATCTGTCAACATCTCCGATTTGGGATTGGCCTTAAAACTGAAAGTCCGGAAGCTTTTAATCGAGCCGCCAAAAAGGTACTATGAGTTAAACGACTTCTAGTAAAAAGCTTTTTCGGTTTTGATTAATAAGAGCATTGACCATATGCGGACATTATTCCCAGTGTATTTGACCACGTCACACAACACGATATAGGTATATTTATGTCAGAAAATGTATAATGAAGATGAGCATAGCAACTCATACTTTGAACCTTCAAATAGGTAAAAGATGAATTATCATAGTGCATTTAAAGTGCCTAATAGACTAGGTTCAGAAAGACAATGGGTATGTCGCAACGTCGGGCGTAGTGGCATTTCGGAACGCGCCGCGCCGTATCCTTGATATTTGAATTGGCGGTATTTAACGAGACTGGGGCGTAGGATGAGAGATATGCCGGTCGCATACAGAACGATTTTTTGGTAAACTTAAGGTGCAATACCGTGTTTGCTCTTAGAAAAGGAAAAAGTTCTCTGGAATTTACTGTTCTTCTGTTAGATTTTTGGACAAAACGTGGTTACGGTTTATTTTATATATTCCGCTTCGTTGCAATTGCAATGCACGCCGAATCCTAGTCCTTTCGATCCCAAAAATGTTTACCGCTTAGCCCGTTTCCATACAAACGGAGAAAAGTTTTACTACCCCTAATTATTATCTAATTTCAACGAAATTTTAGTATAAATAGTGAAAAATTAAGTCTGCAAGTTTTTCTTTTCTCAACGTTCGGACGTAGTTTTTCACTATGTCAATAACATACTAAAATTTCGCTAAAATTAAATTATATTTAGGAGTAGTAAAACGTTTTCTCAGTTTGTATGGAAATGGGCGCGGCGCGGTAGCTGCGGTAAAGAACCCTTTTAACAGAACTTTGGATGTTTGTTGCTACATCACGCATGGCTCTTTATGGAACTTGTAGGATAGTTAGTATCCTGGATTGAAACATGGGCTACTCTTATTCCGGCATTATACAACAACGGGACTTTTTTTATTTGCTTTATTTCCACACGAGTGAAAGCTGGTACTTATATGTTGTTCTAAAAACAAGTAAAAACAAAACAGTTTATATTCATACACTTAGAAGCAGTCATCAGTCTTTTATGTCGCTGATATTGATATAATGTTCACACTTCTCACTCAACCAACGATAAATAACATCTCGAAGGCATAAATCCCAAGTATTGTCAACGATATCTCGCCGCTCGACGCTCGCTCGGTGTGAAATCTTCTGGGTTCTTTTTGATATGGATGCGAATGTATATTTTATTGAGGTTACTAAGTAGAACTACAATTGTATATCCATACTTCCATACTAATACAAATGCGAAAGTAACTCTGTCTGTCGGTTACGCTTTTGCGACTAAACCACTGAAATGATATTGTTGAAAGATACCTACGGAGAAAGCCTGAACCCTAGGGAAGGATATAGGATAGGCTACTTCAACCCCCGTCCTCCCCTATAATAGGGGATGAAAGTAGTTAGTATAAAATAAATAAGACATGCTGAACTGGCCCAAAGTAATAAATTTTTTTCGAAACTAAAAAAGGAGAAGGTTCTCATTTCTGCCTACTCTATTTACCTACACCGATTACTCCGCCAGTTGTGAACCGATTTTGATGATTTCTTTATTATTTGTTTTTGTTGGAGTATTCTTCCGGATTGGTGCAACCTTTTTGTCATGTAAATTGGTTCACTAATTTTTCAGGGATTAAAAAAAAACTTTTTCGCAATATCTCGATTATTTGATTCAAGTAGGTAGGTATATTTTACTTGAACCTGGGTCTATTTTTTAATAACGTTGCTTAAGGTTTGCTTAAATAAATCTTATGTCGTTATCAAATATTAATAAATAAATTAGAAGATAAATATTAATCTGTACCTGCATAATGGACGTCATGAAGGTTTTACGCACTACTACAAGGTATTTTGATAAGAGAAAAATGTGCAAGTGCATTGATAAATAGTAATGAACTGAGATAATGTAGTATAAAAATACAATGCTCTACTTCGAAATGTATTTAGTTAGCATTGTAACAATGTGGTTAGTTCACGTCTTGTATATATTAACTGTTAAATTTTGTATGGTGAATGGAATTGGTATATTCGATCTTGGAAATGGATACAAATTATTAGAAAAAGAGTTATCTCTAGCGGGAGCAATGGCATCTTCAGCGTATTCAAAGATACAAACAAGATGGATGGAACAACCCGTCGATCATTTCGACTCCAAGGAAAATCGTATATGGCTGATGCGATATTTCGAAAGACTGGATTTGTGGAAAGCCAATGGCCCTATTTATATATTTATTGGGGGCGAAGGGGAAGCAAGTCGCGGATTTCTCACTGGTGGCATGATATACGATCTTGCGAATGAAACTAATGGTGCCATGTTCATGTCCGAGCATCGATATTATGGTAAAAGTGTTCCTTTGAAATATACCGGTGTGAAAAGTTTGAAATATTTAAGTTCCAGACAAGCTATGGCAGATTTAGCAAGAATGATATCTAGAATAAAAATGTTGCCTTTATTTAAAAATTCTAAGGTAGTTTTAATTGGTGGATCATACTCTGGAAACTTAGCAGCTTGGATGAAACTTCTTTATCCAAATTTAATAGATGCTGCTTTGGCTAGTAGTGCTCCAGTACTCGCGAAGAAAAATTTCTATGAATATTTGGAGACGGTTAGCGACGTTTACGAGCAATATGGAACAAACGGTTGCCACGATTTTATTGAAAAACAGTTTACAAAATATGAAAAACTTCTAAGTACTGATGCTGGTATAACACAATTAAAAAAAGAAGAAAATATTTGCAGCGAATCCGACATGAAAAAGGAAGAAAATAAACAATTATTCGTTTATGGTATGGCCAGTTGGTATATGGCTAATACGCAGTATGGGAATGAGAAAAAGATTCAACAGCATTGCAATGAAATTATGAATGCTTCAAGAAATATTAGAACCGCAGAAAAGAGAATAGGTAGAATTAATTGGTTAGACGATTTGAAACCTGTAAGTTTTTGGAATAAGAACGAGGAGTGTTATGATGTTGACTTTGATGGAATTATTGAAGAAATAAAAACTAGAGGGAATTGGTTAACATCATGGGTATATCAAATGTGTACAGAGTTTAGTTATGCCAAAAGTACATCATCAAACAACCAACCCTTTTCTAAATACATACCAATCGAAACATTTTACAAGATTTGTGCTTTGTCGTTTGGTGATAATTTTGATGAAGTTGCAATTGAAAAGATTGTAAACAATACAAATAAAATGTATGGTGGATTGAAACCGGATGTAAAAAATGTTATTTTCATTAATGGAGATATGGATCCATGGCATAGACTAGGAGTGTTAGAAGATATTTCGTATGATGCCGTGGCTAAAGTAATTCCTAGATCGTCACATTGCTTAGATTTACTACCAAACAGAAAAGGCGATTCGGAAGAATTAAGAGAAACGAGAAGTTATATTAAATATATTATAAAGAAATGGATTGGAATTGAACCATGGGATGACGTTGTTATGAAACCTAAAGAACTTAAATAATGTTCTCTTCCTTTTAGAATATTAATAAATACATAATAATGTTGTAGTTGATTTGTTGTATTATTATGTAGATATATTTACGTTTACTCACTAGTAATTTAAATAAATATAGTATTATACTAAACCAAATAAACTTTTATGGTTTTCAAGAAACATTATCAAGCCTATCATATGTTTCCTCAATATCTGTTTGGCGACAGCGCTCCGAAGGACAATTACGTCTTCTTAACCGAGGTACACGGCCTGTACGCTGTTGTTTGCAACTCCGAGACCTTTTGCGGCGACCACGTAGGCGCCTACTAAGTTCCAAGTCTCTAAATGTACCATTATGGCCTATAGGTGGGACGAAACATTCAAAGAACTCCCGATGCAGTCAATTTATTGGTGTAAAGTAATTAATGAATTGCTTTTATTTTTCTTCTAAAGACAGAAACGACTCGAACACTTTATTACGACAATGCTGCTAATAGGTTTTGCGTGCGTAATTTCCATATTTGCAATTGTGATTTCGCTTTATTTTCTCTAAAGGTTTATTTTAAACTCACCGTATTTTTTGTTGTCTTTCCCTTTGTCTGATTTTCCTCTCGGGAATTGTGTTACGCGGTTTTGTTCCTCGATGTCATCGTAGTCAGGCTGAAAAATAATAAATTGTTTATTATTCGTATCCATTATTACTTATTACTTCTTAACCTATTTTTAACGCCGCATTTGCTCATTTGCAGCTTTGACTCATTTATTCCTGATTAAACTCAGAACAGTAAGTTTACCCATAATAAGCCACAGAGACAGACTATAGTTTACAGTTACTTATTACGATTACCAATTGTGTGGTTTTAGTACCAATTCCCTGGAATAATTAAATTATGTTGTGACATTATGGCATCGTATGGGTTCACTAGTATCAAAATCTTGAAATTACATTGCGTATATGAACCAAATCCATTTCTGTGGGCGACGACAATCTCATTCCTTGTATCGCGATGTCGTATCAGATCTAGATCGGGGAACATTTTCAATTGCTATTCAATTCCTTATAGAATTTACTCGACCAATCCTTGTTATCTCATATAACGTTTTAAAAATTCTAGCATTTACACTGATTTTGGTACCTATCTGTAATTCTATTTTCAGCGTGGTGATTTTGATGAAGTCAATCTGAAGCTACCACCTTTGAGCGGTTCTGTCGAGGTATTTTAAAATCGAAAAGCCTTTTAGTACTGTCGGATTTTGTACATAGGTTAGGTAGCCTCAAACAGTATTATCGGTTAAAATACATCTCCGAGGAAAACAAAGAGAAAAATTAAATAGTGAACAGTGAAACTTTATAAGCGCACAATAACAACATTGGTATTATGAATGGAAAGTTTACAAATGTGCTATGAGACTAAAAAGTAAGCGCAAATTCCGACATTAAAAAAGAAGCAAAAACAACAAACGCGTGGATATAGTGAATAATAGCCCGACATCAACTTATTCGCGATGACATAGATAAGGATAGGCGACAAAAGCGGTTATAACCATTTAGGTTAAACTAAAAAGAGTAGATAGATGGCAACACAATGTTCACTGGTTTCTTACAATCATTTATCTAGTCAGATGGGATCTAAGAGATCTGTCGGCGATACGGCTCCTGCTGAGGCTGTCCATTGTAAGTTTGGTGTAGTATGGAAAATGAAAGTACTATCCTCAATTATCTGACAACAACTTGGTTTTTGGACAAGCAGTAATCGAATTGAACTCTCACCTAGAATGTTTGATGATGTATTGCTTCAACAAGTAGAAAGTAATATGGGATTCAAATAATTTAAACTTTTTGTGCGGTATAAAATGAGATTTCAAAATTATGGTTTCGAGGAATTATGGAAGGGAAATTACTAAAGCAGTCTACATCACACCAATCTTGAAAATTGAGAACTCTAAATCGACGATCATTGAAAGTATTTTAAAATTAATAACAAATATTGTATACATATTATATGGGAGTCGATCGCCTAATTGGTAGAACGTTGACTTGAAGGTCCCGGGTTCAATTCCCACTCGTGACAAAAATGTTCGAACACGGGGTCTGCCTAGTTAATACCAGACGTCTTAACCACTCGGCCACCGACGCACTTTTTCGATCCCGGATCCCGGCCATGTACCAATGGGTTTTTTAATTAAAAACTTATGTACATAATCCGACAAACCACACTTAGAGGCTTTTCCATCTAAATATATCTCAACAGAACTAGCCACTCGTTAGATATAGCCTCACAAATACCATCGGCTAAACGAGGGAGGCTTGATCTTCCGCTGGGTACCCTGGAACCGTAACACGGTTTCGGGAGCTAAGGCCACCCGTGAAGAAAGAAAAAAAAAAAAATGTTAAGCACCAGTTTTCTTTAAGAATATGTACTTTAATCGGCTCCTCGTGCTTCGGAGGGCACGTAAGCTAAAAATAACAGATATTTATGTCTGTTAAAGAAGTGACACATCTAGGTCCATTAAGTACTTTAATATGGACAACTGGCAAAAAGTGTACACTGTTACTGGTATCTCTGGCCGCACCGCAAGTTAAGGCCGTAAAGAAGTGTTTGTTTTTTGTGTTCGATTTATTGTGTACATAAAGGCTTTTGGGGTAGGCTTAGGCATTTACCAAAGATAGATAGGTCATGAAACACATGAGATCAAAGCTCATTCGTGTCCAAATGTCTTTCCAAATATAGTCGTCAAATTGGGTGCATTTTTCAAAACTTAAAACAATGGTTATTTATTATTGAATTATGAGTCCGTTTGTATGAAGTTACCAAGTTTTTTCACTTACAACAAAACATACTTTATCACTTTATCAAGTACTGAAGCTAAATTAAAATGTATAAAAGAACGCTCTCGATAAAGATGTCGGCGTGACTCTGCAAGTGTTTCGGAATGCCCAGGACGTTTTTTTTAAAAGAAATTGACTATTTCATAATAGATTTGGTCAGTATTCTATAATAGATAAGAATAAGGTGATGCAACAATGTTATAGTCAGTCACGTAATTTATTAAATTTGGAAACGTCATGAGGAAGTAAAAGGGACAAATTCATTAAATTTTATCAATTTATTATTTAATCGGGTAAAACATCGGCTCTCAACTGGGTTTTTATAATAAAAAGTCTATGTACCGTATCCGACAAACCGTACAAAGAGGCTTTTCCATCTACATACCTCAACAGAGCTGGCCACTCGTTAGGTATAGCCTCAAGAATCTTCGGCTAAATGAGGAAGACTTGTCTTCCGCTGGGTACCGGTTCCTGGGAGCTGTAAGGCAACCCGTGACGATTTTTTTTATTTAAAAGGTGCCGAATGCCGATGCCTACTTTCAACTGCGCTAGGTACGTTTTTAGGGTGGTAGAATACTTATCAATTTAAATATAATAGCCATAGCCTATGGTAAGAAGAAGTACAAACGGCGCTAGTTTTACATGCTCTTCGAAGACCGAGAAGTCGATTAGATATTAGTCTTGTTGAAGAGTTCATGAATTTTAGGATATCAGTATCACATTTTTTTTCAGTCTATTCCTAAAGTGAGTTTTCGGATTTCCGTACATATTTATTTGGTCTCAGCAGAAAAAAGAGTCAAATTGCAATCGTATATCTACCTAACTCGTTTTTATCAGATAACTGAAAATATCCCAAATATAACAGCTCTAAAAAAGGACTAACTTGACCAGATAAAAGCTTTGAAAACGTAATCCCTGTGTTTGGATTCTTAAAAATAAACACTAATTTAAAGCATTTTATTTTGGTACTTTGACAAATGTTCGGATTTTGGTTTTATCAAAAGGCATATGGATTTTAAAAGGGTTTTCCAATTTATCAGAGACCTGTATATCTAATACGATTATTTTAAGTGCTTGTATATTAAATTGGTCTGATTTAATTTTGTTAATAATAAAAAATATAACAAAACTGCAGATTTAATTTCGTTGTTATTGCATTCGATTCCCGATGGTTTTCTAAATGTATTTCATTTGCTTTAAGTGTCACAGTTTCAATGAGAAATAATATTATCGCCACCTGTTTTGAGAGATCAACTATACAGAACAAAACAATATCCTATCCTATTCGAAACCAGAATGACCATTAGATAGAGAATTTGGAAATAATAAGTTTGCACACGATTCAATGTAAAGCAATTTACACTTGCTAGTAAAATTGCGCAATTTCTGCATGATGTATGTTGTCTAACATAATCATAGTAATCGGCACAGTAGTTTTGGTTAACCAGATTCCATTAAGCTAATTCCATATGAAGGGCGTACCACGATTGCGAATTTAAATAAGGTGTTACAAATTGAATTTATTATAATGCCTTGTATTATAGTGATTTTAATATTAATTTCCAAGGTCTAGTACAGTGTAGGTCTTCTTGTGGTCTTTGCTTCATATTACGTTCATGTTTTTATTAATAAAAAAAATTGAGGTTTTGTTATGGACATTATTATCTTGACACACTTCTTTAATGTATTGTGTATGTCCTTTGTCGACAACTGATTTGATTAAAATTATATTAGGAGCTAGACGCGAGGAAGGCTTGCTTTAGATTGACTAGGATTTTTTTACATTTATAGAAATTAGATAAATCTTTAGGAATAAAATCATGTCTGACCTTAGGTATATCCGCTGGTCCATAACCATTTTCCCTGGGCGGTAGTTTAGGAGGTTTGTCGCCCCTTCTCTGACCCATCTGCATCATTAATTGCTCTCGTGTTGCTGCAACTACCCCATGTCCATTTCCGTGACCATTGCCGTGGCCATTTGTGTGGCCATTTGCATGGCCATTGGAGTGGCCATTGGCGTGTCCATTGGCGTGACCGTTTCCATGACCGTATCCAGAACTACCGCTAGACCCAGATCCGTTTAGGTTGGAGCTGGCGACGCTGTATGGATCTTCATCTGGTATTGGTATGCGAGGTCTGTTCTTTATGTCCATAGGTCTTTGAACTGCAAAAGAAATAATGTTATTAGTTTTTAATAAAATATTCAAATTTTGTTGTTTGGAATTTAGTAGTAGTAGTGTTTATTGGTCAAATTATAGTGAGATCATCAGTACCTAAAAACAGTTTACCTGTATCAGAATCTAAGTGAATCAAGGGTGAAATTATGTCAGAATTGCAGTTTGATAAAAAGTAGAATAATAATACACCCGGATAATTTGATATCCTTAATCTATGTTGATAAGTTTTATGTGGTTTCATGAACTGGAGAATTGTTGTATAAGTACCTCAACCCACTTGTTGATCGGACTATGTCTAATAATATTAACACAGCGATAAACTTACGAGTATTACAATAATTACCACATTAAATACGACACGTACGGAATATGTATAATTTACGGTTTACATTATTGTCAAATGTCTAATGGGAAGATGTACGTGCAGTTTAAGGTCTTGCGAAATATGAATGTTGGCTTCGTGATCCTAACATAAGGCAATCACTCCTCTTCACGATTTGAACCACCTATCGTACTTACAAAATACGCTTAAGGTTGAAGATTTAATTTAAAAAAAAAATCGGAGTGGGTAGACATAAAAGTGTAGTCTCCTTAGTCAAAGTCATAACAATAATTAATAAACCTGAATTATTATGTACGTATGTATCTTATTTCAAATTGTATGTGATTATCAAAAACATAAAGATGCCGCAGCGAACTAATCAGTTCAGAGCCCTAGATTATAGAATCGGTTTTCTGTGGTTTTTACAGAAGAAAAAAATTTTTGGCGGCGTCCTGAATGTAAATGTCAATAGGCAGACTTCATCTAATTACAACGACCGACTAAGCGGAAGCCATCTGAGGTCTGAGTAACCTCTATCGTGGTGAACAATTAGAAAGTTTTGAGCAAGAACTATATCCACCGATTTATGGTGTTTATGCACCGACTTTGTGTTTATGGGATGTATTTCCCGAAGAAAATCGAGTGAATTATACTCGAAAAGTGTTTCTATCATCAGTTCTAATATAAGTTTTCGAGATTATCGCAGACAAAATGGTATCACGATAAATATATTAAAAATAACTGATTTACTTATTTCGTTAGATTTTTTAAATTCATCTAATTAGCACAAATTTACTTCACCTTTCATATGAATTCTTATCATCATGATTAATTTTAGACGGAATGATAAAATGTCTGATTCCTTATTCTGTAGATGCGATACCGCTATTTGCCTCCTGTGTTTTCCTTGTAAGATTCAGCTTTCTGCGTCTGATCTCATATACATTTATAAGTATTTCCTGTATTTCCAAAAAAATGGAGGAGGTTCTCAATTCGGGCCGTATTTTTATGTTTATGCATGTATGTACACCGATTTTATATTCTAGATTTTTCTCTAGATCACGGAACACAGGACAAACGTCTGACAGTTTAGTACGTCTGTGATACCGAGTGCTACAATATAAAGCAAATGTCGCAACGGGTTTGGAATCCTAATTCATTCCGTGATCTGCATTGTCAATTATATCAACACAATGTTTAGAATTAACATGATAGGTGGTTGGGTCATCACAGAATGTATATGGATCGTTGTTTAGATGAGATTTTATAAAGTGTTGTTGTGTGTGTGAAGTGAGTAATTTCAAAATTCATATCAATGTCAAAGTAGGAGATGTAATCATAAAATATTTAGACAAACATTCAGACAGAGCAAAATACGTCTGAATTAATGGATGTTGATAAAACTTTAAACGAACAAATTTACAATATGCGCAAAATAGCAAAGTTCACCTATACACTCGTACACAAACTTATTTCCAAGGAATAAATCGCCAGCTCTATTTCCCAACGATTACAAATCATAAATAGGGACAAAACACTAAAAAATCAGTTAACGGTCGTTTACAACCTTTAATAGTCGGAAAGACCTCTCGTCCGTGCTCCAGATTAGGAATTTAAAAAAGAACTTGCGAAATATTCAAATCACTTTCGTTTAGCCCAGCAGCCTTTGTCGTCGAGTCCAATTTTGCATAACCACGGTCACGATTTTAAAGCTTAATGTTTCAATTGACGCTCTCGTATCCAGTGAATTCTGCAGTAATGGATATGGCATAGGCAACGTTGCCATTTCAAATCGTTTGTGATCTGGTTATGCCATTCTAAGTCACGAGTGCGTTACGACCTTCGATTATGAAATCTTAAATGTATCATGTTAATAGCGGAGGCGTCTTCGTTGCATATTTGTAAATATTTAGTAAAACATTTTTTGGTACTTTATATTTTTGATGTTTCATTAAAATTTTGTGAATGGTTATGATGCTCTACCCATTTCAATTTCGGAATACATTCATATAATAGTATTCGATGTAGTTCCTGACCAAAATATATACTTATTGATTTGGGAACAACGAATACAAGATGTTTGACTCAATGTTGGATAAATTTCGGTTAGGTTATTATTATCTAGAATTTAAGAATCTAGAAATTATTTTCCTAATCTATTTCATCTGTCACTTTGTTATTATTAGAAGTTGGGTAAACTATTGAGACGACAAATCGCAAAAATATTCAGTATTTTTTTTCCTATTATATTGCTTTAATTGGTTCTAGCATTGATTAATTTATTAATGTCAATAAGGTGAAAGATCAGAATGTGAAGTTACCAAAACATTTGGATTTGATGACAAATTTTATATTTATGTAAAATATTATTTAAAAAAATTGTTAATTCGCCAAATTGACAGATTCAAATACGCAAATTGATTATTTGTAATTTTTACGGAATACACATTGCTATTTAAGTTCGTTGACTTAAGTTTACAAGTCTACCGGTCTCAGATGCGATGTCACGATTCCCACATAGAAACACCTTTTCCACGTTACCTATTAGATTTATTTCAACTAGCGATTCTGATAAACAGTGGCCAGACCGCGAAACCACAGTAAGAAATCTACGAACGCATCTTATCCGCAAGGGAAGATCACGGGAATCTCGGTAAGAACACGCGGTTTCCTTCCCATAGATCATTTCGTGAAAACCAATGTTGAACGAGTCTAATGGTTTGTATGGAACTGATAAATATGATATCTGGTCAGTTAAGATTAGGTTCTAGTAGTTTATCCATTACTATTGAAAATTCAATAAGGAAACAATAAGCATTATCTTTAGGTCGAATGTGACCAATTGCTTTCCTGTTTTGATACAAAGTGAAACTAGTACGTTTTCTATGTGCTTTGTTCATTTTCCGATGTTTATAGATTTGATGACATTGAAAACACGCTTGATGTTTTGATATTGAAAATTCATCTGATTCCCGTTCCGGAAGTAGAGTCTGTGAAACGTAAGTCTGGTATGGAGGTTCACCTTGCCATATCGAAAACCAGTTCACGATTGAACAAAGACAATTAAGTATGTTGGAAAATTAAATAGTTAATTTCTGCTTTATATATAATGTAATATTTTAGGAATAGTGCATTTTTTCGGCATGAATATAATATTTGTGATATAAAATTTGAATAAAAAAAAAGCCTCAAAAATCTTAGGCTAACTGATGAAGACTTTGTCTTCCGCTTGGTACCCTGGGGCCGGCAACGGTTCCCGGGAGCTGTAAGGCAACCCGTGAACACTTTTTTTTTATTTTACTAACTTTTTACTACATATATTAAAATTAATGACATTTAAATTTTTATGATTTTGAAATATTCTTTTGATACCTGATAATGGAATATTCCATGATAAAGTCTATAGCTATAATTCTGCAGTAGATGTTTTTATGCATTTTCCGAATAAAGTCAAGGTTTGAAGTTTGATTAAACGTATATTGTACGTGAGAACTTTAGACATTCATAAAAATTAAATTTCGTTTACTATGTGGCAACTTGTTAATGATAAGTTAGAAGGTCGACGATCATTGTACGCGGGGGCTGTGACTGAGTCGCGGAGTCAGCAAGGTAACTGTAACATTGTAGGCGAATTACAATAATCTTCGTAGACATTAACATCTATTGAATGGTAATTATTATTCACATTATGATGATGGGTTTGGACTTTCAATGTCATTTGGAAAACATGAATCACTAATAGAATGTCGGAAGTAAAGCTTAGGTGTACGGTGTCAACAACTGTCCAGTCCAAAATATTTTTAATTTCGCTAAAAAATTAGCTCCATGTATGGTTGCCAAAGCTGGGATTGACTCTCAGCTAATGACAGAAGAATTAGAAATGCCACAAATAAAGTTAAAAGCTAATGGACAGGATATTTACCGACATCCTTCAACGATGAATAACATTTTAATATTGTAAGAAGAGAGGAAGAGAAAGGCAAGACGACTTACCCAAAGGATACGCTATAGGGGCATATGTTCGAGGATATCCTGATTCTTATTCTGGTGCTGATATAATAAGGGAATACCATTTATTGAATTAGGAAAAGTAAGTTCTGATGACGTCTTCCAAGTCACCCAATATATTTTCTTTACATGGGCTTTAAAAATATAATACACCACTAAACCAAATAATATGTTATAAGAAACATAAAAGTTTAATGTGTTCAAACGCCCACGATGCTAAACAAATATATCAAATTTTAATTAAATATAAATATTGTTTATAACCCACAAAACGAAACAAAAAATAACCTAGGTACACCCATATCCATCAACGTTCCCACGATAACCTAACATCTATTAAAGGTCAAGAAATAATAATGACATTAAGCAAAGAAAAAGGATGAGAAGTATTAACCGATGTTTAAACACTACGACTACGTCTTCGCTAAGTTAAAAATATAAAATAAGTGTAATGGTAGGAACATACTATCGACCAACGTTTATCACTTAAATTGACTCTCATAACCAACTTTAGACTTATTTTACCAAATCACTGTTGGTGAATATATACGAGTTCAATTTCCCTTCAATACTATATTTTTGATAGGACAATGTTGTTTTTTTTTTCGAGAACAACTGCAATAATCGACTTCACCTGCTTTTCGTTCACTTCCTTGTGACAGCTGTAGTCCCATCTCGTCTTGTGTAGCGACAGGCTTGTCACCTGCTTTGGGCTTAATGTAGACAATGTTACCGGTGACCCCGCCAAAGCCAATGTCGGTGCATTTTTCTTTCTCTGAAGCCGAAGTTCGTATCATCACTTCATAGATTTAGCTATCAAAAGGACTAGTTAATAATATTCTCAATTGTTGTTTTATTAAAAAGTCACTAATGACCAAGTTCGAGCACAGTGTTTGTAAGACTTCTACGTGGGAAGTTGATAAATTTAATATCCTTCGCAATATTATAATAACATATTTTTTTGCATAGTTCGTGGTCTCAGAAATGACAATGCAGTAAAGTTTTCACTGTAGTTGTATATCTTTGTCACTGTTGGTCGCGTTAGGTAATTTATAGTGGATGACGTGTATTGTGCTTTGTGTCCCTTCTTAGGTCGGGTTGTGATCTTAGACTTGCTAGCTTTTTACTGCTTGAAGTTTTGTTTAATTTTTAGTGTTATTTTGAAAATAAGTAGGTACTCTCTCCGTTCAAAGGTATTTCATCATTCGCAGAACGTTTGGTATTTCATTTTCAAATCTTTTTACTTGTAAGTATAAACACATCATGGGATTATCATAATTTTATAGTAATTTTTTTTTTAAATGTGAATTTAATTTGATTCAAGAAAATTTCAGATATTTCTCAAATTCTATAAATAACAAAATTATAGCGTTAAAGGCGAAAATATGTACTTTATTTTACCCTGCCACTAAAGTAGCCCACGCACTGGTTCGGTATCTCACCGAAGATTTTCGGCCCGCCCGCCGTATGATCGAGATTGAACACAGACCACGCATTAGCGATGTAAATCATACGATCTAGATCACATGCAATTCACTCACTCACACAGACACACAAGATTCGATTAAACAAAGGCGTGTGGATGTGTGTGTGTGTGACAGATAGTTCCGGCCATAGAAATCGACTACAAATACACCGATTTGAAAGCGGATGGCGGACCGTTCGTTACAAGAATTGGACGAGTCTGTGGTCGATTTCGGTGGACCGTATGGCGGCGCACCGGCAATTGGACAAATGAGTGGGCACCTTAAAAGGTTAGGCATCTTACTTACTTGATCGGGTAGGGTATTTTGAGATCAAAAAGCCTCTTAGTACAATCGGTCTAAAAAATGGAGTCTGACCTGCTCTGACCCTGAGTTGCCTACAAATATGATAATGCATAAGCCAAGCAAGAACATAATGCGGAAGAACTACATTATGGTTAATATATATATTTTGTGCACTAATCCATAAATATAGAGCAGTCTGTATTTATGTTAATAAATAATACCTTAAAATCACTTCCTACAATTCTTTTTGTGAGTAACCTAATGAATATTATGACCATAATGGTCCCCATCATTAAATTTATTTCCGTAACTAAAGCGATTTCAATGTCTATTCCCAAATGTGTAAGTAAGACGAAATGCCAAGATCAAACAGAAGTCGACCAAATATGCTTGTTTTTTTGAGACAATTACAAAAAACGGGCAAGTGTGAGTTGTACTTATTTTTTAGTGGTTTTTTGATGTCCTTAACCCTCAGGGCTCCCGACAGGTAATTTGAAATTATTGCGCCCTTACAATGTCATTGTATAGTCAAGTCTAGGTTTATGTATAGGTTCAGAACAATTTCAGGAAAATAATTTACTTGCAGTTTTCACTGACATTTAAGATTTACTGACGACGTTTTAAAAAATTGTAAAAACTGAGGCAGTTTGTTAGAATTTTCATATCGACTTCCATAAAAAAGCCCTTTCTAATGCATTTCGGCGTTTATTTTGTATTAATATATTATTTATATATTTGTAGAAACATGTAATATTGAATGAGTTACTACTAGAACTACTGAGTTTTCATTCATTATTCAACACAACACAACAATAGTTTTATAAATGTGTCATTATTACTGAAATTGTAAGTAAGTACTGTTAATAATTTGTATGAAAAGGCATACATGCTTTATATAACATTGAATTACGGAACCCTACATGTTAAAAAAATGTCGATTTATCATGAACTCTGGCCGAGTCGTGGCCATCTTGCTAACATTGAACTTGAAAGATGATATCAACTTAAAACTTTGGTAGTTTTTAGTGCGGAAGTCGCGATTTTTTTAAAGAAATATGAAGTAATATTATAGGAATGACGCCTCCTTATTTATTGTATTAACGAATTTATAGTTAACGTGTGTAAGTGTGTCGTATTAATTGTGTTTGTTTACATTTAACTTTTGCGTGATCATTTATAGGTTCTTAGAGATATGTACGTACAAGAGATGCATTGAAAGTATCAAGGATGAAAGATTATAAAAGGATTTATATGTCACAAGTAACGTGAAATGAAAATTTCGAAAACTTTGAATTCTTACAATTGCAAAATTTCGTTTGATTGTTTCGGTCAGAACTTTAAGTACAGCTTAGGTTATACGATATACTATAATATACCCTATTTTTTTTTCTTCAAAATTTTATACTTGGTAGTTTTAGAGATAAAGGGGGTGTATATTTTCTTTAGTATAATTTAAATTATGCATTTTAAAATTATATAAAAAAAAAAATTGTATTTTTATAACGAAGCATTTCAATTGATGTCACATGGTGCACATGGAAAAATTTACGTTTTAATTTTTCCCATAAAATCGAAATTAGATTATTTACGCTATACGTCCGTGATTGGGTCATGAAACTCTATAATATATGTACCAAGTTTCAACATTTTTTGTCCAGTAGATTCGGAGAAAATAAGCTGTGACAGACAAACAGACAGACAGACACATGACTATAAGGGTTTCCGTTTTTTCATCGAAGATCTTCGGAACCCGATATAACGCGAATGAGCTATGTCAGTATCGTAGCGAATATCATTCTATTGTCGCTGCCTAGCCCATTTGAGCTAGTCTATGATTATAGATAATAAAGCTGAAGGGTTTCTTTGTTTGTTTGAACGCCCTAATCTCTGGAACTACCAGTAGGATTTGAAAAATTCTTCTTGCATTTGATATCCCAATTCTTGTGGAAGATAACATCACGCTACAACCCAAAGGAGCGGATCAGTAACCGCAAGGCACGTAGATAATAAAGTAAATATTTACCTGGAGGCAATTTTGATTTGAGCATATCCATGGCAACCACATTGATGACCAACACCCAGATGGGGCAGTCTAATAAATCTCCTTCAGATTTCACGAAAGCTACAGCACTCAAGCATTGAGTTTCCAAACGTCTTCTGTCTGGGTATGCTCGGCGAAGTTCTCTGTTCACGTTGGATTGGAATTTTTTCATGTCAAATAACTGAAAAAAAAATGTTTGGTTTAAGTAAAGCTAGTGCAGGTTTAGCATTAATCTAAATTTGCTTCAAGTGTTGTCTAATGAAATATTATATCAATTTTCCATTTAATTTATAACTTTGGTGAATTTAGGTATGTATTAGTGGAAAATCATTAGAAACTTCTTGCAAAAACATGACGGTTTAGTCACCTGGCCTTTTGAATATGGGTAGCTAAATGTGGACATGGTTACCATAAGGTATTTGGCCACACATCAAGATATTAAGTTAATGATAGTGGGTTTTTCATTTGAGATGTTTGTATTTTTTCTAATAATAAACTTTGTGTTGATCATAACAATTCAAGCGAACTTAACTAACGAGCCAGTGAAACATGAAGATGTTATCGAATTAATATTGGGAAACGAAATATAGACAGCCGTATTTAAAGACAAGCTTGATCAAACACGAATAGTACCTGACAGAAGCGAGACCGACTAAACAAAAGATGCTATGTCAATCATGTCGATAAAGTGAAATGAGATAGAGCTTATGAAGATGTTACATCACCACCGATGCACTTTCTAAACGTTATTGAACAGATTTGTTGCACCGAGATGTCCACAGTAGACGTCGGACCTTAAACTACAAACACAATAGATCAAATCTACAATAGTTACCGCCCACGATATTAAATTTGTAAGTCATCGTGCCACAAAATCTATTGCCAACTGACGTGTTTTTGGACCATTTTAATTATTAATGGAATGTTTGC
This sequence comes from Nemapogon koenigi, assembly GCA_963924495.1. Taxonomy (NCBI): domain Eukaryota; kingdom Metazoa; phylum Arthropoda; class Insecta; order Lepidoptera; family Tineidae; genus Nemapogon; species Nemapogon koenigi. The sequence continues at coordinate 3,255,704 of OZ004630.1, read as the reverse complement.
TGTGTACCATATTGTGAAATATTTCCTAACCCATCATTTTTAATTGGATCTTTAAGAGTTCCAATGAATTGTTTACGTAACCCTCTAAGAAAACAAATAGAGATGATCTGGCGAGATAAGATTTCATTATATCACAATAGAAAATTGATTGCATTTTGTAAATAGAAGATAAAGATGTTTAATCGAGATGTATACATGGTGACGCGGATGGACAAGATAACATTGTTGTTAAAAATTAAATCTCGAGGGAATTTGGTGTGAGAACGGAACAAATTCTCTCAGAAAATCACGGGTTAAGTATATTGCATCAGTGTGCCTATTGTTATAAAAAAGTTACAACTAGATCTTAGAGGTTGTTCTCCCAAAAATGCGAATTGATGCGAATTTTTGAAATTACAATAACTATTCATTATTCAATTGCGAAATTGAGTTTTTTAATTGTAACAGTCCTCATTATTAGCAAATCTCGATTAAATAGAATTGTTAAGTTGTGAAATTATTAGATACAATGGATCCACTTTCTGTGAATTCAATTAACTTACTCCCAAAGAAATAGTATCAGATGCAAACAAAATAAGTGATGCAACAACCATTCTTTTTGTTTCTTAAAAGCGGCACTATCTTCGTGTATTGTTCTAGCTTTAAACTTAGTTACGTAAAACTGGGTAATGGGTTGCGAATCCGTTAATGAATGTTACGTTTGGTTTCTTTAAATTTCTATCACAAAAATCGTTTTTTCACGAGTTCATTGCTCTTAATAATTAAAAGAACTCAAAATTTGTTTTATATTGTGAATGAGATAAATTCACTGATATTAACATGAGTCTATGAAATATTTTCGACTTTGTTTACATCACTCACGTCTTAGATTTAAATATTATTAAGCGAGACCTCTTGCTTCTGACACATTCATATTATCTGATTGTTGATTCCGGTTAATTCTTATATTATTTTTAATTTGCCCAAAATGTATTCAGTGTTCTAGATTCTATATTTTTTTTAAATTTCAGATTATATTGATGGAGGAAATCTTACGAAACCACACTATTGAAGTTAGAATCACGGTGCAATGTCACGGCCGGGCTATCCGACGCGTGGTCGGTCGTGACGTGAACTTGAAGAGCGATGCAACGCCGCATTAGAGTTGAGTACCTCTTTTAATTTTTTTCTCCACTCGTCATTAAATGATGATTGTCTTTAACGCAATTGTGAAATGTACTTTAAGCACGTTATGGTTTTGAGTATGAAGCAATAGTTTTAACAATCGCTTTATTAGACATACAGTTCCATGTCGCTTATGTCATGTTTAAATGTAAATGGAATTATAATGTGTGTACTATAAATTACACACATGGCATAGTTTAAACTTCGCAAGTCATAGTCTTTAGACCTTTAGGCGTTCCACCACCATCACAACCTTTACAATATCTTGCGCAGTGCAATGGTCATAGCAAAGAGAACAGGTGGTAAGCCTGTCACTTCACGTAATGAGACTTTAATTGCTGTTATTTTCAAAAGAAATGAGAACGTTTTCAATTTCATCAATCTTCTAATAATTTTTAACGTACATTTGCAGACTTATTGCGGGTACCTAAATTAAACAAATATTTATTTGTATTGCAATCTAAGACACTATAAAGCAGAGCATGAAATATTCTTGACTCATACTATTTTGGTATCAAAGCCATAGACGACTTGCGAAGTGTAGAATGAAAGAAAAAATCTATGAAATGAAACCTAGGAGGTTTGATTTATTATTATGCAAAAATCGTTGATCAGAACGATCAGAAGCTGTTTTTGATCAAAATAGAGATCTGTCAATAATTTGCTGGAATTAAAGAAGAGAGCACAGTAATTCCCAGACGTTACTCCATTCAAAATTATCATTCTTCGTAAGCAAGCCCGATTATTTCGTGGGCAACCATAAAATTAATAGACAAAATTTCAACATCTCACTTGATAAACGCTTCCATCTCGACGAAAATGATTGCAGGCCTTGAACTAAACACCTATTAAAGCGCAATTGCTGAGACGATCGGGAGATAGGGAGTATGTAATTTTGTGCATCTACAAATTTCAACAATGAAAACAGAGGGTAATAAACTCTTTAATGTTCACGATTAACTGTCAAAGTTTTAATGTTCGTTACTCAATCACGTCTTAAGGGCTGATCGGATTTCATACAAAGATAAAGAATGTCTTGGACAGTCTTGGTATACCTTTCGTACAGTTAAATTGTTTCACGTGAACAAATGTGCGAAAAATGCTATGAAAAGATAAGTATGTATTTTTTATATTATTTCTCTACTTTAATATGTGATGATACAGTTTTATTTAATTTCATCTGATCTAAGATATTCAAGTCTCACTTCACCTATATCAATATTGTGCATCATTTCATTGTCAATTCCGATTACAAAATTGTGGCTGAAAGTATTTGATAACCTACGAAACCACTGGTTCAAAACCTATAATTATTTCCAGTAATCAATTGGTGCAAAAACTTACGTATGAACGAAATATTTTCCTAAGGCTTCAACAAAAAGTGACCAACCTTGAATATCTTTTCCTGTTCTAGTGAGTATCCTGGCAACTTGAGGATGTCTTGACCGATGGCCGTCTCTTCGTTGGCGGTGGCGGCGGTACTCTTCACGTATACACTACTCTTGGAGTAGCGTCTGACGAGTATGTTTCCAGCGTCGTCCATTTTTATTTTTACGCCCTGTTGACAAAATAAAAAATGCTTTAATTTCTATAGAAGTTTCAGGGGATACATCTTATGTACATATTTCTCAAGTCTACCCTATGTAGAAGCAAAGTTCTCAAGTCAACTAAGACCAAGATGTTTTTAATAATAACATAACTATAAATTAGAATTTGAAACTAGATTTGCAAACAAACATTAGTGTGGCGTATAGTATGCATATTTAAAGGACAAAGCATAAATAATACCATAACTGTAGTTATTGTTCCAAACATAAATTTGAAGATTGCAATCTAAGCTCCCTGCTGTACTTTAACAGTTTACAGTTAAAGGTACCTTGAAACGACACCAAAATACCGTAGTTTTGTTTGTCCTGGCCATTAAACCGTTGCGTACGATGACATCACAAGCCCATATCTCAACATCTAAAACATCTTCAAGGTCAGTGTCTGGACGAGGCACAGTTTTTGTTTAAGAATCATTCATTTCTATTAATTTATTATGACAGAACAAGTCAACAATGGAATGGGAACCAATAGCTATATGAACTATGACATCACCGACCTTTGCAAGTCTCACATTCGGCGCGACAGCCAATACGATTCTACCTCGCTATTGTTTTGAAATCTAGTTAAGTTTAACTTCACTGTAGTTCAAGGCAATTGTTTAATTTGAATTGTTTAAAACAAAAAGAAAATCATTAAACGAGTCCAACTAAATAGGAAACGTCAAGATCAAGGTTTAAATTAAATGTAGCCTTTCTATACTTATTCCTGTTTGAAATTCTGCCTTGTCAAGAATACAATAATAATTATAAATTTGTGTTTACTTCGGGCAAGCTTGCGATAGCTGAATAACAATAAGTATTAATAAAGAAATTGACATGTAACCTTTTGTCTGTTCGTGCGATCAAAGTGGCCTTGTTATTTGACACGAACTCTGAGCAAAATATTCATACAAAATTATTATGCAGGAATTCTGACTTTTGATCTGATAAGATTAACAAAATGTGCAGTTGCATGATGCTTCAACGATTTTTATGACACTTGACAAATAGGTATATGTAAAGCGATACAATGCAAATGCTTGCTCAGGATTTCCTTATTTATAATATGGTACTTTGCTTTCATTATTATTATCATCAGAAATAAAAACGATTTATTAAAATTTTGTGTTGCGGAATTTCTTGAACCATAATTTTGCTGAACTAACAATCTTAAGCTAAACTAATTAAATGAATCACGCAAATAGTATTTTAAAATTACAGAGCCAAGGCGATCGATAGCATGCAAACAAATGTGAATTATTTCACGCGACAATTTACTAAGACTGTTATTAAAGACGGCAGCGGGAAATGTTGCAATAATAAGTAATAGTTGGTTGTTGAAGCAACCACTGCGGTCGCATCAACAAATACCGTGAGATCAACCGTCCGAAACTAATGAATTCATATCGTATGCACTTATTAATGGTAGTGGTGTTTTCTTTGGTCACCACAAGTTTTGATGAAATATCTGAGTTTATAATAAACGTAGTACCTAAAACCAGATCAAAACAAGAATCAAGTGGAACTGCTCATAACTAACTAGCATTCTCAGTTATCATATCTTAGGCTCCGACTATTCCTCAGAAGTTGATAAAGGTTAATGAAAATAGAATTTTATTATACTATACACCTATTGCCTTTTGGGTCCAAGGTTACAAAGTTATAAAAATAATTTTAATCATTACATAGCACAAATAGACAAATCTGATACTCAATTATGTTATCATAGTGCCTAGAATCATCATAGATTATGCTAATGGATCTACTGCGAATGATCTTATTTAGAATTTCTTCGTGGCAAAGTTTAAGTTTATTTTTATGAAAGTTAAAAAGGCTGTTTAAAAATTGTGCTAGTATACTTCATGTTATATGCTATGAGTAAAACATCAATAATCGAAACATAAACACTATCGTAGAAGATCAAAACGCGCCTATAAATTCAATTTAGCGTATATTGACCTTGTGTAAGACACATTGTTATCTCTTCTCATTTGAAAATTGAATGTCAGGCATATTTGCTCCTATTGTTCCGGCCAGATTTCATACTTATGGTCTCGCAAATTCGTTATAATATTGTAACAAGTTGTATGATTGATGGTAACACTTCCTTGTAAGGATCATCAGAATCGTATTTATTCTTGTTTATGTCAATTTTGAATGCCATTGTTTAGTAATGAATAGGTTATTTATAAACATCATATTTTATTCAATGCTTCGTGGGAACCTTATGGCTGACCGTGAAAATCATGTGAAAACTGAAGTAAAAACCTATAGACAAGCTCTAACCAAGCATGGAACTCCGCTAACAACAATGACTGGATGAAACTGACCTCTATCAGAAAATATAAGGACTTGCTAAGGATATTTTGCCTCAAAACGCGATATTATATTTTAACCTTATAAAGTGCTAAATAAAGTGCCACTGATAGGCTCATAATTTAGAAAAGTCGTTTTTGAAAAACAACCGTATCATTAATTTATATTTACTTATTTTTATGGTATTCAATATTCATTTATATGGGAATGGGGATGGAGCTTCCTTGGATTTTTTAATGTTTCTTGTATTTGGCAAGATTTATGTCACAACAACACACAATCAAAATTTCAACTAGACAAACGACGGAACTTAGTAATAGGATCTCGTGGCATCCTTTGGGTGTGGAATCCTGAAAACACATTTTTATTGTGTAAATTTTTAAGTGTGTCGGTGGAAAAGTGGTTTAGACATCTAGTATTAACTAGGAAGACCATGGGTTCAATCCCAGACCCCAACCATGACCAATAGGTTTTTTAATTAAAACTTATGTACATAATCCGACAAAACACACTTAAGAGGCTTTTCCATCTTAATATACCTCAATAGAACTGGCCACTCGTTAGGTATAGCCTCACAAACACCATCGGCTAAACGAGGGAGACTTGGTCTTCCGCTAGGTACCCTGGAACCGTAACACGGTTTCGCGAGCTGTAAGGCATTCCGTGAAGAAAGAAAAAAAAACCTAATTGACGTAATCAAAGTTAAAAATATTTTTAAAATAATTCATTACACAAACATTATTCAAAATGTGTGTACATATAGGAAATAGTCATTATTGTTTTGTTTGTGGGCGTACATCCTACTAATTATAAGTCATCGATCAGAGCAGGCCATCTTCTTACCTCACATAGTAATGTTTTGTTACATCATCTCTTAAGTTATTTGCGTATTCATGTGTTTTAAGGTCCAGACAAAAAAACTAAGTGTGTGTTTATTTGTATCTGAGGGTCCTGTAGGTTATATTTTACACGCTTTATATTAGCTTCACTTATGTATTAAGAAACTAAGTATGTAAACAAATCGTAGGAACTATGAAGTCAATTTTAAATACTTCTTGTCGTATTGATTTGAAACTTATGCAAGTGTATGTAATTCGGACGACAATAAAATAATTTTATACTATCAAGCTGATCTTATCATAAACCCAGGACCTGGATAGTGGAACTCTTCAATGGCTACTGTTAACCCCTTGAGTATAGGATCATTTGGTTTGTGCAAGTGCGTGTTACTGATAAAAGAAAATATATTAATCGGTACATATGCATGCCCTAACTACAATGAGGGTACGAATAATAAAGTTCTAGCTGTTTAGCTTCTTTTAGTTTAGGTTTAGCACATATTTAGTTTACCGAGGGCATATCTACAGATTAAAATATCTGGACCAAAGCATGATTTTGAGGTTTTTAGAGTTCCGTACATCTCCTATGAAAAAAGGAAACACTTTTAGGATCACTCTTGTGTCTGTCTCTCCGTCTGACACATATTAATTACTCCGAATCTACTGGACGAAAAAATTTGGAATTTTGTGTCATATCAAATGATAGAGCTCGTTGTAAGAAATACATTTTTTTATAATTTTAAATGCATAGTTTAAATAATATTAAAGAAAATATATATTCAAAAATTTTGAAAAAAATATGGTATAGCTTACAGGAAAACCTAAACGAAATTCCTGTATTAAAGTTCGTAGTGTTCTGTCGTAAAGTCGTACTGGCAACTTAACCAATTTTATTTTAAGGGTCCTATACTGGGAATTTGTATGGAGATATTACTATTCCCAATTTCTCTGTAAATACTCCACCTGTGTCACTGTAATTTAGCATATAGTTACTTATTCAATATATCTAAGTGAAATAGTCGTTATTTTTTCAATTGGGTTTATTTAATAGGAAATATGGGTGGTAGAATAAAGGATTATTCTGCCCCTTCTGTCTCTTTCATAATCTATCACAAAACTCTAAATTTTTTTTAAAGCGCTCTTATACCATTAGTCTTCAATTATATATATCGCTTTTTTTTGTAGCTTATTGAAAATTCAAAAAAAAAATATTTTATGATTTTTTTTAATTTGCCAAAAATAATAAAATAATTATTATTTTAAATTTTCAATAAGCTACCAAAAAATTCGACATATATAATTGAAGGGTAATGGTATAACAGCGCTTTTAAAAAAATTTAGAGTTTTGTGATAAATTATGAAAGAGACAGCAGGGGCAAAGTTAAACTACCCATATTTCCTATTCAATAAAACCCATTAAAAAAATAACAGCTATTTCACTTAGATATATTCAATAAGTAACTATATGCTAAATTACAGTGACACAGGTGGATTATTTACAGAGAAATTGGGAATAGTTTATCCCAGAAAAATTCCCAATATAGGACCCTTAAGTTTAATTTTAGGGGCAATGAATTTTGATAAATTATTATAATGAAGGTATCTTAGATTTACATAGTGGAGGTATCTCCATGTCATCCTAAAGATCGAATTTAAAATATTTTTATATGACCATATTTGGCAGTACCTACTATCACCGATTTTAACAGGAACTAACGTATATCTTTGTTCAAGTCTCATGCTATTTGCATATTATAATCAATGGATGTTTACTTTTCCTCATCATGAGGCTTAATATTGGGAAAACTGCGGAACCCTAATTTAAGAAGTTCAAGTCCATTAGCATTTGATTCTGCTATTAGATATTTGTTTTTTTCTGGATTTCCTTAATATCAATTTTTTATTTGACACCTACGATGACAAATTACTACAAGAGGTTATGAATATTTTAGTGTAGGTATTTAATATTTTGTTAGAGAATGATACTTAATTATTAATATTAAAGTGCTTTTTGAGATTGCTTACATTTTTTATCATAGCACAACATCTGAATCAGATATCGGGTTCGATACCCAAGTTAAGCAAAACAGTTGTGTGAAAAAAGTTATGCACGTAATTTGTTGTCGTTGCTTTTCATGTGTAAAAATTTCACGGCATTTCTACCATGCGATATGACCAGTTATGTTAACAATGTCCACATTTAGAGAATTGCCTATATTAGACGTCACTTAATAGAGCTATCACTTAAAATATCCTATTATTTTCAGAAAAAAGGAGTCGATAGCCTAATTGACTTGATACCGGAAGGTTCCGGATTCAACACCCACACGTGCCAAAAATGCTAAGGACCAATTTTCTATAAAATATGTGCTTTAATCGATTCCTTGTGCTTCGGAGGGCACTTTTTCTAATAAAAAAAAATAAAAAAAATCTTCACGGGTTGCCTTACAGCTCCCGGAAACCGTTGCCAGCCCCAGGGTACCCAGCTGAAGACAAAGTCTTCCTCATTTAGCCAATGATTTTTTGAAGCTATACCTAACGAGTGGTCAGCTCTGTTGAGGTACCTATATAGATGGAATTTTTTTCTAATAATAACAGATATTTACGTTTGTTAAAAAAGTGACACATCTACGTCCATTAAGTGCATTAACGGGCTTGCCACCTGTTCTGTTTAATATGGACAAGTGGCAAAAAGTGGACACTGTTACCGATGTCTCTGGCCACACCGCAAAGTATAAAGGCCGTGAAGGTGTATGTGTATATTGTCAGAAATATTCTGGTGATTTTTTGACAAGTCAGCATTGAAATCTGGACCTCCAACAATTATTAATTTTTAAAACAACATAATCGACTTCTTGTGCATCAGAGGGCACTTCTTATCTGTTAAAGAAGTGACACATCTTAGGTACCTATATTAAAAGTCCAGCAACCGACTAGCCACCTGTATGTTCTGACAAAAGTGGACACTGGTGTCTCTGGCCACACCGCAAGATATGAAGTGAAATGTATTAATGTTTTGTAAATAACATACCTGTCCAATGTGTCGTTTTAATTCATCCGTCTTCAAATCTCTATGTGGATTGTCAAAGCCGCAAAGTCCAATTCTGAAAATAAAACGAAAATGATTTTAATTGAATTATTTTTACTCTCAATTGATGGCACTAGGTTTGAGACAAAAAAAAACACATTTTAGAAATAATATACTCTATGCTATATACGATATAACCTATAAATAAAAAATCATCAAGATCGCTGCCGTCTGGGAGAGTGCCAATAAGGCTGCCTGCGTTGCCACGTTGGATGGCAATACCTATTCTTTGGGACAACTATGAACCAGCTCTTGGTCGTGGGACATCTTTACCAATCTTTTGGCGATTTCTTTATTGCGCTAGGTCCCAGGTCAGGAAGAAGTAGCTTCTATCTATCATCACGCCTTTCATCCCAAGAGGGTAGGCAGAGACAATCGAATGCCATTTGTAACGATCCTGACATACCTCTTTCGCTTCTTTTATATTCATCATAACTTTCATATACATGCTCGGCGATTGTGTATTTCCATCGATCAATATATTTTTCATATGTTCAATAAAAGTACACCCAGGTCGTCCTCTGCCAGCATTTCCTTTCACTTCAACCATATAAACTTTTTTAGTCAATCTTCCATCCTTCATTCTTTCAACGTGTCCAAACCAGCGTAAACTACATTTCTTAATTTTAGTCAAAACAACATCTTTCACTCTTATTTATATCATCTTTATATCACACATTCTACGTAAAGAAGTAGCATATTTTTTTAAAACGAATACGGGCAACTTTAGTTTTAGAAACTACAAAAATATTGAATGAAACAATATATTTATAAATAAAAATATATTTCTAAGTTGTAAAGAATTCCACATAAAGATACATATATTGCATATTGGAACATTGCCAATATGCCACTATAAAATGTATTCAAAACGTAAAAACCCATTTTTTACATACAACTCCTCAATTGTTCTATTGTCTGTGAATTTCTGTTTTATGGAAATCGTATGAAGATTCTATTGAAGTGTATTTATTGTTGGTCGGGATAGTTCTTTGTTCACTCTTTTATTGACATGTACACACCCCTAATATATTATGTTATGTATATAACTGTCCTAAGGTATATAAGGACTATGTAGTTTTTTAATCTCAAAAAAAAAACTCAACAGAACTTGCCACTCGTTAGATATGTCTGAAATTATATGATCGGTTGAAAAGTAAAATCAGTAAAATTGTTGATTGTAATTTAAAAAAAATGGGACGCACTAGCGACCTACCCCTGGCTTCACGAATTTTTTTCCAGGGAAATCAGATATTTTCCGGTCTAAAATATGCAAAGCGTATGTCTGTCTTCGACCCTTTAGTTAGGTATCTATTTTTAATATTATTTATTTAAATTTATTCAATATTTATTCATATTATAGGTAGATATTAGGGTGTAGAGGCATTGTAGAGGAGCACTAAGAAAGGATTTTTCGAAAATCAACCCCTAAGGGGGTGAAATGGGGTATAAACGTTCTTGTGTATAACGCGGACGAAGTCGTGGGCAACTGCTAGTATGAAATAAAATTTCGAATGTATCAATTCTTATAAATCTTTATCGATGATATACCAAGAAGATAATTTGTATGGGATTAACGTAGTACTTCGTGTTTCTTTTCTAAAATCTTTTCAATAGCTTCTCTGGGAACTTGAGTTCGCCTTCATTTGTATTCAAAGATGAAAACTTCGAGATCTGTATGGCGCTTAAAGTTTCCATTTGGACGGACAGTTAAACTAATAAAATATTATTGTTCCGAGAGGAATTTTGACCACATATTGAAGGATTTTATTTATTGTAAAATTGATTATGATGATGATTATGATGAAAGCTTCACGGGTTTCCTTACAGCTGCCGGTCCCAGGGTACCCAGCGGAAGATAAAGTCTTCCTCAGTTAGCCGATGATTAACCTAACGATTGGTCAGCTCTGTTGAAAATGTATATGTTGTATATGGAAAAGCCTCTTTGTACGGTTTGTCGGATAATGTACATAGATTTTTTTGTTATAAAAAACCATTGGTACATGGTCAGATGTGTGGATCGAACCAGCGACTTCTCAGTTGTGAACCGACGTCTTACCCACTCGACCACCGACGACGACGTAAAATTGAAATTCATTATTTTGTAGAAATGGCAATAGACAACAATACAACGACTCAGAATAAAAGGGAATACTCCCCGGAAAGTTGTAAATTTAATATTATAGTTTCACTAGCGCGATACAGGTTACAATTATTGAAACAGTAACGCTCATCTATCGACACACTTTTAAAAGAAATAAGGTAAGAAAAGAAATAAAACTTTATTGGCATTATTTAATTGGTTCATTTTGTACCCCAATTTTCGAATTTAAGGTGGCCACACATTCGTCCAATCCCAGGCGCGTGGTCCACCGAAACCGACCACAGACTCGTCCAATTCTTGTCACAAACGGTCCGCCTAGCAAATTTTCGGTGCGATGCCAGACCAATGTGTGGCCTAATTTAGGAGAACAAGACAGTACAATTTTATTAGACACCTTTGTGTTATTTTCTTTACCAATCGAAAAATTACGGAGCTTTAAGGCGAGGATTTTACTTAATATTTGAGCCGGAAACAGCCCACCTTAAGAAGTGTATTACGACGTAACGAATCTTCTCGTTATTTGCGTGAAAATTGTTATTTAATTAAGTACTAACTGCATGTGAACTTTAAACTATTGCATGGCAAACCAATTAGATGTTGGTAATTCTTTTATTGCAACTAAATATGTTTTTCACAGCAATTTGTTATAATAAGGAGATAATTTGATGTAAATCTAATAATAATGATATTTGTTAAGTTACACGTGATATTTGACTATTTATTACGTTTCAATAAAGCGTGTTCACGTGTGACCTTTTGTAATTGAAAATTGCACAGTGTTTTACTGAGTGTTACGTCGATTTCTGGTTAAAATAACTGCCATGTAATTTCCTATTATTAGACGCCGAGTTATTGCAAGTAGTTCTAAAATTAATTGTGTTAGAAAACTTAAGTAAGATAGTTATTATTTTCAAATATCTTGTGAAAAATTAGTACTAAAATATTAAACAACATCATTATTCAAAACGGAAATATGAATAAGGAAGTAATATAAGCCTATTATATAGGCATTAATGTTAATTTGATTTTAAATGTGAAAAAATAGGTCATTGTTTCTTAAACTGCAGTTTTTATAACAGATGTTTTGTACGTATGTTGTTTAAAAGGGTAAACGGCTGAACAAATTAAAAGTCAGCGCTTTTTTATGACAAGTTTTTTTTACTTATGTAAAAAATCCGACAAACCACAATTAGAGGCTTTTCTATCTAAATATACCTCAACAAAACTGGCCACTCGTTAGGTATAACCTCACAAATACCATCGGCTAAACGAGGGAGACTTGGTCTTCCGCTGGGTACCCTGGAACCGATTTCGGGAGCTGTAAGGCAACCGGTGATGAAAGAAAAAAAATATTATGTCAAGTTTTTGTAATTATCCACTTGTCACTCCAAAAAACTTTTAATAATTAAGTAATAAATATTATATTATTTATATTAGGTCAAAATCAAAAAAATATTACAGTGGTAAAGAATGCAGAGTGAAAGGGTGACTTGGTATATTTCTATTGAACATAATATATAAGGAGAAAGGATTCGCCTGACATTCGATTATATCTGTCTACCCCTCTTGGGATATAAGGCGTGATGATAGATACATATATCTACTAATCACTTATTTTGAATTTGTTTAGTGGTTTACAATTTTAAGCCCAATAACAAGAGAGAAACAATGACCTATTTTAATATTATGAAATGATATAAAAACTCTTACATTTTCCAAAATTAACTAGGTATATTTTGTCATCCATCATTACAAAATGCCATAGCTCAAAATTGAAAATAAATTCAATTTGTGGCAAGCAAATGATCGTTATAACAGGTTTAAGTAGGTAGACACTCAGTTATTTAAAAGTAATTTACAAACGAAATCAACTTGTTGAACGGTAACATACGGTGCAGTGAGCGGCGACCTTGTGATGTGATTGTATAGACATTGCTACTGTATAATTTCTACAAGAATATCGTGTCGTGTGTAGGTTTCTTTGGCAGTCAGAGCGTGAAATACGAAACATCGCTTTCGATATTTAAGTTTATGTTGATCAGAAATGTTGGTTGCGGAAAGATTTTGACCTTAGAGTCTGTAGGTCTAAAATAGTACCTAGATGTTTATCAAGGGATCAAAGGAAAGTGGCCGATTAACAATAAGTGTGCAATTGAGGCCCGAGCCGTTGGCGAAGGCTCGCACTTTTTCCCGAGTGATACATACAATTTTATATTAGGAAAATACAAGAAATTAACAAAGCAACACGGTGGTGTTTTTGATGAAGTAAATAGGTACTTTCCGAGCATAAGGCATTATCCCAGGGATATATTAGCCACATCTTGTTTCCCCTGAGGAGATTTGTGAGTGATTTGTGTGTTAGAAAACTTTTTACGCCATTTTGGTGGACGAATATATAGTTATTTTGGACGGGTTTTATTTTAGTAAAGAAAACAGTGAACTTCATAAGAAATTTAGGGGATAAAGTGTCTCAATGTAGACGGACAATTAATATTTACAAATTATTATAACCGCTCAAAAAGTAGACTATTTTCTTAGGGCGATGTTTTTTCTAAAATATTGTATAGTTTTGTAAATTCTATTCGATGAAATATTTAATAGAGTATTCTCTCTATGCCCTTTTCTCATATCTTTTAAGTTCTATGAAAAAGTATTATTTGAACCTCAAACTACCTATTTCTGGTCATATGGCCATAAGAGTGAGAAATAACACGTTAGTTTGTCATTTTATAACAATTTATTTTCTTTTACTTTAAAATGACAAATATTAAATATTTCAACAAAATTGAATTAAATTAAATTAAAATTGCACGTATCAATTTTCCCAGTAGACCGTGCCATGGTCGTAACATGCGTGATCACCTAGTAAGTCAAGGTTCTGTCATAATGAAAACGAAGCGAAAATTATATATCAGATTAACAGATATAATAATAGGAATGTGTACGTGAAAGATTTCGAATAATAGAATATTGTTTTATAGGGCTTACAATTATTCCATAATTATGGGAAAACTATTTTATGATTGCATATTAAAATATAATCACGTCTGAATTCCACTGAGGTAGCCACATACAAAATATACTGCCGGACTGATAGATAATTCAATTGCTGCAATTTTGTCATATTACTGTGTTTTATAACCCCTCATTGTCAAATCACAGATCAATTGGATACTACCATTCCACTAATATTTTTGTTTGTATAGATGTATGTATGTTTTTTATACATTTGGCACAGAGATAGATTATAGTCTGGAATAGCACATAGGCTACTTTTTATCCCGGAAAAATGTATGGTTCGTGTGGGATGGATTTGTTTTTCACGGGATCGATATGATTTTTGCATAATGGTAGTTTAGGGGTCAGAGTACATTCTATACTACTTTATATACCGCGAAAGCGGACGGGGTAGGGGCATATTACAGCCACGTGATTATTTCTTTTTGGATCTATTTCCACGCGGGTGATACTGCGGACAGAAGTTTGTAAGAAATATTTTCATATGCTAACGACGTTTATGCCAGATCAATTCCATAATTATGTTAAAATCATTAATAAATAATTCAAGATTAATTAGAATAAATATTTAGATTTTTTTGTCATATTACTGTGTTTTATAACCCCTCATTGTCAAATCACAGATCAATTATATTCTTCAACTAGATTTTCCGCCCTATTTTCGAACAATAAAATATAGCCTATGTCACTCAGGGATATTGTACCTTTCTATTAGTGAAATAATTTTTAGAATCAGTTCACTATTTTTTGAGTTTATTCATTACAAACAAACATGCAACAAATCTAATTTTACCTATTTATAATATTAGTATAGATAAGAAATAATTCCTATACTAACGACGTTTATGCCAGTTTAATTCCAAATCTATTATGTGTTATTCAAAATTTATTAAAAAATATTTCTTATCAAATATTATTTCATCTACATAAAAATAGAAGAGGAGAAAACGCTAGAATTTTCAAATTGTCACCGCATGGTTACAAGTTGTGGTTACAGAATACCACAAGATGGAACATAATAGAGGCATTTCATTAGAACATTTAATAAAGAAAGTGCTTTATGACATTACTTTGACAATTCTATTTTTGTTAAATAAAACTTTCTCCCTCTGCTTCACCCATGGAAATGTTTAAAATGTAAAATTTCTCCGGTTTTAGTTATTAAGTTATTAAACATAAAAGCATTGCCTATAATTTAGAATAATCTATCTATCATCACGCCTTTCATCCCAAAAGGGGTAGGCAGAGACAATCGAATGCCATTTGTTGCGATCCTGACATACCTACATCGCTTTAATTTTTTAGAATAACGTTAGTGTCATAACACTGAATGATTGGGACAACTCGATACAGAGTAGTTTTCCAGTTTACTTTCAACATAAGACGGTGACTGAGATATTTTGTGATAGAAATGGGCCCCTTGTTGTAAACTTCTTAACTACTGTCAACCGTCTTGTAGCCACATTTATCAGGTATAATAATTGTGGTTAAAAAAAGCTGTACTATATGAATATCCGGTACATGTTCTGAGGTCCGGGCACTCCCATTTTTTCGATAACTATGACAATATTCTTTATGCATAATTTAATTTTGAAGTCGCGATCATTGCCCGTACAATGAGCAATTTTCTATAGAATCCGTAAACACAATGGAAAACTGAGAAAGTCTAGGTGAAGTGTTCAGGTTCAAGGTGTGCTAATATAAAATGAACGGAAAAGGATGTCTGCATCACTAAGTAAAACCATGAAATTTGTATAGAACAATTTTTCTATTTTTTTTTGTTTTGTTGATATCTATAATTTTTACCAAATTTCGCCATGGAAGTTGAAGAAATTCTTTGATGAGTTATGAATAGTTTCATAACATTTAGAGATGAAAAAAAAAAATGCGCAAAAAGGGAATATTTTTCATTTGTAACTTAAAATCTTTTTATGATCAGTTTTATGTAAAATCTGTAATAGGTATACACTAGTTGTGGGGAAATGACCATTTGACAACATTGAAAAATATTTGGAGGGCAGTTAAAAAGGTGGTTAATTCGAAGGAAAACAATTCAACATTTAGCCAGTTAGTTCTATGGTATACGTTTATAAAATAGCTTAGGACCTTGAGGTTTCATGTCACTCACATGTTTCCTAAAACATAATTTAAATAATGCTACATAAAATTGATTTAAAGTACTGTCTTTTTATTAATTGTATTGACAGAAAAAACACGGAACTACGCGTATTAGTTTGAAAGCAACAAAAACAGCCTCACGATTTATAACCTTCCAAAACCTCGTCTATCGACAGTATGACGATTTATTCATAATCATACCTGTTCTAGTATCTAAATAAATAATACACTTGGCCTGACTTGGCATTTTTCTAGGAATAATTATGGCATAAATTAGCCTGATGTGGCGAGACTCAGCACTGGATCGATTTTGATGGTACTTTTTGTTTAATTCTCTATAAAACTGTATAATATTTGGACATGCGTCGGTGGCCGAGTGGTTAAGACGCCTGGTATTAACTAGGCAGATCACGGGTTTGATCCCGGAGCCCGGCCATGTACCAATGGGTTTTTTAATTAAAAAGTTATGTACATAATCCGACAAACCACACTTGAGGCTTTCCCATCCAAATAAACCTCAACAGAACTGGCCACTCGTTAGGTATAGCCTCATAAATATCATCGGCTAAACGAGGGAGACATGGTCTTCGGCTGGGTACCCTGGAACCATAACATGGTTTTGGGAGAAGAGATTCCTAAGTATATCTTCTCTCCGGAAACATAATATCGTCCCTAGGCTACCCAACGGAAGTCTAGTCGTCCCACTTTATATGCAACTTACTCAATTACTCAACTGAGGTTGTTTGAGATCGAAAGGACTCTGAATGAGTTAAAATAAGGTCTTAAGATTATCAATCTAAGAAATTCAATATTGAATTGGTGAACGTGCAAATACATTGTGGTCAGAAAGCTATAAATATTACCAACGGTATTTAGAAGTATTTATCGTACAAATAATGACTTGATAGTTTACAGAGAGCGAAAGCGCTTTTCTTTGCGGAAGCTGCATCATATTGAAAGTAAAAGCGGATTGGTTAGATTATACTTGAACTTGTAATATGTCTATGATTGCTAGTCGTTTCTTTTACATAAAACTCGGGAGATAATTAAAATAGGCAGATTAAAAAGAAGTGCACTTAATGACATTAGAAAAGTGAATCTTAAATAGAATTACCTGTCTATTATTTCCAGAAGAATGGGCTCCACGTGCCCCATGGAACACGAAAAGACGATTAAACCACTTATTCTCAAAGAAAATTGGTGCTTTGTAGCTTTTGTCTCGAACGGGTATTAAAGCCGGGACCTTCGATTTAAAGTCCGGCTATATCATATACGAGTATTACGAAAAATAATGTAAACAATGTTCCCTTTTAAGTGAGTTTGCTGCCCTGAGAGACAAATAATAACGTAAATAAAAAAAAATGGAAAAATAAAAAATAAATACTGCTGTGGATGGGATTTGAACCATTTGCATCCTGAGCTGCACCATACCATACCATACCTTTAGCCGTTAGACCACCATACAAAAATTGACAACTTCGTGTCAATAGCAACCGTTGCTAAGGCTTTTCTCTGATACATAATTTTCAGCCGTGAACAGAGACAAATTACTGAATTTCTGAAAAACTACTAAACCGATTTTCGTCATTATGTCTGTAAGATAATGTCGAAAAATTACTATAGGTATCCTTAAAAAAATAATTCGTCATAATGGGTACAAAAATGTAGTACTTATAAAGTCAGTTTATTCAAAATTTCTAAAAAACTACTGAACCAATTTTTATTAAAAAAATGGGACCACCTGTGAAGTATACCCTTTCAAACAAAAAAAATATTTCCAAATCGGTCCAGGCGTCTTCAAGTAATCGGGGAACATACATAAAAAAAATAAAGATTCCGACGAATTGAGAACCTCCTCCTTCTGTTTTGAAGTTCGGTTAATAAAGCCAGAATCTTGATTTATAAATTAATAAAAATTAAATGGTGTTCGTTGGTAAGCGCATCACTTGAGAACGGCTGGACCGATTTGGTTACTTTTTAAAATGTTCGTATTAGTCTGAATAAGGTTTTTGTTTTAAATACTTTTGAATAAATATTAGGTACTTCCGCCATCTTCAAATATATTATTTTAATCATTATTATTATTGTGTTCTTATTCTAATGAAAATCTAGCGAAAAATATGAAAATTTATAATGTTTCAAAGTACAAGGTCCGGGCCTATATAATTTTGAAACACCTTCTTTTCAACAATCATCCGAAACCGTTTTGACTTTTAATTAAAAGTATACATAGATACATTTCCGTAGGTCAGTCATTGTGTGCTTTATTAGATAGCAACAATGGGAATCGAGTTATGTGATCCGTAAACACTTGTATGTATTCATGTGAGATTTGTGTCAAGGACTAAGGAGATTGTCTGGCAGATGAGCTGATCTGTCTTCTTATTAAAACTAGGTCGATTTGATACTTTAGTACTTAGAATTGATTAGAAAATATTACTAAGTGGAAACAGGAAAGAACTTTATACAATATATTGCATCCACATAACATTATAAAGTAAGTAGAAATTGCAGTTGCAAATTATTGTACTGGAATGAATATATTGTGAAATATTTTTTTTATTAAACAAAGTTTTTATTAATAACTAAATTTTTACATCTCTCTGAATAACTTAAACATTACAATAAATATATATCTACCTATATATACAATTAAACCTATTACAAAAATTTCAATTACAATGTGGCATAGTGCCGAGTACCTACACTGGCAGCGTTTCAGATTCTCTTTCCGAGACTGCCAATATCCTCGGGCGGTCCACATCATTGTGGCTACCAGCAAGGAGACATAAATGTGTTTCTCTAGTGAATTGTGAAATTTTATATTATGCTATCTTTAGACAAATTATTTGTGCAGTTATCATTTTTACAATGACATATGGCGCAATGTTCCGCAATTCTGCATCAGGTTTTTTTTGCCTGGAAGATTCAATTGGATTTATTGTGGACTTTTTTTGGCTCTAGTGAGGTTTCCAGTTTCAAATAAACTGGTTGCGCTATTTGTGAAAACGAATAGGTTAAAAGGTGATTATGGTATGGTATTATTATGATTATTAGTATTTTTCGTCTGGCATAGTTGTTATATAGTTATCGTGACTAGCGAAATTAGAATTCCATTCCCTCCTACCCTATACATTTTACTTTTAACTCGTATCCTGTAGTGACAGTTGTGGAACATTAATCTCTTCCAAAAGTGCCGAGATCATGCGATATTCCCACAAGAAGACTTGAGCTCGGGAGAAGACGCATGGTATCAGCGAGCGAGGAGGAAACCAGGTACAGTCCACAAAAGGTTTTTAAGGTAGGCAATACCCATGACCTGTATCGCGCAGATAGGTTTCAAATTAAAAAAAATATATATGAAATCTTTACCAGAAAATCGCGTTCGACTTATGAAATCGATTCTTACGCATGGATCTATTTGTATCCACTTTCTTTTTAATTCACAACGAACTTTTCTTGCTCCATTTCCGAAGGGGGTCATCGTCATCAATGTCAACAAAGGCTTTTTATTTTTTACTTAGTGTCTAGGATTGTTTAAAAAGTGGAAAGTTCGTGTTGTATACACCCAAATTGAAAATAATGGATACGCGTATTATCGTGAATAGTTAAATTGAAACAGAAATTTTTCCGCTTTTTATGGTTTCTGTTCTCCTTTTGGAAATTGGTAACTAAAAGAAATATCTGAAACATCTAAGTTCATTAAGTGCAGCAACATATTTACCACCTGTTCTGTTCAATATGGACGACTTGTAAAAAGTGGAAGATATTGGTGTTTCTGGTCACAACGCAAAATAGAAAGGCCGTGAAGATGTGTTTGTTTGATTGTTTGTAACCACAGAACATTATTTGCATGAAAACCGGTGTAACCAATGTTGTGAAAAACTAGTCTAGTATCTTTAGACAAATTATTTATGTGGTTATCATTTTTGCACTGAAGCATTTGTATTTTCTACTATATTTCAGGAAAATTTCTGAAGATGTACGGAAATCATACATATGTACATACATATATGCTACAGAGAATTTGTTACACGGCAACGCCTACTTGTTACTTCTATTGTTCTTTATAATGTACCGCGGATGCTCACGGATTCGCCCGTTTTATTTTGATATTTGAACCGTTTAACCGTTTATTGGGATTCCTGAAAGTGTCATCGAAATCATTGGAATCAAATCACATTGGAATAGGCAAATACAAATAATAAAACAGACAGATACTTTTATGTATTAGTATACATTGTTTTCCTTTTGGAAATAGATAAATGAAACTTATATAGCTACAATTTAACTCAATCCACTTAGCAGTAGAATAATAAAGCTGTCTAAATATCAAACTAGATATTTGAGAAGTTAATACTATGGATGAATAATGGATCGCAATAGCTCATTGTTTGTTAAGACCAAATTTTACGAAATTCTATCGATCTAACATTTCGCCAACAAAATTATGTGCCAAAGTTCAGTGTGGCTATAAATTCTGTAAAACCCAGCCCAGTTATTGTAAGATTTAGTGTTCGGGGTGATTGAGATTGTAAGTGTATTATTTCTTGTACAATAGCCACTGTTCTTTATTGTAGGAAAGTTCAGACTTTGATTTAAAGCGCCATAAGTCCAGTGAAATATTTCTTGTCGCGTTAACGCGTCCGTCGTCAATTGCATGGTGTCAAATTAACATTTTAGCATAACATAATATTGTAGTTTTTTTAAGAATAATATTAAAATTTTATTTTATAAATAACTAGCAATCCGAGTGAAAATAATACAGAAATAGAGTTTAAAATGTCAGACAATGTCTTGGAAGAATTTCATGAGCAGAGACCAGTCACTGAGGGTCAAGAACTTGAGGGTTATAATGAATAAGAAGTTCATGATGAGAGACTATATGGCGGAGAACTTGAATTAAATGATATTGCAGCCGAAGAGTTTACCGAGGCCGAGGATTGAATTGATTTGGGAAGTGGTGAAGAATTACCTACGGATGATCTAATTGATTCAAATATTCTTCCCAACTTCTACAATCTAAGAGAATTAGGTACTATTGCACGAAAAATAGTACTATAGTGTACTGTGGTGCAATTTCAAAAAGCCGGCTTTGCTTATGTAAGTTTGATGTCACTGCAGAACCATAATAATCTTTTAAAAAGTATAGAGACTTTAAAATTAAGAAATAATTAAATACTTTGTCGTAGAATTTCAAGACGCTTGGTGCCAAATTAGGATACAAAATTAAATAAATATCTAAGAAAAAATATGATTATGAATAAATAGATAATTGACTCGAGTATAATATGTATTCAAGACACAAAATAAATATAAAATAAAGCTTTATACGTACGAACCTGTTAATCAAAACACAAACAAATACAAGATATACGATAAAGTTAACAAATGTTACAATAAATATAGCACAAAGAGTTCGCCATTTCACGCGACTAATGGTCAAGGGTATATCTCATTAGATTACAAAAGTCGAACGGACACATTTAAGTCACATACGGTATGATTTGCTAACCAACAATGAAAGTGAATCGTATTAAAAAACTTTATAGGCAGTAAGTAAGGATTTCTTATGCCTGACAAATGTTTATTGCATACGAAATATTGAAAAAGCTTAAAATACGGTAATGATGGCTGTGGCAAATTGTTGAAGCAGGTTACAGATGTCATAGATAATTTAATAAATTCGATTTAGATTAAACAGAGGTATGATGGACGGTTATCGTTGTGCAAGTAAGAAGAGAAACGTCAATTTATTGTTTATTTTAAAAGATTCTATTGTAATAAAAGTATAAACAATTTTTATGTTGTATATTGTAATAAGTAGTTGTAAAATTAAATTTAAAATTAAAATAAAAACCCCAAGTTAGTAAGGAGTTGGGTATCTGGCTGCTTCCAGATGATGCAGCAAAATCATGTCAAGGTTACCATGTTTATGTAATATAATTGAAGTCACAGGATACAAAATTTCTCACATCCCTTCAACGACTAGAAAAGAAAAATTACCAAGTGCGCAGCCGGGACAGATAGCTTGTTTTTTATAAAGTGGAAAATAACAAAAAAAATAAACAAAAGGTGAATACAAGTGTTGTAAATAAGGAATTCTGAATATATCTCACATGCTTTTATCTCCTGCCAGTCGATAATGTCAACAATATAATTCAGAGTTCACAGACGGGAATCGAACTGGACGACCTTCGTTACGCCCACTGGGCTATTGGGCGTCAAGCGTTTTGTTCAAGCAGGATGTAGAGACGACCAAGACATTTACATTCTTTATGTCTTGTATAATTACACAGTTTAATATAAAATTCGTTTTTATCATTCAATTTAGGAATATTTTCAAAATATTTCTTGACCACAGACATTATGGCAACAATGTGCACATTTAGATAGTTCATGATAAACTAGATAACTGATAAACAAGGGTAGTAAATGCTTGTATCATTTTGATATTACATCATTACAAACATATTTATTTCTTAAATTAGGTATATTTCGAAAATACCGAGATTCAGCGAGATAAAACAATAACCAGATTTCTATATATCTATCTATCTATAATCACGCCTTTCATCCCAAGAGGGGTAGGCAGAGACAATGGAATGCCATTTGTTACGATCCTGACACCTTTTTCGCTTCTTTTATATTCATGATATCTTTCATACATGCTCAGCGATTGTGTGTACTTTTAATATTTCCATCGATCAATAAATGTTTTATATGTTCAATAAAAGTACACTTAGGTCGTCTTTTGCTAGCATTTCTTTTCACTTCAGCCATATAATTACTCAATCTTTCATTCTGATTTTAGGTAGAAATATCCTCTTAAAGATTAATCAAAATTAATTCAGACGTTTCGGAATTTATTCTAGACAAACAATCAAACAGATAGAGGTCAATATTTCTACAAATAGTTATTAATGCATTTATATAGAGTCTCTCTTTTAACCGATGGGTTTGCATAAGAGGCTATACCTAATGAGTGGCGTTATGTTGAGGTATATTTAGATGGAAAATCCTCTAAGTGTGGTTTGTCGGATTATGTAGTTTTATTTATAAAAAACCTATTAGTACATGGCCGGGATTTAACCGTGGACAAGGTTTTTAGGGAAAGAAATATTGTAAAAGTTGCCTGAAAAATTGAAAAATTGGGAAAAACTGAAAGTGCTTTTTTATGGGATTTTTGTACCAACTCAAGATCATATAGAGAATGAAAGTTTTTAAATTACAGACAGACACTTAAATTTTATATATATGCATTGATTAAAATTAAATTATGAATATAACATTTTTCAATTTAATATGATTACAATACAAAGCCAAAAACACGATAATATCATCCAACTTTTTGTTACTCTTTGATTGAGTTGTTGAAGATCGTGAAATAATTTGTATTTATTTATTTAAATCCTATCAGTACCCGTTCATTAGTTTTGTTGATTTCAGATTTGTATGATAATCCCTCCTATTGTTAATAATAAAGACATGACCAAAATCATCATTGATACCTATTGGCCTCGAAGTGACTGGATTTATTTTAATTGAATTTTTTTGCTAAATTTGTAAATATCCTACGTGCACATCGACTTAAAGATTTAATTATAATTTATTATATGAAGATAAACCTTCATGCTGCATTTGATTCCCAATCTATACAAATAAATGTGATTTCAAATTTAATATAGGATTTAATGTATATTGATAAAAAATGGTGGCGAGTGGTTAGGACGCCTGGTATTAACTAGGCAGACCACGGGTTCAATCCCGGATCCCGGCCATTTATACTAATGGGTTTTTTTAATTAAAAACTTATGTGCATAATCCTACAAACCACACTTAGAGACTTTTCCATTTAAATATATCTCAACAGAACTAGCCACTCGTTAGGTATAGCCTCACAAATACCATCGGCTAAACGAGGGAGACTTGGTCCCTGGAACCGTAACAACAACTGTGTAACTCGTGAAGAAAGAAGAAAAAAGAAGAAGCGAAGGTTCAGAAATGGCTAACTCGATTTTCATGAAACTTTCAGTGATCATAGTGAGTATATTTTCTCTTTTTAGTCTCAGATTTTTCAGTCTATTCTTCAGTCAGTTCCGTACTATTTACGTATTATCTATAAAAACGGCAAAAAAAAAATTAATCACGTTTGTTGTATGGCAGCCCCCTTAAATATTTAGTTTATTCTGATTTTAAGTATTTGTTGTTATAGCGGCAACAGAAATACATCATCTGTGAAAATTTCAACTGTCTAACTATCACGGTTCATGAGATACAGCCTGGTGACAGACGGACAGACAGACAAACAGACGGACGGACAGCGGAGTCTTAGTAATAGGGTTTTTACCCTTTGGATACGGAACCCTAAAAACGGCAAGAAATCACGTTTGTTGTATGAGAGCTCCTCTTAAATATTAATTTTATTTTATTTTAATTATTTATTTTTAAAGTGAATATATAACTCAATATTCTGTGAATATTTCAAGCGTCTACCTGTTGCCGTTATCAATATCGAGCAAAAACGAGCAAAAAAATCACGTTTGTTGTATGGGAGCCCCCTTAAATATTTACTTTATTCTGTTTTTTAGTATTTGTTCTTCTTCTTCTTCTTTTTTTAATGTGGCTCCACCAATATTCATCGGTGATTTGCCAATGTCAAGTTGTGGCAGCCGATCAGTGGGCAAAGATGTATCTCTTTTCACATTTACAGTCCCTGTTAGCATACGGGACAACTGTTTCTCTGCAAATATCCGTGATTTCGAGGAATACACTTAGAGCTCCATAATCAGTAGGTAGATAATGTAGATTCACATCAAAGGCCACCAGTCTGAGATATTGTTAGTTTGACCTGGACAAAAGACGGCACAATGCAAACACCCAAAACCACACAAATTAAAACACACACCTATTAATACATTAGTAAGACCATAAGACAAATAAACAAAAAAAGAAAAAGATTAATAACAATTAATTAAAGTTTTATTCTATTTATTCTAATAAAGTAGATTAGTTTCATAAATATGAGGCTATGTACAGATGATAATACAAATTTAAAGTTAATGGGGCGAGGGACTGTGGGAGGGATAATGTCATACAGGGATGGTTGAAATTTAGAGCAATTGAGGAAAATGTGGTCTACATGTCCCTCATCCAGTCCGCACTCACATATAGAGTGATCCCTGATCCTCATTTTATTAAGGTGAACTGGGGTACATGCGTGACCCAAACGTAGACGGCATATAGTAGATATAACCTGACGCTCCAATGTCTTGAATCTAAAGAACCACGGTCTAACAGGAATACTGTCCACTATAGATGAGTAGTACCTTCCTTTAGAGGTCTTGGTAAGGTCCCAAAGTTTTTGCCAGGAAGTCATAAGATCCGAATGAGCCATAGAGCAGAGATCAGAACAATAATTCAAGCCAAAGTCAGAGCATCCAGTCTGAATAGCCCATTTAGCAAATGAATCAACTATTTCGGTACCAGTTATACCCGAGTGGCTCGGGATCCAGGACAGACAAACATTTAACTGCTTTTCATGACAAAGCAGTAGTGATTCTCTAATTTTAAGGATAATGGGGTGTTTCAACTTAGCACGGAAAGGGTTGCTGATGATAGCCTGGAGGCAGCTTAAGGAGTCAGAGAGGATTAATGAATTATTTAAGTTGTGGGAGAGGGCGTAACTTATAGCTTCCAGGATAGCTATTGCTTCCCCTGTGAAGATTGACATCTGGGAGGGGCATTTATATGATAATAGGATATGGTATTTGGGGATCCACACTGCTGCACCAAGATTCCCATTCTCACACACTTTGGATGCATCAGTGTACATTGTGAGCCATCCCTGCCAATGTCTATCAAGCACTTTATTGAATTGGGAGTTAGCAGAGGGAGAGTTTGTTATAGCGGCAACAGAAATACATCATCTGTGAAAATTTCAACTGTCTAACTATCACGGTTCATGAGATACAGCCTGGTGACAGACGGACAGACAGACAAACAGACGGACGGACAGCGGAGTCTTAGTAATAGTGTTTCCGTTTTTACCCTTTGGGTACGGAACCCTAAAAAGTAGCATTTGTCCTTCACTACAAGCTTACTCCGTATCAAATTTCATCATTTTTTTAATTACAGTTAAATACTACACGTAGAATAATATCTATTATTTTCAGAATAAGTACGGACGTCGAATGTACATGCCCTATAAAGCACGAAAAGTCGATTAAAGTATTACTTTTAAAATTAGTTAGTAACACATTTAACCCTGCTTCCGATTTTAAACTCCAACGCTCCATAGGGTTATATTTCTAACTACCGCGTTTTAACAAAATTTACAATTTATTTTAGCTGCAAAAATGTTTAACTTGGAAAAATATTATACAAACAAAACAGATTTATTACATTAATGTTATAGCTGTGTTAGGTTTCTACGTAATAGTATTGATTCAATTGACCATATTTTTATCTATATAAATAAAAAAAAAATCCTGTTCGTTGGTACTTGAGAACGGCTGGACCGATTTGACTAATCTAGATATTAATATGTAAAGACAAATCTTGGTCCCCTTTTGGTTATGTTGTGCGTCACCTAGGAGTATGAGATATGGCATAGTTAAAGTTTATATGGTGAATATATATTGTGTTTTTAAAATTCATTAAATTAAATTAAATAAAATTTTAATTCTTTACATTAATATGTCAATGTCAAACTTGGCGGCTCGCAAAACAAAGAGAATATAACCACTACGTTATAAATAATTTTAAAATATTACCAATAAAATTAAATAGTTACTGACTATTTTTTTTTAATGAATTAAGGTCGAATTTCGACCAGTAAGCTGGGCACTAGTTTTTTCTGAATAAGGTTTTAAGGGAAAGAAAAATTTGAAAAATTGCCTGGAACATTGTAAAATTCTTTCTTTTCTATGGGTTCTGTATGAACTCAAGACCATAATAGAGGTTGAAAGTTAATATGGGCTCCAGAGGCAAAGCAAAGATATCAAACCTTTGAAACATCAATATTGGTGGCGATTCCACCGCTAATTCCAGGCTACTAACTAAAGGCATTATTATTCTATTTTTACAAATAAAGGTTGTTTTCATAGCAAATGGTTTTTGCTAAAATTAGTATTGCGTCCGTAAACCATATTTGTACATACGCAACGGTATTGTTGAATTAATTATGTTATTTCAAAAATACTTGTAATTTGGTTAGAGAACGCAAAAATATTGTATACGGCCATTTCGTCAAGGTTTATTGCTATTATAGATACGTTATTAAGGTTAACGATGTATTTAGTGATAATAAGTATATTTTTAAACAATCTCATTTCTCTATATGACGTGTATTTTTATTTTACCACTAGCCACATGCGCAAAAAATAATGAAAACAATATTATATTGGTATATATTTTTTTACCTATTTTCTCTCCCGTAAGTTAGCAAGTTCTTAAACATCCCCAATGAAAAAACGGAAACCCTTATCTATAGGATCACTCATGTGTCAGTCTGTCATCCGGAGTTTCATGACCCAATTATGGACGTAAATAATCAAATTTCGATTTTAGGGGTTAATTAAGATTAAAACGTAAAAAAAACTTATTTTTCAACAAATTAATTATTTTATAATTTTAAAATTTTAATTTTAAATTGTATTACAAACTACTGAGTCTAAAATTTTGAAGAAAATTGGGAATATAGGGTTTACAGGAAAACCTAAACGAAAATCCTGTCTTAAAGTTCTGACCTGAAAAAATGGTACGAAACCCTCAGCGCGAGTCGTAATCGTGATAGCAAAAAATCAATTCATTTCAGAAATACAGTAAAAAATGTTCACCTGTTCTATCAAACATTTCGATAACTCTCTCTATTTTCATAATATTGCCCCTCCAAAGGTTCAAGGTATAGTTTTTAGTTTCAAAATAAATATTTTATTGTTCACTGAGTTTACCCTTGAATTGGTTGCAAGTTGATATTTCTGATATCAGACTGATTACAAAACTAACTTGTCAATATAACCTTCATCTACACACCGCCTGTAGTTAGGCGTAAATTGAAAACAACCAAATGTGGAGAGCGTGGGATTTTATTATGGATAACTTAACTAAAGGTTGAATACATTATGCCTTTTACAGCTGATATTTGATGAACGTGTTTGAGTGGTGAAATTTTGTTTTGTTTTATTCTATGACTACGTCTAATATTAATTGATTTTAGAACTCAATAAAATGGCTGAACTATAGCACATAATATATAAACTAAAGGCGGTGCTATATGAAATGAAAATGTGGTTGAAATTTCGTGAACTTTCACGGAAGTTTTTGCATTACATTCACTACGTCTGTCTCCGTTGATCCATATTTTCTCTCTTTGGTACATCCTACAGAATTCCATACATGCACTTCTAATTTTAGTTTAATATTAAATTTTTATTTAAAAATTTACGTCCTTCATCTCACATATTCAATCCGTCCGTTCAATTTGTAGGTTAAGTTTTAATTTGTTTATTAGTTACTTATTTTTATTTTGTACACTTAATTTCTATAATTTATGACCAGATTTATCTTAGCCATAATCTTTTAATTTTAAAAATACAAACTTGACAATTTCTTATTTACGCCATACATTTATCGATGGTGCGTTGATCCTAAACTCTATAATAATACAAAAGCCAAACTGAACCCTATTACACTATCTTGAATTAAATCAATTTATTTCCACAAAATAATAGGTAAATCTATCAATTTCATCAATGATAAAATCTTCATATCTCTGAACTTAAGAGGCGTAAAGGTTACTTGACCAATTTGAGGAGATCAAATGCATTTATTGCAACATTATATGTACACTCGTGATGAGATTTAGGTTAAAAGGCCGATTGGAAATAGATGATCGGATGTTCATGAATAAGTGAATGTGGCAATACAGTAGCTTCTTGTATACTACTTGTTGTATCAAGGAGACTTGGGGTCATCCGTCTGAAGTATATCTCATACATATAAGGCTCTGCCCTCGTAAAAATAGAAATAAAATATACAAGGAAAAAATAAGTATTTATTCTTCAAGGGTATCTCTGCCATTTTGAACTATAAGCTTTTATAAACTTTTTAGTTAGCCCGGTTTCACAAAAAATCTAAAATGTTTGTCTTTGAAATTAAAACATTTAAATGAAAAGTCCAAAACAAGTGTTTCATGAAAATTATTTTTACCTTTACGGAGACTATTGCGTACAATTAATATTCATACAGATCCAATTTTAATACTTAAATTTAATTAAATTGACATTTATTGAAAACTTTATTTATACTGATTTCGTTCAACCTACAATTACGATAATTTTAATAAAGTGTGCAGAAGAAAATTCGCTATTTATTTTAGATAAATAGGAGGTGGAGCAGGAGGCTAGAAAACTCTTCCAAGATGTAACTTTATTTTTATTTTTGTGAAAATTTCAAGTACCTATCTACCTATGACGGTCTAAAAGGTGCAACCCTGTGACAAACGAACGGACGGTCAACGGAGCCTTAGTAATTTTCGTTGGCACCCTTTGGGTACGAAACCCTAAAAAATTTACAAAGATTAAGCAATTGACTTACATTTGACTTGATTACTCTAAATTGAAGACCTCTATCTCAAAAATATGTTTGCGTGTCTATATGTCTTTTAAATTTTATTATTGCAAGATCGCTTATTAGAGTTTAATTAAGTCATTTAGTTTTTATATTAATCTATGTTAGTTTTTCTGTTGTTTTATATTAAAACAAGGTAAACGGACGAGGTTAAAAAAACAATAATTAATTATATGTTCTCCGCATTTTAGCAAGAACATCTTTAGTGGGCTTTATGTAAAAATATTCGTATCTATATAACATACAGACAGACACTTCTAATATAAATTCTGTTACAATATTAAAAAACTCAATTTATTTATTGCGTTTCAAGTAAGTACAGGTGTGACCCTGCGCCATCTTGTGATGTTCATATTTCTAAAAAGGAAGATAGGATTCCACAAAAAAGACAAGATATATAAAATAATAATTATTGACAAATAAAAAAGAAAAGGGGTGGAGGAATTAAATATAGAATAACTCCTCCAGCTCTGAAGAAAGTCCAACCGTGAATCTCCAAGCTTATGCAGCGAATGGAAAAACTCTCAGACTTTAATTTTGAATTAATGTTTAGTTTTTAAGGGTTTTTTTTAGATTTTTATATGTAATATTTTTAATAAGAAATAAAAATATTGACATAAACATTATTAGTTTTACAATAATTATTAATTATTCATTGTTGCAAATCCGGTAAAGTTCGTCCAATAGCGGTCAAGGTCACTTCTATTCTTATTTGAAACGGATATTATAAGAAAATAATGAAATATTTAACATTGTTTTATTCATAAATTAGTTATTAACACGTATTTATCGTATGTTTAACTAATTTAAGAATAAAACAATATTGTATTATAAATTGTCTGCGCTATGGTTAATTTAATTCAATTTGATTCATTTTTCCCGTAAATTGCTACACTAGTGCTATTAGGATCGACACGTTCCACCTTAAGACTTATTATCCTGTCTCATAAACGCTGTATGAATATTTATGATTATGTCGCTTTTGAGAAAAATATAAAGTATAAGCGGGTTGAAAGATTTGAGTTTATACTGGAATGAAAAAAATATTTCAGCGCCTTATTGCTTGCCTTCCTTAGTGTACTACGAGCGATGTTTCCAATAAAACTATTGTAGCCGTAGGCAAATTTAACATTGGATTATATTGATTGGCAATAAAACAATGACTTTCTAATTGCAAGTACACAGGGCAAGGACGGTTAACAACACGAACTAATCGATATAGAGTCAAAAGAAATCGATGTATTGATTCTTAACAGTATGGAACAATAGATTTATGTAATTTTGAGATGATCTGATTTGATTTGGGTCACTGTTCATTTAGGTCTATGATCAAAATCATGCCATGTATGATTTACTTGAAATTCTAGATGTGAATAGTATGGTGAAATACAATTTGCAAAACAATTTTTGCGATTACTAACAATCTTGCTAATATTTTAAGAAAACTAAGATGAATTACTTTTTTGGATGGATTTTAAATTATTTTATCACATACTAGATTTCCGCCCCCGGCTTCGCCCGTTGATATTTTCGAACAAAATAAAAAAATAAAATTTAGCCTATAGCACTAAAGTAGGCCACACATTAGTCCGGCATCGCACTGAAAATTTCCCATTCCGGCCGCCGGAAAATTGGACGAGTCTGTGGTTGGTTTCGGTGGACCGTACGGCGACGTGCCGGGTATTGGTACGTTAGTGAAATATTTTTTTGCAATTGGTTCAGTAGTTTGAGAGATTACCCCCTACATCCAAACTTACAAACTTTATTTCTATATATTGGTATAGATTCCAAAGCATATTATTATTACAGTATATATGTGCTTTAGATATCGATAAATAAGTTTCTGAAACTTTTAAACATGGAACCTGGGTTACTCTCATATTGGCGCCATCGCAATGAATTTAAACTTAATAAAATAAATAAATAAACCTGTCGTCATTTCATTAAGCTACAAAGTATAGGAATTCACATTAAAATCTCCATAAAGTACCTGCTAGACATAATGATCACATCAAATAGTGAAAGTGAGGACGATTCGAGTGGGAGGTGACAATGCTATCTCGAGATCTGGCACAAGATCGGTCTCGAGATGCCGCGAACATGTGCGGAAGTAGGTACTCTGTTACCGATGTGTTGACGTGTTGCATAATGCAATGTCGCTTTCAGATCATTTACTTTAGGAAAACACAGACTTGAGAAAATCACAAATGAAAAACTGCATGAGGACTGAATAAAGGTACGATTCCAAGCACGACCCCAGCTGCAGGCGTCACTATTGGATTCATAATGAATTTCGAACTTGGCGACAGGCAGCAGCGACTTGTACACGCGATTTGTACCTAAGATTATTTGGGAGATAAATTAATTGTTAAAGTCGGCCACGTGCCTGTCAGACGTGGATCAACGGGTACAAATATGAAATCAGGGCTTATGCGGGCCTCATTTTGAATATTACAAATATCTAAAATAACTTTAATTTTTCAACAATATTTAAAAGTTATGACAAACCATTTAAGATTTTTGAAGCAAATTATCTCGCGAATACTAGCGATATAAGAAATAAGGTAAATAAATAAAAGATAAATTTAATTACCAATTACTATGAAAATTAAACGAAAAATTAAAACCAGATCTAACACAAAAACATTTTCTTTTCCATCATAAAGTTAAAGAAGTTATTCTGAGACAAACACGACACTAACTAGAAAATGCAATGGCTACTTTAGAACAATCGCGCACAGGAGTCGCGCGTCCGTGGGACGAATCGTCTTAAGAAATCTTTTATTAAACTACACAAACCTAACCCACGTCCACAAACAATCAGATTAAATGCAAGCAGCTACACATTTGCATATATTGACAGTTTAGATCTATTTACCAAACGAAAGTATGTTATTTTAAAAAGGAAAAGGCGATTCAGGATCGCATGCGCAATTGAATTTAAAATTTAATTGACTTCTTAGGTGTTAGAGCGTGAGCTAGACTTTTTATTAAACACAGCACGCGAGTTCCAATAGAAAATGAAAGTATGAACTCAGATATTTTAATAATGGCTTCATTAAGAAGTGTTGGCTTCGTAATCTAGCTAAACTTACATACATTCATTTTTAGATTTCACATAATAGTGTTATGGAGTAGTTTAGTCTGATCATTATATTTCACCAGGATTATTTGACTTTCGTAATATAAAGGGTAAAGGGGTGAACAGAATAAGATCTATCCGACCCTCGATTTCATCCTCACCTACACGCTTGGTACCCTCTGCCAGACAACAAACGAAGCTCTTTCGACCAAGCAATGGCGGAATAACCACACACCTAGCTCGGCAACTGGCTGGAAGAGGCCTACAACGAGCCTGAAGAACTAAATAGTCTCAAAATTGTGCAGAAGGCAAGGGGAGACTTCACTATTCTTTCCAAGAAAGTTAACCATGGCGAGTCAATACAAGGTGCTTTGCGCTGTGGACCGCCATGATTGACTACAACTGCTCTGTCAAGAAGAAGAAGAATATTCGTCGAACTTTACTTTTTAAAAAGCAAATGGTGTGAGGAATCATTGTCGTCAGGGTTTTTTATCAGATTTTTCAATGATTTGATGACTTTTATTGTTTAAAGTTGGTCGTTAAGACGAGGAACGACTCAGAAATTTCTAATCGTAAGCCACGCCCTAAATTCGTGGTTAGGGCGCATGATTGGTTCGGGCGCAACGATCACGTCATGCAAGACAACGACGGCGCTTTGTCCGTTCTTGCTGCAGAAGTGAGAAGGGCATAATGTATCGCCTCTCGGAATAAATGACGTAAGCGGCACATTACAAATAAATAATTTATTAAAAAACAATCACATGCAGGGAAACATCTTCTTAATCAATACTAGGTACTGAAATTACCTACAGATTCGTATAATATTTAAACGTAAATCCCTTCAGAGTATGGTCGTATGACTAAAAAGGTGTTTTTGAAGAGGTGATTTCAAAAAATTAAGTTACCCAGAAAATTTTCACCAATCATGTTTTCATCCTACACAATACTAGATAAAATCCTCAAGTTTTAGATGCCCAAATTTTATGTTCATAGCATTCGTAAAATTCGGGAATTTCAGTTCAGAAATCAACCGAAATTATTCGTTCCTCCCCTTAATTAGATGTTAGTTTCTGATATTAATAATTTATTATTATTGGCATTTGTGACAATGTTCGAATGGAATATTTGGTCTTAGTGAATTAATGAATTCCAGGATTCTATATATTTTTCTTAATTATATTATAGCTTTTAAAGATACAAAGATATCAAATTGTAGTTTTACACGCGATATAACAAGTGTTACGAGTACCAAAGACCTTTGCGCAAGTGAGACCAATTTCATTGACAATGACTCGATCGATCAGATTCTTACTAAAGCCTACCTCAATGTCGCTCTACTTTCAAACGTAAACACGAATAAAACAATTATATGGACAGTTGCATAATCTATATCTCTCTATATATCACGAAGAGAACGTACACAATAGCAAAGTACACTTCATTAGACCAACGCTTAACTAATGAAGATCTTAACTTGAGGTAGACAATATAATAAAAATTGGACTCTATTTCATTTAGTCTTAAAGTCAAATTCGTAGAGTAAATTTAAACCAGGATACAAGACTGGTTGCATGTCGTCTGGGTGGAGACTTGCATTTGCTTCTAAGCTTATCAGTAATAGTTGGTTGCTTAATTGTGAAATCTAGACTTGTAGGGTTTATATTATAGAGTTTGACTAAGACCAATTTAGAACAAATTTCTAAATATTGCAATTATACAGAAAATTACTATTTGCAAACCTTTTGGAATTTTGTAAGTTACTTATTTCTCATATTTATTTTGAGCTTCTTCAGAAATCAATAAAATAAAATCAATCAATATTTTAATTTAATTTTGTTTATTTATCTTGTTTTTTGACTTGCATCTTTGCGACCAGTTAAACCGTTTGACAGAACAATCCTTTAAATATTTGAATTAAGAACTACCTAATTAAAACGCGGTAGTTTCATTTTCACGTAAAAAGCAAGGCCACTCACGACCTATTGTAATATGTGGCACACAAATTCCACGAGCTAAGTTCTACACATATAGAGTTGCCAGGCATCCGGATAAGCAGAATATTTTTAGATTAGTGTTGTGGAGTCAGTATAGTCTGATCATTATATTTTTAACACCAGGATTATTTGACTTTCGTAATATATCCGACCCCCGATTTCATCCTCACCTACACGCTTGGTACTCTCTGCTAGACATGTTACAATACCTAATCGTTTGAAACGCTTTTCCGGCCAAATTAGACGATGTCCGACCTGTCCGGTTTTGGCTGTCATATAAATGTAAGTTTGGCTGTAAATATTAAAAACTCTGATTAAAATTATATATTTTTTTCTTCAGTTTTTAACATTGTTACCCAAATGTCCGGTCAAAGTGACGGTAAATCAGCAGGCATATTCAGCAACTAACAACCAGTCGTACGACAGCAATTCGGTCGTAGTATAGCAACCGGTCGCGAATTGCAAACCCAGTATATTCTAAGTGTCAATATCATCAATTTTTAATTGTATTTTTTTAAATTACTTAGTCGTTAAGTCTATTGTGAGTTTAATTGCGTTTTGATAGCAATTATTGTTAAATTCGTCGCAATGGACAACATTTCATTTTTTTAATCACCCATTTTTATTACTTTAATTAAAAATATATTAAAAAATAAGTTACACGTATTTTTCTATTTTATTTTTGGTTGAGTTTTTATATTTTTAATTTAATTATGAATTTTTATAAATTCTGAGGACTTATAAACTAAAAACCATAGCTAGGACTAAAATTAAGAAATATAAACTGTCACCCAAAGAAAGTGACAGATAGTGTCAGTCAAGCCACAGAGTATACGTTATAGAAATGCAAAGAGTATAATATACCGTGTTCCAAATAGGTGTTGCCGTAGCCGGAACTCAAATCGCCTACAACATTATTCATAATGTATATAATAATACTAGCTTTTGTCCGCGGTTTCACTCGTAAATATATTTCCTGTGATAGCCCATTCGAAACTAGCAAAACTTCCAAAAAATATTATATAAAAGAAGTATTTTTATAATTATATTTAAAGAATAATTATTAATTTAGCTTTAAATGGAATAAAAATGGGTAAAATTAATAGAGGGCAACACCTGAGTTCAACTCTGCCACAGACATTAGTATTTTTAAATTAGAGGGTTAGCACAGATTAGGGCACCTATTAATCCTTAATTTTCAATATTTCAGTATTTTTAAAATAACTCGAAAATTAAAGGATATAAAAAATAAAAAAAAATGAAAAATAAGCTTTCTAGCATGTAATCTCCAAACGGTTTTCGAATTTTGGTACCTTACAAAAAATGAAAT
Organism: Nemapogon koenigi; assembly: GCA_963924495.1. NCBI lineage: Eukaryota > Metazoa > Arthropoda > Insecta > Lepidoptera > Tineidae > Nemapogon > Nemapogon koenigi. The sequence continues at coordinate 3,219,433 of OZ004630.1, read as the reverse complement.
GTTGTCCATTGCTAACTCCGTGATAAGACTGCCGGCTTTTTGCATTTAAGACCTGGCAACCCTATATACACAGTTTAAGACAAAGCTCCGCCTTCTAGATATCGATAAGAAGACAATATACAATAACACACAGCGATTGTTATTGCAACACTGCCACTAAACTATGTGACTGTAAGGGCCTTTACAGCACGCGATTTTAAAATTAATGAACTTTGATTTTAATGATCAATAAAAGGTACGTAAAGTAAATAATAAATTAATTTTAAAATAATGTCTAACAAACTTAAATTGTAAACCTACGAGTAGTTTAAATTCTACTTGTTTTTTTTAATTCAACATATTTTTGGGCACGTGAGAACTACCTAGTTTAAAAAATTGTTAGAAGATTATAAATTATAATTATGGTAATACATTTAACAGTTTTCCCACGTCTAGAAATGGACCAATGAGATATTGTTTTGAACGAGATCAAATTGAATACTCCATTTAGCAAACATACAAACATCCGCTTTTATGTTAGGATATACGAAACCAAAGACAATATCGTGACGTGTAATATTACAGTTACCGCACGTGGCCAAACTAAATTGTCGCGTGGGTGCTTTAATCTAAAGGTGGTCTTTAACTCCAGTTAGAAGTGAAAATTGACACAAAGTATTTGTGAACCATATGGTTAACTGTAATAAGTGAACTAAATTTATTTTAGAATATTTACTATAAGACGAAGCGATGCCATTAGAGAATAACGTGGAGTGAAAGATGATGTTGTTACTAAAATGAAGAAAATAGTTTACACTGGTTTGGATACGTTGAAATAATAAAGGATGAAATATTAATTCTGCCAGAGGGAGAGATCTAGGTCCTACTATTGAAGGCAATGTTAAAAGTATACATAATCGTCAAGCATAATTTGAAAAAAATTACGTGACATTTAAACCATTATTTCTCCATGTACATAACAATTGTTAACCTTATATAGATTTATTTATTGGTTAAGATCGTTCTATTAAACCTGGATTCGTTTAGTTTCTTTGACATTGCAACCAATTCTAGTTCCCTGAAGGAATTATTTTGACTCAAAACAATGAACTTCTTTTTGCATCTTTATTTCGTAAAAGGCATTAACTGACTTTTGTATTTGTACTTTGAATCTAAAAAGGGTTTACTCCTTTGAGAAGTCTTCGTTAGTTCCACTTTATTTTAAATTATTAAAAATATATCTGTCTTTGAAAATGCCGAGTTTTTAGCTAGCTATTTGCTGCAGTTTTACACTCGTGGATATGGACTATAGAATTTTATGGGATAGATTGAAATTTATTCCTACTATCTGAATCCGCCAAGTCTTTTAGAATAGGTATTGTAATGTTGGGCAATATGAATATAGAATTAACCAAAATCCTTATAAATTCTTTAAACTGAGGCTGAAAATAGTACACAAAGTTGTTGCATTTCTTGATAAAAAAATAAGAAAAATAATAAGAACATATGGCGTTGGTGGTCGAATGGGAACTTGGGAAGACGTCGGCTCACAACTGAGAAGTCACGGGTTCGATCCCCACACCCGACCATGTAGGTACCAATGGGGTTTTATAATAAAAAAATCTATGTACATTATCCGACAAACCGTACAAAGAGGCTTTTCCATCTACATACCACAACAGAGCTGGCCACTCGTTAGGTATAGCCTCAAAAAATCATCGGCTAAATAAGGAAGATTTTGTCATCCGCTGGGTACCCTGGGGCCACCAACAGTTCCCGGGAGCTGAAAAAATAAGAACATAGTATAGATAGGTGTTATTTTTTATTAAAATTATTCTATCTCTTGATCGTAAATCGTGGCGAGAAGTGTGACGGGTGTTGAAAATCGCGTATTTTTTTGGACACATGCCGCTTTTATACTATTTAGTGGGCATATATATTCTGGTTTGTTCTATATTCTGAGGCCAATAGGTACCAAATACCAGAAATCATTAGAAAGATATAGGACACAAATCGACTTGTTCTACCTTCTATAGTGCATTCGAAGATATTACATGTAATTGGAGGTATTTCCAAAGCTTTAATAGGAGCATTATTGTCCGGCATTGTTAAGGAAATGCTGCAAAATCTCAACTAATTAAATCGAAGGAAGCCAGTGAATTCATTAAAATGGTGATTTTCGTGTTTGTTCATCAGATAACGGAGTGGATGTGGCGACCGAGTGCGACGTAGTTGGTTTTGCTAAACTCTTCCTTGTGCGGAATTAACTTAATGTTATATTATTAAACTCATTTATAGAGCAATTTTTACTTTAATAACGTTAAAATTAGAAAATTATAATAAATAATGCTTTTTTGTTCATAAATTTCAATAATACTTCCCATTATCAGAAATTACTACGACTAAACTAATTTGAATGTACATAATCCGACAAACCACACTTAGAGGCTTTTCCATCTAAATATACCTCAACAGAACTGGCTACTCGTTAGGTATAGCCTCACAAATACCATCGGCTAAAATAGGGAGACTTGATCATCCGCTAGGTACCCTGGGATCGATAACACGGTTTCGGAAGCCGTAACTAATTTGGATGTCTGATAAGATGTCCTATGTACAAATGTACTTTATATCCCGAAAAATAATTGAGAACTTGTACAATATTTTAATATTTTTACCTAGTATGTACTTATAAAAATACATACTTAATAGTTTTTAAAATGTAAAACTTAAAACAATTGGAAATATAGTAAAATATGATTCTAAAACTTATGAAAAACGACCGAACGGGCTAAATAAAGGTCGTTATTTTTTACATTTTGAAAATGTCTACGAGCGACGTGATGTTAGAAAAGCTAGTCTATATAAATAAAATTAAATGCTGCTGCCTTTGTCTGAGTAAGGTTTTTAGGGAAAAGAAAAATTTTAAAACTTGCCCATAAAATTGGAAAATTCGGATATACCGAAAGTGCTTTTTCTATGTTATTTTTGTATGAACTCAAGACCATAATAGGGGGTGAAAGTTAATATGGGCTCGACGGGCGGAAAGCAAGTACTAAATAATTTAGTTATTTTCTATTTTGGAAACTTTTCGTGTCACTTACATTGATATTCAAGGAGTGTGCTGCAATGATCAAACCGTGTTGCGACCAGTCGCTTCCGTGTCATTATACAGAAAGCGGACGTAGGACCGCAGTACCCGATCACTTCAAACATTCCTCTCTTCCCGTTTGTCTGATCAAAAATTACCATTGAATTTCTTCAGGATTTGTTTTAAGGTGTAAAATATTATTTCGCAAATGATGTGTGTTTTTTCTTTTAATTGAATTTCAAATGAACTACCTAAAAGTTAAAACTGCCTATTTCGATTGCAAGATTAAAAATAAATTCAACTAATCAATAAGTAACTCAATGCAATATAAAGTAACCAAGATAGACGACTTAAAAAAAAGTTATCAGATCACTTCATAACTTTGAAAATTCGAAATAAGAAATATTTTTTTGGGAATTTTTGTCTCATACTGCAATGCATGTAATGGGAATGTTCCTTGTTCGTAAAATATGCAATTAAAATTATACCTACATACAAATTGTAGTCGCATAGCATTTTCACGCCATCAATGAACAAAGCCTAACTTTCTATTAGAAAAAACCATGTTATTAAGGTTCAATAGATTGCATCATGAAGGGTAATTAAAGATCAATTTGCTATCTAATTGGTACTGTTATATAATACAGGCAGTTTAATATGGATCTTTTTATTTTTAGAAGACCTCCGTACTTACTCTTGACTTAGATTTCAAATATAAATCCTAATATCCTGAATTTAATTTCATTGCTACGGCGGCAGCAGCGACAATTTTATTTAAATCGAGTTGCATACGAGACAACTTATTTAAACACAATTAAATTTCAATATAATTGTCGCTACTGTCGCCATCGCAACGAAATTAATTTTAGGATTGGGATTGAAATTTACGTTAAAAGTTACCCCCGGATTTGTTTATTCACCACCATTTAATTTTATGAATCTGGCGAGTCTATGTATGTGCTAGATATTACAACAGTCAGCCAGTCAAATTTCTCCTTATCAATCCATTAAATAACAAGTAAATTCCATGTCATGTTGCTGTGACAGCAAAATGCGAAATTTAATTATATCTCGATCTATCTATCTATCATCACGCCTTTTATCCCAAGAGGGGTAGGCAGAGACAATCGAATGTCATTTGCTGCAATCCTTACAAACCTCTTTCGCTTCTTTTATATTCATCATACCTTTAATACATGCTCGGCGATTGTGTTTACTTTTAATATTGCCATATTTTAATTATTATAATTTAATCTTGATTCAGCATAAACTGTATTTTTCCTTGAAATAGGCGAAATAGTTGTAATGTTGTCCATATTTTTATTATTTATATGTTTATATTTATTTTAATTTGATTCAAATTTGCGTAAGTAATAAAAAACAAAAAATACGACACTTATCAGCTACGTTCTTAAAAGTATCAAAAAAGTTGTTTCTGCACAATATAATAAATATTACTATTTCACCTTAGAAATTAGAAAGTTAACTAAGCTTGTATCAAATAAAATAGTATTTAGATAAATATTAGGTACCAATCCAATCTTATTTATGAAAACATTGACCCGCCTCTATAAAACTAACAGCTACCAGTAACACTCAAATGACCATAATTAAAATAGTTATCGACACATTCGCACGCAACATTGCCTAATTCAGCATCGCGCGCGTAGAAAAACTTTAAAATGTTTAACAGAGAACGCACGTAATAACTTTCACTATCACACGTGTGTTAGTGCACGAATAAGGCTATCTGATATGGTTAATAACCCTTTTTATTGCTGTGAAATTTTCGCGAAGCTAGTTTTCTCGCATTGAACGTAGTTAACTGTGGCAATTTATATACTAAGTAGTTCCTAGAGTCGAGGCTGTAGGGGCAAAAAGATAGGTTTTTAATTCAATGAGAATACAAAGTAAAGAAAGTGGATTGCGGATAAATAATATTGTGTTTTTTCTTTTATACTGAAAATCTCACTGTGTTCTTTTATTAACAACCTAACAATTCCGAATAAACTGTTCAAATTTTTAAATTATATGTGCAATAATATATGCATAAATTTGGTTTTAAGTAAAACTAATTCGACAATCGACAAAATCACGCCTATTGTTCAATAAAATAAAATATTTTATCTAAAGAATCAACTTGACAAGGCTTTATATATCACGACATGTAACAGCTAATAGTAAGCAGGCAGGCAAAACTGGCTCAATCGTGATTAAAATTATGCAACTTCTCGCATAATGAAGTTGGGAAATGATTAACTGCTTGACAATTTTGCTTAAGCGTTTTTTCCTAAAAACTCCTTCATTTAGGATAAAGCTTTAAATATATAAATTTTAAAATTTAAAAATATAAAAGAAGCTAAAAATTGCTCAGAATTTCCTATTTAAAAGAATGTTTGATTCATGAAAATAATACCACGCAAAAAAACTTGGGTTGACAGGTGGGTAAAGACGTTAAGTTGAAATGAAAATTTACGCTACTTCTTAGCTGCTGCGACCAAAGAGTGTAAATATAATCTAGATACATACCTCATACCGTCGAACCCGTCATCTGATCCGTTGATTGTAAGAACCGGTGCACGCGCATAAGCTTTCGCAACACGTCTATTTCTCTCAAAGACTATAACTTTTGCCCATATTTCATCGTCAATCTGTGTCCATTTGTCTAATACTTCTTGGATGTGTTCCTGTAAACAAAGAATAATTTTTAATTAGCACTTTTAAATAACACCCACGTCAAAAGTTTGAAACTTTGTGTGTGTTTGTGCCATTGCATCTCAAAGGCGGCTGAACCTCATTTCAAAATATGGTATTTACGTGATGGTTCTTAGCTATGTTTGGTGAAAAGCAGGTACCTATGCAATTCTAAGATCTTTAGATTTCGTCAGAACCTATGTAGGGATATTTGCATGTATTTTAGTTTAAGTTTATTATTTATGTCATTTTGGCATCAATATATTTAAAAAAATATATTTTATGTAAGTACATAATTGACAATATAATTAAAAATTCTGTTTCATAAAATTAATCATACATGTATGTTTATAAACATTAACTCAAGAACTATCAATTAAAAAAAGTACTAATTTATATTAAACACATAATCCGACAAACCACACTTATAGGCTTTTCCATCAAAAAGTACCGCAACAGATCTAGCCACTCGAAGATAGACTCACAAATAATCGGCTAAAGGAGGGAGACTTGGTCTTCCGCTGGGTACCCTGGAACCGCAACATAATAGATTGTACAATAAAAATAACTTACAAATATTTAATGAACATGCCTTAATAAATCTGTATGTAAATATCACAGTAATTAACATCAACAATCCTTTCTTAAAAGCTAATTAACTTGTTAAAAAGAGTTATTGTCATGTATTAGCAAAGTCGACCTTGCCACTTCAAACGCACCCTGATTCTTTTGAAACGCGTCAAAATTACGCTAATGTTTAGATATTAATCCTTGTGAAGTAATGTTGTCGCAACTATATGACATCGGACTCGGCAGCCAAGAACGGCTAAGTTCCGCTCTACTAACCGACTTGCGAACACTTAGGTTTCCATACGGGACGATGCAGAATATATGCGTCGTAGAGGCCGTTCAATTGAAGGCAAATATTTTTTGATATAATTTACTTTTTGCCCGCGGTTTCACTTGATATTGAACAGGAAAGTAAAATAATACCGTAATGTAAAATTGCTGTAATAATGTGTGTTCATACAAAATCCTATAGAAAAAAAACCATATTCAGACAATTACGAACATTTAAAAAAATGACAAATCGGCCCAGCCGTTCTCTAGTAATTTATATAGATAAAACATTACGCGAAATTACAGACAGATAGGTACTTAAATTTTGCTTATTTATATAGACTAGATACTTCGCACCGTTAGTGGTGTCAATATTGTTGTCATAGTTCAACTGATCTCCGATAGATGGCGTATTTTACAAAATAAATAGATATGTCTAATTTTAAAAGAAACGAATCAGCATCGCGATACAGCGGGGAAATGCAGCCAGTATTCTTGCCACTATTCCACGCGGACCTAGTTTATTTAGTTATTTTTAATGTTTAGATTAGATTTAAGGTTTTTATATTGTTATGTGTATATTTTGATTTTAATAAAAAAAACATGAATTTTGATTTGTTTGTTTATTTTTCGTCATTAGAGGGAATAATATTCTTCAAAATGGCGTATCTAACATTAAATTTGATCCATTATTAAGGGAGATATTTGATACCGACAAAAAACCTTTGAGAAATAACCTATAGAGATGCAATATCTTGTTGATTTTGCCAGTTCGACGAATGTGTACAATATTGCATACAATAAAATTACAAATTCTATTGTTGCGTGATCGAGAAAAATGCTTCTTTCCATTGATTTGTTGGAATAATGAAATTGTAGCACCTAAGTTACAAATATTACAATGTTCAGCCAATTTAGTCGAGCATCGACCTGTGTAGGTTTCTTTATTCGTAATAAAAAGCAGTAAGGCAGTTTTACAAACAAAAAGTAAGATTTAAATAGACCGTTACATAGAATAAAGTGTTTCCGCCAATCACCCCGAATAATAGAATTTCGATTTTATTTTCGCATTTTGCTCATTGACAGTAAATTATTTAAGATTAAGTAACCGTTTCTACGATTGAGGTAAGTTATCTAAATCGACATCGTAATTTGCTTTCGATTTCTTTATTTTTGATTGAATCATCTGCTTTTTGTAGATTTAATTTTATTTCTTTTTCTCTCTTCACGGGTTGTCTTGCAGCTCACGAAACCGTGTTATCAGACCCAAGGTACCCAGCGGAAGAACAAGTGTCCATCTTTTAGCCGATGTTATTTGTGAGGCTATACCTAGCGAGTGGCCAGTTCTGTTGAGGTATATTTAGATGGAAAAGCCTCTAAGTGTGGTTTGTCGGATTATGTACATAAGTTTTAATTATAGAAAAGGATTTTGGTCGCACTACTATTACTTTGGTTTCAGTCCTCCATATTAATTCAGTAAATTCTTAAGTAAGTTATTATCTAGTAAAAAATCATTGCAAAAGATCCCCATCAAAAATAGGATCCAAGACCATTAACTATGTAGGTCAGAAAGCACCTGACCTCCACCTGTCATGTTACCTATTCATATTCAATTAAACACTATGCACAAAAGTGCAGATCACGAATGCATTCTGTATGAATTCATATGCAATTCAGCGTCAGAAGTGCGAAACGGACAATACTTCGTAATAAGATACCATTTTAGATTTTTGAATAGAGCTCGTTAAGTAGGCCTAGCTGTCACGTCGGTTTATTTGCAAACAGTCAGTCCATCAGACATCTCCTAGTTAATCGTTGCTCTGATGTATTATGGCAACTGGCTTTTCAATACGGAGATACTTTCTCACGATCAAGGAGTGAAGATGAAGATGTATGGGAGAAATTTTATTTACAACAGCGCATATGAACACAATATCATTTTGAGATTCTTTGACTTACAAATATATCTCTTCTATACGTGTGTAAATCACTGAACTCCTCCTAAATCTTTGATGCAATTTTTTTGTGTGTTTGAGTAGGTCCCTGGATGGTTTAAATTCACAATTGGACCCGGTAGGTGGCGCTGCAATCGGGTTCTAGGATTTTTTTTCATTTAATTTTATTCGAAAATATCAACGGACGAAGGCGGGGGCAGAAAGCTAGTAGGTAATTAAAATTTAACTGTCTGGTTGTGATTTCAAAATTAATACCAATTACCAAAGAACAGGGGTTTGACCAAAGTTTTTGACATGTGATGCTATCGAAGGATGGAAAGAATCAGCTGAACAGAGAAAATAAGTAATGGGGTATTAACGATCGTGAGGGAAAGAGATGTTTGCTGTTTACAATAGAAAACAGAAGGGGAAAAATGTTGGGACACCTAGTACGCTGTTATATTAAAAGAACACACAATGCTCATGTATGAAAGGTATGATGAATATAAAAGAAGCGAAAGATGTATGTCAGGACCGTAGCAAATGGCATTCGATTGTCTCTGCCTATCCCTCTTGGGATAAAAGGCGTGATGATAGATAGATAGATATACCTAGGACGATATGATAACTTTATAACGAATATCATAGAAGGAACAATTGAAGGGAAGAGAGGTAGGGGAAGACCAAGGCGCAGATGTTTATTCAGAACGACTGAATTAATTTTGATAAAACGTTTCATAATGTCCTATCTAAAGAATTGTGGAATAAGCCGTTGTAAAGCTAGTCATTTTATTTTCTAAACTAGCAGTTGCCCGTGACTTAGTACCGGTTGAATTAGGAATACAATGTTTACACCCCATTTCACCACCTTAGGTGTTGATTTAGAAAAATCCTTGCACCTCTACACCATGTAAGCAATACATCTTCCAATTTTCATTCAGTCAGCGACACGACAGTTTTATATATTAACTGTAAAGTCTAAATGGATTTGAATGTTTTACTGAGATATATTGTATCACATAGCAGAATAAATGAGATGGATATATTTTGAGGTGGGTGAAGGAATTTTGAACAAAGTCCATCTGGTATTTTTTTTTATAGAAAATGCAATTAAATATAAATATGTATATAGTTCATAATGCAGCTGAGGCCGTTTGAGGTCAGTTGTCTGGTGAAGGTTGACCACACCTCGTCTGTTACTGGTTTACCTTATTGGACCACTTTGTAAATTTGTCTTACTTACTGCAAGCCACCTTGCCTTTTAGGGGCGAATTTAGAGAAGTGACTCACCAAAAATACAAATAAAAATGCAGTTTTTGACAAAAATCCATGTGGCAGGTGGTATGGTTTCTCAATAATTTAAAGGCATTAACATTGCTACTATAACTTAAATGAACTAAATACGAATTTAACAGTCCGTAGTAGCAAATCTATCTAATCTCTATATATTTCTCAAATATCTCCCTTAATACTGTATCTTTGACCCTCTAATGACGAAAAATAAACAACAAATCAAAATTAAATGTTTCTTTTCAAATTAGACTAATCTATTAAACGCCATCTATTGGAGATCAGTTGAACTATGATAACAGTATTGACACCACTAACAGCATAACATAACAGCATAAGCATAACAATTGTTAAAACAAATTAAAATTTAAAAAATATTGTATACTAGCGGACTCGGCAGACGTTGTCCTGCCCAAACGTTGGCTTGCCTGCTATTTACTTTCCTTCGTCCGTGGAAAACAACTACTCCTACCCCTACCCCTACCCCTACCCCTACCCCTACCCCTACCCCTACCCCTACCCCTACCCCTACCCTACCCCTACCCCTACCTTTACCACTACCACTACCCCTACCTCTACTCCTACAATTCTACTCCTGCGATTTCCATACAAAATTACCTATTTATTATTTTTTATTTTTCAGCTGAACTTTAAGGTTTTTCCAATTTTTTTTTTCTTCTAAACCACCCCTGTGTTGTAACGAACAAAACAAAAAAAGAATTAGCCAAATCGGTCAAGCCGTTTTCATGTTATGTCGTGACAACGGAAAACGGGTTTCATTTTTATATATATAGATGTGAGCTCGTGTGTATTTTGTTTGTTTATTTTTGTCCTTCTATCACCTCAAAACTAAGAAACGGGTCGACCTAATCTTTTGTACATGCATGGTAGGAGAGCCGGGATACTTTGGGAGATAGGCTGATCTTGAAATTTACAGTTACCTACATGTCCACGAGGGTCAAACCGTGAGCATAAAGTAGTATCATATATTTAGCAAAGTTTCTCCATGTAGAGTTGACAAGAGCGACCTTGGCAGGGTCACTAACTTCCGCAGTCCACATTCTAACTAGATTAGTTTAATGATCTTGTAACAGCTATGACGTGAATATATATTACATTCATTTTATATATTTACGTATTAATTCATTCAATTCAATTACTAATTCTATAATAAAAATGAATTGTTTTGTCGGGTTTAGAATGCTGAGCTGAAAATTTAATGCAAAGATTTGAAATAATTTGCTATTTCTAATACTTTTAGTACAATACTTTAATAACCGAAGTCCATTTTGTGTATTTTCTACTGTGAATAAGATACTGAGATATGAACGAAAATAAATATATAAAGTCAACGACTCCCTGACTTACTGACAAATCAAAACCTATTTATATCTAACCTGAATTATTAAATTAAGATGCTATCATTTGAACTTGCCAGGCTTTAATTTTTTATCAAAATGTATTTCAATTTTAGATTTTATCATATTTTAAGTTTCGTGTATGGATAATTTTGTTAGCCAAATTAATTATTATTTCTCACAGTGAACGACCTTATGTTGAGCTTTATAAAATAAGGTTTTAGACATCCTGAAAGTTTCGTCAAAATCCATTTAGCCGTTTCGGAGTATATTCTAAACAATCATTTTGACAGAAATTTCATTTATTTGTTAAGATTTCGTTCTTGAATGAACAGTTCTTACAAGAAATAGGTAACCTACATTCTTAATTGTCTATATTATGTCTCACTGTCATTCTAATTCTTGAATAGATATTAATTTAAACGTGAGCAAGTGTTTTAGCAGGTCAGATATTTGGCCTCAAGCTATCTAAAACTGGCCGACAATTATAAAACGCTCCTATTATTATCTTATTATATACGATTTGAAGTGACCTTCATCTACATTTAAAAAAATAGATCAATTAGAATATGTACCTACGTAATTGAGAAATTTAAGTTTATATACATTATGTCTAAAGAAAATTGATTTGATAAGATATTATTATTTCTTCTTAAAGAAAACGAAGTTTCTAAAAAGATGAGAAAAGAAACACTACAATCTAAACCATCGATTCTCAACATTTTTATTATATAAAATAAGCGAAAATTACAGTAGTCGCATATGAAATGTAACATCTGACATCTCACCTTGGTAATAATCAACATTAACATTATATCCTGAAAACATTAACACTTTATACACAATATTGTAGCTTAAGCGCACAGCTGATGCGTTCTACTTCTCTATTTCCCTTTCTCGTCACACACACGCACACACTGCTGGCTGACAGTACCAACCTCTAGGAAAATTGGTTGGTACCATCTGACGGCCAACTCTACTACCGCGCGCGCTCATTAGTCAAATCAAATAGCGAGCGCTTCCCCGGCTTCCTCTTAAACACTTTCGTCTCTTTTCACGAAATCACTCCCACAGATTGCAGGAAAGCGAGGGAAAAGATGTTATACATCAAAAATAGTAAATACCGCGGGGTCGCATATCGCAATTTTAATCGTTATCAAAGTATTATATTATTGCGTCGTGGCCGATCACGGTTCGATTCCGGCCATGTAACAATGTGGATTTGATGTGAACTTCTTTAGAAGCGTTGAGCGATTTTTGGTAGGGGGAAATCTTATGGATTCGCGACATGTTTTCGACACAAGACCATGGATTGCCCCGACCCAGACCGAGAATATCGGAGCAGGAATTTGTGTACTGGCGTCCACGTATGCAGATACATTGTGAAATGATAGCTAGATGGCGTTATTATGCGTTATAATATATAGTTTTCACTTCTGTCGGCAGTCTCCATGACTGTCTTTGCCATTTTTTTTATTATTAAATACTTATATAATCCGACAGAGGCTTTTATTTAAATATACCTCAACAGAAATACTTGATCTGATACCCTGGAACCGATAAAACGGTTTCGTGTAGGAAATAATAGAAAAAAGGATAATTCGAGAAACTATAATATTAACCCAATATAGAAATATACCTAATAAATGAATAACAAAATTAATGTAATTGAATAAGAAGTCAATTTTCTTTAAAAGGCAAGAATGTATAAAGTGAACTATTGTATCTATTTGAGTTCTAGATTGCTTAGGACACCTGGGCCCTGGCCTATCCGGTCACGTTTACAATTTACAAATCATGACCTAAATTTACATAAACATTCTATAGTAAGATATCTTTACGTTACTTTATTTAATATTATTTAAACTTTGTGGTTTAAAACAACAACTAAAATGGAGAAAACTCAAAATCGACAACCATGTATGAATTTGGGTGAATTTTAGATGTTGCATGATACTGTTTTTATTCCTTTCGATATGACATTGTGATTCGAAAACGAATGAGAAATATATTTAGATGTGACGTGTGAGTAAATTGCGAAACATTTTAACCGATCAAAAAAGTATTGTATGTATCTAATACAGATTTCGATGCCTTATTTTGATTCGATAAGTTATCAAAATCTATCTAAAATTACTTTTAGTGATTGTGTGTTTATTCGGGTTAACCGACATCAAATATAGATTTTAAAATATTTATAGGAAAAGATGCAGATATTTTATTTTGGATTTTCCAAACTTTACAGGATTGCTAAGTGCAGCAATAATCTTAACTATCTATAATTATATTCTCAGATACATTTTCACTGCAACTTTAACAGTCATCATTATTGGCGAAAGTTGTGAAGTTTCTATTGCATTTTAGTATTATATGTTAGTATAGGACTTAGCCTTCATAGTTATTTGCATGATTACTAAGGTGACATTGCACTAGGTACATTTCTAATTACCATAATCAACTCGCTGTGTAGGCCAGGCCTGACATTCTTGAAAGACTTGGAACTGTCTATTCATGTAATACGTAATGATATACCTAATGTATATGAAACGCAATTTGTCTGATTGTGTGACCTTCGTTTTGTATTTGAATTTTACCTTATATATACCAGCCACATTAAAGAATTGTATATTTTAAGTTTTTTTATTTGTCCCAATTTTTGTCCACAATAGACTCCGAAACAGCTGAAATCTAATATATTTTTTATGAAACTTTTAGGGATTATTTTGGACCAGGTGGAACGTGCCGATCCTAATGGCATTAGTTCGCATTTTTTTCTTATCACATGATTACTGTACATTATCATATTTCTTGTAGTTGATCACATTTTTATATTTTGGTTAATTTTAATGTAAATAACTAATTTACGAATAAAATATTTTTTTAGCTAACCTTATTAAGACTATTGCGAACATTTAAAAATAAAAGTTAGGCCAATCGGTCCGCCGTTCTCAAGTGATGCGCTTACCAACGAAAATCAGTATCTCGATGAAATATGTACCGATTTTGACGACTTATTTTTTTAAGGATATAATAATTTCTCGACATTATCTCACAGACATATAACGAAAATCGGTTCAGTAGTTTTTCAGAAATTCAGTAATTTGTCTCTGTTTGGGGCTGAAAATTATGTATCAGAGAAAAGCCTTAGCAACGGTTGCTATTGACACGAAGTTGTCAATTTTTGTATCGACGGTGGTCTAACGGCTAAAGGTATGGTATGCTCAGGATGCAAATGGTTCAAATCCCATCCACAGCAGTTATTATTTTTTATTTTTCCATTTTTTTTTATTTGCGTTATTATTTGTCTCTCAGGGCAGCAAAATCACTTAAAAGGGAAAAATAAATTAACTTTAAAAAAAAAGTGTACCGCCTTCAAAATTTGCACTGAAAAGTAAGAGATAATAAATATTTCGTCGTGGCACCAACCGTCTTCAAATTCTACGACGAAATATTTATTATTTCTTACTTTTCATTGAAGGCGGTACACTTTTTTTAAAAGTTAATTTATTTCAGCACCAATTTTCAAAAACACTTAGAGGTTTTTCTGAAGGTTTTCTCAAATAAAACAGTTAGTAGGTATCAAATTGTAATATAAGGCGTCTCTAGGTAAGATTAAGCTTATTCATACATAAATGTTGTCTTCAAAATCCCCATGTCGCAACTTGTCAGTTAAAGCTAGAAACTCTTGTCGTGAACACCATTAGCATCTTAGAACAGGTGTATAAGTCCACTAGAGAATAGATGTTTCGGCACGTGGAGTGATGTCTTTGTCCTAGAAAGACGGACTTTGAAATTCATGATTAATTATTATTGACCATAGATTATACAACTTTGTAGATGAGAAAAGTTATTTAGGCAATCTTGTGTACCGTAATCTAGAAAAATATTGAAAACAAACGGCAGAGTCTTAATTTAGGGATATATTTTCTGGTAGGTACTCAGTAAATTTTGAACTAGCTTTCCTGTGGTTTTTTTTTGGAATGTGAGATAAGAATCTAACCGGACAGATTTCCGGGATCAATAATAGCCTGCCATAGTCACTCTTCGTCACTCCAACTATCTCTTTTGACGTCAAAGAAGGACAAACAAAGTAAAGGAACGTAGCTGAAATTATGAAAAAAATATCTATTGAATTATCAGAAGTGTTTATAATTATTCTAAGCTATGTGCTATAGTCACATAACCCAGAGCCTGAATAATTTTGAGACATCCTATCCTTTACTTATCCTCTAGACTGCGATTGATTCTATCATGGGTATTCCATTCCATTACCCAACGTGAACATAAAACTTAATTTTAATTAAAAAAATAATAATAATAAAAAAAGAAAAAAACACTGATAAAAGAAATAAAACAAAGGTTAAGGCCCAATTCATTCGTCCAATTCTTGTAAGGTACGGGCCGTCATCCGTTTTCAAATCGATGTATTTGTGGTTGATTTCGATGGCCAGAACGATCTGTCACACACACACACACACACACACGGATCTTTGACACTTTGTTTAATCAAATCTTGTGTGTCTGTGTGAGTGAGTGATGTGTCTAGATCGTATGATTTACATCGCTAATGTGTGGCCTGTGTTCTATCTCGATCATACGGCGGCCGGACAGAAAATTTTCGGTGAGCCACCGGACCGGTGCGTGTGCTACTTTATAGACTTCCTACAGCATGCACTTAAAATTAAGTGGAAAGTGGCAGGACATGTCGCAAGAACTGATGATAGGTGGACAAGTAGAACAACCATAGTCCATTGGTCCGAGTGGAAGTCCAGGTAGAGGACGACCAAAAGAAGAGGTGACCAGCCATTTGTTGCACTTAATGGACCTAGATGTGTCGCTTCTTTAACAGACTTAAATATCTGTTATTTTTAGAAGAAGTGCCGGCCGGATTACAGTTATTCTTGTATTAGGTTATAAGGAATACCTAAATAAGGAAAAATAATTTTATTTACCAAATCCTTAGCATAGGATTTCAAAAACTCTATTTAATTTGTAATTAATTAAATTAAATAATTAAAAAAACTCTACTGATAATTAACAGCCTGTTAATAAAAATTCTAAACATTTATAAATAAACTTATCCTGTTCATTAACAACTATACTCATTAGAATGGATGTATATAGTTACATCAATTGATATGCCTTTTATAGATATTAAGGCCTTCACTTCTGTTAATTAATCTTTGATGTAAACCAACTGTGATATATTTTACTGTAATTCTAACACCAGTTATAAGGTGCGGTTTTAAATACATCATTCTTAAAAGGATTTAATTAGATAAACAATTGTTAGAAAAAAATCTAGAAATAATTTGTAAAACAAAAAATAAAAATGTTTGAAGGCAAATGTTAAAAGTACACACAATCGCTGTGTATGTATGAAAGATATTAATTTAAAAGAGGCTTTTAAGATGTATGTCAGGAACGTAGCAATACACCATCGGGTGCGTCGGTGGCACAGTGGTTAAGACGTCTGGAATTAACTAGGTAGACCACGGGTTTGATCCCGGCCACATAGAAATTTTATTTAAATTTTAATTAAAAACTTATGTACATAATTCGACAAACCACACTTAGAAGCTTTTCTATCTAAATATACCTCAACAGAACTGGGCACCCGTTAGGTATAGCCTTACAAATACCATCGGCTAAACGAGGGAGTCTTGGTCTTCCGCTTGGTACCCTAGAGCTGTAAGGTAACCAGTGAAGAAATAAAGAATAAAAAACATCAAATTTTATGCCAAAAGTACTTGTTCTCACACAGTTTCAAACCTCATTCATATCAAAAATGTTAAGCATCTATTTTACTTATATTCTTAAGTAAAATAGATGCTTAGCATGTTTTCATCGACTTATTATGCTTCGAAGGGCGCGTAAAGCTGGCGTCCGCACTTCTAAAAATAACAGAGTTTGTTTTAAGTACCTGTCCGCCCACGGGGCTTTATAAAGAATTGCGCTAATTTTACGCAACCTCTTCCAATTTAAGGCACTTTCGCTCACGACGACGCCCGTGGTAGCAGAACAATGCTAACGAACGTTCGCACGATTTACTCGGAGTGGGTCATCAGGAGCACACATGCAAATCTCATATTATAAAAAAAAACCGGCCAAGTGCGAGTCGGACTCGCGCACGAAGGGTTCGGTACCATTATCTATAAAAACGACAAAAAAATCACGTTTGTTGTATGGGAGGCCCCACTTAAATATTAATTTTATTTTAATTTAATTATTTATTTTTAAAGTTAATAATATAACTCAATATTCTGTGAAAATTTCAAGCGTCTACCTGTTGCCGTTATCAATATCGAGCAAAAACGAGCAAAAAAAAGCACGTTTGTTGTATAGGAGCCCCCCTCCCCCTTAAATATTTGTTTTATTTTAATTTAATTATTTATTTTTAAAGTGAATATATAACTCAATATTCTGTGAATATTTCAAGCGTCTACCTGTTGCCGTTATCAATATCGGGCAAAAACGAGCAAAAAAAGCACGTTTGTTGTATGGGAGAACCCCTCCCCCCCCTAAAATATTTGTTTTATTTCAATTTAATTATTTATTTTTAAAGTGAATATAATAACTAAATATTCTGTGAATATTTCAAGCGTTTACCTGTTGCCGTTATTAATATCGAGCAAAAACGAGCAAAAAAAAATCACGTTTGTTGTATGGGTCCCCCTTTAATCTTTATTTTATTTTTACCAAGTGTAAGTCGGACTTGCGCTAATTTGTTCCTGGCCAGTTTTTTAATTACGTATATTAAATACTTAATCATAGGGCAATTATTGTAAACTTGTATTTGAACTCATTGGTTAATCGAAATAATTCGGTATGTAATCAAAGTTACTTATTTCTGTTCCACCGTTTCTGCTTACCCCTATACACAAAACAAGCGTGAATGTATACTAATATAAAAAACCGTTTTCTCCGGAGAAAGTACGTGTCATACATACAGACAGACAAAATCACAATAATTTAAAATCGGAAATTCAACTTGTAATTACTGCAAGTCGGAACGGTACCTATTATTTACTTTTAACAGTAAATTACATATGACAGGAGAGAAAGGAAATTATTTCTTGTGTGATAGTACTGACAGGTGGCTAAACTATAGCTGGAAATATTTATACAAAATCCGTTGACCTTTTTAATTTTTATATAAAAAAATCGCGTCTGAGGGTCAGCAATCCCCAGTTGAAAGCCTGTTGCTGCATTGTCACAGACTTATGTATCTGTATTTTTTAGAAAAAGTGCGGACGCCGGCTTTATGTACCCTACGAAGCACGAGAAATCGATTGAAGCACATTTTTTTTAATAGAAAATTGATGTTTAGCATATTTGGCACGAGTGAGATTTAACCCGGGTCAATGCTCTACCAATTAAGCTATCGACTCCACAGAACATTATAAAGAAGAATAGAAGTAGCAAGTGGGCGCTCCCGCGTAACCACACATATGCGATGCATAAATATTATGATTTCCGCACACATGCGTCGGTGGCCGAGTGGTTAAGACATCTGGTATTAACTAGGCAGACCACGGGTTCGATCCCGGATCCCGGCCATGTACCAATAGGTTTTTTTAATTAAAAACTTATGTACATAATCCGACAAACCACACTTAAGAGGCTTTTCCATCTTAATATACCTCAATAGAACTGGCCACTCGTTAGGTATAGCCTTACAAACACCATCGGCTAAACGAGGGAGACTTGGTCTTCCGCTAGGTACCTTGGAACCATAACACGGTTTAGGGAGCTGTAAGGCAACCCGTGAAAAAAAGAACAAATACATTTTGTGTAAAAATGATAACCGCACAAATAATTAGCATAATATACAATCTTTCACAATATTGTCATTCCAGTACAAAAATTTGGTTACACCGGTTTTCATACATACATGCTACTTCTATCATCAATATAATGTTCTGTGATTGACTCCTATGATTAATTAAAAAAAAATTAAGGTTCCGTATTACGTAAACTGCAGCAATATTTATCCATAATTAAGGAGTTAGAATAGAACCTGAGACTTCCTATAACCACATATATATGATTTTTTTCCTATTATTGCAACAAGTAGAAACTATGGTTTTAGTTACAATATGAAGCCAGTATAAGACAGGTGCGACAAAATGAAAGTTGTTGGCTTCCTGCTTACCCGAGTCGCTTGGCAAGGTTCGCATTCTATAAACGGCATGATTGTTACGTGTGCAAGGACGTTTTGCGTCTGCTGAACAGTGCATGGAGTAAAAGGTGACTGGAAGATTGAGATACCTTTTATACCTTTTTACCCTTTTTATACCCTTTTTGCCATGGTACAATATAGTATGCTACCGCAGACTTTTTTTTGTCTATTATAATTTTTGTCTATGTGCTATTCTGATGTATAAGCTCTAACATTGTAAAGTTTCATCAAAATCCGACCAGTAGTTTTTGCGTGAAGGAGTAACAAACATCCATTCATCCTCACAAACTTTCGCGTTTATAATATTAAGTAGGATATAAGTTTTTACGGATTTTTCATCTCGAAAAAATGGGGAGTGATATGGCGCGAATTATAATTCATTTTACATATCGGAAAAATGTACATATAGTCTCTTTCTACCCCGGTGGGGTAAACGCGTAAATCAGGATCAATATCGGAAAGCACAATTTTTTATTTAAAAAAAAATTTAAACTGTGCTTAGAAAGTTACGTAAACCTGGCGTCCGCAGTTCTTCTAAAAATATTAATTAAAAGTGCAGTGACTGGTATTCCACTATGTGCAACTTCCTAGTAAGTATTTTTCAAAACAATACCCAATTAATAAAAGAAATCAACGAAAACAAAGTTCGCGCAAATTTTTATCGACTCTTACTTTTCGCAAAAGTACGGTTTTTACAGCCAACCGGCCAGTTTTATGGAGTTATTATGCAGCACGCGCGAGATGAAACGAAAGGAAGAGTTTGGAGATTCAATTCAAGCACTTTCACTGACGATGCTACAAGTGAAACTGGTAACCGCGTGTAAACGTGTAACACTAACTCTTGACTAGGAATACACTTGTTTTGTTCTTTTTGGTACATTTTGAGCCACTTTTCAGTCTTTTATATATACGTCAGCGACAGACAGACTTTTTCTAAATACAAGTTTTTTTTATATATTTTATGAATTGTTACTTATTTTATCTTCAAATTTTATTTTATTTTATGTACATCCCTTAAAAAATGGAAACCCTTATAGGATCATAGGATCTGTCTGTACATTTTTTTGTATTTACTATAATCGAATTTAAATTTTGGAGGCTTTTCCATCTAAATATATCTCAACAGAACTGGCCACTCGTTAGGTATAGCCTCACAAATACCATCGGCTAAACGAGGGAGACTTGGTCTTTCGCTGGGTACCCTGGAAGAAGGTAAGGCAACCCGTTAAGAAAAAAAAAATTTTGGAGGAAAAACTAAAACGTGGACTATAAGGTATACAATTATATTTTTTTATATTTTTAAAATGCATAGTTTAAATTAGATTAAAGAACCGTTCCAACTTCGAAACTACTGAGATTAAAATTCTGAAAAGAAAAATAAGGAGCCTTTCTTATGCTTTACAGAAAGATCTAAACGAAAATCCTGTCTTAAAATTCTGACCGAAAAAAATGGTATGGTTTTTTTATATTGCGGCCTAGATTTCAAATTTTTCATAATTATGCTCTATCGATTCAACAATCAATTATATCGTGAAAATACTATGATAACATAAGCAATTTGTATGAAACATACCTACAACAACTTTAATTACTTATATTCTCAGCGCCTGATAAATGTTAGAAAAAAATATATATTGAAATATACCTGGCTATACCTAATGATTATAATAGCGTTATATTATATGGGACTCCAGTCATTAGTAATACGTTGAAACAAGAAATACCAAGGATTCGTTAACATTTTATTATAGTAACAAGTATGTTGCAACAAAAGTAAAGTTCAGCAGAACATGACAATTTACATCTTGAAAATAATCATAAAATTAGCTGCAAAAATATTATAATAGCCATATTCTAATTCATATTATAAATACTAAAGTGTGTTTGTTTGTTTGTCATTCTTGGATTTGGATTTGTAATTTTTTGATATACAACTTTTCTGCCCGTGCAAAGCCTGATCGGGTCGCTAGTCGGGAATAGTTACATATTTTATGTAGGTATGTATTGCTATAAAATTCATGTTACGAACATATTTGATGGTTTTTAAATTAATGGTTACAATTCAATGATCAATGTAACAAAAAATATTTACAACTAATTAAATTTCACCCCTGTTTGAGTTCATACAAAAACCTCATAGAAAAAAGCACTTTCAATCTTTCTCGAATTTTGCAATTTTTCGGGCAACTTTTGAATATTTAAAATAAAATGTGATGCGCTCACCAACGAACAGTATTAAATTTTTATTTATATAGATAAAAAATATTTTCATTAAAAACTTAATAAATCTTATCCTAGCTAATTTTTTCAAGGTTTTCATTTACTAATAAATATTCAAATCTCCAAGTAATTGATCGATTTCTAGTAATTTCGAACCTATTTCGGTTTCTCACAATACACAGACAGTATTTACCGAATCATTAGTCCAACCGGATGTAGGGACCAGTTGGCTGCAAGGACATTCGTTTGAAACAACTTTCTTTGCACGATTTTGAGGTCGCTAGGATAGAGGAAATTATTACTTTATTTTAAGGGTATTAAAGACCAAAATATCTGGCTCATTTAAACAGGCCTTGGGTTACAGGAAACACTTTGACTTCACTTGCGTTAAAGCCCAAGAAACTACAATATTATATCATTAAAAAAAAATACGGTCCGAATTGAGTACCTTCTCCTTCTTTTTTTGAAAGTCGGTTAAAAATATTATTAACGAAAGACGTTTGAAACGTGGAACTTCATGAAATGTGATATGAGAATTTATTCTGAAAAGTTTCCGGGATAAAGATTAGCATATGTCTCCGTACATCCAACTATGTTTCTGAAAGTAAAATCACGTCGATCCGTTTTGGCGAGAAAGAAGGACAAACTTTTTTCTTCACGGATTGCCTTATAGCTCCCAAAACAGTGTTACGGTCCCAGGTTACCCAGTGGAAGACCAAGCCTCCCTCGTTTAGCCGATGGTATTTGTGAGGCTAGACCTAACGTGGCTAGTTCATATTATGTTTAGATGGAAAAGTCTCGTGTGGTTTGTCGGATTATGTACATAAGTTTTTAATTTAAAAAAGTCCCCCCATTGGTACGTGGCCGGGATCCGGGATCGAACCCGTGATCTTCCTAGTTAATACCAGACGTCCTAACCACTCGGCCGCCGACGCAGCTACCTCCTGCTTAATTATAATTATTATGACAATTAATTGAAGGAGCAACAGAACTGTGTAGGTAAAAATAGTTGTATGAAAGGCTGAAGTTTTGAGGTAAAGCAAGATAAGGATCGAGAGATCATATTTTATTTTATTCTTGTGAGTTGCCTTCAGCTTTCGAAACCGTATTATCAGTCCCAGGGTAGGTACCTAGCGAAAGACCAATTCTCCCTCTTTAAGCCGATGGTATTTGTGAGGCTGTACCTAACGAGTGGCCAGTTCTGTTGAGGTATATTCATCTACCCCTATGGGACACAGGTATTAAGGCATGTAATACCGATCGGATTTGAAGAATGGTTTCTGTATTTAATAGTTCAATTCTTGAGGAAGGCTAATATAATATCATGCTACGACCTAAAGGAGCAGAGCAACCTGCATGGCACAGCAAGTTATGTATTTATTACTTTATTCAAATACCAACCGGTACATGCTTTCTTCATATGTCTATGTGGTTAGATTATGTAAGTTCATGTACCAACTACTTAAATGTCAAATATTGACCTGCGACACTACCATTTAGCCACCAGTTTTGGACATTGTAACCTTGGCTCATCGTGTTTACATAAGTCTAGCAATAACATAATTGAATGATGCGGTTAGAGCATTAGAGCTAAATAATGCTTCATTGATGGCAGGTAATTGTATTGTATGCAAGTTAGACGACAACTGTATTAAAACTATTGTATTTTTGATGTAAAACTTGAGGGGGTGAGAACGACTCGTATGTCCCCTCTTCCCTGCCGTTCTCTACTACCTCGTGTGTGCGTGGCATGTATACTAAATACTTCGTTGTTTCTCCGTGTAAGTGTGTGTACTGCGTCCCGTGACGCATACCTTTTTTTGGCTTTTCCCTTTTTGCAGCTAAATGAAAAATTTTGGAACTTTTATATAGGTACTTAATTTTCGGTATTGGAAACCTTTCTACTGGAGACATGTTTTTTTCGTCAAAGATAAGCAAGTGATCCTCTACATCCATAATATTCATACTAATATTATAAATAACACTGTCTATCTGTCTGTTACGCTTTGACTGGCGAAATTTAATTAAAGAAAGCTTGAACCTTAAGGGTAGTAAGGGGTAATAACAGAGGATGAAAATTAGTATAGACCCCACGGGCGAAGCCGGTGCGAATAGCTGCTAATATTTTATATATTTAATAGTAATTTTAACCAATTTAACAATTTTTTTATATGGAAACTTAACTTAGATCGATAACGTCAATCGAAATAAAAGGAAACACACCAATTTCTAGTATTTCGGGAAGCATGTAAAGTATCCGCATTTCTTCTGAATATAATTTAATAACTGACATCATCGCTACCAATGGCTTTACAACTCGAGCAATTTTCAATTTTAATATAAAGCCTTTTTATTTCATACTCATTGTACACGATGCAACAAGTACAGTTTCTCAACATTTCCTCGAACAATATTGGCTAACGCACCTGTCAGACAACTTGTAACGATGTGACAAAAGTTAAACAGAAAATTAACACCATCGCCGATGTCTAACCGGTTAATTCAATTAATAGGTTGTTTACTAATTAAAAAGTTGTTCTTATATTGTGCAACCTACATTTAATAGTTAACAAATCCATAATTAAAGAAAACAAAAAAAAATTGCCAGACAATCGAATGCCATTTGCTACGATCCTGACATACCTCTTTCGCTTCTTTTCATCCATGCTCGGCGATTGTGTGTACTTTTAACATTGCCATCGATCAATATATTTTTATGTCTTCAATGAAAGTACACCTAGGTCGTCCTCTGCCAGCATTTCCTTTCACTTCAGCCATATAAACCTTTTTAGTCAATCTTTCATCCTTCATTCTTTCAACGTGTCGCAAACCAGCGTAAACTATATTTCTTCATTTTAGTCGCAACTCTTTCACTCCGCATTCTTCTCTAATGACATCGTTCCGGATGCGGATACGTTTTATATCACACATTCACTTCACACATGTAGATAAAATACAACCACAAATTACAATTTTTTTTATAACCACAAATAAATCGTCATTTCAAGAGGAAATAAAATATCAAAAATTTCAACAGTCGAAACAGGAAAGCTGTTATAGTGCAGATTGTTTATGTTTGTATGAAGCAACATAATTATGACCAAATCACGATCCATAGGTTCGCGTGATCTTCCCTTCATGTCTAACTGTACACGACATGCGTTGAAAGTGAAAAGTTTCTTGTTATTCGTACCAATCACGATATAATATTGCAAATAGGTCTAATTAAATATCAACATTTATAGCAAAGGATGTATTTCAAAACAGTATTTGATTTAGTTAAAAGTGCATAACATGAGAACTTAAACCATAGCAGATGGAATAAAATTTATATAGGAGTAGCGAATTTATATTACTATAGTTGTATATTTTCTGTATATAGTTAATTTGTGATATATATAATTATATATAAATTTATAATAAAAAAAATATATAAAAAACTAAGCAAAAAAATCACGTCGGAGTCACCAATGTGCTATGTTGAAAGTAAACTTCAGTAGCTATTTACACAATATATACTATTAACAAGAAGGAGCAATCAGTAAAAGAAAATTTAAAAAAGAATTTGCAACCACCATTAAAGCAAGTTTCATGTTCTGACATATATATATATATATAAAAACTATAGCTGACAATGTGTTTGTTTTAACTAAATTCTATACAAAGTATAGTAATATAGATTCGCTACATAGGCGTGAGTACTTATTATAATTATGTGCCATGTTATATTTATATGTCGGTGTTCTGAATTTAATCTAGGAATCAAGAGCGTCTTAAATATTAGCATTTCATATATAACTAGCAAACCTGCCCCCCCCGGCTTCGCACGGGTACAATATGAAAATTCGCCTGGGCTAACTTTCCCTACTTGATTTACTTATAATCAATATGATCAGCTCCTAAACATGATAGGTTAACGTTTAATACTCGTAAACCTTCCCAGTAAATCAATGTAATTTTTGCATGAAAAGGGCACAGGCAGCGGGGGACATTCTTTTTTAATACGGTGGATAGGAATCATAGGAAGTAGGTTGAAACCTTAGGTAAATGTCGTGAAAATTTATCTTTGTGAAGAAACTACCTGTATTAATCGAGATGAGGCTCTTTTTAACATCTTTGTGATAGAATGACAATATGTCCACTGGAAAAAAAAATCTTCACCGGTTACCTACAGTTCCCGGGAAACCGTTGCCGGCCCCATGGTACCCAGTGGAAGACAATGTCTTCCTCACTGAGCCGAAGATATTTTAAGGCTATACTTAGCGAGTGGCCAGCTCTGATGAGGCATGTTGATGGAAAAGCCTCTATGTACGGTTTGTCGGATAATGTAGGTACATAGATTTTTTATTATAAAAACCCATTGGTACATGGTCGAACTTGGGGATCGAACCGCGTCTTCTCAGTTGTGAGCCGATATTTTACCCACTCAACCACCGACGCCCTCGACAGGAAGTCACTCAAATAAGGTATTTCATTAATATTATGGTAAGTCACGCAGACGAAGTCGCTGGCATCAGTTAGTTACGAATATTTGAGTATTGAAATCTGTTTTACCAATCGAGCCAAAATATGTAAATACAAGCAATATTGAATATATCTTTAAAGACATTGTAAATCAAATCGTATGTCTTGTCTAACATTCATTTTATTGTCAACGGCAATCTAATATATTTTACATCGGAATGCTCGCAGCCTTGGACCACTTTCAGATTCTTTACAAAACCGTTTAAAATTTCATAGAGCATTTTTTGAACCTTGGCATTTGTTAAAATGTCTAAGTCTAGATCGCGTAAAGGTAAAAAAATCGTGACGCGCCCCGTCCCATGTTTAATAATGTTGAACAGAATTTGAATAGGAGACTAATATAGATTACCAAGATAATTGCACAAAGTAAATCGATTGGCACGACTTTATGATATTTAGCATAAAATTACTTGCGTCAAATAAGTGACCTTTGTAAAACAATGGTTTAGTCTAATTTGTATGGACATTAATGAAATTTTACAACTACCTGTTACAGATTTCTCTTGGAAATCTCACGTCAAAAATAAAAAACTGGTCAAGTGGGTGTCGGACTAGCATTAAATGTACTAATTACAAGGAGTAAATTTTATTAAAGATATATACCCTCGACTGATCATCTCTTCTGGTGAAAAGAGGGCTGGCTCCTTCCTCGCTCAACGAATCAGCATCGCGATTCTGCGGGGAAATACAGCCAGTATTCTTGCCACTATTTCACGCGGACCTGGTTTATTTAGTTATTTTTAATATTTAGACTAATTTTAAGGCTTTTATATTGTTATGTGTAAATAAATAAATAGGTACATCTATTCGAAATTCGAAAATGATGATATAATATTTTTTTCAGTTTTTTTTTGTCACATCGTTGGAAAGTTTAACGGGGGACATTATTATCGACTTTAAGTGCTCATATCTTTATTTACCCAAGTAAAAAAACACTTAAATCCCGTATTGAATTTTTTCTCAATCTCACCCTATAAAATCATTTCAATATGCAGTAAACAAATATTTAGCTTTATGATTTTCTTTGTACATTTTTTCTATCTCTTTGTATTAAAATTAATATAAAAGGATCAGATTAAAATGTTCTGCAAATATATTTTTCAACACAATACTTAATTCTTGTTATTAATGGAGACATTTAATCATAAAAGATGAATTGCTAAATGTGCGAAGTAATGTTTTCGAGATATCCCGCGGTGACCTACGTTCACTGAACTTTATGGTTTAAAATTGAACACTTCCTAGCTGTTGACATTTGTAATGAATATCTTACTTGAATTTGCTTTTATTTAATCATATTTTTACACATCTTCACGGCATTTATATTCTGCGAGAAATATTTTCACATTTTTCAAGTTGTCCATAGCAAGCCTAGCTGTGTCACCTCCTTAACAGACGTAAGTAATTATCTGTTATTTTTAGAATAAGTACAAATGGCGATTTTACTTGTTCTCTGAAGCATGTTTATAAAGATAAATGGTGTTTAACATTTTTGGCACGAATGCGATCTGAATTAAAAGGTATAATATTATATGATTAAATTAGTGAATTATGTTATAGAAAAAAAAAATTCAAATCATGATTTATTGAAGTCCTAGAAGTCGGTAAAAACCTATGTAGTGGAGTGCCGTTAGTCGTAAAAAGTGAAAAACCCCGAACGAGAGCAGCAGTGAATATATTTTTATGGGGTTTTTTGCGTTGTATTGCTAAAGCCCAATACTAAAATGTTTACTGATTAGAATTTGCCGATCTTTGTTTTTTTTTTTCTTTACGGAGCTGCCTTACAGCTCTCGAAACCGTGTTACGGTAGGTTACGGTTTCAGGGTACCCAGCAAAAAAACAAGTTTTTCTCGTTTAGCCGATGGTATTTGTGAGGCTATACCTAACGAGTGGCCAATTCTGTTGAGGTATAAAATCTTTGTTTATTTCATAGTTTATTGAAAAATTCAAGAAATAATTGTAAGTTAATGATTAATCCAAAGTAACTGCAATAATTTTAATCATATGGATAAAAAAGTATCATTATTTATGTTTTTGGAGTTGGCAAGTATTAATTCAAGGTCGAAAATTGCAAATTTAAATAGAAAATAACCAAAAATAATGGCCAGAAACTTTGTAACCAGGTATCATAACTCATACAAAAAACGTTATATTATTTATCCAAACATACTTATTTGTAAATAACATTATTTAGACTAATGAAAAACATACTAATTATCTCCGATATCTCCGTCTTCAACTTCGTCTATTTGTAAAACGCCACTGCACTCCGAACAAGCGGCACTGCAAATGGATGTAAATCCACAAGCAGCTTTGCATCCTGTTGTACATGAACAAAAAATACTTTTCAGTAGGTTTTCTGTAGCTGGCAGTTGATTCATTGTTATGTCTCAACATCCCTCGGTCATGTTTTCATCCCCACTAGGCGGCCATTGCTACCTTGTTAAGCGACTAGTCTATCTGGCACCCCAGGTATTTGGCGGTTTTTGCCCACTCCACGACCTGTCCTCGCAGTTTGAGTGGTGGCGGCAGTCGTCTCTTGAAGGTCATCAGTACGGCAGTCTTACCGACGTTGAAGGACAACCTCGATTTGTCGAGCCAGTCTGGCAAAACATGCAGCAGACATTGCATCTTCCATGCCGCATGGTTTGCGTTCACGGAAGAGGCGAAAAAGGCACTGTCGTCCGCAAAGAGGGCCAACATGGAACAGAGTCCCCTCTTCGCCCAAGGGCGAGAGTCCCAAGTTTGGTGTGTCATCAGTGTATATCGCGTAGAGTGCAGGAGATAGACAGCTCCCTTAGGGTACTCCGGCTGAGATCGTTCTCAGATTCGTTCGCCAATATGTGGAGTACCTACTCTCACAAGCTGGAGAGAAGTAGGATGCCCCTCCCTGAAACCGAATTGCTCCCTATGGACCTCGAAGCAGGGTCTCAGAAGTCCCCACCACAATAAGTGATAAAAAAACACAACAACAATAAATATTTTTAATGACTACAAAATTGCAATAGGTTATATTTACTCGCGTTCGTCACCAAACTAACAGCTCAACTCATGCAAACCGACACCTAGCAGTTTCTTACCCTCAATTCTCTTTTGTGTACCTGAGACCTCAAATAGGCTTTGCATTTAAAATATTTTCACTTTAGGAATTACAGTCTAAACTTTACAGTAAAAAAATACATATATTATAAAAAATCAAAAATTAAAAAAAAAAACAACATATAAACATTTTAATATGTAATGTCAAAAACACATTCCAAAAAAAAAAAAGATAATTTTTTCACTGTTGACTTCGTTCGAGGTATAAATCTAACGACACTCCACTAATGGAATCTCATTAATTTATACATATTACAGAAATGCATTGTATAGGTATTTTTAATAATATTTTTTAAAGCAAACTTGACCATAAAAATAAATTTTTATTTTGAAGATAAGCCTAACTAACGACAAGGAGAGTGTTATCTTCGAAAGAGCAAAGTTTAAAAAATAAACACGTAAAATACATAAAGCTAAATGTCAATTCGTTAAATTGTTTGCAAATGTCTCTCATCATATAAATAACAGGTTTATATATGTTTAATACGACTGTAATAAAAGTATAAAATTGATGTGTTTATTTATTATATTAATATATCTTACGGAAATTAACTTTTTTTACCGACTTTGAAAAAAATATGTATCAGTACACCGATTACTCTACCAGTTGTGAACCGATTTTGATGTTTCTTTTCTATTCGACAGATTATTCTTTCGGATTGGTCCAATTTTTTTCTCATGGAAATTGTTTCACTGGTCTTTCAGAAATTTTAATGTAACATAGTTATTCTAAATATCCTAACTAATGGTATAAACGCGAAATTTAATGTCAAATCGGAGTAATGGATCGGTGGGATTTTTTAATAGAGACGGCATAACTATAGTATAGTAGCGGAGAGTTAAGGTGCCCACCCATTCGTCTAATCACCGGCACGCCGCCGTACGGTCCACCGAAACTGACCACAGACTCGTCCAATTCTTGTACCAAATAGTCCGTCTAGATCGCCTGGCGTCCGGAATGGGAAATTTTCGGTGCGATGCCGGACCAATGTAAGGCCTACATAAATATACAATATTTTGGACTATCACGAGATGGTAGAGAAGCTTAAAATATATTGGATTAATATTTATTATTATTTATTTACAGTAGAAACCGTGGGCAAAAGCTAGTTTAAATAAACCTGATATTTACAAGTATAATATATTTCTTATATATTTGTTTATTACACTTAACCTGTACTGACAAAGCTCGTTAAAGATAGCATCGTATGTAGACAGGACGACTATTGTCAATTCGTTACGCTAATTTTATACAATGAAGTTTGACTAACTGAAACTTAAGTAGTGTGTGCGCGAGATACGTGCCAAATTACAACGAGAACGTTAACAATAAAGAAAATACACAAATAACTATTTAAATATTTTCTCTGGACTTAATTATAACATATTTTCGAATAAGTAAAATAGATTAGTAATTTAAAATTGTTAAAAAAAATATATCGAATAATTAGGTTTCAGCTCCAACTAATAGCTTAATTATTTCGCATCGCACAATCATGACCTTTATAATTTTCCATTTGGTTAGAGATATAGGAACAGAGAGTTACCGACATTAAACAGAACAGATGACGGGTCTGTCGCTCAAAAGTCATATTAGACTATAGAATATATGTTACTAGTGACCCCGCCCCCGGCTTCGCACGGGTACAATATGGTATTCTACAGATGTATGCTTTTTTTATTTAGCCTATGTACTATTCTGATGTATAAGCTATAACATTGTAAAGTTTCATCAAAATCCGTCCAGTAGTTTTTGCGTGAAGGAGTAACAAACATGCACTCATAAACTTTCGCGTTTATAATAGTAGGATTTAAAAAAAAGTGGTCTTGAGAAGTCTTAAAGAAAATCAGTGCATAGATTACTTAGATCTTCTGTTTTCAAATTCAATCTAACCAACTGGCAAAATATTTCGCTATTGCACGTAAGTAGCTCCCGGACTGTTCATATATTAACTACCAAATAGGAAGTTGTTCCGGATTTATATTTCCTCATAACAATAAACTCCGTCAACGAGATGTGTGCACAAATTATTCACAGTTACTTAACAAAAGATATACATTTGTCATTATTGGAACGCATTGTACTTTCACTAGGAAAAAGTGATAGCGCGTTGAGATCTTTTCTATAGGAATAAGATTTACTATACATCTATCAAGTGGTGTAATGAAAAGAGAGAGTATAAAAATGCCATTTGATATATATTCTTTGTTATATTGTATGAATATGACAACAAATTTGTGCTCCTCTTAGTTATTAAATTATATTGTATGGGTATAGGCTAAATGTGGACATTCTTGCCATGTAGCCAAATGACGAAAAAAAACCGAAAGCCCATAAAAGTTCATCTTGGCCGTCCTTCCGTCAGTCCGTCTGTTTGTCCGTATATCATAGGCAAATTCAACAATTGCATCGGGATGCTTTGCCCATATGCCATTCAATTTTACGATAATTAACGTTTTTTTTAGAAATGTCATTTATTTTATTTATCATACAAATACATACATAAAAGTACCGCTTGTTTCCAAGAGGGGTAGGCAGAGACCACATATTTCCATTTCCTACGATCCTGACATATCTCTTTCTCTTCATTCACTCTCATCATATTCTTCATGCATGCTCCGTTGAGCATAATTCTTTCTCGAGGACGCTCCCCATATGAATAATTTTGTTAAATATTTAAGGAATTAAGCAGTATATTATAAACTTTTCCCCGACTTCATTTACTAGTAGGTATCATTTTAGTAATCAATTTTGGAATTCCAAATTTTTTTAAAAATCTTCTAGCAATTCAGATGATAGCAATGAAAAATGCAATACAACCCGTTCAAACTCTCTTAAGATTAGTCCAATTAGCTAAGTTTAAAAGCAGTAATGTATTTTAAAAACGCGATATTATCGAAAAAGACAGTATATGTGTAACGTGGTAAATAAAGACATCATAATAAAGGCTCATACAATACAACTTGTTCTCACGTCCTTAATAACGTCAGTCGGAAAATGTTGCAAAAACTACGCACAAAGAAGAAATCTTAGCAGAGACATAATGCGGAACTACCAACGGTATTCCGAGAGTAAAAGTTGAATTAATTTTGTGTTTATTTATAAGGACGCTTTTACTTTATTTTCTATTATTTTGTATTTGTAGATAAATTTCTTTGACTTTTTGTGCTTCGGAGGGAATTTTGTGGATGGGTTACAACCTATATCTATATTCCTTGGTAGATGGTGTCTCTGGACACATGGTAAAAATGGTCTATTTCATTTAATAATAAGTATAAATATTTAATAATCTGTACTAATATTATAAAGAGATAAAGTTTGTAGGTTTGAAAGTAGTCTCTGAAACTCCTGATCCGATTCTGAAAATTATTTCACTAATATGAAGCTACATTATCCCTGAGTGCTATAGGCTATATTTTATTTTGTTTGCGAAACCGGGGGCGGAAAGCTAGTTGTTTACTTTTTTTATAGAATAATATCGTAAATTTACGCTTTGAATAGTAAACCCATTCATTATTCAGTAGAGCATCTTAAAAACTATCAAAATATTTTTCTTAATTTAACTGAGCTTTGGACATAGACGTTTTAAGGGTTCTGAAGCCAACCTAGCCAACTAAGTATACCAAGTCCGTCTGTCACTGGCTTATAATTATCGCAGCCATTTTATAATCGATTCTGGTGATAATTCTGCCTTAAGGTTAAAGTATTCAATTTGAAAATCATTATTTAGAAGGGGTAGGCATGGACGTAAAAAAGTAGAGGACGGATCGCCGCTAAAAGCACCAAGCGTGCATGTGTGCTACCGATTTTATTTATATCTAATATATCTTTAAATTGTAGAATAAGTGGTAAATTACTAACTTACATATGAAATGTGATTCCTTGAGATTTTTTATAAGTAATGGAGTTGTTTTTGCATAATTTTACTACACAAGACGGCATTGTTTTTTATTTTCCTAATGGCGGCTGATCAGCATAACCGAATGAGAATGTGTGCGTGAGGCTCGTATTTATAATGAAACCGGCATAACTTGGTTGCTTCACTTTTGTCTTAGCGGCGATCCGTCCTCTCTTTTTTTAACATATATTCTCTCATAGTTCAACTTCATCTCATATCTCGAATTATATTACAACTAGCTGTCCGCCCCGGCTTTGCCCGTTGAAATTTTTGAAACGCGAGTCGTATATGCAATTTGATATTTTTAGGGTTTCATACCCAAAAGGGGATAACGTAAACCCTATTACTAAGGCTCCGCTGTCTGTCCATCGGTCTCTCACAGGGCTGTATATTTTGAACCATGAACACTAAAAATTAAATAAAAATTCAAAGGGGTCCCCATACAAGAAACGTGGTTTTTTACTAACCGTATCTTTTGAACCGTAATAGGTAGACACTTGAAATTTTCACAGAGAGTGTGCTACTATGGCCGCATCATCCTAATCATAATCAAAAAATAAAAATAAAGTTATATTAAAAATTAAAGGGGGTCCCTATACAAGAAACGTGTTTTATTTGGCGTTTTTTGCTCGATCTTAATAATGACAATACATACAAACGTCTAACTAGTATAACTCTCCTAATTAAAACAACACATAATAAAATTTAATATTTTTTTTATAGAGAAGACGACATGTGATTTTGCCACCGCCTGATTGTTAAGCATAGGTGGCTGGTCCATGAATGCGCGCGACTGGCAGATCGTAATACAGTCCGCCAGTCGCGCCCACTATGGCCGGCCCGTAGAGATGCTTTTTCACGCTTCGCTTAAAGAAGGAAAGACCGACACCGGAAGTTCATTCCACTTTTTGGCTGTACGACACAGGAACGAGTCACTGAATTTTTTCGTATAGAGATGCTTTTTCACGCTTCGCTTAAATGACCCCAGGTTGTAGAAAGAAGGAAAGACCGACACCGGAAGTTCATTCCAATTTTTGGCTGTACGACAAAGGAACGAGTCACTGAATTTTTTCGTTCGTATGCAGAACGTGTCGATTTTAAACGATGTCATTTACCTATAATAATAAGTTTAACCCAACAGTTAGTAAATGACGCGAGAAAGTATTACTGCACCGATTCCTATAATTTCACCAGCATCTAACACTTATTACTATGCAGCTTATAGTTAGAAGTATCCAAGTGAAGCGAGCCGCGAACATTACACTAACTGATGATTGATGTGTAGAAAGTTCTTCGCCCGATTAGATCACACTAAATTATTGTTTTTATAATGCTCTGATGAAAACCGTTTAAAATGAAGCTTAGCCTAGCGGAAATACTTATTGGTTGTATTATATTGAAATTTCGTGAGAAACGTGTCAAAAAGCGCACAATCACGTATTTTATTACTTGCGACGTGGCCAGAGATACTAGCTTTTTTGGCACCAGTGAGTTTTAGTTTTTTTTTACTGTAAAAACACTTATAATCTCCCTCATCTGATCCTAGTCTATTTCCAGTCCGACATTAATTTATTTTTCACTCAGTTTCGCCAACTTCTGATTCTATGAATATAAATAATATCGCCTTATTTGGAAAAATATACTTGATGTATACTTAGATTGACTAAAAAAGTTTATATGGCTGAAGTAAAAGTAAATTCTTGCAGAGGACGACCTAGGTGTACTTTTATTGAACATATAAAATGTATTGATCGATGGAAATATTAGAAGTAGGTGCAATCGCCGAGCATATATAAAAGGTATTATGAATATAAAAGTAGCGAAATAGGTATGTCAGGATCGTAACAAATGACATTCGATTGTCTCTGCCTACCCCTTTTGGGATGAAAGGCGTGATGACAGATAGATGTTGCGAGAAAGCGAAAAATATGTACCTACTTCATGAAAATATTATATACCTAATGACTTGCGATATCTACCCAAAACTAAATATTTGTATACCCAAGAATGGATTCAGTTTTTGTTATTAAAGTTGATAATGAAAAACAAACAAATAAATAAGTAAATGATTATGATTAAAATATGTGCACATTATAAAAAAACACCTTTTCCAGACACTGTCCTTGCAGTACCATAGTTCCCAAAAGACAGGCTCCGTTAAAGTCCGTTACCCTGATCCTTTGAGCTCCGGTTACCTAAACATTTTTCTCTTCTTCATATTGCAATCTGTCGTGACAATGTGTGCCTAAGTTTTCTTGGATTATCGCCTTACCATAGTAATAATTGGAACATACCTTATAAAGTTTATCCTTCTGGTACCACACATCCTCTTCTTCCTCAGGTGTTGCGAAAGCTTGAGTAAGATCGTCACGTGACCGTGAGAGGATTCGTCTTCTTGACACCATCTCGGCCCCCGCGGCCGCTTCGAACGGGCCTAGGCTGGAACAAAAAAAATCATAAATTAGATTTTTTATATGCAAAAGAATAGAGATCGTAGGAGACATCTCTAACCAGAACAACTATAGTTCTTTTGACGCCAAAATTTTCTAAATTCAACATGTGTATTTAACATTTATTTCATTTATGACTTAGTGCTAAATTTACACCCTTTGCCCCGTATATCCGCCCCGATTACGGCTTACGATAACTTTATGATTGTAGGTAATATTGTATTGCCAATGAATCGCAACAGTATCGCAGTTTGATATATAACATCATATTAAATAAGGAGGGCCTTCACACTACACGAACACAACATATCGTTAGTAATACATACACGATAATAATTTAAAATTATAAATAAAAATACTTTAAGAATCTTTTCAACAACACACATTTAATTCAACATTAAGAAATCCTACTGTAACTTTTCTTAGTTAAGGACCGTTGGTCAAGGTCATTGGATTGAGCCATATTTTCATTAGTAATCAAAAACTACGGCTCTTTAGAACCCTAAATAATAAAAAATATGGCTCAATAGAATTTCAAATAATAACTATCATTGTGTGGTGAGAAAATATTGTATAAATAAACTCACCTTTCCAGGATTAACTGAAATTTGCCATATTTTTGACAGATATAAGATGACCTTGACCACCGCCCTTTAATCCCATCCTGGGGATATAGGTCCAACAAAAGGTTTGAGTGTTTAATATATCTAAAGTGTTATATGGCTAGCATTATTTGGAAAGCTGAAATATTAAGGTTTATAAAAACAATCTATAGTTATTAAACTCTCGAATGCCCAGCATGAGATGCAAAATATCTTCAAGATGACATGCAAAAAATTAAATAATCTGTAATATATCCGTATATAATCGGATTATCAGAATATTAAACAATAGTGCAGTGAAAGTATTAACAATAATCTCCATTCAAAATATCGTGTGACGATTGTCTAAATCTCTCTTAGGTAAGTACATTAGCTTCCCATTCAAAATATGAGCGTGATATATGTCAAATTTGTCATTTGAAAATACCACTTAAGCTAATGGCAAATTATATGATGACAAAATATTTAAAGATAATACCTACTTCCGATCGAAAGTTCTTATTTTTGTGATAAAAAGTTGATACAAAAATTTTATAAGTACCTAATTACATAAGGATCCCGGCCATGTACCATTGGGATATGATTGAAAACATTTAGAGGCTTTTCCATCTAAATATATCTCAACAGTACTGGCCACTCGTTAGATATAGCCTAACAAATAACATCGGCTAAATGAGGGAGACTTGGTTGGGTAACACGGTTTCGGGAAGGTTTTTTGAGTATTGAACATGGACCAATGTTTAGGAGCTGGGAATTAACAATATAAGTGAATCAAGTCGGGGGAAAAGTTAGCCCCAGCGAGTTTTCATGGCGTATGCTGTCTAATCCGTTAGATTTATAACAAAATGGTATAGGAAATAATTATGCAGAATGAAATGATCTACATAAAACCGGCCAAGTGCGAGTCGGACTCAAATGCATTAAGGTCAGACCAAGTTTGACGCTCCTGTATGGCGCAAGAACAAATTAGCCGGTTTTTATTATTTGATGTTTAACTTAAGAGAATTAATTAAAGTTATAGTAGTTAGACCGTTTGTATGTATTTTCATTAATAAGATCGAGGAATAGACGCCGAAAAAATCATTTTTAATTTTAATTTTTAAATTTATTTCATTTATTTTATTATCTAAATCCGTCGTTCGTTAACTGACTTAAAATCAACGCACAGTCTAAACCACTGAAGATATAAATATAACAAAATAAAAT
The DNA here is from genome assembly GCA_963924495.1 of Nemapogon koenigi. Classification (NCBI taxonomy): domain Eukaryota; kingdom Metazoa; phylum Arthropoda; class Insecta; order Lepidoptera; family Tineidae; genus Nemapogon; species Nemapogon koenigi. Next base: position 3,182,065 of record OZ004630.1, on the reverse strand, counting down.
TCCTTAGGGGGTGTAAAGGTGCACTAAGAAAGTATTTTTCGAAAATCAACCTCTAAGGGGGTGAAATGGGGTGTAAACATTGTATTCCTAATACAACGCGTACGAAGTGGCAGGCAACTCTTTCTGATGCCAAAATGTCTCTACAGCGCTGCGCTATTTAATGATTAAATGTCCTCGATCGTGCATATGATATTCCCTTTATATCAAAATATGCAAGCATACAGTATTTTCTGATAAGTAGATTTATGATTGGAAAAATAACAAAGAAGTAAAACCCTCTTCCTTCCGAACCGCCGCCGCGCCGTAACAATGCGCGGCATTGAGTTCGACATTGGTGCCCGCGGTGCGTGTCTAACGATCGCCTTCGTCGGTTCCTTCTATTCAAAGTGAGAAGACCACTTGAGCCAAGTGTTTGGAAATTGGACGTATGTGTTACTTGCAAGTTGCTACTGTGCTTGTATACCTACTTAAAAGAAAATGTATGACTCGAGGCACCATCATGTTACAAAAATATTAGCAAGATAATATATGTAGAGTGCATCAAGAGAGCATTTTGTACTATGTTTGTCACTTTCACTATTGATAACATGATTTGGGAGTAAAGATGTTGGACAAAATGCATTACTATGTTATGTATCAATTCACGATATATTCAACGATGAGCGGTGGAACTTACCTAGAAGGGGACCGACCAGTATAATTAAAGTCAAAAGTTGTTGTAGTCGCATTTATTTAATAGTTCAGCTAGAATCTTAGAGTCCATCATCAGGTCTTCCAAGTCTCATAATATTCATAATCTTCAAAGAATACATGAATAAGCGCTCTATTTGGGACTTTCAGATTTCTCCTGAAAATAAAGTGTATTTCAATTTGAAAAAAATGTATTTCAATTTGAAAAGTGTCAAATCTAGTGCTAATAAGTGCAAGTTTGCAATCTCGTTAATTTTTTTTACATTTGTACCGATTTTTTTAATTAAATTACATGCATAAAGTAGAGAATATATATATAAATAAATGCTGTTAGTTGAAAACGGCAAGACCTATTTGGATTTTTTTAAATGTTCGTAATAGTCCAGTAGTGTAATAGTTTTCAGGGAAAGAAAAATTGGAAAAGTTGCTCGGAAAATTGTTTTTTCTTGTGTAATTTTTGTATGAACCCAAGACCATAATATATCGATACCGGATGGAAAGCTAGTTTTAGTTTATAATAAAACATTTCATTTATTTTCATTTATAATGTTGTGATATTAAATTTAAACAATTCAGAACACATTTTTCATACTTTCTGAATAAGAAAGCGAGTACCGCTGCAGGTATTTTGACAAGCGTCGCTAATCACATTATAGCGCGGTGTTCTATCTCGTTATACTCATAGTAAATGTCTCGTTTGTTAAAGTAAACAGTGTCAACTCATAGAACACTTTCACGACGTTTAGTACTTATTTTGGTAATGCTACAGCGAAATGGTCTAGATGGTTATTACTGTTGATGTAGTGGCTGTCGAATGAATTTGAAGGAATTAAGAATTGCTAGGGTAACAGTATTCATAAGTTAAAAGAGCTGGGTATCCCGGGAGGCTGGGATCGATAACATAGTTTCGAGAGCTGTAAGGCAATCCGTGATGAAGAAAAAAATGGAGAAAATTCATCAGATCAGTCTTCTGATGTTAGAAGTACATTATAAATTTTAGGCGGGGGGGGGGGGGGGTAGACGCCTAGTCTAACCTAACCTAACCCCTGTACCACTTTATATGCTAAAATACAAACATAATAATTTTGGAAACACCGTGTTCCCGCAAATTAGACGTCCTAGATCGCCTTTCCATTTAAAACATCACACAATTATTTATTTTTTTAGAGCTCTGTCTCGCGACACAAAACGATACCAACGAAACCCAAGGTAACTTATTACTGCTCTCCTGGTCAGTTTTATTGGTTAAAGAGCAGAAAATTGGCGAAAGGGGGAGCCCCGTCTATGGTCCTCCACTTACAATGATATCGTAGACGATAATCTATCTCTACAATTTTACTATACAATAAATTGAGTATTGATTTTTAATATTTTTACGCGTATAAATATAGATTACAGCGCACGATAACGATACGACGCGTATGCGTAACTTCTATATTATGTTAGAATCTGTTCATTTGGCAGCATTTGAACAACATGTTTTACTTGAAAATAGAAACGGTTGCATGCTGCACACGCGTCTCACATTCCGCACGAGTTGTTGATCGAGTCGCGTGTTTGGTCACCAAGTATCGCTCACTTCTGTTATTATGTACTAGAGTGGACATAATTAGAATGCAAGAAAAATAGCTTGTATTACGTGATTTTTTAAATAGCCTAATTGGTAAAGTGGTGTCTTGAAAACGGGAGGTTCCGGGATCAATTCCAAAAAAAAATGCTAAACACCAAGTTTCTTTAAGAATATGTGCTTTAATCGATTTCTCGCGCTTCGGAGGATTTCCTTACTCGTAGTTCGGAGGGCACATTCGCACTTTTTCTAAAAAAAACAGATATTCTTCTTATTCTTTTATCGGTGATTGGCCAATGTCAAGTATTATAGCCTTTATAGTGTATATAGCCGATTAATCGGTATTTAAGATAATCCCGCCGATCGTAATATGTCTTATTAGTCGTTGACTAATCACAACCATCACAGGACGGACAGGATTAAACTGGATTCCCCATGACGTCTTGGTGGACGCGTGCGTTATTCACAAAGGCGTCACGTATTTACGTCTTGCCACTTGTTCTGTTCAATATGGACAACTAACAAAAGTAGACACTGTTACTCTGGCCACATCGCAAGGTATGACGGCCGTGAAGGTGTTGTATTATTTAAAAATATTACATATTTAAAGAATCATCCAATAATGGGGCTTGAGATTTATCCACTATAATCATAATAAGAAATAAAACCAATGTAGTGTACTGCAAAATAAAGAACAGTAAAGTGTGTTTCTACGTAAGCATAAAAATAACGGAGTCATCCTAGAAGGCCCACTGACCTATATCGAGAAGCTAATAGGGCTTAGTCACTGCACTATGATGTCGATCACGTTTGTCGATAATAAAATAATATCGAATTTGATTTTTAATATTTTTTATCTACTCTTATATCGTAAAGTCTCTATTACAAAATCGAATTATACTTCATAATGATATGTTTTACATACACGCGTCTGTAATATGTCAAACTTTGATACTATAATGTATTACAGTACCGAAGTTTTCATAAATGTTTTGTTTTTTTAAAATGCAGAGGATATATGTTATACAGCCACATTAAACTCTATGAAAATATCGACGAGCCCGTCACTTGACAGTTAACGCGCATGCGCAGTAGGTAGGTAACCGCGGTTTGCCGCCAATTTGTTTTGTACTATTGCATGGGATTAGATAAAGTAGTGTATGAACGGGCACATAACTTGGAATTAAAACACTCGTGAATGCTATTAAAAAATTCCACTTATATTTTAAATTATTATGAACCCGATTCATAAAACACTATTTTAAAACAGATTTAATTGTACCCAAAAATTTTTGGGTTTGTATCAAAATTGCCAAAACATAAGTGTTACTTTTGCATTTACAGTAAGTATGAATATGATATAAATTAACTTTTAAAAAAAAGTGTACCGACTTCAAAAATTTGCATTGAAAAGTAAGAAATTATAAATATTTCGTCGTAGAATTTGAAGATGGTTGGTGCCAAATTAGGATACAAAGTAAGATAATCTAAGAAGATAAAGATCTATTCAATATTATCTATGTTTGTACTGATGATCGTAGGTTCCTAATGAATTGTCTAGATTAGTGAATTTGGAAAGTAAGTTGTTTTTAATTTGGCACCAACCGTCTTCAAATTCTACGACGAAATATTTATAATTTCTTACTTTTCAGTGCAAATTTTTGAAGTCGGTACACTTTTTTTTAAAAGTTAATTTATTTTCGTCATATGTATGTGAGATAATGTCGAGAAATTATTATATCCTTAAAAAAATAACTCGTCAAAATCGGTACATATTTTATCGAGATACTGATAATTTACTGTATAAAGTCAGTTTTTTCAAAATTACTGAAAAACTAATGAACCAATTTTTATGACATAAAAATGGGACCAATCCGGAAGAATTATCTGTCGATTAAAAAAGAAATCATCAAAATCGGTTCATAAACGACGAAGTTATCCGCGAACACACATAAAAATATATATATATATATATATATATATATATATATATACGGTCGAATTGAGTAACGTCTTTTTTTTTGAAGTCGTTAATAAAAAAGGAAAGTTAAAAATATTACCATATTCCATTTTTTAGGAGTTGATAACAAAACAGAATATACCAATACTACCTTAGTCTACTTATCGATTCTTGAACATTTTTAACAATGAAATTCTGGATCCTCAATATTATCCGTGGGATGAAAGACTACGATCTCATATTTTCCCAAGAACTGGCAAATTTAATGCTTTAATTATTATTGTTACATTGAAAGTATTTCGTGCCAGTTCTTGTAAAACAATCTATAATTATTGCTCAGTGGTTTGTTCTTAATCCCTCGCTATTATTCAATGAGAAACTTTTCGAAGTATTTACGAAACTCGATTGTCGATAATTACGTTTCAGTTACAACACTATCTAAACCCGCTAGTTACGGGAGTAGAACAGGTTCTTAATACTGGGGATCAACTGCGTGCGATTTTACGTTCTATCGTCACGAGTTTGTTCTTACCGCTTACCGCGTGATTGGATGAGTTACGTTTATGCTGTTAGGTTACAAATTAGGGCATTACTGCGATAACTGAAATTATTTAACGGTTTTATTCTTTAAACGGTAGAGGTAAAATAACTGAATTTATTATCTCGGAAAAGCGACGTGAAAAGACTAATTCAGATTTTTTTATTTTTTTATTTTTTGTTAATTTTAATTATTTACATATAAGAATTTTAAACCTTAAATCTAATCTAAACATTAAAAATAACTTAATAAATCAAGTGCGCGTGGAATAGTGGCAAGAATACTCGCTGCATTTCCCTGCTCAATGGCGATGCTGATACGTTGAGCGAGGAAGGAGCCAGCCTTCTTGTCACCAGAAGAGATGATCAGTCGAGGGGATATGTTTGATAAACTTTTTGGCATTTGAACCCCATGAACTTCACCCTAGACTTTCTCACTCAACGGCACAAACGCTTACTTATATTGATTTATAGGCGGTTCTACTAAAACAAGAATAAAACTTATCTTTAAGGTTTCAGTGGTTTTTATAACAATATTTCAGATTTAGGAAATGCTCAAAACAGAGTTAAAAAAAGAGAACAATTGTATAACTTCCAGTTAAGGGTCCTATACTGGGAATTTGTATGGAGATATTACTATTGCCAATTTCTCTGTAAATACTCCACCTGTGTCACTGTAATTCAGCATATAGTTACTTATTCAATATATCTAAGTGAAATAGTCGTTATTTTTTCAATTAATTAATTAAGTGAATCGATTGCGTTGAAACAATATTATTACAGAAAATATTATCTATTATTTCATACTCGCAAAGTTTACAGTTTCATTACATTTTGTACCAATAGATGAATCCCACACTCTTTTAAAATTCACTAAAGTTGTTCGCATTCTTGTTTCATATTTAAAAAGTCAAATTACATTCGTGTTCGCTGTCCTAATAGGTTGTCGCCATTGTGTTTCCCTTTGTAGAAGAACATGTCCATTCTTTTCATAATTTTCTTTCGTCACTGGTCAGACGGTACTTTCGGTGATTGGTCGCGTTCCATATTTTCTTGTCGCGTGTTTCGCAATTACGATATATGGTAAGGACGTAATCTCTATGTGAATGTGTGTCTGTTTATTTGATCTTCTTTCAACCTAAAACCTTTCAGGCTCAATAATTTTCAGGGGCGAAATCATGGCGTATTGCATAGAACGATGCTAAGCAAGTATAAATAATAAGAAAATATGAACAAAAGATGTTCGAGCTGTTTGCATATTTCTCCCTAATAGCATTATTTTAATTATTAACACTTAACAATATAAAAAACTAAATAAACCAGGTTCGCGTGGAATAGTGCCAAGAATACTGACTGCATTTCCCCGCTGAATCGCGATGCTGATTCGTTGAGCGAGGCCTTCCTCTTTTCACCAGAAGAGATGATCAGTCGAGTATATCTTTAATAACATTTTTAGCATTTGAACCCCACAGACCCAGAGTTTCTTTTCTACATCAAACGGCACGTAGTTTTCAATAATTGAAATTTATCTGCTCCGTTTGTTAGACTCTGCGATTTCCGCCGCAGCTCCCGCTTTGATTACTGTTTCCCTGAGTATCTATACTTATAAGTTCAGGTAGAACCTTAAGACATCAAGAGTCATCCGAAAAATGCTTTAAAATGTTTGTGTGGAAACACCTGCCAACACTTTACACTTCGGCACGCGTCAATACAAGCGCTCTAGCCTATTAACTAATAGTATAATTATTACGAATGTTACTAGTCCTTCCTTCACATCAAAACAGGTTTAAGGCTAGGCTACGCTACTTTATATCTCAGCAAATATCTCATTTCAGGGGTAAATTAATTTTTTCATAAACAACTTTTCTAATATAAAAAATGAGTGTTGGTAAATTAATGTAAACTCAAAAACTTATGAACCGATTTTGATACGGTTTTCACTAGTAGATAGATTGATTCACAAGGAAGGTTTATGTGTATAAAACATCACGGTACGTCTTTTGGGAGCCGAGCAGTAAACAAAAATGACAATGTTCCTAATACGACGAGGTTGGGCAGTGATATTCTTTATACGGGTGAAACCATCAGCATATAACATTGTTTATTATTAACAAATTTATTAGTGATATTAAAATTAACTTTCCACAAACATCAATACAATAATAAGAAACAAGTGTAACTTTATAAATATGTAATAGGCTGTCAAGGTATGATTGAATTATTAATATAAATAGATCTCTGCTATATAAATCTATTTACTAGCGGCCGCCCCCGGCTTTATTTACTACACAAAAACGCTTATGACTACTTATCCATAAAAGATAGATATATGCTACCGCGGACTATTTTATAGATAATTTTATTCTACACAACTCTTTACTACATGATTTTCTTATATCTCTAACGGATGAGACAGAATACGTCATGAAATATAACTTATAGCTTTTCCCCTGACTTGATTTATTTGTTCTGTCATTGCTCAGCCTCTAAACATGATAGGTCCATGTTTAATAGTCGTAAACCTTCCTCTTGAAACAATCTATCTAATAATCGCAGCAAAATCCGTTTAGTTGTTTCGGCGTGAACCAGGCACAGAGAGACAGATGCCGCGGGACTTTGTTTTATGCTATGCAGTGATGAACGACGTAGCTATAAGATCAAAAGTGAATATCTGTTCACACTCAGATCTACACAAGATTTTTTTAAATTAAACCCGCCCAATGTAATTTTTCTACTTGTGTAGGAAGTTGTAGGCGTTAAAGTCTCAATACTATAGTTACCGGAAATATTGTATGTTGAGTATTTTTTTTATTGTAAATCATAATCAAAAATATTTTGTATTGCCTTGCCACAGGGGGAAATTGACTATTCCATATTTTGGTTTAAATATTTATCATGCAAACCGACATGGCTTTGGTCTTTGTCTATAATTTCAAAATTATTATTAACTTTCCGGATACAAAGTATATCTGTGCAAAATATAATTTAAAATTACATCGTTTCGTTGCTACGTTTTAACGTAAAATAAAGACAAATAAACAAACTTTACTATAGAATTTATAATATTAGTAAGAACAAATTTTGATACAATTTTCAGCGATTATAGGTTTCATGCTATAGAAATGGCTACATACAACAATCCAGCGATCATGAGTAAAAGGAATACTCCCCAACGCACATCGCTGGAAAGTTGCATATATGCCAATCTATTAAATATTTTCAATTGCGCGATACAGGTTTCAATGAGTTAGTGACGGTGCGACATCTATCGACGCGACGCGATGTGCCGCCACATGACTCTCTTCCCAGACCAGAGGTCGATACAGTATGGAAAACCAACATCCATTTTAGCTTTGTCAGCAGTGATGGACTGTGTGGTGGACTGCATCGCGGCTGAATCACCTTTCGTGATGTTATGACCTGTCGTCATGTTGGGCCGGCGGTCTGGTCTGTGGGAAGTGGAAGTAGGATGCGGGGCATTGCGGGGTCAGGAATACAGGCGTGTTCATACGGGGTCATCAATATAGAAATGGCTACATACAACAATCCAGCGATCATGAGTAAAAGGAATACTCCCCAACGCACATCGCTGGAAAGTTGCATATATGCCAATCTATTAAATATTTTCAATGGCGCGATACAGGTTTCAATGAGTTAGTAACGGTGCGACATCTATCGACGCGACGCGATGTGCCGCCACAATACATATCGAAGTTTTAAACGAGTTTAAACATAAAAATCTGCCAAGTGCGAATCGGATGTATAATTGTATATGCACTCAGGTCAGATCAAGTTTGACGCCCCTGTATGGCGCAGGAACAAATTAGCGCGAGTCCGACACACACTTGGCAGGTTTGTATCTATTCCCATTATTGCCATTATTAATATCGACCAAAAACGCCGAATAAAACACGTTTCTTGTATGGGGACTAGGATGTCCCTTATTTGACAATTTTTTAATTTTTTTTTTAATCGATATGCATAGCCTCTACTTTTTTTATTAATGCTAAAACATACTCAAATATGAAATTTCAGCTTTCTAGCATGATCGCAACCCGTGCCGACTGAGCTTCAAAGTTTATTTAAAATCGTGGTTTGTCCTGATATTTCGATCTGCTATAAAAATAATATAAATGCAACAAATTAGGTGAATAAGAGTTAAAATAAAATAAGGTAAACATTAATCTTTATTTTAAAACATAAAATTATAACAATCAGCCAGGGTAACTACTCTTTACTGTAGTTTTTTTACAGTCCGGATAAAAATTTCTATGTTCCTAGACACAGCGCAATAAGAATTGTTTTTGCTCTTCTTCTGCCGTGATAAGTCCGTTAAAATCTTGCATTAATTTGACAGCAGTGTCATTTACAACCTTCAAACGACTTACTCTTCTTTTAAAGAAGCAGCATTGTAATGCCAGAAAGATGCATCTTCCTGAAGAAAACTGTTGTCGATCTGGAGTCGAGATAGAAATTGTTTGCTCTTTTCAATACAAAATCATCCAGCGTATTATTTTTGAAGATTGGAATATCTGGGCTACTATTAATTTGCTTTATCTTGGTTTCGAAGACTGTCTTTATGACCAATTCATAAACATGATGACGACAAGCGAAAAGCAACAATTCTCTTTCTAAAACAGCACTAGCTCCATTGAGATGACCAGTATTCGAAGGTGTTGTATCTATTTGAACTTTATTATTAAGGTTCCAGTCAAAGAGAGCAGTTGAGACGGCTTTAGCTTGATGTTTTCTAGCTCTCTAGTTTTGGCACTGCAAGAAGCTGTTCTCTATCGTCAATTGAAGCAATAATGGGCAAACGTTCTTCTTTTGAACTTCGTACATCCAATCGGGTTATAGTTTCCCATCCCAATGGACTGTGACTATGTTAGGTACCTTGTTTGCTTCTGCCCTGGTTTTTCTCGTCTGAGTACGAATTCTCTGAATCGAGGATTTGTTAATGGCGAAATCATCGCTGCATATTGCAGACTAAGCGCTTCTACGACTACATGAAGAATGTAAACGGAGTCTCTTATGCTTAACTGACATCGATCTAAAACTGCGACAAGTTTAGGCATTATAATATTCTTTCTACCTCTTTTTGAACTTTTTTCAGGGCAGGGAACGTCTTGTAAGCTGAGTTCAGAATTCAAAATCTATTCTTCGTCCGAATCTTCTGGACACTCCAAGTTATTTGAGGTGGAAGTAAATGCAATAGCCAATACTCTCTTTGTTTTACATTCCTTTCCTCCTCTTCTAATCGTCTTTACCTTACTCTTCTTCTTTCTCCACCAATTTTTTGTCCACACCACCTAAACTTCCCGGTCCACCTAGCTTTCTCTGTTTCCTTAAAAATACTTTGACTTCTTTTATTTTCATTATCTCAAAGGCATCAGAATGTGCAATATGAAACAAGTTATCAAGGTTAATTTTAAAATTATTTTCACAGTTCTTGAAAGTGTTCGGAAATGCCTTTGTGGGAATTCTTGATTTTTCCCAAAATATAATACACTCTCTAATCACAAAATTTGCACTTTCACTGACAGTCTGCTTGACTTCGAGAATATTGTAAAATAACAGCGAGAACTTGTCGATTAGATGGTAATTTTGTAACATTTATTTGATGACTAGGTACTCCGATAAGAAAAACATTTTGTTTATTACTCCGTAATTCACCGACATCTTTAAGGAATTAACAATAGCGCACTAACAGTCTTAAAAATCACGAATTAAATGACAAATTAAACACATAGTTACAGGTCGCAGCGCATTACCCGCGCAATTTGTATGGAAAAGTTTAAATCGCAAGTTGGCACGGGTTATCGTTTATAAAACGGGCTAATATTTTTTCTTACTCAATATTGGGTTATTACGAAAGTTTTAAGAAGGTATGCATAAAAATATATCGAACTTAAATTTTAAGGGACACCCTAATGGGGACCCCCTTTAATTTATAACTTCATTAGATTTTTATTATTTGTTGTTATAGCGGTCATAGTGATACATATTAAGTATAAATTTCAAGTGTCTACCTATTACGGTTCAAAAGATACAGGCCATGTGACAGACGGATGGACGGACACACGGACGGACGGACAGCGGAGCCTTAAGGTGCCCACCCATTCGTATATACAATCACCGGCTCGCCGCCGTACGGTCCGCCGAAACTGACCACAGACTTGTCCAATTCTTGTAACAAACGGTCCGCCTAGATCATACGGCGGCCGTAATGGGAAATTTTCGGTGCGATGCCGGACCAATGTGTGGCCTACTTAAGTGTGCCTAATGGGTTTCCGTTTGCACCTTGGAGTACGGAATCTTAAAAATTAATTAAGCTTTTAATAAATCTTTATAATAAATTCGTATCCGCTTTCCAAACATAGTATATCGTGTCGACCTTTAAAATCATCTAATATTATTTAAAATGGCCGGAGAAACAGCTTTATATACCTCCTAGTCCTTTGAGTATCGCATCACACCTTGATATTTGAAGTGTATTTGAAATATGATAATTGCTTTTAAACCATAAATCACTCCATCTTCAGGTCACAAGTACGTCAAAAAGTTAATCAAAACTAATGGTCTAATAGAGACGTATAAATTACTTGATTATTTCTCTGCTATATTTTTATAATCACTCCTTTGACCTTTGTTGCAATCCGACTCAATATTTCTGAATAATTAAGATGCAAAACAAACTTGATATAAATTATATGTTTAGTTATCTATATATATAAAACCCGGCCAAGTGCGAGTTGCCACCGTCTATAAAAATAGTTTAGTAAAATTATCCATATTTTTTCTGGGATAAACTATTCCCAATTTTTCTGTAAATAATCCACCTGTGTCACTGTAATTTAGCATATATGCATAATGGGTTATATTGAATAGGAAATATGGGTGGTTAAACTTTGCCCTCTTTTTTTTTAAACAACACACAAAGAGACACCGGTAACAGTGACCACTTTTTGCCAGTTGTCAATATTGAACAGAACAGGTGGTAAGCCCGTTGCTGCTTAATGGACCTAGATGTGTCACTTATTTAACAGACTTAAATATTTGTTATTTCTTTAGAAGGTCTCCTTTTTTATTTAATTACTTATTATAAGCATTGAAATTGTTATAAACCGATATCGTAGCCGGGCTATGAGCTCACATAACCAATAAGATGATAATATATTTGAATGTAAAAGTTATCTAACGAAGTGTATCAAATGCAACCATTAAGTATAACAAGTGTATTCTTCCGGTTGTAATATGTATTACGAAATACATGTAACACATCAAATATGTTATTGGTCTAAATATTGACATGATTGTATGTAATGAAACTATTTGTTGAATAATGGGTCGCCTTTCATTCCTAATTAATATAGTTTTATAAATGTATGTGAACTACTTTATATAAACTCTTTTATAATGAAATATGTCAGTGACCTTTAAAAAGAAATAACAGAAAAATAAATATGGTTGAAATGTTTTGTCTGTGAATAAACTCGTTTTAATATATTTTACCAAATAATACCTTCGAATACGATAATTTATATTGTGGCGACCGTGACAGTGATTCATAGTATCTATAAAATTATTGTAAGTCATGGAGGCGACGGTAAAAGAGCGAACAGTGACGAGGCGACAATTCACAAGAGCCGGCAATGAACTCGACGCAATCATGAATACGTCTTCCACGGAATTTGATAATGAGTTGATTAGTCTAATGACTAGTTATAGAAAAGTGAAAGAAATAGTGGAAAGGCTAGCGTCGTTGGATATAAAAATGCGAAATTATTTATTGGGGGCAGAACCTTGGGATGAATCAGTCTATGAGAAGGAAATAGAAGATGCTGAAAAGTATAGGTCTAGATGGATTACACTGGAAACAAGGTATGAAATAATGATGGACAGAGTTAACGTTTTAGTTGACAAGACGAGTAAGCCCAAGATTAAAAATATCACTCCAAGAAATTTCAAACTTCCCGTATTAGAATTTAAAAAATTTGACGGGAATCTTAAGAATTGGCTTAGTTTTTGGGGTCAATTTAAGAAAATTCATGAAGACTTTAACATCGACGATGACGATAAGCTTCAGTATTTACAGCAAAGCATGGAGTCAGAAACCGAGGTTAATAGATATGTAAATAGCCTATCTACGTGCTCCTACAAAGATTGTTTGGACCAACTAAAAGCCAGGTATGCCAGAGATGACCTACTAATACAGGTTTATGTCAGAGAACTTTTGCAATTGGTACTATTGAAAGAAAAAGAGACAATAGACCTCACAACTTTATATGATCGACTCAACGCCCATTTAAGAGCATTGGAAACCCTGGGAGTGGCAAAAGATAAGTACTCTGCTTTTATCTTACCCATGGTGGAGTCTGCCCTTCCGGAGGAGATACTTAGGGCATGGGAGAGATCACGAACTGAAGTAAAAGTTAATAAAACTGATGATGAGTTAAATAGTTTACTAGTATTCTTAAGAAGAGAGGTTGAAAGTGAACAAAGAATTACAATAGCTAAGAGTGCTTTCACCAATAGCGAAAAACCCGAATATGTTCATGCTCCGTTAGAGCCTTCTACTGGTTGCTTGATATCTGGAATTAAAAAACTTGAAGTTAATTCTAAAACTTGTTTATGGTGTGACAAAAATACCCACACTAGTCTCGAGTGTTATAAAATTTCTAAGATGACACTGGATCAAAGGAGAGAACACCTGAAAAAGAAGAAGGCTTGCGCAATATGCTTGAAGATTGGACACCATCCAAAAGTTTGTAAGGCATTTGTTAAATGTTATGTTTGCGGTCGGAGACATTCTTCCGTGATGTGCCCTGGGAACCTGAGGTCAATAGAAGATTCTCCAACAACGGTTTCTTCACAGTGTGCCCAAGAGCATGGAGTAACCCTTCTACAAACACTAATGGTGAATATAGTCTACGGAAAGAAGATGATAACAGTACGAGCACTTATTGACAACGGCTCTCAGCGTTCATATATAAGACAGGATGTTGTAAACAAGATGAATATTCCAGCAGTGGGTATAGTAACGTTAGCCCATAGTTTATTTGGGGGAATACACATTAGTTCAAAACAACAGAATATATATAATGTAAATATTCAGAATGTAGATAAGTCCTTCAATTTTAACATGACTGCGTTAGGACAAACGTGCATTTGTAAAAATATTCCTAGATTTAATTATTCTGACCATTATTTAAACAGTTTATTAGTACAACACAATATAAATCTCACAGATAAAGGAGAAAACATACCTGAAGTAGCAGTTTTAATAGGTGCAGATTTCTCTGGGCTCCTGATGACTAGTGCTATAATTCATTTGGAGAATGGGTTTGTGGCTATTAAAACTAAATTAGGTTGGACATTGCAGGGCAAACAAGTAGAAGTTACAGGTGATAATTTGGCGACAACTACTTTATTTTGTACAAATAATTTAACAGGTTTCTGGTCTTTGGAGATTTTAGGGATAAAAGACCCAGCGGAGACGAAGTCTAGAGCGCTGTAATGTCATTTGAAGAAAATCTTAAGGTCGATTCTGGAAACAGGTATGAAGTGTCACTGCCCTGGAAGGTGGGACACGATGATCTCTTGAGCAACCGAGGACTAGCTGAACGACGATTGGAGACAACAACCAAGCGCAAATTTGTCTACCTATTATGACAACGATGGATTATTGAGGATAAATACTAAACTTTTGCTTTCTGATTTTCCATACAATATACGCGTACCAGTTTTGCTGCTTGCAGGGAATATCATAGTAAGAAGACTGGTAGAGCAGAGACATAGAAAACTTCAACATGCAGGTACAAACCAGTTAATGACAGATATAAGGACCAGATACTGGATCATCGGTATAAGGCGACTTGTGAAGTCTGTCATAGCAGGGTGTATTGTATGTAATAGATACAAGCTTAAACCAGTTCAGGCAACAACAGCACCGTTGCCAGTCGATCGTATTAAGTGCTTTGCACCATTTGAAGTCACTGGAGTAGATCTTGCCGGCCCTCTGTTTTTGCACAATGGAGATAAATGTTGGATAGTGCTATACACGTGTGCTGTATATCGTGCAGTGCATTTGGAAGTTACCAAATCATTGTCGACTGAAGCATTTATGTTAACATTGAGGAGATTTATAGCACGACGAGGACGCGTGAGACAAATTATATCAGACAATGGAACAAATTTTGTAGGGGCTAAAAATCTGCTTTCACGTGTAGATTGGGAGGAAGTACAGAAATGTTCCATTATTGACCGCATTAAATGGAAGATGAATGCACCAACGGCTGCATGGTGGGGTGGTTTCTGGGAACGCTTGATCAGAATTATGAAAGACTTGCTAAGACGTATTTTAGGAAAGTCACGTGTCTCATACGAAGAATTGGAAACTATTTTATGCGAATGTGAAGCTATAATGAATGGACGTCCACTTACCTACGTTCAAGGTGACAATAATATTTGTTTGGAGCCATTGACACCAGCTCATTTCATACAATGTATTTCTCAGACAGATTCAACGGATCTTGACCACATTGATGCGACTAAATTAAACAAGCGTTTTAAATACTTACAAAATCTAAGAGAAGATTTTAAAACTCGGTTTAAATCAGAGTATCTGACGGCATTAGTTGGCAGAGGAAAAGAGATTAAGGTTGAATTGAAGGTAGGAGATGTTGTGTTAATAGAGACAGAGGATAGACGAGTAAAGTGGCCACTTGGTTTAATAATGGCAATATATACTGGTACAGATGGTGTCAGTAGGACAGCTCAGATTAAAACTTCAAGTGGTTGCAAAATTCGGCCTTTCCAAAGGTTGTATCGCCTAGAGGTGTCGGCTGCTGAGGTAGAAGAGCTATCCAGAATAAATAATAGTCAGGAGTTGGCAGGTAAGTGTTCTAATACTTCTAATATTAAAATGAAAGAGAATACACTCGAGGAGGTTTCGTCGGAAGGAGAAAAGACGACTCGCTACGGTAGAGTAATAAGAATGCCAAGTAAGTATAAATTGTAATGATTTGGTCATAATAACTATTTAATTTGTATTTATTTTAATTTACAGGATTATGATTTTTAATTTTTAGTTTCATTGGTCAGATTAGATCATTTTTTAAGAAAATATATAATAAAACATTTGTATATTTTTCCAGCATTTTAATGTAAAATTAATCATTTCATGTTTGCATACATTTTCTGTCAGGGTGTAGAGGATGTTGAATAATGGGTCGCCTTTCATTCCTAATTAATATAGTTTTATAAATGTATGTGAACTACTTTATATAAACTCTTTTATAATGAAATATGTCAGTGACCTTTAAAAAGAAATAACAGAAAAATAAATATGGTTGAAATGTTTTGTCTGTGAATAAACTCGTTTTAATATATTTTACCAAATAATACCTTCGAATACGATAATTTATACTATTAAATGATCATATAAATTGCTTCAACCGGATATTACTTCCGATAGAATGTTGTGATTGGCATTTGGCATTATAGAATTCCGTAGGTAAGCAATAGGGGTGTTGACAGTGAAAGAAAATAAATACATTTTTATATAATAGTCTATGACGTATAATCACTGAAAATAATGTACATTAATTTGTTTAATAAATACATCTTTTTTAATATCTAAATGAAAAAACTTTAATTCATACTTCCGGTCACGTGACCGCAAACGGGAAGTGACGTCACATTTATGTAAATTTCAAATAAATAACCACAGATTATTAACTAGATTATATTAACTGTCTTTATGTTCCTAAATTAACTGTCTGTCAATCTCTCACTGACTGTTGTTTCGTATTTTCTTGTTATTTTATTTAATCTGTGACCATTATGTTAGTAGGTTGCGTGAATGTGACGTCATCATCGCCCAGAACGTTTACGCGTTAATTTTAAAAAGATAAAATTTTCTAATTATTTTATTATATGTAGGTATTATATTGCCCGCTACTTTGTAAGCATTGTATTATATTAGGAATACAATTCCCCTTGTGTTTTTATTAGCGTGATGTTAAAAGCCTTCCCCAAAAATTGGGCTATCAAATGCAAAAATATTTTTTTTAATCGGTTTTTGAGTCAAACAAAGAAACAAGCTGTTCGTCCCCGGCTTTGCCTGTTTAAAAAAAATCCGAGAACCCGATTGCAACGCCACCTACCGGGTCCAATTGTGATCTAGAAAAACGAACCTTACGTCTATATGTTTTTTTATTTTTAGTTACTATTGTTCGTTTTTTCTGACGCTCTATAAAAAATCCAGGAGGAGTATGATTCCATTACGAAAAAGCTTCATTTTACATTTTAATATATAATTTAATTTAAGAGAAATAAAGTCAATTTTAACTCCATAATCATTTCATGACTAAACCCTATTTTTTCTTTGTTTTATATTAAATTATATTGGGAAAACATATTAAATTGATTTGATGTTATATAAAGGTCGTATAATAAGTAGAAAGTTGACCTATTGACATTATTAAGGTAAATCATACGTTTGATCATACGTGTACATTATTGTAATTATTATAATCATAGCAAATGTCAGAATTACTTCTTTTTAGATTCATCATTTCGAATTGAAAAATTATAGTATTATTGAGCAAGTTTTTTTTGTAATAGGTTGCATATATATGTAATTAATAATTTTGTCAATAACTACGATATCTCAATTGAAATTCATGACATTTACAGAATTTATACATGCATATGCTTAGTTGCTCACTCCTTAATTCCTTTTGGGTATTCAATAACATAAGAAAAAAAACTACACTCGTTAGGTATAGCCTCATAGATACCATCGGCTAAAAGTGGGAGACCCATCTAAATACACCCCAAAAAAACTGGCTACTCATTGGGTATAGCCTCACAATTACTATTGATGACGATGAAAAGAGAGATACTTGGTTATCCGCTGGGTACACTAGGACAGTAACACGGTTTCGGGAGCTGTAAAGCAACCCGTGAAAGAAAGAAAAAATAACGACTTAAAAAATCACACTAATATATTAATCACTTAATTTATAGCTACACCGATTCAGTTTTATGACATATTCAAAGGTTCGTCGACCTAAAATCCTTCACATTTTACATATTGTGGTCTTGTCCCTTGTATCAATATATTGTTATTTCTGTAAAGTCAGTATGATAAACGAAATTTAAAAAGCACTTGACGCCATCCTGATCCTGATCCTGATCATGTATTGAATATGAATAATTTAATTTATCTTCGGTACAAGACCATGGATTTCCCGGCCCGAGTTTGCTTGACGCGAGAATCTCCGGGCTGGAATACGTGTACTGACTTCCACGTATGGGCATTTTTGGCTGCGCATTTCTAGCCGGCAATACTTCGGTCCGGACACAGATAAATTTATGATGGCTAGATGGCGTTGTAATACGCTATATACTTATAAGAATAGTTACTTATTTGTTTATTTTTGTCAAATTGAAAATATTGTTTACACCATTGTTTAGTTATTTTTTTAAGTCAAAAACTTCTTTAGGTGCGTTGAGCGACTACTGAGAAAGCTCGGCCCGAGAATGTCCGGGCAGGAATTCGTGTACTGGTTTCCAATTGCTGATAATAAAATTCATAGTGTAAAATTGATCACTCAAAGTTGAATCTAATTATTTTCGAAGTGTGTTCTGTACAAACATCCATACAGACAGTCAAGCCTTCTAAAAGTAGTTAGTTAGTTTTTTTTTAATAACAAAGACACTTAAATTTGGCAATTTCAAACGTCTTTTGGCAATTATTCATGCAAATATTTCACCTAAGATTCAAACACGGATCTTTATAAAAGATTGCTTATATCCATAAATCCTCAGGTCACCATATGGCGCAAAAGGTAACATGACAACCAGCCTTGTAATAGCGGGCATACGTCCGTCTCCTTTTAACGGTTGTTTGAGACAAAATATATCGGGATTTATAAACCATTCTTGCAGTAGAGTTGCTTATCTTCAGACACATCGGATCAGATTTCGTTTACCTTGTATATTTTTGCGCTAAAGTTAGAAATATAATAGGGCATGAGCTACGTATAATATATTCGAGGATTTTAGTGAAGTAGGTATTTAAAATCCTTATGAACTAATAATTTTGATAATTAAAGATCAGTGTACCGTACGAATCCCAAAAAAGTGTTGCCAGCTCACAGGGTTCCCAATGGAAGATATACATCTTCCTTATTTCGCCAATGGAACAAACAATTAAAATTATTCTGACTAGAATTATGCGGTTTCTGGGACGTGTAATCCTAAGAAGTTAATCTGTAAATTGAATCCAAATCCATTTATTATTTAATCTATCTATCTATCTATCATCACGCCTTTTATCCCAAGAGAGGTAGGCAGAGACAATCGAATGCTAAATTTTACGATCCTGACATACCTCTTTCGCTTCTTTTATATTCATCATACCTTTCATACAGGTTTCCATCGATTAATACATTATATGTTCAATAAAAGTAGGTACACCAGGTCATTTTCTGCCAGCTTTTCCTTTCACTTCATTCTTTCAAAATTTCAAATTCATATTAAGGTAGTTTTTATTTTTTATTTGATTTTCACAGATTTACGTATACAAATACTACGACAAATAAACAAGTCTCGCGGTGGACAACAGCCTTAAAATTATTTTATCTTGTAACTTAATACAGTATTCAGTGCACGCAACTCAACAATTATAAAACAACTTTGAACGCTTTTTGCCAAAAATGGCATTCACAGTGTTACTACAAGCACATATTTTTCTAAATCGGACGTGAGAATCTTATGAACATATAGACGCCAAGAAATGGTCTAAATATTTAACCATACATATATTTTACTTTATTTGGTGTAAGAATTTTATGTTGGCGATTTTTTTTAAAGATTTAATTTCCTAGTGACATAATTAAGGCAATTTGTTAGCTCATTCACGTAAAACAAATAATTACACTACGAGAAATAAATAAGGTATTTTTTCTACAGGGTAGTGTGCCAAGGGAAGAACAAAACATTCAGCCAATGATATATTTTTTTCTGACTACATTTAATAACCATAATTTTCTAGCAAAACTACCTAATAAGAAAAAAAACTTTAGTCTATTAGTGGAACATTTGTTCCTGTTGCTTTGGTTAGAGTTAGAGAAGAATGCGGAATGGAAAATGATGTTGAGACTAAAGTAGTTTACGCTGGTTTGGATACGGAAAGAATGAAGGAAGGAAGATTTACTAAATAGATTTGTATGGCAGAAGTGAAAGGAAATGCTGGCAGAGGACGACCTATGTGTACTTTTATTGAATATATAAACAAATTTTTGATCAAAACACACAATCATGAAAGATATGATAGATATCAAAGAGGATCGTAGCAAATGTCATTCGGTTATACCTGCCTACCCCTTTTGGGATAAAAAAGTTCAGTTTGACAAAATATCAAAAATATCATGATAGTAATTTTACGATTTGATTGTAAGCGATACTGGGTACAAATAAATCTTCGTATTATTTGAGATATGTGTTTGCTTCAAGCGACAGAGCAATTGTGCAAAATTGTTCCATAAATCAATACAATACAATCACTGTCATATTATAAACTACTGACTATTTATTTGCCAAAGTTTTTGTGATGCCTCTGTATTATGAATTTAAGTTCAATGCCCAGCAATCAATACATACATGTGTTTCCGCCTGTATCCTGTTAGGGTAGATCTAGGCATCTAGCTATGGATTCATAGTTAATTTTCTTATAAGTGACTTATTCTAGAAACCTTAGAACTAATGTTGCGCTACCGATCGTAGCTGTAAAACACAACGCAAAAAACAGTAACAGTGTCCACTTTTAGACTGTTACTGCACATAATGGACCATAAGATCTGATATTTTTAGTTTTACTTACCCTCCTAACAACACTATCTTTCATCACGTCTTTTATCCCAGAGGGGTATACAGAGACAATCAAATACCATTTGCTACAATCTTGACATACCTCTTTCGTTTCTTGTATATTTATCATAAATTTCATACATGGCCGGCCATTGTGTGTACTTTTAACATTGCCTTCGATTTGCCTTTTTTTTTATATGTTCAGTAAAAGTACACCTAGGTCGTCCACTGCCAGGATTTCCTTTCACTTATGCCATATAAATCTTTCATCCTTCATTATTGCAAAGTGTCTAAATTAACAATATTCTAGACACTTACCTAGGAGTCGATATGGACGGTATTCTCATCAAATTAGTTCTCCTACTATTGAATTTTTTCAAAAAACTCGAACTCCTGAAATCCATTTTTTTTTTCAAAATTTCACAAATAAAACACAATATTCGTCCATTCACTGTCTACAAACATTGGCAACTACGAACGTTAATTATAAACTACATCGCAAACTAATTATCATAACGTTTCAGGTTTTAACCTTAACATAGTCGTTTAAATAAAATTGCATTGCTCTAGAAATTGTGCAACTCTCTCTATCCAACGTTCGAATCAACAAGTATTACGAAAAGAGATGGAAGTATTGTTCAGTTAACGAATCTAGTTTTGAAATATTTTGAATTATTAACAAAGAGTTAATTTTAATTAATGTCTTTGAGTTTACGATTTTTTTTTTGTTATTATTACGTAAAAGTGAAAAAATGGTTAAAATTGATTAGATTTACACTTTTACACAAAGAAAATTAATGGAGCGAGTTCAACTATCTAAGTACCCCATGTTTATTACATAACTGTAATGCGTAACTGCGTGGATGTAAATTTAGGTCAGTACTCCCACTTAAACTGCCAATAAATCGAATCTGTATCTGATAGCCTAATAAATCTAACAATAGTAATATTATTGAGAAATTCAAGAAAAAGCACACGTTGAAAAAATGAAGGATGAAAGATTGACTAAAAAGGTTTATATGGCTGAAGTGTAAGGTGTACTTTTATTGAACATGTAAAAATGTATTGATCGATGGAAATATTAAAAGTACACACAATCGCCGAACATGTATGAAAGGTATGATGAATATAAAAGAAGCAAAAGAGATATGTCAGGATCGTAACAAATGGCATTCGATTGTCTGCCTATACCCCTCTTGGGATGAAAGGCGTAATGATAGATAGATAGATAGATAAATATTGAGAAATTCAAGTAAAAGCTCACAAATAACATCGGCTAAAAGAGGAAGACTTGGTCTTCCGCTGGGTACCTTGGGATCGATAACTCGGTTTCAGAAGCTGTAAGGCAACCCGTGTAGAAAAAAATTATAAAGCGAAAATTGTCTATACCCTATACCCTTGGGATAAAAGACATGATGACAGAGTTCGAGAAATCAAATACAATAAAAATACTGTACCGATTTTAATGCAGTTTTCACAAATTTTCACAAGGAAGGTTTATGTGTATAAAACATCATGCTACGTGGAGCAATAACTAATAAATGGCAATGTTGCTTATTCGACGAGTTGTGAGCAGAGATATTAAAATTGCAAGGGCCAAGCCGGGCGGGTTGCTAGTAAATTATAAATGCAACAGTGTATTTTGTTTGTCTATCTTTCACGTTATAACGGAGCAATGGAGGATTATTTATTTATACATATATATACTTTTTATCTCGGGAAAATGTCTTATTCATCAGCGATTTTTTTTCTACTTTTCTACCCTTTTTACTTTTCTACTTTTAAATCTGGGGTTCGGCAACACGGTTTTCTAGAGCCGTAGGGTTCCCAATGCCATATTTTTATATAATTTACTATAACCCATACGTATTTTGCAAGTTTCATATGAAATCAATATGGTCATGAGCCCGTAATGTTTGCAATATCAATATGAGTTTGACACTAACGACCTCCATTACATAACATGACTAAACTTGATTGATATACAGCTACTTTAAACTTTGTGCGCTTAGATACAATTATGAAATATATTTTAGAAATATCGAAAGTGCTGTGTGTTATATAAATTATATCGGATAAAATAAGCAAGAATTTACGAAGGAATTAAATATTAAAAAAAAATTTTTTTTACGATATTTGGCTTGCAAATTGGCTGTATTACAGATATTCTAACTCGAAGTGGCTTAGACAACATTTTTTTAAATATTCATTTTGTAGCCATTTTTAAGTTTGGGGCAGTCAGGGAAGTGATAGTGAAGTTGAAAGTTGTACTAGAGTGGATTTTTAGGGGCCGTTATAATGCCTTATTATATGTACAAAGTTAAATATGTGAGACTAAGTTAATTTTCAGTGCCCAGATATGTTGGATTTATAATAAACAAGCTTCAGTCCGCGGTTTCACCCGCGTGGAAATAAATCCAAAAAGAAATAATACCGTGGCTGTAATTTGCTCCTCCCCCGCCCGCTTTCACGGTATAAAAAGTAGTATTTGTCATTCTCTGACCCCTAAACTACCACTATGCAAAAAATCATGTCGATCCTGTGAAAAACAAAAACAAATCTATCCCACGGGAACCATACATTTTTCCGGGATAAAAAGTAGCCTGTGCTATTCCAGACTACAATCTATTTCGGTGCCAAATTTCATCCAGATCCGTTCAGTCGTTCTGTCGTGATTGAGTAACAAACAAACATACCTCCATACAAACTGTCGCGTTTATAATATCAGTGGGATTCCAAAAATTTAAAACTTCAGGAACTATGAGCTGAGCTACCCAAAATTTCTGTATTTGTAGAACTAGCCAAAAACTCAACTTTTATGCCTTGTTTCTTTGGGATTTTGTATGGACACAAGACCATAAAAGAGGACGAAAGTTAATATGGGCTCCACGGGTGAAGCCAGGGCGGAAAGCTAGTATTTATTAAATACCGTTCTACACGATGCCAACAACCAACAACCATCCTCGGAACGCGACACCAAACTTTTATGTAGAGCTCCGTTACAGAGACACTGTATGAATAAATAATATTGAAACGGGTGCTTTATCTAGTCTCTGGGAATAAAATTTGAGTGATATTATAACGCTTCAATATGGTAGACCAAATAAAACACTTATGTAATTTTAAAAATAAAAGAGGTTGAATAACAGAAAGAAAGAATCATTACTAGGTTCACAGGCTTACATCCATAGATTAAGTAGCAATCACTATGTTCTATAATAAGAGTCGGAACTGCCATACATTAAAATGAAATCAAATTAGGGCTGAAAGGTACTGCCAACCTAACAACATCGTACTGTGGATTGGTATAGACATATTTGCTATCTCTGTCATCTGTATATGACGTGAAAGAGATGGCGATACGACGCCATTAATATTGGCTCATTTTTCCTAGCCCATTTTTTTTGTTTTAAGTTCCGCCAGCCTGCTTACAGCCTTGAACAACAGGCAAAGAGTGGACACTGTTACTGATGTCTCTCGCAAGGAATAAAGGCAGTGAAAATGTCTTAAGAATTCTGAATCGAAAATTTTTTTTGCAACAGCAATGATACCAATAAAGGGTTGACAGTGAAAAAAATAATCTATACATCTATCTATCTATAATCACGCCTTTTATCCCAGAAGGGGTAGGCAGAGACAATCGAATGTCATTTGCTATGTGATATATGATCCTGACATACCTCTTTCGCTTCTTTTATATTCTATATATTTATCTAAAAAAAGAAAATAAATACACAATAATATTTTTTATATAGTCCGTAACATAAATACATCTTTTTTAATATCTGAACGAAAATTATTTAATTCATACTTCCGGTCACGTGACCGCAAACGGGAAATGACGTCACTTTCATGATATCAAATAAATAACCACAGACTACAAACTATATTATAATAAGAGACTGTCAATCTGTAATTTACTAAGTTATTTTCTTGTTACTTTATCTTATCTGTGACCATAATATTGTTGGTCTGCGTGAATATGACGTCATCATCGGGCCCAGAAGGATTTCGCGGAAATTTTAAAATGAAAACACTCATTTAACATTTTCAAAAAATTTCAACACCCCTATTAAGTGACGAAGAGAACTTTTCAAATTCAAATTAGCAGTCAACCTGTTAACCAACATTAACCGTAAGTTTAAAGAACTAAACTAAGTGTGACTTCAATAAATCACTGCATAAAACGGTGATGTCAATCGTAGAATAAATGAAGTCCAATTAAAGAATAAAATGACCCATATTCATAATAGAATCCTGACCACGTCGCACACATGAGCATTCACTTAGTAATCATGTACTATTTTACGTCTGGTGGGAATTATAGAATGGAATCTACGATATGGTATGTGGTACATACGTGGAACGGTCATTATGTAGGTACAGTCAAGGAAAATATTAAATTTAATTACTTATTTAAACACGAATTAGTCCTTGAAAATACTTGGGAGTTTTTATACTTTATGTAATGTCTTCGACTGTACCAATATACAATACAAACATGTCGATTTATAAAAATTGTGGGAAAATCCTTTTGTTTGGCTTAAGTATAATTATTTTGCTATATACAAAAAATAATGGTAGGATTGTCAATATTGTTATTATCTTTTCATATTAGTTTTTTTCAATAAATTATGTAAACAGAAGACAAAGAAAATTTGTATTGCATTCCAATTACAGAGTTTATGAACAGAACAGAAATAGCTTAGTAGACAATTTAAGGAGCCGCCTCATAATTTTTGTCCCATATCTACAATTACATGCTTCAGGACTTCTTAATTTATGGAATTTTAAATTAGAAAATTAATATAAGGTTATAATGAAGCAGCCACATTTACTTAGCGCGCCTCACTTTCTCTGGATCGGCGCGAAATTGAAAATGGTTGACAATTTTCAATATATCCACTATAATGCCAGGTGGGCCACTCGGCGGGACTCAACAGCAACTGTTTTTAAAAAGACAATAATTTGCATTGTCAGAATACCGATCAAATCAGAATACGCATACGTACTAAATATAGATGTAGAATGTGTGATATAAAGCGTATTGACCGCATCCGGAACGATGTCATTAGAGAACAATGCGGAGTGAAAGATGATGTTGTGACTAAAATGAAGAAAAGTAGTTTACGCTGGTTTGAACACGTTGGAAGAATTAAGAATGAAAGATTGACTAAAAAAGTGTATATGGCTGAAGTGAAAGAAAATGCTGGCAGAGGACGACCTAGGTGTACTTTTATTGAACATATAAAAAGTAATTGATCGATGGAAATAGTAAAAGTACAGTATATATATATATATATATATATATATATATATAAAGTACACACAATCGCTCAGCATTTTCTTTAGAATGTAGAATGTGTAGAATGCTGAGCGATTGTGTGTACTTTTACTATTTCCATCGATCAATTACTTTTTATATGTTCAATAAAAGTACACCTAGGTCGTCCTCTGCCAGCATTTTCTTTCACTTCAGCTTCTTTTATATATATATATATATAGAAGCGAAAGAGGTATGTCAGGATCGTAACAAATGTCATTCGATTGTCTCTACCTACCCCTCAAAGGCGTGGATAAATACTACGCGATTTTCCGCTCTCGTCAGTCACGCTTAACCAACTTTGGGATAAGTGAGATAGGATAAAATAAATAAAATAGGACACCAGTTCTATGTCTTTATGTATTTTTATTATATTTTCTTTTTAACAAGAAATTCATGAGCCGGGTAGCTAATCTATTTTAGAGTGTCATTTTTAGTTTCAATTGAAAAAACTTATGCGGTTTCTAGTTTCTTAGCCTGTATGAACTAACAGAATGAAAACGTACCTGTTGTTTTCGTAGTACTTTGTAACTGTTTAAAAACAAATAAGTGTACAAGAGAACATAAATAATCTATTTTTACTTTACTAGTTCAACTAGAATTCAGACATGCGTGCCAATGATATCATCTACGTCCGTTTACAGTCAATACAAATTAATTAATCCTTAATTGAAACACTATAAATTACTTTTTAAATAGTACTTTACACGCTACTGAGTGATATATTAGCACAAAAATTGTTCCATTCGCATATAGTTACTCTACATTCTATTTTTAAAATGTTGTAGGACGAGCAAAGGAATGGACATTATACAGCCAAGTTAGGAATAACTTAAGCATAGCTTTATATTTTCAAATATTATATTTTGAGATATTTTCATTAACTACATATCACTGACCTGGAAAAGTAATATATCAGGTCAGTTCTAATAGCCTTTAAGTTATTGTTCTTAGCTTATAGCATAACTTGACAGTTTACTTTTAATTTGCTACATAAAATGGCAAAGAGTTTTCATGTCGGACAGTAAATGATTTTTTCATGCAAAATAATTAACAGATTATTAAAATATAATAAATAAACATTTTATTTCATCAAAATCTATATAATTATGTAAATTTATTTTATTATCATTTACTTTACATAAGCAGAACCCTGTATAATATATACGTATAGCGCGCGCTTGATGTCAAAAAGAAAATAGTTGATAGAAAATAAAACTACCCTTAGATATTACTTAGTTCGATTTGGCTTTAAAACAATGACGACGTCATATCAGTTTTTTATAATTAAAAATGTGATTGCATAATTTTAGTGTGTATAACTATAAATAAGCAGTTCTGTCGTCTACTTATATACTTATATCTAATCTAATCTATTAATCTATTCACAATTGTTAAAAAATTACGAACAAAGTGTGTGTGTGTGTGTGTGTGTGTGTGTGTGTGTACGTATCGATTGTCAAGCCCTGTCTCTAGATCCAGATACTTATGGTAAGTGGACTTCATTTCTAAACAAAATAACTAATCCGAAAATCGAAAATGTTCGAAAATCCCATGAAAAGTCTGCAAGTAATTTCGAAAATATCTACCTACATGACTCACGTTGATTTTCTTAACACTTCACAATAATGTGTAATATTTTACAGCATCTATTTGAAAGCAAATATTTGCAAGTCAAGGTTGTTAGAAATTTCTAGATTTTAGTCAGCGTGTGTATTTCGTCAATATTATTTAAGCGAACAATTTCACTTGATCAGTATGCAACGAACAAATCACACGTCGGCAGTGACTACCTTATTCGACGGCCGCTCACGTCCGCACCAAAGTGAACATAGATCATTTAATTAACAGTTGTGTAACATTGTACAACTATGTGACAATCTTTATATAATACTATAGTACATAGATACGATCTACTATCAAAATATGTAATCAAATATTATGTAGGTTTGCCTCTGAGTTCACTCTACTGTCAGATATTTTTAACCGACTTCAAAAAAGGATGAGGTGAAATATACTGAAAACGATTTGGGTATTAGTTTATAATAGTGAATTTGCTTGCTGAAAAGTGTTCAGTGCATAATTTTTGAACTCGGTACACTTTTTTTATAAAAAGTACGCTAATTGTAGAAAAATAATACAGAATGTTGTACCCTTTAATAGCGTGTTTAGTGATATTTTCAGTAAAAATCCTAAGATTACTAGAAAACGTAACTGAAGTAATTCTTTTTCTGGTGTTACGTGCCCCAGAGTATATATACCCAAACACAGTTTTAGTAATTTAGCCGATGATTATTTTATGAAGCTAATTAGTGGCCTGATTAGGGCTTTACCTAAAGTAAAAAATCAATAACCTTGTATTTTTTTTTATTTCTTCACGGGTTGTGTTACGGTTCCAGGGACCCCAGTGGAAGACCAAGTCTCCCTTGTTTAGCCAATGATATGTGTGAGGCTATACCTAACGAGTGGCCAGTTCTAATAAATATTTTATTCACGTAGTCAGTAGTCTATGCAATTCGTGCTACTGTCAATCAAAGGTGGCCCAACTGCCGAAGGTATTTGATGCGCCTGCTTTTGTAGCAGCTACGATTCTCAGAAGCAACTATAAAACTCAGACAATCAAAAAAGATAGACATATCACGACGGTCCATATATCTATATTTTCAAGACATTCAACCGTGCGAGAATCACCGTGTAGAGAGAATATCTAAATTAGAAAGAGAAAGAAATTTCTAACTGAGATTTTGTCTATGTAGAAATTCTATCTATACTAACTCATACTCGCACGGCAAGATTTCAAGCATCCAAAACCAATCCATGCCTCAGCACACGTCGACATGGCGTGGTTGAGCGGTCGCATATTTTACTTGTAGGGGCATGGTTTTAGCTGACTTAACTATTTTGACCGTCGTGATCTGTCTCTCTATTTTGTTGGTCTGAGCTATAAAGTAGAATAAATTATCTATTGATATATGACGGCACGAATGCTATCCCTTCGTGCACTTCCTGTGAATAATTGATCGTAAAATAATGAATTGCTACTTTTTAACTATGGCCGACTTAGTGTCAAAATAAACCAACATAACACTTTATATTTTTCTATAAATTATTATTATACTTTACCTATATATTTAACTATTTATAGGTAATCTGTGGTTTAGTACAAATTTTCTTTAAATTGCTTAGAGGCTTAGTGAATAAAAAAGTGACATACAATGCAGCAATATTCTTGCTTTAATTCTCGCCCCGCCCGCAACGAATATATGCAATGATGGTATAATCAATCATTGAACCATTGAAGTTATATTTACCTGAAACAATACAAAGAAACCATTAGAATTTTTAAGTTATTGAAGTTTAAATAATGAAGTATGAAAAATTTACTAAAAAGGTTTATATAGCTGAAGTGAAAGGAAATGCTAGCAGAGGACAACCTAGGTGTACTTTTATTGAACATATAAAATATATTGATCGATGGCAATATTGAAAGTACAATCGCCGAGCATGTATGAAAGGTATGATGAATATAAAAGAAGCGAAAGAGGTATGTCAGGATCGTAGTAAATGTTATTGGATTGTCTCTGCCTACCCCACTTGGTCTTAAAGGCGTGATGATAGATAGATAGATAGATAGATTATTTACAGCAATGGAATTTTAACATCACATTCACACCCAATCCGGATGATACACGGAACTTTGACATTATTGATTACTGCTTCGCACCCAAACCTTTCTTGTGAATCAGAATCGGTCCAGTAGATTTTGAATCTATAAGACACATACAGACAGATACACTAACATCCATTTATATATAGATTTTGAGAATGATCAGTAGGAAAGCAAAATCTAAATAACTTTCACTTTAAAAAGATCATCACAAAATGTATTTGAAGCCAATAAATTACAAATTTTCAGTAGTCCAATCATTCACTATATTTCTCCACACCTGTTAATCCATCAAAGTAAACACGCATCGATTCGTCATAGATATTCTTCTTATAAACGGGTAATAAATCAAGAGTACCAAAGTATGTGCACAATGCATTCACCTCGATTAAACGAAAACTTTCACCGTTACAGCGTATTTAACGCTACACCGAACATATGTATTAACCTACCAATTTAAATTAAACGCCTTAAGGAGGAGCGTCTCACACCTAGCTACCAATAGATGGCACTATTGTAGTATGTAGTATCCTACATCCGACCATGTACCAATGGGTTTTTTATAATAAAAAGTATATGTACAAACCGTACAAAGAGGCTTTTCCATCTATATACCTCAACAGAGCTGGCCACTCGTTTGCCTCAAAAAATCATTGGCTAAATGAGGAAGACTTTGTCTTCCACTGGGGTACCCTGGGGCCGGAAACGGTTCCCGGAAGCTGTAAGGCAAGCCGTGAAGAATGAAAAAAAAAAAAAAAATAGTGGCGTATTTTTGGTTCTTATTTATTACGCGTAATTTAATGAATAAAATCGAATTAAATTTTTTATTATATTGAAGTTTTAATGTCACGAGTACTAATTTAAGAATAAAACAAACAATTTTACAATAACATAAATAATCTGCTCTGTGGCAAATTTTGTTTGATTTGATTCATTTTCATTACATTACGGGTAATAAAATTAAAAATACGATATTAGCGCCATCTGTTGGAAGCTAGGTGTGAGATGCTCCCCCTTAACAGACCTATGAACACATTAATCTGAGATCATCTCATGTTCGTCGTTTGATAACTTTTTTTTCTATGTAATCCGTCACTCGTACGTCACCTGATAATGATGAATGTGATATCTGTGATTAGTTTTGAGTTCTATTTCGTAAGGAGTAGTGATGAATTTTAATCGATTTACATCGATAAGCAGCTTAAGTAATGTCGATAGAATTTTTGATATATTAGCTCTACACACTTGTGTGAAAGTGAAAAAAAACTAAATTTAACTGGTTTGTTAGCCAATCTAGGATTTTGGAAAATTATACACATACTTGGAGAAAAAGGAGGAACCGGATTCAAATCTCACTAGTGGCAATTTTCTATAAGAATAAGTGCTTTAAACTTCTCATCCTTCGGAGGGCACCTAAAGCACTTTTAAAAATAACAGATACATACATCTGTTAAAGGAGTAACAAATCTAGGTCCATAAGTGCAGCTTGCCACCTATTCTGTTCAATACAATACAATCTAGGCAACTGGCAAAAAAATTACACTATTTCTGGTGTCTCTGGCCACACTGCAAGGTGTAAATGCCGTGAAGGTATGCTTTTGTTGTGATAGATAGATAGAAATGGAAAAGGAGTCGATAGCCTAATTGGCAGAGCGTTGGACTTGAAACCTTTAGGTTTGTGTTCAGATCTCACTTTCAATTTTCTTTAAAAAATTGTGTTTTAAATGACTTCGGAGAATAACAGATATTTACATGTGTTAAAGAAGTGACACATCTATGTGTGTTAAGTGCTATCTATTCTATTTGATATGAACATCTGGCATTTGTAACACTGTCTCTGGCCACACTGCAAGGTATAAAGGCCGTGTAGATAAAAGTGTTTGTTTTAAAACGATCATATGAAAACGTGTAGTAACTTAAAATAGAATAAAGTTTAACGCCCACGTTGACCGACTTTAAAATAACATTGAATAACATGACATGTTTTTAATTCACACAGTACCAGTGATGTAATTACTACAATTTAAGTACAATGTAGATTGAGGTTAATCCTTTCGCTTGGCAAGTTGCATTCAAATGCTTTTCTCCTATGAATAGGTATCTGACCTGAGATGTTACTATTTCACTTCGGATCATGTAATTTTAGATTTAGCTAGCTTTTCGGCCCGGTTTTGCCCGTGAAGAGCCCATATTAACTTTATATGAGGTCTTAAGTTCATACAAAATTTAAATAGAAAAAAAAATTCCGGGCAACTTTTCCAATTTTAAATAATATCCCCATAAGTTCCCAAGCAACGATCACCATTTAATTTTTATTAATGTCCTCAAGCCCCGACCCACTTGAAAAAATATATTCCTGAACGCTTCCGAATGGGCATAAACTTTTATTTAAAAAAAATTGGGTTCAGTAATTTTTGCACCTAAACCCGGAGAAAAATAACCGCACGGTTGATTTCAGATTTTTAAAATTTTCACGAGCGAAGCCGAGGCGGATATATATAGTAAGTAGTAAAAAGTAAGATATATAAAATATATGGGAATCTTAAACTCAAATTAATTTAATATAGACCGGAATTGATAAAGGGTCACTGCTACGGAAGTCGACCACAGTCTTCCAATGAAACGTGATTCACGCTAATGAGGTGAGTGTGCCGAAAAATTAAACCAATTTTTTACTATCGTTAGTATACGTGTGGGTTAAACTTTGTATTGGCTTATACTTTAAAAATGGTCAAGTGCGAATAATCTTGCTCTGGGGGTTCTGTAAAATTAACAGATTTTACTTATTTTCTTAGAATTATTAAAGTTTGTATTTTCGGTGTATATCAGAACAATTTTACTACGAATATTTTTTGATGATTTCGAGTTATCAATTGTCAATTCTACTATATTGCCAAAATAGTAATTAATGGCGATAGTAAGTTAGTGATTAAAACGGCCGTTACATTAATCTATATAAATAAGAAGTAAATGCTGTTCGTTGGTAAGATCACTGAGAACATTTTTTTTAATTTTCGTACTAATTTGAATAAGATTTTTAGGGAAAGAAAGAAAAGTTGCCCGGAAAATTGAACAATTCGGAAAAAATTGAAATTCTATAGGATTTTTGTATAAATATATACCATAAAAGGGATGAAAATTAATATGGACTTCTAGTTATTTAATAATAATTCAGTTATTTATTTATTAATCATAAGAATTACTGTAATATTTTCATAATTTGTGATTTAACAGATTAGCCAAATCAATTCTCCATTCAGACATCGAATCGGCATGCCAAAACTTGACAATAAAAATACAAATTCCAAAGAAAGCGCCGAAAATATTCAAATATTTTAACAAATTACTTATTTTCGGCGCTTGCAGTGGAAACAATGGGTCCATGGTCTACCGAAATGAAAATATTCTTGAAAAATTTAGGTACTAGATTAGTCCACGCCTCGGGTGACCTAAAGGCTGGCTCTTACCTCGCTCAAAGGATCAGTTTAACCATTCAGCGAGGTAACGCAGCCAGTGTTTTGGGAACCATGCCACAGGGAGGGGTTCTGGAAGAGGTATTCTTTTTATAATTTGTATATATAGTTTTTAAATATATTATTTATTTATTACCATTACATTTAAGTTATGATGTAAATATTTAAACTAATACAATAAACAAACGTACATTAAAAATTTTAAAATGTTGCGAAGAAAATTAAATAAATGAATATAAATTATATAATTAAATAAACGACAGGTATAAACTTGCATAACAATGTTTGCAATCGTGTGACTGACATTCTGGTCGAAGTCATAGGTTAAAAACTAAAGAAATTCGGCATGCCACTCTTGGGCTAGGTACCTACTTGTAAAGTTGACATATGGCTTCGAATCTACCTGACATTTTTTTTAGACAATATCTGTCAAAATATCTGATGCTTCCTTTTTTTTCTATCTTCACGGGTTGCTTTACAGCTCATGAAACCGTGTTACGGTCCCAGGGTAACCAGCGAAAGACCAAGGTTTTCATCTTTTAGCCGATGGTATTTGGGAGGCTAAACCTAACGAGTGGCCAGTTCTGTTGAGATATTTAGATAAAAAAGCCTTTAAGTGTTACAAACATATTTTTTTTATTATAAAAAACCATAAGGTTCCTTTTGATCTTAAATTGCCACAACAGAACTGGCTACTCCTTAAGTAGTCTCAAAAATATCATGGGTTGTCTTCTGGGGTACCCTGGGGCCATCTACTCAACACATTCTTTATTTCTCTAAATATGTAAACAACGCAGTTTCTTCTAGTAAGTGTTAAATGTATTCCTATGTGCTATAAATTATCTATCTGCCAAGGTTTATTCAAATCCGTACAGCTAGTATCATTGAGTTTTATATTTAATTAGTCGCGAAGAGGAAAAGTAAAAAAAGTATTTAGTTCAAATATTTTTCTAAGTCACGACGGTGTCTTTTACCGACACCGCATTGTGCAAGAGTCGTGATGGTCTCGAGAAATGTGGCCCGTGGCTAATTTCTTCTGACGAAATTATTTGTCCTTTTCGTGGTGAAAGTGCGGTTGCTACTTCTAACTTTTTAGTTTTCTAGATTAGCGTGTGACTTTAAAAGTAATCGATTACAAATTGATCGTCGCCCTAGTTAAGAATTTTTAGTTTTGGAGACAAATACCTATACAAAAAGTAAGATAGAAGTAAGAAAAGTAAGAGGAGAACAATAAAAAGAAATAAAAAAAGTAAAAAAAGAGACATCGAGAATCATATTTTTGAAACCTGTACCCCATAAACAAACAAACAAACAAATATTCACGACCTGTATATGTAACCAGAGACAGTGTCACCTACCAGTGTTCCTATCAAACAGAATAGATAGCAAGCCAGTTGCTGTTCTTAATGGACCTATATGTGTCACGAGAAGTAGGTTAAAGTAAAAATATTTTTAATTAAAATTGGTGCTTAGAATTTTTGGCACGAGTGAGAAGAACCCGGCCTCCCTTTCCATTCCGCATACAACGATCTAAAACTACAAATGAATAACATTAAAGTTTCTGAATATGAAAATTAATAATTTTATTTAGTGAAAATGTCTGTATATTTAATAAAATTTATTTGGATAAAAATATCCACATATATAAATAATAATATGCTATTTGTATGTAACTGTTTAGAAATTTTTGTCTGCCTGTCTGTCTGTCCCAATGGTTGTCCAGAAATAGCCTAGAAACGGTGGGATTTGATGAAGAATCCGAAAGTGACTTTGTCTGTCCTTCTTTCGCCGGTGAGTGACACTTTTTATCCTGGGAAAATATCTATTCCTCCGGGAAAATCGTTTTTTTCATAAACAAGTTTCGCTCGTATAAATTCAAGCTCTAAATATACAATATACCTTCTCTAAACATATTTTGGATCACTGATCAATCATCTTCGTTTGATATTTCTGTATTTATTTAAGCCGTCCAAATAACCTGTCGAATTTAGACGTGGGCAGATCTTCAGTATATTTTTTGCAATCACGATGTGATTCACGATTCATTTGGTACAAAAATCAATGCATTATCTGTGTCACTTTCAAAAGTTTTTATTAAATTAATATTAATTATATAGCCAATGACATGTTCTTATAAAAGATAAATGTCAACTTTATTTTTATTTTCGAAACTCTTTAAGATACCTATCGAAATATAGTTTCAACAAAATCCATTCGGACATTTGAAGCCAATTCTGATAAAAAGACAAAAGTTTAAAAATGGTTAATTATGATTTAAAATAATCGTACTATATGAATTTTATTTATTTCTATAAACGGCCTTGCGGCGTGGTTACTATTGTAGTAACAGTGTCCAATTCTTGCCATATGTCCATATTGAAGAGAACACGGCCTGTTGCTACACTTAATGGACTTATATGTGTCACTTCTTTAACAGATGTAAATATCAGTTACTTTTAGAAGAAGTGCGGACGCTTTATTTGCATTCCGAAGCATGAGGAGTCGAATTGTTGTTTAGCATTTTTGGCATGAATGGGAATTGAACCTGGTTTCAAGTCAACACTCCACCAAATAAGCTATTGACTCCTTTGTATAATAATTTAATCTACTCTATAATTTCTAATTCTAAACCTTAACAATAATAAAATAAAGTTAATAATCGTAAAAAATCCGATTGAAACGATCGTTTCGCTAGACGGCCCCACACACATTCATTATAGAAGAATTAATGTGAATTTCTCTACATTTCTCCGCAGATTACTTTCTCGTTGGGTGTGCTTCGTGTTCTATTGAATAACAATTGTTATCACACAATTGTAATTGCACAAAGATGTTCACAATCTAAATTCATTTAGAATAATTTGTGATCTGACTCAATTAGATTTTGATTTCCATTTTTTCTTCAGTTATAGTTATCTAGTAACTAACTATTGCATGACGACATTATTTCTTTATATTTGAAATAAGTAATAAAATCGTCAGTGCCCAGTGCTCACCCTTCCTGATATATAGGCCGTAATATAAGAGATATAAATATGTATGAAAGATCATTACTTGAGAACGGTTCAACCGATTTGGCAGATTTTTCTTGTTATGTTCGTAATTGTCAGCAAGGTTTTTAAGAAAAGAAAAATTGGAAACTATGGAATTTTTTTATGAACTAAGTTATATTAACACGGAAAAGCTGGTATAAAATATAAATAGATGTTGGTATATCTGAAATTAATAGACTCAAAACTACTGAGCCGATTTTAATACGGTTTACACTAATAAATAGACTGATTCATAAGTACAATTTTATATTTTATATCGAGTTCTTAAATTCAAGATGATGGAAGATATGTAAAAAAACTTTCACCATTTTCATGATATTAGAGTAGAAACTAGCTCAATACAACAAGAAGTAAATTATCAGATTTCGCCCACCGCAGCATTGGTTTGCGGGCTGCACTAACTACGCGTTACATAGTTAGGTATCACTATTGACGGATTTCTCTATAACGGAGAAAGCTAATACACCGCTGTAATAAATTACATAGTATGATGAAGAAAATGGGAAATAATGTACTTTTAAAAAAACTACAGACAAATCGCTTTCTCCCCAAACTTTTTGATTCAAATATTTTGCATCACATTCCATTCCAATACGGGACTTCCTATGGATGGTTGTATCTCGGTAGAAAAAGATTTTTATATTTCAAATTTATTTTATAGTGCAAAATTCTGATCCATTTTTTTAACATAATACCATAAGGACTATATCAAAACTTTTGTCATCAACCGGTAGTATGGGCATGTATGAAAATGACAAAAAACAATACTATATAATTAGAATTTGCAATTCTCTGAGGCGAAATACATTTATGAGACTTAAGTTACGAAACTCATTATTTAGCGAAAGCCATACAAGAAAATATGTCACGTAACGTCATTTCTGTCGCAAAACTGTAGAACGATATAATAAGCCGTCATTACAGATATTTCCGACTTTCCTTGCTACAATTTCACGTATTTTACAAGCAAATACCTATATTTTATTGATTTTAAGTATATACATAATTTGATTTTGTTAGCCATAGTCCGAATTGCATAAAAATGTAGTCTTCCCATGGCTGTAATAATATTTTTATCCAAATCTTGTAAATACTTGTGGCATGATTGAGGAAAATAAATACTAGAAAGTAATTTAATTAGTCCGAAACATTAATTTATTACTAGGTATTCAACTCTTTTTCATGGTAAAGTGAGTCAAAACGGAGGAAGGGATCGACGTGGAAAATGCACAGATTCTTTGTCTTTTTTTTTTCTTCCTTCACGGGTTGCCTTATAGCTCCCAAAACCGTGTTACGGTTCCAAGGTAACCAGCTGAAGACTAAGTCTCCCTCGTATAGCCGATGGTATTTGTGAAGCCGCCTACCGAGTCGCCAGTTCTGTTGAAGTAAATTTTAATGGAAAAGCCTCTAAGTGTGGTTTGTCGGATTATGTACATAAGTTTTTAATAAAAAAACCATTGGTACATGGCCGAGATCCGGATTCGACCCCGTGATCCACTCGGCCACCTTAACATAGATTTAAAGATCGGAAATCTTAATTTCTTCGAGAAAAGTCTTACTTATTGTAATTTAGTCGGATTTAAAATTTTTTTTTTGCACTTGATAGCCCTTCTTGAGCAAGGTTATAGGCTATATAACATCACGCTACGACCCATAAGAGCGAAGCAGTAACCATTAACGCGGGTGCAACCGCAGTGCACGCTAGTTTTTGATTAAAAAAAATTACCACGCGTGCGTGTCCGGGGCGGATCGCTAGCTAGAATATTATAGCCTTTGGGTTCGAATTTATTTTTTTGCTTGTTTTTTTTCCAAAGTATAACAAGAGACATTTTGCTTGGTAGCACAGTTTTAACACAGAACTACGGTGCGACGCTAGGCCGTCTGAAGGCCGTCAAGTTTCACGAAAATATCAATACCTGTTCCGAAATGTCATAATGCCACTAAAACTTATATATCGAACTGTATCGCTATATACCTTTAATTAAAAAATCTAGTTTGACTTCTTCTGCCTTTGTTGTTTTTGAAGGCAGATCGCTTTTTTGGACAGGCTTTTATGCTGTTGTCACCTGAAGTGATGGAAACATTTTATATGGAACAAAGAAATAATTAAACCTACCCATGACCTATATTGTAAGCCCCACCCCCGTCCCGTTTTACAATAAATATCAAGTGTTATCCAATGCGTTAATCCTTCAACTTTTACCAAAATTTGAGCAACAAACATTCAACAACTTTCACATATTTTGTGTTTACTTTGTAGTAGCTCAGGCTCTGCAAATCTTTTTAAGGTTTCGAAGTCAAATGACAACAAACAAACGGAATCCTATAAGGATAGTTAGTTAGAGGTCAGTGTCTGTATATCTCAAACTTAACTTGAAACAGTTGTAGAAAATATTTACCCGAAAATTTTAGATTTATAATTACAGACATTAGGATTTTTTAATAGTTTTTTTCTCTAATTCCGAAATATTTCTGTTGAATAAAAATATGTAGGTACTTATACACCAAAGTCGATTTTAATATTTGTATACATTTATTTTGTATGAAAACTAATTCACGTGTATCGACTTCAAAAATTATGCACTGATAAGTGTGCTTTCCAAAAGCAAATGCAGCACACGTCACTATAAAAAAATACCCAAATCGCTTGAAGTGTGCCAATAAAATTTTAAGAGTTCACGATTTCTCCATCATCAGATCCTGACCTGATGATCATACATAAAATCGGTCCAAGCATCTTCAAGAAATCGGGGAACATACATAAAAATATGAAAGATTCCGAAGAATTAAGCTTATGTTACATAGTATTAATGTGAGTAAGACATAATTTATTACTTAATATTTAAAAAAAAGACAATTAAATTAAGCTACAACAAAATGTGATTAATTAAATAAATTATGAAATTTCTTTTACACTAATTACAATTAATTACTGCATATTTAAATAATGAATATAAAATAGATGGTTAATTATAAATTACTACTTACACGGCCTGAAGCTCTCGTATCTCGTTAAATTTAGAAGATTCACTTTCTAATAAAAGAGCCTGCGTGGACGGACTTTTTAATTAATTTATTGATTAATATATTCTGAAATGATGCGTCGGTGTCCGAGTGGTTAAGATGTCTGGAATTAACTAGGTGGACGTCAGTTCAATCCCGGCCATATACCAATGGGTTTTTATAATTAAAAACGTATGTACATAATCCGACAAACCACACTTAGAAGCTTTTCCAGCTATATCTTAAACCTCAATTGGCCACTAAGTATAGCCTCACAAATACCATCGGCTAAAAGAGGGAGACTTGGTCTTCTGCTGGGTATACCGTGGCTGGGACCGATAACAACCCGTAAAGAGAGAAAAAAATTTGAAATGACTAAGTATAAGTGGTAGGTATATTAGGTAATTTAATTTTGGGGCACTTTTTAAGGCTGTGATATCAAAGGTTTTTCATAAAAAAAATTACAAATTTAGTTGGTACCTAAATATAGTACTTTTTTGGCTTTTGTTTATTTAAAAAATCAAATTTATTTTTGACTTTACCAAACTGTTATGATGGACGAGTATTCGAATATTATTGAATAAATATGTGATGGAAATATATTTTGACGTAATATTGTTAAATAATTTTCCCCTTAGATCCCTTCATATTTATTCCACGAGATGATGTAAGAATATATTTGTGACAAATTTTAGTTAAGTTTAGAAATTAACTCATCAAAGTTAATTACCATATAATTCGCATAATTATGTTAAGCATCTTATGGTCAATATAGTTTAAAGGTATCTATTATGTCAAATCTATTTTTGTCTATTTCGACCATATTTGTTTAAAATATATTACTTACAGAATTGTAAAAGAATAATTGGCCAAGTTGAGAGAACGACTCGCGCGCTGAGGTTCCGTATCATTTTTCGGTCAGAACTTGTAGACAGGTTTTTCGTTTAGTTTTACCCAGACTCTAGTTTCGGCGATAATATTTTTTTTATATGTTTTAAACTGCGATTTATTATTTTCGGATAAATTTTATGTCACATTCCAAAATGTTCCACGGGCAAAGCCGGGGCGTAATGTTAGTAATTTCATAAATATGAAATGAAATTTGTGCAAGCTCTAGTGACATTGGAAGGCGATAATTGGTGTGACGCTTTCATTTCTGTATGTAACAGTACTTGCTAATAGCTTGTAAGTTGTAAAGTAGAATGGTATGAAAATAACTTGGCGTAAATAAGTTAAGTTTAAAGGTGGCCGTACAGTCCACCGAAACCACCCACAGACTCTTCCAATTCTTGTAACGAATGGTCCACCTAGATCATCCGGCGGCTGGAATGGGAAATTTTCGATGCCGGACCAATGTGTAAGTGATGCTTAGTTTTTTGTTTCAGTGGGGCCTAACCCTTAAATTATATTAATTAAGTATATTATTATTGCTTTGTTATAATAAATAATGATCAAAATTTATATAATTAATATTAAATACTTATACAAAACTATATCATAAAATTTCTTCAGAGAGTACCTAAGACGCTAGCTGAGTTTCCCCGTTATTCTAGAACGCATCAGCTTTTTGTTTACCTGAAGTATCGACGATCGCTAAAGATTTGTAGAAAGTTTTGGATCCGAAACTCCACAGTCAGTAGCGAAAGCGACGAATTTTTAATTTTGTAAGATCTTGGTATATTTCCTAATTTTGTTCGCTTCCAGGAAGAGGCAGCTGTACCAGTATATTAATTTAATTGACTTAAGATATAGTCTATGATTAATTCTGAAGATATGGATATTTAGTTTTTATACTATTGGACATAATGCGGCTGTCCTTGATAAAGTCAATGGCTTTCCGGCAACTATACAAATAATGGCTCAGTAATTAGCATAACACTAAAGTTACTTGTAATTTGTTTAAATAATTAAATTGCCTAGATTTTATTGGGAAAAATCTTAAATGACATATCTAGGTGTATTTTTATTGAACATATAAAAAATGGTATTGGATGGTATTTGAGAGGCTATCCTAACGAGTGACTAGTTCTGTTGGGGTATATTTAGATGGAAAAGCCTTTAAGTGTGATTTGTCGGAGTATGTACATAAGTTTCTAATTATAAAAAACCCATTGACATTTTGGTACATTACCAGAGTCGAACCGTGGTGCACCTAGTTAATATCAGACGTCTTAACCACTCGGCCACCGACGCACGCGAATCTTACTGTGTTTAGAAAAGTAAATTATTATTTATAGAATAATTATTATAAGTTACAATTAGTCGTGACAGGTTCATTGATATTAATTTCAAAGTAAAAGCGTTAAGATTTCACTTTTTAATCCAGGTAACTGAAAGTTTTATATTCGGAACCTCTAATTAAATAGAAAACGTACTTTGATTGACACAGTAAGGTCACAAGTTGATTAGTATTCCGTATTTTAATTCGAATTAAAAAACCGGTCATTTCATATTTTATTTAGCGCTATGTGATAGTTTGCATGTAGGAGGAGAATAAATAATAATTAATTAATATTAATAAAATATCGCTTT
This sequence comes from Nemapogon koenigi, assembly GCA_963924495.1. NCBI lineage: Eukaryota > Metazoa > Arthropoda > Insecta > Lepidoptera > Tineidae > Nemapogon > Nemapogon koenigi. Next base: position 3,140,381 of record OZ004630.1, on the reverse strand, counting down.
AGTTTTTATCAAATTGTATTTGTTATTATTCTCTACAGTCAAATAAAGACGAAACAGTAATCAAAGCGAGAGGCTACAGAGTCTAACTAACGGCGTAAATATAGTTCAATTGTAGAAAACTACTTTGGACCGTCTGGTGTAGAATCTCTAGGGACTCAAATACCAAACATTTTATTAAAGAAATATCCCCACGACTGATAATCTCCTCTGGTGACAAGAGGGCTAGCTCCTTCCTCGCTCAACGAATCAGCTTCGCGGTTGGTTTACTTAGTTTTTTTTTCAGATTTAACTTTAAGGTTAAAACAATAGGCAATAAAGACCTAATAATATGAAAATGGTAAAAGTTATAATTGTTTCTTAGTTAAACCTTGAATTATCAAATATTGACTAAACGGTTTCGCCCGTGTAAAATTTGGAAATGTGACATAAAAATTTATCCCGAAGGTCTTCCAGCTATCCATGTGTATCATTACCGGAAGACAGCACAGTGCGGTATATCCATTCTGAAATTCTTGCTGAAATTCGTAGTAGATAAAGTGGTTATTGTTCAGGTAATAAACCTCTATCAAACTGGTTTATGCCTCGGATGACCTTTAGGTCAGGAGTTTTAGGTTGATCTTTATCTCGCTCAAAGGATTAGTTTAAACATTCAGCCAGTGTTTTGAAAACCATGCCACCATAGAGCTAAAAATTGTGCGGGAATTTTAGACCCATTAGTTCTTTACTGATTTAATCCTCTGTTAAATTATTGACTATTTTTAAGTGTTTTAATCGACTTTACAAGGAAAATAAATCCGTACTTTCTAATCTAGTTTTTTAAGAAACATCTATGCACCTTGTCGTCGCAGCTGATAGTAACCAGAGGACTGGCTCATGCCTCGCTCGTACAAAAAAATAATCTCGCAATACAGCGAGGCATAGCAGCCAGCGTTCTGGGCACGCTTCCGTAAGGCAGCAGTCTGAATTATTTTTTAAATTATTTATAAAGCCGTTTATACATAATATATTTTAAAAAGAAACATGTATTAGATGAGATGAGAAAAAATAGCTTATGTAACTCTCCGAACTGCAAACTATCTCTATGTAAATCACGTCGATCCGATGTTTTATTTTGACATGAAAGAAGGAAAAACAACAGCATATTAGCATTTACAATATTAGTTAGAATGAACTTGGACTAAGAAGGACATAACTACTATTATTTACTATTAGTAGTCTCCTAAACAAACTTGTCAAACATTCTTTAGTACAACAATAGATTGAGTGAAGTTAGTCCGTGTCCTCGGGCGGTCGTGTCGAGTGTTTCACAAGCAGCGCGTGCGCCGAGTGGTGCAATATGTGACAGGTGATCGGGATACTAAATTAGGTAGAAATCGGTGCTTTATATATCTGATTTAGGTTGTACTAGCGTTTCGCTCCGGCTTTGCTAACCAGATCCTATGAACATTATGGGCAATTTTTTTTACGCAACCCTTCAAGAAATAGACAGGAAAAAAAGCGGATACTAAGTCTAATTAAATTTTCAGTTTTGATAAGTTTCAGTTTCATCAAAACCCTTAGAGCTTCTTCGAAACATAATTTGGATTAACGTTGAAAGAATGAAAGATGAAAGATTGACTAAAAAGGTTTATATGGCTGAAGAGAAGGGAAATGCTGGCAGAGGACGACCTAGGTGTACTTTTATTGAACATTATAGAAAATGTAATGAGCGATGAAAATATTAAAAGTACACACAATCGCTGAGCATGTATGAAAGGTATGATGAATATAAAAGAAGCGAAAGAGGTATGTCAGGATCGTAACAAAATTTGATTGTCTCTGCCTATATACCCCTCTTGGGATAAAAGGCGTGATGATAGATAGATAGATAAATTCTGAACATTGGGACAGACAGACACTTTTACCTATTTATATATATTTAACAGGTACTTTAAGAATTTACAGCATCTAAGCGATAGTACTGAAATTTAGAGTCGGGTGTTAAAACTTATGACTTTCATGGAAATTATTGCTATTTATAAAAAAAAACTATCCTATTTTTCCAAAATTCACCTACATTTACCAAAGCTATTTCTTTATGGAAATAGCCTATTTTTTACGGCCAATAGCACATAATTATTATTTCTTAAAACCTATAAAACACACCATGAACATACGTAAAATCTCTACATTGTTTTGTATACAAAATTGAGTCTTTGTAAGTTAATTTTCACATAGACTCCAAACAGAGAAATATCCATAAACATAATAATAGAAAACGGGCACACAGCACGCGTGCATTACATCGAACAATTAGCGCTTCTTCACACCGGAGGGAACAAATTAAAACTATTCGCTCAAACATCGCCTTCGCCAAGTCAGTTTCTATACAATCGGAACTGAGATAATAGTGTTAGAAAAGATACAGGGCAATTATACTCTTCCGACGACCTTAACTCTCGGAAATACTTGCTATGCTAAACGTATACGTCATTATTTTGTTGTGGTTTTTGTTATATCTATACAAAAAATGTTTGTTAAGAAAAATATATAAATCGACTCCTCGTGTTTGGGAGAGCACGTATATAAAGCAGCGGTACAGCAACAAGGTTCAATATGGACAACTAGCAAAAAGTGTCTCTGGCCACATTGCAAGGTAAGGCCATAAGGCCAAGGTATATTTTTGACACATATAAGATGGGCAATAACCACGGACCCTTAATACAGCCATATATGGGTAATACAATTTTTTGAAGTAGATTATAAGTCCTATGATCCTTAAAAGTTTCATTAACATCCATTGAGCTGTTTCCGAGTCTAACAAAAATTCTAAAACTATCTTTTTTTTCCTCTCTTTTCACGGGTTTTGGTATTCCCTTTTAACCGATGGTATTTGTGAGGACTCAATAGAACCGGGTGAGCAATGATATCAAAATTTGACGGGCGAAGCCGGGTCGTAATCTAGTAATTAATAATTAAAACACTTCGCACCGTTAGTTCAAGTGATCTCCAACAGATGGCGTCTTTTACAAAATACATAATTTAGTCTAATTTTAATTGAAACATTTAATTTTCGTTGTTAGAGTGGAAAATAATCTTCAAAATGGCGTATCAAACATTAAACTGACCCTTTCCACATGGCTCAACCTCAACCCACATATTGAGTTGGAAAACATTAAACAACAATATATTTTATTTACTTTAAAATTCTCACATTCGCACACAAGTCTCAATACAATCAAACTTGCATAACCTACCAACATATTGTGTTATTTAACAATAACCAACCGGTTACGTTCCATTAACTTTCATTTATCAACAAACTAAAAGTTTCTATGCAATTGATATGTTAATCAGAGGATCTGTCATCGTTTCGCCTCATTTTGTCCTAGTTTTGGGAAAAATATCATTATGTCATCAACGGTTGAATAATTTTCCTAAATGAACTCTTGATTTCTGATGGTTTTTTTAGACACACAATAATTAGAGTTTTATATTACTACATAATATATATAGAACAGATGTGACTGGAAGAGTTAATCGAAGGCGCTCCAGAAAGAAAGTCACTGATCAAAATAGAGATATTTAAAAAACAAAAAATAATTCTAGCATTAACTATTATTATCTCTACTAATATTATAAAGAGGTAAAGTTTGTGAGGTTGTAGGAGGTAATAAAGGAACAGTAGAAATAAGACTACAGAATTGATAGGTGAATGAATAGCATTGGTACTTCAATATGTATCCTTTGTGAGTGAAATTTCGATTCATCATGTCGCAAAGTAGAAATCCATTCTCTAGATAGCCAAACTGGAAAGTTATTTTGTTGCAGTTTCATGATCTAATCTAACGCTATACAGTCGGTGTATAACTTAGTTTGAAATTCGCTTTTCAAATTTAATTATCACATGTATATTTCTTACGTGTTCTTATCTAGGGCAGGAAATAATATTTTATTTCTCTAATATTTTGATTATCTTAATTGTCTATCCTAATTATAACTATATTATAAATACAAAAGTGTATTTTGTTTATCCTTCTTTCACTATGGTTCGATGTATTTTAACACAGACATTATTATATTTTACTTGCGGAACCGGCAGACCTTGTCCTGCCCAAACGTTGCCTTGCCTGCACTACCCTACCCCTACCCCTTGGATATTGTTCATACAAAAATAATAAAATCTTACAATCGTAAAAACATACAAACCGGTCAAGCCGTTTCGGAGGAGTTTGGTTACAAACACTGTGACACGAGAATTTTATATTAGAGAGATTATAGTATTATATTTTACAAATAATTTCCCCGTGAAAATATAATTTTTTCTACTAAATTATGGCATATTTCACCAAACAATAGTATATTAATTTTATTGGATTAATTTCCAACAATTTATTTTTCCTTTTTTTTTTAATTTATTAGAATTCAATCAAATTTGAAGTAAATTGTTAGAAATTTTTCGTTGTAGAATTTCACTAGATATATTTCATATTATTATTTTAGGTATATTAAAATTAATTATATATAGGTAGGTACATAAATACAGGTAAACGGGTAGGTTCATTTAAGTTCTGAACTTTGTTTTTTACATTATGTCATAATCAAACTATTTTAAGAGGCTTGAGTAAAATCTATGAGTAGTTTTGCATAGTGTTGCGTATGTAGGCAGAACCGGTCAGACAACGTCTAATATATAAATTCGATACAAAAACTATCAGTACCTAAAACCTACACTAAAATATTATTTACTTATATGCTGCTCTATTTTATACCAGACTACAGAAAAAGGAGGGTTATATTTTTGATATTACTAGCAACTAGCGACTACCTATCTCGCCACTATGTTGTTACATGAGAATTATTTAATTCAACTTAATTCAATCTACCAAAAATTTACATTTGTCCATATTAAACAGAACAGGTGGCAAGCCTGTTGCTGCACTACTTCTCTTTAAAACACGGAAGTATCTGTTATTTTTTGAAGAAGTACAGACACCAGCTTTACAAGTTCTACGGAGTATCGACTCCATTTATGATTTCTACGTTTTTGTCAATCTTTCTTGTTTGATAAATTAAAAAAAAAAAAAATCAAACAAAAATAAATATTTTTTGCTATACTAAAAATATTTTTAACGCTACAAAAAACATTAATTAATGTTCACAATTTCCCTAATTATAAATTGTGTATTTTGTAATGAAGGGTTTTTTAACTTAAAACAGGATATTTCGTCAATACAGGTGTCCGAAATTGTAATGGTAGTGACATTAACCGACCAACAAAAAAGAAATCGTTTTATAATGGCCATATAAGTACCTATGTGATATCAAACTTTTTTCTTTGTACTTTTGTCTACAACCTTGATGCAATTAAAATGCTATTTATTTATAAGTCCTTAAAATATTTCAAATGTCAGTAATAATAATATTATTTTGACACTCTCAAATAAACTTAAAAGACTGTGTACTTGAGCCTCCTTTATTGTGATGGCATTTTTACATATAAAAGACATCAACGCGCTAAATAATACCTATAAAATGTCAACAAGTTTCTAAAAATTTACCATATTATTTAAATGTTCTTATAAAGAATACATAATATTGCTAACCCGGATTCGCTCGTAACTATCTCTAAATAGCAAATTACATATTATTAAATACCGTGCATGTAAATGCCTGAAATAGACAGTTGACAAAGTTGTCAATGGTGGATTAATTTGTTAAAACAACAGACATCTAGGTCCATTGGTGCAACAACAGGTTTGCCACCTGTTCTGTTCAATATGGATCACTGGCAAAAAGTGGACACTGTTACTGGTGTCTCTGGTCACACCGCAAGGTATAAAGGCCGTAAAGGTGTGTTGATGGTATGAACAACGAATATATATCTACTAAGTCCAAAATTAATTTTCTGATATAATGTTGTTAATTCGAAATTAATAATTTAATTTTTGATAGATTTCAATATAGACAATTTAATATATATTTAATTTCTACGTCCTTTTATATTTTTAATAAACATCTAAGTTTCAGTTTTAGTTTATATACAAAGATTTATTTTATTTTGTATTAAATTATAAAAAGTTAAAAGTAAAAACTAAAAATAAACTTTTCATAAATTATAGACAAATAGTTAAAACGAAATGTAAAATTTAATTTAAGAGCCCTATATCCATTATTTGTACGGAGATATTACTATTCCCAATTTCTCTGTAAATAATTATCTGTGTCACTGTAATTTAGCATATAGTTACTTATTCAATATATCTAAGTGGAATAGTCGTTATTTTTTCAATTGGTTTTATTGAATAGGAAATATGGGTGGTAAAATAAAGGAGAATTTTTTATTTCATAATTTATCACAAAGCTCTTACATTTTTTTAATTATGAAAGAGAAAACGGGGGCAAAGTTTAACCAACCATATTTCCTATTTAATAAAACCCATTGAAAAAATAACAGCTATTTCACTTAGATATATTGAATAAGTAACTATAAGCTAAATTATAGTGGCACAGGTGCATTATTTACAGAGAAATTGGGAATAGCTTATCCCAGATTTAACACAACAAAATGATTTCTTTTTATTAAATTACTACACTTACAGTATGTTTGTTTTTAAACAGATTTAATGCAGTTTTATTTAGTTATTACAATTATTTACACACAACAATATAAAAATTGTAGTTGTATATTTAATTCATAAACTCTTTATATTTTTATATACTTAAGAAGTAATAACATCGCCATAATAAGAAATGAATCAGTGTATTGATATGTATAATAGTCATAATTAACTCTAGTTCCGGGTATGTTACTTTAACATTTTTTTTCCTCTACGTCCGATTTTATAAAACTAAATCATTTTATCACTTTTCCACTCATAGGACTCAAGTTGGATTCCCAGTACCTACCTAAAAATGAAACCAATGCTTTTTTTTTCTCCAATCTTCTTATAAACTAAATATCTTAAATAAAGTAAAGTACTTTCCTTTTAATAGTATTACTTACTTATTAAATTTTAATATATAAAATATTTGCTCAAACCTTGTAGTAATTAGTAGAAACTAGTTAAATTAAAAAATGCTGTACTATTTATGTATTGAATCTAGAAAGTTAGTTCACCTATCGATACTTTGTCGTCATACAAATGACAAGGTCACCTACTTTAATAAGTATTTTATTTAAATCCTTTAGTAAACACCAGGTAAATCTGTCACTTCAAGTTTTACCAGATGTGACATATTTTATCATCCGCACATATTTCGTTGTGAACTCTATTAAAAAAAATACGTGTATCCAAAGGCTAGCATAATCTTACAAAGAACACAGTGATATATAATATCAAATCCCCCCTTCCACCCCCCACCACTACCCACCCCCAATAATTTAGCACGTCATGATAGTTGGCGAGTCTTTCGTCGATTTCAATTTCTTAAATCTCGTTAATTTCTTTAACAGAAACTGTCAACATAATTGTACAACCTTATATAAGTAATGATCACAATTAAGTCACAGTTTGACGAAGCAACTTAATCAACTTACATCATAACAGACCGCAGACACAAATAAATTGAAACGAAATGTTCTAAGACTATTGTGTAACCTTTCACATTTTTTACAAAAACATCATTGGGTGTTAACGAAAAAACTGCACTCACCAGTTGCAAAAATGAAATCAAGTGAAAGTCGGCACCCACTGCAACTTTTCTGCAATAATGCAACTGTCACTTTAAACAATGTCACTAGCACAAATTCAGCAGTAAAAAAGCACTATTGGAGAATTTCTTTGATCAGGATTTGAATGTTCGCGCGCGCTCCACGACTCGAGGCCACAGCGCAAACTATCGCCACGTGCGCTCTCAACTGGTCGAAGCGAAATACTAAGTTGTTGGACTTGATAGGCCAGTCTCCCTCCATTCAGCCGAAATACTGATCACCTTGCAACTATCGAGACATTCATTACGACATATGGGTAATGCAGAACAATAGGGTGACTAGGTTTTTGAAAAAATGTGTTAAAAAAATTACCGGACTAAAAGATGTATGATGACTATAGAAAAACTGAAATAATTGTTTCAGCCCAGGTAATAAAATTATAGATAGAAAGCACAAAATATTTCTTACAGAATCGCTTTGTCGTTAAATTGTATTAATTTATAAATCACTAGCTTTCAGCTCTCGGATTCGCTCGTGGATATTTAAAAAAATATATACCTAGCACTCCGGGATAATGTAGATTCCTAGTAGTGAAAGTAATTTCAGAATCGGTTCAGTAGTTTCAGAGATTGCCCTCTACATCCAAACTTACAAACCTACAATCTTACACTTCTTTATAATATTAGTATATACCTATATAAATTAAAATATCTCAACGGAACCACTAAAATTTATTTTAATTTCTTGATGAATATGTTTATCAATTACTATAAAGCAATTAATATTTTGTACAAATTATTTACTTGGCGATGCTAGGGCGATGCTATATTTCACAAATTTCGGAATTTTAAAGACGCTCCTCGAATTTTTAACTCGATTTTTAATGTGATATCTTTGAAAATTTACGGTATTTATTACATAAAACGGCAATTACAAAACTAGCTACAACTGACAGATCTTTCTTATGAGCTATGTACAAGCAGCGCCATCTGTAAATAGCTTTGCGTTTTCTTTTCCATACATTTTCCTCAGGGTCCCAGTAATATAACCGTGAGTTAACCGTAAATTGAAAAATAATAAAAATAATGGTGACCCTACTCTCGAAATAGGATAAAATATCAGTATCGGGGTGTTCCTCTCTGACGTAGCAAAGAAGGTATTCATACGGAAGGTCGAAAAACGGATGTCCAGAGGTTGGTTAAAGGTGACGTCAATACCCACTTTTAAACTGATATATGGTTTAAGGTCAATAATTAAAATAAAAGAAGTCACTTAACCTAAGAAGTATACTTATATATTTTTACTGTAAGCATGTGACTCTCCTTTCGCCTGGTATCAATCAATTTGGATACATTAAACGTTACAAAATATTTATTTATAAAGGATGGCTCCTAAATTTAAAAATTAGCCAAGTAGCGAGTACGACTCGCGCGTTAAGGGCTCCGTACCATTTTATCGGTCAGAACTTTGAGAAAGGATTTTTGTTTTGGTTTTCTCTATTTTTTTTACTAAATTTTAGATGCACTGGTTTCGGAGACAAGGGCGGTAAATTTTCGTATATTTTCTTTAATTTAATTTAAACAATGCATTTTTTTTTTAATTTGTATTTCTTATAACGAGTCCGTTCATTGAATATATTCAGACAGAAACAAGAGTGATCCTATAAGAGTTTCAGTTTTTTCATCGGATATCTACGGAACCCTAAAAATTATGATTAACTAATAATTTAAAGCCAATTATCAAAAAGATTAGGTCCGCGTGTCATGATGGCAAGAACGCTGATTGCATTTTCTCGCTGAGCCAACCCAGTGGCGGGCGATATGTCTTAGAAATCGCACTCACCCCCTAATAACTTAAATACTCTAAGGATGGCTAAATATAATGATATCTAATAAGATTTTATGCAATAATCGCCATTATTTAAGTATATCTTGCAGTGTAACCAGAAACATTTTGTAAGTACCTGTCTTAAATTTTGCAAGTTATCCATATAAAACAGAACAGATGGCAAGCCTGTTGTTTGACTAAATTACAGAGCTCACTTCCAAAATACAAATTACCTTATAACCAAAATGACTGCCGATGCCGCTTTTCCGTGCCATTTGAAGTACAAAAATGGCTTAAATAAAATATTTATTATTATTGTGATATTTATAGAAGCATGTGTAACTCTTCAAAGACATCATGGCCTTAGCTATCCTATTGCCCCATCTTTGTTTATCAATAAAACTACATTAAAATGCTAATCGCTGCATATTTTAAATATTGACTAACTGTTTTATAGTGTTAACATATAATATACAATCATATCTCAACTCCTTTTTTTTAATTCAATATGTGCGTCGGTGGCCGAGTGGTATTAACTAGGCGTACCCACGGTTCGATCCCCAATGTAGGTACCAATGGGTTTTTATAATTGAAAACCTATGTACATAATCCGACAAACCAACACTTCTAGAGGCTTTTTCCATCTAAATATACCTCAACAGTAATAGCCACTCGTTAATACCATCGGCTAAAGGAGTTAAACTTGGTCTTTCGCTGGGTATCCTGGGACCGATAACACGGTGAAACACGTGAAGAAGAAAGAAATCTCAACTCAATCAGAAAAATAATTATGAAACTTTTTGAACCAGTGGTCCCTGAAAGCTTTTTTATACTTTATTATACTGACCTATTCAAAACGTGAGAATTAGCTATAAGTAGACATTGTTACCAATAAACAGAATATTCCTACAATCTCTCACTTGTAAGTTTTTTACGCAGACACCTACGTCATCGCACGTTAAACCCCTCTATTAGTGTCATAGTTCTGTTATTTAAACACAGAGATGTGTCAGGATGTATGATGGAGGGCCTCAAAACAATGACTTGTCGAAAGGAAGGCGGGGTGTTAAAGTGAAAAGGGAAAATAGCAATTACTGTAAAGGCTCTAAATAGCTACCGGTTTTGGAAAGGTCTGAGAAGTGGTTTTGTGAATGAATGTCAATCTTGCATCACTGTATATTATAAAACAAAGACCTCCGTCTGTCTGTCTGTGACCTTTTTATACAAAAACTACTTGTTGCTGTATTCACTACAAGATAGGTTGATTCACCGAGAACTTTTACGAGTATTAAACATGAACCTGTCATGTTTAGGGCCTGAGCATTAGCAGTGTAAGTGAATCAAGTAGGGAAACAGCCCCAGCGAGTTTTCAGCGAGTGTGCTGTGTAAAGTGTGTAATCCGTCAAAATGATGTAGGACAGAATTGTGTAGAATAAAATCTACAAAATTAGATAACTTAGGTATTAAAATTGTTGTAAACCCATATTGTACCCATGCAAAGCCGGGGGCGGAGATGCTAGTATATTTAAAATTATATTATATTCAAAAGGTGTTAAATGTTAATATGTTCTCAATATACCTTAACAAAGCTTTTAAGTAATTAACCTCAAAAATAAGAACGACAAAACTTGTCTTCGACTGTAAAAGTACCAATACTTGGAAACAATTTTGACTATTACCTTTTATTTAAATGTTTTAAATTTACACATGATTTTATAATTTTAAAAATAGAAATTAAACACATCTATTGGCGCGCCTTAGGGGTAAGACCGACTTGTATGTCGTGACGGAAAACTGCGTCATGCTCTCTCTCCGCCGCCGCTCTCTACTTCCTTGTGTGTGCATGGCGCGTACACTATATACTTAGTTGCTTCTCCGTGTGAGTGTGTGTACTGCGTGCGCCTCTCTATTCGATTACAGTATACTTGACGCGTCAATTTCGATGTCCCGTGACGGCCACCTTTTTTTCATCGTGGGACTTTGAAATCTCCTCGGGAAATACCCTCAGTTTTCTAAACTATATCCTCTTCTCTGGTTGCTCGAAATAAAAGACAATCACATATCAAGATCAAATAAACAAGTCTCCAAATGAATCATGCAATAGAAGGTTTTCCTGGTTTTTAAAATGAAACGTCAGAATATTTATGAAGGTTTCTGCTCGCGGCATCATCCATTAAGTTTTTTTAATGTACTATTCCCCGTAGTGGAGCCCATATTAACTTTCATGGCCTTTTATGGTCTTGAGTTGATATAAAAATCCCATAGAAAAAGCACTTTCAGTTTTTCCTGAATTTTTCATTTTTCCGAGCAATTTTTTTTTCCCTAAAACCCTTATTAAGACTATTAGGAACCACAAATTTTCCATATTAGGAACATTCAAAATAATTTGCCAAATCGGTCTAGCCGTTCTCAAGTGATGCTTTTACCAACGAATAGAATTAAATTTTTATTTATTTAGAGTATAGACTGACGGTATCAAATGTCTCCCTTAATACTGTATCAAAGTTAATGTTTAATACGCCATTTTGAAGATTATTTTTCCCTCTAAAGACGAAAAATAAACAAATAAATCAAAATTAACTGTTCCTTTTAAAATTAGACTAATTTCTCTATTTTGTAAAAGACGCCATCTATTGGAGATCAGTTGAACTGTGACAACAACACCACTAACGGTGCGATGTATTCGCACGGGTCATCTTTATCTAGTTATGATATATAGGTATTAGAACCTCGGTGTTACATTATTGTGTTAACAGTACATGTATTTATAGTGAGATTCAAATAAATCTAAACATATAAGTTTTTTCCCATACAAACTTTTATAGCACCTTTTACACCCTTAGGAGTTAAATAACGTCGTAACAGCAGTTTCAACTCGACTATAATGCATCATTTAGGGGCGTATTTCAGATTTATCATAATTTCCTTACCCTACAAATCCTTTTTTCTTTCTTTTTCTACCCATTGATTTCAATGTTGTTTTTTTCTCTCTAATATGTCATAGCACTTAAGGTTCGGCATAGGTCGCTGACGTGTCAACGGTACCATCATAAGAGGGCGGATACAAACAGATACAAAATCATCTCGATGGTTGGCATTGACCTAGTTGACTTCGATTAAGTTGCGACACGACACTTGTCTTGCGTGACGTGTGAATGGATTTGTGATATTAAAGCGGTCTTACGTTTATTATGTGAGATATATGTCTGTCTGTCTGTTTGTTCTGTTATAACTAGATATATATCAAGTAGCTTTTACTAGATGACTCGAAAGGACAGTGGTAACAATGATCACATTTACATAGTGGAAGTTTAGCTTCACCAGTAACTAACTATGTAACTTCTGATTGTCGTATCGATTTAGCACTTTGCAAGTGTATGTAATTCAGATGTCAATACAATAATTTGGTACCATCAATCTGATGATTATGGAGCCAGAAAGTGGATAGTGGAACTCTGTAACGATACGATGTAATCCCATCGAGTTTGAGCTCGTTTCATTTGTCTTCACAAATACTCTGGTCTTAGATGTTGTCCAAGGCCCTGCTGAAGGAGCCTGAAGGTGGCCTCGGAAACTTTATATCGAATCGACGTTACCCCATCGAGTTTGGGCCTGTTTGATTTCTCATCACAAGTACTCTGGTCTTAGATGATGTTCAGAGATCTGATGATGAAGCCGGAAGGTGGCCACAAGAACTCAGTAATGAAACGCTAGTGTGCGTTACTGACAAAAGCGTGTTTTTAGATTTTTTATAAATTACACGGACTATTTTCATAAATGCAGACGCCCGTTTGACGTGCTGTCCTAAACGTAAAAATTCGATTTAATTGTTATTTATTTCTTTCTTCTTATTTCTTCACGCGTTGCCTTACAGCTCCCGAAAGCGTGTTAGGGTCCCAGGGTACCCAGTGGAAGACCAAGGTCTCCTTCTTCTAGCCAATAGTATTTGTGAGGCTAAACCTAATGAGTGGCCAGTTCTGTTGAGATATTTAGATGGAAAAGCCTCTAAGTGTGGTTTATCGGATTATGTACATAAGTTTCTAATTCTAATAAACCAATTGTTACATGCTCGGGATCCGGGATTGAACCCGTAGTCTGCCTATTTAATACCAGACGTCTTAAACACTTCGTAAATTTTTATTCTTTTACGAGTATAAGTAAAATCGGTGCTAAGCATTGTGCATAAAAATGATCGGCTTAAAGCAATTGAATGAACTTTGTCTAGTCAAAATCAATATCACAATAGGCATGCATCTGTCTTATATTTAACTAACATAAACCCTGCCTTATTAATTTCGGTTAGTCACCTAAACGGCTTCATAAAAACTTCATCATAAAATTAGGATTATACGCTAAGTTTTGAAAATCCTGCCTGTCGATTTAAAGAATAAAATTCGCATTGGGGAAAACCGCTTTATTACGTGTCCACTGATGCTGGACTATAGAAATCTGCATACTCATGCAAATACCTTGGACTAAATACGGCCATGTCATAATTATTTCGTTCAATTTCACCAGATTTATTCACTTTTACTTGTGCTTTCACCTGTGTATAAATCGAACAAATATTATTTGCCTAAATTTTATTATACGTCAGTTAATCTCCATAGCTAGAGCTTATTTATGTGAAGTTGTGTGTTATAATTACCCAAACTTCGAAACTGACTTCGCTCGGAACATCTGAGTTTGAGGCTGAAATAATACAGTACCATTGCCATAAATTGCCACGTTTGTTGTATTGCCCCCTTAAATAATAATTTTATTTTAATTTAATTATTTATTTTTAAAATGAATATATAACTAAATATTCTGTGAATATTTCAAGCGTCTACCTGTTGCCGTTATCAAAATCGAAGAAAAACGAGCAAAATAATCACGTTTGTTGTATTTTGTTGTTATAGCGACAACAGAAATACATCAACTGTGAAAATTTCAACTGTCTAACGGTTCATGACATATAGCCTGGTGACAGACAGAGAGACAGACAGACGGACGGACTGCGGAGCCTTAGTAATAGGGTTTCCGTTTTTACCCTTTAGGTACGGAACCCTAAAAAGACTATAAAAAGTTTGTGAGTATTATGTTCTCGATACCTATCCTATATGCTATATATAAAATCATAATCCTACTAACTAATATTATAAATGCGTATAAGTATATTTGTTTATCTATTTATCTATCATCAAGCCTTTTATCCCCAGAGGCAGAGACAATCGAATGCCATTTGCTACGATCCTGACATACCTCTTCGCTTCTGTTATATTCATCATACCTTTCATACATGCTCGGCGATTGTGTGTACTTTTAATATTACCATCGATCAATACATTTTTTATATGTTCAATAAAAGTACACATTGGTCGTCCTCTGCCAGCATTTTCTTTCACTTCAGCCATATAAACCTTTTTAGTCAATCTTTCAATCTTTCAACCTTTATTCTTTTATTTTTCCATGTCAAAACGAAGCAACAGATCGACGTACTTTTTTGTACAAAGATAGCTGGAATATTATTCTTTTTATCGTCTTGAAGTCATGTAAGTATTCACGCTTCATTTACTATACTTAATCAATATTTCTAAATATTTAACGGCTTTTTTTGCATTTAAAAGAAATTTCATAGGAGGGTGGTACAAGCGAGCACTAAAGTGATAATTAATTCACGACCAATAGTGTTGAAACTGTGTCAATGCGCTTAGTACACGAATTTTAGTAGTAAGTATACCTGCTAGTAATTTAATAAATATTATGAAACAACGTTCCCGACGAAATCCTTCTGTATATTTGGGCTAACCTCAGATTATTTTTCATACAGGCTATTAATTGATTTTTTACATTACCCAAACATTTTCGTAAGCATCTTTAGCTTTTCCAGTCTTAAGGTGGCCACACATTCGTCCAATACCCGGCGCGTCTCCGTACAGTCCACCGAAACCGACCACAGACTCGTCCAATTCTTGTAACGAACGATCCGCCTAGATCATCCGGCGGCCGGAATGGGAAATTTTCGGTCCGATGCCTACTTCAGGCCAATCTGTATCGCTGCATAGAAAAAAAGGCGATGGTATTTATGAGGCTATACCTAACGAGTGGCCTGTTCTGTTGAGGTATATTTTAAATGGAAAAGCCTCTAAGTGTAGTAAATAAGTTTTTAATTATAAAAAAAACCATTAGTTCCGTCCGCCTAGTTAATCATACATCTTAACCACTAGGCCACCGACGCACCTTTTTAATAATTATCATATTTACATTGTTATAGTTTATTATGGACATTTTTAGCATCATGTAGATTAAGAACTTATTTTCTACCAGTGTTATTTTCTTATATTTTGTTTCTTGTTGCAAAATTTTAAAATAACACAATTCTAATTTATTCGGTAACACCTGCGTGTCACTTTGCATTTTACTGTGCTGAGGAATTGCTCTTGAATGTAAAATCCAGCAGTGACTTTTCCAAGTTCATCTCATATACGTAGGATGGTATGATTCACACATTTGACCAGTTTCCAATTTCATAACTCTTTCCACGTCAGTATACCCACAATTATAGGGAAAATTCCACTGAGTCCATAATGTGCTTTAATTGTTATCAATAAGAATATGCTTACTCACACCAGAGACGTAATCTGTGATTCACAAGAGGAGAAAATTGTTAATAGCCTATACTTACGTCATTAAAATTTGGTCAATTGTGTTTAATGCCTTATATAGGCCTGCATTGGCTGCATTCTTTAGCTTATCGGTTGTGAGGCCTGTCCTGGTTCGATTTTCGATAAAAAAATAATCTTATTAGAGTATGGCATTGTCAAAACCTAGGTCTGGTCGACGACGACGACTAGGCGACGACGATTTTTGGCTTGATGCGTCTTAGAAATTAACATAAAATAACAATTAAAATCTAAAAATCTCAGCATTTTTAAAAAACCTCAATAAGTAATTACAAAAATAATAAAGGAACGAATTATTTTGCACATTGCAGACTTAATAGCGGGGAATTATCCATAAACACGCATTGTGGTTTAGATACAATTCAAATGTCCAAACGCAGCTAACTAACTTCCTAACAGCCAAGATCTCGACTTATGAGTAAATAACAAAACACCATAAAAGGAACATACCTACATGTGTTATTCACCTCAGAGATTTCAAATCTTTTCCTCATAAAAATGACATCATTGGGTGTTTTATTTACGTGAATTACGATTTAATCTGATAACAAAACGTCAGGTTATGCAATTTAAAATTGGAAGTGCTTTCTGGACAATACAATGTCACTGTGCAGTGACCGATGGAATGTGTATTTTGGAAATATATCACATATATTTTACGCCTATATTCTATAGGGGTGGTCAGAATGATACCTAGAGGAACTTTTACCTCTAACACTTTGAATATATCTCTCACTTTACCTATATATTAAAAAAACTTAATACAAAGTAAGGGCGTGCTGGATGATAAATTAAAAAAAAAATAAAAAATTAACGTTTAATAACGCCATCTAGCTATCATTTCACAGTGTATCTGTGTCCGGACCAAAGAATTGCCGGTTAGAAATGCGCAGCCAAAAATACCCGACCCAGGTCGCGAATCCATAAGATTTCCCCCCTACCACAAATCGCTCAACGCGCCCAAAGAAATTTTCACTTCAATAAACCTTTTAAAAAAAAGTGTACAGACTTAAAAAATTTGCACTGAAAAGTAAGAAATAATAAATATTTCGTCGTAGAATTTGAAGACGGTTGGTGCCAAATTAGGATACAAAATTAAGTAAACATCTAAGAAGTTAAAGATCTGTTAAATATTATCTATGTTTGACGTTTGTACTGATGATCGTAGGTTCCTAATAAATTGTCTAGATTAGTGAATTTGGGATCTAAGTTGTTTCTAATTTGGCACCGATGCGCATACAAAACATACGGTCCGAATTGAGAACCTTCTCCTTCTTTTTTTGGAAGTCGGTTAAAAATACTATTGGATACTCAGTTTCATACAAATATATCATTTCGTTAATTTTTTTTACAATCTATACTTATATGGAGTCTATAATAACTTTATTTTTTACGTTATATAATTTTTTACTTAAATATAAAAACCCTAAAACTAATCTAAACATAACAATAAATTTAAACATTAAAAATAACTAGGTTTTTTTTTATCAATTTTTTTTTATTTTTACGAGCAAGTTCAAAGTTTATTTACAATTTACAAACTAAATATTATATAATATATATCTACAAACAAAGTTTTTTACGTTTTAAGTTCTTCCCCAAAATCGAAATTCGATTATTTACGTTATATGTCTGTGATTGGGTCATGAAACTCTACATATATGTACCAAGTTTCAACATTTTTTCTTCCAGTACATTCGGAGAAAGTAAGCTGTGACAGACGGACAGACGGACAGACAGACACCTGAGTGGTCCTATAAGGGTTTCCGTTTTAATGTGTGAATAAGAAAAAAATATTTTAATTTTTATCTTATTTAGATTAGATTAGATTACCTAAATTTTTTTTAATACCATACCATCTCCAGTATCTAAGATAAATATGTGAGTATAATGAAATTATTAATTGCCATGGTGTAAGTTTCGAAACATTTTGGGAAGCTGAGCCTCAGAAGTCATTAATCAAAAATTTCAATTAGATCTTTCTTCTTTCCGCGAAAAAAAAAACCAAACTACTTTCTGTGTATTGTATCGTGAATGTTTCTTACGTCGATTTTATTTTAAAGTTTTTGTGAAAAACGTATGACAACAAATGTGGCTTTATATTTATATTTATGAAACAATCATAATAAAAAAATGGCTAAATTTTTGTTTGTTTCTTTATTTATGATAACTTGATTGTAAATTGGTTTTATTTCAGTACCGATTATCCAGACTAATCCTAACTTATCCAAACTAATCCAATTTAATATAAAAAATACTATAAATGCGAAGCTTTGTTTGTTTGTTTGTTGGTCCTTCTTTTACGTCAATACAATCAAGATCGAGGTGTTCTTTTGCGCAGTTTGTTAGTTTGAAGGCCGGAGAGTACTGTAACTTTCTATACCGAAAATCCTTCAAACCACGGACGGAGCCGGGACGGAAAGCTAGTATGGTGATAATTCCTAACTATATTATACACGTACGAAGTCGCGAGCATTACTTCTTTCGTCAGATCGCTCCTACATTTTCTGATTCATGTGCAGCTGGCTAAATGTCGACTATGTTACCAGTATTTCATATATGATTGTTTCGGATATGATTGATATTTTTAGGTACATACCTCTTACATATTTATCTTATTTCTTACTAACGACATAATTAATACATAATCATACATTGCTCTACATATTATTTTTAGGATAATTAATTCCCAGTTAACTATCGAAAGTGGTATGAATACCGTTAGACAGTTATCGGTTAATTACTATTACAAAATGTCTCCCAAATGACAACAGCAATCTATGAATTATATAATCAATTTATCAAGTACAGTTATAATGTTAAATATAATTTATTAAGTCGAACTCAGCTATTTTATTTTGGAAGTAAAACATCAATGCTTTTTTCATGTGGCAATTTCAGATCAGAAATCAGAATCAATAATCTTACAAAAGATGAAAAGCCTTGATTTAAAGCCATATAAGGTTGATATTGATTGTAGGCTATTTAATTAGACTCGAATCATGAAATAATGGAACCATGTTGATGCGTGTATGATATATACTCGGTCTGTGTTAGGGGCTGGTCCAGGATTTCATATTTATCTCGATATTTTCAGAGGAGTTTATAGTTAAAGGCACAGAGAACAAATAACCCGAAATTAGACTGAAAAACTACTTTTTTATTATTAATATATAATAACCAATTGAATGAATCCGCCCTGGCCTTGTTTTCATATTTCACTTGAATTTAGCCTCATCACTTTTTACTTTAGGTATAGTCACTTTCCACTAAGTTTCGTGATTTTTTCGGTGATTTGCCAATGTCAAGTATAGTATATATGCCGATTAATCGGTGTCTAAGACATATACCTCAATGATCCCGCCGACTGTGTTATGTCTTGTTAATAATAGACTAATCACAACTATTTATTTTATTGCACTTGATTTGATTTGATACTGTTTGACATAATTTAATATTTTATTTAAATAATTTGATTCTACTTAATATGACTTAATTCTATTTGATTGAAATTTAATGTGTTTTTATTTTGTTTGGTTTAATTTGATTGTCTGATGTTATGAATAAATGGAATTTGCGTTTTGATTTTGTAATAGAATCTGATGTAAAGTATAATTGTATAAGAATGTAAAATTATCTATAAGAGGCTTAATAAATAAAATAAATAAATAAAATCACAACTACCACAGCGCGGACGGGATAAAACTGGATTCCCCATCATGTGACGACGGAACGCGTGCTTTGGTCGCAATGACATGACGTAGAATCCTAAATATTATATAATTTTAACGAAATTTTAGTATGTTATTGGCATAGTGAAAAACTACGTCCGTACGTGTTCCTTTTTTTTAAATTGGTATTAGCTCTAAATTAGACACCTCAAATTATGAATTTTAAAAATAGGAAAATTTAAGGACATTCTTTCACTATGTCAATTCGTTGAAAGCTGCGCAGTAAACAAAACTCTTAACAATTTAAGTGACCTAGGCCTACATGAAATTTTTCAAATGACAAATAGCATTCTACTACTGGCGCTAAGAGATACTTTTTAGATCTAGGACTATTAGATCTCATAACTGCTTCACATTGGACAAGACTTGGATTTTTACAAGAACGGGTTGCCTTACAGCTTCTGAAACTGTGTTACGGTTCCAGGATACCCAGCGGAAAACGAAGTCTCCCTCGTTTAGCCCAAGGTATTTGTGAGTGGCTAGTTCTGTTGAGGTATATTTAAATGGAAAAGCCTCTTAGTGTGGTTTGTCGGATTATGTACATAAGTTTTTAATTATAAAGCCCATTGGTACATGATAAAATATTTTAATTGAAAATAACCGTAGGTAGACCGCATTTCATAACAAGGACTCAAAAATATCGTTCAAAGTTTGGATATTTATTTGCAGCAACATCGGACAGCCGCCTGATGTATTGCCATACGAGAGGCCTTTAAAAAACGATTATTCCAAACTCGACAACAGAATATAATTTTTCAATTTGTTCAAAATATTGTGTTTTAAATTGATTCTGGGCATGCGAACGAATCTTAATGAAGTCATTTCGATTAACTCTTACATGTTAATAATTTTCATTAGAATCGCGCAGCCAATTTTGCTGAAAATAATAAAGACGATGTCAAAGAAACTATAATATTTGGCAATATTCTGCCTTGAAGGACCAAAATGTTGACTGTCTATTTATCTAGTCTTTTATCAAATGCCATTTGGTACGATCCTGACATACTTCTTTCGCCTATTTTATATTCATCATACATTTCATACATGCTTGGCGATTGTGTGTATTTTTTATATTTTTTATATGTTCAATAAAAGTACACCTAGGTCATCCTCTGCCAGCATTTCATTTCACTTCTGCCATATAAATCTTTTTAGTCAATGTTTCATCCTTCATTCTTTCAACGTGTACAAATCAGCGTAAACTACTTTTCTTCACTTTAGTCACAATATCATCTTTTACTCCGCATTCTTCTATTATGATATCAAATCAAATCATTTTTTTTTATTTGCAAGAATACAATATAGGTCTTAAAATTATGGTGAGTATGGACATGCATTCAACCTGCAAGCAGGTGTGTAAACATTAATTAGTTGTATTTTGACTCTAAAATATTAGTTATTAATATCTACATACTTACAAAATTTTTCCGCAATTTTTATACAGTTTTGTGACACATGTATTAATTTATTCCATAAAAGCAATGTTCGAGGAGTAATTTTGTCAATTTATATTTAAAGTCATTTCCATGTAGTAATTATTTCGCTTTATATCATAAAAAATTTTGACTATCCTAACTAATGCGAAAGTGTGTTTGATTGTCTTTCTTTCACGCCAGAACGGAGCAACGGATCGGCATGATTTCATGCACAGAAGAAAGCCGTAGAGTAACATAGGTTATTTTTTATCTCAGTTAAGTATCTCATTTCCCCGGGAAAACATTTTTTTATAATCAACGTTTGTCACTACATTTTTATAATGTTTTATAATGTCTAGGATATTCAATAATGATTTTCAAACGTTACTGACAAAAAATGTTAGTGAATTGTAAAATTGTATAATACTTCAAGGAAATTATAGAGCTCGGAGGCGTCGGCTTTGTTACACACATTGGTTAATATGGCCATTAATTATCTACTCTTCCGTACCAAGCTGCCATCTGTCTTCTTCCGATAAACCGCATTTGTTAGGGTTGGCACGAATTTTGTGATTATAAATGAAGTACTACTGTTTTGCTTGCCAACAGGCGGCGTTGAAGTTACGTTAACAAAGTTAAGCAATTACTTCACAAGAGCTGCAACGGTCCGCTAGATCATACGACGGCCGGAATGGGAAATTTTCTTTAGAGGCTTTTTAATCTAAATATCTCAACAGAACTAGCCACTCGTTAGGTATAGCCTGAAAAATATAATTGGCTAAATGATCATCGAAATCGGCATACATTTCAAAAATTGCCTTAAAAATTGGGTTTTTCAAAATTTTTAAAAACTCCTGAACCAATTTTTACCAAAAAAAAAATGGGTCCAATCTGTAAGTATATAATATCCTTTTAAATTAAAAAAGAAGAGTTTTCCAAATCGGTTTATAAATGACGGAGTTCTGAGTTAACAATCATAAAAAAATACAACCAAATTGAGAACCTCCTCCTTTTTTTGAAGTCTGTTAAAAATAGAATAGACTTTCTGATATTCAACTATGTGTAAAGGTAGTTGCTGGATTCCATCCCAGGGTGAAAGAAATATGAAATAATTTTTCATTTAATTTAAATTTAATTGCTCAACCCTACCAAATGCACATGTGTTGTTCATAAGAGAAACAAATTGCGTACATATTCGTAGAAGTGCGAAAGTTCCGCGAAGCGAAAGTCTCTTAAATATATCATGAAGTATTTATTGTTATCAATCAATAATTTATTAATATCTGCCATGAAAATAAATCATATCAAACTTGGATAAATCAATAGTGCATAATCTGTGTTACTCGGAAGTACATTGGTCGCGTTGCAAACGAAAACGCCTCTGTGTATGGTTTTGGTTTTATCATCCTTTGATAATTTGATAAATAAAGTTTTCAGATGTGTACTTATTTAGATTTTTTTTCTTTCTAGTAAAATGTTTCTAATCATATTTTCAATACAGTAAAAAGATTTGTCATATCCTTAAAATCAATATATATATATATATATATATATATATATTCAGTTTAGTAATAGAACAGGTTTTCTGAAAATTTTCTTAACTAAAAAATCTTAATTGGGGACTCTATGGCAGCCTCCTTTTCTAGAAGAGATAGGAACATACTTTCTATGTGGATTTCAGTTCTTTTTGTCTGAAATAAAAATTGGCATACTTTTTTTTTTGGTCAAGTGCGTACTTGTCAAAAAAAATGAGATTTTATCCATTATTTCATTTATTTTTAGCTCTATTTAAAAAAATATTAAGTATCTGTTTTTTATTTACATTAACAATGTAAATGTTTACTTCTCCCGTCATGATTTTTTTCCTTCCATTCAATCCTTACATGAAACTGGAAAACTTACAGGATTATAACTATTTTTATGGCAATAATATCAACACCAGCGTCTCCACAAATATTATCAATGAACTAACAATACGTGACAGCTTACCAACAGTTCTGATTGATATGGGGAATTACTAAACCATATCGCAAAGTACGGGTTGCGATTCGTCTTCATGATTGGTATAATGATGGGTGACCTTATGGTTCCAGCCAGAGTACCTACCCGTAGAAGACAAAGTATTTCTCCTTTAGCCAATAGTATTTGTGAAGCTATACAACGAGTGACAAAAAGCCCCTTCATGAATCTTATAAAAATGTAATAAATCAGAAAACTAGTTTTAGATGTCTAAAAATAAAATCAAAATGCAACAATCATATGAATAAGCAATAAATATAGAGTAGTCACACACAAATCACAGGACACCTTATATCTCGCTGCGCGTACGCATCTTTGTTGCGAATTTTTCTGCCGTCAGTTTGTGCTTTTAGTGTTCACTTGAGATAACGGGGCATTGTGTTTCAGACGTTAATGGACGCGACAAATAACCTCTTTTAACTTATATACAACTTGGGAGGTTTTAATGTCTTAAAAAGGAGGAAATTTCTTTGTTTTAAGATTTCAAGATAAAAGTCTGACTCAAAGTGTTAAAAATATGATTAAAAACACCTTCTTTCTTAAATTTTAGTACTTACATAATGTACATGAACTTTAAGTGCATAAATATGTTATGTTTTGAATTTTAAAAAGTTTTACAGATTTTTAAAGATTGTGACGTTTCAATTGAACTGAAAGACACTTTTTGTAACATTTCCGATTTGTACCAGTATCCCCCATACTACATATCAAACTAAGTTTTCCAGCTTTTCCAAGATTTTTTTGTATTTCTTCTATTAAAGTAAATGTCAAAATTAGCACGAGTATGAAAAATCACAACGATCAGGCAAAAAAGGACATTGATACCAAGCTCTCTGCGATATGGAAGACATACTTCTGTCCGCGGTTTCTCCCGCGTGGAAATAGATCCAAAAAGAAATAATCCCGTGGCTGTAGTTTGCCCCACCCCCGGCCGCTATAACGGTATAAAAAGTAGCATAATGTCATTCTCTCTCCCCTAAACTACCAGTATGCAAAAAATCATGTCGATCCCATAAAAACAAAAACAAATCTATCCCACTATATCACATCTACACGGGAACCATACATTTTTCCGAGATAAAAAGTAGCCAATTCCAGACTATAATCTCTGTGCCAAATTTAATCCAGATCCGTTCAGCCGTTCTGGCGTGATTGAGTAACAAACTTATATACATCCATACAAACTTTCGCGTTTATAATATTAGTGGGATATAATTTTTATTTATCTGCACTAGAAGCTTAAAAACAAATCTCCAAAAAATCCCACCCAAAAATATAGGTCTCTGAATAACTGTGCCATAGCTGTTTGCTAAGTTTATCTTACTGGTCATAAATTCCTGAGTTCCTGGTACATTGTAACAGTACTGGGCAGAACACCCGAACTTCAGCAAAATGGGGTCAACATCGATGATGCAATAACGGTATACAAAATATTTATCACCTGCGCGCACGCACCGAAATTATGGTACACTGATTTCTGCCTTATTAACTTATTAATTCAAGGTTGCTGTCAGACTTTTTTCTATTGACATTTTGAATCAAATTTCAAACTTATTTACAGTATTAAATCCAAATATAATTTATTTTCAATTTTGTACTCTATTCAAACAAATCACGGTTTATTTTTATTTGTCGAATTTCTGTCAACTTTTTAAGTAACGACTGAAGTCGCCAGTAAATAAAGACAAGTTCCTTCCTTCACACGTAATCTTTGAGCCATTCATTATCATTAAGTAATGGGTGCACTTTTTGAGTGCAATTTTATATGTCAAGCTTGATTATTTATTATTGAATTCAAGTTTCATGGAATCGTTTTATCGTTGACTATACAATGCGGTTATAATTCCTTGCCACTTGCCAAATAACTGCCAGTATTTTACAACACTTGCAGTGGAGTAGGTACATAAAGTTTTGTTTCAAATAATAATACGCCTTAGATCACACTTTCTACGTAAAGACCGCTGCATTTATCTTACTTTCATGCTTCTTATTCCATACCCAAGTCTTGCTTCCATACGTAAGTGATGAAACTAAACCAGCATTGTGTATATTAATTTTACTTTTAGTTGTAAGTTGTGTATTTCTGCATACATTACTTAATCCACCTTGCTTCCCGCTTTAACTCTCCTTTCACTTTCCTTGTCTATCTTTCCACTTCTTGTAAACATACTTCTTAAATAAACAAATTCATTCACTTGCTCTAATTTACACACAAGCACTTTACTTTTGATTTCAAATTATTTATTTTCATTAATTTATTTTCGCCTTTTTCATTAATTTATGTGACTGAAATGAAGAAAGAAGCTAGAGAGGTGTATCAGGATCGTAGCAAATGGCATTCGATTGTCTCTGCCTGATAATAGATAGATTAAAAACTAATTAGAACATGTCCGAAGTGGGGATCCGTCAGTGTCCACTCGGCCAATAGGGTATTTAAAAAAACTATTTCTACTTGTTATGCATTAGTTTCATTGAACCTACAAAATGTAGTTTAAAATTCTCTCACCCAAAAAAACATAGCCTAGCCTAACATGTATTCAGTTTCTAAGAATGCTTCAATGCATTGTTGCCAATATATTATTGCTTTGATTACATTACTATATGTAGAAATACAATAGTGCATAGCTTTCTGAGTAGTAGTTTCTTTATGTTGATTTGCGTTACGACATTATTCTATATTTGTTTTTTAAATTATTTTCTATCAATGAAATCATTCACTTGGAAAAAATGAAAAAACCGTATAACGGAAACCCACTCTTGTGTCTGTCTGTCCGTCTGTCTGTCACCACAGCTTATTTTCTCCGAATCTACAGTTTGATGACCCAGTCACGAATGTGTAGCTTAAATATTTCTATTTTTGGGGGAAAATTAAAAAGTAAAAAAGAATATTTTTTAAGTGCATCATATTGTGACATATCAATGAAAGGGCTCATTATATGAAATACAAATATATTTTGTTTATTTTAAAATGCATAGTTTAAATTATAATAAAAGTTCTAACCGAAAAAATTTAACAAAACCCTCACCGCTGGAGTCGTAAACCCTTTAATAAAACTATTAAAATTAAACAAAGATTCTTTGATTCCTGAAAGTTTTAGCAAAATCTACTTAGCCGTATCAGAACATACATCGGGATCGATTGTTGCAATATTATTTTTTAATTTTCACTTTCTTTAAGGTGTGTTAACGCCTAGTGGGCGCCTCCATAAACAAAATAGAGCCAAAAGGTCTATACATCACTACCTACGTGCAGGACAACAATGGCTTGCCATTCCATGTAATAAATATTAGATACGTCATTGATGCCCCACAACTCTCTCTATGAAAACTCGAACACGAGTAAAATAACAAGAATCTGTTTTACTATCTATAATCGTTGTATTGTCGTACTTTTATGGGTAAAAATATTATGGTCTTGAATTCATACAAAAATATCATAAATAAAAAGCAATTTCAGTTTTACCCGGATTTTCAATTTTTTCAGGAAACTTTACTAATTTTTCTTCCCTCGCCAAAATCGCCAATTCGGTCTAGCCGTTCCCAAGTGATGCGATACCAATGAACAGCGTTTACATATAAAGAAGTAAAGATCATCTAATAGAAAAATATTAATATTTTAGTTTCTAAACTAGAAAATCTTACCTTAATTTTACATAACACTTTCGAAAACTATCTAATAATAAATGTTGCTGAAAACCGTATGTATATATATAAAACCGGCCAAGTTCGTGTCGGACCACGCATATTCCGTCCGTATTCTCTGCTCCTACCCAGGATATTGCAATGATTTATTTTTTATTTCGGAAAGTTTATTTTTCTCGGTGTCCATTATAACTTTCATTGAAGTACTGCCCAGTATTCCAGATTTCTTTCAGATTATAAGTAGTTTTATTTAAAAAGTTATAGGACGAAAATTTGCGAAGTGAGACAAGCCTTCCCCCAAATAAGAAAAAATCAATTTTATTTCTGATTCGAGAAGAAATTTCATCACAGTCTTTGTTAGCTGGTTGTAATATTACAAAATCGTAGCAAGCCATACAGGGAAAGCCTAGAGCTAAAAGTTTAGGTCTTGCGGCGCGTTTGACGTAGGCAGTTCAATACCTAAGGTCTGAATACAATGCGTAAGCAGTATGCATTGCCATGTCATTTACTTTGCTGAGAATTTTGCATAACTATTTTTGTTTTCGTTGTTTGTTCTGATGGACAATGTGGTGCTTTTAAGCTTTTTTAAACGTTTTTTAATACAGAGATGGTAGACTTATGGAAGTTCCAATTTGTTTTTAATAAATTAATATTTAAGATTTAGAAAATGGCTCACATTCTGCAATCCATTGCATTTATTGAGAAATCGCTTGAGAACGGTTGAACCGATTTGGCTAAATTTGTTTTTAAAGTGTTCGTAATAGTCTAAATAAGGTTTTAGGGGAGGTAAAATTGTAAAATTTGTACTGAAAATTGGAAAATTCGATATAAAATGTAGGTGAGATTTTCTTTGAGATTTTTGTAAGAACTCAAGACCATAAATAGGGATAAAAGTTAATATAAGCTCCACGGGGGAAGCCGGGACGAAAAGCTAGCAGTTCATAAAGTTAGAAATTAAAAACTGTCAAAATTTTGAAATTTTTCATTCGAATATTTAGTACAATACTGAGATATTTCTATCACAAATATCTAAGAGTTTTCTAAAAAATCCACCCAACTCTTTCACCCGCTTCACATGCGCGTGCACAAGCGATCTCTATTATAACGTCAATTGGTCACGAGACCTCCTCTCCGTATACAATTACATGTTTATTTCTACCACAATCTGTCCTGTTTAGCTAGTCCCACTGTGTATAAATAACATAGATTTATTTGTTCATGTTACCCTTAATATATTGCAATTTTAAATTCGCCATGTCGTTTCCATATGATATTATGTGGCGTATCGCGTATTGCCTCTGATTTCTTGACGCACATAAACCTTGTTCCAGTGATTTAGTTTGTGCTGAGATGGAAATATTGTTGTACTGGGCTTCTCTGCGTTTCTTTCTCTATTGATATATTGTGACTGAGATTTGAACAATTACTTACGTGTGTATTTATGTTATGAATTATTTTTCTGACTGCATTGTTCGTTTGTACTTATATTACAATATTGATTATTTTTTATATTTTTTTTTACAATCAATTTAAATTACTTTTGTTAGCGATTTTAAGTTTTTTTATGCATTTCAAGATTTGAATGTTTAATCTTCCAGTATAACAGGTACTTATTTACTTTCAAAATTTTCTCCAGATGAAACAGTCTATGTCAGTAGAATTCAGAAAATTTAATTGACAATGAACTGATAGTATGTAAATAAAATTGGCCAAGAGAAAGTCGAGCTCACGTGGAGATGGTCCTTCCTTACCATTCCGTTTTCTCTGAGAACTTTAAGACAGAATTTTCGTTTAGGTTTTCCTATAAAAGGGGAAAAAACCTTAATTTTCGTATATTTTCTTTAATACAATTTAAACTATACATTTTAAAATTATAAAAAAATATATTTATATTTTGAATTACGAGCCCTGTCATTTGATATGTCACATGATGCACTTGAAAAAAAAACTGTTTAATTTTTCTTAAAAATAAATCGAAATTCCATTATTTACGGTATATGTCCGTAGTTGGGTTACCAAACTCTACATATGTACCAAATTTGAAATTTTTTTTGTGCAGTAAATTAAATTTGGAGAAAATAAGCTATGAGAGACAGATAGACAGACACAAGAGTGATCCTTATAGGGTTCTTTTTTTTCATTGGCTGTACGAAACCCTTAAAACGAATGCACTTTATCTATCAATGTTGCCATAGAATAAAATATCGTACTTGACAAAGATTATTCTATGATTTGCTAGTTATAAACTACGATTTGGTTTATTTGTTGGGTTCGTAAAATTGTCAGGACAATGTTATTAGGGAAAGAAAAAATTTAAAATTCAGAAAAAACAGAAAGTGCTTTACTCTAAGTTAATATTGGCTCCACGGCCGAAGCCGGAGCAAAGCTTATCAAAAAAAACCAACAAGTTGAATAACAATACAAAAACGCAAGTCAAGGTAAATTTTCCCATAAGTTTCTAAAAGTTTGGTGAAAACATTTGTTGATTTTCTATATTACCTACTTATATTTGGTTATTCTGACACAATAATAAGTACTTACCAGAAATCTTTAAAGTTTATCGATTATGTTTCCAATTGGTTATCAAAATAAAAATCGACCTACTTTCAACATGCAACAAAAGTGCTCCAAATTCCCGTCCATTAATAATAGTCATTGATTCGCCAAACGAGATCATTGTAATTTTTTACATTGTATTTGAAAGATTTTAACAACTTTCTAAGATAAAAAATATAACTGTCAATATGAAATCAAAGAATATTTAAGCAACTTTACACAATTTTTTGTATTATAGACCTTTACCTATTATAAAAATATGAGATACATTATGAGATATACAATACAAATGCAATAAAAGCGTGTAAAATCAATTATATATTTTTAGAGATTGCATTAAGTCGGTTATTGATTTATCGATTAACCTGGTTATGTCGCCTCTAGCTAGTATTGAAGAATAGTTAATAGAAAAAGTTGATTGTTTAGTTCACTTAAAATAGAACAGTATCTCACATCTTACACCTATCGTTACGTAACTAATTGAAGGATATTAGAACATACTTTTACGGCTTTATATCTTGCTGTGACATCAGTAACAGTGTACATTTTTAGCCAGTTGACCATATCAAACAGGAAGCGTGTTTAATGGAATTAGATTTATCATTTCTTTAAAATTATGTTATGTAAATTACTTTTAGAAGAAGAAAATTTAATTTAGACAATCTCTGTGCAAAAAACCACGTCAATCTATTGTTATGTTTGACGTAAAGAAACTACAAACAAACATACAGACTTTCGCATTTATAATATTAGTTAGGATTATGGTTCAATTATATAATTATATAATAAAAAAATCCATATTTTTTTTAACTAAACATTATTTTTGTTAATTACTTAATGAAATGTTTAATTATTGTTAATTTAAGAAAAAACTAAGTACAGTTATTTCAATAATTTTTTTTAAATATTTTTATGGGTTGCCTTATGGCTCTCGGAACCGTGTTATCGGCGGAAGCCCATGTCTCTCTCTTTTAGCCGATGGTATTTGTGAGGCTATACCTAAGTTCTGTTGAGGTAAATTTAGATGGAAAAGTCTCTAAGTGGTTTATCGAATCATTGTTTTTTTTAATTCACAAAGCACACATGACACACCCATACGAGTTCTATCTCTTATATAACTGCTATAAGCCTTCCCGCGACAATAAGAGCACATTGATTGTGTCCATTCATAACAATTATGTTGGCTCATAGAGCACTTTTGTTAACTAAATTATAGTCTAGGTAAATGTCAGTTGATCTATGCAACCTAGGCATCATTGTTAAAGCTTGATTACGTTTTAAGCAATACTTATTTAACTTTGCGGTGCCTTGTTAAGAAAATAATAGTGGGCTGTAACATTGACTTTTATGTATAACATCTTTCCTGCAATCTGTGGGAGTGATTTCGTGAAAAGGGACGGAAGTGTGTAACAGCAAGCCAGGGAAGCACGCCCTATTTTATTTGACCAATAAGCGCGCGCGGATTTTCCGAGAGGTTGGTACTGTCAGCCAACAGAGTGTGCGTGTGTGTGACGAGAAAGAGAAAGGGAAATAGAGAAGGAGAACGCATCAGCTGTGTGCTTAACCTACAGTGTTGTGTATAAAGTGTTAATGTTTTCAAGATATAATGTTAATGTTGCTTATTACCAAGGTGAGATGTTACACATCATATGCGATTATTGTAAGGCTCGCTCGTTTTTAGGGTTCCGTACCCAAAGGGTAAAAACGGAAACCATATTACTAAATTCAGTCGATCCCATACATTTAAAGTTATCTATTCTACATTCTATTCGCTTAATTGGCCATGCTACATATTTATAATATACTTTTTTTTGAAAATATAGCCCATTTTAAGAAACTAATTTCGATATTTTTGTTTTTTATCCATTGCGTCTATTTTTAATAAATGTTACGAATTTTACCCGCGAAAAGTAAACGTGACGTCACAAGAATTTAGAACAGGATTATAATCTTGGCCACTACACATAAAAAGTGACAGTCAATCAAATTAACGTCAAGCAAACGTCAGCCAAGGTCGACTAACCTAAAAATTACTCTTGTTTATATACTCGTGTTTATATTTATTTAAATTGAATAGTTTTTTACAATGGCAAGTAAATAGTGTTTCATCCCGTCATGTCCTAATAACAAAGAAAATAATTACACGTAAAATATAATTTATAAAGATGTCATTCAAAGATTGACGATTGCCCTTTTTGTAGGCAAAGGTATCATTTTTTCATACTGCTTAAGATGACGTCATACATCGGTCAAATTAAGGTTATTGTTTGTTATTGAATATCTTAAAAAGTATAGACTTAATTTAAAATCTGATAAATAGAAATTGTACTGAAAGCTTAGGTATATCTCGAAACGGTTTCGAGATCTTCGTTTCTGTTTAAAAAGTTAGCATGGCCAATTGTACTAATGTACATTGTCTAAGCCCCCTGGTATGTAAATAATTCGGCCACAAAAGTTATATTACTAAATATTTGAAATATTAGTAAGTGCATACCTTGTTGCTTTACTCCAATACATGACATCAGCATTTGGCTCTTATGGAACCATAATGATATGATAATAATAGATCTATAAGCTAAATGATATCATGGCAAGTTCTAGTTGAATTTTACAAATATTTATGAAATTACAAAATTATGACAGCAACTTTGCACATAAAATGCACCATAACGGCCTTAATAAATTGCGATGTGCCCAGTAACTCTCGTAACTGAGTGATGTGAGTTGCTTAAAATATTAAAATATTAAGGAGACGCCACATAACTTTTGTCCCATACAATTACATGCTTCGCGACTTCTTAAATTACGCGATAACTATATGTCTGTTTCGAAATTTAAATAAGCCTTTGAAAGATTATATTTGACACAGTATGATTTTTTTTTAAATGAAAATCAGTTACACTTTAGTTTTATGAAGCCCTGAAAGATTTTGCGACTCGACTTCTCTTAATATAGTTACTATAAATGTAGGTACCATTTTCTCGTATTTATCCTATAGATAATTTCACATACTTTATAATTTGCTATTTTTAATAGTTTTTGTATACTACTGGGAGAGCATTGTCCGTTTTGTGTATTTTTGCAAGACCGATTTTTTGTGAAATTGTTCTTTCTCATGTTTCTGGAACGTGAATCTTGGCCTATCTTATTTTATCCTTGGTTATTTTATCGATTATTTCTGCAGTGTATCTATCTAACAACCTTTTAAAGAGCTCTTAAGCCTATTTTTATAGAAAATGCGATCGCCTTCCGGATCAAACACAATACTCATGTAAAATAATGCAAAAATAAAACCTGAAAAAGTAATTATCCCTCTAATTATCTACTACATATTTTTCAGTCACAGCTGCACTAGTGCACTAGATTTCCACTCCCGGCTACGCCCGTCGATATTTTCGAACACAATAAAATATAGCCTATGTTACTCAGGCATAATATTAGCTTCCTATTAGTGAAAGAATTTTCAGAATCTAAAACTACAGAGATTATTACCCCCTACATCCAAACTTACAAACTTTACCTCTTTATAATATTAGTATAGATTAATATTTTCAAACTAGCTTTCCGCACCTGCGTTGCCTGTGGAAATTTTGAAACGAGATATTATAAGAATTGATCCCAAACGATTTCCGGGATAAAAGTAGCTTATGTCACTCTCAGGCCCTCCAACAATCTATGTGCAACTCACATCTATCCGTTGGTCTTTATTGACGTGATACAAGGACAAACAAACAAACAAACAGTTTCGCCTTTATAACATTAGTTAGCATTAGGATACAGTCATTATAATTGCTAAATAATAATAGCAACTTTGTGATATTAACTTCTTGCTCATGCAGAATAATATTATTTTGTGTTGAAGATCATCAATTTCATTTTTTGTGACAGTTTTGCATTAACATTAATAATGTGGCGATAATGTCGAAAAGGCAGTCGGAGCTCAAATTGGTACCTTTATTAAAACTTGTCAAGGGACCGATGCGCATTATGTACGCCAATGTACCGACTTTGATAGATTTCTTTAAGAGTAAATAACTGTATTAAGAATTCATGTCTGCTGTCTGGATCTGGATTTTGTCTACTTTGTTTCACGCCTGTTTCTCAAAGGGGTAGGCAGAGAGTATGGAGCGCCATTTCTTTCGATCGTTGCATACTTCTTTTGCGTATTTAATCTTTTTAAGTACATCAGATATTTGATTAATTAAAGTTCGTTTTGGTCGTCCTTTTCTTGTTGGTCCTTTCGGTTCTATAGCTTTATTTATATATTTGCTTCGTCATTCTTTCATCACACATTATTAGAATCGCCCATAAAAATCTTTCCCAACTCAATTTTTTGGTACACCTTGATAATAATTCCTGATACAGTTTGATATATTGTATTGATATTCTCCAATCTAAATATACTAAGTTTAATTGGCAAACATTCAAATTGATTTAGGGTAACATTAGACTGCAGAACTTAGTTACAAACTTGACGTCATTTTATACCTTTCGAGATCTCCAAATATATATTACACGTTTCGGATTAAACATTTCTTAATATTTTTTCTTTTTCGTTCAAACTTTATAAAGAAAACCCATAAAACCCTTATCTTATTTAGGTTCTCGGCCAGGTAAAATCGCATTTTTGGGGCATTGACATTTCTAAATTAAACCGTCTAGAGGTTAAAGGTTTACTTGGAACCAAATATCGTTGCCAGCCAGAGCAATTATTTTTAGATAATTATTATTTGTTATTGCTTCGTATATTATTAATTATAATTTGTCACTTTATCTATGGTGTGGCATCCGACTGTAATGAGGTCAGTAAAACATCCTTCCTAACTAATTTGTTCTAAAAGTGTGTGATCTAGCGTGCAATAAAGGCTCCACGTCGGCAGACACTATTGATAGCCAGCTGGCTGAATCGAGAAGAACAGGCGAAATTGGTACGTACTCCTTCCATTTCTATATTCCAACAATAATTATTCACCAGTACAGTGCTATACAGATGATATAAATTCATTTATCTAAGGAATTGTTTATTGTATGTTCCCAATTGGCCATGCTACATATTTATGATATACTTTTTATAATTTATTTTGAAAATATAGCCCATTTTAAGAAACTAATTTCGATATTTTTGTTTTATATCCATTGCGTCTATTTTTAATATATTTTACAATTTTTACCGGCGGAAAGTAAACGTGACGTCACAAGAATTTGGAACAGGATTATAATCTTGGCCACTACACATAAAAAAGTGACAGTCATTCAAGCAAACGTCAGTCAAGGTCGACTAACCTAAAAATTACTCTTGTTTATTTATATACTCGTGTTTATAATTATTTAAATTAAATAGTTTTTTACAATGGCAAGTAAATAGTGTTTCATCCCGTCATGTCCTAATAACAAAGAAAATAATTACACGTAAAATATAAATTTATAAAGATCTCACTCAAAGATTGACGATCACCCTTTTTTGTAGGCAAAGGTATTTTTTTTCATACCGCTTATTATGACGTCATACATCGGTCAAATGAAGGTTATTATTTTTTATTGAATATCTTAAAAAGTATAGACTTAATTTAAAATCTGATAAATAGAAATTGTACTGAAAGCTTATATCTCGAAACGGTTTCGAGATCTTCGTTCCTGTTCAAAAAGTTAGCATGGCCAATTAACTCGCTCATGGATTAGTACGTCCTGAATTCACGACACGGTAGAGGCAACTAATTTGTAGGTATATTTATGAAATTTACTACAAATAAGTACCATAAAACCCCCGAATACCAAATTAAATTATATATTGCTTAGTAATATTATAAAAGCGAAAGTGTCGTTGTTTATTCGTTTTTCGCTACTCTTTATCCCGGAAAAATCCTCCAAGAAAATTGACTTCTTCATAAACATGCGAAATCGGGGCGGGTCTCTAGTATTATATTAATTACACTGACAACATTCCGTTTGTTTCTTTTGATGCCACAGTCCACAAGAAATTCGTCCATACATAACTGTTTTTCTTGTATGACATGTTCATCATAATTATTGGAAAAAAATCATTGTTTTCGCCCATTTAAATAATAAGTAATAATCACAAAGTGCTACAAAATTTAAATTTTCTTCGAAATTCTCTCAAAATGCATCCGAAGTTGCATCGTAAAAGTTGTAATAAGGGAATTCCTTCACGATCTTTATTCACTCGAGCGATGACACCGATTTTTGAACATTCTGGCTGCATCGAGTTTTGTTTTGGACATTTCTCCCATTTAGCAAGTTTATACTGCGAATATCAGATATTGAAAACACTTCTTGTTTCATTTAATAAACGCTTTATATTAGTTTCACCTGTAACTAAGTAGGTATGTAATATATATGTAAACTAATCTTGGAAGTCTGTTTAACCAACTTCTAAATGTCGTATCGATTTGAGGCTTTGCAAGTATATGTAATTTGGATGACAATACAATAACTTGGTACCATCGATCTGATCTGATGATGGAGCCAGGAGGTGGATAAAGGAACTCATTAACAAAACGACGTAACCCCATCCAAGTTTGGGCTCGTTTGATTTGTCGTCACAAGTACTATGGTCCTAGATGATGTCCAAGGTTCTGATGATGGAGCCGGAAGGTAGCCACAGGAACTCTGTAACGAAACAACATAACCGCATCGAGTTTGGGCTCATTTGGTTTGCGCAAGTGTGCGTAACTGACAATAGAGTGTTTTTAGCTTTTTATAAACTATTAATTATTATTATTTTCCTACTAAACTTTTTAAACCATCCCGGCAGATACCTACTATGTCGCCTGTGTCTGAATTTAGAGTTAAAATTTCATCCGTTGATTGATTGGATGAAATTGATTTAGTATACTTATAACAATTTTATTATCTAA
This sequence comes from Nemapogon koenigi, assembly GCA_963924495.1. Taxonomy (NCBI): domain Eukaryota; kingdom Metazoa; phylum Arthropoda; class Insecta; order Lepidoptera; family Tineidae; genus Nemapogon; species Nemapogon koenigi. Next base: position 3,104,018 of record OZ004630.1, on the reverse strand, counting down.
AATTCTAAAGTAATTATGATATTTACGTTTTTTTTTAAATTTCCCTATGTCAGTGTATGTAATTTAGGATTTTATCTTTATAGTCATTGTGTCAGGAATTAAACAGCATTAAGTTATTATGAATATTACCTATCCATTAATAGTAGTTGACAAAGAAATAGGTTTGCAATATCTGTCTCAACTTCTCCAGTCTACCTACACTTGGTGTGAGACCAACGACCGACACATAAACAAACATTCGATACTAAATCTAAAATAAACATTTTTGCGGCGCAATGTGACAACTTGCGGTATTGTTATGCTACAACCCATCGCGGTTAGGGTTGCCAGGCGTCAGGATAAAACTGGACGTGGTTAGCCTTTATCAACGCTTATCCGGCCAAATTAGGTGGTGTCCGGTTTTTGACAGATTTTTATCCCAGAGCCATTTCCTACCACTTTGAAATATTTATTATATCCCAAAAGGATTTCCCGGATAAAAACAAGCTTATGTCACTCTCCGGTCCGCTAACTATCTCAAACACACTTTCATATCACATAGTTAGGATTATTAAAAACTAAATCCCACAGTTTGAACATCCCGTAACGCCTAGAAAGAAAATGGCAATGGTTGGTGATGTTGCTATATTTAGTAGGCGCTTTATTACGTCATACAAAATTAGTCTTTTATTTTAACGGGATAATAATAACATAGCCTATGTGCAAGTTCATTCTAAATATTGGTAAAAGATTTTTTTAATCAGATTAGTATCAAACTTCAAACTTTACCTTTTTATAATATTAGTATAGATAACTGATTTAAATGATCTTTTTTTAATACCGAACTTAGTTTAAATCAGTAACCGACCCAAAAATCGGCTTACGGTTTTATAGGCCTGGCAACCCTAATCGCGGTGATACTTAACTTATTCTTTCTTGTGAATTTTATTATGCTGATGAATTTCACTAAAACTTGGACGGAATTTTAATCGGTGTGAGAATGTGATTTAGGTATGTGAAACTAAATGTAGGATATACCTATTACGGAACTATCGAAGCCTGAAGGTATGTAAAGTTCCATTAAATTAAGTAGGTACAGCTTAGGTTCAACAGGCTTAGGCTCTGACCAAGCCGCGCCGATTGGTTTACCTAAATTAATGATGCGTTAAGTAGGCCACACATTGGTCCGGCATCGCATCAAAAATTTCCCATTCCGGCCGCCGGATGATCTAGGCGGACCGTTCGTTACAAGACTTGGACGAGCCTGTGGTCGATTTCGGTGGACCGTACGACGACGCGCCGGGGATTGGACGAATGTGTGGCCATCTTAACACAGAACTAAGGTCCGTTTTTCCGTACGTAATGTGATTCGGTATGAAAAATTCTTAAAAGATGTTATATTAACAATTTGGCATATTCATTTACATTTTACAAAGGAGTCGATAGCTTTACTGATAGAGCGTTGTTTTGAAAACGGGAGGTCCCGGGTTCAATTCCCACTCGTTCCAAGAAAAAATGCTAAGCACCAATTTTTTTTAAGAATATGTGCTTTAATCGACTCTTCGTGCTTCGGACGGCAAATAATGCCGGCGTTTGCACTTCTTGTAAAAATCAAATCTAGGTCCAATGGCAAAAAGTGGACGTTGTTACTGGTGTGTCTGGCCACACCGCAAGGTATAAAGGTCGTGAATTTACATTATTAACCTAATTACGCTTGGAGAGAAAGGTTAATTTGTACTAGGGGCGTCGGTGGTCGAGTGGGTAAAGTCGGCTCACAACTGAGAAGTCGCGAGTTTGATCCCCACATCCGACCATGTACCAATGGGTTTTTTATAACATTATCCGACAAACCGTACAAAGAGGCTTTTCCATCTACATATACCTCAACAGAATAAAATATCTACCTAAGCCCGGATGGGTATTGAAGTGTGTGGGAAGTCGAAGGTTCATTACATATATCATTTAATAAAAAAACAAAGCTGAATAGATAGTAACAAATGATATATATAACAATTGATTAATATTGTTAATATAATTATCGATAACAACTGCTATCCCCTTGACCTTTCCAACTCGATCATAAACCACCTTCAAAACTTAATTCGTATATATCCGGTTTTAACATATATACTTTCTTCTTTAAAACTTTTTTCTTAAATTAGTAGAATTACGACCTCAAAATACCTTAACTACTATATGGAAAAAATATTTCTACTTTCTTTTTGGATCTATTTCCATGCGGGTGAAACCGCGGACAGTAGCTTGTATTAGTATAAAGTATAGATAAGGAAGTCATTTAGTCTAGGTCGAAAATATTCTATTAATAATCCGTCTAAAAATTCTTTGAAAGAATGTGGGGAATGGTGAAAAAATTGAGGAAATTAGGTACATATCCAACAATTTTTAATCTTTTCTAAATTTTTGTGCTAAAAGAGCTTCGAAATAAATTGAGTTACTTATTATTTTCTAATTTATTAGGTACTCGTACTAACTAGATATTGAACTTTCACATATTAAAACTCAAAGCTCCATATTTATTTTTCAAATTGTTTTTGCTCCTCCATCCACATAAACAACTGTCAGTGATTAACAATAGGTTAACAAGGCTTTTGTTCATAGATACCTTCTGTCAGATATGAATAATCAAACTATGTCGGATCTATACATCTCATCAGTATAATGTGATCGATTGAGCAAGCCAATTGAGTTTGGTGTAAAAAACTAATTAACTATAAATCATAACACATTTCCTAAATCTTAATATTAAGATATTTTTCTAACGGCCCGCTCTCGTTCAAAACCTATCTATAGTTACTAATATTATAAAGAGGAAAGATTTGTATTTTTGTATGTTTGTATGTTTGTATGTTTGTTACGAATAAACTCAAAACTACTGGACGGATTTTGATCATTCTTTCACCATTGGAATTCTACATTATCCCTGAGTAACATAGGCTATATACCATCACGGCATGACGACGGGAACGGGGTGGGCAGAGGTGAACGTGACAAAAGCTATGTATGAAGTGTATGTTTGCCAACATTCTGAAATAGTCACGTACGAAGTCGTGGGAAACAGCTATCTGTAATAAAAAAATATAAAATGTGATATTTAGCGCCCCTACTCCGTCCCGTTTGACATATTTAGCCTAAAAATATTTTAGTTTCTTCATTATTATTATTGTAACAGAATATGTACTTTAATCGATTGATCGTGCTTTGGAGGGCATTCTAAAAATTTTAATAAAAAATACCATATTTTTTTGCTCCTAATTTGTACAAGTCAAGTTGAAAATCTGTTATTTTATTCGACACACCTAGCGCCATCTACTGACGTTCACGAGAACTAGCTACATTATGCTCATACGTCGTATACATAACCTATGAAGTAAAAGTAAAAATTGCTTCTTTGCCTTGAATAATGTTTATACCGTTTATAATATAGATAGCGCTACTAGCGTTATTCTAATTAATGCACTAGCTTTCCGCTCTGGCTTCACCCAAGAAAATTCACAACTGAGATGAATAAACGAAATGATATGAATATAGGGAAAGAAAAATTGGAAAAGTTGCCCGGAAAATTCTGGAAAAATTAAAACTGCTTTTTTCTATGGGATTTTTTATGAATCATGAAGTTAGTAATTTAGGAATTTATTTGTAAGCAATTAAAATTATATATGTAGGTATGTCTTTCTGTATATCTCCTCTGACTAAATATGGGCGAGTCGTCAATAAAACAGTAGTAATACATTTTATACGCTGTTTTTAATACAAGCGTTGAAAGGCGAAATGTACAGATTAATATTTTATTGTAGACGTAAAATCTAGCCGTGCAGTTTAAACAACAGTTTTCGTTGCTTATATGATTATCTATTACATATATATACAATAGCCAGTTCTCTAGCCAATCTTTTATGACATTTCCTCTAATTAATTGATCCTTTCCACCTTATCTTAAGGACCCTCACGCGAGAAGCTTACCGCCCTCACTGTAGTGGTAACTTATCAAAAGCAAATTGTAAGCTTAAATTTTAATGCCCCCCCGAAAATTTAATCAAAATCCATTTATTCTATTCTGAACAAACATTTATATTAGGAGATAGCTTTCCGCCCCGGCTTCACTCGTATTACATATTATGTTCTTGAGTTCATACAAAAATTACATAGATAAAGCACTTTCAGTTTTTCCAGAATTTTCCAATTTTTCTTTCCCTAAAAACCTGATTCGGACTTATTACGAGCATTTACAAAAAATAACAAAATCGGTCCAGCCTTTCTCAAGTGATGCATTTAATTTTTATTTATAAGATGGAACAGACATAGGTACATAAAGAAGATTTTTTTTGATACTTTATAGGTATTTTGAAAAGAGATTTTACTATTATAGTAAACCCAAGATAAACAAGGCTAGAACTTTTAAATTTTAAACCTAAAATTTTACCCACAGACTACAAGCTCTAATCTCTATAACATTTAATCCGAAATGACTCGAGCAAGATCACTTGCGTAAGACCAAAGGCTCGTGCCGGCGCGCCCTGTCGCCCTAGGCTGTCGGGACCTAACAATTTATGCCCTATTAGCAAGATTTAGACTAAACCGGTAGTCCTAACCGACGTTTGGACATGAATCATGGCTCCCTTTAGGCAATACCTTCGTTAGAAAGTTACTCTACTTCATTTAAGGTCAAATTAGACTAGACTTTTACAACTTTGGATTCCTGAATTCCGGGTTGTTTTATCTTAGCGAAAGATTTAAATCCTGTGGCAATCCTATCGCTTATTCAAGGTATGAATAAGACTAGTTGTGATTTAGCTGTAGGTATATATAGTTCAACGTATTTTTTTTTTCTGATGATAAAAAAAAACAAAAATCTACTTAGCCTTATTGATAATATTTACTTTTTTTTTATATATTATTTTAAATATTAAGTTATTTTAAGAAACTGATTTGAATATTTTGTTTTCTATGCAGTAGTTTTTATATTAAATTTTCAAAGTTTTACCGACAGAGGTATTATGATTATTAAAGTACCCATTGTGCTCCATTTCTCAGTCATTTCGATGTCACTTTTTGTCACCTTTCGGCAAAACTTTGGAAATATATTACAATTATTTATGCATATATATTATTACCGCATAACGAACACAATTATTCAAATCATTTTATTGGTTCATGGTCTGCCGAAATAAAAAAATCATGACAAATTTAGGCACAAGACCAGTCCACGCCTCGGATGACCTAAAGGCTGGTTGTTACCTAGCTCAAAGGATCAGCTTAATCATTCAGCGAGGTAACACAGCCAGTGTTTTGGAAACCATGCCACAGGGAGGGGTTCTGGAAGAGCTATTCTTTTTATATTTTGTATATAATTTAGTTTTTAAATATATTATTTATTATTGTAAAAATGTTATTAAAATAACTTAATCTTTGAAATAAAAATATAAAAAGTATTTTTACTTTACAGACCAAATCTAAAGACTTAATTTTGTTTCTGAAACCTGTAATACAAAAATAACTAGCAAAACATAATTATAATTAGTTTACCTTCTTTCGCGCCTTTTCCGTTTAGAAGTCCCTGTTCCCTTAATGGTTCTGTACAAAGTCATCATCTTGACAGCTCTTTAGGTACCCACAGACACAACAACACACTCACAGCACTTTTACCCTACTACGAAACAATTGCCAGAAACTATGAAACTTTTCTTTTCATTTACACTGAAATTTTCTCACTACAAATCCGTAACGTTGAATCTGAAACAATAAATTAATTTTATTATTAAACGATGGCATAACCTATTTTTAATTAAATTAGGTAGAGTTTCCTGCATTGATATCTGAACCATCTTAAGATTATGTCTTTTTAAAAGAAATCTATTTTACCAGTTGCCGCGATATACGTAACTAGCATATTACGATGATTTGCGGTATAAAACGGTTTCTTAGATTTTAGCAAAAAGTGTTTTATGTAATGAAAAGAAAAACTAAATGAAGTTGTTAAATTAACATTACGAAACTGGAAAACGGTGGTTTACTGAAAAAAGTGAGCTCATCAAAAATGCGAATATACCAGTATCAAGAATATTTCATTTCATCATACCTAACCTAGTTGTATATTCGTTAGTTTGCAGGGGTGTTATTAAACTGTGTGCAGAGGGAAGTGAAACGGTTTTCCGTTCTGACTTTGTAAATATTACATAACAGTAATAAAGGTAGATTTATAAAGTGGCCTAGAACGTTTTGTATTAAATAATATACATAGTTGGTCATAGAAATTAAAAAACGTGGCCGTCACGGGACGCCCGGCAGATGTGAAACATCGAAATTGATACCGAGAGGCACACACACTCACACGGAAAAACAACAACTTATTATGTAGTGTACGCGCCACGCACACATTAGGGAGAGAGAGCGATGGTGGAGAGGGGGCATGACATAACTTATTTTTCATATATTTTCTACACTGTCTCAAATAAATTACACTGCACCGTTAGTGGTGTTATTATGACAATTGTTAATTGTTAATCGTTAATCTTCTAAAACTAGACTAATTTATGTATTTTGTAAAAGACGCCATCTATATATTTTTAGAATAAATATATAGATATTTTTAAGTAGTGTTTTAGGTGGGTTTAGGCAACTTTAATAATAGTTTATGAAACGGGTTCATAATAGGGGTAATTAAAACACAAGTGGAATTTAAAAGAATGAGGCACAGCCGAATTTTTTAATAGCATTCACGAGTGTTTTAATTTCATGTTATACGCCCGTTCATACACTACTTTATCTAATCCCATGCAATAGTACAAAACAAATTAAACCAAGATATTTTTCTTAATCGACAAATTGGCGGCAAACCACGGTTACTTACCTCGCACATGGGCGTGTCGATAATTTCATAGAGTTTAATGTGGCTGTATAACACATCTCTGCCCTTTCTGCATTTTAAAAAAACAAAACAATTCGATATCGTTTTTGTATGAAAATTGACATATTACAGAGGCGTGTATGTAAAACATATCATTATGAAGTATAATTCGATTTTGTAATAGAGACTTTACGATATAAGAGTAGATAAAATATATTTTATATACATACCTATGCTTAAAAATTGTAGATTTGTTATTTGAATATCTTAACTTTTCTATTGCCATATGTACAATAATATATGATAAACGAATTATTATTGACTCTTTAAATATGTATGTAGGTCAAAAAAGTTTCAAACCGGCTTTCGCCCCATTGACCGAATACCATATATCAACTATCGCATACTATAATAAAATTTACATCCGTTTATTGATGACAAAAAATAATAAAAGGAAAATATGGATAGAGAATTATATACTAGAAGTTGCCTACGGCCTCGCCCGTGTATTTAATTGTTTTACAAACCGTTTCGACTAAACCACGCTTCAAATTAAAAACCACATTTAAATCGGTTCGTTCTTTGGAAGCTACAGACAGACAGATAATTAGGCTTCAAACTTATAACACCCTTTTTTTTCGAGGGTTAAAATGCTATATATTATTTGCCTGTGATGTCATTACTTTGGTAGCCATAGTACAGACTCTGTACTACAGAGTAATCACTACATAATTATAAAACAAAGTCCGCCGCTGCATCTGTCTGTCTGTGTGTGATCTTTTCACGCAAAAACTATTTTATTGCGGTTTTCACTATTAAATAGGTTGAATAACCGGGAAGGTTTCCGAGTATTAAGCATGGACCTATCATGTTCAGGATCTGAGCATCTATATAATAAAATCGAAAAACCAGAACGAGATAAAAAAAACGAGAGAGAGCGGGATGGCGCTCTACAAAACTTTTTTGACACGTTTCCCCCAAACGGCGTACTCCTTCTTAGGAATTTGTAAGTAATTCGATTCCTTGATCTCGGTAATCGCGAAAAACTTAAGAAAATATGATATTGGATGTGTAATTTTTGTATAGTAAGCAAAATAAAATCGCAAGTTCGAATTTCGAGCCAAAAGAGAGCGAATCCACTGTCTATGCCAGTGTTGTCGTTTGAAAAAATCGTGAAATTTCTTTGCCGATTTACACATAATATATGAACTTATCCCAAACCTGTGTACAATAGAATAAGGTACAGATAGATTAGAGCCGCGAGCGGTCGCTACTTAACAGTATAAGTTGGGGAAAATTTGGTCTCAGCGAGTTTTCATGGCGTATGCTGTCTAATCCGTCAGATATATAACAAAATTATAAAATAAAGAATTGTGAAGATTAAAAATATCTATAATAAAGTCCACGGCAGCATCTATCTATCTCTAATAGATAAGTAGTTAATATTTAATATTTAATATAATATTTTATGTAAGTATTCAAATTGTTGTAAATGCATATAATTATGGTGTCACTAGTTGAGTATAAGTTGTCGTTTGGTAGTCATGGTTGTCCTAATTAATAATTTTGTGGTTTTATATGTATCTCCCATATCCTCGATGCCCTCAACGGTTTCCAAAAAAAAGCGATTCGCATCATCAATGACCCAGAAGACACACGACATATCGAGCCTCTACATTTACACAGAGACATGGTCTCTCTTAGCGTCTTCTATCGACTGTATTAAGGGGAATATTCTGAAGAATTCCATGACCCTGAGGAATGACCCTTTATCTAGTTTTCGCACCTACATTGCTCGCACAGGATATAGGTTTCATCCTCACACAGTGGACACGTTCTGCATACGAACGAAAAAGTTCAGTGCTTCATTCCTGTGTTGCACTATTACAAAGTGGAACGAACTTCCGGCGTCCCGCGTCGGTCTTTCCTGCTTCCTACAATATGGGGTCCTTCAAGCGAAACGTGGAAAAGCATTTATAGGGACACTGCTGACTGACTTATGTTCATGGACCAACCAGCTTCACGAACTGACGGTGACAAGCTCAAATGTCGTCTCCTGTATAAAAGAAATGTCATTGCCTCTCTTTAAATTATTCCTTGAAACTCCAACATGTTTTCACATAAAAATATTTCATACCACAAGTAAAAATCATATAGATTCTTAGTTTTAAACTTAATTAAATGCAATGAAATGCGTAGACGCACAAGTCTTGGTACAAGTATGACTGACTTTAAATGAATTTCCATAATCCCACTTGTTTAATGAGCCTTGTAATAGTTTTCACCTATAATAAACATACTTTAGAAAGAATATTTATTGTTCTGGGGAAGAATTCTAGTAGAGACTAGGGTCCTGTGGGGAAAATGTCTATCCTGTTTTAATATTTATATTATTAAAAACTAAGGAATCAAGAATCACGGCTTGCACAACCTTAGCTTTCAAATGCTTTAAATTCTAAAATACATGCTTATTATTTACAAAATACAAAAATATTTATTCAGTAACCAAAACAACAGATACAATATATATGCTGATGCCTCCTTTTAAGTAAAAGTAAAAAAAGTAAGTAAGTATTTGGTATTTAGAAGCTTAGGTATAATTCTCAACGAAAGTGAGCAACGCCTTAAGAATCCTCCAGAAACATCAACATCCAAAATAAGGATGATCCTTCTACTGGATATCCTGAGGGCCGGTAACAGAGTGCCTTGATTAGTATTTTTTTGAAATTCTAGGTCCGTAGGCTTCAAATGTATAATAGAAATATCCCCGACGACTGATCATTTCCTCTGGGCTCTTTCTTCGCTCAACGAATCACCGTCGCGATCCAGCCAGGAAATGCAGCCAGTATTCTTGCCACAATTCCACGCGGACCAAGTTTACTTAGTTTTAATTAATTTTAATGTTTTTTACATAGTTGTGTTATTTTTAACCTGAATATTTTTTTTATGAATTTCTGACGAATTCGCAAGAAAAACTTGTCTTTCGTTACATCTATATACCCTTTCGTAACACTCTTTACCAGTTATTTACGACATGTCCCATATCAGCAACAGCTAGCTTTCTACTAATACAATATTCATATTCTGCTCTTGGAAAAATAATTAACTTACTCAATGAATCTGAATAAACGTGTTTGCGCTATATTGAAATATCAACACTTAATTAGATTTCCCTGCAATTAGCATGTTAACAATTCATAGCAATTTCATTCTATAATTTTGAAGATATATATTATCAAAAGGTATAACATTAAATTATCTAATGAAGTATTTAATAAAGTTTTTTGTTTTTTATAAAATTAAAAAAGTCTAATTTAAAAATGTATAAATTCACATTCTATTCCTAATTATTTATTTGCGATATTTTTATGGTGTATATCTAAATAATTTTTTTTCTAAATAAAGAGGTAAAGTTTGTAAGTTTGGGTGAAGGGGGTAATATTCTCTGAAACTATTTATCTATTATTTCTGAAAATTATTTCACATAGAAAGCTACATTATACCTGAGTCCTATATTCAAGTATATTATAAAATAAGAAAATACTGTACAAGTAAACACAGTGTATTATCAAGTTGACAATCCAACACAATATTATAAAATAAAACCTAGTATTGATTTGATTAGGTATATTTATTTAATTAGGAATTCAACTAACACCTATACGTATGCACGTTTTTCAACAGACGGTTACAAAATGCGCGGTTAGATATAATCACAGGTTAATCAAAGAAATATCAGCTTGATGTATTTTGGTTTAGCAATGTCGATTAAACGAGTTTGCTTATCATTATTTTTGTAGTTCACTGGAAACTATGTGTGTTTAAAACTTCAAAGCGACTGCCTATAGGTACATTATATGTTTAGGCGATTTCAATAGGTTCTCTTCTCCTTTATTTCTTTTATATAATATATATAGGTATATAACTAATATTATAAACAAGAAAGTGTGTTTGTTTGTTTATTTATTATATATATTTTTATTATATATTTTTACATAGCTCTGTCAACGAATACACAGATTTAGATGATTTCTTATTAACACTTCTATTAGGTTGGCAGTTTTTTTAAGTTTATTATTTATATGTGATCTAATGCAGGGCTTATTAGAATGATCGGGTCTGAATGTATCGTACCGTGATGTTGTGTAGCCTTATAACCTTCCTCAAGAATTGGGCTATCAAATACAAAAATATTTTTTCAAATCCGACTTGCAGTTTTAGAGACAAATGTTCAAACAACGTTTATTATTGGTATAGATATATAAAAATTAATATTTGTTTCTTCGTATTCTAAAACTCAAAGTTATGTTAAAGTTGTATATATTAAAAATAATATTGAATTAGATAGACTAACTTTCCGCCTTGGTTTGCTCTCATGGACATATTCAGTTGCTTTGCTGCTGTTTTAGTTGAAACGATGTCCATATTAAGATGTTCTGTAAGCAGAACCCTATTATTTAATAATTTCACTTAGATATATTGAATAAGTAACTATATGCTAAATTACAGTGACACAGGTGGATTATTTACAGAGAAATTGGAAATACTTTGTACCAGAAAAAATATGGATATAGGAGCCCAAACTTTTAAGTGGATTAAGAATCGACTTATAAGTTTGGTGAAAATTGTCTTAAGTCCATCTTGAATAATCAAGCTTTATAACAATGATAGATTTTTTAAATATAGTACTTTTGGAGTTCACTTCTTACACATTCAAACTTTCTCTTTATAATAATATATTCGTAAGTATAGATGAGGTCATTTAAACAAAGTTTTAAGGTTTTTCCTACTCCATTTAAATATTAATATCTCTAATAAGATAGTTTAAGGAAAATTTTAATCAATTTATTGATAAATTATGCAAAATTGAGTTTGAACCTATTTTATCCTTGATGAATCATAAATGGGGAATTCTGTGTGCTGTCCAAAAAAATGAAAAAAAAAATTCTTCTCTATTTAGTATTTTTATTATCTCTATGAAACTCTTCTTTCTCCGGCCTTATCCCATGTTTAGTTGGGATCGGCTCTCCTAGTCGCTTTTCGCCAGCTAGATATATTCCGGGTCGTCAGTGGGTCTAATTTTATTATTAGTCACCCTATAATTCGAAATAGCATAATTTCCTTATGAAAATCAATAAAATATTTAACTTTAAGAAATATGTGAAATTTTGCAATAATGGTGTCGCAACAAATCGTTGAAGGCTAGTGAACCTAATGGTTATATTGAAAATGCTACCAGCGTACTAAAGACGCTGTGAGAGACACAATAACTTGGCCTTTACATGAGCCGCCTACAATATACTTGCTCTTCGTTGTTGGCAAGGTATTCCAATAAAATTCTATATATATTTCCTAATAGCGTTGATAGCACTGGGGTTAAAATGCTTGTAAACCGGAAATCCCCGGTTCAATCCTCAAAAAGGCTACGTGCTAATAATCAACTCGTACTTCGGAGGCTACGTAAAGCCGTTGTCCAAGAAGTGACAGCAAAAAGAATATGTACTGGCTAAATGTGGACTTTTTGACTAGATATTGTCGAACAAAATAAAATATAACCTGAAATAATGTTTAGAATAGGTTCAGTAGTTTGAGAGCTACCCCTTACATCCAATTATTATCTAATATATAAAATTCCCGTGTCACAAGTCATGAGCCATACTCATCCGAAACGGCTTGACCGATTTTTATGATTTTTTTTGTGTATAATCGGTAGGGCCCACGATCGGTCGTAATCTGTTTTTTGGTCTACTTCCTGTCTGTCTGACATTTCAAAACATATCCCAACCAATTTCTGTTATTATATCAATTTAGCTATTTTCAATCAAAAGTCACACCCACCCCACTCGATCAATTCTTTCAAAAAATTCAATTGACATTTACTAATATGAAAAACAACATTTTTATGAATAACTTTAATCAAGGACCTCGTCAAAGTCGGTCTAATTAGGCACACAAGTCGAGTACATGCACATATTTTGTATGTTAATTTTGTAATTACATATGCGCCACTACGCAAGATTTATATTTGCGAAATACTCACTTTTTCGTACTAGCGATCGCTCAAGGGAAATTAAAATACTACTTATACGTTAAAAATATCTTACACACTATCGATACATAGGTATGTTTATTTTCGCCATTTTTTTTACCAATAAAATATATGCCAAGTTTACAATAATATAGAGGAATTTTGCGTATTTTCCCAAACTTACGGGGCTCTGTGAAGTTGGCACCCCCAAATTCGATTTTTCAGTTTTTTTTCATCAGGTTCGTTTGTCCATCGTTAGTCCACGTTTGTCCACCAAAAATTTTTTTTTGTCCACCTCTCAAAAAAAAGTTATTCAAAAAAATAAAATTGGGGTGGAAGTTGGCACCCCCAAATGCGAATTTCCATTTTTTTTTCATCACGTTTGTTTATCCATCGTTAGTCCACGTTTGTCCACCAAAAATTATTTTTTGTCCACCCTCCAAAAAAAAGTTATTTAAAAAAAACTAAAAATGAGGTGGAAGTTGGCACCCCCAAATGCGAATTTTCAACTTTTTTTCATCAGGTTCGTTTGTACATCGTTAGTCCACGTTTGTCCACCAAAAATTTTTTTTTGTCCCCCCGTCAAAAAAAAATTATTCAAATAAACATTTTTAAAGACAAAAGCCCTGAATTTAACTTTGACGGAGGATATCTAGCTTTCTAGGGGTGGATTTGCTTTTCTGAGGGGTAGGTTTGTTTGTCCACTTCAGAAACTCGTTTGTCCACCACATATTTTCATTTGTCCACCCTTAGAGATATAGTTATGCGTGAGATAAGTATATATCTGATGATTTTAACTTTGTCGTGGGATCTCCAACTTCCTAGGGGTGGATTTGCTTATCTGAGGGGTAGGTCTGTTTGTACACCTCGGAAACTTATTTGTCCACCACATACTGTCGTTTGTCCACCCTTAGAGATATAGTTATACGTGAGTTAATTAAGTATATATCTAAGGATTTTCACTCTGACAGGGGATCTCTAGCTTCCTAGGGGTGGATTTGCTTCTCTCAGGGGTAGGTCTGTTTGTCCACCTCGGAAACTTATTTATCCACTACATATTGTCGTTTGTCCACCCTTAGAGATATAGTTATGCGTGATATAAGTATGTATCTAAGGATTTTAACTTTGTCGTGGGATCTCCATCTTCCTAGGGGTGGATTTGCTTCTCTGAGGGGTAGGTCTGTTTGTCCACTTCAGAAACTCATTTGTCCACCACATATTTTCGTTTGTCCACCCTTAGAGACGTAGTTATGCGCGAGTTAATTCAGTATATATCTAAGTATTTTCACTTTGACGGGGGATCTCTAGCTTCCTAGGGGTGGATTCTCTTCTCTGAGGGGTTGGATCGTTTGCCCACTTTATAAACTTGATTTTCAAACCTTTAGTGTAGTTTGAACGTACCCGGAAATTCAGTTTCTATCGTTTTTTTCATAAAAAATGTTTATTTGAATAACTTTTTTTTGAAGGGTGGACAAAAAAAATTTTTTGGTGGACAATTGTGGACTAACGATGTACAAACGAACCTGATCAAAAAAAGTTCAAAATTCGCATTTGGGGGTGCCAACTTCCACCTCAATTTTAGTTTTTTTTAAATAACTTTTTTTTTAAGGGTGGACAAAAAAAATGTTTTGGTGGACAAACGTGGACTAACGATGCATAAACGAACGGGATGAAAAAAAAATAGAATTTCGCATTTGGGGGTGCCAACTTCCACCCCCATTTTTTATTTTTTGAATAATTTTTTTTTGAGAGGTGGACAAAAAAAAATTTTTGGTGGACAAACGTGGACTAACGATGCATAAACGAACGGGATGAAAAAAAAATAGAATTTCGCATTTGGGGGTGCCAACTTCCACCCCCATTTTTTATTTTTTGAATAATTTTTTTTTGAGAGGTGGACAAAAAAAAATTTTTGGTGAACAAACGTGGACTAACGGTGGACAAACGAACCTGATGAAAGAAAACTGAAAAATCGAATTTGGGGGTGCCAACTTAACACAGCCTGCAGAGAGGATGGAGCAACTGGAGAACTTCTCTTGCTTCATCCACATCCTTCCATACAGCGTTTTATTAAATACTAGACTTTTCGCCCCCGGCTCCACCCGTGGATATACTCGAACAATATAAAATTGATGTATATACTACGAGCCAGCCCAATTTGGAAGTTTTCAGCCTCGCTCGAACAAATAGCCATCCTAAAAGATACTACGGAAAAAATTCTAAATTTGACATTTAATGAAAATTCTTGGAGCCAAGCAACATTACCCATTAGACTAGGTGGCATCGGCGTGAGAAAAATTTCTAGTGTTGCTCTACCCGCCTTCTTATCTTCAGTACTAAAAAATTCCAAACTTAGTGAAATGAGCTATGTTTCTGAGGCTATAGAAGCCTGGAAATTAAGTTGTCCTAACGAAGGTGTCCCGAAGGAAATAAACAAACAAAAACTTTGGGACACTCTATTATTACAACTAACACACAAACGTTTGACACAAAATTTAATCAGTGATCACGACCGCGCTCGGCTTCTGGTTTCATCAGAAAAGGAATCTGGCCACTGGTTACACGCTCTTCCATCTCGAAACGTCGGTACATTTTTGGACAACGAAATTTTTAGAATTAGGTTAGGTTAGGAGCACCAGTATGTTGCGAACATAAATGTCCGTGTGGAAAAGATGTAGATCAATTTGGAACTCACGGACTTTCCTGCATAAAAAGTGCAGGCAGGCTTTCTCGCCACAGCTCCCTCAATGATACCATCAAAAGGGCTCTTGCGTCAATAGACGTCCCTGCTCTCCTAGAGCCAACGGGAATAATCCGGGAAGACGGCAAGAGACCCGATGGAATGACTCTGTCGGGCCCTTGTATGGGATGCTACGTGCGTGGACACATTAGCCCCGTCTCATCTCAGGGAAACAGCTCAAAGCGGGAGCTGCGGCGGATATCGCAGAGTCTAACAAACGGCGCAAATATAGTTCAATTATTGAAAACTACAAATTTGTGCCGTTTGTGGTGTAGAAACTCTAGGTCTGTGGGGTTCAAATGTCAAAAATTTTATTAAAGATGTATCCCCTCGACTGATCATCTCTTCTGGTGACAAGGTGACAAGAGGGCTGGCTCCTTCCTCGCTCAACGAATCAGCATCGCGATTCAGCGGGGAAATGCAGCCAGTATTCTTGCCACTATTCCACGCGGACCTGGTTTATTTAGTTATTTTTAATCTTTAGATTTGATTTAAGGTTTCTATAAAATATAGCATATCTCACTCAGGGATATCGTAGCTTTTTATTAGTGAAGAATTTTTAGAATCGAATCTGTACTTTTTGAGTTAAATGAATAAACAAACAAAAAATTTAAAATTAAATGCTGTTCTTTGGTAAGCGCATCACTTGATAACGGCTGGACAGATTTGGCTAATTTCGTTCGTAATAGTTTGAATAAGGTCTTTAGGGAAAGAATATGGGGGATGACAGTTAATATATACCGTGATGATTCATCAAGGGCTTGGTTGAAAAACATCGTTTTCAACAATTTACCTCGGTAACTCAAACCTATGGCACAATGCAATACAATATTTTGACATGACCTCAAAATTACTGAAGATTATACAATTAAGTTTAGTGACTTGTGCTTCAGTAACTGGAACGCTCTTTCCGTTTGCTTACTGCGATCTTCATTATTCACTAGCTTGCGTTCTTATGTAATCAATCGGTGAAATTATTTTAATAGCTGGAAATTCAGATCCTTCTTTCCCCTAATTCAAATTTCAGCATTTAAAGCATGAAATAAAAGCAAACAAACAATAGATCTGCCTTGGCTACACGTGTGCAGAAATACCCACTTCGGTTATGCACCAGTTCTTTTAGCAAAACTTTTAGTAGGCACTCTTTTGGTACCTATAGCCTTAAAAATATCAACAGCTAAATGAATAGGTAAGACTCGTATTCCGTTGGGTGGTATCCTCTCAAATGCTCTAAAAAAATATATATAATTTCAGAAGCTATAATTTTATTTGCTATAAATATTCATTTTCTATAAATTTAGATCCTGTAATTTTAAAAATCTATAAATGTGTTTGATATAATTTTTTAAATCTATAATATTAATTCCTATAACGTATTGTTTTCTATAATTGCAGTTCCCATAATTTTCAAAATCTATAATTTCAAGTCCTATAATTTTTATAATGTCTATTTTCAATTGCACTAAAGGCTACTTTTCTATAATTGCAGTTACTATAATTTTGAAAATATATAATCTCAAGTCTTATAATTTTTATAATCTCTAATTTCAATTGAACTAATGGCTACTTTTCTCTAATTGCAGTTATTATAATTTTCTAAATATATAAATTCATTTTCTATAAATTTATTAATCTATAATATCAGTTTCTCTAATGGATTGATAAAATAATTGTACTCACTATATTTTTTAAAGTATAACTTCATTCTATATACATTTACAAATATATAAGCATAAAAAATAATTTTCTATATTGAAATCAGTTTAAATAAGTACTATTACATATTAAAATTTACAGTAGTTTTTGTTAATCTTAACCTGTTGCAGTAATTTTCGATTCCTATTCCCCTAATTTGCAAATAAAAATAGGTTAGCGAGGAGCGAAGCGACGAGCGTGGTTCGAATAGTGCTAAAATAGAGCGCAAGCCGAGCGAGCGAAGCGAGCGTTCCGCGGTAGCGGACGGCGAAGCGCCAGAAGCTCAAAACTAGCTAAACAACCTTGCGTTGTACCTTTTGATTATTTAGATATCTTCAAAATTATAGAAAACAATTTTAGATAAAACGAAAATTATAGCAAATTATATATTAGATCATTTAATGTTATATATTTTGATAATAGTGATTTTAAAAATTTCAGAAATCGATTTTAGGGTAAAAAAAAATTATAGCAAATGAATAATTATATAATTTAATTTTATATATTTTGATAATAGTGATTTTGAAAATTACAGAAATCGATTTTAGGTTTAAAAAAAATTATAGCAAATGAATAATTATATAATTTAATTTTATATATTTTGATAATAGTGATTTTGAAAATTACAGAAATCGATTTTAGGTTTAAAAAAAATTATAGCAAATGAATAATTATAGAACGTAATTTTATATCTTATGTACATATATATTCTAAAATTATATCGAAACATTTTAGAGATTATGTAGGAGACCCCCGTTGGGTACCCCGAGGTCGGTAACATTAAAATAAATTATGGTTAAAATAGGTTTGTATGCTATCATATATACCTAACTGTGCCTTGCGGTTGCTACTGCTTCTTTGGGTAGTCTATAATCTTCCTCAAGAATTGGGCTATCAAATGCAAAAAGAAGACTGGTAGTTCCAGAGATTAGCGCCTTCAAAAAACAAACAAACATACTTTTCAGATTTATTATTAGTATAGATATAAATGAAGGCCTATCTTAATAATTTCATATTAAGATTGCGGCATTTCCAAACAGCTTACGCTTTCGTAACTCCAGTATCAGCTAAATCAAACCGTAGATAGAGCATTAGCAAGCTAATGTTTACACTCATATAGCAAATAAATTGCAGCGATCTGTCGATCTCGCACGCCACAACCATCGTCCTGTCGTTATTTATGTATGGTTCACAAAAATAATGTTAATAATGAATCTAGTACTTCTAGCACTAATTAATTCTGATAAGCTTACTTTTTAAATATGGTGTGTTGAAAACAGAGGCATTATCATTTCTAATTATATAAACAAAGTATAAAATAATACCATAAATTAATCATGAAATCTCCCTGTTAATTTAATGATATAGGTACTTGAAAATGTAGAATTAAGGCTGGATTTAGTACTACGCTATACCGTATAGAGTTTAGTGCTCCACGGACCAACGTACGGCTCGGACAAGTCCATTAGATACCTAGGGCGTCCTGATTACGGACGTACAGAGCACTGAATACAGCCTAACAAATCAACTATATCATATTGTAATACATATAAAAAAATTGTAATCGGTAAGAATTTAAATATTACAAATTACTAATATTATAAAATTAGTGTGAATTTGTTTTTTTTAAGATACTCAATTTTTAATAATGTTATATTTAACTAATATTTCACTTGGGTGTTAGGGATTGCTATCAAAACTTTTTTTGGACATATCAAAAGTCGCTTTTAAAACTCAATAAATTTAGTTTATATGCAGCCAGGACGGTGCGATAAACTCTATCAAGTACCTAAAGATTTAACAGCTGCGATAATAATTTTTAAACTAACTACGAACGACACCTATCAAATTCATATTTTAAAAAAATATTAAGAAATATTTTTTTTAGTAGTTACTTTTTATAAACAAGAGTTTTGCTATCGTTACCATAAACCGCACCTTATGTATCGCTGGTCACTTTCATCCATCAACGTGGACTGTGTCGCAACAGTTGCATCTGTAAACCGTCTCTCATCTTTCATTGGCTTTTATTAGATTGGACCTGTTGCCATAATTCCTAATTTTGATCTCGTTCGTTCCAATTATTAGCTACTAGTTGCAAACCCGGCTTCGCTCGAAAACATACAGTATTTCCATTCAATTGATAAGTAAAAAACTACAGAAACATGTACTACATACTAAATGAATGCTGATAATTAAAAATAAAAATAATTATGTTGTCGATTCGAAATTTATGCTTATTTCTTTTTTTTGTGACGTTTCGATGTTTAAGATGTTAAATTTAAATTAAATCCTCTGATTTCTGATTTGATCAATATTTTCAATAATTATCATAATTTATTTAAGTATTTAGAAAGATTTTTTGACAACTAGCTTTACGCTATAGTTTCCCCTGTGGAGTCCATAATACTTTTCATCCCGCCTATTATGGTATCGAGTTCATACAAAAAACCCATAGAAAAAGCACTTTCAGTTTTTCCGGGTTTTTTTATTTTTCCGGGCAACTTTTTCAATCTTTCTTTCCTCAAAACCCATTCAGACTATTACGAACTTTTTAAAAATTGCGCACTTATTTTTTTTTATATATATATAATTATAAACTTAAAAAAAAACTAATTTTAAAATATACTTAATCCATATTTACACAACCATGACAACAAATAAGTCAAAAGTAATTTTCATAAATTTTTAAACGTATTTTACACACAATTAATAATAATGATCCAATTTGTCAATAATAGTTAATTAACCGCTAATCATATTGCGGCTTCAATAGCAATCAACGCCTTTTTTTAACGAAATTCCTTTAAAAAAATCCTTGGCTACATCCTCTTTCGCAATCCTCGCAAGTTGGTGCATCGCAAACCAGTTTCACGATGGATGACCAGTCAATTCAATGATTACAAAATAAATGCTGCCTTGCCGATTTCGGTTCAAGCAACTAAATATTTTGACAATATTTGACAGCTTTTCAAGGATTTCTTTCATTCGATTTGCTTCACGCATATTGATTTTTAACATTTTTTTATGTATATTTTTAATATAGGTACAATATTATTTACCATGAATATTTGAACCATATACTGATAACTTAATTTTTTATACTATAGTTATTTATACTATATCTTCAGATACATATTATACTGTAGCTTATTATGGTTACTCGAGTCATGTGGCTAGCACAGCCATCCTGGGTAGGTCTACTATCGTACAAAGAAGAAACTCGGTTCGGTAGCTTTTGATTTTGGTAATTATATGAAACACTTTGTACCCAATTTTCTTTAATAGCAGATTCGTCTAAACACCCACTATGATCCCTGAAAGTTCTTTCAAAATCCGTTTCGGAGCCCATTCTAGACAAATATTGGGACTTACAGATAGATAAGACATATAAAAATTTCACGTAACAAAATAAATTTTGGAAGCCGTGGGCAGTATCTTTTTTTTTAATTGTAACTAGGTACTTATCTATTAAAGATAGTTATATGCTACCGCGGACTTTTTCCAATCCCCGGCCGGTCGCCGTACGATCCACCGAAATCGACCACAGACTCGTCCAATTCTTATCGCGCGGCCCACCATCCGTTTTCAAATCGTTGTATTTGTGGTTGATTTCGATGACCGGAACGATCTGTCACACACACACACATCCACACGCCTTTGTTTAATCGAATCATGTGTGTCTGTGTGGGTGAGTGAATTGCATGTGATCTAAATCGTATGATTTACATTGCTAATGTGTGGCCTGTCTTCAATCTCGATCATACGACGGCCGGACCGAAATTTTTCCGTGAGATACCGGACCAGTGCGTGCGTACTTTATGTAGTGATAAAACAAATAAAATTTAAACGCAATGAAAAACATAAATCATCCTCATTTAGCCTATGCAAAATTGAGGTTACTTAGCTCCATTGTTGAGGTATTTTGAGGCCATTATTCTTAATTTGAGTATATATCTGCCCAAACAAGAACTATCTAGGCGACTACTATATGTACAACTAAGTAAACCGTTAGAAGTGTTGTTAGCACAATGTTGAAATATTCGCGGGTCCTCTTGACCTCAAAACTTAAGTTTACTCAAGGCGTGTTAAGGTGATTCCAATCAGACTGATTTATCATGGCAGAAGCCGTGTGTCTTTTGTTGTAAACAGGGAAAATATTACGTACATAGTCCGGTCAAAAAGGGATTGAAGTACGCATTAATATACGCAAGGGATATATTTTTTTATCATCAATAATTTCAATATTTGAACAAACAAAATATATCTTCACGGCTTCTATACTTTGCGATATGGCCAGAGACACCACTTTTTCTCAGTTGTCCTGTTCCTTTACTTAATAGACCTACCCCCAAATTCATAAACGTATTTTAGCAACGTTTTTGTTAAAATGTGTTTTGTTTCTTTCTATTATTAGTAAAGACAGGTTTGTTAGAGAGTGATAAAACATATTTTAACTAAAACGCTTCTAAAATGTGTTTATGAATATGGCCACTAGATTGTTACTTCTTTAACAGAAGTAGATATATACATACAGATGTTATTTTAGAAAAAGTGGGAAGCCGGCTTTCCGTGCCCTCCGTGTACTCACTTTATTAAACCGCAGTGTTAGGGCATATATTAAATTATTATTATTAACGCAGGGCAAAGGTGCAGGGTTGTCATGTAAAAATAAATCATATTGCTCGGACTATATCCCTTAGGGTACACAGAGAATAAAATGCTAACATGCCCATTTGATCTCTATACAATTTCGTTAGATTCGTTTATTTTGAAATTGTTCATTATTTATCCTAATTACAGTTCAAATGCATTCAACCTTTTTTGTTTATCCTTATTTTTTTCACGGGTTGCCTTACAGCTCCCGAAACCGTGTTACGGTTCCAGGGTACCCAGCGGAAGACCAAGTCTCCCTCGTTTAGCCGATGGTATTTTTGAGGCTATACCTAATGTTCTATTGAGGTATATTTAGTTAGATATAAAAGCCTCTAAGTGTGGTTTATCGGATTATGTACATAAGTTTTAAATTTAATTCTGCCTGGTTAATTCCAGGTTGTTTATCCTAGTGTCAATTAATTAATAATTGTAATCATAGAAGAATAACCAAACAATTTCTAATATAAAATTATAAATTCATACATACGTTTCATAAATTACATTCACTAGTAATGTATTTACAATGTAGTGTTAGACAATATGTGATAATTAAAACTTCACACTAATCCGTTTACTATTTATAAAGTTTCATAGTGAAAGGTATTAATGAAATTATTTAACTCGTACATAAACTTTATATTTATATCTTTGCTTAAATATTTAATTTATAATCTAAAAACTAAACTATCTTTAATATAAAATCTAGCTTTCTGACTCCGGCTTCGTCCGTGGATATTTTCAAACAAAATAAAATATAGCCTATAGCACGCAGGGATAATGTAGCTCCTATTGGTAAAAGGATTTTCAGAATCGGATCAGTGGTTCCGGAGATTTCCACACAAATTCGCACTCTCTCTCTTTATAATATTAGTATAGATTACAGCTGCTATTATTTACCATATATGCCCAAATTTGCGTTATAAGATCGTTCAATCCGTCCGTCCGTTCGTCCCAGTCTTTAAAAAAAATCTAGAGTCTACAGTTTCGAACTGAAATTCTCCATTTTGATGCAATAAAGCATTATATTAATTCATATTAATTTTTAGTTAAATTATTATATAATTTCTGGTTTGGAGCAGAGACTCTCTATGCATGGCTCTACACGCACTTGGCCGGTTTTT
This sequence comes from Nemapogon koenigi, assembly GCA_963924495.1. NCBI lineage: Eukaryota > Metazoa > Arthropoda > Insecta > Lepidoptera > Tineidae > Nemapogon > Nemapogon koenigi. The sequence goes on along the minus strand of OZ004630.1, from coordinate 3,080,934 downwards.
TATTAAACCGTGTGTTTTTATTTTCGAGAATGACACATTACTAAACTATTCTATCATGTTAATATTATGTGCCTCCATTTAAATTTGTTCGCCTGATTGAGTAACGAATTTTCACACTCATATTTTTTTACATTTAATACTTATTTGGCAAGAACTCATTTCCACTTGGCTCGTTCATAAGACAGATTTCTTGTTTGTCACATCCATTCATAGCTACTTTCCACCAAATGAACACTATGGACAGACAATGGATCTATGTGATTTTGCGCAAAAATAGTAGGAGGACCGGAGAGTGACATAGTCCAATTTTTATTTCGGAAAATTTTCAGGATAAATTCTTATGTCATATTTCAAAAATTTCCAGCAAAGCCTTATTTTATATATCTTATAAATAAAATAGAAATGGTGTTAGTTGAGAACGGCTTGACCGATTTGGTAATTTTTTTTTAATGTTCATAATAGTCCGAGTCAGTTTTTAGGGAAAGAAATATTAGAAAAGTTGTCTGACAAATTGGATAATCGAGAAAACTTATATGAATTCAAATATATGTCTCTAAGATTTCTGATTTTCCCACTTACTTTATATCGCGATACTGGTTCGTATTAAAATCGTCATTTGGTCATATTAATATCATATAAGCAGTATATCACAGCTAGTTAATTACACTAGTGCGGGTAAGCCAATTAAGCTAACAATATTCGCTGTACAAAAATATTTCCTAATAAAAAGTTACGGCGTTGCATGACTACACTGATTGGGTATCGTAATGCATTTTAACGCAACACTCATAAATAGTGCGTCCAGTACTTCCGCAAATGTCAGTCATTTGGCATCTTTTATATACTTGCTCTTTGACAATTAGTAAAGTTCTAGAAAACGAAAAGAGAAAATATAAGACCGGAACCAAAATAGATTAAGCTAAGCAACAATCTTCTAAATATACAAAAACGTCGTGTAGCTTTATAACTTTATTTTTAATTTATTTTTTATACTGACAGTCACTGCAGGGAATAAATTCACAAAAAATATTTTTCCTACAAGCGAGAGGTCACTGTTCACTCATTTTCTGTTAGCTGGTAGGAGAGTTTTAATATTTGCCGGTTTTTTTTCTTCCAAAGCGCCTCAACGGCGTACCGAGTAGCGCTGGACCCCTACTCGACTAAAAGAATTTGTAGAGGGGGGCTCAGACTACACGGAAAAGAGGTTTCCAGCTGGCAAGTGCTTACAACCACTTTCTGTCGCCGTCAAATCACTGAATATAATATAAATGTGAAAAGAGTGTAGAGGTTCACTAAGAAAGGATTTTTCGAAAATCAACCCCGATGAAGCCTTGAGCAACTGCTAGTTTTCTGTAAGAATAGGTGCAATAATTATCGTGCTTTGGAGAGCAGGTCAAGAATCCACACTATTTGTAAAACTGTTGTAGCAATTCGCTAAATGTGGACATCGTTACCAGTATCTCTAGCGACGTCGTAAGAAGATCATTATGGTTAATAAAATTAAAATTGATGTAAATTGAATATCCTATATTTGGATGTAACGTATTTAAGGTCAGTTTAAAATTCTTCAATTTATACTAAAACTCGTGTGATGAGTCATCTTAAATAATAACTGTCTAATATGAGTGACCATTGAAATATAAGATGTTCAAGATTTACATAAAACTTTAGACAATGATGCAAATATATTGATAATTTTGCATAATTGTTACATATGACATCACTGACGAACAACGTATTGTTTTAAATTGTGAATTTTCCAGAATACCTTAATACCTTGCGTCTTGACCAGAGACACCAGTATCAGTGTCCACTTTTAGTGAGTTGGGCAAGCCTTAAATAGAATATACTCTACCTAAAAATAGCTAAATATATAACAAAGAACATTTTGCCCCTTGGGTTTTCCACAATTTTTTTTAATTTCTAGTAATGGCATTTTTTCTGTGATAAACTATTCCCAATTTCTCTGTAAATAATCCACCTGTGTCACTGTAATTTAGCATATAGTTACTTATTGAATATATCTAAGTGAAGTAGCTCTTATTTTGTCAATGGGTTTTATTGAATAGGAAATATGGGTGGTTTAACTTTGCCCCCGTTTTCTCTTTCATAATTATCACAAAGCTCTTAAATTTTTTTAACGCGCTTTTATACCATTACTCTTCAATTAAAAGTCTTGCGTTTTTTGTATTCAAAATAATAGTAAGTATTCAAAGTAACTATATGCTAAATTACAGTGACACAGGTGGATTATTTACAGAGAAATTGGGAATAGTAATATCTCCATACAACATATCAATGTAGGGCTCTTAAACATCACTTTCTCAAAAGGGTGTAGAGCTGCACTAAGAAAATATTTTTTGAAAATCAACCCAATTTATTTTATTTTCATTTTGTAATAATTTAATAATATCTTTATATATAATTCTTCTGTACGTGTGTATGTCACTGAAGTCCTCCTAAACGGCTGGACTGATTTTAATGAATTTTTGTGTGTTTTTGAGTGGGTCCCTGGATGGTTTAGATTAACAATTAGTCCCGGTAGGTGGCGCTGCAATGGGGTTTTAGGTTTTTTTTTCATTTGGTAATATCCACGGGCGAATCCGGAGGGCAAAAGTAGTTTATTATAATTTGTAATAAGTACATGGATGCTAATATGGCTAATTTCTATACTGTGTTTCTGGCATGGCGAAAACACTCGCATAGGATCACTTCTTTATTTGTAATATAATTAGGTAAGTATAAGAAATACACAACCTTTAGAGTTTTGAATTAAGAAATGAGTTGGGAGCGAAAGTATTTTCTTTATTAGTGAATACTTAATGAACACGAATATTATAATTAGAAGGTAAGGCACTTTCTTTTGCCTTTATGTTTAAATTTATTACCAACCTCTTTTTTATAGTAGATATAGAATAGCATAAAGAACCAGCATCCGTTTGGGAACTACAAAAACCACGGACAGACAGACATAGGCTTCAAAATTATAACACCTCTCTTTTTAATCCGAGGGCTAATAAAATGAAAATTGTTTCTGTATGATTAAGGTACAATGCGTCTTACTTATTTTCGCCATTTATGTCATAAAGGAAAAAATGAAAGATCGATTTTTTTTTGGGTAATTTTCACACATTTTTCTTCTTATTTTCTTATTGGCATAATATAAGTAATTAAAATTAAATAGTATTGCCCTAGACTGCATTTCCTCTTTTTACTTTTTTTTTTGTGTTAAGGTATACAATAATTGTAAAGTATCATACACTCACCTATATTTTTTAGAATCACAATAAAGCCAGAAATTACTCCAATAATATCATCAATCAACGCACAACACAAACAAACTTGTCACACAGAACACTTCTAAACACTGAATTATTTTGCAAGAGACGTTCGTTTCAAATTTTCGCGGTAAATATCATATGAAGATGCGCGAAGAGAGCGTGCAAACACCGCCGTGTTCACAGTCACTTTGGCCGCACTTGACTATGTGTGTCGCCCACGAACTATGCGGCCGATATGTCGTAGAAAACTCCTTTCAAGAAAATTATTAATTAACTATAAAAATATTTTCTTTTTATACAAAGAGACAATGGTTTTTAATTTTGAGTGGAGTTGTTAAAATCAGACACTGTAGTCCAATTAAAGAAGTTATCAATTTTCAATATCAACAGAACTAGCCACTTGTTAGGTATATATACCATTACAAATACCATCGGCTAAACGAGGGAGATTTGTAATTTCACTGGGTAGTGTGATTTCGGGAGCTGTAAGGCAACCCGTGAACAAATTCTACTTATCTATTATTTTTAGAAGAAGTTCAGGATTCCTTCTTTGCCATTAAATCAATTTCTACTTTGCCAGCTTTTTGGCAATTCTCATGAACTTGACAAATCTATAACTAAGTTTCTACAGTTTGTTAAGCTTGAAGAAATTATAGAGTCTCGTGTAAAAATAACATAAGAAATCCTTTTTAAATGTTTTCCATAAAGGTAAATGTTTAAAAGTTCATTCGACCCAACGCGGCCTCCGAAAACAACGATCATCGCCCACCACCACTGACATCGACATAATTCGCTAAATTTATTTGACAAACCAAAAATTATTCGCATTTATTAGGATACCTCAAAAGGTAAAATTGGAACGACTTTCTTTAGTATTTTTTCTCAATGTGACTGTCTTTGGTAGTTCTCATTGTAAAGTGTAACATTGCTTTCTATGCTTCACAGTATTATTTTAAAATCTGTGAGTCATCGCTCGAAGCCAAAAATGAACAAATCTGAAATACGCGTCGTGATAAAATAATTCGTAGTGAAAAAAATGTCTACCATATGTCTCCTATTTGTGCTAGACAGAAAGATTGACCTACTATATTAATTTAAAATAACTTTAAAATTGGTAATTTTGGGTACAATCGAAAAATAATAATAATAATACTGTGATAGTTGTGATTAGTCAGTGATTAATAGGGCACGGTCGGTGGGAACATCTTACCTACCGATTAATCGGCATATTGTTACTGTTACTTGACATTAGCAGAATCATAAAAATCCTGATAGAGCCATAATAAAAAATAGAATAGAATAGAATACTTTAAAAAAATATATTCGGAACTCTCAGTTTAGATCAGACCACTTGCTCGATGTCACAGGGTCATATAAAACTGGAATGTTGCTTGGCCCAGAAAAAATAAAATAAAATTAACCAAAAATAAAAGTGACTAAGTTGTACAGTGAAAGTTAAACTCATAATCGTTTGCATGTTAATTTACATAATGAGCTATTATGGAGTTTTGGCTGCTCATATACCACTGTGGTAAACCAGCAATAAGTTTAAACATTAGAAATATTTGCTTTCCTATCATAGAAGTTGTTGGTCACTGTGAAAATATGTACAAGTACATACCATACTACTATTATTTTACTAAAGATTAGTAAAGAAACTCAGGGTCAGTTCAAGAAAAAATATTTTTTTCCTAAGGAATGAGATATTTTACCTATGTCACTTTCAACTATGGCTTCCAACAATATGTGCAAAAATATCACGTCGATCCGTTGCTCCTTTTTGACATGAAACAAGGACAAACTAACACACTTTTTTAAATGATAAAAAATAACAAAATAAGATTATTATCTAATATATAAAATTCTCCCGTCACAATGTTCGTTCCCATACTCCTCCGAAACGGCTTGACCGATCCTTATGAAATTTTGTATGCATATCCGTTAGGGTTGAGAATCGGTTACTATCTATTTTTCATCCCCCTAAATGTTAAGGGTGGTCCACCCCTAAATTTTTTTTTTATAGGTAGGGTAGGGGTAGGGGTAGGGGTAGGGGTAGGGGTAGGGGTAGGGGTAGGGGTAGGGGTAGGGGTAGGGGTAGGGGTAGGGGTAGGGGTAGGGGTAGGGGTAGGGGTAGTGCGGGCAAGTCAACGTTTGGGCAGGACAACGTCTGCCGGGTCGCTAGTACTATATAAAATCATCGATAATATCATAAATAATAACAAATACCATCGGCTAAACGAGGGAGACTTCGTCTTCTGCTGAGCTGTGAAGAAAAAAAAATTAAAAAATAATGTATTTTTTATTTGGTATTCCTTGACCAACCCTACGTCAATAAAAGTGTTATTACTTTTTAAATATGGCTAAGCAAAGTTTTTTATCTTCACGGGTCCCTGCTACGGTACCAGAGTACCCAGCGGAAGACCAAGTCTTAGATTTAGATATCATTAAGTATTCCCATTTCAGTCAATTTCCATATTTATTAAGTATCTCGAAAATGTATGTAAGTATCAGAAAATCTCCAGTTTTATGATTTTGTTATCTTATCAAAAATCTAACCTTATAATTTTGAGACCTGCCAACAGATTTATTATCTTCCAATCCACCATTAATTTCTTGAATCATGTCATCAATAGATAGTAGGTACAAAAATACCTCGTTCTTAGTATTGTTAAAATATACTGTTATATTCTAAACATGTCCACTGTATTCAATGTATAGCTCACGTCACATATCGTATATGGTCAAGTACCGTTATAAATATTGGATGTCATCGTAGAGGTATATTTAGTTTTAACTTTATATTTGTCGTATAAGACTTCGCTTGTGTGTATAGGTAATTGCAAAACTATCTATATGCAGCATATGTAAAGGAAATTCCTATTTTATTGTCTTTTAAAAAAAATACAAGTAATAAATGTCAAGCTTAATCCATGTCCACATACATTCTTCAAACTGAGGCTAAAAATAGTACACTAAAATAAAGTAACCGGTTTTGTATTTCTTAATAAAAAGATAATATAAAAAATAATAAAAAGGACATAAAAAAGTGTTATTTTTTATTAATATTATCCAATCTCTTGATAATAAGAAATTATCCCAAAATTGGTAAATCGTGGCCAGAAGTATAACTGGTGCGGAAAACTTCTCTTCTTCTCTTTCATCACGGGTTGCCGTACAGCTCCCGAAACCGTATTACGGTTTCCAGGGTACCCAGCGGAAGACCAAGTCTCCCTAGTTTAGCCGATGGTATTTGTGAGGCTATACCTAACTGAAACTATTCAACGCTTTTATACTATTCAGTGCGCAATGCGTATTCTGGTTTGTTCTACATTCTGAGTCTATAAGGCACAAACAGACAGACAGGTATACTAACATAAGTTTTTATATATAATATTAAATTACAATATAACACAAACAAACAATATATGTAGTTATTGACTTTTTAAGATAAGTAAACATAAAATATGTAATTATTCGTTATAATAGGCGATCCTTCCAGCTGCTTACAAACCATTACCTATTGACATATCATTACAAAAGAAATCTGCATAATGACTGACTCTCAGCAAAGCATGAACAATTACCTACTTGAAAGTGTATGAAAGTGTAAAACACTTGTTGTTTGGTATTACACCTTTAGTTAGTAGCTACTCATTGGCAAGGTCTGTCCCTACAAGATTTGTCCTTCTTTATGGTCAAAACGGAGGAACGGATCGACGTGCACGGATCGTGACATGACTTCTTATCCAGGGAATATCTCTATTTTCCGGGAAAAATTTTTTTTTATAAATAAATATGTGAATCCGGGGTGTGTAGCAACCATAGAACATTTACAAAGAACAATAGAAGTCTTAAGTACATAGCAAGTAGGCATTCCCGAGTAACCACATATAGGCGCTGCGCTACTGCAAATTTTCAGAATTGCCCAATAAATACATTTTGAGCTATATTTCACTGCAAAAATAATTTGTCTTCATGTGGTCGAGTGGTTAAGACGTCTGGTATTAACTAGGCGGACCACGTTTCGATCCCGGCGATGTACAAATATTTTTTTATAATTAAAAACTTATGTAGATAATCCAACAAACCACACTTAGAGGCTTTTCCATCTAAATACTCCTCACAGAACTGGCCATTCGTTAGGTATAGCCTCACAAATACCATCGGCTAAAAGAGGGAAGAGGTGTATGTGTGTGTGTGTGACAGATCGTTCCGGTCATCGAAATCAACCACAAATACAACGATTTGAAAACGGATGGTGGGCCGCGCGATAAGAATTGGACGAGTCTGTTGTCGATGAATGAGTAAGCACCTTTAAGTTCGATGGGTATTATTTTCTTTTGAGTACCTACTGGTAGTTACTTGTATGTTATATGTACTCGAATGAAAGTGTAAAACATTTAACTCTGTTTGATTACGTCTTTGAGAGGTGTCGTGCAATTATCACACTTTGTTTTATTAGTTTGTCTATACACATTTTTGTTATAAATAAACCGATTGTGTAATGAAAGTCGGCCAAAAGTTGTACGTAGTGATTTCTACTTTTTATTATAAGTGGAACTCCCATATTCGGTATTTTTCAAAGGTAGGTACTTCAGGCTGAAATCACTTCTACAAGAATGCCTATACTATACCAGTATGAATATCTAGTCCAATGCTATGTCAATCGGGGATCGATGTGGAATAATGTTTATAATTTTTATTTTTTAATAAACAAAGCTTTTAATCTAGATTTCAATGTAACCTATTTGGCCTAACACGTGGTACGGTCGCTCTTAAAGGGCTTTGTATTACTGATTTCACAAATCACGATTTGTGCGGTAATTGTGAGTGAAACCGATACAAACGGATTAACTGCGACATGGACGATCGAAAATGTACAAACATTTAGTAGCTGTTTTAAGTGGTAATTAAAGACTTGTCAAATTTATACTCATATTATAAATGCGAAAGTACCTCTGTCTGTCTGTCTGGTATGCTTTCAGGTATAAATCACTGAACCGATTTTGATAAAATTTGATACGGAGAAAGCTTGAACCCTAGGAAGGGAATGCTACTTTTTTTTTAATCCACCTCACTAAGGCTCGACGCTGGGGCCAACAGCTAGTAAATCTATACAGACGAATGATAGAGGAATGTGGATATATCCAAAAGATATAGGAGTTTTTTACACACAAATATATATTTATTTTAGCTATTATAATACTGAAATTTTTTTTCCTTCACGGATTGCTTAACGGCTCTCGACACTGTGTTAAGGTCCCAGGGTACCCAGCAGAAGACCAAGTCTCTTTTAGCCGATGGTATTTGTGAGGTTATACCTAACGAGTGGCCAGTTCTGTTGAGGTATGAGATGAAAAATCCTCTAAGTGTGGTTTGTAGGATTATGTACATATCTAAGTTTTTAATTTTAAAAAGCCCATTGGTACATGGCCGGGAGCCGGGATCTGCCTAGTTAACACTAGACGTCTTAACCACTCGGCCACCGACGCACCTCTTTTTTGGAATGAACTTTATACAGCCGTAACAAACAAATCTTTGATTTTTGTTATCTACCAGCGACCTATTTATTGTTTAATTTTCTAAAAGACATTTTTGTGTTTGAAAATTTTAAGTTTGAATAACTCGAAACTAATTTTTTATAAATACTTCAACAGTTAATTAAATTCCAGAAACTCCTGAGTTTGTTTGTATATTATTAAATGTTATTCTTCTTCTTAACGTTACAGTAACAATAGCCGATTAATCGGTAGCTACGATGTTCCCGCAGACTGTGATATGTCCTATTAATCACTGACTAATCACAACTATCACAGCGCGGAAGGGATTAAACCGGATTCGCCATCATGTCACGATGGGGCGCGTGCGTTATCCGCCATGACATGACGTAGAATCTTAAATGTTGTTTCTAATATTTACTCATATGATCAAATGACATATGTAGCTATGTACTAGGGAGTATAATTTCGGCCACTTTCACCAAAATAGTTGCTCATCACGACGCAACATCGTGCGAACATGACTCCACGCACGCGATTCCTCCATTTATTGTTAGCAATGCCACTGAGCTAGATATCCTAAATCTTGATTTTTGTACATTTTTCTAATTGGATTCATGACGAGCCAAAACGAAGAAAATCGGAAATTCAAAGCAAAAAATGATATCTGCGGTTTCGAATATAACTAATAGAATACTGGTTATTATGTGAGTCCGGGAAGACCACCGATAATGTCCATATTTAGCAAGTTGTTCATAGTATTCGAGTTAGGAATCAAACCTAGGAACCGCAGGGAGAGTTGAGTCAAAAGCTGTCGTCGTAATAGAACAAAATTTAAAAAACTTATATGCATCTAGCTTTCCGCCCCCGGCTTCGTCCGTGGATATTTTCGAACAAAATAAAATATAGCCTATAGCACCCAGGGATAATGTAGCTGCCTATTAGTGAAAGAATGTTTAGAATCGGTTCAGTTTGACTCAACTCTCGTTGCGGTACCTATTCCGTTTTCTATTATATCTATCATCATGCCTTTCATCCCAAAAGGGGTAGGCAGAGACAATCGAATGCCATTTGTTACGATCCTGACATATGTCTTTGGCTTCTTTTTGATCAGGAGATAAATCTAATATAGAGAGAAATCTTCAGCAATCGTGGCGAAATGGTGACATACGAATGGTCTATGGTGCACTGACGCATGGTGCATTTTTTTCTTTTTTCTTCACGGGTGCCTTATAGTTCCCGAAACCGTGTTAAGATCCCAGGGTACCCAGCGGAAGACAAAGTATACCTCTTTTAGCCGATGGTATTTGTGAGGCTATACCTAACGAGTGGACAGTTCTGTTGAGGTATATTTAGATGGAAAAGCCTCTATATTGTATATTTTAATTCTAATTTATAACTCGTATTTATGAGCTATTAATTTTATTTACAACCAAGTTTCCAAATTTTACTTTGATTCGATAATATTTCTCGTACAAGGCAGTTTAGTTTTGAATTTTGATGCATTCGGTGACTTTGGAAATTAAAAAATCAAAACTTAGGTCGATAATTAAATTAACAATCTGTGGGCGAGTTTCTATTCCTACTAGGAAAATTGAAAAAACTGTCAGTATTTAGGGTTGGGCATTAGTTGCCAATTTTGAGCAAAAGCGTATTAATTATTTTTTCTGAAATATCCTTTCTCTTATATTACTGAAGGCTCGGATCGGGATGCGCTAAGGCCACCCCCGTTGCGCCAATAATGTCTCGGGGAGCAACAACCACCCGGTATTTTTTTAGACGCTTTTTTTTTGCTCCAAGGGTTGCTGGGTCCAGGTCTAGTCATCAAAAACTTCTTAGGCGACGATTCGATAATTGAGAGTGAAATTTCAAGGACGCGTCACGTTTAGCACGTTTTGTTACATGAGAGAGAAGAAAGATATAACGTAGAGAGAAGGAGAAAGAAAGCTATACATTGTCTATCACTAGTACGGTGCTGCACATGCAATTTTTTTCTATTTTTCTCGGATCTGATAGCGTGTTTTTACATACATATTGTTATTTTAATTAATCGAAACATTTTATACAATTGAGCATATGAATAAATATAATTTCAAACGCAAAATGAGCTATGTAAGGTCTTGTGATCAAATAGATATTAAACATGACGTGGGATCTTAGCTTAGTCACCGTTACTACTACAATAGTAAAGTTTGTAGGCGCTCATCATCTGCACGTCATTGAATGACAACAAGTACATGGGTGTAATGTGCTACTTAACGTTATTCCGATTCATTCATAAACAAGCCTTTGTTTACTTACTAAAATGTTTGAATGTAAAGGTGCGTCGGTGGCCGAGTGGTTAAGACGTCTGGTATTAACTACCACGGCTTCGATCCCGGATCCCGGCCATGTATTTTAATTAAAACCTTATGTAAGTACATAATCTGACAAATCACACTTAGAGGCTTTTCCATCTAAATATACCTTAACAGAACTAGCCACTCGTTAGGTATAGCCTCACAAATACCATCGGCTAAATGAGGGAGACTTGGTCTTCCGCTGGGTACCCTGGAACCGTAACAGTTTCGGGAGCTGTAAGGCAACCCGTGAAGAAAAAAAATTACCACTTAGATATTGAAGTCACTGACGAACACTTAAATTTTATAATTTTTTTATATTATAATTAAAGTAGATGATGACCCGTGCTAATACTTCGCACCGTCTCGTTTGTTAATTGTATTGTCATAGCGAAACTGATCTCCAATAGATGGCGTCTTTTACAAAGTAAATAAATTACTTTAATTTTGATTTGTAATCTTCAAAATGGTGTATAAACATTAACTTTGATACAGTATTAATTTATAGGAGATATTTGATCCCGACAAAAAATAATATATTATAGACATTTTATTAATTTACGTTTTTGCATCATCTCAAAATTTCCTAAATTCTAACAATACCAACTTAAAGAAATTTCCGTACGGCAATTATCTATTGCACAACATAAGATTGCAAATTGCAGCGCATCCTCAAGTAGAGATGTTGCCTACGCCGAAATTAGACAATGCCGGGCATAAGACTTAACTTCGTCGTGTCAAGGATATATACGAATCATAAAGACGTATAACATATGCCTCTGCAGTCACCCACAGCTTCGCCTGTTTCTAAATTGGAAAAGAGAAATAATCGTGGAAAAAGCTTTTCTATGATTTTTAGCAGTTTTCTGTACAATTACATCTTTTACCTTCTTCGATCATTAGTTGGTTGGTTTCATAAACGCACCATCACGGCCAGAGACACTAGTAACAATGTCCACAGTTAACAAGATGTCTATAATTTTTTTTTAATAAATGCAGACTTTATATCAACTCTGAATCATGAAAATTGAATCCAATTTAAAGTGCAACATTCTAATAATGTCAATCTATACAAATAAATAAAACTAAATGATGCTATAAAGCATCATGTTCCCGTCATACCTTCTCGCAACGATTTACCACTTTTGGGATAATTTCTTATTATCAAGAGACACCTTTTCTATAATAATATGTTTCTCTTGATAATTTTTCTTATATTGTCTTTTTATCAAGAAATACAACAACCGGGTATTTAGTGTACTATTTTTAACTTCAGTTTAAAGAATTTATGTAGATTCTGGTTTATTTTGTATTCTGAGGGTGTGATTTCAAAGTTATAACAAAATCTAAGTCGGAAATCTTATTTACACGGTACTGAAAAAAAAACTTCACAAGTTGCTAGCTCCCGGGAACCGTTGCCGGCCCCATGGTACCCAGCGAAAGACAAAGTCTTCCTCTCTTAGTCGAAGCTTTTTTGAGGCTATACCTAACGAGTGGCCAACTCTGTTGAGGTGTATAGATGGAAAGGCCTCTTTGTACGGTACATAGATTTTTTATTATAAAAAACCCATTGGTACATGGTCGGATGTGGGGATCGAACCTGCGACTTCGTAGTTGTGAGCCTCAGATGAAATAACCATTTTTTGAATTTTAATCTGTCTGTCTATCTACCCCAATGTTTGTTCATAATAGGTATATAGACTTATTTGTTCTTTACTTCGACATTTCGATATTTTAAAGGGTTTTGGAAATATGACTGCGTTCACATGGAATCGGGATAGCAGTGATTTTCCAGTGTCGAAGCTTGGGCGGAAAGGTAACAAAAAATATATCCATTACTTTTGTTTGGATTTAGGCGCAAATAAACCAACGAAATAATAGTTAAACCTTGCAACATCTTGTTGTGATTAAAGCTATCTATAAATTGTACAAAAGTACGCTACCAAATGCTAATTCAAAACCCACGTATAGGAACTAACAAGTAAAATTAAGATAATTAAAGATTTTATACACTACACGAACTGTTTAAACAGAAACATTCATTTCCACTTTATCACTTCGTTATTTATTTATGTTTTTACTTTTTGTGTTTTTATGCGAAGTTTTTTTAATTATATTGGCGATATAAAAAAATATATTTTGATAGTTTTTTTATAATTTTGAAAGTTGTTTGGTGATTTGCCAATGCCTTTATAGTGTATAAATCCGATTCAGCGTGGACAGGATTAAACTGGATGATTGTTACGGCGGAACGCGTGCGTTGGTCGCCGTGACATGACGTAGACTTTTGTTTACATGTTGGCTAGAAAATAAATACCTAGATAAAGTGGGGAACTAGCTACTTAAAAGATCATAAATACATAATCTAATCTAAGTATATTTATATGTAATTACTTTATCCTACCAAGCCTTCGTATACCAATCTAATCCATCGTGGCCAGAGACACTAGTAACATAGTTATCCATGTTAAATATGACAGATGGCAACACTGTCGCTTCATTTTATAGAACTACACACATTTTGTGAGAAGTGCACAGTTTCCAAACACTTCTTAAATAATCTGAAGTTCTTATGTAATAGTTTAACCTGATCACATCACTGCCAGTTTAGGAGTATCTGATAGGTAAAATCTAGTTTTTATATGGTCATTTATAACAAAGTGAGGTCACAGCAGTAGGTCATTATATCTGTCATGTCACAACACTATGTCAACGTCTTTCTTAATTATTTATATAATTTAATAAGATTAACAAATTTTAATTACCTAGATGACATCAGAATGCTCTGTTCGTGTCATCATAGTGTTGATGATCGAATCCTTGTCATAATTTTATTTATAACATTTACATACAAATTATTAAAATATTGGATGTTTTTTGTGGTATTTACAATTTTATTGTTGAGTTTATCATTTCCTATATGTTTTTATAAAGACGTGTGTCATGCACCTTTAACTGATTATATCAGATGATTTTTTCTAACTGTAAGTTTATTTTCCCATCTATACTAATATTATAAAGAGGAAAGATTTGTATTTTTGTGTGTATGTTTGTAATGAATAAACTCAAAAACTACTGTGCCGATTTCAAAAATTATTTCACCATTGGAAAGCTACATTCACCCTGAGTGACATAGGCTGTATTCTATTTTCAAAAAAATTAGTGATCCTTACTCAAACTCCAATAATGTAACCCAAAGTGTAAAAAAATGACATAAGAAATTCCTTACATCGCGTGCGCTGCGAAAACTATTGATGATAGAACAAAATAATGTACTACGACTTTGCAGAACACATCATTATCTACAAAAAGTGTCGCGATAGCATATGTCTAACTATTATAGTTAAGTCACAATAACCTCATATAAACACACTAGCTGTGCCTTGCGGTTACACTCGCGTTAATTATTACTGCTACGCCCCTTTATATTAAATATAATAATTCGTACATGTCCGGGACCAAACCGTGCTTCGCCTAGTTAATACCAGACGTCTTAACCACTCGGCCTCCGACGCACATATGGAAATTAATCTTAGATATGGCAGAAAACGCATGCCATTATAATTAATTCATGAAATCATTGAGAAATAAGTATATGAGGTATGGTCCTTAGATAATGAATTAGAAATATTAGATACGATGAATGTGCGGCGGTGAGAAAAATAAATAAAGCTGTAAAACATCTATAAGTCGGTGCTGTAAAATATAAATATTTATCAAGGAATGCTAGATGTACCGAACGCACGCGTACACTTTTGATGCGTCCAGTAAATTGGGGTCAGGGTTAAAACAACCCTGCCGAAGTACCTACGAGGTAGATACACCTGCTTGGCTATAATCTTAGACACGCCAAATCACCCAAACCAACCAGTAGTACAAACTTGAGCGTTGCCTTGCTTCTGTGCACACTAACGGCGCCGGGTCTCTTTGCTAGTATCCCAGATTTATATTTATAAGTACTGTGTGGCCGATCTTTCGCCTCCTTTTCCGATCCACACAATACACTATTCTTATTTTAAATTTATTTTTATGATTTCTTGCTTGCGCAAGCCGCTGTTGTTGACAAGGAGATCTGTAAAAACGTTCATTTCACTCTCGTTCATGCATCGCTCTTTCAGTGAACTTTGATCGCGACCGATTTTAAAGATTAAACATGTCTCAAATGGCGGGAAGTTTCAACCTAGTCGAACGCATCAAAATTAAAACTATACACTAGAAATACCTACTAGGGTAGTATACATTGTATTTGTATGTGAATTACGACATCTAAATGTCAAGGGCGTCGTCCTTATGTATTAACTTTATTCTGTGGTCACTAACGCAAAAATGAAATTGGAAACTGAGTTCAATTTAATCCAGTAACATTAAATTACTGAGAAGGAGGCCTGAAGTATTTTCTAACTTCGAGAAGGATTATTTATTTGCATCATTTCTATATAACACTCCTTATTAATAGTATTTAACTACGCACGTGGGAAAACAGCCGCTTTTGTGCAATAAAGTTTAACATAAGATAAAATCATTTGTAAGAGTACATAACATGTTAACACTTTAGAAAAACTCAAATGTTGTGTCGAACTAAGAAAAGTGAAAGTTGCGTGATTTTAGATATATGAGTAGAACACGCTCGTGTTGTTTACAATGTTTGTGAATTGTTTGTACTTTGAGTAACTAACTTGTTAACGGTTCTGTAGTTAAAATCATACTGTCATCTCGAAGTAGAAATAATGTCGTGCATATTTTAACTCTTAAGCTTGACACTTTCTAAGTAAGAATCACGAATTCGTAGAAATTTGGTAAACATGTCAATAGTTTATACCAGGGGTTCCCAAATTGTGCGTCGCGACACTCTGGGGAGTCGCGGCGCTGTCCTGAGAGCGTCGCGAGATGGTACAGACAGGTCATCGTAAAACGGATAACTTTATTAAAATAAAACTAAAATCATTTAGTAAAATGTGTTGAAAAGCAAGCTCATCCTTCTTTATTGATTGTAGTGTTATATTTTCTAATAAATAATAATAATACAGATTCTATGATCTTTTAGAAGGCCGTCGCCAAAAAATTACAGTCTGTAAAGAGAGTCGCAGTATAAAAAAATTTGGGAACCCATGGTTTAAACCATAAATTTAGTATAGTAAGTAGCTCGGGCGCCCTACTAAATTGGCAATACGCGTATGTTAAAGCGAGACAGATAAACGCGACCGTTTTTTGATGGTTTTTACAGTACTAATAATAGAAATACGGCTAAATATCTACAAATTAAAGCAAGTTATTCAGAATTTTAGCCTATCGCCTTCCTCAAGAATCAAAAAGATTTTTCAAATCCGACTTCTATTTCCAGAGATTAGCGCGTTCAAAGTTTGGCCTCCTTTTTCAATAAAATCCATGGGTGTTGCAACCAAAGATATTGTATTCGAGCTCGCTCTTCGATTTAAAGGTTTAAAGTTACAACCACCTGAATGTTTTTTTTATAAAGTTGTTATCTTCTCCTGACGAGCTCTTTAGTTTCTTTACTTTTGTACACTTTGCTTAAGAGTCCTCATAATTTGTATGGGGATAAACTACACACTATTCCCAATTTCTCTGTAAATAATCAACTTATGTCCCTGTAATTTTGCATATATACATAGTTACTTATTCAATATATCTAAGTGAAATAGCAGTTTTTTTTTTTATTGGTTTTATTGAATAGTATTATTTTGCTCCTGTTTTATCTTTCATAATCTATCACAAAGCTCTTAATTTTTTTATCAATTATATACATCGTGTTTTATGTAGCTTATTGAAAATTCAAAATAATAATAATTTTATTATTTTTGACCAATTAAAAAAATCATAAAATTATTATTATTTTAAAATTTCAAATTTTTGTTATGAGTAACGTCCATGCCATAAGACGTAAAGCCCGTAATTGTTTATTATGCCCGTGGAACCCAATTTTTTAATTCACAATATCTATTCGTAGGATGGTAAAGGTCATCACACTGTTCATAAGACCGCGCGGACATGAGCTGTCACCTGCGGCGCTTCACACAAAACCGAAAGTTGATGCTATGACAACTATTTATTTTATACGCCCAATTAATTTTACAATATATTAACGTCATGTTCGCTTTGTTTATTTTTCTAACTACCTACTTTTTTAAACGTTACGAAATGAAGGGACACTTTCACCGTAATGCAAAACATATATAAACAAATGTGATTGTAGTACTAGGTACTCAAGTATGTGCAAAAGCCTTCATTTGAAAAAAATATCTCAAAAATATTAAACCTCCTTTACACTGTCGTGGCTACAGTCAATGCATTAAATTTCAGCAAAAACTATAGAATATTAATATTAGCCTGTTGCTGTTTCTGAATTTAATATCCTTTCTCGAGGTAATATTTGACAAAGTTATTCATATAAATATCAACCTAATATTTTTTCATCAAGTTTTTAGATGAAATCCCACGCCTATTAATAATAATGTGACCTTTAATTAATGTCATTCGATAACTTGTTATTAATTAATCAAAATTACGTATTCAAATATTTTATGATTTATTTATAATTATATCTTCCTTCACGGGTTGCCTTCAGCTCCCGAAACCGTGTTACGGTCCCAGAGTATCCAGCGGAAAGTCTTTCGAGTGGCAAGTTCAGAACTATTCTAGACTATTTAAATAAAAATAAATATTTTGTATTTTTTTTTTAATATCTAAGTATACAACTAACATCTCGCCATAATAGGCAGTATTTTCATATTTTCATACTTGTAAAAGTAGAGCGACTCCAGCTAGAGTCCATTTGGATGGTTTGTCCTTTGTCTTCAAGTTAAACGTCCAAACATAAGTGGGCCCGCGTGTTCTAGTCTTGTATACTGGACATTCGTACATGTTCCGCAAATCTTGCTTATCTTGAGTTATGGCCTGAAAATTGTGGAATTTTATATTAATTCAAGTAGTCTATATTATATTCATGTCAACTACAAAAGTAGGACTACATTTCAGGCGCCTAAAATATGAGGCACACTTCGCCTCTGCCCCGTTTTA
This sequence comes from Nemapogon koenigi, assembly GCA_963924495.1. NCBI lineage: Eukaryota > Metazoa > Arthropoda > Insecta > Lepidoptera > Tineidae > Nemapogon > Nemapogon koenigi. The sequence continues at coordinate 3,062,781 of OZ004630.1, read as the reverse complement.
CTATAGGCGCATTGGAAATGACCGTGGAACTATTTATATTGTATCAGGTATAAACGACTGCAGACAGATTTTTTGGCACTTTTGTCAAAACTGTGTTGAAATTAAAATAGGCATTTCCCTGTTACGTATAACTGATTTATAAGTATTTTTTTTATTTTACTTATAACATTTTTCAATGCAAATTCTTCTCTAATCACATTTTTATATATTTTTTTCACCTTAACATTAATAACAGGCATGGGCGGGAACAACTCCTTAAGTCTTGAGTCCATAATGATACCAGCTGGAACATCCCACCTAGCTCCCTCCATCAATAGACCATGAACATAAGCTCCATCCTTTGGTGCAGATCTGAGAAATATTTGGCAATTAATTTCTCTACCTTTTTTAACCATGTTCAATTATTCATCGATGACTGGTAAGCTTTCCGCCCCCGGCTTCAATTTTTAAACTGTAATTTATATTGTAGATACCAATATTTTTTCCATATATTCATATATCAATTTTTGTTGAAATTTTCGAAATGCTCGGAAAATCGGAGCTCCATTAGAGATTCTCCTAGAAGAGTCGAGTCGTAGCGAGTTTGGCTCGGCGATGATGAAAAGTCAGGTCATTAAATTTGTTTTTTATAAAAAAAAAATCTAAATAATTGTAATTTCTAATGTATGTAGCTTACGTGAACTCTTCCTTCATTTTCTTAGTAACATCACATTGTAGACACATCTTGTCTAGAGGTAGCTCGTACCGGCGCGCTGTACTTTGCATGATAGCAGTCAATAAACTTTGTGGATTGAAGAAGCCAGCCAACCATACCGACGATGGTAACTGAAATAAAGTTACCAGGTAATAACTAGTCAAGTGCGTGTCGAATACGCGTCAATTTAGGGTTCCATAGCATGTAAATGTCATCAGATTTCAGCTAAATATTCACCTTAATAAAAGAGTCACATAAGAACCTTTTAATGTATAGAAGTTCTTAAGAGGGATAAAATTGAGGCAGAAATATTAAGTGCATTTTATCGTGTGGGGTTTGTACACTTCACTTCACCACACAGCTGTATGACGGTTCATAATTTCACTTATGTAACTTTCCTAGTAAATATTTAAATAAGTATATAAATGTTCTCTTACCACAAAGTCGGTGGCCCAGGTTTCTAATTCTCGCAGACGTAGTAACAAGTCCACATACCAAGAAGACAACCCCAACAAAGACGGATAAGCCCGCTTACCCCAAATTGAAGGCACCTTAAAAGAAAATAAAATACAACTATCTCTACTCTATACGATAAATATCGTTAATATGTTGCTCTGTTTGGACGTGATAGAATGAAAAATAAACAAACAAACACTTTTTCGCATTTATAGTATTCAGACTTAGAGGCTTTTCCATCTAAATACCTCAGCAGAACTGGACACGTCAGGTATAGCCTCACAAATGCCATAGGCTAAAAGACTTGGTCTTCCGCTGGGTACCATGGGACTGAAATTACGGTTTCGGGAGCCGTAAGGCAACCCGTTAAGGAAGGAAGGAAGGAAGAAAATATGGACTAGATAAAATGTTACAGTTTGGAACTTGCACCGGAGATCTCAGATTCAATTCTCAAATGGTTATCATGGATATCCATAGCACACTATTATCAATATTGGGGATTGGGGTCAAAACAAGGTTTATTAGCTTAGATACTAAAAAACATTCTGATGGTACATTAATTTTACATTCTAAATAATGAGGCGAAAAACTGCGTGTACTGTTACATACTTACTTGATCCAAAAACAAAGCGTTTTCTAATTCTTCCATATCTGAGGTTATAGTTAATTCTCCCTGAAACAAGTATAACATACTATACTGACATGTTAATATTTTTTCTAAATGTACTGAAATTTTCAGCAAAGGAAATGTAGTTATATTAGGTCTAATAACGAAATCTGCCTCTATAACATCCCCATATAGAAAGGTACTCTGTGGAATATCCTGCCGAAATCCCCTGGCTTTTTGTCTACACAGATTTCATTATTTGGATTTTTTTCACAGATCGTATCAACACATCTCAGTCTATTCGTCTCTTGCTACTTTCCAAATGATTTGGTAGCTATATTATTTTCAGTAATTATTACCTTGAGACCCAGGTCCAATTCTCTAAGCGACCTTTTCATTTCTCCTGTCAAGTAGTTCATTCTTTCACATTCTTGGAAAGCGACAATCACATAAGGTGTTCGCTCCTCGACCTTCCCCATGATTTCCACCATATTGAATTCTTCAGGTAGTTTCTCCATTATTTCGTCTAACATTTGTTTTACCTAAAAGTTAATTTGATTATATAGATATTCTTGTTTTTTGTAGATTACATATTATTTTATACTAGTCAAGCATAATTTGAATGATACTAAGTTTGTAGTATAAAAGAAGGTGGAATTTTGACAAAATAATACATGAAGTTAAGTTATCCCATTATTTTATCTAACATATCTATTACTACTTAAAAGTTAAATAGAGTATTTACAAGTGTCTACAAAAAATGATTGAAATTAAATAATTATTATACTTAAAAATAAGGATTTATAATTCGCACCTTATCTTCCCTTGTGACAGTCGCAGCACCCGACGCCTGCGCATCACGCGGTTGCATTTCGAATATAGTTCGGAATAAATTTTCCGAAGTTGTCGTTAAAAATCCAATTTCTGCATTAGGATGCAGTCCGTAAAGGTAAGGCGATTCCGCTGGCATAGCATCTTCTATATATTGATGATATCCCACGTAATCTGTATTTGGCGGAGCTGAAAATCCTGGAGCTAATTGCAGCTCGCCGTCAACCTAAAAATTGCATCGATCGAAACAAAATGTAGTATTATGCCTAAGGCTGTAGGCACACTGAGCCCTCAAGAGTGCAAATAAGAAGTAAACCGACTGAACTACTTCCACATGTAGTATATAAAATTGTTTTTAATTGGCAGCTATTACGACACAGATCCACCTCGGTAATTTATGTGCAATAAGAAATTGCTTCCTTTAAAATGCATTCTTCTTCATGCATGCATCTTTCATTTTCAATAGTTTCAATTTAGTACTCACTAAATCAGGCTGCATTAGCTCTTCAAGATAAGCATTACAAAGTCTCCGGTCCCAGTCGTCTGTTATATGTCCTCCATACATAATTTCACCAAATAAATATCTTAGGTCTTCCCATGGTACTTTAGAATTTGCTTCCAAATAATTGTACAAAACAAATACACTTATTGTCAGATCACCTGAAAAGTGAGTGAATAGTGTATATTTTGCCTTTACAGACGAGGGTCATTTAAATAAGTAGTCCTAGGCAAATTGATTATTATTATCTTATTATTAAATTGGAGTGTCAACATAATGCATATTTTCTAATTCATTTATGTCTCATCGTGCTGTCAAACCTCTCAAATAAAATTTCAATGCACTCACCAACATTGAAGGGGTAAATTTTGTTCCATCCTTGAGGACCAAATTTTCTTCTCTCAGCCACAACTGCATGAAAATAGCAAAGAGCGAACAATATTGCTTTAAATTCCGCTTCCTTGCCGCACATTTCTAATGTCTCTTGATTGAAATTATCTAAAGCTTTATGTATATTTGCCTAAAACATTATTAAAGTTTAACAAAAAAGGTTTTACTAATATTCTGCACATATATTGAGAAATTTTAGGATATGTACAGAAGGCCTAACAGATCTATATATGATAGAATAAATAAAAATTAAGATATACCTGCATTCCTGTTGGCGGTTCATTAGTAATTTTAATCGAAGACTCCAAAATTCCCTGAGGAATTATATGAGCCGTCGGCGTATTTGCTGGTTCTGCCGACATGAACAGTCTAAAGTCGTTATGAGCTCCTAGTGCAAAACTTTCCATTTTCTTTTCCAAGCTTGGCAACCACTTTTTAACCAAATGTATGTTTTGTAAAACAACCCAGTGTCCATTTTTAAAAGCTACATCCATAGCTTGTTCCGCAACTACCTCTTGACCTTGGCCGAGAGAAACATTGTGAAAATTTTCGTTATCAGCGGTAAAACCCAAGACCTTTCCAAGTGCTTCAACGTCCTTTAAAGGATTTACTCCAGGAGACAGAATGAAAAATATTGGCGTGGATGGACTTGTCTCTTCGAAAGATTTACTGAATTCAACGGTTCTATTTTCAACATATTTCCCTCCCATTTTTTCTTCGATGAATGCTCTGAAATAATTATATATGACAAAAATCAGCTAAGATAAGCTTTAGTATGTAGCTATGTGTTTTAATATAAAGTAGAAATATACTTACGCCACAGCATACGTCATTCTATCTGGACGAAATGCTCTTAACATACAAAGTCTTTGAATTGCAGTTTTATTTTTCCATTCCTGCAAGTAGAATAAATGGTTTAATTTCAATCAATTTAAATTCTACTTATAAAAATAAATTTGTACCTGAGGGAACTTTTCTCTCTCTGGAGATTCCATCTCAATTATCTTTTTCCATCTTTTGGGTGAGGTTTCTATATCGCGATCGAGATTACGAAATTCCTCCTTGCCAGCCAGTGAACAAATACCTCCCCAACTATGATTTGATAGAAAGTCAACAGGGCTTGTTACGTGTGGCTTTACTGGGAAGCGAAGGAAAAAATCCAATTCCACAGGAGATAATTCTTCACTCATTAATAAAACCTAAAATTCAAATATATTATCTACTAATTAACCAGTAGTCAAGCAGCTTGTTATGTTTAGAAAGCCTATTTGAAATTATATAGTCGTCGCAATTGCCACTGATGCACAACACTAAGTACGTCGTGTCAATTACCTTAGTTTATCCTCATTTCTGCTTCACATCAGAAGCATTATGAAACCAAACATTCGCTTTTAAGTATTTACAAATTAATACTACTACAAATTACTTTAAAAGCTTTTTCATATTTTTAATTGCTATTATTTTCTGACATTTATTACGATTGGTAGATGTAACGACTAATTTTGAAAAGATAAAAATAAAATCTAATCAAGAAAATGTTGTAAGATGATAATAAAAATTTGACCGATAATGGAATAATGTATAATTTGATTTTATGGTGAAGCGAATCAATAATTATTATTATTAACCTGGAATGTCATCTGAGATGCAAAGATGAGCTTGTCACATTCAAATAGTCCTCGCGAAGTATACTGGAATACCGAGTAGCTAATGCAGTCAATAAGATTAGATATCCTTTGACTTACTTCTTCAGCTGGTTCGGCGCGTGATATAGCTTTTTGAAAGACTACACTAAATGCCTGTAAACATATCATAAATATTGTAACATTTTTTTATCATTACATTGATAATACAAGATGCATCTAAAATGTTTTATAAATTTAATATACCTTTAACGAAAACTGATATATAGGATTGATAGTATTTAATTCGTTTAATATAAAGTAAAGCAGAGAAGCTCTCGCCGCCGCTGGTCTGTAAAACTCACGAGCTTGATCTATTTGAAGCGATGTCACTTTTGCTTCTGTTACCTAAAATAGTTCATAATATGTAATTAATGGCTAAATATTAATAACGAATACACTATTTGAGAATTACGAAGTTTTTTTAATATAATATAATATATATAATATAATATAATATAATACAATATAATGTAATATATAACCATACTTTTCGTTCAATATCTGCAGCAGTTTTCTTTGTAGTTTCCAAATTTTCAACAAGAGCCGTATCACCTAATATATTTTCTCCGGCAGAAGACAATCTTGATAGCAAATCATCCTCAAGCTCTTTGAGTTGGATTTTAAATTCGTTCTGCTGTTTTGTCAGTTCCGCCTTCAATTCTTCAAGATCAGGTCGTTCAGCTTTTACTACTTCAGCAAGAAGCTGATCTTCTAAACCATCTCTAGTAACTGTGAAATTCACTAAAGTTGTCTGTGCTTGCATTTCTGGTTTGTAGTGAGGATTTGCTAGTTTTGTATGTAAGATTAATCTAAAACTTGGACTGTATTCGATTTCTTTATCTCCTATTTTTATTGCTCTGAAAAGAAAATATTTAAGTTTGTGAACTCTGTTTTAAAAGAAAGATATGTTTACAATTTTAATAATGATTATCTTACTTCCCCTTTTTAATTAGATTTCGTCCTAACAAAGGATCTAAAACAGGATCTACAGTCTCGCTAATATTTTCAAGTAGGACTGTTTCCCCTTTGATGATAGCTTTTTCAATTATATCCAAATAACCTTTTTGACCAAGCCGTATAACTGTTAAACTATCGCCGTATTTTTGTTTTATCCATTTTACTCCTTGCAACTAAAAAATAAATAATGTAAACACATTAAGTTTTTGTGTTTTGTTTCAAAATGACATCTCTAAGGTCATTCATACCTGTGGGTCAATCATTAAAGGCCATCTGACAGAACTTGATAAAATAGTAGCGTTTTCAGTACTCATTCTATCTGATGGTAATCCTTCATTTTGCCAAACGGCTATTGTAGTATCGTCAGTCAACATTGACAACGGATCTAAGCCCTCTGTTATTGGTATTGGTGGCTGAAATGTAATTTATTTATTTTTATTGGCTATGTCCCTATTTAATTTTAATTTCTTACTAAAATACATACCTCCAATGTCTTCAAAAATACAAGCCAGTTCTTGTGCAAAAGATCAAGTCTATACTGCTTTGTAAAACATCCAACATAAGATATGAATGCACAAACTAATAAGACATCTCCAGGTAAAGTTGTACCTTGTTGCATAAAACTGAAATTTAAGTATTTGTAAATAATTTAGTTTAATGTCGTCTAAATTATACAATATATCCATTTCAGAGTAAATAATTATGTAAGAATAAATATATTTCATTATTTTAACTATCTGTTGCCAGAGTTCTTACCGTCAGTTACCGCGTGATATTTCGATGTTGATTAACTAGAGTCTAGTCAAGTTGTAGTACTGTGTGAGAAGGAAGGGGTGTATCTATCCATATATCTAAAGATATACTTACTTGGATACAGCTTCAGCCCATCGCACATTTTCACTAGCTAAGCCGTTAACTAATCTGTTAGCTAGTTGGATTGTGCAGTTTGTAGCATCCGCCTCTTTTTGGCATTTTAGTTTTTCTGCAGTGGCCTTCTCGAAATTAGCCGTGAGTGTCGCTAATTGTTCTTCAAGTGACTATAAAATATGGTTAATTTAAGGAATTTTTACCTATTAATTTTTATTATTGAACCGGAGAGATAAGATCGTCTGCAGGGTACAGAGCATTTTCTTCGGGCTCGGGATTCCCCAGCGGAAGTTTTAATATCCCTTTCGTTAAAATATTCTGTGGCTCATTTGCGGACAAGTGGTAGGTAGATATCATTGATTTAAGGTTACAATTACAAATAATAGTACATATATTGGTTTACATTTAGAATTATTATTTAACAAATTCGCTTATGGTTGTTATTACCAGCGATTTCATTTTCGGTATTACTCTAAGCTAACTTTGTGTACAAATTTGGGTGGTGGGTAGCTTTTCTATAACCAACCACATAATGTATATGAAAAAAAGTTTACTTAAAAGATACTTATTAAAAGTAGCATACATACAGCAACTTGAGATTTAATACATTTAAGTTTTTCAGTAGCAGCAGCAAGTTCGGCATTAGCAGCAGCTAATGCTTTTCTTTTAGGTTCGACGTCACAGAACACCTCGTAGAACCTTATTATGTTGATCACCCAAGCGCACAATCCAGCCGCAGCACCTGACTTTGACTTGACGAACTCTAAGATAGAATTAGTTTGTAATTACTATTACTCCAAACATAAAATATATTAAGTAATAATAGAACTGTAAACTGAAAATAACCTGGTTCAAATTCTGGGTCTTTCAAATACGGTTGTATCGCTTTAATTACATCGGGATGTATGTTTTCTTTATCATAATTTACTAACGCTTCCAAAAACATGTCGACCTTTGCCATCGTCACCTAGAATTACAAATTACTATCGTTAATATATTATATTTGTAAATAAATAATAGGTCAAATTATTTTCATTGGTAAGAATTTAAATGGATTCATTAAAATTAATGTTTTTACCTTTGCTGCTTTCCAACTACGATCTTTAGGTATTTTTCCACCTGGAGCTAAAAGTACCATAACAGCAGCAGTCACATTAGTGACAACTCCTGGGGGAGAACCGAAAGATTTTAACTCAGTTAGATTAGCTTTATTTAATGTATTTAGAGCTTCTTGCGCTGCTACGAGAGCAGGTTCTGCTTTTATCAAATCTTCTTCACAATCCTTTTGTTTCTTTGAAACTTCTTCTGCTATCACTGCTACCTTTTCTTCTTCTTCGTCGGCTGTAAATGAAAGTGTTAATTTAAGTTAAAGTATTGTATTTGTGTACGCATTTCTTTTTCATAATACCAGTGTCAATCTGTCAAAATGAGACAAATATGAAATGTCTATTATTTAAAATTTGGATAGCGCAGATTATTTTACCAAAAGCTTTTTCATTTTGCACTTTAACTGTTTCAATGCCAACAATTTCTATAAGTCGGTCTGCAGCTTCGTTCTTTTGTTGAAGTTCTATCTCCTGAACCGCAAGTTTAGCTTTTAGCGCATCCACTTGGCATGCGGTGCTACGTAATTTCTCTAACCCATTTTCCAATCTGAAAAAATATGGTTAAGCAACAATTGTATATAGATGAATGTGCACGGTATTTTATATCTTAATTTACTTGATCTGAATTATTGAAATCAGACTGGATTGTCAAACATTATGAGTAAGATAAAAGAAGTATAGTTCTTGGAATGAATACCTGACGATTTTAGCTTGAAGTTCAGCAGTTTTCTGATTGACAAGTTTCGAGTACAAACTTATTTCTTCCAAATAGCTCTTCGGAGTAGTGTAGTTATATCTCCTTTCATTTGATAAATATGCTTTAGAAATTGTATTCACTGAAGTATGCACATATGCCATAAATCTTGCTACAGAATCCCTTAATGTACTCTATAAGGAATATAATAAATTATTAAGTTACAAAACCCAAAAAGGAACTGTTTACAAACATAGTGTAGGAAAATAAAATGACACATTCTTATAGTCTTACTCCCTATTCATAAACGTTTATTAGCAACGTTTTTGTTAAAATGTGTTTTGTTTCTTTCTATTATTAGTAAAGACAGGTTTGTTAGAGAGTGACAAAACATATTTTAACAAAAACGTTGCTAATAAACGTTTATGAATAAAGGCCATAGAAGTACAAATTTCTGTATATCGCAAAAATCTTAGAATGGAAATAATTGACATTATAAACGATTTTATTACGAACTTACTAACCGGTAAAGCTTTTAGTTCTTCCAAGAACTTCATAGACACTGACACCAAGGCTTCCTGTGGCCATTCGTGGAACCAATTTATTGACGTGCAATTAATCAAAGCTGGAAATTTCCTTGATCTGACACGTAGAGTAGACCCCACAGGTGAGAAACATAGTACAACTTTTAACTGTTTTCTTACTCTGTCTATGAAAAATTTCCAACACACTTCTCTTGTATCCGGCAAGCCAGCTCCTTTGACCTATTGAAGAAAAATAAATAATCGGTACATTGACACCAATTTTATTTCTTTCTTTCTTCTTTCTTTCTTTCAAATAGGTATATTTATTTTCGGTTTCTTAAATAAATTAGAATTTTACCAACTAACCGACACGATGATAATGATATAACAAAAAAATTGTTCGTGTGATATCTCTCGGTTAGTAGACTATTATTTTATGCATAAATCCTAGGGAAAGGTTTAAACATTTTTAAAAAAATCTAACCGACTTATCCTTTGAGCATTATTAACTCTTATAATAAATATTTACCTCATTTCGAACTCCGCCAATGATGTTCTCTACTTCATCGTCAGGAAACAGATCTGCCACTTCACCTGATGCTAACAAATCATTTATTAAAACTAGGAACTGCTCATTTGCAACTTGCGCGTCAGTCATCAAAAACATTATTCCCACATTTTTCAATCCTGTCTTTATATATAAACCGGATAGCTCATTCTGGAAAATAAAATTCGTTAAGTATTTAATGTTATAACTGATTTCAATTAAGCTAAGGATGTCGTATTTTAACTACATCAAATTACTCCAAAAATCCAACTGATCCAAAAAGCCACATCGTTAATGTATGTATGTAGAACCTCTGTATGATACATCAGTTGACGACATTTCTAACAAAAGCCGACAACGATATTTTAATTTAAATAATGTTAAATTCACCGACTTATACTTTATAAGTCGGTGGTTAAATTAGTAAATTACAATACTCGCCACTAGCATTGCCTACACCGATTGCCTACTTACTTTTAAATCTGACACGCCGTAGCCTTTCTTCAGTTGTATTTGCAACACTTCCAAGCTAGATATAAATGAAGCCAATCGAGAGAGAGATTGTTTCCCAGACCCTCCAACACCAACCAACAGAGCACTGCCTCGAGGACTTTCCAGTATGCGATTTATTCTAAAACATTGTTAATAGCTTTTACTCCATTCAGGAATTTCGTCTGAACGTCTTAAATATTAAAAGTCATGTTGGTTACGCAGTTGAAGTACAAAAGACTTGGGGTTTTGCTGGGCGGTTTCTTCCTAATATTAAATCCTTTTTCTCAAGAGTAAAAGATATTACCTGCATATATGCATCATTGCATCTTCAAAAAGAACAAGGTTCATAGCAGCTATAAGATCATTGTAGCTGGATAGCGCCTCTGTCAATAATTTGTTTAATTGTTCCCAATTAGCTATTGGCATGTACTTAGGTTCGCCTATCCCACCAGCAAAATGGCAATATATATTCGGTCTTTCAAATACAACGCCTTCGTCGACTTCCTGTAAAATAAAAAATATTTGAAAACCATATTAACCATTTATTATTTAATTGGGGAATAAATGCATCTCTCTGGGAAGGCTTTACACAACTTGCATGTAACCGTTTCCATCGGCATTACTTCTGTCTATTTTAACACATTATATACATGTTGACCTGGTATGTTTATCACCATTAACAGTACGAAGCTACATCCGGGCATATAATTAAAGTAGAATTTCATAAATATTTACCTCAAAATTCTTCTTACATAAATCGACTTGCATTTTGAGAAATGCATCAATATCTTTATCTTCCGTCAACTTATCTCCATACACTCTGTGAGTTTCATGTAACCACAGACGTATTATGTCGCACGGATTCTCAAGGCATTCGTTGGTACTAAATAATAGTCCCTGAAATATTAGATCAATATTATAAATATCTGCCGTTTGCTACTCTTTCACGACGTAAACTTCTGAAAATATTGTAATTTATTACCTGAAAAATATTGGAAAGATCCCGCAAGTTGAAAACGTAGTGAAATTTTATAGCTGTAGGTAGGAACACTTGGCTCACTTTATTGTGCAATGCTATCGATGCAGCTACAACGTTAACTAAAAATATATTAAAATTAATTTACAGTCAAAAAGGACGAGTATTATTTTCATTTTTCATGGTATAAGATTCCGTAATTAACAAAAAATTAAGCCCGGAAATTAATCCTTTATTGATATGAAAATTAATAGCCAAAATGAAGCTGGAATATTAAATCCGATGATTATAGTAGAGAGGAGCTTTATTAGGGTTTGTTATGTTGTTGTCTTAAAAATACTTACGTGATAGTTTAGCTATAAGTGGATTTATCCTCAACTCCGGATTAGCCAGATGCTGACTCAAAATAGAGTGATAAATATTATTCAATGCATCAGCATTGGGAAAGCTTATTGCAAATACACAAAAATGTCTCTGGAGTCTTGGATTTATAGTGAAACTCCCTGAAGCTGGATTCATGCAGGAAACATATTGAGTATTATGTATATCTTTTAGACTTAATTTGGTACGGTCGTACCAATGATTGTAATCTAGGTGTTGTCTTATTATGGTATGTGGCTGGACGGTTCCATAAGCGTCGACTTCTGGCATATTCATGTCATCAATAAAGTAGATAAGGGTTTTACTCCCGGGAGGACCGTAGTTACGACCAGCTTTTTTCTCTAAAGGTTTTTCCAGTACTTTCTGCAACATCTCTGATGTGGTGTAAAAGTTGAATGGAACTGATTGTATTGCATAGTTTTCTGATAATCTGAGAAAATGCATTTATATTTAATAATAGCATATTTTAATTTTAATTAACTTAATTGTTTAATAACAATTAATAAACCCTGGTCATAATGGTTTCGAGAGGTAAAAACATTTTAAAATAATAATTCTTAGAATAGATACTGTACCCACTGTGTGAACTGTACCACGTTTATCTTTTATATGTTAGAAGTTTTTATATTACTAAGCAGAAGTTTTATTTATTTAGCTTAGTGTGGATCAAAAAGCAAATTTCTAGATCTACTTATACGAGTATATGTTAATTGTGAAGTTCGTCAAAATATGATATTATTATCTTGATTTTGACTTACCCTTGTAACTTTTCGTTAACAAGAACCGTTTTCCCACATCCTGCTCCCCCGACCAACATTACGGGATGTTTATTATTCATAAGTAAATCTAAGAAAAATCTGATTCTTACTGTCTCCGCAGTAGGAACTTGAACAGCCTGAAACAATTTTATTTCAATAATAATATATTTCTATAAACTTTTTCTGATTAATTATTATTTTTCTATTAATTGTTACCTGTAAAGGAATGTCTGAGTCCAGTTCAAATTTGGGAACCTTTTCTGTCCAGAGGGTAAATTGCTTTGTTTCTGTATCAATGTAGTAATCGAAAACAGTTCCACCAGCCGGAAACTTCACAGTTTTAAATTCATTTATCCACCACTTTGTAAATTCTATAATAGACACAGTATTTATATTAACTATAAAAGGATTAAATGCTTGATTGCTAAAATGCTACACAATAAAGTTTTATTTCTTTTATGTTTAGCTTAGAAGAAAACTTTCTCTTAATGAGACAAACTTACCAACACGATAGTCTACTGTGGTATCCTGAAACATGGCGGACCCAAATGCCCAAACACATGCAAATACAAAATATATATCGTGCCACTCTTTCGGACAATCGGGTGGTGTATGTTCCGGTATTAATAAACAGTGTAGTAGATGACACAACATCTGAACGTGGGCCATTTCCGCTATAGGTGTTATTTTCTTGAACCTCACGCGAACTGTTTCCAAACAAGGTGGGATGTATTTGTCGAACAACATAACTAAATTCGATTTCTCTGCTGGAATTGTTCGTGTTTCCACCCAACTTGTGACATAACTGAAAAAAAATCAGTTTCGTAATACCTCAAAATTAACAGAGCAATAACTTTATTTAAGCGTGCATGGGGTTGCGATTGTAAGGAATAGAGATCAAGAGCGGTATAGTGTTAGCGATAACGGCGAAAACTTTTACTTTATTTTGCTCTAAATATCGATAGCAATCGATGTTGCACCTTATTGCAATATTATCTAGACACGCGGTAGCGTGTCAAGCCAAGTTCAAACCAACAGAACTGGCGAGCAGCACCGTGTGTAATATTACACGAACCATTTGGAGCCACTTTTGACCCCCTCATAATTCAAAAACTATTTCACATAAACATGTCAAATTTGGCTCATATTGGCGGCGGTCTTGGAGCAGCGGGGTGGGGTGCGGTGCAAATCTAAACTTACGGATTCCATCCCAGATCTTGCGGATTTATATACAAGATTCCAGCTCTAGAAACCGTCGCTGGCGTAGCTGTACGAAGATTTGATATTTCGAACATCAATCTCATTGTAGGAGTTAATGCGATTCGTTCATTGCTGGCGAGAGTTAAAATTTTATTGTCGTCCATTACAGTATTTAGTGACTCTATCCACATTGGATCTATGTCTCCGTCCAATAAAATCCATTTAGGATTCTCACCAACCAAATTTGCTTGATCTCTCATTATAACTGAGAATAGCCCATCTTTCCACTCTCTGGTCGCCGGATTAATAATACCAAATAGTTCATCATTTGTAACAGCTTTCGGGTTTAAATCATTGTATAATGGTTTCTTTCTAAGATTTTGGTACGATTTGAACAATGTTTTCCAAACTTGTGTTTTACCCGTTCCAGCATTACCAACAATAAATACCGAATGTCGCACTTCCAATAACTCTTCTAATTGGACCACTTTTAGAATAAAGTTATCTTCTGGCTGCAGAGCTAAGTCCATGGCAGCCTGTTTAACTGTTCTTTCAAATTCAATATCACGCTTTCTAGGTACTTCAAGAGCAGGGAATAAATCTCCAATCAGGCCCATGAATACTGGCATATCATCGGTAACGATTTTAGGTATATTAAAGTCTCTTAGAGCTCTCATTAAAACTTCTTCCTCTGGTCGACCAGGATCACCGCGCTATAATATAATTGAACGATTTAATTTACTATGCATAAGTATTATGATAAATAAATAGTTTTAAAAGTTACCTTTAATGAACCTGCAACAACAAGCACAGATTTGATAGCTCTAAGGCCCCAATCATAATGATCTTGTTTCGACAACAACTCTTTACAAAGTGTATAAAGTGTAATAAACTTCCTCGCTAATATTCTGGCTTCTTGAAAACCTTCAGCGACCAACATTATTTCACATATTAATTCAAAGTCCGGTACTACCATCGCACAAGGTCGAAACAAGGCTTTAAGATTTTCTGGTAATTCTGTCCTCCCAGCATATCCTGGATTCATGGTAATAAATATTCCAACAGATGGTACCATTGCAATCATTTCTCCCATGAAGTTGAATTTAGATTTCTTGTCTCTAAAAATATATAATGTGTGCATTACTGTGCATATTATTAAGATAGATTATATTTAATTATTGCCAAAATTGATATTACCGTATAGCATCTTGCACAGATTTCACTTGCACCGCTACTACAGACAACACCTCCACAGAAATCCTATTGAACTCGTCAAAACATCCCCACGCTCCAGTTTGTGCTAGGCCTTTGTAGATATTTCCGCAAGACTATAAATATGTTGATTTATATAAATTTACATTGAATACCTTGATAGGATTGATCCATGTCATTACATAGCGGCCATCCTTACCTGATAATCCATTTGTTCTGAACAATTGAACACGTACACCATGATACCTAATGCTCTACCAAGATCTTTAGTGGTTTCGGTTTTACCAGTACCTGCTGGACCAGCCGGGCCTCCTCCCATTATCAAATGCAGTGACTATAAAAATAAATTCTGATTAAAATTGTTTTTCTTTTACGTTTTTGCACACAAGTGCACTACTGATACATGCTCAATGGTTGTTAATATACCCAATAACAATAAAAAAATACAGTTCTCACCTGAGTTAAAGTAATATAGCAGCGATCTGTCAATGGAGTGATGACCAATCTTGGTGTGTTGCCGAGATACTCATAGCTGTATATAAACTGAGCATCGCAGATATTTGCGAAACAGTGAAATTCTTTGTCATCCCATCTATAATAATCAATGGTTTTGATTTAAGATATATTGTCGTAGTTAAATAATTAATTATATTTTGGGACACAGAACATCTACAATATTATGAAATAATGCATATAAAATCATGTACCATAAATCAAGCAATAGAATCAACACGTTGAAATATAAAATATAATAACTTCAAGGAACAGAAATTAAAATAATATTCTCTAAATATTTTTAGAGTTTCGTACATCCGATGAAAAAACGGAACCCTTATAGGATAATTCCTGTGTCTGTCTGTCCCAGCTTATTTTCTCCTAATCTACTGGACTAAAGAGGTTGAAATTTACATATGTAGAGTTTGATGACCCAATTTATAAAAAAATTGAAAGTAAAAAATAAATGTTTCACGTGCATCATGCGACATATCAAATGAAAGGGCTTGTTATAAGCAAATATATTACTTTTATAATTTTGAAATGCATAGTTTAAATTATATTAAAGAAAATATACGAAATATTAGCGTTTCACGGACGACAATTTTACGATGGCACCACAAAATATATGTATAATGTATTTTTATAGTAGGTATATATAGTTATATGTGAAATTATTGAAATTAAAATATGTAGTGTCTAGATGACTGATGATAGAATAAGCAATTGCTGTGAGCTTAATGTATGATGATGTAATTGCAGAGAAATAACCTTTAACTAAATGTGCCAGATAACGTCCTTCAATTTGAAATGTTTAACCTGTGACGCAGCTGAGATTGCCATTGGAAAGCCGAACCTGCTTCAACCTTTCCCTGTATCATCTTACTGACCATATCTCTGGAATGTACGTCTATTGTACATATTGTCATAATTTTCTGCCTATCCTGTTTACTTAACTCTCCAATTAAAAGCGTGATCAAGGTACTTAGTTGAGCCACTTGTTTTTTAAAGTAATCCTTTAATGCATTATCGTAGCCCTCCTCTAGTCTAGCAAAAGCTATGTTGACTTCTGTCGTCCACCAGATTTGAGATCCACATAGAGACACTTGAGCCATGAAATCAAAAAGCCACTGCTCTCTGGGCTTTTCTTCATAAGATACAATTGCTTCACCAAAATATTGGCGAATTGAAGATCGCATTATATCTTGTAACCGATTTAACCACACTTCAACCTATAATAAGCGTTATTGCATTTTTATCATAAGTTACATTATTATTATTTTTTAATTTAAATAACTTACTGGTCCAGTACAATCACAGGTTCCGAGAAACGGAACTAATTCTCCATCTTTAGCTATCATTCCAGAAGCAACTTTTTCTTCCGGTTTTTCACTTTCAATAAATTTTAGCTTCGCCATAGAATCGAAGAGTTTTGTTAAATGTCTGCAATATAAATCATAATAACGAATTACATATCGCTCGTTTACGTAATTATATTTATATTATTTATTATATACTATTTACCAACCTTATTACTAATTCCGCTTGATTACCGTTAGATAAAATATCCAATAAGTCTGCTGAAGAAACAAAATAAAATCTGGGGAAAGCTAATCTCTTCGTTTCAAGGTATTCGGCTAACGCTTTTTCACACATTATTAAATCTTTCTGTAAATTATCCAGTTTACCTACTAATCCATCTTTATTTGTTCCTTTTACAACATTTGGTGTCTTTGACATGTCTTCAGAAAGAACCTGTAAATCGTAATTAGCCTATTAATTACTTTACTCTTTTGGTATTACTTTCGTGCATATAGTAATTATTATCCTTACCTTAAAATCAGCATCAATTCTGTCAAATCGAGCCGAGTCATCTGGTAGTTGTTTCCTAATGTCCTCTGAACTCATAAATATACTTTCCAAATGAGTCCAAGTTCGCTGTACTTCAAACCATATGGTAATGACTTGATCCGCTATTGATAGTTTTTGTTGCCAACCTGATACTTCTTCTAAGAAATGAGCAATAAATTTCGAAGTAATTAAGTTTTGAAGTTGTACCTAAAATTATATGAAAAATAAATAAGACAGCAGATATTATACGTTTATGTGTATTTAAATAATTATAATGCTTGACCTGATTTTCCTCCAAAGTCTCTATTAGTTCTTCGCTAGCTCTCAACAACACGCAACCGGTGCGTGGGTGAATTTCTTGTTCAAACTCCATTGAACTCCAAGTATGATTCAAATCTTTTAAAGTTTTCTCCATAGACATTTCTTTTACAGCTTTGTCGACAATGTTTTTGACCTCTTCTTCACACTCATGAAGATTTAACGCTAGCAAATCAGCCAATGTTGTGCTTGTATCCATTACTATTCTAACCTACAGTGACAATAGAACAAGTTAATATTGAGGATTCATTTATATATACTGAACTGAGCTACCATTTCATTTAATATTATTTAACTTAAATATAATTTTATAACTCATAAACACAACATTATTTTTAAACAGCATGCAACAATAAAAATACGTTTTTCATTCTAAGCTCGTACTCATACTCACAGTGAGTTCGGGTGGCAAGGCAGCTAAGCTCTGTGAATCACAAACATATTTACATTTGAACAATATCTCGATGCACTACGTTATGTACACACTCGAATAGACCAAAACATTTCAATATAATATTTCAGAAACATAGTCATGCGTGTAGGAAAATATTTAAAAATAAGTAATTTAGGACCATTTTATTGTAACAAAATTTTTCAATTCAATTTAGGAATGATACCTGGCGTTGCATGAGGTTCTAATTATAACATAATTATGCACGATTGTGATTTTATTTATCTATGATGATAATGTCAAATATTATATAATCATGATCAGTAGTTATTTAAAAAAAACATAATTATTCTTGTATTTACAATGAAAATATTAATTGTGAAATTTCTCAAAAGATGCACAATGCCACATGCTACTCCAAACAGTTAAACAAACATGCTCATGAAGTAAACACATTACAGACATACATAAAACACAGTTCTCAGCTATGCCTGTATGGGGAGTTGGGGACATTCCATTTGACGTGAGACTAAAACACATTATTTACAAAAATATATACAAAATGTAGTAAATTTTCATAAGAGCATGACTTTCTTAATACCCTGAAATACCTTAGTACTCCTCATTAGTTGGTCCCAATGACGCTCTCTGATGGCAGGATTTTGAAGTTCGCCAACCGCTCGTAAAGATGTCAACATATTCTTCACGGTTGCTTCTAAATTAACGTAGGTGTCCCAGCTATATTAAAATTTATCAAATAGTAAGTAAGAACTATGAAAATCTGGGGTACGCTTGCCTAGCTCTCCTAATTTGGCATTGAGCCTAGATTGTGTTTCCCATGTATTCCAAATTACCTTCTCATTTCTTTATCCAGCAATCTAATTTCCTTTGCGAATTTTTTACATTCAATGTCCATGTTTTCAACGTCAATTTTTCTCCAAGGTGTAGTTTTCCAGTCTTCTATACTTGTTTTAACGATGTGTGCATAATCCCACAATTGCTGAAAATTATAAGTTTATAATTAGAACATAGCTATTTGACTCAAAATTATATCGATACTCGAACGGGCCACTCGTTAGGTATATATCATCATAAAAATGGGAGACTTGGTCTTCCGCTGTGTTCTCTGGGACCGTAACACGGTTTCGGGAGCTGTAAGGCAACCAGTGACGAGAAAAAAAACAAATATATAGAATAGATAGAAGGAGAATAAAATTACCTTCAGCATTCTAAGTTCTTTTCGACATTGCTTCAATAACTTGAATTCCGGCACATTGACTTCAAACAGCGAACCTGACTCTTGAATACCTTTCATCTCATTCTCTAGGTGCAGTAATTCATGATCTACTTTTGACATTACTGAGTAAGGATCTTCGCAATCGAATCTGAAAAACTAATAAACCACGTTAAGAATCGACTAATTGTCAGCAAATGTGCGCCTAAACGAGTTTGGTCTTAGTTGACAAAAGTTAATTTTAGTTTCTTCGGCTCGGATGGCGCAGGTCAAATAGTATGCGGATTGCCTTAAAATCTTGAAAAGTATGTCTTATTTTTATTGTATTAAACATCGTTTGGATGGATAACTAGTAAACATCAGTTTAGTAATTATTCAATAACTTGTGATCTTTCGTAGTCCTTACGTAATATGATAAATACGGTTTATGTGTAATTTTACAAGTAACTTTTTTCATCGATAAAATGTCAAGGAATACGGTATGATGCTTAGCTCAGATTCTGAGATGCTTAGTAGGTATATATGCTCTATTTGATTGTGTATTAGTTACAAAAAAAATAGTAAAAAGTTGTCGATACAGAAAACGTTTTTGAGGAGCAATGTGAGGTAGCACCTATCCTTAAATTAATTCAGAACAAACAAATAATAATTGATGGTAAAATTAACTTACTGTATATCTTTTAAAAATTTCTCTATAATAATTGACGTGATTATCAAAAGTTGCAATTTTCTTTCGAATGCACGCAACTTCCGCAGCTTGAAGTGGGGCCACTTGTTGTTTCACAGTGAGTGCCAATTTTTTTGTGGTTTGCCATTGTTCTGGTAACTCCTAGGAGAAAAATATAATATGAGAAAATAGACATAGCTTAAGAGTATCGTTTAGTTACAGAGTTCGGGCGCTGTGCATTTTTCGAATATTTGCTATCTAATCAGTCACCCCGCGTTCACTTACACGTGTGCGATAGAGAGAGTTGCAGGCTTCTGACGAAATTGTCTTGAATTACGCGCAAAATAGGTGTTTAGGTGTTAACGTTTTACTATACCTAAACGTTAACGATTTTTTTTATTTTAGTCTCTATCGTTTTGTTACATCATAAACTAAGTCGGCTAGTTTTGTTTTTTCAAAATTTTGATTAGTTTCATAATTATCACGAGATAAGTATGAGGAAGTTTTTAGTTAAAGAAACGGTTTTTGAGGATTATTTTTTTCTTAATTTATAAGCAATATGAAAAAAACAAGAACGAGTCGACCTAGTTTTTACTTGTCTCTATAACATATAAAAATACAGCAAGAACGGATTATGTTTAGTGGTACAAACGTTAACGCATTTTGTACTAATTTTGTATGAAAATTTTTAGCTAAACAGTAGTCTTAAAATGAACAATTGTATAGTATGTTAAAGTTTTAATTATTGTTAAATATACAAAAACGTAAAACGAAGATAAACCTGTAGTAATACGTTAACTTCTTCAGGTATATCCATGTCATAAAATTTTAACACTTGAATAGTTTCTGTTAGCGGTTGGAACATATCATCGGTAGTCAATGCTCTGTCTTTCACGTTCATTAAATATCCCATAACTGCTACTAGAGCCTCGTAATCACCTTCCGGTACTGGTTGCAATAACCCTGTTAAAATTTATTCGAGTGATAGTAATAAGGGCGTAATTTTTCTCGAGCATGCGGTTCGTTTGCAGAAAGGAAAAGAACGAACAAGGTAAAAGGACTAAAAGCGGATATACATTGAATATTATTACTGACAATAAAGATGTTGCGGTATTAATTTTAAGTTTAACTAAAATAGATAGCCCTGAGACCAGTTATGCCAAACCTCAGATTACTTCTGTATCCATGATAAGAAATACATAAGAGTTGTATTACCTTCATCAGCCTCACGAATGAAGTTCGCTAAATCACTTAAACTTGATGTTACGTTATTAACAAGGTGTTCTTTGTACATGTTACCCCACTTTCTGACAGTATTTAAAAGAGCTTGCCTGAAGGGTCTGATATCCACCTGTAATATTAATTTCATTCATTACCAATAATCCACTGACCAAAACCAAAATAAAAGATATCTATCTTATATTTAGAAATGGGGTCGGGGTTAAAAAATATCCCGCTAGAAGCCCCTAGAGCGCTTTCTTGGAGTATACAGAGGGAACTGTAAGTATAGTTAGTACCTGAAACCAACAATTGAAGACTTTGTAAGACTCCATGTCCTCAATATCCAGGAAAAGATTTTCGTAATGATCTATTTGTTCCCTAAACGCGTCCATTTTAGGAGCACATAACGGTGGACCAGTGTTGCCGTCTACGCCCATTTTATCAATTTCATCTGTTGTTAAAATCCTTCCATATGACAGGAACATTTCCATAATACTATCTCTTTCTTCCAGCCACAAAAATGAATAGTTTTCGAAGCTTTTACAAAATTCATTAGCTTCTTCAATGACCTGAAACATATTAATTTAAAAATACTGAATTTGTCAACTACTGTCTTTAAAAATCCCCTGATGGAAGTACTGCTTTGGACTTCTATTTATCTTGTTCTTATTTTTTACGTTTACATATTGTGCATTACATGTTACCTTTTCAATACCACTTAGTATATCATCTCTCATTTCAGTAATATCTTCATTATTCACAATATCAACTTCATACGACTCCTTCTGACGAGGATCTATTCTGCCAATCAAAGAAGACATCTGCAGGATATCGTCAATCAGACTTTTTATTATGGCTGTAAACCCTTTTCTATTTGATGGATCCAAAGAAGGGGCAAAAACCAAGTCTGGTTCTAATAATTCTAATTGTGCTTGGAACAGTGGAAATAACTTGTTCTTTGGATCCATATGCTCACATATGTAACCCATGCTGTAATAAAATCGTATGAAAAAGTCAATAATGTTAAAAATGTTTCAATTGCAATATTTACTCAAGTTAAAGTACCTGCATGCAATGGATTTAAAAAGAGATTCTTCGATCATTTTATCGATGAATGCAACATAATTTAACCAAATACTGCTGTCTTGTTGATTCTGCATATTGAATAATTCCATGTTTTCATTTAATAATACTTTAATTCTGTCAGCTGTTGACTTAATATCACTATATCTTTTAGCTGTGCGTTCACTTCTTTCTTCCAGACTTAACAATGTGTCCTGGGGTAAAAAAAGTTTTACTTATTTATCTGTGTTTGAAAATAATTGTCTAAGAACTTTTAATCTTACTTTCTTAGCTTCTTTTCTTTCAAAAAGCGGTTGTGTAGTCCAAGCAGCCATAATAGTTTTCATTTCTTTGAGATTGTCTTGAATTTTTGACATGCGTTTATATAAATCTCCAACCAATGTATTTAACTCTTGCAAATAATTCCATAAGTCTTGAAATATAAAAGTAAATTTAATCATATCATAACATAATATGTACCTATATTATTTATTAAAAATTACGGTATACCTGGAGAATTCCAATTTAATTTGCTTTGGCCCATTTCAATTCTTTCGTCAATTGCTTTTATTTCGTCTTCTACAAGATCGAACTCAACTTTTTCACTATTTTTTCTTATCTGATTGTACCAGTCTATTGTTATTCCCAAATTAATTCTGTATTGTCTGTAAGTTTCCTCTTTTTCAAACAAAATATTACTCTCTGGTGGTAAGCTGCTTTCCATTTCAGGGTTTGTTCTTAAATGGTGTACTTCTTTCATGATGTCCAAAAGCTAAAACAAAATTGTGTCTCACTACGAATTTTACAACAAGTAACGTGATATAAGTAGATATTTATTTAAACGTTTCATAGGATTATACTAACGTTTGGACTAAAATTAAGGACAAGATCAGATCCTTGTCTTGCTAAAATAGTGTTATTTGATTTTTCTTCAATCTCTTTAGCAATATTCTCAGTCCAATCATCGAAGTATTTTTTTTTGAAACTATTGATATTTTCAATTAGCGTATCATATCTTTCAAATAATGCAAGTGCTTCGTCAGTGTCTTTTATCCTTTGGAGGGAAAAAATTAATATGCGGTGTATAGTTACAATACCTACCTTAAAGAATAACACTTTAAAAAAATTAATATAAAAAATATTGTTTACTTTAAATACACACACTTTGTACAATGTCACCTGAATGTAAAATATATTGTGGTTGATGCATTTCCGTTAGATCATTAAATTTGACCAATAATCTGGTTTCGCAATTTGCCCCACCCAGCGTACTTACGGATGTGGCAAGTTTCGAAAACAGACCACAGGCCTGGTGATCCTGATAGCTAGCATCGTCATATATAACAGTCCACCTGCAACTGGCGGCATGAACGCATCTACTTCCATGTGACCATATTTTTCTAAACGATGTGTCTGCTCCTTGAATAAATCCTAAACATATCATTAAATATCATCAATAAATGATTGTTGTAATGATAAATTAGTAAGTTAATGGCTATCTAAATGATAGTCTGTAGTTACCTCACAAATTACTATTTCTTCTTCCAGCATTACAAGAATTTCCGTATATTTGGCGGTGAATTCGTTCTTTATCAATGGCCTGTCCAATGTTGAACCAACAATATCTATCAGCTGAAACATAAATGTTATAAATACCGAACCTTCATCACACTACTCTATATTTTATAAGACTTACTTTGAAAATAGCTTCTAAAGTTGAACAATTATCAAAAGATTCACACAAAACTGTGGATAATTTTAGATCCAAATCAATAATGTTGTCTTGAAATTTTTTAAAATCGTCATTGAACCTAGTATCATCTGGATCTAGAACATCGTAAGACTTTGATGCAAAAGCGTGAAAATAAGTTTCGAATTCAAATGATATTTCTCTGATTTGTCCACTTAAAACTCTTCCTTTCATTCCTCCAATTTCAACTTTTTCTAGTTTTTGGAATTCTAGAACAGTTTTAAAAAACCACTGTATGGTATTCAGTCTGTCCAAAAATTTATATAATCTTTCGAAAACCACATTTGGATGAAAGGTCCAAGGAATAACACGCCTGTCTTCAAAATATTTGGGAAGTTTTTCTTTGAAATAATCGAAGGTCTCTCTGAACTTCTTGATGAGATCTATAGTTACTTGAATACGTTGAGTAGCTTCATCAATATCACTATGAAACAATGTGCTCGGATCCAAACATTTTTTTGCCTAAAATCCAGAATTAGCATTTAATTATGAATCAATATTCATTAAAGAAATATTGTAATGAATAGCTACCTGATAAATAAGTAAATTGCAAATTTGTTTCAAGAGCACCATTAATTTAGAAGAATTGCAATAGTATTTGGAATCCCTCCATATCAAACATATTACATGAAACAGAGGCCTGAATAGTGGCTGGCACTCTGTGAAATCTGTATCTTCTAGTGCTTGGAAATGTTTCACCAATGATCTGAGATACAAGTCAATTTCTTGAGCCTCGGCTAACGCTAAAATTTTACAAAACATTTATTACTCATACCTACTTAGGTGACGATGAATCTCGTTTGTGCTCAATTACACTGTGGAGTTAGTTGTAAAGTTTCACAAACAGACACGTTAATTTGTGCTTGCTGATATTTTTTTATAAATGAGAAGTTTTGTTATAATAAACTGTAATACCTGACACAATATTCTTGAATAATCTACTGAAACATGGATAGTAAGCCGATGTGGTTTTCTCTAAAATAACCGCCATACATCTAACTCTATCACTCCGGAGTTGATCGTAGATGTAACTTAAATTGTTTAATCTTGATTTCCAAAAATTGATTTCTGAAAATAAATTCATACAAAGTATCGTTTCAATTCGCAGCGTTATAATTTTGTCGCCAAACTATACTTTTGAAGGTTAAAAATTTTATTCCAAATTCTTCAGCTGTATAAATAAAAAATGCATTTCGGTGACAACTCAGCACACAGCCCATTTAGCCCGCGGGTTCACTTCACCATTTCTTTAATTTTTTCGTGTAGGTATGGTCTTTGATACAATCACCAAAACCCATGACGCAGGATATTCTAGTTTAGGACCCAATAGTACCTAAGTAATCCAACTTGATACAATTTGCAGTTGAAAATTATTATTTTATTAGTCTAATAATGACACAAACCACCAAAATACCTCTTGTGGGAACAGATCAGTGGCGGCTAGCACGAGACTTTATCGTATCCAAATAAAAAATCGACAGAACCGCCACAGTAATTTTGTAAGATTCCCATTCAAAAAAATATTTTAATGTCAATAGGACCAGACGCAAGAAACTTGTGCTAGACCCTCAGAGCTATTCTTAGTTGCCGGGCATATTTTAACTAAACCTTACCAGAATTAGGTAGCGGATTATGTCCGTTCTCAAAAGCTTGTGAAGAATCATCCATCATGACGTCGTTTATTTGTTGGGCCCATTTAATAACAACACCTTCAATAGCACTTTTTAAATACAAATCGACTTCTTCACCTCGTAGTACTCCTTTCTCAGCTTCGTGCACAAGTTCTACACCAACTGGCATCGGTAATACTGTCTGTCCATTAACTTTACCTTTTACCTATCGTAGGGAAGTATATATATAACTTTTATAATTTAAGAGACACGACTTTCAATTTGCTTATTTTAATGAATAACTTAGTACCTACTTATAGTTAATTAGCATAATAATTGTTTTAGAGCGAAGAAGTGGGTATACAAATTTTTTACTTGTTCGTCAATTTCAAGAATTTCACGATAAACAAAATTAAAGCACTGTCACACAGTATTTAGTAAAAATTACCATAATTAATTACTTCCCCATAAGTCACTTACAAAAGTTGCGGTTGCCGGCTTCACTTGCTCTCCGAAACATGATAATTTTATTAAATGCTTCCAGAAAATACATGAAATAAGTTTCTGCGATATCATTTTTCCTACTCTACTTAATAACAAAATTACATTTCTAATAGTATGAAAAAAATGACCCACCTCGTAGACTGTACTTTTCAAACTATGTATTTGTTTCAGAATATCCTGTGAGACAACTAAAGGCCAGCCTTCATGATTCAAAGGATTTGACAATAGAGGTACGAACACTTCGTCTACTAATCCAGCTAACTCGTCTATTAGTCTTGGTGCTAGATCACCTGTTATTAAAAAATATAAGTTATAATAAATAAAACAACAAAAAAAAACAGATCGATTGTATTGAAAAGAATTTGTAGTTTTCAGCAGTAACTTATTGTTTCTCGTCGAGTGGTTTAAACTTTTCCTCTTTTCACCATTCAATATTGACCCTATGATATTGAGGCCTAAAATTTAATCCTCTCGGAAATTATAGTTTTAAATAAGAAAAAAAACTTTATTATGTAAAGTAAAAAAGCCCTACTCGAGTGCTACGAGGCTACGAGCTACGACATCTTACCAAATATAATCATATCAGCACATTCTTCTTTAGGTACGACATCTGGTTTCTTTTTAACATAAAACACAGCTTTGTTCTTGAGGTAACACGGGAACGATACCACGGGAACCAACTGAGCCGCGTGCGTTAACACAACCACAAGTAGTATGGGATATGGTTTGTCCAGAAAATCTCTTAAAGTAGTACGATGCTCTTCCACTGTAAGCACGCGGGACCATTTTTCAGGTTTTAATTTCAAAGATTTAACCGCATACGACCCTATGAAATCGAGTCGAGGGTCCTGATTTGATGTTGAAGAGCCCGCTTGGTCCATTTTTTAATTTTCTACAACTTTTTCTACATATTATTTCGAGTTTGAACGAAATAGTAGTGCGTCGGAAAAGGCAGCGACTGGAAATGGCAAAGTCACGCAAGTTCTCGTGGCTCCCATTAGTAACGATGTCTCCTTTGTGACATCGACGGCGGTACGGACGGTACCGGCAGTCTTCAGACGTAATATACATTATTTTTGGTTGTGTCCTATCATTATTTTATAGGTTTACTTACATACTAACTACAAAGGTGTCTTTGTTTGTTTTCTTTTCGTCTTCCGCTGGGTACCGTGGGTGTAACTGATAACAGTTCCGGGAGCCGTAAGGCAACGCGGGAAGATATAAAGAAAATTGTTCTTAGGTTAATTTTTTGTACAGTGATAGTTCCAGACAGGAGACCAGGATAGGTTATTTTTACCCCGTGTTTAATTAGGGAAGGGTTTGATATGACAATTCGCGCACCGGTGCAATTTCTATTCTATTCTTCTTCTTTCATTGCCTGGCTCTTTCCCATTTTATTTGGGATCGGCCCTCCGTATCATGCAATTTTTATTCTATGATGTTAGCAATAATTATATTTTAGAGTAATACCAATTATTTTTCCTTTTCTCACGAGCAAACTATCTATGTTACAGCCAAGGGTATATTTATTTTCTTTGTTTTATTTTCACGCAGACTAAATTGATCCAGTGGTGGACATTTAAGTAAAATTAGGGTTAAACCCAGGTAACCACCTCGTGTCCCTAATAATTTAGGTGTGCCTACATAATGGAGATTGCAAGGTAGACTTTACTCGTCTACTCCAAAATATATTTATAGACCTTCGAAATATTTTTGTGCTAACAAATTATTTATAAAAATAAAAAATAGTTCAAAAAATGATAAAATAATATTTTAGTTGCTGTCCATACTTTGCGCGTGGTACCAGGTCGTCTCAGCTCCGCCCCGCACGGTGACACGACCCAACAACTACTGCAGCGACTTAACTTACTGATAAATAGATCAAAGGTCAAATATAGCTCTCGGGTGCCCTTTGTCAATGTTACTTTTTTAAATAATCACTACATATTATAAAACAAAGTCCTTTTCACACAATAACTACATCTGAACGGATTTTTGTTGTTGATTCACCGGGAAGGTATACAAGTATTTAACGTGAATAATAAGTGAATCAAGTCGTGATCAATCTACTAATCAACTAGTTTTCATGACGTATGCTGTCTAATGATATATATAGGAAATAATTGTATTGAATTGAATCTATAAAAAAATCCGCGGTAGAAAGTAGTTATAAGCGTATTTATGTAGGTATTAAAATGTTTTTGTTGTAAACCCATATTGTACCAGTGCGAAGCCGGGGGCGGGTCGCTAGTTTCTTATAATACAGAGTACCTACCTACCTATACCGAGGTTCGACGACGTCTACCTAGCAATCGTACGGTGAGCACTCGTCATATTTTCAGCAGGGGATGTGTAATTGTTTTCCAGGTTGTAATAAATTGTTAGTTTACCTCGTTCATTGCCCGTGGTACACCCGCGTAGTCCACCTGGGTGTACCACGGGTAGAAAATATTTCCCGTAGTCCACCCAGGTGCTGTAGGGTTCTTTTAGCTTGTGTCCTTTTAGCTTGAGATTAACCTGGTCCACACCCTCATATCTTCAGGGATGTGTTTTTCAGGTTGTAATAAATTGTAAGTAATTCTCTAGGTGAAACTTTACTTGTGCGGTATAAATACTGGTCCTGTTTGAAGAATTGCATTAAAATCTAGCGCTAAAGACAGACAGACAGACAGACGAAAATTGGATTTTACAATATAGAACGCAATACATCTGATATGCGATGTTCGGGAATATTAAGAGGCGAAAGAAGTATGTCGGGATTCAGTTGTTGCTACCTACCAGCCTTGTGATGAAGGGCGTGATGTGGTATGTGATCCCACGTTATCCCTATTCGCCATACATGGAGCTAATTTACTTGTAAGTGGCTTTTGTTGTCCCAGAAACTGAAATCTTATCTGGTTTTAATATGGATTTATTTTCCGCCCCGGCTTCGGAAATTTATGAAAGTATATTTTGTGAAAAAAAAATCCTGTTCCGTTGCCGACATGAAAGAAGGACAAACAAACAAGCACACTTTCGCATTTATAATATTAGATAGGATTAGGATTATGAGTTCAAAATACTCATTCAAACTGTAAGGTACGAACTATCGCATTAATTATCGGTTCGTTGTAAAATATATTATTTATTAAAAAAAAACCGTAATTTTCTATATGACCCCCTTAATGCCAGTTGTTTTAAAAATATTGCATTGAATTCTGCAAAAATTTTTCGATTTTTTACATATCTTCGTTTGCTGTATAATGGTTACGGAAAATGGACAGACTGGACTATTATAGCGATGCCGCGGGTCGACTTGAGGCAAGTGAGGCAACCTCACGGCGAGCCATTCTGCGTCCGTAAATGTCCGTGTTCATGCACATTTTCTGCAGCATACTTTACTTCATTTGTTGCGAACAGTTTCATATAATACAGGTACTAAATGGCTAGTATACAATGGCTTTGATGACTAACTAGTTCTACATATAAAATATTGGTGAGAATAAATAAAATAAAGCTTTTACTTTATAATATACATTTATTGATAATGACGCGATGGTTGACTCAAATTTGCTACTTGGCAAAAATATTTCCACTAGAGAATGAACTAATGTTTTTTTATGTATTTTAAATATTAAAATCTCTTTTATTTAATGATGCTTAATATATAATTTAGCAAGATGCAACCAACTACCGCTACGTAGTTGCCTACGAGCCTTCTTATCACAATAAAATAATTACAAATTAAATTCCATAAAACGATCTAATAAAAATACTTCGATAAAATAATAATGCGACAAGAGTGATATTTAAAAAGAATGTATATAAAAGCTTATTTGAATTGATCGCAATATATAAAAACTCTACTTAGTAAAAAATATAAAATAATATATTGAATTAGCTACACTATTATCATTAAAACAAAAACACAGCACTATTCGGCTTAATGCTAAATAAATATAATTACTACCTCGTCACTATTAAGTTCCTACCTACTCCTATACTTGTCTGTGAGGCCAGCGTTGTTCTATATCAATTGTCACAATTGGGATTTTCTTCCATTTAAAACATAGTAATATGCGATCCAATTTTGACAAATCATATAAAATACTTATTTATTCCGCTATTGTTTTTGAGAAAATATATGAATATTATGATGTATAAAAGCATGACTACATACATTATAATCGATCTATTTCAAAATGCAACAGAACTGACACTTCCACATAATAATAAAATGGTACATTTCATCCTTGTACTCCTGTACAAGTGTACAACTAGGAAATGGAATATGGAATGTTTAAGTACAAGTCAAAAAGCGTTATTGCGTGTTAAGATGTAACAATGAACTAGAAATATTTGTTACTTCAGTCAACACTTAAAATTAACCTTCAAATACATTGGCAATAAGTAAGTGCATGTATTGGAAAAGGAGTTGTTATTTTTTTAACAATTCTTAACAATTAGGTTATATTTTTAAACTAATATTGTATGAACGAATGCTAGATGAATGTTGTCCAATCTACAGTTCGTATCCATAACTATATAATAATGAAAGTAAAAGTTTAAAACTTTATTCATACTATATTAATTATTATGTCAATTGAGAAGTAAATACGATACGAACCAACTAGTGACAATGTCTAATACAATAATCAGAAATGACTACAAACTGTGTACTCGATAAGTGTACTTACAAATATAAACTTTACTCTAAGAGGATGGAATATACATTATATGAGCCACTAGACCTAATGTCGGAGCAAACACACAGAAGTTAAACCACTACACATTGCACAATAGTCAGCTGCGCTACACGCGTTAATTGTCATATAATTATTTTCCAATATTATTTTATTCAAGAATGGAATTGGTAACTAACTAGGTAAAATTGAATTTATTATCAAATAAAAATATAATACAAAAAATTAAGTGTCCGCATTATTCTTTTATGCGATATTTTACATAAATTACGACATATCACTGATTTTTTTATATTTTTGTAATTGCGCGAATCAACTTCTTACATCTAACAAATTTTCATTTATTGTTCAAAAGTGGATGGACAGAAACATTTTAAAGGACATTTTCGCGAAATAGATTTATATTATTAAAAAATATTTGCTAATAAATTTATTTAATTTATTTTATGATTTACGACTAACTTTACAATATGAAGCCCGACCAGCCGACACAACCCTTGCACAACGCCTACAATATGCATCTAAGTCCACTATACATCGATGTTTTAAATTTTAAAATATTTTATAGGGCAAACTTTTAACATTTTTTTGTTACAATAATATAGATATTTAGCCGTTACATTCATATGTTAATGTTTCCAAAGGTTTTAAATATTTAAATAAGTGAGAGTGCTTACAGTATGTATTGAGTTGGTCTTTATGGCGCAATACAAGGTACATTATAATCCGCTGGCGTACTACGTACGTAAGTCTTGGAAAGGACGAAGATGTTGTTGAAATTGGACGATACCTTTTAATAATACAAAAAAATATTTTTAAAGTGAGGACATTAAAATTATAAATAGCAATATTTCACTAAGTGCGTGGCAAGATTTATTTATCACATTCAACACTGGCAACACTGGTGATAAACAGTCTAAACATTACTAAGTGATAAGAAAATGCATAAAACAGGAAACTTCATTTTAACAACATAATTTCAATGTTCAACTTGGAAATACTACAAATAAAATGTTCCATACAAACAATTCACCGAAACATTATTATCGATCACAAAATTTGATTGTTGATAAAATAACAATAAAAAATAAATTCACATATTTACAAATTAAAATACATCACATAATTAAAATTTATTTTATATTTACATTTAAAACATAGACGAACATTGATGAAATTATTTATGTGAGCCCTATAATATAGTTGTCAATGCGACACGATGTAAATATATGAAAAATCCCCTCAACAAATTATTGAACCGGTCAATAAGTGCGAAGGTTATTTTCGATTTTAGTCCCTAATTCCTCGCAACATAACGTGTAATAAAGGCATCATAATATTGCTTTACCACGTCGGCAATATAAAATAAAACATAATAAGCACCATTGACTTGACACTCCACTACGAATAAACAAATAAAATTTTGGACGTTCGATAAATTCGGTCCGAAACACACCTGACATTAAATGGATAACAGATAGATGCCAACTATGGCATAAGTCAAATATTGTTCATTTTGGGAACAGAATAATAGATATTACAAAAAGTAAATTAGCTTATTTGTTTCTCGTTTTTGTACCAACTGCGTTTATACTCTCGCCGCGACTCCTGGACCGGTGCAGGTTGTGGAGACCATCACCTGTTTAATGAAAAAATATATTAATTAATTAATTATGCCAAATATCTTATAATCGGGGTTTCAAATGCTATAAGTTTCATATAGTTTTGGAAACTATTATAGTAGTTCAGTCACTCTCTGCACTAAACGTTTGTTGGTCAGGGAGATGTCATTTTTTGTTCATAGATTCAAAATTTAACCAAACATATTTTTTTAGAAGACAATGTTTGAAATTTGCGCAAGATCATTAGTCGCGCCCGGGTATATTTTCTCTCTTGCACTTGTTTGGCAACGGATCGTGTTTTTTTTATTTTGTTTTGCAATGTTGGAGTAACTGTCCTATTATGTTAGTACACTGTACTTAGTTAGCCAGTTAAAATTGAGATGCGTCCTGTTATGTTGGTAAACTGTACTCTGTTAGCCAATTAGAGTTAATAAATTTGTCTTACTATGTTGGCAGACTATACTTAGTTCGTTTTGATTGGTGGATACGTTGCTATACAAAAGTCTTTCTAAAGTCAGATTGTTTTCTGTCGCCGTTTTGTATACTTTTGAGTATTACCTAAAAATATATAATAAATACCTTTGCTATTGGCCCGCTTCATCTCCGTCTCGCGGTAAGCTCTAGCGCTTTTTCCGCGTCGATCTTGCAACAGCTTGTCGGGCCGCACGAAGATGCCGTGACGCGCGCGACACTCAAAGTATCGCGTGCCGCCCACCGAGCCGTCATTTTTGCCTGAAAATAAGAGTTCACAAATCATTTTGAAAAGACTTGTAGGATTTAAAATTTTATTCCTTCTACCTCACTCACATCCCGGTTCCCATATAGCACAGTAAGAGCTGCACACTAACAGAGTTGTATGAAATTTAATAATTATATCTAGACTATGTTTCAAACTATAGATATAAAAAAATAAAAGTATTTCGTCTCTAAGAAGCCTTTCGATCTCAAAATACCTCAACAGAACTGGTCACTCTTTATGTAATTCCACGAAAATTGGCTAAATGACAAAGCCTTCACTGAGTATTCTTGAACAAAAACTTAAATAATACCTGTAGGAGCGTCCAACTCGACCCCGACCCACAGCCCGGTAGCGAAGTGTGTCGGTCCCACGTACGATATGACGCCCGTACTGCTCGACAACCGGATCTGTACACTCTCCCCGATACACACCCAGTCGGGTGCGGTGAGGGAACGCCCGCTCTCCGATGAGTCCTCTGTTACAAACAAACATACACAAACACATATACCTTGTGGTGTGGCCACAGACACCAGTAACAGAGTCCCCTTGCCATTTGCCCATGTTAAACAGAAGAGATATAGGATACGGTATTCAGAGTACTATACTGTATACTTACAAACGCCACGTTTACCTAAATGGGCGATAGACATACTGTTGGCAAAGTAGATAGAGTCTATAGGTAGGACATTTTTCCTACTGGCGCCGGTACGCGAAGTTTTAATGCAAGCTACGTGTAAGGTTGTCGAGTTCACATAGATTTCAAATCTAAATTAACTTTAAAAGACATGAATGTAAAAATGAAGATTAATTATACATATAAAAATGTATATTTGTTTGTTTGACTAGACTCAAAAATACTGGACCGAATTTCTTACTGTTTGCGCCATTACATAATATTGATTCGCGAGAAGGTGTCTAAATGAATATAACATCACAATTAGAACAACCGTAAAGGTCATAACGTACCGTCAGCCAATCGTTCAACGGACGAAGCGTCAGTATCGTGCATAGTACGTCTGTGGGGCGACTCAGCTGAATGTCGGTGTGCGGCAGCGCCCGGGAACGACGAGCGAGCTGCCGACCGGGAACTGCCACCGGTGGCACGACGTCGCACCACCTGAATTATTATAATTATTTTATTACATTGTATCCACTTCCACTATCCGCTGTATGCATTTCCACCAGAGTGCAGGTATATATATAACATTGGGCAGGCTCATACAAAAAAAAACATCATTTCTGCTTTGATTCACTCAACATTTACAAAGTTGCGAATTTTGTATTTAATACAGAAATTTTACACTCGCTTTCAGTGTGATTTTTTTTTATCTTTTCGGGGGGAGAAGTTCATGATGTGGAAATGAATCAAAGAAATATCCATTCCTAAAATGTATCTTTACACAAATGTCATTCAAAATCCGACCTGCCTTTCGGTGTACGGCCAGGGTCATTGAAAAGTGGCTCTCGGACTAAACACATTTCAATGAAACTCTCATTCTAATATAAGGAAAATGAAAACAAACAACTGTTTTTCCACGGATCTCCGACACGGTTAAATACGGTAACAATTCCGAGAGACATCCTTTCGGAATAACTAGACTTTATTCTCACCTTTCCAGCTGGTAGTTGTGTTTTAACAACCCCGGTACCGTCGGGCACGGGCGACGACGACTCTCCGCCGGTAGACACCTCGTGACTGCGATCAGCGTCATGACTCGACTGCTCAGAGCTCACCGATTCTACTTCCTCTTCGACTCCGGTACCTGGAATGGTTCAACGATTATTTAAACATTTCATGTTATCACTGAAATGCAGGTATACGAGTGGATTTCTTGATTATTTTCACCAAATAAACCGATAAATCGTTCACTGACAGACCGAATGACCAATGATGTAGGAATTTCCGTAAACTATTTCTATATCATTTACATACGTTGTTGTCTAAATTATATTTAAGACATTGTGTATTTTATTTATTTGACCGCGGTAAATGGCTAATTTCCGTTTCATGTTTTTCATTGAGTAACAAACAGACTTTCTCATTTATTAGAAGATTGTTCTATTTCTATATAATTAAATTAACAAAGAGTTGCTTACCTGATGCATGTTCATGATGTTCGTCCCCATTCATTTGGACGACCTTCAGTAGACTAGACGCGATAGAGTGGTTTTGTACCGGGATGGCCCCCAACGGATCTAATATCTGGCCGTTCTCCTTTTCCTGCACGCTACTATCTTCGCAATCTCTCAGGAAAGGGTTCACTCTGTTTCTGTAATTTGAAGTATTCTATTGAATGTGTGTCTGTCTGTCACCGACTTTGTCTGTCAGTATATAATTAGTTTTAGGGATATAAAATATTGTCAATGTCCACGTTTCTCGTCTACCCCTTTTCTGTATACTTTATTTTTGAAAGGATATTTTTTTGAATATTTTGAAACAGCTCATTTAACTTTATGTGACAAAAGTATGACTTTATTTTGTAAGTTTAAGGCCCGAAAAATGTTATTGCATAGAAATCTCATATTCTATAATTTTGATAACTGTTTTGTATTAAATTACAACTAATAATAATGTGACAATGTCGATGGTCGAGTGGATAAGACGTCGGCTCGCAACTGAAAAGTCGCGGGTTCGATTCCTACATCCGACCATGTACCAATGGGTTTTTTATAATGAAAAATCTATGTACATTATACGACAAACCGTACGAAGAGGCTTTTCCATCTATATACCTCAACAGATCTGGCCACTCGTTAGGTATAGCCTCAAAAAATCATTGGTTAATTGAGGAAGACTTGTCTTCCACTGGGTACCCTGGGGTCGGCAACGGTTTCGGGAGCTGTAAGGCAACCCGTGAAGAATAAAAAAAAAGAGTGTGATAAAATAATAAATATAACAAAGTAACATCAGTTATAATCTCGACATAATTATTTAAAACGTATCTTACCTTGAGCCAGGCGTCAAAATAGGCGTTTTGGCGGAATATTTCTCAATTACATCATTATTCAATTCATTCTTAGACTCGACAATATCATTCTTAAGTTCGCTTATATCATTCCTGAGCTCTGTTATTTCATTCCTCAGGCCGGCCACTGTGTGTTTCGCTCGGTGAGATTGATTGTAGTCCATTGTTTTGTCAAAGTCTGGTGTGTCGTCCACGGACATGCTCCGTATTGACAGAGTGTCGTCGTTTGTCAAGTTGGTCGACGATACAGCTTGAGATCCTGTCAAATTATAATATACAATATCACAGTAGAATATTGAAATAGCGTATGTTAGCCTCAAGTTTCCATATAAAAAAACCTACTGTGAGACCGACAACAACGTCACATTATGAATGGCCGCTATATTGAAAGGCATTTCGCCACAAAACAGTCTCAAAAATGCATCGGATCCCAGCACGGTTCCGAGAAGCTGAAGAGTTTATTTTTATTTGTGTTTTTTAATTTATCAAACAAGCTCATTCTGTTAAAATCACAAAAATCTTCTTCCTTTTCTTACCATTTCTATGACATATAACTATGAACTGAATACTGACCATAACCACTGGACGAGATAGACGGTGAGTTTTTCGCCGGCATCCTTTCGCAGGCCAACTCGTGCAGGGAATCTAACGTCTTAGATGTCGGCAGAAATCCCCGCGACGTGGCACGCGCTCGGTTCGTTCTCTGAAATGCCAAATGGTACTCATCATAAACATTTTTTTACGTCTATAATGCTTATGGGGTATTATTAAAACAAATCTAATATATCCCTACGTAAAATATAAACCAGCCTTCACCACGAAAGCGCACGATTTTGTTAATGGTTTTTCTGCAAACCTTTCTGAGAGTTAAAATTATCCTATACATCCCTAATTTTAGTGTATGTACTTATAATACTGTGTACAGCTTATACCTATCACAGTGGTCTATTAACTCTACAAACTCTCGAATTAGTAGTTTTTGCGTAATTCCCTAAACTTAATCGATGGGAAAATGAGTGATGAAAGAGCAGAACGCATTTATCTAGAATCGCGAGCAGGATAGACACAGTAAGCGATTCAACGTAAGCGATATTTTTTGTTTAAAACGCAATTTAAAAAAAAAACTTATACAACATAGAAATAATTTTACAATGAAATGATAGATAATTACCCAACAAATATTTATGTTAATGGTACCATCTATATTATAGTCATAAAATTTTATAAATAAAGTTTTCAGAGGTGAATTAAGGTTTTTTTTATATCGAGTAAAATATTTCTAATCATATTTTCAAAACAATAACAATATTTGTCATATCCTTAAAATCAATTTTTTTTTTTCAGTTTCGTTAAAAATTTGATTTAAAAATTGGATTTAGATTTGGACTTCCCCTTAAACAAACAAACAAAGCTTTCATTTTTATGATATGTATTTGTATTCTTAAATCCGAATGCTGTCTAGTCTGATTAGAGCATCAACAGATGAATGTAATTCGATCAAATTATTAACATTGCACAAGCGGACCGCACAAATTAAGAGGAATGGTGTGCTCTCGCGCTAATTTATGATTTATTTTATGTTTATTTTTGTTTAAATGCAGATCGTAACAACGTATACGTACTGTAGAGGTGGGAGTGACGTTGTCAGGCGGCACAGTCTCCGGGTCAGAGTGGGAGTCGTCGTCAGCGCGCCGGCCGGGCTCCTCGTGTAGAGTAGTCATGCGAAGTCCCAACTTACCACTGGCGGGGGATGCTGTAAATGGCAGTTTACATATTATTATCATTGTAATGTTAAGCTAATTTTAGGGCAGAATACTCTAGTCATCGACATCTGTCAAAATACAGTACCCGGCAGAAAATAATCGTGGTTAAGATAGAGATTTTTGTAAAGTGTCGTCTATCGCACAACGAATGACTATAACGAAATATGTTTTTAAATCGCGGTGCGAATCATTATCTGCCAGGTGCTGTAGATTGTTTCAATGTTACTTCATACTAAATGTATATTAAAATAGTTGTCGATGACTAGAAATTTTACTCTAAAAGCGTACATTCCAAATAAAAATAACATCGAAGTTTGGGTTCTCAGACGAGTAAACTGATAACTTGGCCAAGTTCTAATAACCAAGTCACCTTTTTTAATACAAAATTTAAAGTTTCAAATACAATCTTAATTATAATGTTGCATTAACTACGAAAATAAATTACTTTGACAATGTTTTTTACTCAAAATAAAATATAGTTAATTATAGCAATAGTTATGACTGAAGTACAAAAGAAAGTAACATGCTAATTTTCCAAATAAATGTAACAATAGAGATAAAATTTATCAAATCAAAATTCATGCCAGTCAAAATAATTTAAAACCAACTTAAAAAAAAATAGCTTCCGTTCTCTACAAAAAATAAACGGTATACGGCTAATAAATGTCATTCCAAACGCCAAGACCGGTCTCAAAGAAAAATATAAGCAGATACAATATTGTGCTCCGAGCGTATCTACGTGATGACAAACTGAACGTACACTTGTTCGGCGTTTGTAGACGGAGAGAGTTCAGGTTCAGATTCAAGTTTAGGAAGGTCGGCCGCGCTGCAAACAAAATTATATATGGCGTCACGCAACCACTCGCACGCACACTGTCCACACGTCTCTCAAGACCTACGATTTAACGGTCGTTTGCATCGAACCTTTCTTGGAATTAACGAAAAATATTAAATAAAAGTTCGTGCAAACGGCCGTCACATCTTATACATTATTTTCTTATCTTCCAGGATAGACATATAAGACAACAAACATTTTTTCAAATATTATCCAAGATTATTTACTATGATACATTTCTTCAAAAAATGTCCTTAGATACAAAATGTACCATAGATATAATCAAATACCTAGACACGTCACAATATCAATACAATAAACATGACCAGTAATCGCTAGACCATGCTTTCACCACATTTATTGTTTCCATAACAAGTACTCGCCAGGAGAATATAGAAATTATGTAAACATATCAAACACGATCCATCGCAGTTCTATGTGCCAATAATAAATTTACGACTGAATTAACTAAGTAGATTATTCAAAGCAGTTATTCAGAACTTGCGAACTTTTCAATTTGGTCGGTTTATATGTATAGGTAATAATAGAAATGTATTGTAACGATGACAGAAATTTTAAATTTCATCTTCTTTGTTACGTTCTATATGAGAAAATCTATGAAAACTGCCTGAATGTTAGTTTACAAAATTTCCATATTCTCCTGACGCTTACTTTACTCAATATATTAATTACATGCACATCATATATACCTAACACAAACACAATCCTAGTCTATACTTCTACACTAGATACAAGTTCATACAAATTGTATGATTTAACATATATTTGACATTAACTAGAGACTGATGACTTAATCGTCCTAACAGAATAACAAATCGTTAAGCAATTTGTCGTCTACGAAAGACCAAGTAGCGCTTATCGCGAGAAGGGAGGAAAGGAGCAAAATAATCTCGACATGCCATACTCATGCAAATAAAAACGAAACGCGCAAACAATCATACAGAACACAACGACAGAAAGCGCGAATATAGATTGCAACTGAATCACATCTACCTGCACCACTCTATAATTGACAAGGCAGTGTACATTATCTTTATGGGTTTTATTATTCATGTTGAAATTGAAAAGCTAAACATATAATTATATCGGCTTTTCGTGAAATATGATTGGTCAAAGACACAGATTAAGAACGAAACAAACTAATGTTCCAGGGTACCTTACAATAATCATTCACCTAATAATTTTGTAATACATTTGCCATTCCGAATCAATACCATATTATCTGTACTGTTTTACCTGATAAAAATGAGCCTGAAGGTAGCGAGGGATACAGAAAATCAATGTTAGTCAAGCTGGGAAATAATGTTCAGAATATAGCAGAAGAGGTTATAGAAGATGTAAGAGAGCCATAGCACTGCCACAAAGCTGGTGTCAAATCAAATTGTAATATTGATGTGTGGGATTCTTGTGATTCGTCGTATGTGAACATGACTTTCAATGATTGTGTTGTGAACAACTATTATTCCTTTTCAATTATTTTTTTAACAGAACAAAATAATTAAATCTTTTCAAAC
The DNA here is from genome assembly GCA_963924495.1 of Nemapogon koenigi. Classification (NCBI taxonomy): domain Eukaryota; kingdom Metazoa; phylum Arthropoda; class Insecta; order Lepidoptera; family Tineidae; genus Nemapogon; species Nemapogon koenigi. The sequence goes on along the minus strand of OZ004630.1, from coordinate 3,022,660 downwards.
ATCTACACTTTATGCATTACTTAACTAATACTACTTGTATTAATTATATTATCTAAATATTGCACTAGATAATAATTTACATTGTTGTTGTATTGTGACTGAATGCAATCAATCTATATTATATCTACATTCATTTCAAACAGTAAACAATCTTACAGTTACAAAAATCTGTGTTTAGTATCTAAATATAAAACTATATCTTAATATAGTGTTTTATTCTCTATACAATTTATTGTGTATGCAGAGATATTAATGAATTGTGAATGAAAAAATAATACAAAAAAGCGGTCGTAGAAAACGAAATATATCCGACGGTTGATTGATAGATTCTATTCCTCCTGTAAAAAAGGTCTATCAAAATATTATACTAAAATATGTCGTTCATACTTTTCACATACATGTTTTATTTTTCATTATATTCACAAAATAATTCATCAATATTACATGTAAGTAACCAAAACGTCACAGAGAATCTCTATTAAAAACCGTAAACTAAAATTACATACTCGCGAATTATTAATAGGTGTATCTTACCGAGGCCAAACGGTTTCGTGGGCGTAGTTAGATCTCCATCTGCAGGACCGCCGTACGAATGTCTATGCAACGCACGCCGAGATGTAGGCGCCTCTTCTGCCAAGTCCGCGACACTGCCTGACCGGTTTGCAGCTAGCCCTGCCAGAGACTCGAGCGACGAATCGAGACGCATAATCTGGACAAACGAGACGAATGTTATCAAACTATATTTTACAACTTAAGTTTTTGGAAACTATTTTAACTAACATCTGATTTACATCGACTCAAATAATGTAATAAATGTGGGAAGTAGATTTAAGATCAACGAATAATTCATCCAATACGATACATGATTTAAGTGATAAAATTATGCAAAAACCTACCTATATACCTATACTCATTAGGACGCTTAATTCAATAATCGATAAAATAGTTTGTAAATCGGTTTATAAGAAAATTATAGATGAGTATAAAATAGGAATGTAGAAAGCAATAAAAACATCAAAATACACTGTAACACATTGAGAAGTAAATAAAATAATAATAATAATATAATAAGAAAGCGGTAAGTATTTAAAATAAGTAAAAATAAACCAAAGCCACATAAACTAGTTTGTACAGGGGTATTCTTGTGATGGTGTAACTCACGTTGACTCCATTTTTGTTCACGTTCTCGAGCACCTGAGTGAGCTGCCGTCCAGAGTGCGGGTGGCGACATTAGACACGTTAGCAAGCACACACCGATTATACGGCATCGTTACGTTGGGAAAAATATATTTCAATTATGGAAAAAACGCGCGTATAAAAAACATTGTGTTGAAACAAAATAACTTGGTATAATTATTATACTATTTAATTTCCCAGCGCAAATTTTGCCTTTGTTATTCAATGTGTTCATTTTGTAGATTCAAATTGCTTTCGAACGATAGAATTTTTAGACAAAAAGAAAATGATCATATTGAATAACAATAGATAAAGCTTTGTACATAATAATATAGCTATTTCGAGATTGAATGTCACAAGTGTATTGCCTTGGTTTTCTTATAAAAACTTCAATTGCACCTTGGATTCGTAACTAATATAATTCTATAGAAATTTCAAGGCAGAGTTTAACTACGTATAATGTTAACTTTACCGTATTATGTGTACAACCATGGCAACTAGTGTGTTTTTGTAACTCCACTTTCTTTATTTTCAAAATTTTAGAAACCAATAGTCCTTAATTTTCTTTATATTTAATTAGACTAGCTATAGCAAATAGCAACATTGTTAAGCAGTGTTAGTAGTGATCATCTATTTTATATACAATTTACATTTTAGTGTATGGTGATTAGTGTATTTATTTGAAGTTATTCATTATTTACATAGTGATTAAATTTACTACGTAATCTTAAGCAACGACGTGATTCACCAAAATAAATGACAATGACATTTCCTCTTTCTGTCACGTTTATTATGGCGATAACATAGTGTTTATATGCCAACAACCAACTAACCAAAAGACGATTTTGTAATATTATGTCTATTATGTACGCCAAGGCCGTGTTAGGAGAACTTCGAATTGATTGGCCCATAGCTAAAAGTATTGTCATGAAATAGTATTTATGTTTATTTTACCATATTAAACAACAGACAAGCAAAGTCTATTGAGTCGAAATTTGACCCTAAACTACGCAGTTTTATACAAGAGAAAAACCTCTTTAGTACAAATCCAAATTGAACTATAGGCAAAGTAGTTTGACTACACAATAGACCTTAAGTGTGACTTGTCTTGGCAAAAAATTTTTACCTTAGCGTCTTGTTAATAGGTTGTTGGATTACGCACACGAGTGATCTAAAAGCTAACCCCATATAATATTGTATCATAACGGCATACCTGTGAGAAGTTAGGCACGGACGCTGTTTTCCTCATAGTGATAGGTTGACCGCGCGCCTGCTCGAGCTCCTTCACCGCAACACTCTGCCTCAGTCTGTCGAGCGTCAGAATGCTCTCGACAGCGCTCACGCCGCGTGTGTACTTCTCTGTAATGTTTAATATGAAATTCACAAAGCTGACAATCTAAGTCAGAATTCCCGGCTCCCGGGAACCGTGTACTCAGGGTGCCCAGCGGAAGACAAGTGTTCCTCATTATTTATCTTCAGATATTTGAGCCTACCTAACGAGTAGCCAGTTCAGTTGAGTTATTTCGAGCTTATTACACTTAATCAAGCTGCTTTAAAATTTGATTATCCGTGAAAGAAAGCAAGTGATTTTTTCTAGTGTTGCAAAATAAATTATTTACTCAACGCTTGTATAAATGATATATTATATATATGATGATTAGCTCATATAGCAAATATGTATGACTCCGAACTCCGGACCAGAGAGGGCGCCTGGTGACCTGACAGGCTTTTTGTACTACTTCAGGCACCAGCTCTCACTCTAAAAAAAATTACCACATTATATAAGTATTATTTAAATGTGAGAGAAAATAAACTATTGAATAAATTTATTATCATTTAAATGCCAAGTACAACAATAATTGTAGACGGGTGTGGAGATGTATCTACACTTCTATAGAGACACTTGCGTAAACATTTCTTAAATAGACTACTTAGGACATAGTAAATAATAATATAGGGAGTGGTGTCTACTATACGAAGGTAACGCACATTGACCAATAGATGCACACGAACAATTTTCATTGTCAACTCGTTATTTGGAATTTGGTACAGTTACCTATATACGTCTCCCCATCGGCGGCGCTGGCCTCGTCCCCGCTGGCGGCGATCTGCGCAAGACTCTCCCTCTCTTCCAGCTCCTCGGAGGCCTTTGGTATATTAGAAACGACCTCGTACGTAACACCCGACTGGGTCAGCTGGTCAGTTCTGTAATAACCGTGCATGCTACAACGTCATTGTTAATTTATCAAACTCTTCACTACATATTATAAAACTAGTGACGCACTTTCATAAAAAAAACCAATACAAATGAAATAATCAAAATCGGTTTACAACTGGCGAATTAATAGGTGTGACTTGTGAACACATTGTGTGTTCATACATAAAAAATACGCGGCGAATTGTGAACCTTGTCCTTTTATTTAAGTCTGTTAAAAACAAAGTTGCGTCCATCTGTCACGCGAGCGAAACCGCCGACAAAAGCTGGTATTATATAATAAACAATAGTCACCTGACAATCTTCTTGCGTATCCTATCAGTGAAACTCTGCCTCTTGTAAATATTGATTCCTAGTCGTTTTCTAAGTATGAGATCCATCGGCGCCGGGTGCGACAGTCGCACGGTCGTCTTCAATATCAGGTACACGCGTTCATTGGCTATAATTGCAAGAAAACAGTAGGTAATTTTTTTATATTTTCTTTGAATTAGTGCTAGGAGTCAAATGTCTAATTTAGTCCTAGATATAGATTAAACCAATAAATTATTAATTAATAAGTATTCCCCCCCGCCTTCAAAAATAGGGGGAAAACATCTTGCCCCGCTTTCGCAATACTTTTGGGGGTTTCTCAACTAAGTAATTAGCACAATTTTAATTAATTAAACTCACGTTCAGTGATCCTATTGAGATACTGGCTGTCGTGTATAGAGCTGTCCCAGGAGGCGATGGCCGCCACGTCCTTGTCGGGGTGGTGAAGTATCTGTAGCTCGTAGAACTTGTTGCCGTGCTCCTTGGGCAGGATCGAGTGGAGACCGGTCACCGTCACCTCCTCGCCGGACGGGTGGGTGCTTAGGTCGTCAGCTACAAATGTATAAAATTGATTTAGTCCACAAGGAAATACTAACGCCTTCTTTCACGCCAAAACGGTGCAACGATTTTTGTTGCACAGAAACAATTGAAGAGCGGGAGAGTGACATAGGATACTTTTAATACCGGGAATATTACGGGATAAGTACATAAATACTGATTTCATATTTCAAAAATTTCCACGGGCGAAACCGGGGTGGAATGCTGCTGTCGGACTGTTTACATCTCCATGGCATTACTTTTTAGACCCTTTCACAATCTTTATACATATTTCTTCATTCCACCAAATACGTCTAAATGACATACAAAATAAATAAATTACCATTGAGATCAAGAAAGAGCACTGGAATGTGTTGCTCCATGCCGGCCGGGGGATTCCACGCGGCGGGAGCGCCCGGGATCGGTGAGCCTGGATTTGGCACCAATACCTGTAATAAGAAAAAAGTGGCCGAGTGGTTAAGACGTCTGGTATTAACTAGGCTGACCACGGTTCGATCCCGCCCGGCCAATGGGTTTTATTATAATTAAAAAACTGCGACAAACCACACTTAAGAGGCTTTTTCATCTAAATATACCTCAACAGAACTGGCCACAAATACCATCGGCTAAAATAGGAAGACTTGGTCTACCGCTGGGTACCCTGGGACCGATAACATGGTTTCAGGAGCTGTAAGGCAACCCGTGAAGAAAAAAAATAAAAAAAATGTTTTATGTAGGAAATTTTAGGGATATTAATAAAATATTCTTCTTGTCAAAAAGACAAAATATTGAAAATTATAGTAAAACACCATTATCAATTATCGATAAGTAGAGCGCATGCGCGAGAGACGTGCGCTTTTACTCTCGACTATAATAAAGGAATATCTTTAATAGCTGAAGCAATATTTTGTACAGCTGAAAATACTAAAAATAACATATCAAAACTCTTCAATTTCGTTTTTTGGCAACGACACTACCAGCCACACTACTAGTAGTGTTGTTTACAATAAACGACACTACCAAGCCTATTTTGTATAAAATTGTACAGACAACACAGAATTCTTGTTAGAAGTATTTATAGACGGTCATAGATGTTTTTGTGATGTCATTACTTTTGATTTGATACTCTTAGCCCATAGCAAAAGTATATTATAGCTATCTAAAAAAAACAACTTACAGCATTCCTCTCCTCGGTAAGCGAGACCCATTGTTCCACGAGCGACTGCTCCCGCTCCATATCTCTCTCGCTCTTTAATGATGGCGACATATTTACTAGTTTCTGAAATAAACAATTGGTTTATTGGATAATATCCTTAAACCTGCTTAAACGGTTAAGTAGATAGTTCTAGTGATAGTTCGGAATAGCAGGACTCAAGGTTACGTGATATAAGAAATATGGAGCAAGGCTGACTGCTCCACTTCTTCATATCCCGCAATATAAAGTACCAAACTACTTCGTTCACGCTGCTGTTCGAATTGATGGTAAAAAAGTACTACATTTGACCGCCATTGTCGATTCAGGAGTTTGGTAACCGAGTAGGCAATAGCGTTGTCACATAAATTATGTAAAGATCTGTCAAGTAACTGATATTTTCAAGTGTTACCTGTAGCTGTGCGTGCAAATGTTGTTTCCGCCTGGCCAGCGCATCGCTCCAACGCTCCCTCAACATAGCGAGATCCTCCTCTTGATAGGAATCTAGTGGCTTTTGTAACCTCGACCTGTAACAGATTGTAAAATCCGGTGAGGTCTATGTGATTAATTTCTTAACAAGTGTTGTATGCTTTTTGTAAATAATTTTAACTTTCAAGGGTTGTAATTAATTATTATGGTCTTAAGTACCTATCCCATAGTGAAATATCAAAGTGACTGCATCCTTACCGTACACTAACAGAGCCAACTTCCACGCTCAGTATACTCTGACATATAATAGGTAAGGTGCCAGAGTTTAGTGCGGGCTTCACGCGCACTGCCAACCGTCGTTGTTGACCTTGCCGCAGTTGATACACTCCGCCGGTCAGCATGTCTGTGCGCGCCGTCACCTGGATAATACAATAAATAATGTAAAGTAGTTGTCATGAGAAACAAACATACAAATAAACAAAGAAAAATATTTAACTTATCGTGATGATTTATTTAATAGGCTGGTACCTATTGCACATAAACAATTACGTCAACAAACCTCAACCGGCGCGTACTCTCCCTGATCATTCAGCTCGTGTATTTCAACCCACAGCTCAATCTTCCGCGTGAGTTCGGCCCACCGGTCGGCGAGGGAGCGCGCCTTCGCCAACTGTTGCTGCTCGACCTCCCACCCGCCGCGACCGCGACTAAACCCGGCCGAGCGGTGGCCCCACACTTCGATGGACAGCGCACCTTCTGTGGAACAATGGATAATATTTTTGAAGATTGTCTGGTACAAAGCTTATACAAATTTTTTTATCCTTTAGTTTTCGAATTATTCGAGAAATAGAAAAAGTAGGAAGTAATTATTTGAAATATACGACGATAAATATCGAGCTCAGAGCATCCAGCTGAAGACGTAGTCTTTCTCTTTTAGCCGATGGCATGTGTGAGTCTATACCTAACGATTGGACTGTTGTGTTGAGATATATTTAGACGGAAATGCCTCTGTGTTGTATGTCAGATTAAGTAAATGAGTTTTAAAATGAAAAATCATAAACAATATGTTTACAATCTTGTCTAGACAATATTAAGGGTTTCGCCCTACTGTATTATAACAACTCCAAATCCAATCTCATAAAACTTTGGGCAATTCAAGCAAAACATGACTGTCGCGACATTCCTTTCCCACACATTATTCCTTTACCTTACAAAATTATTTGTTCTATATTTACCAGCACAATGCTCCACGAACTCCTCAGTGAGCGGTATAGTGAAGTCCTGTTTATGGTCGAACCGGAACGTGACTTGTGTCTGGTGACGGGGCGAAGAGGGTGACACGGGCGGTGCGGGCGGCGGGGTGTCCGCGCTCACGTGCGGCGGGACTACTACGGGCTCGCGACCTCCCCACAATGAGTACTGGCAGAACACGAAGTGGGAGAGCGACGGGGGCAGGCCGCTCGCCTGCTTTATTACCACGCGGATCGTCACCTGTGGGGGAAACAAGTTTTTACAGATATCCTAAAAGCAGTGACAATTTTGTTGAATTCGAATAGTCGATTAGATAACTAATTCAAATACAACTGATAGAGAAAATGGGAAGATTTTAAAAGTTGTAATATGTGTACCAATATACAAATGTTATTAGTAGCCCGATACAGTCCTGCAACAACTATTACTGTACCGCAAGTAATACCCTTTTTTAGTGCTCCGTGCTAAAATGTATGACTTATATTAAGACTAACATACTAGTACGTGCAGTTTTTTTTACCATTTAATATATTTAAATATCAGAATACTGGTCACGAGGTTACTTACGCTCTGAGCGGCATTATCAGTGGAGTCATCATCATCGTTGAGTGTGTCCGCAGAGCTATCTGAGGCCGCTTCACAGATCCGATCTTGAGGAAACTGGCCACCGACACGGGACAGTTCCACCTAGATTAACAAATTGAAAACCACATTAGTAAATTAATCACTAAGGTCCCTTACAGCTTCCGGTCCCAGGGTATCCAGGAGTTTTAATATTAAAGTATTTTGAGTTTTCAAAGTAAGTAAAAAGAAGTTCAATTACTAGCTAACAGATGGCGTAACACACGTTATCTTAAAAATAAAACATACGTACAACGATTTCGAAAGCAAATAAAAAACAAGTTGTAGTCTTTCCTTTTCAGCTATACCTTAATAGAGTAATAATTTTATAGACTGATAATAAAAGAAGTAAAAAAACTGTTGTCAAGCTACATTATTTCAGGTGGAGAATGATAAATTTTAAGAGTTAGGATTCCATTTGCTATATTTGCAACTAAAACCGTAGCTTAATTAATAAATTACGGCACTTGCTAATATTACATTTTCACGGGCCAAGCTACTGAAGCGATTACAATAATTATTTCCTGCTTTGATTCACATTTAATATTTTTTGCCAGGTAAATGCCCGAATGGAGAGCTGGAAGTAACATAAGTAGATACTGACTTGTAGCCTGCCAGCAACCTCCCCCTGCTGACTGATGATCGGCGTGTGGTAATCTAACGTCACATCGTGAAACAGCGCCTCCAAGAACACGTTCGCGACACCGATTAGGTTGTGGTTCTCCTGGGACTCGTAGAATGGATCTATGGCCTTCTCGATCTGGTCCTGAAAATATTTTATAAATAGGTGTGAATTGGTGGAAATAGGCGTGGAGAAGAACTGTGGAGGATAGGGAGAAGTGGCGCAATGCTGAGAAAGCCTACGTAAGTAAAGTAGAAAACATATGGACCGATTTGAAAAAAAACACTATTACGAAACTACATTCTTCCAGACGGACAGTTTTAAAATAACGTTAATTAAAACCGGACAAAGCCGAGGCGAAAAAATATAAATAATATTTTGATATAAAAACACCATCAATGGTGCCTACAGTTTTGTGTTTGCCAACAGCCCTAAAGTTATGGAACATGTTATTTGGAGCTGGCGTGAACAAATACATAATTATAATGTACCAAAGATTGTGCCAGCTTTTGGTAATCATGAAGACATATATAAGTGTTACGTTGAAAATTATTAAGAATGAAAGATCCCTTAGTACATACATGCGGTCACAATGCTAGTGTAAATCTTAACCGTCGAACAATACTTACCAAAAACCGTATGTGAATATCTTTAAAATTAATAATAACTCGATTTTTAACATACATCATCACCCACCTCTTCGATCACTGGTTGCTCGTCCGCGGACCGCTCCTGCCTGCGTCGCCAGTCGTCGTACATGTCGCGCATGTCCACCAACTTATTATCCAACTTCTCCATGGACCAGACCTGCCCGGGCCTGCCTGGACGCTTCACCATTATCGCAGGCTCGGATACGAATGCGCCTCGCTGTAATCAAAGAACAATTGACTAAATGTATGAAGTTTATTCCTATGACCAATAGGGTGTTAAAATATTTAATGGGTTGGTCAGCTTTTACTTTTATTTAATAGAGCAACGACTTGTATTATTTTTATTCACAATGAATTGAAATAAGACGGTATAGTAAATAGATTTATAGGAGGAACATTTTATTGAATTCTCCTTTACGAAGTTTATATGATTTACAAATAGGACAAGTACAGTAAAAATATATTATAACAAGTTCCGAATTAAACGTACAGGTACCTTTCTATTAGGACTCAAGTTCTGCGGCGGTATTTGCAACGTCACGCTGAATCGGGTATTGCGTCTCATCTCCTCCGCCAAGAAGTTGGCCTCCTGCACAAGTGCGTTGGCGCGCAGTATGTCCGCCTTGAGTCGCCCCAGGGACCGTTTAAATGTGTCGTCACGTTCGGCAGCCCACCGCTCGACGCGAGCCGCTGTCGTTGGGGTGCACGCACTCATTTTTCCTGTAACATAAACCTTTAGTTAAGCCCAATAATATATAACAGTACTATTATGTATACATTACATTATTACACTGTTCTAAAAGAGGGAGACTTGGTCTTCCGCTGGGAACCCTGGGACCGTAACACGGTTTCGGGAGTTGTAAGGCAACCCATAAGAAAGAAAGAAAAGGAAAGAAAGAATTAGACTGGTTTATATTTGTAAACATACATTCAAGAATTAATTTTGAATTCAAAAATGAACCATGTAATTTAGACTTTACAGTACAGTAAGATGATGAACATGTTTAAAATGATATTTCGATGCACAGAAATAATGGCAACTATATTAATAAAACAGGTGTAAATGGAAGCAAGTGCTGGGCGCCCTCGTAAATAAGTAGTACATTTCTTTCCGTATCATTATAGTCACTCTTTCATCATTCGCACACTGTTTTTGTAGATACCCTTACTAATATGATTAATAACAAAAATAGCATACCCAGTTTGAGCGGGTCGTACGCGTACGGAGGGTAAGGCGTCGAGGGCGACAATATATTTCGCAGTTGTTGGAACTGTCTCTCATACTCCTGCCGCTGTTTCTCGAGCGCAACTGCAAACATACAAGTGTCGTGCTGTTAACATTGTTTACTTGAACAATGTTTATTTTGACAAAGATAAGAAAATTACATATAAAAATGTGTTAATCATAACTATTTAAGATTACTGTGGAACTTACAAATGGCAATAATTATATGAATGTAAGATTTAATAACATTCGGCCACCATATAACAGGTGTGGAAACTATATTTATAGATAAATGGACATTGACGGACTTGTATAAATTTTGTCAATATAGTTACATTCTTACGCCAACAAAAGCGTTGAGGAAATATTAAAGAGGAAAAAAAACTATAGTAATTTTAATCAGATGGAAGACATACTAGATAACGTATCATATACAAAATCAAAGCAACATAAGCACGAGTCTATAGTTCTTCACGTTCTTCATTATGAAACTCTGCTCAGGTACCCCACGAATAAAAATATTAGAATACAAAAATATAACAAATTTTTTTGAAACAAGTTGATATACATTTAAATATTAACGATTAAATACCTTGTTTATCTTCCTCATGTTGTTTCTCGAGTCTGTGTATGGCGGTTTGTATCGGATCGTTACTCAGCTCGTTCAACATGATCTCGTCTCGGGCGAAGTTGTAGTCTATGGGCTGCGCTGGGGTCTGGGGCTCGGACGCGGCTGCTGAAATTTTATTATGTTAATTAAATTTAGTGTATTTTAAAACATTCATTATTCAGATATTATATAGTAATTTAAACGACATTGGTGAGGGGTGGGAGCAAATACTAAAAAAATAATACCCATAGGGCTTTAGAAAGAGACTTAAAAAAATCAAAGTTCAAACACACCTGTAGTCAATTTCGGACAATTAACACGGAAGAAATGGTGATTTCCCCACAGAATCCTGTCACCGTGTCCCAACAGCACCCTAGATACGACCGGCGACCCGTTGAGGAAGCAACGCGCCCCGCCCAACGGTTCCATGTGTAGACCGGCATTCTCCACCAGGAGCTGACAATGTTGCGGCTGGATACCTAAACCGGATAGTTGGATGTCGGCCGAGTTGTCTGTCCCGACTAAAGTGCGATCCTGGAAAGTGTAAGGTAAAATATTATTGATTAAATATAGGACTGAGTGACAGATGTTATTGGCGAGTATGTTATGATTATGATTTATCTATACTATACTCATAAAGAGAATATGACTTTGTTTGTTTGTTTAAAAGAAGTGCACTCGAAACAGTCGAAACTACTTGACAAAAAAAGCTTTCGTTCCAAATGAACAGTAAGCAACTAAAACCGGAGAAAAACGGCTGAAAATAGAATCCAGAGCGAATAGACAACTAACTTGAATACTAATTTACAGTCACGGAAGTCAGTATCGTGCATCCTCTATATTCAGCATGCATGGAAATATAAATCTGTTACAAATATTACAAGTATATATTAAAAAGAAAAGTAACCTTCAAATAGTACACCAGCAGTTCGTTCAATGACGGATCAGCGTTCAAGTTCACCAAGTAGTACTTATTCTTTTCAACTTTGATCCCTCTCGCTTGCACACTGATGCCCATCTTCTCTAGAGCGTGCTGTCTTTCACCTTGTACTCTCTCTGAAAAAACATTTAATATTAAGTTTCGCATAAAAAAAGAACAGAATAGAAAAAGAAGGAACCGATTGGATTCCGTCCCCTCAACCATGCACCCAATGGATCTTTTTAATTCGATTCGAACTCAAACAGCCCTGAGCACATTTTGTAGGCTCAAAAAACTTGGTACGCTGAGGCTGGTAAGTTTTTAGGAGCCGTGATGCAAAAAAGAATGCTTTAGTTAAATTAAATATCGTGGTAATAAAACTACTATGAATTACCTGTTTCCACAAGTTTCTCCTCCCATGTCCTCGACATCTCCTTCACAAGGTGTTCACTGATCGCCAGCTTCTCGTGTACGTCTTCGCCGACAGGGGAACCCTGAATTCAAACAAGTTAAAGTTATAAAAACTACGGCTCAGAATATATAGCTCATTAAATATAGCATGACAGGATTTTCAGTTAATGAATATCTACTTAAATATTTTCGTTTAACACCCCTTATTCCCGACCTTTCACTTGACTGAGGTGGTCGGTTTGTCAATCAGGATACTGATCAACCAGGTGGACAACTCAAGCAGTTGATTGGGAATAAAACTTTTAGAAACACAGTAAAGACACGACATATATCTTACCGTTGCATACTTGAGCATCTCCTTAAGAGCCTCGACTTCTTGCCGCAGCTCTCGGATGATCCTCGCATTGGGGTCCTCGTTAACAACGGCGTGGTTAACAATGCGCTTAGCACGGTCCGCGTACCGCAGCGTGGACAGGGTCTCTTCGTAGTTGTCGGCAGCGGGAGAAACTGTTGCCACCTGGATAAATGAGGTATTTTGTGGTTTATTTTATGTCTGATTGATGAAAACTATGCTCACTCCAATGGGCCATCGTGTAAGACTGCAATTGTCTAAGAGGATGGCGTATAATAGTTAACATTGACGATTGTTGATGATGCCGAATCTATAAGAGGATATTTAACATAAGCATGTAGTCTTGCAACAATGGCGGGAAACACATGCATACTGCAGTCTAGCCTTCAGGAAATTTGTAAACCCATTTTTAAACTCACCATAACAGTTTTACTGTTCCCTCCCAAATTGTCCTTCAGGAGCCACGTTAATACTGAGTCCCTGTACGGAACGAACTTGTCCTTGTTGTTCTTTCCCGAGGACTGGTCCGCTAATTTGGATATCACCAGGCCCAGAGTTGTGAGAGACCTGAGAGTGAAGTAAAAGGTAAGTACATCCTAATTAATAGTATTTGTGAAATATTGTATGCAGGTTCTTATTCAATCGGCAAAAGGGGCGTGGAATATTTATAACCATGGCTATTTCTATAATTGTGCTCAATGGTAGGTTATTAAATATTATAGATGCACAGAGACTTTATTTTATAATAATACTCGGTATGTTTATATAATGATTGCCGATGACATGACCTTAACAATAATTATAACACTAAACAATCAGAAAGTTTTGTAACTATTTATCATCACATGGACAATACTCTCAGAACGCGTAATCCAGAATCCTCGAAAATCTACAGGATAAATCTCTGTGTTAGACTTTGGCAACTTTACAAAAACTTACTTATTAATGTTGGATCCCTCTTTAAGACGGTCACCCACAGCGCCCGTTTTGACAGCCCTCTCAGAACCAGCCAAGTCCACCAGCGACAGCCTCGACACTTTCTCCCCTGTAACCCCTGTGGCTGTGTCGCACAGTGTCTGCGTGAGTACAACACTGAAGACCGCGTGAGACCGGGAAGACTCGCTGTTCATATTCGTAGCTGCGACGGTTCGCGATTTGTTGCCCTCTGTCATAAGGTTGTCGATGTCCTGGGGTAAAATAAGGGAAGAAAAATGTTAATAAAAAAATATGCACGTTATCCGACAAACTTTTAAAATGCAATTTAATTTCAATGTTTGAATTTCTGAAATTAATGAAAACGGATTTCTAGTCTGTTTTGTGGCGATAGTTTAATTCTCTAGTCACCTGATGCGTTTGTCTGTATGTTAAAGCTAATTTTAAAACCACTGGCCTCGTAACTATATGGATTCAAGTGAAATATATTTTTGTGAAAGAATACCAGAAAGGTTTTCTCTATTAAATAAAATAGATCTTACTTGTCCACTTCATTCATCCGACATAAACTAATTCATTTGATATAATATTTCTCATATACAAGAGGAAAACTAAGTTGATATGCACATGTGAAGCAAAACTCGCATGTTATTTTAGAACCGGGACCAACTATTAACTGTACTGGTTGTACGCCAGGACGGGCGGCCAACTAGCTCAAACAAAGTTTCCAACATTCGTAACTAGGGCTACGTTTCGCTTCAGAAAGCATGCATAAGCAAATTGTGTCCATTGTTAGGTATGAAGCCCAGAAAACATGTGGAATACATATTTTTCTGGAAAATGGAAACTAAACAATTTAATTCACGTTTTCACTTTAACAGAACTGTTATTGCGTTATTGTTGCAGAATTGGATCCCTAACTTACAAGGTAAGCTTGTCACCAGAAAGTTTATTTTCGTAAGCAAGAGGTGTCAAGGTCCTTAGTTTCTGCATACTCCACCAGGAAGAGAATCTCTGGTATTCTGGAGCACAAAGTAATCTAAACTGAAGATCATTTCTTCATAACCGAGCTTAATTAATTTCAAAACAAAACTAAACCCGCACAAAGTCCTTGAGATTAACTCCTGCAACGGAATCAAGGTTTAATTCCTTGGAGATAACGGGAGCGTTTTGAATCCATTGCCCTGGATAAAGACAATTAAGCTAAAGTAATTTGTAGCATCGTTCACTCAAAACTTGGAGAATGGATTTTATATAATGACTGAAGTTTTGCTCTTCGATTTATCAAGCAATACAATTTAATTAAAATATTTGGCAACAACCCTAAATGTTTGGAAACTATTTTTGGTGAATGTCACGTATTGTTTTGGATAAGAGAATAAGTTTGCAATTTCGTGCTTCCTACTATGTACTACAAAAGTTAGAGAACCATACGACAGAATGAACTTGGATGAGGTATTTCATTCTAGAAAAACATTCCAAAATGTAACGGCACGGAAAAGTAACATAAAATAAATAACACCCAAAATAATATTGATATTGACGCATATTACCTAAACTATCACAGATCTGAAATTGATTCAGAGTGCGGTGGGGTTGTCGGGTTCAAGGGCATTGATGACGTATAAGAAACCCTTAAGGGTGTCTAGTTCAGCAGAATTACGTAAAGCCCTTGCGAGCCCTTACCAACCCTCCTTGGGTTAGCAACATTTCGTCTATTTTCCTCCATAGACCTACCTATCAATATATCAATATGCTTATGCCGAAATGGATACGAAAAAAAAAGTTTTATATATAGAAATAGAAGGTTTGCGTATGTGTTTGAAATTAGCAGGATGGGTTACTGGGTATTTCACGGGTTGCCTTACGGCTCCCGGAACAGTGTTATCGAACCCAGGATACGTCGTATCATTTAGCCGATGGATATTTGTGATACCAGTGACCGAGTGCCCAGTTTATATTTAGGTGGAAAAGCCTCTAAGTAATATTTACCGAGATAAATACTATGCAATGGCATGGTGTATTGTCTATAGTCATGATTGAATAACAAAGACAAAACTAAACTATTTTAGCCAGAACGACTTTATGTAGCCCGATATTTATACACATTGGTTAGGTATCATAATTACATAATAATAAATACAATATCATACGTCATACTAAGTTTAATAAGGAAGGCCGGATTACATGGAGATAGATTGTCCAGCCCGCATAAGGCCTTTCTACGGAAAATAAAAGCAAGTGTGATTAAAGTGAGATGAGATGAATTGCTATAGTGCCGTCATATTGTGGCCATCCATCATACACGTCGTCCATACGTACGAAGCAATATTATAGACACGAATTTAATAAGGGTACAGTAAGGGGATTCTCGATAGATATTTTTGTTTCAATATGACTTTTGACATCGTCACCAATGGCAAGTTTACCGATTTTGCATGGGTTCATAAAAGATATAACATTTCTAAATTATTTATTTATTAAGATTAGAGCAAATTGTAATTAAGATCATTAAGCTGTTTTGGAGCCATTCTGAACAATTGAGTCTATTCTCATTGCGATTGCATTTGCCTCAAAATATTTTATTTTTTTCGTATTTTACCTTATTCTTATGACTAAGTAAACGTTTTCACGTTACATAAGATGTGGCCATCATCAAACGTGAAACAATAACGATGATTATTTTTCTCGCTTTTGAAAAGTAAAATTGACAATAAACATTTTTGGGTCATTTTGTGACTGAGCAAGTAAAACATTACCGGTAATGACCGTTATGCAATTACTGAACGTAACACATACAAAAGATTCACTAGATGACATCTTTGGTACTTTCAAATGAAACGTGAAAATGCATCTCTACCTTTTCTGCTCTGAATTTCCTATACATGCTGATTGCTGAGCAATTCTTCTTCCTCATAGTCGTATATACTCTTCACAGAGTGGTCGTGACTATTGAACCACTCTGTAACACTGCCGCCGCTCTTGCAATGACTTTCCACCGGCTTCAGTTGACAACCTCACGGGAACATGACGGTATACTTCTAATCAGGTCAGTCCATCACCGCATCACCTCTTCTTACCTTCGACTAGACTTTGTACCACTAGACGCTCCATTGCGTCTTCATTGCGAGTGATATGATCGAAGAATTCGCGCCACAGACGAGTCTCTGCTTATATATTTATATTAAGCTCTTTCAATATGGAGACGTTGGTACGATATGCGGTCCAGCTTATTCTCAGAAGACGCCGCCAACATCACATCTTCAAGGCATCTATGTATCTTCTTTCGGCCCTGCATTCAAATCGTCCATGCCTCTGCTCCGTACAGGAAAATTGGAAAAAAAAACTTCATGTGTTGAACCTTGGGTGTTTTTGGTTATTTTATTGTCTATCCAAATCTTCCAGAGACTTTGCACAGCCGATCACGCCACGACACAGCGCCTCTTATCTCCGCCTCGCAACCTCCGCCATTTGTAATATAAGAGCCAAGGTAAATGTAGCTCTGTACAACGTCACAGTTGGCAATGACGTCTTCATGTCGGGTCTGTTGCTGATTGCTGACCAATAGGCGGTGACAAACTCAAACGACCCCATAAAGAATTACAAAGTAAAAATATGCGAGCGATCTCTATATCATGTAGGGTCTGATAAGATCTAGTAAATGTCCTATATATAAATAGTACCTATAAATTTCGACTCGTTCCAGATTTCACATTTTACTATCTAAATCTTCTCAGCTGCACTTCAGCATCCAATATCGCGCTCTCGCTACGCTCCTTTATTGATAGACCAACATATAAGCAGATTTTACGATCTAGTCGTATCACCTCTTTTGTGTTCAACAGCAATTTGTTTATCATTGCTAAAGTATAAAGTAAAGTGAGTAGAGAATACAATACAAGCTGCCAAGGTCGTCGCCAAAAAAAAACAAAAAATCAGATTTGTGAGGGTTACGTTAAATTAACATATTTATTGAACTCTTTTTTGCACAATATAAAAAAAATCTGTGACATCAGGCAGGAAAAGCTAACCTTAGTTAATCCCTAGCCTAGGTCAATTAGACTTTTCCTGGGTTTGTCAGCTTGGCGCCTTAATATACATCTAGATGTGCTTATTGATTGTTTTTTCCGAAGTCTTTTGGTGTATTTAAGAGAGCTTTGAAGAAAAGGTTTTCAAAAATGCGACGGGCGCTGTCCCTTATTTTGAATATCAAAAATATCGGGCGCCAAGTGGATGTATATATATACTTATCACTTTTTTTTTTAGAAATAAAAAGTAGTTAGGTACCCTAAGTGGATTCCCTTAATAATAAGAGTGTAAGCTACACTCCTGATATTCATGTGTGCGAAGCCGCGGGCAACAATAGTCTGACATATTATAGGCACTATATTATTATCACAAATATATTTCGCTTTATTGAGTCAGTCACGTCTTCCATGCTGCGTGATGGCTGCGTGCCCAGTAACAATGAACCTTGGTAAATGCTGTCAGTAGAGCAATAAACGTTATGAGGGTTCATTGTTGGTTGGTTTCTTTTGAGAAGTTACTAAGTAAAGCCCTAAATAATAAGAAAAGGGCGGGACACTTATTTAGCAAATTTTCGGAACCGCTCCTCGACCTTCTATCCAAGTTTTCTTCAATTTAGCTATAGGTTCCAAAATAAATTAACTTGTGGTCTGACAGACAGGCAGACAGACTTGAACGATTCTGGGATATCATAGGGATGTGTAAATTCATTTAAAAAAAATAGGGTCAAAGACACAAATTGAACAAAAAACATTGAAACTTTTAGAAAACACTCTAGACTAGAGGATTGCCGCATCCGCGTAAATTCCCGCAACGATAGCACTAATGACAAAATTGGATTAAAGATTATCTAACCCTTATTACATATTGCGGTCGTATATTGTGTGGAAGTAAATGGCATAATAGTTTTTACACAATATGTATAATGTAGTAGCATTGTGTAATTCTAATTAGTGAAAGTGTTAAAAATAATAGACAATATTATTATATTTTTTGAAATGAGTTCTAACTACATATATAAATCGGAATGAGCAGATGATAATGTAGATGTTAGCACTCAATCAATCATGTTTACCTACCCCCACAAAAAAGAGATTTGTGTAGAGATTAAAATAAACACCGATTTGAAAGATATTTCAGAAAAATTTGAAAAGTTGGAAACTAAAACATCAATTCTAACAAATACAAAAGAAGAATTGAATGAGAAAGCGAAATAAAATGTAGTTAGTTATATAGAACGAGGGTTGAAGCGCGCTGGGACTGGGACGTCCTCGAATTAAAGTCAGTCGATTCAAATTTGCATTATTGATGAGAAAAAATCTACCGTTGAAATGAAAACTGACTGGCACTCAAGCCCGTCACAGACGTAGCTATCTATACTAATAATAAAGCTGAAGAGTTTGTTTGTTTGAACGCGCTAGTCTCTGGAACTACCCGTCGGATTTGAATTTTTTTTTATATTTGATAGCCCAATTATTGGGGAAGGTTATAGGCCAAGCTATATAACATCACGCTACGACCCAAAGGGCGGAGCAGTACACTATTAACGCGGGTGCAACCGCAATAATATACAATAATACCAGCCGTCCGCCCCCGGCTTCGCCCGTGGATTTTTTCGAACAAAATAAAATTTAAAATATAGCCTAGGTCACTCAGGGATATCGTAGCTTTCTATTGTTAAAAGAATTTTCAAAATCGGTTCAGTAGATCCAGAGATTACCCCCTACATAATATTAGTATAGATAAATTATAGTAAGGCATATTATGATATATTTTCTATAGAAATCATTAAGTGACCACACACGCAGTTATAATATATATTTCTATTACGTCACCAACCTATACTGTAATGTGATCTGAAGACAAAATAAATATTATGGCATATTCTCCGTGTGTGGTAGTTGCTATAATATATTAAGCGATAAAGTGCGGACTACAAAACTGCAAACAACAAGAGCTGCAAGTCTGGTTGAACTTTTGAACGAGGAATACGAGAAGAAATTCATGAAAATTAATAATTCGAAATTAAAAGTACTATTATTTGAAAAGAATTATGAAAGGACGGAGTGTAACATTTGTGTGAAAGGATGTAAATTAGAGCACGTAAATTGCATATTATTCTAATCTATATATAGGACTCAGAAATATGATTTAAATATGTTCATTGATTGTATTTCATAATTGTTTCTTTTAATATATTATTCTGGAAGCTTTATATCTCATTAATAGACGGCATTGCATATTTTATAGAAAAATATAGTAAGCAAAGTAGCGCCCACTGAAAACAAGAAAGAAGTAGGCTATATAAAGCACCTGACCTATTTTTAAAAGTGTTGCGTGACAGCAAATACGACAAAAGCTAGACATTGATAAGACAAGCAATGTTGAAAACACCGAAGACAGAGAAGTATAGAAATTATTTGCCATACCTACCTAGGTTAGGAGTTATTAGAAACTTCGTTAAAAAAAAGATTGTCATAAAATTATTATAAACCAAAACATTGTTTATTACTAGCAACGACGTAAAATTCAGAGAGAAGAGCTTTTAAGTATTAAAAATCTCAAAAGTCCAAACCAATAACCCGTCTTATATTGACTGGAATAACGGCAGGCGTTAAGACCCGAAGCGGGCCCTCGCTATAATGAAGTTTCGTGAGGAGGCAGTATTCAAAATTCGCTTCGTAAAAATAAAATTAAGACCCTCTAACAAGGATCGCCCCCTTGTTGCTGAATTGGTTTACTGTAAATAACCGAATTATTGGCCTTCAATGGAAATAACCCCTCTATAGATGGCTCCTATATTTCAACGAACATGAAAACATAATATACCTACCTACTTTAGTTTAACGAAAACTTTGTTCTGAACTAAGTTTTCCTAAACTTTCTTCCTAGCTCCATATCCCAGGTCCAGGCCGTCAATATCAGGCATGCGAATGGATCTATGCAATATTATGTGTATGTGGAATTCCGTAAATGACGAAAGTATTTGTATATGACGTACAAAATTCAGTCATCGGTTTCTGTGATTTATAGCTTTACATACTGACAGGCCGGACATGACAAATTGACCTTTAGAAATTGAAAATCAATACTCTTAAAACTACCAGTACATAAAACAGAAGTAATAAAACTATAGTCATCAATAACGACCGGCCGACAAATAGTGTGTGGGCTGAAACACTCAACTCAATATTGAAAATGCAATTTCAGTATCGCTTTGTGATAAAAATATTCCGTAGCTAGGACATGAATTATACATTAATTGTGCTATAAACGGGTGCGATTTCACAGTAAAACTGTACATAAAAGTAAGTCTATAATTTCGTATCGACTGTAGAGTCACCTGCAGTGCGATCTTACAATATTATAAAACAAAGTCCCCCGCCGTGTCTGTCTGTACATGGACCTATCATGTTTAAGAGCTGAGCATTAACAGTATAAGTGAATCAAGTCGGAAAAAAATTGGCCCAAGCATAGTATAGTAAAATGATGTAGGAAAGAATTGTGTAGAATAAAATGATCTAGAAAAAGTCCGCGGTAGCCTAAATCTATCTCTAATAGATAAGTAGATGTAAGCATAATAGAATATATAAGTATTAAAATGGTTGAAAACCCATATTGTACCGAAGCCGGGAGCGGGGTCGCTAGTACTTTATAAAAGCGATATCGTTACGTGAATGTCCCTTTGGAATGTTGAATATGTCAAAACATTTTTTACACCTTGTTTTACTACTAACATACGATCTTGGTCGCTTGCGCTTTATCAGTGGTAGACTCATTTGCTTGTCTTCAGAAAAACTTACCTTAAAGGATGCTACGGCCAGTTGCGATAGACCATCGACATATGGCCCCAGCACCGCGTGTTCACGGACCCTGAGCGAGCGTCGCGTCGTCTCCGGATCTAGCAAGTCGTGCACTTTTTCGTTGTAGATCTCCATGTATGACACTTCAACCTAATTGAAGAAGAAAACATACAAAATTAAAGGTACAATCCTAACTAATATTATAAATGTGTTTGTTTGTTTGTCTTTATTTCGCGTCTAAGCATAGCAATGGATAGACGTGATTTTTTTGAACAGAGATAGTTGGAGAGTGACATATATTTATATCCCGGAATTGCAAAGGTTATTTCTCTTCTTAGCTGCCGGAGATACCGGTAACAATGATTTCATTAAGCCAGTTTGCCCATATTAACCAGACAGGTGGCAAATCTGTCGATATATATCACGGAACTGCAATTGTCACTTCTTCGACAACTATTAAACAGATTGTAACAATCTTTTTGTTCACTACCCCAAATAAAAGGAATGTCTTTCTTTGTTAATTGTCTCAAAGGAGCCGTTATTTCTGAAACATATATCACGGAACTGCAATTGTCACTTCTTCGACAACTATTAAACAGATGTACTATTATTAGAAGTGCGAGACCCTTTAAGCGCTTATAAAAAGTAATTGACGAATTACCTTGTATGTAAGATCAGGCGGTGACTGCAACCTAGCAATCCTCTCGAACAGCGCATCGCACAGTCTGGGAATTATACCACCTTCATCTTCGCCGGGGGACCCCATCATTGTATATGACTTTCCGGATCCTGTTGAATGAGAAATATAGGTATTAATATCAGAGTCAATTTACGTTTTGCTATGCTAATAATTTTTTTGAAAGTTTTAAATGTCTATCTGTGGTTAAGATTAATATCTAAGTAAGATATGATACTTATTAGTTACACGATATTTAAGCATAAATTCTGGATGTTTATCCAGAAAAGGCTCCGTAACGGCCGAATGCAACTTCATAATTTTCAGCCATCTTTCAGCTACTATATGAGTGAGTATTTATACAGACCATCTGCATTGTTACATCGCGATATCTATATTTCTCGAACATACATAGCAACACAAATTAATAAACGAAGACTTTACATTTCCTCAAAGTACGCTCGTAGAAGTTTAGTATATTTCATAACTTAGCGCTACCTCGGCACGAGTATGGCGTCCGACAAAAGAATCAATTTCGCAGGCACTTTCCGCGCTCCGCTAACATTTGCATAACCCATTCGTTGGTAACTTCTTAAAAATCAGCGTTATTGGGGTAAATTTAATTTTCGCTCTCAAACGAATAAAACATATTTAGTAAACAACTCAGTTTGCCCAGTAGAGCTCTATAAATTGCAATTATCTGTCTAGCTAAAATAAAGTGATGAAAAATTTATTAATCATATAATATCAGTCTGAACTTTTTTTTAGGTGGAAGCTTATGTCAAAATGCTAGTTAGTGTGTTTGTTTCTAAAAAAAACTTACACTGTGAATTAATCTCGGAACACAAAAATTGATAGGTACATGAAGTATATAACAATTTACAAGTGAGCGGAGCCGCGTGCAAACCATAGCTAACTGAGTAATACATAGATAGCGTCATCTTTATTCCGAGATAACATTATATAAAACATGTTCTATTGACACTGGTAAACAGGTATTACACAACAGAGGAAAACACCTTGTCTTGGCTGCAAATGTTGTTTCAGTCTCAGGCGGGGGGGTCACGTGACATACGAAACTGGCACCCCCACATAAATCACGTGGACCGACACGTTGTAAATCACGGCGCACGCTACCTTTATACCACCGTTATAGTGTCTTTATGTAACTAGATAGTAGGTAACATGGGGACTTTTTAAATGGGTCAGAAGTAGTCAAGACAGATAATATTTCCTAATAAGGATTAATTTATGTATGTAAAACTGCACTTAGAAATGAGGTTTATTTAATAAAGTAATCCTAACTAATATTATAAATGCAAGTTTGTTTGTCCTTTTTTTTTACGTCAAATCGGAGGAACGGATCGGCGTTATTTTTTTGCGCAGAGATAGCTGGGAGGCCGGAGTGTGACATAGGCTCCTTTTCATCGCTAGTAAACAATATTTAGTTTTCAATTCATTATCAATTACCACAATAAACTATCATACGATATCCTCAAGAAAAATCTCGTTTCATTCTCAAATTAACACTATATTTAAAGAGGTAAGTTATTTAGGAAACTACTGAAACCAATTCAAGACATGTCTCACTAATTTCAGTTTTATATTTTTCACATTTCACGGGCGATGTCAGGGGCGCAAAATTAGTCTATAATATACCTCAATCACAAAATAACACAGAAATTCCAAGTTCGGGACAAAATAACTCCTGAACTCCCGAAGTAGAAGGTCGGGGGCTAATAACACATAAAAAGTTAAGGATAAGAAGTAAACGAATAACTTTCTAAGAAACTGATAGAGAGCAAGACATAAAACAAGAGGGGACAAACAAGAATTCAATTCGAGGAATATCTTTATAAAATTCTGAAGAGATAATATTGTGAAGTCTCATCATACAGAATATAAGATTAGGTGGAGTTATACTTTGTTGTATCAATGTATTTTGAAAGCACCGAAAAATCTAGCGTTCTTTATCAACAACAGTCAACAACTAATTCTTCACGAGTTGACTTACGGCTTCCGAAACCGTGTTATCGGCACCAGGGTACCCAGCGGAAGACAAAATGTCGTGTCGCAACAAAACAGAAAAATTATACGATTCAGAGACGCGAAACACCTGCCGCCTTCATAAAATAGTGAGCATCCATCCGCGTGTACTAACGCGTGTTTGATAAATATCTCATAGAAAAGAAAAAGGTTTCCATATATGTAAGAAAACAATTGTTTTTGTCATTTTACTGAAACGCTAGAATATTTTGAGACTACTTCTTTTTGTGGGCTGTTGAGGTATTTTTGAGTCATACGAAATCTTGATCCTGTGGCGGTTATCGAAAAAATAAAATGAAACAAAATCCCTTTGGAAAATAATAACACGAATTCTAAAAAATATATAGGAGTCACAAGCCAAAATGAAAACAAAAGATCCGTTCCATTCCACTCCAGCTCGCTTCGTTTTGGAGAACAAAACGTGATTGTCCTAAGGTACACGAGCTTTGTTTACTCAAAGGAAATGAAAACAGGATCATTCGTTACTTCCATTTGTTTCAATATGTTTGTTATTTTTTTAAAGAAAAGTGTTCACGCAAGTTTTGTTCGGTTCCTTAGCGCATGTCCGACATGAATCATATAGGCCGCACCCGACTGGAGGGAATGTCAACTTTTATTGCCTTCACATGTAATATCAATTTCGGGAAATTCCTTACAAAACTGCGTGGAAATATGATAAATTGTCGTCGTGAATGTTGACAAAATGTGCATGATACGTGATATTGTATACTAAATAGGCCAAACCGATATTTGGATACCCGGAAGGGATTTTGAAGTACTTCCTGGGGGCCTATTAGGTATAAGGAATATTGATTTTGGCACCTTGTGCTAAATTTATAAGGTGGGAATAGACGTATGGATACCTAATAGACAAAGCATAGGTTTAAAGTTTTGTATGAATCTGGTATAAATTTCATTTTTTATTGCAAAAATAAAATAACCTACAAAAATATTCTATCAATAAGTATACAGTCAAATAAATACTAGGCATGTATATTGTTTGCGCTTCCATCTTGGCACGCGTCCAAGTCGTATATCAATGTATCACTCGTCATTGTCAGAGGAGGAACTTCCATCCTAGGAGATACTCTGCAGCGGAGCGAAAGCATGCACGTCTTGAATGACCCAGTTTAACTGTGCAATATGAGCGAAGATTGCCATTTTCAATGGATGCTAATTAATTTCAAGAACGTCTACAAATTAGAATATTTGTTATATTCTCTATCAAAACGCTGCAGAAAATTACTCTGTCTGTTCCGCTTTCACGGCTAAAGCACTGAACCGATTTTGATAAAATTTGATTCGCAGAAAAGAACTTTTTTTTTTAATCCACCCCAAAATGGTGTATTGTAGGGGATGAAAGTTGGAATGGGCTCCACGGGGAAGTATTCAATTTAAAAAAATCAAGTTATTATTTAGAAACGAGGAACTTTTAGGATTACCTAAATAAATTGTATGACAAGACTTTCCGCCCCTGGCTCCGCCCGTGGATATATTCGAACAATATAAAATATAGCCTGTCACTCAGAGATATCGTAGCTTTCTATTAGTGAAAGAATGTTTAGAATCGGTTCAGTAGTTGTTGAGTTTATTCAATAATTCCGCCCCCGGCTCCGCCCGTGGACATATTCGAACTATAATAACTATGTAGCTTTCTATAAGTGAACAAAAAAATAAAATTTTACCTCTATAATATTAGTATAGATAGATTACAGTTCACAGTTTTCATTAGATTATAGTATAACTTTTTAAAGCGCCCCTTTCGGCCACGTGCTTTGATTTCAAAGTGTAATCAAGTGGACTCTATTATTTGGTACTATGGTGGTTCGATTGATTGAAATAAGTATGACAGAGACCCGAAAAGTATGTAATGTTGGACTTATGATAGGTTTTTTTTTACTGAGGCTCGTTTTGACAAATGTTTTCTTTGTGTATATTCATAATGACTTTATTATTCTCTTCAATAATTGAATTTAAGAGACGGTGACGCAGTGTATTTAACACTACAATTTTCCAAATAACGTCAGAAACGGGAAATAACACTTCCAAGGTATTTTCATATTCACCCCAGGTTGGAAAACACATTATCCACAGTTTCAGACGTCCTCATATTTAATTCAGCACACTCGCCCGGCTTAATTCACTTATCACGTTGTTGCAAGGTTAATGGTACACGGGGGCGAGATTTTTAATACTAAATGCACTTCGTCAAATGTGAACATAGCTGTGTCACAGAGTATAATATATATACAGAGGTTCGACGGAGCTGTCAAATAGAGAGCATTGCGGTAAGAAATGGGGAATGTCGTGAACTGGTATCAGTAAAGAGCATGATTTGAAGGGTGGACAGTGTTGTCACGATGCTGCATTCACCTTTAATTAAAATTATTTTAATTATAATTTCATAATGGCACCTCGTAATAGCACTAAACTATGATTTACTATGACTACCAACCCTGTCCAGTATACATTATCTGTATTACCGACTGAGAAATATTAAAGGCGTCGTCCTTCTGCATTATGTTTATACTGTGGCTGTATATTTCTGTAAAAATGGGAAAACTTCGTAACATATTCATATCCACTAGATAGCATTCCTGGGAGACTGTAGTTGGTTGATGCTCAAAATAAGACCGCGGGGAGTAAAGCAAGCTTTCAACTTTATATAGCGGGATTGCATGTTAAAAATGTATAAAATAAAAGTGAACCAAATATATGGGTATATTATAATCCATGTTAAGTATAGCCATTGTAAGTCTCATAGCGGAAGTTAACCGTGGCAACATTCCAAAGTGCCAGCCAGTACTAGCAGTGGTTGCGTACATTTAAACTTCACAAATACTACGTATAAAATACAATGTCGGGTCCTGGAAATAAAAAGTTATTTTAAATATTTTATTAAAAATGCTCTGGCTCCATGGTCCCGTTTACACGCTCTGTTGTGAAGTGAATGTACGAGTAGTAAGATGAAATTATTAAATAATTTTGGGCTAGAAAAAATTTTAAAAGCCTGCATATTTAAAAAAAAACTTATTCTGAAATATTTACCTACTTTTAATAAATACGGTTCTTTGTTTTAGGTCTGTCTGTGTGATTTATTTCCTAAACAATATGGTACTAAAATATACATTATTATGCACAAAGACTCATTTAAAAAGTGAAAACATACCATGAGCCGAGATTACTTTACATGCTTTACTGCGCTGCACCGGGTTATGTGGACAATAACAATAAATACGAGAGCAACAACGCGGCAAATACGCAACGACTTTGGCTAGCTTCGTCGCGTCTATTCAACAAGGACTTACTACTTGCGAGGCTGGCCCATAAATGAATATGTATGTATTGCTGTGTAACTGGGGATGTATGAAACTGTGATATAGTCAGATCAACGATGGGGTTGATGTATACCATAATTCCGTGAAACATACAGGCTTAGTCATAGTGTAATCGTAATTAGACACTGAACTAAGAGGCTTGGGCTATAATATGCCTGTTAGTAGTTTGATAAATATCTGTAGACATTTGATATCAAAATCACTATATGTTTACGAGAGTTATGTACAAAAATTCGTAAATTTTTATCATTGTCTTCTGAAATACAACTGTTGTGCAAAAATGGACCATTCGCAATAAATAAATCAACCAAATCTAGTAGGATCAATGTTGATTGCTCCTGAGTTATTAAGGTGCCTATCGACTTCGTGTAAACCGGATGGCTGCGTGAAGCGCGTTATATCATCACGCCTTTTATACCATGAGGCAAATAAAATCAACTGCCATTTGCTATCCTAAAATATTTCGTTCGCTTTCGGTATTTAAAAAAAAACAAATAACATACAACTTCATTATAAAAGTAAAGAACATTAGGCAGACGGGCGTAGTATGAAAGGTACCCCACGTAAATGAAATCGACCGCAATTGCTCAGAAATGAGAACAACGAAAATTAAATTTGACCACGGCGAGGGTTAAGTATGCGGAGAACTGACACCGACGTTTCTGGGTCAGACTCCGGAGGGCGGCTGCTAGAAATTCTCCGAAACTCATCTTTCATTCCTAGAAATAGTTCTAGATTCTAGAATTCAATATTGTCCTAAAATAGCAACTACGCGAATGTCGCTCTACAGGCAAATAATTGCTTAATTTCTCCGTATTATTTCGATATCAATGCTCTATATGGGCAATCCTTTTAAAACCCACATGGGCTGGCAAAGCCAGGTTATGGGCTGCAAAGAAATGTTACCATGTTATTTTTCTGGTGTGAAAAGTACCGTAAATAATTAATTTAGAATCTATTTCTACATTAAATGTTGTAATAGTATTAATAGTACTTAGACAAGTTTAATAGAAGTACCCATCTGGGTTGATTTTCCAACACAATGAACCCTTCTCAAGGCATATTCATTGTTTAATTTTGAATTCAATGTGTATTATATCTACAAGTTCTAAGGACACTGTACCTACATACATAGAGAAGACAAACAATATGAGATACGTAGATTTTGAAGTCTATTTGTTCTTATTGTATTTTGTTAAGCGATTTCAAACAAAAACCACAGCCAGAGCATTATTCGTGTAACATTTTTTTGTGGTGGACGTTTGTGGGTCAACTTTGTATTATAGTTATATTCTTTTTTGCAGAGATGTAGAGCTTGCATAGTTTTCCAGCCTAAAATATCTGTGAAATTCCTCATTCCTATTCGGAACTCAAAAAATAAAGTGTATAATTTTTAATTAAATATTTAGTAAAAAAAAAAGTTAAATATAGAAAGGATACGTTTTTGTCCCTGCAAAATATAGCGAAAGCTTTTAAATATTTACAAGTAGGTACTTATTTCTGGAGGGGTGGTACTTGTAACTTGTAATGCAGCGCGGTCTGTTAGACTTTTCCGCTAGCACATTTTTATCAGCAGGTACCTTACAAGTACAATAAATTAATCACTGTAGGTAGACTGTAAGATACCGTCAAAAGGCTCAACTTATTTGGCGATAATTAGTAGTAGTCACTAGACAGAAATTGAGGATTTACTTGCTTTTAGTACAAACCTGCTGAATGTAAGAAAATGCTAATCTAATATTGTTAACCTATCCTACTAATGCATGAGACAATTTTGATAATTATTATACGAATTATGTACTAAATATGTACCTAAATATCCGAAATATATAAAAAAAGACAAAAGCATAAAGCTGTCGCATTGAAAGTTCGTACCGTCTAAACACATTCAATATTAGACAGCGGTGGCATTCCGCGCAAACTTTACCAGAAAACATGAAACTGCACTAAGCGGATCGCAGCGAAACGATGTCAATGTTTGCTAAGTATCCTTTAGTTAACCATTATCTAGTCTAGAATACCCAGTTTACCTAAACTAATCTGTCTTTTACTTCATATGAGAGAGAGAAAGTCGATAGCGCAAAATTGATAGAGCGTTGGACTTGAAACTTGGGGGTACCCGGGTTCAAACCTCACTCATGCCAAAAATGATGTGCTTCGAAGGACACGTAGAGACAGCGTCCGCACTTTAGTGCAGCAAATAGGCTTGCCACCTGTACTGTTTTTAATACGGACAACTGGCTAAAAATGGACACTGCAAGATAAGTATAAAGGCTGTATTAAAGCAAACTTTTGTCGATCAGCTTATATTTAAACATTAAAATATCTATGAGATGAGGTGGTAAAATAATTTCCAATAAATTCGACGTACAATCCAGGAGTCAATTTGAATTTAAGAGGAAATACGCTGCGATCTCTTCTGTCCTGCCTCCAGCAAATTGACTAGGAATATATAAATTATTAAACGACATCCACGTACTTTAAGAAAACGAAGATATAATAATGAAAGGAATTGTAGCGTTGCGTGATTCTCATTTATGCTATCTAGAGGAAACCGAGCTGTACATAAAAATGGTGAATATAGAAAAGGGGATAGCAATGACACATAGATCTTATAAACGATACACTTTTAAAATCCTATAATTAAATCCTGAAAGCGCGCAGTCGTAAATAACAGCTTCATCAAGACAGTTGTAGATAGATCCTCGATAAATCCTGTCAATTTTTTAAAGAATTTATGCTGATCATTACTGCTCAGAAGGTCTAAAAAGTCTGAACGATCAATCGGTAAAAATCACATCTGCTCAAATTAAAGTACTAATAATGTCGTGCGAGCATGACCGTGTAGAGACAAAACCTACGTAGACAAAATCTCAGTCAGAGAAAGATATAATTTTCCGTAGTGACAAAGCGGGACAAAGAGTAGCGTCGCGGAAATCGGTCCTATTTGTATTGCTATACAGAACTGGCCACTCATTAGGTATAACCTCACAAATACCATCGGCTACACGAGGGAGACTTGGTGTTCAGCTGGGTACCGTGGAACCGTAACACGGTTTCAGGCTGTAAGGCAACCCGTGAAGAAAGAAAAAAATGGCCTGGTTAGTAATGTGGTGTGGACATTGGGACAAACTCTAATCTAACTAAACGACAAGCAAAGATGCTCTAGTCTTAGAACTAGTAGGAGGCCCTGCCGTCGCAACTTCTACAGTTAACAAATTAACGGCATTAACGGCTTGTAATTAACAAGTAATGGCGTAGTGCCATCCAGCGTCTAAACGTCGCAAATAAATACATAATTTACGTCGTAAGTACCTAAATGCTCAGAATGCATAATAAACCAGAAGCTGCATAAATTTTTCAAACTGAGGCTAAAAATAGTGTTTATTTTTTAATAATATTATCCTATCACATAATGATATGAAATTATCCTAAAATTGGTAAATCGTGGCGCAAAGTATGACAGGTGCGGAAAATCGCGTATCTTTTTTGGACACATTTTGCGTATGACGGTTTATATTATCTCGTTATTATGGTAAAGATGGAAAGCTGTAAGTAAAGCTGACTTGGTCCAGATATCCTGACGCTCACCAATGGACCTGGTGGTTTGTGTTCCTACTCAAGTAGAAAGAGTACCATATCAAACAAAAGGCTTGTATGAAAAAAATGTTTTCGAGTCATTGGTGTCATTTTATGATGTAGTTTAGATTTGGTGTAGTTTTGAGTCCAAACATGGTATTCTTAAATAATATGAAATTGAACGCTTCTATCTTTTCACAAAGATTATTAATGTTCACACTAAAATCACAGAACATACTAAAATAGAAAATTGAATGCCCTGCCAGAAAGGTTGCTCTGTATAAATTGTAAAAAATATACGCCCATAAAACTGAAACGCATGCCAAACAAAATGTTGATCCATTCATCACATTACTTCGGTTTAAACAACGAGTAAGGAAAGGAAGCTTTAAAACGTTCCATCCATTTTCACAGAACAAGTTATTGCCTTATATGTAGGTGGGTTTACTTACAATCTCCTAAAGAGCTTCCCCACAAATCTGAAGCGACGTCAATATATCGACGCCACACTCGCAGGTTTCATGAAGCGTCGTCGAGTGGAGATAAAACTTCCATCCGTTCTGATGGCGAGTACGTGTTACGGATGAATTACAAGTAGTTCGGCGTGATGTTTCGGTTTTGCACGAAGTAATAAAATATGAAAAACACTTTGTTAAGTATATTCAGGGATCGTGTGTATATAGGTTGCAATATTGTTATAACAACTGCGAAACGAACTCACAGTTTAGTTGCAGTTGCAGTTAGCCTTCATAAACTAGTAAAAGATCCTATAATGTGGCGTAAAACGATAGTCCGAAGGTTTAGATAATGGCAGTCAACCGAATTGACTCCTCAGACAATGTTGGCAAGATAAAATTAGACTTGAGTAAGTTATAATGTTATCCTTCACCCGCTTAGCAATTCAATTAAATTTGTATTGCCAAGGTAAGAAAGCTTAAAGAAACATTTTAGCAAGTATGTACAAATTTAAGGTCTTGACAGTTATTAACCCGCCGCGATTGTAATGGGGGAAAAAAGCGAAATTTCGAGCGTGCCAGAAGCGCAATTTGCGTCACATGTATCAAGTAAATGGGCGTTAAATATAAACACTTGAGAACGAAGAGATATTAAAATTCTCTATGCGGATAAAATGTATAACAGAGTGCCGGGGCGAGCGCTGGGGTTGTGCCTTTGGTATTATTCAATTACCCCGAAAACGACGAAATGGGGTAATTTAGTTTAAATGTAAATAAAACTAATTTTATTAGTAGAGAACCTGGAACCATGGAGTTCATAGATGGAAATGAACAGGTATTTTTTGAACGTAGCTTGATTATAGGTAAAAGCTCTGGATATCTAGATAAAGGATACAAATAATTCAGAAACCCGACACAATTTCACGGTATGGTGCGCACAGGAGTATATTCCAATTAATCCCTCTACGTCTCTCGTATATTTGATTTGAAACGTTTCTGTCACAACTGAACAGATTTGGATAAAATTTATAGAAATAATAACATTTACACACGATTTAGTGCGGGTAGTGGTAAGTGGCCGAAAAAAATCGAAGTTAAATCAATAAAGTTATTTTTTTACCATTTAGGTACGGGACCTTGCTAGGTAATAACATTTCATATAAACCATAACATAAATACAGTTTATCAAGGGATCGCAAGTCGCTCTGCGCATGCAATTAAGTCTCCGCGATAATTAACGACTGAGGTCGGAAGGCTGTGTAGGAAAGGCTCAAAGTACTAAGAGGCGTGCGTGCTCGGAATAAACATGAAATATCAAAAATTCTTTCGTTAACACACTCTCGAAATTTTGAAAGCGCCTCTCGTATTTACCTCGTATATAAAGCGATTAAATGTTTTAACTAAATAACGTGCACTCGGGACCGAACGAACGTAAATTAAGACGTAATGAGGCAAAGAGCTGTTGGTAACTCTTTTACTATACTGTACAATTCAATTCATTCATGTATTATAGAGAAAAATGAAAACGTATACTAATTTAGGAAAAAAATAGTGTATTTAACTCTACTGTGACTAATCACACATGTCCGCGATTGAGAAGATGTTGATATCTCAGGTTTAGACAGTTCAATAGACAAGAAAGAAGCGGAGATATAAGAAAAGAGTGAACAGTTGAAGAATGTAACAGTTGAAGAAAGTAATGAATAATTGAGTGAAGAATAAGAAAGACGAGAGAAAAGAAAAGAGTGAAGAATTTGAATAGTGTAATGAAATCAAATAAAGAGGTGAATAAAATGTGATAAGTAAGAAGATAAAAAGAAAAAATCGTGAAGTACCTAAACGATTGTGTTGCCATGTGATTGTCGTAACTTAAAGCATGGCTATTTTTTTTTTTGAGAAAGCACTGTGGTATTTGGGTAGCCAGTGCGGGTAGATGGGTACACAGGCTGGCCGGTGTCTTGGGTAGGTAGTAAGAAAGGATGACGTAGGAGCGAATATTCGGCAGTACGACTGCCTAAGTCAAATATCTCTGGAGGAATGAGCAACATTCAAATTGGGTTCTACTTAACGACTATTTGAAAACATAATGAAATATTCTATTGAATAAAAATGAACAATACCTTATTGCAATATGATAATAAATTGAAATCCTGTTATTTATGATAGCCAGTTTATAAACTGCCAGTGAAATAAGGTCGTATCATCACAGCACAATATGCATTGTAAAATCGTAATAGACAAAGATAAGGGTGGTATTAGGGATGAGAATTGAGATACCTACTAAATTGTATCTAAAAATCAGCGGGCAAGTATTCATACGTAGCACAAAGGGAAAAAAATCTTCCTCGGACGGTAATAACAAATAGAACGAAAGCTTATTATTTTTCGCAACCGAGCGCCGCGATAAATAAGATTAAAATTACAAACCGAGTGGGCGCTCCAGGCTGTATTATTATACATTTTCAAGCGTAGTTGCTACTTGGCGACATGGGGATCTATCCATTACGCATACGTTTACAAACCGTATACAATTGTGTAAATTAATAAATATTTTGCCAATTAAACAATTTTATATCTAACGAGTGGCTAGTTCTGTTGAGATACATTAAAATGGAAAAGCCTCTAAGTGTGGTTTGTCGGATTATGTAGGTACATAAGTTTTTAATTAAAAAACCCATTGGTAGGTACAATCGTTAAGATATAACCTCACAAATACCATCGGCTAAACGAGGGAGACTTGGTCTTCCGCTGGGTACCCTGGAACCGTAACACGGTTTCGGGAGCTGTAAGGCAACCCGTGAAGAAAGAAAAAAAAAATTAATTGGTCAGTAATTAATTGCACTACATTCAAATACACATAGGATTCTATACTACAATTTTGTTAACTAAATTCTATAGTAACTTTAAGTGTGTTCTTAAAACCATTGGCTCAGTGAATTGATGGCCAAACTAGAAATGGACAGACCTATAAGTTTACGAGCATCACGCGCTAAATCTCTATCAAGCGTCCGCTGCGATTTATGTCCAAGTATAGAATGGACTGGCAAAGAGCCTATTTAGAGGTAATAAAGAAGTTTCCGCATCCAACTGGCGTTTTCAAGGAAGCTATCCTCGGCTACTAATCTAATAGTTTGCGATACAAATAGTTTAAATTGGCTCCATGAGACAATATTGATCGATGCTACAATACAATACAATAAAGACTTTCTTTACATTGGATAGATAGACAAAAAGCTACTGTAGTTAAGTGAATGTTTATTGACATTATAAACCTTACGTGATCACAGACACTGATATCTTAATAACAATGAACATACATTAAACAAGACCAATACCGTTTGTTTGACAGAATTAATTAAATAATTTCGTTGTGATATTATGAGTTGAACGACTATTGAACGCTGAACTTTATAATGCTGAAATAAGTATACTTGTGGTGAGACATAACATTACAAATTATATTAAGACTTGCTACAAGACACCTTGGTTCGCCCTCTGATAGTATTATTTTCAGAAGAAGTGCTTTATTTTCCCTCCTAATTATCCCCGAGAAGATATTTGTGAGTATATAGCTTCAGAATATCCAACTGACCTGTTTGTCCGTAAGCGAATATGCACGCATTGTATCCATCGAAGGCGTTGTCCAGGATATCGCTGCCGAGTGATTGGAACACGGTCCGCTGCGACGCGAAGTTCGGTAGGGTGGCTTCTCGTGAGTTGAAACAGTGGTCGAATGCGAACGTCTTTGGTTGTTTTCTGAAACAAGTGTAAAGGCAATTTTAACTAAATTGAAGAAAAAATCCTAATACGATTTTCCCAATTTTATCAAGACGTGGGCAAAAGGAGCTGTGTGTAAGTAAAAAATCACCAGATGGACAGAGAGGCACATGACAGAGCTGTCACTTCTTATCATCTATTCTGGCTTTGCATGTCCTCAAAAGCACGAGAATCGTCTAACGAAAGGACTTATTCTTAAAGAAAAGTGGTGCTTATAGATTTTTTGTGAGAATTGAACCTGGAACTCTGATTTAAAAACGGAAACGCGCTATCGACTTCGGTGAAACTTTTATGAAAATCCATCAAGCCGTTTTCGATAGTTACAGACTCTCTCGTTGTTATAACAGGCAAAATATTTGTTTACCTAATAAATTAGGAGCAGACTAAACTTTGAACACAAATAACACTTGGAAATTAATTCACGTCGTAAGCCTTTGATCCAGAAAATGTCTGATCAAATTGACCTCAATCTTCATTGCCTCGTTTAGAATATCGGCTCACATTCGTTTCGAATAAGAAATAAATCCACAATTTCTTTACAACGCGTTTTAAATGGAAAATACTTTTCTTTCTTAAAAATATCTTATCTTTCCAATAATTTTACACTCTACAGTAGCTACTTTTAAGCAGCTTTAATACTCAAGCCGATAAATAGAAAATATTTATATATCTAAAATTTAATTCTCAAACGTGAGAAGATTAAATATTCTAGATTTACGAGTAGGTACGTTGTCTTCAATGAATATTGCATTAAATCAAGTCACCTTGTGTGAAAATGAACATATGTATTAAAATTCTGAAGTGGTACCACGATCTCACAGCAGGCCCTACTAAGAACTGCAATGTCAAGATGACATTAGCAGGAGCAGGTTTTAATCCATTTAATCAAAGTCATGAAACTATAAGTTAATGGCTTATTACCGATTGTTGAATTATCAAACTAGTCAGCTGACCTACTGGCAAAAAGTGAACAATTTTACTAGTGTCTCTGGCCACACCGCAATGTATAAAGGACGTGAAGGTGTATAATGTCAGTTGACAAGCAGCCAAATAAAGTTCAACGAAATTTAGCAGACCTGCAATTGAACTGGCTTAGTTTTGAATGATAATAGACTATGATACGCCCTCAGAGCTGGTTATAAGACCCTTCGTGACGCGTTAATACCCGGTATTAAGTAGTCTAAGTACAGCCTTTTATTTCAAAGACATGTTATAATTATTATAGCAGCATCCCTTGTACAGTATAGTACACGTTTGTGGCAAGACTGTGTCGGCAGATAGTCTGCCGCCCGCAACTTTAATTAAACTAGAATTAATTAAACTACTTGTTAATTAATTTGAACTTCTTTTATAAGCAAAAAATATGTATGGTTTGTCTAATCTGACAAATAATACTATGCTATCTGAAAGTTCTTATCTCATCATTTCCGAATACTTGCTGATTTAATATTCGATAAGAACTTCGACATTTCTCGCGTCTTTACTACGTCCTACTAAATCAGCTATCAGTATTTATTTACATAAAAAACTCAATGCCGCCCAAGAGTTTAACGAGTTAAACCCACAACTTACGTACACAAAGCAAACAATAGCCAAATAATGAACAAGTCTTTTAACGAAAGAGCCATCAAAATCTGTGAAATAAAAACTGAAAAAAAAATACTGGAAACTCTTTCAACGTTCCAATTAAGGACGCTACAGTTACAATAGAGAGCAGTTTTCCGTTCTGACGACTCACCAACTAGCGCGAAAATGGGAAATCGCTTTCATTTCTCACATTTGCACGAATTTAATTTTCAGACACTCCCTCTAATTTAAATAATTTGCATGAACGATATCATATTGCATGACAGCATTCCAGTCTAGGGAAATTATTACAATTTATATTTTATGAATAAATATTAAAATAGTACGATAATTATAATGAGATTTGGATGAATATATGAGAAGAAATAATAAATATTCCAAGATTACTGATTAGACAAAATATAATATACTAATATATACTGGTACATAACTGAATGTCACTTTTTATTAATTTACAAGAAGAAAACACTAATCTTTCTTTTCTAAATTAATAATTCACTAAAAAGCAAAAAGCATTTGCCTGCAAAAAGTTCCATAAATGTTGAACTCCGCTCTGTAATAGAAGTCCATCGTAGACGTAGACATAAGTGGTAGCAACTACCTCTACTTTGCAGATCGTAAATGTCAGACGAAGGATTCATAGAGGAGCCACCGACTACCGACCTGCAGGTTTTCTTCGAATTCAGCACAGATAACGTCCGTTTATTGCTTCAATTTACGAGCGAGAACGTGTGCCGGTTACATTTTGTATATTCATTCGATATCCAGTAGAAACTTACGGCCAATATGTTACTCGATTTATAAACAAATCATAGATACAATATTGTAACATATATCTATTTTAAATAGTAGAAACCAACTACTATTAGTCGTCTGCCTAATTTTATTTAAATAAATACACACATAAAATAAAGGAAAATTAACAAAGAAACGGACAGCATTTCAATTTTTATCTTACATAATTCAGAATAAAGTAACGGTTACGCACAAAAATAAGACGAAAATAGCTAAACTCGTTTAATAGAATAGAATTTCTATAGAATTAAGTTGATATTACGGGATCTTGAAATTGTAATCCAATTCCATTAAGGCTGTACGAGAGAACCTGAGAAAGTCATTGTGTATTCGTGGGCGGACTTTTATGCCACATTCTACGAGATGAGAATTTTCAGTTTCATTCAATTGAGATGTAAATATCAAGGTATATGTTTCAGCCGCGTAGTATGATAACGAATGATTTGCGTATGAACCAGCATTTTATTATTCCACAAATATTCAATTTAAATGTTACACGTTATTATCAGCGATTCAATGAAAGGAATGAGATATTGCGCGGATAGGAAAGTATCATATTATTATGTCACTCTCCGGCCCTCCAACTATATCTGTGCAAAAAATCCCGTTGATCCGTTGCGCCGATTTGACGTGATAAATGGACAAACAAACACATTTTCGAATTTATAATATTAATACAGCTGTGTTCTATGTAATAATTTCAATAGAACAAATTGTTTCCGGAAATGTAAATAATATACCATAATGGTAGCAGAAGCACAATAAATAGCTACGAGGGTCGTACAACGACGCCAGGACGCCGATATCCTGAGCCAAGGCGATGGTACAGCCTTTACTTGGCAGGGGGCCAGTGATATTTATTCATATTTGGACCGCAACCGCCAGAGGAACGACCGACGATCAAACAAATTTAAGTAGTGCCCATAAAAAATAATAAAATTCTACAGAACTCATATACCTTGACAAATAATGTTATGTCGTATGTTTCGTTTGACTACATAGTAAAATATTTATAATCTTGGACCTGGCCCATTCTTTTAAAATAACCGGTCAGTGTGAATCTTATTCAAAAATTCTAGAATTTTCATATCTAAGCAAAGTTACAATGGATGGATCGTCGTCTAAAGAAACTGGGACGCGCTCAAAACTCTATAAAGTTATAATAAATGTTAAGATATTTTTGCATAAGACATATTTTACAATGTAGAGGAAATTTTCTTTGAATTATATATCTTGAAATGGTGCAGTGCCGTATTCAATTGAATTGCAAAACATTACAGTGACAGCTACTGGCAGAACTACACCATCCTTCCTAAATGTGAAAGTGGGTTTGTTTATTTGTCCTTCTTTAAGGTCAAAACAGAGCAATGGATCGGTGTGATTATTTTTTTAAAATTTCCACGGCCGAAACTAGTTGTTGATTTAGTTATGTAGTCCATTCAATGAGCAATTCACGTCACATACTTTTACGAGAAACCGTACCGTAGGTCGAGTACGAGTTGCAAATGTCATATCGAGTAACTTTACTACCGCGTAAAGTGAGTAAACTACACTCACGGTGAGAACCGACAACATGCGAGTATGAGTTACAAATGCTTCTTACTTTTCAGTCAACGTTTACTCACCGTGAGCGAGTAAATCAGTCAAGGAAGCCGACCAAATTTAAAAGAATGCTATCTAATATTGCTCTTATCGGAAGATGCGATCTACCAAAACCAGCCGGGTTACATCTTCTCACGGTCAATGTCAACAACAACAAAACTTGTTTGTTTACTTACATATTTGTTTCTGAGATTTGTCGACTTTCTTTTAATAAAAATGAAGACAAGCACGTCGCAATTAGAATTAATGATAACGTTCAACAGTAAGTATAAATACTACGTAATTAAGAGTGCTAAAGTTTTAAATAATAACAAGTACCTATGTACATTATGTTTTGTGATTTCGTTTATTATTTATAGACATGGAGACCTTAGCAAAACCTCCAATACGTCAAGAGGTCGTGCGACGAGCCACATGCTTTGGGAGGAATTGGTGTCTCTGCTGAATAGTGACGGCAGTGGAGACACAAAAGCAGACTGTCAGGGTTGGAATTGCCTGACCTAAAACTGGTTGGGGTAGCAGCAACTGGGCTGCATGTCGAAGAGGCAGGACCTCCACAGGTATATATTTTTATATAATCATGCTGCAATATTTGTTCATTTAAATTAATTATATTATAGTCTGCGGGATAATCTTTATTACTGATTAATCTGCATATTTACTGTAGAATGTTGCATATATATCACTGGATAGCGAAATCATACCATAATATTGGTTGGACCTCCATTAATAAAAAAGAAGAAGATAATCGTTAGTTTTACATACAAACAGTGGTGCACATAAAATGTTTCTGTTTTCATTTTATGTGCTATTGCTAGGGAACAATATACTTAACAGTGAATTTTTTTTTAATTGGGACAGTAATTTTAGTGAGATATGAGAATTATTCAGCAACTACATCCATTCTACTCCCGGCTTTTGATAAATTAGAGGTATTATTTTTCAGATGTTGTTTCACCCACTCAGCCTGCGTTTCCCGTCGTCGGTGAAGTCACTCCTCGTCGTATTCCCCGACGACGAAATGAACGGTCGCCTCGAAGGCTGCAGATCACTTTCTCCATGATGAGGCGTGGATAAATTTTTTGATGCAGCAGCACAGGTACCAAATGGAACAGCATAGGGATAACATGCATCAAAGGCAGCTGGAGAGAGAAGACCAAAACATGCAGCATAGGGAGTGGGCGGCATTGGCAGCAAAAGTAATTCAAGTCTTAGATAAGTTAGCCAATAAGTAGTTACTTAGAAATAGGTTTAATAAGATAGTAGGTAAGAATTTAATTTAGGATAGGTTATGCTATGATTAAAATTAAAATACACATTTGATTATTGTCTTTTATTCCTGCAATCTTCTTATTACTTGGTCTCTTATAATTCGTCCTCTTATCAAGTCTGTGGTATGTTCTTCTCTATCTACTTCTTCCCTCCCTTCTTGTTCTTCAATAGGTCTCAACTCTATAAATAAAATAGATTAATTAAATCTTTCATTAATATTTTAGGTATGTTCAAATTAAATTTAAGATGGATCTTCTTGCTCTTTACATTTCAAGTTCATTAATTTATATCCAAAATTGGGTGCTGTGTAGATCATAACCTACCTATATATTCCTCTAGGTCTATAATGCCAAAATTAAGACCTATATCTACAAGGCTTGTATGATTTTGGCACATTTTGTTGGTTGATAATGAAGATCCCTGTCTTTATTCAAACAACGCCAGCGGTACTTCAGCCTCCCAAATGTGTTCTTTATAATAACTCTGGCTGCTATGTGTTTTTTGTTGTAATATGCTTTGTGCATTCCATCACCCCTACTTAAAGCCACTTTTTGAAGGGTAGAATAGGTCTTTCAGATTTAGTACAAAAAAATGTAATGTGTAGATTATACCTACCTTTTCTTCTAAGGTAACTCGCTAAGAGGACCTTAAGTCGGTTAAACGCCTCAACTCTGCGCACAAGAATACGAAACGAATATCCTTTTCGTAAGGTGGTATCTTTTTCTTCCATATAATGTCGTGCTCTTGCTGTTGTTGCGAAAATAAAATCTTGCTGCCATTGTTATGATTAGTTTTACACTTCGCAACTACTAATACTAACAACTAACAAAAATACTAATAACAATAATAACATAAAACGAATGAAAACAAGAATAATATAATAAATTAGTACGTAAACTTCGAATCTCACAGCAAAATCCCTCAGTGACAACTTTACTTCCGCGTTTGCGAGAACGTTAACTTTCGAACTGTCAAAATGGTCAAAATAGTAACTCGTACTCGCAAATCCATACAACGCTGTCACCACGTTCGATTGTGTTCGATTACGCCAACGTAAGTGACACGTAAAAAAACTCATACTCGCAAATTTACTTCAGATTACTGCCACTAGGTGGCGCTGTTTAATCTCCATACAAATAATTGTTAACGTTAACGCGGCGTAAAAGTTAGAAAAACTCGTACTCGACCTACCGTTTCGCAGTATACGAAAGATCGCAGATATGTGCGTAATAAAAACAGCAGAGAAATCGCTTTTTAAGTGTGAATTACTTACATTGAGAACGATACTGCGAACTGAGGTGTAATGATATCATAAAGGAGGAGCCAAGAGATGTACCGAGGGGCGGTAACCGTTGCACTTTGTCCTCATTACGGCCGGAGGTTAGGCTGTATTTCGTGGAAGGAGCCACCGCTCTTTCGTCCTAATGTAGACTTATTGGTGCAATTTCTCTACAAGACCTGTAAATTACCTAACTGTAAACGAGTTTTCGCTTTTTTTGTAACGATCACTTTACATCACCCTTAAATCCCCCATGCTTTGCTACTTGTCATTACTCTACCCGTATCATGCAGGAGGCACTACAGTGTTCGAGCAAAAATATTTTACTGCTAGCACGGGTAGAAAAGTTGTTTATGAAAAAATCTATTTTCCCGGAGGAAAGAGATATTTTCCCAGGATAAAATGCTACACTCGACAGCATGTACTATCTATCTTTGTGCAAAAAAAATTACGTCGAACCATAGTTTTGTTTCGATGTGAAAGAAGGAAAAACAAACTATCGCATTTATAATATGTATACTAAATACATAATTTAGAACTGGATATAGTAAGAAATGGTAGACTTGGAGATCATAATTCAAACAAAGTAGGTACATTGGTTGATCATGATCTTATTCAGCAAACAACAATAAAGATACGTGTAAGTGTGAACGTCCGACGTGGAACATAAACGAGACGTGAACACTCGTCGACTGTTTAAGATAACGAACGAATACGGATTCAGTTCAATATCCGATTTGTAAGAAGTCCGAGAAACAAAGGGATGAGTTACGCAGTAATTTCACAGTCCCTGAAAGTTAACAGATTGATAAAATATAATTTGACAGACATCCGTAATCTCATTCAATAAAACTTATATTAAACCGCCCGTGGAAAATTAAAAAAAACGTTGGCAAACAAACAAGCAAATATTTATATATTTTATATTATAATAATAATATTAGTTAGGATTGATTGGTATAGGGCTAGTATAATGGTGAAAATTAAAGAAAATCGACTGAAATAATATTTAGTACATGGCGTCTAAAGCAAAGAAGAGATTATGTGGTTTATGTAACAGGAAAAAGCTGAAAATAACGAAAATTGTTGATGTTTTTTTCCCAAGGGTGGGAATTGTTATAGTAGGTGTATAAAAATATGCAAATTTAATTTCGGTAAAAAGTTTCCAAACTCAGTGGCAGGTAACAGAGCCAAACACGACGCCAACTTAACCTTTTCGTATTAAGCTGTCATCGAGGACGAGTTATGCCAACATTTCGCGTTATTACTTTTTCCCAGTCGAGCCAGATAAAATCCTTGATAGAGGAGCATATTATCTTTATATACTGAGAAAGTATTATGTTTGCGACTAGAAAGTTATTAAGAAAAAAACCTAAGTTATTAAGAAAAAGTTAGAAATGCTCTGCTCATGGAAATGCTACACAGAAATAAGCCTTGCTTGACATGGTTGTAATAGGCAGAAAATAGAAAGATAATTTGTTCTAGTAGAGCGTCGTCCGTCTCTGCCATTCGTAACATATACCTATGGGCCGTTGGCACAAAAATGGCGTCACTGTTCACCGCGTTACAGATAAAGTAA
Organism: Nemapogon koenigi; assembly: GCA_963924495.1. Lineage (NCBI taxonomy): Eukaryota > Metazoa > Arthropoda > Insecta > Lepidoptera > Tineidae > Nemapogon > Nemapogon koenigi. The sequence goes on along the minus strand of OZ004630.1, from coordinate 2,979,394 downwards.
AGCATTTAAAAAGCAAATAATAGATAAGATATAAGCTGCATTATGTATAAAATGCAAATTCATAACAATTTTAATTTTCAATTCACAACCTAGTAAACATCACCGAAATTACAAAAATGCGCCTCGGTACCTTGAATTTTATACATTTATCCAGAATTCTAGACCAAAAGCGGTATCTTACGTTCGAAATCGCAATTTCATGAGTTGCGATGGTGACAAATTAATTATTTTCACAGCGCTATCATTATTTTCTTATCAAAGTAATAACAATATAAGTAGTGCATATAGAGTACATAATATAAATACTTAAAGTATAGGCTGTTTAATATCAAATCCGAGGACTTTTTCTTATTTTTAGCAGAAACTTATTCCAAAATACAAAAAGATGAGATCACTGCCAATATCCAATCTGATGATGACTCAAACAATTATGAATTCTAAATTCATTCACGATAAATGCCGAATTACAATAAAATTAAAGAGAGGTATGAACGCGGCAGTTAAGTTTTAATAATATTTGTCCTAAAGTTCATCGATAACTTTCCAAAATGTTGGTTCAGAAATGGAAACTGTAAACGATTATTTGGGGGACAGTTTAGTTGGTTTAGTGTTTGTGGCTGCGATGGCTAATCTGCAAAACGGGATTAACATTATAAAACTTAACTTTTGGGATATCACTTCAACGAAAGTGCATTTCTATTTTTTACTGCGGCGCCCAAAATCAAAATTCTATTATTTACGCTATACGTCCGTGATTGGGTCATGAAACTCTATATATGTACAAACATCGATATATGTAAAAAGTTTCAACTTTTTTCATCCGGTAGATTCGGAGAAAATAAGCTGTGACAGACGAACAGACATACACATAGTGATCCTATATAAATAAGGGATGTACGGAACCCTAAAACATGTTTTTTGTCAAACCTGGTTTTCGTATAATGAATGTAGACATTGTTACTCTATCTCGGTGAGGTATAAGTAACGAATCGCCGTAAGCATGTAGGTTATTAGGTACCTCAGGCCCTATTATGATACTTTCTAATGGTTCCCTGACCGAGTGGCACGTTTCAACATCCTCAGCCGCTCATTACCGTGACGAAAAGTCGTCGTTTTGTCAACCCGCTACGTTTCCCCTCATTTTTGTTGCAACGCCGAGTTAGGCGTGCTTCATCTCCGACCGCTTGGAACACTTTCGCTTTTCTATACCAATGCGACTAAATCTATACTAATAATAAATCTGAAGAGTTTGTTTGTTTGAACGAGCTCATCTCTAAAACTACCAGTCGGATTTAAAAAAATATTGTTGAGGAAGGTTATATGCTATATAACATCACGCTACGACCCAAAGAAGCAAAGCAGTAACCATTAACGCGGGTGCAACCGCAAGGCACAGCTAGTATAATATATATTACTAGCTTTCCACTCCGACCCTTTCGTCCGTGAAAATTTTGTGACAACAAAAAAAACGTGACAAAAATTTACCCCGAAAAGTAGCTCTATCTCTGTGCAAAAAAATCACGTCGATCTGTTGCTTTGTATTGACCTGAATGAAGGACAAACAATCAAACTAACACACTTCGCAATCGCATTAACTTTATGTATACCAATATGTAAGTTTGGATGTAGGGGGTAACCTCTCAAACTACTGAACCGAATGCAAAAATAATCTTAATTTTTAAATCTGTGATTTATGTTTTTATTCACAAATGCCAAAAAGTTTAATAAAGATATATCCCCACGACTGATCATCTCTTGTGAATCTTGTAATGATCAGTCGCTCCTTCCTCGCTCGACGAATCAGCATCGTGATTCTGTGGGGAAATGCACGCAGTATTTTGGTCACTATTTCACGGTGGTTTATTCAGTTATTTTTAATGTTTATATTAATTTTATGGATAGATGCCTAATTATGAAAGTAATTATTAATAATTACTTATTAAAGTTAAATAAACATGTATAGCAAACGAACAAATTACAATGAATAAGGCAACGCAGAAAGTTGTAATGGGCTAAGTTTCAGTACCAAGTCGAGCATGTAAATTAACTTTATGAAATTGTCTTCAAAGAGACATTAGGAGAGAAAAGAAAAATTACATTAGATAACGACCTCTTTGTCTGTTGTAGACAACGACCTACTGACTAACAACTATGTCTTGCAAAATCGGCTGTCAATTTTGTGCTACCATACAAACTGGAGATTTGACTTTTGTTAATGTTAAAGTTAAATAGTGCAACTCGGCCTATAAAATTGAGTAAGCCCAAAAAATAGAGTTATCTTATAACTAAATGTTTGAACCAATTCAGAAGTGTGTGGTATTGACAGAATCCTTGTCATTCTGGGTGACAAAGGGTACCCCAAACTACCAGCGCTCTTTTTACGTGACGAGACCTATAGTTGGCTGTAGACGAGTCATCGCAAACGCCCGCATTACTGATAGCGGTGGTTCCTCTTACATCGTCCATCCAAACATGGATTTTATATGCGTCGTACTGCCACCTACGCGAAGTCGCCGGCGATATCGCCGCCAACGCACCCTTGTCAAAAGAATAATCTAAAATTTTAAGTTTTTGAAGTGCAAAATTAGACACGCGATACATTTTTATCCTTTATTATGGGTGCGGTCACGGTAAGGTCACCGACGACAACCGGGGCTGCGGTGGAGTGTTTCGGCTCAACTCTAAGCACGAAACCCATCCCACATGACGTTTTATATTTTGTACAGGTACTTCCGTTTCAGTTGAATAATTAGGGCAAAATGGTCACTTATTCGGCCGAGATTTCTCCCGGTAACCATATGTTAGTACTAATACCATAGAGATTAAGAGAGAGCCCGTCTACTATGGCCTAAATTAGCCGATTATATTTTAGAATAGTTATTTAGTTAATTATATTAATTTAAAGTACGCTCCATGAACGCAAAGTCACAGAAAAATTTTCCATAAAAGCCACAAAAAAGCATCAACTAATTAACGGCAACAGTGTAATTAAAGAAATAGCTAGATAGGTGCGCCTCGAGGGTTAAACTAGCTAGACAATAAGTGGAGTGGCTCAATAAACACACGACGGATCTATTATCAGGGCACGCGATAAACACGAAACACAAGATAATACTTTTGCCAGTCAATTTATCATTTATGTCAGGTGTTACAAACTAGAACTAGGTGTGTGATGGTTTCTAAGAATGCAGTAGATAAGTTTACTAACAGAAAGGTTGGTCTACTTTTCTTATAGGAACAGTAACAGTTCAACGACGAATTATTTCAATATTTCTTGCTTTTCACTGAACAATAAAATATTCGTTCGGCCAATTGGGCGGGGAAATCGCGTAACATACACAAAAAACAGTAGAATTGAGAAGTAATCAAATCATTGAGCTGTTTCGGAGCCTAATTTTCCAAGACCAACATCCAGATATATATGCCTAAATACTTACCGTGTTTATATTCATCACACCAATAAATGTTGTACAAAGTTATACAACTATCTCTCTCTCAGAGGATTATTGTACTGTGATTATGTGAACACTTCAATAGGGGATATAGATTTTCAATCTAACTGAAGGCTTTTCTAGATTGTGGTCCGCAGATAATCTCATGACACGAACTACGAAGATATCGCAGCTTAAGTACGTGAGGGGAAGACGGGTTAATGCATCCGCAAAGATTGAGAGGACCTGTCATACAGGAACGTGACTCGCCGTTTCTAGTTTGTTATAGGTATGTAATGTAAGGTCCGTCTCCGATGAAAAAACTGGAATCCTTATTTATAGGATCACTCTTGTGTCTGTCTGTCCGTCTGTCACAGCCTATTTTCTCCGAATTTACTGGACGAAAAAAATTAAACTTACAAATATAAAAACGTACATACCTATATATAAATTAACTTTTAAAAAAAAAGTGTACCGCCTTCAAAATTTGCACTGAAAAGTAAGAAATAATAAATATTTCGTCGTAGAATTTGAAGACGGTTGGTGCCAAATTAGGATACAAAATTAAGTAAACATCTAAGAAGACAAATATCTGTTCAATATGTTTGTACTGATGATCGTAGGTTCCTAATAAATTGTCTAGATTAGTAATTTGGGAAGTAAGTTGTTTTTAATTTGGCACCAACCGCGTCTTCAAATTCTACGACGAAATGTTTATTATTTCTTACTTTTCAGTGCAAATTTTGAAGGCGGTACACTTTTTTTTAAAAGTTAATTTATTTTTCCCTTTTAAGTGATTTTGTTACCCTGAGAGACAAATAATAACGCAAATAAAAAAATTTATGGAAAAATAAAAAAAACACTGCTGTGGATGGGATTTGAACCATTTGCATCCTGAACTGCACCATACCATACCATACCTTTAGCCATTAGACCACCGTCGATACAAAAATTGACAACTTCGTGTCAATAGCAACCGTTGCTAAGGCTTTTCTCTGATACATAATTTTCAGCCGTAAACAGAGACAAATTACTGAATTTCTGAAAAACTACTAAACCTATTTTCGTTATATGTCTGTGAGATAATGTCGAGAAATTATTATATCCTTAAAAAAATAAGTCGTCAAAATCGGTACATATTTCATCGAAATACTGATAATTGACTTAAAAGTCCGGAAGAATTATGTGTCGATTAAAATAGGAATCATCAAAATCGGTTCATAAACGACGAAGTTATCAGCGAACACACATAAAAAAAAATATACGGTCGAATTGGCCATGCTAACTTTTTGAACAGGAACGAAGATCTCGAAACCGTTTTGAGATATAAGCTTTCAGTACAATTTCTATTTATCAGATTTTAAATTAAGTCTATACTTTTTAAGATATTCAATAAAAAACAATAACCTTAATTTGACCAATGTATGACGTGATCATAAGCAGTATGAAAAAAAAACCTTTGCCTACAAAAAAGGTTAATCGTCAATCTTTGCGTGACATCTTTATAAATTTATATTTTACGTATAATTATTTTCTTTGTTATTAGGACATGACGGGATGAAACACTATTTACTTGCCATTGTAAAAAACTATTAAATTTTAATAATTATAAACACGAGTATATAAACAAGAGTAATTTTTAGGTTAGTCGACCTTGATTGACATTTGCTTGACGTTAATTTGATTGACTGTCACTTTTTATGTGTAGTGGCCAAGATTATAATCCTGTTCCAAATTCTTGTGACGTCACGTTTACTTTTCGCGGGTAAAATTTGTAAAATATATTAAAAATAGACGCAATGGATAAAAAACAAAAATATCGAAATTAGTTTCTTAAAATGGGCTATATTTTCAAAATAAATTATAAAAAAAGTATATCATAAATATGTAGCATGACCAATTGAGTAACGTCTTTTTTTTTGAAGTCGTTAAAAATAATATAATTTCGATTTTGGGGGTTAATTTTTGGACTAAATTTAAAAGGTAAAAAAAGCTCTGTAATTTCCTCATTACTTGTTAATATAGTAATCAATCAGAAAATGCTAAATTACTATGAAAATCCATAACATCCAGCTCTTGTTTTTTTTTTAATTATTTTTCTGTAGAAGGTACTTTTAATGTAGGAATTTTATAAACAGAAGTACTTTTTCTATATGGCGCAGTACTGCTTTGTTGATACTGGTTTTTTTTATCAACTTTCACGCTGAAAGAAAAGCAGATTGAGAACCTCGCTGAGAATGGCTTACTTATTGTTGCACTTGTTTTTAGAGCAACCGAACACTGGGAAAAATCATAGGCTGTATGGCTAGCCCCATTGCATTCAGTCAAAATGGAAAAGTGTAACAAAAAAAACAATGAAATATTTTCGGTGCGAAAGATGTCATGGCAGGCTTCGGGGGAAATTTTGATTAATTTATTTTTGTGTCCACTTTTTGCCACTGGTCCATATTAAACAGAACAGGTGGCAAGCCTGTTGCTGCGCTTAACGGACCTAGTTTGTCACTTCTTTAACAGGTGTTAGTATCTGTTTTTAGAAGTTCTGACGTCCGCTTTACTTGCCATTTAAAGTACGAAAAGTCGATTAAAGCATTTGTGCTTAGCAATTATTTATGGCACGAGCGAGAATTGAACCCGGGTCCTCCTATGCGCTAAGTAAAACTATAATGTTATGTACGTATATAATTGTGTACACACAGTAAACAATGCATAAGATAACGCTAAAATAAAAGCGTGTTGTTACCTTGATTGACAGAATAATCGGGGTTATCAGACAAGTGTCATTGAGATGAGAAAAAGTTAATGGACAAAAAAAATTACATCTCTATTTACATTATTGGAGCGTTTGTCATAATTCTTTAGTTGATTAGTTGCACATTGATACCAAATTCTTCAGGAAGCCCTAATATAAAATTACAACCTTTCATGTCTTGGCTAAAGCTCCGAAATATATTAAATAATTTGGCAACATAGTAATGTAAGTATACCTACGAATAATATAATACTGAAAAGTTTATAAATTTTGTATCTTCAACTTCGAACGCGTTATCACCCTCAGGAACTAATAGCCCAATTAAAAAAAATCTTTTGAGGAAGGTTATAGGCTACATTATAACATCACGCTAAGACTTATTGAGCAGTACCTAACAATAAATGACAACTTTCGAAAACTGCCACGGTAACGAGCAAGGAATTGCTCGATGTGCCACGGGCGAAACCGGGGGCAGAAATGCAATATAAAAATGGCACAGTATTTTTTTTTTTTTTCAAATAAGAGTATGTTGGTATTATACAACATACGTACCACTCACTTTGCTTATAATGAGAAAATTCCATGTCAAGAATGTCTGTTAATTATAGCAACAGGACCTCGCAGTCAACCCTCGCCTACCGAAAATAATATAAAAAATTGTAGAGCGCGTGCCTTTTAATTTCGTTTCAATTAAAAAGGGCAGGCTTCGGTGTTGTTTGCTGTTACAACTACTTGTTCTGACAGTTATATATGTCGCTTGCTAGATACGTAATTATGATAGTATCATTCATTTTTTTGTTTGGACTGATGTTATTGCCTTGTGGCTTGGTCAACTTGTCCACATTTAGCGAGTTGTCCATAATAAACATAACCGGTTTGTTTGTTTGTCCTTCTTTCACGCCACAACAGAGCAACGAATCGACGTGATTTTTCAGAGATAGCTGGAGGAACGGCGAGTGACTTCTAGTAGGCTCCTTTTATCCCGGATTATTATTATTAAATAACGGATGTCTTATGTTATCTTTATAAATTAATTTATTATCTCATCTAGTATTACTCATCGACTCAATACACTCATCATGTCCCACATTTCAACTACACGTCATCAACTTATTAATTACCTCATTTCCCCCACGCATGCCCTTCCGTGATACGATATCGATTTATCGAAATATCACAATAACTTGATAAAATATTAAATAAACATTCACCACATTGAGGGCTTACTCTTGACTTCAATTTCAATGCAATCGCAATCCTGATTCACTATCTAGGTATAAGCAATTTCAATCCAACGTACTAACTGAACTACCGAACTGATTCTAAAAAATATTTCATTAATAGAAAGCTTACTATCTAATTGGTTTCTTTTATTTCGAAAAATACATATAAACGGATATTGATTTCAACAAAATTGTCACAATCGCAAGATCGAGTAATAAAAGAAATTTGATGCGATATTTTGGGATTGGAAATTAATTTACGTAAGAGTAACCCCCCAGGTCTAGACCAACCTAGTCCTTAAGATTAGAATACCTTAGTTCCTAATATCACTTCTATAAATAGAACCTACCTAATTGGTAACCGAAGGAGCGCAAATAAACGTGCATTGAGGAAGATCCCGCTTGCTCAACATCCGTTCAGCAAACTAATAAAATATGCTTCTTGCGTTGGCAACTGTTGCCATTTTGTATAAACAGACAAAATAATACCAATGCACAATTTGTTCATTCAAATGCCTAATACAAACCGAATGATGTTTCTTAATCTCAATGTAAATGTGTATACCTGTAACAACACAATATTATATAATTAGTATTCAATGAAGATTTTTTTGGAGTAAGTAATACATACAACGAAAATTATTAATAATACAAAATGTTATACAGTCTAAAATATGATTGTCTGTATTCAAATATCAAAAAAAAATGTTGAGAAATATTACTTATTTAATCGACCAAACTGTGCTTTTTGGATCTTAAAGAACCTGGCCACTTATTATCCTTAAAAATATCAACTAAACTAAACTATCAAGAAGACTTGACCTGTGGAAATAAATCACCAAACGTTGGCACTCCATTTTCCATTGTCTCAGTCTACCACTCTTGAGATAAATGGCGTGTAGATAGATAGATAGTTGCGGAGCGTTTATTCAAGTGGAGCACACACAGTAGTCAGTATCCAACCCATATTGCATGTGTTCGTCTAAACGAGAAGTTGTTTATAAAGCTCGCCAGGCTCGATTCATGAAACCAATGTAAACATTTCTACTGACTAAACAATATTGGATGGGGTCCACATATGTTTAAAAGTGCACAATACAGTGGCGCATTGCAGTTTCAATTTCTATCATCCTACTACTTATAAGATTATACTCTGAAAATAATTCTTCAGTCCCTAAACTTTTACATTTTGACAAAGTGTAGAATATTATAGACAGGATGTCAAATCAGGACAGACAAACAAACAAACACAGACGGGGTAATTATTGTATACATCATATTGAATCAGCTGAATGGATAAGATTGAAGTAATATTCAGAGCGAACGAAGCTGAGACTTTCATAAATTGTCCTTCCAACCAAAAATATAACGTAGTTATTTTTACCTATGACCGATGTAAAATTACACCTTAATAACTAATGGATCCCCAATAGTTTAACCAAAAAAGCCATGTTGAAGGGAAACGGTCGCCCGTAGAGACGCAAAAGTACACAAATAAACGTGACGTAGTACGGTTACTACAACGTCTACTATCGATTCTACAAGGCACGCCGACCCTTCCGAGTCATCACGGGAAATCAACAAGCTAATATTACCCTAAAGCGTATGCATCGACATTTGTAACTACTCAAACAATTGCATCGCAGGTGCTTTACTGCTATAGGAAGATGTAAGTCATTATCATTTTAGATGATAATTCTTAAATCTGCTAAAGAGACAGCTCAGACCTGGGGGAGAGAAGAGCAAAGCATTTAACGTTGATAAATTATGCACTGCTCTGTGCCGACTGTAAGACACTATGAATCTCAAAGGCTAATAAATATACATATTTATTAGACTTTAGAAAACCGTGCGATCGTCAAAAGATTTTTAATTCCCCGGCAGTTCCTAGCGTTGCACAAATTCACGGAAGAAAAGTGGCACAATTAACTAACTCTATATAAGTAGCTATAAAATGGATATATGGTGACAGACCCATGGTAAAGGTTGGTCATACACGCAATCGCAAAAAATGTGGTGTGATCAGAATGTCCACATTTAGCGAGGTTCTCATATAAAATAGAATAGGTGGCGAGTTGACTTTTGAAAGGATTGGGTTATAGATGTCTGTAGACAGTTTATAAGGTACAGTATTTCACAACTTATGAGCAAATTTCTTCAAGTTTGGATGTCATGGTAATATTGTAGAAAGCAGAATATATGTATATGACAAGAAACAATAAGTATTAAATCACTGAAAGCCAACAAAAGTCAAATTAAGAAATATATCCCGTTTAGAATCCCTTCGGTAACGCAGTACGTGCTCCGTTGCTGTGATTTTGGGTCCCAAACTAATCCCCTCTAATCCAATTTGTATCGAATGCAAGCAATCACGGGCAACGAATAATTAATTCGAGTAAGTAGGGATGCGAATAAACAATGCAAAATCTAATATTCAAGGAATACCTAAACTTATTTGAAACACACTTTCAGGAACACTGGTCATAATGTCCACATTTTGCTAATTGCCCATATAAAACAGAACATAAGGCAAGCCTGTCGCTGTACCTTATAAGCTTCGAAAACTACTACATAACATAGAAAAAATATTCTTATTAAGTATATGTGAAATTATCGTGGGTCTGGAGAAAATTGTAGATTTGTTAATATTTTACGATCATTCGACCCGCAAAGTCGGTTCGAAATAATCCGGATTCTCAAATATAGATTAAACTATTCAGATAAGTTTTCCCACGAGAAAGCAGATTTCATGCCCGTTATATAGTTACGTATTATTTTTCAGGGGTAATATTTTCATTGGCATTTTCGCTCACCCAGTGACTGAAAGGAACAAAGCGTGTCCAACTATGACGAACATTGTTTATGAAGTGACGGGGCGCGGCGGCACTAATGAAAGACAAACACGCGAACTCCCCACCCAGATTGGCGCCAAACGAATTTCCACCAAATCCTACGGGTATCGCTTGTAATTTGGGTTAAAATTATTTAAGTTAGTCATTGACTTGTGTGCAAATGTGTGAAAAAAACACCAATCCCCCAGACACAAGACAAAAAAAATTAGATGGAATTACAGAAAAAAATTAAGTTCCAGGACATTTCATTATTAATATTTTAGAAATAAATCAATCTGTTAAGTAATTCTACGGAACCCTCGGTGCAATAGTCTAATAAATTTGAAAACTCCAAATTTACTAATCGTGCTATATAGTGGATAAAATTTTAAATTAAGTGTACGGTGTATTATTTCGTTTAGAAGTCAAGCTATATAATGTATCAGCAATTTGTAGTAGCTATAAAAAGAAAATACCAAAAGCAAAATAACACCTACAGGGATAACATTAGTATTCGCGAGGTGAACTCTATCATAGCTACGAACTACCGCTTATTGGTAACTCACGAACACGACATGAAGATAGCAGAAAGGGGGGCTGACATTTAGTAAAACTTACATTGAGAATACAAATGACATAATAAGCTATACTAATAATATAGTGTGAGTTTGTTTGTAAGCAATAAACTCGAAAAGAATTTGGAAAATATTTCATTCTTAATCTTATAAAGCTACATTACTCAAGATAGGCTATAATTTATATTTAAAATAGTTAGGATTCCGCAATATTTGTAATTAAAACCAGAGGAAAACAACTGAAACGAACATTCAGGCGTCAGCATTTGTTTTCGCAAGAATATTTGTTGTGACAGATGCCTTGATTCAGAGATTTAAATCGTTAAATTAAAATACGTCAGCTAGATCAAAGTAGCTTGCCTCTGTTAAAAAAAGTTTCTTCATGAAATGTTTATAAGTTATACATAAAAGGTTGCACGTGTGTGTGTTTATATTACTATAAAATATTGTTGAATTTCTCACGAAAAATACCTCCAGTCACAATGAAAGAAAAATAACAGATTTCACTACATGTGACTAAAATAGTTTGACAATTAATGGAAATACATAGATTTTCAGATTTCGATTTGTTTTTCTCTTGCTTAATGTAATATTAAAACTGTATATATACGCTTCACATTGTATTATCCCAAAAGCTACGTTTACATTTTCGGAAGGTGAAGGTGAAGAAAACTGGATAACCATCCTAATTCGCAACCGGCCCTGAGCCAATATCGAAGCCCTCCGGGAATCAAATAAATACATTTCTGTTTAGAGCCAATAACAAGAGCTCAGTGAAAATATAAGAAGTTTCGGGAGTTTTATTCCATCTTCATTCTATGGACTTCAGTTTTTTTACAACGGACAATTTCCTAATTGAAAAATATGTTCTCTACATTACTAAGTCCTCCGCCCCGTCTGTCTCTCTGTATGTGCGCACAAAACTCTAACGAAATTTTATTCCTGATTTCACGATTAGATAGATTGATTTACAATGTTTAGGTCAATAATGTATGAATTGGAATTGTGATTTCGGTGTGTAAACTGTAAATTGTAAATCAATGTATTACAATTATTATTATTCCTCCTGAATAATTCTGCAGAAAAATCCGTGTGTGGTACAGTAAAACTAAATTATAACCGAACCAAGCCGGACCGAATAAAACGCATAAAAAATGAAGTAGGTATATTTCAGTTCTGATGTAAGGAGTAATCTTATTAATTCTAGGGTAGACCGTTTCGACTTCCATTCATTCTAAAGTCCGCCGAAGGTTTTCGTTACGCGAAACAACGAATCGTGAAACAAATAGGAGACCATTCAGGACTCGGACGGCACCCCCAGGGGATACAAGGCCGCGCAAGGCCTCCCGTCTCCCTCGTCTCACCACAGTCAAAATAGAGCAGTATGATAACTTCATACAAACACATCGATTGTGCACTCACTTCATACAAACACGTTTTCCAAATTCATTTTCCGTATCCATAATGCACGTGGCTTTCTTGGTACTTGAGGACAGGCTCTTTTTTCACAACTTGACGTCTGTGTGCCTAATTTACAGCACGCACAGGAAATCATGCGTAGTTTTGGGGGTTGACTTTAACAGTGAATATTTAAGTTAGTGGTTTTAGTTAATTTATTATACTTGACTTTGTGTGAAGTTAGATTTTTTATATAAAAAGAACAGAGATCGCACTAACACTGACATCCCCTTACAAAAATTGTACTTTTTACGCCAAGAGATTTTTTAAATAAATGTAAATTAAATAATATAAAATGAGAATATTTTAAATAAAAACGAAGACCAAGGAAAGGATTACACTTTATTTAAAATCCATACTCTTCATATGTCTAGTGCTATCTCTATCAATTTTGTTAACTTTATTGAAGTTATAATACTGCTCTCTTTTTATTACTATGGCGGTACCCCGCGCCGCCGGTGAAAATTTCATTTGGTGAGAGATACGTGCCGGCACGTCGAAATGCGCCCCTTTTCCACAACGCTCGGGATTTTAGATGGAAACTCTTTGAAAGTTATTCCGACGAGTGTGAGCCACAATAGTCGGGCGCTCGTTGTGACCGAATTGAAATTAGGACCATCTCGCTTTACTGCTTCGACGCGCTCACATGTGGGTAAATGGAAAAGTTTTCACATACAAATAATAAGAGGTTTGTAATGAATAAACTCAAGAACTACTGAACCGATTGTAAAACTTATTTTACTAATAGAAAGCTACGACATCCCTGAGTGACATAGGCTAGTCTAGTATGCAAATAACATTGAAAATGTCTGATTGTGATTACAAAATAAATACAAATGTCTAAGTGAGATAATATGCCATTTACACGATACCAAGTATAAATGACGGTTTTTAGATTTTTTGTCTGTCTAGAATACCAATGTTTTTGAATAGGCTCGGAAACGGCTAAGTGGATTTTGATGAAAATTTCAGGGATAATTACTTATGGGTATTTAAAAGAAGTCTTCTTTTGTTTCATTTCGATATATTAAAGTGTTTCGTAGACAAATGTATTGATAGCTGTGTTAATGGATCGGTGAGCATTAGTGAGCAACGATATGAAAATTCAACGAGCGAAGCCGGGACGAAAAGTTAGTCTTGAATAAATTTTGCAGACAATCTCTTGATTGGGAGTACGATTGAAAGTTGCGAAATAAGTGCTGATCGAACAAACCCTTTGTACGAAGACAATGGGCGCTTTCTATATCGGTTAAGTAAGTGTATTATAAAAACAAACAAAGTACAGTTTAGTCGCTGCGACCTTGTAAGGCGAATCTCTGTCGCAGATGGTGTCACGACCCTGGTACTTTTCCCGCGAGAACAATAACGGAATTTTCTTTTATTATGCTGTTGTGGTGGAGGTGTTAGAGATATTTTTATCGCGCACCTTCTGTCTTTACGAAGGAAAGTTATGGCTTTATCAACAATCTGTGAGGAGATAATATCGCACAGCTCAATACTGAACAAATATGTATACGGTAAATTATCTATCTATTACGACAACGGTGGGGTAATCGATGTACTGACGATATGGCTGTAACTGTATGGACAGGTTGTATTTGTCTTAGGGATGATTCGCTAGCCAATCCAGGCCGCATAAGCCAACTGAGTTTTAAAAGCGATCTCTGATTTGTCTAAAAACTTTAGATAGCTATCTCTAACGCCCAATTTCTGATAGTCAAGTCAAAGTTAATGAAACTTTTTCGCATCCTTCCTTCCTTACTATTCTCATAGTGCCCTCAATTTGAAAGTATGTATTATTTTAAAAAAATAAACAAACATTTTAGTAGGTATGTAGATCGAAGCATTTTATTATCTAGGTTAAATTTGGTATCACAACAAAACCAAAACCGTAACACCAGCACATAATTCTTTACAAAAATTACCTACTTAATGCCATTACAACACATTTGCAGATTAAAGTCTGAACAGCAAAGCAACCTCGGTGACTCAGAACTAGGTACTTTACAATGCAAATGTTGAAACTTACAAGTAGACAGGCGTTAGGCTGGTCCTACATAATTTAAATATTTATTTATAACACTTACAAATGTCAGATTTACCTGAGACTACTAAGCTCCCTCGCGTGCTATCGTGACTTTTGCATACATAATTATGTAGGTCCGTGGTACATAATTAATTAATGAGGTTGTAAAATTGCAAATGTTGCACTTGTGCACTGATATTTTTAACCGACTTCGAAAGAAAAAGCAGTAGAAGATTCTAAATTCGGACCGTATATTGTTATTTAAAAAATTGACATGTCAAGTTTTGCATTTCATTTCCTATTTGCTTTTTTATATGCACCGTAGATAATGCGATAATAGAACCACGAGTCAACGGCGCACTGACTTGAATGTGATTATGACTTGAATGTCACTACATTTGTCGACAAAGGTTTAAAAATTGCTATACCCTGCGCATTTTTTGGCTGTACATATTTGTGAATCAAGTTTACCAACAAATTATCTAAAAAAAATACGTCTTTCGTAGATAGGGATCTACTGACTAATCAGCGACTAGTCGGTAAAGTCGACTATTCGGCCACTTTCATAGTCGGCACTTATGATGATAGGAAACTGGAAATAAATGGTCTATAACACCAATACTTATTAGGTATATATTCTACGTTTTTAGTATTATCTCAAATTGTCAATTAGTTACGACCGAATAGTCGGTAAATCAGACTATTTGTCGGCAAATAGTCGGTCATTTTGAGCCGATTAGTCGTTAGTCTGTAGATCACTAATAAGTAGTGAGTGTTTACATTACCCCGTAAAAACAAACAGTACAAAGCTCTATACCTAGGTATATAAGATTGTGATAATCTTCTTATTCCATGCCCTTTATAGTAACCGTGACCGTACAGTTTAAAGTTCACGATAAACTCGAGCGTACATACACGTGGGTGTGTTAACTAATGTTATTGTTTCCATACATCAAACAACTACTAACTCTCTAGTTACGGTAAATAACGCAACGAAATTTGCTGTTTCTGCTTAATTTAATTTGAATTTATTAAGGGAAGAAAAATAACGGATACAATATTCGCAAATTAATTACTTGAGGTAAACAAGAGAGGTGGCAAACCTATCGCTGCGCTGGAACGGCACTATTATTAATTAAAGATTTTATTTTTAAAAGAAGTTCGCCCCCTTTATGTGCCCTCAGATGTGCACAAGAACTTGATAACTTAATAATTTTACATTTAAAAATAGTTGAATCCAATTCAACTATTTTTAAAATGTAAAATTATTAAGCTATCAAGTGCCGTTCCAGCGCAGCGATAGGTTTGCCACCTCTCTTGTTTAAAACAACTGGCTAAATATGGACATCGTTTCCGAAACCGTGCCAGGGTACACAGCGAAAGACCAAGTCTCCCTCATTTAGCCGATGGAATATGTGAGGCTACACCTACCAACGAGTGGCCAGTTCTGTTGAGATATTTAAATGGTAAATCGTGTGATTTGTCGGATTATGTACTGTATAACTTTTTAATTATAAAAAACCCCATTGGTACATGACAGGGATCGAAGGCGTCCTAACCACTGATGGTATGTTGATAGGAAATGACTTAATTAGGCGACCCGCTCCGACTCGCACGTGTAGTAAAGTGGTTTTTCAAATATTCAATTTTCTCGGAAAAATGAGATATTCTATTTATTTATAAGGACAATTTACAAAAGGTGTAGGTAAAATAAGACATACACAAGATAAGCTTAAAAAAAGTGAGGAAGTGCCCTACCCTTTAAATTCAACGAGGAACAGAGTAACAATAACATGTAATCTAAATTCTAAATAAACCAATAATCAACACAGGGAATAGGCTCATCAAGTAGCACAATGTAATAATTTTCACCTACCCCTCCAATACATCACATACACACTTTTCTTAAATTTATACAAATTAAGATTAAATATGTCAACCGAGACCAGTGATAAAAAGTGCCTATACTATGTCAATATACAGCCAATCCAGGTATCTCTGTATAAAAAATATCACGTTTTGGAATGAAAGAAGGACAAACAAACTTTCGCATTTATAATAGGTATTAGTTAGGATTACGAAATATGAAATACGCATACAACGAAAACCTTTAGTTTTCGAGCGTACCATGACACGTGTTGATATTTTGAAAACATTGAAAATGAAAAATGAAAACTCATCATCAGATTATAGTGCACCGTGAACCATATGAGATTGGATGATTGGACGCAGTGGTCCGGAAGTAATGATTGGCAATATACGGCCGGCACTCGCTCGTTCTCTGGCTTCCAGATCAATGATCATCATACATTATAGATATATAATAATTATATATGTATAGGTATTATGTCCATTCATCCATATGATCGTGAATTCCTTTCAAATAACCATTCCATGAGGCTCCATACATGTGAAAAAATCTGTCCACACGGGCGAAACTGCGGTGACATATGACACCTTCTTGTGCTTCGAGGGTATGTAAAGCCGGCGTTAAGTGACAGGCCTATATGCCCATGTTGTGAAGCAACTGGCTTGTAACTGACTAAACGTGGGCATTGTTACCTGCATATTTGGCTACACCAGGTCGTGATGGTGTATTTGTTTGTTTTGGCAATTTGTAAAGAATAAAGCATGTAGGTATACCAGTGAAAGATGATGTGACTAAAATGAAAAAAAGTAGTTTACGCTTGTTTGGGCACGTTGAAAGAAGGAAGGATGAAAGATTGACTTAAAAGGGTTTATATGGCTGAAGTGAAAGGAAATGCTGACAGTAAACGACCTAAAGTACACCTAGAATCTAGATCAATATCGATGGCAATATTAAAAGCACACATCGCCGAGCATGTATGAAAGGTATGATGAATATAAAAGAAGCCAAAGAGGTATGTCAGGATCGCTATGGCATTCGATTGTCTCTGTCTACGCCTCTTGGGATAAAAGGCGTGATGTCATGATAGATAGATTCTATTGAAATATTTATAAAAACCCCTCAAATCCCTATCCCACCTTGTCAGTCAACTCAAGTCATTACGACGAAAAATACCATAATAATTGGTTGTATGGACAGATTGCTGTTACATCTGTCTAAGCGAGCATATTGGAAATGTCAGTCACAGCTGCCAGAGTAACATGTCAACCGGCAACTAAGCATAATGTTAAAACTTAACGGGAAATAAACATCTCTCGCTTGCATGAGACATTTCACAGAAATACAACATAATTATATTATAAAACAAAGCCCCGCTGTCTGTCTATGGCCTTCTCACGCAAAAACTACTGAACGGATTTTGTTGCGGTTTTCACTACCAGGTTGATTAACCGGGAAGGTTTAAGAGCATTAAAATTTAGGAGCAGAAGATAAGGGTAGGTATAAGTAAATCAATTTGGTACAATTGTTCATGGCATATCTGTCAGATATATATTTAAACATACCAGGGCTAAACGAGGAAGACGTATCTTTACAATTATCTTCTTAGTATAATTTAACTAACAAGTAGTTATTTACAATGCTACCGACTTCCTAATACTAATTTAACTTAGTTCAACCAGTAGGTATGTAGAGAAGACATTTTTAGCAATAAGCACGCAGGTGTGACGAAGCACGCGGTGGCCCACGCATGACGCAAAGGGGACAATGCACTAAGTCAACAACCAAAAGAGATCTAGTACAACCAATTATTGTTTAATCTGTGGTACAACCAAGATTAATAGTACAGTTGAGACTAGTGAAACTATTTTATTGTAAGACAATCAAATGACTCTACCACCGCCTGGTATTGAGCAAAAGTGGTGGATCGATTAGTGAAGGCAACTACTGCAACGAGAATCGCAATCGTCACGTTGCGCGTTGTTTAATTTTACAAATCCAAACCTAAATTTCGAATCGATCAGACCAGTAAAATGGTCACATCCCTTCAACGACTAGAAAAGAGCTGATGATCTTCAAACGGCTGAACAGATTTTCTTAAATCATAGCTAAGAACCTAAGAACATAAGAAGAAAACGCAGCAACAGTTCGACGTGATTATATACACAGAGATATTTAGAGGGCCGCGCGGAGATTGACTGCTAATAGGCTAAGTACTACTTTTTATCCCGGAAATATTATTTTTTCATAAACAACTTTTCCAGTCGCTGACCAACGACGACGACGTGCAGTTCATGCTGGTTAATTCAGCACTATTTCAACTGTTGTGATGTTCAACTTATGCAGTCATGCAGTTCGCGTAACGAATGCAATCGAATTGGACTGCTATTGCAGTGGAACATTAATCCATACGACTGGCCTCTTGAAGATCAGATAATCGATGTCCAGATCACAGGTTTCATCACCATCATCACAACTTTACGGCCTTTATACCTTGCGGTGTGGCCACTAACAGTAACACTAATTGCCAGTTGCTCATAACAGATGGGACTAGATGTGTCACTTCATTAACAGTGTTATTTTCAGAAGTGTAGACGCCGCTCGACATGTGGATTAAAGCACATTATTATTTTATTATTAAAGAAAATGGATGCTCAGCATTTTTCCCACGAGTAAAATTTGAACCCAGCTCTCTACCAATTACGCTATAGAGTCCTAATTTATTTCTCCAAAAGCGTAAGGAATGGACCCCCCTATTTAAGAGACGGCTGTCCGATACAACAATCCGTCACGCTCCGTAAACAACAAACGACACTCGTGACTACTACGAGCTGCTTAATGATCACGTGGACAAATACAATAGGGCTCCTAAGGTAGCGATACGATACGAACTTTCTCTTGACAAAGTGTGTATCCAAAGTTTAATAATAATACACAAGCATGTACAACTTTTGGCGTAATGAATTCGAATAAAACGAAAAAACTTGGTATTTTCTATAAAATTAAATTACTGAACCTTATATTTTTTTTAAAATGCACTCATGCGTAGAAACTTCTAAACTCTTATTTATTTTTGTCTTATCTAGAAAAGAACAAATTTAAGCACACATACAGATTGATAGTGTATCTATAATGTATATTATTCTAAACTAAGTTTTCGCCATGTGACGAGTCCATAAATGTAAATAATTCTTCGCAAAAGACTCTTCACAACTTGAAATTTAGAATATAAAGCATAATATGCACTGGCGCATTTCCCCCCACCAAACTGCTAATAATAAAGCAAAGAGTTTGTACATTATATACAAGCATTCCGCCTCTAGCTTCGTCCGTTAAAATATTTTCAAATATATGTTTCATTATTTTGTGTGTGACTAACTAAGAATAATATGTAGGTATAGTATAAATGCCAAGTTTCAATGAAATATGACCAAAATTTATTTGTTGTATTTAAAAAAAATTCTGATCATAACGCAGCTATCTTATCATAGTTTTCTTCAGCGGTTTTAATATGTATTTATAATGATTTATAATGAATCATTCAGGACATGTATTATATATTATATGATATATATATATATCAGCGGTTCCTAAAGTTTTAATGCTACAGACTTGTTATATATATCAGACAGACATATTAGACAGCATACGCCATGGAATCACCATCCATCATAGATCCATGTTTAATACTCTTAAACCTTTGTCGTCAATCAATCTAATCGTGTCAACCGCAACAAAATCCGTTCAGTAGTTTGGGATTGAAACGGGTATTGATTATATAGAGGACGATAGATAATAATGCACTTCGTACCGTAACACAATAATTTCCTTTATGAGCAGCGATCCGTTGAACATGTGCATTAGTACCGATCAATGACAAACAAGTTAAACTAGAAACATTCACAGCCGATACAGTTTTATGTGAACGAGCAGCAAGCGGCAGGCATGGCAAGGTCACAAGCCTACGTTTTTCCGTTCCGATAAGGTACAAAAGTAGAAATAGTTACACACGCATTTTCCACAATCCTTTATCCATTTTACTTTGTTCGTGGCATTACTACTCAGTGCGGCGCAAGGTTTTGTATTGTAAAGGTTGTGAATGAAATCTTTTTTTAAACACCCACTCATGGTCTGATTTTTGGTATAATATATATTTTACCGAAAATATATGAAACCTAGGAATTATTTACAATTCCTAGGAAATGTATAAGTTAACATTACAATTCCTAGGAAATGTATAAATTAACATTATACTATAGGATTAAGATAACTAACCTAACCTAATCAACCGACTCTGGAATTGAACACATTTCCGTTTGCTTTTTAGGAAATTATAGAATTCTAGAGTCAGTAGGTTAGGTTAGTAAGGATTATAATTTAACACATTTCCGTTTGCTTTTAGGAAATGTATAGAATTCCAGAGTCGGTAGATTAGGTTATAATTTAACACATTTCCTTTTACTTTTAGGAAATGTACCTATAGAATTCTAGAGTCAGTAGGATAGGTTAGATTATAATTTAACACATTTCCGTTTGATTTTTAGGAAATTATAGAATTCTAGCGTCAGTAGGTAAGGTTATGTTATAATTTAACACATTTCCGTTTGCTTTTAGGAAATGTATAGAATTCCACTAATTAAACTGAAGACTATGGTATTGATTTGAAAACTTATTTCACTGTTATAAGTAAAGCTACATAATATACACGTATATATATTTTTTTTTTTAAATGTTAGATTAGCAAGCCGGTGTGCGAGGCTCTTTTTCGTTTTATTTAGAATAGACGCCGCGCCGCGTCTTTTTGAAGATGTATCTTTTTTGAGACAATAATTATCTTTAGCAGTTCAAATTTATTTTGTTACATTAAGTACCTATATTATTTACTTATTTAAAAGTAATGAACCGAAAAGACGCAATATTGATATAACACCGTCGCAAATTAGCAAACAAACTTGAAAATTGGAAACATAACCAGTTATCAAAGTCAGAGGTCACGCTACTATGACTTTGTGTTCATAACTACGTGTAACTACACCCAAAGGTGATTGTTTCTCGGTATTATCATGATTTCTATCAGTGAACTTGTAGCAAGTGGGAACAAGTGGTTAGAACTTTAGAATCAAAGGATATTTGGGGCTTCTTACTTACATAACTACTAAATTATTGAATTATCTTTAACTTAGAAGGAAAAATAAAAATCACCCGAAATCGAAGAGCATGCATACATGTTATGGATTTGACTGGTATATGCCAAGAGCATGGCAAGATATTTGGTAGGCCAGAAGGAAGATAAGGCGTGAGCGTATTGTGTGTATTTTTCAGCAATTTCTTATAAACACAGTTTCATAGACACAAAGTTGTTAACTGATCATATAAGTGTACGAGTAGTTCAACATCATTCATTTTACGATTTATTTAATGGCTATGTGGCTGAAACAGTAACCGCCATATTGTCATTCCTACAAGAACCACATACTAATTGACTTTGGCAGACAGATAATCAATAAAATCCTTTCAAATAGCGGCGGTGTACTTTTCTATTTATTGTATTACTCTAATTTTTATAATAGTCAGAGATAAAACCCGCATCTCGTTGGTACAAGTAGCCATGAGCCGTGAATGCATCACTCAAGTTGATGAAAAAGTAAGAAACACAAGTATGTCCCAGTATTGAGATTTTTTCCAGAGCAAACGTATCATGATGTAGAGTTCCTAAATCTGCCTACCCCACTGTTATACCAGCGTAAACTGCTGTATACCTATAATATGTACAAATCTTATAAGTATATAAAAATTGATGTTGGTACCTGTATCTGTCTGCTTGTGCCTTATGACTCAAAAACTACTGGACCGACTTTGATACGGTTTTCACTAGTAGATAGACTGATTCGCAGAGGTTTATTTGTATAAAACATCACGCGATGTCTCTTGGAAGCCGAGTAGTAACCGATAATGTGGAGCAAAGGGCAGGGAATGATTCAATTTTATTCTATTATTTTTTTTGTTTGAAATTAGGAACTTTTAATGGAATATTTTTATACAAGTACCTATAGTTATAGAGGTCCAAGAATATCCACGGGCGAAGCTAGTACTATATATAAACGTAAACTGTAGAAAGTTTCAAAACTAACATACACATCATAAGACTCAGACATCAGAGCACTCCACCTGTATATGACGCTATTAGAAATTTAATCAAGGTAAAACTTAACTCCAGTCAAGTGGTTCCTTGGCTCTCGTCTCCGCATAATTAATTTGTCGCGAGCACCCCTCACTATGTACTCACTCAGTAGTTCCTATATATGGAGAGCTCAAAGTTTACATATGCTCATCTAGCATAAGTGTGTTCTAAGGAAACCTAACGAGCGTTTCTTTAATAAAATATTCAGCACATACATCGGCCATGTCATGTACCAATGGTTATTTTAATCAAAAACTTACAGCCTAAAATAAACATTGTACGAAGTCATACAGCGTTTTGTCTTCATAATATGATAAAGATCACAATCCGACAAATGTAGCCTCAAAAATTGGCTAAACGAGGAAGGTGTGACGTCTGCTGGTTACCCTGGAAGCATACCTAAACAAAATCTAGTTTTAATCAGAGTTTTGAAAGCGATCTCTGATTGTTGATCGCTGTCAAAAGATTTTTGGACAAATCAGAGATCGCTGTCCAAAAGTAGTTGGTATTGGTATGCACCCTGGAACCGGTAACAGGGTTCCCGGAAGAGCGTATAAAAAAGCAGAACTTAAGGCGCTTAGTGTCGTCAATGACCTTGGCCATACAAATGGTCACCGAGGGCTGTCCCCGAAACACCTTCGAAATTGACAAACTTAGATATTATATAAAAGAAAATGTTAATTGATTTAGATAGCTTGTTGTAACAAGTAGGTTGTTGTGTACAAAGCTACAAAGTACAACGTGTTATTATTTATTTTTAGGCATGTAGATATTTTCAAACGTCTTAGACGTTTAAGAGCAGTAGACAATGGACAACATTTCATTTTTTTAATCACCCATTTTTATTACTTTAATTAAAAATATATTAAAAAATAAGTTACACGTATTTTTCTATTTTATTTTTGGTTGAGTTTTTATATTTTTAATTTAATTATGAATTTTTATAAATTCTGAGGACTTATAAACTAAAAACCATAGCTAGGACTAAAATTAAGAAATATAAACTGTCACCCAAAGAAAGTGACAGATAGTGTCAGTCAAGCCACAGAGTATACGTTATAGAAATGCAAAGAGTATAATATACCGTGTTCCAAATAGGTGTTGCCGTAGCCGGAACTCAAATCGCCTACAACATTATTCATAATGTATATAATAATACTAGCTTTTGTCCGCGGTTTCACTCGTAAATATATTTCCTGTGATAGCCCATTCGAAACTAGCAAAACTTCCAAAAAATATTATATGAAAGAAGTATTTTTATAATTATATTTAAAGAATAATTATTAATTTAGCTTTAAATGGAATAAAAATGGGTAAAATTAATAGAGGGCAACACCTGAGTTCAACTCTGCCACAGACATTAGTATTTTTAAATTAGAGGGTTAGCACAGATTAGGGCACCTATTAATCCTTAATTTTCAATATTTCAGTATTTTTAAAATAACTCGAAAATTAAAGGATATAAAAAATAAAAAAAATGAAAAATAAGCTTTCTAGCATGTAATCTCCAAACGGTTTTCGAATTTTGGTACCTTACGAAAAATGAAATGTTGTCCATTAAAGCCAAAAAACACCATTCTATTATTATTTTAAATATTGAAGTTTTGCTCTTTTTTACAAATTGTTGTACTAGAATTGATAATTATTACATAATTTTTTCAACCATTTTAGTCCATCAGTAAACGAGGAGTAGTATGTCAAAAATGCTCATTCCAAAGATTTGAGGATACTAATCACCTTAAATTAAAATATTTTAGGATTCATTACCGATTGATAAGTGATAAGTAAATGGAAATGAGAGCAAATATTACTGGCTGCATATTAGTGCATATTGATAATTGTGTAGAATTATGTCATCGTAGAATTTGCAGTTCGTTAGTGCAAAAAAGCATGGAATACCAATTATTACGGTTTATGTAAAAAGTTTCAATGCCATTAGGTAAATATTTGATAGAAACCCACAAACATATTATTTTTAATGTAGGCAGACATATATATTTATCCATAGCTTATACTAGAGCAAGATACAAAATGAGGTCGTGCACAAAGAGACAACATGGTCCTCTCCGGCACTAAAGGAAAATAGAGCTTGCCCGCTATATCTAACGAATACATTTAAAATGCATTTTGTGTTCATAGTGTTTATACCTACCATAAATATCCAAACGTTTCGACGTGATGAAAAGTATCATAACTTAATTATGAAGTATTATGGTATTATCTAGGCCAGACCACGGGTTCGGCCCGGGTCCCGGCCATGTACCAATTTTAATTAAAAACTTATGTACATAATCCGACAAACTACTCTTAGAGGCTTTTCCATCTAAATATACCTCAACGGAACTGGCCACTCGTAAGGTAGAGCAAGATACAAAATGAGGTCGTGCACAAAGAGACAACATGGTCCTCTCCGGCACTAAAGGAAAATAGAGCTTGCCCGCTATATCTAACGAATACATTTAAAATGCATTTTGTGTTTATAGTGTTTATACCTACCATAAATATCCAAACGTTTCGACGTGATGAAAAGTATCATAACTTAATTATGAAGTATTATGGTATTATCTAGGCCAGACCACGGGTTCGGCCCGGGTCCCGGCCATGTACCAATTTTAATTAAAAACTTATGTACATAATCCGACAAACTACTCTTAGAGGCTTTTCCATCTAAATATACCTCAACGGAACTGGCCACTCGTAAGGTAGAGCAAGATACAAAATGAGGTCGTGCACAAAGAGACAACATGGTCCTCTCCGGCACTAAAGGAAAATAGAGCTTGCCCGCTATATCTAACGAATACATTTAAAATGCATTTTGTGTTTATAGTGTTTATACCTACCATAAATATCCAAACGTTTCGACGTGATGAAAAGTATCATAACTTAATTATGAAGTATTATGGTATTATCTAGGCCAGACCACGGGTTCGGCCCGGGTCCCGGCCATGTACCAATTTTAATTAAAAACTTATGTACATAATCCGACAAACTACTCTTAGAGGCTTTTCCATCTAAATATACCTCAACGGAACTGGCCACTCGTAAGGTATAGCCTCACAAATACCATGGACTAAACGACGGAAACACGGTTTCGGGAGCTATAAGGCAACCCATGAAGAAAAAAAAATTATGAAGTATTAAAAAAAAAATTAATATAAAAAATGTATGTATGAAACGATGTATGGATGTGGATGAAGCAAGAGAAGTATGCAAAGATTGAAAGAAGTGGCGCTCCATACTCTCTGCCTACCCCTTTGGGAAACAGGCGTGATAGGTATGTATGTATGTATGTAAAAGGAAGTAGGAGTATATGACGTGTATCCTATACGAAGGAACACACGGGTGAGCACATGTATATGTATGTATAGTGTATACGTATAAATTTATAAAATGCAAAACAGTTTCAATAACAATGAGTCAGCTGGTGCGACACAACGGTATCACTGGCACTTATCAAGCTGTAACTAATGAAGTTCTATACAAACTGAAGGAAATCTGATAATATTTATATTTCAGCGAAATATTCCGTTAATATAATAATACCTGATATTACTAGAAAATAGAGGGCAGGGCATGTAAAGCCGACGTCCAGTACAAAATGTATAACTCCACTTTTCTTAGTGCCAGTAACAAACTTTTTGAAAATATTTCGTCCCTGGACCCTCATATGGACCCTCCATTGCAGTAATAATTAAAACAATCAAATTAATAGTATAAATATGCGAAAGCATGTTTGTTTCTTTGTTTGTCATTCTTTTTTCTGCACGGGTTGCTTTACGGCTCCCGAAACCGTGTTATCGGTCCCAGCAGAAGACAAAGTTTCCTCTTTTTTGCCAAAAGCCGATGTTATTTGAGAGGCTATACCAACGAGTGGCCAGTTCTGTTGAGGTATATTTAGATGGATGTTTTGTCCTATATTTTGAAAGCTAGTGAATACAGAAATCCATTTTGTTTCTGTCTGTCTGTCTATTCCAAATTTTTGCTTGCTGCCAAGAGGGTCGTTTGAAAGCTAGTGAATACAGAAATCCATTTTGTTTCTGTCTGTCTGTCTATTCCAAATTTTTGCTTGCTGCCAAGAGGGTCGTTACCTTCTCTAGATCGTTTCTCAAAGCACGCTTCCGCAATCAATATCGATCAATAAAAATCATAAATGTGTGGTTCCTATTCCTTCCGTCGAGGACGAGGTAAATACATTTGGGTCAATCGATCGAATAGCAACGGCAGCTCGTAGCAGCACACGCGGGGACCGGGGAGTGGTCAACAGTAAACTATGATTCTGTTAATTTATTCATTCGATAATTCACTGAAGCTACTAGTTTTGTAGGGGATGGATCTTCATCATATAGACAAAGTTTTTTTTTTACATATTGGGGAAATTCGTGTTTTAGTTTTCAAACACATTTTAGTCCAAACTGAATCCAAAAAAAGATAGCCGTCGAGGGACCCTAAAAACGGATTATAAATTTAGTTTAGTAAAGTGCATAATTTGGACCCGTTAATTTACAGGATGGACTGTCTTTCTATAGGAGAGGATATAGGATAAGGCCACTGCTTCAGACTAGGTTCCATCACATTGGAAAACTTGGAAGAGGGGGACTTAGGGGGATTTATTCCGAAATGACTGGGCGATCTATAAAGTTATAAGAACTAATTTAATGGAAATGACATTTTTATTATATTTTACTTACCTATATATTCACACCAGCGAAAACCTTTTAATTTTTTTTTATTCTCGTTAATTAACTTCGCTAATCATACATAATTATCTCAAATAGTAACAAAATGTTATTGCTGTATGTCATTTTCAAAAGACTAATCCGAAATGAGCAAAAAGAAAACACACCGAGGAAGCAAAAAACCCCCGGATCAACGACCCTGGTTGAACAAGACTTGGTGGGACATTACGACCAGTTTTGCTATATGTATTCTTAGAATTCTACCTATATCTATATTACTTACTAAAGCAAGATTCGTGCCATGTTACAGAACCAAGTTCCTTATTGCATCAGTATATCAGATGTCAAGGAACGGATTTGGATGAGTACAGGTATATTTATTGTATCCTGGATGAATGAAAAAATTATAGGTACATTTCTATCTATCTATCATCACGCCTTTTATCCCAAGAGGGGTAGGCAGAGACAATCGAATGTCATTATCTCTATCGCTTTTTTTACATTCATCATACCTTTCATACATGCTCGGCGATTATGTGTACTTTTAATATTTCCATCGATCAATATATTTTTTATATGTTTAATTAAAGTACTTGCATCTAGGTCGTCCTCTGCCAGCATTTCCTTTCAATTCAGCCATATAAACCTTTTTAGTCAATCTTTCACCCTTTATTCTTTCAACAAGTCCAAACCAGCTTTATATCATAGATACAGAATAGGTATGAAACGCTTTATGGATGTAGAAAGAGGAAGCAGGACAAGTATTCAGGTAAGAATCAAGGAAGCAGTGATCCATCTACCATCCAATGGGAAAGAAGCGTGAAATAAAAAAAACCGGTGGAAAGGCGTGAAATATTATTACAGCCATGACAAGGGTTATTTTTATGTGTCAATCTATCTATCAATAAGACTCTTGTTTGTCACTTCCATTCAATTCATGGACTAGGAAACTAGGATCCCGGAATGCATAGCTTTTGGTATTACAGTTAGTACTGGCACTTCCATTTTGCGGATTGTAACGTGCACCGCGTACTTTTTAACCGAACTTCAAAAGAAGGAGGAGGTTTACAATTCGTCGGAATCTTTATTATGTTTTTTATATGATGATCCCCGATTAGTTGAAGACGCCTGGACCGCTTAAGAATTTTTTTTTTTGTTTAAAAAGGTATACTTCACAGGTGGTCCCATGGTCATCAGGTCTGATGATGGGATCCTGGAGAAATCGAGAGCTATTCAAATTTTATAGGCACACTTGAAGCGATTTGGGTTTTTTTTGTTTTATAGTGACTTGCGCATTTGCTTTCGGAAATCACACTTTTCAGTGCATAATTTTTGAAGTCGGCACGGCACTTAGGTACATTTTTTTAAAAGGCAAATTATATCACAAAAACTCGCCGAAAGGGATTTACATAATGCACCGCAGTGAAAAGCTGCCAGTTCAAGTTGCTGCCAGTGCTATAGCGCTCATATGAAGGAAGGGTTTTTGCAAACGAATCCATTTGCATGCGATCTGATTTGTACGCCTCCAAGGTAAACACTAAATCACCTTCCAAGTCTAAAATATGTTCACGCCTTATTTCTTTTAGGGTAAGCAGATATCCTGGCATACCTCTTTCGCCTCAGTTAAATGAATACATCTTTTCATCCATGCCTTTCGATTTCGGGTGCTTTTTAGGGTTCCGTACCCAAAGGGTGTAAACGGACACATTATTACTGACCGTCTGTCACAAGGCTGTATCTTTTAAACCGTATAACCGTATTGCCCTACAAGAAATGTATTTTATTCGGCGTTTTTTTCTCTATCTTAATAATGGCAATAATATCAATAGGTACATAGATCGACTCGCACTTGGCAGGTTTTTTCCTTTTTTTATTTCGTATAATTTATTATACATAATATGAAGATGACATACCTAATTAAGGCTTGGTCTGCAAGCAGTAATTTAAAAAAAAGATGTACAAATAACCTAACAAAGAACGGGGCCGTTTGCCTCAGGGACAAAGAAGTAACCTAGAACACTTCCGGTCGTGGAGGCAGGCAGGCTTTCTCCCTCGACGCGCGAGACGTTGCGTAGGCGTCCTAGCCAATTAACGCTATACAAACTAAACGAATAGGACTTTCCTTCGCTTTGATGAGAATTCGCTTCCAGTGCAGAATTTATGAAATTATCACGTTTCTTTTCTAGTAAACATAATCCCACCAAAATTATTTAATGTAAAATAGGTTGAAAAGACTCCCAAGCTCATATCGCTTTCACTGTCAAAAGTTATCAGATCTCATGAAGAGTCAAGCCCGTAACTCCACAAGGCCTAACTCTACAAGCCCTAACTCTACAAACACTACTTCTTGGTCATAAAGTATGGCTTGGCTGTTTCGCGGCCGTCGCACAGACACTACCATGGACTTAAGGTAAGAAATTTTTGGTCTTGCAATAGTTCTATGAAACGGCCAAGCCATACATTATGTCCAAGATGTAGGCTTTGTAGAGTTATTTTTATTTATTCGGGCTGTATTTCTTGTGAGTCAGCTATTCTTCATAGCCCACTTTCTTCTACATTCTACATAGCCCAACCGACAGCAAATTTCAGTTTTCTAGGACTTCGGAAAGTACCCTAGTTTTAAGAACTGCACTCCTTTATGGAGGTTGGAGGGTGAAAGTTATAGGTTTATATTTTTTTTGTTGTTTGTGTGCAAATTCTAGGCTCCATATCAAATTTCAGCTTTCTAGGACTTCGGGAGTGAGTGAGTGAGTGGGTGAGTCAGAGGCAAAATCGACGTATTTTAGGTATTAATAAAATCTAAAGTATAAAAGCTAGACAAATTAAACTTAGTGTTTTTCATTAATCTGCTAACTACGTCTTAATCCTGAGAATTTGGGCTCTCTAGTATTTACCAGACCGAACGGCGAAACACTTCGAGAAAAGGTAAGAAGTGCCCTGTTTTTTTGGCTCATCTTGGCGGGGGCAGAAAGTGCCCCCAGATATAGGGAAAGAAAATTACGCTTCTATTTTTTATTGTATTTTGAAGCAACGCTAATCCATTGTCCTGGGTTTTATTCTGGAATGTGTGTGAGAAAAATATGTACCCTCGACACTGCAATGATGTTTATTGTGAAACTAGGCATTTTTTGAAAAGGAAACGGGAATTATATCTTATGTTCCACTCCCAGAAATAAGCGTTTCGTGACTGCAATATATTTCACGTCCCTCCTCCGCCCCGTTTAATGTCTGCCTA
Source organism: Nemapogon koenigi (assembly GCA_963924495.1). Lineage (NCBI taxonomy): Eukaryota > Metazoa > Arthropoda > Insecta > Lepidoptera > Tineidae > Nemapogon > Nemapogon koenigi. The sequence continues at coordinate 2,949,142 of OZ004630.1, read as the reverse complement.
CTTTCATGCCTTAACATTCTTAAATTATATCGACATAAAACTGAATGAAGTAAGCTATGAAATGTTCAGGAAGTCACGAAAGAAACATTAATGTAGGTAGGTACCTACTTGAGATTGTGCTAATCTTTACAACATCGATCGGATAATCAGGTGGTAAGCGGTATTTTGTAAGTGAATTACCAACTAGTTAAAGGCCTGGGAGTCGATTCCGAGCGAACACGATCAACAAATCATAATGAAAATTAAGATTTGGTTGTAATTAAAACAAAGAGTTGAGCCGAGTATCTTTTCTGCGTAAGATTTATTTAATCAATCAGCTTGTATTTCATAAAAAAAATATAAGTAACTAAGTAGTTAATCATTTTCTGTTGCATTGCATTTTTTTTGCATTGCAATCCTTACTTACAAAGCAGCAACATATTAGTTTTCTTGTCGTCTTGGCATGCCTATTAGGATATAAATATCATTTTCTGTTGCATTGCATTTTTTTTGCATTGCATTCCTTACTTACAAAGCAGCAACATATTAGTTTTCTTGTCGTCTTGGCATGCCTATTAGGATATAGCCAAACAGATACATCTGCACCGCCGCATGTTATGCCATTAGTTTGAAGTCAAAGAATATCAAATTGGAAAAAAAAATCTTTGAAAATCTACGTAATTAATTAGTCTCTGTTTATTATTTAATGGTAGTTATGACTGATAAAGTATAAATGAAGAAAATTCATATTTCAATATTGACTGTCATGCTTACCATTTTATGTTGACCAGTTTGATCATGCAAAAAATAACGTAACGTAAAAATAATAAGCAAGTAATTAATTTCTTGTAATCATAATCAAATATTAAATAAAATACTTAGTTAGCTACTTGTAGTTAATATTTAAAATTACATATTACAAGGAAATTAGCCCCCACAGCAAAACTAATAAATCGAGCGACATGGCCCACGATTTTTACGCTATTCCGTTCAAAATTCTGAAACGTGATTGCGCAACGAGCGGTCGCCAACAAAGGTATCGCGGCAATTAGAGCGCCTCGTTCACCTGCTTCTGTTTGATTTGACTGATAAAGATAGTACAGTTAAAGTGACTACACTCAGAACTTCATTGACTGTATTGTACTTGACATAATTGTATTTAATTAAGCTAAGAAATTAATTATTTTCTGCCGATGGCAACACTGATATTACCTACAATCAAGTTACAAAACCTAATGTACTACCATATAAGATGTTTGAACCCCGCTTGATGCATTGTCAAGCATTTTAGAAAATGTTCAAATACGCAATTTGATGATTAAAAATAAATTGTTAGCTCATGAGCAAAACACTGTTTGTCAAAAACAACTGTTAGAGAAAAGGGTCAAAGACTGAATTTTATTCTAATCAGAAACTTTCCAAATACATATTTAATATTTATGTATACACAGTGTAAACATATGCTGGCACTAGACACTGCTGGAGTTCAATGAATTCAAACATTGCCAAATAGCCTGCAAAATGTTGCCAGAACATGTCTGCAAGGAAATATTCTTTCCTTTACTAATATAATCATACTGCCAAGTTGTTGTAGTACTGCAAAAGTGCCTATTTGCTATTTATATATTACTGGCGACCCGCCCCGGCTTTGCACAGGTAGAAAGTTTATGAAAGTTCCATTTTCCAGGAAAATCCAGAGCCATGAAAGAAAGACAAATAAACACAATTTCGCATTTATAATAATAGTTAGGATTTTCATGTTTGTTTCCTCAAATAGATAAATAATCATATATTTAAAATGAGACTAAATAATATGTAACTTAATATCTTCAAGATTCCCAATGAATAGTGTATTTGCAATTAATGTAAAAAGAGTTTGTATAAGTTATATTTAGTTTCTTTTAAAATGTTTTGACAGTATAGTTTTTTTTTGTTGTTGTAAGAAAATTTGCAATATATCAAGCTAAAAAGTGAAAAGTAATATTTTATTCAATTTAAACCTACTCTACATTACCCAATCGATTACAAATGTCCCTACTGTTGAGTTCTATTCTATTTTTTAACAACTTCAAAAAAAAAGACGTTACTCAATTCGACCGTATATATATTTTTTTATGTGTGTTCGCGGATAACTTCGTCGTTTATGAACCGATTTTGATGATTTATTTTTTAATCGACAGATAATTCTTCCGGATTGGTCCCATTTTTATGTCATAAAAATTGGTTCATTATTTTTTCAGTAATTTTGAAAAAACTGACTTTATACAGTAAATTATCAGTATCTCGATGAAATATGTACCGATTTTGACGACTTATTTTTTTAAGGATATAATAATTTCTCGACATTATCCCACAGACATATGACGAAAATCGGTTCAGTAGTTTTTCAGAAATTCAGTAATTTGTCTCTGTTTACGGCTGAAAATTATGTATCAGAGAAAAGCCTTAGCAACGGTTGCTATTGACACGAAGTTGTCAATTTTTGTATCGACGGTGGTCTAATGGCTAAAGGTATGGTATGGTATGGTGCAGTTCAGGATGCAAATGGTTCAAATCCCATACACAGCAGTGTTTTTTTTATTTTTCCATTAATTTTTTTATTTGCGTTATTATTTGTCTCTCAGGGTAACAAAATCACTTAAAAGGGAAAAATAAATTAACTTTTAAAAAAAAATGTACCGACTTCAAAAATTTACACTGAAAAGTAAGAAATAATAAATATTTCATCGTAGTATTTGAAGACGGTTGGTGCCAAATTAAAAACAACTTACTTTCCAAATTCACTAATCTAGAAAATTCATTAGGAACCTACGATCATCAGTACAAACATATATGTTATTTATCTTCTTAGATGCTTACTTAATTTTGTATCCTAATTTGGCACCAACCGTCTTCAAATTCTACGACGAAATATTTAATATTTCTTACTTTTCAGTGCAAATTTTTGAAGTCGGTACACTTTTTTTTAAAAGTTAATATATATTTTGTGTGTTATGGCTCCATCAGGGTTTTGATGATTCTACCAATGTCAAGTATTATAGACGTTATAGTATCAATATGCCGATTAATCGGTAGCTAAGATTTTCCCGCCGAACTATCATAGCGCGGACGGGATTAAACTGGATTCCCATCATGTCACGACGGAACGCGAGCGTTGTTTGCCATGATATTACGTAGAATCTCCCTAGTGTAATTCAGTCACAGTATCACAATGAAATAACTTAAGCTAGACATCAGTAACAGATTGTTTTAATGAAATGAAAAAGAAACATTTAAATATGTAGGTCAATGCAATTAACACCACACTGTATAATTAAATAAGACACACACAATTAAAACCAAGGCATGTTGCATGTTCAGCCATAGGAAAAATCTGTTGTCTCCTTTTGTTTTAAAAGTTTTAGGAAGTGCTGCATGCATGCTAAAAGGTCATGCTTTATGTTTAATGTAGACAGGAACAAGAAACTGTGTGGCGTAAAAGGCCACAGAAGTGTTGTTAAATTCATAATTGTTAAATATGTATGGAGATAAAGAATATTTAGCAGGCAGTAAAAATTAGACTCTATGGTACCAAAAAATAACATATAATACACGCGTAAAAAGTGTATTGAAATTTTTTCTCTACCCTGCCCAAAGAAGTTCTACTTCAATAACTAACTGACTGACATATCAAAATCCAGCACATAGATACTTTTAAAGAATCTGTGGAAAGATTAAGATTGGCTTGGGTATATTGTGTCCTGGTTTTTTGTGCAGGTTGAACTAAATCAACTTATCACCTCCTGTGATATCAAGTGATATCCTCGTGATTATGGACTTTGGCATAAACATAATGTGCCATACATATTACAGAAAGAAACAATAATTTATCAAGTCACTCCTCTTTACTAGTAATAATTTATTGAAACTTGACATTGGCAAATCATCATGTACACTGATGGAGCTAAGTATAACAAATGAAGAGGATAGTTAAGATACCCTACATATGTATATATTATGTCAATTTTCCTAATGCTATAATAATAGTGTCAAAATGTGTCAAACTGAATAGTTATGCAAATAGCCTGTCTCTAATTTTTTATTAATTTAAAATAGTAAAAGTGCTTAAGAACTAAATTAGATAGTGGAAAGAGGAATAACTATTAAAGATACGACGTAATGAACATAATTTACACTTGAGAACATAGTGAAAATAGAAGATATTCGAAATCAAGGTACATTTTAACGGATAAAATATTTGAAAATATCTTTTGTTTTCTTCTTCTTCTTTTTTATTATGGCTCCACCAATGTTCATCGGTGATTTGCCAATGTCAAGTATTATAGCCTTTATAGTGTTTATAGCCGATAAATCGGTATTTAAGATAATCCCGCCGACCGTGATATGTTATCTTTTGTTTTGATTAATAAAATTAATTTTGCCGAAATGTTGCGGTATTTGTAAACAATTACATACTGACATTTATAATCGCAAGGAGGGTATAATCAAGGCAAGGCAAAGACATCACTGGATCATACAGCCATAGACAAGGGCACATGCTACGTTCAGAAATTAAAAAAATAATTTTTGTAACTGATTTTGTTCGATAAACATTCTGGATAACAACTCTTTAAACTATAAAAATGGAAGAAATTTCAAAAATGTTAAGAGATATACAAATCGAAATGCAACAACATAAAATAGAAATTAGAAAAATGAAGGAAGAAATTACGAATGCAATAAATAATAGTATAAACGAAAGATTTAGAAACTTAGAGGAGAAAAATTTTTTTTTAGAAGAAAAAATAAAGAATCAAGAACAAAATCTGGAATATTTAACTAAAAGAAAAAATGTAATATTTTTTGGAGTGCCTGAAAAGGAAAATTACTACAGTGAGCTCGAAAATAACATATTGCATTTAATTGTCAGTGATATGCAGATATCGTGCGGAAAATCAAATATAGAAGCCGTAAGAAGACTTGGAAAAAAGGATAACAAGATCAGACCAGTAGTGGTAACTTTCACCACAATGGGGAAAAAAATAGAAATACTCAGAAAGAAAAAACAACTAACTGACAAAAGTTATTATGTCAAAGAGGACTTCCCCAAAGAAGTTCTCAATAAACGCAGAGAACTCCAAACACAACTGATGAAAGAAAGGGAAAGTGGCAAATATGCCATACTCAAATACGACAAGCTAATAGTAAGAGAGAATAAAATCGACAAAACTAACAAACGACACCTCTCCGAGTCCCCTAAAGATAATGAACTAAAAGACAACGCTTCTAACGGAAAAAAGACAACACAGCTCCATAAAAGGAATAAATTTGAAATGAAAAAATTTGTGACACAAACACCTAGAAATACTACAGGATCATATAGTCAAACAAAATAGCAGCGAATACAGACCCCTAAAAACCTCCCAATACGGTTTGTCACCGCGGGAGATAAAGACAACAACCCTCCAGCAGAAAAAATATACATCTGCACATATAATGCAAGATCTCTACTATCACCTCAAAGAATGTTACTTCTAAATGAATCACTATCAAATGTTAAATATGATATAATAGGTCTATCAGAGATTCGAAGAGAAGGAAACGACATTATAGAAGATCGGGACCACATATTTTGTTACACGACCAAGGTGTAGGGTTCCTAATAAAAAAGAAACATAAATTAAATATCCAAAACTACATCGGTCTATCTGGAAGAGTTTGTTTACTGAACATGAAAATACACAATACAGAACTGACAATAATACAAGTATACGCCCCTACTCTAGATGCAACAATAGAGGAAATAGAAATATTTTACGAACTTCTTCGAAAAGCACATAATATGGCAAGAAAACACATTATATTGATGGGTGACTTCAACTCTCAAATTGGACACCGAAAAGAAGGAGAAGAAAATGTAATGGGACCGTACTGTTATGGAAAACGGAACCAGAGAGGCAACTTGCTACTTCAATACTGTCTAGAAAATAACCTAACGATCCTGAACTCAATTTTCAAGAAAAATAAAAAGAATATGTGGACGTGGAACAGCCCGAACAAAGAGTATAAAAACCAAAATGTTGCAGCAATATAGAAGTATTACACAATATTATCTTCCCAAGTGACCATAGACTGATAAGAGCTACATTTAACTTTAATACAGCAAAGAAAACGAGAAGAAAATATTCTATAACACCCTCCCACTTTAAAGACATAACAAGACAGAATAAATTCCTACATCATATAACACAACACATTACAGAACTTTTCCCTCATGATAGTGAAAATGTGGATACATATTACCAAAAAATAGAAAACCTGATTACATCTGGTATTAAATATTCTGCTGTTCAAGATACAACTAAAAAAAGTATTATTACACAAGAAATTATGACACTGGTTAAAAATCGTGCAGAACTACAAAGAAAGAAACATCTTACTAGAAATGAAAGGTTAGAACTGTCAACATTATACAAGACCACAAATAAACTACTGAGAAGAGACTATAACAACCACAGAATGCAAATAATAGAACAACACATGGACGCATCTGGTAGTCTTAAAAGATCATATAAGGAACTAAATACTAACAAGATATGGATACCCAATCTAAAATCAAATACAGTCTCTAAGAAGTCAGTACAATCAAGATCAGACATAATAAACACTGCAACGGACTACTACAAGAAGCTATATGAATACTCTACATATGAAAGAAACGCGACTTTAGATAGCAAAACTACACTTCACCAAGAGGGTTATTTTGTTGAAACAGAAATAATAGAAAGAATAAAAAATCTTAAAAACGAAAAAAGTCCCGGTTTTGATGACATTCCCAATGAGGCCATAAAGATATGTAGTACAGAGTTAGCAACACCTTTAACGATTCTATTCAATAAAATATTTGAAGAAAGAAGAGTACCTAAAAGATGGACCGAGTCAAGAATTGTCCTGATATACAAAAAAGGTGATCCATCTGACGTCAGTAATTACCGCCCGATTAGTTTACTGCCCGCACTATACAAACTTTTCGCTTCCTGTATGGAGAAGAGATTTAGAGTTCACAATTGAAGATAACCAACCAATAGAACAGGCAGGATTTTGAAAAGGTTTCAGTACTATTGACCATATCCACACTTTAGATCAAATTATAGAAAAATATATGGAGTTCAAAAAACCGCTATATTTACGATTTATTGACTATGCTAAAGCTTTCGACTCCGTCTCACATGAAAGTATATGGCAAGCTCTCACCTTTCAAAATGTGCCGGATATACTGAAGAACATATATGCAAATAGTACAAGTAGAGTCAAGCTGGACAGATTAGGATCAGCGATTAAAATACGTAGAGGAGTGAAACAGGGTGACCCATTGTCCCCTAAACTTTTTATAGCTGTGCTACAAAATATAATGAAAAAATTAAACTGGAATATGAAAGGGATCAAAATTGGGAACAAATACCTCAATAACCTCAGATTTGCAGACGACATTGTGCTCTTCTCTGAGTGTCCGAAGCAATTAGAAGAGATGCTGAATGAGCTAAATACAGTCAGCAAAAATATTGGACTACAACTAAATACAGCCAAAACAAAAATATTATCAAATACAATGGAGATCCCTATAACTGTAGACGGAAACTCATTGGAGTATGTACAGAAATACATTTACTTGGGGAAACAAATATCTTTTGTAAGTTCTAGAAATACATACGAAGTTGACAGAAGAATAAATATAACATGGAAAAAGTTTTGGTCTTACAAAGAAATTCTCAAGTCAAATCTCCCCCTTAGGATCAAAAGAAAAGTGATGGACTCTTGTTTGTTGCCTTGCTTGACTTATGGATGCCAAACATGGACCTTTAACAGTTACATAAAAAACAAAATTCAGACATGCCAACGTGCTATGGAACGCAGCATTCTGAACATAAAACTTATGGACAAACAAAGGAGCACTGATATAAGAAATAAAACAAAGGTTATAGACTTCCTACAGCATGCACAAAAAATGAAGTGGAAATGGGCAGGACATGTCGCAAGAACTGATGACAGGTGGACAAGAAGAGCAACCATATGGACGGGTCCGAGTGGAAGTCGAGGAAGAGGACGACCAAAGGAAAGATGGGTTGATGAAGTGATTCGTTGTGCTGGGCGCAGGTGGATGGTAGAGGCGGAAGATCGTACTAAGTGGCAAAAGAAGGAGGAGGCTTTTACCCAAAAGGGGTCCTTATAAACTTTTCAATAGTGTTCTTTTATTTTTTTGTTTATGTTATAGTTGTTTTATATTAGCTTATAAGGAATAAATAAAGCTTATTATTATTATTCTCTTTATTTCACATATTTCTTTAAATTATATTTTTACATATTTAGGTATAAAAAAAAACAAAAATATATAAAAATATAAAAAAAGGATTTATCCCCCCGGAAGCGAGGTTAATACCCAAACTACCGGTGGTTAGGGCTGCAGAGAGAGGAACTTCCTCACAATACGGGCCGTACTGAGGAGTACTGCCTTCTGGACCCAACTGCCAATCTCAAGTCTCCTAAGGTGACGGTCAAAACTCTTAGCAAAAAGACCATTGACCGTCACGACTATCGGTACAATGATCGCCGATTTCACATTCCACATGTCGACAATCTCGTGAGCCAAGTCAAGATATTTTGATTGTTTATCTTTCTCAGCTTTCACAAGATTGTCGTCATGTGGGATAGTGACATCGATTTATCATTGCAAGGCGCGCTGATCGATCTACCAACACAATATCAGGTTTATTGGCAACAATAGTTCTGTCTGTGATGATAGATCGATCCCAGTAGAGCGTGGCATGACCATTTTCGAGAACTGGTTCAGGCACATACATGTAATACGGTACTTCCGTGACTACAAGGTTGTATCGTAAAGCAAGTTGTTGGTGTATAATCCTGGCTACTTGGTTGTGCCTGTGCAAGTACTCGCCGTTGGCAAGACTAGAACAACCGGAAATAACATGTCTGATTGATTCTCCGGGACGATGGCATGCTCGACAGATGTCAGCCGTGCCGTCCTTAATGATGTATTTCCGGTAGTTATTCGTCTTGACAACTTCGTCCATAATTGCACAGGTAAAACCTTCGGTTTCTCCAAAGAGATCACCGAAGCGTAGCCAGGACACGGAAGTCAAAAGGTCTACATCAGAACCATGAAGAGCCTTGTAGAACCTTCCGTGTAGCTCCTTGCTCTGCCATACCTCCTTGCGGTCATTGGTATTCAGTATTACAGGTTTGTGCCAGTTCTCTTTAGCCAAGGATAACGGGGTAAAGCCCTTGTCTACCTTGACCACATCTCCATGCATCACTCCCTCATTGTTGAGAAAATATTCTCTGAGACTGTATACCTCACGATTGTGGGGAGTCTTAGCGTTAAGAAAGCCACGACCTCCACATTTCCGTGGGATGTACAGTCTCATTACAGATGAGCGTGGGTGATGCATACGATATGCGGTCAATAGTGTCCGAACTCGTCTGTCCAGGGCGTCCAGTTCAGTTTGAGTCCACTTGAGTATGCCAAAGGAATACAATAAGACAGGCATGACCCAACTATTAAAGGCACGCACTTTATTTCCGCCTGATAAAAGACTCTTCAGTACTTTTTTCAGGCGGCCATAGAAGCGCTCCCTTAAAGATTGTTTCATGTCTGTCTCATTGATTGCTATTGCCTGTGACATACCCAAATACTTGTAGGTATCGTTTTCAGAGAGTGAATCAAGTTTTACAGAATCTGTGAGTTGTGTTTTCTCAGATTCTGATATCACTCCTCGCTTTACATGTATAATCGCACATTTGTCCAAACCAAACTCCATACTGATAGATTTACTAAAGTTTTCAGTTATCCTTAGTAAGTCTATCAGTTGTGATTTGTTTTGGGCAAATAACTTCAAATCATCCATGTAAAGTAAGTGCGATATAACTTGACTCTCTCTCTGCAAACGGTAGCCTAGCCCTGAAACCCCTAGCAATGTGCTGAGTGGGTTTAGGGCCAAGCAGAACCACAAGGGACTCAAACTATCGCCTTGGAATATACCCCGTTTAATCCTGATTTGTTCGTCGCCACCGAGAGCTCTTCGGCATCCTGGATAGATAAGGACTGTTTTCCATTGCCCCATACATGAGTTCATGAAGGTGCGTAGAGTTGTATCGATTTTATACAACTCCAGCACCCTCATGAGCCAGGTATGTGGTACAGAGTCATAAGCTTTTTTGTAATCTATCCAGCAGCAGATTCTTTCGGTTACGTCGAACTTGTTGGCTAATGGTCATGTCAATGAGGAGAAGTTCTTTAGTACCACGGGACCCAGCCCTACATCCATTCTGAGAAGCAGACATGATTGAATTGGTATCTATATGGCAACCAATTTTGATTCTCAAAATGGATGTAAGGAGCTTGTAGATGGTAGGCAAGCATGTTATGGGTCTATAGTTCTTAGGATCCGTGGTACTACCGGACTTAAAAAGCAGACGGGTAATGCCTGTAGTCATAAATTCTGGGATCGATCCAAACTCAATGGCTTCTTGGAATTGGGAAGCTAAGCGAGCGTGTGAGCTGCGTATCCATTTTAGCCAATAGTTGTGTAGTCCGTCGGGCCCTGGAGACTTCCAATTTGCCATAGGACGGACCGCACAAACTACATCGATGGGGTCAATAATGACAGACCCCATCTCTGGCACTGACTCACAGGCCCGCTCAACATCCTCCATCCAAGAGTCCTCGGTGTGACTGACGGGAGCCGACCAGATGTTTTGCCAGAAAGTATTCGTGGTTTCAACATCGGGTACACTCCCCTCAGTCACACTCTGTTTGGATTGTTCCCAGTCTCTATAAACCTGCCTTTGATCGTTTTGAAATATGTGATTCTGGACGTATCGATCCACTCGCAACTTGTACCTGCGAATGCGGTTTGCCCATACACAAATTTTCTGCTTCAGGAAGTCGATGCGTTCTGTGACTCGAGATATATATTCCCGGGGTCTGATTTCAAACCCCGAGAAGGCTCGCTGCACAAAACGCATCACTCGCGGACGAGTGTTTCCGTTCCTGAAGCAGGTTAGCTTGCCTATGAGTACCCTAGCCTCGTCAATTCGCCTCTGGATCCTGCTCTGCCACGCGGGTACGGTAGGTTTCGGTCGTGTAGCTTCATTGAAAAACTTGACTCCTGCTACACGGCAAGCCGTAACCGCGGCGCAGTACAGGATCGAATGCGTGTCGGCGAGGTTTTCACTATTATCAAAATAGTTTGATAATAGTGAATCTAGGGCACTCACAATGTTTATGTTTTTTTTGTGCATAGGCAAACGTGGCAAACGCGGCCTAAGTAGGGGCGGTGTCGTTCGATACTCCAAAATCACATCCTCCAAAACGCTCCTCAATTGCTCATTATACTGGCTACTTACTGTTATAACCGCGTTATCCATGTCTACATCATCAGTCTGCGGTGTAGTAGGACGTGATGTTAGTCTGCTTACCGCAGGCTGTGACGGGACAGGGATGATGCAGTTAATTCGTAATTCTGCGCGCAGCCTCTCCAGTACGGGCTCATCCAGCATGTGACAGCGTTGGATTGCCCGCACTTGATCCGATAGTCGTTGGACCGAAACATTGACAGTTGGTTCCAGGGTCTGAAACAGAGGAAGCATCCGTAGACGGTACGCAGTGAGGTTAGTTCCTCCCTCTGTAGCCGCATAGTACGCTCGCATGACATTCTCATTTATTTTATTAGTCCATTTCATGCGGCGCACTGCACCACCGGTACCAGGGACCTTTTGCAAGGCATCATGATGTCTTGCGGGTCCTATGCGTGCCGGGGGCTGGGGCTTTCTTCTCCGACGTCTGTTGTTTGGCGATGTTAGTGGGGAGAAAAACTCGTCGCTGGAGCTCGACGACTCAGCGGTACTTGCAGGTTCGGGGTCTGCCGGCGGTATTTGTGTTGGCGTCACCACTTCCTGCACGGAGACCACAGAGCCATTAGCTCCCAGCGACGATCCCGAAGGTGTTGGTTGTGCGCTTAGTGCAGCTCTCGATCTTGTTATCATATTGCAATATTGTTTCCATTATACTTTCTTACTATTGATTTTTTTGATTTGTTATGACATGTTGGTTATGTCATCGGGTAAAAATCGGGTAAAAACTTTCGTTATGTATATTTTATAATTGATAATATCTGTAGTTTATTGTATATGTATTGTACTTTGATTTTTATTAATATTTATTGTAGAAAAGGCTTAGAAAATAGTTAAATTAAAATAAAATACAAAAGTAAATATAATATGATTGTCAGATGTTGTCGTGACTTTGAGCTTTTTATTATTATAATATAAATTATGTCATTATTTATAATGTAGGTAATGATGATGATAATATACAAATTACCTCACTTTTAAAAAGTCAAATAGTTCAAAAATACAGTCAACAAAATTCGGTTTTGATTATTAATTTAACAAATACTAAAATGTTATAGAGTAATTTCAATCATACCTTTCTTTGTCGTGGGCAGATGGTGGATACTGCAGTACAGTCTGCTGACTCTCCATTTCCACCACACATTGTGTGCCAAGTTCCAGTTCTGAAATATTAAATTAAATTTTGGTTTCAATTATGAGCCATCCCAAAACTAGAGTGGGTTTTGTAAAATAATTCCCTTTGCCATAATATTGTTATCATTTTCGATTCAGCTCAGTTTTATAGTTGGGTTTTAAGGTAATCTGTATATACCTATATAAAAAATAAAAATAAATAGATCTTTACTTATAGTAGGTAATCTAATACCTATTATTCAGTTAGGTAATCTTCATAAATCTTTACAACCTTTATACTTTGCAGTGTGGCCAGAGACACCAGTAACAGTGTCCACTTATTGCCAGTTCTCCATATTAAACATACCAGGTGGCAAGCTTGCTGCACTTAAAGAACCTACATGTGTCACATCTTTAACAGATGTATCTGTAATGTTTTCAGTAATGTTTTGAAGAATTTACAATGCCCTCTGAAGCAAGAGGAGTCAATTATAACACATTATTCTTAAAGAAAATTAACATAAGACTTTACCAAGCACCAAATCCAGTGATACCAACATTATGACAAATGGCACTCTCATATGAATGCACTCTTGTAATTTTTAGGTTAGTCACAAGACCATTGACCATGGCAAGACTGTTAGGTTAGGTTGTGATCTATCTATCAATAACATATGAATCTACCAATAACATACCTGTGGCTATGCCATATCGTTTACAAACCAGTTTTAGTACAAGATTATAGGTTATTATAAGACACAAAGTCTGAGAGTTTACCTAGAAATTCTTAACTAACTAATATTATCTAAGGGTCTATTTTTATATATTTTTATTTATGTCTAAAACTCTTACAATGTAAATTACTATCTGTTGCATATGAAACCACAAGAATAACAAAGAATGCAAACATAAAAATTTCAGCTCCTTCATAAAATTTTAATAGCATTCATGTTATGGTAGCCAGGCTTAGACCTTATATCACAGGCAAAGTTCTGAAAGATAGGTATTTTCAATAAGATACACTCTGTTCTGTTGGTACCCATTCAAAGTTTGGCTTAATATTAGTATCAAGGTAAATACACTACAGATAGTTAACAAAAACATCACAAGGTCATATCAATTTTAGCATGAGCAATAATTCCTTGGAAGCAGTTTATAAATACAATGACAAACCCACAAATATGCTTCAGTATCTATATAAAAGATTCTATAAAATAGATAAATTTGAAGGTATACTTTAGATTTTTATAACATTTTGTACATAATTATACAATCTTCTAAACATTTGGTTAAAAAAGTAAAAAAAAAATATGTTATATTATTGTGTGAACAACTAAATATGCAAAAATCGATATTTAAAGAATAAATTATTATCATAGACATAAATGTAGAGATAAGCAGATAACTCAACTGAAAAGATAAGCTATATAAAGAATATTCTTTATTTATTCAATAATATTGTGACTGTAGCCTCACCTCGTCTGTTGAAGGGTCGAACTCGAACGGCAACTTTAATCTTATCCGAAGCCATTTTAACACATAAATACACTTAAATAGAAAATAAAACACAACACTTCACTTTATACAGTTGACCAATTTATTGCACATATTCACCCATATTCAAAAACAACAAAATTCATCATTTCACGTTATAATCGCGACGTTCCCAAAATGACACTGGCCGCCATATTGTTTTTGCTTGGTTAGACATAGTGGTGTGCTGTGGTGTTATGACTGATTGCTGAATAATCGAGTCCTACTCGATCGATCAATGATTGTATAGTCATAAATATTTACCTACAAGCTTCTGTCCGCGGTTTCACTCTTTATAAATTAAGTAAGTATGGATTCCACGACACGCCTTGGTGGATAGCACACGCTCCCGCGGAGACGTGTTGGGGAATCCAGTTTAATCCCGCCCGCGCTGTGATGGTTGTGATTAATCAGTGATTAATAAGACATATCGCGGTCGGCGGGATTATCATACATACCGATTTATTGGCTATAATCACCGTAAACGGCTATACTATTTGACATTGGCGAAATCACCGATTGATATTGGTGGAACCGCCATATTGAAAAAAAAGAAGAAAGAAAGAAATTAAGTATGTGATTATGATCATATAAACGATAAAAAATAACAATTAAAATACATAATAATACATATTTGTTTTTTTTTTTTTCTTCATGGGTTGCTTTACAGCTCCCAACGGTTCAAGGGTACCCAGTGGAAGACCAAGTCTCCCTCGTTTAGCCGATGGTATTTGTGTGGCTATACCTAACGAATGGCCAATCGTGTTGAGTTATATTTAGATGGAAAAGTCTCTAAGTGTGGTTTTCGGAGTATATACACATTTTTGTTTTCTTGGGATTTTAGAGTTAACGCACATGCATGGTCTCATACATGTTTGAGGTTTGAGAACAATCTAGAAGTCGCTAGCTATAATAGAGTACGAGATCCGTACACAGGTTTAGATGAAACCCGAATATCTTGGAAACTGCTTACCCGATTTTCATCAAACATGTCTAAGGCGGTATCTCCACGGACGGGAGAATCGACGTAGTACTACGTATCGCCGTAATAGTATCGTCCTGTGGAGATTGGCCCATCCATAGAGTTTGTATCGAATTTAGTGGCACGGCGAACTATCGCTGCGATTCTCTCGTTCGTGGAGATGGCGTCTTAGAACCTGCTTTGAAGTGACAATTATCTAATGCAAAAAAACGCATTAATATAGGCAAGCCATTTTGGAGATAAATGGTACCTAACAGACATACAAACACACAAACAACCTCTTACCCCAATCTAGGTCTGGTGGTTATTTTCACTAAGCGTTTCATGAAACAGATTTTTGCCATGTAACTAAGGAACACTTTTTGGCAAAAGTAAATCCAGTTTATATAAAACACGTTTTCATTACGTTGCGGCGTACGACGCATGTGCGTGCTCGCAACAACTGCGGTGGGCGGCGGCCGTCAACGAACGAACGGTGAACGTAATTATTGAAATTTTTTCGAAAAAAAAACTGGTATGTTGTTCTTTTAAAATGGACCATAATGCTGATATTGTAGTATTGTACTGACTGCCGGACTATTAAGAGTACTGGGTTTTTTTTCGATGTAGCGTTGCATGTGCGACTGTGCGACGTGCATGCTAGCTAAAAATTGCGGCGGCCACGAACGAAATTACGTTCAAAATTCAACCAAAAGTACTTCCAAAACGGTTTTGAAAAAGAAAGTCTTTTGTTGATCTTTTAAAATGGACCATAATCTGCATAATCTGTAATCTGTATCACTGCAGCCAAAATAACCTTATTGTAATATTACTTTTTCAGTGTTAAAGTTCACTACAGATACCTATTTCCTTCAGTACTGCAGCTGGTCTCAATACATGTTCTCTTAGGTGAGTATATATTTTCCACATTCACATAAAATGTGTAGGTAGTGCTGTTTTCTATTCCATTTGGCAGAATATGTCTTCGTAGAGCATAATTTTAGAATGAAGATTTTTCGATGACTGTTCAATTTGCAGTGTCCTACGTCATGGGTAAAAATAGATTCAATATTTAAATTCGTTGATTTTTAATCGATTAATATCTCAATTAGATGTCTAGATGTCTACAACACTAGCTTTACTGAATGTCAAAATCAAAACTGTTTGTCATGTCATCGAATGTCATCGATGTCATTCATCATCCGGCAAGTGAATTGTGTTTATTTATTTATATTTCCTCGCAAATAAAATAATTGTACATATTATTGCTCATGCGATTATATCGCATAATTGATTATTGTTAATAATATAATTAAAAGAGTGGACATAAAATGACTACGACTGCGTTATACGGTTGGGAAATGACTTTCAAAAGTGCTGAAAAAACCATAAAGCGCACGTCCGACATTATACTTGTTTTTGTGCACTGGAATTTAACAAAAAGAGGTTTCCGTGTTGTCGGAATAGGGGATGAGGTATGTTGCTAATTAATTTATGCTTTAATCGATCAAACTTTGACATATTTTAGTTACCTTGCCAAATACATAATGTCTTCATTGAACACTAAATTGCTACTAGATTCAGATTGTTTTATAAATAATTAACGAAAATTCTAATTTCCAAACATGTTAGGTTTGTTTATCTATATATAACTTTCAGGGTCCATCAACTAGTGGCAGCGAAGTGCTGCCTATAGGATGGAATGAGAGAGAAACCTATGCCCTTCGCTATGTAATGGACAACAAATTATATTTCCTTCATGGAATGACATCAGCCAGCAACTTGATTATAAACTTAATTGTGAGTAATATGATAATGGATTGATGGAATTAAAGGTTTAATAGGGGACTTTTTATGTCATTTTAATATATTGTAGTTATACCTCGCTCAGCTAAAGGAATGGATTCCCTAATAGCCTTAGTATGTTTTCTTTAATTAAGGTAAACAAATGACTACCACTGTCTGGTGTTAAGCAAGCATGTGAGTGAGGTGCAAGTGAGAGAGTTATACTAAAGCCACCAATCCCAATTATTAGAGTGGATTTTAAAAATTTTTTTGCTAATTGCTGATAGTTTTCTATTTGATTCTTAATTAAATGGGGTACTGAGTTGACAGTATCCCTGTCCTTTCCTGTAATACACATTTGTCTCACAAAAATGGTTTTAGTAACTTATTATATTAAATGGTCTTAGAAGGAGACCCGAAGGGGAATCAATCCTATTTGTGCCTGGACATTTCTAAAGCCCTTCCTTATGACATTATATGTTTTGTTTTACAATGTGAAAGTGGGTTTGTTTGTTTGTTCGCCTTTCATGCCACAACAGAGCAATGGATCGGCATGATTTTTGCACAGAGGTACTGCTGGACCTACTTTTATCCTGGAAATCCTGTTTCAAATCTTTCACTAGGGAAGCAGCAAGTTAACAATATTTCTTAACTTACAGAGATCAGATGACTTAGTTTCCTCAAATATAGCACTGAATGTAAATGACACAGTACAAGATGAAGTTGGTGATATTGATAAAATGATGCCCAATTACAAAGAACTTATGTTCAATCTCAAGAGAGATCTTATTGATGCTGTCACGGAAACATCCACGACCACAACAGAAACACAAACTTCTAGTAAGTAGATATTTAAAAAGATAGAATTACTGATTACTTATAGTAATTTTTTTAGACTTGTCTTATTTGGTAATTAAACAAACTTTATATGTCTTTTGGTTGTAAGTTTTTTAAATAACAGTACTGCAAATGTTAAATAGGTTACAAAATTTAATTTTATGTATAAGACTGGAAAAACGCACCTATATAATATTATGCAATAATAATATAAGTATTATATGTCTCCCTCTATCACATTGAATGATAAATTTGTTAGAGTCACAAAACATAACTATAACTAAACACTTGGTCTACTATGTTTTTAATAAATAATTAGTAATTGGCTACCCATCTGATATTATCATTTGAACATTTTCTATTTGATACATTTTTACATATTAAATCATTTATTTATTTAACTTGTGTCTGTTGTCTTTCAATAAATTTCTTGTTCACAGCAAATTCATTAAATCAAAGTAATCCACTCAGGGTTACATCAAGGCCTGTTCCAATAGGAGAAAACCCTTCACTACCCAATCTATGGTGAGTATTTATTATTATATTAACATGTTAGATGTATGTACAGTTGCCTTCAGATGAAGCATCCAAATGATCATCATCTTTATTGAAGAGTATAATTTAAATACATAATATTATGTATCGAAGAACATGAATAGTGATTTTTTTTCCTACATCTACAACTAATACTTTTTATTGCCAGTACCTTTTGAGGCAGAGAGTATAGTAGCTTTGAGCCGTACTCCTTATACTGTGTTGTTTTTTTCAAAATATCTCTTAAACCACTGAATAAAAAAAATTAAATATGTGTATTGTGTTAAGCAAAGGAAGATCTCCAATTTTAAATTTTGGTACTTAACGAAAAATGAAATGTTGTGAATCTAAACCATCCATCATCTACTCAAACAGACACAAAAAAATCATTCTAATCAGTCTAGCTGTTTAGGAGGAGTTCCATAACATGATTTAAAAATAAACAGCATTTTGTTTTAATTTCAGGAATCCACCTGACACTACACCATTCAACATTGGTCATTCTGA
This sequence comes from Nemapogon koenigi, assembly GCA_963924495.1. NCBI lineage: Eukaryota > Metazoa > Arthropoda > Insecta > Lepidoptera > Tineidae > Nemapogon > Nemapogon koenigi. The sequence continues at coordinate 2,930,484 of OZ004630.1, read as the reverse complement.
CCTGAATCCGTTTGGGAGCGGTATTGGCGGTGGAGGAATGCTATTCCAGCCTTTTGGGCCCAGGCGTGATCTTGAAAATCCTGGACTAGGCATCCCAGGCGGTTTACCTAGGTTAGAAATACATAAGTTTCTGTTCAGAGGGGTCCATTCTTCTAATTTTGTTTTAGAATCACTGCCTCCTTAACTGTCACAGCTCATCACCCACCCTTAATATATTTGCCCTCTGTTATTTGGGTGAGGAAGAGGATTGATTGGGCGAAAAAAACAAAATAGCAAAAAATTTACAAGTTACAAGTAGGTACACTTTAGTTCAATGATCGGCTCGTTCTCCGCAACTCGACATCTGAAAGCCTATTTTGCGTGTGGTATAAATTAATGTAATAGAGAATGGCCACTAAACTCACACTCATTTATTTTAATTGATATTTTTAATTTTAATGATAAGTTACTCTAAAATTACGGTAGCTTTGCCTTAGTAGATACAAAAAATCCAACAATAAATGAAAAAAACACTTTGTTTCAACATACCTGGTCAGTGGACAGTTGCCCTAAGACGCATTGACAAACGCGCATAATGACGAACACATAAAAACTAAACAAATAGGCACAGTACAGAAAGTAGAAACTTTTGTAAAAACAAATATATGTACTTGGCAATCTACAATTTTTGATACTTTCAGTGAGTCTATTATAGAGAGTGGTGTAAATATATGTATAATATATTTTACTTCACCAGTTCTGTGAATACATCAGAATCAAAGGAATCAAGAGTCTGCCTGTTACATATGAACAGATGGATGGACATCATGATGAAATTATAAGGGCTCTGTGTTCCCCATGTAGCTACTGAACCTCAAAAAGGCTTTTTTTTTTGTTTAGAAGATTTTTTTCCTTTAGAAGTAGGAATCCACAACATTACAAAATTTTAACACCCTAATTTTATTAGCTTATATGAAAGTAGGTGAAAAATTAAGGAACCCGTATTTTTTGTTTTTCTAAAATTTTAACTTTAACTCTCTTAAATTAATTTTTAAATATTGCATTTTTAGAAAAAGCCGACAACGGCTAAAAGTATCAGGTGTCTATGCGTATTCTGTATTAAAAAAAGAAATGACATGAGCTTCGTGCGTTCGTTCGTTTCATTTGTTCAATAGTTCGTTCATGGTTCTTTTGTTTCATTCATTATTGTTTATTTTTGAGTTTATTAATTTAAAATTAAATTTTATTCACTTTCATCAACAAATATGGGTAGAGAAGCACGTAAATTAAATTCCCTTGTATCTATTCTATTCTATTTTTTCGTGTTATGGCTCCATCAGTAGTCCCCTTGTATCCTGTTTTGTTTTTACAACTACAACTAATACTTTTTAATGCCAGTTTCCCTTGAAGGCAGAGAGTATAGTAGCTTTGAGCGGTACTCGTTACACAGTGTAGTTTTTTCAAAATATCTCTTAAACCACTGAATAAAAAAAAATATTAAATATGTGTATCGTGTTAAGCAAAGGAAGATCTCCAAACGGATTTTTAATTTTGGTACTTAACGAAAAATTAAATGTTGTGAATTGTAATATTTGCACTAACGAAAAACGAGGGGAAATAAATTGTTATATTCCTAAGTTTACATAATAAAACATAAAATATAGTGTAATATTTTGTCAACTTTAGTTGGGTTAAATGTGTGCAAATGATGACTTTTCTTATTTTTTATTCCAGAGGTGCTGTGCCTCCTGGAGCCAGGTTCGATCCGTTTGCCCCACCTGGTGCCGGTCCTGGTCCAGGACCTATGTCAGGTCGGAGACCGCCGCCTGATGCAGATCATCTTCCGCCGCCAGGATTTGATGATATGTTCTCGTAGTACATACCTGGGTTTAAATAAATAATTGCATACCTTGTACGATATTGTTTTAATCCTAGAACATTGCTAAGCAAGAAATGAAATGGCCCAGTTTGAGCCTCAGATGCCTACATAAATAGTTTTATTTTATTAACAATTTCTCGTGATTCGGAGGGCGGAGGGTACATAAAGCGTACGCATTCACGTTGCGGTGGCAACAGGCTTGTTTTCTGTTTAATATGAGCAACTGGCAAAAAATGGATACTGATACACGTTAATATAAAGGCTGTGAAGATATTCTAGTCGGCTTCTACATCGTTTTGCTTTCAATCTAACCGCTCGCTTCTAACATTGTACCCAAAGTCTCCATTCAAGCAAAGACTACGTTTCTCTGTCTACGAAAGACTAAAGCAAGGAATATACTACTCCCTACCGAGAGGACTAAAGACTACCATCAAATCAAAGAGTACCTTTTTATATTGACCACAGAGCTACCATTCAAGTTTTAAAAAAATTGGGAAATTTATAATGTTGGTAGAAGTGTTTGTCAGTAAAATTTATTCAAGTGTAGCAACATCACAAAAAAATTGCTCGCTTTGTGAGTGAGTGAATTCAGCGAGTGAAATCATAGATAAATACTGAAATCAGTCCAAAGAGTACCTTTTTATATAGGCCCAAGCCCATAGGGGAAAATCAGTCTACAAATATCACCTGTGTGAGCGCACGCTTCATTCTGTGCTTTTTATTTCTACTCAGTCCGTTCGCGGCCAAATCCGTTCAATTTTTATTCAATGTGTATGGCTGTGGTGGTAAGTGATATTTTAAATAATTAAAATGACTAATTTAAGTTGTTATTAGCTTTAAATGGAGTAGTTATAAAGGTCATGTCCGCCCAGCCACAAGCGCACGTCACCACACATTTATTATAAAAATGGAAGTTTTTATGGCCGCTTTCATACAATTAAACAATGTAATTTATTTGGACAATCCTCGTTTATGATCAAATGTGTTCGTTGTATAGTATTACTGTCCATGACTCATGTATGATGCATACCACCTACTCTAGAACTGCATGTACCTAATCAAGCTAATTGAAGTTTCATTATTCTACTTTAAGTAATAACAGGAAACTTTTGTGTAGAATTCTGGATTACATACTAGACTGCCTATATTAAAAGCTATTTTATAAACATAGCCATTTATATAGTACAATTTATGTTTGTATTGTGCCTATCTAAATAATTAAATATTAGACAGATCACAGAGATTTTCATGTTCTGCTATAAATTAAGTATGATGTATTTCTTTTGATTATTGTAGGTACATTCCATTCAAATACTGTACGCCTACCTTCATATCCTTTTAAGACCATGATTTAACTTGATGGAGCCTGTCTCGGCGATTGTATTTTATAAACAACTCATTGTATGGTCCATTATATGGCATTGTGTGTACATTGTTCATTTTAGTGTTTCTCTCGTGTTAACATGTCTGTTATGCTGATAATTGTAGAAAATTAAACATGAAAATTGAATGCTACAACTTGGTTCTTAGCTTATCAAGAAATAGTTCAACCTGCCTGGATGTTCCTAGTTTTTCCTCATAATTATTACCTACTTTAACAAAATTGGGTACACTTTTCCTATCCATAATCTTGTCTAAACAATAATTAAATTAAATAAAGATGGAGGTTTCAGAATAGAATAAATTATCCTATTGTAGTTCAGTTTCTATAGTTAGGTTGTTATTTCTATGTTTAAATTACCCATAAGTAAAATTTTAAAATTGGCCCCTATTCAATCTATTCATAAGTTGGAGCCTGGATTGTTTACAGTTACAACTTTCTGTAAAAGAGGCCAATAACAGTTTTTATATAGCATTCTTGTCTATTGGTAAAGGAATTTTTACCTGCTCCCAAACCCTTATTTTTTGTTATTGCTTATTTGGTGTGATAAATGTGTATTTGAAATAATATACAGGCATATTTTATGGGTTTATCTGAATACTAACGCCCAGTTTCTGAAAGGCTTGTCAAAGTTAATCAAAGATTAGTTAATCAACAGCTGTCAAAATCCATACATTTTCACATATTTGACAACTGTTATGTTTACTAATCGTAGATTAACTTTTGATCGACCTTTCAGAAACTGGGGGTAAATCTGTGTTCCTTTGAATTTAATATGCCTTACACAGGCTTTTCTTAATAATTCCAAGATTTATAATAGGTAGGTTACTTTCAATAAATTGCAATAATAATGTTTATGCCATGGACAGGGGACTGTTCTTGGAAATTCTTACAAATCCCTTAATTACAAGGAAATTACATTTTTCATCATATCAATACATAAAGTTATTTTATTACCTAACTGTTACATTACAATATGTAATTCAATTTTATTTAGTAAGTAGGTATCTTTATATATATAATTCTGTATGTGTGTATGTCACTGAACTCTAAACTGTAAACTGTTGGACCAATTTTGATGAAATTTATGTGTTTGAGTGCTTGAGTGGTGGTTTAGATTCACAATTGAACCCGGTAGGTGGTTCTGCAATCAGGTTCTAGGATTTTTTTAAATTTAATTTTATTCGAAAATATCCACGGGCGAAGGCGGGGGCGGAAAGTTAGTTATATATATAACACTGTATATTTGTTTAGTATGTCAGTAGCCTTATTCAATTAAGTACTTATAATAGAGAGTCTACCAGCTGAACCTTGATGCAGTTATTATTGAATATTTAAATGTGATAGGTATGAGAATGTTAAGGTACCCTACGCTGCTATTTTCATTAGCAGCTAATAATTAACCTAGCGTAAACTTATCTATTTTTTATAAGTGATATTGGCTCGTCTTTTATACCGGTATATTATGCCACTTACTATAGTGGTTTTTTTTCTGAAGTAGGGTTTATGGTTCTTAGTTAATCCTGAAAATTTCAACTTACGGAAATGAATAGTTACCGAGATAAAAAAAATTAAAGTTTTCAATTTTTCATACAAATTTTTTCGCGGAAGTCGTTTGACAAGTAATTATGAGCTCTTTGGTTTGACACTCTTCTACTTTATCTATGGATTACGTTCTCTATATTACGTGCGATTACGAGGAATACAGCAAATATTGAAAAGCTAATATATTGTTCAAATTATTTTTTAGTGTTAATTCATGTTCAATTTTACAAATAAAATAATAAAGTTTTAAATTTTGTGAAATTACATATATAAAATGTATTTTTTTAAATAACGTGTATAACGAAACGTAAATATGTTGAGCTTTGTAACATTAGGTTAGCGAGGAGCGTGGTCCGTATAGTGTTAAAAAACAGTGCGCGGCCGGCGAAGCGCTTCTCATAAAAGTATGATTAAAAATATGCGTTTTTAAAAAGATAACCTCAATTTTTAAATTTTTCGTTTTTTTTTTAAAAGGGGGGGGGTTTCCGTAACCTCCCACCCCTACCAAACCCAACCCCTCCGCTCCCCCTCCCCCCTTTTTAACCCCCTTATAAACATATACCTATTGTAAAGTGCACCCGTGTTATTTATCTACATCCATTCTAGATCGTCAAAAACCTTGTTATTTAAGTTTATAGGCTTCGAAAAAAAAAGTTAAAAATTAAAAGTAGGTATCAATCGAGTATTTCCTTGAAAGTCGGTTTTTACAGTTTATATTTTTTTTAATTGCCGCTCTTTTAAAGCGAGACCATTCCCTAGGCCTTAGGCTAGACAGACTCTAGGATCTTTAGAACAGGAATATATTATACATTCTTGGTTCAAAACCTAATTACCTACTTAATTAGATAGAGTTAATTTCATAGGGTCTTGTGAAATTATTATTATCTTAGAGACTTGTTATGTTTCAATGCAATTGAAACTTAGTGACAAATTAACATAATATAGCCACTTACTATCAAAAATACCTAAAATAACTATCTCGTCCCATCCACTGCAACCCTCTGTAAGACAGACGGTACCCTTACGCGTGCGTGTAGGATCAAGACGGCTGGGGTCATTGCTCGCACCAAAGCGTGTCCCCTTGGTTGCCTCGGTCGCGCCTAGGGTTGCCACTTGCCAGGACTAAAATCGGAAAGTCTGTTTTCCCAGCCCGTTTCGCCGGACATTTGGGACACATTTCTGTAGAAGTTATTAAGTACGCTCGGATACCTGACTACAAGTATGTACTCAAAAACCTTAACCAAGCTCTGGCTCTATCCAGAGTGGCAACCCTAGCCGCGCCACACCAAGCCGCACCACACGCCTCTAGACGCCACTGTCTCCTGAATGATTGATGAGAAATCTGCTTCTCTATTTTATTTGCTTTTGATCCATCTCTAGATAGTAGTTTTCTCGCGATTTCTCGTAGTTTCTAGCTATCAATCGATAACAGCGGTTAAGCAGCACTTAATAATTTAAATTAATGATGGGTGACCGCTATATCATTGGCCAGATGAGAAAGACTTGTTAATATAACCAAATAATTATTTAGGGTTATAATTTTTTTAACTGGAAAAATTTGGTTTGAGCTCTCATGTTCTATAACCGTTCATGTATTGTACCTATTAACATAATTAGCCATATATTGTTACCATGCCAGGTTATCGATCTGTCCCGAAAATGCCCAAAATAGCCCCGTCGTCGCTCATTCTGACCCAATGTTCGCTGAGTCATTTGACGGTTGACCCGTTTACCGACACACCGACTCTTCCAACGATGAATGACAGCTCAAAGTTAGCTATTATTTATGGGCATGGCTTAACTGTATTTTAAAATATTAGGTTAGTAATGTTTACCGCCCCGGCATCGTCCGTGAATTTTTTTTGAAATTTAACAAACGACAAGTTTTAGCTTTAACCCAGTCAGTCGTAGCAAATATTGCTATTTCGGAACCCTAACTTTTTAAAGATAAAACAGCCTATCTCCCTCAAAAAGCTTCAATACTGAAACTCTTTGATCTCCATCTGAATTCTGGAATCGTGTAGTTTTCTACAATTTAATATTTTTTAAATCGGTCCAGTAATTTCCAGTTTACTTCTTACAAACAAACGCGCATGTTCTTCTAGAGTTCGTGCATTTTATACCTTCTTTAAATCGCTCACAAGAATTCCTCGAATGACGTTGTTGAATAGGTAGGTAATACAGACGCCGAATTTTAATACAATCTTTTTTCCTGAGATTTAAACTAATACATTCTGTCATCTAAAAGTAGGTCTTGCCGCTATGTTTAGATGCACGTCACTCGTTATCACTGATAGTTACCTGAGGTAGATAGTTATTTAAATTAAAACGCATTAATAATAATTCTTACACAAGGCGCCTAATTTACCTGGAAAATAGATTCAGTACAGCATAACATTCTGTTTAAAGTAACAATTATTGTTCGTTTTAGACAGTTTTTGATGATACAAGTACCAAATACCTTAGCAGATGTCATATATTTAAAATTACATAGGGTCCATCCATAAATTACGTCACACGAATTTCATGACTTTGGACCCCCCCCCCTCTCTCTTAGCTCTTCTTTCTATAAATAGAATTCTCTGTAAAGCATTAAAGTTAAATTAAATGCAGGCGCCATAGCTTTGAAATGGGTCAGGTAAAAACAGCTGCATATATTCGGGTCGGTATACTATCGAATTTTCGATGCCCCGAGGCGCCTCATTTAGCTGTGTGAACCTGGAACCCGACTTTGGAAAAAAAAATTTTTTTGAATTGCATATGATTGTACTATGTATGTACTGGTTTGTACCACTTTTCATTTCGTTTGTACCTCAAAGGGTTCCGAGATAGGGGGGTTTCAAAATTGCTTACAACAGTTACAACCCCGACTTTGGAAAAATTGAATTTTTATAATTGCATTCGATTGTACTAGGTACGTACTGGTTTGTACCACTTTTCATTTCGTTTGTACCTCAAAGGGTTCCGAGATAGGGGGGTTTCAAAATTGCTTACAACAGTTACAACCCCGACTTTGGAAAAATTTAATTTTTATAATTGCATTCGATTGTACTAGGTACGTACTGGTTTGTACCACTTTTCATTTCGTTTGTACCTCAAAGGGTTCCGAGATAGGGGGGTTTCAAAATTGCTTACAACAGTTACAACCCCGACTTTGGAAAAATTTAATTTTTATAATTGCATTCGATTGTACTAGGTACGTACTGGTTTGTACCACTTTTCATTTCGTTTGTACCTCAAAGGGTTCTGAGATAGGGGGGTTTCAAAATTGCTTACAACAGTTTCAATCAGACTTTGGAAAAAATGATTTTTTATAGTTGCATTCGATTGTACTAGGTACGTACTGGTTTGTACCACTTTTCATTTCGTTTGTACCTCAAAGGGTTCCGAGATAGGGGGGTTTCAAAATTGCTTACAACAGTTACAACCCCGACTTTGGAAAAATTGAATTTTTATAATTGCATTCGATTGTAATAGGTACGTACTGGTTTGTACCACTTTTCATTTCGTTTGTACCTCAAAGGGTTCCGAGATAGGGGGGTTTCAAAATTGCTTACAACCCCGACTTTGGAAAAATTGAATTTTTATAATTTCATTCGATTGTACTAGGTACGTACTGGTTTGTACCACTTTTCATTTCGTTTGTACCTCAAAGGGTTCCGAGATAGGGGGGTTTCAAACTTGCTTACAACAGTTTCAACCAGACTTTGGAAAAAAATATTTTTTATAATTGCATTCGATTGTACTAGGTACCTACTGGTTTGTACCACTTTTCATTTCGTTTGTACCTCAAAGAGTTCCGAGATAGGGGGGTTTCAAAATTGCTTACAACCAGATTTTGGAAAAATTTAAATTTTATAATTTCATTCGATTGTACTAGGTACGTACTGGTTTGTACCACTTTTCATTTCGTTTGTACCTCAAAGGGTTCCGAGATAGGGGGGTTTCAAAATTGCTTACAACCAGATTTTGGAAAAAAATAAATTTTATAATTTCATTCGATTGTACTAGGTACGTACTGGTTTGTACCACTTTTCATTTCGTTTGTACCTCAAAGGGTTCCGAGATAGGGGGGTTTCAAAATTGCTTACAACCAGACTTTGGAAAAATTGAAATTTTATAATATCATTCGATTGTACTAGGTACGTACTGATTTGTACCACTTTTCATTTCGTTTGTACCTCAAAGGGTTCCTAGATAGGGGGGTTTCAAAATTGCTTACAACAGTTTCAACCAGACTTTGGAAAAAATGATTTTTTATAGTTGCATTCGATTGCACTAGGTACGTAATAGTTTGTACCACTTCTTATTTCGTTTGTAACTCAAAAGGTTCCGAGATAGGGAGGTTTCAAAATTGCTAACAACAGTTTCAACCAGACTTTGGAAAAAAATAATTTATAATTGGCCATGCTAACTTTTTGAACAGGAACGAAGATCTCGAAACCGTTTCGAGATATATTATAAGCTTTCAGTACAATTTCTATTGATCAGATTTTAAATTAAGTCAATACTTTTTAAGATATTCAATAAAAAAACGTTGAAACCCCCCTATCTCGGAAACCTTTGAGGTACATACGAAATGAAAAGTGGTACAAACCAGTACATACCTAGTACAATCGAATGAAATTATAAAAATTTTTTTTTTCTAAAATCTGGTTGTAAGCAATTTTGAAACCCCCTATCTCGGAACCCTTTGAGGTACAAACGAAATGAAAAGTGGTACTAACCAGTACGTACCTAGTACAATCGAATGCAACTATAAAAAATCATTTTTTTTTCCAAAGTCTGGTTGAAACTGTTGTAAGCAATTTTGAAACCCCCCTATCTCAGAACCCTTTGAGGTACAAACGAAATGAAAAGTGGTACAAACCAGTGCGTACCTAGTACAATCGAATGAAATTATAAAATTTATTTTTTTCCAAAATCTGGTTGTAAGCAATTTTGAAACCCCCCTATCTCGGAACCCTTTGAGGTACAAACGAAATGAAAAGTGGTACAAACCAGTACGTACCTAGTACAATCGAATGCAACTATAAAAAATCATTTTTTCCAAAGTCTGATTGAAACTGTTGTAAGCAATTTTGAAACCACCCTATCTCAGAACCCTTTGAGGTACAAACGAAATGAAAAGTGGTACAAACCAGTACGTACCTAGTACAATCGAATGCAATTATAAAAATTCAATTTTTCCAAAGTCGGGGTTGTAACTGTTGTAAGCAATTTTGAAACCCCCCTATCTCGGAACCCTTTGAGGTACAAACGAAATGAAAAGTGGTACAAACCAGTACGTACCTAGTACAATCGAATGCAATTATAAAAATTCAGTTTTTCCAAAGTAGGGGTTGTAACTGTTGTAAGCAATTTTGAAACCCCCCTATCTCGGAACCCTTTGAGGTACAAACGAAATGAAAAGTGGTACAAACCAGTACGTACCTAGTACAATCGAATGCAATTATAAAAATTATTTTTTTCCAAAGTCGGGGTTGTAACTGTTGTAAGCAATTTTGAAACCCCCCTATCTCGGAACCCTTTGAGGTACAAACGAAATGAAAAGTGGTACAAACCAGTACATACATAGTACAATCATATGCAATTAAAAAAAATGTTTTTTCCAAAATCTGGTTGTAAGCAATTTTGAAACCCCCCTATCTCGGAACCCTTTGAGGTACAAACGAAATGAAAAGTGGTACAAACCAGTACATACATAGTACAATCATATGCAATTTAAAAAAAATGTTTTTTCCAAAATCTGGTTGTAAGCAATTTTGAAACCCCCCTATCTCGGAACCCTTTGAGGTACAAACGAAATGAAAAGTGGTACAAACCAGTAGGTACCTAGTACAGTCGAATGCAATTATAAAAAATATTTTTTCAAAGTCTGGTTGAAACTGTCGTAAGCAAGTTTGAAACCCCCCCTATCTCGGAACCCTTTGAGGTACAAAGGAAATGAAAAGTGGTACAAACCAGTACATACCTAGTACAATTGAATGAAATTATAAAATTTAAATTTTTCCAAAACCTGGTTGTAAGCAATTTTGAAACCCCCCTATCTCGGAACTCTTTGAGGTACAAACGAAATGAAAAGTGGTACAAACCAGTACGTACCTAGTACAATCGAATGCAACTATAAAAAATATGTTTTTCCAAAGTCTGGTTGAAACTGTTGTAAGCAATTTTGAAACCCCCCTATCTCAGAACCCTTTGAGGTACAAACGAAATGAAAAGTGGTACAAACCAGTACGTACCTAGTACAATCGAATGCAATTATAAAAATTCAATTTTTCCAAAGTCGGGGTTGTAACTGTTGTAAGCAATTTTGAAACCCCCCTATCTCGGAACCCTTTGAGGTACAAACGAAATGAAAAGTTGTACAAACCTAGTACAATCGAATGCAATTATAAAAATTCAATTTTTCCAAAGTCGGGGTTGTAACTGTTGTAAGCAATTTTGAAACCCCCCTATCTCGGAACCCTTTGAGGTACAAACGAAATGAAAAGTGGTACAAACCAGTACGTACCTAGTACAATCGAATGCAATTATAAAAATTAAATTTTTCCAAAGTCGGGGTTGTAACTGTTGTAAGCAATTTTGAAACCCCCCTATCTCGGAACCCTTTGAGGTACAAACGAAATGAAAAGTGGTACAAACCAGTACATACATAGTACAATCATATGCAATTAAAAAAAAATGTTTTTTCCAAAGTCGGGTTCCAGGTTCACACAGCTGCCTCATTTCGGTCATGAACAGGATTCTAGTCTTTGCCTATTACAAAAGCGAAAGTTTTAAACAAGCCGTAATTGTTGAGATGCTTTGAATCAATTTGGATGAAGTGTCATACAGAGAAATTCTATTTTCATCTCGAAATACGGGGCAGACACTATGCTACGGGCGTTACAGGCAGGTTACAGCCACAGATTATGTCTTTTATCAGGTTTTGTACCTCATCGCTAGATTTTATCAAAAAATATCTGTGTTATGTGAAATCGATTACAAAATTTTGACAATGGGTCATTCTTGCCTAGATATTTTGACATTTCGTTCAAAAACTAACAAACAATACAATGACAAAGTAGTACAGTAGGCAGGTTAGGCTTAGAAATTGACCTTATGGCTTTGTTTCATGAATCAATTTGGCCAGACAGACCACATAGGTAAGTAGCTGTATAATACAGCCTGTATTCGAGCTAATTCAGATCTGAATCTAATAACTTACAATTCTAATTTTGGATCGCAATGAGAAGTTGACGTAAAAGGTACGTACGTCAATTGAGTGACGTCACTCGTGTTAAATAGGTACGCTGTGGTACCATTTCTAGACAATTATTTTACAGCTTCGTGGAAATTTATTGTGGAACAATAGGTGTGGATATATTTAGCGTAATTGGTTTGAGTAGATACAATCTTTTGATTATAGTAAGTAGTATATTATTATCGCCCGTAGAATTCTGGTGTCACTGCTCATTAACACAGCCATATTATGGGCATACATTGTTTAACAGCTGAAAGTTTAATCAAAATCCCTTTCGAAGTCTATTCTGAACAAAGATTGGGAGTTTGGGACAGACAGACAGACTGACATCTTGTGCCAGGCTCGTGCTATGAAAGCTTAGCCACATTCCCCACCCACGAGAAACTTTATATCTAAATGTACCCAGCTACAGTATCGATTTTTCTAGATTTCATAATATTTCCTCTAATTGCAGCCTATCTAATAACAAAGTTCATGACCAAGAGCGAGTACATATTCTATATGATAACGCCAGATACACAAAGCTACTCGAACTTGTTTTATAGGACATATAAGTACTGATGGTGTTTGTATGTACGTTTGCGGCTGTGGTAGCGGCGAGTCGTTGACCGAGTATCGATCTTCACCCCTCTGAAGTGGGTCGCGACACGACCCGTTTCCAGTTGCATCCACCCACGCGCTGCATGCCTCCACACTTAATGACCTTTGCGATTCTGGGACTTGGATCCTGAAATAGGACCTATCACCTTTCTATTTGAGGTGGAAAACTTTGATCCTCCCCAGGGATACGAACCAGGGATGGGCGACTTTTTCAAGCAAACTCGTGAAGTCGTGACGTAGGTATGGTATCATTCAAAGCGATGACATTACAAAATGCCTATTACGGTTTCTTAGCAATAAAATATAAATGATTATGGTAGGTACTTGAATGTTTATTGGAGCTCAACATGCTAAGCTAATTTGAAAAGTAATTTAGGGTAAATTTTCATTCTTCAACATTATATTGATATTATCTATACTGTTTTTTTGCCCATTTAGCATGAAAGGTAACCCTGTCTCGAAGTTCATAGTATGCTGTTCAATCAAAATTGCTTTGTTAGTAGTATTTACTTAGAACACGTAGGCGCCTGAAACTGTATATCTCTGTAATTATGATACACATCAGACTGGTTGAAGCACCTTGTTGGTACTAACATGACCGGTTTATTGTGGCTAACTGCTGCGAGCACAAAGACAAGAGCAATTTTGTATGACGCTGTTGTATTTTATGTTTATTCTTTGTTTGTTTGAGAAATTCTCTTCACAGTGCATTATCAGCAGTTTCATGATAACATAAATATATGACCTTTGGCACCCTACGACTCCCGAGATGCGTTGTACCGGCTCCCAGGGTACCCTGATGAAGGGTGGCGGTACAAATTAAATAATTCAAACTAAAAATTGTGTCTATTTGAAACTATCGTCCCGTTGAAAATGTGTTAATATTATGAAACTAAATATTTTATTATGTAATTTTAGGTAAGAATTTCATTATAGGTGTATACGGTTTACACGTGTATTTTAACTAGGTATTGAATGACGCAAAGATACGATTTTGTTACAGTTTCCTTTAGGTTTTTTTTTCATTATATATACCTACATTGTAAAGATGTTATCGCGAGCTATTAAATTTTAAATATTCTGTCATACGAAATAATGTAAAAATACTTCGTGACCATGGTACAGCTTTTGTATTGAAAATCGGCCACGTTAGGTAGGTAGGTACTTAGCGATTGCCGTGACAGGCACGACAATTCGGTACCAAATTTTGTAGACAGAATTACCGAGTAAACCCGAAATAGATTTTTTTAGTGAGTCCGTAAAATTATTCTATTTTCTTGTCATTCCTTCTACTTAATTTTTACTTTTAAACTTACATACTATAAGTACGTGGTGTTGAAGGGGCATTAGATAGATTCCTACATTAAATCTAAAGATCTTGGAAACTGCTTACCAGATTTTCATCAAACATGGCTAAGCACCATCCCGACTAAACCAGCCTTCACTTAAAAAAACCGCATGGAAATTGGACAATCTGTTTGGAGGCTAGATGCCACAGACAGACATAGCTTCAAACTTATAACACCCCTTAAAAATAACAGAATAAGAATATCACATCACACACATCACCATTTGCTTTGGTCCCAAAATTGAAGGCTTATTTATGTGCAACTACAAAGCTGAAGCCTGGGGCAGAGGCTAGAATATAGCCTAGATTGAAATAAATTTGAGTCTGATCATAACATCTTTCAAATGCCATTCTTACCGCTTTTACATTTTTCAAAACTATGCTTTATCGTTATTCTAGCAAGCAACATTAAATATCCACAAAGATGTGTATAATGAATAATTCAGTAGTACAGAATAAGGTCAGATATCGGCGAAATTGTTACCGACTACCGTGTCGACCTGATTTTCATTAAGGCGCGGCACGCCGTACCATTGCTCCTACGCAAGGAAATGAAACGCTTCAATTGCCCCGTGATTGGCTTTGTGAAAGTTAATATTAATAAGTTCCCTTGTGATGGACAGAAAAACATCATTAATGTGCCATGTATAGATTTCATTAGTTGTTTCGAGCTCTCTTGTTATATTCTCTCATTGTTTGAAATACCTATATTAGCATATCTTTGATAAAGTCAGTTTAAGACTTTTGTCGTTGAATTTCTTGTTTAATAGTTTATATTTGAGAGTTCTTTACTTCTACGAACCAATCTTGATCATTTGATCGTATCATATCAAACGGGGCGCCAAAATCGTCGCTCACTACAAATTGATGTGTATGATAACATGATATCTTTTCGACAATTCGACTTGTTGCCAACTGATTATCGCCATCCTGACCTTCAGCCGTTATTGAATATCTACTTGAGTTGGCCCGCTCATTTATTCTGAGATACAACACTTATTTACTGAGTATATTGTTAATTTAATTATGTATTTCTTGGAATATTGATCAAAACAATGACTAAGTTGATACATATGATATGCCGCAAGCTGGACATAATATTATGAATGTAGTATCTTTCATGCATGTCATTAATCATACAATGCGTTTCCATTACTTTAAAACAAATATATAATTAAATTATTAATTGACCCATTGTTCTCTTTACTTTTTATTTCTATTGTGTTTGTGTTATACTTACTTAATTATTTTATGTAGTCTTTGAAATACTGAAAGACTTTCAGTAAATGTTTGCATAGTGAAAATTGTTCTAAAATCCATTCAGCAGTTTCTCAATTTATCCCAAAAATACAGAAAGATGATGACATCGATAAATAAGTTGTGTTTTCGTGAAGAATCTAAAAAAAATAACGTTCCAGTTATCGTTTACATAACATACACACAGGGCAAATATTTAATGCAATATAGGTTGAATATAGGACAGTCTGTGTGGAATTTCGTTCGAATACCAGACAGTTTTCAATGTCGCTATTGAAATATGGAGACCTATAGCCTCGTGTCTCTTTCGTGACATAGTTTTATTAACCTAATTCACTTTAAACTTTAGACTTTCCTTCACATAGTTGTCACGCACGACTTCGGTCGTTTTCTTGATTTCTATAGAAGACAAACAAGCTGAGAGGTCTAGACTTTAGTCCTGTTTGTAATCGTCGTGTTAATAAACTTGTCTTGTGTTGTTAGAATTTTCATAGAGTCTCGCCACCTTTTATGGAATTTGAAATTCCTTCTGGATCGTTCTATATTTTTTTTAGTCTGTGTTTAATCTGTGCCTTATCATTCAATAATTACCTACATGGTGTGTTACTTCTATAAAACGTGTGTGGTTTATGTTCTACCAAACATTATCTTTTACGTTACGAGCACGCTTAACATGCAATGGAGGATCGCATGACCCTCGATTTACTTCTAATGGAGCATCAACGGTGATATGTGCTATTATATTATACGATGCGTACAGCTACATATACTTACGTCTGAATTTCACTAAATTATGCAGTTATTAGAGCTTCCACTCTTGACAGGTGGCATGTCTGTCGCTGCACTTTAATTGTCTTTGTTGAAGATGTCACTAATGTGTGTGGTAAAGAGGAAACAGACTTTATCATTATCATCTGCTCTGTAATTTGGATATGTGGCCCATGTGGCCGAGGTTTTTTGCATGGTTATACATTAGAAATGGATTCTTGAGCTTCCAAATATGGTTATAAACGTTATTAGGTACTTATTATAGCTGATAGGATTAAGGGCTACTTTTGATTGCAAATTCTATGTTATTTTAATAGCTGTAATTTCTTGGTGGCCTAAATATATCGCATATTGCGGGTTTGAAGGAGTTCATTCAGTACACGTCGGGAAATTCCCAACGAGCCGAATATAGCACGCAATATGTAAACGATATTAAAATGTCGCAACCGCCTTTAATTTAATCTACTAACAGTTTTACAAGCCTAAATAAAAAGTATGTACTTAAGTGTTTTTTGAAGTGATGACTAATAATGTTGTTGTAATTACACTTTGCACTTTTCTATGAAAGTCTAATGCGAGTAATTTTCAAAAGCGGATCAAATTTTCTTTATTACTTTTCAGAATTTCTTTTACACTACCATGATTCACGATGACATGGTTGATGGTTCTTGCTCTTAGTTCGCTGCGTGGGAGTTGCCACGTAGCTTTTTGCTTCTAAAAATACTATACACTTACCGTACGCCATTTATATTAAATTTAATGTAGGTTTTATATTGAATATGCCATATTGAGAATAGTGAATAATGCGTCCGCTATCAAACCGTTTACGTCTCAATCCGTTTTAAAATATTTTGATCCATCCTTAGGTTATTTTTTGACATGAGCCAAATTATAATAAAATATATTGGAAAACTGAAGTAAAAGACAACAGGGAAATGAAAATACATTTCAGTGATGCAAATTTAGAATTGAATAAAAACTAGCACGTAGAACTAGATAGTCTCGGCCGGCATGTCGAGCCGCCCGCGTCCCCGCCCGACGCCCGCCATCCAAGCCAACCAGTCAGTCCCTCGCGACGCGCGTGTGTAGGTAGACCGGCCTCTGCGATGTGAACGTTTAATCTCCACAATCGACTGCAACAGCAGTTCTTCGATCGTTTTTTAGTTTATCCACGCTTCCTACGGTATCGCCCGGAGCATGTAAGTGACGCGACAGTGCCTATATGGTCCTTTACGACGTCTTCATGGTCACAGTTGCTGCTGATTATGGTCGAAATTGACGACCAGGTAACCCTTTGAGTAATGCACAAGCATTATCTTTAATTTGCCATTAGATATTATCAGAGGTGCGCCGGTGGCCCTGGCCGAGTGGTTAAGACGTCTGGTATTACTATTAACTAATCGGACCACGGTTCGATCCCGGCCATGTCCCAATGGGTTTTATATAACTAAAAACTTATGTACAAACCACACTTAGAGACTTTTCCATCTAAATATACCTCAATAGAACTGGCCACTTGTTAGGTATAGGCTCACAATTACCACCAGCTAAAAGAGGAAGACTTGTCTCCGCTGGGTACCCTGGAACCGATATCACGGTTTCAGGAGCCGTAAGGCAACCCGTGAAGAAAGAAAAAATAAATAAATTTATTATCAGGATCGTGATCGAAACACTTAGTTTCGACCTTAGAGTATTAATAAGGTTTCGGTGTTTACCATATTGTAAAGTCCATTTAATTCGAGAAATACCCAAGTTTGAACTTTCTCAAACACAGATATTTCGCGTTTGTGAAGAAAACGATTATTCTGTCCGCCCACTGACGTCACGTGGACTAGCACGCGCATTCTCTAACTACGTAAGTAACCAGCGGCGGTACTGTAATATTGGGGCCACAGCATTCGTATCTAATGTTTTCAGTTTGCCAAATAAAACGTCGGACGCAATGACCGTGCACTTGAATTTCAATCGATTTTAACATTTTACATCAGTCAGTGATTCAAGGTTTTTGTCTGCTACGCATTCGTTATCGGTCTGCGGACGTAATGAGCTCGTTGACGACTTGACAACACTTTCTGTGTAAATTACTTGTGCGTACATTGAATTTGTCAATAGTTCCTAATTAGGTAAATGTTTGTACGCTCAATCTTAAGTAGTGACCGCTGTTGTTTGTTTGATGGTCGTTGATATGTTTACAGTTACGTGGTTACTGCGCGTTGATACAAAATATGTTCAACAATTGGATAGTTTACAACTCAATCTACTTGCGTTCCTGCGTCATTTAAAGTGCCTTGATCGCCGTCACTAAGATGTTTTCGCTGAAGTTTAATCCCCCGAGATAAGCTTAGCATTTTGCAAGTATCAGATATACTATGTATACGACAAGTTTACCCTAGAGGCTAGGGATCCAGAATACATTAAGATCCCAGGTTCCATTTTTGTATTATTGAAGGTCTAGTTAGGGGCATGTATGTTACCATCTTTACCGTTGCCTTTGGAAAATTGGAACTCGTAACACGTATTTTGTGTAAGTGTTATTTTCTTTCGTGAATAATTTTGCAATGAGAAGATTTTTTAGAGGTCACCGTTCCAATTTTTTATTTTATTATGTCAGCTTTTCAATAAAAACTACTTGATTTGGGTTGACAGTAGGAACTAAAATCGTTGCTTTATATTTTTTATATGCATTACAACTATTTATCCACCATTGCCAGTCTGCCACTGTCAAGGCTGCTTGTGAATGTTTCCTAGAACGCCGCTACTATTGTAATTTAGCGGTACAATTCGACCTCGTCATGTCTCTATACATATAACGTTAACTCCTGCATTAAGTACTAGAATCTAATGTAATCTAGTAACTAGATTATATTTTTCACACATATTTTTTGTAGTTGCACGATAATCTTCTGTTTATATTGCATCATGGGTGTTACTGAGGGTGTTACTTTGAATTATTGCGCCTGGAAAAATAATTTATAATAGTATAACAGCGCTTTAAAATTAAGAGCTTTGTGATAGATTATGAAAGAGAAAATAGGGGCAAAATAATCCTTTATTCTACCACCCATATTTCCTATTCAATAAAACCAATTGAAAAAATAACGGCTATTTGGATATATGTATTGAATAAGTTAACTACATATCATAATATGCTAAATTACAGTGACATGTGGATTAATTTACAGAGAAATTATTGTGAATAGTTTATCCCCCATACAAATTATGGATATAGCACCCTTATTAACACATCTTGTTAGTTTAGGTATTCATATGAAAGATCTCTGCCCTCATATCATGATCAACAAAGTATTTTCACTCCGGGAACGTGGACTGGAAGTATGAAATACATATTTATTTATTTAGATCCATCACCAGTTGTTACAGTAATACACTTATACATAATTACATGAGTTCTTAATTTTTAAACTAAAAGTACAACCATTAAAGATGAATACAGCACTTATTTATGTTTTAACAAATTCTAAGAAAGCGAAAAAAAAAAAAACAGCAACAATAAAACAAAAGAAGTCAACTATAGCACTAAACACGTAAAAACTTATGTATGGCATTCCTGAACCGTGTAAGACTCATACAGTGTATGTCTGTATGTACACTATGGTTGTTATATAATTTAGAGATCCTTGCCAAGGGAGAATTGGACCCCATCACAGTCCTGCGGAAAGGAGTATAGTACAGCCGTCACCATTTACTAAAATTATTGACGTTGATTGAGATGAGGGCAATGATCGAAGAACTCACAAACGCACGCATGAGAGAAGGTCAAAGAGATATCACAGGATTGTAGCAAATTACATTAGACGATCTATGTCTGCCCCTCCTAGGAAAAAAGAGCTTGAAAATAGATAGTAAAACAATGTTTAGTAGATAATCCACTAAATAGCAGTAATGTTATTATTATAGTCGTGGTTTAATGCACTATACTAACGCTTGACGAGCTGGGAATGTATGTACCTATATTGTGTTTGTCCATGTCGGTGGGCTTTGCCAACGCTATTGATAGAACAATAACATCCGTGTAGGTACCTCTACGTCCTTCGCAATTCTGCATATTTTATATAACCATAATATACATTGCCGATGGTTAATCGTTATTTCTTTTAGCTTGAGCTTATGAATGGAAATGTAAATTCGTCGTCTCTAAAATAACTTTGGTTGATTATTTGGCGTTGTTGATAATTTTGTGTTCGCATCAGTGGCCACAAAGAGGTCACTCCATTTCTCATTTTTTATAAGAATTTTAAATTGTGTCCCCGCTTTCTCCATTTCACAATCCGATTTCGCAATTTAATAGTTGCTATTGCACTATCGCATACAATAACTATATTGTATTTATGTAAATGTAGAACAGTCTGGAATATTACAGTTTGATCGATCTTGATTGGTTTCATAATCTACATGAGTTCACAGCGTATGTACACAAAGCTAAATGCTAGTTCACACATTGACATTTTCTCTTATAGTTATACATATATATGTTTTATCTCACGTTTCTCCTGGGTAACCACTGCACGTGAGCTCTCCTACGTACTTTCAAGTTTATCGACCGTCTCGTCGCCGGGGAGGGAACGATGGATAACGGCCTAACATAGCGATATAATTTGTATATATATCTATACCAAAATGGGATCCAGTCCTGGCAGATAATAATGTAAATTCCATTGAGTCTGTTTAACATGTTATTTATGGCTTTCCATTTCTTTGTTAACAGTGTATTAATTAATTTCAATTTAGAGTATGTCGACCGTCTGGAATGTTTTAATGTATTTACAGACCAGTGTTGACTTTGAAATTAATAGTAGATCGTGGAATACATCTTCTATAATTAGGTAATGAATAAATAAACAATATTAACGACGTAAATGGTACAAGAACGCGTTTATTTTTAAGTGGACGCGGTTGACCATTGTTTTTGTCATTCCGAGTTCGTTCTGAATGTGTAAACAGATGACGTTTTTAAATTTCAACTTCGGGCGACGTCTGCCAAAATTTGTTGCGCCGTCGCAAGTCGTTCTCCGGACGTGCTCGTAATTCGTCCACTTTATGGTTTTGTGCTAATTGCGCGATAATATTAAGTCTGCATCACCTTGACTTCTTTGCTGAGTGATTGTGTGCTTATTATGATCAGATTTGATCCTCAACAGTTGTTAGATTGTGTGCTTCTGGCATTGTTCTCGTTGCTGCCCTATTTGTTACGCTTGTGTACCGACGATATCACCTCGATAACAGTTCTAGTATCTCCGTGAAAAGCATCAGCAGCAACTTCTACGTAGATTGTGAGTTAGTGCTGAACTGACGTAGTTAAATATTATGAGTATGGAAATAGCGCTATTGTCTTATGATAAGGTTGTTGCTTTATCGAGCAAAATTAGTTAAATAATGTGCCCTATCTTATCGCGTAATGGAGTCGGTTAAAATATTTTGATTGTATACCTAAGTATATTAATATTTGAGAAGAATCAACACACTGAGGTCGTTTAGATTTATTATCGCGGCATTCCTGAAGTAGCTATACGTGCGCGACGCGAGTCGGTGACGCCATTCGATCATGTTGTAAAGTGCATATTTTGTTTGTTTCAGCTGGAGATCAGTTCAGTGGCGACATTGATGGAGTTCCGCTTGGACAGCGCGGAGTACTGCCAGGCCCAACACAAATAAACGCGCGGCTGTCACGAACAAGCGGGAGAGTCGCGCCATCTGTCACACTCATGCAGGCGAGACCGTGCTGCCTCCCGTGCTACAAGCTACGCACATACATCACACAGGTACGTTCTACCATTATTATTTAATCTATGGTTCTACTCAA
Source organism: Nemapogon koenigi (assembly GCA_963924495.1). Taxonomy (NCBI): domain Eukaryota; kingdom Metazoa; phylum Arthropoda; class Insecta; order Lepidoptera; family Tineidae; genus Nemapogon; species Nemapogon koenigi. The sequence continues at coordinate 2,908,657 of OZ004630.1, read as the reverse complement.
CAATCAACTGCGTTTATAGATACTACTATTATCTTGTATCTGTATGTAGTGCCATTTGCCACGATCCGTTGAATATGTCTTTCGTCTCCATGTATATTCCAGGGTCGTAACATCTCTCGCGCCCAGGGCATGTATCAAATTTACCCGAGCCAAATTAATGCCATACATACAGCTTGGATAAAAAAACGCGCCTCCTGCAGCGCAGATACGACCCTGGTATATTCATAATACATCTCGAAAATTCTCGGCGGTTGTGGGAGCTTATAAAGTTTATAATGTGTTCCATATAAGCTGGACGCCTTCTGCCCTCTAGCACGAATTCATGCAAGCAACCCCAGCTAAGTTTTTTATAAAATCTAACCAACCAAGTATTATGAGACCATACTTTATGGAAAGCTATAATATAAATCTGCAGTACCTATAGTACAATGTTTATATGTTTGTTTACATATATTCTGTGATTGAATGCCAGCTACTGCGGCTATAGGCGCGTACGTGCGAGTCTCGAGTGTAGTATTTATCAAAAGTAAATATAGCAGGAGTGGTATCGAGATGGAGTCTTGTTTGCCGATGGTGTTATCACGGACGACGCGGGCCCACCGAGCGATATAACCGCCCGCGCTCGCCCGCCGTTGGCAGTATTTCAACTCCGCGTTGTATGGACTCTCACATGACCCAAACTTCGCTTTACAATTCGAGTGTCTATTTTTGCTGTATATTTTTTCTTTATTCCATTTTTATGCCAGTCGCCATTCTCGCTCGCACAAGCCAAAATGCTTTCGCCGGATTTTCGTAACAAAATAATAACGCCAACGTGTTTATTGTTTCAGCTACCTTAAACTCGGAACCTGACGCGGTTTTGAAGTGAAACGAAAAAATTTACAAACTTATGTTAGTCGCGTAACTCTTCAGTTTTCCATTCCACAAGTTGAACTTTTAGTTTGTTGCCCCCGAATGCGCTCGAGTGGTTAAAATCGTCATCGATGCGCGTAGTTTTCTTGCAATAATTGGACCCTTTTAATTAAACTAATCAAATCTGACGTGTGTTGTGTGGAAATAGAGTGATAATTTGTCTGTTGTAACTTTGACGGACCGTGTCACCTTCCTCGGACGTGTGAGTGACCATATAGTGCGACATATAGTCTATGAGCAGTGTCACCATGAAGCAGAAGGATATCCGCCCGGCGCCCTCGCTCATCGAGTTCAAGACAATGCGGTTCCTCATCACTGACCGCCCTGCTGACGTCAACATACAGTCTTACTTACAGGTAACTTTTTTGTTTGTTTAAGTTATAGCGTTAGGAATAAAAAATTCAGTGCCCTTTACACTATGAGAAATCGCATATAATGTAATAAAATTGTAAAGAGTGTTTTACGTGCTCTCGCCCTTCTTAAAATAATTTGCAAAAGTTCTCCTGAAAATAGTTTGTTTTTGTTTCACATAAACGAATTTTGTTTGTATCGTAAAGTGTTTTGTTACCGCCGCCATTGTTATTATTTAGAAGCTTTGCTGATCTTATCAATGATTCGCAAATTCTTAGAATATTCAGAAGATTCAATTCGTTGTCATTTGATCGTTTGTAAGTAATCTAGTACTTGCGAAATCATATGACATCAAATAGGTATTTATATTGAGAATTAAATGTTTATTTTTTCCATCACCCTCACCTTAGTGATAAAGCTTAATACGTACATACAAGTAAATATCGCAGTCGTGATACACATTGTGTACATTGCATTTTTTTTTCACACATATTATTCCGACATTCTATCCAGCGTGCATGCAGAGATGTCGTTTCGCGTTTCTCGTGACGTTTATGAATATCAACTAGAGTGGAAATAATCACGTGCACAATGCACATACGACCTCGAGCGCAAATTTTATTCATGCATATTAGGCCTCATTTTAGATTACATTATTGTACACAAATTACCAGTAATTCAGCTGCTTTCATCTGATGTTAAGCAATTATGACGAATCCATGAGTGAAGACAACTATCGCCACGAACAGATGTTCAGATCTGTAGAAATATGTAGTAGTCGATATACGAATGCAGTTTTTTTTATAAAAAGCTATGTAGAGCACGCATGGACTGTTGAAGAAATGTGCGAACAACCGGTATCACGTCTGTCCTCTGAATACACACCTCACTGCCTCATGTGTCTACATTTGTGTAGCTGATTGCGATGAAATTAAAACTAAATGTTACTTCAAAAAAAATGGTCCCAAAAATTTGTTCCATTTGTAATTTTGTTTATAGTCAAAAAACTTAAAATCAAATTGACGAAGTAGGACATAAAACTATACAAACTGAAATCGTAACTAAACTTTTATGTAACGATTATGATCATATGGCCACCCAAGATTAGCGTCTTCTGTCCATTTAAAAGTTCTAAGGTCTAGGGTCGCCTCGAAGTGTCCACTTTTTGCCAGTTCATATTGAAGAGAACAGGTGTCAAGCTCGTTGAACTTTATAGATGTGTCACTTCTTTAACAGACTTATCTGTTATTTTTAGAAGTGCGGACGCCTCCGAATTTCGAGGAGTCGATTAAAGTAAAGCACATATTCTATCAATCTATTTATTAGTGATCGTATCAAAATCGGTCCAGTAGTTTGTGAGTCTATTAATCTTAAACAGATATACCAACGTCCATGTATATAGATTGTATGTCTAAGTGCCCACTTTACGTGTCCCCAGGAGCTGAAGAAGCACAACGTGTGCACGGTGGTGCGTGTGTGCGAGCCGAGCTACAACACGGCCCCGCTCGCCGCCGAGAACATCGAGGTGCACGACCTGGCATACGACGACGGGACCTTCCCGCCCGTCAACGTGGTCGACGACTGGTTCGACATACTCAAGACCAAGTACGTACCGTCGTTCGATCTATTTTATGCTTTCCGCCCCGACTTCGTAGGGTATGAACTAACTTTCATCCCCTAATATCCCCGACGAGCGTGGTTGATTAAAAAAAAGTAGCCTATGGCCTTACCTAGATTTCAAGCTTGAGCCAATTGATGCCCGAGGCGCAAGGAAGGGCCTTAAAGCACACGAGTTGGATTGGAAATCGCACTCTCTCCCGAGTGATACGTATTACGACGAAAATACAAGAAATTAACAGTTTCAACAACGCAACACGCACGCCAATCTGTTGCTGAGATATTCATACAACTTGACGGCCTGCATATTTGTATGACAGTAATATGTTACTTTCCGGTCATGTGTAGTATAAATAATAGATCGTTTTGTACTTGCAGTGCCCAAACTCGACCAGAATGCGCTGTGGCTGTACACTGCGTGGCAGGTCTGGGTCGTGCACCTGTAATGGTCGCGTTGGCGCTCATCGAGCTCGGCATGAAGTACGAGGAAGCAGTCGAGACCATACGAGAGTGAGTATATACTCCATAATATACTGATGCTATGTACAATGTACTGTGATCATATTGTATCAGGGCTACTTGTTTTCAATACGGCTATGAATCATTAGTGGCAATAAAAGGCTATCTGTATAATTATATGTATGGAAAAGTTTTATTGATTGATTAACGGCAAATAATGACCAAATTCACAATAGTACTATTCTTTAACGATAAACAAAACGCACATCATCACGACCTTTATAACTCGAGGCGTATTATAAATGCGAAAGATAGATATATTGATTGATTACTTTTTTATCTTGAGAGCTTGATCAATAAAGCACCTACTATAAATATTAGGCACAAAATATGTCATCATTTTTCTTTTTCGGGTGAAGCCACGGGAAAAAATCTAGTATGTTCTATAAAAGATTGTGTTTTTTCTATGGCTATCCATCTAAATTATATATTTAATTAACATCCACAATAACAAGTATTAAACAAACAAGGTGTTGTATAAATGGCCACTGAATCAATATGTAATGGAGTGTGTAGGTCAATATAAACAATAGGAAACAATAGATATCAAATGTAACATTTGATTCTAGTCATGTATTTGATTTACGATAAGGATTAAGTACTAGCCTGTTTTATCTTTGTGATGGACAAGCTAGTGTGATAAATATTGTCTCCGTTTATAAAGTACCTACTGGTAATTTTGTTTTTGTTCGTGTGTTGCTCGGATCGACGCGATTTTTTGCACATTGCAGATGGGGAAAAATAGATTTTTTATGAACAACTTTCCTACCCGTACGAAGCCTGGGCGGGTCACTAGTGGATTATAATATTTGCATCATAATATCTTACTGAATCACATCGTGTCTGCTGAACGGATTTGGGTGAAATTTGGTACAGACTGAAAATACTATAATATTTAGGTTATGCTATCAGATGACCTATTTCCAGTTAGACATCAAAATAAACACAATTCAAGGATACCTTACGGCTCCCGGAATCGTGTTACCGACACCAGGTTACTGGTTTTCCTCATTTCGAAGATGTTATTTTGTACGGAGCAACCATTTTTTTTTATGCTAACAAAGTAAACCCTTTCGTTTTCAGTAAGCGTCGCGGCGCCATCAACGCCAAGCAGCTGACGTACCTCGAGAAGTACCGTCCCAAGTCGCGCCTCAAGAAGAACGGCCACAAGAACTCGTGCTGCGTGCAGTAGGGGCACGTCTGTGGGAACAACCGTCCTGCGTCTCTAACAGCGAATATAGCTCTGCTTTCACACACACACTCACTAACAATTAAAAAAAACTTTGTAGCATAAAACGCCTTCTCTTATCGAACTGTTTCGTTACTTTCACAGTACATTCCTTGTTTCTCGATGTCTTTAAATGCGATTTTAATTGCGTTGTCGTGTCGTCATCGTATCAAGTGCCTTTTTTATAGAATTCTGACAGTTCCTATCGTAATCAACTGACGGTTCTGTCAAATTTTCACAAGCTTCGACCGCCATACTAGGAGATCTCCGGCAGACTGGGACGTCTCGTTAGTATGGAAAATTGCAGGACTGCACCCTAATTACATATATTGTTTGCTAACGAACGATAAATTATTGGTGGTTTGATTTTTGTTTCTCTTAATTGAGTACGCCAATTGGTCCAGTGACTTATCCTGTTCTGTTAGCAACCAAGATACGTAATAGGGAGGCTGTTCGGCCGGAGCGTTTGAATGCAGCTTAAGAAAGTTTTCGACACGATGCCGATACGATAACACAAGAAAGTCGTGCTTGACCCTCAGATATTTTGTACCAGAATTTTAACTTTTCTATGGGATTTAACAAATTGAAGAAAGTTATCAGTGACGTGTCGTTTTTGTACTGTGGTTTAGTGGAATGTAACGACTAGCAACCACACTCTGTGTTCATAGTATGAAACGTTAACTCTGCTGTTTATATAATTGTTTACAAATCATAATAACAACGCGTTCTCCATAATAATACAACGTGCATCCGTGTCCTACGTTTTTATACTTTTGTGGCAAGTTTGTGTTGAAGTCATGATCTTTTTTGTGTAATTAAAATCTATTATATTTACTTTAAATTAAGAGAATATTATTTTAAACTTGACATAATATACTTTTTTCAACTTTGTAATATTAATGACGATCGTTTTTTGATATGTTGAAAATGGCTTTTATGATGTGATGTTACGAGGCAATTTTTTAGTAAATTTTTATTAAGTAACATTTTTATTTTTCTTGTTTGAAGTAGTTTATGAGTTTGTGTCGATTGAAGCGCTTCATTTGACTAAAAAATTTTTTTAAATCATCTTAAGTATTAATTGACTCACAAATGTTCCAATGAGTTCTTTGATATTACTTCTCTATATACCTTATTTTTTATTTTTAAAGTATGATCATGCAACCATGGAACAGTCACATACATAAATAAATAAACTTGTTTATAAATAACTGTTGTTTTATTAGAGTATGCAATTCCACAGACAGGGAAAGGTTCTACCAGAAGTTCTGTGGTTCTACCCCTACCTGCCGTGCGAGCATGACGCGGGCGTAGAGAAAATATCGCCACGTAGACGAAATCTTTGTTAGAAAGAGAAAGAGATAATGTCCCATAGAGACAAAGCAGGACAATAAGTAGTGTCGCGGAAACCCTTTTTGTCCTGCTTTGTCTCTATATAGGTAGAGAGATAGCGACAGAAAGTGGTTGTAAGCACTTGCCGGCAGAAAACCTCTTTTTCGTGTAGTCTGAGCCCCCCTCTACAAATTCTTATTGTCGAGTAGTGGTCCAGCGCTTGTCGATACGCCTCTAAGGCGCTTTAGAAGAAAAAAAACTACTAGCTGGCAGAAAATGAGTGAACAGCATTTGTGGGGATCTCTAGGTTATAGAAAAATATTTTCTGCCAATTTACTCCCTGCAGCGACTTGCAAAATTCTTTCAAAAAAAAATAAATCGAATTTGAAGTTGAAACTTGTTAGATTCGGTGGCTCGGATTGTGAGAAAAAAAATAGTGGGTCCAAGTGACATCGCTTCCTTTCGATGTTTCTTCGAAATTTTGAAAATTCGCAAACTTTTCGCTGGCTGGACACTCTTACCAGGGCTTTCTAGTAGTACCGAAAAAGTTCCAATTTAATGTACCTACACCAACATTTCATAAGCATTTAGTATGAAATATTGTGGTATGGTGATAAATTATACCCGAGTTTTGACCTTTTTCAAATAATATATGCGAAAATCATTTTCCCCAGTTTCAGACGTATCAACTCTCGATCAGCAGGAGCGCACGTCATGATGACGTGCTTTCCGCGAACATGACGCATTTTCGCAAGGGCGATTTTGGCAGAAAACTGTACCTCGGGGTTCTCTACAGGAAGACAAACCGTTTGATTGTACTTTGTACTTTTGATTGACTGCCCCTCCACCGCCACTGTAGTCATATAATTATGAGTCTTAATACTTGAGCAAGATTTAACTGTCGAGAGCTCAGAATAACGTTAGAGAGTCCAATTTCTTTGGACGAGAGTATTACGACCGACAGTTTCACGAGGAATATTAGTCGTAAGTATGAAGTGCACTTGTTTACACGGAAGCCTAAAATAAACACAGGGCTGTCTGGGCTAGCTCCTTTGCCTTCCATGAAAATGGAGAATGAGAAACAAAAAAAACAAAACAAAATGTCAAATTGCTCTGTGGTTGCGCTGGTGTGTCTGTCTGTCTGTGGCGGGGACATACTTGCTCCTCTGTGGGACATAGATTAGAGTAGGGGCGGGGATAGTTTGTGGTATTTATTTTATTTATTTATTTGTTTTGTTTGATTACTTTAGATAATTGCTAATTATTTAAAAAAAGTACATTTATAACAGAGACCACGTGGCGCAATTACAGAATATTCACGACAATGGCTAGTGCTGCAAAAAAACCCAAGTTAGCAAAACCCTCGTCTGCGAAAGCTTCAGTTTCAACTGATGGAGCTGAAATCGAAGAGTTTATTAAGACCTTTCATAAAAAACGCGAAAGTACAGCAGAATCTGTGATGGACTATGATTATAATAAGAAACGCGTTAGGATTTTATCAGAGGAGCAACTTGTACCAGAACATTGCGAGGGTATTGTTTACTGGATGTCTAGAGACAGCCGAGTACAAGATAATTGGGCCTTCTTGTTCGCACAGAAGTTGGCTCTCAAGAATGAGGTTCCGTTACATGTTTGTTTCTGTTTGATATCTAAATATTTGGATGCTTCAGTAAGACAATTTCACTTCCTTCTCAAAGGTAAGTTGTTGTTAAAGTGAATTGTGTACCTAAATCAGTCCTGGGATTTTTTTGTTTTCTAATTTTGTTCATCCAATGTTTAGATTATCAAATCCTGAGCTTTTCGTGTTTTTTCGACTTTATTAAATTGCTGCACTGTTTTATTACATACTTTAACTATTTGAAGTCTCTGTAAGGTACCACTTTTCGCCGGTGTTCACAAGTTTATAAGAAAATGGACATTGAAAAAATTAACCTAAAAATTTTTAATTGAGATTTTCGTGTTTAAAAATAAAATATGCGCTTCGGCGGCCGCTGCCGCGACACCGCTCGCTGCGCTCGCTCGCCTCTGTTTTTACACCATACAAACCACCCTCGTCGCTGCGCTCCTCGCTAACCTATTTTGCGGAGTAAAAAAAATCGATCGTGTCTGAAGACTTTTCACCGACCTGGCGGTCACGGGAGGGGTTTCCGGGATTGGTGTCCTGGGCGAAAGTTGCTCCTTGTGACGCGTTTCATCTTATGGCATCATAAAAAATGGGTGTTATATGGAGTAAAAAAAGTCTTATTTCAAAATCATGAAAAATAATTTTGCATTTTCGAGCTTCGTCTAAGACACTGATCCATATGAAAACGGTTAAAAAATATTCTAAGTTTTTTTCTTAGTGCCCCGTTTCCTCCACTCCAACCTTAATTTTGCAAAAACCTGTAACCTCCTTTATTTTATTATACTGAGACTTTAAAATAGTTAAAGTATGCAATAAAACAGTGCAGCAATTTAATAAAGTCGAAAAAACACTAAAAACTCAGGATTAGATAATCTAAACATTTACCGTAATTTCATTGTGAATTATGACAGAACGGAAGGACTTTCCAAACAAAATCAATCAAGTTTAGACCCCCTTATCTTCTTAATCACCTTCTTAAAACTTAGTAGGTAAAGACAGCAAATTACAGAAACAAATGCCTGGTTTTTAAGATAATTACCTAGTATTGAAAAAAAAAACTATATTATAACCACTATCTTATATAGAAATATATCGCAAATTGTGTTAATTGCAAAAGCCCATAATTTTTTTAGAGACGCCTCGCTTCGTTGTTATTTATACACAACCCTAACCTTTTCATACATGTTACAATTTTTTTTTTATTTATATGTCTCAAGAAACTTAAAACCATTTGGAAGGTCAAGCTGAACTCCCTGGATCTTCCAACATTCACACTTTGGTCAAATTAATTAATAATATCAGAATTATTCAAGCGACGCTTCATTTGGAAAGCTGAACCCAGAGAACCACTTAGGGACCAAATCAGACCCAGTTCTTCCCTTAAAATATACACTTTAATGTAGACATTTCAAATTTTACTTTACTCCTAAATCTAATGTAAAGTGTGTAAAGTAACTAGCTAATATTTAATTTCAGGTCTAGAGAAAGTTGCAGCAGAATGTAAATCTTTAAATATATCATTTCACTTATTGGAAGGCAGTGGAGACAAAGTGTTGCCCCAGTGGATCCTTGACCATAAAATAGGTGCAGTTGTTTGTGACTTCAATCCACTAAGAATACCTCTTGGTTGGGTTGAAGCTGCTAAGAAATCTTTGAAAAGGGATATTCCCTTCATCCAGGTACAGCAATTTTCCTTAAAAATAAAACATTGTAGCGAACAAAGTCTGTCTGTGTGTGCATGTTCTTCTCTGTAAATTCTAAACAATTTTTTGTTTGCGATTTTCACTGTTAAGATCTGCATTCCTCGCTGAAAGTTTATGTGTATTAAAAATAAGAGATGAGTATGAACTGTTTAAGGTGGGAAAAATTGCCACCAAGCATGCTATCATGAAATATATTACCTAATCTGTAAAGGTATAACAAAAAGCATGTACCACTAAATTGTACCCAGACCTTGGTCTTTGTCACTAGTAAACTTATATCCTAACAGCACATATTAACATTTTCCAGGTAGATGCTCATAACATAATACCATGTTGGGTGGCATCAGATAAACAGGAGTATTCAGCAAGAACAATAAGATCCAAAATTAATTCCAAACTAGACGAGTATCTAACAGAATTTCCACCACTTATTGTACATCCATATAAAAGTAATTTTGATCCAGAGGTGAGGCTTTCATTTTTCTATAGAAAGAGGTTTGTAAGTTTAAATGTAAGGGGTAAATATTGTCATCATGACCACAGTTCAGTTTTTTTCCTTGGGCAAAAATTTAAAAAAAAAATAGAATATAAGGTCTCACTCATAGATTACAGGAAAACCTAACACAACCTAAATTATAAGAAACCATGAAGGTGGAACCCATAGTCCTTCCAGTTTTTTCATTAATTTTAATTTTAAAAATAATGTTGATTTGCAGCTAATTGATTGGGATCAAGCAATAGAATCAAGGGAAGCTGACAAAACTGTAGTCCCCGTTGATTGGGCGAAGCCTGGTTATGATGAAGCAATGAAAATGCTTAAAAGTTTCATTGATAGTAGACTCAAACATTTTGCAACCAAGAGAAATGATCCCACAGAAGATGCATTGAGCAATTTATCACCTTGGTTCCATTTTGGTTAGTATATTTTTTATAGTACAAAAATTCTTGCCTGGGTAGGTAAATTAAGTCTACCAAATAGTATTACATGATTCACCTAGGATAATTGTGAAATGGGGCCCTCCATCGTGACCTCAAAGTCACAAAAATAACATCATACCAAATAAGAATTCAGAAACATCCAAACAAACTGGCCAATGTTCTAATGGATGGGACATCTAAAAAACACAAAGTTCCGCAGGACTTACCTTCACATTCACATTGTTTCAACTTTGTATGGAAAATTATAACAAAATACACAGTCACGATCGTCGCGTTTGTACTCGATGCAAACTCGCAGTACCTATTATTTATTCTAAAATCTAAAATAAAGCTTTATCTTTTGAAAAAGTTTTGTGTTTGTGAGATATATGTGTAAAAAATATAATACTCTCATAACAAAACAGAATACATATATTATTTTGTTCCCTGTTTTGACGTGAAAGAAGACTTAGTTAGAATTTACCCAAACAAAATATTTTCAGGTCAAATATCAGTTCAACGTGTAGCACTCTGCATTAAAGACTTTAAATCTAAGTACACGGAGAGTGTCAACTCGTTCCTAGAGGAGGCGATTGTTAGAAGAGAGCTGGCGGACAACTTCTGTTTTTATAATAAACACTATGACAGCGTGAAGGGTGCCAGCGACTGGGCACAAAAAACTTTAGATATTCATAGGTGAGTGTATTTGGTAGGTGACTCCATGAATGAAAGTAAATATTTGTGCATTATACGCTTGAAGCCATGCTAAAGTAAATTAAGGTGATTGAATATAATAATAAGGTTTCCTTTGGGTTCAGTAAGGTATAAAAATCAATGTATTCTTGTATAATATAAAACCCAGCTCATATTTCTGTTTCAAGGATGGACACAAGAAGCCACGTTTATACATTAGAGAAGTTGATGAAGGGAGAAACTCACGATGACTTATGGAACTCAGCGCAGTTACAACTAGTGAGCGAGGGGAAAATGCACGGATTTTTAAGAATGTACTGGTGCAAAAAAATACTGGAGTGGACTACCAGTCCTGAAGAAGCACTTAAATATGCTATATTCCTGAATGATCATTATAGCATAGATGGGAGAGATCCTAATGGTTATGTTGGTAAGTTTTTTTTAACTTTTGTTCGTCATTTTTCATTCTTTTCATCTTGGGTCGATTGATTTTTATTTTTAGATCACACCCACTCCTGAAGCCCATTTGTTTAAAAAAAATCATACTATGTACTGGGAGGTGAGCAAGTGAGTCACGGATCGACCTGGTTTATTTTTGCACAGAGATTAGTTGGAGGGTCAGTGAGCGACATATGCTAAATACTTTATCCTTAAATTGTTATTTCACATTCTAAAAAATCCACGGTTCCATTGTGGTGGAAATCTAGTAATAAATGGTTATAGTACCAGGCTCAAACTACAAGCTTCAAGCGTCTTGTATTCGTATGCGAGTTTTATAAATCGTCGTCCGACATACATTCATTATTGGTTAAGTGCTATCACAACTTCTTTATCTATTTTGACTACCGATGGTTTAAAATTTAAAGCATTTAGTTATTTAAGCTTTAAATAAATATTCTTGTTTTAGGTTGTATGTGGTCTATTTGTGGTATACACGACCAAGGCTGGGCGGAGAGATCGGTCTTTGGTAAAATTAGATATATGAACTACGAGGGGTGCAAGAGGAAATTTAATGTGTCAGAATTTGTGACCAAGTATGGAGGGAAAGTACATAAGTATGTGCCAATTAAGACTTGAAATATTATGTATCCTATTAAATATATTTCAAAATAAGGCCCAGTGATGATAGGGTCCCATATTTTTTGTATATGTAAATATGTTTACATTTTCAAGAATTGAGTGCCAAAGACAATTACTTAAAACAAGTCTGCAGATTTAGCATTTTCTATTAATTGTTGCTAAAATTTGTACAAAAACTGATATACTGACGCAGTGTTATTTAGTATAGTAGTACTTAATTTCATATATTTATTTAAATTTTAAAATATAATAAAATTTAAAATAGCTTGTATTTTTATAAGCTTTAATTATTTTTTAAATATTTTTTTTACACATTATATAAGTACAGTCGACAACGTATCATAATGGGTAACGTTACTCGCTTCGGCCCGGGAGCCGTAGACGACGAGTCTTCGTCATTTTGCCAGTGGTAATATTTTCGAGGCTACCCAAATTTTTTTGTAATTTAATACACATTCAGTAATTGGTACTTAAGTTTTTAAAATCTACCTCATTAGTGGATAATAAAAAAGGAATTAAAAAAGTTTTTTAGAAAGTACATATTGAGTTTATTTACAAAACCTTCAAATTGTCATCAACATTAACTTGCTCTTCCTCAACGGCAGGGAAGTATCTTTCCTTCAGATATTCGCTGCACGGATGACAGTTGATTCTGCCCACATTTTTGTGAATACACTCCATGCAGCAGAAGAACACAATTTTACACTTGAAACATTTTATTTTCTCGTCAGTGAACGGCAATGAACATTCCAAACATACGTCGTACTTGCTTTTCTAAAAATTCAATACATGTTATACAGGATTGTGTTGGGGTTTTTAAGAAATGTATAAGGAAACTGGGGTTTCCGGAATAAAATGTATTCTATATGACCCTGTCGAATGCAGTGAATAATGGAACCGGTCCTTTATTTACATAATGTCGTCAAGTACCTACCTGTTTATCAAGTTCCGGAGTAACATAATGGAGTTTCCATGGTATAATTTCAGTGGACACAGATTCCGCAGGTTGTTCCCGCAGCAGAATGCGGACGTTTTCGTCTATCGTGTCCTTTTCTGGAGCAGTTAATTTTTTCTTCTGTTGAAAAGACATGTATTTTTTAGTGACGTCAACTAATTATTTTTACCTTGTCATATGCGTTACGAACGTGCAGTAGTCCTTGTGAATCATAGATCATAGGCCACTAATTGGAAAAGTACTTTTATGTTGCTGTTGTTCAATGGCGGATCACGCGAGCTGTCACTATTTTTTATTAGGTTATAGGGTTGAAATCCATTGAAATTTTATGTTACCAAGCGGAAAACAAATCTTGCCGCTTGAGGTTTATGTCGAACATAAATATATGTATGTATATAATACTAACCAAATACTTTCTGAAATTGTAGTAATGCACAATGCATAAGATATGTCTCAACAATTTTCTATCACTATATATTTTCTTTTTCGTTGTTTTCAAGATATCCCAGATCTCCAAAACTCGTTGTGCTGTCAACCATAGTCCTGCTTGTTTCGGCTGTTTGTGATCTCTCATTATGATATGCCAACTGCGATGTGTGATGCTTTAAAAACAAAAATAATTATTAGGTACTGGTACTAGTGTGTGTTTTTACTGCTTGAATATACATTTTATGTAAGTCCCTTCAATGGTTTCGGTATAAATGGTTTCGGTATAATTACGTTCAAACATCCAGTTCTATAAGTAAGATATACTTCTTGGCATGGTAATAATGGATATATATCTTACATAAAACAAAATGTAAAAGAAATTACTATGATTATACTGATATTTGACAACGCGCACAAATGGCACTAATGAGTTGTATCTAAGGAATAAACTTACTTATGAACTACGTCAATAAGTTCTTTAACAAGTTGAGCTTGTAGCCAGCGAGTGTGCACTAATCTCGAACAATCCGTGACAACTTGAAGAGCTTGCTTGTAGTCCTCTATATCTTCAGCCAGTGTTTTCCCTTGGTTCTTTTTATCTGCGCCCTTACCTTTTTCTGCGGACTTAAGACCTTTCTCAGGCTTAGAACCTCCCTTGTCGGCCTTAGAACTTTTGTCTGTCTTATTTCCCTTACTGTCGCCCTTTGCTGTTTAATAAAGAGACTAATTTAAATTGTATTCAAATTGTTGATTGTTTGGTACGTCATACAAAGAGTATAAATACAGTCTATTTACTCAAAAAAGAGAGCCAGAATTTTTGTGGGATTATTTTGCATTTTAGCAAGTAATATACAGTGTGCGATGGTGAAGATTGAAAGTGAAATACCAACAGAGTTTTGACAACGGGTCTCTGATTTGTCCAAAAAAACTGCCAACTAACAAAACTGCGATTTATAATGCCGGGTCTTAACAATTCTATAAGACAAGTTTGTAGGTATCTGAATTATGGTTTACCAGGAGATTTCTCTTTATCACCATTTTCGATTGCTTCGAAAAGTTCTTCTTTGGCGTAAACGTAGAAATTTTGATACGTAATTTCTTCGTTCTGACATGGCAGCAGAGGGTCAGCGCCAAATAACATCAAATTTGTTAACTGAAATAGGTACCTATACAGATGGTTTCTGACGGTAGGTAGGAGCAAAAAAGAAGAATAAATTAAGACAAGAAAAATACCAGTTTAGCCCAAGAGGCAGTACACATCTAAATTGTGCCCAGAGTTTGTGTCAGATCTTGGTAAACAACAAATGTGCTAATAAAGGTCCATACACTAGCTTAGAGTTGTGGATGCATGAGTGAGTTCTAAATGGCTTACTGTTGTTATAATATCAGTCCTATCCATTGTTCTAAAGTATTTGAAATTGAATATCTTGGTTAACAAAGTCTGGTTAGTTTCATTGATTACACTGTTGAGGTTCACTTTAGAGTTCTTCACAAACAGATCCAGGAGAGTCATGTTTCTGGTCATAGCAAGATCCACAGCAGACTGACCACGAAACTGTAACGCGGCGTCACATCCGTAATCCAATAGCACGTTGAGTACCTGCTTCTGTAACTAATTTTAGAAAAACATTTGGTTAAAATGAGCATTGAACCCGGGATCCTTTTTGCTGAAAATTGAAAGCATGGAGCTATCGATTTCCAAATATAATTAAAGGGAAAATATACAATGTATTACGTCCACTAAGTCCTCATTATTTCAGTTCGTTTCATCCTTTTTGCTGAAAATTGAAAGCTCCATCCTATCGATTTCCAAATATAATTAAAGGGAAAATATACAATGTATCATTACGTCCACTAAGTCCTCATTATTTTCAGTTCGTTTCGCTAAGACAGCATGTAACAATGTAGGTCCAAGAATAATACTGTCATCGACCGGGTCTCTTGCGTCGTAAGGCATGCGGTAATCGACCCGGGAGCCAGCTTGAAGTAGCGTTATTATAACATTCAAGTTCTCCGTCGTCAGTGGACCAGATATCGCCAGCTCTAACGCGGTGTAGTTCAGCATCTATAACAGTAAAATTGATCTAAATGTCAATTTTTTTTCTTGTCTGGCTGGAGTGGCTGGTATGGTATTACATACTTTAGTTTTGACGCGCCCACATAGAAGTCCGTAAAAGTGACAAATGGTAATTAAGTAGTTGATCTTAATAAAACACTAGTGTCCTCTTTCTACGGCTGTAGTCTATTAGTGGTGGACGCCGGTGGTGGACATCAAAAATATAATTTAAAAAACTTAGATTATTTCTGTTTTCCGCCAAGTCGATATAATTACAGGAAAGTAACTTGTTTTGCAGTATATACCTATACTTGTTTTAAAACTTTGTTCTGTCAAAAAGTGAAAGTTATTTTCCGGTACCTGGTAATGACTGGGCATTGAAAATCCACCACACGTATCTAATATTTTAATTTTAGGAGGATTTTGATAAAGTTTTTATATTCATTCATCTCGCGTGTTTGTGCTTCTCAATATTTAGATTTTCAATTTATATTACCTCCGTATAACTTTGGTGAGGGTCGGCTCCATATCGTAAAAGATCGCGAACCAATTCCTCAGACTCTGCTTTCACAGCTAACACCAAAGCTGGCAGAGGACACTGTACTAACTTGGGATCAGCGCCGTATTGTAATAATTTCAATATTGTGGTGTGAATTTGTGATAGTCTGTAAAGAAAAAAGCTCATTCAAATATATTATTAGCAAATGGTATTAGATTATGTCTGGCTACCCTCATGAAATAAAAGGCGTGATGATAGATTGACGTCGATAGCACAATAAGCGATTGACTTTAAACTAAAGTACTAAACTGTTAAAGGAGCACCAGAGATATGGTAAGTGTTTACCTTAACTAAATGTAACCATTTTTTCCAGGCTCTTTTTCTGAGGGGATTGTATTGGCACCCGACAGAAAACTGGTTTTGTTTAAAAAAAGGGAGTCACCCAACTTTCGGAGATTGGCCATTCTAAGTCTCTGATCACGCCGCAAGATATAAAGGCCGTGATTTTTTTTTATATACTTACGATTCTATTTTAAGTTTATCTTCACTATCAAGGACGGAAATGTCACCACCAGAAACTGTAGGTTCTTCACTTGGCTTAACGCCCACCTTCAATACCTTGCTAGCTACTTTCTTTAACTTATCTGCTGACTTTTCTACTTTTTGTCCTTCAAACTGATCAATTTCACTTATAATATCGGTACAATTGAAAATGCTTTGAACGACAAATTGTGGAGATTGTGTTAGCACATCACTGACTCTTATAACAAATTCATGTGATAATGAGTGGTACAAGTTTCTATTAGTCTCACACAAGTCGTTCTCAGATCCAGCGTCCAATCGTCCACGAGACCTGTTCATGGCTTTCCTTTTCATGGCCGAAATAGATTTCATGGATGACAGCGACTTCAGTTTCCTGATACTACCTAATCTTGCTGTTAAACTCATTGCTTTAGGAATGCCAGGCGATACAACAGCGATGACCACTTCACGATTTATGATCCATTCGACAGGATCGTCTTGTGGCGGAGCTGGCTGTGTGTCTTTTGCTAGTGCAGATTTCGGATCTGTGAAATAAATACCAGCTAAGTACCAAAGTTTGTATGCAGGAGTTATCACCCTTGCGCCATACTAATTACATGCAGCTTTTTATAATTTACGCGATAACTATATATCTTGGGTTCGATATTAGACTAGCTTTCGAGATATAAATATATTAAACATATACATTTAAAAAAATCACAATCAGTTACACCTAAGTTTTATGAAGCCAAAAAAGTGCTCGATTTCACGTATTATTTTCAACCGACTTTGCGACTCGAGTTCTCTTAACATATTTACCAATGTACAATTTTCTTGAGTTTATTTTATATATAATTACACATACTTTAACAATACATTAACTACAATTTGCTTTTTCTAATAGTTTTTGTCGATAGTAAATTAAAAGCCAAAGTTTGTTTCTTGTATTTTCGCAAGGCCGATTTTTTGTGAATTGTCCTTTCTCATGTTTCTGATACGTGAATCTTGGCCTATCTTGATTATTTTAGGGAATCTAATTGCAGTACATCTCGCTCACATCTTTCTAAAGAGATGTAGACAAAATAAGTCGCGCGTAAAACTAAGTTCGTTGCACTGTGATGCGTCGCCTTAATAATCGAAGTAGTATAAACATAGCTTACCCTTCGCAGCTCCTTTGACAGGCACTGGATCCATAGGAACCATAACTTGTGCCATATTGAACGGTGGGACATCAAGGTACCTTGTCACATATCTGATGAGAGCCAATCCCAACGCAGTGAAGCAAGAATCATTAAAGTTGTCCACTTCGGCCCCAGCTTCCAGCAAGAATTGTATAGTCTCGACTTGATCGCCACACTATTGAATGTCATATATTATATAACACTAGTGTTCCGCCCCCGGCTTCGCCCGTGGATAATTTAGAAAAAAATAAATATAGCCTATATCACTCGGGGATAATGTAGCTTCCTATTAGTGAAATAATTTTCAGAGATTATCGCCTACATCCAAACTTACAAACTTTACCTCTTTATAATATTAGTGTAGATTACTTTTTAATCTTGTCTGCTGTAATTTATTCCCCTTGTTCCTCGTAGATAAGTAATCAAGCTTGATCATACCTAGACCAGACACTAATTCCTTATAGCCAGAATTGACCCCACGTTAGGTACGAATATAGCCTCACAATTACCATCGGCTAAAAGATGAAGACTGGGTCTTTCGCTGTGTATCCTGGGACCGATATCACGGTTCCGGGAGCCGTAAAGCAACTAAGGCAACCCGTGAATAAAAAACTACATATAATAGGTACCTACCCTAATATTATATGATCGTTGCAAGATTCATAAAAATCACCATTTTTGGAGCCTATTTCTTAAGAAACAAACAAACAAAAATTCTATAGGGTATAACCAATAGTGTAAATAGCATTATATCACTGGATGTTATTTTACAGCTTTAGAAAAGCTTGGTCCAGTACTTTGAGACATTTACAAAAAATGTAGATATCAAACTTACAACGGCATACATGAGAGGTGTATTCCCAACAACATCTGCTACATCTGGGTGTATTGCTCTATCATTCACTAGATGAGCCACTATCGCTGCATGGCCCAGGTAACTAGCCATCAGAACACTTCTGTAAAAAAATAATAAGTGACAGTTAAGCAAATCGTAAAAAGAAGTTGTATATTTTAAGTTAAGCAACGCATAAAAAAACATATCTTACGACTCTTGTAGCATTATTTTGTTCGCTGAAGGGTCAAGCCTCATCACTATTAGTGACAGAATAATCTGCTTGTCAATAGAAAAAAGTTTTGAGGTATGAAAAAAAGGCGCTTGATTTATCTAGACTTCTAGAGATACAAAAACATTTCCCTTGTCCTGTTTTCTAGGATAAAAAAGTAGCCTGTCTTTTAATCCTGAACATAAACTATTTGTCCTGCAAGTTTCATCCGATTCAGTTCAGCCGTTGAGGACACCCAAACGTTCGCATTTATAATACTTAGGATTATTACGGTATTATTCCACAACTTCATCTAATGTTTTACATTCATATTATCACTTATGTTATTTGACCAATCCACCATTACTCAAATACAATTCAAATTTAATCCTACATTCATAAATTTACAAAATAAAGTTCAATACACACCTACAATCCAGCTCATGTATTCCTGCAGATTTAAACATCTTCCGAGGTCCGGATATAATATTGGTCAGATTTAACCCAGTCCGTCCACGTTGGTGGTCGTGGGTGTAACAATGTTGCATCATTTCAGTCATGGGTGTACTATTGTTCCAAACGAAATACACCGGTGGAGTCTCGGTTTCTTCTCGAGGTAACATCTGCACAAAAAATATTTTGGTTCAGTTTTTGGTACCGTTTATTAATTTTGGCATAGGTTAAGTCTAGATATACACTCGAAGAGTTACACCGAATGATTTTTCAGCAATTTTCTTTGTAGTCACTAATGTCAATAGACTATTATGTATCCTAACTAAGCGTGTTTGCTTTTTTGTCCTTCTTTCACTCTAACACGGAGTAACGGATCGACGTGATTTTCAATAGAGACAATTGGAGGGCCGGAGTGTGACGCCGTCACACTCTTTTTATCCCGAAAAACCAGGCGGAAAGCTAGTAATCTATATTTAGTTCATTCAAGTAAAAAATTAGCATGTCTGCAGGATGTCATGCAGATATTTTTATCTCAACAGAGTTGGTCATTCGTTAGGAGACCATATCTCCAAAATATCACCTGTTAAATTGGGTACCCTGGGGCTGGTAGGAGGCTCCCTGTACCCCATGGTGATAAAAAACTAGGAAATAACTGACAAATAAATTCGTGAAAAATTACTCCATCATCCAAAGTTGACAACGACTTCTTTACTTCAATATACTCTTCAAGTGTTAATATATTTCCGTGATAATATTTTTTGTTAAAAGTTTTATTGTCGCAGAGTAAACTGTTCAGATTTGTACAAAAACGAGGGTATAATTGTCGCCACTTCTCACCGGCCAACTGAGGGTCACATCCGCTTGTCTTTAACAAATCCATGGCGCTGTTTGTTTCCCCAATCTGAAACATAACTTTCACTTAACTATACTTTAAACGAAGGTATAACTCTATTCTATTTTTTTTTCAAAATGGTTCCATCAGGGTTTTGATGATTCCGCCAATGTCAAGTAATATAGACGTCACAGTAACAATAAGCCGATTGATCGGTAGGTAGAATGCTCCCGCCGGCCGTAATATGTCCTATTAATCACTGACTAATCACAACTATTACAGCGCGGGCGAGATTAAACTAGATTCCCCATGACGTCCTGGTGGACGCGTGCGTATATCACAAAGGCGTCAAATACTAAAATCTAAAAAATTACATAAGGGTAGGTTTTATTACAATTTTCATTTCATGTGGTTTGGGGAAAAGTAAGTAAGTAATTTTTGTCACTCCAAAAAATTTCGCATTTATTTAGCATATTAGCGTTGTTGAGTTTAACAGTAAGTTCCAAAAACAAAATATTTCTATAAAACAGAGAACCCAGTCTCTTGAAGTACCTACCTCAATTTTCTGTTAATACGGTCTGCTTTCCAGAAATCTAAAATTTATTAGGTAAGTAGGTAGCTAGATACTTATATTATATCTTACTTTCAAAACATTTTTTGGACAAATAATCTATCATCATGTCATACTAACCTTCAGTGTATTAGCTGTCAATTTATTTTTATGTTTCTTCAGCAAGTTGGCACCAGCGGGCAGTGTAACAAAGTTTGGAATCAAAGATAACGTCGGAGGTCCCCACGTCAATCGCACCAGTCTCCCATCGTACCACAAACCCACGTTCTCACTCTGACACGGATGGGATTCTATACCGGGACCCCAACGACGATTATTCCAAAGTAAACCCTGTAATTGAGGTATAGTTGTAGACACCGATCTAGGAGAATCAAGCTGCAGTATTAGGAATGACAAGTGTCACAATCTCACAAACAACATAGAATGAATTACACAATAGAAATAAAAAAGCCTTGCTAACAACCAGCATCACTAAGTCGCAGTAAATTTTATCGACGGCAAACAGATCTGTAAAATTTTGCAGTCATCTAGCTATGTACCTATGTAGGTACTTTATTTTTCTTTAACTGCCCGTGTTTCGGAGGGCACGAAATTGCTACTTCTACCACCTAGGTAATAAAGCATGCAATGGTTACGTTGAAAATCTACACTAAAATTATGTATACATGTATTAAAAATTACTTACACGGAATACTTTACCGTCAGCGTAAGATATGGTCCCGTATCCATGCATTGTGTTGGCGTAGAAGTGACCTTCGTACGTGTTGGCAGTGCCTTCCTCACGATAATGTCGCCATCTGTAGTCTCCACGGCCGTGCATAGTGTTTAGTACGAATGATCCAGTATACCACTCTATTGACTGAAGCAATTGATTGGACTTTAATAAGGTTCACCAAAAGGCCTACCTATCTATCATCAGTATCATCATAACTTGTATCCCAAAAGGGGTAGGTAGAGACAATCGAATGTCATTTGCCACAATCCTGCCATGTAACCTCTTTCGCTTCTTTTATATTCGTCATCCCTTAATCAATGCCTTGCATAAATAAAAGTACATCTAGGTCGCCCTCTACCAGCATTTCCTTTCGCATCTGCTACATAAATTAGTCTATCTGTCATCCTTATTTCAATTATATAATCAATATTGATATTTCAAAAGGGCTACAAATCCAGACAGTTTTCTGGCAGTAAAAACTGAATTCAAGTTTTCTTATATCTTCATGGGTTCCCCGACGGTTTACAGAAACACGGTTCCAGATGCGAAGTCTTCCTCACATAGCTTATGCCATTTTACTTCGATGATGGATGGCAAATGCGGTGGTCAAGGTCATATCTTGTATCTGTCAAAAATATGGCAAATCTCAGTTAATCCTGGAAAGTTGAGTTTATGTATACAACATTTCCTCAGCACACAGTTGATAGTTATTATTTCAAATTGGTTTGAGCCATATTTTCATGATTAAGAGTTCTAAATAGCCATAATTTCCAAAACGCAAAGGCAAGGCAATGCTCGTATTGAAAACTACGGCTCTTTAGAACCCTACATAATAAAAATATGGCTCAATCCAATTTCAAATAATAACTATCATTGTGTGGTGAGGAAATGTTGAATAAATAAACTCACGTTTCCAGGATTAACTGAGATTTGCCATATTTTTGACAGATAGGTACAAGATGACTGAGAGCCACGGACCCTTAAGTATTTCTAACATTCCATGTACCTATGGATGCAGAATTGTAGATGAGTATATAGGGACGAGGGAAGTGACGCTCTATCCCAACAAACGTGAACGAGGTATACAAGATGTTATGAAATATCTACTGATGATCTCAGAGACAGGCTTAGCCGATACTCAAGAGTCTCCTTACTTAAATCTGTAATGTCTGGGTATATGACTTACTTCAGCTCCTGTCCAATGGGTTTCCCCTTTACCAGTAAGACGACTGTCCTCGTCCGCTTCACCGAGATAATACTCATCGTAAGGCCAACTTTCATTTTTGTTTGTTTTGATACTAATATTGTGTATATTACATTTGACCATTTTTCCTAAAAGTTGTTAAATTTCGACATTTGGTTTTGTTATGAAGATGATTTTTTTTTTTTTTTTTTTTTTTTTATTGGATGGCAATTGTACTAAGATAAGTACATTTCTGCCAGTGTCACGTCGTTATTCAGTTACATTTATCTGTCGAAATTTAGTATCGAAACTTTCAGGAATCTGAAATAAATAATACAATACTACTTCTATATTTACAACTAAATTAAATAAAACTATTTACATACACAAAAAAAAATTATTCAACATTAAAATAATAATTAAATTAAATAATTCAAGACTAAATACAACTTAAGATAGGAACAATGAAATTGATACATAACTGAAACTAACAAATTATTTAATAAGAATGATAATAAATAAACATAAAGCTTTATTTAAAATATAGATAGACTTATATTTTTATGTTATTATCCGATAAAAATTTAGATATGCATGATATTATGAAAATATTAGAATTCATCATAATATGTAGAAGACTCACTATGTTGATGGGAAACTGAATATTGTTACTTAATAAAGATTTCATAAAATTATCCCGATTATATAATTCACATGAAAAAAAAAGATGGTTAGCATCTCCAATATCCAGCCCACATTCACAAATTGATGAATCTTTGATGTGAATTTTATTGAGATGAACAGGAAGACAGGTATGACCCAAGCGTAATCTACTAATTGAAGATGTTATACTTCTAGAATAATGAATTTTAAAAAACCAGGGTTTAGCAGGAACTTGCTCAACAATCTTTCTATAAAATGTACCCTTAGTCTTAGAAGAAATTCTCCATGATTTATTCCAATTTTCAAACAGAGATAATCTAGGTAAATTAATAAGATCATGACAAAAATTTTGAAAAGGAAAAACATCTCCACATGATACTGCCTCTTTGGCTAATTTATCAGCCTTTTCATTTCCATAAATATTAGCATGACCAGGAATCCAAACAATAATTACATTTAAATTTTTATCAATACAATTTTGTAAAGCCGACTTAATATTATATAATATGATATTATGATCTTTTGAATAAAACGGGGATTTACATACTGATTGAATAGAACTTAGTGAATCTGAGAAAATTACTGTAGATTTTAATTTAAATAATAAAATATATTTAATAGCTTCAAGGATACCCAAACATTCTCCTGTATATACTGTTGTTTCTGGAGGATATTTGATTTTTTGGACAATATTCCAATTCTTATGGAAAATTCCAATACCAACACAACCTTTTTCAGTAAGTTTTGAGGCGTCTGTGAAAATATAATGATAGTTGGGCCAATTTGAATCAATAATTGAACAAAATTCTTTATTAGCTTCTAAAGTAGATTTTGTTATTCCTATATTACAAATTACACTTGGAACAAAAATGCATGTATCAAAAGAATGTGTGTATAAAGGGAGATTATTTAATCTAACTATAGGATATTTAATATTTTTAAAATATTGATAACTTTTAACCAAGGAAGGAATCGTTTTATTTGTCCAATAACTATTTGAACCACAATATCTTGTTAATAGTGAAAGTTTAGGAAAAATAGCATGCTTCTTAAATATGGCAATACGAAATAGAAATCTGTCAGATAAATATTGCCTGCGTAAAGCAAGGGGAGGGTCGACAGATTCTAGTTGTAGAGCATTAACTGGGCTGCTTTTCATTGCCCCAAGAATTATTCTAAGAGACTTGGTTTGAATAAGATCTAATTTCTTAAGTGAATTTTTATTGGCAGGAATTAAAAGAAAAGAACCATAATCCAAATGGCTCCGAATAATAGCGTTATATAAAATTTTTAAATAATAAGGATGACCACCCCACCAGACTCCACATAATGTTTTTAAAATATTAATATTACGTTCACATTTATTAACAATATAATCTATGTGAGAGGTACCTGACAATTTACTGTCCAATATTAGACCTAAAAATTTATGTTCATTGACAATAGGAATTAAAACATCATCAATAGAAATATTAATTAAAGGAATATTTCGTTTTCTAGAAAATATTAATAAAACACTTTTAGCTGGGGAAATACCCAAACCATGTAATATTAGCCATTGGTTAAGGGACAATAAGGCTTTTTGAATACTATCAGCAGAACTAGACACTACCTTGTTAGCAGAATAAATTAATATGTCATCTGCATACTGAAGTATTCTACAGTGAGGTATAACAGAATAGTGTAAATCATATGTATAAATATTAAATAATAAAGGACTTAGTACCGACCCTTGAGGTAAACCTTTATATATTTTTCTAGAATAATAAACATCATCTTGTAAATTAATTTGAATTGTTCTTTCTAATAACATGTTGATAACAAATGTGACTAATTTTTCAGGAACCTTAAGAGTTCTCATTTTGTTATCTAATAAAGGAATTAAGACATTGTCATATGCAGCGGTTATATCCAAAAATGCTGCCACAGTAGACTCTTCTCTACTAAAAGAAAGTCTTATATCAGTAGTGAATATTGCTAAATTATCGTATTTTTGACTAAATGTTCAGTAATTTTTGCCAAACAAGATGACATTGCAATAGGACGATATGAGCAAATATCCTCTGGATTTTTAAATGGCTTCAGTATCGGAACTACCTTTTGAATCTTCCAGCTGGCAGGTATATTTCCACTAATAAAAACGCAATTAATAAATGTTAAAAAATATTCTAAAATATCATCATTAAGATTTACAATAAATGAGTATAGAATAGAATCTAATCCAGGAGCTGAATCCTTGACGTGGGATAAAACTATTTTTAATTCATGTATGGAAAAAGGAGAACAAAGTTTGTCAATATGCATAGAAGGAAGATGCGTAGAGAGAAGATTTTATCATACTTATAAACTTGATATTATAAACTTCAGTGTCAGTTAAAATATATTTGTGGCAGTGACAGTTAATATGCCGTAAGGTCGAATGTACACATGTCTTTCTAACCGTCTTTTTTCGAAGTTCTATTGGTTGTCCCACTGATGGGACTACGAAAAATTCAATTAACCGTAGTCCCATTGTCCAATAGTACCGGCTCTGTGAAGTTGGCACCCCCAAATTCGATTTTTCAGTTTTTTTTCATCAGGTTCGTTTGTCCATCGTTAGTCCACGTTTGTCCACCAAAAATTTTTTTTTGTCCACCTCTCAAAAGAAGTTATTCAAAAAACTAAAATTGAGGTGGATGTTGGCACCCCCAAATGCGAATTTCCATTTTTTTTCATCACGTTTGTTTATCCACCGTTAGTCCACGTTTGTCCACCAAAAAATTTTTTTTGTCCACACCAAAAAAAAGTTATTTAAAAAGAACTAAAATTGAGGTGGAAGTTGGCACCCCCAAATGCGAATTTTCAACTTTTTTCCATCAGGTTCGTTTGTATATCGTTAGTCCACGTTTGTCCACCAAAAATTTTTTTTTGTCCACCCTTCAAATAAAAGTTATTCAAATAAACATTTTTAAAGAAAAAAGCCCTGAATTTAACTTTGACGGAGGATATCTAGCTTCCTAGGGGTGGATTTGCTTTTCTGAGGGGTAGGTTTGTTTGTCCACTTCAGAAACTCGTTTGTCCACCACATGTTTTCATTTTTCCACCCTTAGAGATATAGTTATGCGTGAGATAAGTGTATATCTGATGATTTTAACTTTGTCGTGGGATCTCCAACTTCCTAGATGTGGATTTGCTTATCTGAGGGGTAGGTCTGTTTGTACACCTCGGAAACTTATTTGTCCACTACATACTGTCGTTTGTCCACCCTCAGAGGTATAGTTATGCGTGAGTTAATTAAGTATATATCTAAGGATTTTCACTTTGACAGGGGATCTCTACCTTCCTAGGGGTGGATTTGCTTCTCTGAGGGGTAGGTCTGTTTGTTCACCTCGGAAACTTATTTGTCCACCACATACTGTCGTTTGTCCACCCTCAGAGGTATAGTTATGCGTGAGTGAATTAAGTATATATCTAACTATTTTACCTTTGACGCAGGATTTCTAGTTTCCTAGGGGTGGATTAGCTTCTCTGAGGGGTAGGTCTGTTTGTCCACCTCAGAAGCTCATTTGTCCACCATATATTGTCGTTTGTCCACCCTTAGAGATATAGTTATACGCGAGTTAATTATATATCTAAGGATTTTTTGTAACTTTGACGGAGGATTTCTAGTTTTCTAGGGGTGGATTAGCTTCTCTGAGGGGTAGGTCTATTCTTCCACCTCAGAAGCTCATTTGTCCACCATATATTGTCGTTTGTCCACCCTTAGAGATATAGCTATACGTGAATGAATTATATAGCTAACGATTTTAACTTTGACGGAGGATCTCTAGCTTCCTAGGGGTGAAATTGCTTCTTTGAGGTTTTGGTTTGTTTGTCCACCTCGGAAACTCGTTTATCCACCCTTAGACATATAGTTATGCGTGATATAAGTATGTATCTAAGGATTTTAACTTTGTCGTGGGATCTCCAACTTCCTAGGGGTGGATTTGCTTCTCTGAGGGGTAGGTCTGTTTGTCCACTTCAGAAACTCATTTGTCCACCACATATTTTCGTTTGTCCACCCTTAGAGACGTAGTTATGCGCGAGTTAATTCAGTATATATCTAAGTATTTTCACTTTGACGGGGGATCTCTAGCTTCCTAGGGGTGGATTCTCTTCTCTGAGGGGTTGGATCGTTTGCCCACTTTATAAACTTGATTTTGAAACCTTTAGTGTAGTTTGAACGTACCCGGAAATTCAGTTTCTATCGTTTTTTTCATAAAAAATGTTTATTTGAATAACTTTTTTTTGAAGGATTGACAAAAAAAAATTTTTCGTGGACAATTGTGGACTAATGATGTACAAACGAACCTGTTAAAAAAAAGTTGAAAATTCGCATTTGGGGGTGCCAACTTCCACCTCAATTTTAGTTTTTTTTAAATAACTTTTTTCTTAAGGGTGGACAAAAAAAAATTTTTGGTGGACAAACGTGGACTAACGATGGATAAACGAACGGGATGAAAAAAAAATAGAAATTCGCATTTGGGGGTGCCAACTTCCACCCCCAATTTTTATTTTTTGAATAACTATTTTTTGAGAGGTGGACAAAAAAAATTTTTGGTTGACCCCATAGAGTTTGGGCCCGTTTGATTTGTCTTCACAAGTACACTCCTTAGCTGGTCTAAGGATAGTGAAAAGAGATTATTCATTAGAATAATAGAAACATTTTATATGGTTAAGCAAAACATTTATAAAACCGACTGACAGTAAAAAAGTAAACAAACACTTAGCAACCTGATGGCAGCTTATGGCTTTCAATTGCCAGTTCTAATACTGTCCTAGATGATGTTCAGGGTTTGCGCAAGTGTCAGAAGCGTGTTTTTAGTTATTTTATAAACTATTAATTACATTCACTTGTACCTTTCATACATACGGATCTGTCACCGGCCAAACCCGATTTTTAAAACAAATTCCAAAAAACCAACTTTCGTTAGGTAATAAATAAAACTAGGGAAATAAAAAAAGAAATCTAGTCAAAAAAAATATATTTATTGTGGATTTTTGTAACAAACGTAAAAAAATGTTAAATATGTTGTTAGTAGGTATATCAAAATTATCAAATATTTCCTTTAGAAACAGTTACATCTCAAACAATTTTTTGACTTCGCTCGGTCAAAGTATGTGTACTCCTGAAAATAAAAATATATATTTATAATAGCTATTTTTGCTTATCCACCGTCCCATTGTACGTGATCAAATGTGCTATTTAATGTTAATCGAGGATATAATCTATATTTATATGCATTAAAATGTTCAGCTGTGATTTAGTAACAAACCAATGTTTGAACCATCCAAACAAAAGTCAAACACATAAAAAAAACTGTAAGATTATGGCCCCTCAATTATTTTTTTTTTCAGGAAAGTTGTCTAAAGTGCGATCATCGAGACGAGCGACAAAATCAAATTGGGTCCAAAATCTATGTTAAATTTCAAAAATATTTTTTGTGCCACAATGTTTCTCCAGAATACGAAATGGCGGTATTAATTTGGATGAAACATTCAGCGGTTATGCTCTTTGTTTCATCTAATTCTTGATATATTAATGTTTTCGAAGATAAATGATAAATAAATGATGTATTTGCCTACATATTATATGGCTAGGTTAATGAAAATGTCACAGGTATTTATATTTATATGCCTCCCGGAACCGTGTTATCGATACCATGGTACCCAGCTGGACAAAGTCTTCCTCTTTTATCTGATGATATTTGTATGGCTATACCTAAAGTGATCATTCAGATGGAAAGGCATGTAAAGGTAAAGATGCCCACTCATTTGTCCAATCGCCGGAGCGCCGCCGTACGGTCCACCGAAATAGAGCACAGACTCGTCCAATCCTTGTACCAAATGGTCCGCCTATATAGATCGCCTGGCGGCCGGAATGGAAAATTTTCGGTGCGATGCCGGACCAATGTGTGGCCTACTTTAGTGTGGCTTGTCAGATTATGTAAGATAAAATTACCATAAGAAAAGCGGCTGAAAGTAACAGAGCCTTATGTTTCGGTTGTGCAGCTCTGTCAGGTAGGTGCAGTGTAGTTGTGAAGTTGACAAGATCCCGGTCCCACCCGTGTACAATACGACCTTCTTCTATTAGCGAGTCTCCTGATAATATCTATAAAATAGAAAATTTTACATCTAAATTACTGGTAAGCCGGATATTATCCTATAGTATCTCGCTTATGTAAGCGATATCGGCTGTGGAGAGGCTCGGGAAGATTTGAAAATAAAACAGAATAACCAAGGCTCGACTTTTGGCACCATTGCACAGGTCGAAATCAGAAGAAGCGTCTGGTTTTTCCAATCGTACTGATAGAAGACATGAATCATTCAAATCTGAGAATTAGCTGGCTCGTACCAATGTCTACATATTAAGAGTCTTATATCCCTAACTTGTATATGCTAAATTACAGTAACACAGGTAGATTATTTACAGAGAAATTGGGAATAGTTTTTCCCAGAAGAAATATGGATATAGGAGCCTTAAAAGAGCTTTATATTTTAATAGTTTTGATTCAGTTTTTTTTATTTCTGACCACGTTATATTTGAAAACGTTTTACATATTTAAGAGTTGTAGTAAATTACCTTGAATACAACGTCGATGTTACCAGAGCACGGTTTCATATTAGGTCCTTCTATAGCGAACAACACTTCGTCGTTGAGATCTCGCACCAAGTAGAAAGGTACCATGAACGTCCATTGCTGTTCTATACGTCCTATGTAGTCTCCAGGAGGGGTTATTACTTGAATTTCCTATTAAAAAGATAACTATACTAGCTTTTCGCCCATTTTTTTTAAATGTAACAATAATTTATCCGAAGAATTTTCGGGCCTTTGCTCAATCGTGAAAAATGGGAAAACAAACACATTCGCATTTATTTCACTTTTCATGATTCGTGATAAATGCAGACAAAGTTAGGATCCAGATTTTACTCTTATTTAATTTGATGACAATGACCTCTTTTTATAACGATATTGATACGATATATAGCATTCTTGAGTGATAACATAGAAAACTACATTCTTTATATACTTCACAGGAAAAACCAGGAAATTAATTTGTCTCAGAGTAAGGTCGCGTTTTCAGTTTTCAGTATAGGTACATACGTAACATATTTTAGTCACAAATGCTAACTTCGAGCTTGTTTAGTATAAATAAGTTCTTTAGCCTCTTATCAATGATAAATATATCACGTATACTCACCTAGTACAATCAAGTACATAATCACGGCCTTTATTCATAGGTAGGTATACCTTGCGGCTTGACGGTGGGGTTAGCATATTTAGAAAGTGAGTTGAGTCGAACGAACGATGGCGCGGTTCTTAATTATGCAAACCCCACTGACCACGGTTTGGTGAAAATTGCTCGAATACGTGTTCACAGCTAAACTTGATGAAATTTGGTTTTGAAAAAGGGAAAATCTGGAGACGTGTATTCTGATGATGTACCATATAGAGAAATGTTGTCATATCTTTCCAAGTCTCCACATTTTATATTTTTCAATACTCAATTTCACTAAAATCGGTGCAGTGGTTTAGCCGTGAACACGTAGCAGACAGACAGACAGTATTACTTTCTACATATGAATTTCGAGCAGTTTTCCGTTCGAGCAATAAAATTGTTATTCGAGCAATTTTCCGCAACCCACTCACCACTGACACTGGTGACAGTGTCTCCATTTAGCCAGTTGTGGGAAGCCTTATTTATTTATTTTACCTTTTAGGTAAACTTAATTACAGACTAAAATTATCTAAATTATGTCTTCCATTACAAACAGTTTCTACAAATAGTTTTGTATTTATATTTTGCCAAAAAGTACAAAAATATAGTAAACTACTACTTTTTTCTGTATTTACCATCCCTTTATTATATAGAATGACAGATTTGCCAGAGAGTAACAAAACATATAATTTAACTAAACAGTCGTTCAACAACGTTTTAAGGCCCATATTTTACCTGCAAGCGACATGGGAAGCAACACGAGGCAGCAGCAAGTCGTCGGTTCACTTGCAGCGCTTCTTGTCTAGTGTTGTCATGAAGTCGTAATCTAAACGACCGACCAGAGCCGCACAAACAGCGCTGAACAGCACTGGACTCTTCACTCGCGATGTATAAAGCCTCTCCTCCAGGTACGCGCACTACGTAGCGGTTCTCGGACTCTATTCTGGCCGTAACTGGAAAGAAAATACGACTCGAAGACACCATGACAGAGACTTTTTGGTGTCAGGTTGCATCACTGTACTCCTTTGACGCTCCTCCAGAAAGCTTGTCACGCTCCAATTAACCCCCTATTCTACTGAGATCGACTTTCTCATCCCATCTCGTTTGATAATTTAAAGACACCAAATGGGCGATAAATAGACTATTAGGAACGGCCTTTATCAGTTCCAACTTTCGCATATCGCCTTCATAAGATGATGATATGATGACCGTTTAAAGAACTCTTCTCTTCCAGTCTTTCTTAAATAAATAATTCCTTACGATCGTGAAGTTCAACAGTTTGGTGAATGAGTAGACTAGAGACACCAATAAGGAAGTCCAGTCCGTGTACCGGAATGAACTGACCTCGCTGTGTAGAGCGCCAGTCTGTTGTTGGGACTGGTAGTACTGCACGCGATCCATCTGTTTAATGATTTAATATAAGTTAATTATCATCAAGATAGTTGAATAGAAGAAACGAAAAATGGCTCCATACGAGCAGCAATTTTGTGATTAACTTCGCGTGCTTCTAAAAATAAAACATACGCACATTAGGTTTTTCTATTTGAGAAGTGACAACTAGAACCATAAAGTGCAGTTTCCACTTGTTTACTAAATTTGGAAATGTTGAAATGAAAATATTCACCAGAAAAAATCCTTGAGACCAGAGGTATTTGACTCGATATCAGCAAAATCGTCATATATAATATATTATTTTATAAAAAAACACTTGACTTAATTGCAAAAGAGTGTGTATAAATTAATTACCTTGAATAACATGTGGTTGTACGCTAATTACTAAATCCGGGTTCAGTCGTGTATTTGTTTCGTCATCTGCAATTAGGAAAATAAGGTAATCCTTATAAATTAGTAAAAATCGACATCACATTTTTGGAAATTAATTTGATTCATTTTGGCCTGGTGTATAAGTATTTTTTTTCAAGAAATTGTTGTAATAAAATACCGGCCGGCAGATTTTCTTATCCATACAATCATAATTCTAAACAAAACAAGGTTCCGTATTGTTCATTCCTAGACATCGTGAAAATAATTTTGCTGATAATTATCGCTGATAATAAATAAAAACATTTTGTTTATTTCTAAAATCACGAGTACCTACATAATATTTTTTTGATAATTTAAACTGGCTACATTTTGAATTTGATTCTGAAATCAAATCTGAATCAAAGTGCATTATTTCGTTCATCATGAGGTTTATATTGATAATATTTCACTATCATACCGTACGTAGCTCCATGGTTATCGATTCCTTTATAAGAAGTATCCTGTGACGTGTCTCGAAGCTGGGACGCAGTCATCATTTTTCAGTTTCTACTTAGTTTTAGCACTACACAAAATTTCACATTTCTTTGTTTTCAATGAAGCACTGCATGTACTGACACGTACGAGTTAGGTTTAAAAAGACTTATCTTCTTATCATTTGGATTGATAAATTGTTCATGTACTTACACAGATATCACAGCTAACTATAACGACGTACATTCATATTTTTGTTTTACAATTTCATTATGAAATATCTAGAAATTGCTGATGATTTTGTTTACCTTGTAAAGCAAAGTTGATGAATAATCATTATCAAATTACAGCTACCATTAATTTATATAATTTTGTTAGGTTTGATACTTTTTGTTTGTTCAAGTTCATAGATGTAGTATGCTGGCGCTCTACTAAATTGGTATTGTCGCGATTTTCATTTTATATGAGTTACATCCAGATACTGCACACGTAACCATAATTAATCACATCTACTAACCACTAAATTATACTTTAAAACAGGATATTTCACATAAATATTTTTTTTTAAATTACGAATGACAAAAAAACACTTTTTTATAATTTTAAAATGCATAGTTTCAATTGAATTAAAGAAAATATACGAAATCCCCTTATCTCCGAAACTACTGTGTCTAAAATAAAAAAAAAACTAATAAATATAATGAGGCCCTATAGTTTACAGGAAAACCTAGACGAGTTCAAGTTGCAATTTTTAAAGTTATACTTCTTTAGGCGCGTTGTGAAAAAAATATATGAGAGTGAATTTTTACGATGTAACAAAAAGTTACAGTATGAAGTTGCCGAGAGTGATATTTCGAAAAAATTTTCACGATGCGCGCGCACGATGAGTTTATTTACAATTTAGTATATGTATATAAACCATTTTCAAAATAAAATTATTTAATTGAATTCAGATTTTAGCAACCGAAGGATCACTTTGTATTATGCCAAAAAGTATAACTTCTATCGCGCGTACTTATGTACATTCATTCCGTTTTTACCTTTTTTCTTTTCCCACATTTTCCCTCCATTTTCTCTACAGTGTTGCCATCCTCCACAACTTCAAATCTTGTTCGTTCAGAAATTTATAACGTTTAGATTAACTATATTGATAAAAAAACTGTGTGTGTGTGTACTTCTTCTAACATTACCTATTCACTGAAAAGCAAGAAATAACTAAATATTTCGATTTGCCGTTAAATTTGAAATAGGTGCGAAATTATTTAAAATACGAGTAGAGTCTAATGAAGATCTGTTCAATGTTAATTGTCTAGATTAGTGAACTTTAGAGCAAGGTAGTTTGTAATTTAGCGCCAACCGTCTTCAAATTCAACGGCGAAACGAAATATTTAATTATTTCTTGCTTTTCAGTGATCAATGTTAGAAGTCGGTATATATTTAAAAAGTTTATTTATTTTCCCTTTTAAGTGATTTTGCTGTTAATAACATCATAATATAATATCATTACAAAAATAAATCATTGCAATCGGCATAGAATGCATCGAGTGTTTTCAAAATTTCTGAAAAACTACTAAACCAATTTTCACCAAAACAAAAATGGGACCAATCTCGAAGTAATGTACATCCTTTTAAATAAAAAAAATCCTAATCGGTTTATAAATGACGGAGTTCTGAGGTATGAAGCATTGAGAACCTCCTCCTTTTTTAAGTCGGTTAAAAATGAAGTCGTGATCGTTTAAGAAAGTGCAATCTGGTGAAGCAACCTGGAGTCGCTGTACCAAGTAAGCATCGAAGCTGGAATCATGTAAGTGATCACTTTCTGTAATTGTTGCGAGGCTTCTTTGGACAGCGGTGAAACCTTGTTGGGGAACTGTCAATGATTTATCTGGTGTATAACCTGCTCACCAGGATGACGACAATAAATGTAGAAATTAAATAAAGTAACATTTAGTGAAAACCATTTATTTGTTTCAAGTTTCAATATTTGAATAAGAATAAAGTGATAACATGTCATTTAATACAAGTACATTGTTGAAATGCAATATTAATAGAGATTTAACATCGTAAAAGTACATTAATTAACTACAATAGGTACCTAGGTACTCGCTATTATATATTATGTATGTCTCCTTACCTTCAATACATTCACAGTTTATTATCAAAATCTGCTAAAAGGCTCGGAAGACCAAATATTTATACTGACTTTACCGAAATTTCTAGGAATTAGGTTTCTTCATTAAGAAAAAATAAAAAAGCCATTGAAAAAGTTATTGTCCTAGGAAAGTCTAGTTACCTGATTTAACATTACTTAACGGCATTTTAATTTTAATAAATCGCACGTTTAGTGATTATGTCGTACGTTTTACAACATCATTACGACACCGAATTACATAATAATTATAGACAACAATATCTTAGACAATTTAGTAATACATAGTTTTAATAATGCATATTACATAAATAAAATACATATATTTATAATATTAGAAGAAAATTTCCAAACAAAAATATAAAATAGTTCTAAACACGTTCCCTAATAACATCTTATGTCCCTTAACATCTATTCCTGTCCCAATAAATTTCTCACCAATTCATATCCAATAAATATTAAAAATACATAGTATATAATCGCAAAAATATATCTAATACAGTTTAAAAGACAACATTGAATATAAAAATTTAAAATACATATAATACTTGAATATAGGTAACAATAAAAGCGTAGAAGCATAACTTGCTAAGAACAACAATACATCAAATATCATCTTACAATACAAAAAAACATTAAAGTATTACATCCGATCGAGTACATGGCTGGGAACTCGTCAGAGTACAACACAAATACATAATACATTATATTACTAAATTTCTTGTTTGCTGTTTTCAAGAGCATCTTATCGTCAGTTAACATATCAAATCCGCGTCTACTGGCATTGCAATTAATGTTTTTTGAATTGCACTTGCAATAATAAGTAGCGATAAACATTGTAAAGGAGAAAAATCTAGTCGATGTGTAACATGTATTTCTTAATTTTACGATTATAAACAGTTTGTGATTATAGTGGTTAAATACTAAAGTACATATTTTCTGAAAAAGTTTATCTTTTGTGACTAATCACAAGGGATGTCCCCTTGTGATTAGGGATGTCAGTAGATAAAATTTAACGCTGCATTACCATCTGCCAGTTAAGGTTAACTTTTAGAGCTGCCGGTAGACACGGACTGGCCTCACATTCACCATCTAATTCGTCAGATAGAGCATCGTGAAGTTCTCGAAGCGCCATAAGAGCAGATCTAGCAGAACGTTGGCAGAAGGTATCACCTTCACAAGCTGTATCGGCTTCTGACAGAAACATGAGGTCACAGGTTGTCGGGGGTGCTTGAGCCTGTTTGAAAATACAATTAAATTACATTTCATGAAGCGACTTTGCGGGCAGCGCGACGTGGAATCCAGTTTATCGCAACGCTTATGTAGTTAATATTCAGTTTTTGGGATTTATTTCACTTGAATTGGCAAAATCATGTCATTTATATGAATGGACGTCATTAGCATAAAATTATAATAAAAAAGCTGATAAAACAGGAAGACTTGATAAGGTGAAGATATAAAATAGAACGACATCGTAAATTAAAAAGGTATTTAGGAAATGTCGAGAGAAGAAGTTCAACACAAAATAACTTACGCAAAGGTAACATATTTGATGAAGACTGCAAAGAGGTAAAAACAGTTGTCCCCGATCACCAGCCAGAAGGTCCACACCGCGGCATCGTTGAACTATTTTGTCCAGAACTGGACATGCGCCATCTACTGCACCTATACCATAGATTAAATAATAAATAAAGTATATTATATTAGTATTTTAATTTAAAAAATAAAATAAGGTAACAACCAGATATAAGTAAGATGGTAACATGCTTTTCAATTATTTATTGTGAGACATCTTACTTATTTGAAGTTATATGTATGTCTACTGAACTCTACTGTTATATATTCTTATTTTTCTGTCTTCTTCTTCGCCCTAGCTGTCAATTATGTACACTGATTTCTAATTTGTTTTATCACCTCATTTTATCATTAAATCCATTTTAATATTACCTGTGAAAACAACCGGTGCGCGTTGTTGTCCACTGCCACCCATGTATCCTTCAGAGAATTGTTCCTCAGTTTTACCATTGAGATAATGTCCGGCGCCCTGCTCCCCTTCAAAGTCATCGCCTTGCTTTCTTTCTCCTTTAGACTTGGAATTTGTGACAATACCATGTTCACTAACTTGAGCCTTTTCCTTTTTAATTGATGCTCGTTTAGATTTCTGATCATCTATATCAGGAGTAGCGGTAAATAAATTTTCTTGTTTTTGAATCTTCAAAGTTTGTTTGAATTCCTTCATGGCTTTGCGCATTTTCTCAAGACTGTAAGCTGCGGCTAAACGAGATAATAGTTTCTCTTTTACTTCTTGTTCTTCCTTAGAATCAACTTCATCGTCGAGAATCATTGTTTCCATATCCTTTAATTTGTTGTAAATGTCGTCGAAATTAGAGCCTGTATTTTTTGGAGGCTTCGAGTTATCTGAGTTTTGTAGAGCAATTGCTCTAGCACTGTCGATTTGTAGTTCAGTATCTTCACGAGGTTTATTTTCAACATAATTACGCTTTACTTGCGAATGTTTTCGATAAGAGTTTATGGGATATATGACTTCCTTATTGAAAGTATCAAAATATTGTTTACGCAGTCTGTCTTGAGTTAAGTTGTCTAAAACGGACTTCTTCTTCCTCTTATCTATACCAAAGTATTGGGACCAATCGATGGATTTCTTCTTTATTATGATTGGTTTCTCCTGTTCAGGATTCATGGGATGCACATGTTCTACTTCTTTCCCCGCTATTCCCGGATGGTGTATACTGTGCCCAAGTTGCTCGTGGCTGTCATCATTGTGAGCATGGGTATTGTTGTGATCTTGAGAATTATGGGACACGACTGTTACTTGTGGAGGCTTGGTTTCATGAGATTTTTCATCTCCTTCCTGTTTATTGTCACTGCTTCGTTTTACAGGTGTTTTAATTATCTGATCTTCAGATTCACCGAAAATTTTTGATAAATCTTTAATTATTTTAGGATCAGTTCCAGAGCTGCTTCTAAAGGTACGAGAAGATTTATACTTGCTGTTTACGTCTTGAGCATATCTTTTTATCTGATTATTAGATAAAGCATAGGGGCCGCTGCTACGTTTAGATACGGGAAATCTTTTTTGGAGAACATCATAGGAATATCGTTCTTCATCAGAAAGGTCATTCGGTGGTTCATCGTCTAAAGGTTGAAACGCGACGGTATATTCTTCTTGAAGACCATTTTTGTCATTGTCTGGCGAGTCATCAGAGTCATCAACGTTCGTATCTTCGGTTGCATACTGAGCACGTGAGCGCAAGAATGCGGTGTATTCATCAAGCGGTTCATCTTCGAGGTTAGTACTGCGTTTCTTCTTAAACGCCATGGGTCCCCAGTTGTCTGTTGCTCGTTTCTTAACAATTTTATTGTCGTTGTACAATTTAACTACACCTTGAGATGGATCAGCGTTACCATTGTGGTTACTTTTATATTTAGACCACAGTTGGCTCAATAGAAGAGCATACTCAGCATCGTTTTCGACTCGTTCTTGATATTGATTTTCTTGTTCAGCTTCATTTCTGTCACCAAAGAAGGCACGCAGTCTGTCATTATCAGAATGTTGACTCCGCTCACGGAAAGCCGACTCCTTTCTATTTGCCGCTGTCTTCTCTTGGTCATTATGTATGTTCTTTTTCTTTATGATCTTGTATTCATAATTTTCAGGTGGATGTCTTTGAGATTCTAAGAACTTTACTATATATTTCGGAGCTGGATCCTCTTGAGGCTCTTCGATTTCAGCTACGTAATCAGTCTCTGTAATAAATCGACAGCGAGGTTGTTAGACCAGTTAATTATTTAAAATAGTCCTGGGATAGATGGAGAGAGATGAGAGGTTATTATTGGTACCTGGATATGTATGTGAGGGTATATATTCGTATAGAGCTTCATAGTCAGGTAGAGCTTGTGGCACGTGGAAGCGACCTCGTTGTCTTCTCTGCAGAGCCTCGAGGGCGCCTCGTAGCGAACCTCCACGACCATGCTCTGCGCCGGCGTATAGTATAGCACACACCAACACGATGCAAGACCACAGGACGCTCATGGCGTATGGATAATTC
Source organism: Nemapogon koenigi (assembly GCA_963924495.1). Taxonomy (NCBI): domain Eukaryota; kingdom Metazoa; phylum Arthropoda; class Insecta; order Lepidoptera; family Tineidae; genus Nemapogon; species Nemapogon koenigi. The sequence continues at coordinate 2,869,886 of OZ004630.1, read as the reverse complement.
TAAAGAAAAAAAATGGTGTGACTTTTACTCAGGTACTAAATGTGTTAAGGGATATATTTAATGATATTTGTACTTCTAACAATTATCTTTATAATACTTTCATTGAACACGTTCAAAACGTTATGATTGAGGGCAATTTTTATAATTTCTTTAATAATTTAATTCATACCAAATATCGCTATAGGTCATTACATCGAAAACTATTGCTAATATAATCGTAATACAAAAAGACACAATCCATCGAAAATTATTTCTAAAATAACATATCAAAAAAATAAATAATAAGGATCATAAACCCCCTATGCTTTCGATTGCCCCTGCAAAGGTATCTCAGGGTCGTATACAATGCTGACATGCCTTTGCACATCCATTACATACCCCTTCATTTGTGGAGATGCATACCCCTTATTGAAAAAAAGGCGTGATGATAGTTCTATAATCCGTTCAAAGGTACTCCGGTATATTAAAATTAATTTAAACTTTGACTCCAATACAACTAAAGTATAATTAATTAAACTACCTAGACAACAATACTTCATTATTAACTCCCCTATACCTCTATAGATAATAATCTCATAATGCTATCTGCCTTTCGTAGCATCTCGTAGCTCGAGCACATACCCGCACGTCTACGAAGGTCTACGATATTAGAAATTTCTGCGAAGCTTAATAATGAAATACCGAACTTAATCGCATTGTAAGTTAGAAATATTAAAATTTCGTGGCATTGTTTCGTAGCAAGCAAGTTTCCTCATTTAGGATTCTTTTTTACCAGTTTTAGGGTTTTGTACATCCGATGAAAAAACGGAACCCTTATAGGATCGCTCTTGTGCTTGTCTGCCCGTCTGTCTAATATTATTTTCTCCGAATCTACTGGAAATTTGGTACATATATAGAGTTTTATGACCCAATCAAGGATGTATAGCTCAAATAATCGATATTCGATTTTAGAGGAAAATTATAAGATAAAAAAATATTTAAAAAAATTTGAAAAAATAGGAAATATAGGACCTCATTCACAGTTAACAGGAAAACCTAAACGAAAATTCTGTCTTAAAGTTATCACAAAAAAACCCTCTCCACGCGATTTTGACACGTGTTGCCCAATTTTTTTTTTTATTTAGCCATAAATATTCTTGGAAAATGTTAAATAAGAAAATAAACAGTAAAGTAAATACCTAAAGCGGTGCCCCGCGTTCATTTAAGTGTTAATAATTTATATTTTCCATTAAACGCGTAAATATTGACTAAGTAATTGCGTACAATTTCTTTAAAGGCTGACATAACGATATTAATATATTCAATCTACTAATATTACAGGCATCTTTCAAGCACGAATCTAGACAGAATGTAAATAAAATATCTAAGTTTCCTCAAGATCGTCTATCAACACCGTTACAATAGCTTTCTTGGAACTTTTTGCAATGTGAAAAATAACAACCCTTTCGTTTTAGTTACAAATATTGTTACGGAACAATAATTTTTTCGTGATAAAAAGTATCCTATGAACCAATTTTCATTTAGATCCGTTACGACACGTTTGATTAATGTGTAATCACGTAATAATATTTCAGAAGAATACCATATTACCTCGTAACAAATGGAGTGATAGATGATGTTGTGATTAAAATGAAAAAAAGTAATTTACGCTGGTTTGGACACGTTGAAAGAATGGAGGATGAAAGATTGACAAAAAAGGTTTATATGTGGCAGAAGTAAATTTTATTGAACATATAAATAATTTATTGATCGAAGGCAATATTAAAAGTACATAAATGAAGCGAAAAAGGTATGTCGGGATCGTAGCAAATGTCATTCGATTGTCTTGGGATAAAAGGCGTGATGATAGATAGATAGAACAAATAACAAGCTTAACGCTGATTTATTATGAAAACCGAAAGAACCTTTCTACTATGTAGGTACATAATTATTAAGAGTTTTTAGCAGCCTTTAAATCTACGAAGTTGTAATATTTGACAATAACATCGTCTGACTGATTTGACTCATGAATATTCATCTTGAATACGAAAAACAACAATAATAATAAATAGAGACAAGCTGTCCCGTTTGAGGCGTTTGGTGTGGAAACGATGGGACCGCCGCGTTAGGACCTACAGCACACAGTCTCTTCAAAGTTAGTAAACGACTAATAGAAAGCTCACATGACTAACGGGCTGGCTCTTATTCCGGTTAAAGAATAAGCATTGCCAACCAACTTAACTAGGCAATGCAGCCAGTCTGTTGGGTCCCAGTAGTCAGCGATTTACATGATTTTTTTATTTATAGTACCTAATATATATATTTGTAATTTTTTTTTTTAATTGTTTTAATAATTGTATTAGTTTAAAAATTACGAAGTTTTTGTAAAAATTGACGTACAGAATGCCTTTAATTCGATCGATCGAGGTGCCCTACTAACTGAAATTCAAAAAGAGTCACCGACAATATTTGGCTACATGTGGCAATGTTATGGGGCACCATCAAAATTAGTGTATGGTGATGACGAAATAGATTCAAGCGTAGGTTGCCAACAGGGAGACCCGCTTGGGCCAGTACTATTTAGTCTAACAATAAATTCTATCATTTCAAAATTAACATCAAAATTTAATTTATGGTATCTGGACGACGGGTCATTAGGAGGAGATGTATTAACAGTTTTAAACGATTTAGAAATTATAAATAAATCATTTTCAGAAATTGGCCTTAGTCTAAATTCAAATAAATGTGAACTATACATAGCCGAGTCCATTTCTTCAGACATAAAAACAAAAATCATATCAAAATTTAATTCCGTAACTCCAAATATATCTATACAAAATAAATTCACACTTACTTTACTCGGTGCTCCTATTTTCGATGAAGGAATTGAAAATGTAATAAATTCAAAATTAGAAAATTTTAATAATTCGGCAAATAGACTTTTAGAAATTAATCAACACATGGCTTTCGTTATCATTCGACACTGTCTTTTCACACCAAAATTTATGTATTTACTAAGATGCACCCCCCTTTGGAAATATTCTAACATAACAAATTCTATAGATGAGTCTCTAAAAATTACTGTTTCCAAAATTTTAAACCAAAATTTCAATAATCGTTCTTGGACCCAAGCGACTCTCCCTGTCCAGTTCGGTGGCCTGGAAATTCGTACTTCGTCGTGTGTTGCGCTTCCTGCCTTTTTGTCATCAACCTATAGCGCGCTAACCCTCGTCGGTACTATATTGAACTTACCTAATGTAACCGATGGGGAAGTTGCGAGTGTAGACGAGGCCAGAAGTACATGGAGTGCAACTCACCTAGGAGTGGACGTTCCCACAGAATTAAGTAGCCAGCGAGCGTGGGATTTACCATCCATAAAGGCAACCCACGCTACATTGCTCGAACAGTGTCCTGATGATTTCGACAGAGCACGGCTTCTAGCTGTATCTGAAAAAGAGTCAGGACACTGGCTTCACGCATTGCCCTCCCATAACATAGGTACGATGTTGGACTCGTCGACCTTACGTATCGCCGTTAGTTTACGATTAGTTACTAAGGTCTGTGAACCTCATCGTTGCCTATGTGGAAGAGACGTGGACTATTTTGGTCGCCATGGACTTTCATGCACAAAAAGTGCTGGTCGCGCCTACCGCCACGGTACCTTAAATGATATAGTACGCCGATCTCTTGCCACTGCCTCTGTTCCTGCGATTCTTGAACCATCTGGTATGAGCAGGGACGATGGCAAGAGACCTGATGGCGTAACTTTAGTACCGTGGCATTTAGGAAAAAATTTGGTGTGGGACGCTACCTATGTTGATACACTGGCAGCATCTCACATACAGTATACAAAATTAAAAGCGGGTGCGGCGGCAGAACACGCTCAACTGCTCAAGCGCCGAAAATATTCAAATATTTTAACAAATTACTTATTTTCGGCGCTTGCAGTGGAAACAATGGGTCCATGGTCTACCGAAACGAAAATATTCTTGAAAATTTTAGGTACTAGATTAGTCCACGCCTCGGGTGACCTAAAGGCTGGCTCTTACCTCGCTCAAAGGATCAGTTTAACCATTCAGCGAGGTAACGCAGCCAGTGTTTTGGGAACCATGCCACAGGGAGGGGTTCTGGAAGAGGTATTCTTTTTATAATTTGTATATATAGTTTTTAAATATATTATTTATTTATTACCATTACATTTAAGTTAATTTGTAATTTAGTATTTAAGATAAATTTAATAATAATTTATATATGTAAATTACCCTTATATATAGCTTTTCTTGACATATACAAAACCTAAGGAGCTCGTTATCTGGTATGGACAGATAGATCGAGCGAAGCCGAAAGCAAGTAGGGAATACAAAGCCGTTCTCGTTCAACGAGTTGAAAAGGTCCGTGCGCTACCCTATTTAAACTTTGTTTAGTCCCAATTTTATATTTACTAGCGACCTCGTGCGACTGATGTCGACATATGCATGAATCTACGTCTATGTGTTTGTTTGTCCTTCTTTAACGTCAAAACGAAGCTACAGATATTATTGGAAGTCTGGATGTAGATAGGTAGGTACATATTATAAAACGCCGCGTCTGTCTGTCCGTCTGAGCCTTATTCACGCAAAAACTACATAACCGATAACGTATTTTAACGATTTTTTACAATTAGACAGGTTGTGTCACAAAGAAGGTTTAGACACCTATCAGGACAGATCAAGTTGGGGAAAGTTAGCTCCAGCAAATGTTCATGACGTATGCTGTCTAATCCGTTTGAGATACAACAAAATAATGTAGAAAAGAATTGAGTAGAATTAAATGATCTACAAAAAAGTCCGCTATATATCTATCTCCAACCCATATTGTACCCGTGCGAAGCCAGGAGATTATAAAGAGGAAAGATTTGTATTTTTGTATGTTTGTTACGAATAAACTCAAAAACTACTGGACGGATTTTGATCATTCTTTCACCATTGGAATGCTACATTATCCCTGAGTAATATAGGCTATATACCATCACGGTGTGACGACGGTAACGGGGTGGGCAGAGGTGAACATGACAAAAGCTATGTATGAAGTGTATGTTTGCCAACATTCTGAAATAGTCACGTACGAAGTCGTGGGAAACAGCTAGTACTATATAAAACAGTTAAAGAATGTTTGAAACCGGTGCAGCAGTTTTCGAGTTTACCTACTTCATACAAACAAACAAAGAAACTAATTAGACCTTTTAAGATCCACTGCTGGATCATGGTCTCCCTCTAGTGCACCATTTTTAGTGGTGCTCATTGAGAGGAATTGCCATAGTCACCACACTTGGCAGGCGGGTTGGTTTACGTGCTCTCCGGAGCACGAGGAGTCGATTTAAGCACGTATTCTTAAAGAAAATTGGTGCTTAGCATTTTGGCAAGGGTAGGATTCGAACCCGGGACCTCCGGTTTCAAGTCCACTGTCCTACCAATTAGGCTATCGACTACCTTATATATATAATATTAAGCTTTATTCTGTCAAGTTGACATGCCCTTATACCTACACCTATTGTGTTAATTAAGGGAAAGGGCTTTTACGACCGTTCTCTACATTTTGCCTCAAAGGAAGGATCAACCTTTTGTCTAAAAGCTTACTACATGAGTATCAAGATCCTTTTAATTGCGCACATTGTATTAATCCCTGCTCATCCTGTATTAGTCTACTTAGTAATTTCTTTGGAAACACGAGTGCTTTTGCTGCCTGTCCCCATTCTTGAAGATTGTTTATAGCTTAGCTTTACGCTCCCGGCTCCGCCCGTGGATATATTCGAACAAAATAAAGTATACCCTATATCACTCAGGGATATCGTAGCTTTCTATTAGTGAAAGAATTTTTAGAATCGGTGCAGAAGTTTGAGAGATTACCGGTTACATCCAAACTTACAAAACCTCTTTATAATATTAGTATAGATTGAACTAATTTGTATGAAAATTGATACACGAATAGACTCTTGTTTTAATATTTAGAAATATATAGTAATATGGTTGCGGCAGACTTTAAATTTGAGGTCCTGAATTAAATATCGAGCCAAAAGTATGCAAGAAATTTCAGGATACTACTTCTGAAAATATTCTCTTTCATAATTGAGAGTTCCAGTCACATAGGCAACTCGCATAACGTGAACATTGTGTTTCTGGCCACTCTTAAAGATATAAAGGCCGTGGTGGTGGAAACGAGACGGGACGGGAATTGATGTCTGCAATTTTTGAGCAGAGGTATGCGCGTTATATGTTACCTACTACTTTTATAATGCGGATTGCAACGTAATTATGATGTAGTGTGTACTTATAATTAAGGAGATCCTATAAATATTTCCATCTGTATTCTGTATACTTCAATATACCCCATTCAGTTATCCCGGATCCTTTCGGAAGAAAACGGAAATAGTTTTCATGTTTTTACATAAGTAGATATTTAAAACCTGCGTCAATAAAATAAAAATATCTCATTTTTTTGGCCGTAGTGATTTGGTGAATTTCAGTCATAATGTAACTTTTTCGGAAAGCAAATAAAAGAATGTATGTAAAGTAAAAGGTAAGGTACGATTTTTATATTTTTATTTTAAAGATTAAGCTATTTTAAGAAACTAATTTGAATATTTTTGATTTCTATACAGTAGTTTTTTTATAATAAATTATCAAAGTTTTAGCACTGATGACGTCATTTTGTCGGCTGAATACTTCAATACCATTGATATGTTGGTACAGAAAAAAGAACATCTGTGTACTTTGACTTTGACATTTAACAAACAATAGTGTTGCCGTCTCTAAATCCTACAAAATCTACCAAAACCTACCACTTCTACATAAAACATATTAAAACAACAACAAAGAAACACATCTTTACGGCTTTTATACCGCAGTCTGCATAGTTGTTGTGATACTAAATATATACAAAGGTCAAATAATATCCTATCATAAAACATGCTTAAACATTTCTTCCTAAATAATAACTACTGAAATAGTAGTATGTCTTAGTAACAGGGTAACATTGGTTGACAAGTTGACAAGTAAATATTTTGCTTTTATTTAGCCGATATAATGACGTCATTCATAGGTGAAATGTAGGTTAAGTTAATTATTTGTTTTTGAAAAAATAAAGACAATCTCACGATTTTAAGAACTATAAATTGAAAAATACGGATTATTAAACCAATATCTCGAAACGGTTTTGGATTCAGCATACCTTAACTTTTACTTTACATACCGAATTCAACTAGACCCGTCAAAAAAACGAGAATCGGATCATTAACCGAACTTCAAAAAGGAGGAGGTTCTCAATTCGTCGGATTCTTATTTTTTTTTTATGTATGTTCCTTGATTACTTGAAGACGCACGGACCGATTTGGTAATTTTTTTAGTAAAAATTGGTTCAGTAGTTTTTTTACAAATTTTGAAAAAACTGACTTATAAGTAAATTTTTCTTAATATCTCGATGAAATATGTATCTACCCATTTTGACGACTTATTTTTTTAAGGATATAATAATTTCTCGACATTATTTCACAGACATATGACGAAAATCGGTTTATTAGTTTTTCAGAAATTCAGTAGGTAATTTTGTTTACGGCTGAAAGGCCTAACGGCTAAAGGTGCAGAGCAGGATGCACATGGTTCAAATCCCATTATTTGCGTTATTATTTGTCTCTCAGGGCAGCAAAATCACTTAAAAAGGAAAAATAAATTGACTTTTAATAAAAGTGTACCGACTTCAAAAATTTGCACTGAAAAGTAAGAAATAATAAATATTTCGTCGTAGAATTTGAAGACGGTTGGTGCCAAATTAGAAACAACTTAGTTCCCAAATTCACTCATCTAGACAATTCGTTAGGACCTACGATCATCAGTTCAGTAGATACATACAAACATAGATACCTAATATTGAACAGATCTTTATCTTCTTAGATGTTTACTTAATTTTGTATCCTAATTTGGCACCAACCGTCTTCAAATTCTACGACGAAATATTTATTATTTCTTACCTTTCAGTGCAAATTTGTCGGTACACTTTTTTTTTAAAGTTAATTTTTTGTGACAATTTTCCAACCTAAAAATCAAGCCGTAGTAATTTGGTGATGCTTAATCGGTCGGCAAAGGGCAAACTTCAGTCTCACATTTAAATAGTCCAAATTATTGAAAATGGACCATGGCGAGTTACTACATCGAATCAACAGGTGAGTTCATTGTTTTTGTTCCCGTCGTTTTGTATTCACCCAAAAACTCACGGCATTTTTACCTTAGTAGCAGGGCCAGAGACACTGGTAACAATTTCCACATTTAGCGAGTTGCTCATATTAAACAGAACTTAAGCACTTGTTTATAAAAGAAAATCGGTGCTTAGCTTTTGGATTGTAACAATTAATTTTTAGAATTTTGATTAACACCCATTGTACGAATTTAAAGTTTGCGTTGCTAGGATCTAATTTTGACTACACAATAGGCCTGATTAAGGCGAGCGTACATGACAGTAATATTACGAATAATTTCCCAGGCGTTTTGATTGCATGGCGCGGGCGTACCAATCTAGGTAATTTTGAAAAGAACGCATTTTATACTAGTTTTCTCGTGGATTTTTTTAAATGTATTATAAATATTGATGATGGATATTCGGGATAAAAAGGAGCCTTGTCACTCTCCGGTCACCATCCGTTGTTCCGTTTTGGCGTGAAAAAAGAACAAAAAAAACCAAATAAACAAATTAGCTATTAGAGTTTTTCTGAAGCCATTGGCGGTATAATAAGCCGTCTAAGGCATAAATTTTGAATTCAAATAGCTATTTGAGCAGCACTACATATAAGACGTATATAAAATCCGTACCTACCCCTATGAAAACCTGTGTGAAGATACATTTTACGTGTAGCTTAGGTAAATGAAAATAACAAGATAATTCGATCTCATATTTCTCCCGGCGCGCGCCCGTCGGCTACGAACATTAATTTAGCGGACAGCCCGTATCTAACCAAATCAGGTTGTTTCCAGTTACAAGTTCTTGTTTGCTTGTTAGGTCTAAGTTTCTTCGTATTTTTGGAACTTATTAAAATACTAGCGTGCTATCCCGGATTCGCACGGGTAGAAAAGTTGTTCATTAAAAATTTTATTTCCTGGGAAATGAGATATTTTCCGGGTATAAAAAATAACTGTAATGTAATATCAACTCCTGCCCTCCAACTATAATATCTAGGCAAACAAAATCACGTCTTTCCGTTTTGGCGTGGAAGAAGCACAAATAAACTTGGCCACTCGCTATACCCCTCACAAATACCATAGGCTAAAAGAGGGAGACTTGGTCTTCCGCTGGGTACCCTGGAACCGTAACACACTCGTTTAAAAATCTCTTTTGCCGCTTACCTTGGAAATCGGAAAGTAAAATATGTTTTTTTAACAAATTCACTCACAATTAAATGGTATTTGGTAGAACAATAGCGCTTTAATTTTTTCAGCAAATCTGAAATCTGATTCTCACCTTTCAACTTGGCAAATTCTACCGAACAATCACCTTTAGTTACTTAGTTATAATAAAAGTTCAAAATAACTAACTTACCTCCTTATTTTACCTGTAATATTGAACAACAAACGGCCATAATTTACACGTAGAGCAGCTAGCACATCCGTCGATAATCAATAACTTTACCAACAAAGAACTTTAAAATATTGACCTGGTTTCAATAAAAAATATTAGAGAAACTATTGTATTGGTTTAGTTTGGCCATCATGAGAGGTGGCAAGTCTATTATCAACATCTTGATTTTTAATTGCAACTTTTTTCCCGCGATTAACGATTTAGCAATGTTTAATTATTGTTATCTTATTTGTGTAAGTACTCATGTAGATAAATAATTTTGGAATAACAATAAACGTAATAATACTCTACGATTCGAGTACATATAACAGATGTTATCTATTGATAATTCCTTCTCATAACAAATTCCAAAAACATACATAAAGTTCACAAATATTAGCCAAAATAATGTAAATCTTCACTTAATTTATAAAATATCATATGATTACTTACCTTAAACCATTTATCAACAACAGCTTGATAACAATTCAGGACTTCCAGCAAACGATCACGATTCGCGCAGTCAACTCACAAACTAAAAAACAGAACGGGCACGTAGAAGATGTGAAAAGTTGCGCCGATTTCATGCGCAGAAAAGCCTCATAAAGCCTATAATTTATTTTAAGCTCTAGAGTTTTAAATACATATACCTTGACAATGTCTATTTACTACAAAATTGTATGCTGTTTTAAAAAAAAATATATCCAGACCAAATGTAAAGCATTTTAATGAAGTTTTGGTTACATAAGGCACGGGTCGATATAGTGGGAGGGCGGAGCGTTGCCTGGGCGCCCGGTTAGCTTATACTCATATTGAATTTTATTACTAGTTTAATTTGATGATATACCTCCATTATGTCGCGTTATTTTCTTTATTGAGAAATAAACATGAAGAAATGTTTCAGAAGCTGCAATATAAACAAATAAGTTGTCCCCCAAGAATTTACCAAAAAGCAATCAAGTACAAAGAATTTCATTTCGTTTCAATGGCCTGTGTTCTTAGATGAATTTAGTATTTGCAGAACTTCTATTTTTATTTTTTTTGTTGTAGGTAATTAAATTATATTTTTCTCTCTAATTTTAATCAGCATCGCATTCGAATACAAGAAACGTGTTTTTTTCGGCGTTTTTTGCGCGAAGGCAATAATGACAATACATGTATACAAACTAGTATAACTATAATGCATACTCTAGTAATACTGTCGGGTGTGGGGTAGCCAGGCCGGGTAGATGGGTAGGTATAGCAGGAAAACTCGTAGTAAACTTTCACCATTCGTTTATTGGTCGAATTAACAAGGAAGGAACAAGCAGGAGCAGCAAAAGAACAACCAGTAAGCAGAAGGAGCCGTCAAAGGAGAAGGAGAAGGAGCAAGGAGCGCACTGTAATAAAAATGAACTACACATTACTACAGGGCGTTAAGCTATTGAAGTAACACAATACAAAGTATGATAAAAATACTTACAATACTTATTTGCGCTCCTTTTATATTAACATAGATATTAGTTCTTGAATATTGATTCAATACATTTTATATAGTTATTTACTTAGTTGATAAAATAGAAATATAATAAATTTTACAATTGGCAGAGTACTGCCTAAGTCAACAGTTTGTGAAGGAATGAGTAAAATTTTAATTTAGGTTCCATACAATGTTCTATTGAATTAAAATGAACAATATCGTGTTCTAAAATCAAAATAAATGCTATTTATGATGGCCAGCTTGTAAGCGGCCAGGAAAATAAGGTCGTATCATCACAATACCGGGGTTCCCCCGAAAAAATCCTGACCTTAATGAAGGATTTTATTCAGAGAATTAATAAAATAAAGTTTGATGATGAGACTTATATAAAAATACTAATGAATGAAATGAAAAGATACATTTACAAGTTTTATTATAAATAAAACTAATTATTTTACAAGAGAAACGATTTCCACAATCACACAAATCACAAACATTCATCTTCATTTAATCTGTTTAATCTGTTATTAGTAAGTACAGTAAACTCATTTATAATATAGAGTAATTCCCATTTAATAAGGAATGACTCAAAAACGTTCTCGAATTTAGTAAGGGCTTAGTTATACAGTTACCATCCGCTGTTTTAAGTTTATTTATATATAATACAATAGTCGAAGGCTTGTTTAAAGAGTCGCAATCCGCTCATACGAACACCCATGGGAAATACATCCACAGATATAATAAGTAGTAATAATAGACGAAGGCTTTTTTAACGAGTCGCAATCCGCTCTAAAAGACACCCATGAATACCCTGATATTCATAGATATAATAATAATAAACGAATGTTTATTTAAAGAGCCGTAATTTGCTCTAATAAACACCCATGGAAATACATCCATAGATATTAGGTAAACAGTCGCAATCCGCTCTAAATAATTACAAGTATTTACAATAAATGAAATGATGAGAATGAAATAAGGAAAATAGTAATTATTAATCATGGTATATAATATATTTAACCTGTAATTTTAAAATATATAAAAGTTTTAGTTGTTTAGTTAAAATTATGTTTACAACCAAATTGTGAAATTGAAATAAATTTAACCTCCCTTGTAACCTTAAGATTATAAATACAATTTAATAAATTGTAAATAAAATAAAGAAAAATGTAAAATAATATAGATATAAAAAATTCCTCGGTTTAAGTAAGTGTAACTCCTCCATATTGAAAGAGAAAAAAAAATTTATGAAATAAAATCAACGCATGCGTTAAGGTATGTGCTAACCCAAACTATCCACGAGCAAAGCCAGTGAAAAGCTAATAATAAAAGTACATGAAATAAAATAATATTTAAATTTAAATCAACATGACTACCCCTAGTTGTAATAAGAGCGTAATCATATGTCTATGAAATAGACTTCATAGTAAATAACAATTGAAAATTAAAAGAAAATCGAACGTCGTCGATTCAAAATTTAAAAACTTGTCAATGAGAAAGAAATTATATAGGATACATTTGAAAATCGAATATTCCAATGCAATATTGCCGAGCAAAACAAATTGTGTAAAACAAAGAAAAATCAAGTGAGTTCAAATTCTGATATCGAGGTGCTTTTATATGTATCATAATTTATTTGAAATTTATTATTATATATTAAATTTATTCTCAGAAATATTTTAATATTTTAATTGCCTTACTTATGTAAACTGTAGTGTGATATTAGAAATCATTAAAATAAGAATGGACAAATTGTTTTGGATATTTTAAAAATGTATTAAAAAAATCGCAATTAATGAGATTTTGGAATTACATAATATTTATTTATGTATTATTTTATGTAATCACGATAGACTTTTAGGATAAAAATCAATGACGTACTATAAGTAGACACGTTATACCCATACTAAATGCAGATAATAAACAGCTTGAACAATACTATAGCTACCTATTAATTACTTACGTTTATATATTCAAGCGATGAAAGGGATAGAGAAACACAGCTCAATACCGAAATCCACTTGTTAAAAAGAGATAAATATATGTTTTAAGTTGCGACACGTCATCGACGCGTGACCTTCTCCGGAGGAACTAGGGGAAGATTGTCTAAATGGAACACTCAATATTTTACTTAGAAATATTTTTGGAATAATAAAATATACAATATGTAATTAAAAAACTTTTACTAATAAATATAATGTAATAATCAATGACTTTACAACAAATAGACCATTTGTCTTTCAATCACGCTTAAACGGCTGAACAGTTCTAAATGAAATTTAGCATAGAGGTAGATTATGGCTTGGTATAGGATATTAGTATGCTACTTATTTATGTATTATGTAGTGTAATTTAAAATTAAGTCTTTAAATTTTTTTTTTATTCTGGACAACAAACAACTATACAACAAAGATTACTACAACATAGATACATATTAAAAAAATAACTGTCATATAGTCAGTGACGTTTGTTTATACAAACGTATTGTTTATACATACATTCAAAACAGGATATTTTTATGCAAATTCCAAAAAATATAGAAATAACAAATAATACAAAAAAAAGGTTACTACAATTAACTACTATTTAGAATGTTACAGATATTTTTCCTAAATATATACAAAGAATGTGAAAATATGTACACTTCGCAAAACTGCTGGTTGTATCGTTGCACCATACGTCTAAATCTTAGAGTAAAAACTTGGCAACCAATCATATTCTCGTCTTTGGGTTCTGATTATCTCTATCCATTTTTCTCTTATTAATCCGCTTCTAGGGAGACTAAAAGATAAATAAATACAATAAGATCATAATACTATACATACAACAATAATATAATATATAAATTTATAATAATGTAAATATAATTATGTATATACATTTTCCGTACATTTAATAAAAAATTTTTTTTTAAATAGGTTCATGTAATTTATTGACAGGTCCGATATTACCAACCATCCCCATAATCAGTCGCTGAGTCTGTCGCAGCCATTTCGTTTTGTCTTCTCTATCACTCTCATACAAAATGCATCGTTCGTCTCGCTCAGGCAAGCGGCGAACTGGCAACAGCGCATTATTATTAATAAAATATTGTTATGTCCATAATTATAAAATTTCTGTATTTACCAATGAAATGAGATATCATTTCTATCCTTTACAGTTGCAGTATAATTTCTGCAAAAGCGGAACACACAAAATGTAATTTTTCTTGATGTTTTTGCGGATTATTCTACTCAAGAGAGACATGTACACTAGTCGTAGGATTGTGCGTGACTGTGCGCGACCAAATTTATAGTGGGACACTTACCTCTCATTTGCCTTGCTATAGCTTGAGCGTCAATCACGCATCTACCTCAGTTTATATAGTATATCATTGATAAAAATAGATATTTTAGCAATTATAAGAAAAATTAATATATATTATTTTTCTTGAAAAAGTTACGACTATAAAAAGAACCTTTTTCTATTAAGAGATATTGAATTGACGGGATATGATAATGGAAATTAAATTAATATCATTTATGGTATAAGTTTAAGTTATGGGAAGTAATCTATAGATTTCAGATATATATATAATGAAAATCTCACATACAACCATACATTCAATGTGACTATATAATCTGAATTTACGAAATTAATAAGTGAATTTAGTGTAAAATGATTCAAGAATACTGCCTCCGTATATAAATTAAAAATATCCTCTTCAATAATGGAATCTGACCAAGATCATCAGACTTGTCAACCTCGAAGGTTTGCCGACATAACCTTGATTCAGAACCATCATCTCCAAGAAATATTCTACTGAATTTAAATAGAATTACGTTATATATTAAGATTATATAGACATTACAAATCCTGAAATAAAAGTTTCTATTAAGATAAATATTATGTTCTCTTACTTCGTTATTCTTTCTTCTTTATTCTTTATTTCTTCTTCCTGCAGCATATTAATTACGTTTGGGCGCCATTGTCGGGTTGTGGGGTAGCCAGGCCGGGTAGATGGGTAGGTATAGCAGGAAAACTCGTAGTAAACTTTCACCATTCGTTTATTGGTCGAATTAACAAGGAAGGAACAAGCAGGAGCAGCAAAAGAACAACCAGTAAAAGCATCCGTAAGGAGCCAAGGAGAAGGAGCCGTAAGCAGAAGGAGCCGTCAAAGGAGAAGGAGAAGGAGCAAGGAGCGCACTGTAATAAAAATGAACTACACATTACTACAGGGCGTTAAGCTATTGAAGTAACACAATACAAAGTATGATAAAAATACTTACAATACTTATTTGCGCTCCTTTTATATTAACATAGATATTAGTTCTTGAATATTGATTCAATACATTTTATATAGTTATTTACTTAGTTGATAAAATAGAAATATAATAAATTTTACAATTGGCAGAGTACTGCCTAAGTCAACAGTTTGTGAAGGAATGAGTAAAATTTTAATTTAGGTTCCATACAATGTTCTATTGAATTAAAATGAACAATATCGTGTTCTAAAATCAAAATAAATGCTATTTATGATGGCCAGCTTGTAAGCGGCCAGGAAAATAAGGTCGTATCATCACAATACAACATAATAAAACCGGTCAAGTATGAGTCGGAATCGATCTATTTTTTTTTAAACTATTTTTATTGTACGATGCTACGGATCGCTTCGTGTACGAATCAGATTTTGGCTGGTTTTTTTAACTATAAGATTTCATGTTCTTGATAAAATACTCAAAACAATTTCAACAAGGTCTCGAAATCTTCATTAGATACATAATAAATTAAGTCCTCCGCCGCGCTGAGTTTGTGTTTGTCTCTGTACGGATTTTAATACGGTTTTCACCAATATTAAGTGGGATTATCTATGAAGTGCGAAACCGTTTTAAAAGTTTAATTAACTTAAGTAAATCTTAATGTTTATTGTATATAAAATAATCTCTATAAATGAAAGAGCTTAATATCGTAAACGCGTCCTTAAATGTACTTGAAGTAAATTACTAGGCAAATTTAAATATCTTATACATAAAAATGTAAGTCTTCAAAGGACGCTTTGCTACATCTCCGGGAAATTAATTATAATGTATTTCAATGGAATGAGCTTACTTTAGATCATACATAATAAATTTTATTTACTTACTCACTTATTTTAATTTATATTATGTAGGCAGGTACGCGAAAATTTCCTTTTTTTAAAAAAAAAAAGTTATCTTGTCTCGTGATATAGACAGAGCGCAAAATAGTTACCAAGCACCTACAGATTATACAATATCTACCAATTGCAATTCTTATTCACAATTTAATTATAATGTAATAAAAAACAATTAAATATACATACTATGCTATATATACAAATAAACATATAAATAAAAAAAATATTAATTAATAAATTGCAATAACCTATTACCTACAGTTTGATTGATAATTATATATTTCTTTTTTGAAAGTTTACTATAAAATTTAGGGATCTCCTTACATACCAATTATTACTAATCCATGTAGGCGTGATCAAATATCCAAACTTTTACATTTATAATATGATTCTGAAGAAAATTATTTAAAAATATCAACATGCACTGGTGTGAACCTTCCACGATCCAAACCAACAATCCTTCCTTTTCTTTATTTGCGTTTAATTAAATTACTGTAGAGAAGTCTCAGCGCATATTGCTTTCACCTCAACACACCAGCACACGTGCAAACGTTAGACTGTAATATTATATTTACGCCCCCGGCTTCGCCCGTGAATATTTTCGAACAAAATAAAATATAGCCTAAGTATAGCACTCAGGGATAATGTAGCTTCCTATTAGTGCAAGAATTTTCAGAATCGGATAAATAGTTTCAGAGATTACCCCCTACATCCAAACTTACAAACTTTACCTCTTTATAATATTAGTATATATTTCTCGCCCCTGCTCTGTTTATCAAGATAAAATTACCCCATAGGTGTTTGCTGCTTGATTGAGTAATTAACTACACATATTAATTTTGTATTTTTAATATTAGCAACACCCACAAGGAATAAAAACCGTGCGTAGGTAGTTATAGGTATTTTTTCACTACTAATTTAGTTAAGTATTTGAGAAATGAACAAACAGACGTTCTCCTTAAATGTAAATGCGAACTCTAGCTGGGAGCTCCGAGCTTTGTAATAAAATATTAAAAACAAGCAGAATGTTTCTTAGTAATTTGGAGTTTACGTTTCGTTCTACAATCTTAATGAGATACAAGAGTGGGTGCTTAGATGTACATTTAAATTGGAATTTTATAAGGCAATCATTTTAGAAGAAACTGAAAAAAAGAAAATGAAAATAAGCTATATCACTCAGGGATAACGTAGCTTCCTAATAATTTTTAGAATCGGATCAGTAGTAATTAAGAGATTACATCCTACACACAATCTTACTTTATTTCTTTATAATAATAGTATAGATTCAATGTGAGCAGATATTAAAAGACCAAAGAGAAAAGCTTTTTGTCAATTGGGAAAATATTTTAAGCTGGCGATTTTTTACGTTCAATCGCGTAGTAAACTTTTGTTATAAAGAGACTAGTATTCTGAAAGTATTTGTTCATCTCTCAAAAACGCACTGGTTGTCATGAGGATAAGGAAGATGTAAGAACAAGAGAGATTAGGGTCGTGGTATGTGGAGTAGATTTTTTTGCCTTTGCCTATCTATTAAAATATAGCCATTGCCTACGTACGGTCACCTCCATAAGTAACTTACCACTTTTGACAGCGTTTGCTTTGACCTGACGTTTATAATAAAATCGAAATTATTTTATATAGATTTTAGTAATGAAAGAGATGCACAGTAAGACATGTTATATCACTGACGTAAATTTCTTTACTTCAATTTCTTTGTAAATTTCACATGTCGAGGTAAGATACATCTAAATTTCATCTTTATGTGGTAAACGTAAAGACTAAAATCGATAAGTAAAGCAGTTATATAAAAACCTCTTTTCCAATTTAAATATTAATCAATTTAATTTTAATTGACATTGTCAATTCTGTATTACTATAAAATCATATTTATGTACAAAAATAAGCTTTTAAAATTCCTCCAAGATTGCCTATACAGCAAGACAACATATTACTGAAATTTCACGACAGTTAAATATATCAGTAAGTATGCATATCACTTTCTTTTCATAAGTAAATATATTTATGTTTGTCGTCATGTGTTACCATATAATACAAGATATACTTACTATAATACAATAAAATTTTCTCTATTTATATCTTTCGCTATAATAATATAACTTAATAATTAAAAAATCTCAAAACTACAAATTAAAAATTTCTTCCAGAGAGTCCGAGTCCGCTGCCATAGTGCCTAGAACACATAGCGCGTTACCCTTTTGAATTTCTAGCGCTATGCGTTGTATGAAAAAGGCTTTGGAGCGTGGATCGCCGGTCTCCGTTAGAAGTATTTTCCCGATTTTATTTGCAAAAACTATAGCGTCCGGTGACCACGCACCCAGAGTCTCCACCGCAAACGCCAGAAATTCAAAATGGTCCGCTGAGAGGCATGAGTATTTGCTCTTTTTGTGTTCTCGGCATGTAGGGCTGCGGCATCTCTGGAAGTTGCGGATATGTGGCAGGCGGCGAAGGTGTCAGCGCATGTTGCATCCCAAACCAACGGTCGACCCCGCTCCCACGGCACCAAACTCATACCGTCAGCAATACTCAGCAATAAAATTATATTGAAATTATTAGACGAATATCTAATTGTTGTATCAAACAACATACTACTTATTTATAATTGATAATTTAATAATCAATTATTTTCAGCGAAACACCGTCCCTTTATGGATTGTCCGTCAAGGTGAAGAAAGCATATCTCGAGGACCACAGACGTATTAGGCGATTAAAAAACATTTAAGTCCAGTCAACACAGACGTTTACATCTCTGGCGTTATAATAACACACGTTATAATGAAAATCATATTTTACCGAATAGGGAGTCCGGACGAATCTCTGTAAATATTTGGAGTTGGATGTCTGCTGACGGCGTTGGTGAACTATGCTCTTTACCCCCACGGGCAACTGAAATGTTCATTTTATGATATAAATATAATATTTTACAATAAAAATATTTTTTTTATTTATTAATTATAATTTTAAGTTTTTAAGGTGTAAATAATTCTAATTATGATAGTAACAATGGTTAAATGTGGAACTTTACCACCTACTGGCATGAGTCATACCACGTCTTACATTTAAAATATAAAAATATTATTTAATATATCACTATGTTAACGGTTCCGGGAGCCGAAAGGCAACCCCCGCTAAGATTAAAAAAAGATTAAAAAAAACTGTATTTTATTATGCTTAACAGAACCCTAAAATAGTAAATAAATACAAATTTACATTTCATCAATTTCGTGTTCCATCTATTCAAATTAGACACAAATAACAAATGATGCTGTCATTTAAAATTAATAAAGATAGCGAATCAAAGTGCCAAACGATAATCGACTCTATAATCTTGTCATTTCCAAACAATAGTCAACCTTCAGGTGGTAAGTTACTTATGGAGGTGACCGTACCTACCCAAAACATTTAGTTACGGGTCACAGCATCCTGAATCGTATCTCCCAGAATTTCATCAAAGAAATATTCGTAAAAAATGTACCAATGGGTTTTTTAATTAAAAACTTATGTAGGTACATAATCCGACAAACCACACTTAGAGGCTTTTCCATCTAAATATATCTCAACAGAACTAGCCACTCGTTAGATATAGCCTCACAAATACCATCGGCTAAACGAGGGAGACTTGGTCTTCCGCTGGGTACCCTGGAACCGTAACACGGTTTCGGGAGCTGTAAGGCGGCAACCCGTGAAGAAAAAAAAAAAAAAAAAAAAAATATTCGTACTTAATAATTCAATACGGAATCCGTCTGAGCGATAGATCAAAAAACTTCCATAAAATAAGAAAATCACTTTATTTTTATTATTACATCATATTTTCAGTAGGTACACAGACGTATTAATGTAACTTATTTTGAAAAAAAAATATTACGTATAAAATCCACACAATACTTTGTCGACAAAATTAAATATGAAATATAAATTATTATATTAAATTTAAAAAATAATAGAGAAGACTTAATTTACAATAATTATAAATACAACCCCCCACCCCTCATACCTACAATACGTATATTACATAATAATAATGGCACGAAAATTGTAACGTTAAAATTAAGATGAAAAACTAATACAGATTTAATTTTATTGTTATTGTTAAAACCTGTGCTTAATCAAACTCTATTCACGAAGTTTCTATTCTATCTACAAAATAAATAAATATGTAGTTGCGATTTCTAAAACTTGTTTTTTATGTTATACGAAGACTTCTTATTTTATTCAGTACAAGGTTTGCTATTTGTGACGAAGAATTTTTATTTCGCAACCACATTGTTAGCAATGTTAGCCTCTCATTTCTGGAAAAACAACATGATTAATCACATTTCAGACTTTGTTAGGTATAGGAATTATGTAGATAGGTGAAACTTCATGGGCATAAAATAAATTCCTAAATAACTTTTGGTATAAATTATTCGATAATAATTATAATATATCATAAAACTAAACAAGTGAGTATACAAAGCCGTGACAGATCTAAGTATTGATATTTATATCAAAACCTACTTTTCCCAAGTTCGTTTCTTTCTAATAAATGTCTAATGAATAGTGGATCTTATAAAAATTATGTAATGTAATTACATAGCAAATGAAAGGTTTGTTTAAAATATAAAAGTTACAGTTGTAACCCTATGTCACGGCCTGTACTGTATATTAATCACGAAATTAAAATTCCTCTTCCGGAACGTCAGCATCTGCAAGCTTCACCAAACCTATAAAGCTCTTCTCTGGCTGCATAAGAGCGTGTCTATCGCCCCCCGTATTTCTGACAGCCAATCTGTCTCCTTCTCTAAGAAGTAAGGCAGATGCAGAAAAGCACGAATTGGGTTTGTCCCGGGTCTCGAAGGATGGTGATGTTCGCGCACATTGTAGTAATGTGTCACGGTCGTCACTATCCGAGCTGGTTCGGTGAAGAACCCAGCTGATCACGTCGTGGGAGTCTAGGTAGTAGATCTGAAATTATAAAACAAATATGTTAAATCCAGTGAACGCTCTTTATAATAATGGAGGAAATAATATAGAACAAACCCTACTTATATTATAAATGCGAAAGTAATATATGTTGCTCAACCACGCATCAACGGCTGAACGGATTTCGATGAAACTTAGGCTAGTTTTTATCCAGAAAAACCTGATAATGGACCCTAGATGATCACCTAAACTATAAATGCTGCTAAAAAAACTATTCATTAACCTGGCCTTTCAAGTCTATACAGCTATGCGTGACGGGAAAGTTTTTTCTTTGTTCCAATTCCACAGTTTTTTAATAAGGTCTTACCTGCACATAAACTAAGTACACTCCAGTGTGATGCACCTTTACATGTCCAGAGCGAGTGAGTGTAGGGCGCGGGTGTGGTGACGCGGCTGTCCAGCCTGACGGGTACCATACTGAGTGATGTGCGTCATGAGATACTGACACCAGCCCGTTACCTGCGCATATGCACAATTTAAATCAAAAAAGGAATATTAAATAAGAATGCGATCAAATCGTCTTGCTACGCTCGGTTCATAGTTATACGCCATTTGACCACAAAGAAGAATCTGAAAAGAGATTTGTACGGGATGGGACTGCGTGAAAGTTAAGATTTCTTATTTATCTCTTAATAAACCAGTTTTATATGATTTTATTTTTATCTGGATCCATTACGATCCCAAAGAGGAAACCAAAACGAATTTATGAAATATTTTATGTGAAACATTCTCAAAATATTTTACCTTTGTAATGCGGATGTATTTCAGGGTTCAGATGTGACGTGTTCCCGTGGAAGTGGGCGGCGATAAACGGCCGTCGCTGCGCTTCATCCTGATATTTAACAACATATTTATATAAAGGATGCGAGATACATTTATATCACTGAGTGCATGTCATTTAAATAATTACTAGATTTGCCAGTATTATTTTGATATTAGTGCCGATATTTTTTTTTTGCATTTAATTACTTCGTATCTATCTATTTATCTATCTACCATCACGCCTTTTATCTCAAGAGAATGACAATCTTTAAGCAGAGACAATCGAATGCCATTTGCTACGATCGTGACATACCTCTTTCGCTTCTTTTATATTCAACATACCTTTTATACATGCTCGGCGATTGTGTGTACTTTTAATATTGCCTAGTACACCTAGGTTGTCCTCTGTCAGCATTTCCTTTCACTTCAGCCATATTATTAGCCCAACCTTTTTAGTCAATCTTTCATCCTTCATTCTTTCAAAGTGTCCAAACCAGCGTAAAGTACTTTTCTTAATTTTAGTCACAACATCATCTCTCACTCCATCAATTACTTCTTAACCCTTTTAATATATCAATATGAAATAATACGTTTATAAGTCATCTTTATTATATTACTAGTTTTCCGCCCCCGGCTTCGCTCGTGGATATATAGCCTATAGCAGTCCTATTAGTGAAAGAATTTTCAGAATGGGATCAATAGTTTCAAAGATTTCTCCGTACATTCAACTTACAAACTTTAGGTAAGTACTTCTTTATAGCGAGGTCGATATATTCCGTTTTGACTGTATCACGACTGAGTCACATATCATAGGGTAAATAGATTCGAAATAGAGAAATGGAAGTTTTTAGTATTGTGACTAATTACATTTGTAAACAGCAAACTTTCTAAGAATATTTTCAACGCAAACAATTGATGAATAATTTGTTTAACTAATTAATAGTACTTTATGAGTCCATTGTTATACTTAAAGGTTGTGACGCACATTTACGTTTTTGTTGAACTGAGGTTTTTAACTAACGACAGGCCCAGACTTTACACGATAAAGCAGTAGTGAAAGTAATTCGGCTGTTTCGAGGCTTATTATGGCCAAGTAAGCAGACAGACAAAAATACATTATCAGTTTTTATATAGATATATCTATTAGCATTAGTTTTCAAACATTCAGTTAAGATTTTTTATACATATACAAAAGAATAACACTGATATCCCCCTTACCAAAACTATTACTTAGGTATAAAAAATTGTGTAGGTAGGTACTTGACGTCAAAATATTCTAAATCCATACCCCTCCCCCAATAGAAGCTTACAACCTTGTGTAATATTATTTTTACCTCAATGTCGCTATTCCGAACGACTCTAGTAGGACCTTTTGAAGATGTCGTGCGGTGTGCCTTCAGCTTGTTGTATTTATATCTGAAAACATATAATCAAAGTCTATATTCATTCGTACGAAAGCGATCATTTCTCTTTTCTGTATGTTACTTACACACACCTTCACGGCCAGATACACCAATAGCAGTGTCCACTTTTTGCCAGTTGTTCATACTTTACAGTTACTTTAGTTATAGACAATCGTGTTATTAATTTATATACCTACACTCTTTGGTCTGATAAGTACACAATGCTGCGACTCTGTGAGTAGATACCTATTGGCAATCTGATTAGCTTGTGTTGAAGCAAGTTAGTCTATATATATATATATATAATAGCCATTACAAATTATATATTAAATATGTATTTAGGTATATTTATGATAAACAAAATTACCAAAAATTAAGTAGAGTAAATCTAAAAAAATAAGTTATTTTGAGATTACATCTTCTACATTCTATAACATGCACGTTGTAGGTTATCGATTGACTAATTAGAATGACCTCTGACCGGCGACCTACTGACTTATGTATGATATCTGTAGTTGCATGCCACATCAATATTTAGGTTTATTATTAATAGACAATCTGACGTCGCGGTCGCAACATTCGATGTTAACTTCATTCAAAATGAGACCACCACAGACCACTGTACTGCGAGTTGTAACCGCGATATCATAATATAGGAATTAGTTACGAACTAACAATGAGAACATAATCTAAATATATAAAACTATCGTGTCGCTGACTGACTGACAATCAACTCACAGCCTAAACTACTGAAGATATAAATATGAAAATTGGAAGGAATAATTCCTTAGGGCGTGTAGGGGTGCACTAAGAAAATATTTTTTGAATATCAACGGGGGTGTAAAGTGCGGGCAACTGCTTGTATAAAATAAAATCTGTTTTTTCTTATAGTTAGACAAGCAAATGACTCTATAGTCTCTACCACTGTCTACTGTGCGATTTTATCGGTAATAGGGTAGATAACAGGGTAAACAAAATATTATTCTATTTAGTCCGTCATTTAGATTATCAAAAAATATCGGACATGTATTTTTTCTTTTGTCAATCAAACAAAAAATGACAGAGATAAAACGCGTCAAAGTTTGGGAGTAGGGGCTGGTGACGTCACGTCTTGCTTAAAATTGTACTAAGGCGTGACGTCACGCGGAACTTTAGCGGGCTATATCTTCATCATTTTTTGTTTAATTGACAAAAGAAAAAATACGTGTCCAATATTTTCTGATAATCTAACTGACGGACTAATTAGAATTTTTTAGTCATCATGCCTATTACTGAAAGGATTTATTCCCATTGAATAGTGTAGGTATATAAATTATTAAGACGATTGTCTATAACTAAAGTAAGGATATGATAGCAAAATAGCACATATAAACATTTCCTTTGTGGAAAAAAACTATGTTTTTATTATAACTATTCCATTATAAAATTATGATTGCAAAACTTTGTTTGATCTACAGTCTTGAAAACAATTTAGAAATTCTACAATATCCAGATTTAAACACACAGGTCATATAGCCAAAAATAAATTTATTCCGTCGTGCAAAATTCTGATTCCAGAATTGTTTTCCCAATATAGCTCGTTGATGACCTACTCTCGCTGATTGAAACTTTAATAAGTACTTGGCAAGTTGGTAGCTATGTTGGCTAAAATTAATTAATAAATATCAATTAGTAAGACTGTTAGAATACGTTTTATCGAATGTCCCAAATAACGATAACTGTGTCTTGCAAATGTTGCCAGAAAGTGTACGTCAGATTCAACAAATTATGAACCGACAAGATAGCCACGTTATTTTACAATTAACTTAATTATAAATACATACGAATCATCTTTTCCAAAAGTGCGTGGTGCTGCGTAGTTGTCCACGAAGTCAACAAGCGCTCCAGCTACACTACGCTTACTACGAGAGCTTTCTTCGGTGGGCGTGTCACTTGTTGCTGCCGCGAAAACGGCTGTAAAATAAGCTGAGAGTTTACCGAAAAGGTTTTAAGGAATACCTATGTGTTTAATTTTTACTAAAGTAAAGAAACTGTAATCAAAGCGGGAGCTGCGGCGGAAATCGCAGTGTCTAATAAACGGCGTAAATATAGTTCAATTATTGAAAACTACTTTGTGCCGTTTGGTGTAGACTCTAGGTCCGTGGGGTTCAACTGGCAAAAAAAAAATGTCCGCACGACTGATCATCTCCTCTGGTGACAGGAGGGCTCGCTCTTTCCTCGCTCAACGAATCAGCATCGCGAGCGAGAAAATGCAGCCAGTATTCTTGCCACAATTCCACGCAGACCAGGGTTACTTAGTTGTATTTAATTTTAAGGTTTTTTTAAGAATTTGATTAAAAAAAACAAAGAGGTAAGTTATATAAGTTCAGTTTTACTTAAACCAAAAAAAAATTAACGCTTTTCAAAGAGTGAAAAATAAAATGGTTGAAGATTTCCTCTGAATATGGTTATCAGACCCTACCTGGTCGCCTCTCTGTAACTATTAAAAACAGCCCAAACACAATATGGCAACTGCTCCATCAGGTAAGCGCATCACTTGCACACGGCTAGACCGATTTGACAATTTTTTTTAAATATTCGTAATAGTCTGAATAAGGCTTCGAAGTAAAGAAAAATTGGAAAAGTTGCCCGGAAAATTGGAAATTACTAAAAGTGCTTTGTTCTATGTATTTTTTTTATGAACTCAACCATAATTAGGGGATGGAAAGTTAATATGGGTCTAATACAACGCGTACGAAATAGCGAGCAATAAGGGAAGAGAGATAAATAGAGTGCCGGAAACTGGAGAGTGACATACTTTTTAAACTGAAAACTCCCACGGCGAAGCCAGGACGGAATGCTAGTTTTTAATAATTTCGTCGAGGAGTAGATACGGTAGACTTCATTGAAATTGTTATGAAAAAAAATTACTAGTTCTCGCTGCTAAAAATATATATAAAATACTGATATATATGTATACTAAATCCATGTCTCTGTGAACTGTATTTTTATTATATGCCACATAAAGATGTCCTGAACGAAACCGGGTTCGCAGCTAGGGTCATAATATTGTACTGTCATCAGACTTGAGTGTCTGCCAAGTACAAAGTGGGTAGAAACTGAGCTGTAAGATTTAATTACATTGTTACAGGTCAAGGTGATAAAGCGTTGTTTATAAAAAAATAATTTTCCTTCGGGAACGAGATATTTATTTATATCTATCATAACGCCTTTTTATGCCAGAGGGGTAGGCAAAGACAATCGAATAATGACATTAGCTACGATCCTAACATACCTCTTTCGCTTCTTCTATATTAATAATACCTACCCTTCATACAAGCTGCCAAATAAATATAAAAAGGTTTTTAATTAATCTTTCATCCTTCATTCTTTCACATGTCCAAAGCAGCGTAAACTACTGTTCTTCATTTTAGTCATAACATCATCTTTCAATCCGCATTCTTCTTTAACAACATAATTCCGAATGCGGTCAACACGCCCTTCATCACACATACTACGTAATAATGACCGCATTTCCACTGCATTAATCTTACTTTTATGCCTCTTATTCCATACTCTCGCTTGCACACGTAAAACATTAGTTGTAAGATATATTCGAGGGTATAAACTAGCTGGGACCCTCCAATTATATCTGTGCAAAAAATCTCGTCAATTCATTGCTCTGTTTTGACGTGAAAAAACAAACAAACACACTGTCGCCTATGTCGCACAGGGATATAGTAGCTTCATTAGTGAAAGAATTTTCATAATCGGTTCAGTAGATCCAGAGATTACCCCCTTACAACCTCACAAACTTTACCTCTTTATAATATTAGTATATTTATAGAAGTATAGATTACCAGGGTTCTGCGGATCTTCATTTAACATACGTTTCAGTTCTCTGATCTTGGATAGAGGTTTGTCTTCAGGTCGCAGTTTAACAGAGCCTGTGAAGTCTTCAGGTTTCAGTCTCACCATGTTTGTTTTTCCAATCTAGATATTGACAAATAATTATTATAATTTAGTTATTCGTACATTATGGAAAAATAAAGACTATTCGTTTTGTATGTTAGAGATTCTAACTGAAATATAATAAATAAACTAGCGACACCGACCCGAATCATTTTATTCTACACAATTCCATCCTACATAATTTTGTTATATCTCTGACGAAAACTCGCTGGGGTTAACTTTTTTTCCGACTTGATTCACTTGTACTGTTAATGCTCAGCTCCTAAACATGATGGTCCATGTTTAATACAGTAAAACCTTCCCAGTGAATCAATCTATCTAATCGTGAAAACCGCAACAAAATCCGTTGAGTAGTTTTTGCGTGAAAAGGGCACAGACAGACGCGGCGGGGGACTTTGTTTTATAATATGTACCTATATGATTAACATATTTCCATACTATTCCATATAACATAGAGGAGTCAATAGGGGTTCAAAATTATCCGACAAACCGTACAAAGAGGCTTTTCCATCTATATACCTCAACAGAGCTGGCCATTCGTTAGGTATAGCCTCAAAAAATCATTGGCTAAATGAGGAAGACTTTGTCTTCCACTATGGGCACCCTGGAGCTGACAACGGTTCCCGAGAGCTGTAAGACATACCCGTGAAAAATAAAATAAAAGTTTTTTGTTAAGGGTTTAATGGGGCGGGGCGGTGGTCAAGGTCATCTTGTATCTGTCAAAAATATGGCAAATGTGAGTTTATTTATACAACATTTCCTCACCACAAAATTAGTTTTCGATACGAGCATTGCCTTTGCGTATCGAAAACTACGGCTCTAAAGAACCCTAAATAATAAAAAATGGCTCAATCCAATTTCAAATAATAACAATCATTTTGTGGTGAAGAAATTTTGTATACATATACTAACGTTTATCCAGGATTAACTTAGATTTGGGATTCCACATCCGGTCATGGCGACATACGCACGCGTTTTCGTCGTGGCGTGATGTGGAATGCGGTTTAATCCTGTTCGCGCTGTAATGGTTGTGATTAATCAGTGATTAATAAGACATCACGGTCGGCGGGATTATCTTAAATACCGATTTATCGTCTATAAACACTATAAAGGCTATAATACTTGACATTGGCAAATCACCGATGAACATTGGTGGAGCCATAATAAAAAAGAAGAAGAAGAAAACTTAGATTTGTCATATTTTTGACAGATACAAGATGACTGAGAGCCACGGGTCCTTAAGAACATGTGCTTAAATCGCCTTCTCGTGCTTCGGAGGGCACGTAAAGCTAAAACGTTCTGCTAAAAACGTCCGTTAAAGAAGTGACCCATCTAGGTCCATTAAGTGCAACAACGGGATTGCCACCTGTTCTGTTTAATATGGACAACTAGCAAATAGTGGAATTACTACTTTGTTACAGGTGTCTCTGGCCACATCGCAAGATGTATTTTGTTTTTTTCATATTTTCATAAACTATTACACGGGGTGCCTTAATACAGCTCCCGGAATCCTCTACCAGTCCCAGCGGAACTTTTATTCGAGATTAAAAAGAGACAGGGACTTTTGGTTAGACCCACGTCATTTAAGTTGTAACAATATTTAAAAAAGGGTTATATTTTTCTAATGTAGAATATAAAAAATTAGACCAATTTACACTCTAAGAAAAATGAAAATAGGTAAAACTAGCGATTAATCGCTTCATGTGAATGATTGAATCGCTGTGCTTGCTTCAAGTGAAAAAAATGTATGAAGTAACGCAAAACAATTTACACGGTTCTAAAGGTATCTCTAATTACTTTTTAGCTCGTGAAGTGGCACGAGGGGAAGATATCCCTCGGGGTGTGTTATAGGTCCTTCCTCCGATAGTGATGAGGGCGGGTGAGTCGCTAGTCGCTACAGTAAACAATAAATGTAACGAAAAATGTTGTATCTATTACAAATAATTACAAGTCACTAATCATCTGTTTGGAAATATGATGATTCCCAGATTTTCTCTAAATTATCAGTAATTATTTTGTATTATGACCTCTTTACAAATACACTACTTTCATCTTTTTTTTTTTTTTTAATTATTTTTTTTTTTTATTTTTTTTTTATTTAGAAACGATGTAATCCCGTCATAATGGGCCACTGAAGTATGCAAGATATTAAATATAGTAATAATGATACTTACATGTTCAGACCTTTTATCGTAGTCGGGATACCAGTCCCCACTCTCCGCATCATCATCTTCATCATCATCACCATAGTACATATCTTCATCATCATCATCACCGTCCAGTATTGTCACGTCTTGTAGTTTTTCCAGAGAATCATGTTTGTCTTCATTCGGCTTTTCATCTTCTATCGGTATATCGACTTCTTGGTCGATATCGGCGTAGATCTGGAACAAAAAAAAATTGCCAAATTTAATTTAGTAATTAACTGCGGATCTTAAGTTGTGCATGGACGCGACTGTATTGGTATATAACATCGATGGTATATAACGTGTTGTAAAATATATTTCTAGAAATATATAAGAGCGAAATATTTGCAAATAATTACTATCATGGATGATCATATGTACGCAAATTTTAAGTTTTGCGTACCCACGTCGCTAACAGCGGACACAATCGGTCTTATAAGGGTTCCGTTTTTCCTTTGGAGGTAGGAAATTGAAAAAATAATAGACAAAACAGACAAACTCTGCTCTTTAAATACACGGGAACAAATTCTCTAGCCTCTAAAACTTTTCACGACATCAAAAGAATCTTAAATGTGTAAATGAACGTGAAAATGTGTGGGTTTTGTAATACATATATATCTAATTAAACTCTCACCGCACACGTAATGAGATTTCAAGAAACACGGTCTCTTAACAGCTACGTTGTACAGCAGCGAGATTAAAAATCTAAAAATAAATATTGTAAAAACAACTACGTCTTATTTCTATCACGGAATTCTAAACAAAAACAGCGGTGTAACAAGGAACACCAGTAACAATGTCCACTATTTGCCAGTTGTCCATATTGCTGCACTTAATGAACCAGATAATATCTGTTACTTTTAGAAGAAGTGTGGACGTATTTACGTACCTTCCGAAGCACAATACCACAATTTAATTTAGTACCTACCTGTATTTGTAATTTTTGTAGAGCGGGAGAATCTATTAGAGATAGATATATATTGCCGACTTTTTTGTACATCTATTTAATCTACACAATTAGTTCCTTCATCAATATGTTATACCTCTGATGGATTAGACAGCATACGCCATGAAAACTCGCTGGGGCTAACTTTTTACCCGACTTGATTCACTTATACTGTTAATGCTCAGCTCCTAAACATGACAGGTCTACGTTTATTACTCGTAAACCTTCCCGGTGAATCAACCTATTTAACCGCAACAAAATCCATTTAGTAGTTTTTGCGTGTAAAGGTGCAGTGTCTCGTGTGCCCATGTATAACGGCATATGTTTTTAACCGACTTCCAAAAACAGAAGGAGAAGGTTCTCAATTCGGACCGTATTATTTTTTTTTGTTACTTTACTCCGCCAGTTGTGAACCGATTTTGATGGTTTCTTTTTTAATCGACTCATAAAAATTGGTTCATTAGTTTTCCAGAAATTTTGAAAAAACTAACCTTATAAGTCAATTTTTCGTAATATCTCGATGAAATATGTACCGATTTTGACGACTTATTTTTTTAAGGATATAATAATTTCTCGACATTATCTCACAGTCATATGACGAAAATCGGTTCAGTAATTTTTCAGAAATTCAGTAATTTATCTCTGTTAAATGCTGAAAATTATATCAGAGAAAAGCCTTAGCAACGGTTGCTATTGACACGAAGTTGTCAATTTTCGTATCGACGATGGTCTAGCGGCTAAAGGTATGGGGTGCAGCGCAGGATGCACATTGCACATGATTCAAATCCCATCCACCGCAGTATTTTTTTAATTTTTCATCAATTTTTTTAGTTGCGTTATTATTTGTTTCTCAGGGCAGCAAAATCACTTAAAAGGGAGAAATAAACCTTTTAAAAAAAATGTACCGACTTCAAAAGTTTGAAATAATAAAAAAATCGTCGTAGAATTTGAAGACGGTTGGTGCCAAATTAGAAATAACTTAGTAGGTACCCAAATTCACTAATCTAGATAATTCATTAGGGACCTACGATCATCAGTACAAACACAGACAATATTGAACAGATCTTTATCTCCTTAGATGTTTACTTAATTTTGTTCCTAATTTGGCACCAACCGTCTTCAAATTCTACGACGAAATTTTTATTATTTCTTACTTTTCAGTGCAAACTTTTGAAGTCGGTACACTTTTTTTTAAAAGGTTTATTATGGTTTGCTTTGCATCAGCCACTAAGCGATTCTCCCTCCAACGCGGCCGATGAGCTGTATTCTTAGTGTAGGTGTAGGTATATGAACATTGAGTATGATGCCCACATCACAGTTTTTCTGAGATTCTTCAGCACGTTTTTCAGGCAAAAAAGTAAAATAGAAACATTTTGTTGACAGGGCAGCTCTCATATTTTTGTAAATGGAAAGAATCGTAGTGGTAGATTGATTCCTACGAGTACTTATGGTTAGGTTAGCCAAGGCCAAAGCTATGTAATTGAGAGTTTATTTTTATATACATCATAAATACGTTATATTTGCGCATGTAACTTTATAGTCTTATTTTGTCTATTCAATAAAAATTTTCAAATATAATAAAGTTGATACATATCATGCTGCAACCACAAAATATACGTACTTGCTATTTTAAAAAATGTGGCAGATGTGAATATATCTATCATCACGACTTTTATCCCAAGAGGGGTAGGCAGAGACAATCGAATGCCATTTGTTACGATCCTGACATACCTCTTTCGCTTCTTTTATATTCATCATACCTTTCGTACATTTTTTATATGTTCAATAAAAGTACACCTAGGTCGTCCTTCGCCAGCATTTCCTTTCACTTCAGCCATATAAACCTTTTTAGTATAAAATTCATGACTCGAAATATTTCCCAATAACAAATAACTGTAAATGTGTCAATGGGAGAAACAATAACATTAAATAGCATCTGGAGCGGAAAGACACGCCCCTACCTACAGCTGTGAGCTTAACTTTAAAAGTCATCGATCTGTGAAAAAATATATTTCACAATACGTAGGTTTAGTAAGATCGTAAAAGTACCATATTATCTAAAATTTGATTTTTTCAAATTTCCTGAAAATATTAAAAATAGGAAGCAAGTTATTTGACATCTATACTCCCTCGTACATACAATTAGAAGAATATGCTTATAGCATGGAATGTGACACTTTAAAAACAAGTGGTTATTTTTGAAGATCAACATCCGTACCTAGGAGCACAATAAACCGTCAATAACTAGAAACAATGGTTTTTATTAGTATACAAGCTCTCCGCCCCCGATTCGCTTGTGGAGCCTTATTTACTTTCATCCCCTCTATGGTCTTGAGTTCATACAAAAATCTCATAGAAAAAAGTACTTTCAGTTTTTCCCGAATTTTCCGGGCAACTTTTCCAGTTATTCTTTCCTAAAAACTTTTTCTTTCTTCAAGGTTTGCCTTACAGCTCCCGAAACCGTGTTGTGTCAGTGTACCCAGCGGAATACCTAGTCTCCCTCTTTTAGCCGATGGTATTTGTGAAGCTATCCTAACAAGTGGCCAGTTCTGTTGAGGTATATTTAGATGGAAAAGTATATTTAGGTCTGCACTAAAAACCTTATTCAGACTATTACGAACATTTGAAAAACAATTAGCCAAAAGGTCCAGCCGTTCACAAGTGATGTGCTTACTTACCAACGAGCAGCATTTAATTTTTATTTATATATAATATAATATAAATATAAAAGCCTTAAAGTTGAGTTTATTTATACAACATTTCCATCCCACACAGTTGATATTTATTATTTTAAGTTGGATTAAGATAAGACATATTTTTATTATTTAATGTTCTAAACTGAAAAAAAAACATAAAAAGTTACTCTATGGTCTCTATAAAAATCTACTATTTCCAAATCCCTATTTACATTGCGAATGTTGTTAGTAGATTTTTTCTAGTATTTACTTATTAATAACTATGTTAGTTAGGTTACATTATCTTTGGGATGTGAACCCCTCCTTGAGTGAAGGCCTCCTCCATCCCCTTCCATGTACTTCTTTCTCTGCCCAGAGTTAGCCAGTCTTTCCCTGCTCTTTCTATTAAATCATTAGCCCACCGTTTATTTGGCCTACCTATTTTCCTTTTTCCAGTCGGTCCTTTCCATTTAGTAGTTTGTATAGTCCATATTTACATAAATATAATTCTGCCACTATAATTATAATTACTTAAATAGGTATTATTGAGCTTGAGCTAAAACTGAAGTAATTTTAATTTGATAATTAATATTGTATGACTTCATGAGAGAACTAAGTAGTTGATTGCTATTTGAAGACATAAAAGTGTTTATGTTATTAGAAATAAACACATGTTCATATGAACATTTGTGCTAAATGTGTTTAATTTCCTCGCCCACCTAAATATGCCAAATAAAACACTTGATTTATTATTGCAACACTTGAATCCTTTTTAAAAGTTGCATCTGTCTTTATAAACAGCATAACGGTTGAATTAAATCTAAATTAATTACTAAGTTGATTTTACGACCAGACAAATTAAAAAAGCCGACCGTGTCCTATATCAAGTAGTGTCATTTTTAATATAGTAAAAGCTTTCTCGACAAGTGTTTCTAAATGTTGGTAAAATCTGTACCATTATACATCTACTGGTTTCCTAGCTAGATTATTCTGGACATTCAAATAAGTAAATATTTGAATAGACTCTCAGATTTATGGACATCTTGGGTAAGAGCATAGATTATTAGTATAAGAGGGGCAATAAAGAGCACTCGACATCCATGAAAATTAAATAGCTCAAAATAAGGACGCGAACATCCTTCTTCTTTTTTATTATGGCTCCACCAATGTTCATCGGTGATTTGCCAATGTCAAGTATTATAGCCTTTATAGTGTATATAGCCGGTAAATCGGTATCTAAGATAATCCCGCCGACCGTGATATGTCTTATTAATCACTGATTAATCACAACCATCACAGCGCGAACAGGATTAAACTGGATTCCACATCACGCCACGACGAAAACGCGTGCGTATGTCGCCATGACCGGATGTGGAATCGACGCGAACATAAATAACTCTTTGGAAAAAGCATGAAAACGTCAGAAAATGACATTTCCGGGCTAAGAATTAGAATCAGAGACAAATGAACTTTTGGCAATTTCTCAGGTCAAATATAGTCCCAAACGAATAAACTAAAATGAAGAAGAGTTAGATTTATTCACGTTATCAATTTAAACGTGTCTGAATTGGCTGTGACGCACTGCAGGGTTGGCTGAGTTTCAATGAAAATATATGTCTCCATTGAATTCTATTCAAAATGTTCATGAAACTTGTTACTTTATTTTGAATCAATGACAGATATTGCTTGAATAGAGATTTCCAAAAATAAAATCTTTACAAGTGGAAAATATCGTAGCTTTTGAATTCAATAACTGTTGATTTGTTATATAACTAATAATAGAGAGTCTTAGAATGCAATACAATATGAAACTTAATTTCATATTTTGAATGATTTTTTTCATCAATACATATTATAAACTGCCTGTGGCCGTTTGACTCAGAAATTACTGAACCGATTTTGTTGCGGTTTACACGATTAGATAGATTAATTCACGAGAAACGTTTACGAGTATCATGTTTAGGGTTAATAATACATATTAGTTGAAAGCCAATCTTTTATTTTGTAAAGGTTGATTGAAATTCCACCTATTAGGCCTGGGCAAATAATAAAATAGCCAAGAAATTAAAGAAGCAAGCAACCCTTTCAGAATGCCATTGAGGTTCAGATGAGTGGATTTGATTTTTGTCGAGAGCTGGCACCGAATCAAATACGGACGGTCAACGTTAAATAAATGTACGAATGTTTGTTTGATTCTTTGTTTTTTCGGGCCAAGAGAAACAGTTCATTGAACCTCGTC
Organism: Nemapogon koenigi; assembly: GCA_963924495.1. Taxonomy (NCBI): domain Eukaryota; kingdom Metazoa; phylum Arthropoda; class Insecta; order Lepidoptera; family Tineidae; genus Nemapogon; species Nemapogon koenigi. The sequence goes on along the minus strand of OZ004630.1, from coordinate 2,834,593 downwards.
GAAATAAGACGTGTTTGTTAAAATGTTAAATAAATAATTGTTTTAAAATAAATAATATAGACTCTGTTCATATCGAAAATCGGCTACGGAAAACCAATTAGGTACAGACACGTTGATCATTAATGATCTCAAATCATTGATGACTTCAAAAATTGCTCACTGATAAGCAAGAAATAATTAAATATTTCGTCCTTGAATTTGAAGTCGGTAGGTGCCAAATTAGGGTACAAAATTAAATAGATTCTAAAGAAGATGTTCAATGTTATCTATGTTTGTAATTAATAGTCTAGATTAGTGAAAGCTAGCTTATAGTTTCTAAGTAGACTTTATTTCTTCTTCCTTTTTAAGTGATTTTACTGTTAATAATATCATATTTTTTTAATATCAAATCTAAAGATTAAAAATAACTAAATAAACCGGGTCCACGTGGAATAGTGGCAAGAATCATAATATAATATCATGACAAAAATATATCATCGAAATCGGCAAACACTTCATCCGAGTAATGACTGCCTGAAAAATAAATTTTATTCAAAATTTCTGAAAAATTTAAATAATTTTCACCAAAACAAAAGTGGGAGCAATAAGAAATATCTGTCGATTAAAAACGAAACCATGAAACCGTGCAGTCGAATTGAGAACCTCCTCCTTTTTTGAAGTCGGCTATATAAATATAATGAAATATTTTTATTAGTTAGGCTGAAATCGATATACTAAAAATGATAGGCATAAGAATTTCTCGCAATGTGAACGAGCAATATATTATTATGCCACGTGACCTTTGACTATTCAACATGTCGTCTACCCACGTTCCCGCGTAGTTTTATGAGATATGAACAATTTGCAATAGTAATTCGAGACGACATAATAGATAAAATTTGCAAAATATGCAATTATATGAATAAATTGCCACGGGAAAATTGTGTGGATTACAAAAGTAGAGCCCATAATGTCACATCTATATACTATAAATAAATCTGAAAACTTTGTTTGTTTGAACGCGCTAATCTCTGGAACCATTACCAGTCGGATTTGAAAAATTTGCATTTTATAGCCCAATTCTTGGGGAAGGTTATAGTAGCCTATAACATGGCGTTACGACATAGGGGGGGGGGGGGTGGCAGTAACTATTAATGCTATTAACTATGAATTAAAATTAAATATTGCAGGGGAAATTCATAAGAATTTGAAAAAGTGAAGAGACAATAGGGTAGGGGTTGTGCCAGGAAATTAAATTAATAAAATAAATAAATTGAAACAGTTTTTATTATAATTAAGAAAGAGTCTTATGTTTTCTTACATTTTAACAATATTAAGAGTTAAAATATTCAAAGATTTTTTTTTCTACGCGAGTTTCGCAAAATTATAAGATGAAAAGGGAAAGTAAACAAAGTAAGTAATCAACTTTGTGTGAGTGAATTGTTCTGAGAAATCGCTAAACAAGGTGTATTCAGGAATTGCTTAGGGAAATGAAACCTTATACTTAGGTACATACTTTTGGGAAAGGTTACATTTTGCCTGATGGATTGCGATAATAGATTGTATATTATACCTATGCCTAATATAAAGCTAAGGAAATTCGGTATGTAAAGTAAAAAGTATGGTATGTTTTTTATATTTATATTTCAAAGCTATTTTAAGAAACTGATATGAATACTTTTGTCTTCTATGCAGAAGTTTATTATAATGAATTTACAAAGTTTTGCCGACAGACTACAAAATGACGTCATCATTTAGGTAAAGTATCCATTCTGCGATATTTATCAACTCATTTGTCTATCTATCTCTCTCTCGTAGTACCACGGGGCACGATAAAGGCCGTGGTACTACTTATATCACAAACACCTACCACGGCATAGAGACGCTAAAGAAGTAACAATTTTCCATAAAACGTTCTTCCAACAGTAAGAAAAGTAAACTACAAATTATAAATTGGTTGACAAACACGCCTGCTGTTATAATAACAAATGGAAAACTTTGTAAGCTGTTGACAATAGAATCAAACACGTACAGGCCACATGTAATTGTAATTAACTTTTAACTTCTCTCGCTCACTGGGGGATTCTCAAAGTATTTAGACGAATCATATATATCACGCCCTGTTTTTTTAACATCCTAATGCATTATATTCCTCCCAATTAATTCAGCCAATATGACGTGATAGATTAAGAAATATTTGGAAAAAAACTGATGTTCCATGCATCGACTTAGTGCAGTCGCGCCAGCTCCAGCATACTACATCTATGGCCCCATGCCTCCTGGGAAAACCATATAATTTTATTTAACTCTTGACTCTAAACAAATTGACTCATATTTTGTTAGTTTCAGGACTATTAAATACATATTTGAAAATGGAACCAAAATTAACCAAATAATCCGTAAGCTACAGTTAAAAGTTCTCGAGTTACAAGCCTCAGAAATATATATCGTTTCCTTGAATGAGTAATTAATTGATGTAAATGTTACTCATGTTCGACTGTCGGTGGTTATATTAAAGATAACAACAATATATAATATTGGTTTATTGTTCTAAATTAATTCATAGAAAAACATAAAAATAAGTCATACAGGCGACTCGGTTTTTCTTTTAATTTGGCCAAAAATATTGTTTATTATGTATTTGTCATAAGAGCGTCGTTATGGAATTAAAAACGGAGGACTCAGGAATAAATATCACTTGAGCCAAAAAAGCAAAACCAAATGATTTTTCGTACTTCGAGATTACAGGTAAAGCCGTCTTCCGCACTCTGAAAATCCAGTAGACATCAGCCAATCACAGTTTTTTTTATTTATCATCATAATCAATAATTGCCAGGTGATAAGAAGCGACCTGTGCCAATAAAACCAAATTTTACATGTGTCTGTAGACTGTGGTAGTACAAACGATTGTACAAACAAATAAAATGAAAATTTTAAGGACTTTATTAATATATTATATATTAAATACAAAAATTATACTTCATTTCCATAAAATAAAATGTATTAATCCATTATTGCTTGTTCAACATTTCTTTTATTAGGGATGAATTGCTCAATCACTTTTTCAAGACAGACTAATAAAGTATGTGAAACGATCATTGATATATACTTTGCAGATAAATAGTTCTGCTTTTTAAATTTTACAATCGGTTTGTTACTGTTTATTCCCTACTATTAAAATTACCAAAAAAGATAAAGTCGATTCGATCGATTTAAAAAGCTTTCACTATAAAATCTGAAACGGCATAAATCTACTTTTATGGATAAGTCTTACGTTTCACGTCTTATTTAGGAAGGTATAGAGTCTAGCTCTTAAACCTAATTGTTTTACATGGGTTTGTTTTTACAGTTTATAGATTTTTTTTATTACACAACTTAGTAAGTATATACCTAGTGAAATGTATGTGTCTGGTCTGGAAGACATGTAGGACACTGTAAGAAACTGAAAATTACCTTGCTTATGACATGGTATTTTTTTCAGATTGCTTATATGTAATCACGTACCTCGTTGAAAAGTAAAAATTGTTAACGACTTTTGGAGATCATATCTCGCAAAATATTCACCTAAATAAAAAGTCGCTTAGAAACATGCGAAAAAAAACTCTTCAACTTCAAACTATTACCCCTAATAATTTAATTTTCATAACTCACATCACATAAGACATTTATTTCTGTAAAAGTTCAATGGAAAGATGGCTGAATTATATAACGTGACATACAAGCGGCCATTGCTATTTATTATTTTATTTATTGCCATTACTATTTGACTACGGAACCCTAAAAAATATTTGGGTATAATAAATGCGATTTTTCTACAGAAAAATTCATTGATGGTACTAAATGTACGCTCATACCATACCACACAACACAATACATACACTATCCCCTAGTTTCCTAAAACTTGATTGGCAGGAGTCCATTACGTCGAGTGGTGAACGTGGGCGGCCGGCGGCTACCGTTACACTATTCATCTTCACTACATTTTGTTCTTGTTTTCTTTTAAGGGGAAGTCAGTCATCAAAATCCAATTTTTAATCAAATTTTTCAAAAAACCTGATTAATTTACGAAACTGAAAAAAATATATATTGATTTTAAGGATATGACAAATATTGTTATTGTTTTGAAAATATTATTAGAAACATTTTACTCGATAGAAAACTTTATTTATCAAATTTTATGGCTATAATATAGATGGTACCATTACAATAATTAACATGAATATTTTCTTGGTATCTATCGTTTCATTGTAAAATTATTTCTATGTTGTAAAAAGATTTTTTTTTAATTGCGTTTTAAACAAAAAATATCTATCCTGGTCGCATGCGCGCGATTCTAGATAAATTTCATCACTCATTTTCCCATCGACCACTTCACCTTAACAAAACCCTTTTTTCTAAATTTCTATGATTCCGTTAAGGGGCTGATAATCGTCAGCGTCCTTGACGATTTGATGTTTTAAGTCACGCCCTTTTTCCGACCTAGCCTGCGAGAGACTATCATAGTTAGAGAGACCACGCTTTTAGTTGCCGTCGGCGTCTAATACGAGACTGTATGTGATCAGTAATTGTCGTCTGACACAGGACTGCATGTGATTATTTGTCTCCTAATACCATACATACTGTATGGGATTAGTTGTCGTTTAGTAATCTGTCAAAAAATATTTTATAAGATGTTGCTCCGTATTGACGTTAAAAAGGACAAATCAACAAACAAACAATCACTCTTTCACGTTTGTAATATTAGTACCTAAGGAAGTAGGAATAACTACCTATTTACACGCTTGATGATAAAATGATGCTTTTTGCCCCGGCTTTGCTCGTGGAAATGTTTGAAATGTGACAAGCGAGCTCTGATATTTTATTAAAATTCAACATTATACTAGATTTCGACTAATTTTAGGACTCTGAATTCGAATTTGATATCGATTTCGCAATTCAATATGACGACATCTGTCAATTTCGTAAAATTCGACATTATACCAGATTTCGACTAATTTTAGGGTTGTGAATTCGAATTTGACATCGATTTCAAAATCGAATATGACGACATCTGTCAATTTCTTTAAATTCGACATTATACTACATTTCGACTAATTTTAGGGTTCTGAATTCGAATTTGATATCGATTTTACAATTAAATGTAACGACATCTGTAAATTTCTTTAAATTCGACATTGTACTAGATCTCGACTAGTTTTAGGGTTCTGAATTCGAATTTGATATCGACTTCACAATTAAATATGACGACATCTGTCAATTTCTTTAAATTCGACATTATACTAGATTTCGACTATTTTTAGGGTTCTGAATTCGAATATGATATCGATTTCACAATTAAATATGACATCTGTCATTTTCTTTAAATTCGACATGATACTAGATTTCGACTAGTTTTAGGGTTCTAAATTCGAATTTGATATCGATTTCACAATTCAATATGACGACATCTGACAACTTCTTAAAATTCGACACACACATTTCGACTAATTTTAGGGTTCTGAATTCGAATTTGAATTTGATATCGAATTCAAAATTAAATATGACGACATCTGTCAATTTCGTAAAATTCGACATTATACTAGATTTCAACTAATTTTAGGGTTCTGAATTCGAATTTGATATCGATTTTACAATTAAATATAACGACATCTGTAAATTTCTTTAAATTCGACGTTATATTAGATTTCGACTAGTTTTAGGGTTCTGAATTCGAATTTGATATCGATTTCACAATTCAATATGACGACATCTGTCAACTTCTTAAAATTTGACGTTAATTTCAAAAGACATCTGTAATTTTTTTAAATTCGACATTATACTAAATTTCGACGAATTTTAAGGTTTCCTCTAACATTCATAACACATTAATATTGCACAAAATAGTGACTTTCTTTATAATAACAATAATTTCCATATAAATATGTGCTGCTCACATCAAAATTCCATAGTGAATGAATATTTTAAATTACCTGCATTTTATTCAAATCGTAAAAATATAAATCAAAACAAAATAAAATTCGCAACGTATGGGATTCGAATCGGCGACCTCAGCGTTTAGCAGCGCGGTGCCTCCCACCTAGCCACTTCGGCTTGAACTTGTTTAGTCGAAATTTGACATTGCATAGACATGTTAGTATTCACATTTTTAACCCATAACATAATATTCAAATAGTACTTTAATCCAAACATAAATGATGAACAAAATAAAAATATGTACAAATTTAGAAATTGTTAAAACTTAAATATCGTGAACATGTAGGTTGATTGGAGGGAAAATCTTTGTCAACTGTCGGTCTTGCAATTACATTCAGGTCTTGCTGTTGCAATACTATATTTTTATCTCCAATCGGTTCTCTTATTTGAAGCTTTCTGGTGAATCTAGGATCTACATTACCTTAAATTACAATACATTAAATTACATTACATTATTATTATAATATAACGTCAAGGTCAGGAACGTCATCGGTAGATTTAGAAAGAAGGGTAACATTTTCTTGAGTTTCTGCTAGTGACACATTGTTTAACCTGTAATAAAGTTTACAGTTATATGTAAAATTTCAAATTTTTTATAAACATTACACGACAAGTACAGGATGTAAAATAATAACTCCAAAAACAAGTGTGTTGTAAATCTATTAATTCTCAATTTTCGTACGAAGAAACTTACTCTGTCAATGAAAAATCTGACGTTTAAGTTGTTTCACACGTAGTATTTTCGTCCAACTGTTGTTTCTTCCTGATATAATAAAAAAATGTTTAATCACATACACTGTCTAGAACTCTAAAATTTGTCGAAATCTAGTATAATGTCGAATTTAAAGAAAATGACAGATGTAGATATATTGAATTTTGAAATCGATGTCAAATGCGAATTCAGAACCCTAAAATTAGTCCAAATCTAGTATAATGTCGAATTTTAAGAAATTGACAGATGTCGTCATATTGAATTTTGAAATCGATATCAAATTCGAATTCAGAACCCTAAAATTTGTCGAAATCTAGTATAATGTCGAATTTTAAGAAATTGACAGATGTCGTGATATTGAATTTTGAAATCGATATCAAATTCTAATTCAGAACCCTAAAACTAGTCGAAATCTAGTATAATGTCGAATTTTAAGAAATTGACAGATGTCGTCATATCGAATTTTGAAATCGATATCAAATTCGAATTTAGAACCCTAAAATTAGTCGAAATCTAGTATAATGTCGAATTTTAAGAAATTGACAGATATCGTCATATTGAATTTTGAAATCGATATCAAATTCGAATTCAGAACCCTAAAATTAGTCGAAATCTAGTATAATGTCGAATTTTAAGAAATTGACAGATGTCGTCATATTGAATTTTGAAATCAATATCAAATTCGAACTCAGAACCCTAAAATTAGTCGAAATCTAGTATATGTCGAATTTTAAGAAATTGACAGATGTCGTGATATTGAATTTTGAAATCGATATCAAATTCGAATTCAGAACCCTAAAATTAGTCGAAATCTAGTATAATGTCGAATTAAAAATTTTGGCTGACCAGCGGCGTTGCCCAACCATGTAGAAGAGGTTCTATAATTCTACTTCTTTTACTTTTTTCACGTTTTGTGGAACAAGGGATTGACGTGATTTTTTGCACAGAGATAGTTGGAGATATAGATAATGACATAGGCTACTTTATATCCCAAAAATTCTTCGGGCTTGTCACTCTTTAAATATTTCCACGACGAAGCCGGGGCGAATAGCTAGTATATCGTAATTTTATCATCAAGCTTGGATAATAGGTAGGTATTGTAACTTCCTTACTAATATTACAAATGCGAAAGAGTGTTTGTTTGTTTTTTCAAATCAATACGGAGCAACGGATTGACTTTATTTTTTGCACAGAGATAGTTGGAGATATAAATAATGACATGGGCTACTTTATATCCCAAAAATTCTTCGGGCTTGCCACTCTTTAAATATTTCCACGGCGAAGCCGGGGCGAATAGCTAGTAGGAGGGTCTATTATGTAAAACCAATACGTATGTAACATTGTTTATCGTAATTTTATCATCAAGCTTGGATAAAGGGTAGGTATTTTAACTTCCTTACTAGGTAATGTTTCAAATGCAAAATAGTGTTTATTTGTCCTTTTTTTAATTAATCTACGGATTGACTTGATTTTAATGACATATCCCACAAATCCTTCGGGCTTGTCACTTTTCAAATACTTCCACGCGCGAAGCCGGGGCGAAAAGCTAGTCTATCATAAGTTTTCCATCAAGCGTGCGTGGATAAAATATTACAAACGCGAAAGAGTGTTTGTTTGTCCTTTTTATTCAAATCAATACGGAGCAACATGGGAGCAACGGATTGACGTGATATTTGCACAGAGATAATGACATGAGCTAATTTATATTTCGGAAGTCCTTGGGGCTGGCACATTTTAAATTTTTCTACGGGGGAAAAGCTAGTATATCATAATTTTATTTGCCTTGCAATGACTTCTGCAATATGTTTCCCGTACGCATTTTCTATGTAATACCTACCTACCTACTTTGCTGTTTATTAACTTATTTCCAATACTGGAGTTAATTATTTAATATAATTACGCTCACAAAAAGCAACGCTGACTCCTAGACTAAAGTATACAAATAGCAACTTCCTTATGAAAATATTGCCTAATCGCTACGGTAATGTCATTTATGAATAAAGTTTACCATTAATAAATTAAATTTGAGCCAAAAAATACACAAATAATACAAAAACTTATGAGCGATCGAGTGGCCGCGACCGTCTAGCATCACGATTCAGCCGTCACTGCCGACAAGGCGAGTGTGAATAAAGAAGAGCTAAAGCGTTTCCGCTCAGAGTAGAAATCGTAAGCGCCATTTGACATAATCATTATTTTTTAAATAACTATACAATTTATTTGAATATGCAAATGACAATTATATGGGTAATTGAATATTACAAAAACAAATTAAATGTCATAGTACTAAAATCACTAGTACCGCCGTTTTCTTTTTTTGAAAACTTTCAGAGACCACATTTTGGGATTATTTTCTATCGAGCGAAAATTGTGTAATCGCGTTTTCAGAATGACAATTATATCAATTATATCCTGTAGAATAATATATATTTTTTTCAATCTTGGAAATTGTCTTGTTTTTGCTAAAACATTCTTTAAATAATCGTATATAGGTGTTATCTGCCCCTTAAATAGGGAAATTTCCTGTCCTTTGAATCCAACTTTTATATATTCATCTAGAATTCTACATACTAACAAACAAATATGTTTTCAATAGTTCTATTGTGTGATCTGAGTGCTTGTTATTATTATGTTTGCAATTCATTCTTTACAGAGTAATTTATGTGAGTACAAAATACAAACGTCCTTTCTGTAAATTCAATCGGATTTTTATATTTTTGTTTCTTCCCAGACTAAACAAGTATAGTGGTTCTACTCAATACAAAATAAAATCACAATATTGTATACATATTGGACCCGAGACTAGACAAAGTACTAATATACTTATCTACAACTATGTGTTGCTTTTTGTTTGTAACTCATTTATCTTTCTATCTATCTACCATCACGGCCTTTATCCCAAGAGGAGTAGGCAGAGACAATCGAATGCCATTTGGTTAATTGAACTTAATTTACCAAAAAACGTTGATTGAAAGTTCACCGAGACTTACATTTGATTAAATTTATATTGAGTTATGCAATAAAAACATGTTTTTTTTATAACTTTGACACCATACAATCAACTTCAAAGACGAATCAAATCCAAGCCACAATAATCTCTTGTCGTATTGAACGTCCAAATCGACCATTACATTCCGAAGATATAGTACGACGAAAATTTGTTTCATAGTAGAAAGTTAAAAATAGGTTTGGTACCAACTCTTCCAAACTGAGAGTCTGAAATATTATTGATGAATATAATACACAAACAAACGACGAATGATTGAATTTTTTAGGTAAAATTTTATTAAAAGTATTTTTTTAAACATATGATCCAGCTTCGCGGGCCACAAGGATGTACTAGGCGGGCCGCGGTTTGGCCACCCTTGATTTAGACATTATTATGAAATCACAGCCATTTTACCTATTAGTGTAAAGACGAAAAGATACATATTTTGTTGACCAGAAAAACGGGGCGGGGGAAGAGCATGAAACTGGATGATTATTTGCACATACTCATATCTCTCTAGTAGAGTATCAAGCAAAAGTTATTTCAATAAAGCTATGTTCCATATTGCAGAAAAGTTAGAAATTGTGCAGACAGATTATTCAGGATATCTCGCAATATCGGTCAACTCTGTCGTTCTGGAGCTATAAATATATAGAGCTCCAGTCGTCGGCAGTCGGCAGTCGGCACGTAGGTATACTTCTTGTACCTGACAGTTTGACAGTTGGAAGGGAATTTTATAAATGTAGCGTCGGAACGCCTTTGATATCATGTTAAAAATTCTAATTCACCTTACAAATAATAAAATGCATGGTGATATAATATTATCATAAAATATGTTTTTGTTTGTATCCCAGGACACCCAGATTTTTTATTGCCGAAAGCCAATAGAATCATCGGAAGCCTCAAATAATTCAGGGTTGCTACATTTCACGGCCACGAGTGGTAGATTATTTAGAAATTTGTATTATTCTATTTTATTATTTCAAGAAAAAAGAGAAGTCATTTTGTGTAGCGTTTTTGCTCGAGTGAGAATAGAACCCAGACGTCCGGATTCGAGCCCAACGCGCCTAACCATTACGTTGTCGACGCAATGTAGGTAATATTAGAACGTAATATCAAATCAAATTCGTTGTATTTTTTATACTTATAGTAATTCCTGAAACTATTTTTCACTTTTCATAGGTAGTATATGTATAGGTGGTATATGTATATGCTGAGAAGTTACTAATATGTCATTTTGGAAATGTTCTCATTATGGACCTAAGGGTGCTACAGCACTAAATTGGCCTCATTATTATAAGGCAAGGTAATCACGTTACAATTTATATATATCTACCTCCGCCAGTTATATAAAGGCGTAAGCTCTTATAATCATAAATATCCGTTCCAATTAAAGTATAATAATGTTAATGATTCAATCAACGCGCCTGCGACGTAGACTCCAGAATTAAATTGAGTCTAGATTTTCTTAATGAAGCGTGAACGTGCATGTGCCCTAGATACTAGAAGATGTAGGAATGCAGAATGCAAATGCTGAAATATTTTATTATTTTACGAACGCAGATATATTTGTTGAAAGAACATTTTCGCGAAAACGATAGTTATCAAGTCATTAATTATTAATTATGTATAAATATTCAATTTTATTTAAAAAAAACCAAAATTTTCAAAATGTTTCTTTTATAAAAACCTTATTCATACTATTACGAACATTTAAAAAAAATTTAGCCAATCGGTCCAAAAGTGACGCGCTTACCAACGACCAGCATTAAATGTTTATTTATATAGATATCGGATTTATTCGAACCATTACCAAAGCTTTCCTGAAAGCGTCAACTTTTATAAGACATAACTTTTGTCTGTGTGTTCTGTTCCTCAACAATCTACAGTATAAACCAAACTCTACTAAATGCAATGGATCTTATGATGAAAATACACGAGTTTTGCCAACAATACAAGTACGGCGCGAATCACTAGTTTCAATCACATGTTGAACTTATCATAGATGAACTCTGTCATAGACTCTGGTCAAGGGCCAACACACAATAGTGTATTTATATATATTGAGTAGATTATCAACTTCCTATAACAATGTAAGTGTTTGTCATGTAAACTTCCTTTCAAAGACAACTCGTGTCAATTTATCGAAAATTCTAAATCTATTTGTGCTTATGTTATAAGACTTAAAAACTAAGACACAGTAAAAGAATAAATTTTTAAAAATTTCCTGAACCAATTTTTTGGACAGAGCTTTTCTCTGTTTTATATCAACGTAGCACGTTCTCTAGCGAAAGCAAATTGATACTTGAATATAAAGAAAGTGTAAGGAAAACAAAACTATATTCCTGTCTGTATCAACGATGGTAGCCACTGACCCAGAACGGGCCACAGAAGAGTCGGCAGACCACCAGCAAAATGGAGTGACGACGTCGTAAGTAAAGTGTAGAGGATAGAGAGAAGTGGCTCAATGCTGAGAAGGCAGCAGTCCAGCATTGGTCAGACACAGGCTAAAGAAGAAGAAGAAGTAGATAATGTTTTCACAAGTTCGTATTGCAATACAACATCGCAATACTTTCATCGACCATCGTATTACGTGCGTGAGTAGTACAATCGTCGAAAGTTCCCCTGGCCACAATCCAAGAAATCCGTTAGTAAACTTCCGTCCGATCTATTTATACTATTACGTTTAATGCTACTAGGTAAACTATGAACTTGATACTATCAACCTTATTGCGTTGTAATAAAGCTCTCAGATATCAAAATATGATTTTGACTGTACAATCTAAATGCATCTTTCTATAAGTATATGCTTGATTGATCAATCAATTTAGAACAGATAACATTTAAGTGGTTAAATGTATCGCTTATTTTTAGATTACTTAAAGTGGCAAACTAACAATCATGGATGAAATTGTAAACTATGTTATATAGCGTTTTCTTACCATGATTAGCTCAAAACCAATCAAATTATGTATTGTTAATAGGTTAATAAATCATTTTGTACCAGAAATAGTATAGGGGAAGTTTGTTATCTAATCATGTCACTTGAATTTATAAACTTGAGACAGGGGTGTATATAGGTACTAAGGTAGAGTGAAAACTTCCATCCATTTGGTGGAAAGTCGCTATGTGAGTGCATTGGAAGTGACAAAAAGAGTGCATAATACTTCTATGTTTGTCACCTCTACTATTGATAACACTTATGGTTATGCACGAGCCAAGGCAAGTGAATTTAATTCATATTTTATTTTTATTGTGCCAATGACGTAAAAAGAAAACTAATCACATGACAGAAAACGTGTAATGTATGGGAAGGGAGAGAATTTCTTGGCAAATTGCTATTATTTCCGAACTGAGTGTGGATGCTGTGACGTCAAACTTCGAACTTTGAGCGTTTCTACACGTGTGCTCCATTAATTTATTAGAACAAAATATGATGCTGATAACATAATGAGAATGCCTAGGCAAGGCAGTAGATAAAAGCCAAGTCATCCCATGCCTAAATAAAATCGCAGAAAAGTAGTTCATTCTGGACATTAGAAATGCTGGAGTTATAAGAAGAACTAGGTAACTTTCGCAGTTGACAAAAATTAAATTGAATTGATAATGATAAAATTATTATTGTCTTATTTATTGACTTAGTACGTATGTATTTGTCTACGTAAAAACTTTATATAAACAAAATATCACTAGACTAATTTCGCATAAAGTGATTTTAGTATTCCATAGCCTCATCAAGATCATTGGATCATCGTAGTCGTAAGTTAACCATATTATTACCTCACCTTATATGATATGTCTTCCTCATTTAGAATAATATTTCTGAGGCAACTTATGTGTTTGGTATATACATATTTTCTCATTAGTTAATTTAATATTAATGTAACCATTAAAGATCATTTTACCAATGGATAATTTGATAATTGATTAAATTCCACGAAGGAGTTTGCATTATGGTTGCTTTTGGGGCCAAAAATCTGGATGGGGGTTCGCAACAGTAGTGATCTCGGATTGCATATATCTATATTCTACATATAATTTGTATGTTTACGTTCTGCAACAGGTTTGTTCTGCAAAGAAACCAGTTTTGGAGGCTCTACATTGGATACGCGACGCGGGAGACCCGAACGTCAAGAAAAAAATAACTTTTTATACGACATCTGCTTACAAGAACTACAGATATTGAATCTTAGGTAATCCATGAATATGCATGACTGACACAATATGAACAGCCTTAGTTATAGTACGACTGCCAATCGCGTCCACTTTCATACTTCATCATAAAGACTCTGGAGGAAAAAGATTTTCCACTTTTACCATGCGACTCTACGAGTCACCAAACTTCATTCATTCATTAGTATTCCATGAACAAACCCCTATAACTCGTCATAGTCCAAGTTCAACTTATAAAAAGAAAATAAGTACTTATTTTGTTAGATTACATTCAGATCACGTAAACAAAAGTCGAAAACAAATCGTCGGTAAACAGATAAGTCTAGAAGTGTGATGTGGACATCATACTCAAAGTACTACCAGCCACACCTTAGCTCACTTAGTTATGATAATTGCGACAAGTAATCACATACATTTATTATAAGACTAAATATTTCTATTCAAAATTCGAAAAAAAAATCATCTGTAGAGAAGAAGTGGCAAGCTTCGTTTCAGTCGTCTTTATCTGGTTTAGGATTTTAGTAGTTTTCAAGCTTATATTAGTTCTTAGTTTCTTACTATCATCAAACAAACTCACATGCTATTAGTATTCTATTCTATCTGTTCGTATTTAAGCAAGCTCGTTATCTATCAAAGCAATGAGAAGCAATCAATAGAGCAAATAGTCAATTGACCACATTGACTCGAGTGTTCACAAGACCTTGATGTCTTCTAGGTCGCTTATCAGCGAGCGCAATAATTACCACGCTTGTTACATCATTAAAGACTAAACAGATTCTCATCACGTCGTAAACTGGTTTAGAACTCGATTGCAATCTACTGCATAAAAACCGCAATGTAACATGCAAGTGCTTGGGAGATCAGCAGTTTTAGGGCTACGTACTAACCAAATAAAATAAAAAATATATAAATTTTTAGATACAAATAAAGTGTCGAAGTTATTTAATAGTGTTTTTTTTGTAAAATTTAGCTGAAAATAAAAATAAAAAATAAAAGTCGTCTCGCAGACCTTGTTGTACTTAATTCTTATTTAAGTAAAGCAATTCCCTTTTTAATATCCTTTTATAGTACGAAACCCTCAGGATGCAAGAGTACTCGCACTTGTCCGTATTTCTTTAATGAAAAACAATCCAGTTGATTAATGTTTTAATGAATGGGAAGATATCAGAAAAAGTAAGAAGCAACAATTATTATCTCCGGCGAACATAAATATATCTTTACAAAAACTAATAACTGGATTTCAAACTGTCATGTTATCGCATTTTTCAGAAATCAGTTGATGCAGTACACCTGATTCAACAAAAACTGACGTGTGAATTATAAATAAAGCTGTTTTTATGTTGGATACGTATTTCTACAGTAAATGAAAGTGAAAATATTTTCAGCAAAATTGCTTACCGTGTCCTCCATTGTTTTGTAGTCAGTAGTTTTCTTGGCAAGCTTTTGATTTAAAGACTTGACTGTAAGTTTGAGAGCTAGCACATCAACAGAGAGTCCATCCAGGTCGTTCCTCAGGCGAGACAGTTGCAGTTCCCTCAGCGCAGTCATCGCAGCCATCCAGCAAGTGAGGATGGACACAGCTACTATAAGTACAGTCAGCCATACATTTCGCTTAGTACGGCGAGAGTTCCCCCTATACTCCCTCTCGAATTCTCCGCTCACGAGATTCTTCGACATGTCCTTGGCCTCTTTCAAAGCTTCCGTCTGAGTGTACATAGTAACGCCGTCGGGCAACAGTTTGTATAAAGAGTTCACAGCCATAACAAGATTGACAGTTCGAGACACTCCGCAGTCCGCACGTTATTCGTACATCCTAGATCACTATAGTTGCGCAAGCGCTAGAACACGTCCCGTCGCAGCGCCGTCCGATCCCGGACTATATTATGAATGCAACCACGCACGAGACCGAAGATTAACCTTTGTTGACCGTTTAGGAAAGATAAACATCTCGCCCGCATTTTTTGTGTGGGTGCTTTGAGGCCAGGCTATCCAGGCGTGCTCATAACCATAACAAACGCTTTCAAAGTTCAATTGTACCAGAGAATTCCTCAGATGTGCACTACTCAGTAATTCTTTCACGCATAAAAAGCAAAATCTTAGTCAACATCAATAATGATAGACAGACCACTGTATCTGGCTGGATACTGATTTATGTAAAATATTTAGCTGGACTTAGAATTAAAAATAGAAAACCCGGAGCAGTCTACTTTATCATTGCAGTCAGAATACCCTGGACCAAGGAATATACAAGAAAGTGAATATAAATAGTTTGAACCTTTTTAAAAGATCATATTTTGTGTCAGTGGTTTTTTAATTGTTAAATTTCTGTACTTGCCCTGGAATTGGCTAGACGATAATAATGTTCAATCTAGCAAGTTAAAATATTTCAAAAGGTTACCTAGTTGTTCAATTTTACTACAGAATATACAATATACACAGAGATCCCAGAGTCGAATAATTTCTGATAGATTAATGAAATAGTTTCTGACCTTAGGGTCGTAGCGTGATGTTATGCATACTAGCTACTCCGCCCCCAAATTCACACGGGTACTATATGCGTTTACCTTATTTGAGTACCTACATAAATACGCTTGTTTCTACTTGTCTATTACTACTGTTCTAATGGCGCCCATTCAAACAAATTAATTAATGTGTAATGGCAATGCCAACAAAAGTAAAAGAAATTACCACATTTTGTGATCGGAGCCATTATTTTTTAAGTCTTGTAATTGAGATTAATAATTAATTAGTGGAACAAGTTAATGAGTTTGTATACTTAGGAAGTTTGTTTACTAGATATGGAAAGTATGACGCTGATATTGAAAGAAGAGCAAAAGAGAATCACACATTACTAACAAACAACATTAATAACATATGACATTGCATATGACCAAAAAGGCCATACAATATAAGATCTATATTTTTGCAAAATTGCAACTAAAACCGGAGAAAAACAACCAAACAGAAATAAAGTGTATGAGTGTACGTACACGCGTAAGAAGTTCTTTGGCATATTACAATTACGAATTAAATATGGTAAATTATCTATTTAACATAATTAAATAATAAATAAATACAACATTTTCTCTACCCTGCCCTTAGGTAGATAGATAAATAGATAAAATAGGTTGTTTTAACACTTCACATTTTCACTCACTGTCTGTCTCGTGACTTAGCGAAGTGACTAATTCAATAGGAAACTTAACTTTCTTACTTTTCCATCAAATTGGTCTGCGACTGATTTTCGCCACCATTCCGACAAAGAAAGAAAAATTATGAATATAGTTTATTGTAAATTAACACACATCATCACGGCCTTTGTACCTTGCGATGTTGCCAGACACACCAGTAACAGTGTCCATCATTTGCCAGTTGCCTGTTGCTGCATTATCTGTAAAAAAATTAATAGCTTTGTGATAGAGAAAACGGGTTTCCCATTCAAAATAACCATTGAAAAAATAACAGCTATGCTATATGCTAAATTACAGTGACACAGGTGTATTATTTACAGAGAAATTGGAAACAGTTTATCCCAGAAAAAATATGAATATAGGAGCCTTAACATAACGCCTACAATTATAAATATATTAGCGCCTGCCAGCTTTCAGTTATAAAATATTTTTCAATAATATTATTAGGCGTTATTTCGCTCTTTACCATAATTTTTGATACCACATCATAAAAGGAAGGAAAACTTTTTGTCTTTCTGCATGACATGGAATTTGATAGTTTTATTAATACAAGAAACAACAGTTATCGCTAATAAATAAAAAAATATCGATGGAAAAATAAAAAAAATACTGCTGTGGATGGGAATTGAACCATAATGTGCATCCTGTGCTGCACCTTTAACATACGAAAATAGACAACTTCGTGTCAATAGCAACCGTTGCTAAGGCTTTTCTCTGATATAATTTTCAGCAGTAAACCGAGGCAAATTACTAAATTTCTGAAAAACTACTGAACCGATTTTCGTCATATGTCTGTGAGATAATGTCGAGAAATTATTATATGCTTAAAAAATAAGTCGTCAAAATCGGTACATATATTTCATCGAGATATTAAAAAAAAATTACCTATAAAGTCAGTTCACACATAAAAAAATATACGGTCGACTTGAGAATTTTTTTTAATATAAGGAACCTTCCAATTTTCATATTTATATATTCAGTGGTTCAGGCTGTTTGTGATTAGGGTTGCCATGTATTTTTTTTCAGAAATTCGGGACTTGTACTTAAATTGAGTACAAAAATCGAGACAAAGCATTTTGACGCGGGACACAAAAAAAGCAATAAAATTAAAAGAAAGTAAGTATATTTGAAGAATTGTTTTATTAATTTTTGATTATTTTTTTTATTTGTCATATTGTAATTCGTTTTTCGTTCACTCACTGCAAATTCAGAGAGCTTTCAAACACCGCAGGAGTATTTAAACTATACGATACGATACGTGCAAAAAATGTAAGATAAAAACATAAATCCGGTTAAAAGTAATAGATTCTTTGTTTTATTTTTTGTCTAACTGATAAAATATTAAAGCGAGACATGTACCTGTCCCGGCGGGACATTTGAAAAATCGGTTGTTTCGCGGGACGTCCCGCCAAAAGCGGGACACCTGGCAACGCTAGGCTGTGCGTTGATTTAGTCAGCGACACGACAGTTTAATGTCTAGGTATACTAATAATAAAGCTGAAGAGTTTTTTTTTGTTTTAACGCGATAATCACTGGAACTAATCGCATTGGAAAACATATTTTTGCATTTGATAGCCCAATTCTTGAGCAAGGTATAGGCTATATTAACATCGCGCTACAACCTAAAAGGGCGGAGCTGTAACTATGTGGGTACAACCGCAGTGCACCTAGTTTTGTTAGTTAATTTAATCTAAAATATAATATAAAAGAAAGTCAGTTAATTACACCATTTATAACTCAAGAACGGCTGTACCGATTAGGCTGAAAATTGGTGGGGAGGTAGCTTAGAGCCAGGAGACGGACATAGGATAGTAGCGGTAGTGGTAGGGGTTGGAGCAGGGGTAGGGGTAGTGGTAGTGGTTTGAATAGGGGTAGGGGTAGTGGTAGCGGTAGTGGTAGTGGTAGTGGTAGGAGTAGAGATAGGTGTAGTGGTAGTGGTAGGAGTAGTGGTAGGGTAGCGGTAGTGGTAGTGTAGGGGTAGTGGTAGTGGTAGGGGTTGGAGTATGGGTAGGGGTAGTGGTAGTGGTAGTGGTAGTTGTTTTCTACGGGCGAAGGAAAGTAAATAGCAGGCAAGCCAACGTTTGGGCAGGACAACATCTGCCGGGCCCGCTAGTATTATATAAAACAAAGTCGGGTTTGTTCGAACACTTATAACTCGAGAACGGCTGGACGGATTTTCATGGTTTTTTATTTGTTGTATTAGTCTTCGTCCCGAATAGCAGAATAACTATTAAAACATTGGAAAAATGCACTAAAAAAAATTATAAAGAAAAAACATTTTCTCATAGGGTACATTTTCTATGGAACGACTTTTTTGATATCAGAACGGATTGATGACAGAAACAAAAATTCAACTGTCAAATCGATTGGTTTTAATCATTCCAGATCATTCGGTCAATCAGTCATGATGTTTCCTCACGCAATGGAAAAGTAAGAAAATCACAAAAAAAAGTTTTGTTCGTTATAATACAGGGGGTGGATTAGAAGAAAAAAAACATTTTGTATGGGAAATGATACTTAATCTCGCTAAAAGTAGTGGTAGTGGTAGCGGTTGTGGTAGGGGTTGGAGTAGGGGTAGAGGTAGGGGTAGGGTAGGGGTAGAGGTAGGGGTAGGGGTAGAGGTAGGGGTAGAGGTAGGGGTAGAGGTAGGGGTAGAGGTAGGGGTAGAGGTAGGGGTAGAGGTAGGGGTAGAGGTAGGGGTAGAGGTAGGAGTTAGGGTAGAGGTTGGAGTAGGGGTTGGAGTAGAGGTAGTGGTAGCGGTTGGAGTAGGGGTAGTGGGAGTGGTAGTGGTAGGAGTAGGGGTAGGGGTAGTGGTAGTGGTAGTTGTTTTTCACGGACGAAGGAAAGTAAATAGCAAGCAAGCCAACGTGTGGGCAGGACAACGTCTGCCGGGTCCCTAATTTAGAATAAAGTTGACGATGACACCAAGTATGATGTACAATTATCTATATAGTGGCTAATTCGTTCCTAGAATTACGAAATAAGAGGAAAAATTTGCAATGACATTTAGGTAGAAAGCATTTTTCTTGTGGCTGATCCAAGAAGAGCACATAAGCTGACAAACTGACTGAGGCTTTATATTTTTTTCAGATTGTTTATTTATAACAGCAAGCACTACCTGACACGAGTTTCCACAATATTATTGACGAAGAACGTTTACCAACAATCGCACGCGATCAACATGCTCTTCCAGAATCTAGAGCCAGACAGCTTGGCACCGTTTAAAACAATGGACTTTTTGAGGCAAACAAAATAATCGTTTCTAAGATTACCATTCTTTGTGTTCACAACATTTCCCTGGAAGAGTAAGTAGGACGTACAACAGTGAAGTTGTGGAAGTTGTGGTGACCAATATTTTCGAAGGATTAAAAATACATACCTCTTCTTTAAAAAATACCATTACAGAACATAATATAAATAATTCCATCAAAAATAGGAATGTAAAAATTTCACCAAGCCTGCTACTACTGCTCCTAAAAAGTTTTAATATTCACTTAATTGAATGAAGTTCATCACTTTAGTTGTTGAATATTTTGACACAAAACAAACAAACACACCTTCACGGCGTTTATACCTTGCGATGTGGTCAGAGATACCAGTTACAGTGTCCACTTTTTGCCACTTCTTCAGCTTACCAAGATCTATATAAAAACAACAGCTCAAGTTTCTAGACACATCCGCGACAAATATATGGGTGGGTCAAAAGTACTACTTATATGTCCGTGCCACCAAATTCGATACAAACTCTATGGGCCAATCTCCACGGGCCTTCGCTATCGCCTATATAGTTTGTATGGCACGGCGAGACTATCGCCGCGATTCTCACGCTGGAGACGGCCCTTAGCTTGATCTGATTTATCTCAACATGTGGAAGTGGCAGTCAGAGCTGTGGTCTAAATCTGATAACGACAAAATAGAACCTGAAGTTAATCATAAGATTACAGATCTCTTGGAATCTCAATTAAAGAGGCTATGAATGTAACGCAACTGCAAATGAAAAGCGACAGAAACAACTTTCTTTGGAAAATGGAACCCATTTTCATATAGAGAGATTTTCATCAGAATAGAGAATGGTCACCATAATATGGGCACAAAACAAAACGTGACGAGTTGCATGGTTCTCAAATTTCGAATACATCAATTACTATTTACACGTGGGCCCAAGTAGCGCACTATACGCTGGAAATGACCATTTAATATGATAGTTCCGGTTAATAATGGTCAAAACGGTACGACGCAGTTCCTGGTATGTGGGGCACGCAGTAAACAGCTTTGTTTTTGCTATGAGATGCATTCAAAGGATAAACATACAAAGAAAACTAAATATGTCCTGAAAGAGTTAACAAGGCTGTTGTACGAAACCTAATGAAACGATGTCGTACGAAGTCCTTTTATAGTTTTGAAAAGTTCTAAAAATTTCACTCCCTGATATCTAGGTTTGGAAACTTAAGAGTGCGCGTTTCACAAAACAGTTCCCTTCGTTGTTGTGCGGAAACCTCGTACCTGATTTTTATTGTTTTTCTTCTTTCAATTCTCACCATACATAGAAGGGTTTCTTTCCTAGTTTATAATAGTTAATTATCTAAGCGTTTTTTATAATTTATCCGTCCATCCTGGAATCGGCTTCAAAAAAAAGATAAATATAGGTATGTATATTATGTTCACTCGCTCGCGGTAGTCGACGCATCCAAAACTGTTAAAATAGTTAGGAATCATACAGCAATGTGTCATGGCAAACATAAATCACATCAAATTATGAATCAATTTTTATAGGTAGGTACCTAAATTATACAAAAATGCATAATTGCAATGCATTATTATGTCAGAGTAAATAATTTTATAATAAATAGGTAAGTACTGCATTTTACTCAATAACACAGAGTAAGAAAAAAATTTAAAATTTGTAGTTTAGACATGACCTGCAATGTGACATAGGCTATTTATTATTCCGGAAAATTGGGGGTGGCCCAAAAGGGGGTATAATCTGTATAATAGGGGATGAAAATTAGTATGGGCCCCCCATGGGAGCCCCCCTTAAATATTAATTTTGTTTTTAAAGTGAATATATAACTAAATATTCTGTGAATATTTCAAGCGTCTACCTGTTGCCGTTATCAATATCGAGCAAAAAAAAATCACGTTTGTTGTATGGGAGCTCCCTTAAATAATTATTTTATTCTGTTTTTTAGTATTTGTTGTTATAGCGGCAATAGAAATACATCATCTATGAAAATTTCAACTGTTCACGAGATCACCAGACGGACGAACAGCGGAGCCTTAGTAATAGGGTTTCCGTTTTTACCCTTTGGGTACAAAACTGTTTAAAGTCAGTTCTGTCGGCTCTGTCGTAAAGAGAAGAATGTAATTGTAAACCAAAAAGAAGACATAAAGCAGTTAATCTTTGTTGGGCACTATTCTATAATGAAAATAAGTAATGAAATACGTTTAACTCTATAGATAACACAGTATTAAACACGGACAGAAGTGTCTACCTGGATAGGGATTGCTAACAATTACAATTAAGTATTCTGTGACAAAGGTAAGATATATTAAAATCCTAGTAATGCTATCAATCGAACCATGAGTGCAGGTACTTACCTAAAATATAAAGGCTTCTGGTTCGATTCGACATAAAAATCGAACCAAAAGGATTTGAAAATCCTTATAATAATAAAAAGACGAAGAAAGTTAAAATGACGGATGGGTGACATGGGTGTTCCGTGTTACTGAACCTTTTGCAATCCCTATTAATATAAATGCGAATGTAAGTTTGTTTGTTACGCTTTCACGCAAAAACTACTTAACCGATCATCATGAAATTTTGCACATATATTCTTGGAGGTATTAGAAGTAACATAGGATACTTTTTATTAAAAAAAAAATTTTTTACGAAAGTTAAAAAAATTGTTTGGCAAAAAATCTCGAAATCTAGCTACTTTAAGGGTATATTTTATTTTGTTCGTAAATATCCACGGGCGAAGCCGGGGGCGATATGCTAGTATTCAATAAAAGTTTAATTATTAAGAACCTTCTAAAAATTATTGTAATTGAGGGCGCATGGTTTCTAAAACTCTAGCAACGTTTTATTCACTAATTGGATTGAATTACCTACTGATCCTCTGTCCGTACCATAGGTCGTTCGTTAGGGAACTGAAGTTGCAGAACTCACTCATAATTTCATTCTAAATTGCAGTTTTTGGCTACTTTGGAAACATAGGTCCTTGCTATGTTTCGAAAGCGATCAGAATCTTATAAACTATAAGATAGTTTCTGGCAACTTATTATTCTCTGAACCGGGAGGTTCGGGACCATGCAAAAGTACGCTGGCGGCTAGTTCTTTATATTGAGATAAGAAAAACATAAATAATTAGGTACATAGCTTTAGTAAAAATGTTGCTTAACTGCTCATGGCTGACTTGTTTTAACACAAGACAAGATATCCCTAATCCCTAAAAGTATACTTTAGAAATTAGAATACATATAACCTGCCTATTTTTGGCTTGTACCGTTGTACCAGTTCTACGAAACAAAGTCAATATAGACCGATTTTTACCTGAGTTTCAAACAAAACTGTATGCATATATTTTGTAATTATTTCATTTAAAACTTTATTTCATAGCAATTAAGGTATAAAATACTTGGAAATGTAAATCGAACGGTTAAGCTTTAAACAAAGAGGTCGGCCTTGAAAGGAGGCTGCACCACCTGAATACTATGGAGCCTTCTTTAACTTCGTTCACTTGTGGACACTAAATTAATTTAATTATTAAAAACCTTATTGCTTTACACGTAACGTCTAAAATTGTAAAGCTTATGATTCTTAATAAAACAGGTGCCTTTCGTTATTGCTGAGTGTCTTATTTTGGTTATTCCGGGATGCTAAAGCAATAATTCCTTTCTGAAAATGGCAAATCCGCAATGGGTATTCTTAAATAGACAGACATACCTACATATATTTATTATTTTGAAATTAATTACAGGTTTACATACATACATAGGTACCTATACTCCTTTCATACATACATGCGATCCACTCGATACGATCCTGACACATCTCCATCTTTGATTTCAAGATACACAGATTTTCTTCAAGGACTTCTGTATATACCTTACGTACCTATACTCTCTAGCTAGTCTCTTGTCAACCATTATTTCCATATGATGATCAAACCATCCAAGCATCCCTTTCTCCAACTTAGTCACTAGATTCCAGAAAATTACAGAAAAAAGACTGTTAAATTCTCTTATTACATTATTTCTTACGTTACCTTTTAAATGATGTATCCCCTCGACGATCATCTCTTGATCTCTTCTGGTGACAAGAGGGCTGGCTCCTTCCTCGCTCAACGAATCAGCATCCCGATTCAGCGGGGAAATGCAGCCAGTATTCTTGCTACTATTCCACGCGGACCTGGTTTATTTAGTCAATTTAAATGATTAGGTACATGGATCAATACATCTCCATTCTCCTCTCATGAGTGTGCTTCCATACCTATGCTTTACTTGCTTTGTATAGGTTAGGGACCCACATCACTTCACTATGATGGTCTATGCTAAAAGTAGAAATTTAAATAAAGCATATAGTATCATTTGTATCTACGACAACTTTAGACAAATTATTTAAAAAGAAAAGGAGTTGTTGTATCTTTTTATTTAAAGTAGAATGTATAACTGAATGCCTCAAAACTTTCACTTCTCGTATAAAAATCAGCACACTTCTCAATATTGAGATTGTCATCATATTATCATCTGTCTGTAGTATGAATCATAACGGTAGTCTGACCTAGTCGGACATAACTGTGAAGGAGTTGTGTAAACGAACTCATCAATACCGTTTCGTTTAATTTTTGGGACATTCACATGAGCTTGAAATAAAATCTTGATTTTATCTGCTATAATTTTACATGATTCACCCTCGTAGTTAGTAATTTTTGCAGTGTATTCAGAAATATGTTGAAATCAATCAATCTTTATACTTAATCTAATGGGTCACCCTCGGACCCGGATTTATATTTTGCAGGTCAGGCTCCATAACGCTATGTACAAAATATGGACCTAGAAGAAATGTGGGTTGCAAGTGTTGCAACGTAACGACATGAATTAATACTCTTGCTTAATTCAAGAGAAACCATCGATTTGTATGTTACATATGTGTAAATATTAGGCCACTCAGATATAACTTTGACATGTACAAAATCTCATACTTACTTATACTTTATATCTTATCTTGTAAATGTAATAATAAGTAGGTACAAATAAATATAACGCCAAAAACTTTATTAAAGATACATATATCCCTACCACGACTAATCTTCTCTGGTGCTTGTCACTGTGACTAGCTCCTTCCTCGCTCAACGAATTCATTGCATCGCGATTCAGCGGGGAAATGCAGAGCCAGTATTATTGCCACTATTCCACGCGGGCCTGATTTATTTAGTTTTAATTTTAAGTAGGTTTTGATATCAAATTATAATAAAGACCTATATACACCAATGTTCATCTTGTGGCATAACATACCTCACCTTCTGTTCTCTGTCTCTGTGGCTGACATCATATCTAATCACTATATATTATAAAACAAAGAGCACGCCGCGACTGGTCTGTCTGTCTGTGACCTTTTCACACAAAAACTACTGAACGGGTTTTGTTGCGGTTTTTTAACTATTAGATAGGTTGATTCAGCGGGAAAGTTAACTTATTCATGGACCTATCATGTTTAGGAGCTGAGCATGAGCAGTAAAAGTGAATCAAATCGGGGGAAAAGTTAGCCCCAGCCAGTATTCATGGCGTTTTATCCGTCAGAGATATAACAAAATTATGTAGGAAAGAATTGTGAAAAATAAAATAATCTACAAAAAAGTCTCCTACAGCATATATCTATAATCTCTAATAGATAAGTAGGTATAAGCGTATTTATGTAGGTATTCATCAAATTGTCGTAACAAAACATTCCCAAAAAAATTAATAATACCTAATTAACTTGTAATTTAAAATTGTTTTGTAACCCCCAGGAATCCGTAGGTAGGTAGGCACTAAAAAGAGGCGTTACATTTGAAAACAATGGACAGTTAAGAAGTTTTAACTCAGAGAATAGTATGTAAGTAGTCTTTGTAAAAAGGGGTCAACAGTTGAATGACAAATCAATGAAGAATGTTTTGCACGTTTTGAACATAAACGCGTCGTACAGTGAACATAAACCGCATAAACTTTGTAAACACAATATACGTAAGGTAGAATTACGAATTTAGCAATAGGCGACTCTATTGTTGATTTTGAATACTTTATAGGCACTCTTCTGGCACTAACTGGCGTGGCCGGTCATATGTCTAAATCTATAACTACCAGCATTTATAATATTTACAGGACCAAGGATATTATCCAGTGGCGGCCCTAGGGCTCTACCCGCTATGTAGGGCGCCAAACTCAATTCAACCGCGAAAAATAAATAAATTATTACTGTCTTATTTGCAACGGGGACAGGCGGGAAACCAGCATGTTTGGATTTTATTACTAGAAACTAATTATTTGATTCGAAGGTGTCTACCAAAGGGCGCCGAAAGACAATCTCGCTCTACCCTGAAAAAGGGCTAGGGCTATATCCATCAAAGTATTTATGACTAGTAGATTAGATTTTACTTCTTGAGTTATGCTCTTGTCGGTGGAGTAATCGCCAGTACTGTTCTCTATTCTCCAGGTACAACTTTTAAATTTATTTATTCTTGTTTTTTTTTTATAGTTATTTATAAAATTATCGTGTTGTATCAGGTGTCCCAACATCTTTCATCTCCGTGTCAATTCTCTCCATTCTTGTTTTACTATATACTATAGGATTTCATATTTTATTGCTTACTAAATGCAATACTTGCATTTTTTTTATTTATCTTTGGAACACGGGCATTTTAATTCAAGCCTAAATACTCACTATGCTTTCTGAAAGGTTTATCAATATCGATCCATTTAGCCTTTCGGAGCTTACAAGAAGGGCATTCCAAGTCTGAATACTCACTTGCTGCAAGTTTGATCAAAATCCAATCAGCTGATTCGGAACTTATAATAAAAATCAAAATTATGTAATTTATGCTTCATCAGTATCTAGTATCGTGTAAATCTAGCAGGGATATGCTAAATACTGATAATAGAATAAGATAAAAAGACTAACAAATTATGGATCATCGTTGTCCGAAATAAAAGATTTTTATTTTATTTATTATTAGTAATAAATTTCAAATCACAGACAAGCACTTTTTTATTAATTTACTAGCTGTGCTTTGCGGTTGCACCCGCGTTTATGCATGTTTACTGCTCAGCTTCTTTAGGTCGTAGCGTGATGTTAAATAACCTACAACCTTTCTCAACAATATCAAATGCAAAAATATTTTTTCAAATCCGACTGCTATTTCCAGAGATAAAGTGCGTTCAAACAAACAAACTCTTCAGGTTTATTATTAGTATAGATTAATGAACGACCTAATCAAGTCAAGACATCGAACATACATTTTTGTATTGCATATTATAATCTTCTATATGTATAAAAATGAATTAACGTTTGTTAGTCTCGCAAAACTCGAAAACGGCTGGACCGATTTGAATAATTCTTTTTTGTTTTGTTCGTTATAATACAGGGGTGATTAAGAAGAAAAAGAAGTTGGAAAAACCCTAAAGTTCAGCTGAAAAATAAAAAATAATAAATAGGTAATTTGTATGGGAATCGCAGGAGTAGAATTGTAGGAGTAGAGGTAGGGGTAGTGGTAGTGGTAGTGGTAGGGGTAGGGGTGGGGGTAGGGGTAGTAGTAGTAGTTGTTTTCCACGGACGAAGGAAAGTAAATAGCTGGCAAGCCAACGATTGGGCAGGACAACGTCTGCCGGGTCCGCTAGTATAATAATATAATAAATATAATCTGTATGCCCACAAGAGTAAGGGGGATCTCTAGGGATTTAATAAATGATTTGATTTCATTCAGTTTTGACGATATCTGTAATCTGTGAGGCTATGAATGATAATCATTGTATTCGTACAGTTTTTTTTACATGGAACACTAAAGAATCAATGCGTAGGATTTAAAAATCAATGTTTTTATTGAATGCAATGGCTATTGATAGCACACAGTCATAATCATAACAATTTATTCACCTGAAGAAGCGTAATGAGTACTAAAGTTTTGTATACATATTTTGTTATCTGTACATTATGAGTAACAAATGTAACAATTCACTTTACTTAAATATTTTGTAATTAAACCTGGGGCTTCGACAATGTACAACTAAACGAATAGAATAGAATGTAGGTAGAATAGATAACTTTAAATGTATATGGGACTGACTTGACTAAAATACAACCAAACTATCGTTCACTTTGACGAAACCAAGGAGATTATATACATACCTATTGTATACAAACTCCTTGTAGAAATGTCATGTTATGTCTTCAATTAGCGTCTTTCGTTTACTGCCCCTGGCGCAACTTAGAACAAAAAATTAGGGCTAGGAAAAATGAGCCAATACAGATGACAGAGATAGCAAATATGTCTATACCAATCCACAGTACGATGTTGTTAGGTTGGCAGTACCTTTCAGGCCTAACTTTGATTCATTTCAATGTATGTGTCCCGACTCTTATTAAAGAACATAGTGATTGCTACTTACTCTATGCCCATAGCCTGCAGATAACGCTGAAAAAAAATGGCGAAGGTTTTGGTCGATTAGCTAATTTTAAATTAGTTAAAATGCATAAATCTTCTTATGGGCTGATACTTTTTATATAATTACTAGCGGACCCGGCAGACGTTGTCCTGCCCAAACGTTGACTTGCCCGCACTACCCCTACCCCTACCCCTACCATACCCTACCCCTATCCCTACCCTACCTATAAAAAAAATTAAAAAAAATTAGGGGTGGACCACCCTTAACATTTAGGGGGATGAAAAATAGATGTTGTCCGATTCTCAACCCTAACGGATATGCACACTAAAATTCACGAAAATCGGTCGAGCCGTTTCAGAGGAGTTCAATTACGTACACCGTGACACGAGAATTTTATATATAAGATTATACCTAATTCGATTTATAAGTTTCTGCATAGAATTTGAGAGAATATAATACTAGCGTTCGTATACAAGGGGACTGAAGCGCCAAGTCAAAAAAAATACGCGATTTTCAACTCCCATAATTTTTTTTCTGGTCACGATTTAACAACTTTAGAAAAATGTTAATAAAATATACACCTATTTATTTTTCCTAAATATAACAACCAATACAGCTAGGGATTGCAATCCCGCAAAACGGGATCCCGCAATCCCGCGGGATCCCGCTCCACTTGTTAACCTGCGGGATTCCGCACCTCTAAAACGCGGATCCGCGGATCCCGTAAGATAAAAAATTGGCGTTGCCGTTCCGCACAGAGCGGCGGCGGGCGGCTCTTACAGTTTACCGTTGCAAATTGCAATTTCGAAAACACACCTATAGCTGGAACATCTGCAACTGACACAGATCCTGCTCTCACGTTAAAGGAAGAATTAGAGAAACAGTTTCAACAAGAAAAAGAAATATAAAAAAAGACAGACAACAAGCGAAAGGATTATGAGAAAATTTTGAAAAAAGAAATGGCGTGCTTTGATTTCGACGAAATCAGAGGACAGCAAGCACCTAGGACGCTCGCCTATGAATATATCCTGATTACTTGTATGTACTTGATTATTTTTAATTGGGATTTTTTTAACTATGATTGTTAAATAATATAGGTATATGACATGTCTAATAAAAGTTGATTCTTTAAACAAAAACTTGTAGTTTCAATTCGATTTTATAACATTATTTGAAGGGTGCGGGATCCCGCGGGATCGATAAGCGGAATTTGAATGAGCTGCGGGATTGCAATCCCTAAATACAGCCAATATTCTATTATAGAGTACCTACTATTTTTACCCGACTGTCCCAGAAAAAAAGGAGGGTAATGGTTTTCGGTTGTATCCATGTATCTAAAATATTTTTGCACGCTCTGTACCTAAACGGCTTAACGGATTTTAATAAATGAGGTATCGTTAGATTCGTCTATCTATAGGCTGTATCGATATTTTTAGTAGCTAAATAACAAAAAAAATATATAAAATTTAATTATTGAATTTTAGTATTTTATTTTATTATAATATATATTATTTTAATATAATATTATTTTAGTTTTAAGAGCTTAGGTACTTACCTATTCTGTATTCATGCTGAAAAGTACAATGGCATCGATGTCTGTCTGTCTACTTGTGTTCCTGACTCCCGTATTAAGACAATGTTGTGTTGTGATAAGGATATGAATTAATTGTATTATGTATCCATGTCGAAATATTATGTAAACAAGTACATAATTTCATCAATTTCATAATTCAATATTCATAGCCTCATGGCTGCCAATGTAAGTAAGGTTACTACTGGACAAATACATTTGGAAAAAAAATCGTAATATCGATCGATATTTACAAGTATAGTGAGTATTTTTTAAGTAGTAAAATTTAGTTCTGTAAATAAATTGCTTTTTTCACATTTAATTAATTTAACTTTAATAAATATTAAGTAAGTAGGTATTTTATATAATTATTTTGGCTGTTTCATTTACATATTTATTCATTTCATGGCCAAATGGTTTTGTATAAAATTGGGGACTTTTTGGACAGAATATAGGTATTAAATGTCATCGTTAGACTATATGGCGCTATTTATGTACCGATGTGTAATACACATATTGCAATGCGTTGTTTATAAATTTAATACTTATCAATGTCCTTCATAGTAATCATAACAATGATAAACTTTCCAGAAAAGCGATAATATATTAATTAATGATCTTATTGTCTGTTCATAGAACAAAATTCGACTTCGATTAGCAAATTTTTGCAAAGATATAAAATTAGCAATCGGGAAATGGGCCGCTGGGGATTCTGAAGCCACCACATATTAATTTGTGATTGATTAGATTGATCTAAATATACTCCCAATAGGTACAAGAAAGTACACTCAATAATAGTACCTACTTTATAAACTATAATATCCCATGCATGCGGTTCTGCTTGAGGGGAAATAAAACAATGTTTCCTATATATAATATATTTTTTTCTTTTCTTTGTCTTACAAGCTCTCGAAACCGTGAAACGATACCCTGGAAGACCATGTCTCCCTCTTTTAGCCGATGGTATTTGTGAGGCTATACCTAACGAGTGGCTAGTTCTGTTGAGGTATATTAAGATGGAAAAGCCTCTAAGTGTGGTTTATCTGATTATATCGGATAAGTTTTAATTAAAAAACGCCCGGATCCCGGATTCCACACAAACATAACATAAATATTAGTATTGTATATTTTTACATACTTACCCAAAATATTTTCCTATATTACTTACTTATATACAATTTATGATGGAAATGATTACTGTAGGCAGATAATCCTCACGATTACATTATAATCAATTGATAATATTATGATAATAAAATGTAGCCCCAACTTACATTGATAGTGTGCATGCAAGTAGATTTAGTAGACTTCTTCTTAATCGACATCTTCATTGCTGAAGGTCGTGTCTATCAAGCAGAGTTCATGACTTTCTGGACAATACGCCTCCGTGTGCCCCGGTCCTGGGCAGTCGTCATGGCATCAAATAGCGGCAAACCGGTCAATAATAGAGTAGACTAGCTACTAGCTAGAGTACTTTTTATGCAAACTAGGTACCTATACCTAAGTAGTACCATTCGTGGTATGATCGTGATAACATAGCCAGTTATTTTAGTAGGAGAGTTCATAGTAAAGACAGATCAAAAAATGAATAGATAAGATATGGCGAAGGACGTTACAAAACTTACGAAAAAAATACATATTTTCTTAGGTGACACATTATACATTACGTGGCCACACTACGTCTCTTCCTCCTTTCCTCGCTACTTCCTATGCCACTCGACGAGTGTGTG
This sequence comes from Nemapogon koenigi, assembly GCA_963924495.1. Classification (NCBI taxonomy): domain Eukaryota; kingdom Metazoa; phylum Arthropoda; class Insecta; order Lepidoptera; family Tineidae; genus Nemapogon; species Nemapogon koenigi. The sequence continues at coordinate 2,802,636 of OZ004630.1, read as the reverse complement.
GCAGGGGCATTACTTACATGATCGAAGATCGCACCCTAATCGCGTGCTTTTTCGGGCAGCTTATTGCATATGCCCGTTTTAATCGTTTATTCGTTTGACGCTTGTACAGTGACTAATTTTATCTACTGCTTACGCTGGTAGAGTACTACAAGACTATAGGTCAATTTAAGTGTCTTCTTTAACTTTACCAATGTAAACCGGGCTTTAGTACCTACGTATTTAATTTTTAATTGTACTGTATGTAGAAACTGATAGGTCTAATAGTTGTAAAACCCTTGACAAAGTCTATCCGAAATTTCAACTCCTTACTCTCTTTATAAGCTTTATACTCTTTACTTCAGACGCCACTCATCATATCCACCTATAAAAAAATTATTACCCTCGATCATAAGTATATATGCTTCCGAAACTTTAGACATTTTCGAAATATTTAATAGTGTATCTTCTGAAAATAATATTTAAATTCAAGAAGTGACAGCTAAAGTTCAATTGGGTACTAACTCGCTAATTGTGACCTTAGTTACCAGTGTGTCTATAACACGCCACAAGATAGGTATGCCAGCATTCGTCACGAGAAATGTGACTAAAACCGAGCTAAGTCGAGGAAATCTAACAATAACGACAATACCCGTTTGGTGATTTTTTTTTTACTTACAGCGAATGCAGATAAATGTCTAGAATCTAGATAATATTTAATTAGGGAATGTTGACTCATTTTTTAATAAAAAAATAACAGTTTCTTAAAAACTGACATTCGATATACCTATAGTATTATAATTTACCTAGTAAGCGATTTCACAAAACAGAGACAGGCGATTTATTATGATTCATTATAGATGACTTATTTTACTTTAATTAAAATGGAGCAAAACAGAGAAACAAATGGGGGAGAATAAATAACATTATAGAAACATACAAAAAAATAAATAAAAATACTATTCTAAAAATTAAAAATATCTCCAGCGGTGTCCAGCATAGCCACCTTTCACACGTACCCATAGACATTTTAGCCGACTTATTTGTATGAAATACTTATTGGTCATCCTTAGTTAAAGAGCCTCTAATAAATAATTAATTATTTTGGGGATGATTTCCGAAAAGCTCGTTTGTATTTACTGATGCTGAATTATTCAGCGTCATTCGGAAACATACGAAATAATGTAAAAAGTATTTAGGTACAATTTTTTATCACGCATTATTTATAGCAGGTAAACGACCTGATACCTATAACTCGTAATGTAAACAATATGCATCACTCAAGATGTTGCATACTAATGCAAATTGCAATAACGTGTTTATTCTTCATGATACCTAATAAAAACCCCAAGTACCTAACCTACTTACCTATAAAATATAAAAACAATGAAGGTTTATGATGACAAGAATACTGGCCGCATTATGATGCAGATGAAACACGTTTTGTCAGGATTTTATTATTTTCATCCTAATAAAGTAATAATATTGTTTCTTTAATGTAAGTAAATACAAAAGAGAATTATGAATTTAATTTAGATTTTTTTATATATGTATTTTGAATTTAATTTATAAGTTTTTTAATTTTAAACCAAAATTTTAATAACCGTTCTTGGACCCTGTCCAGTTCGGTGGCTTGGGAATTCGTACTTCGTCGTGTGTTGCGCTTCCTGCCTTTTTGTCATCAACCTATAGCGCGCTAACCCTCGTCGGTACTATATTGAACTTTTACCTAATGTAACCGATGGGGAAGTGGCGGTTGTAGACCAGGCCAGAAGTACATGGAGTGCAACTCACCTAGGAGTGGACGTTCCCACAGAATTAAGTAGCCAGCGAGCGTGGGATTTACCATCTATACAGGCAACCTACGCTACATTGCTCGAACAGTGTCCTGATGATTTCGACAGAGCACAGCTTCTAGCTGTATCTGAAAAAGAGTCAGGACACTGGCTTCACGCATTGCCCTTCCATAACATAGGTACGGTGTTGGATTCATCGACCTTACGTATCACCGTTAGTTTACGATTAGGTAGTAAGGTCTGTGAACCTCATAGTTGCCTATGTGGCAGAGACGTGGACTATTTTGGTCGCCATGGATGATGGACTTGACTTTCATGCACAAAAAGTGCTGGTCGCGCCTACCGCCACGGTACCTTAAATGATATAGTACGCCGATCTCTTGCCACAGCCTCTGTTCCTGCGATTCTTGAACCATCTGGTATGAGCAGGGACCATGGCAAGAGACCTGATGGCGTAACTTTAGTACCGTGGCATTTAGGAAAAAATTTGGTGTGGGACGCTACCTGTGTTGATACAGCATCTCACATACAGTATACAAAATTAAAAGCGGCTGCGGCGGCAGAACACACTCAACTGCTCAAGCGCCGAAAATATTCAAATATTATAACAAATTACTTATTTTCGGCGCTTGCAGTGGAAACAATGGGTCCATGGTCATCCGAAATGAAAATATTCTTGAAAAATTTAGGTACGAGACTAGTCCACGCCGCGGGTGACCTAACGGCTGGCTCTTACCTCGCTCAAAGGATCAGTTTAACCATTCAGCGAGGTAACGCAGCCAGTGTTTTGGGAACCATGCCACAGGGAGGGGTTCTGGAAGAGGTATTCTTTTTATAATTTGTATATATAGTTTTTAAATATATCTATTATTTATTTATTGCTATACATTTTAGTTAAGATGTAAATATTTAAAGTAGTTAGTTTTATGGCAATAAAAAAGTTTTTAAAATGTTATTTTTGTTTCTGGATCAGAATACTTACTTACCTACCTAAATAAAATAGACCATTTTGTGACCAAATGTTATTATATTATTCAATTTATGTAATTTGTTGTGCTGTGGATTTTTAATAAACAAATAAATAAATAAATAAGCTTTCATCCCAATACACAGGAAGCATAATTGTGAAAAAGAAGCCAAGTTCAGTAAAGTAGAATAAAGAATTAAAGAGTAGCTATATAATTTCTATAAAATTAAGATCTCTATCTGACAATCTCTAGTAGGTACCTACTTATTTATAATTACAATAATTTCTACTTGGTAATATTTATGGTAATAAAATAAGACAGAGTTCTAACTTCTAAATACAAATTAAAATTGGTAGTAAATGTCTTTCGCTGACAATAATTTTTTTTTTTTCATACAACTCGCTCGAAAGCATAGAACGTAAGATTTATTCTCTCTATGGTCGAAAGAGTCATCATCAGATATCCCACCCGCGTGCATGCTATAGGTACATTGAATCAGCTGCAAATTATGCGGAAAGAAGGAATCTCTACTAACCTAATTAGATACCCTACATTATTTTACTGCAATAAACCTAATAATAAAACCTTGACATATATTTTCAATACGAATGAAATATGATCTAACATGCTCACGATCACTCATAAAGTCTACTTCCTTATTGCCTATCACAATTAATTAAAATAAAACAAAGACTTTACAAAAAGGATCAGTATATTTTAATAACAATGCCTATACTTACTTAATATTGTTTAACATAATATTTTGAAAAGAAATAGTACAATAAAATTCGTCTGAAAGGTTCTATAGCTCTCAATATGCTCTCAATGATTTTTTTACTTAAATTAATGAAGGATGAGTAACGGTTAGATGGACTCGGTGAACCTTCCTTCCGGGCATTGTGTGTCATTTACACCCAAGTATAAGGCACTATTGCTATAATATATATTATAATAATTTTAATTGATAATAGAACTTTACCTTTGAAGTAAAAGGTTCTACTATTATTCTACCGCTGCCTGCGCTGCGCCTGTTTGACCATTCAAATTATATGGGGAGCGGTGCACATGTATAGAAACCTTCTCACCCGTTTTTCGGTGCAAGAAATCGACTGTGATGGTCCCAGAATGAAAAAAATATTTACAAATAGAATTTAGAGAATAGGCCCCAGGATTGAGCCCTGAACTACCCCCGACGGGCCGACGGGACGACACCGACACCAGAACTATACCTAACCATTCAAGTAGATAACCTATGTTATGTGGTAGGAGTTACCCTTAATCCCAACTGAATGCCAACTTCCAAAGCTAAAGTCAGTGGTCTACCTTTACGATAGAATATAGAAGATTGGTCAAAGTTGTTGTTGCTATTGTTGGATCTTACTACAATGAGTGGTATTGTGGTACCTATAATAAGTAACTGTGGATACAGACATACTGTCTGCCATATCATATATGAGTATGCATGTGTACAAACTAAAATCGCCGCATACCGACACAACGCCCCGGGTCTTGAGACGTGAACGCAAATAGAGGATGCTTGCTATATTCGTCCTAAACTATTTTATACTACAGTGTACACTAATATAAACCGTATAGAGCGTCTACTTAGAATTCTGCAAGGAGCTGCTAGCATATCTAAATGCCATGCTGAGGCACTGCTTCTCAAACTTTAAGAGCCATAAAATAATATGTCGTAACAGGAATGGCTCAACTTACGTTGAAAGGTTAGTAATTTAGTCATTCTATTACCTATTTGTTCTGGGGGATCGGGGATTGTAGGTAAAACAAGACTAGGTAGGTATGTTAATGAAAACATTCTATAAATATGTGACACCCCTTGTCGTGGCAGGGTGGGACTTAGTAACTCCGGGTGGAGTTGGCTCGGGGTGAAGCTAAGAGGCCCCGAGATGGAGCTGATAGGCTCCCAGCAGAATCCCTGCTAACGGGGACCAAGGTAGAAGAATCAGCAATGACAGTCAATTTAGTTGTTGTGTGTTGGTCTTGAGAGAGCGCGCTCGAATTCTATTTGTTTGCTCTTGGGTAGATAACATTGACAACAACTGAGTTTCGAATGAACGCTAACGGCGGGAAATGATATAGTTTATTGAAATATGCGTTAGAATTACCTATATTGAATTTAAATCATCAGTATGTCGAAATATAAATACCCAAGTTAAATAAGTATGTTGTACCTAGGTAGGTACCTACGTAGGTAAGTTCATTCGTATCTCACTCAATTCATTAACCAAAGTGAAAGTTGTATCACCCACAGACCCACTGTACTAATTTTTAATTTTTATAGATGTAATGTATCTCTCTACTTATCAAGTTTCCTTTAGTTTTTGATGTGTAACATAACTAACATCTTAGCTTTTGCTAACTATGTGGTATAAATTTGTAGGGAGTAATTTCGTGAAATAGAACGGAAATGTGTATGGTCAAATCTTGGTCAAATCAAACGAAAGTGCGTAACCGGAAGTAAATAATTTCAAGTTCGTATCATTTGAATATTTGATTTTTGAGGTTCTATGACGTTTTTAGGTAGGTACTAGGACCTACGTAGTTTCATAAAATCAAATACAATCAAATTCATTCATTATTTTTTGGCTTTGCCGCACGCGCTTCCGCGCCGGTCATCCAACCAGCAGCAAGCAAGCAAGCGCCCGAGCCACGCGAACGGGGCGCCGGTCTCTCGCCTCGGCCCTCGCCGATTGCCGATTCAGTCAGAAATTCGCACTCGACGCTTGCGCATGTATATCACCGACTTCGGATTTAGTTAGTTTGTTTTATAACAATTTCATTAATTAAATTAATGAAGTGTAGTGTAATGTAATTAATATTGTGTAAAAAATACTGTTACTTTCATACATTTCGCGTACTTATGCTTAACTTTTGGTATGTATGTTTGTTTTGTTTTATTTTTGAAAATAAACATGAGGTCCTACTGTGAAGCCGGCGTTTTAATTGAGATGTTGGTTTTTAGTTGTATCCTGAGATGAGCATACAGCATCTGTAGTTACTAACTGACCATTGTAAACCATGGACGGAAGAACAAACATGATCTTAAACGAAGGAGTCCCCTTGAACGCCCGTCTCCCAACAACAAATGTAATCGTGAATGGTAAACATGCCAGAGTTCAGCAGAACGGCACTGTCCTGCAAATTAAACCAGGTTTGTTTACATTTCTATTATTTTTAATTTGCGACCTGCCCGGCTTTGCATGGGTTGAAAAGAAAATTCCATCTTCCCGGAGGTATGAAATATTTTTCCGGGATAAAAAGTAGCCTATACCATTCTCCGACCACCAGCTATCTTTGTGCAAAAAAATCACGATGACCTGTTGCTCCGTTTCAGCGTCAAAGAAGGATAAACAAACACTTTCGCATTTATAATATTAGTTAGTTCAAAGATAAGATTCTAGGTCTAGACGCTAGGTCTTTATTTATTTTGTCTTGTTATTGAAATAACAAATTAACTGTCCTTCAAATCGAAATGATAAACATGCGATAGGTACAAGTGTACTATTATTGTGATTAAACAAATTTTATTTCCTACTTGAATTTTTCTTTCAATTTAGTAGGCAGGCTTATGTGATAATATCGCATAAAATGTACAATAAGTTATGTTTATGTGCATAAATAATCACAACATTGGTTTGTTTATCTCCAGAAGGACATAGCTCGGAAGTGATCGAGATAAACACAACGTTAAAAGTCCCGCCCACTAAAAAATACAAAGTGTGGCTCACTATCAACGTCTGCCTGGGTATAGCTGCACTGATATTCACTTTTTGTGTGGGATACTTTTTTTGGGGACAACTAGCCTCAATGAGATTTGAAATAGACAACCTGAAATCTCAACTGGACAAGGTCAAAAGTGATAGCTTAAATAAAAGTCAAAATACTGCCAAGCAAGAGTTCCTCGTATCCAACTTGGATATAGATAATAACAAACAATTAATTACTGAAAATTATATTCGGGGGAAGTTTAAAATTAATCACAATGATGTTCCTAAACCAACTGATAGACAGCCAGAGACTGTGACAGAAAGTGTTACCAAGCCACAAGCTGGGCAACTACCGCAAACAGGTAAAAATTTCCAAATTATCTAAATCTCCCATACTGAAGTCTTGATTCAGAAAATATTTTGCTTTTATTATACTTTTTAATGTAACTATTTGGAATAACTTAGCAAACAGAGTTCTTTAGAACTGTTTAAAAAATAAATTACCCACTGTTATACAAAGATTAAAACCAATTTTACTTGCTTGGTTTTTTTTCTTAACAAGTTGTATTTCAATATTTCAGGAACCATGGTAGTGCAGTTCTATGGGAAGCTGGGAGATGTAAATTTAGGGACAAATTGTAAGTATACTGCTTATCATTAATTTTCATTTCCTGTTTACCCCTTATCACATTTGGTTCCTGATAGATACAAACTTATTAAGATTACCTAATAACCCATAAACTAATTAATATAATTTTCTAAATTATGAGTACTTACATGATAAGAACTGGAAGTTTTGTTTCAAACAAACAATTTGTCACCTATCATACAAATGCTCAATGTCCCCTTCATATCCCCTTTTATCATATTGTTCCCCATGACCAAATGGCTGTATAAAAGAGCTGTAATAGTTCTGCAAGACTCCAATCCAAACATAAATAACTTCAAGCCATTCTATAAAACTATTTCCTCTGTTTAATTAACTATGTGCATTATATTGACTAATTAATCTCACACTTGTAACAATTAAGAATCAGACACTTTATGGCATTTCTCTTTTTGTTTTGTTTTATGAAGCGACCCTGCCCACGGCTTCGCGCGTGTATAATATCGGATAAATTATAGCCTATAACCTTCCTAGATAACCCCTCTCTCTATTGGTGAAAACTGTATGAAAATCTGTATAATAGTTTCTGAGATTAGCCTAAACAAACACAAACTCAGCGCGACGGTGGACTTTATTGTATAATATGTAATTATAATCTAAACATTATTGCCATACCAGAATCCTACTGGTGTAGGAGCAGATCTCTAATTTCATCAAAATGTATACATTTATTTCATATCCTACTCCTATCCAAGACTTAAATCCAAACCAGGCTTGCTAAATCAGTAAAAATGACACCAGCAGCAATAAGGCATCACATTTCATTATCAATCCTACTACAATGATAATATGAAAACAGTATATTAACAAAGCCTTATTAAACTTGAAGGACGTTCAAATAAACAAAGAGAGTTCAATAATTATTGCTAAGGATATAAAGGATACAATTTCAAGCCATTTGGTGTTTGGTTCTATTACTGTGTCACAAGCTACTGTATTATTGTTTTGATAATTCTGACTTGTATTACATCTCTTATTAATATTTATTACAAATCGTAGAAACCGATCTAGTCTTATCAAGGTAGTAGGCCAGTAGGCCACTTTAGGAATGTTCATACATGCTTTTACCACTAGACTAGATGTCTAACTATACTATGTAGGTATGCTAATTTGCATGTATTCCACTTCAATCCTTCAAGTTATTTGACAGCAAAATTGTAGAAGTATTATTATTTCACTATTATATAGGATTGCTCGCTAGTGAAATAATAATTTTTATTTCACTTTTCGTTCTTTTAAAATTTAAATTATAAATACAATTTATTAAAGATCGATATATGCTACCGCAGACTTTTTGTACATTGTTCTACACAATTCTTTCCTACATTAACTATTTTGTTATATCACTGACAAATTAGGCAGCATACGCCATGAAAGCGCGTTGGCGCTAACTTTTCCTCCGACCTGATCCACTAATACTGTTAATGCTTCTAAACGTAATAGCTTCATGACATGGACTCCATGTTTAATACCTTCCTCGTGAATCAATGTATCTAAACATGGAAATCACAACAAAATCCGTTCAGTAGTTTCGTGATTGCAGACAATCAGACGCGGCGGTCGACTTTATTTTATAATATGTAACGAATGTATCTGAATCACTAGATACCTTCATTTCAGAAAATAAACACTGTATCCCTTAGAACTGTATTTCCTAGAATTAAACGGCTGCATTTTCGGTGAACAGCAGAAACGCGGAAGCGTAACACTCAAACTGACACGAACACTACATTTTTGTTTGAGGATGTTTTGACACATCTTCGTACTTCGCGGAAAATGCTGAAATCGTGCCGGGGAAAACGTTGTCGCTCGTAAAAGGTGCTTTTTGTGTTAAATTTCTTTGACAAATTGAAAATTAAATATGAATTTCTACCGAGGATTTTAATATCTACCAGCTATTTTAGGTAGGCCCGCTTCATTTTACTTCCAAGCTTTAGTTAGACCACAGACACAAATCAATGTATTTTACAGTAGGTATTTTCTAAAGAATAAATCTTGGCATTTAAAAAAACATGCACTCCCCACATGCTCATGACTGCCACAAAAATAATAAATTAGGAATCCACCGATTAGTCGGTAAAGCCTAATGATAGTACAGGAAACCGGAAGTAAATGGTGCTAAAATGCCTGTACTAAACAATCAAACAGTAGTAAACAATCTTAAATTTTCAATTAATCAGTCGGGGACTATTCGGCCCCTTTTATAGTCGGAAAATAGTCTGTCTTTTGGGGCCTATTAGTCGTTAGTCGGCCAAATCCATAGTCGGGGTAGATCACTAATATAATCAATGCAGCCAAAACAATTTTGGAGTTCCATTACCAAAAAGCAAAAAAGGTTATTGTCTGAAAAGGCATACATTATGTACGAAATGTAATGTAACTCAAACTATGATATAGGTATCATATTTAGGCTAAGAACGGCCGTATGTCTTTAATTTGCCGCGTAAATATAAAAAACTATACGTGTTTAAATTGTCGACAAATAATTGCATAGATTAGATAAGTATACCTACCTAAATCCTAGATAATTAATTTTAATCTTAAGAGTATAGTGTACCGCGTCCATGTCCATACAAACGGAGAAAACGTTTTACTACCCCTAAATATTATTTAATTTTAACGATTTTGTAATATGTTACTGACATAGTGAAAAACTACGTACGTATTTTTTCCTTTTATCAAAATTCGTGATAGGTCAAAAGTTATAAGCCCCTCAAATCTCGGTTTTTTGGTTCATAACTTGCTGGTAATAAACCGTCTGTATTTGAAAAACCAAGCAAAATTTCAAAAAAAGCAAAACGTACGTACGTAGATTATAATCTGCTAAAACGTTTGACACCAAAATTATAAGGTTTCGTTATAGTTTAGCAGGTGTAAATCGTTTTCGGCCAAAACGCAATTTTCAACGAAGAACATACCTACGAACACTCACGAGCTGCAGTGCTCTCTGTCGCACTGATGCCCGGGGGAAGAGCGCGCTTGAGACAGAATATGATTTTCTAAATACCTATTTCGCTGCGTACGCTGAGCTACACGATCCTCTTAAAGATTACCACAAAGTTAAATTTCTAAGTTGAATGAAATGAAACATAGTGCATATTAATCATACTGCATGTGTTGTTTTTGTTTACAGTCGCACTGACACACTTTTATACACATAGCGACCGTCCCGGCTTTGCACGAGTAGAAAAATGTATATGAAAAATTCAATTTTATGGGAATGAGATATTTCCCAGGATAAAAATCATGTCGATCCGTTGCTCTGTTGATTGAGCATGTATGAAAGGTATAATGAATATAAAAGAGGGTACGATCAGTAAGGATCGTACGTAGCATATGGCATTCGATTGTGCCTCATAGGGTATAAGGCGTTATAATAGATAGATTAATATTTATTTGGTGTATTTCTTTTACAGCTACTATTGGCCCCTGGTTACGTGACCTTGATGTGTCTTCAGAGAGTAGTGAAGAAATAATTAAACTTGATCCTTCATCTAACTACATCACAGTGTCGGAGGGAGGACTTTACTTAGTGTACGCCCAGGTTAGTCATATTGTGAACATTTACGCTCTTTTAATAGTTTTAGTACGAGTACAATGCTCATTTTAAACCTACTATTGATGTACAGTTCTAGATCTAATAGTAGAACTCAATGGACCAACCGTTTTCTCATAAATTTAGGTGCGGGTGCGGTTGTTACTGATATGATCTGCATTTCTCGAGGAAGTTTAAGCCTATGAAATAACAGTATTAACGTGAAACTGAATTAAGTTGGGGGAGAGTTTGCCGGAGGCTTTCATGGAAAATTCTACCACTTCATTTTGTCGTCTGTCGGCAAAACTTTGAAAATTTATTATAAAAAAAAAACTATTGCACAGAAAACCAAAAATATTCAATATAGTTTATTAAAATAGCAATATTTGAAATAAAAATATGAAAATCATACCTTACTTTTTACTTTACATACCGAATTGTGTAAAATTAAATGATACAGAATCTTTTGTCCCAGGACTTAAAACCTTGACTAACAAAAATCCCCCTACTGAAACAAGCAATAATATTCAATAATATTTTTCAGGTGGTTTACATCACAAACTCTCCAAGTTGCTACTTGGTATGGGCTCGTCAACACGGCAACGTTCCTCGTCTCGTGACCTCTTGTACGACAGCCGACGTATCTATCAAACGACATACCACACACTCACAGTTATCTTGCTCCGTCCATACAGTTGCCAAACTGTTGGCCGGTGACACCATAAACCTCAGCCAAAGGGAACCAAATAGAACAATCTCCTTCAAACAGGGCTATACGTACTTCGGATTAGTTAAGATCGGGTGAAAAGCAATTAATTATTTTCTAATTTTGTGTCATAATAATTTTAGATAAGCATTTTGTTTACCAACTGTTATTTAGTCTGGTGACATTATTAAACATTGTTTTGTATGAATTTTCTCATGTGAGGTATTTAGCTACCTGTATGTCTAATCATAAAAATACACTTTTAGTAAATTATTTTGTTTACGTACTTAGATTGTATAAGTTGTTTTTGATATTGGGTTTAGCGGTCGTGAAGGTCCCAGTTTTGTCTGATATTGTTTTTGGTGAAACATATGAATTATAATTGTGACAAAAACATCACGTCTATGATCACAAGTGTGATGGCATCATTACATAATATGTTTGTAAAATAATTTACTTTTTATCATTAAAACTGAGTACAGTGCTTGTATATATAACATATCACTGAGTTCAGGTCAAGATAGCAAGACATATTGATAAAGACTGCCCTATTTAGATGTATGTATGACTAGAGAAAACTCTCTAATTACTTATATTTAGTTCCTAAATGCAATAATTACACTTATTTGTAAATTGTGCATTGAAACATTGTATGGGTGCCTTTTACCAAAATAATTGAAAGAACTGATTATTTTATTGCTCAAATAGTTTATTGTAATTTATCTATTTTGCTGGAAAAGCAGTCATCCGCAATTTTTAAAATAATGCCTTTTATCACACAAAGTCGCTGCGACAGGCTTTTCCACGTCACAGTTTATATTAAATATTTGGGAATAGTTTTAAGTGTCATATCATTTCTAACGGTTTTGTTCACATTAACATTTTTTGGTTTAATGTGCACGAAGAAAACTACTTTAGTTAAGGTTAAAAATATTGTGGGTTAAATGAGGAAGGCCCTTCACTTCCCCTGGAGACTGGTAACACGATTATCAGAAGGACATGATGATAATTTTTTTAAGGTTACATTGAGATCGTTTGTCACCCAGATATTTTAGAATATGTATATAATACCAAAGTTGGTAGTGAATATGTGATTACCATAGCCATTGTAAGCTATGTAGCTATTTGTGATAAAAATATGATATATGGAAAGAATATTTCTAAAATGTCTTCTAAAGTGCTGGTTTGGTGCTATTCTGGTAATCTGATCTCATTTTGTTAATTACATTTTCTCTGCGAATTTGTTAATACTTATCACAAATAGACAGATACTTTTCGTATGGATTTTTTTTTTCTAAAAATGTAATGATTCGATTTATTTAATATTGTTAGGTTTATAACTGATCTTTATTTTTATCAGTATTTGTTATTAAGAGTTAAAGAGGGTTTGCAACGTTATAAAGATAACGTTCTGTGAATTATGATGAAAGTGTGCCCGTTACCAATTTATGTAGGCCACATATCATTTTCACCTACATACATTATCACTAACTAAAATCTATGGATAAGATAATTACGATTGTCAACCTAATAATTTGTAGGACAGTGATTAAAATCAATCGATTTCAATTCCAGAGAAACTGTGTGATCTGAAAAACGACAAAAACTAACAAAAGCAAGTTTTTTTTAATGTACTTTACAATGCAAATAAGGTTGCCTAGTTAGACTGTATTAAGGTTTAGATCCACAACCTGGCGGTATGCCAAAAATATTTTTTTAACAATTTGGAACAAGAAGTTAAGTTAGGTTTACGTAAAATGTTAATTTCTCCTTATTTTTATCCTGTATATAATTTTAGATTTTTTTTTAAATATATCCTACCGGATACTGTTTATTTTGCATTTAATAAATGTGATAGTATGCCTTACTTATACCATTAAGTAGTTTGTATAGTAGTTATATAACCAATGAGTTATGGTGTAAAGATGGCTTGTATTCTAGTCTAAGGACTATTTAGTGTGCTGTGTGATATGTTAAATATCTACCTTCTCGCAAACCCGGTTCATAGGGGTAGACAGTAGGCCAGGAAAAAGTGGATGTTACCCTCTAGCTAGAGTCGCATAGAAACCAAGCAGTTGTTTACAATAATTGTGTAAATATTATTTTTATAGAAGCATAACACATCGTATACCACTAGTACAATGTGCCTTAATACAAAATGATTATCTGTAGATATTTGATGTATAAAAATATTATTAATACCGTCCGAATAAACATTTTTGTTTAAATATTGTTTTACTCCAAGATTCAATATTATTATAGGAACTACGAGTACCGATGTACTAGCCCTAGGCATATCGCACGTAAGTTTTTGAATAAAGTAAAAATTCGCTGTTGCATATAAATACAGTACCTATACATAATACAATAAATAATTTTTCATCTAAATATACCTCGACAGATCTGGACACTCGTTAGGTATATAGCCTTACAAATACCATCGCCTAAAAGAGGGAAACTGGGTACCCTAGGACCGATAACACTGTTTCGGCAGGCGTAAGGTAACACGTGAAGAAATAAAAAAAAGTTGGTACCTAGGTAGGTAAGGTATTTCGGCAGTTTTCTACAGATATCTGCTTTTTTACTGAGAAAAAAATGGCAAGCAGCTAAAATCTACGATGTAAAATTATAATTATTTAGTATGGGAAACAGATTTGAAAATAAATATGTAAGTAGGAGTCGATAGCCTAATTGGTAGATCGTTGACTTGAAACCAAGAGGGCCTGGGTTCAATTCCCACTAGTGCCAAAAATGCTAAGCACCAATTTTCTTTAAGAAGTACCTAACCCATAGGTCCATTAAGTGCAGCAACGGGTTTGCCACGTGTTCTGTTCAATATGGACAACTGGCGTCAAGTGGACACTGTTACCGATGTCTCTGGCCACACCGCAAGGTATAAGGGCCGTGAAGGTATGTTGTTGTATGAACTGACATCAATGAAACATTCGCACAGACAGATAATAGGTAGGTATACAAATAAACTCACCAATCGTTTGGCAATATTATTTTTCACAACAGCATAATAATGGAGTCTGGCTCCATTGTCATCATCCAGGCAAGTGCCCTGGAAATATAAAAAACGAAAAATATTACAATAAAATATAGGCTAAAGTAGGTGCCTGGTGCCTACGAATGCTAGTGACACTGACAACCATAATTTATAGTAACCAAGATAAGAATTAATAAAATCGAGACCTACCTATTATATTTTTGTCATTTTGTTTACCCTCGTTCGCCCGGTAGAGTTACGAAAAAATTGTTTTTCAGTCGACACCCACCAAATCCAAATTACCGAACTAGGTACCTAGTATGCAAAAAAATAATGACATAAACTCGTAGACTCAAAAGTTTGATTTCAAAAAAGTTTATCGGATTGTCCTACGAGCACTAATCATCATGCTAATGCGCTTGGCGAGACATAATCTAATTTTCTAATTATTATTGCTAATTGGTTTGTTTCTATAGGTTTTCTGGTTTCCATTGTTAATATTCTTACTTATTTCATTTATATGATTATTATTTATTTGATTTATTAAATGACATTCAATTACATTTTCAATATTTTATTTTAGTTTTAGCTTTTCTGTTTTTCTGTGTGTCATTCAGAATTAATTTGACAATAAGTATTCAAGCGCATTATCAATTTGTGTGGACTAGGTAGGTACGTAGATAGACAGACAGACGTTCATTTTATACCTGTCCTATGTTTTATACTTACTATTAGGTATATAATATATGTGGTTGTATAATTCTCGCCTAATGTATAGGTCGTCGTGTAGGTAGGGTAAACTGTAGTCAAATGATACACGGTCAGGTGGAGACAGAGCCGTTTTTTACTATGACGTCGTGTGTGTGACAAACAGCACAAGTATATTTATAGTGGCTTAAATTGATCTATGTAGATAACACCACAACGCGTTAATAAAATAAGCTATAATTTATAAAAACAAGTTTTAGAAGTAAGTTTATCGTTTGATTAAAAGTAACAAGATTCTTATTACCTTAAAAGTAATTTTTGATGTGTAAGGTATTAAGCACTTATTATGTCATTTTGTAGGAAGTAAATTTCATGAAATGAAACGGAAATGCATAATCGGAAGTAGGGATGTTACGGAGCTTCGACTCCGATTCCGAAATGTCGGAACTTCCGATTGATTTTACACCTCCGACTCCCGACTTCGGTTCCGACACTTTTAAATCGGAGGTCGAAGCATAGCCGATAGAGGCGGCGGCCGCAGACAACGAACAAACGAACCATCAAACATATCGCGCGGGGAAATTTCATTTCACTTGTGTTCAAGGAATATTAAGTACCTACTCTCTCTCTCTACCGCTTGTGTTGTTGTTTGGATGATTTGGGTGGATGATTTTTTTCAGCGGCGTTTCAATTAAAGTTATTCTTTATAGCTGCGAAGCTTTTGTTCATTCAATATAATTTGCTACTTTTAGAGTCAATTCATTTGATTTAATTTGCTAACCTGGGACAATTTTTTTATTTTTAAATTTAGTTTTAGATTTTATAATTGTATTAAGTCTATTTTAAGGTTTTATATTATATTCTTTTTTTATGTAAGTAATTATTGAATAAAAAGATTTGCTAAGTGTTATAAAAACATGATTATTTTTATTTTCCACGCCTATGTTATGTAGGTTTATAATTTTTTAATGAAATAAATGAGGCTGACTGAATAATGTTTGTTTACTTATACTATTTTATTTTCTTAAGGCTTAGGTACATATTTGTCTTCTGCCACCACCTCCGACTCCGACTCGACTCCGGTTCCGATTCCGATAAACCAAATTTAATAAACTCCGACTCCGACTTCGGTTCCGATAAAACCACCTCCGTAACATCCCTAATCGGAAGTAAGAAATTTAAATTCGAAAACTTTTTTAGGTTCTTTAGATTTACTCGCTCTTTTTCATACTGGGTGTTAGATGCGTAAAAGTTTTTCATATGGTAGCTACTTACCTAAATATTTTGATGATCCCACGGTATTAGCATTTTAAATTAAAAAAAAAACAACAATTTATTCAGTTACTTGTGATATACAATATACAAAGAAGAACTTAAAAATTTAATCACTTATCATTAAAATCACATTTAATATAAATTCACTGATATGATTTAATAATAATGAACAGAGTAATTGTTTTTAAGACTCCAGTCCACGTATCTCGATCTTACGGTGATTGCACCTGGAATTCATGTTCTTAATTTTTTTAGCTAAATATTGTGCGTGACACAAACAAGGTTCACGAAACAAAAATACTTAGTATGATTTGAAAATATGTATGCCTTGACCCTATTATGGTTATGGATCATCATATATAACACGACTTCCCCTGATGTCTTTTCTGCTCCATAGCCATCTAGCTTAAAGTAGGTACCTACCTGTTAGATATAGTTTAACGAAAACCCTTCTCTATTGGACACTTTGGACAGTACCTATTCATACATTTCTCCCAAGTTTTATATTTTTAGTGCAAATCGCCATGAAATTAAAATTGTTTCAATTATCCCCAGTCTCCCCTACCCAGGGTCGGCTTTTTAATTTGTATACGCAAGTACTCTATTTTTAGTACCTACGAAAATGTGTCTGATAAGCCCTATTATAGCCGCAGCGCAGGCCTCTAGCTCATACTAGTAATTATTATGTAATCTACGTAATCTATGCCAAGTTTTCTAAGTTCGCCGATGCCATCGATGTAAAATGCTCATACACCCAAAGAAAAAATGGTAGTAAGTAAACTATAATGACTCCATTCATACTAATACTTAGGTAAGTAGATAATAAAGAAGTAGTTAGGTACAAAAAAGCTACACTTACCTAAAACATCCTGAAAGTCCTTGTCCTTTGAACACATTTTTTTTTCCTGAACAAAACACCAACTTGGTAACTTATCGGCAAAATCACATTATCACAGTCACACTCTCTCTTCGCGAAATTAATCTTATTTAGTTTTGGTTGGATATCAATTTGCAAATCGTAAATGTTGGCTAGAAGAACGGAAGACCGAAGAACACTGTCATGTCTGTCATGTTATTGGCCTCTCCCGGGGCGCTACATGTCGCAACATGTTGGGGCTGTGCGTGGATTCATAATTTAAAAAACGGTCAAGTACAAGTACGACTCGCGCGCAGATGGTTCCGTAGTCTCTATAATTGAGTTATATCTCTATCTATCTATATATATATATATATATATATATATATATAATATTCTCGTGTAACAGTGTTTGTAACCAAACTCCACGGCTTGACCGAAAATTAAAAAAACATTTTTGTGTATATTCCTCAGATCAATTAATGATCTGAGGTATATTCGGTAGGTCGTAAACAATTTTTCAGATTCCACGACACGCCTTGGTGGATAGCACACGCGCCGCGAAGACGTGTTGGGGAATCCAGTTTAATCTCGCCCGTACTGTGATGGTTGTGATTAGTCAGTGATTAATAGGACATATCACGGCCGGCGGGAGCATTCTACCTACCGATTATCGGCTTATTGTTACTGTGGCGTCTATAATACTTGACATTGGCGGAATCATCAAAACCCTGATGGAGCCATTTTGAAAAAAAAAATAGTACCTAAATAGTAACTATTTTTCACCCTCCTACCCCCATCCCCAATTTTTTATCGCAATTTTAGTATTTTTGTATGAACAATATCCAAAGTTAGTGGTAGTGGTAGGGGTAATGCAGGCAAGCCAACGTTTGGGCAGGACAGCGTCTGCCGGGTGCGCTAGTAGATAGGTACCGAAAATGGCAGTTCGAATTTTAATTATGTAGGTATTTAGTTTTAGATAGGTTTAAGTAACATTTATTAGGATCAAGATACTTGAAGTAGGTACCTAAAGTAAAGTTTGTTTTTTGACTTGGTTTATTTGGTAAACCAACTTTGTATGTCTTTTTAACCGAACTTCAAAAAATGGAGGAGGTTTACAATTCGCCGGAATCCCCGATTACTTAAATACGCCTGAACCGATTTGGAAATATTTTTTTAGGTACTGTACATTTGCATTAATAATAATATTAAGTAAAACCGCGTCAGATGATATAAGGGCTGGCTCGTTCCTAGCTCAAAAAATCAGCATCACCATACAGCGAGGGAACGCAGCCAGGGTCTTAGGTACCATGCCACTCGGGCAAGACCTCTTTGGCCAAACCGGAGTGTAGCCCGGGCGGTTATTTTTATTTTATTATTTATTATATTTATTATTATTAATATAGTTTAAGGTTTTTCTAATGTTACGTGTACTTATTCTGAAATAAAAACTTTAGATGAAAAAAAAAAAAAAGTAAACTCTTATTTAAAGTCAAAAAAAAATTAACTAGGCAGACCACGGGCCATTTGTACCAATGGGGTTTTTAACCGACTTCAAAAAAAGGAGGAGGTTCTCAATTCGTGGGTTTACGATCAACTTTGAAACTTCAACGATTACATGAAGGGTAGTTGTCCCATGGTCCAGTGGCGGCGCTAGGGGGCCTCGCAAAAAAGTTTAACAATATATTAAAAGTTTAGTTATCGTTCTTTATGATTATTCATGGTTTACAAAATTCGCTCTCCTGCTTTCTTTCACAGGCAACAACGTAATAATTATCTTAAGAGAAGACGCATTAGTGGTAAAATAGTCATTGACGATTTTGGGAGTCATAAGAAGAAGGAATTTTCTGCTATAAAAAAGGACGATTCGCAAACTTTTGCCTATTTTAAGATGATTTTAAGAGATGAAATAGACTTTCAACGGTGTAGAGAGATCCTTCGCAAAGCTCTGCATAAAATTTGCTTTCGATTAAAAATTAAAAAACCTTTTTTCACACTTTTATATACATATTGATATAAACACACTAAAATACCTGATGATGGAATCCAGGAGAAATCGAGAACTCTTCAAATTTTATAGGCACTTGTGCATTTGCTTTCAGTGCATAATTTTCAATTCGGTACACTTTTTTTAAAAGGCAAATTATTAATTAAAAACTTATGTACCTACATAATCCGACAAACCACACTTAGAGGCTTTTCCATCTGAATATACTTCAACAGAACTAGCCACTCGTATAGCATAGCCACACAAATACCATCGGCTAAACGAGCTAAACTTGGTCTTCCGCTGGGTACCCTGGAACCGTAACACGGTTTCGGGAGATGTAAGGCAACCCGTGAAGAAAGAATAAAAAAAAACCATATACATTACGTTTGCTGGAGTTCACTAGACCCTCCCCCTGCCTACGTGCTTGGTGGTACTTATGACTAACTTCACCGACATGTTTCGCGCTGTCTTTTTATTTGCACCCTATAGATATCTTTGGTCTCTGCATACATAGGTAGAGGGTAGGTACCCAAACGGAAAGAGCCATCTTGGAGGGTCACAGATATACCTACATGTGCGTTTATTCCGTAGGTTAAGTATTCAGTCCACCTCATTGACGCTAGGGAAAAAAAATCTTTTTCACCTCTCCAGCACGAAAAGGGCGGTTTTGGTGCGTAAAAACTCGCAGAAAAAAGCGAGAGACACTTTTGAGTACCTACTCGGCGCTAAAAAAATAAACTAGGCGATGGTTCGTTCAGAAACTTATTTTGGCCTAACAATTTAAATTTATAAATGTAATTATATTTAAAAATAAAATTCTGTATTTATTGAAATTTAAGTTTATAAATTGTACATTGCCTTTTTAAAGATGTAATATTTAAAATAAATACTAGTAAACATATTGCTTATTTAAAAATATCATGTTTGGTTTTCATAAAAATGTCAAGCAGTGCAGTTTCCGAACGCAACATCAAAATAAAAAATAAACGGGGTGAGCGATTTTGACAGCGACACTTTCGTTTTCGGTCGAACGAAAGTGGTAAAACAAAAAGAAACAAAAAATTGTCTATGAATTTGATGTCACATAAAAAAAAACTTCGTTATTTTGACTTCCTGTTTATTAATTTAATATTTTATTGATTTATTAATTAATTAATTAAAATAGAAGCCAAAATAAACATAATTTTATATTAAATTTAAAAATTAATTTGCAATGAAACTAAAGAATTGGATAAAAGGTCTACCATCCAAGCCATTAATATAATATTTACATTTGACTGTACCATCGATGGTAGGTACCATGATACCATCGTTTTGTCCCCATTATGTCCAACAAGGACCGGCCAAAGATTGCCCGGGCTGAGAGGTCCGGCCCAACAGTGTGCGGACAAATTCTGTGTACTTGTTTTTGTCCGGCCAAGCAAATTGCTCTGCATTCTTGTGCAGGACATGCCCGGTCCGAGAATGTCCGTACCAATAATGTGCGGGCAAATTCTGTGTACTTGTCTTTGCCCGGCATAGCAAATTTGCACGCACATTGTTGGGCCGGACCTCTCGGCCCGGGCTTTCTCTGGCCGGTCCTTGTTGGACATAACGTTTTGGCCTTTTCAAGGCCATTCGGCCGAAACGAAAGAAGTCACGTCAAAAATATGCTAACCTCCTCGGGCGGGAATCAAACTTTTTCAGCATTTGGTCGTTTGAACGATTTTTAGTTACACTATTACGAAAAATGATTGCGTCCAGCGATAAAGATAGTTTAGAGAACAAGTTTCTATTGTTAAATTTAGCTTTTTACTAGAAAAGTCACGTGAAAAATATCTTAAATACGAATTATTTAATAATTGGCGATTTTCAAAAGGTACTAAAGATGCAGACTGGATGCCGAATTCTTCTACAAACTGGTCAACTCCAAGGTCGACTGTCCAAACTTGTTGGGACAGTTGAATCTATGTGCTCCTATACGAAATCCCAGAGCTAGCGCATTTGATCCCTTCCTGCTAGCTAGATCCAAAACGGTCCTCGGTCTGGTCTCTCCTCTTAAACGCCTATTACACTATACAATATGTAATAAGCGCTTTAACCGTATGGTCGGACGGTATAACAAGATGCATAAAGCGCTTATTACACTATACAATTTTTAGAAAATCTATTTAGGAAATAGGAAGATGTAATTGCAGTTAGGACAGTTAGCATCCTATTTAGAACAGTTAGGAAGGCCCGACCGCTCTGTTTCCTATTTAGGTTACGATTCTTCCTATTTAGGACGACTAGTTGGCAGTTGGAAGGCGCCCGTGCTTCGCATCTGCCGAGTTAGCATACATTTTGACAGCGACACTTTCGTTTCGGTCGAATGGCCTTGAACAGGCCAAAACGTTCATGTCCAACAAGGACCTGCCAGAGATAGCCCGGACCGGGCATGCCCTGCACAAGAATGCCGAGCAATTTGCTTGGCCGGACAAAGACAAGTACACAGAATTTTCCCGCACATTGTTGGGCCGGACCTCTCGGCGCCGGGCTATCTCTGGCCGGTCCTTGTTGGACATGAACGTTTTGGCCTGTTCAAGGCCATTCGACCGAAACGAAAGTGTCGCTGTCAAAATCTGTGCTAACTCCCCAGACGTGTAGCGCGCAGCCACAGAGCAAGTAAAAATGACAACTAGTCCATCAGCGGCGGCGGCAATGCCTGCCGAAAGAGAAATTTTATTAAAATTAATAGAAGTTTATAGGGAAATGTCATACCTACATTTACGAGTTTTAGAGGTTTTAGCAGTCTCTGTACGAGATACGAGAAAATTAAACACTTTTATACGAAATTTAAACAATGTTAACTGCCCGCGCCACATATCCACGCTAGTAGTAAGAACATAATCATTCCATAAATGAATAATTTTAATTGTATTGGTTTTTACTATAACTATTAAATTGTAAATCACTTATTATTTGTTTCTTTTGATAGCCTTATAGTCCCAAACTCAGGGAATAAAACTACCCCAAACTGAATAGTGTAAATTTTGGATATTGTGAGATTTTTTTTAAACTTATACTTGTACGAGATTATGTAACGGAAAGTACGAGATATTTGGCAACCTTGGTACGAGAAAAAACATCTGGCATCTGGCAACCCTGCGTCTGTCCGATTTAGTGTAGTGTGATCGCTAGCTTCCTACTTAGGTTCCTAACTGTTCCTAATTAGATTTTCTAAAAATTGTATAGTGTAATAGGCGTTTAAGCGACACGACTTAGATGTGTTTGGTTCTCGGGCCACTTTCCAATCCACGATTGGAAAAATTGATTTTTTTTGAGTGTTCTTAGTTATTAGTATAGAAATTGTGTAAATTAGGTATTATTATTGTATTTTTTTGTGTTTTTATATTATTCAATTACTTTTTTTTTTTCTTATCAATGTTGTGTTGTTGTTATAAAAATGTTAATAGCCCTATAACTGACACTGCGTCTACTAAGTCATAAAAATGTACAATGCATATGTGTGGACGTAGGTGTTGTTGGGCTATTTATAATAAATAAATAAATAAATAAAAACTTATTCTGAGACTGTGACGTGAATATAGAAACATATTATGCAAAACTTGTGGCATTTTAAAAAAGGAAGTCGGAATGGAAATCAAGTACAGTTGCGGAAGGCCATATATTATTGAGAGTAAAAAACTCCCATGGATAGGTCACGCCTTGGATATTTTTTATTTTTTAATGTTTTATGAGGGTTTGTTAGCTATAATAAAGATATTGTTAAATATTGTCTTAAGTAATTGTTTTTCTTACCTATAACATATAACACTTTTCTCTCTGGTAGAGGTGAAAAGTTGTATGTTTCACACGAGAGCAAATATTTTTTTATGACTCGTGCCTTTAAATCACTCTCTGTGCTCAGTAGTCTATATTAGTATAACTCGCTACGCTCGTGATTCAATTCTAGACTATTTCGCTAGTTCGTGATTTAAAGTCAGCACTCGCAAGAAAAAAATAACTTTGCTCACTTGTTGAATAAATAACAATTCTTATATCATTGGTCAAAAAGTATATTTATTGTGATTCCTTTACCGAACTTGATTCCGCCGAAGAAAAACTATCAGTGTCAGTCAACTGAAATGTCAAAAAAAATTGATTGATAATAAGATAACCTAAAAAATCGCTTTATCTATTTATTATTCGTGTCATTCGTGTTCTATTATTTTACAAATAAAATAATGTTAACAAGGTAATGTGTTTTAACCGATAAGTTTAAACAAAAACTAACCGCAGTTAAAAACGTAATCTAACCAAATATTACCTGTGGTTTTCAGGTTAAAATTCAGGAATAGCTACAGAGTGATGGTAAGAGCGCTCTCAGACAAAACACCAAATAATGAAGAACCTTTGGTAGAAGCTGCAGACAATGCTAAGAAAAATTCAAATGAAGAGGATTCCAAAATGTACACTGATAAAATTAAATCGTTACTTAAATCTATGGCAGATAACAAACATGTGAAGTATGAAGCGGAGTTTACTGTGGCTCCAATTATAAACAAAAAGAAAAAGCGAGACCCTAATAATATCAATACTATTAACAAAAATATAGGTAGGTAATGATTCACTTTATAAATTTCTGAGCCGGCTTTGCCAGTGGTCTTCTTTCGCTGCGCTCCTTTGGGTCTTAGCATGAATTGGCTGAAAGTTATTAGGCTCCACATGCAAAGTCGGTGCTGAAAGCTAGTTTATTATAATAACAATGATTATAAATGAATCAATGAATGTATTCATCTTTTAGAGAAAGAGATTACAACTGCAGCAGCTGATGTAGCAAGTGCTATTGGTGGAGATGTAAAGCAAACTGAATCTGAACTTCTTTCCAAAGTTTTAGGAAAGATCACACAATCTCCCACTGACCTTAGGTAAGGCAATATACTTTCTAATAAAACCTATTTTCGAACCTATTTTACCAGAATGCCAGCTCAAAAATATTATAATAGTACCTACTCAAAAATAAGGAGGGAAAAATGCTAAGCTTGCTTCGGAGGGCACATAAATCTAGCGTCTTCACTTATTCTAAAAAATAACACAACTTGCGTCCTGTTTAATTCATTGAGCATTCATAGACCAACCAAATAAACAAAAACAACTAAATAAAAAAAGGCAACTGGCTAAAAGTGGACTAAGTTACTGGTTTATTTGAAGATTCTACTTATGGTTTAAATACATATTCAACTTTTCTTCTTCTTTTATTATGGCTCCACCAAAGTTCATCGGTGATTTGCCAATGTCAAGTATTATATTAATCGGTATTTAAGAAAATCCCACCGACCGCGATATGTCTATCACAACCATCACAGCACGGACAGGATTAAACTGGATTCCCCATCACGTCTCGGCGGGCGCGTGCGTTGTTCACCAAGAAGTGACATGGAATCCATATTCAACTCAACCAATGTGTTTTAATTTGAATTATTCCAGTTCCTTCAATAATATTTATAATTTTATATTAATAAAATCTCATTTTATAATATAGCTTCCTATTATTTTATAAAATAACTTTAATTTTTACCCTCCACAGTCAACTATTAGTTGGAATGAAAGTAAACAGAACATCAAAAGAAAGTGATGATGAGTTTAAGTATGAATCACGAGGTGAACAAGTTAAAAGACTTGTGGGCATGACCAGAACTTCTCCATCCAGATCTAGGCCTATGCAGCAGAAATTCAGGAGGGAACAACCAAGGTATGAGAATGCCCTGTGAAATACTTTTATTGAAATTATTATATAAAATACAGTAAAATTTAAATTTCTATTGACTCCTAATGTTAAATTACTTCAATTTCTGTCTGTCTGTCACTAGCAATTAATCCAGAAAGTAATCAAGCCAACAATATGAAATGTTTGGCACATGATTTAAGGCTAATATTTTTGTTGGGTATAAGATTATGGATTGAAGTTTAGTCCTATTAAGTAAGTCTAATTTAATATTGTACTACTGTGAATGTCATAAGTAAAATTTATGGAAGTTCAATTCAAATCAGTTTTCTAATCCACATACCTACATTATGTCTGCCTAGCATGACACGGAAAAAAATCTAACATTTTTGTCTCAATCTCAGTTAGAAAGAGAAATATATAACATCTAATAGAGATAAAGCAAGACAAAAGAGATTAAGATTAATTTAGAAAAAATATTGTATAACAGTATAACTATATTGTATATTTAAAACAAAAAATTTGAACACCGCCTTTGGTGGAATATGATGCCTTGGTAAACTTTACATATTTAAATTAAAAAAGGAACAGTTTTTTCGAACGACCTACTTTTTGTCCTCCTTTGTCTTTCTAACTGAGATTTTGTCTATGTAGAGAGATTCTTTCTACACGCGTCATGCTTGCAAGGCTGGTAGACAAATTCTTCCATGTCATGCTAGCCAGGCAGTAGTATTTTTGGTTGCATTTCACTGTTGCTGAGATTTTCAATGATCCATGTGTTTATTGTATTTAATTTCTTTCAGTCAATTACAAGTAACAAAAGTGAATTTATTCAGTGGAGAGCCTTCTGGTATCTTTAAAAAAACAAGCAGTTCTGTCAACTACGGCACCAAACTTAATGTATGGGAGGAGCTGGAGAACAGAGAACTTGCCCTGGCCACAGCACAGCCACCAGCTAATTACTTCCAAAAGATGATATTGTGGACAGAACAGGGAAAAGTATGGAAATTCCCTATTAATAATGAACAAGGTATGTATATATATATATATTCACAATCTATTCTAATATTATAAATGTGAGAGTATTTGTTTGTCCTTCTTTCACATTAAAACAGAGCAAAGGATTGACGTGATTTTTTTGCACAGGGATAATTTAAGTGACATAATGCTTTTTATCCTGAAAATCAAAATTCTTATGCTACTATAAAAAAACCATGTGCAAATTGTAAAAAAGCTTGTACTTCGACTTCAAATGAACTAAAGTCCACTAGGCGGAACTGCACTGCATCGGGGCGGTACGACAGAGCCAAGTATTGTTTATATAAAATTGTAGGAGATAGAACGCACAACACGACAGCCTAACGCCGCTCCACTGCCATGCATTAAATTTAGACCTGTATGAAAAAAAATTGTTTTAATCACCCTGACTGACAGTCTTCACACACCTGATACTACAATGTAGAGTTAAATAAATAATTATCAATGATGATAATGAAACTAAACTAATTATTAAATTATGTTTATATAAAAAGCAGTTTTTATTCCCATTATATTCACCTCAAAAATTAAGTGCAGTTCACTTGCATGTATGTCTGTACCCAGTAAAATATTGAGAAAAACATAATAATGTATTTGTAATATAAAGAATGGTTCAGAAGTAATGTCATCTATTTTCAGGTTTGGAAGAAGAACACAACATCCATTTTTCTGAACATGTTCTACTGGATGCCCACCTTGAGGGCTGGTGCCCGCATAAAGGTCCAATCAGACATTTTATGGACCTTGTATGCACAGGTCTGGCCAAGAATCCATTTTACACAGCTCAGGAGAAGAAAGATCACATAATGTGGTATAAGGAATATTTTGAATCCAAGAAAGATTTGCTTGTTGAAGTGGGTGTGTGGAATGTAGATAATGTACAAAAAGATGATACTTCTAACGTTTAAGATTATCATTTGGCAATAGAATAGAAATAAATATTTAAAATTGTGATTTTTTTATTGTTTTAGAGGTTTCATAGTCGCTCCTAGGTCTGCCTGTTCCCAAAAGTTCCAGTCTTGTCATTCTGTCACCGAGTCTATTTTATGACATTTTGTCTGCCAAGTAAGCAGTTTTGGAAATAATTATTTACATACTAGCTTTCCGCCGACTTCGCCTGAATAATTTCCGTGACAAATAGTAGTCCCTATCCGGTCCTCCATGTATCTCTGTGTAAAAAGAACGTGATATTATTTTGCATCGCTTTATAAATGTGAAAGTCTGCTAGTTTATTTCCTTTGTTCGCATAAGGACAGATTCTCAAAAAGACAGATTCGCAAAAGGACAGATTCTCATAATGACGGATTCTCAAAACGACAGAAAGTCCTTCTTTCACATCAATACAGAGCAACGGATCTACGTGATGTTTTGCAGACATTTATCCCGGAAATGCTTCAGGAATAAGTTCTTGTTGCATTTCAAAAATTTCCACGGGCGGAAAGCTAGTTTATAATATTAGTTAGGATATTTACGAAATATACTTCATGATAGGCTTTGACTACTATACTAAGTGAAATTCTATCCCATTTCTTTCTTTCTTCACGGGTTGCCTTACAGCCAGGGCCGCCCCGCCCCTATGTACGAAGTGTGCGGCGCACACAGGCGCCAAGACAATAGGGGCGCCGCTATCGAAATTATTTTTGTTACACTTACCCAACAACATATTTCTTTGTAGTGGAGTATCGATAAGTAAGTAGGTATAATAGGTGCAACAAATGCCTCGTAAACAACAAAACATAATAAATAAAAAAATAAGTTAAAACATTAAAGATTCGTGAAAAAAAAGAGGCGCTTCATAGGTTTCGCACACAGGCGCTGTGGGGGGTCGGCGCGGCCCTGCTTACAGCTCCCGAAACCGTGTACCCAGCGGAAGACCAAGTCTTTTTCGTTTAGCCGATGGCTTTGTAAAGATATACCTAACGAGAGGCCAGTTCTGTTGAGGTATATTTAGTTGGAAAAGCCTGATTATGTACATTAGTTTTTAATTATAAAACACCCATTGGATCTGGGATCGAACCCGTGGTCTGCCTCCTAGTTAATACCAGACTTTTAAGTTTTTAACCACTTGGCCACCGACGGCGACGCACCACTATTCTATTCTAAATTCAACAAAAATAAAACAAACATGAATATATTTTAATACGTCACTTTATGCACCTATGGAAATACACTTCGTTTCAACATTCGACGTGTAAAGGTGTCTATGATATATAATGTACTAATGATCTTTCTAAACTTATATATTATAGAAACTTGCCGAATATAGTCAAATTGTAAACTGGGAAGTTTCTTTTAACTGGAGACTATATGACAGTCTACTTTTCTAGAAGAGATAGGAACATACTTTCTTCGTGGACTTCAGCGCTGCCATAGTCTCCACTTAAAAGAAATACTCTGTATATACTCTACTCCAGATAACGAACTCTCAATGTATATACTCTACTCCAGATAACGAACTCTCAAGGAGAAAATTATTTTGTGTCAGTCATAATATATCTCGATTAACAGAAGCTGGCACGTTCGATGAGCTGCCATGTTTGATATTTCAATATTTGTTTACATCAGCTCACGTTAACCGAGCTATATGTGTGTTGTGGTGTTGACATAATTTCGTTACCTGTAGGTATGGTGTATAAGTTATGAATAATTAAAGATATTATATTAAAAGTTAAAATCATTTTCAATTATTTAGTAGGTAATTATAAAAAAATTGACATGTCCCTATTATTAAAAATTACAATGTGATATGATTAGATATTAACTTCTACATAACTGTACCTAAGAATACCCATGAGTATAGTGCGCGCCAAATAAATTAAGCTAGATACAAATCGTATGAAGCGCAGTCTAACCATGTGACACTTTGCAGCTCAACTTATTTAGCGAGAAGTATACTGCAAAAAATTGATTATAACGTTGAGTAGGTACTTTTATTTAGGGTTTCGTAATTAACTGCTTATATTGATGTAAAGTAATCTATTTACCTACATACGCAAAATGAGGAACTCGTTATATCTAAGTACATATTCTTATATTAAACATCGTATACTTTAAAAGCCTCCAAAAATTTCATCAAAAAATAAAACAAAATAAAATTTGTACAAAAATGTGTTGACATAAATCTAATGCTTGTTTGTTCTTTCTTTTATGTACAAGGCAATCAAACGTAAGAGAGCAAAAATAATTCTATTTAACAAATTAATGAAATTATCGGCCGGTTCATACATTAAAATATTAAAAACATTCCCTAATCTAATAATAACACTATTAAGGAAATAAAAAATGTCAGATTAACAATTAAAATTTTAAACGACCAAACTTGAAACATGTTCATTGGAAATAGACACAAAAAGAAAATCAATAATTATACATTAGACAATATACTAAAACTTAGTCTATGGGAAGACTTGAGATAAACATTGATTCACAACATTCGATGTTCTAGTTAATCTTGTACATGTTTGGCACACTATACATTACCCGACAAAAGATAATAACTATCGGACATTAGAAAGGGACTTGTAGAGCGTCGTCTCTGTCACTCGTAAGAGTGACAGTAATGTAATGATGGGTATTATTTTTTGCCAAGTACTGTACATACAATATTACTTGTTCCATCAAACACCTAGAATGTAACAAAAAAATCTAATTCTGAAGAAATAATTATCATTTCCTCTACATTGTTAAACATTAAAGAAATATTGTACCACTTAACAATTACACAATATTATTGTCACACAGAATGAAGTCTTAGTCAAACTTTCAAATGGCAAGAACTGTCCTTATATGACTGTAGTAACCGAGAAATTCATCAGTTTTTATTTCTAGGAAAAACGCCTAGTTTATGGTTATATTTACTGTCTGATCATGGGCGTAGACAGGGAGGGGGGCAGGTAGGGGCACCTGTCCCCTTCCCGAAATTTGGAGTCATTTTGTTTTAAAGTTTCAAAATCCTGAGTATGCCCATGTGTTTGTTCCTTCAATCAATATAAAAGAAATAGATGTAGATGCCATGTAAACACGTATGACACTGTAATAAAAGGATTTTGTGTTGCTCTGTCTATTTCCTTTATATTGATCGAAGGTCTGTTTTCAATCAAGTGCAAAAAAGCGTTTTTCTTACTAAAAATGTAAATTACAAACAATTCAGATCCTAAAAAACATTAAATTAAAACCGACGTCAATACATTCCATTCACAATACTCTTACGAAGCTTGTGGTATATATCATTTACAATATAATGGAATGGAAAATTGGAATGACAAATAATGTAAAGGCTAGTTCCCTACCAGTAAGTATAAATGTTAGAAGTTTCTTAAATAGCGAGAGAACCACCCTTAATATCAACTAAAAGAAGAAAAATAGTAATATTCGATGTATCTGTTAGTTTCTCCAAACACTTTATTATTTTTCTGTCTCTACTAAAAATATCAAGCTATATCCTTGACTGTACTTATGTAACTATATCATCCATAGTTTGGTGTGCGTATTATGTTTGTAAGTGTTAATTGACGGCGGCATGGACGGTCGATACATAACTGTCGTGGGCTCGGCTCACATCACCTAAAACAATAGATCTATTACTATAACTCTTCATATAGTAAAAAAATCTTGACACAATATGTAAATAAATTAGGTATATAATATACTTTTTCTCATATGTATGGAGAATGTAAACTATACCCACCAGAGTACCTACGTCATCCCCCCTAAACTATATGAACTAAACAATATTTATACTATTGCTAGATACAAACCCGACTTCGCTCGGGGTGTTCTTTACCTTTTTTTTGACAAAACAAAACAACAAAGTGACTAATGACACTTTTCGTAGTAGGTATGCTAATCTATGTTTTTAATAGCAGTTTTAATTTTATACTGTATTATTTAGGTAATTATATGAATTGGATAATTATATAAAACAAACTGACTTTGGAGTTGTCCTGAGTTCATGGCTCAAACAAACGTTACTGTCACATTTAAAATTGCTTCTGACAGCATTATTGAATAAATTTGGACTTCTTTATTGAAATTACGGAATTATACGAATTTTGCGGATATATGTTCCTAACCCAGAATTGATTAATTTTTTAAGTCTACCGTACCCCTAAACGAAATTATTAATATAGATTATAAAGAGAGAGTGAGACTTAAAGTAAACTCAAAAAGTACTGGCCCAAAATACGTGTTGGTACCCGTCCACAGATTAGTAGATTTATGACAGGCCGAGAGTTAATGCACCGTGCACGTTCACTTTTCTCGGTCTATCGTACATTACTAATCTGTGTACGGTCACCAACACGTGTTTGTTAGCAACAGAGATGCGGAATAAGGGGGCTGATTTTTAAATATAAGGCACAGGCAAATTAAGGTCCGGTAAAATATAACGGGATGATTCATATTTATCCGTATTTATGCTAACTTTACCAACATGTTTCGCGCTGGCTTTTGTGATTGAGGCTATATGTTACCTGAAGTATCTGGCTGGCCTCGAAGGCGGTCCCCGGCAACAAGACGATAGGCGCTGCCACCCGGCCGGCCTCCACACACACCATGTTGGGGAACTCGTCATCTCCAAAGTCTGGGATCTCCTTGGCGTACTCCGTCCACGGGTTCCAGATCACTGCAACATTTTTATTTAGAGTCCATTGGCGGAGCAAACACCTGTGCCCATCCCAGAATTAAAGTGAATTCGGCGAGCGGGACGCACGCGTCTTGTGGTCAGACGTATGTGGACCGTAATTTAATTTAAGTAAAAATTGTCTTTAAGGTCTTCTTCATCAGAGTCAGACTCCGATGCTAAGTACAAGGATGACATAACCACAACAATGATGTTTAAACCAAAAAAGTGCGATTTCAGTGACTATTCTCTAAATAATAGAAGCCGTATATAGAAAGGTACTCTGTGAATAGAAGTACGCGCAGGTACCAATTTTTTTAAGAATTTGTGCTTTAATCGACTCCTCGTGCTACAGAGGGCATGTAGGTAAACCCGCACTTCTTCTAAAAATAACAGATGTTTACGTCTGTTAAAGAAGCGACACATCTAGGTCCATTAAGTGCAGCAACAGACTTGTCACTTATTTTGTTCAATATGGACAACTGACAAAAAGTAGACACTGTTACTGGTGGCTCTGACCACACTTCAAGGTATAAAGCCCGTGAAGATGTGTGTTATAATATCGTGTACCCACCGGTATCGGGGAAGTTGTACTTCTGTATCCGCATCTTGCGTCCACTGACCACGTTGGTGATGATGTGCTCCTGCATGGTGTTCTGGTAGACGCGGTCCGTCCACTCGTTCACGGTCACCACCTCGCGCGTCTCTTGGTACACGGTGCCTTCCCGGGTCTGGGGGACAAATATTATTTTTATTTATACACCTGCTCGGAAAGCACCTATTTACCCGGCCTACAAATAATACTCTTGGACAATTGACAGGACAGAGATACGAGTCTCATATGTGAAGTTTTATATGTGACATACCAAACTTCCTCTGCTGGGGGCGCCATTGTAGTCCTAACAACCGGGCGCCAAAATAATAATGTCTGGTATATCACTAAATATTATAAAACAAGTGCCGCGCCGAATGCAAAAGCTACTTAACGGGTTTGTTGCGGTTTTCATTATTAGATTAGGTTTATTCACCGGTAAGTTTTACGAGTATTAAATATGGACATTTAAATGTTTAGTATCTGAATATTAACAGTATAAGTGAATCAAGTCGGGAAAAAAGTTAGCCCCAGCGAGTTTTCAATCCGTCAGAGATATACCAAAATGACGTAGGAATTAATTGCGTAGAATAAAATTATCTACTAAAAAGTCCGCGGAAGCTTATATCTATTTCTAATAGTTTTTTTTCATTCAACATGGTTAGCCTTATAGCTCCCGAAACTGTATTACGGTTCCAGGGTACGCAGCGGAAGACCAAGTCGATGGTATTTGTGAAGGCTATACCTAATGACAAACCACACTTGGAGGCTTTTTCATCTAAATATACCTCAACAGAACTGGCAGAAAGTATTTATAAGCGTATTTATGAAGGTATTCAATTTGCTGTAAACCCATATTATACCCGTGCGAAGCCAGGGGCGGGGTCGTTATTTTCTTATAAATGCGTAGTATATATTCATGTAGTCACCTTATCGACAAACATGCAGCCGTGCATCCCGGTGATCTGACACCGCCTGACGTCCGGCACCTTGAAGTACGTGTGCAATAACATCTGGCAGCTGAACGTGAGGTCCTTGCTCGGGTTGTACACGCCGATGTTGAAGTGCAACTCCTTCTCGCGGAGTATCAGTCGGTACGTCAACCGGAATCTGGAAGATTGGACAGTTAGTAAAATATAAAATTATCGTTTGAATCACATCAGGTTCTTCATAATGTCCCTCTTGTTTTAAAGGTAGGAATCAAAAATGTATAAAAAAGCTATAGGAAGTCAAAATGATATTTTAAGAGGGGAAATATTAATTAATCGCTTGGTTATCTATTCCAGAATACCAGATAACAAAGCTTAACTCGTGAGGGACCCATGCACTCATCACCCATGATCCTTTAAAATACAATAGAAGTTACGTTACGAGGAAAAGTTTATTAGGGCTCGTTCCTTTGCACGAAGGTCATCAAAATGGAAATTGAGTGGAAAATGATCCTGTATAAGTGTATACGTACAGGATCAAAGTGGAAATGACTCGGTAAATCTGTCTGGCGGTAGATTTTCAAAAACTTTGTAGATATATGATGAGGATTTAGTGAAATATAAGAGGGATTATACGTTATGTTATGGCGACCGACGGACGCGTTACGTCGTGACATGATGGGGAATCTGGTTTAATCCCGCCCGCGATGTGATAGTTGTGATTAATAAGACATTATCACAGTCGGCGGGATCATCTTAGATACCGATAAATCGGCATATAATATCTATATATATAAAAGAAAGTCAGTTAGTTACACCATTTATAACTCAAGAACGGCTGTACCGATTTGGCTGAAATTGGTGGGGAGGTAGCTTAGAGCCAGGAGACGGACATAGGATAGTGGTAGGGGTTGGAGTAGTGGTAGGGTAGCGGTAGTTGTTTTCCACGGACGAAGGAAAGTAAATAGCAGGCAATAGCCAACGTTTGGGCAGGACAACGTCTGCCGGGCCCGCTAGTATACTATAATTGGTGGAGCCACAATAGAACAAGAAGAAATATAACAGCTTTATAATTTATTTTCTGTATGATCCTCTACAGAAATTAAGCCATATACTCGTACCTATCGTCGTCACGCCAGGAGTTTGATCCTGTTCGAATCCGGCACTAGTCACTGCTCACCGCCAAGTAGTGTCTGTGAGGATTTCCCAAATCAGAAGTAAAACGAAGGTAGGTACTTACTGGAAGTGCCACATGGAGCGTGTGAAGTCAGTGTCGATGAGGGAGAACACCGCCTCCACGTCGCCGCTCGGCAGCTGCTCGGGCATCTTCTCGACGTGCCAGCGAGACACGCGCGCAAACCCGTGGTTGGGACCGAACGGCCATTGTCCGAACTGAGCTGTGGAAACATTTAGTGGGCATTGGTACATCACTTTATATATATTACTGCGGACCTGAATATCAAAATATATGTTGGTGAAGTAGATCAGTTTCTGATTTGGTATCAAACGGAAAGGCAACAAACAAAGAAAAGGCATTCAGTTGTAATTGTCTATTAGTTATATATTTACGGCTGCCGAACCGTATTACCGATTTCAGCGTAAGCCGTATAATTTTGTCTTTTTCATTTTGCCGATCACAATTTTAGACCATAAAACCCAATGGCCAAGTGGTCGATGTGGGGATCGAACTCGTGTGGTCTGCGCTGGGCATTTGTAAATCTACCAGCGTGTGACCACACGGCTATACCGACGCACTTTTTAGTACGTGTGATATTGTGTTAATTTATTTATTTACTTACGAAACACAAATGGTATACCGCCCCTGATTGCTCTCTTGCCATCAAACACAGCTTGTTTGCTGTAAGAATAGAAAGAACAATTAATTAATTATCCAAAGTAAAAATAATGATAATCTTAAAAGCATCAAGAACATTCTAGAACTTCATTCAGCAAATTGAAAGTTGAAGATGGAAGCGCACGTATCATCGCTCATCATCAGGGTTGCACGTCACGTTGAAACAAGATCAATTTTAGCGGTTGCATTCCAAAGCAGCTCAGCGACCAAGCAAAAAGCGCCCTTATATTATAAATGCATCAGTGGACAGGACGGACGAGACAAAAACGGGTATCGTGCAAGTCACGTATAAATTATTTATGCCATTTTTAGCATTTCGGAGATAGAGGGTGCCATTGCTGCCAACTGAGAAAGGGTTAACGCGGCCCTTTACTAACAAATGTTGCTCATAATCATTTTTAAGTATATGGGCTTATGTCACACATTTACCTAACTAAATTATTTTAAAAATAGCAATCTATCTATCTATACTAATATATACTAAAGCTAGAGTTTTTTTTTGTTGAACGCGCTGATCTCTGGAACTACCGGTCAGATTAGAAAAATTATAGGCTATATAACATCACGCTACGACCCATAGGAGCGGAGCAGTAAAATAGTTTTACATTTAAATAAAGCGAGGGAAGTATGGAATGTGCGATACCTTAATTTTAACGGAGAACTAAAGTGCAAAACACCCCTTCCCAGAATAATAAAACCAATATGCTAATATCAAGTTATCTAACAATTCAAGAGCACCGGAAGCGCAGCAGTAACTAGTCAACTGCAGACGATGCCAGTAGCTTAATAGCTTTCAAGTTTAAATTAAATGATCGTGCAGTTTTAATGGCATACCATAAATGGTGTTAATGTTAGCGCGGCGCACGACCGATGTAACTGCTCCGCTTCATCTAGGTATTGTTATATAGCAAGGTATGTGTATGCTAGCCAGGACATGAATGAATGACAGGGGACGGAATGTGAAATAGCAGACTTGGAGACAGAAATACGCACCACAACGCACCATGAGGCTAGAGAGACTAGTTACAATTTACAATAGCTAGCTGCCCATATTAACAGAATATATATTATTATATCACTCTTAAATACATAATATCCAAGTATTTTTAGACAAAGTGCATGTAGCTCTCCAAAGAAAGTCAATTGAATAAAATAGAGTGAGCATTGAAATTGGGACTGAAATCAGGTTTGAAGTCTAACTCTCTATCATATATGCTAACTAATCATAACTAAAAGTAAGTAATAATGATGAGTTGGTGGCAGATCCCAATAACTCTTAGATCCAAATGATATGGAAAGTAAAAACAGAGAATCCTTATAATAAATTAGATTTCCCAGGCGTTTATTTAAATCGCAAAGTATTTTATCAAAGCAAAGAGATGTAGATACAGTTAAAACTATGCTTAAATTCCGATCGATATTGTTTAACGCCTTCCAAAAGCCAGTGAAAGTTTTAATTAAAGATTCCGATTGAATTCTTTACTCAGAGGCGGGGACGCTGAAGGCGTCCTCCTCTCCTGATACATTCCCAGTTTGGCGGCCAAATAGTTTTTGTGAACTGTCGCAAGACGACACTGTAACTCGTTCTTCTTCAAATGAACGCCCGCGATCAATTCTACATCGACCGCTGCCATAAGTTATCTACACAAAAATATTTTTCGGTTTAATAAAACTAATGAACTTACTTTAATACACCATTCGCTCATTGAGCAATAAATTGGTAGCATTTTAGAGTGTAATTTATTGTTGGCAGTTCACTGATCCAAAAGCTAATCAACATGAGGTTTACAATACAAATCTCTATTATAAACGGCGAACGTTCGCCGATTATAAATAGATCAATTTTACAAACTCGCATCAATTAAGATGATCATAATGAAATACCGTTCATTAGAAACAGCTAATCCGTAACTCATCGACGGTAGCACATCTCAACTGCATAATGTGTGCTCATTGAAAAAGTTGACCCGTGACAATTTCCCTCGCAGGCTTGCGCTACTAGTTGTTCTCCCATAGTCATTGTTCTAGGTTTTCATACATATTGATCGAGTTGTGGAGGCGCCGCGGTTCTCAACATTGTTCGCTGGGAACTTTAGTTAGAGATGTGTGCACAGTGCACACGCAGCGACCTTACACGCAGACCTCAGAACACTTAGGAACCAAAGTCTCTATGTAATCAATAAATCCCGACAGATTTTAATCTACGTTTTCCTCAATGCGCGGACATGACCTTTCATAAACAATTTGCTTGCTAATGTCTAATGATTTTAACTAGCAGAACCGCTGTTGGGAGACGATGCAAAAAGTGGGTACTTATTGTAC
Source organism: Nemapogon koenigi (assembly GCA_963924495.1). Taxonomy (NCBI): domain Eukaryota; kingdom Metazoa; phylum Arthropoda; class Insecta; order Lepidoptera; family Tineidae; genus Nemapogon; species Nemapogon koenigi. The sequence goes on along the minus strand of OZ004630.1, from coordinate 2,765,400 downwards.
AAAAAGTATTGTAAAACCTATTTGAGGCGCTACGGAGTTAATGACTCGAAGCGTGTTGCTTTGACATATTAAGAAGAGCCCGCGAACAGGTTTCATGGAAAAAATAGAGGGGAGCGATCAGATACATTGTTGAGCGTATCCATAAATTGAAGGTTGCAAAAAACTATGGGACAAATTCATGAAGTAATTACGGCTTCAATGCAACCTTAAACATATACTACATATACAAGGAAGTTTGCGAGTCTACTCTCGACAAAATGCTGACCAAACAATAAGCCACATCATGAATTCATCATCGACGTCTACGGTGCAGAATAAATTCTCCAGATGGGTATCGAACCAGTTTCCCTTTTGATTGATGCCGAGGTATCTAATGATAACCTTCGTCGTAACCCACACTGCGGTAGCGGTGAATGATGTCGGAATGAAAGGGTTTTTGTAGGAGCAACGCGGTCGGAACTAGCGTGGGCATAGCACGTGCGGTCGTACTGTGCGGACTGCGGAGTGCGGACCCATGCATGCTTTTTATGTTACGGATAAAATATAACAGACATCACTTGCGCTCGAGGCATGTCATTTAATATAAATGAAAACGGTAAAACTATTATTTATAACAAGATATAAAAATACATATATTAGCCGTATGATAATAGAATAGAATACGATATGTTCCCATCTGAACTCGCGGGTTTTGTAACCACTTATCTGAACTATTATATCAATTATTATTTCGGGATACGCAACTTGTACACGATGATCTAGCAGGTCTAGCAACCCTAAAATGTGATCCGATTTGCAAGATATAAAAAATACAATTAGTTTTATGAATTCTACTAATGTGTAGTTATGTTGATTAGAATCTTCAACTGCAAGAGGCTTGCCATCTGTTCTGTTCAATATGGACAACTGACAAAAAGTGGACACTGTTACTGGTGTCTGTGGCCACACCGCAAGGTATAAAGGCCGTGAAAGTGTGTTTGTTTGCTTGAGTCTGCAACTTTTTATCTTGCCGAGTCAGACCACAGCAATCAATGGTCGGACTGACACGTGTAAAAGTACATACAAACAAAGATCTTGCTTCCCCAAAATTATCTTCATAAATTATAGTCGACTTTATATTCACTTTGGCTAAGATGTCACAGTATCGACGACCTGTGTTATTTAGGACTGTTTTGTATATATTTTTGTATATTATCTAAAACATTTTTCATCAGATTCAGATTATCTATCTGAAGAGCACAAAAAAACTTTTTCCAAAGTAACTTGACTTGACGGGTTATACCTACGCCATACGACCTACGAGTAATTCTCAATCAAATTAAAATTACCATCAATTTCTGGTGCTAATATGTATAGAAGTTAAATATGTGCAGTATCATAGAAACAGAAGGAGGAAACACGAAAACATGACAGGGGTCACTTTACGGTGTAAATAGGGCCGCAGTCACCGCAGATGTTCCGGACAGCCGATTAATAAGACAGGGAGGCTTGCCCCGGGGCTCGGGAGCCACAAGACTTAACAGGGCCAATTTAACAAACCAGATAAGCCGCTTACGACAAAATTCTGACGAATTTCCAGACTAGACACTCTCGGATACAATGGCATTTATTGCGAAACAATAGTATTTCGTGGAATCTGAAGAAAAAAAGCTTAGCATTCATCTAGTTTGAGTAATTAAGTTCGAAAGATTGTTGGGTTGGGACTAGCGTTGCCAGGTGTCCCGCTTTTGGCGGGACGTCCCGCGAAACAACCGATTTTTCAAATGTCCCGCCGGGACAGGTACATGTCCCGCTATAATATTTTATCAGTTAGACAAAAAATAAAACAAAGAAACTATAACTTTTAACTTTTTTAAATCTTACATTTTTTGCACGTATCGTATAGTTTAAATACTCCCGCTGTGTTTGAAAGCACTCTGAATTTGCAGTGAGTGAACGAAAAACGAATTAAAATATGACAAATAAAAAAATATTAATAAAACAATTCTTCCAATATACTTTTTCATTTTATTCGCTTTTTTGTGTCCCGCGTCAAAATGCTTAGTCCCGATTTTTTTTACTCATTTAAGTACAAGTCCCGAATTTCTGAAAAAAAAATACCTGGCAACCCTAGTTGGGACTGTTATCGCGAGAAACTTTATGACTGCCTCGCTTTTACAAGATTTATGGCATATTTAATTGAACTTAGCTAGGCATTACTAAATAATGTAGCTACGTCAGGTAGCGCCAACGCAAGCTGATTTTAGCTACGAAGTCTTTGCTTCGATTCCTAGATTTTTATATCAAATATTTTTGCAATTAACCAAATCTACTTTCATGACAAGAACATCATTACTTTCAGGTCTAAACGACTGGCATGTAAAATCTTTAAAATCTGATTTTGGGTAGATTCTGGTTTTAAAATTGATATCAAGCTGGATATGTTACTTGCAGTATATATATCAAGATTTAATTACAATGTGACTGCCTGTCTAGAACTCTGGATGTTTGCCCAGAATAGGCTCCTGCCTCCTACTGAATGAATTTTCATGCAGTATAATTTCATATAAATGTTTATGTTTCAATAAATATATTAGAAGTTCAACTCGGCAAACAGCAACATAATTCAAGTTCGGCACATAGTTTAGCAGTTGGATCATATTTTAGTGTAAACAGCGGTATCTCATTATAATCCCACGCGGTATTGCGTGGCGATGATAATTTTCGTCAGTCGTGATAGCTAGCGCACCTTTTGTCTGCGCGCCCGCTAATTATCTAACTATAGTTCTCTCATTGAGCACGCGATTCCGTACTACAAGTTCGGCCAATCATGACATCACCGAAATTTGTCTTGTGCACAGAGCGCCTTAAATGGTGCCCGCTGAGATTCTGAACATTTGATGACTTGTCAAGAAACATTAGCCGGCTTATTGTGGAGCGACGGAGCGACCGGCTGATGCCCGTATTTGCTTGTTCAGATGAACGATCGGGTGAAAAAAAAATCTTAGGTTCCTTTATAATCATTGATATTGAATTCCTTTGTTGAAAACCTAATAGTAACTGAACTATTATATCTATTTCTTCCTGAATAAAAAGAGCTTATATCTGTAAAACGTAATAAAACTATATACTCCTCAGATCTATCCCTTGTGCCAATCAATATTTATTTATTCTTTGCTTTCCATCTCTGCATGTACATACTATAGAAGGCGAATGTCGCAATACTGTCTGTATCAAAGTAAACTTTTAATATTGCCCTTTCTGTTTTGGCAATTTTAAACATGTCACCTGAGTCATAACTAAATTGGTCCAGCAGTATAATATCCTTGTGTTTCAAATAGATTATATCGATCGATTACATTCTTGGTAATAAGCTCTACATAGTGAGAGACACGACCTTGATACAAGCACGCATACTGAACTTGAGACTAGTAATACTTACATTGTATTAAAAAAATCTTAAAACCAGACAAGATACTTAACCTTTAACCCAGTATTCTCTACGAAGTGTTTAAATTAACCAAATAGTGAATACACAGTAATTTTCGCAATACAAATTCAACAGTTTCGTATAAATCACGTCTTATTCAGCCTAGCGTGCAATTAGTTTCCGTAATCACGATCGGCCAATTGGAAGATTGTACTCTGAGTAGGTGTCAGACAGATTTACACGGAATATATTATTATTGCAGTTTGATTAATGAAATATGTCTAGAACATTACAGAATACCTACACAGCCTTCAAATACAGAAATAATTATTTACGGAAAAACCGTGTTTCCTAAACTAGGATTCCTAGTAAAGCCATCTTCATGCCAATCGAAAGTCTGAAATTGACTGCATGTTGTTTAACCACTGTTATCGATCTCAGCTGTTTTCATAACCACAGAGCCACTCGGTTCGGATTCCAGAGCGCGTTCGACTACAATTTCTTTGGATTCTTCGTGAGAAGTTATAAATATGAATCTATACTAATAATATTATAAAGAGGTTTTGTAAGTTTGGATGTAAGGGGTAGTCTCTAAAACTACTGAACCGATTCTAAAAATTATGTCACTAATAGAAAGTTACGATATCCCCGAGTGACATAGGCTATATTGTATTTTGTTCTAAAATATCCACGGGTAAAACCGGAGCCGGAAAGCTAGTGCACTATATAACAAGTTGGTCTTCTTTTTCGTGGTCTCTATGCAATTTCTACATTCTTGCAAGTCAATATTTGTACAAAATTTCCTCCAATTTTAATTCGTCATTGAGTAACAACATCCATAATATTTAAAGATTGAAAAATAATTGCCGACGCATTTAGTACAGGTTTGGTTTTTTGTGGTGTTTTAGCTACGTAAATTCGATTTGCCATCATGGAAAAGTTCACAATTTAGTGTAGATTGAGAAAATAAAAATATTATAGTCATTAGTCAAGTACGAAAATTAATCAAAATTCATTCGCCAGTTACACACGTCCATAAAATTTAAAGGTTGGAAATATGGTTCTTTGTGATAGTTTTGGCTACATATCTAACCCATACTCGTGTAAGCCTTCTTCAATTCACCATTTGGTGTTTGAAAAGTGCACAAGTGTAAGTTTAGATAATAAGATGTGAAACTTTAGTCCTTCTAGACTTGGATATGATCATCATTTGGGTCTTTGGCCACGCCGCACCGAATAAAGGTGGTGATGTATTTTTTGCGTTTAATGAATGACTGTTGTCAAGCGCTCAATCCGAGTAGATTATTTCATGTAGCTAACGTTTGTGTAATATTTGAATCAAGTCTATGGCCTCGCAAGGTTCACTATTCATCTGAATCAATGGTGTGTGACCAGCCAGCGACGAGAGGTCGACGAGCGGTGGGTGACGCCGACATTCTTCAATGTCTTGTTCATTTTGTTGTTCAAACTGTCGGAGATGAGACAACACATTCGAAGCGAGAAAGCGCTCGGGAAATCGTCGATTAAATAGTTTACGTGTTGCATGGAGATTTGACCGCTAATATCGGCTAAGCTTCCGCGGTCCGAGACCACAGCTCGCTACTCGACGGAGGTTGTACAGGATGGGGTAATCGGGCGGCGTTAAATTATCTCTGCATTAAGGCTGCTGCAGACAGATGCGTTTTATTTAAACACTAGCTATCAGCCCCGGCTTTGGTTTTTTTTAAATGTGACATAAGAATTTCTCCCGAAGGATTTCCGGGATAAAAAGTAGCATAAATAAATCAATTTTCGGCCCTCCGACTATCTCTGTGCATAAATCTATTAATTGTTCTGTGTTGACGTAAAAGACGACGTTTATAATATTAGTTAGGATTTTGTATGACACCACATCGTATTGAAAGTCGCAATACTGTCCAATAGCATCATCTTTCGGTTTCGAGATGTGACATATAAAACGTATCACAATGGACATCTTGGTCAGTCAGATGTAGCATACAGATGTATTTCCTGTAACCTGTCGTTCGTCACTATAGTAGTGTTAAAAGGTTTACTTAATGTTGCTTGGAGATAAAATCTTCAACTTGCCATGATGGATGACGTCACATGTAACGCATCATCACGGCTCCTATATACCATGTGGCGTTCGTAGCGACACTGGTATTAATATCCAATGTCATGTCAGTATTAAAAGTCCGCATTTTTAGTGCCTTCTGAATAGTAGTATGTCTTAAAGAAAATTGGTGCTTAGTATTTCAACTCAATTACTGTCTTAATCCCAGGACAGGACCTCCAATTTCAAATCCAATGAGATAAAGTCTAAACTACTGCGCTACATTGTGTTACCGTTTCTACAACCAAGTGTTCAGGGGTGCCTTTACTCAGTGCGAGTATTACAACATTAGCGGGCGAGCAGCAGCTAGGAGGGCGGTGACCAGAGACCATTTGTCATCGAGAGGGGACGGCGGGAGACGGGAGCGGAGCGGAGCAGACGGCCGCACAAAAACAACGAGCGGACTACAGGGGCGGCTGTCGGAGTGCCGGACTGCCGACATCTCTACATAATATCTTTGTCTTACTGTGTACCTACAGTCTGTGTGACATGTGGAAATATTTTAAGAAATCAGCACGTCAAATTAACAAATTTGGGTTCCCACTTGTTCTATTCTATGATGTACTCGTATTTCAAAGAACGAGTTTCATAGAGCTAACTATTCATAGAATAGAATGCATTAAAATCTTCGTAGATTAATGTAGATTCTACCAAATAGATCATAGAATAGTAGAACTAGTAGGAAGAAGGAACCCTGATGTTGGTATATCTGCAATAGACAATAGACGTTATAGGCGGAGAAGACGAAGTGCATCCTTCGAGCCAAAACTACCTTTCCGGTTTATCTTCATGTATGATCCATGCATTATCTTCGTCAATGTCTATAAGTGTAGTGGCCTAGTGGCACCTATAACTTACCTTCAGGAATGTGTTCTTAAATCTTTTTAGCGTTCTATAATTAAATAATACCAACGGGATCTATTATTGAACCTACGAATGGTAATGTCTGTCACAAGACTGTCCTAGTGAATGCTGTGGTAAAGGCTGGGAATTTACACCCAATATACCTGCGTGGACATTGGACATTCTAAAAAATTGCAACGATTTTTATTCCGTTTGTATTTAAAAAACGGCTAAACTTGCAAGTACCAAATTAGGCTTTATACAATCTCAGTTAGCGACTACGCCTTGTCCACGTCTAAGGCTCATATGAAATCGTAAAAAAAAAGGGTCAAATAATATAAATCCCGAAGCGGCAACAGGGTCAGTCGGTCTCGTCACGTCAGAAGCGACAAAAACATCTACAAACTACACCAGATATTAGAAGACCGTAGGTTGCCGGCGCGTGCCGACCAGTTTTTGCGACAACGCGGGTGGATAGCGGGTCTCATCCCCTAACACAATATAAGTTATGCATTTAATTTATAGCACACACCATCCCGCGTTTCGACCATCTACAAGTTTGATTTACGATCAAACTCGTTCGTGTATTATTATTGGGAAGGAAAATAAAAGGAATAACAAAATGGTGATTTACACAAAAGCTGGCTGACTTCGCCAATGCTTTGATGAGATTAATAGACAAAATTTCTCCGATTAGCACGAAAACATTTACAGGATTAAGTATAATGTAATAAAAGACAGACGCAGTATCCGTATAACTCATTGAGTTACGAAATTAAGAATGAAGTACTTGGGAAAAGACAGTTGTTAGATAGGAAAAAATTGAATTTAAACATTTTAAACGAACGATGATAGTCATAGTAAAAATCCTGCTAAGATAAATTAAATGTTGTTGAAAATATATTTAACTAGCTCACCCCAGCGTTAAAATCATAAGTAGGTAGGTATGTACTCGTATATATGAGACCAAAGCGAGAGAGATAGGGACATTCGTAAAATCATTAGCGGCAGCCGCTCGTTTGTCTCTAATTCATTCCCGGGTGGAGGCGGGGGATTGTCACTGCTAAATTGCATTGCAGTCTCTGTTTTCTTCACATACTAGAATTCCGCCCACAACTTCGTGCGTATGGTACAACATTTGGAAAATTATACGTAGCGATGGTCCATCCATACCCTTTTCTTTCACGAAATAGGTGGGAATACAACTTACGACGATGTCTCATCTAACAGCTTTATTGAAAAATCTTAAAACAAGATTACTGGCCATTCTGTTTTCCTCTTCACTAGTTTGGAAAGTATAAGCGGTCACCCGTCGTTAGTCTGCTTTCGTTGAAGCGTAAAAGCCTAACCATTGTTTCCGATCTCACTATACTAAGACATGTCGACATTTTTTTTATAAAATAACAGTTGTCTTCACTGTCTCGTCGTGATAGTACTTTTCAAGCCAGAAAATATTGTACCTACATAACAGTATTTTTTAATAAATGCGAATTTCACAAAGATTTTCCTATTGTATAATGTCAGCGTCAAAAATATACAAATTTTCGTTCAAATTAACCCTATTGCACGCTATCTATACAACAAACAAAGAGTCTTTGAGAAAATAAGGGACAACGCGTCGTATTTCTGGATGTGATTTATCAGACCAAAAAAAGCCCTCTAGGCCCCAGCCACGCGCGGCGGCCGTGAATGTATCCGCGAACAAACGACCGGCTTGCGCTAATGAGGCGGCGACTATTAGCGGGGATTTTGTCTACCTCTAACATAATAGACGCACCGTGTTGATTAATGTCTATTCACTGAGTTGACATTCTATGTGATCATTTTACCTATGCGTTGAATATTTTTAGGATCAGAATGCCAACGGGCAAAAACAACAAAAAGTTTAATCTCAAGCATCTCCTACCCAATACTTATATGGACTAATATGGACATTGTAAATCCATCTTATTTTGCAAAGTAACCTTATGAAAATTTTCCATTCCGGCCCCCGGATGATCTAGGCGGGCCGTTCGTTACAAGAATTGGACAAATGTGTGGCCACCTTTAGTGCCATGTCTTTTGAATTTATTTCTTTCTCAACCTTCTTAGTTATGATGAAAGTATGTATGTGTTATATTATTTTTAGACAGATTGCAACCCCATTTTTACCTAAATGCAACTTTCAACCTTTATCAGACTGGCAAAATGTAATACTTAACCCAAAAAAAATATTTATGTTTTACAAATGCCTTAAACTTTTACATACAAGAAAACAACAAAACTAAGGGACTTTTCAGAGTTCTATGGACATAAATGATACAATGTGTTTGTAACACATTTTATAATAAATGAGGAAGTAGTTTGTACTTTGTAGTATATTCTCCAAAAATAGTATGAAATTAAAAAAATCTGTCTGTTAATTAACATATGCTCAAAAACTTTTAGCAAAGACCATAATTAATAAATTTGCACCTTTCTACCATCCTGCACTGTAGAAATAGGGTCCACCAAAAAAAAAGAGTTGATAGCCTAACAATTACAGGTCTTCATGCGTCCAAAAGCTCTTCTTCTAAAAATAACAGATATTTACGTTTGTTAAAGCAGCATTAGGATTGCCACCTGTTTTGTTCAATATGAACAACTGGCAAAATATGGACACTGTTACTGATGTCTCTGACCACACCGCAAAGTATAAAGGCAGTAAAGGTGTGTGCTGCTTGACAGTTAAAACATAACTAATTTAAAAAACCTTTGACTTACCTGACAAATAGTTGTTCTTGATTATTTACCCTCCATGACACTACCGTAGCTCCTATAAAATATAAATTACAGATTAATGTAAAATGTTTGTCATTTTTCATGCAAGAACAACTCACAGACCACAATGCAGTCATTTTGCTGGTCTCTAATTCTAAATTTATTTTAGTCAATACAAAATACAAGAGTTAAAACTATTCCGTGAGCTATTAGGTATACTTTTTTTTAAACTGATTTTTAACTATTTTAACTGAGATAGTTTCATCATAGTATAACAAAATCCTATTTTTTGTGTCCTATTTCATTTGAAAGAATATACAGTTAAAAAGCTTATATTATTCCAGATGGACAGAGACAAGTTATTTTTTTAAAGTTAGGATTCCATAATATATATATAGCAACATAACAACCAAGAGAAAAACAACCAAAACTTAGCACAGACGAAACCAAGGTGGAAAAATATTGGCCTGATAAAAGAGTTAAGCATAATTTATATCTGGAAAATGAGTGCAGAACCTGTTAACTTTGTGCATACAGCAACTTTATGGGTTGCCTAGCAGTTCATGAAACCATGGTACCAACCCCAGGGTACCCAGCAAGTGTTCCTTGTCTATTCAAAAAGCATATAGTGCAAATTAAGAAATCCAAGTACATCAGACAAAAATAATTATACATAGGTTAAGGTGGCATGTAAGTACTCATAAGTAAAATATATAAGTGTTAACTTATTAAAAATGCTGTCAATACCTAAATTATGACTTATGAATATTTTTTGTAAGTACATCAAATATCAGTGTACAATTTAATAGCAAGTACACCTTACTTCCTACAATCCAATAGTCAAGGCCAAACAGACAACTTCTATTTACATAAAAAAAGTCATTACAAAACTTGAAGGATTTTATTTGTGTAGTTTGAAATTTTATGTAGGTATATTACAACTTCAATGTAATATAAATTTAGTAGGTAGCTAATATATAATTTGGTAACTAGTGGGTTTACAAAAATTTAAAGTTCGCGCATTATACACAACAACAATAAAAAATTAGGTTATATTTTGTGCCGCTTTTTTTATAATGTAAGCTATTTTTTAAAATAAGTATATAAAAAATATCGAAGTCTATTTATAATGCAAAGAAAATGTATGTAGAAAACAGCATGAAGAATTGAAGACTTACCAAAAAGATTTACGGTACATGTTGTATTATTACCCCGGTCAAGAACAACAACACTCGTCGCTGCCATTTTACAATTGACAGAATTTTGTTGTTTGCCTGCAGGTTTGACACTTTTGACACCGATACATACAGTGTTGCCATTCTCAAATCCACTACTACTACCAAAAAGTATAAAAACAATATTATAATAACACGCTCAACTGCTCAAGCGCCGAAAATATTCAAATATTTTAACAAATTACTTATTTTCGGCGCTTGCAGTGGAAACAATGGGTCCATGGTCTACCGAAATGAAAATATTCTTGAAAAATTTAGGTACTAGATTAGTCCACGCCTCGGGTGACCTAAAGGCTGGCTCTTACCTCGCTCAAAGGATCAGTTTAACCATTCAGCGAGGTAACCCAGCCAGTGTTTTGGGAACCATGCCACAGGGGTTCTGGAAGAGGTATTCTTTTTATAATTTGTATATATAGTTTTTAAATATATTATTTATTTATTACCATTACATTTAAGTTATTTTATAAATTATATTATAATTAATCATTTTATAATTAATTTTATAATTATTTTACATTAGTAAATATCGAAGAGGTCTTGCCCAAACATAGCTTTCGCTGGCCGGCTCTTGTATAAACCCCGCGAGCATGACCAATAAGACTGAAAGTTAGAAAGAGAAAGAAATAAGATTCCATAGAGATAAAGCAAGACAAAAAGGACCGGTTTCCGCGACGCTACTTTTTGTCTTTCTTTATCTCTATGAAACTGTATATATTTCTCTTTCTAACTGAGATTTTATCTTCGCAGTGTGATTTATTCATTGTTGTCATATGGTTGTCATGCTAGCGGGGCTAATTCTAATTCATTAAATTATGGATTTGAAAATGACGGGTTTTCTACTTTGCTTGCATCTTGCTCACTATTTCTTTCAAACGCTTCCGTTACAGAGCAAATTAATTTTATTGTCGTTCGATTTCGTTGTCATACAATAATGAACTCTTTACCATTGACAAGTTTATATTTGATTGCTTTTTTGTGGTTTACACAATATTTTATACTTAGTAATAATATTGTGGAGACCTGGCTGGTACACTTTCCTACGTTTACTTTATAATATTATATTTGATATTTTGCACGTCATCTTGGTTTTGACGTTACTGGATGTAAACATAATTCAATGAATATATATGAGTATTTCAAGAATATTTCAGCGTTTAACTATTACATTCCTGCAACTCTACATTGGTGACCACCGAATTGAACTACTTTATGTAACTATAATATACATGGCGCACAAGGACAGCAGTTTGGGCAAACGGTACGTCTGCAGAACTGTGCAAAGTCGGAGTAAGGATTCCACCATTTTGGCCTGAGGATCCTGAAATCTGGTTCGCTCAGGTCGAGGGCCAATTCTCCAACTCCGGGATCACAAGTGATACAACCAAATTTAATTATGTTATCGGGCATCTGGACCGTCAATTTTCGAAAGAGGTTCGAGACATTATAATCAATCCACCACAAAATGACAGGTATGAAAAATTAAAGTCAGAATTAATTAAACGACTCAGCGCTACTCACGATCAAAAAATTCAACAAATATTAACACAGGAAGAATTAGGAGATCGGAAGCCTTCCCAATTTTTAAGGCATCTACAATGTTTAGCTGGTGCGACAGTACCGGAGGATTTTTTGAAAACTATTTGGATGAGCCGTCTTCCCGCAAATATCCAGAGTGTTCTCGCCAGTCAGCCATCAGTATCATTATCTATATTAGCAGATTTAGCGGATCGAATCCAGGATATAGCTCCTTACACTAAGCAAGTGGCGACGACCAGTCAGGATAATCCTGCAAAAACTGCTGTGAAGAAGTTAAGCACGAAATTGCAGCACTTAAGAAAAGTTTTCAGAAGCTCTCAACTTGGGACAATAGACGCCGCTCCCGTTCTAGTTCCCGATCTCGCTCTCCATCGACGCCTGTTTGAAACAATTCTCCAAGCGACCTTTGCTGGTATCACTACCAGTTTGGTTCTAGAGCAAGAAGATGTGTCTCGCCCTGCAAATTTGACGCGGAAAACTCAAACGACGGTCGTTAGTAGCGGCCAACGACTGTCGTCAACCCTCGTCTGGCCGCCTATTTGTAACCGACAGAAAGACAAAAATGATGTTTTTAATTGACACTGGGTCTGATATTTGCGTGTTTCCTCGGACAGCTATCAAGAACAAACAAACAAAATCAAGCTACCAACTTTTCGCAGCCAACGGCACTACAATATCAACTTATGGTTTTATACATCTTACATTAAACTAGCTCAGAGGCAACTAAATGAAAGATTAATGATGATAGGTGACTTGAATGGATGGGTGGGGACCCGAAGAGACGGGCTTGAGTCCACTCTAGGAAAATTTGGGGACCCGAGAATGAATAGTAGTGGACTAGAGATCCTTGATCTATGTTTAGAGATGAATATGTTTGTCTCGAATACTATGTTTGATCTCAAGGATATTCATCTCTATACATGGCATCGAGGAATTGAAAGAAGCATAATAGATTTGTTTTTGATTGACGATAGGCTAAAGAGTGCGACAAAAATCACGAGGGTGTACAGAGGTACCGGTATTGAAACGGACCATTATATGGTAATGACCTCATTTAAGGGTCTGTTTCAAGGCTGGCGCCAACGTACCCCTGTGTCGCCTCCAAAAGCCGAAAGAATAAAAGTAGAAAAGTTGGAAGAGGAAGATGTTAGAGGACAATATGTAAGGAAAGTACAAGAGAAACTAGATGCCATTGAGCAGGATGACAGTATAGATGAAATGTGGAAGAAGATTAAGCATGGAATTGTCAAAGCAGCACAAACTACTTGTGGAGTTGTGAAGGTTGGTGGTATGAGAGGGGATCCGTGGTGGAATAATGAAGTAAGGGTGGCTGTACAAATGAAGAAGAATGCATATTTAGATATTTTGGCAGTAACGGGAAAGAATACAGAACTTGAAGAGAAAATGAAGAATAAATATAGAGAATGCAAGAAGAGAGTAAAAGAGATAATTAAAGAAAGTAAGATGAAAGAAAAGATGAATGAAGAGAAGAAGTTCTCAAGATTTTTCCAAGAGAACGTCAAAATTTTTTGGAATTTAGTGAGAAAATCTCGAGGAGTATTGAGGACTTCTAATGTACAAATGATTAAAGCAGAGGATGGACGGTTAATGACATTGAATGGAGAAGTATTAGAAAGAATGAAAGAGTTTTATGAAAGATTATATGGAAACTCTGATGGACAACAAACACATCCTTCGGATGCTGATAGTGAGGACTATGAGGACTCGGAAATTATCGATGACATTATCACGGAGGATGATGTTGTGTCAGCCATCAGAAGATTGAAGAACGGAAAAGCGGCAGGGAAAGACAGGATTTCCTCCGAGATGATAAAACATGGAGGAGCGATAATATGTAACACACTGTGTGCTCTCTTCAATAAATGCTGGAGCGACGGACGAGTACCAGGAGACTGGTGTCAAGCCATAATAGTTCCAGTGTTTAAAGGAAAGGGTTCACAGCTTGATTGCAATAATTATCGCGCCATCAGCCTTATCAGCTTGGTTGGAAAAATGTATGGAAGAATAATAATTGAAAAGGTGCAAAAGGTGACAGAAAATAAGATGTGGGATGCTCAAGCGGGATTTATGAAAGGTAAGAGTTGTGTTGACCAAATTTTTACCTTAAGAAACATTGTTGAAAAACATTTGGCAAAAAATCAAAAAGTTTACAGTGTTTTCATTGATCTAGAAAAAGCATATGACAACCTATGCAGAACGGAATTATGGTCAACACTAGCGAGATACGGAGTGAATAAAAAACTCATAAGGGCAGTACAATCATTATATGATGGCTGTACTGCCGTTGTTAGAGTGGGTGGACAGTGCTCAACCCCGTTTAATATACATTGTGGTGTTAAACAGGGCTGTGTAATGTCACCTTGTCTATTCAATCTGTATTTCGATAGTTGTTTGACCAAATTACAACAATGTTCCTTAGGGATAGAAATGGGTCCTACTAGTCTTTGCTGTCTTTTATATGCCGATGATGCGGTATTAATTGCATCTTCGGAGCAAGAGCTGCAAAACCTAGTTGCAATTTTGAATGAGGAATGTGAGAAGAAATTCATGAAAATTAATATTTCGAAATCAAAAGTATTAGTATTTGAAAAGGAAGATGAAAGGACGGAGTGTAAGATTTGTGTGAAAGGATGTAAGTTAGAGCAAGTGAATGAATTTGTTTATTTAGGTAGTATGGTTACAAGAAGTGGAAAGATAGACAAAGAAATTGAAAGGAGAGTGAAAGCGGGAAGCAAGGTATTTGGTGGACTAAACAATGTATGCAGAAATACACAACTTACAACTAAAAGTAAAATGAACATACATAATGCTGTTTTAGTTCCATCACTTACTTATGGAAGCGAGACTTGGGTATGGAATAAGAGGCATGAAAGTAAAATAAATGCAGTGGAAATGCGGTCTTTACGTAGAATGTGTGATATAAAGCGTATTGACCGTATCCGGAACGATGTCATTAGAGAAGAATGCGGAGTAAAAGATGATGTTGTGACAAAAATGAAGAAAAGTAGTTTACGCTGGTTTGGACACGTTGAAAGAATGAAGGATGATAGATTGACTAAAAAGGTTTATATGGCTGAAGTGAAAGGAAATGCTAGCAGAGGACGACCTAGATGTACTTTTATTGAACATATAAAAAATATGTTGATCGAAGGAAATATTAAAAGTACACACAATCGCCGAGCATGTATGAAAGGTAAGATGAATATAAAAGAAGCAAAAGAGATATGTCAGGATCGTAACAAATGGCATTCGATTGTCTCTGCCTACCCCTCTTGGGATGAAAGGCGTGATGATAGATAGATAGATAGATAGATAGACATTAAACTTCGGACTTCGACGTGAGTATGGGTGGAGGTTCGTTATCGCTGACGTCACTAAACCTATTATTGGCGTCGACTTTCTGGCGTATTACAACATCTTAGTAGACTGCAGGAATCATAGGATTTGTGATCAACTTACATATTTAGTTGCACCCGCATCTGGTGTTAACCCTACCGAAACAGTCACTTCCATTAAAACCAATTATCCGGAACTTAACCCCGATTTTGAAATTCTCCTAGAAGAGTTCCCAAACATAACGCGTCCAGCTGGCAGGCCACGTGACTGTCCCCACAATACTGTGCACTACATCAAAACTACATCTGGCCCGCCAGTTACTGCCCAACCACGTCGTCTACATCCAGACAAACTTATTATTGCTAAACGTGAGTTTGACGAGATGGTTAGAATGGGTACCGCTCGACCTTCTAACAGCCCCTGGTCCTCAGCCTTGCACCTTGTTCCTAAAAAGGACAATAACTGGAGACCTTGCGGTGACTACCGAATGCTTAATTCTCGCACTGTACCAGATAGGTACCCCATTAAACACATACATGATTTCAATTTTAGCCTTTCAGGTTGCACTATATTTTCTAAAATCGACCTTGTCAAGGCATACAATCAAATCCCCGTTTTTCCACCCGACATTCCCAAAACGGCAATTACTACTCCTTTTGGGCTTTTTGAGTTCCCAATGATGACTTTCGGCCTAAGAAATGCTGGACAGACTTTTCAGCGATTCATTGACGAAGTTACCAAAGGTCTTGACTTTACATTTAGTTACTTAAATGACATTTTGGTATTTTCGCATGATTTCGTAGAGCATCAACTTCACTTACGTGAGCTTTTCTCTAGACTTGATAAATACGGTCTTGTTATCAACACCTCCAAATGCACTTTTGGTGTTTCAACTCTTACTTTTCTCGGCTATACAGTTTCCGCTGAAGGTGTTAAACCGCTACCAGATCAAACTGTCGCGATTCAAACATTTCCAGAGCCCAAAACTGTGAAAGAGGTAAGACGTTTCCTTGGTATGTATAATTTTTATCATCGCTTCATACCTCGTTCAGCTGAGTTACAAGCACCCCTAAACGATCTTCTTAAGGGCTCTGTGAAAAACAATCAGACTATTAAATTTGATGACATATGCAAACGGGCTTTCGAAGACTGCAAAAGAGGTCTCTGCAATGCTGCAACTCTGGCCCATCCTGACAGCAGCGCTAAGCTTGCTCTTGTCACTGACGCGTCTAGTACTGCCATAGGTGGAGTTTTACAGCAGTTTAAAAATGGATTTTGGCAGCCTTTAGCATTCTTTTCACGTAAGCTTTCTCCATCGCAGATTAAGTATAGCCCTTACGATCGTGAATTGCTTGCTATATACAAATCAATTCAATACTTCCGGCATATGTTAGAGGCTCAGGTTTTTACAGTTTTTACAGACCATAAACCTATCTCATTTGTGTTTCAAGCAAATAGAGACAAATTTTCACCCAGACAATTCCGTTACCTCGACTATATTTCCCAGTTTACATCAGACATTCAACATATTTCGGGAAAAGATAATGTAGTCGCAGATACCCTTTCCAGGATTGAAGAGTTGACCTCCAAGGCTATTGACTATGATGTGCTTGCTCATGCTCAATCTAACGATCCTGAATTAAACCTTTTATTATCAGGGGGTTCATCACTCAAATTTGTTAAACTTCCTATTTCAGGATCTTCCTCATTCATTTATTGCGATGTGAGCTCTTCTACTCCTCGACCTTTTATCGTCAAAGCATTACGCCGTCAAGTATTTGATGCCATTCATTCTCTCTCTCATCCAGGAACAAATGTCACAGTTAATCTTTTGGTACAAAGATTTGTCTGGCCTGGCATACGGAAAGATTGCCGAGAGTGGTGCCGTAGCTGTTTAGCTTGTCAACGTGCTAAAGTAACACGGCACGTGTCTTCTCCTTTGGGCGTTTTTCAATTACCTCCTGCCCGTTTTCTCCATGTTCACACCGATCTTATAGGTCCTCTTCCCATTTCAAACGGTTTTCGTTATGCTCTCACGGTTATCGATAGATTTACTCGTTGGCCTGAGGTCATACCACTCACCGATATCACGGCGGCTTCCACTGCCAATGCATTTTTGACAGGTTGGATTTCCCGTTTTGGTTGCCCGGTCAGCATCACTACTGACCGTGGTAAACAATTTGACAGCTCTACGTTCAAAAATTTAACCCAGCTAATTGGCTCGCAACATAAGATGACAACAGCATATCATCCAGCTTCCAATGGTTTAGTTGAGCGCTTGCACAGACAATTGAAAGCTGCCATAATGTGCAACGCAGACTCCAGTTGGACAGAATCTCTCCCTTTGGTTCTCCTCGGTATAAGAAGCGCCTGGAAATCAGACTTACAGTCATCTGTAGCCGAACTTGTTTATGGCGAACCATTGCGCCTTCCTGGCGAATTTTTTCATTCGAATTCTAACACTATATTAGACATGCAAGACTACGTATCAAGGTTACGCTCCTTCGCTAATAAACTAAAGCCTATCCCTACAATACATCATACTTCTAAAACAGTTTTTGTTTTCAAGGAACTGGCAACTTCAGACTTCGTGTTTCTTCGTCAAGACGGAGTCCGTCCAGCCCTGCATCCACCATATTCTGGACCTCATAAAGTCCTAAAGCGAGGTCAAAAATATTTTCGTATTCTCCTTAATAACAAGGATACCACCGTTTCGGTAGATAGGTTGAAACCAGCTTTCATGATGTTGGAAAAAGATCTTGAAACCAATGTTCCTCAGTCTCCTACTCTACCCGCAGCCGCTATGCAACCCGAACCTCTACGCATTACTCGCTCTGGACGCCACGTCCGGTTTCCACCTCACTTACGCCCGTAGTCACGGTCTCGGTGGGGGAGTGATGTGGAGACCTGGCTGGTACACTTTCCTACGTTTACTTTATAATATTATATTTGATATTTTGCACGTCATCTTGGTTTTGACGTTACTGGATGTAAACATAATTCAATGAATATATATGAGTATTTCAAGAATATTTCAGCGTTTAACTATTACATTCCTGCAACTCTACAATATTATAGTACCTATACGTCCCCAAAAGCAACGTCAATCAAAAAGGCAATCAAATTTATAAACTTGTCAACGGTAAAGAGTTCATTATTGTATGACAACCAAATCGAAACACAATAAAATATACTTTGCTCTGTGACGGAAGCTTTTGAAAGAAATATCACGACGACGACGTGGAATGGAAAATACAAGTTTGGCCTTCAATAAATTCATATCTGTTTCTATCGAACAAAATCTATTAATAGAATCACACAATAAAAAAAAATATATACCACTAAATAAGGACAAAGTACTACTTGGTATCCCTGAATAGTTATTTCTACTATTTTCTACACTTTCTACCGTATTTTTCTTGCTTAGCTTGGAAAGAAAGTCGTTTAGCCAGGCATTTTTAAATTATTAATGTTACCAGATTAAAAAAGGAATAATTTACGTAAAAGTTGGTGTTCCAGTTCCAGAATCGAAATATATTCCTTGTTCAGAATTTTATTTACACACCATATTTAACTTTCATTTCATTTGTTTTTTCAGGAGGACTTCGACATAGTTATATTAAATTGAACGCACCGATAGTCAACCAATCGGAATTGGCCAACGCTGAACCGGCAAATGTCATTTCTGGCTTGATGATACGTGTATTCGTGTATTTTTCCGGCGGTGCCTTCGTCAGGTTCACTGCCTTTTCTTCTCGTTCATTGTCGCCGATCGTCCTGTTCGGACGGTATTTTATTATTGAACATGTCAGGAACAATTAAATTCTTTTTAATATTAAGTTTAATTTACTTAAGTAGGGCCTCTGAGGAAGATGTTTTGGAACTAACCGATGCCGATTTTTCATCGGTACTATCACAACATGACACCACATTAGTTATGTTTTATGCCCCATGGTAAGTTAACGACCTTTAAATAAGCGTAAAATTGTGGCATTGACGACGGTGATTAATCAATTAACGGTTTGTTGCAGGTGCGGCCATTGTAAAAGACTGAAACCTGAGTACGCTCAAGCTGCCGGTATCTTGAAAAAGGATGATCCGCCTGTAGCTCTAGCTAAAGTAGATTGCACAGAAGGTGGAAAGAGCATTTGTGAAGAGCACTCGGTCTCCGGGTATCCCACACTTAAGATTTTCAGGAAAGGAGTATTATCTCAGGAGTACAGTGGCCCTAGAGAATCTAGTAAGAATCCACACTAATATATTTATTTCCTACCAAATAACATTATTCTGCTTTAAATTTCATTAAACTCTGTTCATTATATGACAGTATGACTGATAAACTACAAATGAACAAAATTAATAGTAAAATAGCATTAGATATGCCATATCCAGCAATTTATTTGGGGGATGTTTTACAAAAATACATTGCTTAGTGTATTTTCATTAGTGTACCTAAAATTTCATTGGATTTTGTTTGAGTGTTCGTTTATTTTTTACCTTTTTAAAATGAAAATATTTATATAATTCATTAAACATTATAATAAATTAAACAAATTGATGGATAGATCATGTTGATAATATTTTTTTTTAACTATTTATTAATTATTTACTACAGATGGTATTGTCAAGTTTATGCGAGCACAAGTAGGCCCCAGCTCCAAGGAACTACAGTCTGTAGCTAACTATGAAGCATTCATTGGCAAAGATGATGTTGTAGTTGTCGGGTACTTTAAAACTGAAACTGATCTTAAAGGAGACTTCTTCAAAACTGCTGATAAGATGCGTGAACAACTTGCATTTGGACATAGCACAAAGGATGAAGTCCTTACTAAGGCTGGATACACGTAAGTTACATTTAAATTTAATATTGTATTTTATTTATCACACCTAAGAAATTTAAAAAGAAACATTGGAGAAAAAGATTGGTAACTGTCTATTTTTCTTTTAAATAATTATTCGCCTGTGGATTTTTTTTTAATTTGACAAAAATTTGTTCCTGAAAGATTTCATAAAAAGTATCTATCTATCAGCACACCTTTTATCCCAAGAGGGGTTGGCAGAGACAATTGAATGCCATTTGCTAAGATCCTGACATACCTCTTTAGCTTTTTTTATATTCATCATACCTTGGGTGTACCTTTAAGCAATTTTTTTTTATATGTTCAATAAAAGTACACCTAGGTCCTCTGCTAGCATTTCCTTTCACTCCAGCCATATAAACCTTAAAAGTAACCCTCCATTTGTATCAAATAATCACATCACAGTTTTGTTTTGATGTACCTAAAACAAATGCATTTTATAATATTAGTCAAGACAAAAATAGTTGATAAAATAATGTATACTGTTCATTTATAAATAACCAACTCAATTTATGTAATAAATTTCTTTGTATGCTTTAAAAATTGTCTCATATCACTTGTCATTGTAAAAGGTGAAATAATAAGTGTATTCAATGACTTTGAAACAATGTTTAAACAGTTGCTCAACTTATGGTGCATTTATTATTTTGCATGTAACAAATAATTTCATAATACATTAATAATAATTTAACATCTTGCTATTCAAACAAAAAAAGCCTTTATTTTTCTTAATACCTATTATGAAAGTTTATTGGTTGTGTTATGATAGTTTGGTAAAACTCTCCTTTAGTACTTGAATCCTGAAAAATTACTGAGATGTGAAACTTGGTAAAAAAGTAATCCTGTGAACTGATAATGAAATTTAAGAAGTCCCACATCATGCAACTAAGTTTGCCACCTATCCTGTTTAACATTGTAGGTAACTGTCATAATGTGAACATTGTTACCAGTGTCTTTGCTCACGCCAGAAGGCATAGAAGCTGTGATCGTACATTATGATAAGCTAGAAGTCATTTCCTTTTTGTTTTTTAACTTTCAATATCTCTTACATTAAGTGATAACATTATCACTCTGTTTATGTTATAACTTGAGTTTTTGTTAGTTATTTACTTGATAACTGTTGAATACTGTTACGAGCTAGGGTTCGAAGAGATTCAAAATACCGATTAAATAGACAAACTTTACTTCAACACCACAAGAATACAGTTAAATAAATGAAAACACTAAAATAACACTTAGTCGCACTAAATTCCACTTCACTGTTTCGCTTTGATCGCTCTTATTCGCACTGTGTTCTTTGCGGCAATGATCCTCTGTTTATATTGCTCACCGAACATTCGAGAAACGCCGAGATTGTTGTACAAAGTTGTAGACGCGCCTTGATGCGGCTCGGCGCCAAATACCTACACACCGACCGCGGCCGATTTTGGTACCTATGGCAAGGCACATACGGTCCATTTTCGTTTGTACTTGATTCTCTCTGGATGTTTCTAGAGACGTCTATCGACCTTGATGTGTTTAGGTATTTATTTGTGCGATTTAAGTACCTACTCGTTACAATACTAACATACTGTCCTGGGTTTGATTCCTGGATAGAATCTAGATAGTTTCATTATAGAAAAAAAAATTACTTATTTCAATTTATAAAAAAAAAACAGTATAAAGTGCAATAATTAGCACAGAAAGGAACTAATGCCAGTTTCTTACTTACTTATTGTTAAATTATTTATATCCTGATTTCATAAAACAAAATTGATTATGTCCAGCATTACATAATTTCCCAAGTTTCTAATTATTATGCCTAACCTTTTTCTGTCTTTTTGTTAGTGCGTTTTTCCACGACGCACGATTACACAGACTGTCCTTAGTTTGTTTTTCCACTACTGACGATTCCAGATTCCAGCAACGATATCGCAGTGTAGGCGAGAGAATTTTCTGTCGTGTCGTGCGGTGCGCCGTGGAAATACGGGGCCGCAGATTTAGTACTGTCGCTACATCGTCACCGTAAAAAAACGGAATTAATTGGCTATTGTTACTGTAACGTCTATAATACAGTAATACTTGACATTGCCAAATCATCAATTAACTTTGGTGGAGCCATTATAAAATAAGAAAAAGAAACGGAACTAATATAGCCAAATTACTGTTTGAAAAATGGTGTCGTTACGTGAAAAAACGGTTCATATATGGCGCTCTGAATCATCTGGAGTGTTGACAGTAAAAGAAAATTAATACACAATAATATTTTTATATAGTCTATAACACCTATGGGTCTATTCATAAAAATTTACAGCTCTTACATTGTGAATGAATATTATAACATATACACTCATGGACAAATTTAGAGGAACGCAAAAAAAAAGTTTGATTTCTCCTGTTGTAATTATCGCGCGTACTAGCCACAAACATTGGTAAATGAATTAAAAAAAAATAAAGTCGTGGAATGTTTTTTTTTCGAATTTCATTTGTTTTTATGTAATTATTGCGTCATACTGGGTTCATTCATACTGTGAAAAAAATTTCTAAACTTTTGAATTTGAGCTAAAATCTAGGTTTTGTTTAAATTTTTGCCTTGTCTGTCTTGTATCGTGTTAAATGTGAATTGTTGTTGCAAATAAACTCAAAATGCCAGAACTAAACGCCACTGAAGTTGCTAAAGCTGTAACTTTAATAGAAATGGGGTACACCTACAAACATGTAGCCCAAACATTACGAGTATCAAAATCTGTGATACACCGAGTTGTCAAGAGGTATCGACAGACCGGACGGTATACGAGACTCGCAGGACAGGGACGGAAACGGAAGACTGTGGCCAGAAATGACCGGTTCTTTGTAACCAGTGTACTTAGAAACCGGACCTTAACTTTTTCTGAGGTAAGAACGAGGCTCCAAGAAGTTCGAGGAGTTGTAGTAAGCACTAAAACTGTGAGAAGAAGACTGAAAGCTGCCGGAATAAATTCACACTTACCTGCCCGAGGTCCCCTTCTTGCCACATGCCATCGAGTAGCTCGAGTTAATTTTACTCGCAATCATGAAAATTGGAATGACGAAGCATGGAGTCAAGTTTTATTCACAGATGAGTCTAGATTCTGTCTGAAGCCAGATGATGGAAGGATTAAAGTGTGGAGACGCCCGGAAGAGAGATACGCTCAGTGCAACATCATTGGAAAAGAGGCATATGGTGGTGGGTCAGTTATGGTATGGGGAGGTATTTGTATGGGGGCACGTACGGAAGTCTATGTTGTTGAGAATGGGTCACTAACAGCGGCACGGTATATAACTGAGATTTTGGAAGAAATTGTAGTACCATTTGCCCCTTTAATAGGAGATGGATTTGTTTTTATGCATGATAATGCACGTCCTCATACTGCGGCCATAGTAATCGAATACCTTCGAGACGTTGAAATCAATGCTATGGGGTGGCCAGCGCGCTCGCCAGACTTAAATCCTATAGAGCATGTATGGGATAAGCTGGAGAGACAAATTAAGAAAAGAAATCCTGCCCCAGAAAATTTGAGAGATCTTAAAAATGCATTACAAGAAAAATGGACCGCAATTCCTCAAGATTTTATTCATAATTTGATTAAGGGTATGCCAAGGAGACTGAAAGCAGTTCGAAGAGCTAGAGAGGGCAACACTATGTACTGAGTATAGTCAAAGTTATAGCCTTTCATATAAAACTACAAAAATGTACAAAAGTACAAAAAGTTTATTTCCTGTAAAATTCATATTTTTTCTTAATTTGGTTAATTTTTGTCATTTAATAAATTCTTTTGTCAAAATTTTATTTTTAAATTAACGAATTATAAGCAAAATCCTAATTAATAAACTTATTTGTCACAAATATCTAAGATTTTTTGTTTTATACTTGCGTTCCTCTAAATTTGTCCATGAGTGTATTATATATAATTATAATATGAATATATAACCACATTTATGTTAATTGTGTTGCATATATCCTTCCAATATTTTAATATCCTTATTTGTTGTTGACAGGAACAATGTGGTGCTATACAGACCAAAACGACTCCACAACAAATTTGAAGACTCCTTTGTGGTCTACAGTGGAGACTTGGACTCTTTCTCATTGAAGGCCTTCATTAAAGAATCTTAGTGAGTCTATATTGGTTATTTTATTCTCTTATTTATTTATGGTAGTTATTCACCAGGCCGTATCCAGAAAGTTGCTTTGGGTTGGGCACCATTCTTTATTAGCATGGTGGTCCACGTTCATAGAGCAACAAGAACTTATGCGCGCGAATCCGAATTCTGCATAGAGTGTGATAAGGTGGGCAGTCTCGGAGTTGGTAAACAAATCTGACCATACATAACGGTCTAACCTATATTTTCATTGTTGAAAGGTAATCTTTTTGTAAATTTGAAGTACAAGATCGCTTTTTGCAGCATAAAGCTGACACAAAGGACAATGCCCATTTTCCATACATGCTTGGACCCACTTTTTTTTTGCCCGTTCATTAATGAAATATACCTCTAATGATTTGGTATTTTATACATTTCCACACACTAAAACGATTTTGCTCTAGAACCTGGGAGTTGGGAAAAATTATTACGTAAAGTGTTAGCATTCAACCAAAATGTGGTAACCCCCATTCAAATGCCTAACACTATCTCTGTTTGTAGTTCTTAACTTTTTGGTACATTATTACAGTCATGGTCTTGTGGGTGTCCGTCAGAGAGAGAATCTCCGTGACTTCAGCAACCCGCTGGTGGTGGCTTACTATGGTGTGGATTATGTTAAGAATGCCAAGGGTACCAACTACTGGAGAAACCGCATCCTTAAGGCAAGTTGTTAAATTACATTGACACATCTTTACAGCCTTGCAATGAGGCCAGAGTAGCCAACCTAAGTATCTGTTATTTTAATTGCGGACGCCGGCATTATTTGCCCACCGAAGCACGAGAAGTTGATGGAAGCACATATTCTTAAAGAAAATTGGTGCTTGAATGTTTGTCACAAGCGAGATTTGAATTGTTTAGGACAACGACGACGGGTCCGCGCCAATGGCCAGCCAAAGAATGCCCAATACTAGAATGTCCGGGCAAATTGCTGGATCGGGCAAAAACAGGGCAGATCAGACTGAGATAGGAATGTCTCTCATATTCTATTTCGTGTTTTTCTACATGTAACGATGACAGAAGTTGTAATGTAAACATCTGTATTTCATCTCATCTAAATATATACGCAAGCTTATACCAGCTTAAACCACTGATGATATAAATATGAAAAGTGAAAGGTATAATTCCTTACAGAGTGTAGAGGTACACAAAGAAAGGATTTTTATATAATCAACCACAAAGGTGATGAAATGGGGTGTAAACGTTGTATTCCTATACTAATCGTACGAAGACGCGTGCAACTATTTCTGTTTTCTCTTGTCGCTTACTTTGGTCTTGATTGTAAATTTAGGTGGCGACCGAGTTCCGTGACGTGACGTTCGCCATCAGCGACAAGGACGAGCTGACCCAGGAGCTGGACGAGTACGGCATCACCTTCGCTAAGGGAGACAAGCCGGTGGTGGCCGGACGGGACGCCGACGGGAACAAGTTCGTTATGGAGAAGGACTTCAGGTAATAAATGTAAAACATGGTAAATTGATGCTTCAAGTATACTGTAGTCGAGTAGAGAGGCACACGGAGAAGCATGGGAGTAGACAGCGTCACGGCATAAGAGTCGGTCTTACCCCCAAGGCGCGCCAATAGATGTTTTACATCAAAAAGAGTCTTACAGTAGTCGCCAACGATGTATAACATCTAACCTCGGTAACCTAAATTCACACACATACATATGCTCACGCCTTATTTCCCTTCGGGTAGGCAGACACTAAAGATACAACTCAGGTGGTCGGTTGGGAAACGGAGATCAATTTACCACGATCCTGGTACTCCTCTTTCGCCTCAGTCAAGTCCATACACCTTTTCATGCATGCTCTTCGATTTAGGGTATTAACTGTTACACATCAAATGTTCTCGGCTAAATGAGAAAGACTTAGCATCTGCTGGGTGGCTAAAAAAAGATCGTCGTCGTTACGGCTGTTACGTTATAATGATTTAATCAATAGGAAATAATGGGTACCCGTGTGCATTTGATAAAAACATGGATTCCGCGTCACGCTGCCCTGATACGGCGTATCCTTTAACATGGAACGTCTTTTGTAATCATGGCAACAATAGCTAGACATTTTAGTGAAAACCAAATGGTAAATTTTTATTTCATAAAAATGTAAGTGTAATAACTGCCCTGTTTATCACGTTTACATTATCAGTGCAACGTCGCGCATCACGAATTTTTCACAATATCCGGTTTTCTATTGTAAACTAGTTGTAACTGTTATCAACCATCATAAAAATAATCACAGATTTACATCATACAATTTAAGGTTAGGTGAAAAAATGCAGGCAAATAAATTAATTTAGGAAAAAGCCAAAAATATCTGATTTTATTAAAGTAACAAAACTCTATTTTTGCCAACCCTGCAGATGAACGAGAAGCAAATAGATTTCCAATCCCGTGTTTAAGTAAACTGTTAGATATAACTCGCGCGGTTAATTCATCTATAAAATTTACCGTATTAACAGTGTGGACAACCTGCGCGACTTCGTGAACGACCTGCTCGCTAGCAAGTTGGAGCCCTACGTCAAGTCGGAGCCGCTGCCGAAGGAAGACGGGCCCGTCAAGGTGGCCGTCGGGAAGAATTTCAAGGAACTGGTGACTGACAGCGGCCGCGACGCACTCGTCGAATTCTACGCGCCCTGGTGCGGACACTGCCAGAAATTGACGCCCATCTGGGATGAGCTTGGTGAAAAGGTATTACACTAATCCTACTTAATAACCACTTATATTATAAGCCGGCATAGTGGAGGTGACAAACATAGTACTATAGCCACTTTCCATCATGCTATTTAGGATTTTTTCTTTGATGTGTTACCACTTAATAATATATATTATTAGTATCATTGGCAATAACATGCCCCTACTCAATCACGACTGAACGGATTGTTTGTTTTTTTTATTTATTTGTATTGTACACATGACAGTCGGCTAAGAAAAGCAAGAATTTCGCCGTCGTTTTGTAAGATTCTCAAAGAACAATATTCTATTCATTCATAACAATAAGACGATACGCAAAAAAAAAATTTTGATGAAATTTTAGTCTTATACAAGCATAGAATTTGTTTTTTTTTTCTCTTTACGGGTTACCTTGACGTCCCCAACGGAAGACGAAGTCTCCCCCTTTTAGCTGATAATATTCATTTGTGAGGCTATACCTAACG
Organism: Nemapogon koenigi; assembly: GCA_963924495.1. Lineage (NCBI taxonomy): Eukaryota > Metazoa > Arthropoda > Insecta > Lepidoptera > Tineidae > Nemapogon > Nemapogon koenigi. Next base: position 2,738,016 of record OZ004630.1, on the reverse strand, counting down.
AGTTTTTTATTTATTGCAAAGTGATAATAAATAAATGTATGGAGAGCCCAGTGATATCAGCGTTTGTTTCGTTTTCCAGCTGAAAGACGAGGACGTGGACATTGTAAAGATCGACGCGACCGCCAACGACTGGCCCAAGTCTCTGTTCGAGGTGTCAGGCTTCCCCACCATCTTCTGGAAACCTAGGGACGCTGACAAGAAACCTACTAGATATAATGTATGTATGCATCTAATATTCCAAATGACCCGGGAAGTTAGCATATTTTTGACGTGACTTCTTTCGTTTCGGCCGAATGGCCTTGAAAAGGCCAAAACGTTTATGTCCAACAAGGACCGGCCAGAGAAAGCCCGGGCCGAGAGGTCCGGCCCAACAATGTACGTGCAAATTTGCTATGCCGGGCAAAGACAAGTACACAGAATTTGCCCGCACATTGTTGGGCCGGACATTCTCAGACCGGGCAAGTCCTGCACAAGAATGCCGAGCAATTTGCTTGGCCGGACAAAGACAAGTACATAGAATTTGTCCGCACACATCTTTGTCCGGTCCTTGTATGGACATAATGGGGACAAAACGAAAGTATCATGGTACCATTGATGGTACCATCAAATGTAAATATTATATTAATGGCTTGGTCTTTAGTTTCATTGCAAATTAATTTTTAAATTTAATATAACATTATGTTTATTTTGACTTCTATTTTAATTAATTAATTAATAAACAATTAAATTAATAAAATGGAAGCCAAAATAACGAAGATTTTTTTATGTGACATCAAATTCATAGACAATTTTTTGTTTCCTTTCGTTTTACCATTTTTTACCACTTTCGTTCGACCGAAAACGAAAGTGTCGCTGTCAATATAATCTTCCTCAGTAAACGGGCTATTTGACGGTTTTTTTTCTTCATACTATGTATGTATTGATAATAGCGGGCTTTTGCGCTCTATAGTTATTAAAAGTACGTTTTATTTGTATGTATGTTTGAATGCGCTAATCTCGGGAACTTACCGGTCCTATATGAAATAAAATTGCGTCGCGTCAAATAGCCCGTTTTTTATTTAATTTCTGTTTTATGAAACATTATATTTTATATTTTTCCTCACAAATGCATTAGAAAGGCGATTATTGAAACACGTGAACGATATGGTAATTCCAGCCTCGGCTCTGTAAACCCCTCGCCTACGGCTTTGCCTGGCTCGGGCTTATACTTTCCGAACTCGACTATAATAACCAACTTCGCACACTATCTGTCTGTCTGTTACATTTTCACGACTAAACCATACAGAGAAAGCTTGAACCCTAGCGAATTTTTAAACCACTCAGTATGGACCCCACGGGCGAACAGCTAGTTTACTATATGGAACTAAATGAACATAATTATTTATTCCAGGGTGGACGTACACTAGAGGACTTTGTGAAGTACATATCTGAGAACGCGTCCGACGAGCTCAAGGGCTACGACAGGAAGGGCAACGCAAGGAAGGAAGAGCTCTAGATACTAAGTTAATATTCATTTTGTGATGTCGTGACAGATCTGCGAGAATGATTTCTAATTAGCAGCACCCAGCAACTGGTCATACAACTTTGCCATTTAGAGTGAGACTGCCATTTAAGTGTCCCGGAGACGATCAAGCTTGACTCAAGCCCTGTGCGTGCTGGACTGTCAAGTTGTTAGTATTCTATTTGAATTCCTTCTTGAAACGCGTAAAATGTAAAATACGGGGAGCCATGTTTATCCTTCAATATTTTATGTTAATGTTATACACGCCTATAATCATATTTTTTTGTAAGTAACCATACCATACTTATTTGTATTTCATGTTTATGTTGGTATGGGTGTGTAACGTGTATGAAGAATAGCGAAGGAATCGCGATACACCAGTGTATAATCGCATTAAGCCATGTTTAAGCACATAACCTTGACTCAAGCACATGTTTGAGTCAAACTTCTTGATCGTCTTTGGAGCGTCTCTTTATTATTTTATACTAAATATCTAAAACAACATTCCAACGTAAGTTCTGCATATTTTTGTTTACTTTACGTATACATTGCTTTTTTAAGTATCTCTGCTGGCATAGTTTGTTTTCGCCGTAACAGAAGACGCTGCAATTTAGTTATTATAAGTTATCTAAATACAGTAATTTTGAATGCATTTGTAATTTCTTTTGTGGGATTAAAAATATATGTAGGTTGTATTTGTATAATTTGTTGTTTTATTATTTGTGTTCCCATACCCTTTGTGTCTTTGTATATATTTCTTTTACTTTAATTCCACTGGAAGCATTCGCCACATTTGTGCATGCTACAGCACGCGCCACAAACAGTAGGAATTTGGCACATGTCAAAAAAGGTTTGCTATCTCTGTCGAACTCCTCTCAGCTGAGGTTCTCTGGCTGGCGGCCATCATGAATTTAGAAAATACGCACTACATAGAAAGATGATCTACATACTATAATGTCTGCTGCTATACCACAAATTGCAGTAACTGATAGTATCCCTATATATTTATTTAGTGCAGGGTATATTAATGACCGAAATTCCATCTATCCTTGGCACTTGCTATACTATCCTCCTGGCCCCAACCCACACTCCTGTGTGCAGTAAGAACCATGATAAAACATATTTCTTTAAATAACTTTATTTACAAGTTCTCCTCTTTCCACTTAGCAATCCAATTAATAATAGTTTGAACATTATGTATCAAGTGGTCGTCTGTATCATTTTGTAGCGCAACAACAATTTCTGGCTTGTAAGATGACTGAGCTTCATCCAAAAGAGCAGCAAAGATTTCACATTGTATATTATCTTCTAGCTTTTTGCCAGTGTAGCCTCTGAAAATTTTAAAAGTATACAATGGATTCCACGTCACGTTACGGCGACCGGCGCACACGTCCCGTCGTAGCGTAACGGGGATCCGTTTAATCCCGCGCTATGATAATAGCATATTATATCACAGTCGGCGGGAACATCTTAGCTATATTGATACTAAAACGGCTATAAAACTTGATGCTTATTAATGAAAAGAAGAATTATACCAATTTAAATTACAGAACTATTTTATTGGTTGATAAGTACCTAATGTATGTAGAATTAGACTATCTTTTTAGAATCATCAAACTCTACAAATGTACCAAAATTTGACACTTCGTCAAATAAATTCGGAGGAAATATGTTGTGACAAGCAGCCAGACACAAGAGTGACCCTATAAGGTTTTTAATTTTTTCATCGTTGATGTACAGAAACCTAAACGTGTAAGAAGAATTTAGTATATTACCTTGCATTTAACCTGTCATATAATTCAGTATTGTTTGTCCTTATTACAAAAACTCCATCAAACCACCTTTCAGGGAAGAACTCGCAGCCATGATAATCTACAATATTACCTCCTTTTGCCATCATTCCTTCCATAATATCCAAAAGCTGAAAAATAAATAGTGTTCTATTGACTATGGATTTGGTCGACTATTCAGCCCCAAAGTGACTGACTATTTGCCCAGCAAATATAAAAGTGGGCAAATAGTCGGCTTTACCTTATTAAATTTGAGATTGTTTAAGACTGATTATCAACTACTGCTATTATATGCTACTTTAAGTTTCAGTGCCATTTATTGCCTGTTTCTTGTACAATCAATCATAAGTGCCAAATAGTTGGCATCTTACTATAAAAATGGCAGGATAGTTGGTAGATCCCTAATAATAAATTTAATAAGTGATATGTAGTATTATTTATGATATGATGATACAAAGAAGATTGCATGGAAAATGTTGACCACATGACAAGAAAATATATAAAGATAAGGGTATTCTCTATTCCATGTCACGCCTTGGTGAACAACGCACGCGCCCGCCGAGACGTGAAGGGGAATCCAGTTTAATATTTGTGATTAGTCCAATGAACATTTTCTTCATGAAGGTATACCTACTGTTGCCCACAAAAGTAACATCTATCAAGAAGACACCTGCGCGCGCTGTAGTAGGTAGTCTACTTTATGAATATTCACACATTTTTACATATTGAAATTTAAATTGCAAGTAACTGTAGTACCTGCTCTTGGCTTCTGTTAAGTTTTTAATTGTGATATTACCTTATCCTCGTTCAAGAATGGACATTGATATTCAGGATCATATTCATCCAAACAGTTGTGCTCTTCAGCCAACTTGGATACTTCTCTCCAGATACAACTAGTTTGTTCAGCTAACTTTTTGCAAATTGTGGACTTCCCCACTCCTGGGGTACCTACAATTTTATATCATTAAAAATATTAAATTAAAATTTAACCTAAAAAGATATGGTTATAATAATTAATGTTGGTTTAGTATATTACCTGTGATCAATATATTAGGATTCGTCCGACTTGCTGAAACCATTTTTATGATTTAAGTGTGTTGTGTTATAAAAATGCAAACTACACAACAACACACAAAACAACTTAAAATCACAGAGTAAAATTTAATTTTTCAAAAGTCAAAACACAGAGACTATAATCACCAAGCACAGAGCCATTGCAAGCAATTGAGAGCAAGTAAAGACTGATCAATCAAGATCAAGTGTCAAAACAAGCAATATGGCGACTTTTCTTATATTAAAACTTTGCGAGGCAAAGGAATCAAAACTTCCGCAACATATTATATGATAGCCATTGATACCAAACAAGACTTGCATAAGAATATTGGCTTTATTTAACATTAAAATTGATACATAGGTAAATATAGTATTGACATACGATTGGCAGTAGACACGGTGACATTTAGCTTTATCTATAGATGGTCAATAAGGAGTTTGCATATTACGACATTCACCCGTCCTTGTTAATTGACCATATACTTCACTCACGAACATAGTCACCAAGATGTGCGGGCGAACGTCTTTCTCGCGCCGAACGGCGGGGTGGAGTATCTTGAGTTTCTTCTGCTTCAGTATATACAGAGGTATCTCCATCAGCTGGAACAGTTGTATCAATGTCGTCTGTAATCTCAGTTGCGTCCTCTTCCATCATCTCTGATACATCTCGAGCCAAGGGAAAGGGAGCCAAATGTCTATTAGACACAGTAGATTCACGTCCATCTGCAAATCTAACATGTGAATATAGCGGATTACCTTGTAAAAGTTCTACTTCTTCTATGATCGGATCGTATTTAGACGCTCTTTCGTGCTTTCTGACGAGGACTGGTCCTGGATACATAAGCCAACTAGGCATCGATTCTCCATTTGGTGAACGACGAGGATGACGAAATAGTCGTTCATGAGGAGTGCAATTTATGCTTGTACATAGAAGGGATCGAATTGAATGTAGAGCTATCGGTAATACTTGTTCCCATTCAGAAATAGCCATATCATTAGAACGAAGATTTAACTGTATTGCTTTCCACAAAGTCCCATTCAAGCGCTCAACTTGTCCATTTCCTTGTGGGTTATAAGGGGTTGTTCTACTAGAAGCAACTCCAACTGAAGTAAGAAATTTATTTAATTCTTCTGACATAAATGAGGCTCCTCTGTCGGAATGAATATACAATGGAAAACCATATGTATAAAACACATCTTTTAAGTGTTTTATGACCGTAACTGTAGACAAGTCTTTACGAGGATACGCAAAGGAAAATCTTGAGTATTCGTCAATAATTGTAAGTAAATATCTGTTTTGTGTGTTAGACGGTAGAGGGCCTTTAAAATCTATATTAAGTCTTTCAAAAGGTGATATAGCTTTTATCAAATGTCCTTTTGTTCGTAAAAACCGTGGTTTTATCTCGGCACATATTTGGCAAGAGGCCGTCATTGATTTAATTTCTTCAATTGAATAAGGAAGATTCTTTGATCTTACCCAGTGAGCCATTCTAGTTACACCAGGGTGACAAAGTTCGTTATGTAATTCATAGAGTTTATTTGTATTCATGTAAACACAAACTCTAGATAAAGTGTCGGCCACTACATTTTCTGGACCTGGACGATAAATAATATCAAATTTGTAATTAGACAATTCAAGACGCCACCGTTCAATTTTCTCGTTCTTTATCTTATTGCTGTGCTTCTGATCAAACATAAAAGCTACAGATTGTTGATCAGTTATTAAAATGAAATGTCTTCCCATAAGATAGTGACGCCATTTACGAAGACATTCTACGATTGCAGAGGCTTCTTTCTCTATAGAAGAATGACGACGCTCGGCATCATTTAGAGTACGTGTCTCATCAGTCTCAACGGTGAAAGTTTCATCATCATTGATAGCTGTTAAAGAAGCTTTAGCAATTTCTGCCTTCAAAGACTCAAAGAAAATTTTTATTTCCTTATTCATGGGAAAAATAGTAATACCGAACAATGGTTTTATTTTATGTGAAAAATTATGAATCCATTTCGAGTAATGAGCTAACATTCCTAAAGCACGTTTTAGTGAAGTTTTATCTGTGGGTAAAGGAAGATCTAACAATGGTTTTAAACGATCTTTATCAGGTTCAATGACGTTGTTGTGTATTGTATAGCCCAATAGACTAATAGTGTCAGATTGAAAAGTACACTTCTTCTCATTTAATGTAAGTCCGTATTTCTTGACAGCGTTCATGAACTTTTGTAGATTTTCATCGTGTTCTGTTTTAGTTTTTCCACATACAGTTACATCATCAAGATAAGCAAAAGTTCCATATAAATTCTCTTTTTGGATGATGTAATGCAATGTTCTTTGAAACGCAGCTACTCCATTTGTTACTCCAAATGGAATGCGTGTGAATTGATATAAAGCGTTACAAGCTTCAAAAGCCGTATATTTTCTTTCATTTTCTACTATAGGAACCTGATGGTAAGCACTTTTCAAGTCAATCTGACTAAAATAATTATATTTAGCCACATTCGCCACCATCGCTTCAATATTAGGTAAAGGAAAAGCATCTAGTTCAGTATATTTATTTATAGTTAAAGAATAATCAATAACCATACGTTTTCGACTAGTTTTTGATTTTGTTACAAGTACTTGAGCTCTCCAAGGTGACATACTAGGTTCGATAACTTTATCGGTCTGCAACTTAGAAATTTCTTCACGAATAAATATTTCATCATCAGTACTATACCGTCTGGACTTTATTGCTATTGGTTTAATGTCTGGTGAAAGATTAGTAAAAACAGAAACAGGTGGTACAGTCGCTTGCATAACACAAACTTTTAAAGTTTCTCTCAAACCACCGAAGTCAAAAGTCAAAGACTTATGATTCTCTAATAAGTCGTGACCAATAATAATATCTGCACATAAATCATTTATAACAAGTAAAGATTGTCGTTTGTAGATATGCTTGTCTATTTTAATTGTTGCATACGTTATTCCCTCTGCAAAGGATATGTGATTTTGAGAAGCCAAGTTAATGGTTTGTTTATATGGCTTAAATTTAAGATTAATATGTTGACAAAATTTCTTGTCTATAAAGGTGACAGAACTCCCTGTATCAATAAGAGCTTCAGCATGGTTATCATTGATCATGACCGATACTATAGCCTTACGCAAACTTAACGGAGAAGCAGCAGAAATAGTGGCTGCTTCATTTCTATTAGTGACATCAGAAGTTACAGAATTTATACTTGGTTTATGACTTCTACAGACAGTCGCATAATGACCTTTCTTCGAACATGATTGACAGATAGCATTAAAAGCAGGACATTTAATACGTTGATGCAACTTATTACTTCCACAAAAGAAACAACGCTTATGTTGAAAATGTTGAGACGTAGAAGCAGCTAAGTTTTGAATCTCCTGTACTTCAGCTCTATTTGTCACTGCATGTAATTGCATAGGATTAGTAACATAAGACAATGAATGATTCTCTGCGGTCTCAAGAGAAATAGCTTGATTTTCTGCTTCGTCTAAAGTTAAGGTAACATTTTCTAAAAGTCTTTGTCGTATCTTTTGACAAGTTATTCCTGATATAAAGGCATCTCGTATATATTCTCCCTTATTTTGTTCTGAAGATACACTTTTGAAATTGCAATCATGAGCTAGCCCCTTTAGAATACGAATATAATCAGCAATAGATTCCCCAGATTGTTGTTTCCGGGTGGCCAGAACATAACGGGCATGAATTTAATTTTTGGGTTTTATATATATATATTATCAAGTGTTTTAATAGCACTTTCATAACTTTCGCAGTCTCGAATGAGGGTATATACAGTAGGCGACAAATGGTTCACTAATATCTGCAGTTTAAAAGTATTTGGTATTTGAGAAGTTACTTCTGCTGATAAAAAATTTGTAAAGGTAATTCTCCAGTGTACCCACCTTGTATCAGACGCCGTCATGCTAGGTTCGACATCAAATCGCTCAGGTTTCAGGTATCGAGATAATGGCATCATGTTGCCAACACTTTCACACTTCACTGTGACTTCTTTAGTAGACATTTTATTGTTACATTGCTTACGATATTTATTAATGTTAAATAAATTGATACCAAACAAGACTTGCATAAGAATATTGGCTTTATTTAACATTAAAATTGATACATAGGTAAATATAGTATTGACATACGATTGGCAGTAGACACGGTGACATTTAGCTTTATCTATAGATGGTCAATAAGGAGTTTGCATATTACGACAGCCATGAAGAATTTATCACGCGAGTGTACATATCGTACAGAAAATACAAATATGTAAAAATAAGAATGTGGAGTAATAAGAACATGGACAAATTTTATTTTTGACGGATCGCACATTTAAAATCATAGTAATTGTACAACTCCTTTTTGTGTTCCCCTGGTGTTCAAGATATTTTGAACTCAACAAGTCCAACTAATGGTCCGTCTACACGCTCCGTCTTGACTGCACTTAGAACAAAAACTTTGGGCTAGGAAAAATAAGCCAATAGTAATGGGTCGTATCGCCATCTCTTTCACGCCATATACAGATGACATAGCAAAGTTGTTAGGTTGGTACTAGAGCTGGATCGTTACGTATTTTACGTGAAACGGAACGTAACCCATTTTATAAATCGACAAACTGCTTCGAAAAGCAGTGCCAAAAGAAACGGCTTTTTATTCATAAGGCGTAAATCGTCCATACTACATATTATATTCATTCATTCAAAAAAACCGTTTATTCGACAGTCTGTACCATATCAGTCTAATGTATTTATACACTATACAGCGTCGATAGTAAAAGAACAGCAAACCAGTTTCTTTTTCAAAACCGCGTCGTAAATATTTTTGGTAGAATTTTTATTTTTAGCATACATAGGACCCCCCGCTACATCTTTTATTTTGACCAGAATGAGGAAACTTAGAACAATTATTTTAGCCATTTATTGTTTGCATAGAAAGTACTGTCATCGGTAATGAAAAGGAATGCACGGCCCGAGAATGTCCAACACTAGAATGCCGAGCAAATTGCTGGGTCGGTCATTATGCTGTTGGACACACTCGGGCCGTGCATTCCTTCCCTGGCTGGCCCTGTATGGATTCGTCGGTTTGGCCTTCGAGTCGAAACGAAAGATGTCGCGGTTCTAAATATGATAACACGGAACCCCAAAGCATGTGTTATGGGTACATGTATCTAATCTATACTAATATTATAAAGAGGTACAGTTTATAAGATTTGATGTAGGGGTAATCTCTGAAACTATAGAATCGATTTTAAAAATTATTTCATTAATAGGAAGCTAGAACCTCTCACACTTCTCACAGGCACTACACTACACACACAAGCGCAATATGTAAATGGTTGCAAAAATCTGATTCTTGAAACGGTTAGTCAAAAAAAACGACCAGGCTCTATTGTACGTACGTACAGTTGAATCGCCGAAGCAATAAACCTGCTTTTTAAAAAAAACTGATTTTCCTTCTGTCATAAAAGCGTTCGTTCGTTACATGGCAAAAATCTGTTTCTTGAAGCAGTTTGTCAAAAAAACGACCAGCTCTAGTTGGTACTGCCCTAAGTTTGTTTCATTTTAATGTATGGCAGTCCAGACCAGGCTGGCGCAACTTCGAACAAAAAATTGGTTCTATGAAAATTGAGCCAATATGAATGGCGTCGTATCGCCATCTTTTTCACTCCATGGTGCTATCTCTGTCTATCGCTGTCAAAGTTGCAAATGGCGGCAAATTTGTTTTGTCTTATTTTAGTTTTGAAATATTAATAAATAAATATATAATGTGATGCTTAAATCGTGCTTGTAATTTATTAATTGTAAATATAATATAGTAAGTTATAGTAAATAAGTATATTGTTTTACAATAATTGTATTCAATAATTAAGAATGAACACATAAACAGTGTACAATATGTGGTACAAGAGGCGGCCGCGTAGACGGTATCAAGCGAATATTTATGACAATATTCCCAATAAATGAGGATCGGTAAGTTATTAGCCATTCATATTAATTTAATTAAGTAATTAGTCTTTAAAAAATTCATATTAAACGAACAGTATTTTGCTGAAAAATAGTGATGTACTTTGCATATTGTACAGTTTATCGATATCGATATGAAACATATTTGTTTCACATTCCACAAAACTAACCCATTATAACCCGAACCAAATAAATTGAGCCATTGCTTTTTGCTGCAGCAAATTTATTTTACGCTTTCCAGATTGACGTGCAATTTGGTGATTTTTAAACAATCGTTCAAATCCAGCTCTGTTTGTGTCTCTTACAGACTCGTTGTAACATCGTTTTTGCACACCTCTTAATACAATAAAAAAATCATTCATACTTATAGGTACCGGGACGGTTCTTGAGCGGTGGTCGTTAGATGCGCAGAACACAATTTTTGGGTCTGCTTGACGGTATGAGGTATTCATTTTAATTTTACTAGCAGCAAAAAGCAATCGTAAAAACAAACACCAATAAATCAATTATAATAAATATACAAGTTATATTGCACTCGAATTACATATGCGCAAACATTCCCCCACTTTTTCGTCGAGTGCTCAAGAACCGTCCCGGTACCTATACTACTAGTTATTACTTACCAAAATACGCCTAATACTCATTATTTTACAGGTACGCAATTCTATAAGTTTTTCTATCATTGCCTAAATTCACTTCGGGAAGCGGTGCTGAAATAATTACCTAAGATGGGTCTTAGATAAGGTCATTATATATTATTAAATTTTAATTTAATAACCTATTTCACTGTAATATTGATAGGTGTATTGTTTTTAAGAGGTCGGTGAATTGTATTTGTATATGAGTTGTTTTTTTAGGTTAAACACAAATAAATTACTTATAGAAAAATATGTGAAGTTTTATTGAAATTAAAGATCAAAGAAGTTGAAATTTAATAATTCCTCCCAGACCCTTGATCTACTAAAATGGTTGTGAATTATCATACATTTCAACTTCTTAGATTATACTAATCAACAAAACCGAGATTTTAAAAGTAGGTAGGTGCTGATCCAGGTTTTAGCATATTTTTATCGATATCGACAAAAATATTTCTGTAGGAGGGACAGCACTAGCCGTATGTTTTGACTTTTGTAGTTGGTAGTACTGATTTCCTATTTTCTCTCCTTAATGTTGTTAGGTTGGCAGTATCTTTCGGCCCTAATTTCTTCGATTTCATTTTAATGTATGGCAGTCCCGTCTCTTATTAAAGAACATAGTGATTGCTACTTACTCTATGGTCCAGACTCTTATTCCTTCCTTATTTTAAAAATATTAAATATCCTACAGTTAGATTAAATAATCTGCCTTTCTACACACATTCTTTTGATACACGCATTTTTGTACCAAATGTAATTTGTAATATAGGAATAACAAAATCTACTTTAGAAGCTAATAAAGAATTTTGTTCAATTATTGATTCAAATTGGCCCAACTATCATTATATTTTCACAGACGCCTCAAAACTTACTGAAAAAGGTTGTGTTGGTATTGGAATTTTCCATAAGAATTGGAATATTGTCCAAAAAATCAAATATCCTCCATAAACAACAGTATATACAGGACAATGTTTGGGTATCCTTGAAGCTATTAAATATATTTTATTATTTAAATTAAAATCTACAGTAATTTTCTCAGATTCACTAAGTTCTATTCAATCAGTATGTAAGTCCCCGTTTTATTCAAAAGATCATAATATCATATTATATAATATTAAGTCAGCTTTACAAAATTGTATTGATAAAAATTTAAATGTAATTATTGTTTGGATTCCTGGTCACGCTAATATTTATGGAAATGAAAAGGCTGATAAATTAGCCAAAGAGGCAGTATCATGTGGAGATGTTTTTCCTTTTCAAAATTTTTGTCATGATCTTATTAATTTACCTAGATTATCTCTGTTTGAAAATTGGAATAAATCATGGAGAATTTCTTCTAAGACTAAGGGTACATCTTATAGAAAGATTGTTGAGCAAGTTCCTGCTAAACCCTGGTTTTTTAAAATTCATTATTCTAGAAGTATAACATCTTCAATTAGTAGATTACGCTTGGGTCATACCTGTCTTCCTGTTCATCTCAATAAAATTCACATCAAAGATTCATCAATTTGTGAATGTGGGTTGGATATTGGAGATGCTAACCTTTTTTTTTTCATGTGAATTATATAATCGGGATAATTTTATGAAATCTTTATTAAGTAACAATATTCAGTTTCTCATCAACATAGTTAGTCTTCTACATATTATGATGAATTCTAATATTTTCATAATATCATGCATATCTAAATTTTTATCTGATAATAACATAAAAATATAAGTCTATCTATATTTTAAATAAAGCTTTATGTTTATTTATTATCATTCTTATTAAATAATTTGTTAGTTTCAGTTATGTATCAATTCCATTGTTCCTATATTAAGTTGTATTTAGTCATGAATTATTTAATTTAAATATTATTTTAATGTTGAATATTTTTTTTTATGTGTATGTAAGTAAATAGTTTTAATTAATTTAATTGTAAATATAGAAGTAGTATTGTATTATTTATTTCAGATTCCTGAAAGTATCAATACTAAATTTCGACCAATTTCGACAGTTATATGTAACTGAATAACGACGTGACACTGGCAGAAATGTACTTATCTTAGTACAATTGCCAATCAATAAAAAAAAAATACAATTAGTGATTGCTATGGGGCTCTAATCGCTATGCTTTGAGCTATGGGGGCGTAGACAGAGTATGGGGGTATGGGGTCTACATAAATTGACCCCTGTCAAATAAACACGAACATTTTGACAATGTTGCCAGCGGATCGCATAAGCGAGTCATACGGACTACTTATTTATATGGTTGTAATTTTAGGATATTAAAATTTAATAAACAGTGATATATAAGAATGTTTTTTTATTTTTTACATGTAGGTATGAGGTAGGATTATTATTTGGAAACCGACGAAGAGACACACTGTAATACTTAGGTCTTATAACTAAATTAACAAACATCGATGTTAACAATATAGTTTTCCTAAAGTTACGAATCACGTCACAACATATAATAGATTCGCGGTCGAACCTATAGGTTGTGTTCGACATTTTTAATGTATTTAGTTACACCAACTCTCGTTAACCAACTTGATGTCCATATCACAGTTTCAATCTTTCTATACACAATATACTTCAAACCTATTACGTGATATGAGGTAAAGAAAATCTTAAAAATTAAAATCAGATCACAAAACAAAACTTCCTTCGTACGTTCGTGACATAATATAATTATATTATAAAGATGTCAAAGAGAACATAATGATTATGTCAAAAATAATTAAAACTAACTTAGAACCACATAATTATCACTTATATGTAGTAGGTATACTTCGGTCAATAAAAAAACTAAGTTAGAGTTGAGCCATACTGAGCGCTAGTGGGGAGGACGCCCATACAAGTCGTATGAAGCGCAGTCAAATTAATTGGCCAAAAAGTCCTTAGGTATTCTGTATCCTTTTACAATAATATCAAACCTTATTTTAGGTTTATCTAAATCTACCCACTTTTAAAAACTAAATTTTGTGGCGTTCTTTACAGTATGCAATTTCTGGCATGCAATCTAGATTTAGAAATTGCATAATATACACACACATAGATCAAACGTCAACATACCCTTTCGGGAAGCATGCGACAAATTGCATAATGTAAAGGGCACTAGAAAATATAAACGAGTTGAGGTCAATTTTCTCTTACAAAAACAAACACACGCCCCATTTTTCTTTTTCAGGTTGCATGCATTGACAATTTTTTAGCTTAACTTAAAAGTATGTTTACAATGTTTATATACTAATAGGTGAGGTAAAACAAATAAAAATAGGCATATTTTTGGACCCACCTGCTTACACAAAGGTATATCATCAATTCTATATTATCAGTTGTTTGATGTATAACATGCTGAAAGTGGTTGTAAGCACTTGCCGGCAGAAAACCTCCTTTTCGTGTAGTCTGACCCCCCCCCCCCCCTCTACAAATTCTTGTAGACGAGTAGGGGTATAGCGCTTGTCGGTACGCCGCTGAGCCAATTTAGAAGAAAAAAAAAAGAAATAGAAAAAGCCTCTCCTACCAGCTCGCAGAAAATGAGTGGGGACCTCTCGGTTGTAAGAAAAATATTTTCTGCCAATATACTCCCTGCAGCGAGTTGCAAAATTCTTTCAGAAAAACAAAGAAAAATTTTTAAGATATATAAAAAAACTGCCCACAAATGCTGTTCACTAATTTGCTGCATTTATATTATTTTTTTCTTTTTAATCGGCTCAGCGGCGTACCGACAAGCGCTGGACCCCTACTCGTCAACAAGAAATTGTAGAGGGGGGCTCAGACTACACGAAAAATCGCCTTTTTCAATTTATGTTATTTATATAGATAGTATATTAGAGTACTAAGACTAAGAAGGGGTAATAGACCTTTCGCCAATTTTTTTTCGTTGGGAATCATTTGTGTCGCGAGACAGAGCTCTAAAAAATAGTTGTTTGTGTTGTTTTTAAATGTGAAACGCGATCTAAGACGTCTAATCGTACACAAGTGGACCCAGAATCCATACAAATATTATACATTCTACTTTACATATTTCACCCTTATCTAATAATAAAAAAATGAGAAATTACCTAAGTAATAGGTAGCATTTGTAAAACAAAAGGTAAATACATAATACATACCTACATGGTAAACTTTGACTCCATTATCTTGGGTTGTACTTTTATGACGGGCAATATGTCTTTGGCAAGTTCAGAATCTTGCTTACTTTTGTTTTTTTTTATTATTATGTATTTTGATTTACTTATGTTATCATACAAGGGGCACACCGAAATGATCAGGAATTGAGTACTTTCCACTTGTAATCCACTAACACCTGAAGACATCGCTGCTGTGCAAAAAAAATATACATGATGACTGACATGCGATATATGAGCAGATCCGGGCAACAAAAGATATTGGAATGACTGCAATTCAAACTATTTTGCTTAATGAGTTGGGTGTCAGAAAGCTTATTTCCCGCTGGTTACCCCATAATTTGTCCGAAAAGCAAAAAGCGGCTCGGGTTAATTGGTGCCGGTTCTAATTTACAACGCTTCAACGGAGGGAACTCAAAAGCCGTTTATAACGTCGTACCAGGTGACGAATCATGGATTTATTCATATGAACTTGAAAGAAAACACCAATCGGCAGTTTGGGTTTTCGAAGACGAGGGCAAGGTAACAAAAGTTATGCGTTCCAGCAGCGTGTCGAAGAAAATGATCGCTTCCTTTGTCTCGAAAAAAGGACATGATGCCACAATTTCATTAGAAGAACGCAGAACGGTTACCGCTGCTACCGAACTGCTTAGAGGTTACCTGAAACGTAGCATTTTTTTTCATCATGATAATGCGAGCTCCCACACCCACACCGCCCGGAAATCAAACGATTTTTTGTAGCAGGAAAATGTTGAGTTAATGAGTCATCCTCCGTACAGTCCTGACCTGAGCCCTAACGATTTCTTTACATTCCCTAGAATGAAAGATTTGTTACGTGGTCAGCGGTTTGAAGACCCTGCACAATCTTACAAATCGGCCATTTTGTCAACATTAACTTCAGACTGGAATTACTGTAGGTATTAATAATTTTTCGGTCGGGCATTTTTGGCTGCGCATTTCTGGCCGGAAATTCATCGGTCCGGACACAGATACATTTATTTGTGAAATGATCGCTAAATGGCGTTATTATACGTTAAAAAACACTGTTATTCAGAGTTTTAAGTTTTCACTTCTGTCAGCAGTCCTATATGACTGTCTATATGCCGTTTTTAGGGTTCCGTACCCAAGGGGTAAAAACTGAAACCCTATTACTAAGACTCCGCTTTCCGTTCGTCTGCCTGTCTGTCCGTCTGTCACCAGGCTGTATCTTATGAACCGTGATAGTTAGACAGTTGAAATTTTTACAGATAATGTATTTCTGTTGTCGCTATAACAACAAATACTAAAAAAACAGAATAAAATAAATATTTAAAGGGGCTTCCATACAACAAACGTTTTTTTTATTTTATTCCCGATCGATCATTTCGGTGTGCCCCTCATTACACAACATTTCTAATTAAATATACGATAATAAAATTAGTGAGAACATTATTGATTGTACCTTATATTACTATAATATGGCATTTATTTGGCAATTAACCGATAAGATTTCAGGTGTTACACATAGGTAATTGGCGTTTCTATTACCTGCAGATACTGGTAATAATACTTACAGCATAGATTAATAACTCTTAGGTACTAAGTAAACGTACATGTGTTAGACACTTTGTTTGTACTTGTTTTATACATAAAGGCAGATTTATATTGATCCCTGTAAAGGCACTGGTTGGCAATGGACCTTTACATTAGACTCAATCAAAACTCGTTCAGTTTCATAAACAAAATGATTTAGCTATTTTTCATGTCATATTGCGTGTATTAGTTTTTTTATGGATAGCACAACTCGCCATCCACTTGGTGGAAAGTGGCTATGGGAGTCAATGAATATCAGGTTAGCTCTAAATAAGGCCTCTTCTGTTAAAAGTTCTTTCAGCATCTACATTGAATGCTGGATTTAAATATAGTGGCTGCTATCTTCCAATACATTGCTGGATCAATATCAACCGACCTAGATATAAACCTACCAAACCTACCATGGGGACAGAACCTTGTCAAACTGCATCAAAGAAGTTATACCGTAAATGGTATATAAGGTCGATTATGATATAATTACAATTATCAATGTTGCTATAAAAATAAAATCTTTCTTAAAAATATTTTATATAATGGATTTTTGTCGGAAAAGGTTCCCTCTCCATAGAGCTTACATGAAATTAAAACATAAAATACTTCAGAATCGAGAATAAATCACTGTTTCCTTAAATTAATAAAGCATTACTTATACTTAAAAATTTTTGCTTATAGAATATACAACACCTACTAATGAGAGTTCAGTCATATCACCGCGTAAGCCATATGCAGCATGTCCTCGATCTTTGTCGTGATAAATTCCAGAGCCTTCAGTGAATCAGTCTTAGAAAGTTCCATAAATATACGGCAATCCTGGCTCCATAAGGGGAGGTCTCTAAACGGCAAGTCGGATGTTCCGGGAACCGCAAAGCGGGACAACCCGGGCGGCGGCATTAGCGGGATGTAGGGCTTGACGAGCTGCAATAAAAAAAGAGTGAATCAGTCCCCATATCAAAAAAAAATTAATATGTAAATATAAATAACATATTTTCCGCCCCTGGCTTCCCCTGATATAGTAGCTTTCTATTCGTGACATAACTTTTAGAATCAGTTCAGTAGTTAAACTACAGTTCTGCACCAATGGCGTAACACTATAATTGTCAGAGCGAATTGCTGGGTCGGGTAAAGACAGTAAACGGATTTGCCCGGCATTCTTTGGGTAGTTGCGGACCTGTCGTTTTTGCCCTAAGTATGGTAACCCCACACGGCACATGATTGGTGTCACAGTGTCCTCTGCTGGGTAAATCCGCAAAATTAGTATAATCAAATAAATTTGAAGTCTGATTTTAAAATTAATAATAATAACACATCTAATTGGGATAACTTATAATAATATTCATAATTTATTGTGATACCAAAGCATAAATAACGTTTTTAGAATTATGTCTGTCCAGAGTAGGCTCTGAAACGGCAGGTATGGATTTACATTAAAATTTCAGGGTTCATTATTTTTTTCTCTCTTCACGGTTTGCCTTACAGCTCCCAAAACCGTGTTACGGTTCTAGGGTACCCAGCTGAAGACCAAGTCTCCCTCGTTTAGCCGATGGCATTTGTGAGGCTCTTTGTTTTATCTCATTTTTAAATAGTTTCAAGGATATGGCTGATATTTTGCGGGCGAAGCTGAGGCGGAAAGCTAGTCTACTATAATTATAATACTTACAGATTTGTCCACATGGGAAGAAATATGTTTGACGAGCTCACAGTTGACATACTGGTTTGTGACCGGGTCTAGCAGGTACAGATGTAGACTGTTAGCTACCATATCTACAGCAGTTACTGTAGCGACCAGTCTACCTCCACAGACCATATCAGAAAAAGCCTCAGATTGCTTGGGCGACCATGCATCTTCATCTGGCCCCTCTGGTATCAATTTCGTCAACTGAGATCGCAAGGCTTGCATCGGTAGTGACGCCCATTCACGTCGCAGTGGTCTTAAATCTGTAAGGAGCACCACCTCCACAGTCCCGTAGTCCACGTGACGTATCCTGACTTGACCGTCAGAGGTTGGCTGCCCTATTACCACTGCTCTGTACCACATGTCATCAGTTTTAGTGGCACAAAACTGCAAGCCTCGCACTGGAAGCATGCTCGAAGGGAATGCACCAGCATCATCCTCATCATATTGTAAATTCATATCAATATGCATTTTCTTGAATGCATTGTCACTTGGCTCGAAGATGTGCACCCAAAATTGTGCAGGTGATATCACATCACATACCTCAACTTGAAACTGGTCGCCTTTTTTAAAAGTGCTAACTGAGTTGAGAGGCACAAACTCACCATATTGTAAATAATCTAATGAAATCTCCTTGTGCATACCATCCAGACCATCTAAGAAAAAATTACAGTTTTAGTTTTTTTATAACTTTAGATAGGTAATGATTTATAATATAAATATGATTAATTATGTTGATGATGAGATGGGAGGATGACCTCAAGCTCACTGCTGGACCATACTGAACACGGGTGGCAAGAGACAGGGGCCTCTGGAAGAAGTTGGAGGAGGCCTATGCCAAAAGTGAGCTTAGCAAAATTTATACAAACATACCTATATAGTTTCATTTGTATTATGGAAAGTTCCGAAATAAAAGGATCTATTAATATAAAAAAAATATTGATAGATGGCAATATTAAAAGTACACACAATCGCCGAGCAAGAAGTATGATGAATATAAAAGAAGCTAAAGAGGTATGTATATCAGGATTGTTGCAAATGGCATTCGATTGTCTCTGCCTACCCCTCTTGGGATAAAAGGCATGATGATAGATAGATATTATGCTATGATGTTATATTAAAGGTATGATGACTATAAAAGAAGTGAAAGAGGTGTTGGGATCGTAGCAAAATCATACTATGGCAGCTAAGTTCAAATCAAGCTCTAAAACAGTGTGTTGGTTGTTTTTGCCCAAACCACCAACATTGACCAATAGTGAAGAGACTAGTATCATTATGAAAGTTTATTGTAAGGTGATAAGTTCAAATCAAGCACCAAAATGGTGTTGATGATGATGTATTTAAAAAACATACCCATTTTAACTAAATAGACAAATACGTAAACATTTTGACAAATTTAATATTCTGTATGCACATGGTAGTAAATTTTCCAAATACAAATATGTGAAAATATGAAAACACTAAGCAGTTTTACCTTTTTGTATGTCACTGGGTAGTGGTTATCATATACATACATTATGCAGTCAGTATGGGGAACTCTTGAACTATAATAGAGTGAGAAATATGTTCTAAGGAACTATGTCGTCGATTTTAAAGATAGGAAAAAGTGTATTCATAGATTTACAAAAAAAAATCATACACAACTCGGGCTGGAATCAAACCCTGTCATGATTCCAAAATAAAACTGATGTTATTGTAATAGATACGAAAGAAACAGAACATAATGTCATGTCACGAAAACACTAAAATTATTGTTTTACTCACTCGTGTTGATGTTGCCTGCAGACATGTTAATAGGTCTCTTGTATTGGCCAGTATAAGTATATATTGTATTAGATGGTTAAAATGTATGTCTTAAATATTGATTACTAAATACAAAGTACAAAACAATTGGGTATGTAATTACCAATATTACCATAAGTTTTATTAAAATTTACCATATTTATTCAAAACAAAACAAAGCACCGGCACGGCGCGCGCACGCTTAAATTTTCACAGAGCCACAAAGAGCAAAGAGAATATAATCACTACGTTTTAACAAAGAGTATACTATAGATTTTATTTTAGGCTGACATTTTTTTTTTTTTGTTTCTTATTCTCCATTTTCATGGAAGGCAAAGGGGTTTACCCATACAGCCATTTTTTTTTTTTTGTGTTGGTGAAAGGCCTTGGCCAAAGTACTGTTTTTGACTGATAATTATTATTTATTTAGTACTCAATAGACGACAAACGAATATGGATGCACATTTTACAGAGCAAGTAAATAAATATTCGAGAGAGTAGTATATTCCTTGATTCTGAGCATGCACACCAATATCCCTACTTTATTTTGCTAGTATCAGTCAAAATAAAATAAAAAATTGGCTGTATGGGTGAACCCCTTTGCCTTCCATTAAAATGGAAAATGAGAAACAAGTCTATGACCTAACGTAACCTATAAAAAAATATCTAAAATATGCTTTGCTCTATAAAATACACCGACTAAAATAAATTATAATATAACTGAAGAAGAAACCAAAAAGGGATAGTTGACAATAGAAAATAAATAAATAACAAAATAATATTATAATATGCGCATTAGAATTAGAAAGCCTAGGTGGTTGACCACAGGACAAATAGTACTTGTAACAGTTTTGGGCGTTTTTGGAGGTGTATATATCTGGAAACCAGTGCTTGACGAAACATTTAAAGAGAAACCGGTGCAATCCTCTGCTAAAGATAATGGAAGCAAAGAATCTGTTTAGCACGAGAACGAAATCCTACTTCTTCTTTGGTATTTCGGTCATAACTGCTTTAGTTATAGTCAACAAAGTATTCATTAAGCCATATGCAACCAAGAGTAGATTAACTAAAGCAGAAGAGTATGCGAATATAGTATATGAAGCTGAAGTAGACAAAGAAAATAATGGAATTATTTATGAAGAATATTAATATAAACAGATAATAAGTAGAAATTATGTAATAATAAATAAAATGTTTTAGTTTATCATGTAGTGTTAATTAATCATGACGACCAGTAACCATGTCCACATTTAGCCAGTTGCCCATATTAGGCGGAATAAGTTGCAAGCCTGTACAATGTATGTTTTAGAGCAGTCACTTTTAAGAGATGTACTTACCTATCTACTAATATAATTAGAAGAAGCGTGAACACCAGCTTTACATGGCCTTCTAAGTGCTAGAAATTGATTAAAGATAATAAGTAGGTGCTTAGCTTAATTTATTAATTGATTAGAAAAAATGTTATCTACATCTATACTAATAATAAAGCTGAAGAGTTTGTTTGTTTGTTTGAACATGCTAATCTCTGGAACTACCAGTCCGATTTGAAACATTTTTTTGCATTAGGTACCCCAATTCCTGAGGAGTGAAGCAGTAACAATTAATACGAGTGCAACCACAACGTTATACTAATAGCTATATTATATTATGTGCCTGGCCTCCAATACTAAGTTACATTTATTTTATATCATGACTAGCAAACTTTTGGCTACACACGGGTTATTTTATTATCAATGATTCAAAATAAGAATTTCTCTGTATAAATGAGATATTTTTCCGGGATAAAAGTAGCTTATTAAAGGTCACTCACCGGCCTTCAACTAAATCTGTTCAAATAATCATGTCAATCTGTTGCTTCCTTTTGATGTTAAGCAGCATCTTTGGAAAAAAGTGAAGGTCAAATTATTTTACGCATATATTTTGAGTGGGGATAACTTTGAACGTCCTCTCTAAAAGTGCTGCTACACGCATCAAGGGGCTGATCGGCTTCCTCGAGGAGCTGGCATGGCAGGAGTAACTAAATTCCTGCTTCACGCAAAATAGGCGCTAAGACGTCGAGTTGCGGAGACCGAGCCCGATAACCAGAAGCAGACCTCTACCTCTCTAATTGACTGCCCATTATTGCCTAAAATGGCCGCCCTTGAAATCTAGATCTACCGCCCGTGGCCATGGCCCACCTGGCCCCCCCATCGCTACACTACAGACAGACCAAGGAATCTACAGACTGTCAATCGTGGCGCTGCGCTACCATACTACTCTCAGTATTATAAGTTACTCTATCACCACAGTAAATATATACCCTCCCATTTATTGCTCTAGGCTAGGTTATGCCCACGGCCCGCCATTCAATAATTCGAAAAAAATATTTATTACCTACCCCATGGAGTGAGGTGTCGGCAAATATCAAATATTTCTATGAAATGATATACCTACCTACCTAGTTACGTTATAGTATTGTAGTTTATGTAAAATTTATTAATTTTGGTTAATTGCTGAACTGAAATTCCCGAATTTTATGAATGCTATGAACATACAATTTGGGCATCGAAAACTAGAGGATTTTATGAATTATTGTGTAGGATGAAAACATGATTGGTGAAAATTTTCTCGATAACTTAAATTTTTTAAATCACCTCTTCAAAAACACCTTTTTAGTCATACGACCATACTCTAAAGGGATTTATAGTGCAGTCATTGAAGCTAAAAATACGGTCTTACCTCCGAATTTTTTTACTGTGAACCGATTTGCATGAAATTTTGGAATTAGGCTCATCTTACCCTTAACTTCAAAAGTGAAAATGATCTGAACTCCGCCTATTATTTTTAAGGGGTGTAAACAACCCCTTAATGGAAAAATTGACATTGAGCCATTTTATCGCTAGAAAACATGTCTAATAGTAAGTGGTGAAATTGTAAAGTGTTTTCTAACACAATTACCTCATATTAACCCCTTGAAAATCTTACAACCCTTGCAAACAACCCCTAAATTGAAAAAATCACAAAAAAAATACTTTGGTATGACATAAAAAGATGCAAGTATAGAGTAAGTAATATTTTATATTCTCTATAATAATTATCAAAATTTTAACCCCCTTTCAACCCTTGAAAAGTACCCCTTGATAAAAAATTGTTAAAAAAATTTTTTTGATAAAATGAAAAGGATTTAAATATTATTCCACACTCTCGAAAATGATTATCATATTCTTAAGCTTTTCTACCCTTAAAACTACCCCTAAATTAAAACAGTAAATATATATGATTACATATTTAAAAATAATTTAATTTAGAGTAAAAAATTCCCCCCTTCACTCAAATGTGTTATATACATATAAGAACGTTGGTATGTATTCATGCCTACGTTTCCAAAATATATGAGCCATATTATGTATATATATAAACATTACAATAGTTTTGGGTCTCTATTATACTGCATACTTTCACATTGCTCCAAATATTCACACTCCGAAATTTTCAGTTACTAAGTAGAAAAAAATATGATAAGTTTTTGGACAATAAATCAATATAGGTGAATGAACGTCAACATAATTATTTCTGTATACAAATGTATTTTATAATTACAATAATGGTGATACTGTAAACACTCTCAATGTAACAAGGTAATTTACTTATTTTGTGTACAAAATAATAATATTTTTTGGTCTTGTTCGCCTCCCTCTCCCTCCCAGCTTCCTTCTTTTTTTATTTATTTATATTAAATTTTCATGCTATCAAAATTTATAAAAAACCATTGTAAAGGTAATTAAGAGAGCTACAACATCCTTCATTGCAATATATAGTAAAAAACCTTTTTTTAAAACGGTGAAGGGTTAAAGGGCTTAAGAGAGGCTGTGATTGCGCTGCCACGCGCTCTTTAAACAATCATATCTCAGTCAATTTTTGTTTGACAGAAAAAACAAAAAAACCAAATAGTTTGTCAGAAAAATACCTAAATTTTTCATCCCTACACTTTTATACGTATCTGTCGTCATTTTTGAGATATTATGAAAAAAAGGTGGGTGGGTGTTTTAAAAATTTGTTTTTTTTTTTTTAATCGTGACTTTTTTTAAAAATATGTGTCCTGAAGCAGCCAAACTGATACAATCTATCAAACTCTTCATAATAAAGTTAATTCTAGGCGGAATACGATTAATTTTAATTTTGGTGGAAATGGCACTTATGAAACCCATTGATTTAAAAGAAAATTTGTTTTTTTTTTTTTAATCGTGACTTTTTTTAAAAATATGTGTCCTGAAGCAGCCAAACTGATACAATCTATCAAACTCTTCATAATAAAGTTAATTCTAGGCGGAATACGATTAATTTTAATTTTGGTGGAAATGGCACTTATGAAACCCATTGATTTAAAAGAAAAAACATTAGATGCTCCTCTTAATTGCAATACAGCTCACTTATTTTACGTGCAAAAGACTTTTAATAGTGCTCATTTTAAAGCTTATTTCAAGCACTACAAAACCCTTTTTTATTAGAATGCATAAAATGCATCTGCTCGCCGCTAGATGGCATTGACCACATCGATTAAATTTCAGACAAAATAAAAAACGGCTTTGATCTTTAATATCTAGCTTAATATTGCACTTAGAATACTTTATAAAAAACCAAATTGTTCATTTTTTTACCTGCTACAATTTTGTTCTTTATAAAATTTTCGATAAAACGTATATTTTTGGAGATATTTGCAAAAAACCGATGAAGAACGTGAAAAAATTGCGAATTTTCAATTGCCAATAACTTAAAAAGTATTGGATTTTTCGAAAAACTTTATTGAAGATTTTTTGCTTAAAATTAGGCCTTCTAGCGATATCCGAGGTTGTATGTATAACCTTATATCATAAATTATAAAATAATGTTACAGTATAAGCCATGTAAAAAATATAGAAAAGGAATGAGTTTGTAGCCTTTCTTTCCTTCGGAACACCTTTCGGTGAATGAAGTATCGCAGTTGAATGAAGAATTGTGCAGTGATCATCGCTAGCTACTTCTTGCCCTTGGAGGCCTTCTCGGCCGCTTTGGTGACCTTGCCGCTTGACCCATCCTTGAAGTTGACAGCCTTGATGACTCCCACGGCGACCGTCTGTCTCATGTCACGCACGGCGAACCTGCCGAGCGGCGGGAACTCTTGGAACGATTCCACGCACAGGGGCTTGGACGGCACCAAGTTCACGATGGCTGCGTCACCGGATTTGATGAACTTGGGGTTGTCTTCTGTGGACTTGCCGGTACGACGGTCGACCTTCTCCTTGATCTCTGCGAACTTGCAGGCGATGTGAGCGGTGTGGCAATCCAGCACGGGCGTGTACCCGTTGGAGATTTGTCCGGGGTGATTGAGCACGATGACTTGTGCTGTGAAGTCAGAGGCTCGCCTGGGTGGGTTGTTCTTGGAGTCGCCAGCGACGTATCCTCGCCTCAGCTCTTTGACCGACACGTTCTTGACGTTGAAGCCCACGTTGTCTCCGGGCACGGCCTCCTGTAGCGCCTCGTGGTGCATCTCCACAGACTTGACTTCAGTGGTAATGTTAGCGGGGGCAAACACGACGATGGTGCCAGGCTTCAGTACACCGGTCTCCACACGGCCCACGGGCACAGTTCCGATACCTCCGATTTTGTACACGTCCTGTAGGGGCAGACGCAGCGCCTTGTCGGTGGGACGCGCGGGCGGGAGGATGGCGTCGAGAGCCTCGATGAGACACTTGCCTTCACCCTTGCCCTCCTTGCGATCCACTTGCCACCCCTTGAACCAGGGCATCTTGCTGGAGGGTTCCAACATGTTGTCTCTTAGGCCTTCTAGCGATATCCGAGGTTGTTTTGAAAAAAAAAATTCACCCCCGAGAAGGGGTGGCAACCACCCCCAGGGTGGTTGCGGAGTTCAAATCATTTTCACTTTTGAAGTTAAGGGTAAGATGAACCTAATTCCAAAATTGTATGCAATTCGGTTCACAGTAACAAAATTCGGAGCATAAATGCTTCAATGACTGCACTATAATGCTTCAATGACTGCACTATTACGTTTAAATTTTATACGAATCTTCAGGTAATTTCAGTATGTACCTATTATTGATTATGAAGATTTTTCCCTGCATGTGATCGTTTTTTAATAAATTATTTATTTGTAATGTGCCGCTTACGTCATTTATTCCGAGAAGCGACACATTATGCCCTTCTCACTTCTGCAGCAAGAACGGATAAAGCGCCGTCGTTTTCTTGCATGACGTGATCGTTGCGTTCGAACCACTCATGCGCCCGAACCACGAGTTTAGGGCGTGGCTTACGACTGAGTCGTTCCTCGTCTTAAATAAATATTTCTAGGTACTTATATCTCTTACATTAGGTACGTATTCTACGAGTAAGTATTCTACTTTCCTTACTCGTAGTACGTATTACGTTTTTATTTCACAATATTGAATTTGATGAGATTGTTGTTTTCAGAATACCTACTGCACGAGGTTACCTAGCACCAAGTAATATTGTGCAACATGATTCCTTCAACAACGAAAACAAACTGACTCACAATTTCGATTGCATAAACTTTATTTCCAAGAAAATTACGTATCAACCTGTATGTCTATCTCTCTGTCCAATAGGTATTAATTACCACCTTGCTAAATTTGGACATTGTTACTAGGTATGCAGTGTCTCTGTCACAAATTTTATGATGCCGTGATGATGCCTCGCGCGCTGAGGTTTTTACGGATTTTTTGGTCAGAACTTTATGACAGGATTTTCGTTTAGGTTTTCCTGTAAAAGCGGCTACACACGGCCCTAAAATCGGTGGCAATATCGGGGCAGTGGCACTGCAGTGGTGGTGGGGATGAAATCGGGTGCTACCAAGGGTGCTTCTCTACACACGTCCCTACGATCAGCAAGGAATATAAGTACTCTCTACCGATCAATATTCAAAGAGTACCTTTCAGCGAAGCGCTCGTCGATCACGATGCCACTATAAGAAAGACCCTATATTCCCTATTTCTTTAAAAATTTTAGACTCGGTAGTTTAGGAGAAAAAGGGGGGGGGGGAACTTCAGATCAGATGGTTCTCCTTTTAATTATGTCAATGCTGCATATAGTATATCTACCATAGTGAGTGACCAAATAGGTAGGTTTATAAGAATTGAGTTGCATAAAATTACACATTTGATTATTATACGCATATTATGTAAAGTTCTGATGATAACCTATAAAATATGCGATAATGAACGACTTTGCAGGTCATTATTGATGCAAGTAGGTAGGTAGTACACAGGAATAGTTATGAAGTCTACAAGATAGGAAATGCCTACATTTCTAAACTAAACCATCTAGATTGAACTGACTTGCTACGTAACCTAATTCTTCACTACAGTGGTAATAATAGAAGCAGAGGTCTTTGACCCTGCTGTGGTTATTTCAGGCATTCCTTACAATTTAATTTACAGGCTGTATGTACCTAGGTGTAATCAAATATCTAAATTATAATTTGATAAAATAAAAAAGCAACTAGAACATTCCTTTTTAATAAGCAAGTCTAGATTAGTTAGGTAACTAGAGTTGTATCCTATAATCCATTAGACAAATGAATACACGTCGGCAACTCAGTGCGGTGACCCAGCAAGGGCAATATTACTTAGAAATACATACCTACATATTATGATTCGGTCTACCAACTTTTAGAACCTATCACTGTGCCTAAATACCTAATTATGGAAAGTTACCTATTTAAGGAATAATAAAAAACAAAGATAAGTTCACAGTAGGCTACTTTATTCTATGAATTAACATTTTAGTTGTAATCATAACAAAATATTTCAGATATAATATGTATAACCTTATATCATAAATTATAAAATAATGTTACAGTATAAGCCATGTAAAAAATATAGAAAAGGAATGAGTTTGTAGCCTTTCTTTCCTTCGGAACACCTTTCGGTGAATGAAGTATCGCAGTTGAATGAAGAATTGTGCAGTGATCATCGCTAGCTACTTCTTGCCCTTGGAGGCCTTCTCGGCCGCTTTGGTGACCTTGCCGCTTGACCCATCCTTGAAGTTGACAGCCTTGATGACTCCCACGGCGACCGTCTGTCTCATGTCACGCACGGCGAACCTGCCGAGCGGCGGGAACTCTTGGAACGATTCCACGCACAGGGGCTTGGACGGCACCAAGTTCACGATGGCTGCGTCACCGGATTTGATGAACTTGGGGTTGTCTTCTGTGGACTTGCCGGTACGACGGTCGACCTTCTCCTTGATCTCTGCGAACTTGCAGGCGATGTGAGCGGTGTGGCAATCCAGCACGGGCGTGTACCCGTTGGAGATTTGTCCGGGGTGATTGAGCACGATGACTTGTGCTGTGAAGTCAGAGGCTCCCCTGGGTGGGTTGTTCTTGGAGTCGCCAGCGACGTATCCTCGCCTCAGCTCTTTGACCGACACGTTCTTGACGTTGAAGCCCACGTTGTCTCCGGGCACGGCCTCCTGTAGCGCCTCGTGGTGCATCTCCACAGACTTGACTTCAGTGGTAATGTTAGCGGGGGCAAACACGACGATGGTGCCAGGCTTCAGTACACCGGTCTCCACACGGCCCACGGGCACAGTTCCGATACCTCCGATTTTGTACACGTCCTGTAGGGGCAGACGCAGCGCCTTGTCGGTGGGACGCGCGGGCGGGAGGATGGCGTCGAGAGCCTCGATGAGACACTTGCCTTCACCCTTGCCCTCCTTGCGATCCACTTGCCACCCCTTGAACCAGGGCATCTTGCTGGAGGGTTCCAACATGTTGTCTCCGTGCCAGCCGGAAATGGGCACGAACGCGACGGCGGCCGGGTTGTAACCGATCTTCTTGATGTAAGAAGAGACTTCCTTCTTGATTTCCTCGAAACGACTTTCGCTGTAGGGCGGCTCGGTGGAGTCCATTTTGTTGACTCCCACAATTAGCTGCTTCACTCCTAGCGTGAAGGCGAGCAGAGCATGCTCGCGGGTCTGTCCGTTCTTGGAGATACCGGCTTCGAACTCTCCGGTACCAGCAGCTACGATGAGCACGGCGCAGTCGGCCTGCGAAGTGCCGGTAATCATGTTCTTGATGAAATCTCTGTGTCCGGGAGCATCGATGATGGTCACGTAGTACCTGCCGGTCTCGAACTTCCACAGAGCAATATCAATGGTAATACCGCGCTCGCGCTCAGCCTTCAGTTTGTCCAGCACCCACGCGTATTTAAAGGAGCCCTTGCCCATCTCCTGGGCTTCCTTCTCGAACTTCTCAATGGTACGTTTGTCGATACCTCCGCATTTGTAGATCAGATGTCCGGTGGTGGTGGACTTGCCGGAGTCTACGTGTCCGATAACCACGATGTTGATGTGAATCTTTTCCTTACCCATTTTTGGTTTGTCTGGAAATAACAAATAATACTAATTAATTGATTGATCGGGACGATAGGGCGCGCCTGGGTACCGATATGACACGGTGCGGTCGAGCAGTACACGCGCCGGCAATATGGCCGCCGTCATCCGCCTCGCCCTCACAAAGGATGAAAAAACTCCGCGCTAGTACTTATTTAGGGCAATAATCTTAACACGCGACTTTGTAAATACGAATAATGAAGTTATTAAAGGATAAAATAGAAGTTAACAGAACTTATTGCACTTATAAGAATCGACCACGTGGTGAAACACCGGTGTGCATCGGACGCGTAAGCACATGGAAACTTTTGAAAATGGAACAATCCAACAAAGAAAACATATGAAAGGGATTTAATAAGATCCGTTGCTATATGTGACATTAAATAGAGATAAGACAAACGAGAATCTAACAACTGGAAGTTGCAATTACACCATAAGTAGTAACGGCCCGGTAATTTTCATAGGAAATTATTGGAAGATGCGTTTTAATTAATGTCACTGTTCTTAAATGAACTAAATAGAGAAATATCTGCCGATTATCACTGATTTTAAACACTTCACTTAAAAATTTTAGTCGACACTCACCACGGATACAACACCAGTGTACTATCCGAGAAAGACTCCAACAGAATGGCCGAGAAAAATGTCTTTCTTCTTCCCGAGGAACCAGTCACTTCCGGTCAGCAATGTTGCCAGCTTTCAATATAAATATTCCCATCATCGGTAGTAAGCTCTTTCATAGACATTCTTATTGGCAAATCACCGATAAACATTGGTAGAGCCCTCTATTGAACCAAAATACTACGTTGAAGTTTCTCTAAGACAAAATATTATATTTCATGTTATGTACTAAATTAAAAAAGACGCGCCATTACAATCATGTTTTTGCTTATATTTTCACAAAACTCCACAGCACTTTACAATAAAAATAATACTCTTAACTATATTAAAAACAATGTTACTTTCAAATATTGTTTAAAATATTTTTAAAATATTGTACCGCAAATATAAGTTTATATTTCCACACAGGATTTAAAATATTCTATTTCGTATGTATTTATTCCTTGTTCAATAAAACCTCTCTTCGAATCTTTCAAGACTGTAAGTACCTACCAATACAAAGAAAGAGTACACTAATTACTGCGTTTAGAAGTACCTACCCAATAAATTTTGATGATCAGTTAGCATGTGAACCTTTTAGTATGTAGGGTTAAACTAGAAACTGGTTTAGCCATTGGATAGTGTGATGTTTGTAGGAGCAATGAAAGACATACGTCCATATGGCACAAGTATTTATTAGGAACTGACACACACTATTAAATATTCTACTAACTACAACTAACAATTATATAACTTACTACCTATATCTATAATATATACATAACTATACTACAATCCTCCACACTAAATTACTTACTAAATTATTCTTAAAATTAACAAAACACAATATAGAAAATAAAAGACTTATACTATCACTTATATCTATCTGTAGGACCGGATTAACTGTCGCTTTATAATTAGCACAAATTCTCAAGGAACCGTCGGGTTTGTTTACCGGTACCAACGGCGAGGCCCAGTCGGTGCAATCGACCGGCTCGATGACACCATCGCGCAGCATGGCGTCCAGCTCGGTGTCGACGCGGTCTCGAAGCGCAAAGGGTAGTGGCCGGGCCCGGTAGAACACCGGCGTCGCCCCGGGCCGCACTCGGAGACTCGCCACTCCGCCCGTATACCGCCCCAGCCCGCCGCTGAATAGCTCCTTGTAGTGGCTGGTAATCATTCAGGCATAGATGGTGGAAGTCCTCCTCCATCCTTGTCCCCTGCTGCCCGTTGGTGTCCACGTCGGTCGTCTCGCTGTAGTGGGCTACTCCCCGCGCTGTTCTCCGAGCACACACGCCTCAGATGTCCCGGTCTTCGACACTTGCTGCATACATAATCGCGATATCTACACGTCCTGTAGTCGTGATCTGTAGCCCCGCAGCCTTTACAGGTGTAGTCGCCGTTCGCTCCCCGCGTTGGCCGTCTCCCGCGGGATGCCTGCCGCCCCGCGCTCCAGCCTCCCCTGGCTCCCTCCGCGGTCGCCAGTGCGTGTACTCCCGCGCTCGCCGCTGGCCCGCTGTCCTCCCCGCGCACCGCCTCCACCGCGGCCGCGTCCCGTTCTGCTGCCTCCATGGACGTGGCGATCTTCGCCGCTGCCGAGTATGTCACTGAGTTCTCCTCCGTGAATCCCTCCGCGGTCGCTAGTGCGTGTACTCCTGCGCTCGCCGCTGGCCCGCTGTCCTCCCCGCGCACCGCCTCCACCGCGGCCGCGTCCCGTTCTGCTGCCTCCATGGACGTGGCGATCTTAGCCGCTGCCGAGTATGTCACTGAGTTCTCCTCCGTGAATAGCCGCTGCCTGATGATGTCACTCTTCACGCCACACACGAATTGGTCACGTAGGTTTTCGTCTAGGTTATCCTTGAAGCTGCAGTGCCTTCCCAGCCTCTTCAACTCCGCGATGTAGGTAGCCACATTTTCCTCAGCCGTTTGTCGACGTTGCCGGAATCGGTACCTTTCCGCCAGTACTGAAGGAGTCGGTTGTAGGTGGTTACTCAAGGTGGTGATGGCTTCACTATACTTGAGTTCTGAAGGCTTCTTCGGACTTGATAAGGTTGCTAAGAGTTCGTAAGCTTCATCTCCCATAACCGAAATTAAAACGGGTACTTTCAAATCTTCTATTGTGTCGTTTACTTTGAAGTACATTTCAAGTCTGTCTGTATATGACGACCACACTCCCTCTTCCATTTTAAATTCTGGAATCTTCCCGATCGACATTTTCAATTATTATACGTATCCGTCTCGTCGCCACTGTGATGTTTGTAGGAGCAATGAAAGACATACGTCCATATGGCACAAGTATTTATTAGGAACTGACACGCTTCAAAACTGTTTTAATTACCAACCGTTGTCTCGCTTTCAATTTAATGTATTTATGTAGGTACTATCGCGGTCAAGGAAGCAGTCTGTAAGGTCTAATTTCCTGTGTACATTTCATATTCTTTTTGTTCTTACTTCAAATGTTAATATATACGTGATTTTGTTTCAACCTCAAAGTCTACTCACGTAAAATTGGTCACAGAGTATCTGTTTATAATTAGTTTATTAACAACACCAACATCATGTAGCAGTCAGTATATAATAGCTTTTACTAACATTTTAGGAATACCAGAAAATAAAACAGATTTTTAATAAGTATAAAATTTATTTAAATATAATAAAATAAAAATAATATTAATAACGCGTGTAACTTCCATTCTGGGCAATAACTTTCTGCAACCTGTTTCTCATAGAGCCCACTAAATTCGCACACAAATCAGTGCCTCTGATATCATCCCATACTTGCATAACATGTTGTTCTAATGCCGCTTGTTGTCGTTCATTGCGTGCACCCCACCTCTGAACCATTAAACCCCATTAGTTTTCTATGGGGTTTAAATCAGGGGACCTAGCTGGCCAGGGTATAATGCGTATATCGCCGTGTTGATTAAACCACTCACGCACACGGTGCGCTCTATGTATCGGACTATTGTCATGCACAAAAGTAATTTCAGCATGTTCTTCTGCCGGATACACAGATCGCACCGTGGGTAACATGCTTTCTGACAACACATCGATATAATTAGCGGCGTTGAAACGTCCATGTATGGGTACAAGTTCACCCGGGCCGTCTGCACTCATCCATCACCATATATTAAGACATATACGACCAGACTCTGTGTTCGGTACAACATATCGCTCTTTGTAGCGTGTATTATTGCGCCGCCATAAATGTAAACGGCCTGTCTGGCTGGATTTAAAATTTTTTTCGTCCACAAATATTGCTGATGACTAGTCATAATCAAGGTATTCATAGGCGAAAGCCAGCCTTGCGGCTTTGCGAGCCTCCGTTAACTGCACTTTTGTTGCGTACCGTCTGTGGTGTAGCCCCTCCGCATGAAGCGCACGTCGAACAGTCCGAACAGAAGTGCCGAATTGTTGAGCAAACTGGCGAGTTGGGGTAAATCCAAATTGCTTGTAATCGTCACGCATCAAAATACGTTGATTATTATTAATTAGCGGTATCATACCCGGTCGGTTTCTGTGGGCAAGTGTATTTTCATTTTCCCATCTAAGAACCCAGCGTCGCACCGTTTTCCTTGTTACTCCCGTCCGTTTTGCGATATATTGAATGCTTCATCATGAAGGCCAACAATTCTGGCTCTTAAAGCAATATCAATATTTCTTTGCATGATAATAATATATTTGTAATATTTTTTTATTTACAAGTGACAAGTTTATGACTTTATTTTGAGTCAATATGATAACAATTTTTTTTAACATAATACTTAGGTACTGACAACAATAATCTCTTTTTATAAGAAGTAGATAGAAATAAACTAACTGTTAAAGGATATTTTCTTTTAAGTGGGTATGCTCCCTTGACCGCGATAGTACCTGCAGTAAAGTTCTAATTAATATAATAACAGTGCTCGTGCAAGATAGCAAGTATTATTAGATAATATTTTTTGGACGTTACTTCTTTGAATTAATTATAATTAATGTTTTAGATTTAATTATTTAATTAATATTTAATTAATAATTGATTATACAAATTAAAGAAAAACAATTGTTTTATCTAGATAATAATTATATCCCTAGGATAAGGGGTTTTATTTTCTTTCAACAACACTTTTGTACGTCGTTTCCGGTAACGTAACCAATTTTGGAGTTCCATAGACACAACAAAACTGCTAGATCAACGTTTGCTTTTTTTTTATTTGATTTGCAACGCTCATGCATTTCTTGATTTACATAAAATATATTTATTTTAGGAATTATTTTAGTTATGCTATGAATATGTCTAGTGATACTTTCTCACAAAATTCTCGAATATTGTAGGACCATAGACCTTCTTGCCATAGACATAGAAAAATAAAAAGTCTCTTTTTCCCATTTCCGTCCGAGCCTATTTTTCCCTTTTCCTTTTCTTCGTCCCCCACCCTTTTTCCTTCACTCCCCCAATCCCCGTTTCGTTCAAAGCAAAGAATATATAGCTCGAGCTACACCTTTTGTTTCGTTCCCGCCCGCCCCGCGTTCCATTTTCCTTCTTCTTTTCATAATTTTATGAAGTGATCGAAAGAAAATTCGTATTTTAATTTTTAATCAAACAACTCATGTATTGTACCAAAAGCTCAAGAATTTAAATTAGGAACAAGGCGAAGTTACTTGTAGTTGTATGGTATTGAGTGGTATAAAAACGAAAAATATAAGAATGCCTGCTCAAAACAAAAGCCAATAAATTCAAGTCTTGCAATATCATAAAGTGAAATATTAATATTCAGGAAAAAATGTTTAAAAATCGTGGAGATATCGTTTATAAATGTACAGTTCGTCTACTAGAGGATACAGAAATATTAGACTGTGAATTCCATGTAAGTGTTTATTTTGTTGTTTAGTATTACTGTACTTCAATGTTCTTACCTGTTTTGTTAATAGCTTGCAATTTATTTCAGCCAAGTTACAAAGGAAAATATCTTCTGGACTATGTTTGTCAACAGTTAAATGTGACTGAAACTGATTATTTTGGTTTAAGATATCTAGATTCTGGTGGACAAAGAGTGAGTAAATTTTTAAATAGCCCATAAAGACCTCCATGTCTTATCACAATACTTTGTGCTTTTTAGGGTTCCATAGTAAAACAGGAAATTCTTATAGAATAATTTATTGACGTCCGTCTATCCCAGCAGTATATATAACTATTTCATTAAATTCCATTATAAACTTAAGACACTATACATATATGTATATAATTGTTAAGCGAGTTGAAAAAGTGTGATTCCATTAAACATTTTTGATACCTTTAGTATACCTTTATGGTCTTCAAAGAAGTAAAATTGTGAAAAAATCAGGAATATGCTCTTAGTAAATCTCTACTTCAAAATAAAACAATATTATAACATCCTGGGAACAGAGAATACAGATTCCTATTATCTATGTATTATCTTTTCCTCTTCAAATGTTATTTATTTATTTTTCAGCATTGGTTGCACTTAGCAAAATCAATCTTGAAGCAAGTGAAAGGTATAGTATTGAAAAGTACATTAAGTAAAGAAACATTGTTTATTGTTTAGTAGCTAATAAGTTTAATTAATCTTTAATTTAAATAATTTCAGAGGCGTCACCAATTATACTAAGCTTCCGAGTTAAATTTTATCCACCAAATCCACTACTCTTAAAGGAAGATGTCACAAGATTTCAGATTTATTTACAACTAAAAAGAGATTTGTTACATGGGAGGCTGTACTGTACTGCCAATGAAGCTGCCATGCTGGGGGCACTTATAATACAAGGTATTTGTTTATATCCAAATTTAAAAAGAAGATATATGTTACCAATGTGAAATAATCTAACTTTGGTAAATTTTTTTTTAATTCTTTGAGGGTTGCCTTACAGCTTCCGGGAACCGTTGCCGGCCCCAGGGTACCAAGTGGAAGACAAAGTCTTTCTCATTTAGCCAATGATTTTTGAGGTTATACCTAAAAGTGGCCAGCTTTCTATGGTAATCTTTATCTATACTAAATATATGTAAATGTATGAAAGGTATGATGAATATAAAAGAAGCGAAAGAGGTATGTAAGGATCATAATGGAATTTTATTGTCTCTGCCTACCCCTCTTGGGATAAAAGGCGTGATGATAATGTAACTGGTAATCTCTCAAACTACTGAACCAATTCTAAAAATTCTTTCACAAATAGAAAGCTAGTGACATAGGCTATATTTTATTTTAAATAATTAATAAAATATCCACGAGAAAGCTAGTATATATAGTATAATATAATGAAGCTCACTATCTCATTTAAAGTAATTGTTATTTTTCAGTCAGTTGCTATTAACATTACAAAACATTTTTCTAGTTGAGTTGGGAGACTACGACCCAAACATCCATGTTGGTAACTACGTCAGTGAGATACGACTGCTGCTCAGACAATCTGATCCCATAGAAGCCAGGATACTGGTATGTATTACTAAATAAAAAGAATTGGTGCTAAGCTTAGCATTTTTGCTCGAGTGAATCTTGAACATGAGTCCCCAATCCTAATAGTATTTATAGCCTATTAATCGGTATTTAAGATAATCCCGCCGACGTGATATGTCTTATTACTAATCACAACCATCACAACGCGGACAGGATTAACCTGGATTCCCCATCACGTCTCGGCGGGCGCGTGCGTTGTTCACCAAGGCGTGACATGGAATCCACTAGTAATCTTATAAAATTATAATCCAACTCCTATCAAAAATCCTATTATTGCAGACAACTCACCTTAATTTTGAGTCAATTGGCAACTTTAGACTCAAATTAATTAAAATAAATATGGCGAAAATAACCTTTGAATCTTGTATGGTACAATCTTGTTAGTGTTTCAATTATTTTTCTCCTTATTCAATTTATGCAATGTAGTACAATTTGTAATTCTATCCTATTCTATTTTTTCATGCTATGACTCCACATTTTGATTTATGACTATCTTGCAAATGTCATAATATTTTTTTTAATATTTCTGTAAATGGATATTCGAAGATTCTGATTTTAAATGATTGATGAAATTATAACATGTTGATATAATTGTAAATATATGAATATAACACAGTATTTTCCTTAGACTAATGTTACACTATGTATTTTCAGTAACACACATTGAATTAACAAGGCACTATTTTGAATATACCAGTTTGTCCTCTCCATATTTGCTAAATTATGCAGGCCTATATTGGAATTTAATTGTTACTAGAATCACACACATACACTCAAGTGATAATTGATAATTTTTAAATACAGCCTGTGAACCATAATTAAGTCCAACCCGTCTTATTGTATTCAAAATCTGTTTTGAAAAGTGATGGAAAACTGTGTTACAAAATATTTAAATAATTTCAGGAACTACACAGAGAACCAGTTGAAGGTAGTCCAGGGAGCAGTGGTGGTGTCAAGGGTATGCAGACACAAGAAGCTGAGAGGATGTTCTTGAAGATAGCTTGCCAGTTGGATACATATGGGATTGATCCACATCCTGTCAAGGTGATGGTTTTTAAATTATTGTAAGACAAGGGTATGATTCGATTCTACCACGGCCGTACAATATCATATGGGTTTACAAGAATTTCAATACCTACTCAAATACGCTTATTAGTAATAAGTAATAAGTTATCTATTAGTGATAGATATACGCTACCGTGGACTTAATTCTATTCTACACAATTATTTCCTACATAATTTTTTTTTAATAGAGAAGACGACATGTGGCCTTGCCACCGCCTGATTATTAAGCATAGGTAGTTTGTCCATGAATGCGCGCGACTGGCATGCGCCCACTATGCCGGCGGCCCGTAGAGATGCTTTTTCACGCTTCGCTTAAAGGACCCAAGGTTGTAGGACCGAAGCCGGAAGTTCGTTCCACTATTTGACAGTGCCACACAGGAACGAGTCACTGAATTTTATCGTTCGTATGCAGAACGTGTCCACTGTGTGAGGATGAAATTTGTATCCTGTTGCGAGCAGTGCGAGTGCGAAATGTGGATGGAGGGACGAGGTCATGGAGTTCTTACATTACAGCTGTTTAGTCAGTATAATATTGGTTCCAAATGAGCATTTCTCCTATTTTGAACCTAATTTGTAATGCGCACCAAATATCAAAGTCATACGGCCTTATTCATAAACGTTTATTAGCAACGTTTTTGTTAAAATGTGTTTTGTTTCTTTCTATTATTAGTAAAGACAGGTTTGTTAGAGAGTGACAAAACATATTTTAACAAAAACGTTGCTAAAAAACGTTTATGAATAAAGGCCTTAATTTATATGGTGGTATACACTGATTATATTAAACTGATGAAACGAATGTTTTGTGTTTGAGTCTGTCTCTTGCATCTCGTTCGCCTGTGGGGCCATACTAACTGTTATACCCTTATTTAAAAAAAAAGTAGTCTTGAGTCCGTGAAAGCGTAACGTAACAGACAGACAGTTACTTTCGCATTTATAATATTAAGTATGGATGAGAAAATTTGCCATTTCAATCCCAATCTTTATCTGCTTTGTAAGAATTAATATGTTTTGCTAAAAAGCTGTTAATTTTGCGGAACCCTCGCTCGTAGGTATCTTTACTTATTTTTTATATGCATGTTGCAGGATCATCGCGGTAACCAACTGTACTTAGGTGTAAACCACAGCGGCATCTTAACATTTCAAGGTAGCAGGAAGACGCATCACTTCAAGTGGTCCGAAGTTACCAAAATTAATTTTGAGGGAAGAATGTTCATAGTGCATCTGAATTATCCAGAGGTAAGTATTTATTTTAACTAGAGGTCGCTTAGCGGTCGAAATTCAACCATAATTCATTTAATTTTCGGCCTTTATACCTTGCGGTGTGGCGAGAGTCACCAGTAACATTGTCCACTTTTCACCAGTTGTCCATATTGAACAGATGCACTTAAGGCTTCTATATCCATATTTTTTCTGGAATAAACTATTCACAATTTCTCTGTAAATAATCCTCCTGTGTGACTGTAATTTAGCATATAGTTACTTATTCAATATATTTAAGTGGATAGCAGTTATTTTTTTCAATGGGTTTTATTGAATAACAAATATGGGTGGTTAAACATTTGCCCCTGTTTTCTCTTTCATAATCTATCACAAAGCTCTTAATTTTTTTTATGCGCTGTTATACCATTACCCTTTAATTAAATACTTTAAAATAAAAGGACACATTAGCCCCGTCTCATCCCAGAGAAACAGTAATCAAAGCGGCTGGACTGATTTTGATGATTTTTTTTATGTGTGTTTGAGTGAGTCCCTGGATGGTTTAGATTCACAATTGGACGCAGTAGGTGGCGCTGCAATCGGGTTCTAGAATTTTTTCATACGGGCGAAGCCAGGAGCTGAAGGATAGTTTTTAATAAAACTTATCCTAAGTAGTATTATAAATGTGAAAGTATGTTTGTTTATTTGTCTTTCTTTGACAACAAAACGGATGGACGTGATTTTTTGCACAGAGATAGTTGGAGGGCAGGAGAGCGACAGCTACTTTTATCCTGGGAAAATTGACTTTTCTATATACAAACTTTCTATCTGTATGCTATTCTATGTTATATTGTGTTTCAGAAAAAGCACACAGTAGGATTCAAGTGTCCCAGTGGGGCTGCCTGCAGACATGTCTGGTGTTGTGCCATCGAGCAGATGTTGTTTTTTACGTGAGTCTAAACTAATAATTCCTGTCCTAAAAGTTGTCTTTATTTGTATTCAATTAAACTGCTGAATCGATTTAAATGACACATAAAAGTCATGGTAAAACAATGCAGACGAGTACTTCATCATAGGACTTCGCCTGTTTCTTTATTGAATGACATTTGAATCAAAGAGATCCAAAACTAATATTATAAATGCGAAAGTGTGTTTGTTTGTCTCTATTTCACGTAAAACAGAATACAGAGCAACGGAACGACTTGATTTTTTGATGTTATGACGGGTTGTTGTCGTGCCGACGCGTTGCGTTTCAGATCGGTCTCGGCTCGACGATCCCCCCTCTCACCACACTGAGCTCGTATATCTATAGCGTATGCAGTGTTGTTGTTCACTTCGTAACTTTTGATTATGCCATATTTATTTCCTTTAATAAATATTTTCTATACAAAATAGTTTCGATGTTTCACATCTGCCAGGCGTCCCGCGACGGCGTTCAGGATAAATTATTATGTCACATTTCAAAAATTTCCACTAGTCTATGGCTGGGTTATTTGATCGCTAGTTAAATTTAACAAAAGTTAAAATAACTAGTAGTTACTTAACTAAGGTTAAGGCGTAAACTAGTAGTTAGCTACCGATAATGTTTTTCAATTAAAAATTTAACTATGGTTAAATTTAACAATAGTTAATTATGTTGCCAGTGGATTGAACGTGGGGAAGTTAAATTTTGCATGGGAATAGTTTTTCCTATTGGTAACACTTCACTGACATTTGTTTTTTTTCATAACTGTCAGTGTCCTAACTGTCATATTTGCGTCAGTCTGACGTCTGTGCGGTTTGTCGCAACAGAAACGTCGTGCGCATGACATGATTTACGCTACATTCGCTATCAAAATTGTTTTATCCAAATATTATTAGCAAAAAACGGCCAAGTGCGAGTCGGACTCGCGCACGAAGGGTTCCGTACCAATATCTATAAAAACGAAAAAAAAAAAAAAAAAAAAAAAAAAAAAAACACGTTTGTTGTATAGGAGCCCCCTTAAATATTAATATTATTTTAATTTAATTATTTATTTTTAAAGTGAATAATATAACTCAATATTC
The DNA here is from genome assembly GCA_963924495.1 of Nemapogon koenigi. Classification (NCBI taxonomy): domain Eukaryota; kingdom Metazoa; phylum Arthropoda; class Insecta; order Lepidoptera; family Tineidae; genus Nemapogon; species Nemapogon koenigi. Next base: position 2,697,174 of record OZ004630.1, on the reverse strand, counting down.
TGTGAATATTTCAAGCGTCTACATGTTGCCGTTATCATATCGAGCAAAAATATCACGTTTGTTGAATGGGGCCCCCCTTAAATATTTGTTTTATTTTAATTTAATTATTTATTTTTAAAGTGAATATACAACTAAATATTCTGTGAATATTTCAAGCGTCTACCTGTTGCCGTTATCAATATCGAGCAAAAACAAGCAAAAAAAAACGTTTGTTATGGGAGCCCCCTTAAATATTTATTTTATTCAGTATTTTAGTATTTATTGTTATAGCGGCAACAGAAATACATCATCTGTGAAAATTACAACTGTCTAACTATCACGGTTCATGAGATACAGCCTGGTGACAGACGGACAGACTGACAGACGGACAGCGGAGTCTTAGTAATAGGGTATCCGTTTTTACCCTTTGGGTACGGAATCCTAAAAAATGAATAATAAATAAATTCAATTCATATAGTTACCTAAATAATAAAGTAAAATTAAAATTGCTATTAAAAAAAACATAGACCGTAGATTAGCATACCTACTACAAAATGTGTCATTATTAAATTTGTTGTTTTCTTTTGTCAAAAAAATATAAAACGTAAAGAACATCCCGAGCGAAGCCGGGTTTGTATCTAGTTATTAATAAATTCACCGTCTTTATCTGATGAAGTTTTGCTATCACCAAAGTATCTCACAATATCCAAATTCATAGTTAATTTTTAAAGAATAGTAATGGAATTCGTAAAATAGACACGTGTGTCGATCCAAACTTAACTATAGTTAAGAATAACTAGCCATGAGATGAGTAGTTAAATATTTCTAACTATTGTTAAGTTTTTAACTTTTAGTTAGCTTAACTAACAATCAAAATACTCATATCTGTCATTTTAAACTAATAGTTAGTTTAACTAGCGAAATTTGACTATTAGTCAACTTAACTACTGATCAAAAAACCCAGCCTATATAAATAAAATTTTAATGCTGTTCGTTCACTTGAGAACCGCTGGACCGATTTCGTTATTTTTTTAATGTTTGTAACAATCTGAATAAGGTTTTTATGGAAAGAAAAATTTGAAGAGTTGCCCGCAAAATTGGAAAATTCGAGAAAAACGGAAAGTGCTTTTTCTATGTGATTTTGTATGAACTATAAAATAGGGGATGAAAGTTAATATGGACTCCACGAGCGAAACCGGGGCGGAAAGTAGTTTGAGAGATTACCACCTACATCCAAACTTACAAACTTATAATATTAGTGTAAATATATGGGCTACATTAGACTACTATGCTGATAGTATGAGGACAATATAAAACCATAATTACACAAACAATTTACCATTTTCCTTCCCTCTTTACAGTTTGGCTTCATCATCAGACGCGTGCGTGTACAGCGGTGGAGGACTGTTCTCGTGGGGCACCAAGTTCAAGTACGTCGGTCGTACTGAGCGGGAGATTCTGGAACGGGACGGGTTATTGCCGCCGCGGGAACATCATGTACGTAACAAGATCGAATACTGTGTACATGCCATACGTTTTCCTACCTCTAAATATTATCATCTAATTTCAGCTATTTCTTTTAAACTGACTATACTAATTACATGCTGCAAACGTTATACCTAGATTACGAAATTATTAAACATATTATAAAATCCTCAATTTGCGACTTTTAATATATTTACGAATATACAATTTTCTCGTTCAAACATAACATCTTCCTCAAACAAGTCGTTTAATGTTTTTCGATCTGACACACCTTTATTAAGTTAATAAATAATTAAAGAAAGTTATAGCCAATCAGAAGCGCGCTTTAGCAGAATATATTTCAATTGTATTTCATGATTTTTTTTTATTTAATTAATACCTAACTAATCAGATCGACAAACGCTAAATCATTTTTGTCTCAGATTGTTTCGTTACCTATACACTAGCGCAGTGGGTGGAAGGGTAATCGTTAATTACCCGTCCACCCACCAGTGGGAAAGTCCAGTGGGTGGACGGGTCGGGATAGAGGATTTCTCCACCCCTTTTTGCTCTCCTTGACTCTTGATACCTGTATATTAGTAGGTATTTACCGATGAAACAAAACAATAGGATAAGCGTTATTAAAACAAACAATATAACAGACATGAGATCTATATAGTTGTTCAGTAATATTACAGGACCATGATCTACCATTTATTATAAAAGTTTAAGAAATTCAGGATGCTACGACTCTCACATACTTCTTTCGTCACAAAAAAAAACATAAACAACTGTAGGATGCGAGAAATAAATTTTGAACTTTTCCAGGAGGAAGGCTCTACTACCGGTGGCAAGAGGAAAGCTAATAGTGTACCTGCCACACCTTCCACACCCATGATTAATGATTTTGGTAAGAACATCATGTCATTCATTCATTTACATCTCAGTATACCTCAACATAATTCGCTATGTAAAGTTTTTTTTACAAGGGGGGTTAAATAAAAAACAGTTTAAAGACAAATGCCTAAATAACATAATTTTAAATTTTGTAGATTTTTAAACGTAAATATCGCTGATATTTTTGTTAAATAATTGGCCAAGTTGAGAGTATGACTCGCGGGCTGAGGGTTCCGTACCATTCCGTTTTTAGTCAGAACAGCGCGTAAAGCTGGACTCTGCACTTCTCAAAATAATATGTTATTAAATACTCATTTTAGGGTACAGCAGTCTACCCCGCTCTACACACTCAGCACCGCTAGGAGAGAGTATGGAGTGTAACGGAGGGTGTTTGTTGAGCGGGCCGGCGGTAGACATCGCCATGTCATGTTGCGACCATCCGCTAGCACTACAGCCACTGGCAGAGGAGACCAAGCTCAGGACCTCTCCAGGTAAATTTGGGCATTATATACCCTTAAATAAGTTGAGCTCTTTGACATTCTATGCGCAGTACACAATTTTAAAATCGACGGTTTACCAATGGGTTTCGTATAATTAAAAACCAAGATATTTTCCATCTAAATATATACCTCAACAGAACTGGCCACTCGTGGCTAACCTATGAATACCTATAAAATATGCATGTATATTATTTGTTAACAAAATTAATAGTTTACGGACGCACAGGATCAAAGTAAAATAACTAATGGAAAATGGTCCTGTGCAGAAATAATTTAATATGGATGGAATAATCATGTATAGATAATAGTAGTGCTAGTGGAGAAGAACACTTCCCGTAGCACTACTGGTGGTGTCAAGCAGTAAGTCCTAAACCTCTGAGACACATGCACCTAAAGGGTATCGTTTGTTAACCAAGTTATTTGACATTTATTAATACCTATATAAATTGTACCATATAAATAAGATTTTCATATCGGAAAAAATACATTCCCCTTAGTAAGCTCTAACTTTTCTCTTAGTTCCAGGTCCAGAAATAGAGCCTCCCGGCGAATATAACTTCAGGGACTCCTTCGAGCACTCCTCCACCGAGTCTCAGATGACCAGCCACACGGCGACCGTTGACGCGAGACCTGACGATTGGTCCCGACCTTCCTCCGTAGAACATTCTCCACGAACTCTGGCCACTATACCGGCTACCACCACGGACACGCACTCGCTACCACAAAGGAACTTCAGTTTACTCCGCACTTTCGTGCCGTCTTTTCTGTTTGTATGCATGTCACTCATTTTAACTGTCGTTGTCGTACTAGAAACTGATTGGCCTCTCTTTACATTTGTGAAGCGACAACCAGAGATGATTTCTATACAGTACCACTACTATGGACCCCTTAAAGAGTACCTGAAAAAGAAGGTTGTTGAGCTTTTCTGAACTGTTTTTGTTTTTTAATTATTTTATTTACACGGCGGGCGCCATCATTGCAACTTGAATTGAATTTAGAATTTGTGTTTAAAAAAGAAACGTCACATCACACGCATTCTGAAATGAATATTGCGCACAGAGTAGATGCTGCGTTTCATAGAAGTTATGTTGTTAATATTTTAGTGAAAATTGGTACCTATACATTTTAGTATTCGACGGTACATAAATGTTTCAATAATGCTGGCCATACTGGATATCGATCATCTTAAAAACACAGTAGTTTATTTTATTGACATACTTTAAACAAAAAATTATGCACATTTCAGTTCAGTTGCATAGGCACTACCCTTGTGACACAACAAATCAACAACGTATATCCGTAGTCGTATAATGGTTGTCGAGGGATGTTCCCCACCCTTATTATTTTTTCAATACTAATTTCAATTCAATTTCGTAACTTTTTTTTAATTCACTCTATTCTTATTTCTGTTGTAAACACTCGCCTCAAGTTGTTCCTATTACTGCATTATTTATTTTAAAGTAAGCAATTACAAAGTCTAAAACATGAAGATGAAAAGAGTGCAGACTCTTCGTACAGTGATATTGTCAACAATCTATCTCTTTTATTATGTAATCAGAATATAACAAACTAAATTTCTGTAAAAGTACCTATAGAACTCATCATAATAATATGTGTAATGGTGCGACTTCACTTGGCGTATTCGTGTCTACTTATTCGCCAAAATGTTTGATAAACAAATACACTATGCGACCGCCCTCACTTGGCGTATTCGTTATTGTGATTTCGTGTTCGTGTATATGCCAAAATGTTTGTTACGCGATATAGATCTAGAGCTCAGGACGGATTTGGGCCTAAAGGTATAGGAATGCTGAAATAGTTTCTCCTGAAACCGAGTTACGATCCCAGGCTACCCAGCGGAAGACGAAGTCTCCCTCGTTTAGCCGATGGTATTTGCGAGGTTATACCTAACGTGTGCCAGTTCTGTTGAGGTATGAGATAGAAAAAGTATTTTTTCCCTGAATTAGTTATAGCTGGAAAGATCACTCATTCACACTCCAAGAGAATACTACCAAACTTAATCTGGCAAAGCTTCCACCAATGCCAAATTCCATTACTTTAGAGAATAAAAATCTAATCTAGTATGGTACCTAAGTATGTAAACATTTCTCGTATACTTCCGTACAATAGTTGATTATTACTACAAACACTAAATTTGAATTTTATATGACCGCCGCCTGTTCTATGTTGAGGTCATGTTTGTATTCGCCTATGTTCGCCAAAGCACACCGAATAAGCAAACACCCAAACATTTCGTGAAATATACTCTCCACACATGGAAGTTATTTACCAAAATAGCAAATACGCGAACACAAACCTTCCAAGTAAGGTTGCACCATAGATGTAGTTATAGTAGCGCTGATAGATGTAGTATAGGCGCGCTAGTAGAGCGCCAGCATATTACATCTATGAGTAGCACCATACCAATGACAGAGATGACGGTCTACAAAACAATAGTATTTTTCTAATGGTGCGACCTCACTTGGTTTGTGTTCGCGTTTATTTTATATCAAATATTTGAAATTAGAACGAACATTCGAACACTAATACGCCAAGTGAGGTGGCACCATTATTCTGCCGGGTCCTGTACATGCAATTGATTATATATGTGATATTATATTTAGTTATGTACGTGAAGTTCGGTCACAACTTTTATTTATGACCTATCTCAAATATTTTAACTAAAACCTACCTCTCTTAATATATTAACTAATTTGAGCATTTTTTATCTAAGCTTAACGCACAAATGCATTTATTAACACAAATGGAATATATTTTTTATAAAAAAATCTTATTTAATATTGTTATATGTTTGGCTGTTCTTGTTCGTACTCACGATAGTTTTCGTACTTAGATAACGGTTGTTAGTGTAAGTATATCGTAAACTGCTTTATTACTAAACGTAAGGTATGTTGTTCTATATTTGTCTTATTTATAAACAATATTTGCATGTCTTTTTAACGTAATTTGTCAACATTTTTAAAAGACGTATATTTTTTAAACGGCTATTTAAAAATGTAACAAAAAAAATGTGTTTATCGATGGCAATATTAAAAGTACACACAATCACTGAGTATGGTATAATGAATATAAAAGAAGCGAAAAAGGTATGTCAGGATCGTAACAAATGGCATTCGATTGTCTCTGCTTACCCCTCTTGGGATAAAAGTCGCGATGATAGAAGATTGTTTAGTAAATAAGACAAGTATAGAGGGAAGTTACATTTAGTAAAGGTCCTTAGTATATAGAATAGTAAGGTATGGCTGGACTGCAAATTCTAAAGTGTCAAATTTTTGAGACACATTTTGATGATGCTTGTTTTAGATACAGTTTTGAAAAACAGATATTCTTGTAATAGTGAAATACTGCTGATTTAAAAAGTTTTTTTCTGAGCTTACTTTAAATATATTCAAAGTTTTTAGACTTAAATTGAATTTCTACGAATCTCGGCCTAGTGATTTATTTAGAAATACTTAATAGCCAGTATCTACTATTTAAGAACAAAATTGTAACAGCTTTAGCACGTTTACAATCTAATTTATCAATAATATAAGAGTCTCCTGCATAGATATTACTGTATACATTACACAAAAACAACTACACAACCCGGTTTGTGTAGGAAGAGGATGTGTACAGCAGAAGTTCTGTAGGAGACGCAGCTTTAAACTTGCCCTTGTTGTAACTTTTCTATATAAGATTAATTGTAAAGGAATGCTATCAAGCTGAATTCTGTTCATCCACAGCCCGTCCACTGTTTGCTGCTCGTAGCTTTCTGAGAAAATCTCTTCTTTTTTGTAATTTCCATTTTTCAACTTTATGACAATTTGTCATTTATAAGTTATCGTCGTTTTTCATTAGGTATGTAATTTTATGACAGCTAAAGCTCTCTACATTTTTAACTTAATTTTGTAACGAGTCTTCCATTTTGTTTATTTTTAACCAATGCAAATGGCACATACCGCACAACCTCTTTGGTTGCATGCACAAATCGTCCTAAAGCACAAAACTACATAATTATTTGTTTAGTTAGCATTACCAATTTGTATTTTAATATATTGCGAAAACATGTCAATGAAAATGTGCCATATATACATACTTCATTGTAAACTAGCTGTAAGAAAATGATTGTTGTATTTGTATTGTAAAAGCATTGCAAAAATAATATTATAATGAAGGCATCTGCCTGCAAGATTACATACATTATCCGCTTTTACCTTGTACCTAATCCAACATATCTACTAAAATGATTGTGTATATTTTCTGTCCCATTTATAAATAACAATAGATAAATATTTAGTTGGATCAATAACTGATTCATAAACTAAAATTCCTCCCATACTGTAGCATAGTTAAGTGTAGTTTCTAAAATAAGAAAAGTTATGGGATCTCCTTTCCGGTTGTATTTAGATTGTATTGGTAACATAGTTGTTAAATATTTTTTAGTTTCTTTTATTGTTTTGATATTTTAGTTTTATATTTTTATACTATGTTTTAGCACCAGATTATTTTATGTTAAATACAAATTGTTATTGCCTTATTAGTGAGTATAAAATAATATAGAGTAAATTTTACTATGTAGGTTGCTTTGGTTTAGAGTTTATGACCCTCCTTGTTCACCTGCCTATATACAGAACAATACCTACAAATAGGTACCTAAATAGTTGTCATTATTCCTCTAGTTTCGACATGCATTAACATTATAATATACAAGTAATGTGCTACTATTCTCTTTTATCACAATATTTTCTTAGGAGGAACTAAGTGCAAGATTTATACTAAGGAAATAACAAAGTACAATCTTTTTGCTTGTATGTAATTTAAGCAATAGTTTTATTTTCTCTCCATTGGATCAACTGGTTTCCCTTTATTGGAATCTCACATAACTTTTATATATAATTGATGCCATATATGGAATTGCTGCAGCGTTGAGAATTACTGTAAATTATTATTTATTTACAATACCTAGTTAATAAAACGTAGGTAATTAAAATATTTCGTTGTTTTATTTAATGGACCAACTTTGTATTACCAAATACTACTTCCCCTGGTATTTAAAAAAAAAGAAATATAATTTCCATCTTCATATTTTTGAAGCAACAAATAACAATATTTATTTCATAATTAAAAAATATAGCTTAAACATACTAAAGATGACTGACGAATAATTATAGAATTTTATATAATAATATAGATTAGAACATCTTAGAAACGTAAATATAAATTGTGGAAAGAACAGATCAAATTTATATTTTATACATTATATAAAGAGTTTAGTCAAAGATGTTTATATAAAGAATAATACTTAAATATCATGATATTAAAGTACGATGGTATGGCGTTGTATATAAGGACACCATAAATTAATATAAAAAAAAATATGTGATAACGAATCACAAATAATATTACTCATGTAACAACTCGGATACTCACAAATTCTAAAAGCTATGTAATGATGTTTTATACTATTTGAGCTTTAAAGGATACCAAAATCTAGACTTAATTATTTCCATTATATTAAAAATACAACCAAACCGTTTTGTACCTACACGACTCTCCTCTTTCTTCAACTCTATTATGTACCACATTCAAATGAACCAATATATAGTGGCCGCCAAATAACAGTGCCGATGTGAACAACGTGCGATTTCCTACGCAGTATTCTAACTTGTCATCAAGGTCACCGTCGCAATTCACCACTAGTATCAAATTTACATTGGTATTGTTATTTGGCGCGGTTTAAACGTTACATACTAGAAATACCAAATTTAAATCTTGTAAGGTAACTATAATGTTGTCTAGATACATTTTAAAACAATTGTTTGTCCTATACAATAATATTTACACCCGCTACACCTAAATTTGAAATTTCTATTACAAAATAAGACCACTTGGTGCATCTTACAGGTAAAGTTCCTTTTGATTTTTATAAAGAGTACCTTTTTAAAAAAAATACAGGGTGATAGTTGTGGCGGCACATCCAACAGATTGCAATACTTGTGTTCATGGCATATATACAACTTTTCAACGATGCCAGTCGGAAAGTCTAGTAGATTTTAAAATCTTAGAATTCGGAAATTAACAATAGAATTTACCCTGTAAATTATATTCAAGATACATTAGAGAGTAGTTTGCCAACTGTAAAAAGTTACAAAACGTTAAGCAATGGGTCTATGGGGAATATGTTTGAGTCTGAGCGCAGTTTGGTTGGATAGTTAGTCGACGACGGAGATCTGCGCGTACCCCACGAGGCCCTGTTCGTCCGGCGGCTCGGCCGGGTCTGTCAGGTCGGCCGAGTTGAGTTTGAACGTGACGGAGGTGAGCGGGGCCGCGCCGCCCTCGGGGAACAGATGGGCGTCTATGAGCCGCGCGAGGTTCACAGAGATGGGCTGCGAGTCCCGAGCGTCGACCAGCCCGGCCCCGACCAGCTCGGTGGCGATCCCGTCCGCCGAATCCTTCCCGGGCGCGAACTCGAACCGTATGTCGTTTAGGTCGCGCGAGTCGTTCCGCATCCGTAGTACGAGGTTCACGAGCGGCTGTCGACGAGCCTTGAGCGACCCGATGGTGAACCCGGCGTGCGGCTCGTCCTCACTGTCGGAGGAGGCGGCGCGCGGCAGCTCGTTTAGGGGGCGCGGGGAGGAGGGCGCCTCGTCACCGTCGTCGCTGTCCTCGCTCTCCCAGACCCACTCGCCTGTCTCCATGCGGTGAAGCCGGCCGGACGCGCCGGGTGTGCGGCGGCTGGCCTTGTGGGCGCGCGCCTCCATGCTCGGGCCGGGCGTGACGAGCGTGCTCACGAGGTACTTGCGGTCCTTGGCTTTCTTGAAGAACGCGTGTTTCAACAGCTCTGTGGCGGTAGGCCGCTTGGCGGGGTCCTTCTGGAGACAGTCGGCAACCATCTTGCGGAAGGTCTTTCCGTAGGCCTTGTACTGATCCTTCTCCTCTGCGCCCGTGTCGATGGTGGGCGGGTCGTTCTGCAGAGTGAGCATGAGCACCTTCATGGGAGGGTATCGGTGATAGGGGGCGGTCCCGGTGGCCATCTCTATGGCGGTGATGCCCAGCGACCACACGTCGGCCTTGAAGTCGTACCCGTGGTTTTGCTCCATAACCTCGGGGGCCATCCAGCAAGGCGTCCCGACGAACGTGTGCCGCACCTTCTGGCGAGACAGGTCGCGGCCGGTGGCCAGCCATGCGGAGACTCCGAAGTCAGCTATCTGCACAGCACCGTCATCGCCCACCAGTATGTTTCCGGCCTTAATGTCGCGGTGTATCTGTCCGTTAGAGTGGAAGTACTCGAGCCCCTTGAGCACCTCCTTAAGCACCGTAGCGATGGTCGCCTCGTCGAACACACCGTGTCGACAGTCCGCCGCGCGCACCTGTAAACAACACCTAGAGTAAGCAATACTGTAGGACGTATTTGTCTTTTATTTTGTCCTTTATTTGTAAAAAAATATGTTGGATTGCTTGGCGGTCGTCTGTTCAGAAAATAAATAATGACTACTTCAAATTGAAAATCAATTTCTAACGTGTCTTTTTAGACTAGGAAGATATTTTTTCTGTAGATACTATGCCAATATTAAAAATACACACGTGTTACTTTGTTGAAACTGTTTTGATCGAATTAATATTGTCTTCCTAGGTATAGTATAAGGTCATTATGACTTTATTTATCATTAAGTTCGCGAGCATATAACCTTGTGCTTAATTATATCCAGCAGACTCCCTCCCTCCAGCAGCCTCAGCACCAGCCACAGTTCCTCCTTGACCACGAAGCTAGTATGGTATGTGACCACATTTTCGTGGTTGCAGCTCGACATGGCCTGTATTTCCTTCAGCAGCTCATCCATGGACGTGTTCCACTTCTCCAAGTTGATCCTCTTTATCGCGCACTTCTCGTTTCTGGCCCGACAATACGCCGCGTGCACGACCGCGGTAGCACCAACACCGATAACTTCCAATAATTCATAGTCGTCTTGGCTGTTCGGCCAACTATTACTGGACGAGGCCATATTTGATACTTAAACTCTTAACAAAAACTTAAATGATATGTACTAATTAAATAACTTTATGGAGTGACATGATTAGTGGCTGCGTAGTTCTCAATTATTAGTTTGGATTCGCTTTTTGTAACTTCAAGTCGGTGAAGAATGTGCGCGCCTTCACGGAGCTCGTGAACAGTTTTATCCTTTCTGTCAAGCGGTGGCTGGTCGTAGTCTATGTCAGCGGGATAATGGTCATCACCTGAAAAGAGACAAAAAAAAGTAAAGAAAAAATGACTAACTAGAAAACTGGCTATTTCTTTTTTCTGTGACATTATTTTTTGACCACGGATTTACTACAAATTCATCTTAATTTGAAAATGTAATAGAGGTGTCGGCTGTCATTTTTTTTTTGTCTTCAAATACTCTTGCTTGTACGCTTGCATGTAGAGCTTAAGTATTTCTAAAACTAACATATACCTACATCTGTTAAAGAAGTGACACATCTAGGTCCATTAAGCACAGCTTGCCTTCTGTTCTGTTTAACATGGACATTGATACTGGTGTCTCAAGGTATAAATGCCGTGAAGATGTGTGTGTCAAATATCATTAATAACACAAAATAAAGAACATATAATAACTGAAAACTTTTAATTTTCATTTGGAATTATGTAGCTAAATTAACAAAAAAAGGATAATAGAACCCTCAGCAAACAAGCATAAAGACCAGACTACATTAGAGAAAAATTCAAGACAGTAAACAAAAAGAACAATTGCCATGATTTAATATAACAGAGCTAATTGCTTCCATACGCAGCCTCGCCATTTTCAATTGATATTGACTTGTGTACAAAAACGCATACAACCATTCTAATTATCTCAATGAATGATACATCATTGTAACTAAATTTAATACTTGTTCATCCGCATTCAATCAAGACAATTAACTACGCTCATATTGTAAGGGAACTTTGATATTCATGTTCACAAGTATGAAGGAAAGTCAGGCGGGGTGGGGTTACTATATTTTTAGGACCACGACATTTTTCGTTCGACTCGAAGGCCAAAAACGACGGGTCCGCACCAATGGCCAGCCAGGGAATGTCCAGCCAAGGAATGTCCAACACTAGAATGCCCGGACAAATCCGTGTACTGTCTGTTGCCCAAACCAGCAATACTAAAGAAAACCAACCTGGCAATATAAAGACAGAGCCGTCCTTGCAGTATGATATAACCGGGAACAGTTGTACAGCGCCCCAAGCACTCCGTTCCTTAGCAAACTTTATAAACTCCTCAGCACCTTTAAAGTGTCCCAATCTTCGCAACTCGTATATCTGTGGCGTTATCAGAACAGACTCCTTCTTTAGGTGCTTTTCTAATATCTCTTCTCCCAAAGACCACTGAAAATTATAATGTGCATTTTGAGGACAATCAAAGTATAATAAGCATTGCTTTAGGAATGTTTGAACATAAATCGAGAAAAAATAAATCATTACAATTTGCAAATAACTTTGCTATCTTCTGAAAACTGTAAATTATTATTAAGTAATTCCTGAAGCAAAAAAAAAGGTTTATGGTTCTTATAATATTTATCAAAACATAGTAAGTGATATAAGATATTTTAAAAGAAGACAACAGGAAAATGGTGGACAAGCAATAGAATATCCTGAGGTATGCTATTGAAAAACTTAACAAGGCAGGGGATAAGATTTTATTATAAGAGGGACTAGGGAGGCAGAGAGGATCACCAAAATACACAACTCATATCCTTTACATCCATTCATACATTTTGTCATAGTCAACAATTTCTTATGTGTATGCAAAATCAGAAGCAAAAGTTCCACTGTCTTAGGCAAAATATACATGATGGATTATGTGATCAACTTACACCAATGACCTTAACAAGATGCCTAATGGTTATACTGTTGTTTAATATCCAAAAATAAATATATTTTTTAATAACTTTATAATATGCCATGACCTTGTCTAGCTCAATCAGTGTAGGTAGTGCCTAGTACGGCCTACCACACTGTGTTTAGGAATTGTTTTGTTTACTTCTAAATGAGTTGAGCCAGATTAAGAGTGGGGAGGATATCCATACAATTCATATGGAGAATGTAGCATGAGTTATTTCTACTATAAAATTTTCACCAAATCTAATACTACAAACATTAGATTAACATAACCTCAAAGGGAGCTCTTTCGTGAAAATGACTATACACAAACCAAAGAACTCATACTAACTTCAATTTTGGAGCTTTCTGAGTTTCCATACAAGTTGTCGGGCCGTTCCTTTATGGCTGCAACAAAAAATGCTGTGTCGAATCTTTTCTTTAAGTGTGTGGGTGTCAGCCAGTTGCTCCAGTAGTGCAGGGACCAGAAGTCAGGGTAACAATTGTTCTGCTCGCACAAATTGAAAAATTCCTCTGGATTCTCACTGACCTAAGTGATTTGAAATGTGTTATTGCCAAATAATTTGAGCCAGATTGTATGCTTGACTGCTAGAGTGAAGAGGACATATCATATGGTAAGAGATATACCACAGTGCAAATGGGATATACAATCTTATTTAAAGGGAAATTGGTATTGTTAGAATTTAATAAATAAATAATTGGCATAAAAATAAACTATTACTTACTATTTTAGTTTATTTTACATGTGTATTTACACATTATGATGTCTATCAATGACTAAAAGTGATTAGATAAAGCATCAAACCCTTTTAAATTTAAATCACAACACAATTAATACAAGTTTTTGAACATTGAAATCATTTTCCAAGCAATGTATGTTAGTGTATATCCTCAATCAATATAAAATAGATGAAGCAACACATATGCTCCCTTTGTTTCTCTTTCCAAGCTTGTGTCTTTTTTGCACTGTGTATGACAAAGTGCTGAGATTCTCCATCTATTTTTTTCATATTGATCAAAGGTGTATATATTATAAACAGAGCACTGCCTACCTTAGATATTTATAAATGCATTATCCATGTCATATTATTTGGTTGTTTTAATAACATTTTCAATGCTGCACACATTTTATCAAAGAACAAAATGAATGTTAGATTGAGATTTTCAATTGATTGATAAAACCTTATCAGTATTGCATTTACTATTATTTGAATGCGAAATAATGAACCCAACCATGATTATGTACATATGATATGATGGCACCATCATTTGCATCACTGTTAATGACACAATTTAAAATGTAATCTTACTTTTGCTCTCCAATACTTTAGATCAATATCATCAACACAATCAGCCCACAGATCTAATCGGTCACAGTACGGTCTACGACTACAAAGAAGTAGACCTGTTTCTTCAAATGTCTCACGAATGGCTGTGATTCTTAAATCAATATGTCTGAAATAACGAATTTATTGTCTAAACATTGGATTAGCATTTATATACACCACCTAGTTCACAGAATGAAGAGCATCAGCCATTAACAAAGGTTTCATTAAGCACAGTAATAGGTATCTAACACAGTCGGTTTACTCAAGAGTAACTGCCAAGGCATTACACTATAGATTTCATAAAAAAATTATGGAACTTTTTACACCGGCTGTACAACATACATGTGCCATATTTGCAGATTAGCGAATAAGTACCAGTTTTCTCGCTCTCGGCTACATAATATTCATTCATCTGTGGATATGTCTCAGGATGTCTCGTTAGACCTAGCCTCTATCTATGAACCAAGTAGTACTTATGAGTAAATTTTAGTCACCTCTGGACAGGATCTGGCTGGAAGAGGGGCGTGATAGACACGCCAGACCGATGCAAGGAACGCAGGACGTCCGGCAGGTAGCCATACGAGGTCAGCAGCCGCTGCCAGGTCGCGCCGCCGTCCGCTCGCTCATGTACGCCTCCTGGAAACACGACAACGTTGGCGAACGAAGCGGCGGCGGCGGCACGAGTCTGCACCAATACTTCAACGGCCCGCGGTCTCTGCGAGACCAGAAGAAGCGTGGCAGCCTCGCGCCACTTTTTCACGTCTACACTTCTCATGCTAAGCCACAACAAAACGTTAGCAAACCTACTGGTTGTAATATTATCGTGATGCGTCAGTTACACTTCTTATCAACTTTGGAAGTTTATAAAAATAGCTTTTATTTAGACGACCTAGTATTACAATATAAATGTAGATATGAAGAAAAACTGAAAGTCTAGGTCTAGTCTGGTGTATGTCAAATAATTATTATTTATATGGCAAAATTACAATGTCCTAATATAACTTGCTCTGTAATGGCATCTTCATGCATCTTTACTTATAAGCTTAATACGCCTGAGTATTCACTATCAGCATTTGAAACGTGTATTTTTTCTTAATATTATGACAATTTTATACACCACGGACAGGAATTTAAATCTGCCTTTCAGGAGTTTCAGGGTTCCGTAATTTAGGATTTAAAATTTTATAGAAAAAACATAAATGTATACGTATCTATAGCCAGCCAAATGTATAGCTATATTAGTAATTTAATTAGTGATCCAGCATTCCAGCCCGACCAACCGATCCAGGTGGTTGTACTGTACTGTATCCGATTGATTGTCATTAGAGCTGGTCGTTTTTTGACAAACTGCTTCAAGAAGCAGCTTTTTCCCTTGTAACAAACGAACGCTTTTATGACAGAAGGAAAATCAGTTTTTTTTAAAAAGCAGGTTTATTGCTTCGGCGATTCAACTGTACGTACGTACAAGTCGTTTTTTTTGACTAACCGTTTCAAGAATCAGATTTTTGCAACCATTTACATATTGCGCTTGTGTGTGTAGTGTAGTGCCTGTGAGAAGTGTGAGAGGTTCTAGCTTCCTATTAATGAAATAATTTTTAAAATCGATTCTATAGTTTCAGAGATTACCCCTACATCAAATCTTATAAACTGTACCTCTTTATAATATTAGTATAGATTAGATACATGTACCCATAACACATGCTTTGGGGTTCCGTGTTATCATATTTGGAACCGCGACATCTTTCGTTTCGACTCGAAGGCCAAACCGACGAATCCATACAGGGCCAGCCAGGGAAGGAATGCACGGCCCGAGTGTGTCCAACAGCATAATGACCGACCCAGCAATTTGCTCGGCATTCTAGTGTTGGACATTCTCGGGCCGTGCATTCCTTTTCATTACCGATGACAGTACTTTCTATGCAAACAATAAATGGCTAAAATAATTGTTCTAAGTTTCCTCATTCTGGTCAAAATAAAAGATGTAGCGGGGGGTCCTATGTATGCTAAAAATAAAAATTCTACCAAAAATATTTACGACGCGGTTTTGAAAAAGAAACTGGTTTGCTGTTCTTTTAATATGGACGCTGTATAGTGTATAAATACATTAGACTGATATGGTACAGACTGTCGAATAAACGGTTTTTTTGAATGAATGAATATAATATGTAGTATGGACGATTTACGCCTTATGAATAAAAAGCCGTTTCTTTTGGCACTGCTTTTCGAAGCAGTTTGTCGATTTATAAAATGGGTTACGTTCCGTTTCACGTAAAATACGAAACGACCCAGCTCTAATTGTCATAATTGGACACTGTTACTTGTGGCTATGGCTACGCCTAAAAATACAGGAGCCATTATGGTGTGTTTGTTTTGTAGAAAAGATGTCTGTCAATTTATAAACATGTTTAGTTTATCTTATTATCACGTTTTACAACTTATTTGGGTGGACATGACAAGACCAAATGGGAAATTATTACGATACCTAATAGGTAGTTAATTTAACGCTATTTTATATAGTAAATAATTATGAGATAAAGAAACAAGCGTTCGTAGTAGCGAAAGTGCTCGTGTGTGAGATCAATAACAGTGGTTAAGTAGACAACTAGTTCAGACCTTGACGACTTTCACTTTGTAATATAATATCGTCTAAATGAGGACACTTCTTTCGATAATACGGACCACAATATTTTGTCTTGGGGAGGTGAATTCTCCTAGCTACAATAGGCGATTACTCTGAACTACGACTCTGAAGGAAGAGTATAGGTAACTTACTTTTCGAATATAATTAAAACTTTGTATTTGCTATGAAGATATAAATTTATTAATTCTGTCTTATGTGAAAAATCGCTTGTCCAAGATTTCTTTGATTGTCCTTACTTACCTACTTAATTAAGTTATAATTATAACGAACGAATTACACTGAACCGTTGTCGCGTCAAACTAATTAATAGACGCCCTGACTACTCTCACTATTTTGTGCCCTAACCGCCTACTGTACCTACATTTATTTTACCTACTAGCTGCTCGCCCCAGCTTCGCCCGTAGAGCCCATACATTTCACATCCCTTAGGGGTGGATTAAAAATCCTTCCCTAGGGTTCAAACTTTCTCCATATCAAATTTCATCAAAATCGGTTCAGTGGTTTAGTCGGGTAAGCGTACGTAACAGACCGACAGATAAACTTTCGCATTTATAATATTAGTAAGTAGGTATGGATTTCTAAATCTATTAGCGGACCTACCTACTAGGCCAGCTAAGCTTAGCCCAAATAACTTACTTATAATTTTTCAATAATGTGTAAGTAGGTACCTAAATAAGTATAGGTACTACCTATATAATGTTTACCTAAGACCTGCGCAATATACTGAAAAAAAGACAGGCTAAAATTTGCTGCGTAATTTAAATTGTATAAACACGTAGGTACCACTATCTGCTGATCCGGGAACTACCTACCAACCAATCGTATTTGAAAAAATATTTTTGCATTTGATAGCCCAATATAACATAGCGTTACGACCTAAAGGGGCGGAGCAGTAACTATTATTATAACGCAGGTGCAATCCGCAGTGCACAGCTAGTCCTATAATAAAATGATTCTGCGGACTTTTTTGGAGATTTTCGCCTTGCATGGGGACATAGGTCCAACACTTAGAGAACCTTTAGTAGAGTGTTTCCCTATATAAAAAGGTACTCTATGGTCCTACCATATTACCTATGGCGAAAATCTCCAAAAAAGTCCGCAGAATCATTTTATTATAGGACTAGCTGTGCACTGCGGATTGCACCTGCGTTATAATAATAGTTGAATAACGTGTTGCGACTAATAGCACCCGTCGGGACTTATAGGCCAGTCTGTGTAAATTTTTTGGACCAAAATCACGATACAGCAAACGAAGATATGTAAAAAATCGGAAATATTCCGTAGAATTCAATGCACTATTTTTAAAACAACTGACATTAGGGGAACTTATAGAAAATGGCGGCCAGAGTTGGTTAAAAACAAAAACACTTTATTTCGTTTTAAAAAAGTTTAATACACAAGTTGATTCCACGTGACGCCTTTGTGATATACGCACGCGTCCGCCAGGACGTCATGGGGAATCCAGTTTAATCCCGCCCGCGCTGTAATAGTTGTGATTAGTCAGTGATTAATAGGACATATTACGGCCGGCGGGAGCATTCTACCTACCGATCAATCGGCTTATTGTTACTGTGACGTCTATATTACTTGACATTGGCGGAATCATCAAAACCCTGATGAAGCCATTTTGAAAAAAAATAGAATAGAAATAGAATAGAATACACAAGTTGTGGAACTATTTATTTCGGATCGGTCTAGTCCGGTCCGATGTCAATAAATTGTAAAATATATTATTTATTTAAAAAAAAACCGTAAAAAATCGCATTATTTTAAAACGCCCGTATCTCTTTGAAAAAAAATTTTTGAAACCGATAAATAGTGAAAATGTAGCTCTTGACAAGCCAAAAAAGAGCGTATTTTCAAATTTTAAAAATATTAAAAAGATCTTGCAGAAATTTGTGTTTTCGAAAAAAAAGTGTTTTTTTTTAAATTCCTATAACTCATAAACCCGTGACTTTTTATAATCGTGTCTATGCTTAAAATTTTCTTTAATAGTTGCCGTTATATGTGCGAGTATTGCGTTGCGCGCTTCATTAATTGATCGGTTATCCGTCCTGCTCTGCCACAAAACCGCCTTGTACATTTAACGTAGCGAAATGGCATTCGCCCTCATTCGCCAGTCCTCGTGTAGCCCCTCTTGTCACCTGTGGTGTCAGAAGACATTTAATTGTCTTTTGACACCACTAACACTAATATAATTAAAAATAAAAATATTAATAATAAATTATCTAGGTATATAAAGAAATAATATAAACAAATGTTCCGCTTGACTTCACTTAATTTATTTTTAACATCATTAATTTCTGTTTTTTTTCCTGGTTTGTGACGAAAGGCATTAAACGCCTTCTTCACAGAGATACTGCTAGCGTCAGGGATTTCAAAACAAGTAGAGAGGACCTCCTCTATCGTCGGACATGGTGACTTGTTCCTACTGGGGTTACAGTTAACTTTAGTAGTGTAAATAAAATAAGATAAAGATAAAATTAATAGTTTTTCATCAACAACACTCTCCATATTGTTTCTTGGCAATGTTGGTCTTCATTTCAAGATAATAAATTTGGAATCGTAAGGATGGGGTTCAAAATAGTTTCACGCCTTCAAATATCCATAAATTCCATGAGACAAATTCCAAATATTTTTAGATTTTTTGTTATTGTTACACTCGTCATTTGTATGTTATTGTTTATACTATTATATATATCTATATAATTATTATAATACATATTATATATATATATCTATCTCTAATAGATAAGTAGTTACTACTGCAGACTTTTTTGTAGATTATTTTATTCTATACAAGTCTTTCCTACATCATTTTGTTACATTACTGACGGATTAGACAGCATACGCCATGAAAACTCGCTGGGCTGGGGATAACTTTTTCCCAGACTTGATTCACTTAGATACCTACTGTTAATGTTCAGCTCCTAAACATGATAGGTCCATGTTATACTCGTAATCGTAAACCTCAACCTATCTAATAGTAAAAACTGCAACACAATCAGTCCCGTAGTTTTTGCGTGAAAAGGGCAAAGACAGACAGACAGACGCGGCGGGGGACTTTGGTTTATAATTTGCTCTATTTCCACGCGGATGAAACCGCGGGCAAAAGCTTTTCCACAGTTTATCATTGAGTTAGAAAATGCTCAACGGACAAATAGAACCAGTCTGAATAAGAAAGATAAAGATTGTTGGTGGAACGAACTACCTTCGCCAGTGTTTCTCGCGCCCTACTAGATCGATTAACAAGAGCTGGCACGTTCCGTAGGTACATTGAATGAATTGTTCACGCTTGCTTTACCCAACCTGGCTGAACTGGCTTGTTAGTCATAATTAGCTTTGTATAAAAAATAATACATGTATTTAATTGTACAGGTGGCCATGCGTGTTGAGGCATTAAATTTGGGGAATCGAGGATAAATAAACACAACGGCAAGGTTCGTCGCAGGCGCATGTCGTGTGTAAACATAGATACATTACGGTATTTATGGTACAGAAAGTCTTTTTTAGATTTTTAATTGACGATACAAAAGGGAATAATCGCTCTCTCTATAGACATACGAGGTAATAATTGAGATTTTATTGTGCTTATTTCTTTGTTGGGGAAGTGACAAAGGGACTCCCGGGCGACGTCTAGTCTAGGAGTGAATACTAAAAGTGTATCCTATCCTTCAATAGTAAGTAGATAGGTCTACCAGGACGAACAAAGTCGGGTCAGTGAGAAGCGAGCCGTGTGAGTGGCCGGACGCTTTGCCTTTGTGCCCATTTCACAAGCAGTTTCTGTATAGAATAATAAGTGCAGTGTTTCCATACGAACGCCGGTGTGAATGGCTCCTTGTGAATACGGCATCAGTCTTGTTTTAGATCGTTAATTTTTAAACAGGTAAGGTCATCTGCTTTTTGTATTCTACATTTTGTTTATAAAGTTGTCCAAAATAAACTCGTGTGGATTTTTATTTGTGATTATTTTTTTATCTTTATGTGCGCTATCTTCGATCAATCAATGTATAGTATAATGTAAATATGAAATATGTGCCTATCTATATAACTAAGCTCGTCGATTTTTAGTAGGTACGGGTTTAGATTATCAAAGATAACGATATTTACTTAAATGGCAATAATATTATAATTTTTATCTATTTCAATCACCAAGCTGCTATGCGAAAACGTTAATTTTTAGGTGCAATACTTCGTAACCTTCGTTACGAACTAAATAACAAATTATAACTAAAAATAGGTTTTAAATATCGAATAGTTTTTTTTAAATTGACAGCAATAAGGTCGTGGGAAAAGAGGTTTAATTTGAAGTTGATGATATTGGAGGACGAAAGGGCGGCGCGGGACGATGCTCGGTAGGAGCCGAGACCTGTCAGCGTGGGTTTTTTTCTCAGTTACCTGTAAACTGGAACAAGTATTGATACGGGTGTCGACTGACCGGTAGTTAACTTAACAAGTGGAGAGCTGGTGTCGTCAACCTTTCTTTATATTTCATATCAATTGATTACATGAATATAGCTGCGTTAATCTTCTCCTTAGGATAACTTAGTACTTACCTAATCTTTTTTTTAAATAATAACTAATGCGAATGCTATGGTCCTTAATTAAACAGTTTTTATCTATATTATTTTACATAATGTGACGTATTGGAAGTAATCGAACACTAGAAATAAAAATAAGTTAGAATAGTTTGAACATTACGGAGAAGGATACTAGGTAGCAAACTGTTATAAATTATGCATTGTTTATAAAAGTGGATTAGTATTTATTCTTAGCTCTTGCTGCGTGTGTTTTACGATCTCATTGTTCATGATGTACCGTCTATATATACCTACCTATAGATGTATCTATGTTGACTTATGTGATCTGGAATATCTGGATAGTTATACTAAAACTTAACTTTTATTAAACTACACCTCACTCAGTACCCTACCTATATAATACTCGTTTATCCTTATTTTCCACTACTCTTACTTCCTGTCTTTCTTCTTTCAATTTATCAATTTGTTAATTTTATATCCATTCCACTGATATTTCTTCTAATAACACTGTTATCTCCATCTACCTTTCCCATCAGATGCTCTAATTTACCTTCCCCTCGAAAAAATCCTACATTTTTCTCTTCCTTCTTCTTCCGATATATATTTCTCTCTTCCATATTCCCGCAGTCTTGTCACCAGTATTAAATTGTAAAATGTTTTTATTTTTGATGGCTTCATCATTCATGGGACTTAATGAGAAGCGTGGAATAACGAATCATCTGCATGACTCGAAATACTGTATTTTTATGATTGTTTTATAATTTATTTGAATCGGAAAACGTATGTTTCATGGGTAGAATTACCACAAGGCTAAACTTATTGTGTACACAATTTCTGTTTATATATTTAAACAAAAAATTGACATGAATGATAGTTCCAGCGATATCTTTTATATATATATATATATAACTGCGCACTGAATCAATTTTATATAAATTAATAACTTTATCTTGCTGAGATTCATACATGGACATTGCTAATTTGAGGTTATCGTTAAAATATGTAGGCATGTTATAAGTTGTGATGTGAAATTAATTATGTATTAATTTCGTTAAACAACTTTGCTTTATACCATACCCGTACCAGTTATTTGTTTAAGATAATTGTAAGTCAACTATGTAAGTGCATACATTCGTTTTTTAGTTAACTTTTAATTTTAACAAGTTTTTTTAAATAACCAGCATTATATCTCGTTGTTTGGGACTCGAAGCAACTTCAATTGATTCTAATTGACCCCTTTGTAATTTTTTAAAGTCAATTAAATTGTGGATGCAATTCATATCGTTTAAATTAGTCGTCTGGCTTTTAACTGAGCAAATACATTTTAAGTGCCAACATAATTACATCCAAGTACAATGACTTCTATTAATTAATGTTTGTACTCGCGTCTAAATCTATTAATTTTCATATCATTTAAGTCGATATTCAAATCAGTGCCGGTGTTAAGATAGGCTAAGGTACCGTAGCCAGGAGCTTTTCTTCAAGCTTTCAGTTTCGATAGAATACCTAAATAATAGGTATTATTTTTAGTATGTATAGACGAATGTCTATACTTGTAACTATATTTGTAAGTTTGGATGTAGGGGGTAATCTCTCAAACTAGGTACTGAACCGATTCTGAATTTTTTTCACTAATAGGAAGCTACATTACCCTGAGTGCAATAGGCTATATTTTATTTTGTTCGAAAATATCCACGGGCGAAGCTAATGTCCGATAATATTCTTCACGAAATAGTCAGACGAAACGTTCGCTTTTACAAGACGTGATCCATTTTGATATTATTATTGTCTAACAGACAGATTTATTTAATTTATACATACTAGTTTCAGGCCAAAGCAATATTTCATGTTACATTCGACAATAATTAATAGACGAAAAGGTTGAGAACACCTTCCCAAATGGTGCCCTATCATAGATATGGTTGTATTCTTTTTTGTTAACACCTTTTGTGGACGTAACGCACAATTTGACAGCAGCGTCAATAAATAAAATAAGAGCTAAAGCTATGTACACATCAAAATTACTTTTAATGTTGTTTATTTTATTATATATAAATAAAGATATTATATTACTATATCAGGACATGTCCTTTTTTTTAGACAAATCGCTAAATTAGTGACAGTGAAGGTGTGAACAATAACGTTATAAAACAATTCAGATTACAATTTTATTTATTAAGTTACTAGGTAGGTAGTAGGTATTTAATAGATTGATTTTGAAAACAACGCAATGCAATTTCAGAAGTACCGACTTTAGTTTAAAACAAAGAAATTGAAAGCTAAAGTTGGAAACAAAGTTAGGTATCTATAATTAAATTATATATTATTTATATAACACCTACTACATAAAGATATAAGGCAGGGACTAACGGATTATGGTATTTTTCGTATAGATACCTAAATGATTAATATACAGACAGAGACTTTATGGTAGCCTATCTTTCTATAGGACAGGGATGGCGAACCAATGGCACGACACAATATTTTGGGCACGTCACTGCAGATCACAACAGAAGCCACACTAATTTTACTTTAATTTAAATTACGCGTATAATTGAAACATTGCAAAATGTTCCTATTTCTTTGTAGTAAATAAAGAGTTTAGTATTTATTATTATAATTTTTCTAATAATCACAAAGTCAAAATTATTTCGTCTATGACCTCAATAAACATTTCTTTAGAAAAATGGCACGTTGGTACGTAAAGGTTCGCCATCCCTGCTATAGGAGATATAAACATACTTTCTTTATGGAATTCAGCTCTTTTTGTTTGAAAATAAAATTGGCATATTTTGTTTTGTTCAAGAGCGTACTTTTCATAAATAGACGATCTTTTTTTTCATTAATCAATATAAATTTTATGTTGGATCAATTCTTTGTGTGAAAGAAAAAAAATCGTGAAGGCAGAAGTTGGCCTTTAATGATTACCTTTTTATACAATTCTAGTAAATTTAAGGACACATGATATATTTCAAATGGAGATAAAAAAATTATGTACTGTGCTTATATTAACTTTTTGCTTATTTCTTGAAAGTGTGTTCGCTTCGTATTTCCTTACAATTTTGACATAAGACGGGCAGATTTCAATTTAGAAGTATGCATATAATTAAATTTGGCCAACTTATGCCGTCACAATTTTTTTCCTTCCATACAATGAATTGATCCTTACATGAAAGTGGATCGATTAAAAAGTACACATTTGACCAAAAAGTAAAGTATGCCAATTTAGTTTCCGACAAAAAGAGCTGAAATCTACAAAGAAAATAAGTTCCTATATCTTCTAGAAAAGAAGGCTGTCATAGAGTCTCCAGCAAAAAGAAAGACTCTGTATACCTGCCCGTTTGTTACTTTGAACTCTTCCAAAGAATTGAAAATTACCTGTACGACAGTATGAACACAGCTTTATTTTTCGAACACAAGTTACTAATGAAGACGTTTGGTTTGGGAACGTGGCTGGACGCTTTCTCACGATTACACGGTGATTTAAGGGAGCCTTGTCCATAATCAATTATATTAAATTGTATGTTTGCCAGTAGAAAATAGAAACAGGTGTCGAACTGTCGACTCAAAGTTATTTACGATGAAGTTACGATACCACAAAGTGAATTTAATTACGAATGGGTTGTGGTTTTGTTTAGATGTCAATTATTTGTTTAACTATAGCGACCCGCCCCGACCGCAACAGTTGTTTATAAAAAAATATTTTCCCGGGGGAATGAGATATTTTCCGGGATAAAAAGTGGCATTATGTCACTGTCCGGCTCCCCAACTCCACTCTCCAACGGTGAAAGAATTTAAACAAATTCTATAAAGACACTTTTGCATTTATTACCTCTATATTCTAATAAAGATGATTTTTTGTCGGTACTCCATATCTTTCTCAACACTTCATCAAAACCAATGATTGAGGGATCGCTTATGACCAAAACAAAGAAATTCACGTTTTAATTTCGACTTATAAAAACCGTAAAATTAACTGTAAAAATTGTAAATTCATCTATTGACGGACAAACCATGCGAATTATTCTCACGTACCTATAGATGTAATTTTGTATGCATTTTGTAAATATTTTTATCTTCGTTTGTTGATTTATTTGTACATACTTGGGAAGGGTACATTGGAATATACTACCGATTACGATTTAGATATCCATTTGTAGGTGTGGCAGTTTCTTTACATCCTACCATATACTTCTGTTAAGTATATTATATGTATTTTAACATTTCAGTATTAAAAACCAATATTTGCTGACTTCGGATATACATTTATTGTTTTTTAAGTACTTATATATACACTTTTTACAGGGCCGGCCCCAGGGTACCCAGCGGAAGATAAAGTCTTCCTCACTTAGCCGAAGATTTTTTGAGGCTATACCTAACGAGTGGTCAACTGGTCAGCTCTGTTGAGGTATATAGATGGAAAAGCCTCTTTGTACGGTTTGTCGGATAATGTACATAAATTTTATATTATAAAAACCCATTGGTACATGGTCGGATTTTTACATTCACGATTTTGATGATAGATATTCCTTTTCCTGTAGAACTACAGGAAACTTTCCCGCGTCCAGTATTGACCTGTGTGTCATGTTAATGGTTTTCCTCCCAGAGCACTAGGTACCTACTAATAAAATTATTTCTGTGAGTTTAGGTTTGGCTCAATCTTTACATTCACGATTTTGATGATAGATATTCCTTTTCCTGCAGAACTACAGGAAACTTTCCCGCGTCCAGTATTGATTTTCCTCCCAGAGCACTAGGTACCTCTAATAAAATTATTTCTGAGAGTTTAGGTTTGGCTCTATCTTTACATTCACGATTTTGATGATAGATATTCCTTTTCCTGCAGAACTACAGGAAACTTTCCCGCGTCCAGTATTGATTTTCCTCCCAGAGCACTAGGTACCTCTAATAAAATTATTTCTGAGAGTTTAGGTTTGGCTCTATCTTTACATTCACGATTTTGATGATAGATATTCCTTTTCCTGCAGAACTACAGGAAACTTTCCCGCGTCCAGTATTGACCTGTGTGTCATGTTAATGGTTTTCCTCCCAGAGCACTAGGTACCTACTAATAAAATTATTTCTGAGAGTTTAGGTTTGGCTCAATCTTTACATTCACGATTTTGATGATAGATATTCCTTTTCCTGCAGAACTACAGGAAACTTTCCCGCGTCCAGTATTGACCTGTGTGTCATGTCAATGGTTTTCCTCCCAGAGCACTAGGTACCTACTAATAAAATTATTTCTGAGAGTTTAGGTTTGGCTCAATCTTTACATTCACGATTTTGATGATAGATATTCCTTTTCCTGCAGAACTACAGGAAACTTTCCCGCGTCCAGTATTGACCTGTGTGTCATGTTAATGGTTTTCCTCCCAGAGCACTAGGTACCTACTAATAAAATTATTTCTGAGAGTTTAGGTTTGGCTCAATCTTTACATTCACGATTTTGATGATAGATATTCCTTTTCCTGCAGAACTACAGGAAACTTTCCCGCGTCCAGTATTGACCTGTGTGTCATGTCAATGGTTTTCCTCCCAGAGCACTAGGTACCTACTAATAAAATTATTTCTGAGAGTTTAGGTTTGGCTCAATCTTTACATTCACGATTTTGATGATAGATATTCCTTTTCCTGCAGAACTACAGGAAACTTTCCCGCGTCCAGTATTGATTTTCCTCCCAGAGCACTAGGTACCTCTAATAAAATTATTTCTGAGAGTTTAGGTTTGGCAGTGTATATAATCAAAGGGTTTGGCTCAATCTTTACATTCACGATTTTGATGATAGATATTCCTTTTCCTGTAGCACTCTACAGGAAACTTTCCCGTGTTGACCTGTGTGTTAAGAGCCTTTAAGAGTAAATCGTACTTTGGATCAAAAACTAACTGTACTTTTTGAACAGTATAATTTCCATGAAACACTTCCAAGATATCCAAATTATAGAGAATATTGTTATCTAAAAAGTTAATTAAGAAAACTTTTAAATTAATAAATAATTTTTGAATTATAACAAGATAATTGAGACGGCTTTTCTCAATTTCGCTTTCATCATCAAGTTTCAAACTTCTAATATCTGAAATCACTTGCCGATCTCACACTAAAAATATTATATAATATAATTTAATTATTAAATATAATATATAAATTATATATAATATTCTCAGCAAAATAGTTATCAATAAATATATTAATATTTTGGTTCTTTTCTTCAGAAATTAAAATCACAATCATATTAAAAAAAGTAAAAATTATAGCTCATAAAATTTTTCTCAATAAATCCCACTTCATTTTAAATAATAATTATTTATTGCAATAGAACAACATGTTAAAATTACAATTACAGTATTTTTGTAATATTTTTTAAATATTTTTAAAAAGTGCTATTAAAATCAGCGGGCGATGTATTTTATTTTGAAATTGAACCTTTATCATATTGGGGACCAAAATTGGTTAGTCCAATCCGACTATAATGACAGAAAATACATTATTTACGCACACAAACACATGTAGTCCTACTAATTATTTCTGAGAGTTTTGTGTATTTCTCCACAGAATGTGGTCGCTAGAGTGTGCGAGAGCACGCATGTTCGTCTGCGCACTAGCGTTAGCTACCTTCACTGCAGAAGGCCGTCGGGAGCCGAAGAGTACAGATGGATACAGTAATAGGAGGATGCACGTAGACAATATTTCACTTTGGATAGACGAGCGACAAGTGCGAATGTTCAGCGGTAAGAATTATTGACTATAGCGACAGTAGTGACCAGCCCCGGCTTCGCACGTGTATAAAGTTGTTTACGATAAATTCCATTTCCCGGGATAAATAGTAACACTCTCCGATCATTTTGAGAAAAATATCCGACTCGAAGGACTATTACCTAATGTACACGCGCTTCGCATTGAGTCCTTGTCTGAGTGATTGCCCTTTGTTTTGGTAGTAAATTAAAATGTCGAACAACCGACGAACAAAACAAAATACGATCACCGATTAAGTCGGTCAAAATGTTATTATATAATGTCAAAGCTAAAATATGAATAGATTAGCTATAGGTATTAAGTATTAGAGACAAAACAAATGCATACAACATAGACCTTTTTTTGTCGCAGGTATTTCAATGCGAGTATTCGCAATAGCAAATGGACACATTTCGCCATACATTTTGGACCCAAACTTTTCACACAAATTGCCAGTGATACCATCAGAAGTGGGATACGTGAATTTTACTTGGAAAGCTGAGAATAAGAAATATTTTTACCACTTCGATACGTTAACATCCTCTGATCCAAAAGTACTGCAACCTCCTGTGCTATCAATTAAAACTAAGGGTCGGGTGCCAAAAAGGGCGAAAGGTAAATAATGAACAATTTTTTTATCAGATGTACCATGTACCTGACATAATGTAATTCCGATTTATGCCGAGACTACAGAGGACCTTCAATATTTAAATATTTAAAATGCTAATTTGAGCTGTAAACAATAATTATTTATTAAAAAAATAATATTTATTTTCAGAGTTCAGCATCTTTCTGCCATGCATGACCAACAACAGTGGAGTAGCCACTTTCGAGATTGGTTTAGTAATTAAAACGGGCAATAACATCCCCTTAAGAGGCACCCCCTTAAGATTACACTTAAAGAAGGAATGCGCACAGAGAGGTGTGTATTTAGCAACTACAGGTATTGTATCGCCAACGCATTTTTAACACTTTTCTGCATTAAATATTTACAAAATATTTCATAAGACACCTACCTTTCTTATTGTATTATACGCAAAGAGTTTCTAATCTAAAAATTGAATGCGTTAATTAATCGTATTGTATGCGTAAATTAATTTGCAAAATATTATACGCAAGTGAAATGTCTTACGAAAAATTTTAATCGCTTGAAAATTTCTCGACTCATATTCATTCTTTCTTAATGCTTTTTAACAACATTAAATATTATCATAATATAGTTAAGATAAATGAGATAACTACAGATAGTTTGAGATTTCATTCTATTCATTGACTATTTTTAATCAGATGCACGAAAATTAATTTATATCTACGCCGTTATCTTGTACCAAAACGTTGTTTATAAAAATAAACTTAACAACATTAGGTATGTTTTTTTTTGTACAAATTGTAATAACATGATGACTTTATGATAATGTTTTGCATCAGCCTGACCTCCTTTATGACAGGGGTACAAGCACAGGAAATAAGGGTAGGTAACTAAAGAAAATACCATGTCATTCAAAATCTCAAAAATGCGTGAAATTTCAGCTGATTCTGAATAATTTTTTTTATTTAGATTTTCAATCAACCAGATTTACAAATCTTAAACATATTGCGTAGTGAGCATTAATTTGAATTTAGGATTTTTTATGTCTTTCACATTTTTACGTAGAAAAATTTTTTACTATTTAGAAAAAAAATATCGACAGCTTGGTATTTCTTTAGCGACTCCTCACGATTGACGTGTGCGGTGTGCTTGTAGGGCAGGCTTCGTTAACTTATTGCCTTGTTTTCCGGATGGCTTGCCGTCGAGTGCTCGAACGCTGATTGGCTGAAATCACGGTGCCTCTGCTCACAGCATTTGCGTTTTTAGGTTGGTACCTATTCGCTTGCTTTTCAGTGTTTTAACGTTACATAAATGTTTTTACTAATAATGTTAATACCTAGAGCCTGTCTAATAAATCGTGTCATTTGGTTGTTTTCAAAGTTTTATTTGACAACATTTATACTGTCACTTTTATAGTTACATGCTCTTATATAGGAGGAATGATTAGGTTTGATACTTTTGTTGATTTTCATTCAGTTGGTTACTTTCAAAAAGTGAATGTGTAGGTAGACGATGAGGAGTTACTCAATATAAAGAACAAAGTTGATGCCCTAAAATAAAATAAAAAAAAACAAAAATCAAATAAAATCAAATGCTGATACAATTACGTTTATCGTTTGTATTGTGACGTAGAATATCTGTAATCTAATCCTGAATTTGTTTCATCCAAACATTATCCATCCACTATCAGAGTTTTCATAGTCTGTATAAGGACTAGGGAACTAGGGAATGCAATCCCGCAAAATAATTTCAAACCCGGTATTTGCGGGACTGAACCATCTTAATCCCGTGGGATCCAGGTATTGCGGGATCCCGCAGGGTCGACTTAAATATCTGAAATCAATCGTAAATAATCGTAATAAAGACCTAATAGACCTCGTTTTCACGGTTTTAATTTTAACCCAAATTAAATAAGCTTTTTGTTACATTTTAAATGGTTTATTAATATAATAAATATAAAAAATAAAATTCTTAGAAAAGGTCGCAGGTGTGACGCAGGTGTTTGCAGGGTACCCGGCCCAATGGTTCCATTATTAATATTATTTCTTATAAAGTTCAGTTTTATTTTGATTTATCTATAGATTCTATGACAATCAATATTCAATGAATAAATCATTGCATTGCATCATAATTACAAGTTGTAACTGGCAAAATATAAGTAATCAAACGCCTCTACACAGTTCCCCTAGGGCTCGGCGCCCCGCACCTTAGAGAAACACGTATGTACCACGCTTCTCTGTAATCCCGCCAGTCCAGGGGGATCCCGCAAATTTTTCGACCGAGATTAGTCCCGCAACATGTATGCGGGATCCCGGTATCCCGGTATTGCATTCCCTAATAAGGACGCATGAATGGAATTTTTACATAAATAAAGTTAAAAATTAAAGTGGAGGTATTTTCGTTAAAGCCGGGTGTTTTTTTTAAATTGCCGCTCTTTTAAAGCAACACGATTTATTAGACAGACCTAATACACAGATCGTCAAAAACCTTGCTATTTTATTACCTATATATATTTTAAATTACAGGTTCATAAGTTAAAAGTATCAAGTCGGTAATTCCGTGAAAGTCAGTGTTTCCAACTGTTTTTTTTAAATTGCCGCTCTTTTGAAGCGAAACGATTCCCTACTAGACAGACTCTAACTAGAACATGACAATTTGTATCAATATTTTTTATTAATTAATTATATTTTTTGTAGTCAATGGGTACTTAGGCACCCAATGATATTTTAGATTTTAGAGCATAAGACAATGATTAAATTTTACTCAGGACCCGATCCAGAATGCGACAAAAAATGTGCAAATCAAGGTTGGTGTAACCACGTGAAAATATGTCAATGTCCTGAAGGGTATATGGGACAATATTGTAAAACAGCTCTGTGTTACCCACAATGTATGAACGGAGGAAACTGCACCGCGCCCGGAGTTTGTAGCTGTCCACAGGGATACCAAGGACGACATTGTGAAGGAGGTAAGAAATTATTTAGTTAATTTATACTTTACTACCGAGCAGGCCCGTAACCAGGATTTTTTTTCGGGGGGGGGGGCTGTGATCCTTCTGCTAAAACTACCTAGTCTTTGTTTGCGTTTTTGCTACAGATGACCGGAAGGGGGGTGGGGGTGCGAAAATGTATGTTTTTAGGGGTGAAACGCGGTTTTTCACGATTTCTGGGAAAAGTCGACCTCCTATTAAAAAAAGTTAAATGTAAAAGTTGTTAGAACTTAAAACATTCACAAAAATTATCCGATTTTGATGAAATTTGGTGAAAATGTACATTTAAATAAGCTGCAATTTTTTCAAGCCATTAAATATTTTTTTTTTCTACGAACTTAATTGAAAAAAAAAGGCCCAATTTTCAATCAAAAAAGTTGACGAACAAACTTCTGATTTTTTAAATTTTCAGGACGGCTTTTTATTCGTTGAGACCTCTACTTTAAGATTGTCTAAAAAAGTTATATGGTTACAATGGAAAAACATTGATAAAAATCAAATTTTATAATATCGATTTTTCCCTTAATTCAGCCAAGAAATTGTGGAAAAAGTTAATAAATAAAAAAATAGCTGTTTAAACAAATTTTTTTCAACAGACTGATCTTTAAACTATTACATAAAATTCCCTTATATAGTATATAACATTAAATATCAAGTTTTGCATGACTTTCAGAACATCAGTACAAAGAAAGATAAAGAATAAGTAAAGTTTAGGGAAAAATCGATATCATAAAATTGGATTTTTATCGATGTTTTTCCATTGTAACCATATAACTTATTTACACCATCTTAAAGTATCTCAAGGAATAAAAAGACGTCCTGAAAATTAAAAAAAAAAACAAAATTCTGTTCTGGTTTATAGCGATTTTCTCCATTTTTTCAGGTTATGTAAAAAAATTGTTAATAAAAGTTGTAGATTTTTTAAGTTCCTACAACTTTTATATTTAACTTTTTTCGATAGGAGGTCGACTTTTCCAAAAAAACGTGAAAAACCGCGTTTCACCCCTAAAAACACGGTTTTTTCGCACCCTCACTCATTTCTGGTCATCTGTTGCGGTCCAATCGATTTTTTCCCGTTTATGTATAATTTAACCTAATTTTTCCCGCCATCCCTATACTGCTACGAATTTTTCAGATTTTTAGACTCTCAAAAGCGCTCTGGCACTGGTCTAATGAGGTTGACACTGGAATGACTGCTAAAATTTATAGTAGTGTCCGCAACATAGGGAACCGGGCAGTATGCGGCAAACTCAGTATGGCTGTTATCGGTTTTTCCGTTTCGGGCACTCTCTCCCACTTTTGCTGCCACAATCTCCACTCTACATTCCACAGATCACTGCTGTCTTGAGACAAATGTTCCCTGTAGAGCTCAAAGGCAGGTTTAACATCGTCAAACAACGTAGAAGAGCAAGACCACTCTGAATCTTTCCTTTATTGATTGAATCAGGGTCATCGAGGAAGGGAATAAATTTGAAAAAAAATTCATTGCATTTCAGTACGAAAAGAAAATGATCTATTGAAAATGTTTTTTAAAAAGGTCGCACGTCTGGAAAGTTCAATTCTATCTAGTGTGAAGCTAAGAAATTTCGGGGGGGGCTGCAGCCCCCTAGCCCCCCCCTGGTTACGGGCCTGCTACCGAGTACCGACCCGGCTACACTCGTCTCGTAGGTAATGATTATGGCCAAGGGCAAGGAAAAATCTAAAGCTATAATATACTATCTGAGAGCCTACTGAAATAAGTCGGGTTATAAAAACTTACTTTTAATACATTTTATAACTCGATTTATTTCAGTAGACTATGAGATGGTATAGCTTTACATGTCCTTGGCCTAATGGAATATGAAGATGCATGAATTTAGGGGAGACACGATAAATACCGGGACCGTCGCTTGTAAATTGTGAAGCCAATTATTTGTGAAAGTTGAAAATAAAATATATTTGTAGTAATTAAAAAATATGTGAAAATATAAACATGTATGTATTTATAAGAATTAAGTATTTAGATAATAACATATTCTTAAATTTAAAGCACAGTAAATCCAGCACCTACTTTATATGTATGCAATGTCTACAATGGCAATAATAACGATTTATCTATTTAGGATTTTAAGCTGTGTCATTGGTCAAAATTTAATTCTTATCCTATCCGCTAGGAGGTGCTGTAAGTATTTTTCCCATGTTTGTGGGAAATGGATTCTTACTTGTCTCGCTAGTCCTTACATAATTATTTCAGTAATATTATAAATATGATTATAGTTGTGATTCAATCACGCTATATTACATATTCTTAAGCTCTGATTTTGAATGAGCCTCAATAGTAGAAAAATTAAACTAAAAAAACTAACGAAAAAATTTTAAACCTAGGCACGCTATTGATGCGTAAGAACATTAGCGATGATAATAATAAGCTGGATTAATATATAAACCACGGAAAGGCTAATTTAATTTAAAAAGTAAATATTTAGTCTAGTTACCAAAATTACACCGCCTTAGAAAGAGCAATAGCCGCCTTACATCCGCCTTTAATAACTTCAGTTAAGGCTTTATAGAAAGGCGCTTGCTCAGCCCCGTGGTCGATGCCCGTGTCATGATGTTCCTGCTCCTCATCACGGAATTTGGTTATGGTTTCCAGGATATCCTTGTCAACATTAGGGTCTTCCATTAATGTCCTTAGTTGGTCGTTGTAGTGATCCACTATGACTGTCTCGACGGCCACTGTACACGCCATCGCCGCCTCTTTACCCATTAGGGCGGTACCTGAAAAAAATATATATAATAAAGTTAAGAACTACAAATAAAGTACAGAACTAGACATAATAATATAAAGTATAAATACGTTGTAAGCTGTCATCGGAGCAAAGTATGCGGGGCGTAGGGTATGGGTTTAGAAGACAGTATATTCCTTGGGCTCGTGCTTCGGTGGGCACGTAAAGCTGGAGTCCGGTCACCAACCCGCCTGCCAATCGTGGTGACTATGGCAATTCCTCTCAATGAGCACCACTAAAATGGTGCGCTATAGGGAGACCATGATCCAGCAGTGGATCTTAAAAGGTTGCAGATAATGATGATGATTATGATATTCCTGGGGCAGTACACATCTTAGTGGGATGCTTTTACTTACACAATAATGAAGCATAAATAACAAGTTTTTTTATTTTTGTCTGTCTGTCCAATTATTTTCCAGAATAGCCCCCGAAACGGCTCAAAGTATTTTGATGAAACTTTCAGGAAATAGACTTAGAATCTGCTTTTCGTTTCATATACCTATATCTTAAAGGGTTCCGGAGATTAATAAAAAATGTGTACCAATAGGATCGAGTGAGCAGTTATATCGTAATTCCACGGGCGAATCCTAGACAGAGTTGTAAATATTAATATACTAACCAGCACCCAACACAAATCCAGCAATATTCCATATCGGCGTCATGACAGTAGGTCGAACTCTATACTTATTGATCAGTTGTTCAAACTTCTCCCTATGCTTCTTCTCCTGTTCCCACATGTGTTGTATGAGCGGGCCCTCGGCGGTGTGACCTAGTACCGCCATCTGTCCGGCGTATATTCTGTCGGCACCTAACTCGCCGGCATGGTCCACTCTAATCATCTTGTCCAACTGAAACGATCATTTGGAACATCACTACATATTATAAAACAAAGTCCCCAGCCGATTTTGTTGCGGTTTTCATGTTTAGATAGGTTGGTTCATGAGGAATAGACCCATCATGTTTAGGAGCTAAAGGTTAACAGAACAGCCGAATGATTTGAATGAAACTTTGAGAACAAATAGTTTGTGTCCAGGGAGGAGCTTGATATAAAGATATGCAATACAGCGCCTACTAAATATTTAATAGCAATGCCAATAAAATTTGCTATTCCTTTTCTTAGATGCAATAGTAGATTGGCTCTTTCTCCCGAGTGATACATACATACAATTTTATACTACACGTACAAGGAAAATACAAAAAATTAACAATTTCAAAAAAACAACACGCGCGCCTTTTCGTCTAATAAGAAGACTTGGCGGCTGTAGTTTACCTTTGCTTTTTTCGAATATAAATTAAAATATAGAAGACGACGTGGCCTCGGCTTATAATATGAGAAATAATCACAGACTTGGCTTTGGTCTTTAGTATGAAAAACAATTAAAGACTTGGCTTCGGCCTATATTATGCAATCTGTCCAAGACATGGCCTCTATTGGCCTCAAACAATGAAAACATGGCTGTATGGTTTTACATAGACCTTTGCCTTTTCCTCGGAAAGAAGACTATTAATAACAAAATAAAAGAAAATTTGGCGGAATCATCAAAGACCTGATGGAGCCATAACAAAATAGAACAGAATAGAATCAACAGCACTCAAAATTTCTTCCCGCATATTTGTATGACCCCAATTATGTACTTTCAGCGCTGTTTTTGATTAAGTAGATAGATACTTTCCGAGCAGGTACAATAAAACATGTTACAGCAATGGCATTATTCAATTTAATAAATGTTCCAGTGAAACTGCAGGCAAAATCTATAAATATATAATTTCTTACATGTGGGTTCTTTCTCCATGTAGCGGAGTGAACTGCCCTTCTGCTCTGCTTCAGTACACATGGCCTCAGCATTTTTAATATCTGAAAAAATAATATTTTAAATTGTAATTATTAAACTGTTTCAGGTATATGTTCACAAAAATGTCTCAATGGAGGTAAATGTATACAGAAGGACACATGTGAATGTCCAAAAGGATATTATGGATTGAGATGTGAATTTTGTAAGTATTAGGATACATATTTTTGATTAAATTTTTCATTTTACAGTGTTACGAGCTAGGGTTCGAAGAGATTTAAAATACCGATTAAATAGACAAACTTTACTTCAACACCACAAAAATACAGTTAAATAATTAAACACTATAGAATAACACTTAGTCGCACTAAATTCCACTTCACTGTTTCGCTTTGGTCGCTCTGATTCGCACTGTGTTATTTCCGGCAAAGATCGTCTGTTTATATTGCCCACCGAACATTCGAGAAACGCCGAGATTGTTGTACAAAGTTGTAGACACGCCTCGATGCGGCTCGGCGCCAAATACCTACACACCGACCGCGGCCGATTTTGGTACCTATGGCTAGGCACATACGGTCCATTTTCGTTTGTACTTGATTCTCCCTGGATGTTTCTAGAGACGTCTGTCGACCTTGACGTGTTTAGGTGCGATTTAAGTACCTATTCGTTACAACAGTTTCCACTCATTCACACCTTTAAGCACTTTATCATACAAAAAAATTTTTAGTATCATTCCCAGCATCTAAACCTGTTTTTAGGGTTCCATACCCAAAGGGTAAAAACGGAAACCCTATTACTAAGGCTCCGTCTGTCTGTCACCAGGCTGTATCTCATGAACTGTGATAGTTAGACCGTTGAAATTTTCACAGATGATGTATAGCAACAAATACTAAAAAACTGAATAAAATAAATACAACATATGTGATTTTTTTGCTCGTTTTTGCTCGATATTGATAACGGCAACAGGTAGACGCTTGAAATTTTCACAGAATATTTAGTTATATATTCACTTTAAAAATTAAATTAAAATAAAACAAATATTTAAGGGGGGGCTCCCATACAACAAACTGATTTTTTGCCGATTTTATAGATAATGGTACCCTTTGTGCGCGTAAAAAATAGATAAGAGATAATTTATGTTCATGACATTAATTATACTATATCAGTTATATAAATCAGTTAACATTTACACTTGGGCTATACTACAAAGTGTTTTAGAGCAAGAAAGAAATACACTGTCACAATAATATTAAAAATTAAGGGTGAACTGTTACTATTAACTATAATATATTTTTGACAGCAAAATGTGTGATACCCTGCTTGAATGGTGGACGTTGCAAAGGTGTTAACAAATGTCGCTGTCCTGCCGGCTTAGCTGGGAACCATTGTGAGGTTGGACGTAGACTAGCTGGGACTGACTGTGGCCGAGCATGCAAACATGGTGCCTGCATAGATGGGACTTGTGTTTGTGAACCTGGCTGGAGAGGACGATTTTGTCATAGAAATTATGGTAATTTTATTACAAGGTTATTTAGATAGACTTAGTTATGCCTTATTTTACATATGGTAACTGGTGCACTTATTTCTATATCATATAAATGCAAATGCACCTCCCTGAAAATAATCCTGCCAGCGCCCATAATCATGGGCTAATCAGCTGTAATAGCTTAAAAAACAATATCAATTTTAGATTGGTGTATTTCATTAATAAACTAATGTGTTATTTTTATTTAAATTTTGAAGCAGGTTCATCAGAAGAATCCAGTGAATATAAGAGGCCCCGATAATGTGAACATTTAAGGAATGAAATACTTAATTATTATATTATGTGATTTTTAATTTTAATATAACTTTATATAATAATGTCAATAATGATAATGTTAAATAAGTATAATGCCATAGTAGACTTAGATATTGTAAGAATACAACAAAAATGCAAAATATATTTTTATTTTAGAAATATGCCATCATGTTTTTATTTATTTAACCTATATATATATATACATATTGCTAACTTGCTGTTCAACGCTTCGACCATGGGGCCCATACTAATTTTCATCCCCTATTATACCCCCTTAGGGGGTGGATTTAAAAAAAGTAGCCTATGTGCTTCCCTAGGGTTCACACTTTTTCCATATCAAATTTCATAAAAATCAGTTCAGTGATTTAACTGTGAAAAAATAACAGACAGAATTACTTTTGCATTTATAATATTAGTATGAATACAGATTAGGTTAACTATGTCTCCAGCAACTAAAGCCATTTGAAAGTTTCAAACCAAACTTCCTTGGTCTCTCCACACTCATATTTTGCCTAATATCAGTATTTTAAGCATGATTAAAATGGAAAGCCAAGCCTACAAGAAACAATAAATTTTATTTACTTATGGCATTCACTTATAGAGTGACTGTTTGTTTTGCTAAAAAGGGCAAAATAATGATGCAAAGTATTACAATTTTTTATTCTCTAGGGAGCTTTTTATTACAATAATAAATTTATTAGAGAGCTTACACAGTAGGTATATACATAAAAGTGAATATTTGTGAAATTAAAAACTGTAAAAGGAAGTTATAAAGATGATAGGTACTTATAGGTAATTTTCAGTCAATATATGTACCTACTAGCCCATAAAAAGAAATTAGTTATCCTAAAATAACCTGGCAATGTACCAACCTAAAGTTTTAAATATTTACATAAATTCTACATCAATGTAAATTCTTATCAGTTATAACATAACCTCCCTTTTTTAATTTACCATAGATAAATGTTTCGTTAAAACTGAAAAAGTTATGATAAGGATCGAAGGGATAGGATTAATTACAAATAGAGAATGGGTTGCCTTGCACCAATATTTTGTAAACATTTTATTCAGTACATATTATTTATATCATAATATTACCAGAAAAATATTTACATTTTTTTACATTAAATTATAATATACTTACATATTTTATACTATCTAGACTCCAGAGTATTAATGAAAGTGAATAAATAGTAATTTTCCGGGAAAATCGGAAATAAACTTTTCACAAAGCTAAAAAAAAATTTGTTTACATCACGAAATGTCAAAACTGTCAAAATTAAGTACCGGGGTATGTTGACAGAGGGCGCCACAAGTTGACAGATCAATGTTTTCCAAAATAAAATCTGGATTTGCGGCTCCAGCGGAAGGCTTCGGGCGGCGCTGGGTGTCCCTGTCGCCAAAGAACAGGTGAGTTTTGCCCCTAGATGAGCGCCCGTGACTCCGGCAGGGCGGCCGGTGGTAACGGCCGACAGTGACGGTCCTACGGCGCAGGCCCGTACAAGATGGCGGGCCGCGGGTACGGAGCGGGCGCCGCGCTCGATTCTCGGCCGTCGATCGATAATAATGGTGGAAATGATATTCTCCGTGTCCGCGTCGCTCCGAGACTCGCGCGCGTTTTAAAGGTCCCGCAGTGTAAAAAAGTGACCGAGAGTGTCGTCAGTGAGAGCGCAGACGATAGCGGAGTCGCGGAGACTCGATCGCGGTCTCAGAATGTTTCCCAGATCACGCAGGTGCGTACGCAGCCGTAGTCTTTCTGTCGTATCTGGGCTTGCTCGGACGCGCGGCTTCCGACGCCGCCGCGGACCGTGGACATGCGAACTGCACCACGCATCAAACTGTTATTACTTATGTCAGCTAGACATGCCCCTGGCCACTGGCCGTATCGGCCGATCTCCGTCCATGTACATGACGCTTTCCTGTTCATTAACTTCATCTACTCCAGTTACAATATTCTAGGCTTACTGAAGTAATGACCTAGGGACCTAGTGAGATAGTCAAGGTGGCAGGTCAAGGTTTCAGCATATAATATAACTAGGAGTCAAGTTGTATTTTATAATCAATCAGATATAGGTACCTAGGTACTATACAGTAGCTATAGTATATACCTACATAACAGATTTCAGTAGTCACATTTTTATTTGATTATTGATTTTACTAAACAATGTAACATTTTAACAAATTGAAAGAAAATAATTAACTCCAGGATTTGAAATTGTGAAATTGATGATTCCTTTCAGATTTGCTATGACACCTCACCTATAAGATTTGTAATTTTTAATGAATCTATAAATAAATATAAAAGTAGTTATGAAATATTTCTTCTGTCCTTATAAAAACTGCTGGTTAGGTTTATATACTATTTGAATCAAACTAGATTATAGTTGGCAAGTAAAACTTAAAATATTAATGAATAAATGAATGCAACTACATATTTCTACTAATCTAAGAAAGTAAGAGAGAATATTCAATACTAGCTTTTGGCTGGGCTTTGCCTGTGATTTTTTTTGAAATATGACAAGAATTTATCCTGACTAATTTCCAGGATAAAAGTAGCCTTTGTCACTCTCTGCCCTCCAACTTTCTCTGTGCAAAAAATCATCATAGAAGAAGAACACTTTCTTAGGTATAATATTAGTTCTTTAGCATCTGTAATGTACAGTTTCATCCAAATCTATTTGTATGTTAGTGTGAATGAAGGAAGACACCAATTTTATATGATGGGAGTGGTATAATAGTTTTAATAAAATTACAAAATTCATTTTGTTAACAGAAATTAAAGAAAGATTCAACAAATAATTTGGATACATTGTGTTGCTGGGAGGTCACTTGAAGTATCCCAGCGGTGTCATATCCAATGGTCCTGGAAGTGACTTCTCGTGAAGAAGACGGTGATCCAGATTTTGTTATGAATTCTGCAGTCAGTTCAGAATCAATGGACTTGGCAGATGAGGTATATTTTATTTATTAACTTTATGATTTTTAGACTTCATCTTCTGCTTGGTACCCTGGGACCAGTAACATAATTCTGGGAGCCGTAACCCATGAAGTTATATATAAAATTAGTTTTTACCTAATGTACAAATTAATAATAACTAACAATGAAAAAAAGACGTTATTTTTGCTAGCTGTCTTTTTACTTAGGCACCTGTTGCTGAAGCAAGTCTGTCATTTGTTTGTTTAAAGGCTTTTAAATTCTATCAAAATAATGGACTGAAAAATTTTTTGAAAAATTAAAATCAATTGTATGTTAATCAGGGTCAATTAGGGTCAGGATAAAGCTTAAATTTATATGAGTTTAGGAATTGTATTGTTTTGGTTTCATTGGTACTGTAGGTTTCAAGGTTAATATACTTTGATGTTAGTTTTAACAGTTCTATGGCTTTTATATGAAATGGCTTTATCAATTGTCAACTTTATTGAGATTGTTTAAAGACCTATTTCCATACTAAATATAATTTTGTGAATAAAATACAATGGAAATAGAGACCTTATTGAGTTGTATTGTAATTAAGTATATCTATCTATTATCACGTCTTTTACCCCAAGAGGGGTAGGCAGATACAATCGAATGCCAAGATACATTCTAATTGTTATTAAAGTGTATTTTGTATTTTTCTGTAGTATACATTGTGGAAATGGCTTTGAAAATTACGAACATAATAGGATACACCATTTTACCGCGAATTAGACGTCCGTCTTTTAGATTTAAACTATTTTTCTAGAGCTCTGTCTCGCGATACATAACGATACCAACTGAAACCTAAAGTAACTTTTAAGTAACAACTCTGACCATATGGCTACCAAAATTGGCAGGGGATGGGGGTCGTTCGTCTATGGCGTCTCCTGTCTATTGAAATGCTCAAGGTAGCCAACGTATTCCCAGGATATGTCGCAAGTGGACGGTTGCGGTTTGAGCGGCGCTTCGGAGGAGGATGACGACTGCGCATCGTCGCCGGCCGGGTCCAGCTACGATGATGTGGATCTGGTCAAGGTGGCCATGAGTGATGAGGTCACCAAGCAGTTGGCTGCCGCTGGTAATATACTGTTCTGTTCACAATGGCGCCCAACAAAATATGGCAACAGCAAATATTTAAGTGATATTTTCACTTGAGTTTGTAGTTTGAAGGAGTAGGGGCAGTGAAGAGCGGCCGATAGATTGGTTAAGGCGTTTGTGTGTCTGCGTATTTGTACACGCTCGCAGGTGACGTATTAGTAAAGGTTCATCAATTGATTATCCTATATCCTATCATTCCTACTCTTCTTACTTACTAATATTATAAACGCGAAAGTTTGTGAGGATGGATGGATGTTTGTTACTCCTTCACGCAAAAACTACTGGACGGATTTTGATCAAACTTTACAATGTTATAGCTTATACATCAGAATAGCACATAGGCTATTAATAGGCAAAGAAAAGTCCGCGGTAGCATACCATATTGTACCCGTGCGAAGCCGGTGAGTACTGTGATCGCCTCGACTCTCGCAGCAAAACCAATAACTAAGTTTATCCCATAAAATATATAAATAGTACTGACTAATCTATTGAATACAATAGCGCTGGATTTCGCCGACTTTCCATTAGAGCTTTGCAAAGCTGGGTGGTGGGTGATCTAGAAAATAATCCATCAATAGGATTGCAGTGGAATGTGAGGCTAGGAAAACGAAGCAATCCTATGAAGGATTTTGTCCTTGCGCACTGTCCAGTTCTGGTGGAAAGTTAGCCTTGTAATTTGGACTCCGCATCACACTGCCCAGACATAACAAGCCGCGCAATTCAAGCCATATTTTTTAGGAACAACAAACAATTACTCTATATAAAAATCTTATTCTATACTTGTTATTCCACTGGGTATTATACTCTTTTCATTATATGTGACACATCCGTTTCCTTAAATTTTTGTAAAAAATTAAATAATTTAATACTATTAAATTATGAAACTCATCTCCATAAATTGCATGCAAAAACGTGACATAATATTGCAAAAATAAATGCAAATATTTATCAAGTAACTATGCAGATTTGGTTTTAGGTAAAGATGAGATAATTTTCATGACTATATCCCTATATAGGTACATTCTTACGTTAGATTGGTTTTGATAATAGATACATTTCAACAACAACAACAACACTTACAGATGAAGATCATAAATGATTGAGCCAAGCTTTCAAAATCTTTTATTACTCTCCCAGTCTTTAGCCCGTGTATTAGGTGTGTGTGAATGTCAAGTCCCTTGTATAATTTCGTTTAGAAGCTAGACGCTGTGGAAGACAAACGTACAGACGTACAGAAAGACAGACATAGTTCCGTCCTGGGACGCAACGCAATCCTAAAAAGTACTTTAGGTATGAGTGAAATTTTTCCTTATATTTTTTTCTATTCAATACTAAACTAATTTTATCATTTGTTGTTTAATTACAAGTTACAACATATTTGTAATCTACTTAAAATTACATATGATCTGTCATTTTCAAGTTAATATCTTGTTAGAGGCCCGTGACAGACAGAAAGACCGACAGACATGAATGTTGGTACAACAATAGGGTTACGTTTTTTATTTAAAAAATGCTTTATTACATTTCTCGTAAGAAATAAGCTGTTTACTATGGTTCCACGGGTTCCACCCTTTAATGGTATGTATGATGCATAAAATTAAGAATTACA
Organism: Nemapogon koenigi; assembly: GCA_963924495.1. Lineage (NCBI taxonomy): Eukaryota > Metazoa > Arthropoda > Insecta > Lepidoptera > Tineidae > Nemapogon > Nemapogon koenigi. The sequence continues at coordinate 2,653,604 of OZ004630.1, read as the reverse complement.
AATAGAGAAGCGACGAAAGTAAGAAAATGTGAATTTAGAACAATGTGCATTCCTTGATCAGAACATTTTGAGGTCAAAAGTACGCCTTATAAAGGGCGAAATCTATATTGTTATGTATGTAAAAATCTTGTTAATCAGTTTTAAAAAACGTTACAATTAATATGTTCCAGGACCAGTAGGAATGGCTGCCGCAGCTGCCATAGCGTCGTCAAAGAAACGGAAGAGGCCGCACTCGTTTGAAACAAATCCATCGGTCAGGAAGCGTCATCAGAACAGATTGCTTAGGAAATTGCGGGTAAGAACACTGACTTTCGACGAGATATTTTTAACACATCCTATAAACTGTACTTTATTAGGTTTTGGAGGAAACAACGATATAGTTAGAGCCTCTCTGTGGCTGTGCGATTGTGAACTGGGCCACTCGTTAGGTAGCCTCAAAAATGTAATTTATCTAAATAAGGAAGACTTGACGCAAATTAGACGTCCTAGATCACTTTTTACACTTAGAAACAGGCCATATCGCCACCAAAGTCGGCAGGGGGACGTCCATCTATGGCGTCTCCTGTCTATTTAAATGCTCTAAGTCGAGCTATTTCCCCGGCAGCAAACCATAGAGGAGTTCGCTACCCGCGTGGGCCAACAGGCGGTTGTGCTGGTGGCGACGCCCGGCAAGCCCAACACCTCGTACCGCGTGTTCGGGGCCAAGCCGCTAGAGGACGTCGTGAGGAACCTGCGGTGCATGATAATGGAGGAGCTGGAGAATGCGCTAGCGCACCAGGTAACTTACACCATTTATTTTATATGGGTAATTTTTTTGAAGTTCTACTTCTTATGGCGCGTTAGGAGAAACAGATCAGCGTGCATTTTCAGACGCCCATGTAACACCATGAAGTTAGTTAAAGATATTGAGTTGTAATAAATATAAATTTTCTTCCTTTCTATTTTTAATCACGCCAAAGAAGTATAACTTTTTACGTGCGTACATTAAAGTACACACAAGTACCTACCCTTTTTTCAAAGATATCAGTAATATTTTTTCCGGGATGTCACCCCCGGCTCTTCAAGTCAGATCGATCCGTTGCTCAGTATTGACGTGAAAGACGTGAAACACTCTCTCATCTATACAAATAAATAAAATATCGAAATAACTGTCTTTTCATAAGCTTGTAAGGTGATTCTCGCGTTACCAAAGCCGTGCTTGTCTATTCGAAATGGCTCAACCGTTTCGAAGATAGTGAGCAAAATTGTAATGCGATGGTTTACTAACGAGTCAGTTCGGAATGGGCGCGGGCTGCCCTCAGGCGCCACCGCCACCCCAGGACGACCCATCGTTGTTCGAGCTGCCGCCACTCATCATAGACGGCATCCCCACTCCCGTCGAGAAGATGACACAGGCGCAGCTGCGCGCCTTCATACCGCTAATGCTCAAGTACTCTATGGGTAAGTTGAGACCGGCAGAAAATAATATATATCGAACAACAGAGACGATTACACAATAATCCATACTAATATTATAAATGCGAAACTTTTGTAACTATAATTTATTTTAACATATCCTTGCTACCTAGATTCTAGATAGTTTGAAACTTTAACCAAAAGTATGCCAATTTTCTTTCAAACCAAAAGAGAATCCACAAAAAATATGCTCCTAGAGCATAAAAAAAAGAACTGTCATAAGGCTGCCAGTTAAATAAAATATAAGTATGTTTATGTATACAGTACGAGGGAAGCCCGGCTGGGGTCGGGAGTCGACGCGACCGCCGTGGTGGCCCAAGGACCTGCCGTGGGCTAACGTGCGCATGGATGCTCGCACTGAGGATGAGAAGCAAAAGGTATCGTTTGTAACAAAATATTTATGTAGATTTCCTTTTAAAACCAGGACTAGGACGAAATTGACGTTTTCTTATCACCAATGTTCGATGGTGGGGATGTGACGGTGCGAAGGTTTTCTTTTCTAGTGCAACGTTGGTCGCGTTTAGGTATAAGACGAGTCGCAATCTGTACAAAAAATAAAATGATTTGGTAACGATGACAATATTATGGTTGCTTAGGGGTTCGCGACACTAAAAAGTCAAAATAATGTTCTAGTGAACGTAATTTAGTTCACATATCGGGTCCGGAAAGATGCCGTACCACGTTGATGATTCACCTTGCATGTACTAAATAACAAGTTAGCGCTAATTTAGGCCTCCTTGTAACGTTTTATGGTAATAGCCCAGGGTCTTCTTCTAAGCCGTTGACGTCATCGTCGCACGTAAATCCGACTTGAAGGACCACTATTCCTATTTTCCAAATTATTGTTTTGATAGTTAATAGTTTCGTCAATATTTAGCATTTTTTTATTTTACACTTCGCAGGTGACTTTGACAGGACTTGGGAATTCGATAGCTCTTCTCACTATAAATCCCCTTTCTTACAGATGTCATGGACGCATGCGTTGCGTCAGATCGTGATCAACTGCTACAAGTACCATGGTCGCGAGGACCTGCTGCCGGCCTTCACTGACGACGACGAGAAACAGCAGACCACCACCGTGAGTCATACACGATGTAGGACCTTGATAATACGAACCGGAGTTAGTCCAAACGTCAGAGATAATGCTTTTGAGTCAATTGAGAGTAAAAGTACTCTTACTTCAGTTGGTTCCATAGATACTTTGATAATTATAAGAAACAGCTCAAAATACTGTAATAATTGTCTCTTGTTGCTGAATGTATCATTTTTTTTTATTCAAAACCTTATGACCTATAAATGTTTTATCCACCCTGGATATAATATACCCCAATATTTTATACCATTAACTTAGTAATTACTGAAATAGAGCAAACATTCTATGGCGTGAGTTTGAATAAGGATGAGAAATTATTATTATAAAGGATATTTTATTGTTTTTGTTTATATTATTCTGATATTGTGTACATTTTATTTACTCTGGCAATTCTATTACTTAACTTTAAAAAATCTGTTATACTCTGTTCATTATAAGAAGGCATTGGTGACATGTAACAAATTCGCGATATTTAACAGTATAAATAGAAAGTTTGTAATAATTAGGTATAGTTGTTACAAACTTTCTATTATTAGTTATGGTTTTGTAATCATAAGAATAATATTTAACATAAATTTTATTCATTTATACCTTTATCATTTACTAGCGACCCGCACGGGTAGAATATGGGGTTACAACATTTTGAATACCTACATAAATATCAAAGACCGCGGACTAACTTGATTTACTTATACTGTTAATGCTCAGCTCCTAAACATGATAGGTCCTTAATACTCGTAAACCTCCCCGGTGAATCAACCTATCTAATAGTGAAAACCGCATCAAAATCCGTTCTTTTTTTATAATATGTAGTGATCAGTCATACCGCCATATAATGAACAGGGTGTAAGTAAAAGAATGGCCTGATGTTCGAAATCTAACCCTTTAAACATTTTACTCACGCTGCTCTTGCCCATATCGGATTGCCGCTTATTTATTGGATGGTAACGTTGTATCGGTAAGATTGCCGCTTGCATGCCCAATGTGAGCGGCGGCGGCGGCACTGCCAACAGTTCGTCGAACAACAACACTCAGCGTTCGTCTACCGTGATGTCGAACCAGCAAGTCTGCATCGATCAGATGACTCTGGCTGATGTCGATGTATGTGCATTGTGTTGGGATTTTCTATTATAGATTGTTCTGCCTCACTTAGATACAAACTACGTTTAGGCACCCCATAATATTTGGCACAAATAAAGCCCAACGTAGACGACAAGTTTCTACACGCAGAAAGACTGTGCCAACTACTACTATAGACGCGTGTGACGAATCCGGCAAAAATGGCATCTATTTTCACCGGTTTTTGTAGGAATGATTAAAGACTGTCTTCTGCGTTGGGCCAAATCCAAGTCAAGGTAGACAGATACAATAACCTTAGCGTCACATTCCAGATGTCTCAGTACGCGCCGGCGGTCCTACAGACGATCACCAACCCGGACGGGACCGTCTCACTCATACAGGTGGATCCTAACAACCCTATAATAACGCTGCCCGATGGGACCACGGCACAGGTAACTTTTGATGTAAGGCTAACATGCAGTTATTCCAACGAGAGGTATTTTATATGTGTGTAGATCACGTTTTGTTTGTTATTGTATAGTGCTCGCTAAATAAATTGTGCCAGATTCAGCGCTGAAGTGGGAAAATACAAGGTACAAATCGTATGGAGCGCAGTCTAACCACGTGATACTTTTCAGCTCAACTTATTTGGCGAGAGTTATACTATAGACTTCTTTGTAGATGTTTTATGATTGTATCACAAGTAAGGAACTTTTTTTTCAGATTATTCTGTTACGTTGTTTTGTTACTCGTTTTGTTGTTTCACAACTTTTGTCTTCTTCTCGTAACTAATGGCGCCCAACTAAATAATTTGCCAATGTCAAGTTATTCGTTACAATAGCCCGAGATTAAATAGGCATCCGTGTTACGCTGCCATGAGACAAGCGTCAGGCACCGCAACATGGCATGCAATAATGTATTTTGTCATAAATAAGAAGTCACATGTCAATGAGCTGTCTGTTGGTTTGTGCGATACAATGATTATTAACAAGCTAGACGCTGAGTCAAATAGATTTTATATACGCCTACTTATTTTTAACCAGTTCTGACCACATTTCATATGGCATTTACTTTAGGCTTAGACCAATGAGTTTTCAACCAGAGATGACCAGTGTATTTTTCATTAAATAAACAATGCGCCAAAATTTAATTTCTTTTTCGTATATTAGCGATGATTTAATTCAATGAAACACTGTTGTTTTAAGTATGGTAATTTTATTTTCCAATTTTTAGTAGTATTTATGTTACGTACTTGTTTTAGATGTAGTATATGTCATGTGATTCGATGTTTAAGTGTTATAAGTCGAAAATATAAATCACTGTCGTCTGTCGGCAAAACTTTTAAAATTTATTGTAAAAAAACTACTGTGTTGAAAACAAAAATATTCGAATTAGTTTTTAAAATTGCTTAAGACTATTGTTTAGCTAAAAAATTTCATACAAAATGCATTAACGTTTCTACCCCACTAAACATATTCCGTTCTTGCTGTTTTTTATATGTTATAGAGACAAGTAAAAACTAGGTCGACTCGTTTTTGTTTTTTTCATATTGCTTATAAATTGAGAAATAATTAATCCTCAAAAACCGTTTTTTTTAACTAAAACTAATGTCGTTATAATTATGAAACTAAACAAAATTTTGAAAAATTCAAAACGTGCCGACTTAGTTTATGATGTAACAAAACCATAGAGACTAAAATCAAATAATTTCGTTAACGTTTAGGTTTAGAAAAACGTTAACACCTAAACACCTATTTTGCGCGTAATTGCATGCAACTCTCTCTCTTTCGCACACGTGTAAGTGAACGCGGGGTGACTGAGGAGATAGCAAATATTCAAAAAACGCACAGCGCCCGAACTCTGTGACTAAACGATACTCTTAATCTTTGAAATAAAAATATAAATAACTACATACCGAAATCACGTCACTCTACTTGCTACTGTGTCACGTCATTTAGGGCCTCGGTCAAATACTAGAACAAATTGAATCGGCCATTTTTCCTCTCAGATTCACAACGGTGACGGCACAACAGCGAGCGTTATGCAGACGATCGAGACGGCGGACGGCAACACGGTCGCGGTGGATCTCAACGCGGTCGCCGAGGCCACACTCAACCACGACGGACAGATTATACTCACGGGCGAAGACGGACACGGTAACTATGTTTGGGGAATGTAATAGATAGAGTAAGGTCGAAATGGTTCGTGTAAATATCGCACAGTGTGCGTGTGGCCAGTTTTGCGAAAACTCGTCCGAACAATGATCTTCAGTGACATGCCTGTCTGTATTTTCTCACTTCGTTAATAGAAGTGCGGTCGCCACCTTTATTTGGCCCCCGAAGCATATTTAAAGGAAATATAGTGCTTAGCTTTTTTTGACACGAGTGAAGTTTGAACCGGATCCCCCAGTTTCAATTCCAACGCTCTACCAACTGCGCTATCGACAGTAGTAGGAAATATAATTGTAATTTTCATGTAGGAAATATGGAAATGTTTTTTTTTTGTAATCTTAACCACCCTTGTAACATAATTAGCCTCGGAGTAAGAATGGAGAGAGTAGATAACTTGTGCGATCTGCGTGTTTTGAAGTAAATGTGCTGAGACCATGAATGCATGTGAATTCAGTAACTCAGTTTTCTCAATAACAATATCTGTCAAAGATATGTCAAAAGACGAGTTATTACTTTTCGTATATTACTTAGCAAAGTTAAATTTCCTTATTCCAATGTTCAGTCAGTTTCCATATTTTTTTAAATACTTAGGAAATGTTGTCCCCGAGTCGTTCCATCCACCATCCACCTAGCCGTAGAGTGACCATTGATCTCCGCAGGCTACCCCGTGTCGGTGTCCGGCGTGATCACGGTGCCGGTCTCGGCGTCCGTCTACCAGTCCATGGTGGCCAACATGCAGTCGCAGGACGGAGTGTGCGTCGCGCCACTTGTGCAGGTGCGACAACCTAACAGGGTGCGGTACCGCGCGACCGCGACACACTCTGTGTCCTTGATGCGCGTTAAGGAGGATCCGGAAGTTATTGTGGCTTAGCTTGTGTTTGTGGTTGTGCGGAGGTAGGGCTTGTTTCTGAAAGATTACTAGTACTGATAAATATACTGTACTGAAACCGTTTTATGAATATACTTTTGACAGTTCATTATAATCAACCGGTTCAGATCAAATTTTTAACAAGGCTATTGCAGCAAAGCAGACTGGCGAATTTTAGAAGTTTGTTAGTTCTTTTTAGTTTTTTGTGTCATTAGGAATTTATAATATCTACTCTTGCACCTTAATCAAGCACTCCTTAAGAGAAAGGTGGCAACTTCGCCCTTAGAACTGGTTATTGGAAACGAATATGAATGAAAAGAACCAGTTCTAACTATACTTGTTACAAATTCGATCTAAATCCGTTGATTATGATTTACTGTCAAAAGAGGGTTCTTAAAACGGCCTCAGTACAGTTTACATTTCTAGGATCATCCATAAGCATTAACTAGTATATTTATCAGTACAAGGAAGTGTTCAGAAATAGATCCCTGTGAGAGGCAATGAGGGACTGAGAAAAGGGGTGTTTACAGTGGGCCCCATCATGGACTCAAAGAGTTGCTAACGCGAGCTTCTTGCGTCTGAATCGGCCATTTCTTTATGTGAACTGTTGATAGATGACAACCGATGATAGATGCTGTCGAATGCTATTGAACTGTGACAACGGAAATAAATCGTGCAGTCCCTCAGAGCTGTTATTAGTTGCGAGCCATTATACACTTAAAAATATTATTTGCATTACATGATTGTGTGAGATAGACCGCATTGCCTCTCATAGTCTGAATATTTGTAAAGTCCGTTTTTCTGTACTTGTCTTATTTGGTAAACAAACTTAGCATGACATTTTATTGAAAAAAAAAGTTAATGATCTCCAAATATTGTAAAGTATTTTTAAAATGTTAATATAACCTTTTAAGATTTTTTAAATGACAACTTATTTTAAAAAGACATGCAGATATTGTTTACTAAATAAGAGTATAGAAAAACGTACCTTAGATTAAGTTAGTTAATACATATAATATATCCACCTAGAAAATGAAATATTAGTGAGGTCACAGTCCCTTAGTTACAAATTGAGTTTTATTTTATTTAAACTGCCTGATTTATTATTTTGTTTTTGCTTGTAATAATTGTACGTGATGAATTTGATGTCAGATATTTTAAAATGCATACTAGCTTATTATGTATATGTAGTTTATTTACATTTTATTACGAATTGTCCAAAGATTGTGTTACGTGCATGTGTTATAATTTATATTTTAGTGTTAATTAGTATGTATGGAAATATTTGTGCCATTTAGAATGTGATCCTAATTCAATTTCCCAAAACTTTAAATGTCAAGAAATAATTTCAAATGTGCCAAATTAAGTCTTATAATAAGAACATCTGTGACAGACGAACGTACAGGAAGGTTGGACGGGACTTATGAAGGTTTAATTTTTCCTATATGGTACGGAACCCTAAAAATGATTCTGAACAATCAAATTGATTCGTAATTTTTAAATTATATTAATAAAGTCTTGTGAAAACCTTCGGAAAATCAATACGACATTTGATTCCATGTGTTATAAGAATAATTATGGTTTTTACAGCTCTGAGCTAATGCAAATGTCGCAAAGTCTTGATATGATTGTGAAGTATATAGTTTTGTGATTTTTAATATAATTGAAAAGTACGTTATTATTATTGTGGTCCCATACATTTAGGGGTTATCGAGCTAGGCGCCTAGACGGTGTAAATCGACTTTTATTGCATCAATTTTTTTATTTGTTGAATCTGATTTATGGAAAACGTCAAGAGAGTTGCGCGTATTACTGTTTATATTTCGTACTTATAATATAACTGTCTTAATTCGAAATAGTTTTTAGCCGTATTGTCCTAGAAGTTTGATATTCCAGTATCTGTGCGTATCCCCCCGTAAAAGTAAGAAGGGCGTCGCTACCAAGTGTGATTTATGTTACAGAGTATTATTTATGTTAAATTAATTGAATATTGTTTATTTTTAATTTATTTTAATTAGTGCATGAATATTTTAAGCGTTGTTGATGTGTATAGATGGCTGGCCAAATAGTATCAATTGGTACTTTTTACCACACAAATAATTTATTTACTACAATTAAAGTAGGTACCTACATACTTATTTTACTTTGCATTTTTTTGGTCAGTGTGCCTTTTTATATACATTGATTTATGCAAGCTTTTTAGATATGTTCCTAGAAGTTGCTCGGTGTAGAAATCTATGGTAGATCCTTGTAGTTATTTCTTAGCTTGCCTATTATCAAATAATAATAATGTAAGCTAAGGGTTCAGTTCAATCCCCTTAGATAATGTACGAACGCTTGTATTCATTTGTCGCGCTGAAACATTATATTTATGCAGAAACGTATACCTAACCGAATTATAATTACTAAGCGTGATAAGTAAGCCACTATGAAGCTCAATTTATGCATTTTAACTACTTAAATAATACAAATACCGATAAACAAGAACCTGGCATAACCTCAAAAAATCAGGTCATCGACCAAAACCTTCGTAATTTTTTCAGCGTTATCTACGGGGTATGAGCATACGCTAACTTTGCGTTCACGAAAGATGCTTCTCCAAGCAGTTTATATATTTAAATAAGTATATAAACTCGTTGGTTTGGTCAGAGTGAAGGACAGTTTCGTTAGGTCACGTGGTTGTATTTCAGTCGAGAGTATTTATTAGACTAGTTTTTATACATATAAAATTAAATATTTTTATTTTTAGCCATTATTTCGAATCTGATCTAAATACCTAGATGTATAACATCTATTTGACTGATGTCTTGATACTAAGACTTGTTGATTAATAAGCAGTTGGTTTCATTGGTTTTAAGTATATTTGTGCAAGTTAGTCCTATTTTATTTTCTGCACCGCGTGACTTGTTTGGAGAATGTTGTATAGTTTTATTTGTTTGTCAATTACACCAAAGTATTGTTTGAAGTGATAATTGTTATGTTTGTGAAATTTTGTTCTATGTATGATAATAGTTTTGTTGATTCTGTTGCTTGCTCGCAATAAAATAATTTATGTGTAAATATGTTTGGTTTTATTGTTTTCTAGCCTTGTGTTGAGCACGCGTTTAGTTTTTACTGTTAGCTTCACTTGCCAGGTTTGTATGTTTTTTATTTTTGTTAATAATACATCGTGTTAAAAACCTCGTACGCTGATAAACTATCCTAGGGTACCTTGAAGTTAAAAAAGGTGCGTGGCTCCTTATTTTGGGTCCATGGCGGCGTCATTAGATAGTAGCTAACCATCTGTTAACGGATCGGTGTATGAGATTATTGACACGGTGTATAGATTAATAATAATAATAAGTTTATTTTCACAACTATTAAATTATGCAGTTTAGTAGTTTACAATAAGGTTCTTTTTTTACAAATACTCGCATATACCTACATACTCGTATTTACAATAATTTATAGATTAGATAGATGTATTTAGTTTCCTTTTACATGGTTGAATTAAAAAAAATATCGCATTCATATTTAATTCGCACCATTATTTATTATTAAAATTCTGAAAATACTGTGAAGATGTTAAGATTATTTTGTTTCCAGGTGGATCAAGGTGGTGAAGGTTTAGAAGCGTTGTCTATGGGCGGTGGGGTAGCCCAGGTCATGCTGCAGGGTGGGGGTGAGGCTCAGGTCCTGCAAGTACTCAGTCTCAAGGATGCTTCAGTACTCACAAAAGCCATGGTATTTTTAAATCCTTAAATTAATAAGTATATAAGCGATTTTTTATACTAAAAAGCAAGCGTTTCACTCAGTAGATCCCGCGAACTACTAGGCGCACGAGCGTCTGCATGTCGCTTGTGTAAAACAGAAACGTCTCGAATTTGACGTACAAAATGTCACGGATAATAAATAAATATATGTATTATTGAACTCATAATAGTTATAGAGATGGAGACAGAAAGTGGTTATAAGCACTTGCCGGCAGAAAACCTATTTTTCGTGTAGTCTGAATGGGTGTAGCCTGGGGGGAGGGTTTTGGGGGTTCAAACCCCCCCCCCCCCCCGAAATGTTCAAAATAAACCAAAAATTTTTTTCCTATTCCTTGAACATACAATTCAACAATTTAAATTATGCGGTCAGTTCTGAAATTGAGGAGGCAATTTGTATGTAGGTACTCGTCAGTGCTTCCCGAAAGAAGTACATCTGTGGTCAAAACAGAACTTGAAGTGTGGAAAGCAGTGATGACAAGCACCTCCACTACTCCAAAATCTGCTTTGGGATGCCTAGATAAGTGCGATCAAAAACTATATCCAAATATTTACACATTGCTACAAATGTTTACTACCATACCTGTTTCCACTGCTGCTTGATGCGGAAGTAGTGGATATAAAAATCTCAGAACGTAATAAACCAATCTTGCTGAAATTTTTTGTACATTATCGGAAAAACATAGAACCAGCCCCTTATATGTAGTAGGTTTTGAGTAAAAAATAGTGAAAAAAACGTGTTAAGCTTAAGAGACTATTTGCAAGTTAACAATTGTATCTAGCGGCCTCTGTCAGTGCTAATTTTTTAGAGATTTTCATAACGAACAACTTTCATAATAGGCCAGGACCGATAATTTTTGAGATCAAAACAATTTAGAACAGGATGACACGGACGGAAGAAAAAGGAAGAAAATAAAACAAAAATAAGGCGAAAAATAAAGTACGGGCGATTTGAGGTCGGGAAGTGGAAGGGGGTGGACTTTTAATGGTGGAAAATGGTTTATCACGATTTCCGGCAAAACTACAATTCCTATCGAAAAAAGTTAAATTGCGAAGTTGTTGGTAATAAAAAGATCTACAACTTTTGTATTTACATTTTTTTCACATAACCTCAAAATAACCGACTTTTTTGTTTTTTATTGTTATCTCCCACAAAAAAAAAGTTTTTTCACGAAATTTTGTGGTAACTTACCTCGTTAAGTCGTCCCAAACACACTGTAATTTTTTCGATTCAAAATATTTCTTTTTTCCCTTTATTTTAATTTTATATAAAAAAAGTAAACTCTATTCTATTCTATTCTATTTTTTTTTCAAAATGGCTCCATTAGGGTTTTGATGATTCCGCCAATGTCAAGTAATATAGACGTCACAGTAACAATAAGCCGATTGATCGGTAGGTAGAATGCTCCCGCCGGCCGTAATATCCTGACTAATCACAACTATTACAGCGCGGGCGGGATTAAACTGGATTCCCCATGACGTCCTGGTGGACGCGTGCGTATATCACAAAGGCGTCACGTGGAATCCAAGTAAACTCATTTTCAATCGAAAATTCGCACGTCAAAAAAGCTGCTTTTTAAAAAAATCGGTGCGCTTTTTCTTTATTGAAACCTCTACTTTCTGATGGTGTACAAAAATTACAATGGAAAATTTTCTCAGAAATTTAAATTGCATCGCACAATTAAAAAAAATGCACCAGTCACATTTTTTAGATTAAATCCCATTTAAATCATTTAAGGCATTTCAATTGAAGAAATGTATGCTTAAAGTTGTACGATTAAATTTAAATTTCTGAGAAAATTTTCCATAGTAATGTATAATTTTTTAAAAAGCAGCTTTTTTGACGTGCGAATTTTCGATTGAAAATGAGTTTACTTTTTTTGATATAAAATTAAAATAAAGGGAAAATAAATTTTGAATCAAAAAAATTACAGCGTGTTTGGGACTTTGTGGGAGATAAAAATAAAAAACCAATAAGTCTGTTATTTTGAGGTTATGAGAAAAAAGTGTAGATACAAAAGTTGTAGATCTTTTTATTACCAACAACTTTTTTTTCAATAGGAATTGTAGTTTTGCCGGAAATCGTGATAAACCGTTTTCCACCCCCTTCCACTTCCGCCCAAATCGCCCGTACTTTATTTTTGTTTTATTTTCTTCCTTTTCCAATGGGTGTCATTCTGTTCTAATTATTACTAATTGTTAGTTATGAAACGAAAAACGAAGCGATTCCAACAATAATCTCGTCTATAACTCGAAAATTTAGTTTTTACCATTTCGCCGTCTCGGCTAATAAAAACAGAAGATTAATAACCTGGCTAAGCCCGTGAGTCTGAGCCACCCTCTACAAATTCTTGTAGACGAGTAGGGGTCCAGCGCTTGTTGGTACGCCGCTGATATAAAATATGAAAAAAAAAAAAAAAAAAAAAAAGAATACATTCAAGTTATACCCCTACTACTGTAATTCAGGCCACTCGATCCATCCCCAATTATTATAGTAAGAACAACTATTAAATAATTTGCTTTTCTATTGCAGCAACAAGTGAAATCGGAGCGAGAAAGTGTTGACTCCTAGCTGTTAACGTTGGTGGCGTCGCCGCAACCGCGCGCCCCCGACTGTCCCGACCTCATGGGAGACGAGTCTACTGAATAGATCATTATAGACTCGAACAAAACGGTTGCAAATATTATGATACATTCTTTATTTTAAATATAAAGTTTGGTAGTTGCAACAAAACTTTTTGGAACTTTATTGTTGTCTATAGTTTGTTTCGATATAGGCGGATAAACCGACAATGACACAAAGTATTATGTTAGCTTTGAAATAAATAGATACAGAATCGATAAGCGGTAAAGAAGGTTGTGGAGCTATACGTTGGTATAGTTTTATTTCAACATTAATATGATACTTTGTGTCCGTTTTTCCGCCTGGTCTAGAAACCGACTATAATGAGGTTGTGGTCAAGTACAGGTAGGTACCGGGACGGTTCTTGAGCGCTCGGCGAAAAAGTGGGGGAATGTTTGCGCATATGTAATTCGAGTGCAATATAACTTGTATATTTATTATAATTGATTTATTGGTGTTTGTTTTTACGATTGCTTTTTACTGCTGGTAAAATTAAAATTAATACTTCATACCGTCAAGCAGACCCAAAAATTGTGTTCTGCGCATCTAACGACCACCGCTCAAGAACCGTCCCGGTACCTATACTAACCTCTTTGCTTAAAAAAAAGTTTGTAAACATACACAAACTTCCTGTTTAGTGTGCCAGGAAAACCTGGGCAAGTTGTAAATGCTTGGAAAATTTGAATTCCAAAAATTTTATACTTATACAATGTATTTAGGGACTAATGATTGATCGTTTGCTCGAATATTTGAATGTCGCCACGAGCAACATTTTTGAAAATTTTACTTTAATAGCATAATTTAAAATTTTGAAAGCTAAGCTTCAAACGGTACATTGGGATAAACTAGCAATAACACTGTACACTCAGTATGCAGAATACCTCTAGTACAACTTATAAAATATTTATGAGAAACAATAATTTTTTTTAGTGTTTTTAAAAGCTTTTTAAGCTTAGAAAATTGCATGTTTTATAGAAATACGGAAAATAGATGAGACAAAACAGCATGAAATTTAGCTACAAATAAGTGTTACCTCTAATTGGATGTGAAAAGTTTAGTATATTAAAATCAATTAGGTAGCAGTTTCATAATTATTAAAGATTAATTGTTAGAAACTAATATAGACCAATTATATTGGAATATGGAGCATGTTTTGGGATGGTTCATTATTGACAGATAATAATACCCATCGGGCTTTAGAAAGAGACTTCGGTTTTGTAGAGCGTCGTCTCTGTCACTCGTACATTTGACGTTGCGCGACAGACGATCTACAAAACCAAATAGAAGATGGGTATAATTATCTGCCCGGTACTGTACACTTCTTTATAACATGTATTCATCAGAATATACGAGAGTATTATTTATATTTATGACTAAATTATTTCTTTTTTCATGGATTCTGTTTGTGCAATATTTTTTTTACATTTTAAATTAATTTATTATAAGTTACCACATTCCCTAATTTTATTTATTATTTAATATATTTTAAGAAAACGTTGCTTGAATGTTGTTTTTGCTTTATTTTATTTGTTGACTTTTATTGATTTCTAGTCTTATACAGCCATGATAGCGCCAGTCTAGTCTTAATTATAAACTGTTGTAAATCTATTTAATATGGTTGTTGAATATATTTTCTATAGAATATAAAATGGTAAACTTGTACGTGTACATTTTTTGATGGAATATTTGAATAGCTGTAAAATGCTTGTGGAAATGATGTAGATTTATTATGATATTTGTCTAAATGTAGGTAGAGACACTTCCTCCATTGTGTATCTATTTATTGTATCTGGACTCAGTAAGGTTATTTATATTAGAGAATATTAAGATAAGTAGTATCTAGTCATCATTGCCAACTTTTATTATTTAGTACAAGAGAAATACAAAGAACATAACGCTATAAATGTCAAGTAAATAGCATTATAATATCATTCATCATTACTTAACCAGGGTATCTTGTCATATTATGTGTACCTATTTTGCAATGTTTATTAAGGTATAGTTCCTGACAAAACCAAAAGCCTGCTCTCATTTATCAGTATGGTCCATACCCGGTGATACCAAAAAGGTACTTATTTGCCAGTTTATACAGGATTGTAGGTACAACAGAAATAAAGAACAGTGAACGGCCACACAAGTAACCAATACTAGGTTTGAACCTTGTTTGTTCCACAAATAGTTGATTAATATTAAAAGTGTGGCTTTGTGTATGTACTTAATTTATTGACGTTTTTAAATTAAGAATAGTGTTAAGGCCTAGTCATTATATTTGTCATAGAGTACAAATTAAACTATTTATTATGTTTAGAGATTATAGTTTGTTTTGCAAAAAGACAATCTTGTATTTATAGAGGTTTTAATTTTATTTTGTTTTCTCATTTAAATTTTATCATACTTATTTAAAATTAAATTATTTAAGTTGCACTACTTTATAGTGCTAGATACATAGCCTGGTGACACTTCATTGTCTCCGACTGTCTCACAAAAGAGATGGTGTGATGATGCACAATATTTTTGTTTGTTGTCCATACATTGTAAATATTTATTTGATCACTGTGTGAATATTGCCATCATTAAAAGTATTTACGTAAAAATGTGTCTCTTATTCATGCTTTTAGTTCTTAGTGGACAGAGGATTTCATTTCAGAAACTATCCTGCATAATAATGTAACCACAGGGCTGAAATTTCATACATGTTCCATTTACTTGGTCCATGGTAACAATAAGACTGCTACTCTTGTCACTCGCCTGTTCTCAGTAGACTCTTTGTAGTGTAGGTATGTGTAACACCATCACCAAATTAAACAAGAAAGCTCTGGCTGGTCAAATAGAAGCAACAGAAAGTTTTATGAAATGCAGACTTGCAACCAGTATGTAGTTTACATAAATAGGAGCGTGGGAAAAAATAATCCCTAATGGTCCGTCTACACGCTCCGTCTTCACTGAACAAGTATTACGGACGGAAAGACTGAACACCGAAGAGTGTCCACACGGTACTACAGGTAAGCTTGCGCAAACCTCATTGTTATGTTAAAGCTAGACTTATTAAAACGGAATGTAAGAAGTAGTCTTACAATAATAATTTATCCATCGATGTCAGAACGACTCATCAGTGTCATTTGATCTTTCACATTTTGAAACTGCATAAGTAAAAAAACAGTTTCCGTAAAAGAGGTTGATCATGGAGACCAAAATGTACCGTTATGTTGGAATTGATTTAGTTTACAAAAAAAAAATAAAGAGTTATATTTCTGTCTGTACAATTTTATACAAAATAGGCTTGGTAGTGTCGTTTATTGTAAACAACACTACTAGTAGTGTGGCTGGTAGTGTCGTTGCCAAAAAACGGTTATTTTAGGGGAAGTCAGTCATCAAAATTCAATTTTTAATCAAATTTTTCAGAAAACCTGATCTATTTACGAAATTGAAAAAAACAATATTTATTTTAAGGATATGACAAATATTGTTATTGTTTTGAAAATATGATTAGAAACATTTTTCTCGATAGAAAAAAACCTAAATACACCTCTGACAACTTTATTTATCAAATTTTATGGCTATAATAAAGATGGTACCATTACAAAATTAAAATGAATATTTTTTTTGTAATTATCTATCCTTTCATTGTAAATTTTTTTCTATTTTGTATAAGATTTTATTTAAATTGCGTTTTAAACAAAAATTATCGCTGTTTCTATCCTGCTCGCGTGCGCGTGATTCTAGATAAATGCGTTCTGCTCTTTCATCACTGATTTTCCCATCGACCACTTCCCCCAAACCCAGAAACGCACTCCAATCTTTAGCAAGTCAACGATTGCTCAAGCCGCGCTTTGGGTCTTGTGCGAGCTATCGTTTTCCCGTCCACACGTACGAGCTTACTTGTGCAAACTGATTTGTACAAGTAAGCGCGAAGAAATGACTGTGCGTGTAGACGGGGCTTAACAAGACCAAAGTGGGTCTACAGATTTGACCGAATTAGCAATTATCAGAATAGTAAATAAAATAATATTTTTTAAAACTATAAGGGTTTTAGGTAATAAGACATAAATAATTAAGTATCACCTTTTATTCTCCAGTAATAAAACTCAATGGCATCTCTTCCAGAATAGGATAATGGTTGGAAGTATACAATAAACTAATAAATTAATCTCCTACAATTGTTTTTTAAAATTAAATATTATAAACACTCTCTAATGCCAACTCTGGTTTGTCATAACCAAGTTCTTCTGGAGTATCAATACCCAGTTCTTCAAGTGTGGGCTTAATTTCTTGGATAACATATGGATATATCACATCAACTTTAGGGCCACATTTGTCTTTTATGGCCTCAAGAAATCTTATAGCAATGGCATAGTCGTTGACTCGTCGACAGGCGTGCATGGCAGCCTTAATGATTTTCGGGTCAGGAATAAGATCCATGCCACACAAGTCGTTCATTGCTTTGCGAATTTCCCACCCATCAATGTCCTTCCTGTTGAAGTATGCCTCATATCTGCAACAAAAACAATATATTTTTTTACTTCACGGATTGCCTTACAGCTTCCGGAACGGCGCTACCAGCTCCATGGTACGTTCTTCCTCCTTTACCCAATGGTATTTGTTTGCGAGACTATACCTAACGAGTTTTGTTGGGACATATTTAGATGATTTGTCGGATCATGTACTTATTTTTTTAATTTAAAAACTCAATGTTACATCCGGCCGGGATCAAACCGTGTACTCACCCCCATGTTGATATAAATATGTTATATATTGACGTTTTGTCCGATAACCTAGCAGGGTTCCTTCATTCCCTGTTTCAGATTACATAACCATTTTACCTGCAATCGAATTCTTCATCGGTTTCGACGGGACCGCCATGACCGCAACGTACTCCCGTGACTTTAAGGGAGTTAGCTGGCAGCAGCGCCGCTCTAGATGCGGACAGCACCCTTCCAGATATACTCCTCAACATTTTGAAACTTTATTTATTTCAAGAAAAATGCAACACGAAAATAATAATGGCAATATGGCTTCCTCGTAAAATCCAGCGTAATTGACAGCACATTGACAGTTGATCATCGACAATTATATTACTGACATTTGTTTTTTTAAATATTGAAATAAGAAAATAGATGGCGACTGACCGGTTAGAAAGTAAACAATCTTTACGAGCTATTATAGTTTTTACTATATAGCATAAAATAAAAAGAAATAAAACAGCATTCTAGTAAAATTAAAGTAAAAAAAAATTAAATCTAATCTAAGGGTCCCTCATTGAAATGTCTCACTGATCCCTGAAAGTTTTATCAAATTTCATTCGGCCGTTTTGGAGCGTATTCTGAACATTGGGAAAGACAACTGTCTCCTTGATATGTTCTCTATTATTATAACTCTCACCAAATATCTTGAACCAGATCGAGCGCTAGAGTGGGGAAGATGATGCCCCATACAGATTGTACAGGGAGTAGTCTAATCATGTGTTACTTTTCGGTCCAAGCTATTAGCATGCTGGAGTCTTTATTTGTATACCTTTCAGCATCTTGTCATCCATATGACCAAGTTATAATGCTTCTAGCTTTGGTATAATGATATCAGAAGCATGTGCACATAGGTGCCCAAGAACTTTTATATATAAAAAAAATCCTAACTAAACCATATACATTTTATTTTTCAAGGTGGTTCGTTTTCCATACAAAAATGTAATCAAGATAAACTAATTAACTAATCAGTAAAAATGTCTAAATATGGGCTTACTAACTATTTTCGGCTTTTATGTTGCGCCAAATCAATAAAAAATAACCTTTTTATAATAGAAATAATTAATATTAAATATAATTCTTTTTAGACAAAATACGCATAAATGTAATCATATTTAGACATTTTTACTGATTAGTTAGTTTATCTTGATTACATTTTTGTATGGAAAACGAACCACCTTAAGACACATTTACTTTTATTTTTCAAACTTATTCCTCTACCTACAATCTTAGTTTCCCGATTCCATTTTTACTTAGTATTTTTTGAACAGATAGATAAATGAATAAAATATGTCCATAGATTATATTTTATTTTAGTATACAATGATTTTCAAAACTCAATTTCCAACTTTAGCATTACAAGTGATACAGAGATATCTATAATAATCTTAGATCTATGATAATTGTTAAATACCTATAGGTTAATGTTGATACTGATTTGCTGATAACATAAAATATAAAAGCCCTGCCAATAATAAAGTATTGTTGTTTGGTATGATTTCTTTACATTTTCCTTCGCCTTTTCTTCTTGTGAGGTGTGATACTTTCCTGTCCGCTATCCTCACCGCTGGAACTGTCAGAAGAACTGCTGTCACTGTCACTACTTGATGAACTGCTGTTGGATGAACTGTCAGATGCTACTCCCGTCCCTTGAGACAAATCCGTGCTACTGGCAACCTTGTATAATTCAGGATCTTTGGCTTCAAGGACTTTCATCCATTTTTTGGATAATTTTGGTCGACCACGAACTGTCTTATGCCATACCACAGGGAAATTAGTGCGACTGCAGAAGTTTTGAGTAACAGCTACTGTATCATCCAGGTTTAGTACTACGTGCCACCACCCGCCAGGCACAAACACAGTTTCTCCTGGCTTCTGTAGTATCTCCACCTGTAAGAATAATAAAAGTTAATATCTAAAGTATGATAATGGCTAAAAACATATGTGGATTAGGATGGTTGGTTGTATATTTACCGGTTTAAATTCCTGTGGCCAAGTATCAAGTTGTGTTTTAGGATAAATCAGCTTAAACCAAGTAATGGCTTCATCCCGTTGTCTTCCACCAATAGTACCGGTAACTTTAATCAGTTCCCGTGGTGTTTGGGTGGGAAATAAACACCATCGCTTATGACCAAACACCAATGCATTCCAAGCACTCGTACCCAAAGGATCTATATGTATTCCTGTGCCGGAACGCTGCGGTCCCATTACAAACCAACGGTATGGTGGTCTACGTTCCTCACCACAAAATTTGAATAAGTCATCTCTAAAATAAGTAGGAATATCATAATCTGCTAGTAGCTTCTTCCTTCTCAGGTGTTCGCCAAAGCTGCTATCAAAAATATATAATGGACTATCATCCTGAGAAGTTCGCATATACTCAACATAATACTTCATTTTCATCTTAACACTATACCCTTCATTGTCCTCACCACATTTAAACTTTTGGTTTCTGTACTTCTTAGCTAGTCTGTCCAGAGTCCATTTGTAGTTAGCCTTCCAGTCAGTCTGCACATTGGTTATAACTACAGGCTTATATATTTTCTCATATTTATCTATAAATTCCTGAGGGCTAACTTCAGACTCATTGATTCTCTCCACATTGTCATTGCATTTCAGAAATTCATCAAAGTTATTGGCATATTTCTGGGCAACCCATGCATACTTATCTGCTAACTCTAGAAAAAATATGAGAATGTCAATAATAAATCAAACATTTGTACCTATGAATATGCTAATCTCTATTACATTTCATATTGGGCATTGTTAGCAGTGCTAGCACATGCACATTAACAGATGAAAAGTATATGATTACCTAAATATTAATAACCTTCATTTATTTCTCAATTATTTATTACAAAACATTAAAATGCTAAAGAAAGAATATGATAAATAATAGTATAAAACTTTTCAGACCTTTGAGATGAGTCAGTGAAAGGAGACTTCATGGTATGTATAATACCTACCTATGTAAAAGGTGTTAAAACAATAATATGATTATTTACCTGGTCTAGCTTTTCTTTTGACATCCTTGATTCGCTTTTTGGCCTTGTGTGATAATTTGTAATCGTTATTCATTATTTACTAAAAATACAACATTTGTAAAGAAATGGAAAACAGGAAGGCAAAGGTTGCTGAAAAATTGATTGATTGATTGATTTGATTTGGATTTCAGTTGAGTGATGTGGTGATGATTGAATGATAAATTAAGTGAACGAATGAAATAATCTGAAAAGTCATTCATCTGAGATCTGAAATAATGCGGTGTTGACGGAGGTGAGTCAAAGTCACTCACAGACTATATTTTAAAGACTGCTCCACATCTTGAGGCTCCACAAACTCGGCGAGACGAGACATCTAGCTGAAAATAAATAAACGTTTAGCGAGACCCACGGCCCACGTTCACGTGTATGTGGAGTTGCAGGAATGTAATAGTTAAACGCTGAAATAATCTTGAAATAATCGTATATATTCGTTCTATTATATTTACATTCAGTAACGTCAAAAACCAAGATGACGTGCAAAATATCAAATATAATATTATAAAGTAAACGTAGGAAAGTGTACCAGCCAGGTCTCCACATCACTCCCCCACCGAGACCGTGACTACGGGCGTAAGTGAGGTGGAAACCGGACGTGGCGTCCAGAGCGAGTAATGCGTGGAGGTTCGGGTTGCATAGCGGCTGCGGGTAGAGTAGGAGACTGAGGAACATTGGTTTCAAGATCTTTTTCCAACATCATGAAAGCTGGTTTCAACCTATCTACCGAAACGTTGGTATCCTTGTTATTAAGGAGAATACGAAAATATTTTTGACCTCGCTTTAGGACTTTATGAGGTCCAGAATATGGTGGATGCAGGGCTGGACGGACTCCGTCTTGACGAAGAAACACGAAGTCTGAAGTTGCCAGTTCCTTGAAAACAAAAACTGTTTTAGAAGTATGATGTATTGTAGGGATAGGCTTTAGTTTATTAGCGAAGGAGCGTAACCTTGATACGTAGTCTTGCATGTCTAATATAGTGTTAGAATACGAATGAAAAAATTCGCCAGGAAGGCGCAATGGTTCGCCATAAACAAGTTCGGCTACAGATGACTGTAAGTCTGATTTCCAGGCGCTTCTAATACCGAGGAGAACCAAAGGGAGAGATTCTGTCCAACTGGAGTCTGCGTTGCACATTATAGCAGCTTTCAATTGTCTGTGCAAGCGCTCAACTAAACCATTGGAAGCTGGATGATATGCTGTTGTCATCTTATGTTGCGAGCCAATTAGCTGGGTTAAATTTTTGAACGTAGAGCTGTCAAATTGTTTACCACGGTCAGTAGTGATGCTGACCGGGCAACCAAAACGGGAAATCCAACCTGTCAAAAATGCATTGGCAGTGGAAGCCGCCGTGATATCGGTGAGTGGTATGACCTCAGGCCAACGAGTAAATCTATCGATAACCGTGAGAGCATAACGAAAACCGTTTGAAATGGGAAGAGGACCTATAAGATCGGTGTGAACATGGAGAAAACGGGCAGGAGGTAATTGAAAAACGCCCAAAGGAGAAGACACGTGCCGTGTTACTTTAGCACGTTGACAAGCTAAACAGCTACGGCACCACTCTCGGCAATCTTTCCGTATGCCAGGCCAGACAAATCTTTGTACCAAAAGATTAACTGTGACATTTGTTCCTGGATGAGAGAGAGAGAATGAATGGCATCAAATACTTGACGGCGTAATGCTTTGACGATAAAAGGTCGAGGAGTAGAAGAGCTCACATCGCAATAAATGAATGAGGAAGATCCTGAAATAGGAAGTTTAACAAATTTGAGTGATAAACCCCCTGATAATAAAAGGTTTAATTCAGGATCGTTAGATTGAGCATGAGCAAGCACATCATAGTCAATAGCCTTGGAGGTCAACTCTTCAATCCTGGAAAGGGTATCTGCGACTACATTATCCTTTCCCGAAATATGTTGAATGTCTGATGTAAACTGGGAAATATAGTCGAGGTAACGGAATTGTCTGGGTGAAAATTTGTCTCTATTTGCTTGAAACACAAATGAGATAGGTTTATGGTCAGTAAAAACTGTAAAAACCTGAGCCTCTAACATATGCCGGAAGTATTGAATTGATTTGTATATAGCAAGCAATTCACGATCGTAAGGGCTATACTTAATCTGCGATGGAGAAAGCTTACGTGAAAAGAATGCTAAAGGCTGCCAAAATCCATTTTTAAACTG
The DNA here is from genome assembly GCA_963924495.1 of Nemapogon koenigi. Taxonomy (NCBI): domain Eukaryota; kingdom Metazoa; phylum Arthropoda; class Insecta; order Lepidoptera; family Tineidae; genus Nemapogon; species Nemapogon koenigi. The sequence continues at coordinate 2,630,622 of OZ004630.1, read as the reverse complement.
CTGTAAAACTCCACCTATGGCAGTACTAGACGCGTCAGTGACAAGAGCAAGCTTAGCGCTGCTGTCAGGATGGGCCAGAGTTGCAGCATTGCAGAGACCTCTTTTGCAGTCTTCGAAAGCCCGTTTGCATATGTCATCAAATTTAATAGTCTGATTGTTTTTCACAGAGCCCTTAAGTAGATCGTTTAGGGGTGCTTGTAACTCAGCTGAACGAGGTATGAAGCGATGATAAAAATTATACATACATACAAGGCTAAAATTGAAATCGTGTATGTGTTTAATGGGGTACCTATCTGGTACAGTGCGAGAATTAAGCATTCGGTAGTCCCCGCAAGGTCTCCAGTTATTGTCCTTTTTAGGAACAAGGTGCAAGGCTGAGGACCAGGGGCTGTTAGAAGGTCGAGCGGTACCCATCCTAACCATCTCGTCAAACTCACGTTTAGCAATAATAAGTTTGTCTGGATGTAGACGACGTGGTTGGGCAGTAACTGGCGGGCCAGATGTAGTTTTGATGTAGTGCACAGTATTGTGGGGACAGTCACGTGGCCTGCCAGCTGGACGCGTTATGTTTGGGAACTCTTCTAGGAGAATTTCAAAATCGGGGTTAAGTTCCGGATAATTGGTTTTAATGGAAGTGACTGTTTCGGTAGGGTTAACACCAGATGCAGGTGCAACTAAATATGTAAGTTGATCACAAATCCTGTGATTCCTGCAGTCTACTAAGATGTTGTAATACGCCAGAAAGTCGACGCCAATAATAGGTTTAGTGACGTCAGCGATAACGAACCTCCACCCATACTCACGTCGAAGGCCGAAGTTTAATGTAAGATGTATAAAACCATAAGTTGATATTGTAGTGCCGTTGGCTGCGAAAAGTTGGTAGCTTGATTTTGTTTGTTTGTTCTTGATAGCTGTCCGAGGAAACACGCAAATATCAGACCCAGTGTCAATTAAAAACATCATTTTTGTCTTTCTGTCGGTTACAAATAGGCGGCCAGACGAGGGTTGACGACAGTCGTTGGCCGCTACTAACGACCGTCGTTTGAGTTTTCCGCGTCAAATTTGCAGGGCGAGACACATCTTCTTGCTCTAGAACCAAACTGGTAGTGATACCAGCAAAGGTCGCTTGGAGAATTGTTTCGAACAGGCGTCGATGGAGAGCGAGGTCGGGAACTAGAACGGAAGCGGCGTCTATTGTCCCAAGTTGAGAGCTTCTGAAAACTTTTCTTAAGTGCTGCAATTTCATGCTTAACTTCTTCACAGCAGTTTCCAGGATTATCGTGACTGGTCGTCGCCACTTGCTTAGTGTAAGGAGCTATATCCTGGATTCGATCCGCTAAATCTGCTAATATAGATAATGATACTGATGGCTGACTGGCGAGAACACACTGGATATTTGCGGGAAGACGGCTCATCCAAATAGTTTTCAAAAAATCCTCCGGTACTGTCGCTCCAGCTAAACATTGTAGATGCCTTAAAAATTGGGAAGGCTTCCGATCTCCTAATTCTTCCTGTGTTAATATTTGTTGAATTTTTTGATCGTGAGTAGCGCTGAGTCGTTTAATTAATTCTGACTTTAATTTTTCATACCTGTCATTTTGTGGTGGATTGATTATAATGTCTCGAACCTCTTTCGAAAATTGACGGTCCAGATGCCCGATAACATAATTAAATTTGGTTGTATCACTTGTGATCCCGGAGTTGGAGAATTGGCCCTCGACCTGAGCGAACCAGATTTCAGGATCCTCAGGCCAAAACGGTGGAATCCTTACTCCGACTTTGCACAGTTTTGCAGACGTACCGTTTGCGGCAGTGGAACCGGACACAGCCGCCGGGTTGCCGCTGCCCAAACTGCTATCCTTGTGCGCCATGTATATTATAGTTACATAATAGTAGTTCAATTCGGTGGTCACCAATGTGGAGTTGCAGGAATGTAATAGTTAAACGCTGAAATAATCTTGAAATAATCGTATATATTCGTTCTATTATATTTACATTCAGTAACGTCAAAAACCAAGATGACGTGCAAAATATCAAATATAATATTATAAAGTAAACGTAGGAAAGTGTACCAGCCAGGTCTCCACATGTATGTCCTTTACCTACACTCTCGTGGAGAGTAGTATATTCCTTGCTCTCGTGTCACTCATTTTACTCATTTCATTACTCGAGTTTGATCAAGATAGACGTAGAAATTTTATTGCTGCTGCCACACGCAACAATTTATGAGATTGCGCATTATAAACTATAGGTATATTAGATGTAATCATAAGAGTTTTTAACAAAAATAATGTATGTAATAAGAACATGGACAATTTAGAATTCGGAACCTAACTCCGACACCGTTTTAGAGCATTCCGTAAAAAATGGCATGGTGACTATATGGACAAAATGGACAATTTTAATATTAACTTTAGAAAATTTTAATATGATTAGACGCACTATTTATCTATGTTTATGGTAAATGATTTCTTTTCACGTAGTTATGTATTGTTCAGTAGATATAACAGTTTTCGTCATGGACTGTGACTATACTTTGTCCATTTCGTAACGATTATTATAATAAATTTTTAGCACAACAAGAGCTATTGTTTACTTAATTCCGATCATTCCCATTAAATAATAATAAATTATGTATAATAAGATATTATTTGCCTTTTTTGCAAAGTAGGTTATCTTTTTAATGAATAGTTAAAATAATTTCGTCACGTTTTTTGTTAAAGATGTCACAATTTTTACTTTTTCTAAATTTGGTAACGCTATAACCAAATGAAACTATTACTAATGTAAAGATGTTTAGTAATTAAAAGTATTTTACTGAATTATACAATATTACACTCAATAAATTACATTATATCGACGATTGTTTAAAATAAAAAATTGTGACCGTGACTAAGTAGGAAATGTTATTGTGACGAAAATAATTATAAGCGGTGTTCACAATGTACTGGTATTGAAGATGGTTAAATCAAATAAAATAAAGTTGTAAGAAATTAATATTTTTATTGGACCAAGTTTTTTTGTTTTACAGCTAACAAACCAACTAATTTATAATATCTTTATTTTTGAGCATTAGACCAATGTCTTCTTATATGACTAATCAGACTTTAGGATACATTTTACTAAAAACCCTTTTAAAAGCTCTACTTATTTATACATATATTTGTTTTTCAACATATAACTGGAGTACTTACCTACCTACTTATTTTAAAAAAATAACACACAAAAAATTTTAAACTACAGAACAACATCAAAATACAATTCAAATAGGTGGTAATTCTTGCATCGCGAAAACTTTTTTAACGGGCCATAGTACCTACCCTAATTCTTGCGGAATAAACAATTGCCTTTTTCTCTATCAGTTATCCACCTGTGTCATTTAAATTTAGCATAGGTACTTATTAAATATATCGGGAGTGAAATCGCAGGTTATTCTTTCTATAGGTTTTATTTAATAGGAAATATGGGGATAAACAATTGACCCCTGTTTCTCTGTCATGATATATCACGAAGATCTCAATTTGTTTTAAAGCTGGTTTACTATTACCCTTCAATGAAATGCTCGTATTTTTTCAAAATACATTTCATATTCTAAATAATAATTATTTTATGGTGAAAGATCATAAAATAATTATTAATTTAAATTTAATTTTAAAAAACACGAGCAATTAATTGAAGGGTAATGGAAAACCAATCCTTAAAATATTTCGAGAACTTCGGTATATATCATGTCAGAGAAACAGGGGTCAATCGTTTACCCCCAATATTTCCTATTAAATAAAACTCATAGAAATAATAACGGCGATTTCACTTAGATATATTCAATAAGTACAGCTATGCTAAATTTCATTGATACCGGTGGACTTTTTACTAAGAAAAAGGAAATTGTTTATTCCGCAAGAATTATGATACTATGGCCTGTTAAGTTAAATTTGTTAATCTATATATTGTTAAGGAAGTAAAATTAAAAGATTAAATTATAAAACAAAAAACACATTGAACTTATCTAGATCATTTTAGACATTTAGCACATACATAAGATTTCAGGGATTTAGAGTCATTTACACCACAACATGATGTGCAATGCCATGTCTTACAGGCAATACACCTAATCATCTTATTTAGATTCATGAATGGTTTACGTGTTTTGCATAAGTTACAATAAAATGTTCTAGTACTCATTCTGTTTATAGCCAAATCTTCCTTCTATTACATTGTTCTGCATTACTTAGTTCTCTTATTTTCTTTTGAGCTTTTTTCACACATTCAAGTTGCTTTTTTCTTTGTTCTTCAAATTTTTGTGCATCTTGCTTAAGCTTTTCTCTATAACGTTTGGCACGCTCAGCAGACGTTAGAGCCATCACTGTAAAAAAAATAAAGTACATAATAATTTTGCTGTGGTAAATGATATGTAGCTAAATAAATAAAAATAAATAAATGAAAATATTAAGCGACCATTGTACAACATTGTACAAACTGTACAAAACGGCTTTGAAATTGTAGTACTTAAAAGCATCAGGAAACTTAACTGTCGGCTAATGGAGGAAATATTTTTATTTATTTTTAACTTAAGTTGTGGTACTTTAGTAAGCGTTTATAAGCACAAAAGTTTTCAGAATAAATAACATAAATAATAATGAAATACACAATAAATAATAAAATTTTGTTAATAGATGAACTACACCTTATGTGTCCATTTCGTCACAAAATTGGTTCCGCTAATACGTCACGCCACTAAATGGACGTGACGAACTCCCGCTTTGCTACAGATATATTATTAAAACAGAAATACGATTTGGTTTCTGACCTTAGCAATAACTCTATTGTAGAAACATATAAATTACTATTAATTATTATAGTACAAACATTTATTAAAACTTACCAGTTACTCATAAAAGCTGTGACTAAAGTGGACTTCTTATTTAACTACGTATGCAAACGCGTCTTTCGTCACGGAAATCACTACATTGACTGAGTGACAGAATTCAGAAATCGCTGCCTTTGAGAGACTATGTTACCAGGAAGAAAAAATAAAGGAATTTATGGTAAAATTATAACTCTAGGTAAGGAAAATAACCGTGACGAAAGTGGACTGTCCGCATTGATTAAAATTAGTTGAACAATATGTTTATGAAATTTAATGTAAAATAGTAATATTGTCAAATTAAATTACTATTTAAACTGAAATGGACATTATAATTTATAATAATATACCCTTAACATATCATTTTCTTCAAACCACAGTGAATTTTCAATGTTTAAAATTTAAAAAATGGCGTGTGACATACATAAACGCCCCTACTTTCTTAAAAACTTTTATTTATAATTAAGTTAATGGAATAACTATTTATAGTATTATATGCTAATTATAAAGCTATTGAACTCATGTTATCCCTAAGGAAGTTTGTATCGGATAAGGAATGAAGATGATCATTAAAATTGATTTTTAAAAGTTGTGACAATGGACAACATTTCATTTTTCGTAAGGTACCAAAATTCGAAAACCGTTTGGAGATTACATGCTAGAAAGCTTATTTTTCATTTTTTTATTTTTTATATCCTTTAATTTTCGAGTTATTTTAAAAATACTGAAATATTGAAAAATGAGGATTATTAGGTGCCCCAATCTGTGCTAACCTTCTAATTTAAAAATACTAATGTCTGTTGGCAGAGTTGTTAGTTATTGACCTCAGGTGTTGCCTTCTATTAATTTTACCCATTTTTATTCCATTTGAAGCTTAATTAATAATTTTTCTTTAAATATAATTATAAAAATACTTCTTTTATATAATATTCTTTGGAAGTTTTGCTAGTTTCGAATGGGCTATCACAGGAAATATATTTACGAGTGAAACCGCGGACAAAAGCTAGTATTATTATATACATTATGAATAATGTTGTAGGCGATTTGAATTCCGGCTATGGCAACACCTATTTGGAACACGGTATATTATACTCTTTGCATTTCTATAACGTATACTCTGTGGCTTGACTGACACTATCAGTCACTTTCTTTGGGTGACAGTTTATATTTCTTAATTTTAGTCCTAGCTAAGGTTTTTAGTTTATAAGTCCTCAGAATTTATAAAAAATCATAATTAAATTAAAAATATAAAAATTCAATCAAAAATAAAATAAAAAAATACGTGTAACTTATTTTTTAATATATTTTTAATTAAAGTAATAAAAATGGGTGATTAAAAAAATGAAATGTTGTCCATTGTTTTTCCATAGATTCAATTTTCTACGGAATGGCTCTTTAACGACATATTAGGACATATTATAATTTTGGGGAATCTTACCAATACTGTCTGTGAAGTTGTGAAATTAATCTATCTATCATCACTAGGCTTAGTACCAAGGAATATACTACTCTCTACCGAGACTTAGTACCTACCAAGGAATATACTAATCTCTACCGAGACTTAGTACTCTATGATCATCACACCTTTTATCCCAAGAGGGATAAGCAGAGACAATCGAATGCAATGATGACATACACAGAGCTTTCACTTCTTTATTAGTACATTAGAGTTATATGTGTTCTTTATATTCATCTAAAATTTTGTAAGACGAAGGCGGGCCACGCATCGTCTTATAAAATCTTAGATATTCATCATACCTTTACATGCTCGGCGAAATGAAATGAAATAAAATCCAATAAAATCTAGAATAAAATGAATGAAATAGACAAGAAATAAATTTAGAAAAAAAGCATACGAGTATAGGCATAGATTAAGATTTGGTTCGGACTTTGAGTATTTAAGACTGGAGACGGGAAGAGCTAAATAACCGAACAATTTTTTCTGCCATTTTTGGCGGGAGGGGAGGTAAACGTCTAGTACTAGCCCCTGTACCACTGTATTTTTCTGTCGTTTTATTGTCGCAACGGATTTTACGTTATATGATGATTATGTTAAAATACAAACATAATAATTATAATTAATGATTGGAAACACTATGTTTCAGCAAGTTTGACGTCCTAGATCGCCTTTCCCATTTAAAACATCACAATTAACTATTTTCCTAAAGCTCTGTCTTGCGACACTAAACGATACCAACAAAATCTAAGGTTACTTATTACTGCGCACCAAGGGGGAAAAATTGGCGAAAGGGGAAGCCCGTCTATGGCCCCTCCATAGGCTTAGTACTCTATGGGTTCGGATGATGTTGTCTATGGTATAAAAATTATATTTATCTTTTTAGTACAAAATAAATTTTCAATGTGGCAAGGTAGTCCTTCTCGACGCATTTGCGTGGTGAACTGTAATTTTTGTAATTTTATGTTCCAACCGAAATAATTTAAATATTTATCTTTTATTTAATATTTATTGAGTAATATTATTTTTTCTAATTTTAGAATATATAATTTACCTTAAAATTAATTTATTAAAGTGTTATATTGACCGTCGCGGTGAAACAAATTTTAAAACGTTCCAGTGTGAAGTGGCCAACAGTTCGATATAACTGTCAATCTGAGTGTAGAAATTTATTTGTGAATTTAGACCGGCTCTGATGTGTTACTGGCTACAGCGACGGCGTTAACCGCTTCAACCGGCGGCCGTCCCGAACTATGCTCCATAGCGTCCAGGTCCCCGGAGTATAGACCAGCGACCATGGATGACGGTACCTTCAATATCCAGTCGGGAATTAATATCAACATCAAGCGCACAGATGGTAAGTTGCCCGTTCTCTTTACTCCCTGACTCCCTGGCATTGCGGACGCTCAAGGGAGCCCAGCCCGCTCTGTTTGTGTTATGATATGATTCATACTTTGGTCTTGCATGGCCTAACACAACCTCTTACAATGTTCCATATTTATGTAAATCTAAAGTTTAGAGCCCCAAGCATGTAAAAAACTAAATTATATATTGATATAAATATACACCAATTTTCCTTATCATCAACTTATACCAATGTAATCTAATTGGAACTTTTCATTATTAGCACTATTACCCAATAACATCCTAATTACTTATAGTAGATTTGTTCTCATACATTTAATGAAATAAGTAGAAGATTTTCTGCCAAACATGTACTGCATGATACCTAGCCAAATATTGAACTAAACAAAAGTGGATAAACATGTTAGATAATAACTAGCTAAATCTTATAAGGTACCTAAAACCTTTACCCATTTACCTACCTGTTCAATTACTAATAGAATAAAAAATAGCAGCTATTAAATGCAATTGACATCTATTTGGATGATAAAGAAATAAGACATTTGGTTAGAACAGCGTGTCACAAGTCCCTAAAGAGCCAAACAATTTAATAAATACCTTGCAACCACCATGACTATAATATTTTAATTGTTATCAAAGTATTATATTTTAGATAGTTTTATGACCCTCTTATACTTAGATGCAATCCTCCTAGGGGTTGCAACCCCCACAGGTTGAGAAACAACATGTTTGATGCAACATTAGTCTGATAAGTCTGATTTTGCTTTATTTAAAATAGGTTATTATTCTACATTAGTGTTCAATATAAATTATATAGGTACCTACAAAGTAAATAAATGTACCTAAATGTTGTTTTATTCAAAATATTTTATTCATGTCTGATGACAAGATTTCTGGTACCAGAGAATTAGATCTCTGAAGTGACATACATATTAAGAGACATTTAATAATTATTTCCCTTTGGGTAGGCAGAGACCAAAGATGTCAAATGCCACAATCCTAGTGCACCTTTCTCCTCTCAGTAAAATCCGCACCTACATCTTTTCATGCATGCTCTTTGTGTGCCTTTTATTTCTAATTGTTCAGTGGTTGTACCAATAATAATAACATAGGTTAGTAGGCGCTAGTTAAAAATATTCATACTGCTTTTGTGAATGTATTTCAATTATTTGTACATTTTCCAAAACAAGTTAGCAATTCTTATATGATTCATTTTACTGATTTTTCTATGTCTCTGCCTAACCCTACTTGGATAAAAGGCGTGATGATACATAGATTATTGTAATATGCCTAATTTTGAACAAACTAGCTGTTGGATCACATACAGGAAGACTGAAAAATATAAATATTTCTTTAATATTGCACTATACAGTTTTAAAATAAGTAGGTAATTTGTATGCACACCAAGTGTTGGATATATTATATAACTAGCCAGTTTACAACAATTTCAATACCTACTTAAATATGCTTGTACATTATTATGTTAGAGATGTATTAGAGATTCTGCCCCAGCTTCTCCTGTCGATAATTTCTAAGGCCCACTTGCGCGTTCCTGGGTTATCCTATTAAACTCTGGGTTAGTTGCAAATCAAGGGTTAAACTAATAATTTATTACCGCAAATAAGATAAATTATTAGTTTAACCCTTGATTTGCAATAATCTTGCAACCTTTGATTTGGGATAACCCAGGAACGCGCAAGTGGGCCTAAGAAAGTAAAATATAGCCTATTAGATAATATGTCACTCAGGGATGTTGTAGCTTTCTATTTGTGAAAGAATTTTCAGAATCAGTTCAGTACTTTAGGAGATTACCACTTACATCCAAACTTACAAACTTTACCTTTAACTTGTACTTTTAATGCTCAGCTCCTAAACATGATAGGTCCATGTTTAATACTCTTAAATCTTCCCGGTGAATCAACCAATCCAATACTGAAAACTGCAACAAAATCTCTTCAGAAGTTTTTGCATGAAAAGGGCATAGACCACAGAACTTCTATACTAAAGATCTGTGGCATAGACAGACCACATGTCTGTCTTCATAATATTATAGTGATAGTGATGTACATGTATAAGGGCATTTATTGATATATCCAGGTTATTAATTAACATCTGTCTATAGCAGAGGTTTCCAAACTGGCTCTGTAGACTTTTTGCAGTTTTTTTTCTGTAGACCCCCTTCCAAATACTATTGCTGACACTGACACAAGCAAGTCTTAATTAACCCCTGGGGGGTCAATATGTACCATTTTGGGAGTTGAGAAATGATGGTTTATCGCTAAATATACCAAAGGGATTTTTAAAAGGATTTCATCTACTAGCCAGCCACTATTGAAATAGTTGTCACTTTGTTGGGATTTGGCAGATCTTGATGGTAAAGCCAGCGGTCGGCCTTGCGTCGCTCGTGTCCATATATGGCGCTCAGACCACGCCTGCTCACATCGGCGCCAACGCACTACGTCGATTTGCTTAATAATGGAGATTCTTTTGGTTAACTCATTCTTTACAGAAAACAAGAAACAATGAATTAGGTATTAGACCTAAAAAGACGGAGCCTTATCGTAGTCATCAATGATGTGTAACATCTAAAGAACCCCACAAATTTGATTTAAATTTAAATTTTCTTCACTTCCATTCCATTTAACATTAAGTCACGTAGATTCCACATCCGGTCATGGCGGCGTACGCTCGCGTTTCCGACATGGCGTGATGTGGAATCCGGTTTAATCCCGGCCGCGCTGTGATGGTTGTGATTAGTCAGTGATTAATAAGACATATCACAGTCGGCGGGATAATCTTAGCTACCGATTTATCGGCTTACTATTGCACAAGATTAAACACTGGAGACTGACAGAATTGCGACGAAAGTCAGCACTGTTGCCATATATCAAAGGAAGAAGAAGAAGTACACGTACCCTTCCAATTCACGAAATTATTCCCTCCCTACTTAATGCCAAAAAATTGGTAATGGCATTAATATTAATTTCTAGTCAAATATCAAGCTACTATCTTTCGGCCCCCCATGGAGCCCATATTAAAGTTTTTCCCGAATTTTCCAATTTTCTGGGCAACTTTTCAAATTTTTCTTACCCTAAAAACCTGATTCGGACTATTACAATAATTAAAATAAAAAGAAATCGGTCCAGCCGTTCTCAAGTGATGGGCTTACCAACACAGCATTTCAATTTTATTATATATATATATGTGGTGTATATACCTAGATATATAGTTATATATAGGTACCTGTCACTATTCAAATGTAAATGACGGTACTTTGAGAGTCAGTTGTAAAACGGCTATTAAACGATGTCACAAAAGATACCGATAAGGCTGGTGTGAGAAGAAAAGCCATCCTGCTGACGGCCTTGGTAGAAAACACTTACAAACTATTAACGGAACTAGTGTTTCCCAAGAAAGTGGAGGAAGTCGAGCTCGCCATCATTTTGAAGAAACTGGACGAACATCTGTTACCAAATAAGTGCAGTTTCGCCGAGCGGTACTCCTTTTATAAAGCGGAGCAGCGGCCGGGCGAGATGCTGGCCGAATGGGCGGCGCGTGTGCGCAGCTTGGCGCAGCATTGCGGTTTCGGCGGTGAGCTGTTCACCGTGCTGCGGGATCGGTTTGTGCTCGGGCTGGAGCAGCCCGCCGAGAGGGAGCGGCTGTTCGCGGAGGACGTGGCCACACTGACGCTGGACCGCGCGCTGCAGATGGCAGCGGCCGTGCGCTGTGCCCGCGAGGCTTTGCGTCCCGCGCGGGGCTCAGCGCCCGCAGTGTCTTCACCGGTCGGACCGGAGTTACCCGTGTTTGCAGTGCGGCGCGCACCGGCCGGGCTGCCGGCACCGTTGGGCCAGCCGCGCACCGTGTCCGGCGCAAGTGCTCGTAATAGTGAAACAGTGCAGTGTATGATATGTGGATACACAAATCACAAGGAAACTGAGTGTCGTTTCGCTCAGTATATGTGTAAAAAGTGTAATAAGCGAGGTCATTTAAAAAGAATGTGTCCTAGTAAGGTAAACAATTACTTAGCTGTGGATACCTACGACGACGTGATAACAGGTAAATTAGATTTATTTAATATACAATGTATTAATGGTCGACCGATGCAGCAGACCGTGTCGATAGGAGGTGTGGATATTACATTCGAAGTGGATAGCGGTAGTGCAATTTCAGCAATGTCAACTTTCTTTTTTAACAAGTATTTTAAAAATAACTACAATCTGAAACCATGTACATTGAAGTTAAATTGTTACAACGGAACGAAGTTATCGCCTATCGGTTACTTATCGCTCCCGGTGTTATATGAGAAAGATACTCACTTCATAGATGTTTATGTAATTAAAACTAACAATTGTCTATTAGCTCCTTTATTAGGTCGAGATTTTATAAGTAAATTTAAGTTACAGTTATGTAAATTACAGAACTGTAACAATCTAACAAATGTCGATAAAAATGAAGTTTATTTAAAATCTAAATATCAGACCGTTTTTAATAATGATTTAGGTTGTTTTAACAAATATAAAGTGCATTTATTGTTAAAGAAAACAGCTGAGCCATTTTTTTTTAAACCGCGCACTGTACCTCTTGCGTTGAAACCTAAAGTGGAAACAGAACTCAGCCGTTTGGTAGCATTAGGTATTTTAGAAAAAATCGAATATTCTAAATATGCCACTCCTATAGTGCCCGTATTGAGAAGTGACGGTCAAATTAGAATATGTGGGGATTATTCCGTGTCGTTGAATAAAATATTGTTCTTGGATAATTATCCTCTTCCACGGATTGAAGAATTATTTTCTAAACTACATGGAGGCCAAGAGTTTAGTAAATTAGATCTGTCTAGAGCCTATAATCAATTAGTGTTAGATGAGGAATGGCTGTCATAGTGGGTGTGGAGTCTGTGCTCTGAGATGAGTGCTGGACACACACATCTACCAAGTGTCCTCGTGGTACATTCTCTTCCTCCCGGGGCAGTTTCGAGCTTACCGTACCCGACTCTTTTCCACGGTCAGGTTCACGGTAAACCCACATTTGATCCACATGTTTTTTAACCTCGCAATTGTGTTGCTCGATAAACACTATATACATTCTAATACCTATTTTCTTAACGACTGTCCCGCGAACCCAGGTATATTTCATGCCATTTTTGTAAAATGTTTTAATTAAAACTTTATCTCCTATTTGAAAAAAACACTGTCTCTTTCCACCATAATATTTATGCTGTGAGATCTGCTTGGATACAATTTTATGTTTAGCTGTGGAGACCGACGAAGTATCCGGGGCAGGTACACTGGTCGAGGAGGGACGCAGCAGATCGAGTCGACAGCGCAGTGGCCGGCCAATTATTATCGTGCCTTCGTCCCGGATTCGTCCAGCATTCTAAGTCCATTATATAGATTGCTAAAAGATGGTACTAAGTGGGAGTGGGACACCCCACAAAAAGAGGCGTTTCAAATAATAAAAGCGGAACTAGCGTCCGACAGAGTGTTGGTTCATTATAACGGAGATTTAAAAACAATATTAACAGTAGATGCGGGACCGGAAGGCTTGGGGGGCCGTGTTATCACAAATTCAACTTGATGGTAAAGAAAAAGTAGTGTGCTATGCATCGCGCTCACTAGGTAAAAGCGAACGTAACTACTCACAAATACAAAAAGAGGCGGCCGCTATTATTTTTGGTATAAAGAAATGTCATCACTACCTGTATGGCAGGTCAGTACCTTTCATTTTGCGCACAGATCACAAACCACTGGTATCTATATTTGGTTGTAAACGGGGTGTACCGGATATGACGGCTAATAGGCTACAACGGTATGCATTGTTTTTATCTGCTTACAATTATGAAATCCAGTATGTAAAAAGTGAAAACAATGTTGCCGATTTTTTGTCACGTTCGGTACCTACAACAATATCAAGTGTCAATAGTGATAATTACAGCACTATTGATAGCGCTAAGTACATTAACTTTATGTCAGCCACACTGCCTATTACTGCGAAAGAGATACGGCACGAGACTGAAAGGGATGCCATATTAAATTTAGTGTTAAAATATATACAAAAGGGTTGGCCGCGCAAAGTACAGGAAGTGACGTTAAAACCTTATTTCAACTGCCGGTTGCAATTAACAGAAGAAGATGGATGCATTATGCGCGGTCATCAAATAGTGGTACCGAATAGTTTACGGGAAAAGTTATTAACGGAATTACACGAGCCACATTTTGGTATTGTAAAGACAAAATGTGTGGCCAGATCTCGTATGTGGTGGCCTAATATTGATAAAGATATTGAAGGGAAAATAGGAACATGTAACGAGTGCAACATTGTCCGCGCGGACCCGCCCCGCGCCCCGCTCGCCTCCTGGCCGTGCCCGCGCGGTGTGTGGGAGCGTATACATCTAGATATGTTTACATTGTGCGGAAGGAACTACTTGGTAGCTGTAGATGCATTTTCCAAATGGGTAGAGTGTTATTCAATGAGTAACACTAATACCAGTGCGGTGTTAAGTAAACTAAGCGACATGTTCAGTAGGTACGGATTGGTGGGCACGATAGTTACCGATAACGCGACTAATTTTGTTTCGGAACAGTTCGAGCTTTTTTGTACTGGTAACGGCATAAAACATTTATCTATATCGCCGTACCACCCAGCATCAAATGGGCAAGCTGAAAACAGTGTCAAAACTATAAAAAAGGGCTTAAAAGTAATATTATCACATAGTCAACAACAACACCTAATAGAACAACGGTTACAAAAATTTTTATTTAATTATCGAAATACTATTCATTGTACAACGGGTTGTTCACCGGCTCAATTATTTATTGGCCGGCCACTGCGCTGTCGACTCGATCTGCTGCGTCCCTCCTCGACCAGTGTACCTGCCCCGGATACTTCGTCGGTCTCCACAGCTAAACATAAAATTGTATCCAAGCAGATCTCACAGCATAAATATTATGGTGGAAAGAGACAGTGTTTTTTTCAAATAGGAGATAAAGTTTTAATTAAAACATTTTACAAAAATGGCATGAAATATACCTGGGTTCGCGGGACAGTCGTTAAGAAAATAGGTATTAGAATGTATATAGTGTTTATCGAGCAACACAATTGCGAGGTTAAAAAACATGTGGATCAAATGTGGGTTTACCGTGAACCTGACCGTGGAAAAGAGTCGGGTACGGTAAGCTCGAAACTGCCCCGGGAGGAAGAGAATGTACCACGAGGACACTTGGTAGATGTGTGTGTCCAGCACTCATCTCAGAGCACAGACTCCACACCCACTATGACAGCCATTCCTCATGATTATTCTGACAGTGCGGATCCATCAATGGACACTGAACAGGTAGATACAGGTAGTTTCTTCACACCTGACGGTACGATGATCTCTATTGAAGATCAAACTGTGGTCAGTCCACGGTCTGTTCCCTCCGCTTCACCGAGAACACCGAGGACCCCTAGGACTCCTTATAGATCACCGGTAGCGTCATCATCACCTATAACAGGTCCTAATGTGGACCCCGGTCAGAACTACAAATCCCCAGAAACAAGGAGATTTGCCTTGCGTTCGACTCGCAATAAGAACCCAAGGTATAATTAGTTTTCCTAATGTAGTATGTTAGTTATGTTACAATGTTAGTATATAGATAGATAGTTTTTATTGTTATAGGTTAGTACAGTAGGTATAGATAATAATTATAATGTATAGTAATTAGTATTGTTGTAAATAGGGGGAGAGATGTGGTGTATATACCTAGATATATAGTTATATATAGGTACCTGTCACTATTCAAATGTAAATGACGGTACTTTGAGAGTCAGTTGTAAAACGGCTATTAAACGATAGCAACAACTCCAGTGTTTTATTTAGTAATTTGCTCTTAAACACTACAATATAGCAATACAACTTAAAGACGTCAAGGTACCTAACCAGGACATCAGAACATTGTAGCTAATTAATAAATTATTATAATGTGCTACCCTTCTGATTCTCTCATGAGGCGATTGCGTGGCCAAGGTTACGTCATCGATCGTCATGTTCTTGTCCAGTCCCTAATACTACACAACACAGCTGATCTCCTGGTACTTTTAAATCGAAACGTTACGAAATTTTTACTCTTTGCGAAGACGCAATAAGGTCTATTTTTCTGTAATAAATATGTATATCATTGTAAATCATAGGTTTTTTTTATCAGTTTTTAATACAATGTCTAAATTGTTTGTTTAAGAATTAGATTCCGCCTAACGCTAGGTTAATCATCAGATAACCATAGTACCTATAAGGTTCTATTTTTATAATTTTGTCAGAGATGTTATATTATTGAACGCGTGGCATTGAAGCGTGCTTGTATGAGTCATGTATAGAACAGCTCGGCTTCCCCGTCCCGTCACCGCAGCAACTTTCAGTCGTTTTATTTTCCTCTTTATTATTACACTTTACAGTAATTACAGTTATTATTTAGCATTTTGTGTAATAAACTATGTAGGTGTTAGAATTAGCTCGTTGCGATTTCGGTAACTTTACGCAGGCTTTACGTGCCCTCCGCAGCACGATAATTCGATTAATTATTAAATAATACTGTAATTGTTATTTTTATGTAGGTAGAGTTACCTGCAGTGAAATTTGACCTATTTCCTATCCCACAAACATGACTTAAATTAAAAATTATGATTCGACGTCTTTCTCCTATAGGAGTTTTTTTCCAAAGTATGAACCAGAAATTGCCAGCGGAAACGTGGTTCCTATATGATAAGTATACTTGTATAGCTATAGACAAGTTCTTAAAAAAATGCATACAGTTTTTTGGGTTACTACAGTACAGGTAACCTTGTACTACATAGTTAATCAGCACATGATACACAAAAGACTTGAAGTAATTTAATGTAATGCATATTGTTTTAATTAAACAATTGTCCAAAGTTAGCCTACGAGGTTTTGACAGTGTGACGCCTACGATTTTGCCTGTTATGATGCAAGCGCACCCATTACGCGAACTATACTATGTTTGGAAACCTACCTTATTCTTGTTGCAAAATATAATGCACACTTTTGTTATATTGCATTAATTTTATTATTCAGTGCTAATTAGCTGATATAATTAATTTTGTGAAATCAAAGCCGTCTTGCCGAAATTTCACGGCCCATTTTCAAACAATTTACATTACATCATATAAAAAGAAGAGGGTTATTTAAGCCAGGGTCCCACGGCCTGCTAACTGACAGGCCGCGCCGGACGCTGCCACGCCCGTCGAGGCCGGTCGCTGCCGGTCGCTGCCGGTCGCTGCCCATGTCGAGCAGTTCCCACGGTCCGGCGCGACCTGTCAATGATAAAGCAAATAATACAATAATATTATGATAAGCGACGCCGTGCCTTTCAACGTACCGACCCCCGACGGATCGGACGGGCGACGACAGGCCTCATCGGACGCGACGATTCCCACGGCCTGTCGGCCCGGCCAGGCGCGGCCCGATCCGTCAAGCTGTACATTGCCATTTTCCTCGGTTTAGGTATAAAATAAATTTTGTAATTTCTACCTCTAATTTGAGTGTTTACTCGATTTTTTTTATCAAAGATTGCAATAAAATATTTCCGAAGAAATGAGATAGGATATTAAAAAGTATATGTCACTCTTCGTCACAATATCTCTGTCGTTGCTCTGATTTGACGTCAAAGAAGGACAAACAACATACCTAATAATATGAAATATATAACATTAGTACCTATAGGGGTTGTGTTCTATATGAATCGATAGTTTTTTCACGGCTGGGTAACCATTTCACCCTTTTCTAGGAAACATGATATAATAAGGCAACAGCGAAAGGTCGGTTGTTGTTTTTAAAAAAATTACATTTTCCGAGGGGCTGACATTGTATTTTTTCTCGGCATACAAATCAGCTTAATGTCACTCCGGCCCTCCACCTATATTTGTGCAAGCACATCGATCCGTTGCTCCGTTTTGATTTGACATTAAAGGACAAACAAACGCACTTTTGCATTTATAATTTTAGTTAGGATTAGGATTTAGGATATTGTTCGTCCTATCTCGTGAGAAATGCAACATTAATTTTCTTCATAATGTGGCTTTTTTCACAGACTGCCCATTTTTAAGATCTAACTTGGTACCAAGTTAAATATGTACTAGCTAATGCATTTTAATCAAGGCATCTACAATGTGAAAATAATAAAGTATTTTGTTGGCATAATGTAGATAAATAAGATGGTATTATACTGGTAGGGTTCCCACGGCCGCGGTCGTTGATGTCTTGCGGTACTTTTTCTTTGTATTAACTTATAGAAGTGGCAATACACACAACAATCCAACGACTGTGAGTAAAAGGGACTACTCCCCAACGCGTGTCGCTGAAAAGTTGTATATATGCCAATCTATTAAATATTTTCAATAGCGCGATACAGATTTAAGTTGCGATACGACATCTATCGATGCGATGTGCAGCCACATGACATATGACACCAACATCCATGTAGCGTAGTCAGCGGTGATGGACTGTGAGGTTGGTTATCGGGGTGTTTACGCGAGACCTGGTAAGGACTGACATGTCATCAGTGGGAAGTGGAAGTCGGATGCGGGGTTATGACGTAATGTAGCTAGACAGGCTGTGTTCATACGGGGTCACCAATATAGAAGTAGCACTACACATAACAATCCAACGACTGTGAGTAAAAGAGAATATGTACTCCCCAACGCGTATTGCTGGAAATTTGTATAACTATATTGAGACAGTGTTGCGATGCGTCGACTATACTATTATATCGACGCGATTGCCGCCACAAACTTTGATAAAACGATGCTACCACTGCTTGTGCTTTTTTTATTTTGCTCCCTGATGTCAAAGTGATCAAATGAAATAATTTTTCTATACATACTCCCAAATTAACTTATTAGATATCTTATTATACGCCCATCTGTAAAATCCATTTAGCCTATTCTCGACAAATATTGGGACATACAGACAGAAGGGCATGGAACAATTCTAAAATCACACACTAATAGACACTTCATTTTTATTGTTTAGATTTGGTTTGGAAAAACTTTTCACTTGCCCCTTACTCTTTGATCGGTCTTTCACATTTTTTAATGTGCCTGAACTTGGTTTTGGGAGAACAAAGACAGATTAGACATAGCAATTGTCGTTTATGGGTCAACGTCTTTTCGTTTAAATTTTTCAATTACTTGTAATTTGATTTCGAGGTATATCTCCTGATGAGCACATGTTAAACAATGACAATTAGAACCAATAATGTGTTTTACATTCGTCACGTTTCGTTGGAGTTGATTGTGACAATACCTGGTTGCTCCTAATTGATGATCGAGTATCACGAAGTCACGATTCGGTGCACGGTGCACTTTGGTGACGAAAATTGTAATAACTGGCCCCAAAGTACGATCTCTTCCGTGCTGTGGTTTGGCAATGTCATACAATACAAATAGGGATACTGTGGTTTCCTTTTTATACAGTTATTGCCAAAGAGGTATCTATACTAATACTAGCGGACCGGCAGCCGTTGTTCTGCCCAAACGTTGGCTTGCCTATGCCTACTATTTACTTCCCTTCGTCCGTGGAAAACAATTACCACTACTCCTACCTCTACTCCTACCCCTGCCTATACTCCTACCAATACCACTCCCGCTACCCCTACTCCAACCCCTACCACTACCACTACTGCTACCCCTACTCCTACCACTACCTCTACCCCTACCTCTACTCCTACCCCTACAACTACATCTACTCCTACTGCTATTCCTACCACAACAATACCACTTTATTATATAAATATTATAAAGAGGTAAATTTTGTAAGTTTGGATGTAGGGGGTAATCTCTCAAACTACTGATCTGATCCTGAAAATTATTTCACTAATAGGAAGCTGCATTATTTTTGAGTGCTATAATATAGAATATAGACTATACTTTATTTTGTTCGAAAATTAACACGGGCGAAGCCGGGGGCGGAAAGCTAGTATTATACAAGGTCGAAACGTCAACTGCCAGGTATTGTAGAAAAACCACACTAAAAAATCAATTAAATTAGTTTTCAATGCGATCCCGTCCCCGTCTTCGCACGGGTACAATATGGGTTTACAACAATTTTAATACTACATTATAAGCTTCTAATTACTTATCTATTAGAGATAGATATGCTACTGCCGACTTTTTTGTACATAATTTTATTTTACACAATTCTGTTCCCTAATGCAACAAAATCCGTTCAGTAGTTTTTGCTGTATTTTATAATATGTAGTGATATGTTTTAGTAGATAAATAAAAAAAAAACAGACTAGTAGCAAGTTGTCGCTGAACTTTTAATGAATTTAATATTTATTAATATTAATTATTACTTAATTAATTCAATCAATTAAAAATTTATCGAACTGACACACATAAATATTGTATTGAAAACATCTGTTGTTGTTGGCCCTAATTGCATTTATTGGTTTTCGGGTTACCCGTAGCCAAAGGTGAAAACCGATTCAGGTTAATAATACCGGAAGTATACAGTACATTGTTCTTTATCATTATTATTTCTACTAAAAAGAAACTAGATCAGTCGATAGTTAATGAATTGTATCGATTATGTCATGGAACGGATTATTAATAAATTAAGATTTCGTAAAACATAAAAATGGAACCCTATCGGTTTTATTTATATGTCTGTCTGTCATCGTTGGTTTCCTTTGAAAGTACAAAAGCCAGCGCAGCGCTATGTAATATTTTACACAATATGTAAGTGTTATATATATATGTTACAAGCGACCTCGTTCAAGTACAATATGGGTTTACAACAATTTGAATACCTACATAAATACGCTTATAACTACTTATCTATTAGAGAAAGATATATGCTACCGCGGACTTTTTGTAGATCATTTTATTCTACACAATTCTTTCCTACATCATCTTGTAATATATCTGACGGACTAGACCAGCATACGCCATGAAAACTCGCTGGGGCTAACTTTTTCCCTGGGTTGATTCAATTATACTGTTAATGCTGAGCTCCTAAACATGATAGGTTCATGTTTAATACTTGTAAACCTTCACGGTGAATGAACCTGTCTAATAGTGAAAACAGCAACAAAATCCGTTCAGTACTTTTTGCGTGAAAAGACACAGACAGACACTGTGCGACCCTCCCCCGCCCAATTATTGATATGAAAATGTGTTTAATAAGTAGGTATAAGGTATAACCAAACATACAAACTTTCCCATTTGTCTAAAGAAAAAGTTTTGTAGAGGTAAGAAATGATGTCTAATGGTAGAATTTATTCTCTTTATTTCACATATTTCTTTAAATTATATTTTTACATATTTAGGTATAAAAAAAAAAAAACAAAAATATATAAAAATATAAAAAAAGGATTTATCCCCCCGGAAGCGAGGTTAATACCCAAACTACCGGTGGTTAGGGCTGCAGAGATAGGAACCTCCTCACAATACGGGCCGTACTGAGGAGTACTGCCTTCTGGATCTGACCCTTGACCCAACTGCCAATCTCAAGTCTCTTTTTTTATAATTATTTTTATTATTATATATATATTAATTAATTATCTATTGTTTTAAAGTTAAGAAAATGTCAGCTTATACGAATCTAGAACTTCTAGAGAAGACGGACGTAGCTCCAAAAGGTCTAGCATGTAAGAAGGAAAGGTCAGTGCTATCCTATATGCTGCATATTTTGACCCATCTACTTACTACTATATATAATACTAGCATTCCGCCCCCGTCTTCGCCCGTGGATATTTACGAACAAAATAAAATATACCCTATACCTACCCCTACCCTTATCCCTACCCGTACCTCTACCCCTACTTCTACTCCTACCCCCACCCTCTACCCCTACCCCCACCCTCTACCACTACCTCTATATCATCAATAGTTTTCGCAGCGCACGCGATGTAAGGATTTTCTTAGGTATTTTTTTTACACCTTGGGTTACATTATTGGAGATTTAGATATAGCCTATGTCACTCAGGGTGAATGTAGCTTTCCAATGGTGAAAGTATTTTTGAAATCGGCACAGTAGTTTTTGAGTTTATTCATTACAAACATACACACAAAAATACAATACAAATAGTTAGTAATATAGAATATATAGACTAGCTTTTCGCCCCAAATAAAATAAAATATAGTCTATATGACTTAGGGATAATGTAGCTCCAGTGAAAGAATTTTCAGGATCGGATTGGGGATCAGTAGTTTCAGAGATTACCCCCTATATCCAAACTTACAAACTTTACCTCTTTTTAATATTAGTAAGTATATACAATAACTGTATAATAAGGAATACCATAATATGCCAAACCACAGCACGGAGTATCGTACTTTGGGATCAGTAATTACAATTTTATTACACGTTAACTACTTCATGAAACTAAACTCTTACGTTTTGGCGATTCTAGCCAAGGTTATGGACTCCCACACGGCCACACATAGACGAACTTTATTGGACATCTCAGTACATTGACTAGTGATTATGAACATGGCCTGGTTCGATGTGATAAACTTTCCGATATTTATATTTTATACTACCTTCATAACATTCGTCGCGATGTGCTTTCATAGATTTTATGGTGAGATTTATGTTTATAACTATTTTATGGTGTGCTTCTAGATATTGCATTAGGGACTTAATGACATTTGGGAAATATAATACAATTCTGTAATTAAACTCAGGACATTCCGCTTCGGCTGCGTCCGTGGAAATTTTTGATTGGTTGGCGTATATGGTTTCTGCTCCGCTCCTTCCTTAATAAACGGGCTATTTAACGCAAACATTTTTTTCCAAATCGGAATGTTAGTTTTTAGCGCAGTCGTACATACAAACTCTTCAGCTTTATATTAATAGTAGATACAGATATAAAGGCTTCAATCACAGAAAACCGCGTTTTATACAGTTTCGTGCACTTTTACGATTACGTTGCAGGATGCATACCTCTTGAGATAAGATTAACTGATAATCAAGATAATAATTATGATGTCTGACCATGCTTACAAGATTAATTGTATTAGTAATTAAATATTAAGTAACTAGCGGCCCGCACCCGGCTTCGCACGGGTACAATATGGGTTTACAACAATTTGAATACCTACACAAATAAAATACGCTTATAACTACTTACTTATATAACTATTAGAGATTATGCTATTTAGATATATGCTACCGCGGAGTTTTTTTGTAGATTATTTTATTCTACACAATTCTTTCCTACATCATTTTGTTACATCTCTGACGGATTAGACTCTGCATACGCCATGAAAACGCGGTGGACCTAACTTTTCTTCTAAACATGATGTCCATTTTAATAACAAAAACGTGAAAACAGCAACAAAATATTTTCAGTAGTTTTTGCGTGAAAAGGGCACAGACAGACACGGCGGGGGACTTTGTTTTATAATATGTAGTGATAATTTGTTCTTCTGCTTATTTTATAGACGAAAAAGTGTAGATAGATTTTTCCCGCTTTTTAACACAGAACTTGTTTTAAAACAATATTCCATGTAAAATTGAACTAAAATCCATAATAGTCTTAAAACTGTTTGCTAAATCGTTGCTAGGTTCGTTGACTTGATAATCTTTACTGCCAATTAGTTATACAATTATCGAATTGGACCGGCCTCTTTGTTGGCGTGAATCCGTTAAATCGTTTTGTCTTGTTCGTAGACTTTCCGATTCTGTCACTGGAGCACCTATTTATGATTTCAAGTTTCAACCTACACACTATACGATTGTAATACATTTTATATCCAAGGTTGACCGACAAATGTTGGTTTGTGATGAATGGCCGCAATGGTTTTATGAAACGTATATACGTGACGAAGGCTAATTTAAAAAATTATTAACCCCAAACTACCCATGGTCCATGAGCCGAGAACAAAATTCTGTACAAAATCACAAACTCTTATAGCAGGCCTTAATAAGAACTACCACATTATTTGGCGCAATGTGGTCAAAGTTTGTGGTAAACCCCTGCTGACTGCCTTCTGCCTTTTCTTACCAATATTGTTGGACTTTACAAATTCGTTGTTGGATATTCTACTAATTTGAAACTGTCAATCCAACGATTATCGAACAGCTGCGATACCGTTTCGATTTCAATTAAAGGTTTTGTAAGCGTTCTGTCTTGGCGCGACTGGCAGGCTCTATGTTGTGGGCGGGCGGTGGGCGACACTTGGTTCCGCGTCCACACTGATGTCATCTCACTACGTTGGGCACGGCCACTTGTTCCAATGGAGTGGACCCAAATTTAAAGATTATTTGCAAATATTTACATGCACTTTTGGATTTATTGCGTAAGGATTGTCAGTTTTTTTTCCAGTTATATTTAACTTGCTAGATTGTGTTTCAGTAGCGTCGGTAATGCAATGGTTAGAGAACGTTTGACATCAAACTTGCCAGTAAATAAAATTGGTTAACAGCCTAGATAGAAGTGTTACACTATGTGTGTATGTTATGTCTGGTTGAATTTAGATATTGATTTTCAATTTTCCATTCTGGTCTACAAGTAATGACTTTTATACATAGTATTTACATATTGCTTTGACGTCAAATAATATTGGTACCGGTTGTATCAATAACTGGATCAATTATTTTACAAGTATTAAGTCATGTCTTGTTGAATCTCGAGCCAAAAATAATAAATCTACTTCTAGTGTTTCAGTTGGCACTTGCGTCCGCACTGAAAATACCTAGCAGTTTTCAGGGACCTCTGGAACAGTCTCTGGCCACGCCGCATAGTGTGAAGATCGCGGTGGTGCTCCTAACTGCATCTAACTTACATTTTGAAATGTAGAGTTTGTGCTAAGTTTTATTTTTAACCGACTTAAAAAAGGAGGAGGTTCTCAATACTACGCGTATTTACCAATTCTAATGGTTTCTTTTTGGCCGACAGAGAATTCTTCTGGAACAGCACCAGAGATACGGAATAGGGGGGGGGGGGGGTTAGTAATAATCTAAAAGTCACGTGGGCTAATAGATGGATACTTGTTACAAGATAAAATCGAAAGTATATTATATCCTATGAGAGATTGGATAATAATAATAAGATGGATGTAAGTGAGTGTTATTACAGTATAATGGTCGTGTTACTGCGGTTTACTTTCGCTTCGCGGACAATGGCTCCTTCGCGTGTCACCTTCCATTTGGCTTGCTGCTGTTGGTGACACCATGTAGTGGTTTGGTTACTGTCGTTACGATTAACTGGTCACGTGTTGGGAACTTAAATCGGTAATTTTTCTATCCTTAGATATATCATTTAGGATGTATCGCGGGCATCTGCAGCCTGCCGTTTTCGCCAAACTTTTAAAATAGGAATTATAATTTACTTAGGAAATGCTTATATTATAAAGAATAGTTAAGTCTTAAAAGTTAGGTGAGTTATGCTACAAGTCTTTGTATTCAGTTAACTCTATCATTATTATTTTTTTTATTTTTATATGTACGTATTAGATTAAAAATACAACAGAGTACCTACGTATAAATTTAATCTAAAAAATAACCCTTAAATGTTAAACCTTAAAAACTAAAAAGAAAAAGATAACCGTGCCAAGAACACGCGCTGCGTTTCCCCTTTTGAATCTCCAAGCTTATGTGGCGAATGAAACATCTCTTAGCTCGATGATCACCAGACTTTTCCATAAGAAGTTTACCATTTTTATCAGCAAACAGAGTCAGATGTTAGAGTTGATCATTAGTGAAATTCCATTTAAGAAATGACAGTAGTTTAATTTGGTTTAATATGGTCAATCCGTTAAACGTGGAGATTGTTACGCCGCAAGATCTAAAGCAATATCTTGGATTAACACTGGATACTTTCATCCTTAGCACGCAAAAATACCGTACGGCCGTAGCCGCGACCAAGAGGTATTTTAATATAAATTAAATTCCCGTATTATTATTAGAACGTAATGTTATAAAAATATATGAGTTGTTTGTATGGCGTCGTCATCAATGTTGGAAATTATGGAAGCAACGGTTCGAGTCTGAATCGGCGCGGGCGCCGCTCGTCTAGCCGGTTACGGGCGGTTCTGTGACTCATGCAATGTACAACCTTGCCATAGAGCTAATTACTTGTAGAAATGACACCGCGAACTTATTGAATGAAGTTCAATTCTAATAGGTTCCAAACTTCATAATGTACATAATCCGACAAACCACACTTAGAGGGTTTTTTTCATCTAAATATACCTCATCAGAACTGGCCACTCGTTCGGTATAGTCTAAATACCATCGGCTCAAATAATTATAATAAACACGAATTTGTCACTTAAGGGGGTGATCCATTGGCGTCTTAAACCGACAAACCGGCAGCTAAAAGTTAAAACCATCAATAAATTCGCGCCATTCGCCAATGGATCATCCTGATTAACCTCTTTTACAAATAATAAATGACAATGAAATATAATAGAGAGATAAAACACCATTAAAATAAAACTTGCCTCAACTACTTTTATTAATAGTTTAATTATAATATCGGTGAATATGATTACTAATTAAGTAATCTTCTTATCTTTAACGTCCGCTTTCGCTATATCTTTAACTCATATTTTTAATGGCTTTCGTCAAAGCGATTAGATTGTTCAGGCAAACAAAGAAGCGTGAATATTGTTGATGTTTGTAAAAGCCTCAGTTACGGATGTCCTAGAAATAGACCAGCATATACCTACCTGTGATGCAAATCCAGTTAGTCGTTACTTATATCTAAATAACATCACGCTTTTTATCCCAAGAGAGTTGGGTATAGACAATCGAATTACATTTGCTACTGTCCTGACCTGACATTTTTGCCTCCTTTATATTCATCACACTTATACAAGTCATACATTGGACATCATTGCGATCGAAGAACACTGCCCTCAATCATCAAGTTTTTAATGTGTTCAATGAAAGTAAATCGAGTGCGCCCTCTGACCAACGAGGAAAAATGCAGCATATTGCGAGTATTATTCTCATTAGGAGCTCGTTATTTGAAATGAAATATATATTCGTACATTTGATCTCTGACTACCCCTTGGCTATGTAGATCCGTGGATATCATGCCCCCATGAAGATTCGTGTCTAGGTGTTTACATTGAAGGTATCTTCAACTTTACTGGGTCAGTGTGTTGCAGTAAGTTGGCCCACTTTGTTTTTATAAGTGTCTGTGGGAATAGACGGCGATAGGATAGGCATAGAAACACGAATTATATATTTGATGTTCCAGATTCCGCTATGTTGTTGATAATGTCTGTACGATAACGTTACTGAAGAAATTCTTAAACAATTATTTGGTACGAGATTTTTTTTAGATTAATTACCTCAGTGGGAAAGAATTTGTTAAGTGGGTAAGTTGCACTCGCGTGAAGTGGGTTCCGTACCATCCAATACCAGAATTACGGAGAATTAAAACAAATTAGGTATATTATCTTCCGGGTACTCTGGGACGGTTTCGGGAGCCATAAAGGCAATCTTGCACAAAAATACAAAATAATTCTCGTTGATTTTTTTAAAATTATATATATATATATAAAATAAATACATTCATACACCGTCATACAAAAACCAAAGATATCCCTTCGACCTTGACTTTTTTGCTTCATTCACATGGTCCATACATATTTTCATGCATTGTCGTCGATTTTTGGTATTTTTTATCCTTGTCTTATCCCTAATATACCTATGCTTCTTCTGGATACTCTGAGTTATATAATACGGTTAAAGAGTGACGGACGACGGTATTTCCTTTGAATACACATACATTCAGAATTTCAGATTAATAAATTAGCTATAATTAGTTAGTTATTGATTTATTTTAAATAAGTAATACACAATGTATGTCTCTAACGGTTCTACTTGTTTTGATGGTTTTAATTGAAGATACTGAATGAAATGAATAATACGAAAGTATAGAAACAGAGGTAGGACGATCTTGAGAATATATAGCTGAATGGATTTGGACGAAAATTGATGCAGAGATATACATTACTAGAAATACTTATTCCCGTGTACCATTTCTAAAGTGCAGTATTTTCGTTAGTGATTATCATGAAATAATATTTGCTGGTTTGGTTTAGGCATTTACAAGACAGAAGTGCCGGGAAATGCTGGCAGTGGCAGATGCCCTCGAATTGCACTTCACTTTCATTGAATACATGATCACACCAGGGCTGGGCATGCATCATTATGTGACACAGGAATTACAATCTGGTAAATGGCGTGATAGTAGACAGATATTAACGCCCAGTTGTCAAAGTTCATTATTGATTACTTATTTAACAATTAACAAAATCCATATATTTTCACATACTTTCAGAAACGGGAGGTATCTAAATATTGTCTTATTAGTATTAAACATAAGCTAAGCTAGTAAGAGCTCGCATAGTAATGCACTGCTCTGTCGTCACATCCGTTATTGCAGTGAGCGCTTGCAACTTTCTTACACGATTTAAATTAACAATTAGGTTGTACAATTTGCGCGAATTGGATTAATTAAAGTAATTATTTGAAAAAATTGACATTCTCACAGTAATGGTCAATCTAGCTAGTGTATCCGTGCAGTCGTTACGACGTGATTGGGCAACCATTTCTTTTTGTTTATAGAGACTACGACATAATATGACCTAGCAACCGCCTGATAAGACCAGTCTTTTGAATTTGAATTTGGTGGTTGGTCCATGAATCAGTGTATCTAGCCACTATCTTCAATTGGTGCTTCGGAGGGCACGTATGAAAAGCCAATGTCCACTTTCTAAAAATAATGGATTGACCGCAACTGTAAGTTCCATTAAAAGTGCAGATGCTTCCCATGTCTGTTTAACATGGACAACTGGCTAAATCTGAAATTCCAGTTCAAGGCATACGTAATTCATTTCATACTAGCGGGCCCGGCAGACGTTGTCCTGCCCAAACGTTGGCTTGCCTGCTTTTCTTTCGTCCGTGGAAAACAACTACCACTACCACCACCACTACCACTACTACCACTACCCCTACCCCTACTCCAACCCCTACTCCAACCCCTACCACTACCGCTACCCTACCACTATCACTACAACTACCCCTACTCCTACCACTACCACTACACCCATCTCTACTCCTACCACTACCACTACCACTACCACTACCCCTACCCCTACTCCAACCACTACCACTACCACTATCACTACCCCTACTATCCTATGTCCGTCTCCTGGCTTTAAGCTACCTCCCCACCAATTTTCAGCCAAATCGGTACAGCCGTTCTTTAGTTATAAATGGTGTAACTAACACGACTTTCTTTTATATATATATATATATATAGATGTCATAGTCGAATCTATTATACTATGTAACATAACATTTACACCTGACTGAGTTTACTATTTTAATTACTGATATTATTTGAAACACGTTCTTTGATAATATCACATATTATATGTACAGCATCGTCGTCATGCCTCTATAATACCTTCTTATATTCGCAGTGAATGACTTAGTCTGTCTACCACAATTATGCATCGTAATGATATCACTATCATAAATCTAAATCACAAAGGCTAAACATATTTCAATGCAGATTGACACGTCACAGAGTGGTGAGTACTGGCCTTTCTTAGGCCTTTCTTTCTTCTTCCGTCTTCGATTAAGACAGTGTGAATAAAATAGAATGAAAACATATTAAAATATAATTATTAGACAAGTATTTATACTAGGAACCGTGTTATCGGTCCCTGGGGTACCCAGCGGAAGACGAAGTAAGTAGTTTAGACAATGGTGTTTGTGAGGCTAGACCTAACCAAGACCTAACGAGTGGCCAGTTCTAACCCTCTATATATAAAAAAACTCACTAAAACTTATATACAGAAGATGTGAAAGAAATGGCAATCGAAGGCGCCGCTAGAAAAACATAATAATCACAGTCAGCTTCAAATGTATCTTTTACTTTTCAATCAATCTTAGCATTGAAAGCCTCCTGAGAGCTGTGTTACTAGGCCTTTACCTTAAAGCAGCGGAAGACCTGAGTCTTCGACATCACTTGTGATATTTTGGGCAACAAATGGCCAGCTCCTTTGAGACATGGACGATGTTTCCCTTTTAGTAGTACAGTATAAATAAACGCACTCGTGATCATATTTTGAAGTTATACTTATTTCGTGTTGTTGTGGACAGTAGGAAATGTAATATTGTTATAATTAACTTGAAAACATGCTTGGTAAACAGGGCCAATGACACCGACAACACGCGACCGACATTATGTATCAGGTTGGCGCTCTGCCACCGATACTCTAGGTTTCATTAGATTCGTAGTAGTCTTTTGGGAGTAATGGCCCGCCGCGAAGATGGATATTTTTCTTTTGATTGGACTTTCTTTTGTAGGTTTAACGATGTTTTCACTATTCTTCACGTTGAGTACGGTTTTTTAAATACAAAAGAATAGGGTTCGCACTAACACTGACACATGTTACCAAAAATATAAGGTGTACTTTCGACGCCAAAATGTTATAAATGCAAAATGTACTAACCAAGGATTACCCTATACCCTTCGCATCGCATACTCCACCTTGGTGAACGACTTAAAACATTTTCATACTTCATATAATCGCTATCTCTATTTGTAGTAAGATTTTTAAAGGTAAGGTATTTTCGTAGTTGTACTTCTTATGACTAACATGAACCAAAATCCTAGATAATATTATCACGAGACAAACAAACAGCTTGCAAATATTGACAGCTAATTATTTTATTATTTGAGAAAGTCGACATACCAAATTAATATTAATTTAGATATCTAATTAGATTAGTGACAAGTTTCTTTATCTATAACTCATTCCACATTGAGTTATTTGTTGCTTGTCATCTGCGAAGTGAAAGTAGATTAGTTAAATCATCGTCTATGATCTTTTAAAATTTGAACTGAATTTCACTACTTTATTCACTACATTGACATGTTCAGCTGGTGAAAATGCAGTTCTATTTTGGTAAATTCTATTTGTGTGGTTAGAGGTTGGACATTGACTCTAATCAAAATTAAACTAAGCTTTTTAGGATCCTTCTTTTTCGGTGCTCTGCGTTTTCTGCTATTTATTTCAGTAAAAAAATTGTTCTTCATTAACATTATTATTGAATGTGCTTCTTATAGTCTTATTCTTGAGATGTTTGGAACATAGTGTCTACTAAAAGAAATATCTTTCAAGATTTTTGGGTTTCAAATTGATGTCAATGGTGGCAAAATTATGGAGATTCATCCATTGTGTGTCATGTTTGATATTAAGGCATATGGCATTAATTTAAATATTTCGTTTCCATTACTCAATAACATAATAACATAACACTGGTCCAAAAGCGAGGAGAAATATGAAACGTTTCAAAATCAAACACTGAATTGTTTGGAACTTCGCCAAAGATTATGGCATTTTGGTATTGCGATTTAATGATCGCGCACAACTTTGATGTGTTTTATCATTCCTTTATGGTTGGCCATTAACATATTCTAATTTTATCATCATAACTTTATTAATAGATTAACTATTAGAGGATAAAGTGGCTATTGGTGTCCACTGTTCATGAATGGTGGTGACAAGAGTGCAACAGGACTAATGTTTGTCACCTCCACTATGCCGGCTGGCTTATTGATAAGATAACCAACACTGCCTAACAGCATGCGGGAGACAAGGCAAGTGGAGCGTGTTTGATGAGTTCAAAACTTCAGATGTTCGTGTCAGTGTATGTAGTAAATGTCGGCCGATATTTTATAAGATCTTGTATATCATTATCAACATCCTTTCTATTACTTTTCTGACTTTTTTTTATAGTTTTGCTGTTTCGCCCACGTTGTAGGTGTGCTCGTATTGAGCTTGTTTTTGACAGTTCGTTCCACTTTCGTTCGCTGGTCCGTGGACCGTAACCACGGCGACGCGTTTTATGTATATTCGATATCAGATACAAAAGATGATGACAAGGTGCTTTCGTTGCAAGTTTATGAACAATAATTTTATGGACTTAGGGTACTATTGGTAGCGGGGCGGATGACCTTAGTGCGACGTGTTCACGATTAATGGTTTGTTGCTGGGAGCTTGATGGAGTTTATTCAAAGAAATAATGACATTGAATACTAGTCGAAATCCATAATTTCTTGCCAATAGCAATTTTAGAAAGTAAATTGGGTATGGTATATCTATTACATATAGTCTGTACCACAGATCCTTTAGTTCTGTGGTATATACTAATATTATAAAGAGAGAGTGCATATTTTGTGAGTTTGTGTCTCCGGAACCACTGAACCCTACTATTTGAACAATTTTATCACTACTTGAAAGGTACATTACTCGAGATGGGCATAGGCTATATATCTATCTATACCAGTCGGATTTGAAAATATTTGCATTTGATAGCCAAAGTGTTGAGGAAGGTTATAGGTTATTTAACATCACGCTACCTACTCTAATTAAATGGGGTGTAAACGTTGTATTCCTAATTCAACGATTACGAAGTCGCGGGCAATTATGTTTATATGTGCAAATTAGCTAAAGTTATGATGATATTCGTCAATTATGTTGGAAACTTAATCAAGGTAATTAAGTGAAATAGTTAAAGTTGCACGAAAATAATGTATGGCTGCATTGTTCCTCTTAAAAAGTAGTAACAGAAGTCCGCAACAGTACATATATTATTATATGTCTATGTCTATCTTCTAAGGATCACTCTTCTTTTTCGTTCTTCACGGGTTGCCTTCCAGCTCCCGAAACCGTGTTACCCAAGTACCACCACAGGTCAGTAACCATTTTTATTTTTCAAATTTTAATAAAGAATAATGAATTACTTATGAAGCTGTTTTAACTGTTTTAAATAAATTTGTTTATTATCTTTGTCCTTTTCACTATTATAAAGAGAGAGTGCGCATTTTGTGTGTAGGTATATGGAGGGTAATCTAGAGATACTAATATTATAAAGAGGTGAAGTGTAAGTTTGGATGTAGGGTGTAATCTCTGAAACTACTGATCCGATTCTGAAAATTCATTCACTAATAGGAAGCTACATTATCCCCGAGTTGTATTTTATTTTGTCCGAAAAAATCCACAGGTGAAGCAGGGGACGAAAAACCTGTTAATTAATATGTTAAAGAGCTAAAGTTTGCATGTTTGGTTGTGTGCTTGGAGCTTAAATACCGAACCGATGTGCTTAAAATATATAACTCCCATTAGCCACGCCGCGCGGGAATTAGTATTCTTTGTCCCATTTCTACGCGACTGAAACCGCAGACTATTAAATAAATTGAAACGTTACCAGGGAAAAGTCTGGCAGAATATTCTCCGACTAGAAACAGACAATGCCAATGACCTTGCCCTCCAGACACATTAGGCTTTTATTTTAGCTCGTATATCGCTTCCCCCTCTATCCCGGGAGGACAGAGCTCGGCACAATGAGGACGTTGTTTACAATTTTATATTGTGGGGGACAGCACGCGTTCATGTTAGGAATATATGACGTTATACTTAGATGCTATATTTAGATGAATATCGTGTTGTTTATACTAATAGGTAGGTACTACAATATAATACATTAAATACACATGATCAAAACCGGAAATTTAAAGAAAATAAGTTCAGAAACAAAGCTGGCTGGTTAGGTATCCGATAAAGGAGGAATGCTTTCTCCGAGTACCCTGGGGCTAGTAGCATGATTCTGTAAGGCAACCCGTAAAGTTAAATAAAATCATGACTAAATTAAAACTATTTAAAATTTAAGAGTTTTGTTTAGATATAATTTTCGTCATATCCCTATTGCCTGCCTATAGGGTTATTAGGGTTAAGGTACACCCACCAGTTTGATAAGGTATATGAGTATAAAAAAACACATGGCTTATTTGACGTTCGTATTCTATGTGTAATCAAACAAACTATCAGAGGGAATTATTGGCAGGGTCCATACAAAAATGCTTCTGAAATAAGTTTTAATGTAAAGACTGTGTTTATTTCCAGGCCGCATCCATTCTGCAATAGTCTCCGGTATCAATTTGGAGACGAGGTCCGTGACTGTAGAATGGTACGAGCGTGGCGAGACGAAGGGCAAGGAGGTGGAGATCGATGCCATCCTTACGTTGAACCCGGAACTTGCGGTTGGACAGACCCGACATCACACCGCGCATCTTCAGCCTATGCCCAACAAACTTGCCAGGGTAAATGAATCATATTTTATGTTTGTTTATTACTAACTAGCGATAGGGACGATTAAAATAATATGTCGACTAGATACTAAGTCTAAATACCGTCTAAACATTCAATATGTTTCATCTAGATTTATTCAGCACTTAGGTCCCTATTCTAGACAAACATTTGATCAAACAGAGAGAAATTCTAAAAATAAATGATGAAATGTGTAGCATTTATGCTTAGATATTCTAATACTGGTAAGATTATTACTTGACGTCATAATGCAGCTCATTGCATTAGCTAGGTCTTTTTAAAAGTGCAATAAATAAATTACCAGGGCAATAAAACTGTTTCCGGCTAACATGTGCTGCTTAAACTCTAAGGTCACTACGACCCGATTCCTTCAGTTCAGGCACCGCTGCCGTGTCGACACGAATGAGGCGCGCTTTCGACTCGAATTATTTGTCTACGCGGACAATCGATTGGATTTTCGCTGTGAAAAGTTCGATTCAGGCTTTCGAATTAATCTACTCAAGCTTATCGATTCTGGACGGCGGCATTCGACTTCGCGTACCAAGCCGAGACCACCCTCATTGTTTGGGTCGTTGCTATAATCGACGCGTCCCCAGTCATTCTGGCATTTCCGCGATAGGCGAATGTGCGCCACGCATCTAGGGCTAACTATCTGTATCATGTGTCATACAATTTGACGCAAAATTTTAATTTCAAGTAAATTACCGAGTCTTTGTTGTGTTGTCAACAAATCGCAATGTGCAACCAAAAGGCAACAATGTAGAAATGTTTCCATACATCTTCCATTGGCAGGTGAATACTTTGGATAGAAGAGCACGTAGTATATCAAGATATTATTATATTAGATACAATTTTGCCAAGTAAAAATGCACCGTTACTAAGGCAACACTGTTCGCGGCTCGCGCATGGCACTCTCAAAATGCATTTCTTTATTTTTGCCACAATTTTTGTTCGACACTAACCGCCTTAGAATGTTATACCTGCAATGTCTAGAGAGAGACAAAACACTGTATAACTTTCTACAACGCTTATTAGTAAGGCGGTGAATATTATGTAGTTTGCAGAATGTTTACTAACAACCGGGGCGTTATCACGTGACATTTAACGTCCGGCGGTCTATCCAATCCGATGATGATTGATGGCCCATAATGAGCCTTGTAGTGTTGGCGCGTATAACTTTATGCTGACCGGTGACACCGTATAATTGATTTTGTATGGTATCACTAATTTTGCTCCGCGTCCAATAGTTACAGGAATTCGTGTTGAATTTTAATTTTGTCATTGATGCAAAACGTAAAGTAGAACGGCATTGTAAAATGTACCATCACATTAACTTGGCGCTTGACCGTAGCAGTAAAATCAAACAGAATTAGATAAAGCTAATGCTAGCTAACAACTAAGTTAAATACAGAGCGAATTTGGAAGGTGCAATGGAGTGACGAAGCACGATCTTTCGCGCATTCGACTCGAGTGCCAAGTTAATGTAATCTAAAAACGTGTCACCAATTTGTCGGTTTAGCTGTAAGATATTTCAAGTAGCCAGTATTAGGTTTTGATGAGAATTTTGTGCGGCGAAGGATCCGTCCGGTTCATCGTCGGACGAGGGCGCCTGTCAAGACGAAGCAGCTGAGACGGACGGCGGCCAAGAGTCGAGCAACACGCTGCCCGTGCGCAACTCCCGCTCGGTACAGTCGCCGCCACACACTTCTAGCAAAGGAGGTGTTTCTTAAATTAAAAGGGTCTTGGGCCATGACAGTGTACAGTATAGCATACCTTAGAAAATATAATCAGAAACTGTTTTGGCATATTCGTTTTTCATAATTTTTGTAATATTTTAGGAACAAAATAATTTTATAACGTAAATCACACCCTCGAGGGGCCAGTAGATCCTCGTGTCGATCCTCAGCACTAGAAACAAGCTCAATGAGAGTGAATTAATGTCACCCTTGCACTGCCCCGCCTATTTTTTTTATGAGAAACAATTTTAGATATGTGTAATATGATCATATCATAACAATGAGATTCAATAAATAATCAAAACAGCAAATGAATTTCAAAATGACGAGTGTAGCCATACAAAAATAATACTTTTCAAATCAAGATTCAGTCGTTAATTTCTGTATTATGTGATGGCCCAAAATGAAACATCTCCTTTATTTTTATTTTCTACTGTGCAGTCACACACGCTTCACGTTACGGTGCTCACATTTTTTTATTTCAATAGCAAAATTATTTCACACTGTATGGGTTGCAAAATAATTTTATTCTTTGATTTGCACAGTCTGGCTTCTTATGGTGTTATTTATGAATTGTGTTTGTATAAATGATTTTGGACAATTATGAATACAAAGGCAATTCAATGTTTAATAATATTTTGATGTATTTGTAGTTTTGGTATATTTTTTATTTAATTTTGGGGAAAATTAGTATCTTAATTTACTTAGATTTAGGTTGTATTGGTACAGCATATCATCTTTCTCACATACAAAAGCACTGATATCACCCATGTTTGTTTGTGCAAATTCACTGAAAATTCTGATGCGACCGAAATTGCGTCATTTGTTTGTTAGTTAAATTATCTACTAGCGTTTGATTCATAATTATTGTGATATTATGAATAATATGCAATTTTTTTATCTATATAGATATTTTAAATATTAGTCATTTTTATTTAGAAATGAAATGCAAACAAAATGTCTAATTGAGACTTCAGGTGTAACATTGAGATGGGTTAGTATGGGGAACTCTGGAACTATAAGTGATACAGATAAAATATAGTCTAAGAAACCATTCCGTCGATTTGGAAGAAAAACTGCATTCTTAAATTTTGGAAAAAGTATTTTTTTAATTTATTAGAACTGACACAGCATTTTCTTTTAATTGTAGACACAGGATTTTCTAGCAACTTTATTCCTTACATTAAGCTGTACAATATTTTTTCTTAATAATCCATACTTTCATACTAGTCCATACTAATATTATAAATGCAAAAGTAACTCTGTCTGCCTGTTACGTTTTCACGACTAAACCGGTTTTCATGAAATTTCATACAGAGTAAGCTTGAACCTTAGAGAAGCCGGGGAGAACAGCTAGTATAACAGAAGTATTTTTTTTATTAACTAGGTTTTGAAAATTTCAGTGCTCCTATATAGACCCGTCTCAATTTTACACTCTGTATAGTGTACCTATTGTCAGCCGGTGTCATCCGGCACGTTGTTGCATTAGCACCACTTATAGGTTTATGAATCACATTTATTTACTCGGGCCGCGTGCGATGTCTTTGAACTTCGGTTTTTTGCTATTTGTCTTCATGAGAGAGTCTGTCTTGTGACGTTTGAGTACAATGCCCGTTGCAAGCTCTATTATAAACCGCCTTACGGGAATTTATTTTGTCAATAAAATATATGTCGATAAGTAATGACGTCGGGTCCCGGGTAGCCTATTTCAATCTCCAACTCTCCGTGCAAAAAATCACGTCGATCCGTTGCTCTGTTTTCACGTGAAGTAAGGACAAACAAACAAACGTTCATATTGTAATATTAAATTAGAATAGGATTTGATCCATTTTATTATTGGCTTCTCTAATGTAGAAAATATTTAAAGATAATAAACACGGTAGATAGTTTGCGATGTAACTATTTTATCGCTTTAAAAGTGTAAGCCTAAAAGCAAAAGATGTTTAAAACGTTAAATTTCTTGGATCGCTTCCAAACGAGTTACGTCTGTTTCAGTTTAACTTGTCTTTAATCGTAACTCTTGTCTTAATCAGTAAATACAACGTGTAAAATTTACTTCTTTCTGACAAGTTATTATGTGAAAACCTTCCTAGGCTTACACAATTATTTTCTCATCGTTAATTCGTCTCAATAATTATGATTTTAGCTCTATAGAAATCTTACACTAGTTTGATAGACATAATATAGGTTTACCATGCGAGCATGACCGTGTAGAGAGAATCTATCTACGTAGACAAAATCTCAGTTAGAAAGAAAGAAATATAATGTCCCATAGAGATAAAGCAAGACAGAAAGGATTGGTTTCCGCAACACTACTTTTTGTCCTGCCTTGTCACTACAGGAAATTATATACTTATTTCTCTTTCTAACGGAGATTTTGTCTACGTAGATAGATTCTTTCTACGGCTTGTGTGATACAATTTCGATTACAAGTGTTGTATCCTTTCCACCGGCGATAAATCACTTTTACCTAGGAAACAGAGGTCGGCATAGGGAAATATATGCATCCTTTAGCATTGTTTCAGGTGACCTAGTTTATTTACTAGCTTTACGCCTTGGATATGTTACACAGAAATAAACCGACACATATGATTGTATTACAAACAAGCTTTCACATTTTAGTCCTATACCGTCCTAACACGATTTGTCAAATCTAATTCTATATTTCCAAATCCTAATCCTAATATTATAAACAAACAGAGCAACGGATCAACGTGATTTACACAGATATATACAGATATATCTAGAGGGTCAGAGAGTGACATCATAGGCTAACTTGAAAATAGAAAATAACTTATTTCACAGGGAAAATAGATTTTCTACTACCGGGTCGCTAGAACAGCAATAATTTAATTTGATAATTGATTTATAGCGCGCGACATTTTTGTTGTAACTTTTAGAATTTTAGATAATCTGTGGTTCTGTGACCAATTTAACTAGGCGCAAATCAAATGTAAATTACTTTAGTTATAGACAAAAACGATTTTTTTATCTATACTAATATTATAAATTTTGGATGTAAGGGATAAATAATCTCTTAAACTACTAAAAATTATTTCAAGAATAGAAAGCTACGATATCCCTGAGCTATATTTTATTCTGAACGAAAATATCCACGGGCGAAGCCTGGGGCGTAAATCATCAAGAAAAATGTGAAAGATTGTTGCAGCCATTAATTTATTTTTGCATCGAAATGCACGAGTATTCCACATCAGATAATGGTTGACCTAATTTTCTTGAATAGCACTAGCTATCTAGCCTGAAGACCCTATTAGCGGTAAAACACTAACATAAAGATAAGAATCGGGTTGCTGAATAATAATGCTGTTTTATACTGCTGTAAATATACCTCCAAATGTTCTAGGGTGATACAAAGGCCTGATTTTTTTCTTAATGATATCTAATGCCTTTCTGATAATTTGTCAACGTGCTAAAGTAACACGGCACGTGTCTTCTCCTTTGGGCGTTTTTCAATTACCTCTTGCCCGTTTTATCCATGTTCACACCGATCTTTCATCGATCTTCAAGTCCTTTACCAATTTCAAACGGTTTTCGTTATGCTCTCACGGTTATCGATAGATTTACTCGTTGGCCTGAGGTCATACCACTCACCGATATCACGGCGGCTTCCACTGCCAATGCATTTTTGACAGGTTGGATTTCCCGTTTTGGTTGCCCGGTCAGCATCACTACTGACCACCGTGGTAAACAATTTGACAGCTCTACGTTCAAAAATTAAACCCAGCTAATTGGCTCGCAACATAAGATGACAACAGCATATCATCCAGCTTCCAATGGTTTAGTTGAGCGCTTGCACAGACAATTGAAAGCTGCCATAATGTGCAACGCAGAATCCAGTTGGACAGAATCTCTCCCTTTGGTTCTTCTCGGTATAAGAAGCGCCTGGAAATCAGACTTACAGTCATCTGTAGCCGAACTTGTTTATGGCGAACCATTGCGCCTTCCTGGCGAATTTTTTCATTCCAATTCTAACACTATATTAGACATGCATGACTACGTATCAAGGTTACGCTCCTTTGCTAATAAACTAAAGCCTATCCCTACAATACATCATACTTCTAAAACAGTTTTTGTTTTCAAGGACCTGGCATCTTCAGACTTCGTGTTTCTTCGTCAAGACGGAGTCCGTCCAGCCCTGCATCCACTATATTCTGGACCTCATAAAGTCCTAAAGCGAGGTCAAAAATATTTTCGTATTCTCCTTAATAACAAGGATACCACCGTTTCGGTAGATAGGTTGAAACCAGCTTTCATGATGTTGGAAAAAGATCTTGAAACCAATGTTCCTCAGTCTCCTACTCTACTACGCTCTGGACGCCACGTCCGGTTTCCACCTCACTTACGCCCGTAGTCACGGTCTCGGTGGGGGAGTGATGTGGAGACCTGGCTGGTACACTTTCCTACGTTTTCTTCATAATATTATATTGGCATATTTTGCACGTCATCTTGGTTTTTGACGTTACTGAATGTAAACATTATTCAACGAATATATATATATATATATATATGAGTATTTCAAGATTATTTCAGCGTTTAACTATTAAATTCCTGCAACTTTACACCTTCTTAGGTAATTTACTTGGATTTGCGCCTGCACGCCTGATAGATGGCGCCACTGTCGCAATACTAAATTGGAATGGCATAAGAATAATAAATAATACTGCAATGGCAATACAATTTTTTTGCTACTGTAGGAATTAAACTAAAATATACCATTTGGTTTGAAAAAACTTCAAACATTTCTTGAAGTTTATACTATAATCTATTATAATAAATCAATTCGAATGTGTCTTATCATAGGATGGCTTATCAGGACCCGTAGAAAAGTGAAAATTTGTTTAAAAAAATGTAGCAACACATTGCACCCGCATTACGCGCAACCTTAACTTAATTCTAGTTGTTTTTGAAAGTAATGTTCTATTGAGTAACATTCATATATCACTAATTACATATACGGCGTGCACGTATCTAGATTATATGTAGTATATTAAATTCACTTACGTAAAATTACTACTTTCCTATTGTGATTTTTCAATGATAGCTTTGTTGTAGGACTTTGTCAATCATTGAATGCCTTACTTAGGCGTGACATAGACGTTTCAATTCAAGGTAGTATTGTGAATATTTTGCCCTATTTACTTTAGTATTTGTTGAAAATTGGCACTAGCGTGTGGTTGTCTGTGGATTTCTTTTAAAGTAATAAAAATCTAAGGATGCGTTCTTATCACTAAAAATCTAAGGTTCAATTTTATTGTTACTGCTTTTTGTGGATTTCTTTTAAAGTAATAAAAATCTAAGGATGCGTTCTTATCACTAAAAATCTAAGGTTCAATTTTATTGTTACTGCTTTATTAATTAAACTTAGATGAACAAACAACTATGTTTTGTCACTCCTTTTAACAAATCTGTTATTCAATATGATAGAGAGAGATAAAACATTGTAACTAAACAGTTGTTTAACTACGTTTATTAGTGAGATCTTATATTTAGGGTTGGGGATACTTCATCTTTTGTCTATATTTTTCCGCAATTACTATCGTTATTTTCTTGTAGAGGTTTGCTGTTGTTTTTTTTATTATTTAAGTGTCATTGTTGTATTTTTTTATTGTACAGTCTTTTTCTCTAGATGTGCTGTAAATATTTCTTTGCAATTTTTTTTATAAGTTTTTGTATATTTTTTTATTGATTTTGACTTTTGTGTGTTCTAGGATATGACGCGGCAGTCAATTCCTGTGGCCAAGGGTAAGTAATTAACTCTATATAATATCTTGTAACACTATAATATAAGCTGTGTACACATGTCCACTTGTCTGTCCGTTTTTGGTCTCGTTGCCTCAATGTGTGCATTATGTGAAATTATTTTTAGCTCGTTTTCTTAGTGTGATGACGTGTCCAACGGCAAACAGAAGCAACAATGACACAGTCATCTTTCTATCCCGCTGTGTGCACGTTGACTAACTAGGGATCAAGTTTTAGACATTGCTATTTTTAGTATAGAACACAACGCTTCAATTTGAGCTGCTGGCGAGAAATGGAGCTAAAAGACTTAATTTCGTTTAAGCCCTAATATCACAGTACGAGCCTTCATCATAATTATCATCCTCTTTCGCTTTCTTTATATTCATCACACCTTTCACCTATGTCCGGCAATTATGAGTGCTTTGAATATTGCTATATATATATATAGGTTGGTTGAGTCCGTTCACGAGAAAGATTTACGGATGGACGGACGGGGTGTCATGTTGTGGAGCTGAGCATTATAATATTAGTGAATCGAGTTTAGGGAAAAGTTAGCTTCAGCGCGTTTTCGTGGCGTACGCTGCCTAATCCGTCAGATATATAACAAAATTATTTAGGAAATAATAATGATCTTTTAAAAAGTACGCGGTATCTCTAATAAATTAGTAGTTATAAGCGTGTAAAGCCGGGAGCAGGTTGCTGGTTAAATATAATGTGATACTTCTTACGTTATAATGACTCATAATAACGAGCGAATCTGAACGTGTTTCAAGTCGGTTACCATCTTTGTTTAACTGCGTAAATATGAGCTTTTCTTTGTCTATAGGTACTTATTATACTTTTTGGGGTCATGCGCTAAAGTAAACTTCACTCACGCACGACTCTTTCTTTGTATTAAAAATAATTTATTAAGGTCGATCAATGTAATTATCAGTTTTAACGAAACAGCGACAAGCTTTTGTCAAAAAAATCGCTTTTACAGCTTATAGTGATGATTCACAATTGGATATAAGGTTAATGTACTGCCCA
Source organism: Nemapogon koenigi (assembly GCA_963924495.1). Classification (NCBI taxonomy): domain Eukaryota; kingdom Metazoa; phylum Arthropoda; class Insecta; order Lepidoptera; family Tineidae; genus Nemapogon; species Nemapogon koenigi. Next base: position 2,588,273 of record OZ004630.1, on the reverse strand, counting down.
TTCTAAAAGAAAATGACAAATAGGTAAACAACATTTGAAATATGTTCGTTCAGGCCTGAATACGGTCCTCGGAGCTTTATTAAGAACTCGCCTCAAGAACTTTCTTCCATACAAATTACATCGTATCATAATATTGTCGTAATTATGTTCAAAATTAAAATAATTCTCTCAAGATTTAATGTATAATCTATCTAAATCATGGAGTGGAAAACAATATGGATATTAAGTTTTACTTAAGGAGCCCCAGGGGCTTTAATTTGTATGGATTGAACTATTCCCAATTTCTCTGTAAATAATTCACCAGTGTCACTGTATTTTAGCATATATTATGTAGTTACTTATTAAATAAATCTAAGTGAAATAGCCGTTATTTTTTAAATGGGTTTTATTGAATAGGAAATATGGGTAGAAGAATAAAGAATTACTTTGCCCCCATTTTCTCTTTCAAACTCTATCACGAAGCTCTTAAATTTTTTTAAGCTTTGAAAATTGCGTATTTTTAAACTGATTTTACAAGTAGAGTTCTCCTTAAATAAGTAAGTAAGATTTACAAAATTAGTACTTTTAGTGCAACTTGCTTTATGTACAATAATGTAGTTTTTGTACAATCTTAGAATTGCCGAATTCTATTACATGCAGACCGATATTTATAACGTAAGTCTAATTTCTACGTTCTATGACAGATTATCTGGTTCTATTATCTTTCTCTATGCAATACATTGTGTAATTGCGTCTTGCGCAAACATAAAAAAATATTTCTAAGGCCTGACGGTGGAACAGCAAAGTTGAATTTTGCTCTATCATGCGTAAAGCGTGCCCTTAATTATTATTATTATGATTTACTGGAGAAATACAGTATGTAGTGTAACGTTGTACATATGTTTCATACTTGGGCCCTACAATCCGTAGCCTTGGCCTTACCTAAATTAAAAATAAATAACAGTATGTCAAGTGTCAATTTGACACATTGTCATCGAGCAATGTCACACTTTGGATTGTTTAAACTCATTAGGCTAGAAAATAAACAACCAAATGGATCATAAATAGGTATATTAGATTAGATAGAAGGGTCGTGGTCGATGCCCGGTTCTGCAATTGGGTATTCCTCCGATCACCGCTGTTGTACCTTCCCTCTTGAAGTGAACTGGTGTCCGGCTTCTGCTCTGAATGCCACTCGTGCAGGGACAGGCTGGTGATAGACCCGGAGATGCATCTCGATGTAGAATGGTAGATGTTAGTCCCAACATAGTTCCCTGTAATGCACGGAGCACAGGCATCAGAAACAGATCATGCACAGACTCCTGCACAGCACACTTGTGAGGGGAAGCACAATACAGCAAGTGTGCTGTGCAGCAGCATGCACAAGCAAGGTTACAAATAAGCAATAGGTAGCAATAATCAAGTAGCAATTAGATAGTAGGGTAGGTATAATAATCTAAAACAATGTCATTACAATACAACCTAAGCACTAAATAGATATTATGAGCTGCACTTACCCAATTTGGGGATATTATTTTAGTGGACTACATTATAGGTATCCAGTAGGTAGTATGTTAAATTTAGATAGATTCGGAGGTCGGTTAGAGCGTCATCATAAAATGTGACGACCGCCTCCGAGATCCCGGCCGAAAAGTGAGGTTGCCGGCTCGATGACAATGTGTCAAATTGACACTTGACATACTGTTATTTATTTTTAATTTAGGTAAGGCCAAGGCTACGGATTGTAGGGCCCAAGTATGAAACATATGTACAACGTTACAGTAGGTATGTTGTCTAATAATAGAATTGAGATGAAGGCCAACAGAAGTTGCGGAAACTATGCAGTTAGTACTGAAACTGTTTCAAGCGGTAATATTTCTACATAATATAAAATTTATAAAATAAAAGTTAATTAAAACCGATTTGGCATTTTTTTTAAATGTTCGTCATAGTCTGAATAACGTTTTTAGGAAAAGAAATATTAGAAAATTTGGGAAAAACTGAAAGTGCTATATTCTATAAGATTTTTGTATGAACTCTTATTATGGGCTCTACCGGGCGAAGCCGAGGCTTAAAGCTAGTACTGAATATTTCTGTATTCTATTGTAATTATGTCTATCTGTTTGTCTTCATGCCATTGTACCTCTAATTATTTTAAATTTTCAATTCTATTACACAAGTCTTATTGGCAATGGTTGTTAGTTTTCTCTAATAGAGTTGGCTGTGATATCTGCCCTACATTCTGTGACACTGTTGAACTAGCAACATAATCATTCAGTAGTAGGCTAACTAAATATGGATTACTCAGGTGTTCTAAAAAAAAAGAAGTGATGAATAAAGTGCAGCACGAGGCTTGCCACCTGCTCTGTTCAATATAGACAACTCATGGTGTCTCTGGTCACACCAAAAGTGACCGTGATCAGGTGTTTGTTATGATAACGCATCAAATTAGATAAAAGTTACTACGCCACACTCTGTGTAGCTTCATTGATGGAAATAAAATTCTGAATTGATTCGGCGGGAAAATGAAAAAGTTTACTATGTGAAATTCATAAGGTCAAAAGATATAAATAAAACTGTGAGTTGGTTTGGCGGGTAAATGAAACCAACCAAAATAATTTAAAAATGAATTAATTAGAACTGAACCCTAGAAGCCATGTTTACGAAGAATTTGTCCACCTCTTTAAGCTTACTATGTAAATTTCATAAGGTCAAGATCTTGACCTTTCCACGTGAAACTACTTTTATTCTTTTGCACGACATCGATGCTAACTGATTGGAGACTTGACAGTGAAATGCCCCTTGTTATAATAATATTATGTAAAGTGTATATTTTTCTCATGTTTTATTTCGTAAACAAACTAATATTTTTTTTAACCCTTTTTAAAAAAATACAATAAAAATACATGCAAAGTCAAACACCTAATAAGACGAGTAAAAAAAACACTTTAAGTGTCTCTGTTATGCTATAGGAGTTTATTTTTTCTGAATTTGTATATTTTCTGAATCTGTATATTTCTGACAGAATAAAAAATCGGTACTCAAAGTTTGGTAGATCCTAACTAATATTATAAATGCGTCAGTGTGTTTGTTAGTTAGTAAGTTTGACCTTCTTTCACGCCAAAACCACAGTAAATAATATAATTACTGTCCCAAAACGGACCAACAGATTGGCGTGATTTTTTTGCACAGAGATAGTTCACATTAGGCTACTTTTTATCCTGAGAAAATATTTCATTCCCATGGGAAAAATGCATTTTTGATGAACCCGTGCAATGCCGGGACGGATCGCTAGTCTATATAAATAAAAATTAAATGCTGTTCGTTGGTAAGTGCATCACTTGAGAACGGCTGGACTTTTTAAATGTTTGTAAAAGTCTGAATAAGGTTTATAGGGAAATAAATATGGGAAAAGTTGCTCGGAAAACTCTGAAAAAACTGAAAGTACATGCTATGTTAATATGGGCTCCACGGGCGAAGCCGGTGCGGATAGCTAGTAGTAGACAATAAATATAACGCTTTACTTCTTCGTATTAAGTTTTCGTGTAAATTTTCCTTTTGAAAAATAAACTATCAATTTAACATATTGATTGAGGGCAATGTTAGCAGTACACACACACAGTCGCTAGTATGAGAGGTATGATAAATATAAAGAAGGTGAAAGAGATATGTATCTACATAGAAAAAAAATCAGTCTTTAAAAAGAAGACTGTGTTAGGTCACATGAAGAATTTTTGTTCATGCACGATTATCATCATTAATATTAATGGCGATACGATCGCGTGTTGCGATTAAGGCTCGCTGTGTATTTTGGGGTTGCTTTAATATTTTACATGGGGCGGTCAGTTCGTACCATCGTTCTATAAAGTAAAACGGCCCGACGATCGCTTGGACAGTGCGCGCACGGCCGTCCGAGCGTCCGCTCTGGTGCTGCTCAAATATAAATTATAGCTCGATTAACGAAAACTGGCACGTTCGACAACGTTGTTATGAACTTGACCTTAAGTGTGCGTTAATGATTTGTTATTGATATTTTGGAAAAAATGCCGGTGTTGTACGAGAGATGTGCGCCATCGCAATTGCAAAAATTACAGGCGCAGAGGCAGCGCGCCGCCAAAAATCTAGGCAGTAAGTTCATATTTAACCCTCCCCTCCCCCTAAAACTGTCAACTCTAGCAGGCTGATTAGTATGGATACGCTGCTAAATGTGGACATCGTTGTTAGTGTTTATTTGTGTGCCCTCAAGGGCAAGTCTTCCTTTTGTGATGCAGTAAACACGTTCCCTCCCTTCCAGAGTGTATTGGAATTCCATCGATCATGCATGATTGCAAAAGTGAAAACATCTTTTGGTTTATTTAAACGATTTTGATGATTTCTTTTCATTCTTTCCCATTTTTTTTCTCAAAAAATTTGTTAAGTATTATTTTCAGGAATTTTGAAAAAAAAAAAACTTGACTTTATTCTTTATACTTTCAACACCGGAACAAGCCTTGCGATTACGTTTGCCGTTTACGTTTACCACACGCATCATAGTTGCGGAAATTAAAACGCCTGCTCGAGGATATTAAATAAATTGTTGTATCATTGTATGGTTGTGTAGAGGCTTTCCGCATTTTCTATAATGACTTGTATGATTTTGATTACATTATTATATTTGCAATATTTTGCGATAGTAGGTTCATTATATTATAAGGCAGTATAACCTTTTAGCGACGCGACTCCTCAAATAGGCCAAAATAATTCAGTTCAAGGATTTTATATGATTAAAAACATTATTTGTTGTTCTTTAAAGTAGATTTATTTTTCCGTCTAATGATAGTGGGGATCTGTGCAATCTTCAATGCATAGCTAAGTAAGCATTGATTAAAACAGATTGATCAACTTCGTTATGTCCGTCAGTTTAATACCTCACTCGACTCTACACAGACCTAAAAGTTGCAATATGGGACCTCTTGAACCATTCAGTTTCATGTTTTTGGGTCTAGTGTGCAATGATAATAATTAATATTGTTTATACAATGTATAAATATCCAGCCAGCCTACATAATTTTTACAGTATTTTTTGTGGTTACCGCGCTATTAAGAATCGAGGATAATGTACGTTGATGATTCAGTATTTGCTGTTTGGGAGATGGCGTGGGTTGGTCGGTATAATGACCTATGGCGACCTCCCTGAACACATTACTTCTGTTGTCTTCCTTAGATAGACAACGATCTGATAACGTCTAATCGTCTCTTTGTCTGTAAACACTACATTGAAATTTATTATACAAAAACGTCAGCACCAATTTAATCGATTTGTCTTGCTTCGGAAGTCACTTCTTGTGCTTGCTGTTCTCTCCAGAGTATAAGACCAGATTCTCACTCTAAGAAGGTTTACCTTATGTTTTATTTAGTTAGAGGGTTACTCGCTTATTTGTAACCAGTGCCTCTGGCCACGCCGCAAGGTTATAAAGGCCGTGATAGTGTGTTTTTCTTCGTTTTATTAGATTGAAGACTAGCGTGTAGGTTGACTGTTAGACCAATTTTGTATACCTATTTAGTTTTTTAAGTGTATGAAAAATCGTTTTAGAAATCTAGACCAATCGCAAAAAATATATCGATATCCAATTTAAATGGTGAGCTGTGCACAGTTACTGTATTCATAAGTAGTTTTCTTACACAAAGGAGATGTTTTTGTCGTTTGCTATAGCTGTTTCTTGTATCTTGGCGTTATTTTGCAATTTTTCAACGTTGCATTTTGTTTGTCGCGAAGCCACGGTTGCTACGTGCAAAAGTAAAAGTGCTTTCTAGTTCCTAGGCAATCGTTGCCAGGTTACTAACATTGTTTATACCCTTCAATTTAAAATGTCTATTGCGATAATACTTTACGTTAAAGTAACTGGGTATTCCTTAATTAGGTTACTAATATGCAGATGAAACTTTCCAGACCATGTTGTTCAAAATTTGCTGCTTTTCATAATGTAGACATCAATTTTAAATTATTAAAGTCTCCGTCAAATTACAGTCACCATGTCCAGACCTATTCCTTTAGGTAATATTATTTATAATTATAGTATTTTACTTGAAACTCCAAAATAAAACCAGAAACCTAATTTTGGATTTATAGATGGTAATCATATTATTAGAAAATTTATAGGGTAACGCCAGCTCATGACGTCATGTAAGGCTATTATCCAAGTCACGGACAAAGCTTGCTCTAATATCACTATATGACCGCTATTATATTCCTATAGGTTTTAGTCGCGACGGTACACGTAAATCCAATAATAGGGACGCCTTATCGACATACTCGACAGTAATGCTTTAGTTCTTGATGTAGCTAGTATATTGTTCAGTTTAAACAAACATTTTTACATGTAGTCTGTCAATTGTGTTTTAGGTAATAACTAAAAACATTTAGTCGCGATACGTTGATGAATTAGTTTAAACGTGACGTCGCGTTTTTCTTTGTAGGCCGGTAGTTAATTAAAGGTGTCTAGTTCATTGCCATGAAAGCTTGTACGCAGGCGGCGTTTTTCTCCTTTCATTTTCGCAAAATGTAGCGTCTAGTCCTCGTTGATATGTCAAGGCGTTGATTTAAAGGTTCGAAAGTCAATGCAGTTCTGTGACATATGCGGAGCCAATGCGTCACGGTTCATTGCCTTGACTATGGAAACGGCGTGCACCTAATATGGAAAGCGGCGCAGGCGCAGATCTCCTTGTCTCGGCCCAACTAGCACAGCCGCCATTTAGAGCACATCACTCGTACACTACTGACCGAATTATCCTGAGGAGAGAGTATTGAAACTTAACAAGTAAGGATTGTGCCAAAGAATTGCCAAAATATGTGCTGCTTTTGGTGGCGTTGTCGACGGCGCGTCAAAGATTCTTCGGCAAGCGATGGATCGGTGCAGGCATTTGAGAAGACACAGTTAGCGCTACACATCGAGATGACAGACAAACAACCGGACACATGTAAGAACGGAATTGAAGAATTACACTAATCTTTTTTGTTCGACATTTTCTTTTTCGTTCGCTTTTCACGAGCTTTGGTTTTTGAGCGCTTTTTGTAGACCATGTGCACTTACATACATTGAAGGCAATGAGACGTGACCAATGACAATTTTGATAATAATGTAATATGTAATAGACTTTTAAGGTCTAAAATGCCTATGATTTCATATTATTTTATGAGAATCTATCGTTATCTGCATCTCTATCGACGACTGCAAGGAATTTGTGTATTTCCCACTATAAGCCAATTACTTAAAGAATAGAATTGAACATCTATCTTGCTCAGGCTCACACACCTAGATACAGATGAGAGAGTGAAAGAGAAACTTATATATTCCCAATACAATATTATTTAAGTAATCCCGTAATAGTTTAATTTGTAATACACAATTTTTCACGATGTCCTTATACATTTCAGCGCCAGTTCGAAGTACCCGAAACAATCAGATGCGGATATCGAACGTGGGCACCGGTGGCGGGACGGCCTACACGAACGGTCACGGCGGTGACACTACCGGCCGGCGCGGCGCCGAGAATGTGCCGCCGCCGCAACAACCAACCCCCAACACCAGGCTAACGCAACAGGTGACATCTAAATAGTGTTTTTTATATATAGTAATGGCAATACACACAACAGTCCAACGACTGTGAGGAAAAGCGAATACTCCCCAACGCGTGTCGCTGGAAGTATATATTATATGCTAATCTATTAAATGTTTTCAATAGCGCGATACAGGTTTCAATTTCAATATTGTGAGACAGTAGCGACGCGACATCTAGCGACGCGATGTGCCGCCATATATATATATATATATGTCATATAGCGCGAGGGCTAGCAAGGTATGCGTGACACAATATTTTGTACTTATGTCTATTTTTAACATTTGTTCACGGCATTTATCTCGCCATCAAAGGTGACACTGCCATGCTAGCCGCCGACGCTATGAAGTAAGTAGTCCTACATTGCTATGAGTTGACAACGGCAGCGGCGCACGTAATGTTCAGCGCTATATTATTTAGTATTGAAGAAATAACACCTTTGTTACCACCTTTAACTTTCCCATCGTTCCTATTCCTGATTTATCCCCTCGTCCCAGCAGCCTCCTGCCTCCGGCGGCCGCTCGCGCACCGGCAGCACCCCGAGTGCCGCGTCCGTACCGCAGTCCTTGCACCAAAGTTACTTGTCAACACACTTGACCAAGAGAACGCCCAATAAGGAGGTATATTTTAAGACATGATTAGGCGAGTAGATTATTAAAATATATGGATAGATACACTTAAGGCCCCGAGCATCAGTATAACAAGCCCACATTCACTATTTTGTATTTTTCTATCCTGAAATAAGGTTGAGGAAATATTTGTATGAGTAAAATGGATTCCAAGGTTTGGTATTTTTAAGAGGAACGTTTTTTCGGTGTGAAGGTTGGAAGTGTAACCTGCGCACTACGAGTTTCTTAACCAGCTCTGGTGGGTTACTCTTGACGTAAATTACAATTTTACGTTCAAAAATTCGTTTTCGTTACGATGGCGTCGAGTAGTCGATTGCATAACTAAATAATTCGAATACAAATTTTTACATAATTCAAATACAAATTGGAGTCAAGAATAAGCCACCAGAGCGCTAAAAATTGGTGCTTTGGGACATACATACAATATGTCCGCCTATAAATATATATTTAATATGACTCCAGTTTAACCCGTCTGTTGGTGTCCGGAGCGGAGCGACGACGGCAGCAGCAGCCAGTACGGTGTCGGTGCCTCACGCGGTCGCGTCCGGCGCTGTCCGACGGTCCAATGTCGTCAAGGAAGTTGAGCGCCTTAAAGAAAACAGGGAAAAGAGAAGGCAACGGCAGGCCGAGCTTAAGGAGGAGAAGGTGGGTCTATTTTGGGTCTGAATATTATAAGGTGTCGTCGATAGTGTAATATTGGTTGAAGGTTGGACTTGAGCACCATTTTTATTTAAGAATGTAATGTATGCTTTAATCGACTTCTCATGCTTTGCAGTGCAGCAACAGACTTGACCAGCAGCCACCTGTTCTGTCTAGGTATTCATAAGTTATGTATCAATATTAAGTCACGCCTATTTATAAAACTGAATATTGAATGCGTTATCACTTACTAGAACTTATATAGAACTAGCGATCCTGCCCCGGATTCCTCCGTTCAGCCCATTACATTTTTGTAGTCGTATTTAAAAAGGTATTATTGCAGTCGTACTGATCAAGGTTAGTAAAGGAAATACAGTTCTCATTTATAAAAAAAATAAATAAAAAATATAAAGTCTGAATCAGAAATAAAATTAAAATACTTACATGTCTCTTATTTTTTTTAGCATATTTTTATAAGAATTGTAAAAACAGGTGGTTAAAAAAATAAATGTTGTCATTTTGTATAATTTTTTGGCTGGTCGTTTGAGTACTTGATTTTTTATATTACGTACTACATAATATGTCATTCTGTGGTACTAAATAACAAGTTAGCTCTAATTGAGGTCTTCTATGATTTTAGTATTGTAGTCGAATCCATTTTTTTTGGACACGTTGAAAGAATGAATGATGAAAGATTGACTAAAAAGGTTTATATGGCTGAAGTGAAAGGAAATGCTGGCAAAGGTGTACTTTTATTGAATGTATTGATCAATGGAAATATTAAAGTACACAATCGCCGAGCATATATGAAAGGTATGATGAATATAAAAGAAGCGAAAGAGGTATGTCAGGATCGTAACAAATGGCACTCGATTGTAGAGACAATCTACTAGAGACTACCCCTCTTGGGATAAAAGGCGTGATGATAGATTGATAACTACCATAATGTAGGTTACTTTTAATTCAGACGTAGACAGGTTGAAAGAGGGTCGTAAAATATATTACTGCAACAAGAACATTTATTTCTGACTGTCATAATACACAGGCGAAACTTTTGTAACCTGATAATTTATCCCTTTCAGGAAGCCCTCATGAACATGGATCCCGGAAACCCTAACTGGGAGTTCCAGGCGATGGTCCGCGAGTACCAGAACACCATAGACTTCAAGCCACTCATAGGCAACGAAGCAGTGGAAGATCATCAGATCACTGTGTGCGTTAGGAAGAGGCCTCTCAACAAGAAGGAGTTGAATAAGAAAGAGGTTAATTATAATTTATTTTATTTTGACAATTCGATCCCCAATCCCCACATCTGCCACATGCTCCAATACACTTTTTCAATAATAACTTATATACAATCAAATTTGTATTCCGCTGGGTACACTGGAAGCTGTAACACGCTTCGCTTGTGTGGCAAGTGGCAACTGTGAGGATATAAAAAAATAGTTCCTAATCTAACAAATAATACATGGGGTATTCTGTTTGTTGTCTTTACGATTTCACTTATAAATCAAAACGGTTAAACTTGATTTAAAATGACCCGTGTTTTCATGTCCCCAGGTGGACGTGATCAGCGTGCCCACCAAGGACCAGATGATCGTCCATGAACCCAAGAACAAGGTGGACCTCACCAAGTATCTGGAGAACCAGAAATTCCGGTTCGATTACGCTTTTGACGATTCGTGCACTAACGAGATTGTCTACAAGTAAGTGCAGTGTACTACAGTGCTTGGAATAGGCGGCCATTTTAAACGTAAAAATAGATTCTGAAGTTTTAGGTCGTCTGAAACAAAAGTAATGTGACAAGAAATGTTTAAATAATGTAATTTTCGTACACAAGTCCCACGTTCCGACAAGCACTTTTCTCGACATCAACGTTTTAATTTCAGTTTTCATTTGCAAACTATTACTTCAGGTTCTTGAAATTTTTATAAATTAAAATGGCTGCATAAGAATAATGGTATATAGGTAGTAATTAATGAAGTTCTAGTATATTCCCATCTATTTAACCTAATATATACAAATTAAATTTTAAGTTGTTTCTGCATTTATCTTTCTCAGATATACGGCAAAACCGCTTGTACAAACAATATTCGAGGGTGGCATGGCGACGTGTTTTGCGTACGGCCAGACTGGTTCTGGCAAAACGCATACTATGGGAGGAGATTTTCAGGTAAAAACATAACATATTTGAAGTACAAAATCTGTTACTCTTCGAGCCTTCACAGTGAAAATTATTCAGGACACCTACATGTTACAAACAAACACTCTTTTTTTATAATTAGAATACTTTTTTTTTATGTCAAAAGTATGTTCAAAGGTGAAATATGTTTAATGGTTGGCACTTTTACATTACGGTTTTAATAAAACATTCTTTTATAAACATTTTGTTTGTTTATTTTTCGTCATTAGCGGTGAAGCATCTTTAAAATGATGGCTCAATTATGGCTTTTAATTAAAATGAAAAAAAAAAAAAAAACGGGTAGTATTAATCCTATAACTGTAAATCCCCTTTTTTTAGCACCAACTGGATTGCACACTAAATAATTATTATCGTATTGCACTACCCCTAGGTGAAAGGACGGTACGGGCTCTGCCCAGTGTGAGTTTATGTGTATTATAAAAAAACCCTAATCTACCTCTACATGTCAACAGGGTAGTACTTTCAATAATTTATAAAGTATTTTCTGATGTGCAATTAAATATTTCCAAAAAAACACCCTTGAGAAATAATATATAGTAATATTGTAAACTTTAATATCATATTTTGAACATTTCCAGGGAAAAACCCAAGACTGCAAGAAAGGTGTGTACGCGATGGCGGCGCGGGACGTTTTCACCTACCTCAAATCACCTAAATACAAGCCGCTCAATCTTATTGTGTCGGCTTCATTCTTTGAAATATATTCGGGGAAGGTAAGAAACATAATTATTTTCGCTCGTCGACATTTTTAAAATGTGACAATAGTCATACAAATTAAAAAAGAGTGCCATTCATTCGCAATATTCTGTTCGCTCCTCAAATTGTTTAATTATTGATTCCACAGCCATATTTTTAAAACTAGAAATAACAGCTTTTCGGGAATGTTTTTTTATTTTTTTTTATAGAAAATATGACATGTGACCTTGCCATCGCCTGTTTATTAAGCATAGGTGGTTGGTCCATGAATGCGCGCGACTCTCGGAGCATAATACAGTCCGCCAGTCGCGCCTACTATGTCGGCCCATAAATATGCTTTTTCACGCTTCGCTTGAAGGACCCCCAAGTTGTAGGAAGCAGAAAAGATCGACGCCGGAAGTTCGTTCCACTTTTTGACAGTGCGACACAGAAACGAGTCACTGAACTTTTTCGTTCATGTGCAGAACGTGTCAACTGTGTGAGGATGAAGTCTATATCCTGTGCGAGCAGTGCGGGTGCGAAAGGGGGATGGAGGGACGAGCTATGTCTCTGCGTAACTGTAGAGGCTCGAGATTTCGTGTGGCCTTTGGGTCATAGATGATGCGAATCGCTCTTTTTTGCAAACCGTTGAGGTCAGCGCTATTTGTGCGTGATATATATTATTATGTTCTAATACTAAGTTGTTTTTCGTATATTATATACATTATATTATATTTTTGTACAAACAGGTATTTGACCTGCTGGCAGACAAAGCAAAACTTCGCGTGCTAGAGGATGGTAAACAGCAAGTACAGATAGTGGGACTCACTGAGAAGGTGGTAGACAATGTGGACGAGGTGCTTAAACTTATACAGCACGGTAACGCCGCTAGGACCTCGGGACAGGTGAGATACAGTTATTGAAATCTGTTCAGCCACTACTGTTCCGCAATTCTTCTAAAAATAACAGATACCTATGTCAATTACGTGCAGCAACTTACCACCTGGCAAAAAGTCGACACTGTTACTGGTGTCTTTTACCACACCGCAAGGTACGAAATGGCCGTGAAGATGTGTAAATAATATAGATTGTGTGAGCGACAGTGGTTTAGTATGCAGAAATAAATTTTTTTTTTAATATTGGCAAACCGCATTACCTTGGCTAGACTTTGAATTCTCACAGCATCACCCCACTGCAGTATATATGTGTAACCGTTATTAAAATATTATATTATACTTCGTACGTGTTGTATTAGGAATACAACCTCATTTTACCCCTTAGGGGTTGATTTTCGAAACCTCCTTTTTCTCTACACGCCATTCATATTTATATCTTCAGTGGTTTTGACTGCGTTGATTGTCAGTCAGTCAGCGACACGATAGTTTTATTATTAAGATGTGTATGGATTTGGTGTTTTAACTCCTGATAATTCTCTAAAATATCCATTTCGGTTGGTTTTTCAGACGTCCGCGAACTCGAACTCGTCCCGGTCGCACGCCGTGTTCCAGATCATAGTTCGGTCGCCGGGCATGCACCGCGTGCACGGGAAGTTCTCTCTCATCGATCTGGCGGGCAACGAGCGGGGGGCAGATACATCTTCGGCTAACAGGCAAACCAGTCAGTTCTACTTATTTATTATTTCCACCTCGGTTACGCCCGTGGAGATTTTATGTTGTATGATAATCCATTACTAAGGTGATGTTTTTTTTAAATAATATCAGACAGAACAGAATTTTTATGTAGTAAGGTACTTTTGAAAAGGTGAAAATATCGTTGTTGAAACTGGTAATTTCTTATATTTTCCTCATAGGTATAGTATAAAATACTAGGTATCACTCGGGAGAAAGTACGATTTTCAACTCGCGTGTTTTAATTAAATAATATATGATATATAAAATAAATAAATAGTAAATAATTAAAAAATAATGCAGATTGGTGAGAAGACTAGATTGTTTGTCGTCTATTTAATCTCTCCCATAAATTGTTTTCTGACATTTCTGTTTTTTTTTTCATTAGTATTTCGTACCATATTCGTATAATCATATGCCCTATCTTTAATACTGTAAGCATTTAAAACTAATTTCAGGAATGGAGGGAGCCGAGATCAACAAATCACTCTTAGCGCTCAAGGAGTGCATCCGCGCGCTCGGCATGAAGGGCAGCCACTTGCCATTCCGCGCGTCCAAGCTCACTCAGGTGCTGCGCGACTCGTTCATCGGTGACAAGAGCCGTACCTGTATGATTGCTATGATATCGCCCGCGATGTCCTCCTGCGAGCACTCGCTCAACACGCTGCGATATGCCGACAGGTAATAACTCTATTAACAAGAGCTGGCACGTTTAATGTACGTTTTTGATACCTACATTTACTCCTATTTACTATAGATAGTATGGAACACCATTCCCATTGCTTCATTTACATTCACATAGTGTCTTACATATGTCGCGTCACGTAAACTATTTGTCCTGGTTTTTTAATTTTAAACATACATATAATTATGACAAAAAACCGGCGCTCTTTTATTTTAGTTTCCTATTGTAGCGTAGGTTTTTACTCGCTCAGCATGAAGGGCAGCCACCTGCCGTTCCGTAATATGTTTCAGTTGGTATCGTTTGGAGACGGATCTCTATGAAAAATGGTAAAAGACTACCAAGGATGTCTAATTTGCGGGAACATGGTGTCTTCTGTAATTATTTATAATTATTATGTTTAGCATAATCTCTATATACAGTCAAAGCCATTGCGACAATACAGTGATATAGTGATACGGAAGTTGTTGATTTTAGTTTAGTTTACCCATTCTCTCCCACGACTGCCAAAAGTGGCAGAGCAATTAATTGGTTTGGTGATTTAACCGCTTCATATCTCCCGTCTATTTCTTAAATTGTGTACCGCGCTGATCCGCGCCTATTGTCCGTACAAACGGAGAAAACGTTTTGCTACCCCAAAATATTATCTGATATCAACTAGTTAGATGTCTACAGATGTCTTTTTTACAAAATTCGTAATTTTTAAGTTATTAGAATCCTCTTAAATGGTCTACATCTACTAACAATGTATGCTATATCGACAGAGTGAAGGAGCTCGGCACGGCCGACGCCGGCAGAACGCGTCCCGACAGTCCGCTGGCCGACGTTGATATGGAGCCGGCACGGGACGATCTCGCACAGCTAAGGAGTCTCAATGTTAGTATAACTTGAAATACACAGAAATTATGTATATCCTTATAGACTAGACGGCGAGGAGTTTTGGGTGTATTTTTCGTGCACAGGCGAGATTATTGTTGGAATCGCTTCGTGTAGTTCAACACCCTGAGTTTGCTTACAAATTGTTGGTGTGCATGATTTTATAATTAACAATTAGTGACGAAAATAGTGTTTTTTTCTCTGTTTCCTTTAATATCTCCGTTCCTATTGACTTTTAGTATAGCATATGCATTGAGAAAGTTGTTCCTTATGAAATTTCCTAAATAATGAGTCCGTCTATGAACAAATTAAAAAAAATTTGACGTAAACTGATCAGTCTCGCTGCAGATATCTGTTTGCACATTTGTATTTAAAATAGTATATGTAAAACCTTTCGACATAGATCTTCCACCTTTTCTCATATTTCCATAATATTTATTCATCATCATACGAAAAATAAGCAAATATATTTTATATGAAACACCTGCCAACAACGGGACGCGCCAATACAAGCGTTTATATATTATTATAACTCTACGGATATAACCAATTTGGGTAACTGTAAAAGTGTACACAGGGCGTGGATAAATGGAAACGTATAGATAGTATAATTATTGTCTACTAGCGACCTTCAGGCTTCAGGTAAAAAAATCGTTATAATTTTCCCGGGGATTGAGATAAATTTACCGGAAGAACGAGATATTTCCCCCGGCTTCAAAGTAACCCATGTCACTCGCCGGCCCTCCAGCTATCTGTGTGTAAAAAGGGTGATCGCAATTTTTTATTGTGAATTTATCTTGAATTTAAAATAAAAAAAAAATCTATAAGTTTTGTTGTATCTTAAGTACATACTATAACGGGAGGTCCCGAGTTCAATTTCCACTCTTTCCAAAAATGCTAAGCACCAATTTTCTTTAAGAATATATAAGGTATAAAAGCCGTGAAGGTGTGTGTAATTTAATGTATATATTTCTGTAAATAATTAACCCTAATTTGAACCCTCTGATATTCCAGGAAGGTGACATGTCGGCCGAGATGTACACGTTCCACGAGGCGATCTCTGAGCTCCAGCGGACCGAGGACGAGGTGCTCGACAACCACAAGGGCGTCTCGGACTATCTACAGCACGCGCTGATGCGGTGTAACCAGCTGCTGGCGCTCACCAGGGATGTGGATTACGACCAAGACGGTATGTTACTTACGATCTAGGGGTCTCGAGGTTGACTGCGCTGTAGTGCGCCTCGATTCGTGAAGCGCAATAAGCACCTGATGCCGATTTCCCTCAGCGTTATGACATGAATTTCTCTTAGACATAAAACTTTTCTTCGTCGTTGTATACCTTTATATGAAACAAATTGGTTAAGTTCTTTTTTTTCTATAGATATTAGTATTCTTGGTGTCATTGTTGGTTCATTTAAACATCCAGTATGCCAGCATTATCACACCTCTCACGTACCTCCTCCACTCCGCACCCTTGCAACACTGAAATTTTGAATTTTCGATTCACTTGTATATAATCCTCCTTACTTCCTTCCTATAAATATAACTATTTCAGGCATTTTTATATATATTTTCTATACTCTGTAAAACAAATTGTGAAGTTGCACCTGATCGTAACGTAGAATCGTGGTAGGTGGTATAACCCGCGCCAAATAAGTTGAGCCGCATTTCGTAAAGTCCATTTTTTAAACTTGTCTTAGTTGGTAAACAAACTTTGCATGTTTTTTATTGTAAAAAATGCAGTGTAAATAAACGGTAAAAACCCTAAATGGGAGTTATCCCCACTACTAACGCTCGGTCTGGCTAAATTTATCTGGCTTGGTTTATAACAATGATGTAATGTTACAGAAGTGTGGTACAAGCGCAAACGTCCGCGAGCTCACACCAGCTATGGTCCCGGAAGGGCGCGGCGAAGCAGGATTTTAGGTCTGAATGACCAAATTACATCATCCGTTGTCTAATTATTTTACCAAATTAATGTGAAAATACAAAATTGGCTTCATTAATCTCTATCATTCGTCATGTAACTTGATCATTCAAATCTGCTTCGTCGACTAACCCCCACCCTCCAGTTTCTGACTCGTAGATTAGGGCGTGGTTTAGATGGTATGGCCGACTAACGACATAGTGACGTCGTCATTTATGTAAAGTAGCGTTTTTGTCCTGTGGTACTCTACTCGTTTGTGATAATAGTAGTACCACGGCCTATAACTTGCCCCGTGGTACTACAAGTAAGATAAATAAGCTGCGAAATGGGGCAGAATGTTTTTTTTTTGCCTAAATGATGACGTCACTGTGTCGTTTGACGGCAAAACAGAAACCACTGGTTAGAAAACAAAAATATTCACTCTATCTTTGAAAAAAAAACATACCTTAGTTTTTACTCTACATACCAAATTATTACCATTATCATGATACAACATTATATTCCAGGATTTACGTTAGTAATAAACACTAATACTATTTATTTAAGGTGTTTGAAACATTGGTGGTTTGCGGTTCATACACATATGACATAACATAACAGGAGTTTTGTAGACTATGGGTAGGCTGTTTCTTACCATCGTCCATCATCAAGAAAGAGACGCGACAGGACGACGCTCTTGTGACAGAGGTGACGCTTTTAGGCTCTAACACATTTTGAATAACAATGATGCCTTCCCAATTTCAGCGTACGCGTCCCAATGGGAGTTGCTACTGAATGAGCAGCTCTCCGTGTTGGCCCAGTCGCGCGACTTGGTCGCAGAGTTCCGCGCCAAGATGCAACAGGAGGAGCACATGTCACGACACATTCAACCGCGACATTAGCGGATTGAGATATAACTAACATTCTCGTCGACGGGTATTGATACGTTAGGTCCGGTGTTGTTCAACCTTTGGCGAATATTTTAATCACTATTATATTATATCCTAGACAGATTGATAAATTTGATGCATTAGGTGATAATAATAGGTGAATGTGCAGATTTTACTGTCCTTAGCGTCGTACGCATAAAATATGCACTGGCGAGGGTTAACTTTTTATTCGTCTATAAAAAAAAACAACTCTAGAGCTCTTTTTAAGTAACGCGACGTGTAATTTAACCTCAACATCATTTGTCTGCCTTACTTTATCAATGCCCGTCGTTGAGCATGTATTAGTGAGCACATACCACAGTGGAGTGATACAAACATAATTGAGTGATATTTTTGTCTCAGTCACTTCAGCGCTCTATCAGTCACTGTGTATCAACCATTATTTCTTGGTGGTATTAAAAAGAGCATGTGTTGTGAATGATTATTTTTTGTTTGCGATTAGATCTTGAGACGTCATGACATTATTATTATTATATACTGTGTATTAATAATATTGTACTTGTGTAATTTTCCTTTATCTATTTACTAATTGCATTTTTTCTAAAGTGAGATTCTTTTTGTGAAGTATGTTTTGAGTTATCTGTTGTTTAGGGTGTACGGAGGCGTGCGGTTTCTAATATTCTAACAATGAAACGAGTAATATTTTTTATTGTAACTCCCAAATATAACTGGGTTAACTTTGAGAGTTAAAGTAAAGGTATACGATGCGAAAGACAAGTATGCGAGTAGGTCGACCTGTAATACCTATATTAACTTATTAACGGGGACTGTATTAGATTGAGTGCCGTCGTAGGGAAGACTGTGTTAAAATTAGGAAAGTGTTTTAAGCACAAACTTAAAAATGTCGGTGCAATCGTCTATACTCTGTAAAATATAGCTTGATCTCTGACAGCTGTCAAAATTAAAGATTTTTTTTCAAAATGGCTCCATCAGGGTTTTGATGATTCCGCCAATGTCAAGTAATAGACGTCACAGTAACAATAAGCCGATAATCGGTAGGTAGAATGCTCACTTGCTCCCGCCGACCGTGATATGTCCTATTAATCACTGACTAATCACAACCATTACAGCGCGGGGGGATTAAACTGGATTCCCCAACACGGTTTCCGCGGGCGCTATCTACCAAGGCGTGTCGTGGAATCTTAATTTTATCTTTTAATTTCCTTTTTTTTGTTACACATTCTCCATTTTGATTGAAGGCAAAGGGACTAGCCCATACAACCATTAATTTACTCTTTTATACTTACTTTTATGTTTACTAGCACTATGTTTATTATAATTGCAAGAAAACTAGTAATTTTTGGTATTGCTAAATAAATTATTTGTTCGGCGCTCGTATAAAGTCATCAGAAGCTATATTTTTCAGAATATATTGTGAGGTTTGAGTCTTAGTTTTTGCATATGTTGAGTGTACACCGTCGATTTAATTTCATGTCGGTTTGTGGTTAGAAGTTCCGGTGTTATAAAAAACCGGTTTCATTAACGCACTGATTTTGTCTGTACATTCACCAATGCAGAAACCCAAGTCTCGCCGATTGGTGTTTTATGTTATAGATATGAGATTCATTTGCCATCATAGTGGGTTTTTGCAGGTTTGGCTTAGTGATAAATCTACTACGAAGATGTATCGGATTTGAATCTCAGGTTGAGCAAAATAGGTTTTTTAATCAAGAATGCAATCATCCAATGAGGGGTAGGAGATACAATGCATATTTATAACATACAATATGTATAGCATGTGTTTGTATGGACGGTGGGCACCGACTACTTCGTTTACATATGACTGGATACTCGGGGACATTTAACTTTTATTTCAAAATATCATATATTTCTTCGCGTTGAATTTAAAAATACAAGTAAAAACAAACGTGTTTTATCGCCACTAGCACAAAATAACCAAAAAAATGTATATTCATTTAAAAATAACGTAAAAATTGTAAAATGGAACAACAATCAAATAAGTTCGTGACGCGTGTCGTTTTATTAAAATGGGAGTTAGTAAACAATGTCTTCTACAAACAATATAATTTCTCTATACTTATATTGTTAAGCAATTAATTATATTTTTCATGTACGCATTTAACACTTGCTAAAGGCCTACCGCTGTATTTTGTAGATAATATTGAAGTTGGATTGCGTATAGTACAAAGTGGCAGTGATATAGACTATGGATGTGATCGAGGTAATGTGCTGTATTGTGACGTTACTATTTGTTCAACCTTTGTTTATAATGGGATAGAGACATTAACCACCTTGGACGTGCTAGAAAATAAAACAATGTTTTGTATTCGTCTAACAAATGTGTTACTCAAATGATAGAGAAAAAAAGTTGCAAAGAGCTATGGCATTCGATTGTCTCTCTGCCTACCCGTCTTGGGATAAAATGCGTGATGTTAGATATATAAAAAACATTGTATAAATGTTGTACAACGTTTATTAGTGAGGCGGTAAGATTGGTGATTGCGTTTCGAATTTCCCAGTATGATTTTTTTCTCGAGTTTCAATTACTATCGAATTAGTCGCGCTTGCGCTGCGTTGACCCATGGTCATTTAGTTGGGCGCTGTGCTGAGTCGATTGTCGTAGGTTTCTATTTTAAAAATAATAATAGAAAGTAGCTGTTTTTAATAAGCGGTGTAATGAGTTTGACTGGTAGAAGAATAGCACGAACATCGATCAAATTGATTCCTGAGATATGTAGATCAAAATTAGGTCGATTTTTCTCATATATTAAAATGAATCAGTTTTTGCGTCATATAATGTAACAATTTTCGTCGTGGTGACTTTGAGAGAGATTAGCCTGATACGCGTTTATATATTTTGTCGTGAGGTTAGTCCGGTTACTGTAGGACGCGTTCTGTACCTAGACAGGCCTTTGTAAGTCCGTTAGAATAGCGCACATACTCTGTTTAACACCAAGCGGTGCTGCAACAGACTTTTTAATGATCCACTTTTTAAAAATAGATTTTTATAAAGAATAAATTGTGCAAAAATTACCGTCAACACACTATTCCGTTCCGTTTTTTTATACATTGAGATTAATGTTTTATTTGCTGGTTAATTGGAATATAGTCTAGTTACCAAGTTAAGCCATTGTGTTTACATAATCTAATGAATGCACGAGCGTGACAATTCTTGAATGAATTTCTAGACGCAGATCGTTTGTCTTACTAAGTCTATATTTGTGAAATTAATTTATTTTTATTATACTTCCATGTGTAAAAATAGTAAAACATGTAATTTTATTTTTAATTAAAAAAATGTAAAATTCCATAATTCGTCTTTTTGTTTTTGAGAACTGCATACTTTTTTTACGGAAGTATGTTGGCTTCTCGTTTATGTTGTGTCAAGTAAGAGTTAAAATAATTGTGCGATACTCAGGGTTCTAAAGATCAAGCTTCATTAAGTACTGCTCATATTAATACAGTACTTATTATGGTGCCATCACTAATTTCACTTGATTAGTGCATCAAAAAATTGCTTCTATATAAGTGGCAATGTACAATCGTGTATAGCGCAGAGGCTGCTGAAAACCCAGTTAAATGATGTCCGCGGTAGTACTAAGAAACATAAACAGCTAGGTAATTTAAGGCCATTTTCGCATTAAATCTGAATTTGTGTTTGTCGCTATTATGTAATTAATTAGTTATAATGTTCAGCCATTTGGTGCTAAACTTGTCGTGAATCTGTCTTTAGGTCGCAGTAAACGTCAGCGGCCATTCTGTATCAGAGTGCGCTGGCGTCGCAAATATCAAATCTCTCGTTTTTTCTTTATTTTGTATTAAAATTTAATTTGACTGGATATGAAGTTTTGTATAGAAGTTGTTGGGAGAGCGGGCGACGCGCCTGCCCTAGTGCTAATAGTTGAAATGCTTTATATTGTAATAAAACATACATATTTTAACATCGCACATTATAATAAATTAATCGGAATTTATATGGTTTTTTAAATGTGAATCCTGAAAAATGTTCCTTATGTACAAAATAATGCCCAATACATTAAATTTTGTAGAGCGTTGTCATTCATTCATATAGTCTGCAAATCTGTTTTGGTTGAAGTAAAAATAATAAACAACACTGAGCTGTATATTTATATTTCTAAATACGATAATATACTATCAGGCCTCTTTATCTATTACTATGGCTAGAACTATTTCCATATTTTTGTCATATTACACAATCTAGATATCTACTGATTTATCCTATGCAAGGGATCAAAGTGGAATAATTCTATACTATTGAAAATTTGGATTCATCTAAATTGAAAGGCCAATGTTTGGGTTGTCTTATGAAAACATCAATAAAAATATGAATGCACATAGTCAATAGAAAGAAAAAAATAATTTAACCTTTACAATGATGAAAGTATAACCTGGTAGAAGTTGTATGGGCCTCACATGCATCTCACTCGCACAATATAGAATGCAAGTGAGAAGCAAATAGAAAACATTCTTTAATGAATCAGGTTATAAGCGAAATCATTACACTCAAGTCAAGAGAAAGAAGAAAGCAGATGAAGAGGATTTTCTTATAATAGATAATTGTAAAATAAATTAGTCTTCATTATGTATTACAAATAAATATTTACATATTAAATTAAATACATATATTTTACAACACATAATGTTACACAAAACATGTATTATTATCACAGCAGTTATATTGGTAGTCTCAGAATAGATAATAGACTAGTTATGCTATAGGCCGGCTAGCAAAATCTGGCGTAACCAAAATTCAATCAAAAATGAAAACTTCGAACGCGTCAGTTCTTCCTAATTAACCTATATCTAATTGTATGGGAACAGTTATCGTCACTTTAGACGCCTCAATTTCCGTCAGACTTAAGTGCTTATTGACGCGGCTTATCGTAGCTAATTTCTAGTGTTATTATCTGTTCTCTACCAATGTCATGTTACATTATTCTCTTGTACATTATTTTAAGTACATCTATACAACATTATACAATAAAAAGGAATTGAGAGAGTTCTAGATGTAGATGGAAGAGAGATGTAGATTTCTAATGTGTGTATTACATATTTAGATAACTTTGACAACAGATATAATCTCTTTGGTAAAACAACAAAATATTAATAAATAAATAAAAATAAATAATCTTAATATTTTTTAATTCAACTACAGTTTACAGAAAAAATTTACCCATCACGCTTTAAAAAACTTTGGTTTTGTAAAGTGTGCACCAAATAAGTTGAGTCAGATTGAGTGCTAGAGTAGGGAGGACGTCCATACTCAAGGTATTTAGCGCGACATGACAGACGGACGCACTACAAAACCGAAGTATCTTCTAAAGCCAGATGGGGTATTATTTTCAGCTGGTTACTGTAAATGTTATTATTGGCAAGAGTAATACTATGAATATCTTCATAATGGATCTTATTACCCTGCTTGCCAACTTTACCTAAAGTCCACATGAATAGAACATATTGCAAAAAAATCATAATGCTACTAAAGTTTGTTAAAATTCATTTGGAGCTGAGTGTACCTTAAAGAATTTAAATAGACAGGAGATGTGAACAGAAGAATCACCAAACTATGCTAAAATTTAGTGATCCATAGACAATGGATTTGGCTTATTAACAATTAATCAGCCCCAAAAAAACTGATTTTAATTAATCAGCCCCAAAAAAACTGATTTTAAAAGTGGTCATCTGGTTTACTGACTATTCGGTCGATAGATCTCTAACTGATTAATTGAGAATTTAGATTGCTTAAGACTGGTTGATTTTTAACTAATAAAAAAGTAGAACATACAGTAAGTATAAGAACAACATACTTGCATTTAGTATAATTTATTTCCCATTTCCTCTACCGACAAGTGGGTATATATAATATATACCTAATAATAAAAATAATACTGGGCTGTCTCGTTACTTAAAGTAACTTTTATGTAACAAATATGGTCACTATTGCTGGCAAAATGGTTCGCCCGTCTTTGGCGTTTCCTGTCTATTTCAATGCTCTAAGGCAGTCTAAGGAGTGTTTAAAATATAAAAGTCTACTTGGTTCCTACTAGATGGAGGGTCAAATTTAGAAGTTGTCTTCTTTTTGAATATGCTTGAAAAGGGCCAAGATGTCTATATATAATATTCCATTAAAATCCACTAAGAAATAAATTATTATGTTTCTGTATAACAGCTGACACCCAGCTTTAGATGGCCTTGTTTGTGCTGCCAGACCACTGATATCAGTCTCGCAGCCAGAGTCACTGAATAAACATAAAACATCTATTTTGTTATAATATATTTTGCCTTTGTCTGTAATATTACTGCTTTACTAAGAAACATTAATGATAGAGGGAGACAAAACATATCATAACTAAACAGTTGTTTAACAATATTTTATTCATATGTAAAAAAATCATGGAATTATCCATGTGGACCCACATTTTTACTTAAAATCTAGTTACTGGAATACTTTGACTGGAACTAAAATATGCTATCTTCAAAGTCTGTAGACTCCATAAGTATGTGGGGCTCCCCGATGGCAGGCACCATGTGTGAGTACTCACTGGTGGCCCACAGGTACAAGTTGAGGGTCCTCTCTGTACATTGGGCTATGAACCTGAAAAATATAAAACTTTATTAGTACTGGAATACTTATAAATAGCAGGACTCTGGGGGGACAAGTGAATACTTCACAACTACGGGATGTATTCATGCATGCTGCCTCCACACTTCCTTTATACAAGTTTCTCATAGAAATAATCTCTACTAATAATAAAGAGTTTGTTTGTTTGGACATACAAATTTTTCAAATCTGACTGGTAGGATTTGAAGATTTTTTTTTTGCATTTGATTCTTGAGAAAGGTTATATGCTATATAACATCACACTACGACCCAAATGAGGGAGCAACTGCAAGGCACAGCTAGTTAATTATAATAATATTAATAAATAGCATTTCACCAGAGCTTCTTTCATGGATATCTCTACTTTGCAAATATTGCTATATTATATTGTATTGTCTAAACTGTCAAGTGAACAACGCATTTTTAACGAGCTCCAATATTATTTGCAAAAAAGTGATTAAAAACCACATAATTTATAAATACAAGTGCATACCAACAAGAAACAAAGGCCCATGGTTATTTTTCAAGACCGAAAAGTGAAAAATAACAGTGATTATTACGAAAAACTGGCAAAATACGTGATAAATAAATAAATATGGATGTGCAAGAATTATTCAGGAAGATGGAAGAACATTTTGAAAGACAAACAATCACGATAACAGAGAATGTCACAAAGAATTTGACCATGACAATAGAAGAGAAACTGAAACCACTGGTAGCAGAAAACCTGGAACTAAAAAAAGAAGTTGCCTTCCTAAAAAATAAAATACACAGCATAGAAAGAGATGTACGGAAAAATAATATAATATTATACGGCTTAAGAGAAACCGAAAAGGACGTCATTGATCTTCTGGACTCTGTCTTAAACGTCCTAAACACCAGTAGCGAGAGGTCAGGGACTGGAAATTGGGATAAATGGGAAATAAGCAGCGCCCGTAGAATTGGGAAGACAAACGAAAACAAATCTAGACCAATTTTAATAACCGTTACCCTCGAATGGCGCAAAATGGAACTACTCAGGAATAGAAAACTTCTACCAAAAGATATATATATATATATATTAGTGAAGACTACCCAAAAGAAGTTCAAGTTAGAAGGAGGGAGCTACGAAAGCAACAACAAGAAGAGCGCGAAAAAGGAAAGCTAGCGTTTATCCGCTACGACAAGCTAATAGTGAAGGACAAAGCTCCAGAGAAAAGAAAACGATCACCATCAAAATCGCCCAAGACAGCTGTGCACTCAGATAGAGATCCAGTAGATGCTCCGGCCAAATTAAACAAAACTAAAATACTAAAACAAGTGCACCATGCTAGATTCAACTCACTTGCAAGAGCAAATAAACAATAGCAACCAATCAACAACCGGGAGACCAACAGAAAAACTGTACAAACAACCACAAACACAACAACAAATAATTCTTCTCCAGTGCGGCTGGTCACCGTGGAGAATAGCGACCAAAACCCTCCAACGAAAGAATCTCAAAAATATAAACGAAAACAGCAGCAAAGTGAAGTTATCTATATTTGCACATTGAACACCCGAACACTAAGGACAGAAGAAAGTTTACAGGAACTAGAATTTGCTTTGACAGATTTGAAATGGGACATATTGGGCATCAGCGAGATGAGAAGGGAAGGAGAGGAAATCGAAGAAAGGCATAATTATGTCATGTACCACAAAGGCGGCACTGCTGGACACCGTGGCGTGGGATTTCTAGTAAGGGCACAACACAAAAAGAACATCAAGGAATTTATAGGCATATCAGACCGACTAGCAATACTCCACATGGATTTCCCAAACTATAAGAAACAGCTGACCATTATACAAATATACGCGCCCACAGAGCAAGCTGATCAAAGCGAAGTGGAAAACTTCTATGACCATCTCTCAGATGCTGTAAGAACATACTCCAGCAACCACATTATAGTTATGGGCGACTTTAACGCCCAGGTCGGCAGTAGACAAACAGGAGAGGAACAAATTCTGGGAAAATTCGGACACGGTAAGAGAAGTACAAATGGCCGCAAAATGATTGATTTCTTACTGGAAAACAACCTAACACTTCTTAATTTTGTTTTTAAGAAAAAACCAAAAACCAAGTGGACTTGGATTTCCCCAGATGGAAAAACAAGAAATGAAATTGATTACATACTGTCAAATAAAATGAAACAATTCAGCGACACACATATAATACAAAACCTCAATTTCAACACAAACCACCGAATGGTGCGTAGCTGCATTAACTTCCTTCCAACTAAACAATCAAGAAAAGAAATCATAGAAAACAGCAAAATACTCTCAGAAGCAAACTTCAAAGCAACGGACACATCCTGTATCAAACCACTAATTGAAACTATCAACTCGAACATTCCTGTCTTAGAAAAGTACAAAAGAATAGAAAATAAACTTACCGAAGTGAAAATAAACACAAAGGGCAACAATATAAGCAAACTAAGTGAAAAAACACTACAACTACTAGAAGAAAGAAAAATGCTAATATCAGAAAAGAAAAAGGAAAACCAAAACAAAATCTCGAATCTCAGCAAAAGAATAAGAGAAAACATGAGAAATGACAGGAAAATAAGAAGACTACAAACACTGGAAAAACACATAATAAGAACTGGGGGCACAAAGAAAGCTCTAAAAGAATTAAGAGAGAAAGGAAAAGAATGGATTCCTAAATTAAAGAACGAACAAACCAATATAACAAAACGAAAACAAATCCAAAGTTTAGCCACAACTTACTATCGAAACCTGTACTCTGATTCTAACACAATGCTAGAGATTGACACTGACAAAAACCAATCAGTGCCATCAGAACAAAATGACCCTGTACCCCATATACTCACTGCAGAGGTAGAGAAGGCAATCAACTCTCAAAAACTAGACAAAGCACCCGGGCCGGACAGGATCCCTAACGAATTGTTAAGAGGAACAGTGGAAGAGATTAGCTGTGTGAACCTGGAACCCGACTTTCGAAAAAAATTTTTGTTTTAATTGCATATGATTGTACTAGGTATGTACTGGTTTGTACCACTTTTCATTTCGTTTGTACCTCAAAGGGTTCCGAGATAGGGGGGTTTCAAAATTGCTTACAACAGTTACAACCCCGACTATGGAAAAATGTAATTTTTATAATTGCATTCGATTGTACTAGGTACGTACTGGTTTGTACCACTTTTCATTTCGTTTGTACCTCAAAGGGTTCCGAGATAGGGGGGTTTCAAAATTGCTTACAACAGTTACAACCCCGACTATGGAAAAATGTAATATTTATAATTGCATTCGATTGTACTAGGTACGTACTGGTTTGTACCACTTTTCATTTCGTTTGTACCTCAAAGGGTTCCGAGATAGGGGGGTTTCAAAATTGCTTACAACAGTTACAACCCCGACTATGGAAAAATGTAATTTTTATAATTGCATTCGATTGTACTAGGTACGTACTGGTTTGTGCCACTTTTCATTTCGTTTGTACCTCAAAGGGTTCCGAGATAGGGGGGTTTCAAAATTGCTTACAACAGTTACAACCCCGACTATGGAAAAATGTATTTTTTATAATTGCATTCGATTGTACTAGGTACGTACTGGTTTGTACCACTTTTCATTTCGTTTGTACCTCAAAGGGTTCCGAGATAGGGGGGTTTCAAAATTGCTTACAACAGTTACAACCCCGACTCTGGAAAAATTTAATTTTTATAATTGCATTCGATTGTACTAGGTACGTACTAGTTTGTACCACTTTTCATTTCGTTTGTACCTCAAAGGGTTCCGAGATAGGGGGGTTTCAAAATTGCTTACAACAGTTACAACCCCGACTCTGGAAAAAAATAATTTTTATAATTGCATTCGATTGTACTAGGTACGTACTGGTTTGTACCACTTTTCATTTCGTTTGTACCTCAAAGGGTTCCGAGATAGGGGGGTTTCAAAATTGCTTACATCCAGACTTTGGAAAAATTGTAATTTTATAATTTCATTCGATTGTACTAGGTACGTACTGGTTAGTACCACTTTTCATTTCGTTTGTACCTCAAAGGGTTCCGAGATAGGGGGGTTCAAAATTGCTTACAACACTTAAAACCAGACTTTGAAAAAAAATTTTTTTTTAATTGCACTCGATTGTACCAGGTACGCACTGGTTTGTACCACTTTTCATTTTTTTTGCACCTTAAAGCGTTCCCTAGGGTTTCAAAATTTCTTACAACCAGACTTTGGAAAAATTGTATTTTTTTAATTGCATTCGATTGTACCTCAAAGGGTTTCGAGATAGAGGCCATCCATAAATTACGTCACACGAATTTCATGTCAACCAGACTCGATCGAGTCAAAGCCCAGCGATATCCAAATCGGAATAGAAAAAAATACACGCGTCGACTTGAGAACCTCTCCTTTTTTAAAATAATTAGGAATAGGTTCGTCTTACCATGTATCTTGGAAACCAGAGAAAGTAAAACCATCTAACAATAATATTCTAATTTCATCCCATATACCAACTATACCATATGTTCCGGATTAAAATCTAGACACAAAGATTTTAATTGTTTCTTAAGTCCATCCACATTTGTAACCGAAATCTCCGACCTAATCGTAATTTCCTATACAATTTGTCATTTTATTATCACTAACTATACCATATCTTCCGGATTAATATCTAGACACAAAGATTTTAATTGTTTCTTAAGTCCAGCCACAGTAGCAACCGAAATCTCCGACCTAATCGTAATTTCCTAAACTATTTATCATTTTATTATCACTAACTATACCATATCTTCCGGATTAATATCTAGACTTAAAGATTTTAATTGTTTCTTAAGTCCAGCCACAGTAGCAACCGAAATCTCCGACCTAATCGTAATTTCCTAAACTATTTATCATTTTATTATCACTAACTATACCATATCTTCCGGATTAATATCTAGACTTAAAGATTTTAATTGTTTCTTAAGTCCAGCCACAGTAGCAACCGAAATCTCCGATCTAATCGTAATTTCCTAAACTATTTATCATTTTATTATCACTAACTATACCATATCTTCCGGATTAATAACTAGACACAAAGATTTTAATTGTTTCTTAAGTCCAGCCACAGTAGCAACCGAAATCTCCGACCTAATCGTAATTTCCTAAACTATTTATCATTTTATTATCACTAACTATACCATATCTTCCGGATTAATATCTAGACACAAAGATTTTAATTGTTTCTTAAGTCCAGCCACAGTAGCAACCGAAATCTCCGACCTAATCGTAATTTCCTAAACTATTTATCATTTTATTATCACTAACTATACCATATCTTCCGGATTAATATCTAGACTTAAAGATTTTAATTGTTTCTTAAGTCCAGCCACAGTAGCAACCGAAATCTCCGATCTAATCGTAATTTCCTAAACTATTTATCATTTTTTTATCACTAACTATACCATATCTTCCGGATTAATAACTAGACACAAAGATTTTAATTGTTTCTTAAGTCCAGCCACAGTAGCAACCGAAATCTCCGACCTAATCGTAATTTCCTAAACTATTTATCATTTTATTATCACTAACCATACCATATCTTCCGGATTAATATCTAGACGTAAAGATTTTAATTGTTTCTTAAGTCCAGCCACAGTAGCAACCGAAATCTCCGATCTAATCGTAATTTCCTAAACTATTTATCATTTGCATTTTAAATTAATGATTCACGTAATATATATATATATATGTTTCACGATTGACATAGTTCCTATAAAAACTCATTAACAATGCCACGTGCGCCAAAATATACCGTCGAAGTCATTTTTGATACCGTAAAAGAATTGGATTCCTTTGATGACACCGGAAAATTAAAACCTTTATCAGAAAGAGTTTGGGAAGAGGCCATTGCCAAAATGAGTCACGATATGTCGATAAAATACATGTACCTATACATCTCTCGGAATGACCACAATATTCAAGACATGCTGCGAAAACGGCATTGCATTGAACAAAACCCTGAAACAACTTCAGAAAAAAATTGCAGTTACGACTCAAACTGGTCGATGGATATTTCTCATGGTTCGTTATCATCACTCAGAGTGACAATTACTATTACAAGTGATGACTGGAATCGAATTCGACCACGTGATGTGTGCTATGCAGATAGGGATTACAAAGTATTAGGGTTGGGCTGGACCGATATATTACAGGAGCAACTATGGCGTGAACATAAGTTGCCGTGTTGTTATTCCTTTAAAAATCCGAAGGTTACTGAAATTCCCGGAGAACCATTTTTATGGATTAAAGGAAAGTGTACTGAGTGTGGTATTGGAATATCTTTATATTCCTCGGATAAACCGACCGAAGACGGTCTCACATTACAGGTATCGACAAGTGACACAAAGGACATTGTGCATCAAAAAAAACGTCAACTTCGGGGGGAAAAGAGAAAACGTGTCGCTAAAGAAGTCACTGCACAATCGACATATGCTTGGCGTAGACAGAAAGCAAATGAATTAATGATATTCGGCGATAAAGTTCCCGCGCATCTGTACGATGAAGATGTTTTGCGCAAGTCAAAACAAACAGAAAGCGACCGGATACTAGGGATACGCAAAGGTGTTGGTGTTCTTGAATCGGTACGGGAATTAAAATATCGCCCTGAATTCGTGGGAACTATCAGAGAGATTGGTTATGACAAATTTTTCGTAATGTACTGGAGCCCTGAACAAATCTTTCTTTATAAGAAACATTGCAAAGATTCGTCAAAAATAGGTAGCCTTAGCTTGGACGCTACGGGCACAGTTGTTTCCAAAATTCCGAAACCAGATGGATCAAGTTCAACAATATATCTGTACCAAGGTGTTATTCCATTCTGTAACAAAATTTTGCCGGTTATCCAAATGGTTTCTGAAAAGCACGATGCTAATCTTTTAACATACTGGTTACGCGAGTGGCTACGTTCTGGCGTGCCATGTCCTACGGAAATTGTTACTGACTACTCCTTGGCATTGTTAAATGCTGCTAGTTTGGCGTTCGAAACATCTGATCTCAATTCTTACGTGAACAGATGTTTTACGCTTGTTAAAGGTAGTTCTACCGTATCGAAGCCACGTTGCTGCATAAGAATTGATATTGCACATCTCATCAAGCTCGTGACTCGTTGGAAATGCTTCCTTAATACGCACAGACGAGTAAAGGAATTTTTCCTTCGATGTATTGGACTTATGGCTAAGTGTACAACATTTGAAAGATTTGAAGTTTTATTACGCGATACTTTGACGGTCGCTTTTTCAGAGACCGAAGACATGAGTGCTGATGACTGCTGCTGCATCGTCGCCCAAAAACTACTTATTGAAAATATTAAATCTATGAATGAGAAGGATATCGATATCATAATTAAAGAAGAAGTGAATATTAAAGATTCCGAAAATTCCGAAGGTGATTCTAAAGTAGAACTAGATCTTGAAGGTTGCGAGTTTGATGTGACCGGAAATTTCAGTGCTTTTTTACTAAACGTTGAAGACGATTGTAAGCAAAAAGCAAGAAACACAGGTGATCGGCCAAATCCATATTGGTGTCCAAAATTTGCAAGTAGTCTCCTACGAATAAGCAAACACTTTACACTCTGGACATCAATATTTGCATCAAATGGGCGGCCTGCAACTTCATCCCGAAGCGAAGAATATTTCCGAGAATTGAAACACCAGACTTTAAATAGTGATAGGAATTTCCGAGTTGACAAATTCTTGGTAAAACACATACGATCCATTTCGGGCACCGAGAAGCTCTTAAACGCTAATCATTATCGAGTGAGTATCGGAGTCGAGTCAGAACTTGACCAGATTTCAAAACTCAACCAGGAGCCGGATATTAACGAAACGGTAAAACTTGTTCAAGAGTCGGAACTTGATGAGAATTTAAATTTAAACAAGAATATAACGACAAGCTCCGAAGAAACTTACGCGTTCTTACATGAAGAAGAAAACTGGGGCGGGAAAAATTTGTCGCAATACAAGTCCAATAACGTCGATAAGAAACCGCCAATCTGTGCCCTTAACCGACTAGATACCGATGTTGATTTGCCGAAATCGAAGATTACAAAATCGACGAAACGTGGAAAATATCTGACTCCATGCCCGGATATAGAAAATGTTCTTGACAAACCAAATTGCAACATAAATTTGCCATTATTAAAGAACGGACAAGTGTTGGGGCCAGTCCGCATAGCAAGAAAAGACGTGACGTTTTATAACACTTGTTCTTTTGACTCACTGGCGCAATCAGTGTTGACCGGTTTCCGTGACTGGGCTTGTTATAACGATTATATAAAAAATACTGATAATGAGTTTTATGATTTCATCAGAACATTATCTGCTTCAGGAACAACAGCGCAAACGTATCGGAAACGCTCGACACTGCTGATCACTAAATTTGCCATGAAAGCCAATTCTATTGATTGTCATTGCAACATAGCCAATTTAGTTTCTCGACATTTGTTGACATCTGAATCATCGTATAAAATCTCACAGTCATGTTTTGACTGCGGCCGTAATGTCATTGATAATCGGCCAATTATCGAGGTAAGTGTGAAGATTTTTTATGAAAGAGGAATACAAGCTCTTGAAAGTGCTGTCAACGAGAAGATATCTGATCGAGTATATCAGAAATGCATTAGATGTGGAAGCAACAATGTAAGAACAGAAATTACGACCGGGTTGCATTTTTTCATTGACATAGAATGCCTACAATGGACAGAACTAGCTGCCAACATGAGGTACCCGAATTGGCCCGGCGTATTCACTATTTCTGAAATTCCTTTGCGGCTGTCTATAAACGGGTTCAATTATATATTAGTGTCTGTAATCGAATATATTGGGACTGCAGACCCAAAATCTATAGGACATTATGTAGCCTACATCCATCGAATAACTGGGCGTTGGGAGGTGCATAACGACCTATGTATAGACAGTAAACCGATATTAGCAACAGCGAGGGCATTGCTACATAAACGAAAATTAGCAATGCTAATGTATGTAAAACAAATGTGAAAAACGAAGGGATAACGAAACAAAAATAAAAAAAAAAACAAAAAACAAAAGAAAAAAAAAACAAAAAAAAAAGAAAAAAAACAAGAAAATACAAAAAAAATATAATGAAAAGCACAAAAAAAATATAAAAGTGAGTGGCAAGGGGACTCACAGTAAACTAGCACCCCGAATCGTTTTATTAAATTTACACAAAACAAATCTACAAAAAATATAATAATAAAAGACAAAAAACAATAAAAGTGAGTGGCGAGGGGAACTCACATTAAACAAGCACCCCGAATCGTTGTAATAAATGTACACAAAAACTGACACAACAAACAAAAGAAAAAAGAACTAAAACGAACAAAAAGAAAAAATTTACAAAGCCTGCTGTAAGCAATTTTGAAACCCCCCTATCTCAGAACCCTTTAAGGTACAAACGAAATGAAAAGTGGTACAAACCAGTACGTACCTTGTACAATCGAATGCAATTATAAAAATTACATTTTTCCATAGTCGGGGTTGTAACTGTTGTAAGCAATTTTGAAACCCCCCTATCTCGGAACCCTTTGAGGTACAAACGAAATGAAAAGTGGTACAAACCAGTACATACCTAGTACAATCGAATGAAATTATAAAAATTATAATTTTTCCAAAGTCTGGATGTAAGCAATTTTGAAACCCCCCTATCTCGGAACCCTTTGAGGTACAAACGAAATGAAAAGTGGTACAAACCAGTACGTACCTAGTACAATCGAATGCAATTATAAAAATTAAATTTTTCCAGACTCGGGGTTGTAACTGTTGTAAGCAATTTTGAAACCCCCCTATCTCGGAACCCTTTGAGGTACAAACGAAATGAAAAGTGGTACAAACCAGTACGTACCTAGTACAATCGAATGCAATTATAAAAATTAAATTTTTCCAAAGTCGGGGTTGTAACTCTTGTAAGCAATTTTGAAACCCCCCTATTTCGGAACCCTTTGAGGTACAAACGAAATGAAAAGTGGTACAAACCAGTACATACCTAGTACAATCGAATGAAATTATAAAAATTACAATTTTTCCAAAGTCTGGATGTAAGCAATTTTGAAACCCCCCTATCTCGGAACCCTTTGAGGTACAAACGAAATGAAAAATGGTACAAACCAGTACATACCTAGTACAATCGAATGAAATTATAAAAATTATAATTTTTCCAAAGTCTGGATGTAAGCAATTTTGAAACCCCCCGATCTCGGAACCCTTTGAGGTACAAACGAAATGAAAAGAGGTACAAACCAGTACATACCTAGTAAAATCGAATAAAATTATAAAATAAATTTTTTTCCAAAGTCTGGATGTAAGCAATTTTGAAACCCCCCTATCTCGGAACCCTTTGAGGTACAAACGAAATGAAAAGTGGTACAAACCAGTACGTACCTAGTACAATCGAATGCAATTATAAAAATTAAATTTTTCCAGAGTCGGGGTTGTAACTGTTGTAAGCAATTTTGAAACCCCCCTATCTCGGAACCCTTTGAGGTACAAACGAAATGAAAAGTGGTACAAACCAGTACATACCTAGTACAATCGAATGAAATTATAAAAATTACAATTTTTCCAAAGTCTGGATGTAAGCAATTTTGAAACCCCCCTATCTCGGAACCCTTTGAGGTACAAACGAAATGAAAAATGGTACAAACCAGTACATACCTAGTACAATCGAATGAAATTATAAAAATTATAATTTTTCCAAAGTCTGGATATAAGCAATTTTGAAACCCCCCTATCTCGGAACCCTTTGAGGTACAAATGAAATGAAAAGTGGTACAAACCAGTACATACCTAGTACAATCGAATGAAATTATAAAAATTACAATTTTTCCAAAGTCTGGATGTAAGCAATTTTGAAACCCCCCTATCTCGGAACCCTTTGAGGTACAAACAAAATGAAAAATGGTACAAACCAGTACATACCTAGTACAATCGAATGAAATTATAAAAATTATAATTTTTCCAAAGTCTGGATGTAAGCAATTTTGAAACCCCCCTATCTCGGAACCCTTTGAGGTACAAACGAAATGAAAAGTGAAACAAACTAGTACGTACCTAGTACAATCGAATGCAATTATAAAAATTCATTTTTTCAAAGTCGGGGTTGTAACTCTTGTAAGCAATTTTGAAACCCCCCTATCTCGGAACCCTTTGAGGTACAAACAAAATGAAAAGTGGTACAAACCAGTACATACCTAGTACAATCGAATAAAATTATAAAATATTTTTTTTTCCAAAGTCTGGATGTAAGCAATTTTGAAACCCCCCTATCTCGGAACCCTTTGAGGTACAAACGAAATGAAAAGTGGTACAAACCAGTACGTACCTAGTACAATCGAATGCAATTATAAAAATTACATTTTTCCATAGTCGGGGTTGTAACTGTTGTAAGCAATTTTGAAACCCCCCTATCTCGGAACCCTTTGAGGTACAAACGAAATGAAAAGTGGTACAAACCAGTACATACCTAGTACAATCGAATGAAATTATAAAAATTACAATTTTTCCAAATTCTGGATGTAAGCAATTTTGAAACCCCCCTATCTCGGAACCCTTTGAGGTACAAACGAAATGAAAAATGGTACAAACCAGTACATACCTAGTACAATCGAATGAAATTATAAAAATTATAATTTTTCCAAAGTCTGGATGTAAGCAATTTTGAAACCCCCCTATCTAGGAACCCTTTGAGGTACAAACGAAATGAAAAGTGGTACAAACCAGTACGTACCTAGTACAATCGAATGCAATTATAAAAATTAAATTTTTCCAGACTCGGGGTTGTAACTGTTGTAAGCAATTTTGAAACCCCCCTATCTCGGAACCCTTTGAGGTACAAACGAAATGAAAAGTGGTACAAACCAGTACGTACCTAGTACAATCGAATGCAATTATAAAAATTAAATTTTTCCAAAGTCGGGGTTGTAACTCTTGTAAGCAATTTTGAAACCCCCCTATCTCGGAACCCTTTGAGGTACAAACGAAATGAAAAGTGGTACAAACCAGTACATACCTAGTACAATCGAATGAAATTATAAAAATTACAATTTTTCCAAAGTCTGGATGTAAGCAATTTTGAAACCCCCCTATCTCGGAACCCTTTGAGGTACAAACGAAATGAAAAGTGGTACAAACCAGTACGTACCTAGTACAATCGAATGCAATTATAAAAAATATTTTTTTCCAAAGTCGGGGTTGTAACTGTTGTAAGCAATTTTGAAACCCCCCTATCTCGGAACCCTTTGAGGTACAAACGAAATGAAAAGTGGTACAAACCAGTACATACCTAGTACAATCATATGCATTTAAAAAAAAAATTTTTTTCGAAAGTCGGGTTCCAGGTTCACACAGCTGAAGAGATTGGCCCAATTCTAACAGCAATTTTTAATGAAATATTATGCACAGAAATTATTCCAAACCAATGGGGAGAATCTTTTATCATCTTGCTGCACAAAGACGATATCGGCAACTACAGACCAATAAGCCTAATGTCAAATGTGTACAAGGTTTTTGCAAAGGTGATACTGGAAAGAATAACAAGAACACTCAATGATAACCAGCCGATAGAACAGGCTGGATTCAGAAAAAACTTTAACACAATTGATCATATTGATTTAATTTAGCTTCTAAGAATGTAACTGTTGTTGTTTTTAATAAAATAAAATAAAAATAAAATAAAAAATAAAATATCCACACAGTGAAACAACTGGTACAGAAGTATAAAGAGTTCCAGAAACCGTTATATCTTGCCTTCATTGATTATTCCAAAGCATTTGACAGTATCAATCACACATACATATGGTCAAGTTTGAGGCAACAAGGAGTCAACGAAGTCTATATCAACTTCATTAGAAACGTTTACGAAAAAAGTAAAAGTAGCATAAAACTAGAAAAGACTGGCCAAAATTTCCCAATCAAAAGAGGAGTACCACAAGGAGACCCACTATCACCGAAGTTGTTCTCAGCAGTGCTCGAACAAATCTTTAGAAAAATGGACTGGGAACACTTGGGTCTAAACATAAACGGATTACGCCTTAACCATCTAAGATTTGCTGATGACATAGTATTGCTTGAAGAAGATCCAATAGCGTTGGAGCATATGTTAAGAGACCTAGCAGGAAAAAGTAAAGAAGTAGGACTGATACTGAACCCAAATAAAACGAAACTGATGACAAACTCAAGAGAGGTAGAAATGGTTGTAGACGGACTGAAACTAGAATATGTAAGGGAATATGTTTACTTGGGTCAAATAATTTCCCCAAAAGATCAGATGAGTAAAGAAATCGATAAAAGGATAACCTATGGCTGGAGAAAATACTGGGCAGATTATGAAAAGCAAAGACCTGGCCATAAATATAAAAAGTAAAACTTTTAATACATGTGACCTCCCATGTATAACCTACGGATGTGAAACATGGGCCTTAACTACAGACCAAAGGGAAAAACTTTCAAGATGCCAACGAGCCATGGAAAGGAGCATGCTAGGGCTGAAGCTAATAGATAAAATCAGTAGTTCAGTAATTAGATCAAGGACCAGAATCACAGACATTCTTGCCAGCATAGACTCGAGAAAGTGGAGATGGGCTGGACATGCTATACGGTGCAAAGTAAACAAATGGAGCCATATGGTCACCCTTTGGCACCCGAGGGACAGAAAGAGGGCTAGAGGACGGCCTTTGAGGAGATGGGAGGACGACTTGAAGCTCACTGCTGGACCATACTGGACACGGGTGGCAAGAGACAGGGGTCACTGGAAGGAGTTGGAGGAGGCCTATGCCAAAAGGCACACTGAGATTAGGGCTTTAATTTAGTCAAACATTATATTTGGTTTTATTTTGTAAAGCTCAGAAATAAAAGGCTATATTATTATTATATGGTATATAATATATTATATAATATTGCTATATATATTATATTATATAATTTTTAGAACCAGTATAATTTTCAGTGCTTCTAGAGATTGCCCTCTACTTACAAACAAACAAATTTTACCTATGTATTTATAATATTAGTAGGTTGTATAGATATAAATGTTATTATGATTTATGGAGAAAATATTCTATTTATCTATCATCACACCTTTTATCTCAAGAGGGGTACCTGACTTATCTCTTTCACTTCTTTTATATTCATCATACCTTTCATACATGTAATTTTAATATTTCAATACATTTTTTATATGTTCAATAAAAGTTATTTGATGTAAAGGTAAAAAAATGTGACTTTGAGGTTGGAACTGTTGAAAATAAAACTGCATCTTTCACTAAGTGAGGAAGTTAGAAGCAACTTACCGAACAAAGGGTCTGACATCTCCCTCGTTAGCCGTCTGTAAATGTTGGTAATACAGGTGCCTGTACTGTTTGGGTATGATCACTGGTGGGTACCCAGCCTGCATCAGAACTAAGTTCATGAGGAGGCGAGATGTCCGACCATTACCATCTATGAAGGGGTGGATGTGGACCAACTTGTAATGAGCTAGGGCTGCATATCTGAAAAATTATGTAATAGCTTGGATTACACATCTGTGCCACACAATAATACATATTTTTTCCTGTTCTGAATCTAATAAAATCTAGACCTTCTAAGGTGTTTTAGGAGGGGTGGACCCTAATCATGCTTTAACAGCTGCTTGCCTCTATAGAAGACTGTTTATGAAAAAATATATGAAATTTTGTTACTGCTGAAAGAAAAAATGAATGGAGTAACCATTAATTTGAAGGATATTGTTAAGAAGGTTGTGAAGATGTGTTTCTTTGCTTGTTGCTACTTAAAATAAAATTAAATCAACTTAGACTAGAAAAAGTAAGCCAGGGGAGACACAAAAGGGCATTCCTTCATGAAAATTCTTCATCTTTTTTTTTTATTAATGGCATCTATAGTGTTCATAACAATTTCGCTGATGTCAAATTATAGTATCAATATGCTGATTAATTGGTAGCTAAGATGATCCTGTTGACTATGATATATAGTAATACTGACTATTAACTTTTATCATAGTCCGGGATTAAATAGGATAATATGACGTGGAATCATTCACAAAGTTTATTGTAGGTTATAAAGTTTATCAGCAGGAATTATACTTTGTGTACAATAAAATTGTTACCTAACTGTGCAAGTACGAAGGTGTGGATAGAATATCAGGTACATAGACAAAATCTCAGTTAGAAAGAGAAAGAGTCCCTTAGAGATAAAGCAAGACAAAAAGGACCAGTTTCCGTAACGCTACTTTTATCCTGTTTTGTCACTACAGGAAATTATATCTTTGGAGCTCTAATCACTACATAATAATGTACAACAATTAATAATTACCTAACTGGATGTAATTCTAAAGCATCCTCAGAGTTTAACCAATCTAGGAACTGCACCATTAGCTTGTTTATTTCCATAGGACCAGGAGGGATATGTCCACCCACATACACTTGTGTTCTTCTGAAGTGTCCACCTTCCACTGGGTCTACATGACCTAACACTCTCTTATGTATCTCTAGAATATCTCCCATACTTATGTCTCTCATTCTATACAGTAAAGTGGCATTGATATACTTCATTGCAGCGTCTAACCCCAATATTTCATTATGTTCGTCAATGCTCTTCCCAGATACAGCTATTCTTGTTTCTAATATAGATCTAGTCTGTAGTAAGGTCATTGTGTTACCCTCTATAGCAACAGTATGGTAAATGTGCTGGAAGTATGCCTCCTTCTTAGCTCTACATAAAGCAGCATTATTATCAGGAATTGAGAGCAGTGAATCCCGTTTATCATCAATCTTTCTTAACATTTCTCTATCTAAATTTTCTACTATACTAGCTGTTCTCTGTCTGTTCATTAATGCACCTGTATGGTCGGGAAAATTTGTAAGTGCAAGTGTATAAAGCTGATCTGCTTTAACAACATCATTTTTGGTATCCTCTAAAAATTCACCGTAATGATTCAGGATGTCTGCATGCTTTGGTGAGAGTGCAAAAGCATGCTGGAAGAGCTTCAATGCCTTGTCAGCCTTTCCATTTTTTTTCATTTCCAATGCTGCATGTAATGAACTAACAGCTTCAGAATCTCTGGCCTTATCTTCAAGTGGAGGAGGTAGTGACTGAAATGATTCTGCCACCACATTCTCTAAACGATTACTGTACAATCCGCCGGGTATAGGCGAGAAAGGTTTTATAAATTTCACTTCATAAAATAGTAATTTATGTAGCGATATGAATAATGCAAGAACACATATAGCACTAGACAAAACTAAAAAAGTTTTACATCTATCTAATAACATTTTTGTGAACCAAATCTTTACTTCACTTTGCATTTCGTCGAATTTTCTGTCTATGAACAACATGATTAGTCCTTTTTGTAACAGTTATTGGTAAATGGTTAAGAAACACTACACTAAGATGAAATTCCATTGCGCGACTAAAATAAATACATGAAATAATTTTATAATTTCGTCAATTTCAAATTACGATAAAAAATAATAGCGATGACAGAATTGACAGAAAACCACGTAGTTTGACAGTTACTTTTTTTTTGTT
Organism: Nemapogon koenigi; assembly: GCA_963924495.1. NCBI lineage: Eukaryota > Metazoa > Arthropoda > Insecta > Lepidoptera > Tineidae > Nemapogon > Nemapogon koenigi. The sequence goes on along the minus strand of OZ004630.1, from coordinate 2,547,371 downwards.
TCTCATTCGCAAAGGGATTCACCCATACAGCCATTTTGACAGCCACTTATTATGTCTTCTTCTTCTTCTTTTTTTCAATATGGCGGTTCCACCAATATTAATCGGTGATTTCGCCAATGTCAAGTAGTATAGCCGTTTACGGTGATTATAGCCAATAAATCGGTATGTATGATAATCCCGCCGACCGCGATATGTCTTATTAATCACTGATTAATCACAACCATCGCAGCGCGGGCGGGATTAAACTGGATTCCCCAACACGTCTCCGCGGGAGCGTGTGCTATCCACCAAGGCGTGTCGTGGAATCCACTTATTATGTAAAATGGAACGAATGGAACGTAAAATATGTCAAAAGTTTATTTGTATTTATTTTGTTTTATCAAATAACTTAACTTTAACGCTATTAAACAAAAGTATATTTAATTTATAATTATTATGTAATAATTGCATTGCTATTTTCGTAATTAAAAATCGCCAAAAGGGACTAGACATAATAATTATAATATTTATTTATTTTATTTATTATATGCCTAGTAAGGAACGTTAACGTCAATCTGTGATTCAGCGGCGGACGAAATATTTTCAAGCCAAAGATTAAAATAAATTTAATAATGTAAATATTTGAAAACACAAAAACAAACCAAAGTTTAGCATTTTCGGCTAGTCTTTAGAAAATAGAAGTTACCCGGGCTGCCGCGGATTGTTTGATGTTTGTAAAAACTTTCAAATATTATCATATTCTAATCGCGTAAGATAAATGCAGTGGAAGTGCGGTCTTTACGTAGAATGTGTGATATAAAGCGTATTGACGGTATCCGGAACAATGTCATTCGAGAAGAATGCGGAATGAAAGATGATGTTGTGACTAAAATGAAGAAAGGTAGTAGACAATGGTTTGGACACGTTGATAGAATGAAGGGTGAAAGATTAACTAAAATGATTTATATGGCTGAAGTGAAAGGAAATGCTGGCAGAGGACGACCTAGGTAGATGAATATAAAAGAAGCGAAAGAGGTATGTCAGGATCGTAACAAATGGCATTTGATTGTCTCTGTCGTCTTGTGATGATAGATAGATATACCAAATCACGTTTCAGTCAAGACCCCCTTCTCAAAACTTAGTTTACCTACTTACCTCTTATAAACAAACAGTCTACAATATTAGTAAATAGGTAGGTATACTTCTACATATAGATACATAGATAATATAACAATATTCAATTATTTTATCATTCACCAGGTACTTCGGCTTTGAATAATCATTTGAAAATGAAACATCCAACGGACTTTAAAGCCATTAAAAAAGAAAAAACCACTGAAATTCGTTCCTCGCCTGTTCCTGATGTCATCCCTGACTTCCTTGATAGTACAAGTAAGTCTTTGTCAATGGAAGAAAAACTCAAGTATGCATCAAGGATGTCAGAATCGGTGAAATAGAATAGAATCTGTGATGGGGTGAATAATATTGTTATAATATAATCAATTGCACCATTTTCAAGACCACTGAGTTTTCTGGAATAAGCTGATTCACATTTTTTAATTATTTATTTCTTTTGTATTTGATTTCATGAAATTTCGCTGTGCAAAATCGGCTGGATACCCTACTATCCCGTATCCGGCCGGATAGTAAAACTCCATTGAATATCCGGCTAACCTCTAGGTTTCTAGAGGCGTATTTTACCCATGACGTTAAAATGGCGTGCGATTTTTTTGGTCCATGCTTTTACCTATATATGTAGGCTAGCAATTAATTGCATAAGTATGTATCTATTTATATCAGTTTTATGTTAGTATATTATTATTTTCAGGTATTCCTGTAACTCAAAAGTCGCACCGCAGAAAAAGAAGTAGAAGTGGCGTTATCAGTCTAAGTAAGTACTTACTTATTCATTATTTTTTATGTGAAACACCTCATGGCACCTTGGAGGTAAAACAGACTCATATGTCGTGACGGAAAACTGCGTCTTGACCGCTCTCCCCCGCCGCTCTCACTCTTGTGTGTGTGTGGCGCTTATACTATATACTACGTTGCTTCTCCGTGTACTGTACTGCGTGCGCCTCTATTCAACTACAGTATACTTGACGCGTCAATTTCGATGATGCACACCTGCCGGGGCGTCCCGTGACGGCCACCTGATTTTTTATTACTTAGCCACATTTTCCAGAAGCCATGTTGAAATAGTGTAGTTACTTCTAAATAGGCACATCCCGCACATCTAGCTAGCTACTGATGTCAATTTTGGCCACTTTTCACTCCCTCCCTTAAGAAAATAACGTTATAGATATTTCGTATGGAATACCTACCTAGAAATATAATGAAAAATAATTATTGAATAGTTCATAAAGAACTATATAAAAAACACGCTTTTGCCAGTAACTCGATGGGGTTACGTCGTTTTGTTGCAGAGTTCCTGTGGCCACCATTTCCATCATCAGGACCTTGGACATAATCTAGGACAATGACTATAACAGGATGGGGTTATGTTGTTTCGTTACATAGCTCCACTATCCACATCCTGGCTCCATCATCAGATCAGATCGATGGTACCAAATTATTGTATTGTCATCCGAATCACATACATTTGCAAAGTGTCAAATCGATACGACAAATATTCCAAGATTTGTTTACCAGGTGAAACTAATAATATAAAGCGTGTCGAGTGTGTAACAAGACTTGGCCGGCCCCCTCCACCTAAACGTCTTCCGTAATAAATAGTCAGCCCCCAAACAATATGATTCCTCAATACATACATACTTACTAATACTAGCTCTTGCCTGTGGTTTCACTCGTATCGAAATAGGACAAATAAATACCTATTCAAGTGCGGCTTTCTTTTTATTACATACTAGTAACCCCGCTCCCGGCTTCGTAATACCTACATAAATACGTTTATAACTACTTATCTATAAAATAAATATAATATAAAATAAAATAAAATAAAAAATTACTATTATAGATAGATATATGCTTCCGCTGACTTTTTTGTAGATAATTATATTCTACACAATTCCTTCCTACATCGTTTTGTTATATCACTGACGGATTAGACAGCATACGCCATGAAAACTCGCTGGGGCTAACTTTTCCCGGAAAACCGCAACAAAAAAGTGACATACTTTGTTTTATAATATGTAGTGATACACTATATTGATATTTTTATGTTCTGTTGTATGCAGCTAAACTATTGAAGAGTGACACAGACCCGTTGATGGAGCTCGAGCGGAGGAGAGTAGAAGTTGAAGAGAAATTGGCGAAAGCAGCACTTATAACAGCCGAGGCATCTCGTATTCAGGCAGAAGCTTCACGCTTGCAGGCGGAGGCTATGGCTCATTTAGTTAAATTATTAGAAAATAAATCAAATCACGGATTTTAAAAAGGATTATTATTTATGTAGCGTTCATATGAGTTTCAGTTACTGAAAATAAGTGCCTTCAGCTCTGTTTCAGTAAGGAATATTTATTATAACTAACTAGTTGATTTTCCGATACTTCGTACGCGTTGTCAGAAATACAAATCAAATGCAAAAAGATTTTTTCAAATCGGTTTAGTAGTTTTCGTATGTATGCAATAGATGTAGCAATCGTAAGAGCACCTAAATAGATAAATAAAAAACAATGCAATAGTAATTATTTATTTAATATTTTTTAAAATAAATAACAATTCTTAAATCTATGAGTTCAGATCATCATTAAAAAATGCGAATAAATCGTGGCATTATTTCCTAATATCAATAGGTTGTATTTTCTTCCAGTTATAGATAATTTAAGTTTTTGTTGAAATATATGAGAATGGGTATATAAATAAACATTATTCGCAGTATCATACACTCAAACAAATAATTTGATATATTTTCTAACATTTTATTTTTCGAGCGACAATTTTCATACATTTTGGTAAGAATGTTTATTGAACAATGTGTTAATATTTGTGATGAAACTAATTAAAACTGCAAAATGTTACTGATTTAATTATTAACTACAATTATATCAGTCAAGTTACTGTTTTTTTTGTTTCAAACATAACATAAACATAATTATAAATGGAGTATCCAATTGATCTAGATAAAATTAAATAAATGCGTCCAGCGCAATAGTTAATTACATAAATATATTTACTAAGTTACTAATAAATTAATTTATATTAATAGCAGGATTGCTGTCACAGCCCAAAGGACAACTCGGCTGGTATATGTCGCAGCCGAATTGAAGAAAAGGGCTATCCACTATTTTAAACATCATTGTAAAGCGTCTAGCCATTTTGTAATACGGCAGATTCTACAATTCGGATGCGACATTATACAATAGATTTACTAGATCCATAATAATGCATTATGTATTGAGATCACTGAAAAAAAACTACCAATGACCAAAAAAACATTTAGAACATTTTCTATGTAGAACCAGCTCAATACAATAATTCATTTTCCCGTTGGAATCTTGCTCCACTAATACTGTCTTTATATCGCTTACAATATTTTAAATAAAAAATAGTATTGTGACTGTATTTTTATAAATTTCAGTATCCTCACAGCATCCCTTCCGTTTCCGATTACAGAAAGCGACAAAATAGTCGAAACTTGTATTTTGCAAAAATAAAATTAATAAACATTTAGTTAATTTTAATAATAGATATTTTACATGCATACAGAGTCAACGAGTAACATGGCAATATATAGATTACAACCCAATGTGATCATGGTGCCCATAGCTATGGTCGAGTGATATGTCCGGAATCTCTTCAATATACGAAGATATCTTGGACAATGTGCTAGTTCACCCAGAACTAGTTTGCCAACCTGTGAAACAATTATTTATACTTAATTAATTTTGTACAATATTAAATTGTATACTAAATATCGAGGCAGGGATTAAATTAACTTTTATTTTAATTTAACTTTATCAACAAAAAATAATATCTGTTCTATACTAAATAATACTATCTATGTAATATATAAAGCTAAAAATAATAATATGTAAAGCTGAAGAGTTTGTTTGTTTGAACGTACTAATGGAACTAGGTACCTACCAGTCGGATTTGAAAAAATATTTTTGCATTTGATAAAGCAATTTTTGATATCAAATTCTTATATAAAATCAAGTTAAGACCCAAATATAGCAAGGCACAGCTATAGTAGGAAATAATAAAAAACTAAGCGTCTTATCTGTGATATAATTTTTTTTCTTCACAGGTTGTCTTACAGCTTCCGAAACCGTCAATAGTTATCTTATTTACACATTACTGAATCATAAATTATCGATTTTACTGTGAGACAATGTGTGTCCAGATAGGCTCCGAAACGGCTGATTGATGTGAAGATATGGATGTGTAATGGAATCGGCTCAGCATTGATATAAAATTAATATAAGAGCGATGTCTGGGCGGAAACAGAAAAAACATATTTACCTCCTGACCACCACCGGCAGCTTCCTCCATTTGTGTTTTAAGATGTTTAGCTTTCAACATTGGTTCGACCATGTATATCCGAACGCACGCCTCAATCAGGAAGATTACAAGCAGCAGTATAAACTGAAAAAAAAAACGAACAAAAAAATTAACCAAATGGATCCAGAATCTAGTATTTTTTATAACCAAGTTTTGTTGATTGCATCATAATCATAAGTATTGTAAATTTATCATATTTTATCACACTGACAAAACCTCTGGTGACAACAAATTCGTCTTTGATCTGCAAGTGTTATTTAGTATTGTATGTAAGTATTGTCGTCACAAAATTGAGTTTGGGTTCAATGTTTAGGTAAGTTGATAGCAACTGTACAAATACAAGAAGTTTCCAACCAAATCGACTCCTCGTGCTTCGGAGTGCACGTAAAACCGGCGTCCGCACTTCTCACAATAACAGATATTTACTTCTGTTAAAATTTGCTTCTGACACATCTGGGTTTATTAAGTGCAGCAACAGGCTTGCCACCTGTTCTGTTCAATATCGACAAGTTGCAAAAAGTGGACACTGTTACTGGTGTCTCTGGCCACACCGCAAGGTATAAAGGCCGTGAATGTGTGTTTTATGTGTTTTTTAATATTCCAAAAGATAATTATAATCTTGGATCCTGTAGAATTTTAATAATTCGTAATTGTATGAAAAAATAATTAAACAACGTGTTTAATTTTATCGTTGGTTCGCATCAGAAACTTTAAACTATTCATACTATTCTACCTCTAAGCCCAATTTTAGGAGGCATAGTTAGTTACATACAATCGAATGCCATTTGCCACGATCCCGAAATATCTCTTTCATCTATATACAAATATTAATTACACATAGCATGTCCGTCGATTGAGACTGTTAGAAAATTATGTAGTAGTTTAGTTAGATGTCTATAATAAAGAGAATAATAATTATTAAAATAATAATTATAAGGCATTCGTCAGGCTTTCGTTTTAGTTTAAACTATTAAAGTGTTGCAAATGGCTTTTTAATTTTGTTTGCACAATCAATTGTACTTAATTATTTTGACCATGGCATTTACTTTGGTTGATATTGCGATTGTAATCTAGTTAAACGAACAGTCAATGTTACAATAAGTATGGATTTTAAAACACATGTGTAAAAATGAAATCTGAAAATAGCTGATGAGCCAATATAAATGAATTATGACTGCAAAGATTCGTTCTGAGGGCAAATCATAGTGAACCTCGTTTATCCTTGACAAGATGCTGCTAAATTATCTAGGTATATTAACGAAATAAAAACTATAAAACCCGCCTCGTACCTTCACCAAACACAGTGTAATATTTATAATATTAATTAGAATGATTGTCTATACATATTTACCTGTATAATAGAGGCGTTTTGAAATTTAGTAATGAATTGTATTCTACAGTAGGCCGTGAGTGCCAGTAGACTGATGACCGAGTTGAACAAGTAGTACACGGGGAACAACACTGTCTGTACTCGACCGAACTCGTGACGGGGGAGGTGGAAGAACAGAACCACACCTGAAACAATTATTATGTTATTATTATTATGATCAGATACAAATGGCAGCCTACTTTTCTAGAAGAGATTTCTTTGTGGACTTCAGCTCTTTGGACCTATTGAATAAAAAAATCTGAGCTGCAGAACTTTTTTTTAAATGTGAAAATAATAATATAATAAAATCTTCACGGGTTGCCTTACAACTCCCGGGAACCGTTGCCGGCCCCAGGGTACCCAGCGGAAGACAAAGTCTTCCTAATTTAGCCGAAGATTTTTTTTGAGGCTATACCTAACGAGTGGCCAGCTCTGTTGAGGTATATTTTTTGTACTTTGTACGGTTTGTCGGATAATGTACATCGATTTTTTTATTATAAAAAACTATTGGTATATGGTCGGATGTAGGGATCGAACCCGCGACTTTTCAGTTGTGAGCCGACGTTTTACCCACTCGACCACCGACGCCCTAGTGTACGTTACGCCAGCAAGAAAGTGTCTCCTAGAGTGATATGAGTAGAACGTACATTTAGAGCGTTATCTGCTGGAAATGTGCGCCGCATATTAAATTTGTGCGTCCTGTCGTTTTTGAAAAAATCGAAAAAAAACAGTTCCTGCTGGAGTAACGTTGTTCCAGCAAGAAAATTCTAAACGAATGATCGGAGAGAGAAATATTGTAAATCGCCAGAGAGCTTATATTTGTGCAAAAATGTGCGCCGAAAATATAATTTGTGCGTCTTCAGGTTTTCGAGATATTACGTTTCCTGCTAGCGTAACGTTTTGCAGAATCGTGTATCTCTAAAACCATTGTATGTGCGCCTGTAGAATAAACATACACGAGTAGCTCTTAATTTGTGCGTATTTGTGACATAATTAGATTTAAGAAAATATTTATAGTTTTCAAGTAATCGCGCTATTTTAAAAATCCGTAAAAAAATCGCAGCGCCTAAATGAGAAAACGTATAAGCTCACTGAAAACTGTATTCGGTTCCTCTTGACACTTACAATAACCATAAAAAGTTTCAAAAGTATAAGTACATACGTTATTGAATTATTTTACTAAAAGTCAAAACGACGATGTCATAATTTCAACGTCAATATACAAGAAATCGGCTCCACGCAAGATGTGTGAGTGTGAACCAATATTTTGTGCGTTTCGTCAAATAACAAAGTGAAAATTTTCAGCTTGGAATGTTTCGTATATAAGAAGATATAAACAAAAAACAAAACACGTCAACAACGGCTGGTTAACCGACCCAATTCGAATGAGTACAAAAAAGCGACGGTTTCATACATATCGATGACCTTCTTAATTGAACGTATTAATCCGGTACAGTCGCGTATTATTATAGCATTAATTCACAGATGAAAATTAGTTTAAAAACAGATTCAAAATCGATTAAGAAATGACCAAGTTAGACCGTTTCGATGTACCTACTAAATAGGCCATCATAATAACTAATGTCCAGTGCTTCCGGGTTTTTAAGCGGGTTCATATTGTATTACAAACAGAATTGTGCACTCTTTATTAGTGTGGGACAGAGACAGATACATAAACGTCGCTCTATCATCAATAAATGCGAAGCTATACTCTGTTTTTTTTAACAAACGAGTACCGAAAATTTTAATTGCTTTGCTATTGGTCCACGCCGTCCTCGTAATCAACATTAAGTCCGTTTCACACAAACGTTGAGTCATCGACTACCTGCGCATCGCACGTGTTTTAGTGAGTGAACCAGACGATATTGTTTGTATATTTGTGCGTGAGTCTCGGCGGATTTGATTAAACTATTTATGTTTTAATATTTATGGGTAGGTAATTTGATCTGTGAATTGCTGCCATAATTATTTTAGAATCAAAATTAAGACAATAAAAATAATGAATTCCACATCAACAAGCTCTTTTATTTGAATATGGTGACAAGCCAATAATATATTTTTTATAATTGCCAACAAACGTTTGAACGCGCCTGTACAGACAGCTTCGGTTTAATACGTTCAATTAAAGAAGGTCATGGATATGTATGAAACCGTCGCTTTTTTGTACTCATTCGAATTGGGTCGGTTAACCAGCCGTTGTTGACGTGTTTTGTTTTTTGTTTATATCTTCTTATATACGAAACATTCCAAGCTGAAAATTTTCACTTTGTTATTTGACGAAACGCACAAAATATTGGTTCACACTCACACATCTTGCGTGGAGCCGATTTCTTGTATATTGACGTTGAAATTATGACATCGTCGTTTTGACTTTTAGTAAAATAATTCAATAACGTATGTACTTATACTTTTGAAACTTTTTATGGTTATTGTAAGTGTCAAGAGGAACCGAATACAGTTTTCAGTGAGCTTATACGTTTTCTCATTTAGGCGCTGCGATTTTTTTACGGATTTTTAAAATAGCGCGATTACTTGAAAACTATAAATATTTTCTTAAATCTAATTATGTCACAAATACGCACAAATTAAGAGCTACTCGTGTATGTTTATTCTACAGGCGCACATACAATGGTTTTAGAGATACACGATTCTGCAAAACGTTACGCTAGCAGGAAACGTAATATCTCGAAAACCTGAAGACGCACAAATTATATTTTCGGCGCACATTTTTGCACAAATATAAGCTCTCTGGCGATTTACAATATTTCTCTCTCCGATCATTCGTTTAGAATTTTCTTGCTGGAACAACGTTACTCCAGCAGGAACTGTTTTTTTTTTTTAATTTTCAAAAACGACAGGACGCACAAATTTAATATGCGGCGCACATTTCCAGCAGATAACGCTCTAAATGTACGTTCTACTCATATCATTCTAGGAGACACTTTCTTGCTGGTGTAACGTACACGACGCCCTAAATGTGAAAATAACTGCCATATTATGGTATAAATAATTATAATATTAACTACATTAGAAAACAATTTTTGAAATCGGTTCATTAGTTTCTGAGATACCTACCCCAAATACACATCCATACAAAGTAAATTATATTGTATCTGGAGAACGAGTATCTATCTTTAGTTTACCATACAAAAATATCTATTACTATAATATTATAAAGAGGTAAAATTTGATTTTTTGTATGCTTGTTTGTATCGAATACACTCGAAAACTTTTGAACCGATTCTAAAATTATTTCACTAATAGAAAGCTTCTTATCCCTGAGTGACATAGGCTATATTTTATATTGTTAGAATATATCCACGGGCGGAGCCGGGGGCGGAAAGTCTAGTATTAAACATCTGAGTATTATAAAAGTATGGAATAAGAGGCATGAAAGTAAAATAAATGCAGTGGAAATGCGGTCTTTACGTAGAATGTGTGATATAAAGCGTATTGACCGCATCCGGAACGATGTCATTAGAGAAGAATGCGGAGTAAAAGATGATGTTGTGACAAAAATGAAGAAAAGTAGTTTACGCTGGTTTGGATACGTTGAAAGAATGAAGGATGAAAGATTGACTAAAAAGGTTTATATGGCTGAAGTGAAAGGAAATGCTAGCAGAGGACGACCTAGATGTACTTTTATTGAACATATAAAAAATATCAAAAGTACACACAATCGCCGAGTATGTATGAAAGGTATGATGAATGAAGGTAAGAAGCAAAAGAGATATGTCAGGATCGTAACAAATGTCATTCGATTGTCTCTGCCTACCCCTCTTGGGATGAAAGGCGTGATGATAGATAGATAGATAGTAATATAAAAGTAAAATTTTCTTAAAAAAATCTGTATAAAGTCACGTGACCTATATACATCACAAGCCTATCAAGATACTTTTATATATATCTCGTATCTACATCTAATAGATAGGCAACTATGATACATAATGCTGTTGTTTTCATATTAAAGTCATGACGTGCAGTTTTTCGTCACGGTGTTTACGAACTCCATTTTGACGTCATGAAATTACGCTTTACGCACTGAAGATTGTTGGCCGTACAATCATTTTAAATTGAGGTCGCATAGATATTTTATATTGGAGCCTGGGACCTAATAACAGATAAGATTTTTCTTCAAGAAGTCATTTACTCTTGATTTCAATTTAAAATGAGACAACTTATATAAACACAATTCAATTTCAATAAAATTGTTCCTACTATTGCCATCGTAACGAAATGAAATTCAGGAAATGAAATTTAGCGACGCATGATTGGGTGCGCCGACTCCAAATGATGAGGCGAGGGCGAAGAAAAAGAGAAGAAGTCATTTATTATTATAAAGAGGTAAAGGGGGTAAAGGTCAAACTACTGAACCGATTCTAAAAATTCTTTCACGAATAGAAAGCTACGATATCCCTGAGTAATACAGGCTATATTTGATTTTGATCGAAAATATCCACGGGCGAAGCCGGGGGCGGAAAGTTACTTCGAGATAAAGGTTTGTGATCAAAAATAAAAGAAAATAGTAGGTACCCTAGTTTGAGGTCAAACCATTGAGTGAGATTTTTTATAAACAAATGTATAGAATTCGCATTAAGACATCTTAGACATCCCCTTACCAAAACTACACATATAAAACGGTGTACTATCGTCCCAATGTTTCATACTTCAATATCTAACGCTATCGTTTATTTTGTCGGCAAAACATAATTTGTCATTGATTTTGACCTTAGTTTCTTTTATTGTGAATCAGACAATAACCGCAATTTGATAATAGTGATAATTGATAACACTTATCAATATACAATATTTTTAAAAGTTGATTCATAGGTGTTTCTAACCGTGAAGATGTACTGAAAATTTGTAATAATTGCCCTTAAAGAAAAATAGTACAGACTTCAAAAATTATGCACTGAAAAGTGTGCTTTCCGAAAGCAAATGCACAAGTCACTCACTATAAAAAAATACCCAAATCGCTTCAAGTGTGCCTATATTTGAAGAGTTCTCGATTTCTCTAGGATCCCATCATCAAATCCTGACCTGATGACCATGGGACTATCTGAAAAGTATACCCTATCAAACAAAAAAAAAATCCAAATCGGTCCAGGCAATCTGCAAGTAATCGGTGAACATACATAAAAAAATAAAAGATTCCGACGAACTGCGAACCTCCTCCTCCTTTTTTTGGAGTCGGTTAAAAATGGAGACGTTTTTAGGATTACAAAACCTTAGATTTAAAACTGGCTGTCACATTATTTACCTAGTTTGTCTCAAATAAAAATAATTTACGATAAATTTCAATGAATAGATATCCAAGCAGGTATCAAAATTGATCTTTTGCGAAACGACAAATGGATGTACGCGATTAGTCAATTGAAACGACCTTATCAGATACGTTAGATGATACATCCTGCATGTATGAATTCTAAAATCTATAGCTTGCAAATGGGAAAATTTTAAGACTGCAAGATTAAATATGGTGAAAAATATCATATAATTACTTAGAGTGACTTAGACAAATCGAGAGAAAAGACATGAAGGTAAATTAATTTTATTTGACTAAATCTCGAGTATGAAACTATCTGTAGCTGGAGTTTTATGTTTAAATAATATTATGGTTCGTGCCTGATAGGTACTAAAAGTAATATATTTAGAAAACTTACCTATGTAATTAGATAAAGTAGAAGCGACAAAGTAGAATTTATTACGTAGGTACTTAACGGTGACATTAGGTATCTTATTAATTTTGCTAGAATTTGTTTGGAAAAAGAGATATTAGCTAACATAGCAACCAAACATTGTCAACCTATTTGTGTTTCGTGTTGTTTTGTTTTTGGGATATCATTATAATAAATATATTAAACTCATTGACGCTAGGAAAAAAAACCAAATTATACTAGATTTCCGCCTCGGCTTCACCCGTGAGCCCATGTTAACTTTCATTTCCTACTAGGGTCTGGAATTCATATAAAGATCCCATAGAAAAAAGCAATTTCAGTTTTCTCAAATTTTACAATTTTCCGAGCAACGTTTCCAATTTTTCTTTGCTTAAAAACCTTATTCAGATTATTACGAACATTTAAAAAAAATTGCGAAATCGGTCCAGCCGGTCTCAAGTTATATGCGCTACCCACGCGCTAGCAACGAACAGCATTCAATTTTTATTTAACTATAGATAGATTATATTCGCGTTTAATTCATGGATGGATCAATTGATCATTTTCTCTCAAACGGACTCTAGACAGAGCAGGACTTTTGTACAAAAAACAAACTACTTTGTTAAAAATTAAAACTATAGCATTACATTTTTAAAGTAGGTAATTTAATTTCGTAAAACGCGTAACCGGAATTAAAGAAATAGCTCTTTTTTTTAAATTTTGATTACACTTACCAGAGATTAAGGTCATCCAAACTTGAGCCCCAAGATGTATGGCTACAGAAGCCACGTACAGAGCTCGCCAGCCTCGAGTGTTAGTACCACCAGGTCTCATCAACCACCCAAGTAGAACTAAACTGGCCAACGCCACATGTAATGGTTGAGGGGTGCGTGTTGCCCAACTGTAACAAAAAGAGAAAATATTGTAATTTTTAAACTAAAAACTTTTTCGATGCTGTAATTTTTTTTAAAGAATATACATGAACCTCGGAGGACACGTAAAGACGGCATCCGCACTTCTAAACAATAACAGGTGACACATCAACAAGCTTGCGATCTGTTCTGTTTAGGTAATATGGACAACGGGTTTCTCTGGCCATGACTTTATGGACGAAATTTGGTCCAAGACACTATATGTATGATGCTCTCATCCAATACAGGGTGAGGTGCTGGTATTCAAGTTTCACACCTAGATTTTAAAGACATAAAAATTCTACTATATTGATACATTTGAGTGAGTAAATAATAAAATGATAAAGATTGAAGTACCTACTTTAATCTATAGTCCTTGAAATAAATAGCTATTTATTTATCTTCATACGTGCCTAGGTCAATAATTATAGTTTACTGTAATTTTTAGTACTTTTTGCATACTCACTTTAGTATCGGAAGTTCGATAACACGTGTTACCTCCAATCAGTGCATACGTGCCTTCATGCACGCGTCCGTACAATATCGTGACGACATAGTTTTGAAACGATCTCTTTCACAATATTTTCAGAAATGTATTGAGACATTGAGTTTTTGTATGAAATTACTTATAAACAATTATTTAGTAATAACCTACTAATATTGTGTTTGTATGTTTGTTACTCAATCACGCTTCATATAGGATTTGCATGAAGTGAACAGAAATTAGAAGGTAAAGTTACAGTTGCGGGAAGGATACAATTCTTATTCCAAAACTAATAGCAATAGGTATTATGAGAAAAAAGTTTGGATGTTTGATTCTCAATTTGAATATTTTATTCTATGGCCTATTATCGAGAGATAATATTAATAAAAAATAACACCTATTATATGTTCTTATTAATTTTTCTTATATTGTCTTTTTATCAAGATCAATCATTTGTCAATATTAGTGTACTATTTTTAGCCTCAGTTTGAAGAATTTATGGGGTTTCTGCTTTATTCTGTATTCTAAATTTAATTGTGGAAACATTGATTATTAATTTAAAAATCTAAGTAAACGATTTATAAATGTAATAATATACAAATAGATTGTTACGTAAAAGATGATTAGAAATATGAAATTTGATGCAGCTACAACATTCCCATTCAAACATTCACACGTAACTCTTATTGAAAAAACATTATGTTCAATAGGTGGCCATGACTAATTCATCACGCTGCTTATACAATAAAGGGTTGGTACAATAAGTCACTACGTTTTACAACGTGGTATACTAAAATAAAAGTGGACCTCTGGAACCATAAATATTATTTTTTCACCAAATTTACGCACCGCAAAATTAGGCTTGAATTGCCATATTAAAAAAAACCTGATTTTTCTCGTTGTTGAAAAGTTAGAGTTTTCATTATAAAAGTAACTTATGGAGGACCTCCACAGCATTTAGAAGGCCTAGTTATTCTATTAATAATTAAAATTTCGTAATTGCATGACGGTTCACATAAATAATTTAAATTTTAATTAGAATCGATAATGTATTTGGAAAAGTTCTGTTATATAAAATAAGATAATTTGTAGGAAAATATATTAGATACATTAATGAAACAAAATGTGTAAGGTTTATTTTTAACGGTTACAAGATTTGGATTAAAATTAACTAAAATATTGCCCTCCGTCCACTAGAATCCCCTGCTAGAACCCTTTGGGGGATTTTTTGGATTGTTTTTTCCACAATGAGTGATCCCCAGGGAATTTATATGGACAATAATAATAATAGTTTACTTGGGACCCCAAAGAAAATCTTACCGAAAGTAATTAATGTAAACCAATGTTGATACTTAAATAAATGTATCATTTCGTTGAAAAAATAAATATCAAGGGATCATTGCACTGATTTATTATTCCTTTATAAAGTCCGCACTGCATATAAATCTCAGACGAGACAAGTTTTTGCCGGAGGTTTATAATATGCAATTGTATTGCAAATTGGTTTCGCAGAAATCTGAACATCGAGAATGAATTTCGAAAAGGCAAATGGGAGTCAACATTTAAATAATTAAACAAGTAAATAAAATTGAAACGTCTGTCTGTGATTTCAATAATTATAATATTTACACCGAGTGTTGTTTCATCTCAATAATATAATAAATATTAGATATTTATGGAATCGGACTACGGCTGCCGGGTCCCAGGCCCTCTCAGGATATTAGAAGCGAAAGACAAGTTATCCTGGTTTATGCAATTTACTAAACCACATCGCGGATCTAAGCTCTAACTATACCTATACTACTACCTTTATTGTGGGAATAAATATGTCTATTCCATGTATTTCTTCTGTAAGAGATTTTCTACAGATTTCATCAACATACGAGTATATTGAAAGTCGATAAGACTTGACGTTCTGACGCATCGGAAAAGTTTAGTGCGATCGTAAGTTAGTTACCTATTTTGATTATAGAGTTTATTTGCCGTAAAAACAAACACTACAAATATATTTTAAATTTACAATTGATGTATTTGGAAGTCTTACTGATATTATAAAGAGGTAAAGTTTATAAGTTTGTAACTTTTTTCTGGGTGAATTAATATATAAAAGTAGCTTTGCTGAAAATTCTGCTCAGACTTACTGAAACGTAAAATATGACAATGTAACACAAAATCTACTGTAAGTGTATTTTTGTCATTGTAAAACATTTTATGACGCATCAACACAAGACAAACTCATGACCCTGTTTCTATTTTGAGTATAAAAGTCCATCACATAACTTCTTTTAAATAAATAATACTTTAAAAAAGAAGAATGCAGTTAGAAATTGGTATGATGCGAATGAAATGAAGGAAGAAAAGGGGTTTGCGCACATTGTAAGAATAAAGAATGAAAGAAAATATTAAATTTTACACAGATTTTAACCACACTTAGAGGCTTTTACTTATATAAAGGTATAGCCTCACAAACATTACTAAAATAGGGAAACTAACTGGGTACCCTGGCTGGGACCGATAACACAGTTTCTAGAGCCGTAAGGAAAAAAAGACTAAAGAAATATGTCAGAATCGCATAGCAAAAGATATCATATTGTCTCTGCCTAGCCTACCTCACTATGGCGTGATTGATGTACTTATCTATTATTAACTTGCTAAAAATACCTTTTTCAATATTTATTTCGATAATATTTCGAAATACTAATTATATCTATAAATAAACATTTTATCTTGTCATTGGTATTTAATATTGTAAGAGAAAGAAATCTTTTTTTGATTAACCGGTTAAGGAACATAAATAATGACTGCCATACAAATTGGCTGTAAATGAAGGCTAAACCTGTATATTTATATTTTATGAGTATCTTAAACCTGAAAATAACTTGCTAAATTGCTTGTTCATAATAATTATGTTTCAATCATTAAACACAGAAGTGATAAAATTAAAGGCCAAGTTGTTAATAAACAGGTATCTTAAGTTGTGAATAAATTATCAATTTTAAAATTTTTACTTGTTCCGACTTGGAATTTTGTAGAAAAAAATATATTTTTATTATTACCAGATTGATGATTCCGACCTCACCAAAAAAATCTACCACGTGAAACAACTTGAACTAAACTTGAATGAAGAAAATCCATCAGCAACAGGGAACTTCTGTTCGTATTATAGTAATTATTATGTAATGATGATTAATTCTCATATCTAAATATCTAAGTGTGACAAAAAAGTGATCGTCACATATTAGTATATTTTCTATTTTATGAAAGATCCTATATCCTTTTTCTGGATGATCACGGAAAATTTGCGAAAAGAGGGGACTTTTTAATTTTCTTCTGGTATCACTTTTGTATAAAATACGAGTTTGTGTGAATACGTCAGAGAACGAACCTTTAAATAATCGTAATAATAACTGTACATTTAGACCGTGATTATTTGTTCTTGTAGCTACGATAACTAATGACGAATATTTACTTATATTACTACTTTACGAGGTCACTATGGAATGTACAAGTTGGTAGCTAATTTACGATAGGACTTTTTTTTTCGTGGAACAATTTGGAATAAGTTATAACACCTATTCTATGTTCTCATTCATTAGGGTTCCGTACCCAAAAGGTGCAAACGGAAATCCTCCGATGTTCATCCGTCCGTCCGTCTGTCACAGGCAGCACAGGGCTGTATAGTGTATATTCTGAACCGTTAGTGAAACTTGAATTAACTTGTAACTTGAATTTTTCACAGATTGTGTATTATTATGGCCGCTATAACAACAAAAAAATAATAAAAAAAAAGTAAAAAATCTAGGGGGGGGGGGCGATTTTTGCTAAAAGAATCTTATTTCTTCTTTCTTCAGTTTGAATGTGGATTCTAGTTAATTATGTATTCTACTTAGGTATTAAAATACTTTCTGTTCTTATCACCGTTGTCTCAGTATTTTTATGGAAATATCTACTATCTCTTGGAACATTCACCAGTCGGCCACACACAAAAGATACACATCTAAAACACGTTATCTTTGCTTTTGCAATAAAAACAGTCTCTAACTTTGAACATTTTCATATTATTGATATCGTAAGTATTTCTCCATTTGACGAGAGTCATTGAAATAAATGCCGCATAGCAATAATTAATGAAATATACCTACAACGAAAATAGTTAATTAGGTGACCACGAATGAAACTTGAACATAGTATCTATAGGTATGGTAAATAAATACAAGCAAACATCTACATAATATACTCTCATACCTTAACCATATTAAATATTAAAAATCAATTTAAAAGTTTGGTGAAAAATGCCATTTATATGCGAAAGTCTGTTTATTTACGGATCGACGTGATTTTACGACAAAGGCAATTTTTTATCCCGGAATTTATTTTTTATTGCTTCAGGAATATTCTTATAATATGAGATACTAGCTGGTTACTGCTCAGAGCTCCTTTGGGTCATATCGTGATGTTATATAGTCTATAACCTTCCTCATTAGGCTATCAAATGCAACAGGTAGTTGCTGAGATTAGCGCGTTCAAACAAACAAACAAACACAAACGCAGGGGTATAATTTTGGTTTACAACAATTTTAATACCTACACAAGCGTATACTTACTTATCTATTTTCGCCGGACTTTTTGTAGATTATTTTACACAATTCCTTCGCATTGATTATACAGCATACACAATGAATACTCGCTGGAGCTAACTTTTTCACCGACTTGATTAATTTAAACTGATATTGCTCAGTTCCTAAACATGACTGGTCTATATTTAATACTCGTAAACCTTCCTTGTGAATCAATCTATCTAATCGTGACAAAATCCGTTCAGTAGTTTCGGCGGGGGACTTTGTTTTATATGTATTTTAGACAAATACTTTTACCTACTATGATATATACGCTGTGCTGCGTGTGGGTGCATAACCTCTTACTTTCAGTTGGATTATCGCCAATCCATGTTTAGTCACTTCCTAGATAATATATTTGAATATCCGGGTTAAATTTAGAATTTAGATTTTAGTTCTTTGAAACTACAAATAGTAATAAATCGTTCCTAATACAAATAATTGCAAAAAAATAAGTGCCCATAAAAGTAGCAAAGTTTAAAAAAGTCATGTTCACCGAGATTTTACAAAAAAGTAGTGTACCAATTTTCAGTCTGTCGAATAAACAACATTACAAAAAAAACGCGTTGTATTGAGAAGTTAGAATTTCCCCTTTTTTGTAGTCGATTAAAAAGGGTCATAGAAACATCGCTGCTGTTTTAAGAGAATAAACATGTTTCTTTTCAATATCAACCCCACGAAAAAGTCATTTATTGTAATAGATATACTATTATACTGAGATAATAGGTTATCTCGTTATCCACGTTTGTGTCACGATGTGTGATTCTGTTTCCACTATAAAGTCATAGTCATAACACTATAACACTTTCTCTTTATTCTATAATCTAAACAAATAAATTAAAATGTAGTACTGAATAGTACAAAAGCGTTTAAAAATATGCGATTTTCAGCATCCGTCAAAATTCTCGCTACGATTTACCAATCTTGGGATAACTTCTTATCATCAAGAGATATGATAATATTAATAAAAAATAACACCCATTCTATGTTCGTATACATTTTTCTTGTATTGTCTTTTTATCAAGAAATACAACAACCGGGTACTCCATTTTAGTATACTATTTCTAGCCTCAGTTTGAAAAATTCATGCGGTTTCTGGTTTATTCTGTATTCTGAGGTCTGTCTGTCTGTTTTTTCCAATGTTTGACCAGAATATGATCTAAAACGACTATTGATCAAAGATTTCAGTAATCATAGTGAGTACCTAGACTTAGAATCTGCTTTTCGTTTATCTCTAAATATATTCTTGAAAAAAAATTATTGCTCATATATTGAGTAAAATTCTACGAGATAAGCCGGGGCGGGGCGAAAGGTTGTCTATATAATTATAACATTAATACATAGTATGCCTTTTAAGTAATTTTCCGACACGCGATGGTTAGCGACACGTGCGAGTAACAGTTATCAGTTCAATAATCAAGGTAATCTCTTTGACTTGCGATATGATCGAGAAATATATGACACCCGGATTTATTTATTTTTTCGTATATGACGCACATAAAAACCTAAGCACTTTCAGTTTTCCTGAGTTTTCCAATTTTTCTTTCTCTAAAAACCTGATTCCAGTCCGAATTACAAACATTAAAAAAAACCAAATCGGTCGTTTCATTTTTATTTATAAGATTTAAAAAATACGTAGGTAGTCTGGTTTTTTTAAATGGACAACATTTAATTTTTGGGTACCTACCAAAATCCGAGAAATGTTTAGAGATTATCTGGTATGTACCTACAAAGCTCAAGTCTATAAAGTAACCAATAATTTTCGAGTTGCATATTTAAAAAAATACGGATATATGGATAATACCGATAATACAGAGGTTTTTAAAAGGTGATAAGGATAACTAAACATGATTTTTGACATTATTTTGACAGAATTACTTTTTTATTGTCATCAGAATTGGCCAAGTTATTATATATTGTTCGAATTATATAAACTTGAATTAACCATTAATAAAAAAATACAGATCTCCAATTTTTTTACATATTTTTAATGTTGGCCATTGGCATCGATAATTAAGTTTAGATAATTTCTAGGTTCAACTGAGATGGTTGCCTACACGTTGACAAATTCGACCTCGTTTTTTGTTGCCAAAATTAAAATAGGTCGCCCTGTCGGAATCGGTCACGATTGTCTTTAACGTTTCAATCATTATCGCTAGTAATCTAAAAATACATTAAAGTGTCTATTTTAAGGCGATTTCAAAAAGACAAAACATGTCATTCCATGCATATCTTCGATGATTTCTTTTTGTTCTAAGAGTAGGTATTCTTCTGTAGTTTCTCAGGAATCAACATACCGATTCTGATTCATTCACAATGTTAGTAGGTACTTATTACTGTTTTGTCGCAATTTTTAAGAATTGTCAGTCTAGTGATATCTGTGTAATTCAGTGAGTTTTGTACATTATTGTTTGTTTTGAAAGGCTAAAATATTTTTAAAACAATAGTACCGTGGCTAAACAGCAACGCAAACATAGTGTATTAAAATTCATTTTATCCTTAAATTCTTGACAATTTTTTGAGTTGGGTAACTTTGTCATAATAAAAATAAATAAAGACGAGAATATTCAAAATACAATTTTATATACAAAATGTCACGCGTCTATGCACGCACGTAACACACGGATAGCAAGACTGTAGGTAGACTATGAACCTACATTATTATTTGACCTTAAATTGTTACAATGTTGTTAGATACAAAATAATATGAAGCAATGATTATAATCTTGCGACCTAGTATATTTTATTTTTTAGGTCAAAGGTATTTTATATAGGTATAAAGTACAAGTGCAAAGATTTATTGCTGTTTCTCTGCTTTCAACTTTTCGACAAATTTCGACACATGTTTGTTTAGCAAGGGCTTAATTTACCGATTTAAACCTTTGAAGAAATCGATATGACTGACTGCAGGTCACGCAATACGCTAAATGTGGACATTGTAGACAGTGTCTCAACGTTCCATGTTGAGTACACAAAAGTAAGAACAGTTAAAATTTATTACACCTTGGTTTTTTTTCAGAGTCAACAACAATGTCAAAATTCAGTATTTTAGAACAAATAATGAAAAGGCTGAGAATATGGCCATGATGTTGTTAACCACAATATCCTATATATAATATTATGTAGTTGCGCTACATCACTATACAATAAAACACGTCTGTCTGTCTGTGCCCTTTTGCCCACACAAAAACAACAGAACAGATTTTGAAGCGGTTTTCACTATTATCTAATCTGAATCTAGGTTGATTTTGGAGCTGAGCATTAACAGAATTGTGCCCTTTTGCCCACACAAAAACAACAGAACAGATTTTGAAGCGGTTTTCACTATTATCTAATCTGAATCTAGGTTGATTTTGGAGCTGAGCATTAACAGAATAAGTGAATCAAGTCGGGAAAAAAGTTAGACCCAGCGAGTTTTCATGGCGTATGCTGTCTTATCCGCCGCAGAGATATAACAAAATGATTGTGTAGAATAAGTTATCTACAAAAAAGTTTGCGATAACATATATCTATATTCAATAAAGTATTTATATAGGTATTAAAATTGTTGTACACCTATATTGTACCCGTGCAAAGCCAGGGCGGGGTTGCTAACACACAATATAAAGTTAGAAATTTAATACTGTACGCAAATTCTGATAAATTGCGGTTATTCATGATAACTACTGACGTAGCAACAGGTGTTGAATGGAATAAGTATGTATATACGATATCCAATTCATGGATTGTTTTATCAAACATAATAATAGAGGTATATGATTGATAATTTCATAAATAAAAATATAATAGGTACCTAGATAAGTAAAGAAAATATGATAAAATCCCATGTAAAATATTAGAAATTAATTTTCTATATATACTCTAATAAATAATACCCAGTGAAATATTAAAAAAAAATACTTACACAAAAGGCTTAGTTTCTTGTAAGCGCTCGATACCATACTTCAGATAATCAAAGACCACCTTGCTATGTTGCGTGTAGAGAGCTAGCAAGTCAGGTTGGTATTCTACTTCTTTCTGTTTCTCTTCATCATGAGGATTAGTCTGCAAGTTATGTCTTCTCTTCATGCCCTCTAGGACAGTTAATTTTTCCATTTTACCTTCTGTCACCTCCGCGGGAGGGATTGCGTCGCGTGTACACATATTACACATTTTTCTTTGAATACTTTTAACTTCGCGATCGCGTTGAAGTGATTGAGGCCGGACCAGCCTCCGTCGTGTATATAACTGGCTGAAATCGTATCCCCACCAGTGTGTCGCGATGCAAATGTAGCGTCACATTTTCCGGTTGCCAGCTTTTGAATTTTCTACCAATTTGGGGGAGATTTTATTGTATATTTTATAGGTATAGTTTTTTTTCTTTCGATTTTTGCAATTGTATACAGTCTCTTTAAAATGTAAACTATTCCAATTAAATATGTTAGTTGATAAGTTTTAATCAAAATAAGTACATTAGGTATTTCTAATTATTTTGCGACGCGTTCCTATTTCTAATATTTGAGGCAATAAATTAATATAATTAAGTATATTATTATTTACTAGCTTCCCACCGCGGCTTCGCCCGTGGATTTTTTTAAATGTCACATAAGAATTTAGAATTTACGGGATAAAAAGTAGCTTATTAAATGTCACTCTCCGGCCCTCTAAGCTATCTATATCGTAACATCCATCCGATGTTCTGTGTTGACCCGAAAGAAGGACAAGCAAACAAACAAACAAACAAAGACACTTTCGCATTTATAATATTGGTTAGGAAGTTAGAATTAGAATAAATAAAAGACCTTTAATCTAATTAGAAAAAAAATCTACTAATTAATGAAACAACAGCCGAGTTAGCATACATTTTGACAGCGACACTTTCGTTTCGGTCGAATGGCCTTGAACAGGCCAAAACGTTCATGTCCAACAAGGACCGGCCAGAGATAGCCCGGACCGGGCATGCCCTGCACAAGAATGCCGAGCAATTTGCTTGGCCGGACAAAGACAAGTACACAGAATTTTCCCGCACATTGTTGGGCCGGACCTCTCGGCCCCGGGCTATCTCTGGCCGGTCCTTGTTGGACATGAACGTTTTGGCCTGTTCAAGGCCATTCGACCGAAACGAAAGTGTCGCTGTCAAAATGTATGCTAACCCCACTGGTTGTTATCAGGGTATCACAAAAACCTACCACTTTCTTATCACTACTAGAGAGGTTGATATTCACACTGTTCTAGAAACTGTGTCATACAAATTGTCATACATTGTTTGTGAGGATTAACACGTTCAATTTGACCTTATTTTCTCCAAGAAATCTGGCAACGATGAGTAGATATACCTACTCCGTAGTTTTAGCGCGTGACCGGTAGAAATGACGTGAATGTCATCACGAGCTTTTATTTACGTATACAGTTTAATATTTATATATATTTAAAGAGCCACTGTCCCGATTTGTTGTGAATATAATAAAAAAAAAATTTAAACCTATTCAAGATTAGATAAAAAAATATATTTTTATTTCATTCATCTTTTTGTGAAAAAGACAAAGTAGTGACGTTTATTATAGCCATTATTCTATTTATTTCGTATCAAATAATTCTTTAATTAATAATAATTATTTACGAAATTCCAGATTTTCATAAAAAAGTCTGAAAATATAAATACAGAAAAAAGTCGTTAGGTATAGCCTCACAAAAATACCATCGGCTAGAAGAGGGAGACTTGGTCTTTCGCTGGGTACCATGGAACCGATAACATGGAACCGTTTCGGGAGCTGTAGGCAACCAGTGAAAAAGAAAAAATCATAAACTATACAATTATAACAATTTATTAATACATACATAAAAATATGTTACGCCTTATTTCCCTTAGGTTGGACAGATACCAAAGATTAGGTATTCATTTACCACGATCCTGGTACACCTCTTTCGCTTCATTCAAATACATCTTTTCATGCATGCTCTTCGATTTTAAGTGCTTTTTATTTCCCTTTATTTGTCACACATTATTGATCAGTGAATTTATTTCTGGGGCGCCCTTGATCAACTCTTCCAGTTACATCTGTTTTATATATACTTTTCGTAAGTCTCTTATCATACATCCTCTCCATATGACCAAACCATCTAAGCATCCCTTTCTCTATCTAGTGACTACATCTTCTTTTAGTCCACATTGTTCTCTTGTCATATTATTTCTCACTCACATCTTTCAAAGTTACCCCACACATTCTTCTTAACGATCTCATCTCCTCTGTATTAATCTTCTTTTCATGATTGCCCTTCCATACCCTTTGGCCTATCTGTGAAATAATGAAAAAATAAGAAAAGTAGTATATATGCAATTTCGACTTGGAAATGGAGTTTTCTCATTATGAAAAACACAGATAGAGTCAGGGCTGAAGTAAATATTGAATACAAAAAAACTGAATTCCTGAAGATTTGAAATGATTAATTTTCACGAGGGAATATCTGTGAGATAATCTTGACAAATAATTCTATTATAATAAATCACCGACTTATGTGTAAAAAATTCTAAAATAAGTCCACGAAAAGTCATTTTTTTTCAAATCTACTGAACCAATAATGGCATCAAATCGGATATTAATCAAAGCGAATATTGTGTCTTGTTTTCACAAATAAATATAGAAAACTTTATATCTGGTAATGTGGATTACGCATGGCAGATTGCGTTTTCTGATTATGATAAACCTGGGTTTATCAGAATATATCTGGATATATTCAGGTAAATATTAAATAACAAAATGCTCGTATAAATCAATCATTGTAGTTAAAGTCACAATACCTTGTTAGTTTCGACGTTATCGGATAGAAAAATAATGATTGTTTACTGTGTTTATTATTAGATATGTTTTAGTTCATAGAAATGTTATTAGATAAACTATATATTTCATTTTAATTATAAACATTTTATTAATTATATGAGGAAGTATTTAACGTGAAGCTCAAAATAATTACTCGATTAGGATATTCTGTGCTTTAAACTTCGGAATCAAATGCCGTAAAAAGGTGTATGGTAATTGGCAACCCGATCAGCGAACCAGATATAAATCAATGACATAATAGGCTGTTAAAAGTTCCAGTTAAACCATGGTTTTGAAAATTTAATTATTACAAAAATATTACACCCTCTATTTGTAGATTAGATTAGATAGGTTTAGGTCATATTGTCTTCCTGTTCATCTAAATAAAATTCATGTAAAGGACTATTTGTGAGTGTGGATTGGATATTGGAGACATTAATCATCTCTTATGTAATTTATATACCTAACCGTTCATTTCTCATTGCAACATTGATTTCTTTTTTGTTGTTCCTTTATTAAAAAAATTTTCTTTATCTGATAAGTACTTAATCCTTATCAGCTAATATCTTGTTTATTTAAATTGTCTTCACGGGTTGACTTACAGCTCCCGGGAACCGTTGCCTATTCCTCATTATTTAAATTTTCAAGTTTTAACTAAATAAACTTCTGGTGACAAGAGGGCTGGCTCCTTCCTCGCTCAACGAATCAGCATCGCGATTCAGCGGGGAAATGCAGCCAGTATTCTTGCCACTATTCCACGCGGACTTGGTTTATTTAGTTATTTTTAATATTTAGATTTGATTTAAGGTTTTATATTACTAAATAAAAATATAATATTTAGTTACATTTGAAAAGTTATGTAGTGTTGGAATTCGATTTTCTTTTTTCTTTAATTTTATAATGTAAATTGTAAATATAGTATAACTAGGTATTTAAATTTATTTTCATTAACGTATTTAGTACTAGTAAAGTCCAATTTAGCAGATATTATTTTTGTTTTAATTTAGGGTAAGGGGTAAGTATATATTTTTATTTTTTTGATTAAGTATGTGTTTATTATAATAATTATCTGTAAAATAAGTATGTAGTAGTATTATATTATTGTTTCAGATTCTTGAAAATAACGTTATCAAAATTTTGTAATTTATTTGTATTGGATATTACCTACATATAAAACGTGTCAGGTCACTGGCAGAAATGTACTAAACAATGCAGTACAATTGCCATAAGAGGAAAAAATAGATGCATTCAAAATCCTTTGATAAATTGTGGACATATTTGAGTGGCGAAAACAACCATTCGATGATCAGTTTAACCATATTTAGCGAGGTAACGCAGCTAGTGTTTTGGGAACAACGAGTAAAGGGAGGGGTTCTGGAAGAGGTATTATTATTATAATTTGTATATAAATAGTTTAGTTAAGATGTAAATATTTAAAATAACCATTAGGTCGTTTTTCTCCTGTTTGAAATGCAAATATTGTTATATCTTAAAAAACAAATATCAATCTAGCTTATCTGTTCAATATAATTATTTCAAATCGTTGTAGTAGTTTTCTACTTTTTACAAACAAATAAACTCACATTTTCTCTTCACATAGGTTAGTACAAAATTACAACTTTTCATGTGAAGTCTCTTTACTTACATTTACCTCATAGTAAAGTCCTTACTTTTTAGTGAGTGGGTATTTCCACAGATTCGAAAATCAAATATAGTATACCAAGTACCTGTATCTTGGCGCTTTTAACGTTTGAGGTTTTTCTCGGAGATTCCGCGTGGGGTTTTTTAAATTTACTTTATGTTATCCTAAGTATACTTCATTTGCCTGAATGTAAATCGGAATTAGCGAAGGTTTGGCACGTGTTATGAGGGATCAATCTCAATAGAATTAAATAAAACCACTTCATCAGTAAATTAAGCAAAATTATTTATATTCTGATTAAATTTTTCATCTAAATATACCTCAACAGAGCTCTTTAAAGACTTTAAAATCAGTGAAAAGTCACCTACATACGGTAAACATGAAAGTAGTTGCTTTATAATAAATTCAGTGAATAGTGAGATGAATCTCTTTTCCTTGTGTGTAGATGTACTCTAGTACATGACAACAAGATAAACTTAGGTACGTAAAAAAGTTATTTAATGTTTACGTTTTAATCCCATTCTCGTTGGTACGTAGCCGCAAAACAGTAATAAATTCTTACAAGATATCTAACGAATGACAAAAATATTTGAAGAAAGTAAATTTAAGTATTGTAAGTTGATATATTTATCTATCTATCTATCACCTTGTCTTTTATCCCAAGAGGGGTAGGCAGAGACAATCGAATGTCATTTGCTACGATTATGTTAATATAACGATAAGTTGACATAATAATGAAATAATTGCAAAGTTGTTGTTTAGGCAGTATTATAATGGTGAATGCTCTGTTGTTGATATTGTTGAATATCATGCAGTGGTCGTTTGGAACATCTGTTTATTGTTTTGCTCGTAAAAAGCAAGAAGCGTGATATTTCAGTTTTGGCATAGGTCGTCAAATTATGAATCCTAACTAATATTATAAATGCGAAAATGTACATATTTTGTTTCTTTGTCTTTCTTTCATATCAAAGCAGAGCAACGGATAAACGTGAACCGGGAAATCTTTAGGGATAAATTCACGTTTTAAAAATGTACACCGGTGAAGCCGGCCAGAAAACTATTTTTTTTACATTTTCACGAGTTAGTTACCTCCTCGTAATAGTGTTACCGGTACCAGGGTACCCAGCGGAAGTTGGTCTTACTATTTCCATCCCAAACGAATTACATTCTGTTAATTTAAGTTGAAGTATTTTGAAATTGAAAGGCCTATAAAGTACGGTGTTATAATATTATGAAGTATTATACTTAAAGAAATGCTAGCAAATATCGCTTTATTTTGTCAATCAAATGTATGTAAGAACTTAGACTTCAAACATCTAGCGTCAAGACAACGATACTGTGATATCGCATTATGTACCAAAAATAATTATTGGACCAAACTCACCTAAAAAATAACTTCAATCCAACGTCGTCGTTATAAGTATTTTCAGTGGTCGCAGTCAAAACGTTAACCAAAAACTTTTTTACTGGAGTTACAATATATCTGAATTTAGATTTCTCCGCGCGTCTCAAATTTCTCAAAAATGAACAAACCATTTTAAAAAAAATTAAAATTGGCGATTTCGTCCTGAGGAAACCTGCGCTGACGCCCGAAACTGATCGAACAAGATAATTATTCTATATATAAGTCTATATATACGTAGCCAGCTTTATCTTGGCATGCTTTCGTATATTTCCTGTTATCGACTTTCGGCCATTCGTCTCAAAGGGATGATTGTCGATGACCAGTCCAGTTGTGACTATATGGAGACAATGTTAAGAGTATCTATCTATCTATCTATCATCACGCCTTTCATCCCAAGAGGGGTAGGCAGAGACAATCGAATGCCATTTGTTACGATCCTGACATATCTCTTTTGCTTCTTTTATATTCATCTTACCTTTCATACATGCTCGGCGATTGTGTGTGTTAAGAGTAATAAATACATATAGCTTCTAGTATAGTAGTTAGAAACTATATTTAGCAAAGAAGTATTTATAGACCTGTGAAAATTCAATCATTAATACCACACCACACCACAATATTTTGTAATGGATTAAAAAAAAATTGATAATAATCACAGATTAATCTATCATAGTCATACTTAGAGGTAAACAGGTAAAATATTGTGAATTATTGTAAAAATAAATTGTACTTTAAGACAATAGGTTCCCTACGTAAAATTTTTATGTTCAATATAGTAAATAAATGGACCAAAAGGCCTGTCAGAACACAGTCACCGCAGGGTTTGTAAATCAATTTTTCGTTATCTTCGGAAACAAAATTAAATCGTAAGTAGTGTGCGAGGTCCAAATTGTACGGGGCATGAGGAATTTTTAAAGGTTTTTTTAAACCTGGATAATTTAGCGGAGTCGCGGTGAAGGAAGGAAGGTGAAACAAATGTTGAAGTAACATTCTACTATGACTGCAATGTTATTTGGTTTTCCAAGAATTAGATACATATTTGTTCTTTTCGCCGTCGACACGATGGGCCCTTGGGCCGAGACGGCTAAAACTTTCACCCGCAGCCTCAGCAAGCCTCTCCGTCTGGCCACTGGAGACCCTCTGAGCAAGGAGTACCTACTTTGTACAGAGGATCAGCGTGGCTATACAACGAGGTAACGCGGCAAGCGTACTCAGCATCCTGAGCACATTGTCTAGTCTCTAGGCAATAAAAAATTGTAACCTTTTATTAATAAAATTCATTAAGTTCTTAAAAAAGAATAATTGAAATGCAATAAATAAATGGGTCATTGCAGAAAAAATTTAGGAACGCGCACAGCTGAACACATAGACAGCCAAGACAGGGAATACTGGCGCCTACAAAGGAAGAGGACCGCGAATGGGAGAAAACAAAATAAAAAGGATTGAAATGCAATGTCGATACCCATCTGTTTATCAGAACTTTCAGCACAGCAAATCATAATATTTTGTCGGTTAACTTTTTCTTTAATTTCAAAACAGTATACTTACCTATTTGCCAAGATATTACAAAAAATATCTAACGATTGCCCTCCATCATATTTTTGAACCACTTTTCTACATCATCACTTCATGCTATTGATTTTTAGTAAGTCATACTTTTCATTTAGGTCATGCTAATGCTTTAGGTTCTAAAGTATAATTTGCTGCCAAACAGTTTTTATCTTGTTTGCATCGGAACAGATATTTACGTCTGTTAAAAGAAGTGACACATCTATACATTTTTGTATAAAGACAATAAATTCTCCCATCTCTGTAACTTTGCTGTTTGCTAAAATGAACTTGTACTACCTATAAGGTGTATTTTTAGTTGTAAGTTCTTGCACCCGATAATGTAGTGACAACATCGTCCGCACGCCACAACTTTCTCATATCATCTTACATAGGTACTAGTATAATCCAATTTCAATTGAAGCATTGTTTTGTTACATAGATAACGAACACTCATTGTCATCTTCGTCTGATTAGGGTTCTGTAGAAATATATTATTTATTTTTAGTGCATGATGTGATTTGTATTCGGCAGAAATTGCACAATTTCTAGAAGAATTTCGCCACTTACTTAAATAACATTGGTATTTTCACCAGGGTTTTCCTACCGGTATAAATAAATGAGGATATAAAACGTGGATGGAATATATCAATTAATGACCTTTGATTTACAATATTTAGTTTCTTCTTAATCCTACCTAGAGGTCTTTCGATGTTTACTTAAATAATGAACAGATTTACATGTTTTAGCAGCTTCCCTTATAGCAGAAAAAAGCCCGAATCGTTCACTTTCGAGATCCAGCACCAACTTTATGTTGTTAACCATCATATCCTGACTACAAAATTGCGGGGAGACAGTCTCTAAAGTGTCTGAATCTCCTGTAATCACTGCAACAAAATGGCGGCGACCGCGTTTATAAATTTGCATTTAGCTCTGAAATTATAAGATTCAACGTGTACAATGTCACTCTTACATTGAACTTTCTAAATATGACTAACTGATAACATAACTATAACACATCACTCAATAAGTCCCTAAATACTCTCCTTCAAGAGTGATACATTCAGTCCAGCACTACTCTAATTTTTTATACCTTATTCGTAGAACGATTTGTTTTTGCTTTCAAAATAGGCTTCAACTTCGGCAATCACGTCTTCACGCCAAACTTCTTTTTCTGGACCATCCTTTTGAGTTTTGCTTGCAAATAGGCAGTAGGTAGTCACTGGGGGCCAGATCTGGACTATACGGTGGGTGGCAAAGCAATTCGAAGCGAAATTCGTTCAATTTGACCATCGTTTTCATCGAATTGTGAAACGGTACATTTTTTTCTTTTGCATTTGAGGACCTTTTTTCTTTATTTCATCACTCAGTCGATCCAGTAACGCCATGTAGTATTCACTATTAATGGTTTTGGCTTTCTCAAGGTAGGCAATGAACATATTTCCATGCGCATCCCAAAATACGAAGGCCATAACCTTGCCCTGACGTTTGAGTTTTTGGTCGCTATGCTACGAAACCCAGCAGAGTGGTCGGGTTTTCAAATAGATTTTGAGTTAAAAGTTGGTATGTGACAGAAACCTTTATTTAAACAATATTGCATAGTGAACCCTTATACTAAGTAAGTAATACGTTTATCATATAATCTTATTGTATGTGTTACAGATACCTACTGCACAATATTTATTATTTCCTGTGCTTACTTTCAGGACAAATCACGATAACGAAAGCCTTGCACTTGTAAAACTTAGGTTAATAAGTAGTATTTAATAGATTATTTTTATGAATGACTTTAATTACAAATTAAATAATAAATAAATAAGAATAAAATTAATGATGTAAGCTTAGGAATAGTGAAATAAGGAAATTATGATGATGTGACTAAAAATTGAGAAGATAAGTCTGATTATATGTAATTCTATTAATGTTCAATTATAATATCAAGGCGTGTTGAGCGTTAAAATAATTGTAAAAAAATTAAAAGGTGTTTGTTTACATAAGTCGAAATGGGTTGGCCACATTTATGAAAAAATGCTGCCCCTAAAAATGTATTTTTTTTTCATAATTTGACTATTCTATGGCGGTTCATATAAAAAAATACTAAATGTAAATATTTTCAAAATTGCTTTCTTAGAGTTGAATATGAGGCTATTACATATAATTTTAGATATATTTTACAAATAATGATTCAACCGTATTATGATACGATCTGGAGGAGCCCAAAACTTGGTATGTTTTGAAAATGATTTTAAATTTAATTTAAAACAAGTGACTGAAATATAATGCTGTGATATATTTTTAGTAAGCCCTTTCATTAATTTCGGGGTGTACCGCCAGCATAGATTAAATAATATATAAATGGAATGAATGCTTTAATAGTTTCCATCGAATGGAAAAATGAGTCAAGTTTCAAGGAGAATACTTCGAAAAACAATAAATAACTTTTCCAGTGCCGCCCTCACTCATTTGTCCTACCACTAACTATTAAGTAATATTTACTGGCACCACCAATCCAGTAGTAACAACAAGTAACTGTGAAACACTATGTCTCGTGGTACCTACTAACTAACGACCATAGTAGTTTTTTTAAGTTCTATCTATTACTTTTTTTCTATATGGAAGGTGTTTCAGAAGTTCGATTCATGTATTTTCTAAACTTGATTTCATTGTTATTCATCGATTTATCTTTGCCTTACTTCTTATCACATTGCGTCTTGTTTAGATATTAAATATATTTTGTACGGCGGCTGAATAACAAAGTTTTAGATATTTGTTCTCGCGTCAAGAGTGTGTTTTGCGTCATTGTACCTACTGACCACACCAACTTCTTTGTTCAAAAGAGATTGTCAAAGAAATCACTGAATTTTCACTGATGTGTTCTTGGTTTGGATATTTATTTGTTAAACTTTAGTTTGGCAAGTTTATTACATTATGTTACAAAATTAAAAAAAAAAAAAATTAAGTTAAAAAATTGGCAACTTTTTTTAAAGGTTTAGGTATAAAAATAAAGGTTTTCCGTATAAATTAACACCCGGGTTATTTCTTTAATGTAAACCATTGTTTCCTAAAGTGGTTTATTGGTCGATTTCAACTTGCTGGACGATATAATAAAGGAACAATTCAATATTGAGCAAGCAGGGCGTCTACGAAGAAAAAAAATCGTCATTATGGTCTATGGTCCTCTGCCGCGTGTGTCTGTATGTCTGTCTGTGCCCTTTGATTCACCTATGACTTATCATGTTTAGGAGCTGAGCATTAACAGTATAAATGAATCAAATCGGGGAAAAAGTTAGCTACAGTACAGTTATTATGTACAATACAATGATCTACAATATTTATGTAGTATTCAAATTGTGGTACCCGTTCAAAGCCGGGTGCGGGGTCGCTATAACAGTTATAATGTTTATTTCAAGGCAACTACATTTTATCATGACTAGAAATGTACCAACAATCATCGTGACTATTGCATGTTTGTCGTGCCCATCTTTCATGTTATTCTCTGAGACTGTGATAACATTCTACAGAGAATCTGAGTGTAATAGATAATCGCACCAAAAACATAAAATAATGTTAAATATGGAAACAAAAGGGGATCTATCGTCTCGTAGTAACTAATGCCTAGTAACTAAACCCCTATTCCGTATCTCTTTTGCTAACAAAAACGTGTTGGTAACCGTCCACAGATTAGTAAATATGACAGGCCGAGAGTGTTCTACACTACATATCTGCTATGAAAGTATCTATTTACTTCATCAAAAACAGCCAGAAAATACGTCATTGCTGTCATACAAATATGCAGGAAGAAAATTTATACGTAAATTCTGGATGAATCAGGAGAAATTGATGCTTTTTATGTAGATTCTGTTAAAAAAGTGAAAATGGTGTTTCGTTGAAACTGTTAATTTCCTGTATTTTCCTCGTAGGTATAGTCTGTGGTATAAAGTAGCTACTATGTATCACTCGGAAGAAAGTGCTCGCTTACGGTTTGGGCCGCAATTGCACACTTGTTGGTAATCGGCCACTTTCTTCCCTTGGTGAAAAATCTACTATTATGTACCTAAACCTATTGCTATGTCCTCTGTTACAAGACAATTTAAAAAAGTCATTAGTGACTTAAAATAGATAAAATAAACCCAGCGGAAAGACCACGTCTCCCTGTTTAGCCGATGGTATTGGAAGGCTATCAGGCTATACCTAACGAGTTGAGGTATATTTAGATGGAAAAGCCTGTAAGTGTATATTTATATAAATAGAAATATTTCCATCTTCCAATATTCCAATCTAATTGAACTGTTAATCCGCATATAAAATATGTATATTAATTTTATTTTCCGCAATATATCAAACTATAATTAGTCGCAGATATCAAGGCGTCTACATCTACAGCTTCTTCAGGTGACGAAAATCGTTGACCACGCATTTTGTTCTTAATTTTGGGGAAAGTATAAAAATCATTCGGGTTTAGGTCAGGGCTGTACGGTGGATGGTCTAATAATTCAATGTTTTCTTGCTCCAAAAATTCTTTGTTCTGTGGGCGGTATGGTAACTCTATTGTCGTGATGGAGGATGATGCGGCGGTTGCAGTTCTCTTTACGGAATTCAGAGACGACCTGCGGCAAACAAATGCTAGCATACCATTCTGCATTAACCGTTCTTTGTCCCTCAAGAGGAATAGTCGCAACATGTCCGGTTTTGGAGACAAACGCGTGGCCACCATTTTTTTTGCATCGTTCCGTGAAAGAACAACTTTTGTTGGCTTCAACTCATTTTCGAACTCCCAAACTCGTGACTGGTTTTTTGTTTCGGATTCGTATGCGTATATCCAGGATTTGTCAACTGAAACTTGAGAGTTCTGATGCACCAAGTAACGCAAGCCGCTTTTTGCTCCTCACAGAGCGAATGCGGGATCCATCGGGAAAACAATTTTTTACATCTAATTGTTCATGCAAGATCATTTGTATTTGACTCATGCCAATGACTAAAGTTGCCTGAGATTCGCGATATGTCACATGTCGATCTTCCTCAATCAGCTTACGCACGGCATTAACGTTATCTTGGGTGACTGCAGTTTTTGGGCGACCTTGACGGGGATCGTCACAGAGCTTGACACGTCAACGTTGAAATTCCGCAAACCAGCGATAAATTGTGGTTTTAGATGGGGCTTCATCACCAAATGCAGAAAGCATCTGATCAACACACTGTTTTTGTGTTAAAACCACTTCTAAAGTCATAATAAATCATTGTTCTTGAATTTTCTCGAGTCAATACCATTTTCACACCGACTTTACAAGTTCGACAAGACCTTGTGACAAGACCGCGTTCTTTTTTTGTAAAATAAATAAATGGTATTCGATTAATAAAACCTAAGATTTCGATTATAAAGACTCATCGTCTTACAAAATCTTAGAATATTTTCGTTTATAAATACTTTATTATGCCAGGAACAATGGAAATATTCCATTCCCGATACTTTTAGTGCAGCCTATGTACTACAGAGAAGAAAGAGTAAATGATACAAATGTACCAATGGGGTTTTAAAAAAAACTTATGTACCTACATAATCCGACAAACCGCACGAGCTTAGACTCTTTAGAATTAAAATTCAATATAACCTCACATATACCATCGCTGGGTACCCTGGGATCGATGACACGGTTTTGGGAGCCGAAAGACAACATGTGAAGGAAAATATAAAATTATACAAAATGAGAAAATTGGCAAAAAGGAAGTACAAAATTATACTGAGCATAAAAGTTGGCGAATATGTCTGTCATCATTTTGAATTATCCTTCAAAATAATAATCAAAAAATTGCTTTAGATAAACAGACTGCACAAGATGGAAATCAGTTGCTATAGGTTCACTATCAGTGATGACAAATGCCTTCATGTTAATAATATAATTATTGCGTAAAAAGAGGTGTGTCCTGGATTTTGTGATGATTAAAATGTATATATTGTGTAAGTTTTTATTTAGATTAGTTTCAGTGGTCGAGTAGTACTTACTAGTAACGCTTGTAGACCACACTGGTTCAAATCTCGCAAAGGCAATATACCAATGGGTAATCCCGAAATATTTCCAATATAAAAAGTAGCCTAGCCCGGCCCTCCAACTACCTATCTCTGTATACCTACATCCGTCCATCCATCTCTTGCTCTGTTTTGATGTGAAAGAAGGACAAACAAACAAACAAACAAATAAATACTCTTTCGCATTTACCCACTCGAGAAAAAAACTTGCTACGCCGTTATTGAACACTAGCTTTACGCTCCCGGCATTGCCCGTGGATATTTTCGAACAAAATATAATATAGCCTATATCACTAAGGGATAATGTAGCTTGCTATTAGGGACATATTTTTCAAAATCGGATCTGTAGTTTCACAAATTTATCCCCTACATACTTTACACACTTTACATCTTTAATATTAGTAATGTATATAAAAAAAAGGTAACGTTAAAAGTACACACAATCGCCGAGCAGTGTGAAAGGTATGATGATGATAAAAGAAGCGAAAGTGGTATGTCAGGATCGTAGCAAATGGCACTCGAAAAAGACGTGATGGTAGATAGATAGACAGTCATGTCAGTCATCATATAGCTGTCGTCGTTGACTGTGACATAGCTAATATATGTTCTAATAATTTGGCTTTTAAAAAAAAGTGTACCGACTTTAAAAATCATGCACTCAAAAGTGTGCTTTCCGAAAGCAAATGCACAAGTCACTATAAATAAAAATACCCAAAGTGTGCCTATAAAATTGGAAGAGTTCTCGATTTCTCCAGGATCCCATCATCAGATCCTGACCTGATAAACATGGGGCCACCTGTGAAGTATCACCTTTCAAACAAAAAAAAAATTTCCAAATTGGTCCAGGCGTCTCTTCAAGTAATCGGGGAACATACATAAAAAAAAAGATTCCGTCGAATTGAGAACCTCTCCTTAAATTAGATAAACAAAGTACTTCTTAGATAAAATTAAATAATAAATAACACTTGTGAAAATTTAATTTTGCAGATAGGTAAAAATGTAATATGCATACTGGTAAAAAGAAGTTAAAAGATATGGGTTGTGACTCGTGAAGTAATGTAGATTTGACTTATTTGAGTGTCGCTTGTAAATGCAATAATCTGATAAACTTTTACTTTAGGTATAGGTATTGTAATCAACATTATTTAGAAGAGATTTGGTACCATCCAGAAAAAATCGTTGAAATTCAATAGAAATTGTTAGTGTGTATATTGGTCTTGAAACTTGACCCGGTTCTATGATAATTCGAGCCAAAAGTGCCAATTATATCTACAAAATACTTTAATCAACGTTCTACTGCTTCAAAGGGCAAATAAAGCTGGCATTCGCACTTCTTCATGATGTCCAAAATAGAGCAGCAGACTAGCGTTTAAAAAAAAGCCACTCAAATTATCGAGCTACTAATGATTTTTAACATCGTGTAATGACAATGTAAAGCCCTGAACCAGTTTTGCGGGTTATTATTAAACACGAGATGTTGCTAAGTGAGTTCAGCGCTAAACGCGTGTATAATTTTGATATGAGAAGGATCCTTAGGGTATTTTTTTAGCCTAAATATTTATTAAGACGATACATTCAAATAAAATCATAGTTTGAGGGGCGTGGCCTAGCTGCATACGATACTCTAGCGCTACCCAGCGTTACGTGATCGATTGGTCTCTTCGCTGAATCTCTCTCGGTCGCATTGAATAGAAACAAAAGAGAAGAGGCGCACGGAAGGTGCTTGGAACAAACGTCCTAAGTGACAAATCAAAAATAATTTATTTAAATTAAAGGAGTAGCTTTATTGAAAATCTAAATTAACATCTTACTTTAGTAATAGATGATACAAATTTGTACTTAATTTAATAAACAATACTTCATGTACTACTGAGAAATTTGGAAAGGAGACTAGAAAATTCAGAGGCTACTTTGCAATTTTTTTCTATCGAGCAAAGTTTCTTAAAACATGTTTTATGATTAACAGATTATTATGAAATATGATTAATTATAACATGTAATTTTTTCTATATTTCTAAGAGCTTTAGGTTTCACTTAAAACGATTTGAAAAATATGATTTAATATGAAGGTAGCCTCTTAAAAACTTCGTTAGTGAAATAGTCTATTTACTTAGCTATATAGAAAAGTATTATATGTGAGTTTACAAAAAGAAAGTTACAATACGTTATTATTTAAGATTAGATTAGTTGTCAGTTAAAATTATTTAAAAATAAATTAGTTACAAAGACATAAAGTAAATTTTAGTTTCTTCGCCTCAACCAGTCGGTGCCAAAAAAGGGGATTGATTGTCTTAAAATCGTAAAAAGTAGGTCCTATTTTTATTCTATTAAAAATTCAAACCATATATTACTAAACTAAGTAAAGTTAGTATAATTATATACAAAAATAATGGCACAGTATTGTCGATACAGCTAATGTTTGTGCAATGTCGATACAAGTTAATCCTAAAGAAGTTTTTACGGAACCCTTTAATACAAGTATATGCGATCTACATAAGCACTCATGCACTTAATTATGTTTGACAGGTCCAAAAATTATGTAGTTAGCGGTCGTGAAAATCGAGAATGACAGTAGGTTTTATAAGTATTTTAAATTTAAAGCAAGCACTTTTATTAAAATTTAACTTTTATCCCCTATTATGGTCTTAAGTTCATAAACAATCCCATAAAAAAAGCACTTTCAGTTACACCCGAATTTTCTAATTTTCTGAGTAACTTTTCCAGTTTTTCTTTCCTTAAAAACCTTATTCAGACCTTCTCAAGTGAAGCGCTTGACCAACGAACAGCATTTAATTTTTATTTATATAAATATTATTCACAAACCTCTCGAAATCAATATCAGAGTTTTTGCTAAAATATTCCTCTTTGGGTCAATTCAATACCAAAGCTACTAAAATAGATTTTTTCATAACTTACATGATAACAAATAATCTATTTTACTCTCGTTTTACTAGACCTAGTTGTCGGGCCCCTGTAAGGAGATTACATAGGTATATATAGATGTATCAAGATACGAACACAAGCATACCGTATATCACTTTATGTCATAGTGATAGATAAAAGCCTAGGTGTCGACATTTTTACATCCGTTATTGATTTATTATACTTATAAAAAACCATATAAATATTATTTTTATATAAAAAATATATAGGAAGTTACATTTTCACGCCAGTCGGCTTTGAGACCTTGGGTCCATGGGGTCCAAGTGCTAAATCATTTCTGACACACCTTTGAGTGCGTCTCGTCGAGGCCACCGGTGACAAAAGAGCTGGCAGCTTTCTGGCACAAAGAATCAGCCTAGCCATCTAGAGAGGAAATGCTGCTGGCTTGCTAGGCACCGTGCCTGGAGGGGACACACCGGAGGACATTTTTTATTCATAATGAAGTAGTTATTTATTATGTAATTTATTTAGTATTTTCTTTTAGCTTATTTAAGTTAAGTTTTATTTTTATTTTTGTTTTACTTATTAATTTTAGAGTTAGTCTTTTAATAATGTATCTTTAGTAACAAATATTTAAATACCTACCCAATAAATCAAATTATATATAATTTTCTAAATCTTTGACAGTTGAGTAATATATGTTTTGTATGATGTTTAGTAGAAAAATTAATTGAGATTCCACATCCGGTCATGGCGACTAACGCACGCGTTTTCGTCGTGGCGTGATGTGGAATCCAGTTTAATCCTGTTCGCGCTGTGATGGTTGTGATTAATCAGTGATTAATAAGACATATCACGGTCGGCGGGATTATCTTAAATACCGATTTATCGGCTATAAACACTATAAAGGCTATAATACTTGACATTGGCAAATCACCGATGAACATTGGTGGAGCCATAATAAAAAAAGAAGAAGAAGAAAATTAATTGAAATATCATGAGATGAACGACTATTCAACGCTGAATTGCATTGCTCGTGGTATGTCTATAGTTGCCTGATTATATTATATTTCTGATTATGATTATATTTTTATGATACCACGATCTCAGAGCAAGAAAAAAGACATAGGAGAGAGAGAAAAGAGACAAGCGAATATTTTACATAATTAATTTGTTCATATTAATAGTCATAATAAGATCAAGGTAGAGTTTAAAAAACTAAAAGGAGAGTAGGTAAAAATATTTCGCTAAAAATATTATTTTATAATGGTCTTCTAAATCTAAATTACCTATCCTCCTTTACAGTGTCTTTTTCGTCGTGATTTTACCCCGCATTTGTAATCACAGCGTGATGATATAACTTTAGTTTATAAAGCATTGTCAACAATCCAATGGTTCACGTTTTATTTATACCCGACACCAAATTTGTGAGATAAGTTAGAAAAACAAAAAAAAAGAACTTTATACTTTGTTTGAGTAAGTACGTTTTGTATCCGTAATCATAGGTGAGGACTAACATGCCATTTCTTGAAAATCTTTCTCGTAGAAAACATGAATGTCGCGTGACTCTTTAAAAAGTGACAAATTTTTCAATATCCACCGCTTACTTCAGAATCACTTGGCAATGGACAACATTTCATTTTTTTAATCACCCATTTTTGTTACTTTAATTAAAAATATATTAAAAAATAAGTTACACGTATTTTTATATTTTATTTTTGGTTGAGTTTTTATATTTTTAATTTAATTATGAATTTTTATAAATTCTGAGGACTTATAAACTAAAAACCTTAGCTAGGACTAAAATTAAGAAATATAAACTGTCACCCAAAGAAAGTGACTGATAGTGTCAGTCAAGCCACAGAGTATAATGCAAAGAGTATAATATACCGTGTTCCAAATAGGTGTTGCCGTAGCCGGAACTCAAATCGCCTACAACATTATTCATAATGTATATAATAATACTAGCTTTTGTCCGCGGTTTCACTCGTAAATATATTTCCTGTAATAACCCATTCGAAAATAGCAAAACTTCCAAAAAATATTATATAAAAGAAGTATTTTTATAATTATATTTAAAGAATAATTATTAATTTAGCTTCAAATGGAATAAAAATGGGTAAAATTAATAGAAGGCAACACCTGAGTTCAATAACTAAAAACTCTGCCAACAGACATTAGTATTTTTAAATTAGAGGGTTAGCACAGATTAGGGCACCTATTAATCCTTAATTTTCAATATTTCAGTATTTTTAAAATAACTCGAAAATTAAAGGATATAAAAAATTAAAAAAATGAAAAATAAGCTTTCTAGCATGTAATCTCCAAACGGTTTTCGAATTTTGGTACCTTACGAAAAATGAAATGTTGTCCATTGCATGCTCCGTATCATGTGTTTTGAAGATTATGGTCAGTTACGTTACGGTCGATGCTTTCAGTCAGTCTTATGATAAATTTTAATTAGCCCATTGCTATGTGACAAAATATTGTTCAAGGTAGATAAATTCGTTCTACACGCGTCATACTCGCACTGATGGTGGAGATTGAGTGATTTGGGAATGAAACGATAGATTTGGGTTCACAATTCCACATAATATCTCATTACTTACAGGCTAAGAGTCACGAGGTTTTACATTCAGTTTTTGACGAGATATCATAACTTTTTGTACTGCCACTGACACTTTTAGTTCAATATATTTTAATAGATTTGCTCATCTGTAAACTTTCTAGGCATTTTTGTCTTCTTTTGGCCACATATGGCCTTATTACGCGCGCTCGTATGACCGTGTGGCTCATGTTTAGCCAGGTTAACAATATTTGCGCTCTGTGACGTGATTAGTACATTGATCTTACACGATTCAGCATTTGTTTTATATTTAATTTTATGGAGGTGACACACGTCACAATTTTATTATCACAACAGCATGTTTATGAGAATAACATCTGCAAACAAAACATGCTGAAACGCGAAAGTCATTGTAAATAATGTTAATCCTACTTTGAACGGAAATCTTGTAAAACCGGTGGCCGAAAATAATTATATCTATTTTATTTATTTTAAGGAAATTAACAGCACATTTTATATATGGATTTTTTTACAATATCATCCAAAGAAGGCCAGTTATAAATTTCCAATTCAGACTTAGATCAGATCTACATCTAAGCTCTTAAAGGTTCAGTTCTGATGGGCAACTTGGTAGGACCAGTGTCTCTGCTCATTTCATGAATCCCAAATTTACATCTGGTAACGAACTGAAATGACAGCTTGTAACGACAGGTTTGCCACCTGTTCTGCCTAATATGGATATTTTTACCTACTCTGGCCACGTTGCAAATTACAATGTATGAAGGAAATCCGTGATTTTTTCGTACATACTCCCAGCTTCTCATACAGTTCATAAATTAGAACTGCATCAGTCAGTGCATAGTTGACCTTACTTCGTATTATTGTTATTGTTTGAATTTAATTAAATTTTATGGAGAGCAGTAAAGATTAAAACTGTATGGAACATTAAATTCTATTTCACAATTTGTACAGTTATTTTCGACTCGAAAGCCAAAAAACGACGGGTCCAATGGCCAGCCAAGGAATGCTCGGCCCAAGATTGCTGGGTCGAGCAAAGACAGTAGACGATGTCGCGGTCCTAAGTATTAATTGAGCAAGTATGTTTTATTCCCATCCTGCAGTGATAATGCAGGCCATAAATTTTCAATTAAATGACAAAGGTAATGCATGTACTTTCTCGCAGCAAGTCATAATATTTGTTGTAAAGATACAGGAAAGGTAATTCAAATAAGCACTTCGCAACAGTTCGCGAATCTAATCATGTCATCCGGATCGCACACAGACCTTTAATGGGAGCGAGCTCGTTTTGCCAACGAGTTTGTGTCAGATAAAATATTCGCAAAGTTTCCATTAGAGAAGCCGACACGAGTTTTATGTCTGCTAGAGGTGAAAAGTGGACGCTACTATACTATTATATTCTTGTTTAATTGATAACTTTCAATTGACATTTTAATAACAACCGATTATCCATCTCAAAATAGAGCCTGTAAATTATAGTTATTATCCAATCCAGCAGGTTCGCGTGGATAATTCTGGCTGGTTGCACTTTCTTGTTGATGTTATCAATTATTGTTTGAGTGAGAGAGGAGTTACTTAGATAGGCTATTTGGTAGAGCTTTGGCTTGAACTCGTTCCTTTAATCGACTTCTCGTGCTTCGGAGGGCATTCTTGTAAAAATAACAGATATTTACGTCTGTTATAGTAGTAAATGACACACACAGAAAAAGGCTCGCCACCTGCTGGTGTCTTTGGCGACTCTGGCAACACCGCATGATAAAGACCGTGAAGATAAATTTTGTTTTCTTTAATACTAACTACCTAGATAATAATAATATTATAAATTCGAAAGTGTGTTTGTTTGACCTTCTTTCACGCCGAAACGAAGAAACGGATGGACGTGATTTGTGACGTAGTTTTTTGAGGGTCGGAGAGTAACATAGGCTAGTTTTATCCCGGGAAAGTGGAATTTTTGATAATCAAGTTTTCTAACCGTGCGAAGCTGAGGCGTATACTACAAAAACCCAAAGTAAGGCTTTTTTCTCTGTAAATACTATAGTATCTACCAAATGCAAACACAAACAAACACTACGTTTCAAAATGGTTTCAAATAAGAATAGGCGTGACCTTGAAGGTGTGGCGGCTTATCGATCTCAATAATCTTGTGAAAATACATAGTACGATAGATAGATAATAGTATGAAGACATCGATGGAAATAGAGATAAAGTAAAACTAACTAACTTAATTATATAAGAATAAAATAGTTACTAAGTGGTTAGTGTTTGATACCCACGAATTTGTCAGACAGTTTCTTTTAGAAAGTATTTGTATAAAAAAAACTAGGTTTCGTTTCGAGTCATGGTATCCTAAAGCCTATAGTTACTTTTTAAAGCCTTAATTTTCTTAGAGCAGACAAAGACCAAAGATTTTCACGCGCTATTGACACATTGTACAGTTGAATACAAAATAATTTTGCATTATGTATCAATGGGATTTTTATAGTTAAATAATCTTATGTACATAATCCGACAAACCACACTTAGAAGCTTTTCCATTTACCTCAACAGAACTGTCCTCACAAATACCAACAGCTAAAAGAGGGAGAGTTGGTCTTCCGCGGTCTCCCGTGAATAAGAAAAATGTCGTGTTATTTTTGTTTATCAATTTCAAATGCTAGCAAATTAAGATCTTACACGAGTCGAAATTATAATTGTTTTCATTTTCCTTAATTAGGTGTATTTATTCTTATCAGTATTTGATACTATAATAGTATCTAATTAATAAACAGTACCTATTGGGTGTGTTTATTTAGAAACACTACAAAATTATAAAAAATAACATTT
The DNA here is from genome assembly GCA_963924495.1 of Nemapogon koenigi. Taxonomy (NCBI): domain Eukaryota; kingdom Metazoa; phylum Arthropoda; class Insecta; order Lepidoptera; family Tineidae; genus Nemapogon; species Nemapogon koenigi. The sequence goes on along the minus strand of OZ004630.1, from coordinate 2,503,185 downwards.
CATGCAATAACAAGATTAACAAGATAAAATCAGTCAATGGTAACGAACAAGTGATAAGTTCTAAAACTACCAAAATACCGCGACGCTGTATCCAAACTTTTCTTTCAGCCGGTATAAGTTCTAATTATATTGTCTATACTCTATACAAATATGTAAAATTGTACTAATTTTTGTTCAGACTCCCAAAGTACTCCGCCTAAACTTTATGTTTTATTTTAATATTTTAAAGGAAAATTAAAAAATGTATTTCTCATATATAATATTATATCTATCTATCTATAATCACGCCTTTTATCTACGCTTTTTATCTTTTATCTCTATCCATTGTAGACTGAGACAATCGAGTGGCATTTGTTACCATCCTGATATACCTCTTTCGCTTCTTTTATATTCCTCATACCTTTCATACCACTTTTCATACATGCTCGGCGATTGTGTGTACTTGTTCAATATTTTTTTTATATGCATGTTCAATAAAAGTACACCTAGATCGCTCTATGCCAGCATTTTCTTTCACTTCTGCCATATAAACCTTTTTGATAACATTGACTATCTTTCATTCTTCATTCTTTCAAGCCAAGCTAGCCTTTCCTTCATTTTGTGTCATGTGACACATCATCTTTCACTCCGCATTCTTCTCTTATTTAATTAAAGTAGTCACATTCGATCTTAACACACTCAAACAAACAATTTATAGCACGTAATTTTATCGTATCGGAATGTACAATGGACATGCTAAATACAGGGTGACTCGGGTGGCCTACGTGAGCGCGCGCACGTCTCGCCCACGACTCCGGACACCGGCAGCAGACGTGTCAGGTTCTATTCCCGGTAGGGTTCAGACTTTAGGCGGGGTTCATCATGGTACTTTATATTTATCAGGCACTAGTTTTCCTGCCCCGGATTCGCTGGTACACTGTTGATATCACTAAGCACATTAACACCCGGCACCGGCTTCGTTGTTTATGAAAAATTAAATTATATTTTCCCGGGATAAAAATGTCATCGATACATTATATAAGCAAAAAACTACGTCGAAACCTTCATGATATCGAAATGAACAGATCCTAAGTTTAAGTAGGTACCAAATGTGAATGATTCCTGAAATTCCTGAAAAAAAGAATTCCTGTTTCGGAGCCTATTCTGAAGAAACATTGGAACAGACGGACATACAAATATCCTAAAAACATAATTTATGCTTCAGTAAATAGCATATATGTATACCACTTTTGATACTAAAATTCTATTTGCGTGATCAAAGATATTCTCTCGATTAACTCTTCCAGTCACATCTGTTCTGTCATACCTATTTAAGTCTCTTGTAACCCTTTCAGACCGAATCCCTTTCTTTATTTTTCTCTATGTTCTTTTAGCCATGAAAAGTAATATTTCGCTTACACATACAATTTTATAGAGAAGAAAGAAAAAAACGGAACTAAATTAATCAATCAAATAAATTAATCTATTAGTAGGTACTTACTTAATTTTATCTCTGTTTATTAACATAATTACATAAACATTTCTTTTCGTAACTAGGTCGCTTTATCAGCATATTTTTTCATTTTATCCTATTAGGAAAAAAATCGCCAAAGAAAAGTATCTTTCATAAAGTATGTTATCGATATAATCCTCTTTGTAATTACCATCTTTATGTCATTTTTGGAGTACCCACTTATCTACTTAAGTATTTTTGTAAGCATTGTTCATTAGTCGATAAAATCAATAAGATATAATGTAGGCAAGTTTTGAATATGGTGAAGGGAAAAATTTTTTGAAGACAATTGAAAATAGAAGAGGGAAAATGTTGGAACACTTGATTCGTCACGACGATTTTATCAAAACCATAATGAAGGAAAGAAGAAAACGAGGAAGACCTAGAAGGGGATGCAGCATCAGATAAAGGAGAAGTAGAACGTGGTGTCGTATCAGAATGTAAAAAGATTCCACCGACAAGAGAAATGTTCTTAAATTAAATAATGATAGGTGGGTAAGGAGGAGAACGGAACAAGATCTATTCGAACCCAAATGTCATCCTCACCTGCACGCTTTGCTAGATAACAAACGAGGCTCTGGCGACCGAGCAATGGCGGTATAACCATTCCTAGCTAGGTAACTTGCTGTTAGAGGCTACAGCGAGCCTGAAGTCCTAAATAGTCTCAAAATCTCTGGTGCAGAAGGCAAGGGGAAACCACTGTACTATTCTTCCCAAGAAAGTTAACCATGGCGAGTCTATACAAGGTGCGTCACGCTATGGACCACCATGATTGACCACGACTGCTCTGTCAAGAGCACTACGACTGAGAAGAAGTGTATAATTAAGAAAAAGTCTTTTAAAATTTAATTTCTGCTAAATATTTATATCAACAGAGAAGAGTTATCTTAACCTACATAAAATTCGCGTAAACACAAATTACTGTATTGATTTTAGTATAGTTTATGTTAGTATATTGTAGTAACATTGTAAAATATGCTAAGCGGATAGATCGAAAATAAATAATTTAATTTAACTTTCCATTGTACGTTCTTTGATTTCACTACTATAGTGTTTACATATCGACAGGAAATTAATATTCATTGTCACAGTCATGTTACTCTGATCATATTATGTAAGTCCTTTTTAAATTACTGTATCAGAAGAAAATAAATTATTTATCGAGCAGAAACTACGACGAAACAGAAAAAGTAGATTTTGCGATTATTTGTTTTGCAAAGCGTTGAAATTGAAAATAAAAACTAGCTATTGTAATGACTGATCTATTTAGCATTTATAGTCATAAAGATCTTATCTCTATTACCTACTATGAAAATAAAATATGTAAGGGAAAAATATATCGCTATAGTAGTTTCGCTGAAGCATGGTGCGGGTGACGTTTGACTAACCGTTCCGTTTCACGTGTGAATGTTACTGCTATCTAAAATATTATAATATAATTCAACTACACAATAAATTTTATCAGTATAAAATATATATATTTATTAACTGTATTAAATCAAATAAACTTAACCTACCACAATGAAATTTATGTTATTATTTAAAAAAAAAATTAAAAGTTTTATGCGTGTAACGAAATGTAACAGTCTCGATTAGTGATGGGATGTCATATCCTATGGATATGTCGATATTTATTTTATAATAGGGTAAAATAACGTACATCACGTCATTTAATTTTTATTTAAAACCGCTTACGTGACTTGTTAATTTATATATTTTTATTTGTATATGTTTTAGAAGTCATATTTTGCATTAACCTATAACTGTAGGGATTTTAAATATTATTGTACGGCAATAATAGTGTACTTAGTTACATGAACAATTATTTGGAATAAAACATAATTTTAAATTCATGATCATCGATATTTTTATCGACTTTTTAATAATTGGTTTGTACAATATCACCACACTAGTAAAGTCAGACTGACAGCTGTCATGTGCTGTCACCCGCACCATGCTACAGCGCAACTACTATAGGTGTGAAAAGGAGACCGAGAGATAAATACATGTTTAAATTATTTTTGCTTCTGAGCTCTATAATTCTGCAGTGCATGACCGCTTAGACAATATCTACCTTAAATACAATACAAAATAAGGATAGACAAGATCTACAAGCGGCAGTAGAGGACGGCATTGAATAATTATTTTAAAAACCTATATGTTAGGTATATTGGTTACTAATAATTTGGTTAAATTTTATTTTACAATATTCATGCTAAACAAGCCTTAAATAAAATGTCAATTAACTTATAACATGTATTTCTTTAGTAAAAAATGTATTACATGCTAATAATACACCGTCGTCAGTTACGAATGTCATTATTTTCAATCCTTCATTTTTAGGAGCCTTTTTTATCGCTTGTTAGGATTAGATGAAAAAAACGGAAACCCTTATGCCTTATAGCATCACTCATGACATCTGTCACAGCAAATTTTTCTTAGATGAAAAATGTTAAAAATTGAGTTTCATAACACAATCGCGGACGTATATAATATAATAATCGATTTTGGGGGAAAAATAAAAAGTAATAATTTTTTTTCAAGTGTATTATGTGAGTTATCAAATAAAAACGTTCGTTATAAGGAATACAAATATTTATTTTTTTATAATTTTAAAATGCATACTTTAAATTATATTAAATAAAATATACGAAAATTTACCGTTCCTTCTCTTATCTCCAAAACTACTAAAATAAGATTTATAGTTTACAGGAAAGCCTAAACGAAAATCCTGTCTTAAGGTGGTTCGTTTTCCATACAAAAATATAATTAAGATAAACTAATTAACTAAACAGTAAAAATAACTATTTTCGACTTTTATGTTGGGCGAAATCAATAAAAAGTAACTTTTTTATTATAGAAATCATTAATATTAAACATATATTTTTTAGAAAAAATACGCAAATACATGTGTGTGATCTTGACAATGTAAACTTTTTCTATGATAAAAAAGTTATTTTTTATTGATTTCGCGCAATATAAAAGCCGAAAATAGTTAAGTAAGCACATATTTAGACATTTTTACTGTTTAGTTAATTATTTTAGTTTATCTTAATTTCATTTTTGTATGGAAAACGAACCACCTTAAAGTTCTAACCGAAAAAATGGTACGGAACCCTCAGAACGCGAGTCGTACTCGCCACTTGCCTATTATTTTTTGTGGTTACATTTTTTTATTATTATTCACTCATTATACATTGGCGTTAGATGTTCAATATTACCTTTATCTATTTGATAAGAATTAAAAAAAAATTAACTACGAAGGTTAAGTACTTATTTATGGCCATATTCATAAACACATTTTAGAATCGTTTTAGTTAAAATATGTTTTGTCACTCTCTAACAAACCTGTCTTTACTAATAATAGAAAGAAACAAAACACATTTTAACAAAAACGTTGCTAAAATACGTTTATGAATAATGACCTATCGTACTAATATTATAAAGAGGTAAAGTTTGTAAGTTTAAAGTTTGTAAGTTTGTATGTTTGAATGTTTGGATGAAGGGGGTAATCTCTGAAATTACTGATCCGAATTTTTTCACGAATCTACACTTCGCCTGTGAATATTTTTGAACAAAATAAAAAATATTATAGCCAGGGGCGGAAAGTTCGTACATACAAAATAAATAACACAACTGAATATTCAGAAATTTTTTGCAAACTAAAGCATATATAAGTAAATTAATATGAATGCATTATGTTACCATGTATATAGGTACCAATGTAATACGAACTTTACTCAATTACATGCGACTGGCATAGCCAACATCGTTTAGATGTCAGCAGACATATGAATTTCAAAGAAATTGTAATAATTATGTACTACTAAGCAGAACATGTAACTTAATATCTTGCGAGATATTTCCTTGTCCTACTTTGACTATGTCGTTGTTAAGGTATGATTGGATGTATGTTAAGGTAACTTTCAGAGTTTAATTAGGTTTCTAGTTCATATTCTAGCAATTATACTTTTCACCTCTCGTATTAAACGATCTCAGAATAAATATTCGAGCGGGCTCTGAAGGAAGTTTGTTTAAAATTATTAAATACCTATTTAAAAAAGAGATGACTAAATAAAATAAATTGAAAATATAGTAGGAAAAAAAATTGAAAATAAAATAAAATAAAATCTTTCCAAAATAAAATGCAACATAACAAATAATCTATGGATTTGTAACCTCCTTCATGCTTTAAAAATATTTTTGACATTATTGTCAATAATCTGTCAATCAATGTGTATATTTATTGTCAACATGTCGTACTGAATATTCCGTTGCGGTTAAATTACGAGTGAAATCTATGGTGAAGAAATATGAAAAGGTGTATCGTAGAAGTAGGCATAATCAAAATGTAAAAGCTGACGTTATTATCCTCGGTTGCACATTACCTGGGATTGTAACAGCTCACAAACTAAAGAAAAGGTTCGGAGACGCAATGGACATTGTGGTTCTAGACCTCGCGCAGACACAGTCCACAGACTCCAAATTCAATGTAGCTTTTCAAATAACTGAAGATGATGATGACAGCAACGTTGACCAAACTTTATACTACCAAAATATAGCGAAGCAGTATCTCACAAAGTTCACTTGCGATCTACACATACCACTCCCCGACGCTATCATCGCTCCCGAAACCATAAAGAATACGCTAACTAAGGTATTTCAACATAGCGACGGCTACGCAGTACCTTGTGACGATAATTACCACGATTTTTCATATTTAAATATAGTCGAACGCTTTGAACTGAACCAATATCAAACATTTCTGGACGAAAGTATGCGTCAGTTGTTTGTGTATAAATGTTCATCTACAGAAAAAGAGAGGCAGATGCTATTATACTACGACAGGACCGCTATGGACACGCACATCTGCGGTTTCCTATTGTTTCCGACGTCGCGCGAAGTCATGCGAGTCGTGGTTAGATTAGTGTGTGGTGCGGCGGCAGATACCGTGTCCATCTTGTTCTATTTACACCAATGTTACAGAACTAACGGCTGTAAGAACCACCTTGACGGTGCCAATACAAAACTCCGCGAAAAGTTAATGGGATATTGTAGGAAACGTATCAATACCCAACTGAAGCAGAGCGTCGCTGACATAACTTTGCCAGCAAAACCTATCAAACTGATACGAAATTATTCCGCTGAGGAAGTCGTCCTCGAGACCAAGATAGGCGAAGCAAACTATGTGTGCAACTTATTAGCTATGGCTCTGAAGCCCGACGAACTCCAAGATATCGCTGTTGATGAAGAATTAATATCCAGGGAAAGGTCTAAAATGTACCGATCCATGACTCCTGGTAGAGCCAAGAAGTTTATCATCAGCTATATTGACAATTTTTGGAGACAGAACGGTTACAGCGGTGATATATTCAGTATGCAAGGTCCCATTATATGGGCGACGGAGAAACCGAAGCTATCAACAACTGGAAGTGAAGAAAAGTTTGCAGCTCTGATAGGTTACTTGAAAGTTGATTCTGAAACTGAGAACAATTCGAAAGATACTGTTGTCGCTCAACTGGTGAAATTATTTGGTGATAAAGCGATGGCACCAGTTTCTTACAAGGAGACGGAAATAGCTGATGTATACATCCCCCGTTGTGGGGATTTTGTAAGTATGAAAACTAGCCAATTAGACAGTGATGATTTTCGTTTGGATTGGAGGGCTTTAGACGTGTTCGCTGATGGAGATGTGGCATCTGCCTTAGAAGCTGGAAACAGTGCATATTTGCATCTTTTAAGATTGCTCCGTCCTCAAGCGGAATGTTACGAAGACTTGTGCTCTCGAAGATGGCGAAGAGTTTTAGAGGACTCACCTTTTCGTCGATGGATGGCGCAAGTCAATTATAAATTTGGTATGCGTCTAGCAGTGTGCACTATTGGGTTACTTATAGGCGCCAGGTTATTTAGAGAGTATCTAAGGAAGTAAGCATTTTAATTGTCACGTTTACAGTGTATGTTGTTACAATAAATTAAAGGTGTTTTAAAGGAAATAACTCTTTCTTAATTGAGACCTTTTTAACCGCATGTAGATCAGATATAGATTTATTGATAAAGCTATAGCCTTTTCTTGTTTTTATCGGATCTCAATGTGCGACTCTGATTTACTGATCAAAGTCCCACAATCTCGTTTATCAATGAAAGATCGCAGGGAGTAATGATGAATATTCTTATTTTTTATTGTATGAATATTACCAAAATATATCTAAGTACCACAGTGCGCTATTCGGTATTTCATCTTTGAATAAGTAAAAAGATTGTTTTGTAATTTTATAAAAATCCCATTAGCTCAATATAAGAAAGTCGACTTGACGAAAAACAAAGTATGTCAATTTTAGTTTCAGACAAAGAGATCTTGACATCCCATAAAGAAAGTATGTTCCTCTTCTAGCCAAAGTAGGCCGCCATAGAGATCCCAGTTAAAAAGACTGTGGTTAGTCTTACTCTGTGGTTGAGAGATCGTTGATAGCGGTTAAGCGAACTCGAATCTACTTAAGAGGATCGTGTAGCTCAGCGTACGCAGCGAAATAGGTATTTAGAAAATCATATTCTGTCTCAAGCGCGCTCTTCCCACGGGCATCAGTGCGACAGAGAACACTGCAGCTCGTGAGTGTTCGTAGGTATGTTCTTCGTTGAAAATTGCGTTTTGGGGGAAAACGATTTACACCCACTAAACTATAACGAAACCTTATAATTTTGTTGTCAAACGTTTTAGCAGATTATAATCTACGTACGTACGTTTTGCTTTTTTTGTAATTTTGCTTTGTTTCTCAAATACAGACGGTTTATTACGAGCAAGTTATGAACCAAAAAAACCGAGATTTGAGGGGCTTATAACTTTTGACCTATTACGAATTTTGAAAAAAGGAAAAAATACGTACGTAGTTTTTCATTATGTCAGTAACATATTACAAAATCGTTAAAATTAAATGATATTTAGGGGTAGTAAAACGTTTTCTCCGTTTGTATGGACATGGACGCGGTACACTACGCTCTTAAGAATATCTTATGTCTTTCGCTGGATAGGTACCCTGTTCTCGGGATTCATACAAAAATGCGATTCATTTTTTAAAAGCTTTTCTCCTCCGACTTATGTTACAAATATTGAACCCTAACTTTTTTTATAAAACATAGCTTATGTGCGTGCCTCTGGAATATTTATTTAGCTTTATAACAGTGATTCAATTTTTTACAAAAAAAAACTAAAAATATATTCATATTGTAATTGTATCTATAATAGACAATTATTTGTGCGGTTATCTTTTTTGCTGTAATCATAAAATCATAAATTGCGATAGCGCATAATAATATATGTGTGGTAACGGGAGCACCCACTTGCTACTTCTATTGATCTTTATATAATATTCTGTGGGTGCAGGCACCTACTTAATACACAATGCATGAGTGACCTTTTCCTCATTTTAAATAAGGGGACAGGGACATGATTGTCGTGTCTTTATTGAAGACGTGATATGGCTATCACTTCTTGACCGTGGTCATCTAGTCTAAGTTCAAGGAAGATCAATTATATTTTAGAGTTCCGGACTAGAATATAATTAAGTATCTACTTAAGTATAATATATACAAAAACAGAATTCATTATATAGATGCTTTGAACAATAAATACAGATATCTTTTTATCCCGGAAAATTCACTAAAGTTTTTTTCATAAATAACATTTCTACCTGTGCAAAACCGGGGCCGATCATTGCTGTCACTTGTTTAATAAGTGGACGTATTACATGTAGGTATGCAAATAATGGATAACTTTTTTTAACCACCCGTTTTTAAAATTATGTAATTTTCTTTTCTTTCTTTACGGGTTGCCTTACAGCTCCTGAAACCGTGTTACGGTTCCAGGGTACCCACCAAAAGACGTCCCCCTCGTTTAGCCGATGGTATTTGTGAGGCTATACTAACGACTGGCCAGTTCTGTTTATTTATATATTTTTTTAAATTTAGTATCACGTCTTCTTTTTATTTTATTTCGCCTAAAAGTGTTTCTTTCAAATGATAAAGGCTCAGATTACAATAAATTTTTTAAACGCCTGCGAGTAATATGAACTTTTCATTCATTGCTAGTACTTAAATTTAATGTTACAGGCGTTATTCACTCTTTTATGACATCAGCTTTTCTCCCGTGGACATTTTCGAAAATTTAAAGTAATTTAACCTCAATGTTTAGTTAAACGTTAAAGGATTTTAAATAAAACATAAACTATATCACTCTTATTAATAAACTCGAATTAGCGACGTAGTAACTAAACTGTATTTCGTCTCCGTCTAACAAATCTGCAAATCATTATGATAGACGGAGACGAAACACAGTTTAGGTACTACTTCGCTACTTCGAGTTTATTAATAAGAGTGTATATGTCCACGAAATGTAGGCAATAATGTAGTTGTAGCCATATGGTCGTGGCAGTATTTTTCAAATTGGCACAGTACCTACTTTTCGACAAACTTTCTTTATAATCATGATATAATAAAAACAAGTAAATATAACATATCTACTTACTTCAAACACATGCTCACCATTGACTTCGACAAATACTTCGCTATAACTCGACTTCCTCGGGATTTCGGAGGACCTTTGTCTTTCGTATGCTTTTTTATAATACAAACAAAAACACATCATCACGACGTTTATACCATGCGGTGTGGGTGGCCAGAGACAACAGAGACAGTTTTCCATATTACCCGGAACAAGCCTTTTGCCGAACTTTGGACGTAGATTGTATCATTATAAGTATTTGTTATTTTTAAAATTTATAGAACCATAAATAAAATTAAAAGATTGCGGATCTCTGATGCAGAACAGAACAGTTCAATGTCAGCTGATGTAATTCAATTGAAGACATCCCTAGACGTGCACAAAGAATTATAAATAGAACTTAGTAACTAGATCGTTCATTTAGGTCAATTTTATTTGTAACTGCTATTGATACGCGTTTTGTATTGATGTTATTGAGCGGCCGTGATTTTTTTGGTACGATTCGAGAAATGTTCATGAGTTTTCACCAGAAAATCGGAACGGTTTTCTTTACTTTTGGCAATAATCTAGACTTTTTTTATAATTTTAAAATGCATAGTTTAAATTACATTAAAGAAAATATTATTATATTATCTCCGAAACTACTGAGTCAAAAATAAAAAAAAATGGGAACAAAACCTTCAGCGCGCAAGTTGTACTCGCAACTTTGCCAATTCGGTATTTATTATTGTTTGTGAAAAAGCCAGGTCCGACCCGTGGTACAACTGCGATGTCCAACTAGTTGTACCAAGGAGAAGTAAATTTACCCATGGTTTAACTGTCGGAATACTATGTTTTTTGCGATTAATTATCATGACCTGTAGAACAACTTTAGAAAAATGCAAGATTTTTTTTTTAATAATTATTATCTAACTAGAGAGTAAAATATGTGATAAAGATGATAAGAATTAAATTTATTATTTCCTGCGGAGAATAGTATTTTAATTTTATTCTCAATAATTTTTGTTTTTTTCACGAAACCTAACAAGTGGATATACGTCATTATACAATTAAATGTGGACAATGTTCCTGCGACTCTGACCACGCCGTTAGGCATAAAGCCTGAGCCGTGAGGGTTGTTTTTCGTTGTATATTTATTTATTGTGTGAAGTATAAACTTGCTTAGGAAATCAAAGGATTGTAATATTATTTCAAGTCCAATTTCATACCAATGACATAAGTACAACGTCATTTGTTACAACAAATTATTTTTTTTACCTGAAACTCAGTGAAGTGGAATAAATAAATCTTCCAACGAATTTCCGGTTCCGGATAATCATTATCACCAATTCTTGGGCAATTTAGTTATTTTTCCCTTCCCTGTTAAAAAATCTAATAGAATCGCTCATTCCAAATTGCTAAATACGAGGGCTGTTTGATAAGTACCCTTTTATGGAAAAAAAATCATTTTTTTGTATTTTTATTTTTTTTATTTTTATTTTTCTACGTAGTCACCTTTTAACTCTATACATTTGTTCCACCTATGCTCAAGCTTCAATAAACCATCCAAAAAGTATGATTTTGGAAAGTCATTTAAATAGGCCTCTGTGGCGGCAATGACTTCGTAATTTGATCCAAATCGCTTACCACCGAGCCATTTTTTAGGTTGGGAAACAAAAAGTAATCGCATGGGGCCAAATCTGGAGAACACGGGGGGTGAGGCAATAGTTCGTAGCGTAACTGTGCTAATTTAGCCGTCACAACTCTCGACGAATGAGCCGGGGCGTTGTCGTGATGAAACAGTACTTTTTACTTTTTTAAATGGGGTCGTTTGTCCTTCAACACGGCGTCAAATTCATCCAATAAATTGGCATAGTACTGCCCTGTTATCGTTTTCCCCGTTTCTAAGTAGTCAATATGTATAATACCCTGCGAATCCCAAAAAACAGTCGCCATGACCTTTCCAGCCGATGGGACGGTTTTTGCTTTCTTTGGAGCAGGTTCACCCGTTAAAATCCACTGCTTCGACTGCTCTTTCATTTCCGGGGTGTAGTGGTGAACCCACGTTTCGTCCACGGTCACGAAACGACGCAGAAACTCCTTCGGGTTACGTTTGAACACGGCTAAACACTGCTCCGAAGTAGTCAGTCGGTTCCGTTTTTGCTCCTCCGTGAGTAAACGCGGCACCCACCTCGCCGATACTTTCCTCATACCCAATTTTTCTTCTAATATGTGTTGTACCCTCTCGATTGAAACGTTTACAGCATCAACGATTTCTCGAAGTTTAATTCGGCGGTCGGCTAAAACGATATTTTCAATTTTCTTAACCATATCGTCTGTAGTCACCTCAATTGGCCGGCCTGGGCGATCCTCATCAAAGACGGTTGTTCTCCCCCGTTTAAACTCGTTATACCAATATCTGACCCTTCGTGTGCGAGTCTGACCCACACTTGGTCGGTTTTCGTTATTCAGGAATTCAGTGGCGCAAATACTTAAGACAGAAAGAAATAAAGTTTTGATTTATCTATGTATAATTTAATTAGGTATAAATATAATTTTAGTGCAACAAGAACAATAAGTTATGGGTGATTTGTAAGTTCACAAATGAAATAACACCTAGGAATGTAATAAATAAGATTGTTAAATATTTTCTACATATTTTTGTCAATCTTTAAATTATTAATGTTTTCTTTCTTACGCCATAATCTGCAGAAAATTCTGAAATTGTTAAACAAATTAACTGTTAGCATTTGAATTATGTAAATAGACATGGTTTTACATTATTGTTAGTTTCAATTAAAAAACAAACTAGTAATTATACGGAATTCAAAATACTAGTTCGCAGCGTTTGTGGTGTCAATATTGTTGTCACTGATCTCCAATAGATGACATATTTTACAAAATAAATTAGTCTATTTAAAAGAAACATTTAATTTTGATTTGTTTGTTTATTTTTCGTCATTAAAGGGAAAAATAATCTTTGATAGGTACCGACAAAAATACCTTTGAGAAATAATATATACAGATAAAAATTGATTTTTATATTTATTTAAGTAATAGATTTGGGTTATTTTAAAAATCTTATTTGAATATTTTTGTTTTGCTATTAAACAACATTGTGACGTCATCAACTAAGTAAAATAGGCTATCTGGCCCATTTCTTAACTTATTTGTCCTATAACTGGTTACCACACGGGACCACCTCATGGGCCATGGTACTGTTTACAAACGTGATAACACGGGGGAGAAAGGCTCTTTTACCTAGATGATGATGTCACAATGTAGTTTGATGGCATAAATGGAAGAAAATGGTATGCCAGGCAACTTTTACAATTTTTCTTTCCCTAAAAACCTTAAAATTCAAACAGACCAATCCAACCGTTTTTAAGTGACGCACTAACCAATTAACAGAATTTTTTTATTTATATTAATAACTGCTGCTTATAAAACAATAATATTCAATTAAAATAATATTAAAAAACACCTAAAAATTACCCTTTTATTTATATATTATCCCTTTATAGACTTAGTAAGAATACTAAAAATATCTCACCTTAGAGTAAAAGAGACTATTTCCACAATACTTAAAAATGAAAATCCCAGGAACAGTCCGAGCAGACCGCCGCAGTTAGCTAGGAAATCTGTAGTTCCGAACAACTCCGACCTGTGCATGGACACGAACCTGGCTTCCTTGAAATATACCTCCAAACAAGAAAGCTCCTTGCTGAAATTAGAAACACGTAGCTTAATTTGAACAAATCTAACCAAACTGAATCATAGAACTTCAAAAAATCATTACGGCCACAAAATGACGCGGTCCGTTTAGAAGAAGTCTAGAAATTTAAAAAAAAAAATAAGTCTAATAAATGCAGAAGCATCGATAAAATAGGTCTTAAGAAGCCTTACCGATACGCCGCACTCGAAATTTAGTTAAGTAACGCGCGTGTGTGCGTTATTGAAAATTAGTCGCGCCTTCAAATTTTGATCATTTTCGCGATTTTTTTATGTTGACTTTGATATCAAAATAAAAAGCGGGGATGGTTTGAAAATAAAAAATACTCAACATTGCAAATTTTTCACTCTTTTAATTATTTTTTATTTATATTTGTAATGTTTTCTATATTAAATAAAATTTAGATTCTTGTTATGGAATAATTCGAGAATAATGTGTTATTTTTATATTACTTATTTTTTTTTATATAGCTCACAAAAAATACATTTTATATCTATGATTTTTTCCAAAAATTACGATTTCTCAAACATTTTTTTCTCGTTTTTTTTATAAAAGTTGAAAAATCTAATCTATCAATATTTAAGTTGACCATATTACGGTGTCAATGGGTGTCAATACTGTTTTTTAGTATTCAAAATCTTCAGTGAGCTTTACAAGATCGATCGTCAAACGTCACTCGAAAGTAAGTTTTTGGAATACGAGTCCGGAAAAATGATAATTTACCAACACTATAGAAATAATTTCAAAATTTCCTTCTATCAGTCTTAAAGACTAAGACCCATATTTTCAAAATGACACATAATTGTATCCACAATCTTATTCGTATTCTCACAAACAGACATCAAAAATGTCTGAAATGTAGCGTGTTTCGTAAGGAGCCTTAAATTTGACCAAATGACTACGGCTGCAATCATCTACGAGTAAGCAATCATACGATTCTGGGTTTATAGTATCACATCTGTACGATATTTTTGTGAATTATTTTCGGCTTTCTGCAAAAAGATATGTCCAAAAATGCTGAAGCATCGATAAATACATAAATTGTTCAAGTCTGCAAAAAAACTGATTTTGGGTTTATAAACGCACCTCTGTTTGTATTCAATTGTCTCGCTTACCCCTCTTGGGATAAAAGGCGTGATGATAGATAATCTACACTCGCAAGCAATCAAATCTACTCAACCACCAAGCATGCATATATAGAGTCGGTTCTTTAAAAAAAGCGGTATACATGAAAATCACATCTAAATATAACTAATAATAAAGCTGAAGAGTTTGTTTGTTTGAACGAGCTAATCTCTAGAAGAAAGAAAGAAAGATATTTATTTGCAGAAAGCCTAGGCACTTTCACCAGATTCCTGGTATGCAAAATACAGTAAGTGGCACATTATTACTTCCATATTACATGACACCAATACATTATTATATTCTAAAGTACAAGTATAAACAACATATTATATTCTAATCTACGAGTAAGGAAATTCTAATATTTATTTGTCAAGTATTCTTTTACAGTGTAGAAACAATAGGTATAACACCAGTCGTCGAATTTGAAAAATTCTTTATGCATTTGATAGCCCAATTCTTGAGCCAGTATAAATTATTGTATGTATCACTCGGGAGGAAGTGCGATTTCCAACCTACGGTTCGGTTCACAATAGCACACTTGTTGGTAATTGGCTACTTCCCTTTGTAAACAATAATAGATTGTGTTCATGTGCGAGATTTCCACTTTTTGAAAGAACTTTTTGTCTGAACTGATTTTTTTAAATGAATTTTCAGCAACGCCCTTAGTTCTTATGACGGCTCTCCAAACTAACTCTACTTACTACTTTAAGTATGTTTCCAAGAAAGTGTCGTTCTCTATTAAATTTTCTTTCTTGCTAATGTAGGTTTTGAAATCAAAGTCAGTTTTGAGTACTTCAGCATCATACGCCACACTGTCACAGGGTGGCAGACAGCTGCAAGCATCTTTTATATCCTCATCAACATATATTTCCTTATACGATAATTCATCTGAAATAAAAGTCGGTGGCTGAGTGGTTAAGACGTCTGGTATTACGAAACTGCCACGGGTTCGAACGGGTTCCTATGGGTTTTTAATCCGACACACTTAGAGGCTTTCCATCTAAATATACCTCAACAGAACTGGCCACTCGTTAGGTATAGCCTCACAGATACCATCGGCTAAACGAGGGGGACTTGGTCTTCGCCGGGTGCCCTGGAACCGTAACACGGTTTCGGGAGCTGTAAGATAACTCGTGAAGAAAGTCGTTCGTTGTCCGTGAAAAGTTTTGAAATGGATAAGATTATGTTCAATCAAACCAATCATTTTTGAAACCGGTTCAGTTACAGAAATTATCCTAAATACACAACAAAACCCACTTTACCTATAATTACAAAGAATCGTTGCTCTGTTTTGACGTAAAATAAGGACAGCAAACAAACAAACACATACTTTCACACTTATAATATTAGTTAGCACTTTTGACTACAATCTTTGAGGTGTGGTATAAGAATTTCCTCTGAAGGATTTCCGTGCTCCGGCCCTCTAGCTATCTCTGTCCAACTTGCTCCAATCCATTACTTTGTTTTGATGTGAAAGAAGGACAAACAAACAAACAACCAAGCCTTTCACATTTATAATATTAAGTTCCGATTAGGATTTGTCCAGGGGGAGAGGATTCTGAATTAAATTATTATGTGACTTACCCTTTGCCCTTAGGACACAATCCCTCATTAAAGTGGTACATATTTCCGAGCTATTATCGTCTAAAATGGAAACACAACAGTAAAATTCAGATTAAGGGTCCTTGGCTGTCGGTATATCTGTCAAAATATGACAAATCTCAATTTCTAGAAATATTTATACAACATTTTCAACTCAAAATGTTAATAGTTATTATTTTAAATTAGATTAAGCCATATTTTCATTATTAAGAGTTCTAAATAGCCATAGTTTTAAAAACGCAGTAGTAATGTGGTAAATAATAAAATAATAAAAAATAATAAAAACATTTAAAATAATAGAGACATTTAAAATAATAATATCAGCAATTTGAGTTGAAAATGTTGTGTAAATATACTCATTTTGTCATATTTTTGCCAGAAGTAAGATGGCCGACTGCCAAGGACGGCCATTGGCTGTCAGGTTGCTAATAAGCCAGTGGCATGTTGATAACAGAAAATAAAAGGTTTTTCTTGTGCATATAAATAAAGCACAATACTGTACCTACATCATCAAGAGTAAGACACTTTTCGAATAATAAAAAATAAATAAGTGAATTAAAATGGGTACCCTGGATCCGTAACGTAACGGGAGCTGATGTAAGGCAACTCGTGAAAAAAAAGTAAAAGAAAAGATGTGTTTATTAAATAAATCTATGCTTTTTGGAAGTTCTGCATCCCTAGTGCCGGTGACGTGCCGCCAAGTGGAAAACGCCCATACTCACGAGGCATGTGGAACCAGACGCAATTGCCGATTTTGTACGTGTAATTAGACAAACACTCCAATTCACAGTTATTCTGTGTGTACACCTTAAAGTACTTTAGCTTGCGATCTGAGGGAAAATAGCACTGACGTCTGTGAACAAAATGGAATTTAATTTATGAACAGTGGATGTATGTGGAAAGGTACAAAGAAAGAGTAACTTACAAGAGTCTGGCATATTTGAGTAGTGAAGGGAAGAAGGGAAAAATGCCAGATGGTTCAATATGTGGAGAGGAAGTAGAGTGTACAAACATGGAACTGATAGAACATGTAAGATGGAAATAGAAGAGTTACTGGATGAAGGCGTAGAAGAAATAGTAGTGAATTGGATTAGAAGAACTAAGAAGGAAGAAAAACGAGAAGAAAGGGAAGGGTAGTATTTAAGGGAATATCTAAATACAGAAGACTTCAGAAACTAGGCCAGCAGGCAGATTTATAATAAACTAGCTTTCCGCCCCCGGCTTCCCCGTGGATATATTCGGAGCTTTGTGTTAATTTTCCTCTGATCACAAAATCGTAGTTCCCTGTTGTCTAAGGGGAAAAAATTGGCGTCTATGGCCCCTCCATAGGCTTAGTACCTTATGTTTTTGTAATACGATAAATTTATGACACACGAAAGTTGAGAGTGAAAAAGCGCTTTATGATGTTTAATAATCGAAATTAGAATCTATAAATTAACTTTTAAAAAAAAGTGTACCGACTTCAAAAATTTGCACTGAAAAGTAAGAAATAATAAATATTTCGTCGTAGAATTTGAAGACGGTTGGTGCCAAATTAGGATACAAAATTAAGTAAACATCTAAGAAGATAAATATCTGTTAAATATTATATATGTTTGTACTGATGATCGTAGGTTCCTAATGAATTGTCTAGATTAGTGAATTTGGGAAGTAAGTTGTTTTTAATTTGGCACCAATTATTAATTACTGAATTTCTGAAAAACTACTGAACCGATTTTCGTTATATGTCTGTGAGATAATGTCGAGAAATTATTATATCCTTAAAAAAATAAGTCGTCAAAATCGGTACATATTTCATTGAGATACTGATAATTTACTTATAAAGTCAGTTTTTTCAAAATTACTGAAAAACTAATAAACCAATGGGACCAATCCGGAAGAATTATCTGTCGATTAATAAAAAAGAAATCATCAAAATCGGTTAATAAACGACGAAGTTATCCGCGAACACACATAAAAAAAATTATATACGGCCGAATTGAGTAACGTCTTTTTTTTGAAGTTGTTAAAAAATATTCAATATGCTTTGAGGTATATAAAGAAGTAAAATTTTATGCATGTGGGATTGTGAGTGGGTCCATGCATTGAGTACGTATAATAACAGACATTTCACGAGGTGCCACTTACTTTTCTGGAGAATAACTCATCAGAGACTTTGATGTTGATATCATACTGATCTTGGCGGCTAATGATGTCAGTTTTTTAGGCAGAACAGAGTAGTAGTAAAGAGATGACTGAGGCATATCGGCTGGATGATGCATATAAACCTGCAGAATTCGGTACGTATAGTTTTTAGGATTTCGTAGTCAAATAGCATAAACGGAGATGTGTTGCAGGACCGCTTCGAAAAATAGATTCGAGTTACTGATAAATTTCCAGTAATTAAATCTAAAAAAATATCAAAGATTGATGATGTATTTTGAAAATTAATGACTGACTTTCATTTGACCTTCTTTATTAGGTACTATATTATACATACTTATGCTTAACTTTATTTAATACACATAACAATATAAAAACTGAAACGTGGAATAGTGGCAAGAATACTGGCTGCATTTCCTCGCTGAATCGCGATGCTGATTCGTTGAGCGAGGAAGGAGCCAGCCCTCTTGTCACCAGAAGAGATGATCAGTCGAGGGGATATATCTTTAATAAACTTGTTGGTATTTGAACCCCACCTAGACCTATATAGCGTTCCTACACCAAACGGGACAAAATAGTAGTTTTCAATAATTGAACTATATTTGGGCCGTTTGTTTTAGTCTCTGCGATTTCCGCCGTAGCTCCCGCTTTGATCGCTGTTACCCTGAGATGAGACCGGGCTAATGTGTCCACGCACGTAGCATCCCATACAAGGGCCCGACCTCGCTCCCAGGGAATCAGAGTTATTCCATCGGGTCTCTTGCCGTCTTCCCGGATTATTCCCGTTGGCTCTCTTCTATTGACGCAAGATATATTTGAATAGGTACGAGTAAATTTTGTTTAGACTAATTTTAGGGCACAATACATTTTGATATGATGCACAAAAATGAACTTACTTTATATCCATGATAGACACTATTGCACATGTTATCTCGGTTCTTTAAATTTTCTATAAATATTATTATGAGGTCTGCTTCTGCGCCATTTTGCTAAAATCATAGATTTAATAAATAAAAAAATTATTTATGGTTAAATTATAATATTAGATTTTTGAGCTATAAAATAAATCAAAACATAGTTTCAATATTTTTCGTCACTTCTAAAACTATCTTTACTTTGGTTGGCCGTATATCTGAAAAACTCATCGGACCTTTCCAGAGTCTATCGATCATAAAAGGAAGCACTCAAGTCGGTTCATATTTGACATAAAAATGTGTGAACATACATACAAATAAAAAATAAACATACATTCAAATTATATATTTTTGAATTCGCTTAAAACCTATACTAAACTAATATTATAAAGAGGTAAAGTTTGCGAGTTTGTAAGTTAAGGAGTAATCTCTCAAACTACTGAACCGATTCTAAAAATTCTTTCACGAATAGAAAGCTGTGTGACATAAGGCTAAATTTTATTTTGTTTGAAAATAGCCACGGCAAATAATATAATGAAATAAGCATATTGCAACATTAAAATAATTATATTTTTGTACACACCCGTCCTATTCTTGGATAAGCCTTATGCATATTGCGACCTGTGTATCCAAGTTCCGGGTTCCATTCCACTGTCTGCTGCTCTGTATGAAGATATTTGAACTCGGTTTGTATGCTAAAACATAGGTATCTTACTAATATTATAGGTAAAACTTATGTAGGTACATAATCCGACAAACCAGGCTTTTCCATCTATCTACTTCCATTTACCTTAACTAATCGGCTAAAAGAGAGAAGACTTGGTCGTCTGTGTTCCCTGGGACCGATAACACGGTAAAAAATAAATTAAAAATGAGATAGTTTGAATGTTTGTTGCGAATATTTATCATAGGCTGTAGTAAAATATTTTATACCGGAAAATCTGGAGGCATGGAAGACCTGATGATGATCAACAAGACCACAAGCAAAGCCTTGGCTTTGATACGGAGAAATCTTGAACCCTAGGCAAGGTCTTAAGCTCCTATTTTTATAAATCCACACCCCTAAGTGGGTATAGGGGATGAAAGTAAGTATGGGCCCCATGGGCGAAGTCCGGAGCGGAAAGACAATTTATAATAAACTCACCTATTGTTATTAAACATTTCTTCCAGGGACAGCGTATTGAAAGTAAAACATATTCCCTCCTTAGTGATAACTTTTTTTAAATCTTTGTAGCAACTCACATTTTCCCGCCATAGGCATTTCCCAAAACAATCAAAATACTTTGGTGCTACCTGAATGTAGAATTTAGTGTTATTATTAGTTATTATGATAATCGTAACTCCTAAACAATATTAAGTAAAACGTGAAAGTGTGTTTGTTTGATTTGTTCTTTGTTTGTCCTTCTTTGACGTCATAAAGTCAAAATGGAGCAACGGATTTTTTTGCACAGGAGGGCTGGATAATAGTATACGCCGCGAACATAAAGCCTGCCTTCGGCGAGCCAGCGCCAAACATGTCGGTGAAATTCGGTACCTATGTAAAGTAAAAATTAGGTATGTTTTTTATTATAAAATGTATTATTAAAATTAATATAATGGTATTAACTAGACAGGCCCCGGGTTCGATCACGGATCCCGGTCATGTACCAATGAGTTTTTTAATTAAAAACTTATGTACAAAATCCGACAAACCACAAATATATCTCAACAGAACTAGCCACTCGTTAGGTATAGCCTCTCAAATATCATCGGCTAAACGAGGGAGACTTGGTCTTCCGCTGGGTACCCTGGAACCGTAACACGGTTTCGGGAGCTGTAAGGCAACCCGTTAAGAAAGAAAAAAAAAGAAAGTAATTTGTATATTTTTGTTTTCCATGCTTTAGTTATTATTTTCTATAATAAACTAGCGGGCCCGGCAGACGTTGTCCTGCCCAAACGTTGCCTTGCAAAATAAGTTGAGAAATTTGGCAGAATGTTATAATAAAAATATTGTATAAAGAATATTCAAATAATTATCATAAAATAGCTTAATTTTTGAAATAAAATAAAATCTACTTCAGTTTTTACTTTACGTATACGTTCCACATTACAGCCCTTTTATTTTTTCAATATTAAAGTGGTATAGCTAACTTCACTGACATATTTCGCGTTGGCTCGCAGAAAAGCAGGCAACATGCTTTCTTTGTGTTAGCGGCCATATAGGCTACTTTTTAAACGACTTCAAAAATAAATTAACTTTAAAAAAAAGTGTACCGACTTCAAATATTTGCACTGAAAAGTTTGAAATAATAAATATATCGTCGTAGAATTTAAAGACGGTTGGTGCCAAATTATCTATGTTTGTACTGATGATCGTAGGTTCCTAATTAATTGTCTAGATTAACCCTAAGGAACTAAGTTGTTTCTAATTTGGCACCAACCGTCTTCAAATTCTACGACGAAATATTTATTATTTCTTACTTTTCAGTGCAAATTTTTGAAGTCGGTAAACTTTATTTTTAAAGTTAAATTTCATGTTTTTTTCATTACACTTTGGGAGACGGTCAAAGTCATTTAAAGAAACAATTAATTTTGATTTGTTTGATTATTTTTCGTTATTTATAGAGGGGAAAATAATCTTCAAAATGGTGTATCAAACATTAATTTTGGTCAAACAGCCTTGAGAAATAAAATAAAGAAATTGGATTTGTTTCTTTGGAAACAAAAGCTGTAAGACAATAATTAATCTACTCTATCGGATATACTTACAAAGTTTATATTATTAATCATAGAAGCGTTGGTTTTTTTCAAATTATCTGAAAAATAGCTTTCTCGGCAAACTACGCTAATGTCGTAAAAACGCTGGTCCATCGACGTCCTAAAACCATCATTGCAAAATAAAAGCCATTATATTCAATAATATGCTCAAATTACGTACGTATGAAAAAAAGGGTCAACTCATCCATAAGGAGGCTTACAGGAGGGACGGACATGAGATACTTATAAAGGCTCCGTTTTCGCCTTTTATTTGGCTACGAGCTAAATTAAAAGGTTGTTATTTTTTCAAATAAAAATGACTCACGGTTGAAATGAAGTGTATTTTTGTTACGGCTAAAAATCGAAATGCCGAAAAACTGTAATTGGTTAGGTTAGGTTATAAACCGATACGTAGCCACATTTCGGTTTTTAGCCGTACCACAGACATCACAACGACCACCGCTCAAGAATCGTCCCGGTACCTATAGTGACTTAGAAAAAAAAATCTATCAATCGAAATGATGCTAAGTTTTCAAGTTCAACACACACCCACACTTTGACTGAACAATTGGAATTTATTTTCTTTTAAATTGTTAGTTGTAATTTATAATTGAATTTTTTAATGTTTATAATTTTTTTCTTAATATTTTCATACTAATTATTATATTTTTTTAATGTAAGTAAATAGAAAAGAGAATTTTGAATTGAATTTAGATTTTGTATATATTTTGAATTTAATTTATAAGTTTTTAAAATTTTGTCTTTGTTTCTGGATCAAAATAAAATAGATACTTTTGTGGTATATTATTCAATTTATGTTTATTGTTGTGCTGTGAATTTTTAACAAATAAATAAATAAGTTGAATATCAACATTGTGACAAACCTTTTTTCTTTCCGGCACTGTACCTACATATACATACATACTATATTTATAAAATATACATACTCATTATTTTCGGCTTTCTCTAAACGCTCCAACTCTTTTGTGTAATTATAAACAGTCTGTTTGCATTTTATTTGAGGACATATTGTTATTGCTGGAAATGGTACCTGTGATTTAATAGCACATTGTGATACAAGTGTGCTATGTTGGTCATTACGTACGAGACGGTATTATCAGCGCGAGCCACAAGGCGAGCGCTATAAAAGAATGCTGAGTAAGTAATGACCAATGCACACGCGTTTCATGCGACGTTTTTCAATACACTTGCGAGGAAAAAAACAAACTTCATGTGGTTTTAACATTGAACGCGTCGCGTTAGATAAAGCACGGGTAACTTCGCCAAACAGCCAACAAAGTTGTGGTTAAAAAATAAAAACTGTATTATGCGGTTAAATTAAGAATGCTTTGTCTACGAATTTAACTTCATTGGGTTATATTATAACTCTTGTGCTGTAATATAAAGTAAAAAGCACGTGTGTTTAATAAGTATATGGGATTATGGATCTAAAAGTGAGGTAATAAGACTCACGTTAGAGCAAGTGTGTTGAAAAATAACTTTATAACTTTATTTATTCCCGTACGTAATTTGGGACCACCAGACTGTAGGATGTACCTGCCACACAGGAATGACTTTTTCATTAAACGTAACTATGACCGGGCTGTTGTCCCATTTGTACTTCACTTTGCTTATGAGATGGGAACACATAGCAATACTTGCTATGAAAGTTGCTGCCCAAAATAATCTGAAACAACATTTGTACGATTTGACATCCTTGCGCTTGATAATTTTACCCGACTACGCCAAAGCCAAACAAACATGAGGGTTAAGATTTCAGCAGGCTACGTATATGTTCATCTGTTATATCAGATTCAGACAAATGAGGTATCGATGGCATTTTCTTAGCGTTTCGGGGGTTAAATAAAAAATTACGCATATGACATGAAAAATAATGTCTAGATTCCGAAATGTATAGTTCTTATATATAAATAAATGTACCATTCGTCTGTTATAGTTATAAACATCCTAAGTCTATGGTTATAAACGCATATACAGGAGCAGCGTGGTAGCTCGCGCCTGCACACTATCTAATTGTACAAGATTGTAGCCGCTACAAAATGTTTTATACAAGAGTTTATCAAAATGAAATTTCTCTTGCCGTCATTTCAACCCAAAGACATTTAATTATAGGTAGTTTCAACCAAATGTTTTTTCAGATTTCAGATTGTTAACTACAATTTAAAATAAAAAAAGATTTGATAGGCAGGTATATGTTCTTGTTTTGTAAAAAAAATTATAAGACTAAAATTTTTTTTTTTTTACTTTTAACTTTCTTTTAACTTACTTCTCAATGATCGTGATCTTCTCACTTAAGTACTTTAGACCATGCAGGGTACTTCCTGATGCGAAGTCTTTGAAACCTCGCCATAGTAACTTAAAGAATTTTAGAAGATTTTTTCGTGGTTTCCTACAGTTCATCATTTTCTGACTGTGCTGTAAATGTTTTAAATTGATTTTATATTATTATTAATTAACAAGCTTCTTTCCGCGGCTTCACCCGCGTGGAAATAGATCCAAAAAGAAATAATCCCGTGGCTATAATTAGCTTCCCCCGCCCGCTTTTGCGGTATAAAAAGTACTATTGTCATTCTCTGACCACTACACTACTACTATGCAAAAAAATCATGTCGATCCCGTGAAAAACAAAAACAAATTTATCAAACGGGAACCATAATTTTTTTGGGGATTAAAAGTAGCGTATGTGCTATTCTATCTCTGTGTTAAATTTCATCCAGATCCGTTCAGCCGTTCTGGCATGATTGAGTAACAAACATAGTGGGATTATTTAATTTTAAATTAAATTATTACTTTTAAATATATAAAGCTCTACACTACATCATACACACAACATACACGTATAATTAATCAATGTCTCCAGCTGTGTCTGTCTGTCCCATTCACTCCAAAACTACTGAATGGATTTTGTTGCGGTTTTCGGTTTTTAGATTAGAGCGATTAGAAGTTTTTGAAACAGGCTTTCATCGGAAAATCTCTTCAATAAATAAAATAAAATACATAAAATACCTTATATAACTTTAAACTTTCAAGGTGGTGTTTACACAGGAAAATTCGCTACACAACTGAAGTACAGGGAGAGTCTTCATTAGGTTAAAACATTTAATTACTACTTATTGATTATGTAAATGGATTATGTCCGCATTGTTCCTTATACTGCTAGCACTCACGAAATATTGCCGTTAGTTTGTCACTAATTTGTAATAGGTCAGTTTATTGTAATTGGAATTAGGGTTGGTCCTAGTCAACAAAAGCACGTAATCGTGCTCTTTATTCCTCTTACCTTAATAATTACAAAACTATTAGTCTAAAGTAGCCCACGCACTGGTCCGGTATCTCACAGATAATTTTCGGTCCGGTCGTCGTATGATTGAGATTGAAGACAGGTCACACATTAGGATCACATGCAATTCACTCACCCACACAGACACCCAAGATTCGATTAAACAAAGGCGTGTGGATGTGTGTGTGTGTGACAGATCGTTCCGGTTATCGAAATCAACCACAAATACAACGATTTGAAAACGGATGGTGGGCCGCGCGTATAAGAATTGGACGAGTATGTGGTCGGTTTCGGTGGACCGTACGGCGACCGGCCGGGGATTGGACGACTGTGTGGCCACCTTAAAGATACATGAATCTAGAGTGTCATTATTTAGCTTATATAGTCAGCTCGCTTGAGTTTGCGTCGGGGCAGGGCGGGTTGGCGGGTAAGGGGCACAGAATTAAGGCGCGCAGAATTTCCGAAACCGGCGCTCTCGCTCCTTTCTATTCAGGGTAACTCTTGACTCAGACGTGATAGCGCAGTGATTCGGACGACAACAGTATGAGAAATGATTTTTTGTCTTCCGCTGGGTACCCTGGGGTTGGTAAAGTAAATTGAAATTGAATTCTTATTAATATTTTAGTCAAGGAGAAAGTATTACGTTGGGTAATGTCCTCATATTAGGCATACAGTAATTGGCATTCTAAACATATGCAGCTGAAGTGATTGCTAAAAAAATTTTGGATGATAATTTAACAAATTGTCAATAAAGATTTTACAACAATCAATAAATCAAATAAAAATAAAGTAAAAATTAAAAAAATAATAATAGGTAGATTATTCAATGATTGAGTGAAAAGGTTGCTATTTACACAAAAAAATATATTTACAAATATTTTATTGATATTTTACCTACAAAAAATATTATAGAAAATGTAGAACAAAAATTGGTTTAATTTATCACATTTTGTAAAAACATGAAATTTGTCAATCGAATAATTTGGTGACATTTATAAAGTACATTTACGAAATGAGTGTTTGTCAAATGCTTGTTTATAAAATGAATGTTTGTGAAATTAATAGTAGGTATATGAAACGTTGGTTGCAAAGTCATAATTTGCTAAAAGAGTTTTGGTTAAACATTGAAACATTTATTTCAGAATTTCCTGAGTAATTTTTTTTCACATTTCAGCAGGAGCGAAGACGTGGGCTGAAACTAGCTTCATTATAAAAATACCAACATTATTTTAATACGTTTTCATTATTTTAAGTATGTATGCAGACTGCACCCACACAATTTTACCCCTGAGACTAAATTAAGTAAATTTTGTTGTACTTGTAGCCTTTTATTTTCCTGGGTCTTTGTCTAGAACGCAAAATAAAAACCTTTTTTAATCGGTCCAGTTATATAGAATTGCATTGGAAGAATAGTAGATGTAATAAAGTAAATGCGATTGGGGTCAAAGTCTTAAAATAATCTCCAAAGATGACCACAGAAAATGCATGAATATAATTCACAAATGATATGTGGTAATGCTATTGTTTAATTTATATTCTTTTCGCGTCGTCACACCGATTGTTTCGATCACAATGACGATATTGGGTGATTTAAAGAGACACGTAACTATGGTCATGCAGCCGAAGTCAGTGATACAATACTTACATGATTTTCATCTGCGTAAAAAAACTCGGGAACTCCAACTATATCTTTAAGTTAAGTTTTTTAGCCTCTATAATGAATTTAGGCCGTTTCTGGTTTATTCTGTATTGTCAGTATATAACTAATACTTACTACTTACAGCTAGTTTTAATTTTGAAATAATTTATTCACGATGTACAGCAAATATTTTGTAAAACCAATGTCATTCGTAACTAATTATCATTTTCTTATGATATACGAAACCATTGTAATATTTGTGTGCATGTTTAAAATATGACTTGAATAAATTTTGGTAATGGGACTTTTAAACGGACTTTAAGCTAATATTAATATCCTCTATTGGTTGTGAGATTGAGTATTGGATGAACTTACTTAGGAATTTGGGATGCTTTGAAATTAATAAAATTTATCTTGTATGAAAGTTATTTAGGCAATCAAATCAGTAAATGAAAGTAATAAAAAAAAACTATAATATATTATGTATGAAAAAATGTTCTATAACTCAAGATTTTTTCCTTCAATACAATGAATTGGGAGGTAACTCTTGATCTCAATTTTAATCCCAATCTTAAAGTTCTAGCCGAAAAAATGGTATCGGAACCAATATTGGCCAATTATTTTAAGAAAAATACACACTTTTAGTCTCACCAAAAAAATCAATTGAATTCCAGAAAGAAAGTATGTTCGTATCTCTTCTAGAAAAGGAGGGTGTCAGAGAGTCCCCAGTTAAAAATAAGATTCCCATGATATTTATCATACCTTTCATACAATGATCAACGGTTGTAATAAAAACGTGTTTGTATAATCCAACATTTTCATTTTTGCTTCTGCCATTTTATTCAATCTTTCATCCTTCATTCTTTCAATGTATCTATACCAGCGTAAACCAGGAACATTGTTTAGAATCACTGTAACGAATTTGTCTCTGGTGTGGACACGCAATCGAATCGGGATCGGTGTCTTGGGCTGGAAGTGACCACACGAAGTAGAAATTCGTTATTTTATTGTATTATAGTTAAAGTGTGTAAATAAGTAGGCTGTATGATGGAAGTTTCCCTTTGCCAACACTCGAGGTTGTAAAATAAGTAGGAAACGTCAAATAAGAACCATAGCCTCGAGTGATGGACAAAGGAAATTAAACTAATGGTTTTGGCAAGTTTCTGAATAGCAGGCAGTCTTGCATTGGACACGAGACGACAAGCCTGGGATTCGAGACAGAGGAGACAACACGGCAGAGGCTGATACGTCGGGCTTCGAGCTGGGCCATGCTGGCCTCTCGCAGCCCAGAGGGCTGCACGCGGTGCAGCGCGCGCAAGAGGACAGCTTCCTCGCGCGTCGATGGTGGCAGACTACCACAGCTTGGGGCAGGGCCACGCAGGCCACGGGTCGTCCTGAGGGAGACCACGACAGCTTCGGGAGTGCCAGGCCGGCCGCTAGCAGCTTGAGAGAATGCTTCCTCGGGCTGCATTGTTGACCAACTACGATGACTTCGGGGGCGACAGATCGGCCGCCCACCACTTCAGAGGATCAAAGAAGGAGCAACAATACTCAGGTCCATCACAGTAGTCGCGCCACAGACGTGTGGCTCGACTGATATAATGTAAATAAGGAAGAAAGAAGAAAGAAGAAGTTGAAGCGCATAAGTATAATCAACCTCGAGTGTAACTAAATTGTGTCTGTAAATATAGTGATATAACATGTAAGTGTCTTTTAACTGTATACTCCTGGCAGGCACCCGTGAGACCTTGTAGTGTAGACCGCCGAACCACCCCTGAAGTAATGTAGATACATGAGCTAGCTGGGAAGCAGCTTTCTCCTCCTTTCTCTTCATCTACTTTCTCTATCTTTCCTCTTCTTGTGATGTCTAGGGACCTAGAAATCCTTAACGTTACATCACTCAGAAGCGAAAGTTATTAAACATTGTAAAATCCACTTTGTCGGCCCACAGATGCGATGACGAGTAAAAACCGTGACCGGCTTTTAAATATTCAAGACCATATTTTTTCCCATAGTAGTCCCTGAAGAAGATCTTTTTTTTTTCTTCACGGGTTGCGTGTTACGGTTCCAGATTACCCAGCGGAAGACCAAGTCTCCCTTGTTTAGCCGAAGTTTTTCCCATATTGACATTATTATTATTATTTAGAACTCGTCGCTGAAGAAGATGTCGTCAAGTATCTCTATATCATTATATTATTTCTCAAGAGTGTTTTTTGTCGGTACACCATATCTCCCTTAATACTTCATAAATAATTTAATACGCCATTTTGAAGACTATTTTCCCCTCTAATGATAAAAATAATCAGTTTATTTTAAAATTAGACTAATTTATATATTTTGTAAAAGACACGCCTGGGACTGGACGAATTTAAGAAATATAAATTAAATAATTTAAAATTATCTTGAAAATTTCTAGAAGTGTATAATTTCTATGAGATGTAAAAAAAGTCGAAGCCAAAGGTAAAAAATATATATATATACCTAATTTGTCATTGGTAAGATTTTTTTATATACAAATGACGCGAAAATATCGGTGAAGTTAGCATAATAGACTAGTACACCCATAGTATTAGATTAATTTTTTCATCTGCACTTCTTGGCTATACCAATCGATGGATTCCTCTTAATTTCTAGAACAGAAAACTGTAGAGTCGTAGAGTACCAAAGTTGTGAAGGGGGAGTTATGACCAATCAAAGATGGCGGCCGACCAGCTTTGTAAAACGCTATTTTCTCGGCAAATATACTTTACCGATTTCAAAGTTTATGTTTTCTGAAAATCCCGCATATTACAGCACAACTTTATTTTTCCAATATTAATTGAAAGTGGTATGACTATCTTCACCGACATTTTCGCGCCGACTCGCCGAGAAGCCGGCTGTGTACGTGCTCATAGGAATGAAATAATACTTAAATAAATAAACGGTTCAGTACTCGTATGTAGAACAAAACATCACAAAACTGCTAAAGTTATCTTTATTATTTAAATATTATTCACATGTGCAAATATAAAGTTATGGATACAAGTTTATTATTATTACCCCACAGTAACAATATGACAGCAAAATTATCTCCTTATATTGTTTGTCTTGAAAACACTTCAAAGGCTTTTTCCAGCAAGCGATACCTACGTAGGTTTTCTTTCATTATCAATGGAACTGTAACACGTGGTTTTGGGAGATGTAAGGTGGAGAAAAAAAAATTAAAGTAGGTTTTTAATTTTTTTTACTGAATTAAAAGATCGCCAAAAAAGTATGGTTTAGTTTGATAAAAGGTCTCGTAACAGTATTTATTATTCTTTTGAAACTGAATAGTTTCAGCAGAAGGTAATTTCTTCTAATAATAAAAATGAAATGCTGTTCGTTGGTTGCCCTTGACAACGGCTGGACCAATTTGTTTTTTTTTCTTTTTAACCGAACTTCAAAACTGAAGGAGGAGGTTCTCAATTCGTCGGAATCTTTTTTTTTTATGCATGTTCCTCGATTACTTGAAGACGCCTGGACCGATTTGGATTTTTTTTTGTTTGAAAGGGTATACTTCACAGGTGGTCCCATTTTTTTTTGTGAAAATTGGTTTAGTAGTTTTTTTAGAAATTTTGAAAAAACTGACTTTATAAGTACATTTTTCTTAATATCTTGATGAAATCTGTACCCATTTTGACGACTTATTTTTTTAAGGATATAATAATTTTTCGACATTATCTTACAGACATAATGACGAAAATCGGTTTAGTAGTTTTTCAGAAATTCAGTAATTTGTCTCTGTTTACGGCTGAAAATTATGTATCAGAGAAAAGCATTAGCAACGGTTGCTATTGACACGAAGTTGTCAGTTTTTGTATCGAGCGACGGTGGTTTACGGCTAGGTATGGATGGTATGGTGCAGCTCAGGATGCACATGGTTCAAATCCTATGCACAGCAGTATTTTTTTTATATTTCCATTTTTTTTATTTGCGTTATTATTTGTCTCTCAGGGCTGCAAAATCACTTAAAAGGGAAAAATAAATTAACTTAAAAAAAAAATTTGCACTGAAAAGTAAGAAAAAAAAAATATTTCGTCGTAGAATTTGAAGACGGTTGGTGTCAAATTAGAACAACTTAGTTCTTAAATTCACTAATCTAGACAATTCATTAGAAACCTACGATCATCAGTACAAACATAGATAATATTGAACAGATCTTTATCTTCTTAGATGTACATTACTTTGTATCCTAATTTGGCACCAACCGTCTTCAAATTCTACGACGAAATATTTATTATTTCTTATTTTTCAGTGTAAATTTTTGAAGTCGGTACACTTTTTTTTAAAGTTAATTTTGGTTATTCGTTTTCATCAGGTTTTTAGGGAATGAAAAATTGGAAAAACCCGGAAAATTGGATAATTCAGGAACAGCTGAAAGTGCTTTTTTCCAAGACCATAATAGGGAATGAAAGTTAATATAGCCTCTACTGACGCAGCGGGGGCGGAAAATAAGTTTTAAATAATAAATTGTAAATGCAAATATAGCATCATACCTTGCGGCTAGGGTTACCAACTCTCATGAGAAGCAACCCGGGAGGATTTTAATAAATCAAGGGTGGTTCGGTTAGTGTTGAAAGAAAGTCGCAAATATTTGTTGATTTTTATTTATAAATCATTTAGTATTTCACGGTTTTTTAACACATAATCATAAAAGGTTTTACATGAAAAATCTAAGTTTTATAGTATTTGTAACTTGTAACTCTGCTTTTACTAACGAAAATATGTTCATTATGTTTCTTTTAATTAATTTTATTTCAGAAAAAACTGGGGACGTTATTCTCGGGCATTACGGGAAGGTTGGGAACCCTACTTGCAGCATAGAAGGAAAAGAAGCGTTGACATAGGCCATAGGGTCATTTACCATATATGTATGTATATGGATCTATCATAGATCATCTATGTATAATATACAAGGCGGTATGGCTTAGCTTGTATGGTTTGTTTGATTGTTTGTTTATTTGAACGCGCTAATCTCTGGATCTACCAGTTGGATTTGAAAAAAATGTTTTTGTATATATATAACATCACGCTACGACCCAAAGGAGTGGAGCAGTAACCATTGACGCGGGTGCAACTGCAACCGCAAGGCACAGCTGGTATACTATAAAATTAAAAAGAATATAAATAAATCCTTCATTGACGTATTCCCGTATCTTCACCTCTACTGTAGAAGTTCTACAGTAACTCTGTCTGTATGTCTGTCTGTCTGCTTTCACGACTAAACCACTGAACCGATTTTAATGAAATTGATACATATAAATCTTGAATTGAACCTTAGGGAAGGACATACTTCAATTAGCTCCCCGGCCTCTCCAAAACTTCATCTATAAAACGGTGTACTTGATGCCAAAATCGAAAGTATACTGACACAAGTTTGTTCTAAATCCATACCCTTCGCCCCTCATACTCCGCCGCGATGGTGACTTACAACAGTTTCATATTTCATAATTATGCATTTTTGTCATTCATCAAAAAAAAGTGTAAGTACTTACCGAAAATTAAGTAAACATCTAAGAAGATAAAGATGCAATGTGTTTAATATTCTAATAATAATATATGTTTGTACTGATGATCGTAGATTTCTAATTAATTGTCTAGATTAGTGAATTTGGGAACTAAGATGTTTTTAATTTGGCACCAACCGTCTTCAAATTCTGTGAGATAATGTCGAGAAATAATTAGGTTTAAAAAATAAGTCGTCAAACACGGTACATAAGAAAACATCAAAATCGGTTTACAACTGGCGAAGTAAACGATGTTCATTTTAAAAAAAGGGTTTGAATTGAGAACCTTCGTCTTCTTTTTTGGAAGTCGGTTAAAAATAACGCATGCTAAGCCGTAGATAACCGATAGTATGTCACGAATCAATTAATCACATAAGTAGAAATGGCCACTTGTTAATGTCAACTAGATAATTGTAAGGCTACACACGTACGTGTAGAGGTCGAACAAGCAGCCTCGGTATGTGAACAGGAACAGAATCCTAGTTGAACACTGTGTCATCTTATTGAACGTCGACGACCTTTTGAAGTTCTATGGTAATATCATTATGCCATATTTGAATAAAAGGGGAGGCAGTTTTGATTGATTAAGAGCATATGGTTAACCACAATTAATATTATCAATAAAAAACAGGCTAAAGTGCGAGTTGGACTCTCACACGAAGGGGAACCCTTAGTATGCTCTAAGGTCAGACCAGGGCCGCGCCGACCCCCCACAGCGCCTGTGTGCGAAACCTATGAAGCGCCTCTTTTTTTCACGAATCCTTATGTTTCAACTTATTTTTATTTCTTATTATTTGTTAATTTTGACCGAAATAAATGTTCTCTAGTTTTATATAATTATAATATTTTCCTAAATAGGTAAAACCAGTTCGTTTTCGCTTGCCAATAATGGCGAAAAATAAAACGCGAATTAAATTTTTACATACTTTATTTATAATGTTCTATCTAATCGTATACTTATATATTAATAACAAAATAACTGACTTTTTTCTAATAATACTAATTTAACTATTACGTATGCTATGTTAAAAAACAACAAGAGTCTAAAATGTGTAAGAATATAAATAAACATATTTAAATTATATTATTTCTACTCTTCTAGCTTTTTTGTTTGCGAAATCTTTAATAGTTTCTTGTCTAATTATGGCCTCCTCTATGGATATTGTTGCTAAATTTGTTAATCTTTCCTGGCTCATTGTTGAGCGCAGGTAATTTTTTATTAGTATAATTAAACCACAAACGTGAATATTATCTTGGGACACTTGTACAATAAGCGTAATATTATGTTTTGTTGTTTACGAGGCATTTGTTGCGCCTATTATCGGTTATTACTTATCGATACTCCACTACAAAGAAATATGTTGTTGTGTAAGTGTAACAAAATAATTTCGATGTAGCGGCGCCCCTATTGTCTTGGCGCCTGTGTGTGCAGCACACTTCGCACACAGGGGCGGGGCGGCCCTGGGTCAGATAAAATTTGACGCCAGGGGCGCAGGAACAAATTAGCGCAAGTCCGTATTTATTATTTGTTGTTTTACTAAGACAGCCGAATAAAACACGTTACCTACTTGTTAATTTTTAACTTTATTTTTTTTATTATTACAGGTTATTCTAGCACAGAGGTCAGGGAACTTCCTATTCTAAAGTAGTTTTCAACGGTTTTAGACTGTTTCCCTTCGTGGGTAGGTAGGTATGTGTCATTATATTTTCATGATATAAATTATTGTAAATATGTATAAATGCGAGTATTTGTTAAAAAAACCTTATTGTAAACTACTAAACTGTATAATTTAATAGTTGTGAAATAAACTTATTATTATTTTTTCTTATAGCGGTCATAGTAATTAATACACACTCTGTGAAAATTTTAAGTGTTTACCTATTACGGTTTAAAAGATACAGCTCTGTGACGGACGGGCTGACAGCGGAGCCTTAGTTTCTAGTTATCTAGGGTTTCCGTTGTCACCCTTGGGTACGGAACCCTAAAAATGTATTTTTTGACATTTTGACAGTTTGATCACTCGAAATGACATAGGATTCTAACAAATTATAAAAAAATATTTGAAGTTAGGTTTTTGGATAGTTTTGATATATTTGGTGTTGTGTTCTAAACACTAGTGACACAAGGCAGGTCCTAAAATTTTGTTTATCATCAGGTTTTCCAGGTTTCCAGATTTTCCATTTTTTTGCTAATTACTAGTAATCTTATACTTAAATAAAAATGAAATGTAGGTCGTTGGTAAGCGCATTGCATTGGACTTATAAGGTTAATCTTTTCACGGGTTGCCTTACAGCTCCCGGGAACCGTTGCCGGCCCCAGGGTACCCAGCGGATCACACAAAATTTAGCCTCTTCATATACGGGTATAAGTTTAATTTTTTATCTATCTATCATCACGCCTTTTATCCCAAGAGGCAGAGACAATCGAATGCTATTTCTTTTTTTTAATGTTTGTAATTGTCGAAATCAGGTTTTTAAGAAAAAATAAATTGGAAACATTGCCCGGAAAATTGGTGAATTCGGGAAAAACTGAAAATGCTTTTTTAAGGGATTTTTGTATGAACTCAAAACCATAATAGGTGATTAATGTTAATATGGGCTCCACGGGCGAAGCCGGGGCAGAATTAAAAAAAATCTAGTAATAAATAGTTTTTGTATGAAGACTTGATGATTGCCCGCTACTTCGTACGCATTGTATTAGGAATACAATTGACCTCCTTGGGTAGGTAGCGTGATGTTATATATAAGATGCAAAAATAATTTATCAAATCGGTCCAGTAGTTTTTGAGTCTATAGAATACAAACAAACAAATTAAATTCAAAAAATTACGAAGTTTTTGTAAAAATTGACGTACAGAATGCCTTTAATTCGATCGATCGAGGTGCCCTACTAACTGAAATTCATAAAGAGTTACCGACAATATTTGGCTACATGTGGCAATGTTATGGGGCACCATCAAAATTAGTGTATGGTGATGACGAAATAGATTCAAGCGTAGGTTGCCAACAGGGAGACCCGCTTGGGCCAGTACTATTTAGTCTAACAATAAATTCTATCATTTCAAAATTAACATCAAAATTTAATTTATGGTATCTGGACGACGGGTCATTAGGAGGAGATGTATTAACAGTTTTAAACGATTTAGAAATTATAAATAAATATTTTCAGAAATTGGCCTTAGTCTAAATTCAAATAAATGTGAACTATACATAGCCGAGTCCATTTCTTCAGACATAAAAACAAAAATCATATCAAAATTTAATTCCGTAACTCCAAATATATCTATACAAAATAAATTCACACTTACTTTACTCGGTGCTCCTATTTTCGTTGAAGGAATTGAAAATGTAATAAATTCAAAATTAGAAAATTTTAATAATTCGGCAAATAGACTTTTAGAAATTAATCAACACATGGCTTTCTTTATCATTCGACACTGTCTTTTCACACCAAAATTTATGTATTTACTTAGATGCACCCCCCTTTGGAAATATTCTAACATAACAAATTCTATAGATGAGTCCCTAAAAATTACTGTTTCCAAAATTTTAAACCAAAATTTCAATAATCGTTCTTGGACCCAAGCGACTCTCCCTGTCCAGTTCGGTGGCCTGGGAATTCGTACTTCGTCGTGTGTTGCGCTTCCTGCCTTTTTGTCATCAACCTATAGCGCGCTAACCCTCGTCGGTACTATATTGAACTTACCTAATGTAACCGATGGGGAAGTTGCGGGTGTAGACGAGGCCAGAAGTACATGGAGTGCAACTCACCTAGGAGTGGACGTTCCCACAGAATTAAGTAGCCAGCGAGCGTGGGATTTACCATCCATAAAGGCAACCCACGCTACATTGCTCGAACAGTGTCCTGATGATTTCGACAGAGCACGGCTTCTAGCTGTATCTGAAAAAGAGTCAGGACACTGGCTTCACGCATTGCCCTCCCATAACATAGGTACGGTGTTGGACTCGTCGACCTTACGTATCGCCGTTAGTTTACGATTAGGTACTAAGGTCTGTGAACCTCATCGTTGCCTATGTGGAAGAGACGTGGACTATTTTGGTCGCCATGGACTTTCATGCACAAAAAGTGCTGGTCGCACCTACCGCCGCGGTACCTTAAATGATATAGTACGCCGATCTCTTGCCACTGCCTCTGTTCCTGCGATTCTTGAACCATCTGGTATGAGCAGGGACGATGGCAAGAGACCTGATGGCGTAACTTTAGTACCGTGGCATTTAGGAAAAAAGTTGGTGTGGGACGCTACCTGTGTTGATACACTGGCAGCATCTCACATACAGTA
This sequence comes from Nemapogon koenigi, assembly GCA_963924495.1. Taxonomy (NCBI): domain Eukaryota; kingdom Metazoa; phylum Arthropoda; class Insecta; order Lepidoptera; family Tineidae; genus Nemapogon; species Nemapogon koenigi. The sequence continues at coordinate 2,466,202 of OZ004630.1, read as the reverse complement.
TACAAAATTAAAAGCGGGTGCGGCGGCAGAACACGCTCAACTGCTCAAGCGCCGAAAATATTCAAATATTTTAACAAATTACTTATTTTCGGCGCTTGCAGTGGAAACAATGGGTCCATGGTCTACCGAAATGAAAATATTCTTGAAAAATTTAGGTACTAGATTAGTCCACGCCTCGGGTGACCTAAAGGCTGGCTCTTACCTCGCTCAAAGGATCAGTTTAACCATTCAGCGAGGTAACGCAGCCAGTGTTTTGGGAACCATGCCACAGGGAGGGGTTCTGGAAGAGGTATTCTTTTTATAATTTGTATATATAGTTTTTAAATATATTATTTATTTATTACTATTACATTTAAGTTATGATGTAAATATTAAATATACCTTGGTTTCTTAGAAAAAAGTAATAGAAATATTTTAAATTACAAAAAAAACAAACAAATATTAATTTTTATTTTATGTCTTCAGATTTTTTTTTCTCTCGTCATTTTTGTCGTTATGTCATAAAAATATAATAGTTTGATCAGAATTTCACAACATTTGGGATATCAGTTATTTTCACGTTTATTTATTTATTTTAGGTGTGACTGTGCAATCGTGCTTATGTATTGTGTAATATAGTTTAGGAAATAAGAGGAACTAGAAGTTTCAAGGTTACATCTGACGATTGTTATTTTCGGTCTAGTGCGGGCATCGAACCCAGAACTTCCGTTGAAACCAGTGTTCAATAAACTTTCGTTTTTTCCTGAACCAGGAAGAAAAATGACAAATCGGAAATGTGCTCTTCCGAAGTTTTTACTCGGCCACCAAACAATGGTATCGCTTCCTATCGTTTTTAATATTGAATAACAGTTTTGTTTCAACCACTAAACAATGATCTCGCCTTCACCCTGGCCCGCGACATTGAATTGAGCCAAAGTTTGACGGTCCACCAAGCAGCGCGTGCGCACAGTGGCAAAATATTATGTTGCCCACGCCGTACCACAGTCGTGCGTTCACAGCCAATCGCGTCGGCTGCGTTACGAAATGCCATCAAAAATAATCAGTGATTGTCACGAGAATGGGTTAGCGTTCAACGATCGAACGCTACCTCCTGTTAACTCACGGTTTAGATCTAGGAGTTTGTCCGGGGATAAACTGGATACACCTGATGCTGACCGGACGGCGATATTGGATGATGTGGAGGCAGTATCTGAGACGCCTGGATGTCTGGTGAATAATAGGCCGGCGCAACTCACCATCAATGGGTGAGTACTGAGTTTATTTAAAGTGTCTGTGATTTTTAAGTGGGCCACTTATATCACTACATATTATAACGCCGCATCTGTCTGTCTGTGCATTTTTCACCTCTATACTAGTAAACGGATTTTGTTGAAGTTTTTACAATTAGATAGGTTGATTCACTGTGAAGGTTTACGAGTATTAAACATGGACCTATCATGTTTAGGAGCTTAGCATTAACAGTATTGGTGAATCAAGTCTGGGAAAAAGTTAGCTCCAGCGCGTTTTCGTGGCGTATGCTGTCTAATCCGTCACAAATATAACAAAATCATGTAGGAAAGAATTGTGTAGAATAAAATTATCTACAAAAAAGTCCGCGGTAGCATTTACCTATCTCTAATAGATAAGTAGTTATAAGCGAATTTGTGTAAACTTTCAAATTGTTGTAAATCCATATCATCTGTTTGTCTGGATATTTGTTTGAAATGGCTGTATTCATTTTCATGAAACTTTCATTGATCATTGTGGGTATTTATTTAAATTGTTTGTTTCATCACGACATCTTATGCTCATATTAAATTTTCGTTATTAATTTAAATTATCTTTTTACTCGTGCGAAATCGTCACATGTCGCTAGTAGCTATTACATATAAATACTATAATGTAACCAATCGATTAGCAGTTTTTATATGGTGAAAATGTATAAGATCGAGAGATTTCACGATTGCGATAATTCTACATCACTCGTAAAAGTAGGTAGGTATTCAATTTACAATATACACGAGCATGGCTGCCATGGATGTGTTGACAAAATTTTCGTGTTTTTCTTTCATATTCACATTTTAAATTTGTTATAGCCTATTAAGTGTACCTACAGTACCGTACCTACAGTACCGTACCTACAGTACCGTACCTACAGTACCGTACCTACAGTACCGTACCTACAGTACCGTACCCTTCGACGAAATTATTATAGTTTCTAATTGGTACTTATTTATTATTAGATATTTTTGTCTTTAAAAAATACTTAATTAAATATGTGCAAATGTAGCATGCATGCTGAATTACCTTCGTGCAGTAAGTACGCCTTTACTAAAACCCGATTTTATGAAATCCAGAACTTAAAAGACTAATAAGTATCTAAATAAAAAAATAAAAAATATTTAAGTAATTAGATTGCGTACCTATTATAAAAAAAATAAGGTTGTACGAAATCTGGAAGGATTTACAGAAATTAATAATATTTACTTACATAATTTTGCTGCAATATTTTTAGGACAAAATACTATAGTTTATGCCCAAAGAAACATTTTCCTCTGCATATTATAATATACATTATAGTACTTAATATTGAAGTTAAAAAAAGGAAAAACCGACTTATTGCGCAAATGTTACGAGCACAACATTGACTTACTCAATGCCATAAACTAGAACTTTTTTTAATTTTAACAAACAATGTCATTGCTGTTGTACTGAGATGATACAGGTGGAAAATTCAAATATTAAATTCAATGAATATTAGTTAAAGGATTATTTTGTTAAAAATAAAAGAAATACTGCTTTTAAAGATTAAAATCTCGAGTCGAAAATGGATTCGACATAAAAACGAAGACCAAAAAATGTAACATTTATTTCCTTCACGGGTTGCGTTGCAGCTCCCAAAACCGTGTTATCGGTCCAAAGGTACCCAGCGGAAGACCAAGGGTCCCTCTTTTAGCTGATGGTATTTGTGAGGCTATACCTAACGAATGGCCAGTTCTGTTGAGGTATATTTAGATGGAAAAGCCTCTAAGTGTGGTTTGTCGGATTATCATATAAGTTTACATTACCTACTTACCTATATATTTTTTGGCAGCAGTTGATTTTGAATTGATTCATTATAACATATGATTGATTCTATTGCTAAAATACTTATTGAATTGATTTAGGTAAAACATTTTTCAAGATCATTGAATGTAGTATTATTATTATTTTTGCTTCAGCGTCTGAACTTTTCATGAAATCTATTAAGTATATCTGAAATAATTATGTACAGTAATTATATTTAAACAAACAAACGTTTATGACATTTATACCTTGCGGTGTCGGCAGAGACACTAGTAACAGTGTCCACTTTTTGCCAATTGTCCATATTAAACGGTATTATCAGGTACCACAATATACCCTTCTCGAGAAATCATCACATCAGTGAAAAACGTCATCCAAATATGTTCAGTATTTTCTCAACAGTATCTTGGACTCTTGGTCGTCCTCTCATATCTCTATCATTAGGTACCTAACGTTGCTTTGTTTACCTTGACGACAGACGGGCGCGGATTCGCGCACACAAAATTAATTTAATTTATTCCAAGAGTTGTTTGATTATACAAAGCGAATGTTTTGGTTTGAATTCTCACGTGCAATAATTGTTTGACTTGAAACTCTGGGAAAAGACTTGTTGACCGACACCGTTTACGTGGGTTTACTTTTATTTAAATTGTAATTACCTTACTGTTTCTAAATTTCAATTAGCGTTTCAAATATCGCTAACGGAAATGTAGCTGTTTTATAGAATTATCAATCTATATAAATAAAAATTAAATGCTGTTCGTTGTAGTTAGAGAGATGGAGACAGAAAGTGGTTGTAAGCACTTGCCGGCAGAAAACCTCTTTTTCGTGTAGTCTGAGCCCCCCTCTACAAATTCTTGTAGACGAGAAGGTTGTCGGTACGCCGCTGAGCCGATTTAGAAGAAAAAAATAATTTAAAATGAAACCCTCCTACCAGCTGGCAGAAGATGAGTGAACAGCATTTGTGGGGACTTCTTGGTTGTAAGAAAAATATTTTCTGCCAATTTACTCCCTGAAGCGAAACCAAAAAAATATAATATAAAAAAGACTGCAGGGAGTAAATTGGCAGAAAATATTTTGCCTACAACAAGGGGGGGGGCACAAATGTTGGTCACTCATTTTCTGCCAGCTGGTAGAAGTTTTTTTTTTAAATTTTTTTCTTCTAAATCGGCTCAGCGGCGTACCGACAAGCGCTGGACCCCTACTCGTCTACAAGAATTTGTAGAGGGGGGCTCAGACTACACGAAAAAGAGGTTTTCTGCCGGCAAGTGCTTACAACCACTTTCTGTCTCCATCTCTCTAACTATTGGTAAGCGCATTACTTGAGAATGCTAGATCGATTTGGCTATTTTTTTTAAATGTTCGTAATAGTCTGAATAAGGTTTTTAGTTAAAAAAAAACTGGAAAAGTTGAAAACTGATAGTGCTTTTTTCTATGGGATTTTTGTGTGAACTCAATCGAAGCGACATTAAAAAAATAATTTTAGGGATTCTCCTAAAATTATTCTTACCGTTTTTAGCATACGATATTTGCCAATGTCAAGTATTATAGCCTTTATAGTAGGTATATATTATGCTGATTAATCGGTAGAAGATGTTCTCGCCGACTGTGATATTTCTAATCACAACTATCACAGCGAGTACGGGATTAAACTGGATTCCCCATCATGTCACGTCGGAACGCGTGCGTTGGTCGCCATGACATGACGTAGAATCCCACAAAAATGTCACTTATCTTCTGCTGGGTACCCTAAGCCCGACACAAATCATTTGTTCTTATTCTTATTTTATAATGGCTCTATCAATGGTAATCGATGATTTGCCAATGTCAAGTATCATAGACGTTACAGTAATAATAGCCGATTCCCGCCGACTGTGATATTATGTCCTATAAATCACAACCATCACAGCCAGCCCATCACGTCACGGTATTTAAGGACTGTATACTACTGTACTGTACTGTCATAATTTTCTTGACCATCTAAGTTATTATGTTGCTCACCTCTAACGTGATGTGCAGATATTTACAACTATATAAGAGCTTAGAGCTAGATTATGTTTTTTTTTAGAAACTGGTAAAATATTGAGTTTTGAGGTACATTTTACGATAATTCTGTAAAATTTTCTTAAATGTTATGAATACCAAAAGATATATTAAACTTTAAATATATAATTGGCATGCAATAATCTGATATTTCCTAACTCTCAACCCGAGAAAATAATGAAACCAGAGTGATTTTCGGTACTAATATCCCAATAACTACATAACTTTCATCAATGATAAAAAAAACACGATACAGAAATATATTCAATTCTTGATAAAATACTCAAAAACAAGTCTCGGAATCTTCTTCAATAATTTTGTGCCATTTCTAATTTACGTAACGCTTAATGTATATAAAATAAGGTTTAAATTGCTTTGATAATTTTCTCTGTTGTGGCTGTGAGCTGTGTACTTATAGTAGTTGTCTCAATAATTATATAGTACTAGCATTCCGCCCCCAGCTTCGCCCGTGGATATTTACGAACAAAATAAAATATACCCTATACCTAAACCTTCCCCTACCCCTACCCATACTCCTACCCCCTACCCCCTACCCTATCGGTTCAGCTGCTCTCGAGATATGCGCTTAACAACAAATTAAGCGATTCATTTTTTCCGGGATAAATGTTTTTTTCTCTGCGTAAGAACCATCCTCGTACTTCAAGGAATATTCTTAAAAAAGAATTAGCGAAATCGGTTTAGCTGCTATCGAGATATGCGCTTAGCAACAAATTCAGCGATTCATTTTTATATTATAGAAGATGGAAGAGCGTAGTTCGTAAAATGGAAAAGAATAAAAAAGCAGATTCTTAGCGTACTAAGACTAAGCCCTCCCGCCCGCTCCGCCAACTACCTGCTTATTTGGTCATAAGATTGACCATAAGAATAGTAATAAGTTACCTTAGGTTTCGTTCAATTGGTATCGTTTTGTGTCGCGAGACAAAGGCGATCTAGAACGTCTAATTTGCGGGAACATAGTATATCCTATCATTATACGACAGAAAAATACAGTAGTAGGTATGCGGTTAGTACTTAGCCGTCTACCGGTCGTGAGTTTTTCATAATTAAAAAGTTATGTACATAATCCGTCAAACCAAACTAAATATACCTCAACAGAACTAGTCACATTAACAATTATCTTGCTTAAATTGTAAAACTGGAGTTCTCCTCAAAATGATACAGCAACTCGCTAATTACAGATATTGTTACCATTGTCTTTGAAAACGTCGCAAGTTATTAATGTTTCTTGTGTTTAAGTACGGTATTAATTTGTTTTATGTCTATTGCAGCGGTTAACAAATCACACATGAATACATCAATGCCCAATTTCAGCTAGGACTTATTGTAATTATTTTGTGACAATTACTGCTTAACTTAATTATAGCCTAAGAAAGTATTACAAAGTATATTTTACTTGAATTGTTCTCAAAAACTAAAAAGATTCTACAATATCCATTTATATTAAGTTGATTCTTCATGATATTCTTCTAATAATAATATATGATGTTGCGAATTGCAAATACATAATAAGAAATATCAAATTATAAATTATTAAGTGTCAAAGAGATCATACGACATATTCCTTGAATAAAATCAATTACCTCTAATTGAGTATTTGACAAAAATACGTTATCTATTAGAGATATATGCTGCCACGGACTTTTTTATAGAAAATTTTATTTTACGCAATTCCTTTCTACATCATTTTCTTATATCTCTGACGGATTAGACAGCGCATGCCATGAAAACGCGCAGGAGCTAATTTTTTCCATACTTGATTCACTTATACTGTTAATGTTCAGCTCCTAAACACGATAGAATGATAGGCTTGTGAATCAACCTATCTAATAGTAAAAACCGCCGCCACTCTTGCGATTTCCCTCCACCGGCTCCGGTTGACATAATATTATACCTAATTTTTATTAAATAAATTTTAGGAATCTTAATACGAAAAAGAAGGCATAGGCAGCAGAGACTGCCAACAGAAGTGAAAACTGTATAACGTATTCATCTAGCGAGCATTTCACATATAAATGTATCTGTCATTGATAATAGGGTCCAGCCTGGTCCAGTTCAGCTAAAGATACAATACCTAGTACATAAGATTTTCTTGTACCAAAACTCGATCGTAATCACAAATTTAAAAAAAATTGTCCCTATATTAATTTTCTTGATTTCAATTTAAATAGGACTTTAAATTTAAATACTAGTTGCCAAACTTACTTTCTTTTCTTCTTTTGATATATGGCAACAGTGCTGATTTTCGTCGCAATTCTGCCAGTCTCCAGTGTTTAATCTTGTGCAATAGTAAGCCGATAAATCGGTAGCTAAGATTATCCCGCCGACTGTGATTTGTCTTATTAATCACTGACTAATCACAACCATCACAGCGCGGCCGGGATTAACCCGGATTCCACATCACGCCATGACGAAAACGCTTATGGTTGAGGTATGGGTACCCATCGGAAGACCAAGTCCCCTCTTTTAGCGGATGGTTTTTGTGAGGCTATACCTAACGAGTGGCTGGCTAGTTTTTTTTTTACGTTTTATGTGTGAATTCTATTCATTAGAAACCTGATTCGGTACTGATTTTTCTGCCACTTCCATTCATGACCTCTGGTTAGCCTAAAGTTACATTCCATACAAATAAATTTTGATATTGTACGATGGAACATATTATGTATTTGTGTGTATGTAAATTGGTAGTACACAGAGCAGCTGACAATTGTGTTATTATATTATCTTGATATTCAAACATAAGTCGTGACGCGTAAATTGTGAGAAAAATAAATACACTTTCGACAGATAATTCTCACGTTTAGAGGTCGAAAGATAACAGAATTGTCTTAGTGTCCCTTCATTTCATAACAAATAAAAAAGAAAGTTGGATTCTACGTTATGACATGGCGACCGACGCACGTGACATGATGGGGTTGTGATGATTAGTCTGTGATTAATAGAACATTTCACAGTTAGCGGGATCATCTTAGCTACCAATTAATCGGCATATTGGTACTATAACGTGTATAAACTTGATGAAAAATTGACTAAAAAGGTTTATATGGCTGAAGTGAAAGGAAATGCTGGCAGAGGACGACTTAGATGTACTTTTATTGAACATATAAATAAAAATGTATTGATCGATGGAAATATTAAAAGTACACACAATCGCTGAGCATGTATGAAAGGTATGATGAATATAAAAGAATCGAAAGAGGTATGTCAGGATCGTAACAAATGGCAGGACAAACCACATAGACGTTTTTCCATTTAAAATATACCTCAACAGTTATCTTGCTTAAATTGTAAAACTGGCGTTCTCCTCAAAATTATGAACTGGTGCCTAACTAGTTTAGTCTCAGTACAGCAACTCGCTAATTACAGACATTGTTACCAATGTCGCAAGTTATAAATTTTAATGTCGTAAAGGTGTGTTTTTTGTTGTTTTTACGTATGCTGCAGCGGTAAACAAATCACACATGAATCCATCAATGCCCAATTTCAGCTAGGACTTATTATATGTAATTATTTTGTGTCATCATTACTGTTTGACTTATAGACTAAGGTCGTGTTTCCACGAGCCACCGCACGATATGATTTGTCGTGACAACACACAACTCACGACACGACGGTGATGGTATGTCGTCCGTACGTTTTTCCACGAGACACGACGACACCGCAGTGTACGTGAGAGAGTTTACTGTCGTGTCGTGCGGTGCTTAGTGGAAAAACGGCCATAGATCTAGTACTGTCGCTATATTATCGTCACCGCAAAAAAAAAATTAGCGGCAGCGACGACATAGCCAATAAACTGTCGTTTGTAAAACGTGTGTCGTGTTATGCAGTGTCGTTCCGTGAGAAAACGTCCATAGTAAATGTATGGCGCTCTGAATCGTCACTGCATAAAATCGTGTCGGGTCGTGCGTCGTGGAAAAACGGCCTAAGAAAGTAGTACAAAGTATATTTTATATTTATTTGGTCCTGAAATTATTTAAAAATCGTCACAGATAAAATTTTCGATGTCTATTTGAGATGTGAATTATCTCACGTACTGATCTTAAAATAATGTTATCATCAACTTATCAGTCACTTAAGTATTTGATGATTTTTCTGCCAATGTATACTTTATAGCTACCCTCCCCCGGCTTCGTGCGTGAATATTTTCGAACAAAATATAAAAATAAAAGGTGTTTTTTGTCCGTATCAAATATCTCCATTAATACTGTATCAAAGTTAATGTTAGATACGCCATTTTGAAAATTATTTTTCCTTCTAATGACGAAAAATAAACAACCAAATCAAAATTAAATGTTTCTTTTAAAATTAGACTAATTTATTTATTTTGTAAAATACGCCATCTTTGACCTATGAAAACATTATTGACACTTGACACCACTCACGGTGGAAAGTATTGGCACAGGTCATCATCTAGTATATATTATATGAAAAAAGCAATAGTTTTATTGTTTCTATAAAATCTTTTTAGTAGGCGTTTTATTGCATCTTATATACTAAAATATATCAAGCTTTTCCCTAGTACTGTTTTCCGGGATAAAAAGTAGCCTATTACAGGCCCTCCTAAAACTATTTGTGTACAGAAATCAATCAATTTATTTAAACAAACTATTTGCTAAACCGTAACATAACTATGTTTTGTTTAAATAATGTGATAGTTACGATAAAGTTAAGTGAAAATACCATTTTTAATATTAGTTAGAATAGTTTTGGATATAGGATTTGCTATCCCCATTTGCTATAAAATCGACTTGAACTCATCATGCTTTATTTCATAATTATCTTTCCGCCCCCGTGGAGCCCATATTAACTTTCATGTTCATACAAAAATCTAATAGAAAAAGTACTTTTCCAATTGTTACGAACATTTAAAAAAACATTTAATGAAATTAATCTAGCCGTTCTCAAGTGATACCAATTAACAGCATTTAATATTTATTTATAAGACTGGCTGATGCCAGCGACTTCGTCTGCTTAGTTATTTCCTGTGGTCATATTGACATTTCAGTACAGCTTTGAATACAGAAAAACACAAAGAAGAGCAAGTCCATAGTCTCTGCCTAACTCATTGAGAAAGAAGTGTGTCTATAAGTATTTGATGAAAATTCAATTAAATTCAAGAGTGTCAATAAATATGAGTTAGAATTGGTATATTTTAAAAATAATTTAAAACGTGTCTGTTTGCCAGTTTTGCCACCCTTATAAAATGATGCAACTATTTGAAATAGTAAGTATACAGAGATAACAACTGCGGTTGTGGTGACTCGTATCATATTACTCCCACTTCCCATGAAAGTATTTTTTAGGTATTATTAGGGTTCAAATGGCAAGAGATCGGAATAAATGGTAACATTTTTCTGTCAAATCAAATCAAATCAACGTTTATTACGAATAACTTTATACAACTTATAGGTACTTAAAAACAGGTCAGGGGTCTTTTTAAAAAACCTAGAATAGGGTTCCCTTAAAAAAATCACAGATCTCATGCACCGGAGCATTGGAAATGAACTTCGGTATTAAAAATTGTTCTATTCTATTCTATTTTTTGTGTTTTAGCTCCATCAGGGTTTTGATAATTCCGCCAATGTCAAGTATTATCTTAGACGTTATAGTATCAATATGCCGATAAATCGGTATTAGCTAAAATGTTCCCGCCGACTGTGATATAATTATCACAGCGCGTATCATCTCACGACAGAACGAGTGCGTTGTTCGCCATGACATGACGTAGAATCCGGTATTTAATATAGAAAACGAAGGTGTATATTTTGTCATCGAGACCTTTCATTTTGGTAAAGACACGACCAGTCTAGGGTTTTGAGGTATGGGCTTTTTAAAGTTTGATCTTAAAATCGTCAAAAAATATTATTTATTATCTATTCAAATTCCGAAAAACATTCCGAGATAAAACCTTTCTGAAAAGGTACATGTAGAATTAAAAGAAAAAATATCATAAAGAAGACTATATTATGTAGGATAATTGAACCTCATCAATATAAACATTTTGACATTTATAGTGACCTACAACTTCAGGAGATCTGACCTACAACTACACGCCACTTTGGCGATGGTTGTGATTAGTCAGTGATTAATAAGACATATCACAGTCGGCGGGATAATCCGACAAACCACACTTAGAGGCTTTTCCATCTAAATATATCTCAACAGAACTAGCCACTCGTTAGATATAGCCTCACAAATACCATCGGCTAAACGAGGGAGACTTGGTCTTCCGCTGGGTACCCTGGAACCGTAACACGGTTTCAGGAGCTGTAAAGCAACCCGTGAAGAAAAAAAAAACAGTCGGCGGGATAATCTTAGCTACCGATTTATCGGCTTACTATTGCACAAGATTAAACACTGGAGTCTGGCAGAATTGCGACGAAAGTCAGCACTGTTGCCATATATCAAAAGAAGAAGAAGAACTACATCCTACGAAATAGAAGATTACAGAAAGCAGAAAGTGACTTCTTGATGCACTGAGATAGGCCATTTTCGGCGAGGTTCTCAAACGGCTTTTCTTTCAGTGTGAAAGTTGATAAAAAAGAAACCAGTATCAACAAAGAAGTACGGCGCCATATAGAAAAAGTACTTCTGTTTATAATTATTTCTACAGAAAAAGGTCATAATTAAAAAAAAAGAATCCAAAACCGTGTTACGGTTCCAGGGTACCCAGCGGAAGACCAAGTCTCCCTCGTTTAGCCGATCGTTTATCCCAGAAAATTATGGATTTAGGAGGATTAATGCTCAGCTCCTAAACATGATAGGTCCATGTTTAATAGTCGTAAACCTTCCCGGTGAATCAACTTATCTGATAGTGAAAACTGCAACAAAATTCGTTCCGTAGTTTTTGCGTGAAAAGGCCACAGACAGACAGACAGACGCAGCGGGGCATTTTGATGTAGCCCATGAAGATGTTAAATTTACTTTAAGGCTCCTTACCGGCACACGCTACATTTCGGACATTTTTGATGTCTGTTTGTGAGAATACGAATAAGATTGTGGATATAATTATGTGTCATTTTGAAAATACGGGTCTTGGTCTTCAGGACTGGTAGAAGGAAATTTTGAAATTATTTCTATAGTGTTGGTAAATTTACATTTTTCCGGACTCGTATTCAAAAAACTTACGTTCGAGTGACGTTTGTCGGTCGATCTTGTAAAGCTCACTGAAGATTTTGAACATTAAAAAACAGTATTGACACCGAAATATGGTCAACTTAAATATTGATAGATTAGATTTTTCAACTTTCATAAAAAAAAAACGAGAAAAAAATGTTTGAGAAATATTTATTTTTTTTAAAAATTCATAGATATAAAAATGTGAGCTATATACAAAAAAATTAGTAATATAAAAATAACACATTATTCTCGAATTATTCCATAACAAGAATCTAAATTTTATATAATATAGAAAACATAACAAATATAAATAAAAAATAATTTAAAGAGTGAAAAATTTGCAATGTTGAGTATTTTTTATTTTCAAACCATCCCCTCTTTTTATTTTGATATCATAGTCAACATAAAAAAATCGCGAAAATGATCAAAATTTGAAGGCGCGACTAATTTTCAATAACGCACACACGCGCGTTACTTAACTAAATTTCGAGCGCGGCGTAACGGTAAGGCCTCTTAAATAATGTTTAATTCTGTTACCTCCATTTTTGTCTCGCACAATGTGTATGCATTGCACCGATGTAAAGTTATCGCAATGTAAATTGTACATACCAAACAGTATATTTATCGGTATGTACTCGTTTATTTAGTGTTTATTTTTATCTATAAAGGCGAGCGTCCACTGCACGCTTGCTTAAAATACCTGATAAAATATTTTCATGTAAATTGAAAAATATTGCGTTATTTAAAATCACTGAATTCAATCATGGGTTTAATTATTTACTTATATTAGTAATAGAAACCGTTTACCAAACCAAATTATATCAAGCTCGTTAGAACCGTTTTAGAGTACGCGATTAAATTATACATTGTTCTTTTTAATTTACTTAAAAAAAGGGAAGTCGTTATCAATTCGGAGCGTTTTTTAAATAGCCCAACAGTTTACTAAAAATATTTTTTTATGATAATTTGTAGACTAAAATGCCAATAATTTTCATATAAAATATCTAATAGGCATTACTTTCTTAGTAGGCATGTTATATAGTTTGTAGTTATAAGCGTTCAGCCCCCGGCTTCGCCCGTGGATATTTTCGAACAAAATAAAATATAGCCTATAGCACTCAGGGATAATTATAGCACTCAGGGATAATGTAATTTCCTATTAGTGAAAGATTTTCAGAATCGTATAAGTAGTTACATGCAAACCTACAAACGGTAAAGTTTTATAATATTAGTATAGATTTTGTAAGTAGGTATAAATATTTAAAACAACATTTTAAAATGGACGAAAGGACAATTGGCCATGCTAACTTTTTGAACAGAAACGAAGATCTCGAAACCGTTTCGAGATATAAGCTTTCAGTACAATTTCTATTTATCAGATTTTAAATTTTAAGTCTATACTTTTTAAGATATTCAATAACAAACAATAACCTTAATTTGACCGATGTATGACGTCATCTTAAGCAGTATGAAAAAATAATACCTTTGCCTACAAAAAAGGGCAATCGTCAATCTTTGAATGACATCTTTATAAATTATATTTTACGTGTAATTATTTTCTTTGTTATTAGGACATGACGGGATGAAACACTATTTACTTGCCATTGTAAAAAACTATTCAATTTAAATAATTATAAACACGAGTATATAAACAAGAGTAATTTTTAGGTTAGTCGACCTTGACTGACGTTTGCTTGACGTTAATTTGATTGACTGTCACTTTTTATGTGTAGTGGCCAAGATTATAATCCTGTTCTAAATTCTTGTGACGTCACGTTTACTTTTCGCGGGTAAAATTTGTAAAATATATTAAAATAGACGCAATGGATAAAAAAACAAAAATATCGAAATTAGTTTCTTAAAATGGGCTATATTTTCAAAACAAATTATAAAAAAGTATATTATAAATATGTAGCACGGCCAATTGGATATACTTTCTAAATATTCGTATTTTTTCCTTATAAGTAAATATATTATCGCATATAAGTGGATGACGACCTTTATATAGTTACTAGCCAATCGTTGACAAAACTACCAGAGCTTCATATGCTGTAGAGATTTTCGCAGAATGCATAATGTGTTTACAGTGAAATGGTGACAGAATAAATATAATTATAATAATTATGTCTTTATAAAACCTATTATACAAAGTAATATGTAAGTACTAAATAATGAAAAATAAAGAAATAATTATATCCGGAATGATGACATTAGAGAAGAATGCGGAGTGAAAAATGATGTTGTGACTACTGGTTTGGACACCTTGAAAGAATTATGGATGAAAGATTGACTAAAAAGGTTTGTATGGCTGAAGTGAAAAGAAGTGCTGGCAGAGGACGACGTAGGTGTACTTTTATTGAACACATAAAAAAAAATGATCGATGGAAATATTAAAAGTACACACAATCGCTATATAAGCATGTATGAAAGGCATGATGAATATAAAAGAAGCCAAGGAGGTATGTCCGGATCGTAGCAAATGACATCGATTGTCTCTGCCTACCCCTCTTGTGATAAAAGGCGTGATGATAGATAGATAGGTTAATTAAATAATAATTTTGATAGGTACTATTTGTATCTGAAAGGTCAATCTTAAAAATAGATTTAACCTCAAAAAATCAGTTCCACATGCCTACCTACTGTAAATTATAACACTATGAAATACATAACAAAATTCAGGTAGTTCTTATCTATAAGAGGTGCGGCTGTTAATAGTTGTAATTGATAAGGTACAGAAAATTATTTGTACAAACTTCGTAATCAGGGAATCATTCCAATGAATGCCACGCGGCCGAGACGTTGGCAGCAGTTTATATGTGTTTGGTGTGAAAATATTGTGTGAATATTATTATATTGTAAACAAAGATGACTGAGGAAACGAAACAACCGCTTTTACAGTAAGTGTTCTGAATGATAATATTTCATACATTTTAAAACCCATGTCAATTAATCGGCCTCTCGTTCCGCTTCTTATAAATGTTAAGGTGCGTTAGTGGCCGAGTGGTTTAGACGTCTGGTATTAACTAGGCAGACCCCGGGTTCGTATGGGTTTAATTAAAAACTTATGTACATAATCCGACAAACCACACTTAAGAGGCTTTTCCATCTAAATATACCTCAACAGAACTAGCCACTCGTTAGGTATAGCCTCACAAATACCATCGGACAAACGAGGGAGATTTGGCCTACCGCTGGGTACCCTGGAACCGTAACACGGTTTCGGGAGCTGTAAGGCAACCCGTGAAGAAAGAAAAAGAAAAGAAAAAATAAGTGACAAATCTAAATCCAGCAATATTGCCTTTTTTTTAGTCGTGGTACTCTTGACAGAGCAGTCGTGGTCAATTATGGCAGTCCACAGCGCGACGCACCTTGCATAGACTGGCCATGGTTAAATTTCTTGTGAAGTATAGTGCAGTGGTTTCCCCTTGCCTTCTGCACCAGACATTTTGAGACTATTTAGGTCTTCAGGTTCGCTGTAGCCTCTTCCAGCCAGTTGCCTAGCTAGGTGTATGGTTATACCGCCATTGCTCGGTCGCCAGAGCCTTGTTTGTTGTCTAGCAGAGGGTACCAAGCGTGCAGGTGAGGATGACATTTGTCGGATAGATCTTATTCCGTTCTCCCCCTTACCCCCCGATATTGCCACCTGTTGTGTTTAAATGTGGACACTGTTGTCTCTGACCACACCGCAAGGTATAGGCTGTGATGGTATGTTTGTTTTGAAAGGATGACGGTACTTTTAAAAGTATTTACTTGTTTGTTTAACGGAGTTCAGATTGCAAGGGAAATTGCAAAATCTAACTTAATGCTTAATGTTATCAGTTAAATCACGTAAGCACTGATTTATGTACGTAATACCTATGACTTTGTAAACAATTGGTTGTAAAACACATTTTCTGATAACTAATTACCTAGTTAGTTCCGCCACGGGCAGTATATAGGATCAAAGTATTATTTTCCAGTTTTAAAGCGGCTGGGAATCGAATCTAGGGCCTTCTAGGGCTTCTAGGCTATGAAACAATGACGTACTCTATGAAATCAGTAAATGAATGTGTTATAATAAATCGCACGTGAGTGACCACGTGTTTTTAATACAACAAGGTTTGGATGTTTATTGTAAACTAGGTTTAGGTACTTTGCACGGGTACAATATGCGTTTAGAATAATTTTAATACCTACATAAATACATTGAGATATAGGTACTAGAGGAGCTATAATAGACAAAAGGCATGCTTCATTTCTATAAAAAATAAAACTTAAGTTCGCTGAAGCGCTTGTTAGTCGCTAGTCGAGTAACCAAACGGTATAAACACACAGCGCTAGATCGCTTCTAGGATGTAGTTTTCTCGCGACCAAAAGGTCGAAAGCGCCGTGAATTTCATGGCGCTTACGCATTTCGTTCAACGTACTACAACAACATGCTTAATATAGACTAACTACGCTTACAGAAAGGACATACCTAACAAGCTCATTTGTACAAGATTTGTATTTTTGTTTGTAATGAATAAAATCAAAACTACTGGACTGATTTAAAAAAATATTTCTAAATATATATATTATATATATTGAGTAACATAAGTTTAATTTTATAATACCTAGCGGCTTGCCCCGACTTCGCCCGGGGTAACATTTATATCCCCAAGTAAAAAACTACTGGACCGATTCTAACAGTTCTTTCACCTGTAGAACGCTATTTATTGTATTTAAGGAAACTTACAGACTAAGAACGACTCATTAAAAAAGCTAACTAATATAATAACTAAGCCTAATACAGTTTCACCCTATCATATAATGTATACTGAATAGCATAGGCTATATTTTATATTTCCTATTGTATATGATAGTTACCCCGGCAAAGTCGAGGCAAGCCGCTAGTTGTTTTTGTTGTAACTTGAGTTCTTCAGCATATTGAGTATAAGCAATATTTTCATAAGAAGAGAGCGTGGTGAAATGGTATAACAGTCACCATTTCACCACGCTCTCTTCTTATGTTTAGTTACATGCCCTTAAACAATTTCACTCTTATTAATAAGTAATAATTAATATTCTGATCAGTTTTAGCTTCATGTTTCAAGCGAATTGTTGTATATTTGTTAATTATAGCCCGTATCAAATGTATTCGGTGATTCAAAGTGCTCGGTTGATTAAAAGAATGAACTAAAGATGTAAATACTTCTTACTGGATAAAATGTTCTTTTCTGCTTTTGTTATGTATTTAATAATGTAATAAAAATGCAATGAACATAATATATAACTATGTTTGGATGGTAACCAGGTCTCTTCACTGCGGTTGTTTTGGACAAATTTTATCCATCTTTCTCTTGTATCTTGGCTAGGGCGTGGAAACCTTCAATAGACAAAATACCACAAATTTCAATAACTATTTTATTACAAACTAGCAGTTTGCCTCGAATTCGTCCGGGGTAACAATTATATATCATATAAAACATATCTATTTTATTCAGTGATATTATAGCATTCTACTGGAGAAATACTTTTTTAAATTGGTCCAGTAGTTTCTTACTAGTGGATACAATTGTTACCCCGGGCGATGTCGGGGCAAGCCGCTAGTATAAAATATTGCCTCCGTTACTCAGCGATAATAATACATTCTACTGGTGAAAAACATTTAAAATCGGTCCAGTAGTATTGAGTTCATCATTACAGACAAAAATAGAAAAATCTTTTCTCTTTATAATATTAGTGTAGAAGACAAGTGTAGATAACACATTACACAAACAATAATATCTGCGTAGAAAATATATTGCATTATTTTCCGCTATATACGGGAACGTCAACCAATTCTACCTATTTTCACTTCTGAATGTTTTTAGTCTATGTCGAATGACACAACATGCGTCTGATAAATTTTATGTTCGTATTTAATTTTAAAATGATTATACCTAGTTACTTAACGGTGGAAAGTTATTCCTTTACACTTCGCCGTATTCCTTGAATTATTAGTGCAATATTTCAACACACACCACGGCATATTGTATGACTTTCAAATTTTTTCGATTAAAAACAATCACTAGCGTATAACTGCTCAACAGCTAGCAAGCGACTGTGTTAAGTGCGGCGCGATCGCTGCAATTGAATGGAACATAGGAGTGATGGGTAGCGTCTTCTCTAGTACCTATAACTCACTGCATAAATACGCTTATTTTTTTAACGACTTAAAAAAAAAGACGTTACTCAATTCGACCGTATATATATTTTTTTTATGTCTGTTCGCGGATAACTTCGTCGTTTATGAACCGATTTTGATGATTTCTTTTTTAATCGACAGATAATTCTTCCGGATTGGTCCCATTTTTATGTCATAAAAATTGGTTCATTAGTTTTTCAGTAATTTTGAAAAACTGACTTTTATGTCAATTATCAGTATCTCGATGAAATATGTACCGATTTTGACGACTTATTTTTTTAAGGATATAATAATTTCTCGACATTATCTCACAGACATATAACGAAAATCGGTTCAGTAGTTTTTCGGAAATTCAGTAATTTGTCTCTGTTTACGGCTGAAAAAAAGCCTTAGCAACGGTTGCTATTGACACGAAGTTGTCAATTTTTGTATCGACGGTGGTCTAACGGCTAAAGGTATGGTATGCTCAGGATGCAAATGGTTCAAATCCCATCCACAGCAGTTTTTATTTTTTATTTTTCCATTATTTTTTTTTATTTGCGTTATTATTTGTCTCTCAGGGCAGCAAATACACTTAAAAGGGAAAAATAAATTAACTTTTAAAAAAAAGTGTACCGCCTTCAAAATTTGCACTGAAAAGTAAGAAATAATAAATATTTCGTCGTAGAATTTGAAGACGGTTGGTGCCAAATTAAAAACAACTTATTTCCCAAATTCACTAATCTAGACAATTCATTAGGAACCTACGATCATCAGTACAAACATATATAATATTGAACAGATATTTATCTTCTTAGATGTTTACTTAATTTTGTATCCTAATTTGGCACCAACCGTCTTCAAATTCTACGACGAAATATTTATTATTTCTTACTTTTCAGTGCAAATTTTGAAGGCGGTACACTTTTTTTTAAAAGTTAATTTATACACAATTCCTTTCTAAACTATTTTGTTATATCTCTGACGGATTAGACAGCATACGCCATAAAAACGCGCAGGGGCAATTTTTTTCCCGACTTGAATCACTTATACTGTTAATGCTCAGCTCCTAAACATGATAGGTCCATGTTTAATACTCGCAAACCTTCCTCGTTAATCATCCTATTTAATAGCGAGAACTGCAACAAAATCCGTTCAGTAGTTTTGCGTGAAAAGGTCACAGACAGACGCGGCGGGAGACTTTGATAGTGACATTGTTTTCAGTAAGAAGCATTTTCTGGGAAGCATTTTAAACTATATTTTTAGACTAGCTTTTCGCCCTCGGTTTCGCCAGTGAATATTTTCCAACAAAATATCTCTCAGGGATATCGTAGCTTTCTATTCGTGGATATTTTTTTAGAATAGGTTCAGTAGTTTGAGAAAATACACCCTACATCCAAACTTAATATTAATATATTTATATAGTAATATTAGTATATGCTGTTAGAACTGTCAAGAAACTCAAGTCAAGAACTGGGCTATCAAATGCAAAAAGAATTTTTCAAATCCGACTGGTAGTTCCAGAGATAGAAGAAATCAGTTGCCCGCGACTTCGCACTCCTTATAGAATAGATAGATAGATAGATTGATTAGGGATAGATTTTCAAAAAATCCTTTCATAGTACACCTCACACCCCCTAAGGAATATACCTTCCAATTTTCATATTAATATCTTCAGTGGTTTAGGCTGTGCGTTGATTATCAGTCAGTCAGCGACACGACAGTTTTATATATATATGTAGATTTAAACTTACACAAAAGTGGACAGTAAATAAATTTTATTTTGCTAAATATAGGTACAAAAATGATTTCTGTCTAGTTTTTTAATATAACCTGTTTGCCCCGTATATGTTTAGATAACCTAATTGCACTATACATTTTTGTCACTTGACGAACAAAGAACAGCTTGTTAAAATCTAAAAAAATAATTCATTATATATTTTTTTAAATGATGACTCAGGTCACTCTGGGGACATTGTATTAATCTATATAAAACACCGGCCAAGTGCGAGTCGGACTCGCGCACGAACGGTTCCGTGCCATTATCTATAAAAACGGCAAAAAAAAATACGTCTGTTGTATGGGAGCCCCCTTAAATATTTATTTTGTTTTGTTTTTAGTAATTGTTGTTATAGCGGCAACAGAAATACATCATCTGTGAAACTATCACGGTTCATGAGATACAGCCTGGTGACAGACGGATAGACGGACAGACAGACAGGCGGACGGACAGCGAAGTCTTAGTAATAGGGTTTCCGTTTTTACCCTTTGGGTACGTAACCCTAAAAATGTAGAATCTGTATATTATTGTTTTGTTAGCAGACAGATAAATAGACAAACGAACAAATAAATACAGTACCAAATACTCAATATTAGAAAGCAACCGCTATTATACATTGATAACATTTGAAGTTTGTACCTATTCAATCACACATATAAAGTTACAAATCATCACGTCTTGCATCCATGAAGGGGTAGACAAATCTAAGAAATCTGTGAATGACCTCTTATATAAAATTAGTAGTATGCATATTGTGCATGTCTCGTGGACTTGAACCTAAATGGACTTTACGGTGATAACAATGCAATGCTCCTTAACTATAGGTATATATAAGGTTGCCAGGCGTCCGTATGCTTTTTGAACGCTTGTCCGACCACATTAGACGCTGTCCGGTTTTTATTTTATTTGTCACAAAACAGTCATTACAAACAAATTACAATGAACTTAAATGAAAATAGATAAGACCTACATGTGACGATAATTACAATAAATGTACCTACAAGGTACGGAAACGGTACAATTTTTCACAAACCGTATACTTATGAATAATATAATTTATATCAGCAAGTAAATACAAAAACAATCAAAACAAGTAACCAAATCAAACAAAACTAAACAAAACAAATCAACTAAATTAAACAGATAATTTCACTTAATGAATATAAAGCAAAACCAAAAACCAACAACCAACAAAACGACTATAAATCTAGCAATTTGAGTTTTTCAATTATTGAATTCTTAAACTTCTTTATCCCAAGAGACGTTTCACCCAATACAACAGATTAGGTACTTATATATTTTTTGCATTATTTTTAGATTTGAACAGTGTCCGGCCAAAGTAAATCCGGCTGTCTGATCTTTGTCTTGGCAACCCTAAGTAATAAATAAAAAGCCTTTTATTTCTTGCAAAAGAATTTGGTTTGAGTAGTTTTACAATTTTAAATACATAACTATAAATACTATTTAAGGCTTAGGTAGGTTATTTTTTTAGTGTTAGATTTTTTTTATCAATCTGCAAGAACCCATTTACAGGTGAAGGCCTCCTCCAAAGAAGTCCATTTGTCTCTATGTTGTAGTTTGTAGCCAGCAAGAGGTAACCGTTTTAATTAATTAAAAATAGTGCGACTTTTCTGCCTTCGATACTTTTCGTGTGATTATTTGTTTACTTATTAGAAATACAACTCCATATGTATTGTGAATGTCTTGTGTTATTAATGCTCGTGATGTAGTTTTCTATTCTTCTCTTCTTTGGAGAATTTTGGTCTAGGTCTTCCACGGTGACCAGCTGGGTTTGAAGATGTTTTTTTGTTATTTATTGATATACTTATATTATTTATGAAATTCGTGTGGTTGATACATATTCTTGTATTTGTTATCTTGCTTCCTTGTTGTGTTAGTGAGATATTTATTAACCAAGAAATTCAGCAGGCCTAATTTCAACTCTCCTTCTGTGATACTAGATGACTTACGAATTGATGTTTGGGAGTCCAATGTTTTGTTATTTCTGTTACTGCTACTTTGTGTAATAATACCTTATTTTGAAATCTTTCATATTTACTTTGTTGGTGCACGTTGAAGTAATCTGAGCAAATAAGTCAAACAAACAATTTTTATTTAACATTAGATTTGATTTAGATAATGAGAGAAGCGCCTGTCTGATTATTTCTGTTATTTTTTGAACGGATTTAATTCAAAAAGTACAATTTGAATATTTTATACCAAAGTTATGATTCCCAATGAATTGTCTAGTTAAATAAATAAAAAAATTCTTCGAGAAAGTTACAATACATAAATTAATTTTTAAATGTATACGTATTCCAACAGAAGTGAAATTTTTGAACTTTGATTTGGTCGTAAAATTTTTAGAGTAGGCTTTTACAGTGTCAAATGCAAATATAACTTGTTTATCATGACACGCTTATCAGTAATCAGTAATCAGTAATCAAATACAAAATATCCACTAGGAAATGAATATTTATCATTTATTGTAGGCCTAGGTATCTGATGATATGAAATTATAAAAAATTATGCGATTTAAAAAAACAGGGAGATTTTTTTATTCGAACACCAACCAAATAATTTTACCAACGCCTGATGTTGGGCAAATTTGGCAAGTCCATTCACGAGAATTAATTTTACTAAAAATATTCTAAAAAATTACGATAGATAAACATTAATAAATAACATCCATTCACGAGAATTAATTTCACTAAGAGGTAAGTAGGTAGAGGTAGTCGATAGCCTAATTGGTAGGACGGTGGACTTGAAACCGGAGGTCCCGGGTTCGAATCCTACCCCTTGCCAAAATGCTAAGCACCAATTTTCTATAAGAATATGTGCTTAAATCGACACCTCGTGCTCCGGAGGGCACGTAAAGCCGGCGTCCGGTCACCAACCCGCCTGCCTAGCGTGGTGACTATGGCATTTCCTCTCAATGAGCACCACTAAGAATGGTGAACCTAGAGGGAGACCATGATCCAGCAGTGGATCTTAAAAGGTTGATGATGATGATGAATTTCACTAAAACAATATTCTAAAGAATTACGATAGATAAACATTAATAATTAACATAAATAAAATCGCGTTGCAACAATGTTGTTAATGTTGTGTTGTCAGACAGAAAGTAAACAAACAATTTGCTAATGTAAAGTGGACAAATTACTATAATGATGCAATTATTTACGTAAATTTTCATAGAACATGCATTTGATGTCATATTAGGTAGATTACATTTTTTTCTCTTTCTGTTGTTGAATTTAAAAATCATGAACATTACAGGTTTACGATAAAAATATGGAGCATTTTATAGAAAAAAAATACAGGAAAATTCAAGTTTCTAATTTTCTATTCTATTTTTTTTTTGTATTGGCTCCATCAGGGTTTTGATGATTCCGCCAAAGTCTTCTTCTTCTTATTATATAATGGCTTTAACAATGTTAATCTATGATTTGCCAATGTCAAGTATTATAGACGTCACAGTAACAATAGCCTATAAATCGGTAGCTAGGATGTTCCCGCTGCTTTTCCCGCTGTGATAATAATCTACGAGTAACATATTAATCGTCGACTAATCACAACCAACCCATCGCGGACGTTATCATGTCACGACGGGGCGTGTGCGTTTTCCACCATGACATGACGTAGAATCTGTTCCTAATTTATTAAGGAAATATTTTCTTAACTTAATTGTTTTAACTTTACAGGTTCAAAGAAGGCAAAGTAACATATGGCGGTACAGATACACCGCCGAAGGGCCGGCGGGTAATATTTTGTGTTCACGGAAATCCATCTACAGGTTGTTGTGCTGTTATAGAAACAAACGCTGACGGTACCACGGAACAGAGAAACGGCAGTATTACTGATGCTGAAAGTGAGTTCAATATTTATTAAAAGTTTCCCCAAAAATATCGCCAAAATGGGGAAAATTCCTCCCAATGTTTTATTTTCTTACCTCTATGTCGGCATTTTTTTTCTTCACGGGTTCCCATACTGCTCCCGAAACAGTGTTATCGGTCTCAGGGTACCCAGCTTACCGAGTCTCCCTTTTTTAGCCGATGGTATTTTTAAGGCTATGGCTGTTCTGTTGAGGTAGGTATATTTAGATGGAAGAACCTATAAGTGTGGTTTGTCGAATTATATACATGTATAAGTTTTTAATTATTAAAAAACCCATTGGCCTGGATCGAGACATAAAGCTTTATCGCCCGGCAATTTTTTTCTGACCTATATATTTTATGCTATTATTTTCAAACCGGGAATACTTGGTTTTCTAACAACCAAAAACCAAACCACTAGCAACCAAAACAACCTACCTAACGAACAAACAAACAAAAATAACGAACAATAGCAATTACCGCCCTCTCTCACGGAAAACATATTACAAACTAAAACGATCACTAAACTAATCTTCCAAACCTGCTGGTCCCCGTGGAGGATTATGACCAAAACCCTTCAAAGAAAAAAACAACCAGAAAAATACCGAACTATATATCTAGAAAAAAAAACAATATAGAGATAAATGGCTTCTTTGGAGGAGGCCTTCACCTGCAGAGGGGTTCTTGCAGACAGAATAGTCTAATGTATTAGTAATATTTTTTTTAAATTAGTTAACACTAACTTCTTCTTCTTCTTCTTCAGCCTGTGTCCGTCCACTGCTGGACGTAGGCCTTCTCAGCATTGCGCCACTTCTCCCTATCCTCCGCAGTTCTCCTCCACGCTCTACCCTCTCTCTTCACGATGTCGTCACTCCATCGCGCTGGTGGTCTGCCGACACTTCTATGGCCCATTCTAGGTCTCCACTCGGTAACCCTTGACGTCCATCTGCCATCGTGTCTTCGAGCTACGTGACCCGCCCATCTCCACTTCAGTGTCGCAACTCTAGTTCCAATGTCCGTCACTCTTGTCTTCTGTCTTATTTGGACATTGGGTACTCGATCACTGAGAGAGATCCCGAGCATTCTACGCTCCATAGACCTTTGTGCCACCTTTATCTTCCGAACAGCTTCCTTTGTCAGTGACCATGTTTCTGACGCGTAGGTATGTCATGGTGGGAAGTACGCACTGATCAAATAGTTTTGTCTTCAGACATTGGGGCACCTCTCTGGACTTCAAGACGTCACCGAGTTTTCAAAAAACTGCCCAACCCAGCTGAATTCTTCTTTCGATCTCCCTTATCTGGTGGCTTCTGTCGAACACTGTTAAACACTAACTTAACAGTTAATAACAAACATATTAAATTAATCCTACTCTAAGAATGTGTAAAATAGCATATAAATAGATTTAAAAAATAGTTGTATATAAATAGAAGTGTACACTTAGTTCTTGCAAGAAATAAAAGGCTTTTTTATTTTCTTCTTTGTTAGCCGCCCCTACGACTTACCCCTAGGTCAGGCTTCTCCACATGTCACCTTCATGAAATATTCACCTATGTTTTCAATGTAATGGTCAAGTTCGCAGTACGCTGGGCTTAACAGGAATTGACTCAACTATAAACGATGCGTTTGTTTGATAAACATCGTCTCATCCAACGAATTAATGATTATAGTAGGATTGTTTCAAATTCTACTTAAATAATAAACTGAATGCATGCATTATTACTTGGAAAGTAGACATATAGCCTTGGCCTCCAAAGGATTTCCGCCATAAAATGTAGCTGTATCTGTGAAAAAAAAACCATGGAGATCCATAGCGCTTTGACATGAAAGAACCATAATTATGACAACCTATACCTACTTTTTGAAATTTTGGTATATTTTGCTTGTATCCTTAAAATGAAGTATACTTATTATAAATATATAGATGAAGAGATTGTATTTGAAAAATTCTTGTTGCGGTAAATAGCCTAATAATTGAGGATACCATAACGTTACAACTCAAAAGAAAGAGCGGAGTATATAGGAACAGAAACGTCAACCAATTAAAAAAATTTCACGGGTTGAACGTTTGTAACTAATTAGAGCTATTATTATTTTACAGGACATTGTCACAGATCGAGAAATGAAGAAATAGACAAACGTGCAAGAAGGAAGTTGATAATAGCCAGTATTTTGTGTGTTATATTTATGATAGGTGAAATTGTTGGTGAGTATCTCGACTTTAAAAATATGCACTGTAAAATAATAAAAAAATATATCATCAAAATTGGTACCTATATTATGTATGAAAGGTATGATGTTTTTCTTCTTATTTTATTTCAAGTATTATAGCCTTTATAGTATCAATCCGCCGACTGTGATATGTCTTCTTAATAACAGACTAATCACAGCGCGGACGGGATTAAACCCCATCATGTCATGACGTAGAATCAAAAGGTATGATTAATATAAAAGAAGCGAAAGAGTTATGTCAGGATCTTAGCAAATGGCATTCGATTGTCTCTGCCCTACCTCTTTTGGGATAAAACGCGTGATGATAAATAGATAGAAAAAAATTATGTGACAATTTCGGAAACATAATTCTAACAAAAAGGAAATCCGAACCTTCTATAAAAATTTAATTTACCTAAATATTAAATAGTAGTTTTAGTAGGTGACTATAAAAATATAGTCACATGTTTTATTACATTTAGTAGAACATTAAAAAGGTAATATTGAACACGTGTTTGTGGATTACCGCACATAAATAAGTGTGATTGTCGCATAAACGATGTAGGAAGGTGGGCACTCATTATGTACTAATGTGATATTATTATTTGTGTCATTCTTACATGTTTAGATATTGCTTTATATGGGCTTCGCATGGGTAAAATAGTTGATTATGAAAAACTCCATGAATAATAAATTTTTTCCGAGATAAAAGTATGTAATATAATGTAAAGTTAAAAGTCTTTATTTCAAATATTAAGTTATTATAGGAAACTCATTTGTATATTATTTTTGGTTTGGTTTCGACAAAGTGACGTCATCATTTTGGTAAGGTAGCGTTTCTGTCTAGTGGCACTACTGGTATGTGATAAAAATAGTTGCACGGCCCTTAACGTGCCACGTGGTACTGCCAGTTAGGTACACAAATGACTTGAGAAATGGGGTTCTTTTACCTAAATGATGACGTCACGTCGGCAAAACTAAAAATCACCACGATTTATTACAATCTTCGATCAATATAAAATGTTTGGCCAACCCAGCAATTTGCTCGGCATTCTAGTGTTGAACATTCTCGGACCGGACATTCCTTGGCAGTGACCCACCGGTTTTCCTTATTTACCTTTTACTAATATTAATATACTTTCTGAGTTAAATTTGTGTGATTAAAATTTTTCAGGTGGTTATTTGTCGAATAGTTTGGCCATAGCGACGGACGCGGCTCATTTATTGACAGATTTTGCAAGTTTCATGATATCATTATTCTCTTTATGGGTGGCCGCAAGACCTGCAACCAGGCGGTGAGTTACATCTAAAATTAAAAATAACGTACTTCGCCCGGCAAGTTTATGAAAAATACAATTTTCACGGGGAATGATAGTAGTAAGTAGCCTATGTCATTCCCCGGCCCTTCAATTCTCTGTAAAAAAATCTTGTTGATCCATTTTGAATGAAAGAAGTACAAAATAAACACACTTTTTGCATTTACATTAGTTAGGATTAGTCTAATTTTCTCACGACAAGAGTACATTTTTCACCAAAAAATTTTTGAACTATTTATTTTTTATAACAATAATGATAACTCGCGCGCTGAGAGACACAGGATTTTCCTTTAGGTTTTCCTGTAAACTATAAGAAAATCCCTATATTCCATGTTTTCTAAATTTTAGACTTAAAAGTTTCGGAGGTAAAGGTAAAGGTCAATTTTCGTTTATTTCCTTTGATATAATTTAAACTATGCATTTTAAAATTATTAAAATAATATTTTTGGATTACTTATAACAAGCCCTTTTATTTGATATGTCACATGATTCACATTTTTTTACATTTTGCATTTTTGCCCTAATATTAACCCGCAAAATAGAAATTCGATTATTTAAACTATATGCCAGTGATCGGTGATTGGGTCATCAAACTCTCTATAAGGGTTTCCGTTTTTTCATCGAAGTAGTACGGAACCCTAAAAAGTGAAAAAGTTACACAATATTTGGCATTACTCTGAAAATGTGATTTTTTTCATTACAACTAATTATGTTTCATAAAATTTCAGAATGCCTTTCGGTTGGTACCGAGCCGAAGTTATTGGTGCTTTAACTTCAGTGCTGCTCATATGGGTTGTCACCGGTATTCTGGTATATATGGCTGTACAAAGAGTGATATACCGTCAATTTGAAATTAATGCTACGGTCATGCTTATCACTTCAGCTGTTGGCGTTGCTGTCAATCTTGTGTAAGTTTTACTTGGCGTACGCCCCTGGAATATTTATATTACTGCCCGACCTGAAAGTTCAGGCATTCCATGGCTGGCCATTGCGTGGACTCGTCGTTTTCGACCGTTCGAGTTGAACTAACGATAGCGCGGTTCTTCAATATGCTAACCCCACAGTTCATCCGATATCACACAACCATGTAGGGCAATATATTTTTTAAATTTAACTACGGATCCATATTGAAAATGATGCAAAAAAAATACTAGCATGGTCGCTGAAAGTTTCATTAAAATCAATTTAGTCGTTTCAGAGCCTATTCAAACATAGGGATAATTCTTAAAAAAAGTAGGTTATTTTTAATTGCACATTAGAAAATACGTATTGCACAATTTCAATTTACATCAAATAAATTGTTGCAAGTACGACTCTTATGGTATGGTTGGGGTTTTTTTATAACCCACCCAGCGGCCCTATTCTCTATCTATGGTGTTTAAAACCTATCGACACTAATGTCGATGGCATGTCGTTCTACATTGCAATTAGCTTGAAACCACATCCTTAACTTTAAACAGAAAACCATAGTAAAAACGGCTTTGGCAGAGGCTTAGTGAATGCCAAAACAAGTAATTCGATTCGTTATCGAGTCGATAACCACAATAAAACCGTGGATAGAGAATAGGGCCTCTGGGCAGAGCCCGTACGACCTTTCACGTAGGGGTAGTGCAATATGATAATAATATTTTTAGGTAAGTATTTTACTGTGCAATCAGAATTTTTGATGGATAATGCGTTAAATACTACCCAAAAATTCAGTATCCTATAAATAGCATATTCTCACTTAGATATTGGTATGAATTTTGAAACTACAGACGGACGGTTAAATTATATTTATTTGTATACATTATTCTCGGTTATATGTAGACAATATATATTTTGAATATGTTAATTAGTTATTTTTTTGTGACCATCAAATGTTTACTGAAGATTTGTCAATAGAATTACTTACACTATTGTTGACAAGTGATCGGTAATTAAAATACTTTAGTTCAACAAAGTTAATGATGTCATGCTGCCTGATGTCATTTTATATGTAAACAAACTGTAATTATTTAATTAAAAAAATGTTGTAATGTAGCCCAAGAGGCAGCGTACAATTTCGAGGAAGTAATTGATAAAAGCTGATGTAGTAATTCTACTTTCCCTGATTAGATTAGATATTAATTCAAATCGTCCACTGCTCCTCCAGCTATACAGCACACACACCTTTACCGTCTCTATACCTAAGACATATGCTCTTAGAAATAGCAAGTTATAGTTAATGTTTCATAAAGTATGTGAAATTGTCTATAGGATAAATAAGAGAAAATTGTACATTAGTAAATATATTAAGAGAATTCGAGTCGCAAAATCGGTTGAAAATACGCGTGAAATTGATGACTTTCAGGGCTTCATAAAACTTAGGTGTAACTGATTTTCATATTTAAAATCATACTGTGTCAAATATATTTTTATCTTTCGAGAGCTATTTAAATTTCGAAGACATAGAAGTCGTGAACATGCTTCTATGAGACAAAAGTTATGACGCAAATATCTGTTATTTTTAAAAGAAGTGCCGAAGTGCTCTCCGAAGCACGAGGAGTCGAAAAAAGCAAAAATGTGTGCTTAGCATTTTTTTTTGAAACAAGTGGTAATTGAACCCGGGTCCTCCCTATAGAAACTATGTTTTTAATTAATAAGTAAAGTAAAATAACTATCTACAGGTACCTACAGTGTTCAACATTGTTTGTGATTCACATAAAAAAAGTATTTTTTTAATTTGGCCACAGAGGATTAAGTATGATGTCGCACGGTGCTGTGAATTTGATATCAAAAATCTCCTACAATTCGAGAAAATATTATATTTATTATTTCTTCTTTTTCTTATGAAACTGTAAATCATTCATCGTTTATCGTGGTGGTCAAGGTTTAATACATAATGATATGTTAACGTTAATAATTAGCAGTCTTGTAGGTAAATCTGAGGGTAAATCTGTCCTTTATAGCGTGAATTTGCAAATTCTGCATATATTTTATATAATATGACATAAATTATACGATTATAATTATAATAATTTGTATTCTATTACTATAATTTTATTTTTGCCCTTGTGTTCGTTATGAAGTACCTACAAATAATTCAAGTTTGAACCAAATGTAATTACCTAGCTATAGCATTTAGAAACTGTCTTGGAACTCAGAATACAGAAGAAACCAGAATACACATGCGCACCATCGATGATGCGCACTGAATAGTATAAAAGCGTCATGTTTCAAAAAAAAAGTTCCGCAGTCTTCATACTTCTGGCCACGATTTACCGATTTTGGGATAATGTCTTATTATCAAGAGATAGGATAATATTAATGAAAATTAACACCTATTCTATGTTCTTATTAATTTTTCTTATATTGAATGTCTTTTTATCAAGAAATACAATAACCGGGTTTACTTTATTTTAGTGTACTTTTAGCCTCACTTTGAAGAATTTATGCGAATTCTGGTTTTTCTGTATTCTGAAAGTAGGAAGTAAAAGTTGACTATAAAAGTTTATGCAAAATAAAAAAAAAAAAATAATAATCACTACAGTATAAAACAAAGTCGCTTTCTCTGTCCCTATATCCCTATGTATGCTTAAATCTTTAAAACTACGCAACGGATTTTG
Source organism: Nemapogon koenigi (assembly GCA_963924495.1). Taxonomy (NCBI): domain Eukaryota; kingdom Metazoa; phylum Arthropoda; class Insecta; order Lepidoptera; family Tineidae; genus Nemapogon; species Nemapogon koenigi. Next base: position 2,435,084 of record OZ004630.1, on the reverse strand, counting down.
ATGCGGTTTCTTTTAATAGATAGAGTGATTGAAGAGGAAGGTTTATATGTATAATAACATCCATTAAATAGTGGAGAAATACTGTTATTTTTGATGTTTCTAATGTGATGTCGTAAATAATTACATTTTTTCCGCTTACATTGCAAACGCAGGCTGAACCCTACGAGATTTATCAAAATAATGTACTAAGTATTGTACACATTGAAAAGGTCTACAGAAAACTCCGCGATGGTATATGTCTATCTCTTGTGGATATCCCACAATAACATTTTTTTGTCATTAATGGCTAATTTTCGAAGAAAAAATGATATAGAGGTAGGGGTGGGGGTAGAGGTAGGGATAAGGGTAGGGGTAGGGGTAGGGATAAGGGTAGGGGTAGGGGTAGGGATAAGGGTAGGAGTAGGGGTAGGGGTAGGTATAGGGTATATTTTATTTTGTTCTTAAATATCCACGGGCGAAGCCGGGGGCGGAATGCTAGTAATAAATAAAATGTTAAATAAAATGTTGCTCAGATTATGCAAATGAAATACATGTTATTTTGATTTTGTTACGTAAACGGGGAGTGAATAGGGTGAAACTACTAAGTATAAAATTTCAGTCATACAATCATTTTCAGAATAATTAAAGCTCTTTTTAACCGACTTCCAAAAAAAGAAGGAGAAGGTTCTCAATTCGGACCGTTTTTTTTTTTTTTTTTTTTTTTATGTATGTATGTACATCGATAACTCCGCCAATTGTGAACCGATTTTGATGGTTTCTTTTTTAATCGACAGATAATTCTTCCGGATTGGTTCCATTTTTATCTCATAAAAATTGGTTCATTAGTTTTTCAGAAATTTTGAAAAAACTGACTTTATAAGTACATTTTTCTTGATATCTCGATAAAATATGTACCGTTTTTGACAACTTATTTTTTTCAAGACATAATAATTTCTCGACATTATCTCACAGACATATGACGAAAATCGGTTCAGTAGTTTTTCAGAAATTCAGTATTTAATTTCTGTTTACGGCTGAAATTATGTATCAGAAAAAGCCTTAGCAACGGTTGCTATTGACACGAAGTTGTAAATTTTCGTGATGATGGTCTAGCGGTTAAATGTAATGGGGTGCATAGGATGCACAAGCACATTACATGGTTCAAATCACATCCACAGGGGATTTTTTTTTAATATTCCATCAATATTTTTTTAGTTGCGTTATTATTTGTCTCTCAAGGCAGCAAAATCACTTAAAAGGGTAAAATAAACCTTTTAAAAAAAAGTGCACCGACTTCAAAAATTTGCACTGAAAAGTAAGAAATAATAAAAATTTCGTCGTAGAATTTGAAGACGGTTGGTGCCAAATTAGAAATAACTTAGTAGGTACCCAAATTCACTAATCTAGATAATTTATTAGGAACCTACGATCATCAGTACAAACATAATATATAATATTGAACAGATATTTATGTTCTTAGATGTTTACTTAATTTTGTATCCTAATTTGGCACCAACCGTCTTCAAATTCTACGACGAAATTTTTATTATTTCTTACTTTTCAGTGCAAATTTTTGAAGTCGGTGCACTTTTTTATAAAAGGTTTATGAACTATTGGTTTAGACTTTATACTGAAAAAACAGCAGCAACAATATGACGAATAATTTTTTGCAGTGATGATAAGGTAGTATTTACATGAAATTTTATATTTATTTCAGTATGGGATTGACTCTACATCAGCACGGACACAGCCACGGTGGCGGCGGACATGGGCATAGCCATGGTGGCTCTAATCCTGTACTCAACAATAAGGTAGGAAAATATAGGAATTCGGTTAATTTTTTTTATAATTAATTTCAAAACTCAACGCTTTGTGCAAGAAACATAATAAAATATTTTGTTTTCCATTTGCAAACTCCACGGTACAGAATCCGTGGCAAACTCCAATATAATAATTCTTATGTCTAAAATAAAAGTAACTGTAATATGACTTCAACAGAGCTGGCCACTCACAGCCATCCATAGCTCGTAGCCTCAAAAAATTCATCTGCTAAATGAGGAATATGTTTTCTTCTTCGGGCCAGTAACTAAGCTTATGGTAAGGCATAGAAAGAAACTATAATTTTATGTCTATATATACTCGTACTAGTATGTCTATATACTATTAGGTGTTTTTTGTCGGTATAAAATATATACCTTAATACTGTATCAAAGTTAATGTTTGATACGCCACTTTGAAGATTATTTTCCCCTCTAATGACGAAAAAAATTTATTATGTTTCTTTTAAAAATAGATTAATTTATTTATTTTGTAACAGACGCCATCTATTAGAGATCAGTTGAACTATGACAACAATATTCATACTACTAACGGTGCGAAGTATTCGCACGGGTCACCTAGTGTACGTATATTATATACCTATAGAAATGGCTACATACAACAATCCAACGACTATGAGTATAAGGAATACTCCCCAACGCACATCGTTAGAAAATTGCATATATGCCAATCTATTAAATATTTTCAATGGCGCGATACAGGGTTCAATGAGTTAGTAACGGTGCGACATCTATCGACGCGACGCGATGTGCCGCCACATACCTATAAAGCTGAATACTTTGTATGTTTAAACGCGCTATTCTCGAGAAATACCAGTCCGATTTGAAAATATATTGTTGCATTAAATAACCCACAGAAACGTCAACCAGAGGGAGGAAAATTAATTTTGATATAAAAATTTCAGAACGCTGACGCAACAGATACGGAGTCATCGTCGAGCCACAATCATAGCCATGCACAGAACATCAACGTACGAGCTGCGTTCATACATGTGCTAGGTGATTTCCTTCAGAGTTTTGGTGTCCTGGTAGCGGCAATCATTATTTATTTCAAGGTAAATTTTCTATCTATAAATGAATATTACTATTTTTTGCGGATTTCAAGATTAAACATGGACCTACATGTTTAGGAGCTGAGTATTAGTGAATTCCAGCACATTTTCGTGGCGTATTCTGGCTAATCCATTATAGATATAACAAAACTATGTAGGAAAGAATAGTGTAGAATAAAATGTTCTACAAAAAAGTCCGTGGTATCGCATATATATCTCTAAGTTATAAGCATATTTATGTAAGTATTCAAATTGTTGTAAGCCCACATTGTACCCGTACCCGTACAAAGAGCACAAATACAAAATGTATTCATTAACCGACTTCAAAAAAAGGAGGAGGAGGTTCTGAATTCGTCGGAATCTTTATGTTTTTTTATGTATGTTTCCCGATTACTTGAAGACGCCTGGACCGATTTGGAAATTTTGATTTTTTTTTTGTTTGAAAGGGTATACTTCCCAGGTGGTCCCATGGTCATCAGGTCAGGATCTGAAGATGGGATCCTGGAGAAATCGAGAACTTCAAAATTTAAAGGCACACTTGACGCGATTAGGGTTTTTTTATACTGCATAATTTTTGAAGTCGGTACACTTTTTTTTAAAAGGCAATTATATTTTTTATGGACAATTTCACTGAATATTATGTTTCTTACAGCCGTCCTGGGACCTCGTAGATCCGATATGTACATTCATGTTTTCCATTCTTGTGTTGATTACTACATTCAACATTATAAAAGATACACTACTTGTTCTCATGGAAGGATCGCCTAGAGGAATTGATTTTCAGGTATGATTTCTTTTATTATTTGAATTACTTGAATTAGGTCCTTTTAGTAACCTTTTTTTAAATAACAGATACCTACTTTTACTTACGTCTGTTAAAGAAGTTATGCATCTAGCTCCATTAGGTGCAGCAACAGGCTTGTTACATATTCATTTTAATATGGAAATCTGGCAAAAAGGTACACTGTTTAGATACTGGTGTCTCTGACCAAACCGCAAAGTATAAACACCGTGAATATATGATTATTTGTTTGTTTTTGTTTGAATATGTTTTGTCTCTAAGAAACACCTTGTTAGATAGTGACAACACATATTATAACTAAACAGTTTTTTCTTCCTTCACTGGTTGCCTTACAGCTCCCGAAACTGTGTTTGTAAGGTTATTAGACCAGTTGGATGCTGTAAAAGCTCAGTGTAAACTGGATGCACCTGACGTAACGCTAAAATTTTTTTTGGATTCTTTGTACGATAGAGAATATAGATCCGTGGGTTGCGACCCCTCGAAGGTACCCGCTTCAATCAACAAATTAAATCCAAGTTATTCGTGCAAACGTAAAAAAAATACGCATTTTTCATATAAAAATCATATTCGAGGGGGCGCAACCCACGGATCTATATTCTATATTGTACAAAGAATCCGAAAAAATTTTTTTAGCGTTACGTCACGTGCGTCCACTCTGAAACAGCACCCGACTGGTCTATATAAGTACCTACCTAACGTAACGGGTGGCCAATTCTGTTTAGGTAAGTATATTTAGATAGAGAAGCCTCTAAGTGTAGTTTGTCGGATTATGTAAGTACATAAGTTTTTAATTAGTTGATTTATTTGAACATTGAGTTAGAATTTTTTATATACAAAAAAATACCTAGAAAAACTACACCTATAAAACTGTGTACTTGACATTAAAATGTTACTCAAGTTTGTTCTAAATACAACTTTAGAACGCTGATCGTCATCTTTTCAAAGCTTCTGGTACGTTAATCACTAATATTTGCTGAACCTAATACTTTTTCATGATTATTTAGGAAGTGGCGAATACGTTCCTGTCGATCAGCGGCGTGGTGCGAGTTCACAACTTGCGTATGTGGGCGCTTTCTCTAGACAAAACTGCATTGGCTGCTCATCTTGCTATAAGTTAGTATTATTTTGAAACTATAAGAGATAGGATAATATGTTCTAAGAATCCATGTTGACGATTTTGAAGATAGAAAAACTCTAGCTCGACTCGAGAATCAAAAAAAACTTTGTTAATTAAGAAAATTGCAGAGAATTTTTAGAATCAGTATAATCAGCCGCCCTGGGGCACCGTGAAAAATTACTTAAATCCTACATATTATATTTTTTTCTTTGTATTATAAATGAAATAAATAAACGTTAAATGTGAAAATGTTCTCAATACAATCAAAAATTTTAAAGCATTTTCGATCAAACGCGAAAAAAAATTTTTGCTTTCCGAATTTTGCCGCCCCTGGAAATTTGCCGCCCTGGGCACTGGCCCCTGGTGTAAATTCAGGCCTAAATATTAGTATAGTTCAGAAGATAGGTAGTATTTCACATGAAAATGGAAAAATCAAATACCTGGTTTTGGAATACCTATAACCGAATGTTTGTTCAAAGTAGCCTCCAAATCGACTGAATTGATCTTAATGAATATTTCTAGCAGTTATCATATTTAAAATATTTGCTTCATCAAGATGTTAATGTATAGCCCCTGCCCATATTATGGCTGTTAGTAGAATAAGATGAGCAGTATATAAAAATAATTTTGTAAGTGGATTTTACCATCACGGAAGGAACAATTTAACGAATGTTGAATCAATCTGATGAAAATTATGACAAAAACCGCTTTTGCATTGAACATCTCTTCCACTTTAATTTTAAATACTATTAAATTTTACAGGAACCGGTTCAAGTCCACAAAAAGTTTTACAAGAAGCCACCAGACTAGTTCACGAGAAATACAGCTTCTTCGAGATGACACTGCAGATAGAAGAATTTAACGACGGAATGGAAGACTGTCATCAATGTAAAATGCCCACTTCGTAACGTTCGTAACTTGAAATATGTGATACGGTGTAAATATATGATTAATATTTTGGCCAAACGATTAGAATTTAAGTTAGATCTAATAAGTAAAACATACTATGCTAGAAAGTATTGTAGATATTTAGTAAGATGTTAATTAAATATTCAGTAATATTTACTGTAATCAATATTTATTTAACTGTTAATACATGTATTCACGAATTGTTAGTTTATACAACGATAGTAGTGTGAAGTTGGCTGTATGAAATATTGTAAAAATCACAAAAGTTACCTCAAATTTTCATCGACTTTGTTTTTCTTCTAATCTTGCTCAAGATTAATAATTTATTTCAACATTCCTTTCAAAAAATGTATGTACTTGTATTTTTGTTTATAATTAATTATGCTTTGTGGATTTGGTGAAATTAGAGCAAGAAAGTTATTCCCTTTATAAAGAGAGTATTAGTTAATACTACTTTAGTTACTTATATCTGTTCTCTGCATTAAAAAAACTTGGTATTAATTTGAAAACATATGTTTTTTCGTTTTCTTTCAATTTATATTGTTTTTGATTGATTAGTTTTCGAAGAAGTCATGTATTATTCAGTTTATTGCGCAACAGCTTTTAAAAGACAGTGAAAAATGCATTTATGAAAAATTTCAAGGATAATAAAAAGCTAGTTTTTAGCAAGTGCAAACTAAAAATACTAGTTCAAACATTATTCAATATGAATAAATTATTATGGAAAAATAAAATTAGCTTTCATGCCAGAATTTTATAAATTTGCTTTTACCAAGGATATTATAAAATTTTACTAATAAACACACCAAAACGGCAATTTTGTTGAATATACCTACTACCTACCTAAAGAGAATATGGATACAAAACTGTAAAATAAAATAAACTTAAGTTCATTTTGGAATGATGTCTTCCAATTAGTTATTTTATTATAATTATTGAACCAAAATAGATGTAGGTACATTTTTGTTCTGAAAATATACTTATTTTTCAATTTTGCTGTTTCATTATTATCAACGAATTTCTAGTTCCGTCGGATTCAAATGCCAACAACCCCACGACCGATCATCGCCTATGATGACAAGAGGGCTGGCTCCTTCCTCGCACAACGAATCAGCATCGCGATTCAGCTTGGAAATCATGCAGCAGATTATGTAGGTATGGTTTTGACATTTGTTGTTAAACTAATTTGACTAGATTTTCAGAAATTAGGCGTAAACGTTTTTTAAACAAATCAGAGATTGCTTTCAAATCTTTGTACCTACTTAATAAATTTTCGATCGCATATCTTAAAACTTTGTTAACATTAAGTTCTGTCTGTCTACATTTGGTTCAAAATAACCATTTGCATTAATGATCTTGTAAAAATATTTACAAACATCGAAACATATTTTTTAAATTGTAGCAACATTTGTAGGTTTATGTTACTGCTAAAAGCCGAAGTGTTGTCACCAACTGCCACCTAGTTCTGTCGGCTAAAACTAGGTGTAACCGCACTTCGGCTTTTAGCAGTAACATAGGTATATATTATACTTAATAAATTATTTGTAAACTTATAAATAAATATCTCGTGGTGGTATTTGCTTAGTTTTGATTATTTGTTTGTAGTATGCAGCCGAATTTCTTGCAGTTCTCGTCTTGTTCGGTGAATCATAATCTACTTCAAACAATCCAAATCGTTCCCTGGCGAGAGAGAAGAACATTAAAATATTTTATGTATGAAACTGTCTAGCTAAATTCCCAACTGTTTTATAGGAAAACGGTAGGTTCGGGAGCTGTAAGGCAACCCGTGTTTTTTTATTATTTAATCACGCAAAAATACCTACTGTATTAAAAATAAATTTCGATAAGGCGAGCGTGACAATTTAATTAAATAACATACGATAAACTGCTTATTTGTTGCTATCAAATATAAATTGGCCATGCTAACTTTTTGAACAGAAACGAAGATCTCGAAACCGTTTCGAGATATAAGCTTTCAGTACAATTTCTATTTATCAGATTTTAAATTAAGTCTATACTTTTTAAGATATTCAATAACAAACAATAACCTTAATTTGACCGATGTATGACGTCATCTTAAGCAGTATGAAAAAAAATACCTTTGCCTACAAAAAAGGGCAATCGTCAATCTTTGAATGACATCTTTATAAATTATATTTTACGTGTAATTATTTTCTTTGTTATTAGGACATGACGGGATGAAACACTATTTACTTGCCATTGTAAAAAACTATTCAATTTAAATAAATATAAACACAAGTATATAAACAAGAGTAATTTTTAGGTTAGTCGACCTTGACTGACGTTTGCTTGACGTTAATTTGATTGACTGTCACTTTTTATGTGTAGTGGCCAAGATTATAATCCTGTTCTAAATTCTTGTGACGTCACGTTTACTTTTCGCGGGTAAAATTTGTAAAATATATTAAAAATAGACGCAATGGATAAAAAACAAATATATCGAAATTAGTTTCTTAAAATGGGCTATATTTTCAAAACAAATTATAAAAAAAGTATATTATAAATATGTAGCATGGCCAATTGGTAAATTGGTCCTCACAATGGACAACATTTCATTTTTCGTAAGGTACCAAAATTCGAAAACCGTTTGGAGATTACATGCTAGAAAGCTTATTTTTATTTTTTTTATTTTTTATATCCTTTAATTTTCGAGTTATTTTAAAAATACTGAAATATTGAAAATTAAGGATTAATAGGTGCCCTAATCTGTGCTAACCCTCTAATTTAAAAATATTAATGTCTGAGTTGTTAGTTATTGAACTCAGGTGTTGCCTTCTATTAATTTTACCCATTTTTATTCCATTTGAAGCTAAATTAATAATTATTCTTTAAATATAATTATAAAAATACTTCTTTTATGTAATATTTTTTGGAAGTTTTGCTAGTTTCGAATGGGTTATCACAGGAAATATATTTACGAGTGAAACCGCGGACAAAAGCTAGTATTATTATATACATTATGAATAATGTTGTAGGCGATTTGAGTTCCGGCTACGGCAACACCTATTTGGAACACGGTATATTATACTCTTTGCATTTCTATAACGTATACTCTGTGGCTTGACTGACACTATCAGTCACTTTCTTTGGGTGACAGTTTATATTTCTTAATTTTAGTCCTAGCTAAGGTTTTTAGTTTATAAGTCCTCAGAATTTATAAAAATTCATAATTAAATTAAAAATATAAAAACTCAACCAAAAATAAAATATAAAAATACGTATAACTTATTTTTTAATATATTTTTATTTAAAGTAATAAAAATGGGTGATTAAAAAAATGAAATGTTGTCCATTGGCCACTCGTTAGTTTGTCCATGACTGAAAGTATTAAAACATCCAATCCAATTATAATCAAAATATTACTTACGAGTATCCCCGCATCCATTCAAAGTTATCCAATAAACTCCAATAAGTGTAACCAATAACAGTGCATCCATCTTCATGAATAGCGTATAGCAAATTACGCAAATATCCGTCCATGTACGTTATACGATTGTTATCTGTTAACCCTTTCTCTGAAGAAATGCCGTTTTCAGTAACAACTACAAACGGATTGTCGTATTTGTTACGTATCCAGTTGAGGGATTTTCGGAAACCCCAAGGTACGACCTGAAAAATATATATTAATGCTCAATAAAGTCGTGTAAGTATTTTCATATGCAGAAAATACAGTGGCCGCTGACCGGGATCAAGTTTTACTGGGAGTACCTACCTACCTCCTACCCAATGGATTTTGACAATATGCTGTTGACATAAGAAGGTGCCTTTTCTGTACATCCTTGTCTAAAAAGTGAAAATCGCGTTTGTTGCTTTGTTTAAACTCCTAATTTCTTGTATTTTCCTATTGTAAAATAGTATGTAGTAGTAGTGTCTCGGGCCTCAATGGACAACATTTCATTTTTTTAATCACCCATTTTTATTACTTTAATTAAAAATATATTAAAAAATAAGTTACACGTATTTTTATATTTTATTTTTGGTTGAGTTTTTATATTTTTAATTTAATTATGAATTTTTATAAATTCTGAGGACTTATAAACTAAAAACCTTAGCTAGGACTAAAATTAAGAAATATAAACTGTCACCCAAAGAAAGTGACTGATAGTGTCAGTCAAGCCACAGAGTATACGTTATAGAAATGCAAAGAGTATAATATACCGTGTTCCAAATAGGTGTTGCCGTAGCCGGAACTCAAATCGCCTACAACATTATTCATAATGTATATAATAATACTAGCTTTTGTCCGCGGTTTCACTCGTAAATATATTTCCTGTGATAGCCCATTCGAAACTAGCAAAACTTCCACAAAAATATTATATAAAAGAAGTATTTTTATAATTATATTTAAAGAATAATTATTAATTTAGCTTCAAATGGAATAAAAATGGGTAAAAGTAATAGAAGGCAACACTAACTAACAACTCTGACAACAGACATTAGTATTTTTAAATTAGAGGGTTAGCACAGATTAGGGCACCTATTAATCCTTATTTTTCAATATTTCAGTATTTTTAAAATAACTCGAAAATTAAAGGATATAAAAAATTTAAAAAATTAAAAATAAGCTTTCTAGCATGTAATCTCCAAACGGTTTTCGAATTTTGGTACCTTACGAAAAATGAAATGTTGTCCATTGCACAGATTTGCACACTTGTTGGTAATGTTTTCCCTTAGTGAACAAATTACTATTTAGTAGGACTAGTCCAAGGAATATACTACTCTCTAGTCTAATTCAAGTTGCTTTTATCCTAATTTGTTTAACCACTATAGATGATAGATTTTTTATAACTTTCACAGTCAAAAATGAAAATATTTTGTACCACCTGGAATCGAACCTAGGTACATTGTTATTCTTTTAACGAAAATCTGCATCAATAACATTTATTTCTGAAGAAAAATGTAGCCATACCGAATCTTAAAAAACTCTATAAAATTACCTTTAGCCAAGAAGAATTACTGCTAGGCCAATCTGATCTTTGTGATATTATCACATCCTGATCATTTTCAAATGTAGGCTCCTTTGCTACTTTACCAGGTCCATTCTTGGCTATGTAGGTAGTATAATGATTTAAGCCCAAGAATTTGGCTGAACCCCTAATCATATCTATTTCATCTTTTGTAAATTTTGGCAGTCTAGAGCGGTTGAAATTTTGAAATATTGAATATTCTTCGATCATTTCCTTCATAACTTTTGGATAATCTCCTTCCTTTGAGAATATTGGGTTTGCAAACCAGCCAAACTGAAATAAGGGGAAGTAATGGAGTAAATGTTTTTTAACTTTCCACCGAGTGGATGGCGTGTCATATTATGTCTACCTACAAAAAAAGTGGTGCTTACAGACCGACAAATATAAATTGGCAGATACTGGCGGCGCCACAAATTATTAGAATTATCAAAATAAGATTGTGCTGTCGAATTTAGTTGCTTAGACAAGCCAACCAGAGACATCACAACCTATACATTACCTTGCCATTTCCACAGGACAGGTGGCAAGCCTGTTGCTGCACTTAATGGATCTAGATGTGTCACGTAAGTATCTTTTATTTTTATATAGAAGAACTGCATACGCTTATTACTAATATAGTAAAAATAGATGACCTGTACGAATACTTCGTGGTGTCAATATTGTTCTCATAGTTCAACTGATCTCCAATAGATGGCGTCTCTTACAAATTAAATAAATTAGTCCAATTTTAAAAGAAACATTTAATTTTGAATTGTTTGTTTATTGTATTATATATAGAAGGAAAAATAATCTTCAAAATGGCGTATCAAACATTAAATTTGATACCGACAAAAAATTTGAAAAATAAAATAATATAGAGATACTATTATCTCACGGATTCGTTAGCATCACAGAAATAAAAGATCTGTGGGTAGCATATTTCAGGAGAGCGCTTTGGTAGCAAAATTTTCCCCGACTTGAGTCTCTAATACAGCTACAAAAATTAATGCACACAAACCTTTCTCGAAAATTGCAGATAAATTTTATTTTAGTTGATATTAGCACAGTCATACAGACAGATAGCCGGGGACTTCCATTTAGGTATAAGTACCTACTTTACCCACGTATTGATAAGAAAAAGTAAACAACGAACTTTGACCAGTAATCCAAGATAAATAGAATAATAATAATTTTTAATATTTAATATAACATTTTACTGATATCACTGATATATTTAAATAGTGAAAGTTTATAGACCGTATATAAAACCGGCCAGTAGGATTCCGTAGTCTCTGCTCCAAGTCTTTTCAATATTTTAATTTTTTAAGGCTTTTCTTTGATATAATTTTCAGCCGTAAACAGTGGCAAATTACTGAATTTATGAAAAACTACTGAACCGATTTAAGTCATATGTCTGTGAGATAATGTAGAAAAAATATTATATCATTAATAAAATAAGTCGTCAAAATCGGTACATATTTCATCGTGATATTAAGAAAAATTGACTTTTAAACTCAGTTTTTTCAAATTTTCTGAAACCGATTTCTATGATAAAAAAATGGGACCAATCCGGAAGAATTATATGTCGATTAAAAAAGAAATCATCAAAATAGGTTCACAACTGACGGAGTAATCGATGTAGGTACGGTCCGAATTGAGAATTCTCCTTTTTTGGAAGTCGGTTAAAAATAGGTTTCAATATCTCATGAAATGAATATCTATAGTTATGAAATTTTGATTTTGATTATTTCTTGTTCATCACTAGTGCCACGTCTAACACTGGCACCATTGCGGAAATGAATAGTTCCACGACTTTTGTACGAAACTTTTTTTAAATGCCTATTTTTTTTAAACGAAAAAAAGTGTTTTTCACCAACTTTGGCCACCATTTTCTATAAGACGTCTAAAGTCTGTTGTTTTAAAAATTTTGCATTGAATTCTACGGAAAATTTCCGATTTTTTACATATCTTCGTTTGCTGTATAATGGTTACGGAAAATTTACATATTAGCGCTCAAAATAGACTGGCCTACGGAAAGCCACACTTCTAAAAAAATTACAACAGATATTTACGTCGGTAATGGCTTGACACCTGTTCTGTTCAATATAAAATTTCAATAACACCCCACACAATGGAATGGGGTAAACTTATCGCATATCATTACTGAAACGGATTTTATGAAGGTTGAAATAATTACCGAGAATTGAAGAGCCCGTTCTGCTGCATTTTCATCGTCTTTTGAATTGGAGAAAGGTTCCATCCAGGGCAAACATAACGTTATTCCGATTGAACCTGAAAAATTAGTTATGTACTTGTAAATAATAAATAATATAACTACAAAATATATCCGTATAGTAATATAACAGAAGAAACAAAAGTACCTTTAGAATGAAAATATAAAACGATGGGGGGTAACTTCTTTAGTCGCGTTGAGCAATGTTTGGTAGGGGGAAATCATATGGATTCACGACATGTTTTCGACACAAGACCATGGATTGCCCCAAGTATACTAGACCAGGACAGGATTTCGTGTACCGACTTCCACGTATTCCTGGGTCGGGCATTTTTGGCTGTGCATTTCTGGCCGGAAATTCTTCGGTCCGACGTTATTATACGTTATTATAGTTTTTACTTCTTTTCCTTTTTAATATCATGAAATTTAACTGATTGTCCGTGACTTTTCATTAATTTTTTACCTATAATTTTCGTGTGAATATTTGTCTAGAATTAGCTCAAATTTCAGCGCCAATAGTAGGTATTTGGTACTTATATTTTAAAATCTGTTCTTTGTAAGGTTTCGATGATTGGGAGATGACGATATTTTTTCATATGCTTTTTTATGCCTTCGGAATAAATTCTTATGTATAATTTGAACCACGGGCAATTAGTTAGTTATAATATAAAATCAATTACCGTCTTGTTCCTTGTAATACTTTTGCTGGTAGAGCCTGGATACCATGCCATGAGCTCGCAGTACGTTATGTCCGCACAAATAACTCTCAATGCCACTTGACCTGCCACCAGGAGCATCATTGCCACCATAGCCATCGTGGCAAAACGAATATGGCTCATTAAAAGTGATCCAACCCATGACTCTTTTACCGAACGTTTTAAATAGAAACTGAAAATATAAGATGGCCCAAACATAATAATATGTGACTCGAAAATCACTTGGTGAAAGTTCCTTTATTTTTATTCAATTAGATAGTTAGGATTTATCTATATCTTCGCCATACTTCGTATTTTCGACAAAAGCCGAATCACAAAACGTAAGGGCCCTAAATATTGCAAGAGATTAGGGTTCAATGTCATTTTGAAAACATGTGCAGAGTTCGACAGCTGTCAAGGCTCAATGACATCTGCATTGACCCTTATTTTATTGCTCTCACGTGTTTTAAATTAACTTAAACTCTATTTTCATTTCGATAAGGTTTAAACATTAGGTCCTCCTCTGCCAGCATTCACTTCATTAAACCATACATACATGCACATTGAAATAATGAAGGATGAAAGATTTTTTAGTCATCTTTCTAAATCCGATAAAAATGTTTTTTCTCAAAGGTGTAGGTTAGTTGTAAGGTCATTGAGGTAGGTACACACTTTCATTTAGGGGTTCAATTTTGAAAAGTAAATTATTCTTGTCCTAATTCTAACTAATATATGCGAAAGTTTGTTCTTTGTTCGTTTCTCCTTCTTTCCCGTCGAAACAGAGTAACGTATCGAGGTGATTTTTTGCACAGAGATTTTACATAGATAGATACACAGATACACAGGGTAATTCTTATCCCGGAAATCAAAATTTTTCAAGGGCGAAGCTAGTAAAAAATAAAACAATAATTACATCGGCATAGTCTAAAAAGTAGTCGGCCATCAACGGGTTTGTCCATCCGCCAAGATCTTGTAAACTTTGTGGTAAGTCCCAGTGGTACATCGTTACTAAAGGTTTTATATTATACTTCAGTAATTCATCTAGTAACTCATTATAATATCTGTAAAGTAAATTTTAAATATTTAAGGGGCGGTGGTTAAGGTCATCTTGTATCTGTCAAAAATATGGCATATCTCAGTTAATCATTGGAAACGTGAGTTTATTTAAACAACATTTCCTCAGCACACACTTGATAGTTATTATTTTAAATTGGATTGAGTCATATTTTCATTATTAAGAGTTCCAAAAGGCACTTCTCGTAAATAATAAATGGTTCAATCCAATTTCAAATAATAACTATCATTGTGTGATGAGGAAATGTTGTATAAATAAACTCACGTTTTTAGGATTAACTGAGATTTGGCATATTTTTGACAGATACAAGATGACTGAGACTACTGAGAGCCACGGATCCTTAAAATAAGGACAAAAGTACTTTTTTCTGCAAACATTCTACTCTTAGTTTTTTAACCATCGCAGGATTCGCAGGTGCCTTTTGACTACCAGAAATCGTATTACTGTCCCCCAGAGAAGTCTTCCACATTTAGCAGATTATTACCTACGAATTACGATGCAGATTAAAAACTGCTAGGGATTCCACATCCGGTCATGGCGACATACGCACGCGTTTTCGTCGTGGCGTGATGTGGAATCCAGTTTAATCCTATTCGCGCTGTGATGGTTGTGATTAATCAGTGATTAATAAGACATATCACGGTCGGCGGGATTATCTTAAATACCGATTTATCGGCTATAAACACTATAAAGGCTATAATACTTGACATTGGCAAATCACCGATGAACATTGGTGGAGCCATAATAAAAAAGAAGAAGAAGAACTGCTACCCCACAAAAACAATATAGAATTATATTAAGGCTGTAGTAAATTTTAAAGGACCAGAGTACTTGTGAAGACAAATCAAACGTGCCCAAACTCGATGGGGTTACGTCATTTCGTTACAGAGTTTCTGTGGCCACCTTCTCCAGCTCCATCATCAGACCACCTATGACATAATTATATTGCAATGTATGCATATTTTCAGCTCAATGGAACACCGGGACAGGTGAAGGTAGGTAAATAAAAGTTTGTAAATATACCTTACGCCATCCTCACTTATATGGTTAGTAAATCCACTAGGCAATACTCTCGTCCAAGATATAGAAAAGCGATAGAAATTAACTCCAAGTTGTCTCATTAGCTGCACATCTTTCTTAAATAGGTGATAAGAATCTGCCGACACATCACCATTGGTATGATCGAAGACTCTCTCTTTGTGCTCATGAGTGTATCGGTCCCAAATACTTTCGCTTTTATCTGTAACATTTTTTTAGTAAGTTGTTATTAAAATAATTAAAAATGAAATGTCAATGACTGAAATCTGTCAATATTTGTAAAAAAGCACACAAAACAAACACACCTTCAAGGCCTTGCGGTGTGGCCAGTGACACCAGTAACAGTGTCCACTTTTTGCCAGTTGTCCATATTGAACAGAACAGCTGACAAGCCTGTTGCTGCACTTAATGGACCAAGATGTGACATTTTTTTAACAAACGTAAATATCTGTTATATTTAGAAGAAGTGCGGACTTTTACGTGCCCTCCGAAGCACTGTAAAAATTTAAAGATAAAAACAAGAGGTGTAGTGGGACACCCGGTTGTAAAGGTGGCCACACATTCTTGTATAACGAACTAGATCATCCGGCGGCCGGAATGGGAAATGTTCGATGCGATGCCGGACCAATTCCGCTATTATGTAGAAAATAACAGGCATAATTAAATAAATTAATAACGTTTGAGAGTAATAAATAAAATAAATGAATTAATTTTTTTAAAGTTATGAAAATAAAAATTTTGTTATTAATTATTATAAAAATATAAACTATCATAAAAATATATAAACCTACGGATAAATTGAATATTTCCTAAACAACATTTCAACCCGTGCGAAATCGTCTAGAAAATTTTATTCTATTCTTTGTATTATGGCTCCATCAGGGTTTTGATGATTCCGCCAATGTCAAGTATTATATAGACGTTATAGGATCAATATGCCGATTAACACTGACTAATCACAACCATTACAGCGCGGACGGGATTAAACTGAAAACGCGTGCGTTGGTCGCCATGACATGACGTAGAATCTCCGTCTAATGTCTTATCTCTTACCATCGTGGCCTATTACGGTGTTGTCAGAGACACAAAATTATTTTTCAGTTCCTTTATTGGCGTTCCTTGGCGATTGTTGATACGATTCCTTGCACATACTAAATAGCTTGTTAGGTATAATAAAAGTTAGGTCTAATTTAGGCATTATTAAACGAATACGCGTGTTTCGGAGGGCACCCAAAGCCAGTGTCCGCACTTCTTCTTAAAATAATAGAAGTGACATACGAGTATCTTTATATGTTGTCTGTATATTACCTGATTCATTCCAAGCGCCTTCTATTTGATAGGATGCAGTAGCTACTCCAAACAAGAAGTCTTCAGGAAACGATGCTTTGTCTATTATTGACCCTTGACATCTGTAAAGTAAAATTAAGCTGGTACGCCAAATGTCATCCTCACCTGCACGCTTGGTACCCTCTGCTAGACAACAAACGAGGCTCTGACAACCGATCGGCGATCAATGGCGGTTAAACCATACACCTAGCTAGGCAACTGGCTGTAAGAGGCTACAGCGAGCCTGAACACCTAAATAGTCTCAAAATGTCTGGTGCAGAAGGCAAGGGGAAACCACTGCACTATTCTTACCAAGAAAGTTAACCGTAGCTAGGCAACACAAGGTGTGTCACGCTGTGGACCACCATGATTGACCACGACTGTCAAGCCTTATAGCCTATATAGCCTATAAATAGCCTTCCTCAAGAATCGGGCTATTCAATCAAGAAACTACTCGGAATTAATACTTAGGTATTTTTAAAGATATCAAGCGTTCTCTGAGAAATTCAGATCATAACCGCGTCTAACATCGTTCAGAACTTCTCAAGAATGACAGCGCACCATTGCAGTCACTTCCTTAGAATACTTTTATAAAATCCACAACTAAGTGGATGAAATGGGGCGTAAACGTTGTAAGATAAAATGCATAACAATAACCCAAAGAGAATAAAATTTTAAACTATGTATTAGTAAATTCTTCTAAAAATAACACATATTTACGTCTGTTAAAAAAGTGACACATCTAGGTCCATTAAGTGCAGCAACAGGCTTGCCACCTGTTCTGTTCAATATGGACAATCTGGCAAAAGGTAAACACTGTTACTAGTGTCTCTGGCCACACTGGAGAATACGTTTGATAAAATAAAATAACATAAAAATACGCTTGACATATTAAAAATGTGAACCTTTTGTCATTAGAGAAGAATGCGGAGTGAAAGATGATGTTGTGACTTTGGACACGTTAAAAGAATGAAGGATGAAAGATTGACTAAAAAGCTTTATATAGCTGATGTAAAAGGAAAGCTGGCAGAGGACGACCTAGGTGTAATTTTAAAAATATAGTCATCGATGGCAGTATTAAAAGTACACACAATCGCCGAGCATGTATGAAAGATATGATGAATAATTAATATAAAAGAAGCGAAAGAGGTATGTCAGGATCAGATACCCCTATTGTGATAAAAGGCGTGATGATAGATAGATAGATGAACTTTTGTGGCTACCATTCTGTGTAGGTAAATCAATTTATAGTCAGTCAAAACAATTTTAAAGTACCTAATTTTTTTTCAACAACAATTTGTTTTTAACTAAAATCATTGTCAGAATTTTATTAATTTTGAGAATAAAATATGAAACTACCTTCATGAAATTACTGGGTAAATTTAAAATTTTCTTAAACACCCATACGATCAAACATTTATATAATACAAGATTCTGTCCGCGGTTTCACCCGCGTGGAAGTAGATCCAAAAAGAAATAATCCCGTGGCTGTAATTTGCCCCTCCCCTGCTCGCTTTCGCGGTATAAAAAGTTGTATGTCATTCTCTGACCCCTAAACTACCACTATGCAAAAAATCATGTCGATACCGTGAAAAACAAAAACAAATCTATCCCACGGGAACCATACATTTTTCCGGGATAAAAAGTAGCTTATGTGCTATCCCAGACTGCAATCTATCTCTGTGCCAAATTTCATCCAGATCCGTTTAGCCGTTCTGATGTGATTGAATAACAAACATACATCCATACAAACTTTCGCGTTTATAATATTAGTGGGATTGGTATGACCTTACCTTATTACGAACAGAGTAGTTATGTACCAAATGATTCCATATTTGTACATGGTAATTGTTTACTACTTGCTCTGCACTCGACGGTATGTAATCAATTACTGAATAAAGTTCATATTGTGTCCGGACGACTTATCAATTGATACTTGGTAGTGGGTACACTCAATACATTAATATTTATTAATCTATATATATAAAAAATAATATTTGTTTGTTCTATAGACTCAAAACTACTGGACCGATTTGAAAAATTATTGCATTTGATAGCCCAATTCTTGGGGAAGGTTATAGGCTAACATACCGCTAATTCAACGTGACGTGAATTCAAAAATGGTAAAAAAAATACTGATCGCTCAACGAATCAGCATCGTGATCTTTGATCAATATAAAAGAAAACGATTTACCGTTCAGCGTGCCACGTAGCATACGCCCTGTCCATACGCATACGCCGCGCTTTTGTCACTTTCGCACTGTGTCACGCGTGTTTGTATGGCAAAGCGCTGAAAATCTCCATCTATTTCTTTTATATTGTTCGAAGATCGTAATTCAGCGTGGAAATGCAGACAGTATTTATTTAGTTTACAGATTACTTAGTTTTAATTATAATTATATATAAAATTCTTCTGTTCGTGTGTATGTAATTAAACTTCTACTTACATACAATTTTATACCACACACAAGGAAAGTACCTACAAGAACTTAACAATTTAAACAAAGCAACACGTGCGCTATTTTTACTTATATTCAAGACTTGGCTGTATAGTGGTTTACCTATGCCTTTTTCAAATGGAATTTACAAGAACATAAAAAAAAATGTCAACAACACGTCAAAATCCATTACCACCATTGATTACCACCCTGTCAGCAGCCGCTAAGCGGGGCGAAAGTTGTTACTGAGCGTGGTGGAAGTATTTTCATTATGAAGTATTTCTTCCAGCATATTTGTATGAGCGCAATTACGTACTTTCGGCACTGTTTGATTAATAGTAGGTACTTTCCGAGCAGGTGTAGTATAAAAATATTTCTTCTTAGCTAACCCGTTTAATTAAATGGGTGTTTTTTTCTTCCTGGTTTTATATTTAGGTTTCTACAAAGAACTTAACCTGGGTATCAAATAGGGAAACTTACCACCTGAGATGAAATTAAAGGGTAGAATAATAAAAGAAATTTTTTAATGGAATCTTTTTGTTGTTTATTTTTCTTATAAATCTATACTAATATTATACTTATTGAATATTAATAACTTCATTATGTAAGTAGCGAACGTGATTTGTCGCATATTTACGAGATCATTTTAATGCATTATCAACCTATAGGTTAGCTAGGAAGAATATTTTTCCTACCCTATCCATCTTGGTTATCTCGCCGATCTACAAGGAACAAACTATGTGCTCGTCGTACTCTCGCCAAAGGTTACTAATGTTACTAGGTATATATCTTGGGATATTATTATCTTAGTTGTCCTTGCGACGAATGGTTAGGTTTTGTATTAGTATATATTCTTGGTATGTTTAACTTGAAAAACATTATAATAAAATAAATTATTTTTGTTTTATTATTTGAGAAACAAAGGTAGGTAATAAAGTAATTAAAAAGAAATTCAGTGGACCTAAATAGTTCAAATTGCACTAGCGATATAATAGTGGAAGTTTAAAATAAAACAAAATATTAGAAAAACTTAAATAAAGGTAGGCATTTATTTATTCTCTTGCATACATTTTTAATATCACTCATACTTATTTTAAATGCTTATTAAATATTAACATCCTTATGGTTTGGTTTATAAATTATACAACTTAAAATATCACATTGAACTAAAAACGAATTAATCCCAAGTTTGACTAGTGTCTCAGTGAACTTCCTCCACAGTAGGACCCCCGCTAGTGTTACTCTGAGGTCCACACGCACCCGCTCCCGCTCCCGCACCGTGAATCTTGCTCATAAGAGGAGAGCATACTTTCTGTGCTTCTTTCATGCGGTGGTCGTATTCTTCTTTGTCAGCCAGAAGGTTGTTGTCGAGCCACTGCATGGTGTCGTCGCAAGTGCTTCGTGCAGTCTCCTTGTCGGCCTCACTGAGTTTGTCGCCAGCCTCGTCCAGCGCTCGCTTCACTCCGAACACGTATGCCTCCAGCTGATTCCTCGCGGTCACTCTCTCCCGCTGTAGCTCATCTTCCTCCTTATACTTCTCGGCATCAGAGAGCATCCTGTCTATCTCCGCCTGCGACAACCTGCCTCGGTCGTTCTTGATCACGATCTTCTCACAGCGGCCCGTGCTCACGTCCTTGGCCGACACGTTCAGGATTCCGTTGGCGTCAAGGTCGAAGGCGACTTCTATCTTGGGTACGCCGCGCGGCGCCGGCGGGATGCCCGTCAGGTCGAAGCGGCCCAGCAGGTTGTTGTCCTTGGTCATAGCGCGCTCGCCCTCGTACACCTGAATGCTGACCGCGGGCTGGTTGTCAGAGTATGTGGTGAAGGTCTGACACTGCTTGCAGGGTATCTTGGAGTTTCGCTCGACGATCTTGGTCATGACGCCGCCGGCGGTCTCGATGCCGAGCGACAGTGGTGCCACGTCGACCAGCAACACGTCTTGTATCTTGGAGTGCTGCTCGCCGCTCAGTATGGCCGCCTGCACCGCGGCCCCGTACGCCACTGCCTCGTCCGGGTTGATGGACAGGTTAAGCTGCTTGCCGCAGAAAAAGTTCTGCAACATCTTCTGGATCTTGGGGATGCGAGTGGAGCCGCCTACGAGGACCACGTCGTGGATGGAGCTCTTGTCCAGCTTCGCGTCTTTGAGCGCCTTCTCTACCGGCTCCAGTGTTCCGCGGAACAGGTCAGCGTTCAGTTCCTCGAAGCGCGCGCGGGTAATGCGAGTGCAAAAATCTATGCCCTCGTAGAGCGCGTCGATCTCGATGGTGGCCTCCGTGCTCGAGGAGAGAGTGCGCTTGGCTCGCTCGGCAGCAGTGCGGAGGCGACGCAGCGAACGCGGGTTGCCACAGATGTCTTTATTGTACTTCCTCTTAAACTCGTCCGCAAGTTGAGTCACTAGTCTGTTGTCGAAGTCCTCTCCGCCGAGGTGCGTGTCTCCGGCGGTGGCCTTCACTTCGAACAACGATCCCTCGTCGATGGTGAGGATGGAGACGTCAAAGGTGCCGCCACCCAGGTCGAAGATGAGCACGTTGCGCTCGCCCTTGAGGTCCTTGTCAAGGCCGTACGCGAGAGCCGCAGCGGTCGGCTCGTTGATGATGCGCAGTACGTTGAGACCGGCGATGGCGCCCGCGTCCTTGGTCGCTTGTCGTTGTGAGTCGTTAAAATACGCCGGCACTGTTATAACGGCGTCTCGGACACTAGACCCGAGATAAGCTTCTGCGATATCCTTCATCTTGGTGAGCACCATGCTGCTGACTTCCTCGGGCGCGAACTTCTTCGCCTCTCCCTTGAATTCGACCTGTATCTTCGGCTTCCCGGAGTCGCTGATCACTTTGAAGGGCCAGTGTTTCATATCCTGTTGTATTTTAGGGTCGTCGAATTTCCTGCCGATGAGTCGCTTCGCGTCAAACACCGTGTTGCTCGGGTTGAGCGCGACCTGGTTCTTTGCAGCATCGCCGATTAATCTCTCGGTGTCCGTGAACGCGACGTAGGATGGCGTAGTTCGGTTTCCTTGGTCGTTTGCGATGATTTCAACATTTCCATGTTGCCAAACACCCACGCAGGAGTACGTTGTTCCGAGATCAATTCCAATAGCAGGCATGTTGATTAGTGTTTTCTACTAATGATAATATTCTTAAACGCGTAATAATGCAATCAAATCGTTGTAGAAGTTGTAACAATCGCACTTTACTTTCACGATCACTTGTGTTCTGTTCGCTTTTTCAAATAAGAATGAATTGCCGCTTCTGGCGGGCCGCTTATATAGCCGACGAATCAGAAACGAGAAAATTCTAGAAGGGTCTCGATGACACAGTTATTTCAGCCAATGAACGAACGGTCTAGATGCCGAACGTCGACGGTTCGAGTCGATTCGGCTGGGTAGTGGCTGCTTCGGGAAGGTAGAAAGAGACAACGTTATTGGTTAGAGAGAGCTGTAGAACAAACTTCCGGTTATTTCTAGAACATTGTGGAGTTACATGGTCGATAACAGAGTAGGAATTGTATGTCGTTGGAATAAAGTTTAAAATCTAAATTATAATTACTTTAAAAGTTAAATATTGTTGTATTATTGTATGGATTTATTAATATATTTTTATTTTTAAATCTGTGACTAGTGAGTACCTACGTATCTGAATTTGTTGTTATCTTCGAAAAACAAATATTTATATTCAGCTCATTTCTGTGGTTTCCTATGTTTCGGAGCCAATTTTTTCATGGACTACACTTTCCGCCCCGGCTTCGCCCGTGGATATATTCGAACAATATAATATAACATATAGATATCGTAGCTTTCTATTAGCCAAATAATTTTGAGAATCGATTATGTAGTAGAGTTTATTCATTAAAAACAAAAATACTTACAAAACATCTAATTTTTCTAGACAAACATGAATACAGACCGACAAACCATAATATAGCAAGACAAATTTGAAATTATAGACGTAGGTTCTACTGTATGCATATTTTATAATAAAATAATAAATCGGACTAGCGTGTTGCCCCGATTTTGCACGAGTTTATTTTCGTCGAATGACATACCTAACCTACTTATCTACCTCTTAGATAGGAGACTATGATCACTGAAAGATGACTAAAAATTTTATCAAAAAATTAATTCAACCGTTTCGGTGACAATATTAGTCTAGAGGTCACATTAAGGCAAACCTTCTAGAATTTGCTACGCTGTTCTCTGACTGCAAACGTTCGTTTCAGACATGAAAAAGTTCAGATATTTTCTAGAAAATTCTCCAGTTTTACAGCAAAGTCGTTTGGTTACGTGTTTCTTCTTCGTTTGATAGTTATTTAATGTATATACCTTGAATTTATATGGGGGATGGATGGGGGTGGGGGTTGTGGACAGCGTATAGTATTTAATTTTATAAGTAGATATGTAATTAGGTCATGTAATTTTACTAAATTTTCTTTACGGCTCCAAATAATACAATTCGCGCCAAAATAAAATTATCCAATGGCAATGGTATAAGATGATACCGCCGACTGTGATTATGTCTTATTAATCACATACTAATCACAAGCTCTTTGACTAATCACAACGCGGGCGGAATTAAACCGGAATCCCCAACATTTCACGACGGAACGCGTGCGTCGGTCGCCATGACATGACGTAAAATCAAATACAATATCGTTTTGTCTTGATATAACAAAAGAAGACTTTCCAAATCCATCGAATTGATGTATTATTTAGAAGTTAGCTTAGTCTGGTTATATGTTTGACTGTATTTATATTTACAAACAGTTATATCAAATGAATGTCAATTAAATTTGCTGTTAATGAACGCTATTGATAAGATACTTGCTCGTAAACTTATTATTTACATTTTACTGAATTTAGTATAGGTACGTACAATAACTGAGAGGTTTCGGTTAGGAGATTTTTTTCCTGCAGCCACTTCTGAACTGAAGATATAAGAGAGAAGAATATGTAAATATGAAACTTGGAAGGATATTCCTTAGGGGGTGTAGGTAGAGGTGCAGTAAGAAAGGATTTTTCTAAAATCAACCCCAATAGTGGGTTAAGTGGGGTGTGTAAAGAGTAGGGACTTGCGAGTGGTGGTGGTGACTATGAACATATTTATTTTAATATTTAATATATTGATAATGTGACACTTTGAAATCATTTTGAAAATTCAAAATTTGAAAAAATCCATATCAATATATGGAAAGTTCCACAATAATAGGCATGATGAAAAAAAAATTCTAATTTGTCCGTCAGTTAGAATATCAGAAAGTATTGGACACGTATTGTTTCTCTTGTCAATTACATAAACAAAAAATTATGAAGATATAGCCAGCTCAAATTCCGCGTGACGTCACATTTGAGTACACTTTTGACCTAGAAGTGACGTCATTTTTGGTTCTAAAACTGTGACTAGTCAAAAATCAATGGGTTTACTACTCCGTAGTTATTACATACAATAGGTAATACAAATTTTACCTCTGTTTAACCTCTGTTTAATATTAGTAATAGTAGGTATGTCATGGCGACCAACGTACGCGTCTCGTCGTGAAATGATGAGGAATCCAGTTTAATCCCGTCCGCGCTGTGATGGTTGTGATTAGCTAGGGCATATCACGGTCGGCGGGAACATTAACCTACCCTCAGAACCTACCGGTTAATCGGCATATTGTGACGTCTATAATACTTGACATTGGCGGTATGATCAAAACCCTGATGGAGCCATCCACGACACGCCTTGGTGGATAGCACACGCTCCCGCGGAGACGTGTTGGGGAATCCAGTTTAATCCCGCCCGCGCTGCGATGGTTGTGATTAATCAGTGATTAATAAGACATATCGCGGTCGGCGGGATTATCATACATACCGATTTATTGGCTATAATCACCGTAAACGGCTATACTACTTGACATTGGCGAAATCACCGATTAATATTGGTGGAACCGCCATATTGAAAAAAAAGAAGAAGAAGAATAAAAGAATGAATATGCAGGACATCGATAATATATGTCAATGATGCAGGATTAGAGATTGTGATGATCCAGTGTCTATTTTGGGTTAGATACCTAGGTAGATCTATGTGTTTACTGTTTATTAAACGGATTTCTCATTAATATATTATGTTACAATCAATGGGATTTCTTAAAATTACAGCTCTTTTGCTTATTGATCGGATACTTTATTAAAGTTATTAAATGTTTATTAAATCCATCCATGTCGAATTTTTCGCAGTAATAGAGTGCATAATCTATTTTGGTACTTATTACGTAGATACTTATCTAAAGAATCAATTTGAAAAAAAAAAATTTACAAGAGCTCGTCAATATTTACTTTGTGACAGAATGTACGACTGTTTTAGTACATTTAGTTCCAGAAAACTTCACGAGATGGCGCTGATGTAAATTATTTCGTATTATCCGACCAATGTATGTTATCATAAATTTTCAACAAGTTACTATAGAGTTCGAGAACTATTTACTTTCTTGGATTATCGAGAAATGTCCAGAAACCTAGAGAATGTTCATGTAATTTCGTCAACAGGTGGCGCTGTCGCGCGCCTGTATATATACAGCGAATCGCGCGAACGACGGCAGTATTACAAAATCGAAAGCATAACAGTAGATTTGTGAATATTTTACATTTTCAAAGACGCAAATAATAATGTCGCTGCTACCGTATTACAACGATATTCAGAGACATTTCGCGATGATGGACCGGCGTTTATTTCATCCTGAAGAGATGTTCCATTATCCCTTCGGATCAATGATGCCACGAGATTACTTCAGCTTCTCACCGACGGATTTCTACAGACCTTGCGACAATTTCTTCAAACCTATGGACCAGTTGACGTCTTCTATGAACCAAATGGGAATTAAGGATGTGGGTTCCAGTATCACAGCGGATAAGGAGAAGTTTCAAGTGAATGTCGACGTTCAACACTTTGCTCCAAGTGAAATAAGTGTCAAAATAGTTGATGGCCAAGTAGTAATTGAGGGTAAACACGAAGAAAGGAAGGATGAACATGGATACGTATCTCGTCAATTTGTGAGAAAATATGTGCTGCCGAAATCTTGTCTTCCAGACATGGTGACGTCCAGTCTTTCCTCTGATGGGATTTTAACGGTAACCGCTCCCACAGTTTTGGCTCTACCGTCCGTTGGTGAAAAAATAATTCCCATAACACAAACGGGACCCATTCAGCAGCAAATTTCTAACAATAAAAATGACGTCGCCGAAGAGACAAAATGAAGCGTTGTAAATTATGGTTTTTAAATTTGAAAGACTGATTTATTTTTCTGTTTATTCACAAAGATTCCGTGTATTTGTTTAAGTAATAATGTGCTATGTAATTCCTATTTTTAGTTTTGAAATAAACTATTATTGATCTCCACTTGTTTGTTTCCTAGGCTTTCAATACCTACCTAGTCCTACCTTCATTCGTACCTAAGTACTACCTAGGTAGTCCTTTAGGCACATAACATCTCTAGATAATAAGATATAGGTATCTAGTAATCTGAGGGTACCTAATACTCGTGCCATCTCATCAGAGTTAGCAGATATTCTTACCTTACAGTTAAAAGTACTTAGGTATTAATTTAACTCATAGCTATAATTACCTAGGTGTACCTACTTACATGTTTTGTAACTTTGTATTTACGTTATAGCTTAGTTGTTGCCTCCTTGATCCTTCGTGTTAATAACAATGAAGAATTAATCCTTCGGCTAATAATAAGCTTAATTCCATTATTTTATTATAATTAATTAATCCAATTATTCATAGTAGATTTCCGTTCCCGGCTTCGCCCGTGGATATTTTCAAACAAAATCAAATTTCAAATCGGTTCTCAGTTTCAGAGATTACCTATCCACTACATCCAGGTCCATCCCTACATAATCCGAAGTTGGAATTCCAGAAATAGTTGAAATCCTGGGACAGGGAATTTAGAATGATAGTCGAACCAAGGGTGACTTAGACGAATTAAAAAAAACTCGGTAGGTATAGCCTCACAAATACCATCGACTAAACGAGGGAGACTTGGTCTTCCGCTGGGTACCCTGGAACCGTAACACGGGTTCGGGAGCTGAACCCGTGAAAATAGAAAAAAAAAAGTTTGTATTTTGTATTGGACAAATATACAAAGTCGCGCGCTCGACTACTTTCTTTGGTCGTGGACACACGAGCACGGAATTATCTGTCGCAGCGCCCCTACAGGTTAAACATCACTCGGACCGTCTGAAAATATTATCCATCATGGATTGGATTGGACCCACCGGATGGAACCTTGTAGTGGAACCTACAGTCCGAAGCGGATTTTTCACCCTCTGTCCAGGGCCGGATTATCCATAAGGCGCACCGAGGAAAAAAAAATTGAAAACGTTTCATCGAATGAAAATTTAATTTGAAGATTTGTATTCTCAATGACAATATTATTTTCACCTCTCCAGCATGAAAAGGGCACTTTTAGTGCGTAAAAACTCGCAGCAAAATCGCTTTACAGATATTGTATCTTATTGCGTGAATTCCCCGTTGTATTTGATAAAAAAATTATCATACTTTCCTTTCATTTATTTTATTGTTTAGGATGACATACCTTCATAATGTAGTAAAAAATAGCGTAATTATGAATATAATATGCATTGTGTACATATCGTACGGAAAATACATAATGTGGAATAATAAGATTATGTAATAAATAATGGGGATCTGTTTGGAAAAAAAATCCACATGGATCCCCCCGTTTTTTGGCAACGACAAGGGGATCCAAACGAGGGGAGCCAAGTGGACGGAGAGAAATAAAATAATGCGGAAAATTCGGAATATGTAAAAATAAGAATTTGGAAAAATAAGAATGTGGAGTAACGACATCAGAACGACATATTACCTGAAAGTATGACTATCAATAATATCTATTCTCATTGGTCATACTAGTAGGACATTCTAGTAATATCTATTCTCATTGGTCATACTAGTAGGACATTCTAGTATGACTACTGAGAAACGCCGGAAAAACGGCTGTATTTTAGGAAGTTAGAAAAGGGTAAAGGGGCCCCGAGAATTGAATTGCCTAGGGACCCCTATATGGTTAATCCGGCCCCGCCTGCGTCCACTGGACCCCCTGCTAAAATATACTTTGTTGCCACAAGTGGACATTGTTAGGTTAGGTGAATCTATGACAACATAGTTTTGGTGATTTGGTAAAATTAAACAAAACCATTAAATTAATACATTTATTGGGACAAGAAATAAGCAAATTAAATGACTTCTATTGCTAACTAAAAATAACGTAGGCAAACCCCCAAGCGCAGTTGAGCCCTTTACTCATCGATGTCTTTACTGCCCATTAGTAACCGGACATTCACCACGATCACCAGGCTGCGTTTTCACCGTCCCAGTTTGTACGATCGGTACAGACCTAGCTCCTTCAATGGCTTCCTTGTTCAAAGGCGCCACGATTGACAACACTCCATCAGATGACAACTTCGATTCTACAGAGTCGACGCTGCATTCCTTCGGCAAAGCATATCGCCTTATAAAATGCCGCGTCACAAAGCCATGCTCGTCTTCCTTTTCTTCATGTTTGCCTTCTACAACCACAAATCCGTCGACAGCTTTTACTGAAATCTCTTCTGGGCCGAAATGTTGCACGTCCAAGTTGATCTGGAACTTCTCCTTGTTTACTTTTATGGTAGATCCAACGTCTTTCAAGTCCAACCTCTGCCATGGTCGGTAATAGTTTTTGAACAAAAGCTGCGACGCCGAGGGCGAATTGTTAAACGATAGGAAGTCGTCAGGCGTCAACGCTAAAGCAAAATGTTGATCCTGTAGTCTTCTAGAACGATCTAGTTCTAATAGAAGCGGCAAAAGCGACATTCTAATTAAAATATTGAGATCAAATATATGCGACGAAAATTAATGCAACAATGCTGGCCGGCGTTTCACTGATCACTGCGCATGACGTTTCGCGCATGTAGATTTACTTTTTAATTTTTATAAAATTCTTTATACAAAATGAGGAGTTAGAAGAATGTTACCAAGGAGTTTGATTTAAACTACTTAGTAACTTGGGAAAAACTGAAACTGCTTTTTCTATGAACTCAATACCCGAGTTTCACTAAGTTGGGGCGGATTTTTTTTTATATCAATGGGCGGAAAGCTAGTTTTGTAATAAAACATTCTGATCTAAGAACGGTCGTCCGTCAATCTTGCACTTGACCCAACTTAGTGGAGCCCAGGTATTGAGTTGATAGAAAAAAGCAGTTTCAGTTTGTCTAGAATAGCTCCACTGGTATAATGGAATTTGGTGTAACCATGGTGCAAAGATTTTTTTTTGTCTTTGCCATGGTGTAACTTTCAGGGATCCATATAGTTGGTAGCTCGTTAGGAGACTTGGAATCTGCTCTTTGTTTCATCTCGACATCTTAAGGGTTCTGTAGATACATAAAATAAAATATTTCTCATAAAAGAAAGCTTATAATAATTTCACAACACATAATATAATTTCACATAATAATATTAGTAATTTCTAGAATATAAGTGTACGTCAGCGCCATCTCTTAACGAGTAGCTGTAACCTAAAATATAGTCAGAAGTTGTCAATTTTGCGAATACATAACTGAAATTCTACTTTATAAGTAATTTTTTACCTAATAACAATAACACAATGTATTATTATTTTATTAAGTATCTTGGGTGGAAAATAGTAACTGGCTACGTAACTAGCAAATTTCGAGTAAAGCTTATGACGTAGCTTAAAATAATATAATAATTAATTTTTAACTTTAAAAAAAATTTAGTATTAACTTATTAAGTAAGTACTGGTTAATTAATTTATTAAAACTAATAACACATCATCAGGCGTTTAGAGTTGAATAACAATAACACAATGTATTATTATTTTATTAAGTATCTTGGTTGGAAAATAGTAACTGGCTACATAACTAGCAAAATGACGTAGCTTGAGATAATATAATAATTAATTTTTAACTATAAAAAACTTTTAGTATTAACTTATTAAGTAAGTACTGGTTAATTAATTTATTACAACTTTTAACACATCATCACGGCGTTTAGAGTTGTCCTTATTAAATAGAGCAAGTGGCAAACCGGTCGCTGCACTAAATATAATTATTTATGTTAAATATTATATATTATTTTTAAATTTATAAATATGTAAATTAAAAATATAATGTGTACTCTATAATTTAGCAGAAATTAATTCTAAAACTATTGATAATTTATAAATATTTGCGGTATTTTAGTAAATGGTTTACGACACCTGACAAATTATCTACAATGTTCTCGAATTTTCATTTGAAAAATTGGAACAGTGGGCAAGCTTCTAGATTATTCTAGTCAACACTAGATGGCGCAACGTGCTATAAAATAGCGCGCTAGGGTAAAACCAGCACAGTTTAACGACACAATTCAGAGCGCTAAGATTGAATTTGAGTGAAGAATTTGCTACAAGCGAGGCTTCAGCTTTTGTGCAAAAGACTTTTAGAGTAATTCAAGTTTCAAGTTGTCCTTTTGAAGAAATATCTTGGAAGAAGAATTTGCTACAAGCGAGGCTACAGCTTTTGTGCAGAAGACTTTTCGAGTAATTCAAGTTTCAAGTTGTCATTTTGAAGAAATATCTTGGAAGAAGAATTTGCTACAAGCGAGGCTACAGCTTTTGTGCAAAAGACTTTTCGAGTAATTCAAGTTTCAAGTTGGCATTTTGAAGAAATATCTTGGAAGAATGTATTTAGTTTACAATCCATTCGGCGGTGACTGTGACCGCCCTCATTTTCATAGAGTGCCCAGCAAGGAATATCCTACTCTGGTGCACAGCCACAGAATGCCAAAGCGACATGTTAATTCTGGATTGAAAAAGAAAAATAGCCTTCCAACTCAATTACGCATGCGTTTAATTCCAAAAGAAGCAATAATTGAAAAACTCCGCGAATTCACCCACGAAAACGAAGCTTCTTCAATTAAAAAGGAAAAGGATACATTTCAAGTGAATTTGGATATTCAACATTTTGCTCCAGAAGACATATCCGTGAAAACTGTTGACGGATTTGTAGTCGTTGAAGCAAAACACGACGAAAAGGAAGATGAACACGGATTTGTATCCCGCAGTTTTGTGAGAAAGTACAAATTGCCAGAGACAGTCAAACCCGAGGATTTAACATCGAAAATAACATCGGACGGGGTTTTGTGTATCAGAGCACCTTTAAAAACCTTGGCAAATGAAAGGATTGTCCCTATTTCACTTACGGGACCCGTGAAGTTATTGGATGGAAGTGGAGATAAGACTCTCAGTATTAATAAGTTACTCTATGGATAAGACTGCACTTTTAGGTTAAACTAGGCCTATACTACATTCCAATGTTACAGTATTATTTGCTTTTATTGTGAAGAAATACACGATTTGTACTACTGAAATGTTTTGTTTTAATTTTATTTTTAGTTTGTTCATACCATTGTAAAGTATGTAGACGATGACAATTTAAAAAAAATATTACTCAGTGTACCCTAACATTTAAAAAAAATATCAGGATTTCGAAGGGGTGGTGTTGAACCACCAAATCTCCCCCGCCCCTCTAGGTGCCCTAGGTACGGCCATGCATGGATATAGGTAACACACAGGCACTCTTGGAGCTGATGTAATAGAACAAAATTCAAAAGCTGTAAATGCAAAAAATGAGTCTTGTGTGAGACTGCTTGTCTCAACTCTCCCTGCAATAGGATTAGGGCTATTTCATATTTTATACAGAGCTGTATCACTGCAGCCAAAGTATTATAAAAGGCTTATTGTGATCTCCAAATATCTCAGTGTTATAGTTCACTTCATATACCTACCTATTCTCTTTAGAAATTTCAACAGGTGTTTTGTAGTGATTGTTTGTACTGCAGCTGGTCTCAATATTATGTTCTCCCAGATGAGTATATTTTTTCCGCATGAGAGGTCCACGTGTACCTACTGTTTCCTCTTCCGTTTGACAGAATCAACGTTTTAAATTATAGATGTTCAATTTATAGTTAGAATTCTAGTGATACTACGAAGATTTGTTCAACATCCCAGAAATAAATTGTAAAATCCATTGTATTGTGGGAAAATGTTCATATAAAGACTAGTAGCGCCATCTATCGTTGACTAGATGTTTTTGTTAAAAATAAACATTGCTTGGCAATTTTATTAGGTAGTTCACTGGTTTTCCGCTAGATGGCGGGAAAATAGAATTATTTCTCCCATAGTTCTGGCTGTTTCCGGCGAACAAGTGTATCGTTTTCGTTTTATTTGGGTCGTAATAGTTTCCATATCCAAAATTGTAATAACGGAACCCTTATAATTTCAAGAATGATCACGGGAACTCAAGTGAATCGTCAGTAGATTTTTTTTATTCCTTACGGCTCCTGAAACCCAGGGTAACCAGCGGAAGACAAGTCTCAGTCTTTTAGTCAATGTAAATGTAAGGCTATATAACCTAACGAGTGGCCAGTTCTGTTGAGGTATATTTAGTTAGATGGAAAAGTCTTAATCTCAAAGTGTTGTTTGTCGGATTATATATACATAGTTTTTTAACTATAAAAATCGCCTCCGCCATTCGGCCACTTTAAATGCGGTAGCATAATTATAATCTATGTATAGGTATTAATATGTAAGTAGTAGATATCGCTGTAAAAGTTAAATTGTAACAGGGCGAAGCCAGGTCGGGGTTAAAATTAGAGTGTAAATTAACGTTGCAAATAAACTAAGATAAACTTTCATATTGTTGACATGACATCATTAGATAACCCCTAAACCTGTGACTTAATTTATGGATGACCCCTAAGTTCCTACTTAGGAACCAGGGTAGCCAGCGAAGATAAGTTTTCCTCATTTAGGCGATGAGGTTTTTGAGGCTACCTAATGAGTGACCAATTTATACAGTTTTAATTAGTATCTTACTACCTTTTTGAACCGCAGTAGGTATTATGTTATCTTGTGCATAATAACAAATTATATCAACGCTAAAATAACACACAAATAAAAATATATAATTGGCCAAGTTGCGATTACGACCATTACCATTTTTTCGGTCAGAATTTTAAGATAGGATTTTCGTTTAGGTTTTCCTGTAAACTACAAGAAAGGTTCTATATTCAGTATATCCAAATTTTAGACTCAGTAGTTTTAAATGGTATGTGTGGGGGGGGGGGGGGGACTATGTATTTTATATTTGTATTCCTTATAACGAATACACATCCGTAATTAGGCCATCAAACTATATTATGTACTAAGTTTAAACATTTATTAGTATAGATTATAGATAGGTTAAATTGTAAAAACTATAGAAGTACGAGTAAGAATGATTGAAGACTTTTCCGAAGACTCTAAACTAGCAATTCATATGTCTTAATTGCATTCAGACAAGGCAATGTTAAAAGTGCACAAAATCGCCGAGATAAAAGAAGCGAAAGAGGTATCCCAGAATTGTTGCAAACGGCATTCGATTGTCTCTGCCTACCCCTCTTGTGATAAAAGGCGTGATTATTTCCTTCAATTCGTCTATTCAAAGAAACAGATGTTAAGTTAGAAAATAATATAGAAATAATCAAAATTGGACATTGTATCAACATTAATGATTCATTTGCGGAAAGGGAAAAATAGCGTTGTTTATTGTACTAACACAATAATGAGACAGTGACGCGAACAACCGCTGGACGATACGAACAAACAAAACTTTGATATCTCATTCTGAGAACACACGACCGATCTTTTGTTCTACAGTAACGAGCCGTTCATTATTGTGGTCTCCAGAAATTACCAACCGATAAGCGATAACCTGCGCCCCGCACTTTAAGTATATAAATACTCACTTAATTGCCTCGACCGTCAGTATACAAGTGAATATTCATTGAAAATGATTCAATTCTTAATTCTTGGACTCGTCGCGGCAGCGTCAGCGGCTCCACATTACCACGGTGGCTTTCACAGAAGGCCGTTCCATCATCATTACCCATCTCGATACAGCAGTGATATCAACGATGAAATTTTTGGTGAACACTTATTTGATACGAGAAGATTCTGGTCGGAATTATCGCACGACTTAACGGAGATAGATCATATGCTGCTAAATTTCCATCAGCACTTCCCGTCCATCCAGTCCAATACAGCTATAGAGAACGGTAAATACAAAATAACTATTCCTTTAACCGGATTCGACGAGAAAGATATTATAGTTAAAGTGAAAGATGAAATACTTATGGTGCAAGCTGTTCACAAAATGGACGCCGAGTCTGGAAATGAGAGGCACTATATGGATGTGAGGACACTTCCTACAAATATTAAAGTTGAAGGATCCACGTACAGTTATGACAACGAAATATTGACAATAGAGTTCGATTTAAAAAAGAAAACAGAAGTTATGATTGAAGAAAATACTGAATCAGAAGTAAGGATAACTGAAGCACCAATCGTAGAAGATAAACAAAGTCGGGAAGAAATGGAAGAGCATGGTAACGATAATGTTAAAGATGTAGAAGTAGGTCCTATTAAGGATGATTCAATAGATAGTAAAGAAAATGAATTGTTGACCAACGAGATTCCTGGTAAAAACCGTCAAGTTGAAGCAACTACTTACCCTGTGGACTTAAAAGATGAAGTAGAATTTGTCGCTGTGTCATATTAATAAGTGATAATTTATTGTGTAGGTATATAAAATAATATTTTTGATTATTTTCTCTTTAAAATCGAATAACGGTAACAGTTACTTTAATGTCTAAAATAATTTAGTGTAATTAAGTTAATTAGTTGTCACTAAAAATTTAATAACATAACATTTTTTTGATTTGTCCTTTACTAAATGTAAAAGTACTTTTAGAGTAAATAATATATATTTTTTAAATTATGGTTGTATTATTTGATATAATTAGATACAATACTTGTAGTAATTGCAATAACACCTGCATTGGGTGTCCAAACTGTCGAATATGTCCATATAAGCAAAATAACCTTTACTATCCAATCCACTCACAATCATACATAATATTATAAAACAAAGTCCGATACTGCGTCTGTATGTCTGTGACCTTTTCACGCAAAACTAATGAACGGATATTGATGCGGTTTTCACGAGGAAGGTTTACGATTATTAAACATGGACCTATCACTTCTAGGAGCTGAACATTATAGGTAGAGATATGACGACAGAAAGACTTGCCGGCAGAAAACCTCTTTTCGTGTAGCCTGAGCCCCCCTCTACAAATTCCTAATGTCGAGTAGGGGTCCAGCGCTTGTCGGTACGCCGCTGAGGCGCTTTAAAAGAAAAAAAATCTGGCAGACCATCTGGCAGAAAATGAGTGAACAGCATTTGTGGGGGGAGGGACCTCTCGGTTGTAGGAAAAATATTTTCTGCCAATTTACTCCCTGCAGTTTTTTTTAAATTCATTTTTTGTTTTTTGTTTAAATAATTTTGCAAGTCGCTGCAGGGAGTAAATTGGCAGAATGTTCACTCATTTTCTGCCAGCTAGTAGGAGGGGTTTTTTTAAAGCGCCTCAGCGGCGTACCGACAAGCGCTAGACCCCTACTCGACAATAAGAATTTGTAGAGGGGGGCTTAGACTACACGAAAAAGAGGTTTTCTGCCGGCAAGTGCTTACAACTAGGGATGAATCGATACCGGTCATTCAACGATACTAGTACTCAATACTAGTATTGAATCAAAGTATCGATACCACATTCGATACTATATTAAAGTATCGATACTTGTGAGTACTCGATTAATATTTTGTAACATCGACGACATCGTTAATTCATACAGACATTAGACGAGGCTTGATGCTTTCTTTAATAATATAATAATAGAGTTATTTATTGTTAGGTATAATGAAAATTGAGAACAAAATGTGAAGAAAAAAAAAGCAGATTAGATTCATAATAATGCTTTATTAACAGCTCTTTGTTAAACTTTTAATTAAAAAAAATCTTTGTGAGTAGCACCACCCAAGAAAAGCTATTTGTCCAAATGTTTGCTGGTAAGCCTCTTGCGGTTTTTAGTCATAATTGCCCCTGCTTTAGAAAATAAACGTTCGCAAGGAACTGCTGGGTTAGCATATATTTTGACAGCGACACTTTCGTTTCGGTCGAATGGCCTTGAACAGGCCAAAACGTTCATGTCCAACAAGGACCGGCCAGAGATAGCCCGGGGCCGAGAGGTCCGGCCCAACAATGTGCGTGCAAATTTGCTATGCCGGGCAAAGACAAGTACACAGAATTTGCCCGCACATTGTTGGGCCGGACATTCTCGGACCGGGCATGCCCTGCACAAGAATGCCGAGCAATTTGCTTGGCCGGACAAAGACAAGTACACAGAATTTTCCCGCACATTGTTGGGCCGGACCTCTCGGCCCCGGGCTATCTCTGGCCGGTCCTTGTTGGACATGAACGTTTTGGCCTGTTCAAGGCCATTCGACCGAAACGAAAGTGTCGCGGTCAAAATGTATGCTAACCCCACGGAAGTGGCAACTACAATAATTATAGCAGGTGTTGGCCCGACCGAGTGGATTGCGGGCGACAGACAGAGACAGACAATGGAGACAAAGCGATTGTGACTTTGTTGTGGTACTTGTTTGCGTGAGTATTGCGTGCGAGTGAGCGACGGCCGGCCACGGCCACGTGGTATTCAATACTAGTATTTTCATTCGATACCAGTACTTAGTAGTACTAGTATTGAATGAGAAGTATCGATACCATATGAGTACTTACTAGTATCGATTCATCCCTACTTACAACCACTTTCTGTTGCCATCTCGGACAACGCACGCGCCCCATCGTGTCATGATGACGAATCCGGTTTAATCCCGTCCGCGCTGTGATGGTTGTGATTAGTCAGTGAATAGGACATATCACAGTCGGCAGGAACATCTTAGCTACCGATTAATCGGCTATTGTTACTGTAACGTCTTTAATACTTGACATTGGCAAATCATCGATTAACATTGATGGAGCCATTATAAAATAAGAAGAAGAAGAAAATTTTATGTCACATTTAAAAAAAACAACGGGTAAGTTGAGTCCTAAATGTAGACCAGCATTTATGGCTAAGGGGATAACTAATAGTTAGAAATAATTTTGTCTATCAATTGTCGTGATAACTCTATTATCTAAAATTTAAAAACTGGGGATCTTAAATAAGTAGCCAGCCACTAATGTCAAGTTATTGTTTATGAAGCTTGATAAGGTTATCATAAAAAAACCCAAGTTATTTTTTAACCTGACGTCATTTATGCACTAAAGTGCGTATCGAACGGAATACTAGCCTTCATTTCTAACAAATAACTTTATTTATTAATAGATGATTTTTGTCATAGTTCAACTGATCTCCAATAGATGGTGTTTTTTATAAAATAAATAAGTTCGTCTAATTTGATATGTTTGTTTATTTTTCGTCATTAGGGAGAAAAATTATATTCAATATGGCGAATCAAACATAAACTTTGATGCAGTATTAAGGGAGATATTTGATATAAAACACGCTTGAGAAATAATTTAAAAAGATTCTTAATTACTAGCGATTCGCCCCGGCTTCTTGTCTCTGTGCAAAATCACTTTTATCCGTTGCTCTGTTTTGACGTGAAAGAAGGTCAAACGAACAAAGACACATGCTTTTTGTGAATCAAAATCGCAACCAAAAAAATCTATAATGCCTTATTTGTGTAAATTTTGAATTAGTGAAAACTTCTTTATTATTAGGCGCGTTGAGCGATTGCTGAGAATGCTCGGCCCTCGAATGTCCTATGTCTTCTTTATTAAAGAATCTGTAAGTACATATCGAATTTCAATGCTATATTTTTCATGGTTTCGCCAGAACAGGGGAAGGCAAATTTGGTTAAACTAAAAAATAAAATAAGCTACATAAAGATCAGAAGCAGATTGTATATAGAACAATATTAATTATAGGTACGTTGTTAGTTGAAACTAATTCCTAACAATAATTTACACGATCATTTTGGCTATGTAGCCTATGGACTTGATTGAGTCCGCATCTGCTTCTGACACCTTAATTAATTGTGCATAATTAATATGATTATTATCATCTAGCGATATTCTGCACATTCTGGTACTTGCTACGTGATCTGTGTAATGCATAATTAGATGAATCAAAATAAGTTATTTGCTTTTAAAATAAACATATATCAAAAACTAATAAATAATAAAATAAAGAAAAACCAGGCTGGTTTACACGTATTAAGTTGTCAAGTAGTTAACTAAATTTTAACTTAATTTTAAGCTATTAATGCATGTAAACACTTACTTAAACATTAAGACGCTAAAATTAAGTTAACTACTTGACAACTTAATACATGTAAACCAGCCTTAAGTTATTTAATGAAGTAATAATAAAATTATTACCGTAGTTCTTTAAAAATCTCGTGAAACAACTGTAAAATCGTTCGTACATCAATTTGTGTTTATTAAAATCTGCAAATTATTCCCACAAAATAATTAATTATTTTGCGTGAAATAACTCGATATACCTTTTCATTTTGATTTTGGTATCATGCGGATTACTTGGTATTTCAGAAGTGATGCGCAGCTTATTTTAGCGTAAGATACAGAATAACATGATGATAGAATAGAAACAAGTAAAATATTATACTGACAATGATGAATGTTACTCGGTCTTATATAAGTACCAAGAGAAGTATAACCTTCTATATTTTGCAAGAATACAAGTCTATAGATCACTCTTATCTAAGCAACCCATTAGGACCCTCGTATATATTTAATTTCGCAAGAGGTACAGTGAGAAGCAAACTTGCGCAGTTATCTATATGATGCTTTTAGGAGTATTGTTGCGGTAGAAAACTTTTGGCGTTGACAAGTTTTTGAACTTTGATAACGATTTTGCTAGTGACTGTATCCGAAACTCGACGATTTTGGTTTCATATTATCTTTAATAGCTTTTGGCCGCAGTTTCACTCCCGTGACATTGCTTATTTATTAAGGTTAATTGATTTTTAGGGTACCGAATATCTCCTATGAATAAACGAAAACCTCATAGGATCACAGGACGAAAAATGTTGAAACTTGGTACATACCTATATAGAGTTTCATGAGTTCATGACCCAATCACGGACACATCATAATTAATCGAATTTAAAAATATATAATAGGAAATATACGAAAAAAAATAAACCGTACCCCCTTATCTCCGAAAGTTTAAAATTTTGAAAAAAATAGGAAATAGGACTTTTCTTATAGTTTACAGGAGAACCTAAACAAAAATCCTGTAAATGGTACGGAAACCCCTTTCCTATTTTATGGGATAAAAAGTAGCCTATATTTTAATCCGGGACATACAACAAACCTACAAACAACCAAACTAATATAATAATATAATTATTTCGTTGTATTGCCGCGTCGATAACGTATCGCCTGGAGTGTCATAACACTGGAAGTTCCGGGTTCAATAACCATAGACATAAATATGACATAATTAAAAATAATATTAGGCTTGTATTTGCATAAAAATTAAATTACAAAATTTCATAATATTTAAAATAGTCGAATCACACACTATCACAATATTAATTCTTTATTCAATTTATTTACTACATCAAATAATAAAATAAAATAAAATTGGATTAAATCAAATCAAAGTAAATTAAGTCAGATTAAGTAAAAACAAATTAAATGAGTGTAATAAAATAGAATTGAATAAAATTAATGAAATAATTTAAAATGAAATCAAATTAATTTGTACTATCTACAGAAAATCTTTGATCTTAAGGTATTCTCATTGCTGAGCAAAACCCTCCCCCATCTTCTTCCATGGCCTCACCTGCGCGTACACAACTCCTCGTCCACCTGCCATCTGTTTGACTTATCACTTGTCTAGCACACTTAATTTTCTTTGCATGTTCAGTCACATCAGTAATACTGGTTCTTTGTTGTAAGTTTTTTCTATGAGTCTTTTGTTGAGAATAAAATAAAATCCTTGAAAAAATACTTGCTCGACCTGAGATTCGAACCGAAGACTGTTTGCTTTGTGGTTAGGTTCACAAACTAGTCGGTGTAGCTACGATTTACTTAAAAAAGATTGACCTCATAGGTTATGAGGTTTTTAAAGTAAGAAGAACCTTAAAAATATATTTCCTAAAGCGTTTGGTAATTAAAATAAAGCTTGGGCGAAAGTTTTAGCGTCACTTTTCTCTTTAGTTGCACAGTAGTCGAGTGTCGTGATACGGTAACTAGAGAGTCTTTAGGGAACTAGGCCGGAGTATGCCAAGACAGGCCACATAATACTATCACAACTGCTAATTTTAAATAATATGTGTTGGTCATGCTCTATACAAGCTCTTTCTATTCTTTTCTATTTTTTTTCGTGATGGCTCCATCAGGGTTTTGATGATTCCGCCAATGTCAACTTTTATATTCGTTATAGTATAAATATGACTATTAATCGGTAGCTAAGATGATCCCGCTGACTGTGATATGTTTTATTAATCACAGACTAATCACAACTATCATAGCGCTGGCTTTTTTTATTCTTCACGGGTTGCCTTACAGCTCCCGGAAACCGTTGTCGGCCCCAGGGTACCCAGTGGAAGACAAAGTCTTCCTTATTTAGCTAATTTTTTGAGGCAATAGGTACCTAACGAGTGGCCAGCTCTGTTGAGGTATATAGATGGAAAAGCCTCTTTGTACGGTCGTCGGGTAATGTAATAGATTATTTGTTATAAAAAACCCATTGGTACATGGTCGGATGTAGGAATCGAACCCGCGACTTTTCAGTTGCGAGCCGACGTCTTACCCACTCGACCACCGACGCCATAGATAATATTTAGGGGTAGTAAAACGTTTTTCCCGTTTGTAGGGAAACGGGCGCAGTAGCTCCAATTTTCATAAATTTAAAATGTTCTTGATATTCTTGTAGAAACTAGAAAGTACACTTGCGAAGACGTGGCCAATTACAGAATAAATCTCTCGCTCGCCATTTAGAAAACAGAAGTTGAAACTAAAAATATATCTTTATTAAGGAATTGTCCCAAAGTTGGTAAAACTTGAATGAAGTTATTTGAAGGATAATAACTATAACAGTAGCATTATTGTTTTGAGATTTCCTCCTAAACGCACTCCAGCGTTACAAGTTTCAGAAACTCTAATAAAATTTAATGGAAGACAGAATGTCTGTACATTTTCTAAACTAATAACAGTCGGACTTCGGGAACTTGTCTTCATTTTAACAAGAATATGTTTTGTATTTTGTAAACAATATTTTGTGAAACTTCTGTTCAATATGGACAACTGGCAAAAAGTGGACACTGTTACTGGTGTATCTGGCCACACCGCAAGATATAAAGGCCGTGAAGGTGTGTGTAGATATTATTTTAAAAACACATTATTAACATTTTATATTCTGCTAGCTTCGCAATATTGTGAAGCATTTTCGCCGCCTCGTTTTTGTCCGTGGATTTTTTAAAATCTTACATAAAAATGAATCCCGAAGAATTTCCGCGAAAAATAGTCCGATGTCACGCCCCGGTCCTTGAACTATCTCTACAAATCACGGCGATCCATTGCTCTGTTCTGCTGTTAAAGAAGGACAAAAACAAAGAAACAAAGACACGTTAGGATATAGAAGTATTATATATCTTGTGAACGTTATTAAAATTAAACATATTTCATCCCCACACAGTGGACACGTTCTGCATACGAACGAAAAAATCCAGTGACTCGTTCCTGTGTCGCACTGTCAAAAAGTGGAACGAACTTCCGGCGTCGGTCTTTCCTCCTTCCTACAACCTAGGGTACTTCAAGCGAAGCGTAAAAAAACATCTCTACGGGCCGGCCATAGTCGCGCGCATTCATGGACCAGCCACCTATGCTTAATAATCAGGCGGTGGCAAGGTTACATGTCGTCTTCTCTATAAAAAAAAATAGTGGGCGGACTGTATTATGCTCTGCCAGTCGCGCGCATTCATGAAACAACCACTCACTTTTCAGTCGTAGTGCTCTTGATAGAGCAGTCGTGTTCAATCATGGCGGTCCACAGCGTGACGCACATTAAGTGACTCGCCATGGTTAACTTTCTTGGAAAGAATAGTGCAGTGGTTTCCCCTTGCCTTCTGCACCAGACATTTTAAGATTATTTAGGTCTTCAGGCTCGCTGTAGCCTCTTCCAGCCAGTTACCTAGCTAGGTGCATGGTTATACCGCCATTGCTCGGTCGCCAGAGCCTCGTTTGTTGTCTAGCAGTCGGATAGTCTTATTCCGTTCTCCTTCTTACCCCCCAAATTATATAGTTATACACATACCAAATTAGTAGTATAAAGGAAGCAAGAGTTAGGATCTATCTCCATCTAGAGGCCTATTCTATAAATCATGGAGAATGAACAGAATTATGAGGCGAGAAATATTTTAGGAAGAAACGCTTTAACTTTATTATTTAAAGATTCAGCTAGGTTTCTTGGTCGTTTCAGTCAAAATTCAATATTTAATATCCCAACAAGGTATCTTAATTAAAATTAATGTAGGTATCTGTTAACATAATCTGTCGTAGTAATTATATTTGTCGAAACATCGTATTTGCTAACAACCAGGCGGGTTCCTTGCCACATGGAAATAGTCTCAAAGGAAGGATAAGCAGCTATCTTCAAAGCAATCCTCACTTATTACCAGCTTTAAAATACATTGAAAGAGATTTAAGTAGGGTAACCATGGTATCATTGGCGACAGTTTTATTTGTGTAAAATTCCATAAAAGATTTGAGTTGGCTAGCAAGAGTTTTTGTACGTAATTTCGTGAAGTAGGGAAAAGCGCGTGCTGTACAAATATTCAAATTATTCTTCGGTGCGTCCTACAGTTTAAAGCTAGCTCGGCGAACATAATTTTTTTCATAATGTCTGAAAATAATGTCTGTTTCTCGTCATGAATCGAGCATTTTTCTATAGTAACCTTAAATATATAATGACGATACTTTATATAAACAGATGAGGGTGCTGTCAAGTTGGCTATATTGAGGAAAAAACTCAAAGATTCCTTTGTATTGTATTCTAAAAGCTATTTCATACATAATTTTTAACATTGAACTAATGTTGTGCTTCTAAAATTTCGGCATTTTTATAATTCCCTTTCTTTAATTCATGAGCAAATGAGAGAGAGAGGTACATATCAGGTGCGGTGCAACGTGTATTTGCTATAGGCCGCACTTTTTGGAGCACAAAATTTGTTTAAGATGTCGCTTTCGTACGTCAGTTACTTATTAGTTAGTTTAATAAAAAAAAAATCAGACATAAACCAAGACTGAGTGGTCTAAAGTGTGAAGTTCCATATTTTTGAGATCCAAAATTCTTGTCAAATTCATAATAAATAACTGATTTTTATCAAGTTCAATAATTCGGGGCAAAAATATATTAAAAACTAGCTTTCCGCCCGGCTTTTGG
This sequence comes from Nemapogon koenigi, assembly GCA_963924495.1. Classification (NCBI taxonomy): domain Eukaryota; kingdom Metazoa; phylum Arthropoda; class Insecta; order Lepidoptera; family Tineidae; genus Nemapogon; species Nemapogon koenigi. The sequence continues at coordinate 2,391,225 of OZ004630.1, read as the reverse complement.
AGCTCGTATTAACTTTCATCCCCTATTATGGTCTTGAGTTCATACAAAAATCCAATAAAAAAAAATCAGTTTTTTATTCCGGGCAACTTTTCAAATTTTTCTTTACCTAAAAACCTTATTTATTTTACGAAGATTACGAACAACAAATTAGAGAAATCGGTCCAGCCGCTCTCAAGTGCGCTTACCAACGAACAACATTTAATTTTTATTTAAATAGCAGTTGCCCGCGACTTCGTACGCGTTGCATTAGGAATAGTGACGTAATTTATGTAAATACAGCATGCACGGAATACAATTTTACATACTAATGTTTACACCTTACTTAATGCCCTATAACGTTTGATTTTCGAAAAATATTTTCTTAGTGCAATACACCTAATTTTCATATTTATTTTTTCAGGTTGAACAGTGCCAGTCTATTTGTTAGCTCTAAATCATGGCCAGTCTACGTTGTATATAAGATTCCAGCAAGCATCCTGGTAATGACATGTACTTAGCAACCGCTTCTATAGGACTGTCTGTCCATATCAGAACAGATGCAAATGGCCTTTCAACTTAACATAATCTTTGAATGAAACGTCTCTTCTTAATTGAAATAAGCTGAATACTCCTCTTGATTTTTATCATAGTTGAAACTATAAACACCACGGTTTTAGGGGGGGGTGGGGTTTAATACCTTCACGCGTGACTAACCAGTAACCAGTAACCTAACAGTGGAAGACCAAGTGGATTCCTCATTTCGCCGGAAATATTTTATGAGGGCTTGAAGGCCTCTAAAAAGTTTGTCGGATTGTAATTAAAATCAAATCTAGCTTTCCGGGACAAAAAGTAGCCTATGTCACTCTCTGCATTGATGTTAAAAAACGACAAACAAACAAATACATTTTGAAATTTATAATGTAATTAAGGATTTAAAAAACGGACTTTGATAACACTTATTCCGTTTAAGTATCACATTTAGGTCCATAGGCGTCGGTGGCCGAGTGGTTAAGACGTCTGGTATTAACTAGTCAGACCCCGGGTTCGATCCTGGATCCCGGCCATGTACCAATGGAATTTATAATTAAAAACCTATGTACATAATCCGACATTGGTCCATTAAGTGCAGCAACAGGCTTGCCACCTGTTCTTTTCGGTATCCTCTCAAATGATCTAAAAAAAAATATATAATTTCAGAAGCTATAATTTTAGCTGCTATAAATATTCATTTTCTATAAATTTAGATCCTGTAATTTTAAAAATCTATAAATTTGTTTGATATAATTTTTTAAATCTATAATATTAATTCCTATAACGTATTGTTTTCTATAATTGCAGTTGCCATAATTTTCAAAATCTATAATTTCAAGTCCTATAATTTTTATAATGTCTATTTTCAATTGCACTAATGGCTACTTTTCTATAATTGCTGTTACTATAATTTTGAAAATATGTAATCTCAAGTCTTATAATTTTTATAATCTCTAATTTCAGTTGCACTAATGGCTACTTTTCTATAATTGCAGTTATTATAATTTTCTAAATATATAAATTCATTTTCTATAAATTTATTAATCTATAATATCATTTGCTCTAATGGATTGTTAAAATAAGTGTACTCACTATATTTTTAAACGTATAACTTCATTCTATTTACATTTACAAATATATAATCATAAAAAAAAAATCTATAATGTAATCAATTTAAATAAGTACTATTATTAAAATTTACAGTAGATTTTGTTAATGTCTGTTTGCAGTAATTTTTGATTCCTATTGCCCTAATTTGTAAATAAAAATAGGTTAGCGAGGAGCGAAGCGACGAGCGTGGTTCGAATAGTGCTAAAACAGAGCGCGAGCCGAGCGAGCGAAGCGAGCGTTCCGCGGCAGCGGACGGCGAAGCGCCAGAAACTCTTAAATACCTAAACAACCATCACTTGTTGATAACGGATATGATACCTATATATATATTATTTATAATAAGAAAGGAAGATTATTATCTATTAATAAATATTTTGCAAATAAACTGGAAAAAAATATAGCAAATTAATCATTACATAATAAAAAGTTGTTCCTTTTGATAATTTAGACATTTTGAAAATTATAGAAAACAATTTTAGATAAAACGAAAATTATAGCAAATTATAAATTAGATCATTTAATGTTACATATTTTGATAATAGTGATTTTGAAAATTACGGATATCGATTTTAGACAAAAGAAAAATTATAGCAAATAAATAATTATTGAATGTAATTTTATATATTTTGATAATAGTGATTTTGAAAATTACAGAAATCGATTTTAGGGTAAAAAAAAATTATAGCAAATGAATATTTATAGAATTTAATTTTATATATTTTGATAATAGTGATTTTGAAAATTACAGAAATCGATTTTAGGTTTAAAAAAAATTATAGCAAATGAATAATTATAGAATTTAATTTTATATCTTATGTACCTATATATTCTAAAATTATATCAAAACATTTTAGAGATAATGTAGGAGACCCGTTATTTTCAATATGGACAACTGGCAAAAGGTAAACACTGTTACTAGTGTCTCTGGCCACACCGTAAGATATTAAGGGCGTAAAGATGTGTGTTTGAACCTTCTATTTAAGGGTTCAGGATGATTCCGTGACATACAATAATTTATTTCTCACATTCTTGGGTAAACCTTCTGGTATAGAATCTATACGACATCCCTTGGGCCAGCCAGGCTAAAGGAAACTGGCCATTTGGATAAATGAACGGTCCCAGAGGAGCGACCTCCGTTTGACCTTGACGCATGGAGCCAGTATTTTTAGAAAACCTTTTCATTATGTATGCCTAATCTGATTTTCGATGTCAACGGTTCGAAATCTTTAAGGTATTTTTATTTATTTAATTTACAACAAATGGAAACAAGAATATATAAATTAATCCATACTAATATTATAAATTTGAAAGTAACTCTTGTCCGTCTGTCTGTCAAATAAGCTTAACAGATTTTGATTAAATTTGATACGAGAGGGCTCCACAACAATAACTAATATCAATAAAATTATGATATGATGAGCTCTTCCAAATCTGCCTGGCATCGTACCCAAAATGCTAGATGCAATGCATGCAGCAATGATGGCTTTGTGCGAAGTAAGATCCAGCTCTAAAAACACCGGATGCAAGGACCAGTCTTTTTGAAATTTCGAAGACTTGGCGTCCGAAGACACATAATTATAAATAACTTTAACACGGAAACGTGACGATGTCGTTTATGGTTTGACGCGAGAAAAACTTTTTAAATCGGATTGGTAGTTTCTCAGATTACCGCGTTCAAACATACAAACACACTAACTCTTCATATATATTGGTATAGATTAGATTAGATTAGATTGATTCAGTAAGTATACTTCATGTGCTTTGTGAAATAGAACCATTGCTTAAACCTAAGGGAAAATGACGTACGCAGATCTATCATGGAATGGGTAAGAATTTAATTTGAGTTTAAATCAGAAGGTCAGATGTTTCATCGTGTGTAAATAATAATATGACCACTGAACCCCTATAGAATTCAATTATATGATGCTAAGTTTAAATTATTGTTCATTGTTAAAAATATATTAAACTAGCATTCTGCCCCCGGCTTCGCTCGTGGATATTTAGGAACAAAATAAAATATACCCTACCCCTACCCCTACCCTTACCCCTACCCTTATCCCTACCCCTACCCCTACTTCTACCCTTCATGTTTTTCAATATTTAACCGACATCTATTCTAATATAGCCCTAAAGTAGCCCACGCACTGGTCCAGTATCTCAGCGAAAATTTTCGGTCCGGCCGCCGTATGATCGAGAATTCGAGATTCAACACAGGCCACACTTTAGGCTCTGTGAAGTTGGCACCCCCAAATTCGATTTTTCAATTTTTTTTCATCAGGTTCGTTTGTCCATCGTTAGTCCACGTTTGTCCACCAAAAATTTTTTTTTGTCCACCTCTCAAAAAAAAGTTATTCAAAAAAATAAAATTGGGGTGGAAGTTGGCACCCCCAAATGCGAATTTCCATTTTTTTTTCATCACGTTTGTTTATCCATCGTTAGTCCACGTTTGTCCACCAAAAATTTTTTTTTGTCCACCCTTCAAAAAAAAGTTATTTAAAAAAAACTAAAATTGAGGTGGAAGTTGGCACCCCCAAATGCGAATTTTCAACTTTTTTTCATCAGGTTCGTTTGTATATCGTTAGTCCACGTTTGTCCACCAAAAATTTTTTTTTGTCCACCCTTCAAAAAAAAGTTATTCAAATAAACATTTTTAAAGAAAAAAGCCCTGAATTTAACTTTGACGGAGGATATCTAGCTTCCTAGGGGTGGATTTGCTTTTCTGAGGGGTAGGTTTGTTTGTCCACTTCAGAAACTCGTTTGTCCACCACATGTTTTCATTTTTCCACCCTTAGAGATATAGTTATGCGTGAGATAAGTATATATGTGATGATTTTAACTTTGTCGTGGGATCTCCAACTTCCTAGGGGTGGATTTGCTTATCTGAGGGGTAGGTCTGTTTGTACACCTCGAAAACTTATTTGTCCACCACATAATGTCGTTTGTCCACCCTTAGAGATATAGTTATACGTGAGTTAATTAAGTATATATCTAAGGATTTTCACTTTGACAGGGGATCTCTAGCTTCCTAGGGGTGAATTTGCTTCTCTGAGGGGTATGTCTGTTTGTCCACCTCGGAAACTTATTTGTCCACCACATACTGTCGTTTGTCCACCCTCAGAGGTATAGTTATGCGTGAGTTAATTAAGTATATATCTAAGGATTTTCACTTTGACAGGGGATCTCTAGCTTCCTAGGGGTGAATTTGCTTCTCTGAGGGGTATGTCTGTTTGTCCACCTCGGAAACTTATTTGTCCACCACATACTGTCGTTTGTCCACCCTCAGAGGTATAGTTATGCGTGAGTTAATTAAGTATATATTTAAGTATTTTAACTTTGACGCAGGATTTCTAGTTTCCTAGGGGTGGATTAGCTTCTCTGAGGGGTAGGTCTGTTTGTCCACCTCAGAAGCTCATTTGTCCACCATATATTGTCGTTTGTCCACCCTTAGAGATATAGTTATACGCGAGTTAATTATATATCTAAGGATTTTAACTTTGACAGAGGATTTCTAGTTTTCTAGGGGTGGATTAGCTTCTCTGAGGGGTAGGTCTATTCTTCCACGTCAGAAGCTCATTTGTCCACCATACATTGTCGTTTGTCCACCCTTAGAGATATAGCTATACGTGAGTTAATTATATAGCTAACGATTTTAACTTTGACGGAGGATCTCTAGCTTCCTAGGGGTGAAATTGCTTCTTTGAGGTTTTGGTTTGTTTGTCCACCTCGGAAACTCGTTTATCCACCACATATTATCGTTTGTCCACCCTTAGAGATATAGTTATGCGTGATATAAGTATGTATCTAAGGATTTTAACTTTGTCGTGGGATCTCCAACTTCCTAGGGGTGGATTTGCTTCTCTGAGGGGTAGGTTTGTTTGTCCACTTCAGAAACTCATTTGTCCACCACATATTTTCGTTTGTCCACCCTTAGAGACGTAGTTATGCGCGAGTTAATTCAGTATATATCTAAGTATTTTCACTTTGACGGGGGATCTCTAGCTTCCTAGGAGTGGATTCTCTTCTCTGAGGGGTTGGATCGTTTGCCCACTTTATAAACTTGATTTTCAAACCTTTAGTGTAGTTTGAACGTACCCGGAAATTCAGTTTCTATCGTTTTTTTCATAAAAAATGTTTATTTGAATATCTTTTTTTTGAAGGGTGGACAAAAAAAATTTTTTGGTGGACAATTGTGGACTAACGATGTACAAACGAACCTGTTGAAAAAAAGTTGAAAATTCGCATTTGGGGGTGCCAACTTCCACCTCATTTTTAGTTTTTTTTAAATAACTTTTTTTTTAAGGGTGGACAAAAAAAAATTTTTGGTGGACAAACGTGGACTAACGATGTATAAACGAACGGCATGAAAAAAAATAGAATTTCGCATTTGGGGGTGCCAACTTCCACCCCCAATTTTTATTTTTTGAATAACTTTTTTTTGAGAGGTGGACAAAAAAAAATTTTTGGTGGACAAACGTGGACTAACGGTGGACAAACGAACCTGATGAAAAGAAACTGAAAAATCGAATTTGGGGGTGCCAACTTCACACAGCCCACACTTTAGCGATCTAGATCTAGATCTCATGCAATTCACTCACCCACACAGACACACAAGATTCGATTAAACAAAGGCGTGTGGATGTGTGTGTGTGTGACAGATCGTTCCGGTCATCGAAATCAACCACAAATACAACGATCAAATCGTTGGCGGATGGCGAACCGTACGTTACAAGAATTGGACGAGTCTGTGGTCGATTTCGATGGACCGTATTGTACGAATGAGTGGGCACCTTTAGTGACAGGTTATATTTTATTTTATTCGAAAATATCCATGGGCGGAAAGTTAGTATAATATATAGTGAGTCTAATAAATGTAAAGCACAAAATATCAGAAAGCGTATGAAGAAATGAAACGCCAACAAAATCCTAGAATCCTATATCATTCAGAAACGGAAAAGAACGAAAAATGTGCCTGACCTAGCGTATAAAAGCGTCAAAAGGTTATGTTATGGGCACGCATACTTGAAACTTTCTGACAACCTATTAAAAGTTGAAACGGTTTGTTCTTATTTAGACACATTTTCGTTAGGGTTATTCTTTTACTTCAGACACAAGTAAAACACTTTTATGATTTGTGCCTTTGTTGTTTATCATGTAGATATAAGTAAAGAAAAATAACATTTATTTGTAAATAATGAAAGAAAAGATATAAAAAACCGGCCAAGTGCGAGTCGGACTCGCGCACGAAGGGTTCCGTACCATTATCTATAAAAACGGCAAAAAAAATTGTATGGGAGCCCCTTAAATATTTATTTTATTCTGTTTTTTAGTATTTGTTGTTATAGCGGCAACAGAAATACATCATGTTTGAAAATTTAAACTGTCTAACTATAACGGTTCATGAGATACAGCCTGGTGACAGACAGACGGACAGACAGCGGAGCCTTAAGTAGGTCACGGCATCTCACCGAAAATTTCCCATTCCGGCCGCCATAAGATCTAGGCGGGCCATTTGTTATAGGAATTGGACGAATCTGTGGTCAATTTCGGTGGACCGTACGGCGGCGCGCCGGTGATTGGACCAATGCGTGGGCACCTTTAGTAATACGGAACCCTAAAAACATGTTAGTGAAGAATATAATTATGTTATATAATGTTAATAAAATTAGTTAAAAATGAACTTGAATGTCGTTCCTAACTAATATTAAAAATGCTAAAGTGTAAAGACACAGACAAAGGTTTGTCCTTCTGTCACGTCAACAATGGTACAACGTGATTTTTTGGTACCGAGATAGTTATTGAAGGGCCGGAGAGTTACAGGCCACTTTTCATACTGGAAATCCTTCAGGATTAATTACAAGGGAAGCCGGGGCAGAAAGCTAGTTGACAATAATGTTTGAACACGATATCTTAGTCTTTAGAAATTAGATATGATCTGCCCTAGCCAGACACAATTTAAAAATTATTGTAATCGAATGTAATTTTTAAAGCAAGAGGTTTTATTATCTGTAAGATTATTTCCTACTAGCAGTTACCCGCGACTTCGTACGCGTTGTATTAGGATTACAACGTTTACACCCCATGTCATATCCTTAGGGGTTGATTTACAAAAACTATTTTCTTACTGCACCTTTACACCCCCTAAAATATATACTTCTCAATTTTCATATTTATTTATTCAGTGGTTTTAGGCTGTACGTTGATTGTTAATCAATCAAATACACGACGGTTTTATATATTTAGATATGGTGGAAGAAAACTTCAGAAGGAGCATGAGTAAAAGAAAATAATTTTAATGTTTCTCCACGTCAATAATATTCTGACATAATATATAAAACACATTTTAGATGACAGTGTGTTTGTTTTGTAACTAAATCCAATGCAAACTATTTACAATAAAAAAAAATAGATTCGCCACACCTAAATGACAATCGAGGTATTTGGAAACGCACTTGCATCAGCCTCTTTAGTTACAAAGCTTTGACTGGTACACGGCGGCTGATTGACAAAGGAAACGTAGTTATTTTCATATTTACTTTGATGTAAGCTGGGGCAGCTGGGGTACTCCCACCCTCTATGAAAATGGGTAGAATATACAATATTACAATTTGAAATGTAAGTGTTTAATCCATACTAATATTATAAATGTTCCTCTTTCACAGCGAAACCACTGATCCGATTTTAATCATATTTAAGGGGCAGATAACACCTATATACGATTATTTAAAGAATGTTTTAGCAAAAACAAGACAATTTCCAAGATTGAAAAAAAAAAAATTATTCTACAGGATATAATTGATATAATTGTCATTCTGAAAACGCGATTACACAATTTTCGCTCGATAGAAAATAATCCCAAAATGTGGTCTCTGAAAGTTTTCAAAAAAAGAAAACGGCGGTACTAGTGATTTTAGTACTATGACATTTAATTTGTTTTTGTAATATTCAATTACCCATATAATTGTCATTTGCATATTCAAATAAATTGTATAGTTATTTAAAAAATAATGATTATGTCAAATGGCGCTTACGATTTCTACTCTGAGCGGAAACGCTTTAGCTCTTCTTTATTCACACTCGCCTTGTCGGCAGTGACGGCTGAATCGTGATGCTAGACGGTCGCGGCCACTCGATCGCTCAGAAGTTTTTGTATTATTTGTGTATTTTTTGGCTCAAATTTAATTTATTAATGGTAAACTTTATTCATAAATGACATTACCGTAGCGATTAGGCAATATTTTCATAAGGAAGTTGCTATTTGTATACTTTAGTCTAGGAGTCAGCGTTGCTTTTTGTGAGCGTAATTATATTAAATAATTAACTCCAGTATTGGAAATAAGTTAATAAACAGCAAAGTAGGTAGGTAGGTATTACATAGAAAATGCGTACGGGAAACATATTGCAGAAGTCATTGCAAGGCAAATAAAATTATGATATACTAGCTTTTCCCCCGTAGAAAAATTTAAAATGTGCCAGCCCCAAGGACTTCCGAAATATAAATTAGCTCATGTCATTATCTCTGTGCAAATATCACGTCAATCCGTTGCTCCCATGTTGCTCCGTATTGATTTGAATAAAAAGGACAAACAAACACTCTTTCGCGTTTGTAATATTTTATCCACGCACGCTTGATGGAAAACTTATGATAGACTAGCTTTTCGCCCCGGCTTCGCGCGTGGAAGTATTTGAAAAGTGACAAGCCCGAAGGATTTGTGGGATATGTCATTAAAATCAAGTCAATCCGTAGATTAATTAAAAAAAGGACAAATAAACACTATTTTGCATTTGAAACATTACCTAGTAAGGAAGTTAAAATACCTACCCTTTATCCAAGCTTGATGATAAAATTACGATAAACAATGTTACATACGTATTGGTTTTACATAATATACCCTCCTACTAGCTATTCGCCCCGGCTTCGCCGTGGAAATATTTAAAGAGTGGCAAGCCCGAAGAATTTTTGGGATATAAAGTAGCCCATGTCATTATTTATATCTCCAACTATCTCTGTGCAAAAAATCAAGTCAATCCGTTGCTCCGTATTGATTTGAAAAAACAAACAAACACTCTTTCGCATTTGTAATATTAGTAAGGAAGTTACAATACCTACCTATTATCCAAGCTTGATGATAAAATTACGATATACTAGCTATTCGCCCCGGCTTCGTCGTGGAAATATTTAAAGAGTGACAAGCCCGAAGAATTTTTGGGATATAAAGTAGCCTATGTCATTATCTATATCTCCAACTATCTCTGTGCAAAAAATCACGTCAATCCCTTGTTCCACAAAACGTGAAAAAAGTAAAAGAAGTAGAATTATAGAACCTCTTCTACATGGTTGGACAACGCCGCAACGCCGCTGGTCAGCCAAAATTTTTAATTCGACATTATACTAGATTTCGACTAATTTTAGGGTTCTGAATTCGAATTTGATATCGATTTCAAAATTCAATATCACGACATCTGTCAATTTCTTAAAATTCGACATATACTAGATTTCGACTAATTTTAGGGTTCTGAGTTCGAATTTGATATTGATTTCAAAATTCAATATGACGACATCTGTCAATTTCTTAAAATTCGACATTATACTAGATTTCGACTAATTTTAGGGTTCTAAATTCGAATTTGATATCGATTTCAAAATTCGATATGACGACATCTGTCAATTTCTTAAAATTCGACATTATACTAGATTTCGACTAGTTTTAGGGTTCTGAATTAGAATTTGATATCGATTTCAAAATTCAATATCACGACATCTGTCAATTTCTTAAAATTCGACATTATACTAGATTTCGACAAATTTTAGGGTTCTAAATTCGAATTTGATATCGATTTCAAAATTCAATATGTAGACATCTGTCAATTTCTTAAAATTCGACATTATACTAGATTTCGCCTAATTTTAGGGTTCTGAATTCGAATTTGATATCGATTTCAAAATTCAATATGACGACATCTGTCAATTTCTTAAAATTCGACATTATACTAGATTTGGACTAATTTTAGTGTTCTGAATTCGCATTTGACATCGATTTCAAAATTCAATATATCTACATCTGTCATTTTCTTAAAATTCGACATTATACTAGATATCGACAAATTTTTGAGTTCTAGACAGTGTATGTGATTAAACATTTTTTTATTATATCAGGAAGAAACAACAGTTGGACGAAAATACTACGTGTGAAACAACTGAAACGTCAGATTTTTCATTGACAGAGTAAGTTTCTTCGTACGAAAATTGAGAATTAATAGATTTACAACACACTTGTTTTTGGAGTTATTATTTTACATCCTGTACTTGTCGTGTAATGTTTATAAAAAATTTGAAATTTTACATATAACTGTAAACTTTATTACAGGTTAAACAATGTGTCACTAGCAGAAACTCAAGAAAATGTTACCCTTCTTTCTAAATCTACCGATGACGTTCCTGACCTTGACGTTATATTATAATAATATTATTGTGTTGGTAGATCGATCAGCGCGCCTTGCAATGATAATCGATGTCACTATCCCACATGACGACAATCTTGTGAAAGCTGAGAAAGATAAACAATCAAAATATCTTGACTTGGCTCACGAGATTGTCGACATGTGGAATGTGAAATCGGCGATCATTGTACCGATAGTTGTGACGGTCAATGGTCTTTTTGCTAAGAGTTTTGACCGTCACCTTAGGAGACTTGAGATTGGCAGTTGGGTCAAGGGTCAGATCCAGAAGGCAGTACTCCTCAGTACGGCCCGTATTGTGAGGAGGTTCCTCTCTCTGCAGCCCTAACCACCGGTAGTTTGGGTATTAACCTCGCTTCCGGGGGGATAAATCCTTTTTTTATATTTTTATATATTTTTGTTTTTTTTTTTATACCTAAATATGTAAAAATATAATTTAAAGAAATATGTGAAATAAAGAGAATGTAATGTAATTTAATGTATTGTAATTTAAGGTAATGTAGATCCTAGATTCACCAGAAAGCTTCAAATAAGAGAACCGATTGGAGATAAAAATATAGTATTGCAACAGCAAGACCTGAATGTAATTGCAAGACCGACAGTTGACAAAGATTTTCCCTCCAATCAACCTACATGTTCACGATATTTAAGTTTTAACAATTTCTAAATTTGTACATATTTTTATTTTGTTCATCATTTATGTTTGGATTAAAGTACTATTTGAATATTATGTTATGGGTTAAAAATGTGAATACTAACATGTCTATGCAATGTCAAATTTCGACTAAACAAGTTCAAGCCGAAGTGGCTAGGTGGGAGGCACCGCGCTGCTAAACGCTGAGGTCGCCGATTCGAATCCCATACGTTGCGAATTTTATTTTGTTTTGATTTATATTTTTACGATTTGAATAAAATGCAGGTAATTTAAAATATTCATTCACTATGGAATTTTGATGTGAGCAGCACATATTTATATGGAAATTATTGTTATTATAAAGAAAGTCACTATTTTGTGCAATATTAATGTGTTATGAATGTTAGAGGAAACCTTAAAATTCGTCGAAATTTAGTATAATGTCGAATTTAAAAAAATTACAGATGTCTTTTGAAATTAACGTCAAATTTTAAGAAGTTGACAGATGTCGTCATATTGAATTGTGAAATCGATATCAAATTCGAATTCAGAACCCTAAAACTAGTCGAAATCTAATATAACGTCGAATTTAAATAAATTTACAGATGTCGTTATATTTAATTGTAAAATCGATATCAAATTCGAATTCAGAACCCTAAAATTAGTTGAAATCTAGTATAATGTCGAATTTTACGAAATTGACAGATGTCGTCATATTTAATTGTGAAGTCGATATCAAATTCGAATTCAGAACCCTAAAACTAGTCGAGATCTAGTACAATGTCGAATTTAAAGAAATTTACAGATGTCGTTACATTTAATTGTAAAATCGATATCAAATTCAAATTCGAATTCAGAACCCTAAAATTAGTCGAAATGTATAACGGGTTTTAAGGCGATTTCAATGATAAGAGTAGGTTTTTATATTAATATATATATTTCAGTGAGTCCTATTTTACATCATTCCAGCGTTGCTGATGCCGGACTCTGTTCAGTCTCGAATTCTACAGAGATTCAAATATAGTTTATAATTATTTGAAACTCTGTCCAAAAGATTAGTTGCCAGTATTAAAACATACAGCCAGTATTTTCTACAAAAAGTATGAATGAGTGCTCATACTTTACATCCCCCCTTCTACGAAAAAAGTTTAGAACTCGTTCGAAACTGAAGCTTACAAAAACTATAAAAATATCTAACCTACCTAAGACTGGAACAGTTTACATCAATTATGACCCAATATCAGAAGTTACTACTAATAACCGATTAAGATAACAAACCATTACACCAATTATTATTAAAGAAAAATTAATAAAAAGAAAGACAATTAAATAAAATAATTGAAAATGGTTCAAGTTATTTTAATCCTAATCAATCAAAACCAGTCAAAAAATATTGATCATACTGATTGTTAGGTCAACCTACTTTAAACCAAAAGAACAAAATATTTTTAAAATTTGAAAAAAAATTTAAATCCTAACTATAAATAAAAAAACACACGCGCACTAGTTGTATAACAGCTGACAACCCCAAGGCTGTATAGGCTGCATGGACCTGCAAATGCTGCATCAGGCAGCATATGGTAGTATATTACCATATGGTAGAACATCAGTCATCATTTTATTTAAAAAGAATCTGAAAATTACTAATGTTAATTCACATCCAACAAATATATTTAAATAGACTATAAGAAGTATCAATATATGACTGATATTCGTTCTAAGAAACAGTTGTAGTAACCTATTTTATAAAGGATAACTTAAAAAGAAACAAACTATTAAATAGTCAATATAGAAGTTCACTCTCAATACCTATCTCAATATCAACAATTAGGATAATCTTACCTACTCTATATCATATAAAATTACCTTACCACCCCCGGGAATAAAATGCCAACCATGTTTAAGTAGAGCTAAGATATTACTCCCTCCATGAAATATCTTCATATTGGAGTTTTAAATAAATATGGAAGCTATCCCATAAAGTTTAACTAGAATATCATAAAACCCCATCAAATAAATCCTACAATAAGCTATTATCCTATCAAAGACATCACAATATTAAGATATATCCAAATAAATTGTAATTTGTTTACAAATTAGTATGACTATATACTACTATTAGTATATGAAAATTAATACTTAAAATCAATTAAAATAAATTTAGAATTTATACCATTAATTATTGTGCATAAATAACAGTTAATAAACTATAACTATTAAATTACAATTATAATAAAATTCCAATTTAATAAATTCAATAAATATTCAACATTGACAAGACAATCACAGAGCAATCAATATTGACACTTGACTTTACTCTTTATCAAAGTCAAAGAGAATATAATCACGTCAAAGTCATAGAGTAAGAAAAATTAAAATGACAAAACTATTTAAAAAAAAATTTATAGACAATTAAGTCATATTCATAAGACACAAGTAGATTTCCACGACACGCCTTGGTGGATAGCACACGCTCCCGCGGAGACGTGTTGGGGAATCCAGTTTAATCCCGCCCGCGCTGCGATGGTTGTGATTAATCAGTGATTAATAAGTGTTACGAACTCTTTCGTACATTATAGTTTTAGTTTGTTTTTTAAGAAGAAAATTGTCATTATTTTAGTTTTTGATTTATCGCTGTCTTTTAATTTGTCTAGTTCTTGCTCCATGTTTTTCTTCCTTATAAATAGTATACTAATTTTTCCACACCGGTGCCTTTTCTTTTATACAGTCCATTTACAGCCAATAACAATAAGACATATCGCGGTCGGCGGGATTATCATACATACCGATTTATTGGCTATAATCACCGTAAACGGCTATACTACTTGACATTGGCGAAATCACCGATTAATATTGGTGGAACCGCCATATTGAAAAAAAGAAGAAGAAGAAGACACAAGTAATTGTCATTGTCAACTATGACAACTTACCTAAAAAAAAATATATCTACATAAAAAAATATTAGAGGATGTATACTTTTGATACCTTCCCCTGTGGTAGGTTTCAAAAATAATGTGTCAAATTTTATTTGACCGTCAGAAAATATGACATAACAATATTATGACAGACCAAATCCTGTGAAATAAATAAAATAAACGTGATGATATTTTATTAGTATCATCAAATCCGTAACTTAAAAGGTTTCATCGAATTATGATGATGAATCAAATTACGAGCAGATGAATGACCTACTCTAGTGATAACATAGTTATTGTTATTCAGACAGCGTACAATTTTATATGGACCTAAATAAAGTCGTGATAGTTTGGAACCTATCCTAGTCATCTTCCTAGGGTTATAAACCAGAACTAAGTCACCAGGCTCATAATTTATGAATTTGACTTTTTGATCATACAGCCTTTTCTGTCTTGACTGAACTATTCGTATATTACTCAGTGCTTTCGCGATACGAACCCTATTCGTGACTCCACGTGATACTATATCAAGATCATCATTGAGCATATTTACATTCAAACCTACATCAGATCTAATTAAGGGATCGCGTGCGAACATAATAGAATATGGTGATAACTGAGTAGAGGATTGTTTAGAGACGTTATATGCATGATTAATAAGTGGTAAATATCTACACCAATCCTTTTGATCAGGACTCACATACATAGCTAATCCTTGAATCAAAGTTCTATTATAACGCTCAACTAAACCTATAGTTTGAGGATGCCTAGTGGCAGCTACACATAAAGTTGCATCAAAGAAATTCAGCGTTTCTTTGACAATATTAGAGGTAAAAATTGAACCACGGTCTGTCAATAACTGGTTAACCGAACCAAATTTACAAAAAACCTCATTAACAAGAAACTCACAAACGGATTCAGCTGTAGCCCTAGGTATAGCTTTACAAATCGCAAATTTAGACAAATATTCTAAGCAGACTAAAACATACTTATTTCCTGTTATTGATTTCTCGAATGGACCTAGAACATCAATAGCAACTTTATCAAAAAGACTGTTTACAATTATTGGTTGTAAAGGTGCTAGAAAATTAACTTTTTTTCTTTCCTGGCATGTTTTACAACTTGAAATATAATTACCTACTTTTCTATCAACATTCTTAATAAAATATCTTTCTCTAAATTTTCCTAATGTTTTCGTGAGACCCAAGTGGGCACCACACCATGGATCATCATGCAATTCAGACATAATTTCCGTAAATAAACATTCAGGTAAAACAATTCTATCTACAATTCTTTCTCCTAATTTAATTTTATGATACAACCTACCATGTATCATGTGAAAACTTTTATATTTTCTATGTGGACTCGAATTAACTTTTCTAATCATATTCATACAAAAATTATCTTGAGATTGTTTAGAATTGATATTGACAATATCAAGTTTGTATAATATTAAATTATCAGAAAGAGGAACATCAGATTTCTCTGGAATAATTTCATCTAATAAAGGATTCCTGCTCAAAAAATCTGCTAGCACATTATCTTTCCCTGCACAAAATACAATATTAAAATCATACTGTTGAATAGCAAGCGCCCATCTAGCCAACCTACCATTCATATCACGCTTATTTCGAAGCCAGACTAACGCCTTGTGGTCTGTAACCACGTCAAATTTCAAACCCCACAACAAATGTTTAAAATAATTGAGCGACCACACAAGTGCCAGACACTCCTTTTCTGTGGTCGTATATCTAGTTTCACAATTTGACAACTTACGAGAAGCAAATGCGACAGGAAATAAATTATTTGTCCCTTGCAACAAACATGCCCCTAGAGCCTCACCACTTGCGTCTACATACAACCTAGTGGTAATATTAGAATCATTTGAAAAATGTCTTAATAACGGAGGATTGAGAATTAATTTACATATTGTATCAAAAGATCCCTGTTGTTCTCTACCCCATTTGAATTTTATTCCTTTTTTTAACAAGCGTGTCAATGGCATAGCGAGCGAGGCAAAGTTATCAATAAACTTTCTATAATAAGAAAATAATCCTAACACAGATTTAACACATTTACTACTTGAGGGCACTTTTAAAAATTTTATTTTCTCTATATGGTTCTCATCTGGATGTATTCCTTGTCCAGAGATTTTGTAACCTAATACTGAAACTTGCTCGTAAGCAAAACGACATTTACTGGGTTTAAGGGTCATATTAGCTTCTTTCAACCTTTTGAGAACCTGCCCCAACGCATTACAAAATTCATCAAAATCCCTACCATATACAAGGATATTATCGACGTATACGACGGCGTTCTTATATTTTAAACCACCTAATACTTTGTCCATCGTACGTTGAAAAACTACGCCACTAGTCTTTAGACCAAAAGGTAACACGTTAAACTCGAAAAGACCCGACGGGTTTACGAATGCGGTTTTTTTCTTATCTTCTTCTTTAATAGGAATCTGCCAATAACCTGAATTTAAATCTAAATCAGCAAAATATCTAGCTTCCGACAAATACAATAATAAATCTTCTATTCTTGGTAATGGATATGAATCTGTTATAACTTTTTTATTCAACGACCTAAAATCGATACAGAATCGCCAAGAATCATCGGATTTTTTAACTAGCACAACTGGTGAAGAATACGGACTTCTCGACTCACGAATAATATTATTCTGCAACATTTCATCCACCTGTTCGCGTATTATACGATGCTGCTCGTGCGACACCCTATATGGAGCCTTATGTACGGGAATAGCATCCGTAGTGTTAATTTCCACTTCTGAAATTAAACACGACCCTATCTCATGCTTCTCAAATGCAAATTGATTTCTATATTTATACAAAATATTAATTAAATTATTTCTACATTCTATGGATAAATTTCTAGAAATATCTAAAGAATCAATATTCTTCTCTGGGCAAGAAAAAGAATTTAAATTTTCATTTAACGATGTAGCACAATTTAAATGATATAATTGGTCAGATTTAGACAAATATGGTAACTCTTCATACTCATCTGTTCGTAATTTGTTCATAAAAGTTATAGAACCTAAATCAGGAAATAATACATTATTACTTCTGAAATCCATTGTTATTCCATACCTTCTGATAAAGTTACACCCTAATATAATATCTGAAGTTATATTTTTAACTACAATAAACCTATTTTCTAGTAATAAATTTGACACAGAAAACTTTAATATTAATGAAAACGTTGTTTCAAGAAATTTGCCATTGGCGACACGCACATAGGGCACTTTATTATTATTTAATTGACATGAACCAATATCTACTTTATCTAATATTTTAAAAAACAACTTCTCGGAGATCACTGAGACGCTGGCACCGCTGTCCAGTAAAGCACACGTAGTAATTCCGTGTATCTTCACTTCAATAAAAGGTGTCAGAGACGAAATAGAGGGACCTTCAATTTCCTCGGCGGCTAGCATAGTCCCGGTGTTTAGTTGTTGTTGCCTCACATCTTGTGATGGCTGTTGTCTATTTCGCAAGGCATATCCATGCGTTGGCTGCTGAGCGACCATTGATGAGTCTCTTCTCTCAGAGTTTTGAAACGTCTGTCTCTGAGTGGGCGTCGAGAAATTATTTCCTCTTCCAGCAGAAAACATGGGTTCCATAGGGCGTATTGACGGTGGGAACCTACGTGAGGGTCCAGACGTTACTGGTGTTGAAAAAACATCAGTTGGTGCCTGTCGATCACTGAATTGACTTTCGAAATGTACAATTGGTGCATTTTGGGTCTCGTCACGGAAATCACCCCGCGAGCAAGTATGTGGACAAGTGTCCTTATCGCCAACCGTTTGTATTTTTAAAGGCAATGATAAGTGTTGTGACTGAGAGTTAAAAATCTCATATTCTTGTTTGGCCGCATTTTTAAAATCTTTTAAGGTGGTAAACAATTGCGTACCAAATTTCCGCTTATTATAAAAGGACAATGTGGATAATATTTGTTTAATAATAATTGACTCATTCGTAATTTCGGCTTTCTTTGCTAATAGAGTCATTCGATATATGAAATCTAAAGTGCTTTCATCTTGATTTTGCCTTGATGTATAAAATTGAGCGGCATAATCAGTCTGGGTGCTGAATTCTTCCCTTAATACTTGTAAAACTTCATTATAAGTCGTAGAAGCATCACAATTAGTTTTAAAAAAATTAAGAGCTGGGCCTGTTAAATAGTTTATAATGATAAGAGCTTTAGTTTCATCAGTCCATGAATTCAAGGCACTTAGTGTTGAAAATTGGGTCAAAAAATTTTCAAAGGAAGTCGAGATTCCGTCGTATCTCGATGTTGAGGACATTTTATTAATTTCAAACCACTTAGCTTTATATATTATCCTCTTGTTTCTTATTATTTTTTCTGTCGAATTATACTTCAAGTTCCAACAACTCCGTAACAGCTTCTTGTCTCCACAAAACTGCAATCTGGGTATACCTTCTTCTTCTTCTCTTGGTACACTCGCGATTTTACACTAATCCCGAATATACACTATACTATGATATATTATTAAATTATTTTTTATATCACGTAAATACCGTATTTTAAATATATATACCCGATCAATACAATATTATCAATCGAATATATAATATTCGGCGCCTCCACCATATAACGGGTTTTAAGGCGATTTCAATGATAAGAGTAGGTTTTTATATTAATATATATATTTCAGTGAGTCCTATTTTACATCATTCCAGCGTTGCTGATGCCGGACTCTGTTCAGTCTCGAATTCTACAGAGCTTCAAATATAGTTTATAATTATTTGAAACTCTGTCCAAAAGATTAGTTGCCAGTATTAAAACATACAGCCAGTATTTTCTACAAAAAGTATGAATGAGTGCTCACACTGAAATATATATATTAATATAAAAACCTACTCTTATCATTGAAATCGCCTTAAAACCCGTTATAAAATGTGTGTGTCGAATTTTAAGAAGTTGTCAGATGTCGTCATATTGAATTGTGAAATCGATATCAAATTCGAATTTAGAACCCTAAAACTAGTCGAAATCTAGTATCATGTCGAATTTAAAGAAAATGACAGATGTCATATTTAATTGTGAAATCGATATCATATTCGAATTCAGAACCCTAAAAATAGTCGAAATCTAGTATAATGTCGAATTTAAAGAAATTGACAGATGTCGTCATATTTAATTGTGAAGTCGATATCAAATTCGAATTCAGAACCCTAAAACTAGTCGAGATCTAGTACAATGTCGAATTTAAAGAAATTTACAGATGTCGTTACATTTAATTGTAAAATCGATATCAAATTCGAATTCAGAACCCTAAAATTAGTCGAAATGTAGTATAATGTCGAATTTAAAGAAATTGACAGATGTCGTCATATTCGATTTTGAAATCGATGTCAAATTCGAATTCACAACCCTAAAATTAGTCGAAATCTGGTATAATGTCGAATTTTACGAAATTGACAGATGTCGTCATATTGAATTGCGAAATCGATATCAAATTCGAATTCAGAGTCCTAAAATTAGTCGAAATCTAGTATAATGTTGAATTTTAATAAAATATCAGAGCTCGCTTGTCACATTTCAAACATTTCCACGAGCAAAGCCGGGGCAAAAAGCATCATTTTATCATCAAGCGTGTAAATAGGTAGTTATTCCTACTTCCTTACTAATATTACAAACGTGAAAGAGTGATTGTTTGTTTGTTGATTTGTCCTTTTTAACGTCAATACGGAGCAACATCTTATAAAATATTTTTTGACAGATTACTAAACGACAACTAATCCCATACAGTATGTATGGTATTAGGAGACAAATAATCACATGCAGTCCTGTGTCAGACGACAATTACTGATCACATACAGTCTAGTATTAGACGCCAGACGGCAACTAAAAGCGTGGTCTCTCTAACTATGATAGTCTCTCGCAGGCTAGGTCGAGAAAAGGCCTGACTTAAAACATTAAATCGTTAAGGACGCTGACGATTATCAGCCCCTTAATACGAAGTAAGCTTGAACACTTGGGAAGGATAGGAATAGTATGTTATAATAAGATTTTTTTTCTTTTTTAATATCTTTCGTGCAATATTTGTACCTAGGGTCCGTTTTTCTAATTTGGACTTATTTAGTAAACAATCTTTGCATGTATTTTTATATAAGTTATCATTTCAAGACGTTATATTAAAGATTTTTAAGGTTCCAAACATCTCCGATGAAAAAACGGAAACGCGTGTCTCATATGTCTGTCTGTCCGTCTGTCACAGCTTATTTTCTCCGAATCTACTGGACGATAAATATTGAAACTTGGTACATGTATAGAGTTTCATGACTAAATCACGAAGGTTTAGCGTAAATAATCGAATTTCGATTTTGGGGGAAAATTAAATCGTAAAAAAATGGTTTTTT
This sequence comes from Nemapogon koenigi, assembly GCA_963924495.1. Classification (NCBI taxonomy): domain Eukaryota; kingdom Metazoa; phylum Arthropoda; class Insecta; order Lepidoptera; family Tineidae; genus Nemapogon; species Nemapogon koenigi. Next base: position 2,370,190 of record OZ004630.1, on the reverse strand, counting down.
CATGTGCTACATATGACATATCAAATGAAAGTGCTCGTTATAAGAAATACAATTTTTCTTTTAATTTTAAAATGTATAGTTTAATTTTGTGTTTTGTTCCCCAAAAAGACAAGTACATAGAACGGACTTTTTAAGGGTGAGGTTTGTATATATTTTAAAACATAAATGATGAAAAATCGACAAATAAAGATTTGTTACCGTTATAATATCAGAATAATTTGAGCATTTCATTATTGGAGAAGATCATGGGCCAAACAAGTAAACACTTTGAAGTCGGTCAGAGTTGCGGGGAACCTAACTATGAATGAATAAGAGAAAATTGCTTCATAAATATTTCTACGAATGCCGACACTGACAAAGTCGGCTGATAACAGCGCTTTGCAAAATTTTCATAGGAATCCGCATCCATCGACATCGATGTCGACGAAGTGTACATAGATTTAATTAACATTAAAAGCTTAAAATTTAAGAACAACTAATAAGTCCGCGTAAAATGGTGGCAAGATTTTTTATCACGAGCGATAATGTGTTTTTTGGAGTTCTTTTTTTTAAATCAAAACGGAGCAACCTATCGATGTGTTTTTTTGCACGGAGATAGTTGGATTGCCGGAGAGTAATATATGACAATTTTATCCCGGGAAATTATCTCATTCTCCCAAGAATATTGAACGTTTCACCCGTGCGAAACCGGGCCGTGTCGCTAGTCTATATAAATAAAAATTAAATGCTGCTCCGTTAGTAAGCCTATCACTTGAGAACGGCTGGACCGATTTGGCTAATTTTTGTTTGTAAACGTAAGTATTTTAGAGAAAGAAAAATTGTTTCCCGGAAAATGGGATAATTCGGGAAAAACTGAACTGAATGAAAAAAGCTTTTCTATGGTATTGAAACTTAATATGGTCTCCACGGGCAAACAACTTATATCTGTAAAAAATATGGCAAATCTCAATTAATCCTAGAAAAATGAGTTTATTTATATTTAAACTATGGCTATAAAAATAACTATCAGCATATTGAGTTGAAAATGTTTTATAAATATAGTCATTTTTCTAGGATTAATTGAGATTTGCCATATTTTTGACAAAAGTAAGATGGCCGACCAAGGACCCTTAATAAATTATTGGCGTTTGAACCACACTGAGCTAAATTCAACTATAAATGGTACAAAAATGTCAAATTATGAACATTGTGCCCAGATTTATGTGTGGCATTGTAGCATGTGGCAAGTAAAGTTGTCAGCACTTAGTGTTAGTTTTTAGTGTCCATTTTGTTCGGTCACGTTTACTACTTGTGGCATATGTTTTGATCGTAAAAAGAACTTTTATTGAATTGGATCTTGCACGCTAACATTATTAGTGAGAAACTGGATGTATTTTTTAGTTACGATGATTATTCCTATTTGTACATACGGCAAAGATTATATTAAAAAACTTTGCCCTTGCAAATAACCTATAACGTCATGGCTTGCCTTTCCCGTGAAAACTATTTTGTGTTATTCTTACCTAATAATTCTGTTATCTAATATTATAATCACCAAACCATCATAAACCGATTTTGATGAAATTTGATACGAAAAAAGCTTGAAGCCTAGGTAAGGGCATAGGCTACTTTTTTTTAATTCACCCCCTCAGGGGTATGGGGGATGAAAGTTAGTAAGGGCTAGCTCCACGAGCAAACAGCTAGTATCTGTCTATACAGTTTAGGATCCAAACCCATTTTTTACTACAAAAAAACCCATTGCTACAAATAACTAAATATGCTATTTTTAGGAAACTGCAGCATAAATAGGCTCCGAAACTGCTGAATGGTTTTTGATGAAAATTTCAAGGATCAGAATGCGTATTTAGACTTATAATCTGCTTTTTGCTTCATTTCAATAAGAATACAATGTTTGTCCATGTGGCTATGTTCATAGTTATATTTGTAATGTATAAGCTAAACTAGAATCGTCAGTTCCGGATTCGGCTGCTCACAGCAGGAAAACTCGTAGTAAACTTTCACCATTCGTTTATTGGTCGAATTAACAAGAAAGGAACAAGCAGGAGCAGCAAAAGAACAACCAGTAAAAGGATCCGTAAGGAGCCAAGGAGACGTCAGGAGAAGGAGAAGGAGAAAGGAGAAGGAGCCAAGGAGAAGGAGAAGGAGCCGTCAAAGGAGCGCACTGTAATAAAAATGAACTACACATTACTACAGGGCGTTAAGCTATTGAAGTAACACAATACAAAGTATGATAAAAATACTTACAATACTTATTTGCGCTCCTTTTATATTAACATAGATATTAGTTCTTGAATATTGATACAATACATTTTATATAGCAAATCAGCATTGCTATTCAACAAACTTCCCACTTATTTTATTTAGTTTAGTTTTTAGTTCAAATATTTATTAATTGTCTTATTTTTTATTTTTAAATTGTATAGTTTTATTTGACTATACTTATATACACTACTTTAATAAACTTTACGGACGACAGAATTATAATTGTGCACTTATTACAACCGTCAGATATATAAATTGCCACATTTAACTGGAAGACATTTTTTTAGTGCCTGTAGGCATTGAACATTGCAAACTTTGAATATTATTTAAAGTGTTACAGAAATGTAGTTAATAAAATAAATATTGTCCTACAAGGAAGATATATTAAAGGAAAGGCAAAAATATAATAATTCTAAGAAAACATTTTACTCGTAAAATGTAAAACGACGAAAGTTTTTAAAATGATCTCCTACTTTTCTCAGGTTTATATCATTTTCATTTCCTCAGCGTCTTAATGTTCGCAGATTATGAATTTACGTTTTTCCCTTTTTTTCAACGTAACTAATTTTACACACGCTTTCTTCGCTTTAAAGTCAGGAGTTACGACTTGGTTCGTTTACCATGCTTTTAAGTGGACCAAAAATAAAATTTGCAAAAGATATGCACCTCAGTGGCAAGCTGTATATTCCGAAACTATTATTATATAAAGGTAGAGTTTGTAAGTTTGAATGTATGGGGTAATCTCTGAAACTATACTAATCCGATTCTGAAAATTCTTTCCCTAATAGGTAGTATATAGTATCTAGTAAAAAAGTAAAAAAAATAATGAAGATTTAATAGAAAAATATCTAAATTCGAGATGGTTTCATCAGAGTGCATTGTAAAATAGTAAAATATAAATTACAACCACTGTTTCATCAAAATAATTTAGTACCTATTTCTGGACAAATATTCGGACATACAGACGAAGGTTCTAAAATAGTTGTATACCTTATACATACGAATTTTTTAATTACTAAACCAAGACGATATCACCGACTTGTAAATTTACAATTTACAACTTAACTAAAATGTACAATAATAAATAAATAATATATTTAAAAACTATATATACAAATTACAAAAAGAAAACCTCTTCCAGAACCCCTCCCTGTGGCATGGTCCCTAAAACACTCAGGCCTGTGACAGTTTTAGTTCCTATGTTTGCGCCGAGCGCTAGTATCGCACCGCCGCCATCTTTCATTTTAATGACGTCTCAATCATCAGTCGACTGTCGCCTAGACATTTGTGATTTGTCGCGCTTTGTTTACTACTTGCTGTGGTCGTTATTTCAGTATTTTCACAAGTTTTTATATAATTTTTGTTTGTATATCCTCGCTTTCGGGCTTGAGTTGATAACGAAATAAATAATAATTTGAACAGCGAACGTTTAGTGCTATGTCTTCTCGTAAGTGCTGTGTAAGTGGTAAAGTGAAAGTACATTAGTTTGCATATTACTGCGGGATATTAATATTTATGCAGACGACTATCAAAGAAATTTAACTGTGGATCCTGTCGTATTACCTACACAACATGTGATGAACAAAACTTTCATAAATGGATAGAAACCAGAGAATATAGGCAACTAAAGAACAGTAATTTGGCATATCCTTCAAGCAGATTTTTTATTTTGTAAATAAAAATAAATAATTTTATTAAAAAATCCATGCTCTTTTATTTACAACAAACCTTTAAATATTAGGAAAAATAATAAAATCCATGCATTGATTGATGTGGTACGTCACTATTGACCACGATTGATGCTGATCAAGAAGCTAATAAACTTGATACTTTACGTACCTACATCACTATCGACTGAATCGACACTAGCGCTTCGCGGAAACAAGCGGTACTAACTGCAAACTATGAAGTGTCCTATCTGTCTTTGACTAGTATATTAGATATCTGTGAAAACACTGGCTGCGTTACCTCGCTGAATGGTTAAACTGATCCTTTGAGCGAGGTAAGAGCCAGCCTTTAGGTCCCCTGAGGCGTGGACTAGTCTCGTACCTAAAATTTTTATGAATATTTTCATTTCGGCAGACCATGGACCCATTGTTTCCACCGCAAGCGCCGAAAATAAATAATTTGTTATAATATTTGAATATTTTCGGCGCTTGAGCAGTTGAGCCTGTTCTGCCGCCGCACCCGCTCTTAATTTTGTATACTGTATGTGAGACGCTGCCAGTGTATCAACACAGGTAGCGTCCCACACCAAATTTTTTCCTAAATGCCACGGTACTAAAGTTACGCCATCAGGTCTTTTGCCATCGTCCCTGCACATACCAGATGGTTCAAGAATTGCAGGAACAGAGGCAGTGGCAAGAGATCGGCGTACTATATCATTTAAGGTACCGTGGCGGTAGGCGCGACCAGCACTTTTTGTATTGTCAATAATATGGTCTAAATATTCATGCAAGGCATCCAGAAAAACTGGTAACTTTATTCATGTTTAATGGAAAATGTTACTCTCCCAAAATGAATAGTTCTTTTAAAAAAGTGGAATGGGATCAATCCGGAAGAATACTCTAACAAATAACAAAGAAATCATCAAAATCGGTTCACAACTGGCGGAGTAATCGGTATATAGGTACCATAGAGAAGGTACTAAACCTAAAGAGGGGCATATAGACGGGCTCCCCTTTTCGCCAATTTTTTGGTATTTGACCAGTAAAACTGACCAGGTACGCAGTAATAAGTTACCTTAGGTTTCGTTGGTATCGTTTTGTGTCGCGAGACAGAGCTCTAGAAAATAGTTAATTGTGATGTTTTAAATGGGAAAGGCGATCTAGGACGTCTAATTTGCGGGAACATAGTGTTTCCAATCATTATTTATTATTATTATGTTTGTATTTTAGCATAATCATCATATAATGTAAAAGCCGTTGCGACAATAAAATTACAGAAAAATACAGTGGTACAGGGGTTAGTACCCTCCCTCCCCCCCCATCCCCCGCCAAAAGTGGCAGAAAAATTTTCGGTCATTTACACGTTACGCTCCTTTGTATTTTTTCGAAGTCTATTATAAAATAATGCTAAATATTCTAATAAAGGGGATTTTTTATTGTAAAACCTTTGCTAAGTATCGATGCAACTCATATAAAAGCAATAACTTGGCCTCCCATATGGATCTAGAACCTCGATTGGAAGTCAAAAAGCTCGGTAAATATTTCATGTTAAAATGATGTGAGATTTGTTAGCACTCTGGGTCCGCGTTTAGTATTAACTACAAGGCCGACGGGCGCTAAAACGGAAAGTGTTGCTTTTTATGATGAACGTTAAGGGCCAATGTTTAATTTTACTGCCATGGATGAAACACAACTTGATGGGTTCTAATAAAACAGCCAGCTTTAATAACTTTGGTATGCTATCGCTTTTTACTGGAAGCGATGAGTTGTAATCGATGTTTGATTTGGGGTTTTGAAATATTAATGAATGAGTGTACCGTGCATTCTCGCTCTTTTGGATCTATCTTAAGTAGCCCACTCACTGGTCCGTTATCTCACAGAAAATTTTCGGTCCGGCCACCGTATGATCGAGATTGAAGACAGGCCACACATTAGCAATGTAAATCATACGATCTAGATCACATGAAATTCACTCACCCACACAGACACACAAGATTCGATTAAACAAAGGCGTGTGGATGTGTGTTGTGATGATACGACCTTATTTTCCTGGCCGCTTACAAGCTGGCCATCATAAATAGCATTTATTTTGATTTTAGAACACGATATTGTTCATTTTAATTCAATAGAACATTGTATGTTATTTTCAAATATCCGATGTGTGGAACCTAAATTAAAATTTTACTCATTCCTTCACAAACTGTTGACTTAGGCAGTACTCTGCCAATTATAAAATTTATTATATTTCTATTTTATCAACTAAGTAAATAACTATATAAAATGTATTGAATCAGTATTCAAGAACTAATATCTATGTTTATATAAAAGGAGCGCAAATAAGTATTGTAAGTATTTTTATCATACTTTGTATTGTGTTACTTCAATAGCTTAACGCCCTGTAGTAATGTGTAGTTCATTTTTATTACAGTGCGCTCCTTTGATGGTTCCTTTCTCCTTGCTCCTTACGGCTCCTTGCTCCTTGCTCCTTCTCCTTGGCTCCTTACGGATCCTTTTACTGGTTGTTCTTTTGCTGCTTGTTCCTTCCTTGTTAATTCGACCAATAAACGAATGGTGAAAGTTTACTACGAGTTTTCCTGCTATACCTACTCATCCTGGCTACCCCACACCCGACAATGGCGCCCAAACGTGATTAAAATGCTGCAGGAAGAAGGAATAAAGAAGAAAGAATAACGAAGTAAGAGAACATAATATTTATTTTAATACAAACTTTTATTTCAGGATATGTAATGTCTATATAATCTTAATATATAACGTAATTCTATTTAAATTCAGTAGAATATTTCTTGGAGATGATGGTTCTGAATCAAGGTTGTCGGCAAACCTTAGAGGTTGACAAGTCTGATGATCTTGGTCAGTTTCCATTATTGAAGAGGATATTTTTAATTTCTATACAAAGGCAGTATTCTTGAATCATTTTACATTAAATTCACTTATTAATTTCGTAAATTCAGATTATATAGTCACATTGAATGTATGGTTGTATGTGAGATTTTCATTATATATATATCTGAAATCTATAGATTACTTCCCATAACTTAAATTTATTAATAATTAATTTAATTTCCGTTATATTATCCCGTCAATTCAATATTTCTTAATAGAAAAAGGTTCTTTTTATAGTCGTAATTTTTTCAAGAAAAATAATATATATTAATTTTTCTTATAATTGCTAAAATATCTATTTTTATCCTAAAAGTCTATCGTGATTCCAGAAAATAATACATAAATAAATATTATTTAATTAAAAAATTTCATTAATTGCGATTTTTTTTAATACATTTTTTAAAATATCCAAAACAATTTGTCCATTCTTATTTTAATGATTTCTAATATGACACTACAGTTTACATAAGTAAGGCAATTAAAATATTAAAATATTTCCGAGAATAAATTTAATATACAATAATAAATTTCAAATAAATTATGATACATATAAAAGCACCTCGATATCAGAATTTGAACTCACTTGATTTTTCTTTGTTTTACACAATTTGTTTTGCTCGGCAATATTGCATTGGAATATTCGATTTTCAAATGTATCGTATATAATTTCTTTGTCATTGACAAATTTTTAAATTTTGAATCGACGACGTTCGATTTTCTTTTAATTTTCAATTGTTATTTACTATGAAGTCTATTTCATAGACATATAATTACGCTCTTATTACAACTAGGGGTAGTCATGTTGATTAAATTTAAATATTATTTTATTTCATATACTTATATTATTAACTTTTCACTGGCTTTGCTCGTGGATAGTTTGGGTTAGCGCATACCTTAACGCATGCGTTGATTTTATTTCATAATTTTTTTTTCTCTCTTTCAATATGGATGAGTTACACTTACTTAAACCAAGGAATTTTTTATATCTATATTATTTTACATTTTTCTTTATTTTATTTACAATTTATTAAATTTTATTTATAACCTTATGGTTACAAGGGAGGTTAAATTTATTTCAATTTCACAATTTGGTTGTAAACATCTAAGGAACTAAAACTTTTACATATTTACAAATTATAGGTTGGTTATAACCATTATTAATAATTACTATTTTCCTTATTTCATTCTCATCATTTCATTTATTGTAAATACTTGTAATTATTTAGAGCGGATTGCGACTCTTTAAAAAAGCCTTCGTCTATTATAAATATTATACCTAATATATGTGGATGTATTTCCATGGGTGTTATTAGAGCAAATTACGGCTCTTTAAATAAACATTCGTTTATTATTATTATATCTATGAATATCAGGGTATTCATGGGTGTCTTTTAGAGCGGATTGCGACTCGTTAAAAAAGCCTTCGTCTATTATTACTACTTATTATATCTGTGGATGTATTTCCCATGGGTGTTCGTATGAGCGGATTGCGACTCTTTAAACAAGCCTTCGTCTATTGTATTATATATAAATAAACTTAAAACAGCGGATGGTAACTGTATAACTAAGCCCTTACTAAATTCGAGAACGTTTTTGAGTCATTCCTTATTAAATGGGAATTACTCTATATTATAAATGAGTTTACTGTACTTACTAATAACAGATTAAACAGATTAAATGAAGATGAATGTTTGTGATTTGTGTGATTGTGGAAATCGTTTCTCTTGTAAAATAATTAGTTTTATTTATAATAAAACTTGTAAATGTATCTTTTCATTTCATTCATTAGTATTTTTATATAAGTCTCATCATCAAACTTTATTTTATTAATTCTTTGAATAAAATCCTTCATTAAGGACAGGATTTTTTCGGGGGAACCCCGGTATTGTGATGATACGACCTTATTTTCCTGGCCGCTTACAAGCTGGCCATCATAAATAGCATTTATTTTGATTTTAGAACACGATATTGTTCATTTTAATTCAATAGAACATTGTATGTTATTTTCAAATATCCGATGTGTGGAACCTAAATTAAAATTTTACTCATTCCTTCACAAACTGTTGACTTAGGCAGTACTCTGCCAATTATAAAATTTATTATATTTCTATTTTATCAACTAAGTAAATAACTATATAAAATGTATTGAATCAGTATTCAAGAACTAATATCTATGTTTATATAAAAGGAGCGCAAATAAGTATTGTAAGTATTTTTATCATACTTTGTATTGTGTTACTTCAATAGCTTAACGCCCTGTAGTAATGTGTAGTTCATTTTTATTACAGTGCGCTCCTTTGATGGTTCCTTTCTCCTTGCTCCTTACGGCTCCTTGCTCCTTGCTCCTTCTCCTTGGCTCCTTACGGATCCTTTTACTGGTTGTTCTTTTGCTGCTTGTTCCTTCCTTGTTAATTCGACCAATAAACGAATGGTGAAAGTTTACTACGAGTTTTCCTGCAATACCTACCCGGCCTGGCTACCCCACACCCGACAGTGTGTGTGTGACAGATCGTTTTGGTCATGGAAATCAACCACAAATACAACGATTTGAAAACGGATGGTGGGCCGCGCGATAAGAATTGGACGAGTCTTCGGTCGATTTCGGTGGATCGTACGGCGACCGGCCGGGGATTGGACGAATGTGTGGCCACCTTTATATTACTAATCTGTGGACGGTTACCAACACGTTTTTGTTAGCAACAGAGAGATACGGAATAGAGGGGCAGGTAGCTTACTTTTGACTTTAATTTCAAATCTGCTGCGGCGGAAATCGCAGAGTCTAACAAACGGCGCAAATATACTTAGTTCAATTATTGAAAACTACTTTGTATAATAATACACAATTAAATATACCACTATGCTATATATACAAATAAACCTATACATAAAAAATGTCATCAAGATCGCTGCTTTCTGGGAGAGTGCCCATAAGGCTGGCTGCCTTGCCACGTTGGATAACAATACTTATCCTTTGGGCCAAATATGAGCCAGCTCTTTGGTCATGGGACACCTCTACCAATCTTTTGGCTATTTATTTGTCGTGCGTTAGTGCCGTTTGGTGTTCAAATGCCAAAAAGTTTATTAAAGATATTATTATATCCCCTCGATTGATCATCTCTTCTGGTGATAAGAGGGCTGGCTCCTTCCTCGCTCAACGATTCAGCATCGCGATTCAGCAGGGAAATGCAGCCAGTACTCTTGCCACTATTCCACGCGGACCTGGTTTATTTAGTTATTTTTAATGTTTAGATTTGTAGTAGGTTTTTATATTGTATTATGTATATTAAATATAAATAAAAAATCGGTTGTCTGTAAAGTCGGTTTACTGACGATAGTTGAACGTGACAAAAGCTGTCCACCCGGACGCATCGCTCACTCAAGTAGGAGAGAGACAGATGTCGAACGCTGCCGAACGCGGAGGCCGATTGTGCCTCTTTGTCGCTCGTTCCGCGCTCTCGCTTGCACTTTATTTATTTATTTATTTATTAAGGAGAAATAACAGTAGTAGACAGAATATATTATATAGGTACATAAAGTAGTTAAAAAAAATAAGTTCTGCCCACCACCTCTACATTCTCACAAAGTTATACATTATTAGTCCCAAAAACAACAAAAACAGTAAACAATATGTAGGTACAAACAAATTAATCTAGTTTAGCCATTAATATATATTTTTACATGTGTTTTTAAAAGACTCTCACTACTACAAAAAATGTCGACCGAGAGGTAGTTTTTGTTGTGATTGTCACAAATCCTGGTGAGCGGCGCACGCAGGCCAGCGTTGGTGCGTGTCTTTCTGGTCGCAAATAATTGTTGTAGTCGCGACGCATAGCCAGGAACTCTAAACTGAATACATTCCAGCAGGTCCGGGCAATTGTACACGCTGTTACAAATGTTGTACAGTGCACATGCATCCAGCAAGGAGCGTCTGTCAGCCAGTGTGCACATGTTATACATTTCGAGTAGTTCGGTGTAATGTAGCTTTGAGTTGGCCACTCTGTAGTGCATTGAGCGTAGAAACTTTTTTTGTGTCAACTCAATTTTATCTCGATATACTTTATAGTATGGATTCCATACCACCGAAGCATACTCAAGATGTGATCTAACAAGACTAGTGTATAGTAATATATATGAGTCAGGACACCTAAAATGCTTAGTTGACCGCAACACAAAGCCTAACTTTTGGCACGCCTTACTGCATATACTGTCGATGTGCTGGTCGAACAACAACCTACAGTCAAACATGACACCTCAAGCCTTAAATGGTACGCCTCAGAGCGAGGCAACGCCGCATAGCGAGGTAACGCCGCATGAGTCATGTTTTTTAGTGCGTGCAGCCGGCTTCATCGAATTATAAGACGTTGTTACGTCAAAAATTCAAATCCTAATATATTCGTTGTGATGACGACAACAGTGACAATAACAACATATTTAAATACAATTCAATTTCAATAAAATTGTCGTTATTGTCACCATCGCAACGTAATTAAACACAGGAATTTGGGATTAGAATTAAAATGTTGCCGCTTGGCGAATAGTAGACTGTATAAATCAATAAGGAAGTAATGAAGTTCAAAGTAAAATTCCAATATGCTAGTACATACAAATGTTTAGGTACTTGACGAAGTCTAGAATAGAAAGGTGTCTATTCTATTCTATTTTTTGTGTTATGGCTCCATCTGGGGTTTTGATGATTCCACCAATGTCAAGTATTATAGAAGGATGATCCCGCCGACTGTGATATGTCGATAGCCTAATTGGTAGGACGGTGGACTTGAAACCGGAGGTCCCGGGTTCGATTCCTACTCGCTGCCAAAATGCTAAGCACCAATTTTCTTTAAGAATATGTGCTTAAATCGCCTCCTAGTGCTTCGGAGGGCACGTAAAGCCGGCGTCCGGTCACGAACCCGCCTGCCAATTCAATGAGCACCACTAAAATGGTGCGCTAGAGGGAGACCATGATCCAGCAGTGGATCTTAAAAGGTTGATGATGATGATGAATCACAACTATCACAGCGCGGACGGGATTGAACTAGATTCCCCATCATGTCACGACGGAACGCGTGCGTTGGTCGCCATGACATGACGTAGAATTAACTAGTAGGTATTAACTAGGCAGACCACGGGTGCGATCCCGGATCCCGGCCATGTATCAATGTACATAATCCGACAAACCACGCTTAGATGCTTTTCAATCTAAATATCAAAAGAACTGGCCACTCGTTAGGTATAGCCTCAAAAATAACATCGGCTAAAAGACGGTGACTTGGGTTTCCGCTGGGTACCCTGGCTGGGCTGGGTTTCGGAAGCTGTAAGGTAACACCTGCATATTAAGAGGATGTATAGAGCTAAATGCGAGTTTTAGGATGAGTAAAAGTACATAATCCACTGCAGTGACCATAATCAAAAAAATATATGATATTCTTGAGGTTATGCGTTATTAAGATACTGTGTTCAAAACATAATACAACTATATTGATTCGATAGAAAAAAATCACGAATGTACCTCTAAAAAAATATTATACTGTCTAGAAACAGTACTAAAATGCATGTAATGATTCTGATTTTTTGACAGATTTTTTATCTAGCAATATACTATCGTAATACTGTTCTTTTTTTTAATCAAATTTTCAGCAAGTTCCTTTATTCTCATTTTCGTGATTTTATGTACGCACTGCACGCGTGTGTGCGTAAGCGCTCGTGTACCGACATTACCGGCTGCAGCCTGATGCTATATTATTAGTGGCAGCCACGTCGTTTGGTGTGTATGTGTACCCGCGTGGGGGCGGTGCCATCTCTCAAGGTCATTGGCTCTATTCAGCGTCTTAATTCAAGGTGTTATGTTTTTTAATACAAACTTTTATCAATCTTAATAACGTTTGCAACAAAGTGAAGGTTGTAAATTAAATAGTGTTGATGATGGCTCAGTCGTTACAAGTTTAATGATCAGCTTAATGTACGTCTCAACTATAATGGCGGGGATGGTGAGTTAAAATGGCACATTGTATCATTATTTACTTTTATTGACAAACTAGCTTTTATTCGTTAACTTTTAACTAAAACAAAGTTTCCCGCCGCGTCTGTTGAGTTATCGGGAAGGTTTACGAGTATTAAACATGCTCCTATCATGTTTAGGAGCTGAACAATAACAGTATAAGTGAATCAAGTCGGGGATAAAGTTAACCCCAGCGAATTTTCATGGCATATGCTGACTAATCGGACAGAGATATAACAAAATGACATAAGAAGCAATTGTGTACAATACAATACAAAGCAACCCGTGAAGAAAAAAAAAAAAAAAAAAAAACAATGATCTACAATAAAGTCCGCGGTAGCATATGTCTATATCTAATAGATAAGTAGTTTAATGATTTAGGTTTTTATGTCTTCCAAAAATTAGTTAACATTGGTAGGTACTAATTGGTAGGTAATTGACGAGTAAATGAAAACAGGTGACAGCATCCTCTTTCCTCTTCCATTAATTTTTTTTTATATAACAGCAAACCACTGAAGATATATAAATATGAAAATTGGAAGGTGCACAAATAAAGGATTTTCGAAAAAACTATCTATACTAAGGAAAGATTTGTATTTTTGTGTGTGTGTATGTTTGTAATGAATAAACTCAAAAACTACTGTGCCGATTTCAAAAATTCTTTCACCATTAGAAAGCTACATTCACCCTGAGTGACATAGGCTATATTCTATTTTCAAAAAAATTAGGGATCCTTACTAAATATAATGTAACCCAAGGTGTAAAAAAATGACCTAAGAAATTCCTTACATCGCGTGCGCTGCGAAAACTATTGATGATATAGAGGTAGTGGTAGTGGTAGAAGTAGGGGTAGGGGTAGGGGTACGGGTAGGGGTAGGGGTAGGGGTAGGGGTAGGGGTAGGGTAGGGGTAGGGTAGGGGTAGGTATAGGGTATATTTTATTTTGTTCGTAAATATCCACGGGCGAAGCCGGGGGTGGAATGCTAGTTCCTAATACAATGCGTACAAAGTCGGCAGTTAAATATTGTAATTTTCCAATATATTACAAGTATTAACTAGCTGTTCGCCCGTGGGGCCCATACTAATTTTCATACCCCCTTAGTTAAAAATGTATGTATCCTATGTCCTTCCCTAGGGTTTAACACCCATATTATATCCGGAATGTTTTTGCCCTAAAGGTTTTGCTCGACCTGGGATTGGAACCGGGACCAATATGCCATAAATAATCCTCGATTTTGAATGCTTTATAATTTTATTGATCCAGCTTTCTATCAAATTTCATCAAAATCGGTTTAGTGGTTTAACCGTAAAAGCGTAACAGACAGAGTTACTTTCGCATTTATAATACCTATTTATTAGTATGGCTATGGATTATGGCTGTAAAAATTAAGTTGTAGCCAAGAAAAGTCGGACTGGGTCGCTAGTATAGCACAGAATAATTTCATATAACTTGTCCATGCGATGTTGTAGAGGATATACGAAGTAGTTAAATGTCAATCTGTTAACTACCATTTAATTCGATCTAGTTTTGATGGCAGTGTTTGCGTTTGGAAAATTTCTTACCAGAATTAGTTTGTAGTGTTTGTCATATCTGCTGTATACTATTGTTTTTCTGGACAGTGATATAAACCATAGCAAAAGTCCTGGGTTTGAAGCCCAAGCCAAGCAAAATATTTTTTTTTTAAACTAGCTGATAACCCGTTTCTTCGTACGCGTTGTATTAGGAATTGTTGGGTAGGTAGCGTGTAGTTAAATGACCTATAACATTCCCCGAGAATTATGCTATCAAATACAAAAAATAATTCAAATCGGTCCAGCAGTTTTTGAGTCTTAGATGTAACAAACAATATTTTTGAAACCTTTAGATTTTTTATTTGGGTATTTGACATTAAATATTCATTAAAATTAAATTAACAGTTAAAAGACCCCCAACGCAACATAATTATGATCATATAAACGATAAAAATAATTAAAAATGTTTTGTCTCATAAATATTTGAACACAAACTAGAAGTTGCTAACTTTATTAAAGGCCGAGATACCTACACAGGCTCTGATGAAACCCTGCTTTCTGATGAAAACCTGAAATCTTGGAAACTGCTCAACCGATTTTCATCAAACATTCATTCAAGATTCATGAAGTTGTGTCCACACATTCGTCCAATCCCCGGCGCGTCGCCGTACGATCCACCGAAACCGACCACAGAATCGTGCAATTCTTGTAACGAAAGGTCCGCGTAGATCATCCGGCCAGAATGGGAAATTTTCGGTGCGATGCCGGACCAATGTCTGGCCTACTTAAGAACCTGCTCTTAAATGACACTAATTGTAATGCAAGAAACCGCAAAAAAGTCGGCCCAGTAGTTTTGGAGAAAAATGGTAACAAACATACAAACAACAAATACCCCAATCGCATATAGGTATCGTCGTCATGGGTTAAAAAAATATTTAAAATCTTTAATAAACGTTCTCGTTTATAATTGCCTTTTAAAAAAAGTGTACCGACTTCAAAAATTATGCACGGAAAAGTGTGCTTTCCGAAAGCAAATATATATTTAAAAAAGTACCCAAATCGCTTCAAGTGTGCCTATAAAATTTAAAGAGTTCTTGATTTCTTCAGGATCCCGTGATAAGATCCTGACCTGATGACCATGGGACCACCTGGGAAGTATACACTTTGAAAAAAAAAAAAATCCAAATAGGTTAAATTGGGGAACATACATAAAAAAACATAAAAGATTCGGTTAAAAAATCAGTCTTCTAATATCATTTTATAATTTTATTTTTCAATATTTACGATTCTTGTTTGATATTGTTATGAAATTATTTCGAAATATTTAGCTGTCCAATAACTGTGACATTATTAAATTATTTTATGAAAAAAAAAATCGCAAAAAGGAAGAGAAAGTTCATGAAAAATATAATTTGTCATATTTCCCGTAGAGAGAGCAGAGTACAGTAGTATCACGATGTTACGACATAGCTTACCGAAACATTATGTAATTTTTTGGTACGATTTTACATAAACAATATTTCCTTTTTTTTAATATGATGAAACCATTTATTTAAACAAATTATTTTACTTCAATAAAGTATATAATATTTCAGTTGGGTTAAAATCCATTTTAGATAACCAATAATTAATAGAATGTGGAATAACTTCATTAGTACAGCGTTAGATTTGAATTCGGGGACACTTGCGTTCAAATCTCACTGGTGCTGGGGTAGGGGTAGGGGTAGGGGTAGGGGTAGGGGTCGGGTTAGGGGTAGGGGTAGGCAGGCAAGCCATTATCTATGAGTGCTGTAGGGTATATTTTATTTTGTTCGCAAATATCCACGGGCGAAGCCGGGGGCGGAATGCTAGTATAGAATATCTTATTAAACCAGCTTAGTTCGTATTGGCGAGGTTTAACTGTATAACACGTTAGATATGTTACGAATCGTGAATTTTGTACTCCCTGTGGAACGATCTCGAAGTTCTTGCTTCCCCAATCACCGTTGGGAAGCATTAGTAGTGTGTAACAATTTTGAGCATTATCACGATTTTCCCTTACGTGTCATTTACCTAATTTGTTTTTTTTTTAATAAAGAATTTTGGAAAATTCAGGTACCTATGCACTAACAATATTATGTCACAGAAGATATTGGTACACGTTGCGTTGGGTTGCTTGAAAGTAGTAGAATTTTCACATTTTATGAGATTTATAAATATTTACTAATACAATTTTTTTACAAACGTATTAATAACTAGTTTGCCGCTCTGACTTCGCCTGTGGATTTTTTAAATGTGACATAGGAAGGATTTCCCCTTCGACCCTCCAACTGTCACTGAGCAAGAAATCAAGTCTACCCGTTGCTTCGTTTTCACATGAAAAGAAGGCCAACTAATCAAACACACTTTCGCTACGTATTTCTTTGAATTGTGTGATTTATATCCGATTTATACCGCATCTGGAACGAAGTCATTAGAGAAGAATGCGGGGTGAAAGATGATGTTGTGACTAAAATAAAGAAAAGTAGTTTACGCTGGTTTGGACACTGTGAAACATTGACTAAAAAGGTTTATGTGGCAGAAGTGAAGGGAAATGCTGGCAGAGGACTACTTAGGTTTACTATAAAAAAATTGTACACACTATCGCCAAGTATGTATGAAAGATATGTTGAATATAAAAGAAGCAAAAGGGGTATGTCAGGATCGTAGCAAATGGCATTCGATTGTCTCTGCCTACCCCTATTGGAACAAAAGGCTTGATGATAGATACATAGACATATTTTTTCAATGATCACCATTATCGCTAGTAGTTTTCTGCCATTGAACGAGCAATTTCTTGTAAATTCTAGGCATATAATTAGAGCAGACCCTTTTCCTTGACCGCCGTAAGTTTCTGCTATAATAATTTCTTATGAACGTTTGGGATATATAAATGGCCGCCTAAGACAAGGGTCTGTTGATAAAACATTGTAAGGTGTTTCCATGTTTTCTCGAGGGATGGGAGCAAGTGTCGAACAATAAAATCAATTTATCATAGTAAATCCAGATAGATGAACTGTTATTTGTTTGTGTTTGGATTTATGGTGCAAATTGAATTGAGCTTGTTCACAGAGTTGTCAATACGTATTGATTTTATGGTCACTATGCTTTTATTTAAGAATCGGATTTTGGCAACTATATGCTAACCATTCCTGTATCGTAAAGTCTACATTACAAAATCGGAGGAAGACCACGAATTTGATCCTGGATCCCGGCCATGCCAATGGGTTTTTTAATTAAAAACTTATGTACGTAATCCGACAAACCACACTTTCCATCTAAATATACCTCAACAGAACTGGCCACTCGTTACTAGCCCCTTGTCGCAACGGATTTTACGTTATATGATGATTATGTTAAAATACAAACATAATAATTATAATTAATGATTGCAAACACTAAGTTTGACGCTCTAGATCGCCTTTCCCGTTTAAAACATCACAATTAATTATTTTCCTAGAGCTCTGTCTCGCGACACAAAACGATACCAACGAAATCTGAGGTAACTTATTACTTTCTTATTATTATTTATTACCTGGTCAGTTTAATTGGTCAAAGGGGAAAAAATTAGCGAAAGGGGGAGCCCGTTTATGGTCCCTCAATAGGCTTAGTACTCTATGACTTATACATATAAAACATGTATTCATCGATAGAAATATTAAAAGTACCTACACACAATCGCCGAACATGTATGAAAGGTGAATATAAAAGAAGCGAAAGAGGTATTTCAGGATCGTAATAAATGACATTCGATTGTTTCAGCCTACTCTTCTTGGGATAAAAGGCATGATGATGATAGGCAGATATATTTCTTTTGTATGAAATATGAATATCGATACCTATGATGACTACATCACTATTGCGTAGACTTATTTACTTTTATCTCATAATTGCTTAGGTAATTAGAGAGGAATATAAATCAAGCTTATTCTAATATTTTTCAAGCTATCAATTTTTATTATTTATACTAGCGACACTCCTCGGCTTGGCATGGGCTGAAAAATAGTTCATGAAGAATGCCATTTGATGAGATATTTTCTCGAGATGAAAAGTAGCCACTTTCTGGCCCCTCGATTTTTTTTTAATTACGTCTATCCGTTACTCTTTTTTTTCTTTACATACATTTATAATCATTTAGCATAGAAGATATTTTTCCTTGTTAGAACCATATTGTGAGTGAAATGAAGAAAAAATAGGCGCCGGTTTGGACACATATTAAAGATGTACAAGTTTCATTGAACACATTAAAGTGATGATTGAGATCTCAGATTAATTTTCTTCCTAATCTGTAAATTCGTATACATTCCAAATACTTGATAAGGCAAAAACACTCCTTCAGAGGTATGTACCTACCTACACCACGTCTTGTTGATTGTAATAAATAACCCATGAATAAAAATAAAAAACTATCTGACATGTCACTACTATCTAAACTATCTCTCACTGTTGGCTGACAGTACCAACCTCTCGGAAAATGGGTTGGTACCATCTGACGACCAATTCTACCACCGCGAGCGCTCATTGGTCAAACCAAATAGCGCGCGCTTCCCCGGCTCCCTGTTACACATTTCCGTCCCTTTTCACGAAAGATGTTACACATCAAAAATAATTAGAAGAAGAGTTTTCCAACATATTTGCCAGCAATATGGACGCGCCATTACATTAAAACAGCGAAATTGTTAAGAGGACAAAATAAGGGTTGATATTCACATAAAATTTTATTGGAGTTAATCTCGTTTATGGTTAAACTTTGTTCATTTTAATTAAATTTGTCAAATGTAGAAGGAGCAGTGTAATTTGTGAAGAAATTATTATAAACTTACTGACATTACTTATTTCAAATAAGATTGTATAGCCAGCCAAATTGATACATTCGACGCAGCCTAGAATTCAGAGTAATCGTAATAATAATCACTATAAAAAAACCCAAGTGTGCCTATAAAATTTGAAGAGTTCTCGATTTCTCCAGGAATCATCAGATCCTGACCTGATGACCATGGGATCACCTGGAAAGTATACCCTTTCGAACAAAAAAAAAATATTTCACGCCAAAACGTGATTTTTGTCACAGATTGGAGTGAAATAAAATCGGGATAAATTCTTATGTCACTCTTATGCCTGGGGAGAAAGCTAGTGTTTAATATAAGTGTCTTTTAAAAGTCTATAGTTTTGTCAATTGTCAACAGTGCTGATAGCCTCAAAAAATCGATTAAATGAGGAAGAATTTGTCTTTCGCTACATACCCTGGGGCCGCAAACGGTTCTCGGAAGCTATAAGGTAAAAAGTACCCCTAAATCATTTAGAAATGATTTTCGTTGTATAGTATTATATACAGACACCTTTACGGCCTTTATACCTTGCGATGTGACCAGAGACACAAGTAACAGTGTCCACATTTTAAATACAATATTATCATCTAATGAATGACCTTTTATCTTATTTCTCCTATTTTCTGCAACCGCACTGCAAAATTTCGTCTTATTCTATCTATATAGAAATAAAGCTACACTAATAAGTTTCATACACTAAAAAAAGTAAGATCACACTAAGGATGACTACTTGATCTCAAAATACCTCAGTAAAGGTAGTTGACCTCAATAACTCTCATAGGCTAGATAAGTATATAGTAGTATCTTCAACGAATGATTTAGACGGTCTCCATAATCAAATCCATGGTTAAGTCGAGGGAAGTCGTTAGCATCAGATAGTCATAATTTTCTAAGAATTTATTTCGACAATAAGTAAAAGAACTCCTTGTGGATTATTACTTATATAAACTAGAAGCATCTTTGCCAGAATCATAAGAATACCACAGTATAAAGATAATGCAGTAGAACGATTTCTTTTAAATTGCCTAAATATTGTCTCAAGTGTGGTTAAGACGTCTGGTATTAACTAGGCAGACCACGGATTCGATCCATGTACCAATGGGTTTTAAATTTAAAAACTTATGTACATTATCCGACAAACCACACTTAGAGGCTTTTATCCATCTAAATATACCTCAACAAAACTGGCCACTCGTTAGGCTATAGCCTCAGATACCATCGGGTACCCGGGTACACGGTTTCAGGAGCTGTAAGGCAACTCGTGAAGAAAGAAAAAAACCTATAATGTGTATACTATAGTAGTACATTAAATATTTCTTGACAATCATAGTGAAACTACGGTGTTATTTTAATCATTATGTTAAACCTCAAACGGCGTAAGTACGCAAACCTTGCACATGATTACTTATTTGCACCGTTTGGGGTTGAAACCATGGGTCCGTGGGGCCTCGGAGCGAAGAAATTATATAAGGAACTATCATTTCGTCTAATCGACATTTCAGGTGACAAGAGGGCTGGAGCATACCTTGGACAACGTATTAGCATAGCTATACAGCGAGGAAACGCTGCTAGCCTTCTTGGCACTTTACCGCAGGACAGAGATTTCGAGAAAGTTTTCTACTTATGAGTATGTATCCTACATATTCATGATTAGAGAGCCACTCATGGGGTTCCCTGTGTTTAATTTTTATTATATTTAAACTTTGTATGTAGATATATATTATTTAATATTGTTTTAATAAAGTGTTTTACTGAAATAATCAAAATAATATAAATATATTTTTTTTGAGTAGCTTTTCGCCCAGACTTCGCTCGTGGAAGTTTTGAAATAGATCTATTTTGCTATGTTAAGGCAGGGATCAACCTCAATAAAAAATACTATTTGCACTCCGGTGGGCGGATGCTTATGTAGGACGATATAAGGTTGAATATTGCTTGGCATATTTTACGTGGTCATGCAGCTACACTTGAAATTTCACTTATTTTGTAGCTTTTTCTTAAAATTTGTTAAAGAAAAACAATTAAACAGTGAAAGTATTCGGTTAAAGTTTTAATAGATTATTCAAGCTATTTGATTCCTAAAAAAAAGTTATATAGTTGTCGCGCAAAATATTGTGAATTTACGCTCAAAAGTTTTTTTATAGAGGTATTTTGCATAATTTTTTTTCAATAGACCAAAACACTTATGAAAAATCTATGCGGTTAAAGTTTTATGTAGTATTATTTGCTATCCACTATATTTTTTTGAGATTGAGATTGATTCCTGACACTTCAAAGTAAGCGTTCAAAAATGCCACTTTCGTGTTTGCACCCTACCTTAAGGAACCTTAATAAAAAATAGACTATATTACTCAGGGATAGTGTTTCTTTCTTAGGAATTTATTTTTTTAAATCGGTTCAATAAATTCTAGAGATTATCCCCTACATATAAAGAAACAAAACTTCTATATAATATTAGTATGTATAAATTGAATGTATCTTCGCAACACTGGCAACCCTTAAACCATGTGCTGTTCTGCTGAGGATTCAGGACTGTAAAGCATGATTCCTCTACCTAGAGAGCATTGTCGAACCTCTGTATAATCTGTGGTAATACTCAGAGGATCATCTGTAATGTAACAGAGATTTGGGAATAGCAAATAACGGAATGTTGTATTGTTGTTTGATATTTTGTCAAAGTTGTGTCACAAAGTGATATTGATAATTTAGAGAGTTATAGAGAATTCTCTTTCTTTAGTTTTTTTTGTGTATTTCTTGAGATATAAATTGTCTTTGCACTGAAGTGAGTCTTCGCATCAAAACGTATAGGTTAACATACACACATCTTCACGGCCTTTACGGTAGGGCCAGATACATCAGTAACAAGGTCCACTTTTTGTCTGTTGTCCATATTATAGGACCGCGACATCTTTCGTCCAGAAACGACGGGTCAGGACCTGCCAAGGAAAGCACGGATCTAGAGTGCCGAGCAAATTGCTGGGTCGGGCAAGTAGTACTCTGATTTGCCCGGACATGCTAAAGTTTAGCAGCTAAACCCACAGATGGCAAGCCTTGCTGAAGAAGCGCAGACTTGTCCTCTGAAGCACGAGAAGGTTAACATTTTTGGCTAAATATACGCTGGAACCGGTAGCATGATTTCGGAGCCGCAAGTTCGTATCTTTCGAACTTCGAAATTCGAGTCATAGTCTACCATTACATTCTTCAGAGGGCACGTAAAGTTCACACTTCTTCTAAAAAATAAGTGCCACAGTGTGTGTGTGTGTGTGTTAAATTGAATCGAAATGTTTTACAAAACACAGAATTATCAATGAAGAAATTATTAGACGAGTGAAAATGTGGGTGTGAAAAAAAACACTTCAAGCCGGCTTCAAGCGAAACCACGATTAGTTTTATTTCTAAAAAAAATGCTATTGTCTTTCCTCTCTTTGAGTGAGTTACGAAAAAAGTAAATGAAGTTTTTTGGATATTTTATTTGGTTGGAATCCTTTAATATTCCTTTCTCAGATCTGTATTAAAAGCACAATTTAGGGTATTTACAAACAGAGCGACATAATATGAAAGTCTTATTAATATTATTTACTTATATCAAAGTATACATAATATTAAAATAATAATATTTTTTAGAATTATCTCTTCAAGGGTTGTCTTACAGCTGCCGAAACCGTATTACAGTCCCAGGCAAAAGACCAAGTCTCCCTCTTTTAGCCGATGGTATTTGTGAGGCTATACCTAACGAGTGGCCAGTTCTGTTGAGGTATATTCAGATGGAAAAGCCTCTAAGTATGGTTTGTCGGATTATGTACTTACATAAGTTTTTAATTATAAAAACCCCTTTGGCACTTTTAAGAATTAATGTTTGTTTGTTTAAATAATCCGAATGGGCTTCGAAACGGTGGAAAATTATTTTCAACTATCATAGTTTTATCTAATTACAATATTCAAATCTGTGATACCTATTGATAGAAATAATATATATATATATATATATATGTGTAATAATATAAAAACATTTAAATTAATCGCATTTCTAAAGATAAAACATCTAAAACTAAATTTATAAATTAAAAAATTGTCCCAGGTCCTCAGACATTGGAAGTGTTCCCAGAAGGCTGCTGCGTTTCTTCGTTGAATTGCAAGGCTTATGCGTTGTGCGAAGTACGTACCAGCCTTCTGGTCATTTGAAGATTTGATTAGGCGTTTTGAAACTTCTTTGCAAATTGAATGAGCGCCAAGTGAATATTATGCCAAAAATCAAATTCTTACATTACATAGTTTTTGAGAATAAGCTCTGTGACAGACGGACGTACACAATAGAGATCATATACGAAACCTTAAAAAAATCTTAAATTAATTTTTGCAGGCATCCCTGTTTGAACTACACCCAAAAGGCGTGAAACTGTTTTACCGGAGGCACGTGCTTACATTTTCTTTGAGATAATATCTTCTTTGCGTGACAATTTTAGAATTTTATTTTTTCCTTAATATTAAATTTCTAATGCACTTACTAATAAGAAGATAATAAAATATTTGTGTCTGAGAGTCCGAATCTCATATTGTTGGAAACGGTGATGTGATACTCCAGCCATGTCAAACATGCGGCACACTGAGCATTTTCCTGCAGCCCGATTAAATTTTTAAAACAGCCAGATAATGAGGCCCGCGATGTTTTTGAAAACGCGCGCGCAGCAAACAAGACGTGTCCTTTTTATTGAAAATTGAATAAAAGTACTTGCCCTTTTTTGTTTGTTTGTTAAGATTTTCAGTACTTTGTTTCCATTAAAATTAGGTTTTGCGGCCCAACTAGTTTACGGTCTTCATGCTTTTGGTCCACCAGTGACTTTGAGTTTAACATGGCTGCTCTACTCTGTTGTTACATTACAGACAAATCCATGATTCGAAACATGTATTTCTTTAACCTTAAATGACGTAAAAAAAATGTGTGACAATTTTTGTTTCTATAGAAACAAAAGATGATCTAACTATTTATTCTATCTATCATCACGCCTTTTATCCAAAGAGGGGTAGGCAGAGACAATCGAATGCCATTTATTACGATCCTGACATACCTCTTTCGCTTCTTTTATATTCATCATACCTTTCATACATACCTACTTTTAATATTTCCATTGATCAATACATTTTTTATATGTTCAATAAAAGTACACCTAGGTCGTCTTCTGCCAACATTTCCTTATACACACAATCGCCGAGCATGTGTATGATGAAAGGTATATGAGAGGTATGATGAATATAAAAGAAGCGAATGAGGTATGTCAGGATCGTAACAAATGCCATTCGATTGTCTCTGCCTGCCTCTTTTGGGATAAAAGGCGTGATGATAGATAAATAGATACTTGAATAAAATAATATAACTATTAAATATTTTAACCTAAAAATAATAAAACTTAATTAAATAAAATTAATTAGGTACTTAACTAAAAAGTATTTTCGAAAGAAAGAAAAGTTATGTTGGGAAATCTGTTAATAAATTAATAATATATCTGGTTCAAATTATTGAGGTTCAAATGTAGCTATTTAATTGTCCAATGTAGCTCTGTTTGAACTATATCCAAGAAGAGGTGAAAATGTGAAAAGAAGCAATCTCAGGCACATTGCCAGTGGCAATGCCAGTGTTGCCACCCTTCTGACAATATCTTCATTTTGAAGCTCTTCCCTTCTTATATTAAATTCCTGATGCAT
This sequence comes from Nemapogon koenigi, assembly GCA_963924495.1. Taxonomy (NCBI): domain Eukaryota; kingdom Metazoa; phylum Arthropoda; class Insecta; order Lepidoptera; family Tineidae; genus Nemapogon; species Nemapogon koenigi. The sequence goes on along the minus strand of OZ004630.1, from coordinate 2,345,304 downwards.
TTTAGTTCGAGAGACACTTTTATATAATTATAACGTCATATAGATTTGTGATTCACAACTCCTTTGCAATTCGGTACCTATGTAAAGTAAAACTATGGTACGATTTTTATAAAAGAAACTAATTTTTTTTTGTTTTTTATGTAATATATATGTTATAATAAATTATTAAAAATTTTGGCACTGATGACGTCATTATGTCGGCTGAATATTTCAATTTGAGATGTTGGTACAGTAAAAAGAACATCTGTGTTCTTTGACTTTGACACTTAACAATCCATGGTGTTGGCGTTCTAAAATATAGTATGTTCCTACAAAATCTACCAATACCTACCACTCCTAAATAAAACATATAAAAACAACAACAAACAAACACATCTTTACATCTTTTATATCGTATTTATATAGTTGTTGTAATCTTCTATATATATAAAAATGAAACCCGTTTTCCGTTGTCACGACATAACATGAAAACGGCTGAACCGATTTAGCTGAAAATTGGCAGGGAGGTAGTTTAGAGCCAGGAGAAGGACCTATGATAGTGGTAGGGGTTGGAGTAGAGGTAGTTAAAATTATAAATGTTAATTGTGAATATATAGCGTCGTCTTGAGTTTTACATGTGTACTAAAATGTATTTGCAAACGTCAATAGATGGCGCTGTATTATACTTTCTACCACGGAAATGTGTTAATTCCAGAGTCGGTAGGCCAGGTAGGTTAGTTAGGTTATTTATAACTCAAGAACGGCTGAACCGATTTAGCTGAAAATTGGCAGGGAGGTAGTTTAGAGCCAGGAGAAGGACATATGATAGTAGTGGTTGGAGTAGGGGTAGGGGTAGGGGTAGGGGTAGGGGTAGGGGTAGGGATAGGGGTAGGGGTAGGGGTAGGGGTAGGGGTAGGGGTAGGGGTAGGGGTAGGGGTAGGGGTAGGGATAGGGGTAGGGGTAGGGGTAGGGGTAGGGGTAGGGGTAGGGGTAGGGGTAGGGGTAGGGGTAGGGGTAGGGGTAGGGGTAGGGGTAGGGGTAGGGGTAGGGGTAGAGGTAGGGGTAGGAGTAGTTGTTTTCCACGGACGAAAGAAAGTAAATAGCAGGCAAGCCAACGTTTGGGCAGGACAACGTCTGCCGAGTCCGCTAGTACAAAATATATACAAAGGTCACAGAATATCCTACCATAAAAAATGCTTAAACATTCTTCCTAAATAATAAACTAGATTAGTTATAAAACTACTGAAATTGTAGTATAGCTACCAACAGGGTAACATTGGTTGACAAGTAAATATTTTGCTTTTTTTAAATATGAATATTCACCAAACTATCCTTTATTTAGCCGATATAATGACGTCATTCATAGGTGAAATTATTTATTTGTTTAATTTGTTCTCACAATTTTAAGAGTTCTTAATTGACAAAAATACAGATTATTAAACCAATAATTCGAAACGGTTTTGGATTTAGCATACCTTAACTTTTACTTTACATATCGAATAGCGCTAGTTTATCAATAATTAGTTGTACTTCTGATTGTATTTAATAAACCAGCTTCTTGGTTTGACCCAAGACGTAACCATGCAGAATTCTAGTGTTTGTTTATAAAGTGGCCTCAGTTATCTGAGTATATCTATTACACTGAAATATAGTCAGTGAAATAGGTTCCCTATTATAATATAATTGACCAAGTTGCGAGTACCACGACTCGCGCGATGAGTTACCATTTTTCGGTCAGAACTTTAAGGCAGGATTTGTTTAGGTTTTCCTGTAAACTATAAGGCCCTATTATCCAAATTTTTTTCAATATTTTAGACTCAATAGTTTCGGGTTAATATAACCTAAACTATGCATTTTAAAATTATATCGAGCTCTTTCATTTGATATGTGCACTATGATGCACTTAAAAAAATAGATTTCGATTATTTACGCTATAAGTCCGTGATTGGGTCATGAAACTCTATACATGTATCAATTTTCAACATTTTTCATCCAGTAGATTCGGAGAAAATAAGCTGTGACAGACGGACAGACAGACAGATGAGTGATTCTATAAGGGCTCTCGTTTTTTCATCGGAGAAGTTCGGAATCCTAAAAATGAGTTAGTGGGTAGAATTTTGAAAAGTATAAACAATAAAGTGGTTAAGAGGTCTGGTATTAACTAGGCAGACCCCGAGTTCGATCCCGGATCCCGGCCATGTACCAATGGGTTTTTTTAATTAAAAACGTATGTACATAATCCGACAAACCAGGCTTTTCCATCTAAATATATCTCAACAGATCTAGCCATTCGTTAGATATAGCCTCACAAATACCATCGGCTAAACGAGGGAGACTTGGTCTTCCGCTGGGTACCCTGGAACCTTAACATGGTTTTCGGGAGCTGTAAGGCAACCCGTGAAGAGAGAAAAAAAAAAAAACAATAAAGGTCATTCAGTAATTGTAGACTGTATACATAAAATATGAAGAAAAATTTTCTATTTATAGAAATGGCTGCGAAGTTAACCCGTTTGCACAAACCTGTCTCCAAATTTAGAGATTTCACAACAAATTGAATGATCGTCGTAATTAAATAAGAGTAACGACATTATCTAGAGACCCTAGCGCGAATTTACACAAAGTATTTACATATGCCCACGCCTGTCTTCAATGGAAATAGCAATTTTTTTTTTTTCTTAATGGGTTGCCTTACAGCTCCCGAATCCGTGATACGGTTCCAGGTAACCAGCGGAAGACTAAGTCTTCCTCGTTTAGCCGATGGTATTTGTGAGGCTATACCTAATGAGTGGCTAGTTTTGTTGAGGTATATTTAGGTGGAAAAGCCTCATGTCGAATTATTTACATAAGTTTTAAATTAAAAAACCCCAGTTGGTACATGGCCGGGATCCGGGATCGAACCCGTGGTCTGCCTAGTTAATACCAGACCTCTTAACCACTCGGCCACCAACGCACTTATAAGTTAATAACTGTTTTGGTTTAATTCTCAAACAAACTACTGAATCAATTTTTCATTAATTTTTAATTACTTACTGAATTTTAAAATTTCCTGGAATACTGTCAGATATCATCACTAATATTATAAAGAAAGTCCTCCGCCGCATTTGTCTGTCCGTCTCTCTGTTTATGACCTTTCCACGCAAAAACCACTTGACCTATCATGTTTAGGAGCTGAGCATTAACAGTATAAGTAAATCAAGTCGAGAAAAAAATTAGCTCCAGCGAGTTTTCATGCCGTATGCTGTCAAATCCGTCAAAGATATAACAAAATGATGTAGGAAAGAATTGTGTAGAAAAAAATTATCTACAAAAATTGTTGTAAACCCGTGTATCCGTGCGAAGCCGGGGGTGGGGTCGCTAGTGTTTTATAACTACTTCTTTAATTTTTTATCCTCAGATCTTTCTCATCCAGTTTAATATACATACAGATAGACAAACAAACATTCTGATAGCATCCAGTCAAACACTATTGATGTTTATAGTTATTGCTTTGGGTCGTCTTCTTCTTCCTTGTCGGTTCACTCTTGACAGAGCGGTCGTGGTCATCATGTTGCAGCAAGATTTCGGGCAGCCGTGATTCGTCTCCCGCAGATTTAATCTGGTCGGTCCATCGCATGCGTGATCTGCCTTCGACTCTACCCTGCACGACAAAGCGCTCTATGAAGTCGTTGTCCATCCTAGTCTAGACTATGGCTGATAAACGCTGCCTGATGTTAGCTTTGGGTCGTAACGTGATGTTATATACCTCAATAAATGGGCTAGCATTTTAAAAATATTAGTCTGAGAGTTTCTAAGATTAGCGCGTTCAAACAACTCTTCAGCTTTATATCTATAGTATAGACAGAAGTTTCCTAAATGTAAAAAAAATCGTATCGTTCGACACTGGAAACAGTGCAAGCCGTTCGCAAGGTTAGTTAAAATCCAGTTATATTTTCTGTAAATGCTCTTACAGCAACTCTTAAGTAGACGAACGTCTCTGCGAGGTTTAATGGCATAATTACTTTGATCTTAGCAAGGTGTTAAATTTAATTGCTGTGTACATAACAATATTATGTCATTTATCTAATGGAAAGCTTCCAAATAGTTAGCTCTTTTTACGAGTCTCTGCGCATGTGTTTTTTTGGAAATAGGTTTTTTTTCTTTCTTCACGGGTTGCCTTTCAGTTCCCGAAACCGTGTTACGGTTCCAGGGTACCCAGCGGAAGAGCAAGTCTCCTTCCTTTAGCCGATGGTAGTTGTGAGGCTATACTTAACGAGTGGCTAGTTCTGTTGAGATATTTAGATGGAAAAGCCTCTAAGTGTGGTTTGTCGGCTTTTGTACATGTATTATTATTATTTATTATATTATGGTATCGATTCCTGATCCCGGCCATGTACCAATGGGTTTTTTAATTAAAAACTTATTACATAATCTGACAAACCAACACTAAGATACTTTTCCATCTAAATATACCTCAACAGAACTGGCCACTCGTTAGGTATAGCCTTACAAATACCATCGGCTAAACGAGGTAGACTTGGTCTTCCGCTGGGTACCCTGGAACCTTAACACGGTTTCGAGAGCTGTAAGGCAATCCGTGAAGAAAGAAAAAAAATGTACATGTAAGATTTTAATTAAAAAACCCACAGAAATTGAAAGTCTGCCTAGTTAATTTCAGACGTGTTAACCACTCGGCCACCGACGCACCTATAACTACCGATGTACCTATGTATTAAAAAAAATAACAAACATAAACACCTTTCGGTGTGGCTAGAGACACTAGTAACAGTGTCCACAGTTGCAAGTCTGTTGGTTTACTTCAATATCTATTATTTTTAGAAAAAGTGCCCTTCGAAACACGAGTAGTCGATTATATAACATATTTAAAGAAATTACTAAAAAATTCTGCCACGTCTAGAAATTGAATCAGGGAACTTTCGATTTGAAGTCCAACACTCTACCAATTAGGCTATATCATTAGAGAGAGCCCTACGATTCTACTAAAAAAACGAAGTGATCCTGCTGTATTTCCTGGCTGTTCACTTTTCTCGGCAAGTTTTTCAGAATTACAAGTAAAATCGACTCCTTTTTTCACCAAAATAAGTGCGGGCTCAGCTATAGGAAAAATAAAGTTATGAACATTATGCAAAAAAGCTTGTGAAACGATATGAGTTTCCAAATGGGCGGATCTCGTTGAACGAGTCATTCACCTCTATTATCATGGAAATGTTGTTTTGATTTAGGGTTACACAATGAAGCTTTTGGTATCCCACTAATATTATAAACGCGAAAGTTTGTATGGATGCATGTTTGATACTCAATCACGCCAGAACGGCTGAACGGATCTGGATAAAATTTGGCACAGATATAGATTATAGTCTGGAATAGCAAAAAGGCTACTTTTTATCCCCGTGGGATAGATTTGTTTTTGTTTTCACGGGATAGACATAATTTACAGAAATCACTATAGAATTTTATTCTCCTTTTACCAAAGTATAAATGTCATATCTAGTAGAATAAATCTAAATGACATAAACGATTCAGCTGTAGAGCACACATGTTGTCAGTGAAGGGCAATATCGTCTTTCTATTACTGAAGACCTTATTCAATACCGATATCAATCCAAGTTTCCCTAATATTTTTACAATAAATACGGACTGTAGGTACAAGGAAACTTATCTACTTCTTCGTAAGGGGGGGGGGGGGTGTATACACGTGTGATAGGGTCATCAAACTCTACATATGTAGGTACCAAATTTCTGTAATGTTTTAAGTTTAAATATTAAATGAATTTAATCACTATTAGTTAAGTTAGCAGCTTAATTATTTATATTTCTAATTGGAATAACAATTCAATTTTATCATTAACAGTGATATAGCTCTTTTTGGTTTCAATTAAAAATTAAACAAGGAGTAATTATTAAGTCTTTCTTTTAAGTCGAAATTAAATGCAAAATATTGCTTCTTATTTAAAATAAATTCAACTTTTTTCGTCTAGTAGATTCGGAGAAAATAAGCTGTGACAGACGGACAGACGGAAACAAGAGTGATCCTATAAAGATTACGTTTTTTCATCGGATGTACGAAATCCTAAAATATATCAAGTCCTATTATTATTTATACTGTATTACATTCCTCGCTAAAAGCAATTATAGCGACGCTGTCACCGGAACAGATAAGTTTGTGGCACTAGCTGTACATTATACATTAGGTATGTTTCTTAATATTTGTCATACTCAGTCTTTGCCTAAAGTCATGAATTCTATTCCATATAAGAAATAAAACGACAAAAATTAAGTTTTTTAACGGGAATAATCCGGGAAGACGGCAAGAGACCCGATGGAATGACTCTGATTCCTTGGGAGCGAGGTCGGGACCTTGTATGGGATGCTACGTGCGTGGACACATTAGCCCCGTCTCATCTCAGGGAAACAGCAATCAAAGCGGGAGCTGCGGCGGAAATCGCAGAGTCAAAAAACGGCGCAAATATAGTTCAATTATTGAAAACTACAATTTTGCGCCGAAACTCTAGGTCCGTGGGGTTCAAATTCTAAAAAGTTTATTAAAGATATATCCCCTCGACTGATCATCTCTTCTGGTGACAAGAGGGCTGGCTCCTTCCTCGCTCAACGAATCAGCATCGCGATTTAGCGGGGAAATGCAGCCAGTATTCTTGCCACTATTCCACGCGGACCTGGTTAATTAGTTATTTTTAATGTTTAGATTAGATATAATTGAATTAGATATAGATGACATTATATGTATGTGTGTATATATGTAGTACTAGTATACTAACTTTCTTTAATTTCAAACATTTAGTAGTCATAGAGCGATACTTCCGATGCATGCATGTTCATGGAAGACCAACACCAAGACCAAGCGCTCCACATATCGCTTTGCTCGTGGATTTTTAAAAAATGTGACATAAGACTTTATCCCGAATGAAATCCGTATGTCACTTTCCGTCCATCCAGCTATATGAGTGCAAAAAATAACGTCGATCTGTTGCTCTGTTTTGACGGCAAACAAACAAACTTTTGCATTTATAATATTAGTTAGAATTTCTCTATCGTTGATGTCATTAGAGAAAAATGCGGAGTAAAAGATGATGTTGTGACAAAAATGAAGAAAAGTAGTTTACGCTGGTTTGGACACGTTGAAAGAATGAAGGATGAAAGTTTGCCTTAAAAGGTTTATATGGCTGAAGTGAAAGGAAATGCTGGCAGAGGACGACCTAGATGTACTTTTATTGAACATATAAAAAATATAAAAAGTCAGAAGAAATAAATACATTAAAAGAAGTGAAGTGAAGTGAAGCGGAACATTTGTTTATATTATTTATTTATATATAGTTTATTATTAATAATTTTATTTATAATTATATTAGTGGTAGTGGTGTCAAAAGACATTTAAATGTCTTCTGACATCACAGGTGGCGATAGGTTTTGCCAACCATCACGCCTGATACACAAAAGGGGCTACACGAGGACGGGCGAATGCCATTTCGCTACGTTAAATGTACAAGGCGGAATGAATGGAAAAATGAATGAGATTTTAGATATGATGGAAGAAAAGTGGATAGATGTGTTATGCCTGACAGAGACCATGCGTCGTGGTAATGACAGAACACAACATCGCGGCTTCACCGGAATCTGGTCCGGCGTTAAAGATAGAGAAAGAGCAAACCGTGGTGTTGGAGTCTTATTATCACAACGTATGGTAGAATGTATGTATGGATATGAAAGGATCAACCCAAGATTACTCTCTCTCCGTTTGAAGGTGGGACTAACAAGAATTTTAATAGTTATTGGATATGCTCCAGTTTGTGCCACCAACAAACTGAGAGAAATAGAGGACTTCTGGGTTGATGTAAGAAACATCCTAGCTCAGAGGCAACTAAATGAAAGATTAATGATGATAGGTGACTTGAATGGATGGGTGGGGACCCGAAGAGACGGGCTTGAGTCCACTCTAGGAAAATTTGGGGACCCGAGAATGAATAGTAGTGGACTAGAGATCCTTGATCTATGTTTAGAGATGAATATGTTTGTCTCGAATACTATGTTTGATCTCAAGGATATTCATCTCTATACATGGCATCGAGGAATTGAAAGAAGCATAATAGATTTGTTTTTGATTGACGATAGGCTAAAGAGTGCGACAAAAATCACGAGGGTGTACAGAGGTACCGGTATTGAAACGGACCATTATTTGGTAATGACCTCATTTAAGGGTCTGTTTCAAGGCTGGCGCCAACGTACCCCTGTGTCGCCTCCAAAAGCCGAAAGAATAAAAGTAGAAAAGTTGGAAGAGGAAGATGTTAGAGGACAATATGTAAGGAAAGTACAAGAGAAACTAGATGCCATTGAGCAGGATGACAGTATAGATGAAATGTGGAAGAAGATTAAGCATGGAATTGTCAAAGCAGCACAAACTACTTGTGGAGTTGTGAAGGTTGGTGGTATGAGAGGGGATCCGTGGTGGAATAATGAAGTAAGGGTGGCTGTACAAATGAAGAAGAATGCATATTTAGATATTTTGGCAGTAACGGGAAATAATACAGAACTTGAAGAGAGAATAAAGAATAAATATAGAGAATGCAAGAAGAGAGTAAAAGAGATAATTAAAGAAAGTAAGATGAAAGAAAAGATGAATGAAGAGAAGAAGTTCTCAAGATTTTTCCAAGAGAACGTCAAAAATTTTTGGAATTTAGTGAGAAAATCTCGAGGAGTATTGAGGACTTCTAATGTACAAATGATTAAAACAGAGGATGGACGGTTAATGACATTGAATGGAGAAGTATTAGAAAGAATGAAAGAGTTTTATGAAAGATTATATGGAAACTGGATGGACAACAAACACATCCTTCGGATGCTGATAGTGAGGACTATGAGGACTCGGAAATTATCGATGACATTATCACGGAGGATGATGTTGTGTCAGCCATCAGAAGATTGAAGAACGGAAAAGCGGCAGGGAAAGACAGGATTTCCTCCGAGATGATAAAACATGGAGGAGCGATAATATGTAACACACTGTGTGCTCTCTTCAATAAATGCTGGAGCGACGGACGAGTACCAGGAGACTGGTGTCAAGCCATAATAGTTCCAGTGTTTAAAGGAAAGGGTTCACAGCTTGATTGCAATAATTATCGCGCCATCAGCCTTATCAGCTTGGTTGGAAAAATGTATGGAAGAATAATAATTGAAAAGGTGCAAAAGGTGACAGAAAATAAGATGTGGGATGCTCAAGCGGGATTTATGAAAGGTAAGAGTTGTGTTGACCAAATTTTTACCTTAAGAAACATTGTTGAAAAACATTTGGCAAAAAATCAAAAAGTTTACAGTGTTTTCATTGATCTAGAAAAAGCATATGACAACCTATGCAGAACGGAATTATGGTCAACACTAGCGAGATACGGAGTAAATAAAAAACTCATAAGGGCAGTACAATCATTATATAATGGCTGTACTGCCGTTGTTAGAGTGGGTGGACAGTGCTCAACCCCGTTTAATATACATTGTGGTGTTAAACAGGGCTGTGTAATGTCACCTTGTCCATTCAATCTGTATTTCGATAGTTGTTTGACCAAATTACAACAATGTTACTTAGGGATAGAAATGGGTCCTACTAGACTTTGCTGTCTTTTATATGCCGATGATGCGGTATTAATTGCATCTTCGGAGCAAGAGCTGCAAAACCTAGTTGCAATTTTGAATGAGGAATGTGAGAAGAAATTCATGAAAATTAATATTTCGAAATCAAAAGTATTAGTATTTGAAAAGGAAGATGAAAGGACGGAGTGTAAGATTTGTGTGAAAGGATGTAAATTAGAGCAAGTGAATGAATTTGTTTATTTAGGTAGTATGGTTACAAGAAGTGGAAAGATAGACAAAGAAATTGAAAGGAGAGTGAAAGCGGGAAGCAAGGTATTTGGTGGACTAAACAATGTATGCAGAAATACACAACTTACAACTAAAAGTAAAATGAACATACATAATGCTGTTTTAGTTCCATCACTTACTTATGGAAGCGAGACTTGGGTATGGAATAAGAGGCATGAAAGTAAAATAAATGCAGTGGAAATGCGGTCTTTACGTAGAATGTGTGATATAAAACGTATTGACCGCATCCGGAACGATGTCATTAGAGAAGAATGCGGAGTAAAAGATGATGTTGTGACAAAAATGAAGAAAAGTAGTTTACGCTGGTTTGGACACGTTGAAAGAATGAAGGATGAAAGATTGACTAAAAAGGTTTATTAGGCTGAAGTGAAAGGAAATGCTAGCAGAGGACGACCTAGATGTACTTTTATTGAACATATAAAAAATATGTTGATCGAAGGAAATATTAAAAGTACACACAATCGCCGAGCATGTATGAAAGGTATGATGAATATAAAAGAAGGAAAAGAGATATGTCAGGATCGTAACAAATGGCATTCGATTGTCTCTGCCTACCCCTCTTGGGATGAAAGGCGTGATGATAGATAGAATAGATAGAATTTCTCTTATCATCGAGATTAAGAAAAATTTACTTATAAAGTTAGTTTTTTCAAAATTTCTGAAAAACTAATGAACCAATTTTTATGAGATAAAAATGGGACCAATCCGGAAGAATTATCTGTCGATTAAAATATAAATCATCAAAATAAGTTCACAACTGGCGGAGTAATCAATGTACATACATACATTAAAAAAACGATCCGAATTGAGAACCTTCTTTTTTTGGAAGTTTTAAAAACACAAAATGACATCCAGTAACATCCATGACCAACACAAATATATCATAATATTTATTTATAGCAAGCGTTAGTTTCGTGGAAAAACTTGCATATTAATTTCAATACAAACATGTATAAACAAACATAGGTATTTTGCTTAGCAATATCATAATATTAATAATATATTGTACTAGCGACCAGCCCCGACTTCGCCCGTGAAAATTTAATATCACCGATCCGGTTGACACACTCGCCGAATATCAAACATTGACATTAAGGTTCCGCTCCCAAAAGACGTAATCTGATTTTTTGTACACATATAAATATTTCTTGTGAATCAGTCTATCTTATTGAAAACCGTATCAAAATCGGTCTTTTGGGTCTATTACTCTTATATATACTAACATCTATCTATACTAATATTATAAAAAGGAAAGATTTGTATTTTTGTATTTTTGTGTGTATGTTTGTAATGAATAAACTCAAAAACTACTGTGCCGATTTCAAAAATTCTTTCACCATTGGAAAGCTACATTCACCCTGAGTGACATAGGCTATATTCTATTTTCAAAAAAATTGGGGAACCTTACTAAAACTCCAATAATGTAACCCAAAGTGTAAAAAAATAACCTAAGTAATTCCTTACATCGCGTGCGCTGCGAAAACTATTGATGATATAGAGGTAGTGATAGTGGTAGAGGGTAGGAGTAGAAGTAGGTGTATATTTTATTTTGTTCGTAAATATCCACGGGGAAAGGAGAGTGTGTTTGAGAATGGTAATGAACAACATAAAAAAATAAAAAAATAAAAATACGTTTATATATATATACAGTGGTGGACATATAATTAAGAACGGTAACAAGCGAACAATCCTAAAAACATATGTTTTTTCATATCTTTGTTTTAATTTATCAATAATAACTTTTAATCACATCATAATATAATTATATTATCGACGTATAAATCGATATAATTATTATACAAAACATCTTAACTTTTTTATATTTTTTAATATAATAAGTAAAGCAGGTTGTATTCCGAGCGCACTGGCCGTTGGACAAATAATTAAGAACGCAAAATACAAAATAGTTTTGTTGTAAATTCAAAATTTAGTAAAAATAAATGTATTATTAGATTGCGCGGTAAATGAGAGTCCTTATTCGTTAATTTTCCTAGTTTTAAAGTTTGATAATTATTAAAGAAATAATGGGTCAGAAGGAAAGTTGCGATTCATCCACACGAAAAAGAATGGTGACACTATTTCAACGTGATTGGTCTTATGGAAAGATTTCTAATTATTTGAAATGCTCTAAAACGAAAGTTTATAATGCTGTTAATCACTTTAAGAAGTTTAACACCACCGGTGATATCCCATGCAAACCTAAATCTCGTAAAACGACATCTCGTGAGGATTACATGATTGTTCGTTCAGCGAAGGTGGACCCTTCAAAAGCTCTGAGAATATCAGAAATGAAGTATTTGGTCCCGAACAAAGTGTATGCTCACGTACGGTACGTCGACGCTTAGTTGAAGCTAAATTATTTGGAAGACTCGCTCGAAAAGTACCGCTCGTCACGAGGCAGCATCGAAGAGCGAGGTTAGATTTCGCCCGAAAGTATGGTAATTGGACGGAGAGCCAATGGAAACATCAGAAACATGTATTGTTTCCTGATGAAACGAAGATAAATAGATTGGATTCAGACGGTAAATCGTATGTTCGTCGTCCTGCAAACCAAGCACAAAATCCGAAATTCACAAAAAAGTAGTTAAGCATGGAGGAGGAAACATAATAGTTTGGGGATGTTTTTCTGGACATGGTGTAGGTCCTGTCAGAAAAATCGAAGGTATGCTAGACCAGTTTAAATATAAAGAAATATTAGAAGAAACAATGATCCCATACGCTGAGGAAACATTACCAGTTGTCTGGATATTTCAGCATGATAACGATCCGAAGCACACTGCACATTCAGTTAAAAAAAATCTTAGTGAAAATATTATCTCTATATTAGATTGGCCTGCAAATAGCCCAGATTTGAATCCCATTGAGAATCTTTGGTATGCCGTAAAGAAGAGTGTGTCTGCTAAAAGAATAAGTAATTTAACCGAACTTTATAAAGAAAAGCTTTCTATTTAAACTTGTGAAAATCTAATAGCCTCGATGCCTCATCGCTGCAGTGCAGTTATTGCCAACAATGGTTATCCTACAAAATATTAAATTAACATTTTTTTAAACATATTAATACGTCCTAAGCCATGTTATTAAATTTATTAAATTTTATTGAAAAAAAAATGTCTGATGTTTTGATTTTGTTCCCGTTCTTAATTATTTGTTACAAAAAAATAAATTTGAAAAGTCGTATTATTTTCTAAGTTAGGTTGATAAATACACTAATGATAGGGCTCCGTTATGATGTTCTTAATTTATTTTAAATACAACTCTTTAATGATATAATACAAATCAAAGCACAAACATTACTCGTGACATTAGCCGTTCCTAATAATATGTCCACCACTGTATATAACAGACAGAATAACTGTGTTGCTTTGGCCAAACCTGATCAGTATGACAATGAAAGTTAATATGGGCTCCACGGTGCACGGGTGAAGCCGGGCCGAAAGCTACTTCACAATATAATGTTAAAAGTATTAATGTCCATGCCGTAAAGTAAAAAAGCCGTGATAGTGGAGTTAAAGCTTTGAAGTTTGTTACTCAATCAATCGTAACGGTCATGCTTGGACGCACACTCATTCCGCTATCATTCGGTGCCTCAACTTAAAGGTCCGTGGCTCTCAGTCATCTTGTATCTGTAAAAAATATGGCAAATCTCAGTTAATACTGGAAAGGTGAGTTTATTTATACAACATTTCCTTAGCACACAGTTAATAGATATTATTTTAAATTGGATTGAGCCATGTTTTCATTATTAAGAGTTCTAAATAGCCATGATTTCCAAAACGCAAAAGCAATGCTCGTTTTGGAAATAATAACTATCAACTGTGTGCTAAGGAAATGTTGTATAAATAAACTCACCTTTCCAGGATTAACTGAGATTTGCCATATTTTTGACAGATATAAGATGACCTTGACCACTGCCCCTTAAAACTTGCTTTCAGTCAAGATGTAGTTTCATCTCATGTGTAGGTGCATTAAATATTAAAGCTTAGGTTTTCAGAAAACGCTAAAGCATGAAATATGTATAATGTGCTACCCAAATTATGTGAGGAGGGTAGCTACCTAGTAGCTCTTTATATATATTGTTTTAATACTTTATGTGTTACCTTACAGCTCCCGGGAACCGTTGCCGGCCCCAGGGTACCCAGTGGAAGACAAAGTCTTCCTCATTTAGCCAATGATTTATTTGAGGCTATACCTAACGAGTGACCAGCTCTGTATGGAACAGCCTCTTAGTACGGTTTGTCGGATAATGTACATAGATTTTTTATTATAAAAAACCCATTGGTACATTTTTTATTATAAAAAATCTATGTACATGGTCGGATGTAGGAATCGAACCCGCGACTTTTCAGTTGCGAGTCGACTCTTTATAAATATTTGTTGTTGACAGCTCTGAGTTGCTAGCACTAGTTGTTTTGAGCTTCGTCAATCTTCATTCAACTGAAAAAAAATCATTTTATTTTTCTCCCATAATTAACCCACAAAATCAAAATTTGATTATATTTACGCTATACGTCCGTGATTGGGTCACCAAACTCTACATATGTCCCGAATTTCAATATTTTTCGTACAGTAAATTTGTAGAAAATAAGCTGTGACAGACGGACAGACATACACAAAAGTGATCAATGACAAGGGTTTCGTTTTTTCATCGGATGTAAGAACCCCAAAAAACGGTCGGAGTTGAGAACCTTCTCATTCTATTTTTTCGAAGTCGGTTAAAAATTGCTCGACAGTAATGACATAACTGTCTATATACCTACAGCGTTAAAATAAATTCAAAAGAAATAACATCTCAAAAGACAACTAAATTTTTGATTCCTTTCCCTTCTGAACTAATATTATGTAAAATTTCCAATATTTGTGTGTATGATCTAAAAACAGAAACCTAATCACTTTAGGTTTTAGCTGCCAAGTCTACAAAAAAATATTTACGACACAAGTCTCGTAAACAACGCAGTTTTATGGAGGCTCTACTTATCTGCGAAACGAATTGTTGAATGATTCATTTTTTCTTTCTCTGTCATTGTTACAATGCGAGTTTGGATTGTCTACTACGTAAGTCAGTTGCAATTGCAATTACAGAAATATTCATGAAATTTCAGGAAAAAAATGTTAATCAAGGGATGAAACAAGTGCAGGGTGCAAACACGAAAGTGGCATTTTTGAACGCTTACTTTGAAGTGTCAGGAATCAATCTCAATCTCAAAAAAATATAGTGGATAGCAAATAATACTACATAAAACTTTAACCGCATAGATTTTTCATAAGTGTTTTGATCTATTGAAAAAAAATTATGCAAAATACCTCTATAAAAAAACTTTTGAGCGTAAATTCACAATATTTTGCGCGACAACTATATACTTTTTTTTAGGAATCAAATAGCTTGAATAATCTATTAAAACTTTAACCGCTTGCTTTCACTGTTTAATTGTTTTTCTTTAACAAATTTTAAGAAAAAGCTACAAAATAAGTGAAATTTCAAGTGTAGCTGCATCACCACGTAAAATACGCCAAGCAATATTCAACCTTATATCGTCCTACATAAGCATCCGCCCACCGAAGTGCAAATAGTATTTTTTATTAAGGTTGATCCCTGCCTTAAGGAAAAACTACTGCATTGAAAACAAAACCATTCAAATTTGTTAGCTTTATATTTGACATAAAATTAAAAAAATCGTACCTTAGTTTTTACTTTACATACCGAATTGCACCTTAAAGCACAAGAGTTGGGAATAGCTCTTTCTCCTGAGTTATAAATACAATTTTATACACATACAAGGAAGATACAAGAAATTAACAGTTTCAACAAAGCAACACGCAAGCTGTATGGTAGTTTACCTCAGCCTTTTCCAAATAGAACAAAAAAAATATCTACGTCATGTCATGGTCGTGACATGATGGGGAATTATACGCTGTATGGGTTTAATCTCGCCCGCGCTGTGATAGTTGTGATTAGTCTGTGATTAATAAGACATATCACAGATGGCGGGATCATCTTAGATACCGATTAATTCGCATATATACTATAAAGGCTATAATACTTGACATTGGCAAATCATCGATTAACATTGGTGGAGCTTTGTGTAAAATCTGACATCTCACCTTGGTAATAAGCAATATTAACATTATATCCTGAAAACATTAACACTTTATACACAACACTGTAGGTTAAGCGCACAGCTGATGCGTTCTCATTCTCTATTTCTTTCACACACACACACACTGTTATCTAACAGTACCAACCTCTCGGAAAATGGGTTGGTACCATCTGACGGCCAACTCAGCGCGCGCTCATTGGTCAAATCAAATAGCGCGCGCTTCCCCGGCTTCCTGTTACACACTTCCGTCCCTTTTCATGTCTAGAGTTGGGAGTGTGTAATAAAATTTTAGGCTATGTGACAGCGATTCGTAGTAAGCCAATTGGTTTAATGTACTATAATGTTGGTTAATTTTATTGTAACATATAAAAAAGGTCTTTTGACGGATTAAAAACGTTTCCACAATTCAGGGAACGAGGAGAGGGACGTGACTGCTTTATTTATATAATTCAAATTTTTTACAGGTCACTTGTCCACATTTTATTGAGGGATCCTTTAACTCATAGAGTACTAAGCCTATGGAGGGGCCATAGACGGGCTCCCCCTTTCGCCAATTTTTTCCCCTTTGACCAGTTATACTGACCAGGTGCGCAGTAATAAGTTACCTTAGATTTAGTTGGTATCGTTTTGTGTCGCGAGACAGAGCTCTAAGAAAATAGTTAATTGTGATGTTTTAAACGGGAAAGGCGATCTAGGGCATCAAACTTAACTTAACTTAATCATTAATTATAATTATTATGTTTGTATTTTAACATAATCATCGTATAACGTAAAATCCGCTGCGACAATAAAACGACAGAAAAATACAGTGGTACAGGGGTAGTACTAGGCGTTTACCTCCCCCCCCCCCCCCCCAAACAAACAAACACAGATTCGCATTTATATGGGTTTATATAGATCCATACTACATCCCATGCCACTAATATTATAAACGCGAAAGTTTGTATGGATGTATGTCTGTTTGTTACTCAATCACGCCAGAACGTCTGAACGGATCTGGATGAAGTTTGGCACAGAGATAGATTATAGTCTGGAATAGCAAATATGCTATTATCCTGCTCCTTTTTATTCTGAAAAATTTATGGTTCCCGTGGGATAGATTAATTTTTGTTTTTCACGGGATCGACATGATTTTTTGCATAGTTTAGGGGTCAGAGAATGACATAATTATACTACTTTTTATATCTAACGCGAACGCGGGCGGGGGAGGGGCAAATTACAGCCACGGGATTATTTCTTTTTGAATCTATTTCCACGCGAGTGAAACCGCGGACAGAAACTTGTAATATTATAAATGCGAAAGAAACTCTGTCTGTCTATCTGTCCAATCCACTGAACCTATTTTAATGAAATTTTATATGAAGAGAGCAGCGGTCGAAGCCGGGGCGAACTGTTAGTAATGAATAAATACATGAAAAAAGAATATTAAAATATTTTCAGGAGATAAATTCAATTTATATTTGCTCTATGGAGAGATACAGAGTGAAAAAATAAGCTGAAACTAAAAAAGTGATTTGATTTTGTCCTTCGTTAGAGCATTCACATGTTATGAGAGTTGAAGACTTTTATTTTCGTCATAGCGGACACAAAATCTGAATATATAAAAATATTTTCATATCTTTTCGTACATTTAAAATTGAGCTTTATAAATTAACTTTTTTTAAAGTATACCGCCTTCTAACATTTTTCACTGAAAAGCAAGAAATAATTAAATATTTCGTTTCGCCGTTGAATTTGAAGTCGGTTGGTGCTAAATTAGGCTACAAAATTATAATAGATTCTAAAGAAGATTTGTAGATAACAATCTATGTTTGTAATTAATTGTCTAGATCAGTCGTTCCCAATATATTTTTCTGAGGAAGAGCCTAAACTCGCGTACTTCTTTGAAGCCAAAAATCTAAAAACCAGAACGAGATAAACAACGAGAGAGAGAGCGGGATGGCGCTCTACAAAACTTTCTTGACATGTTTCTACCAAACAACGTACTCCTTCTTAAGAATTTGTTTGTAATTCGATTCCTTGATCTCGAAAACAATATTCGATGTGTAATTTTTGTATAGTAAGCAAAATAAAATCGCAAGTTTGAATTTCGAGCCAAAAGAGAGCGAATCCATTGTCTATGCCAGTGTTGTCGTTTGAAAAAATCGTGACATTTCTTTAATATTTATACAATATATTCCAAACATGTGCACAATAGATTCTACGCGGGCGGTCGCTATTTAATAAAATCTTATTTAAAGTGATTGATTGACTCAAAATATATCGCGGCAATTGCTGATTGCGTTAATGTGTTTCTTACTGACAGTAAATTACCTGAGAATCCTCAAGCAAACTCGCGTACTCCTGCATGGGGCTACGCTTACCACTAATTGGGAAACACTGGTCTAGATTAGTGAAATTTAGAGCTAGATAATTTCTTCATCATCATCATCATCAACCTTTTAAGATCCACTGCTGGATCATGGTCTCCCTCTAGTGCACCATTTTTAGTGGTGCTCATTGAGAGGAATTGCTATAGTCACCATGCTTGGCAGGCGGGTTGGAGAACGGACGCCGGCTTTACGTGCCCTCCGGAGCACGATGAGTCGATTTAAGCACATATTCTTAAAGAAAATTGGTGCTTAGCATTTTGGCAGGGGGTAAGATTCGAACCCGGTACCTCCGGTTTCAAGTCCACCGTCCTACCAATTAGGCTATCGACTACCTTAATTTTAATTTCTTATTTGACACCAACCGTCTTCTATAAGTATTAAGGACCCTTGGCTCTCAGTCATCTTGTATCTGTCAAAAATATGGTAAATCTAAGTTAATCCTGGAAACGTGAGTTTATTTATACAAAATCTCCTCACCCCAAAAGGATTGTTATTATTTGAAATTGGATTCAGCCATATTTTTATTATTCATGGGTTCTAAAGAGCCGTTGTTTTCGATACGCGAAGGCACTGCTCGTATCGAAAATTTCAAATAATAACAATCCTTTTGGGGTGAGGAGATTTTGTATAAATAAACTCACGTTTCCAGGATTAACTTAGATTTACCATATTTTTGACAGATACAAGATGACCTTGACCACCGTCCCTTAATGAAATATGTGATAAAATAAACTATATTTTATTTGTACTGAAATGTTTTTTTGTATTCCTGTCAGTAGATGTAAAATACGGTAAACATCTGGTCTGCTCTACGCCCATTTCGTGAGAGATGGCTATTTATTTTATATAGGTAGGCAGTAGCCACTGACCCTCTGTGTTAACCCGCTTGGTTATTCTTTAATCTCAATGAAAGCTTCATAATCCTACCTTTTGACTAAAAAATAAACCGGTTTACTACCCTGCTGAAAGTAATTAATTGCTCTACACACATTTTGATACAGTGAGAATTTTTAATTGAACATTTGCCTTCCAAATTTATGAATGTACTTGGCTTTTCGCCCGTGGATTTTAGAAATGTAACATAAGAATTTGTCCCGAAAGATTTCAAGGCTAACAAGTAGCTAATGTCATTGTTTTGATCTCTAATTGTCTTAAAAAAAACGTATATCCGTTACTCCGTTTTGAGGTCTAAGAAGGAGAAACAAAGAAACGCACTTTCACATTTATAATCATAGTTACGATATTTTTGAAATTGTAGAGAAAAAAAAAATTCAAACCGCGTAGATTTTACGTAGGTATACTTACTCAGGGGCCTGACTCCGTGGGTGCTCGGGGGCTGCAGCACCCACGAGAAATAGTCATTACAGAGCACCCATGACCATATTAGACATCAAAATTACTCGGGAATCAGCTTTATAAGAGTCTCAAATTAGCATGAGGTTTTTTAAAACCCGACGCGCATGTACCTACTTACAGTATAGGTACAGTAAGAATTAACGCATGAATTTTTGGTTTCACAAAGGTACCCTCGATTCGATATTTAAAAAAATAAAGGAGGCCTAAAACGACGGGTCCGGCCCGAGAATGTGCAACTCTTCAATGTCCGGGTAAATCCGTGTACTGTCTTTGCCCGTTCCTGCAATTTGATCAGCATTCTACTGTTGGACATTCTCAGGTCGGGCATTCCTTGGCCGGCCATTGATGCGGACCCGTCGCTTTGCCTTCCAGTCAAATCGAAAGATATGTCGAACGAGTACGAACAAGAATTTCTAAGAAGTGTACATGTTATCAGTATCTCTGGCCAAGTCAAAATGCCCAAAAAGTCGTGATGTTAATTTAGTTATATACGATATAGTTATCAATCACAGTTATCAACCGGAGGGTGAGCATATATTTGACGTGACATCTTTCGTGTCGATCGAAAGGCCAAAAACGTTTTGTCCCTACAAGAGCCAGCCAAAGAATGCCCGGTCCGAGAATGTCCGGCACAAGAATTACGAGCAAATTTGCTTGGCCGGACAAAGACAAGTACACAGAATTTGCCCGCACATTATTGGGCCGACGTCTCGGCCCGGGCATTCCGTGCCGGTCCTTGTATGGACATAATCGTTTTGGCTTTTTCAAGACCTTTCGGTCGACACGAAATATGTCACGTCAAATATATGCTCACCTCCCCAGAGCTGGCCACTTAGTTAAGTATAGCCTCTAAAAATCTTCGGCTAAATGAGGAAGACTTTGTTTTCCGCTGGATACCTACCCTGGGGATTTTTTTAGTTATATCAAAACCATATGAGGAAGATATAAAGTGGAGATTCAGAGTTTAGTGTACACCAAACGGCCCAAAATAAATCATATGGCACTTCAATTTTCATGAAAGGCTCACCTTTACAGCCACTTCTAATTTTATAGATCAATAAAACTTTTCGTTAAATCTTTTTAACCGCTCTACGAAGGCGAAAATAGAACTTGCCTACGAGCCTATACATGGTTTTACCTGCTACTTCTTCACGACCTTTATACCTTGTGGTGTGGCCAGAGACACCAGTAACAGTGTCCACTTTTTGCCAGTCCTCCATATTGAACAGAACAATATCTGTTATAAGAAGAAGAGTTTCTTTTCGTGCCCTCCGAAGAGGAGTCGATTAAAGCTCATATTCTTAACATAAATTGGTGCTTAGCATTTTTGGTTCTAATGGGAATTGAATTCGAGATCTCCCAGTTTCAAATCAACGCGCTACCAATAGGCTATAGAAAGCCACCGATCAAAATACTACTAAAAAAATTAAGGCATCCGGCTGTGTTTTCTGGCTCTTCTCTTGGCTAGTTTTTCAGGATGCGCGCATTACAGGAACTACTGAAAAACACAGAAACATTTACACCTATCTATGAGTTTATCTCCACAACTGTGGAAAGTAATTGAGAAGTTTTGGTTGGAGTTGGATTGGATTTGAAATTTATATGAAATGTAGGTAATGAAATAAATACTGAAAACTGAAAACTTGAAAATAAACAAGAATGACCACAGACTATAAACACATGCTATACCAAAGGCTATGCCTTAACTAATATTCGATAAGTACGAGTTCTTCCTGGATTGACAAACAAAAGACTTAGCCTCGCCTTATTTACTTGAATCTATGAACAAACAAATAACCAATGACTATAGGCTATGCCTTATTATTATAATACATAAAAAATAAAATAACAAGATGATTTGGCTGTATGGGTAAACCCCTTTGCCTTCCATTAAAATGGAGAATGAGAAACAAAAAAAAAATTTTTTTACTAGACTTTCCGCCCCCGGCTCCGCCTGAACAATATAAAATATAGCCTATCACTCAGGCATATCGTAGCTTTCTATTAAGAGGCTACCTTCATATTAAATCATATTTTTCAAATAGTTTTGAGTGAAACCTAAAGCTCTTACAAATACAGAAAAAAATACATGTTATAATTAATCATATTTCATATTAATCTGTTAATCGTCTAACATGTTTTAAGAAACTTTGCTCGATAGAAAAAAATTGCAAAGTAGCCTCTGAAAATAGTCTCCTTTCCAAATTTCTCAGTAGTACATGAAGTATTGTTTATTAAATTAAGTACAAATTTGTATCATCTATTACTAAAGTAAGATGTTAATTTAGATTTTCAATAAAGCTACTTCTTTAATTTAAATAAATTATTTTTGATTTGTCACTTAGGACGTTTGTTCCAAGCACCTTCCGTGCACCTCTTCTCTTTTGTTTATATTCAATGCGACAGAGATAGATTCAGTGGAGAGACCAATCGATCACGTAGCGCTAGGGTAGCGCTTGAGTATCGTATGCAGCTAGGCCACGCCCCTCAAACTATGAGTTTATTTGAATGTATCGTCTTAATGAAATAATGTTTAAAATCGGCTCTGTAGTTTATGAGTAATTCATTGTACTCTTTATAATATTAGTATAGACGAATCTTATCTACATTTAGAACCTTGTAAATTAGTTAGGGGGGGGGGGGTAAGGGGGAGAACGGAATAAGATCTATCCGAGCCCAAATGTCATCCTCACCTGCACGCTTGGTACCCTCTGCTTGACAACAAACGACCGAGCAATGGCGGTGTGGCTGGAAGACGATACAGCGAGCCTGAAGACCTAAATAGTCTCAAAATGTCTGGTGCAGAAGGCAAGGGGAAACCACTGCACTATTCTTCCCAAGAAAGTTAACCATGGCGAGTCAATACAAGGTGCGTCGCGCTGTGGACCGCCATGATTGACCACGACTGCTCTGACAAGAGCACCACGACTAATAAGAAATTAGTTAAAATAATTGTTGAACTTGTAGTTGCGACCGCGACTGGGGTTGGACGTTCTCGGGCAGGGCATTCCTTGAGTGGCCATTGGGACCAGTCGTTTTTGGCCTTCGAGTCGATTTCCTAACTATGATGAACCCACAGGCTGTACTCGAGGCGATGAAATTAAAACTTCTGTAAAAATGCTACCAAAATGTAAAAATTCTGGCTTTACAGGGCATAATAGTGAAGATACATAAACGCAATTTACCTACGATGTCCCCAAGTACTTCACAACTTTTAATCTCAAAGTAAGTAGTTAGCTCACTTTCTTGGTTTTATATGTCACCTTTCTTAACTAAAAGTAGCGTCGTATCTTTTCGCCTTGGTAGACTGGCGGAATAATCTCAAATTGCTTCTGCTTTCAAGATCGGACGGCATTTTGTGAAACTTTTTGGCACCGGGTCATTTTATACTAACGAACACGATTCTGCTCGGTGCCAGCCCCTCCCCCGCTCCGTTCTCACCCTACTCCCCAAAACGTGTCTCTAACCGCGGATTTTTTCATTTTCTACAAAAACTAATAGACATAGACGAAAACTGTCAATGACGAATATAATCTTCATTCAATTATATACCTAATATTAGTATAGCCAACCTTCTGTAAAAAAAAAAACAAACACAAATCTATCCCACAGGAACCATACATTTTTTCGGGATAAAAAGTAGCCTTTGTGCTATTCCAGACTATAATTTATCCCTGTGCCAAATTTCATCCAGATCCGTTCAGCTGTTCTGGCGTGATTGAGTAACAAACATACATACATTCATACAAACTTTCGCGTTTATAATATTAGTGGGATAGATAAATCCTATGTAAGTTTTAGCCCTGTTTAATATGGCGACAATATGTGGACCTTGTTACCGGTGTTTATTTATTTATATTGCTATATTTCAGCCATGGCTTGCCTGTGGAAATTATTGATACGTGACAACATTTTATCCTGAAGGATTACCAGCCAATCTTTTGTATTTTAGCCTAGTCACTCTCCGGCCCTTCAACTATATCTGTGCAAAAAAGTCAAGTCTATCCGTTGCTCTGTTTTGACGTGAAATAATATGGGTACAATATGGGTTTACAACAATTCGGTAGGTAAAGTAAAAGCTAAGGTACGATTTTTATATTTTTATTTTAAAGATTAAGCTATTTTAAGAAACTAATTTGAATATTTTTGATTCCTATACAGTAGTTTTTTTATCATAAATTATCAAAGTTTTGGCACTGATGACGTCATTATGTCGGCTGAATATTTAAATACCTTTGATATGTTGGTACAGAAAAAAGAACATCTGTGTTCTTTGACTTTGACATTTCACAAACAATAGTGTTGCCGTCTCTAATGTAGTTTTTTCCTACAAAATCTATCAAAACCTACTACTTCTACATAAAACATATTAAAACAACAACAAAGAAACACATCTTTACGGCTTTTATACCGTAGTCTGCATAGTTGTTGTGATACAAAATATATACAAAGGTCAAAGAATATCCTACCATAAAAAATGCTTAAACATTCTTCCTAAATAATGAACTAGATTAGTTATAAACAACTACTGAATTAGTAGTATATCTAGTAACAGGGTAACATTGGTTGACAAGTTGACAAGTAAATATTTTGCTTTTATTTAGCCGATATAATGACGTCATTCATAGGTGAAATGTAGGTTAAGTAAACTATTTGTTTTTGAAAAAATAAAGACAATCTCACGATTTTAAGAACTATAAATTGAAAAATACGGATTATTAAACCAATATCTCGAAACGGTTTTGGATTCAGAATACCTTAACTTTTACTTTACATACCGAATTTGAATACCTACGTAAATACGCTTATAACTACTTATCTATTAGAGAAAGATATATGCTTCCGCTGACTTTTTTGTAGACCATTTTATTTTGCACTCGCTGGGGCAAATTTTTCGCGACTTGATTCACTTATAGTGTTAATGCTCAGCTCCTAGACATAATAGGTCCATGTTTAATACACGTAAACCTTCCCGGTGAATCAACCTATCTAATAGTGAATACCACAACAAAATACGTTAAGTAGTTTTTACGTGAAAAGGTCACAAACAGACAGACGCAGCGGGAGACTTTTTTTTATAATACCTACGTAGTGATGATTTGTAGGAAGTACGAAAATATCGCTAGTCTATACTAATATTATAAAGATGAAAGATTTGTATTTTTGTATGTTTGTTACGAATAAACTCAAAAACTACTGAACGGATTTTGATCATTCTTCACCATTGAAATGCTATATTATCCCTGAGTAACATAGGCTATATACCATCACAGCATGACGACGGGAACGGGGTGGGCAGAGGTGAACATGACAAAAGCTATGTATGAAGTGTATGTTTGCCAACATTCTGAAAAAGTCACGTACGAAGTCGTGGGAAACAGCTAGTATTTTATAAAAAAAACATTCACGGGTTGCCTTACAGCTCCTGGGAAACCGTCTTCCTCACTTAGCCGAAGATTTTTTTTGAGGCTATAATACCTAACGAGTATAGGCAGCTAAGATGGATGGACAAGCCTCTTTGTACGGTTTGTCGGATAATGTACATAGATTTTTTGTAATAAAAAACCATTTACATGAACTCGCGACTTCTTAGTTGTGAGCCGACGTTTTACCCACTCGAACACTATTTTATTTACAAAATCAATGGCACAAGTCGCTTTTTCCTCAGATCACGACCTTTTCAACATGGGGACACCAAAATCCTGTTATCACAAAAATGTTTGCGGGTCTTGTCGAATCGGTATTTTACCCTTTGCGTTTTATTACTCTAAGGGTATACGGAAATCCCTATTTTGTCGATGCTATAAAATGACGTATTTTTCTAAGAGAATTTTCAAAGAGTGACCGACTTTTTATTATCTGGGAGTCTGTGCACATGACTCTATATATGTTGGATGCGTACAGTAATGTATGGTCGATTGGTCAAAGTATTTGTCTGTATTTTGAATAAACAATGAAATATTTACATTTGCAAGTATTTATTTCACATTTAAATTATTTGTATCTACATATATTACTTGTGTTTTTTTGTTGGTATTAAATATCTCCCTTAATACTGCATCAAAGTTATTTCCCTAGTTGAACTAACGGTGTAGTATATAATGTTTATTTATTTATGTATATAAATTATAAAATAAAATACCATAGGGATGAATTAAAATAAAAGTACCTTAATAAAAGTATGTCCTTTCCTGGGGTTCAAGTTCAAATTTCATTAAAATCTGTTCAGTGGTTACTTTAGCATGGATAGTATATATTATTTTTGTTTGTTCAGGTATCAGCTAGTCTCCATTCCAACAGCGGAAGTCTTTACACCTAGGGTTTAGCCCTTTTTAGGGGTCCGCAGCCAAAATGGCAAAAATCCCCGTCTATCAATTGATCTGTTCTGGTATGAAATAAAAACAAACACACGCATTTATAATATTAGCTAGGAAGTTAGGATATTAGTTAGGAAGGGTAGAAACCCCAAATTGCCATGTATCACTCAGAGATAATTGTTATCAAAATGTGGACAAAAGCTCCCGAAACCGTGTTATCTGTCCCAGGTATCCAGCGAAAGACCAAGTCCCCCTCTTTTAGCCGATGGTATTTTTGAGGCTATACCTAACGAGTGGCCAGTTCTGTTGAGGAATATTTAGATGGAAAAACCTCTAAGTGTGGTTTGTCGGATTATGTACATAAGTTTTTAATTATAAAAAACCATTGGTGGTCCGTCTAGTTAATACCATTATACATCAAACACATATAATATTAGATATATCTGTCTAAAACTCGTCTCGACTACAACTAGTTTGAAGTAATTCAAAGTACTGTCAAATACAATATTGTTGATTCCGGGATGCCAATCTAACTTTGGTGTGGTCTCATTTCCTAGACTGACGCTCATTTAATTGATTGTACTGTGACTTTGAAAACTTCGGGAAGAGGACTTTGCTTCTGCTGCAGTTTTTTTTAGATTCTATATACGACCTATTTAATTTATCATCACGTCTTTTAGCCCAGAAGGAACATGCAGAGACAATCAAATGCCATTACTTGAAACTTAGCATAAAATTTAAGAGGCATCCAACTATATAAAGGGTCTTTCAACAAGGTCTTTCGAGTCGATGTTGAAATTGAATAAAACAAGCTGTGTGTGTGTGTGTGTGTGAGAGAGATATTAACTTATTTTTTTTATTCGAAAGACCTATTAATGCCATTATTTATGGAATATGACATCGTTTAAATGTCCGCCGCGGCCTCAAACAGTGGCACGGATCCGAGAGGTCCAATTTTCTATGACTCTGCTCCATAAATCCGGCTGAATCTGAGCGATGGCCTGCGTAATGTTGAATTTCAGGGCATCAGTCGATTGCGGTTTTTTGGCATATACTTGTGACTTCAGGAAACCCCACAAAAAAAGTCTAACGGGGTCAAATCGCACGATCTTGGTGGCCAATTCACGTCACTTCTGCGAGAGATAACCCTTCCCTCAAACCGTTCATGCAGAAAGTCCATCGTGTCGTTCGCTGTGCGGTACGTAGCGCCGTCTTGCTGGAAACACATGTCGTCCACGTCCATATAGTTCAATTCAGGCCAAAAGAAATTGTTTATCATTGACCTGTAGCGCTCGCCGTTGACGGTAATGGCTTCGCCATCGTCGTTTTCGAAGAAGTACAGACCGATGATGCCGCCGGACCAAAATCCGCACCAAACAGTAACTTTTTATGGATCCAATGCCACCTCATGTGGGTTTTGATCGTCACATATTCGGCAATTTTGCTTGTTGACATAGCCATTCATCCAAAAATGCGCCTCGTCGCTAAAATGATTTTTCGGCCAAAATCAGGTTTAGTTTGCACTAACGAACACTCATTTTGATATTAAAGTTTTATCATTTGGACGTGCTGCATAATCGTGTAACTTACCATGGTGAATTTGCATCAATGACTGAATAAAAAACAACAGATTTGATAGATTTCACAAAAACAACAAGGCCGCCACAAACTGTCAACATGACCGCCCTATATGTAAAACTGTGTTGTTGTATTGAGTACACTAGGTATTTGCTAAGAAGGCTTAGACAATGTACAACGAAGAGAATGTTTATAATAGATAACATTAAATGTATGGTACATACTAAAATACAACCACGTGACCTAACGAAACTGTCCTTTACCTTTTTTATATAGAGAAGACGACATGTAACCTTGCCACCGCCTGATTGTTAAGCATAGGCGGCTGGTCCATGAATGCGCGCGACTGGCAGATCATAATACAGTAGAGATGCTTTTTCACGCTTCGCTTGAAGGACCCCAGGTTGTAGAAAGGAGAAAAGACCGACGTAACTTTAACACACACTTCAAAGTAACTTTAAAGACACAGGTAACTATGTTCAAATTTATTATCAGGCGTCAATTAACAGCGTGTTCTTGAACCGTATTATAGTCTACTGTTTTCGCTAGAAATTCCGCGTATATTATTAAAATATGAATATCTACATAATATAATGGTGAAAATAGTGACATGTTTAGAGCATGGGAGTTGAAACTTGAGGACTCAAGTCGCGAGTGGTTGTGTCTATCTAATCTATATATATATATATATATATATATAAACATCTAATAAATCAATCATAAATAATATTAATAACGTCATTTCTTTGCCTTCAAGTGGGAACCGATCAAAAAACATAAAATTAAAGTGTAATTGGGTTCATTAATTTTATTCTACTCACAAGGGAACTTAATTCCCAGGTGAATTAAATCTACTGATTAGGAGACTACGTCGCGCCGCAGTCGTCTATCGCCTGTACTTACAACTCCACGAGTTGACTATTCGTCCTCATTGCACCGCAGACTGAATTAGTATTTGAATGGACGTGGAAACATAATATATAATTCTATATAACTAGCGATTCGTCCCGGCTTCGCACAACACACACAACAACAATAAAACACACTTCCGTAGATAATATTTGTATACCTAGATAGATGGACGAAATCAGAAGTGTTCAGTTAATATGCAAATCCATTCTGAAATCGGACTCCCAAATCTTATTTCAAACCACAATATGAACCTCGGTCTAAGATAAATTATTTTAAAGCTTTTGGTATCTCAAGATAACGGTCAAATTATTCTACCACAGAAGCAAATAAATAATAAACATGGCCCATTAAGGTGCTTGCATTATGTATTACGTGAAAATTATGATTTCACTAAATTTTGGGAATTGTTGAAGATTCAAGATATTTGTTTTATAAAGTTAGCTAGATAGGAATGTTTGTAACTTTTCACGCTTGTTAATGGAAGAGAAGTTCCCATGCCACGCTTTCCTGGATGAAAAGGCCAACCTTTCAGCCAAATTAGTTAATCCGTTACGACGCGATTGAGTTCTGTATCAAAACCGAATTTCACTAATATGCATACTGACTACAGATTTGCATATTTGAATCTCTTGAACAAATAACTGAACGTTTCATCAAAATGCTATATCCTTGGTAATCGCATCACTTGAGAACGGATGAACCGATTTGACTATTTTTTATCAAAATATTCCTAATAGTCTGAATAAGGTTTGGAATTGGAAAAGTTGTCCGGAGAATTGCTTTTTTATATGGAACTTTTGTATGAACTCAAGACCATAATAGTGGATGAAGGTTAATATGGGCGAAGCCTAGACGGAAAGCTAGTATAAAAATATTATAAAAAAGATTAGCTGCGCCTGGTATGTTGTTAAGAACGTTGACTGCATTTCCTCTCTGTTTAGGCGAAGAAAAGTGGCAACGACAGTATACCACTTACTTGTAGATTAACCTTGGGTACCATGCATTTACTGCTGGAAATATTGCATATCATTGGAAAAGTCTTGATGAGACATGAAAGAATCCGTCAGTAACAGACATTTAAGAAAGTTATGAGGGGTCAAAGATTACATTGAAAACCTATGAAAAACGCAGATAGTTGAATGTTATGACACAAAGCAAGAAACTCTCCTATTTGGATTGGTTAGGTTCTTTGGACTATTCTTTTTATCTCCTCGATATCTATCGATCCTCCTGATAGAATTCAACATCCACGTCGGTCAAGTATATTTTCCTATAAGTATCCCATGTAACATTTGACCCCCCATAACTTTCTTAAAAGGCCGTTACTGATGATACGGATGGCATATTATTTTATGTCTCGGCAAGACCTTTCCAATATGCAATATGTCCAGCAGTAGATGCATACGAATAAGGGTATATCGTCGTTGCCACTGGTGAAAAGAGTACTGAATCTTTCTTCGACTAAACAGCGAGGAAATGCAGTCAACGTTCTTGACACTATTCCAGGCGCAGCTAATCTTTTTGATAATATTTTTTATACTATATAGCTTTTCGTCCCATATTAACTTTCCTCCACAATTATGGTCTTGAGTACATACAAAAAGCACTTTCAGTTTATTCCGAATTTTACAATTCTCCGAGCAACTTCTCCAAGTTTTCTTTCTCTAAAAACCTTATATGGCATATTCTTTCATGTCTCGTCAAGACCTTTCCAATATGCAATATGTCCGGCAGTAGATGCATACCCAAGGTTAATCTAGGAGTTAGATATATTGGTACCACAGATAGACACTTAGATTTTATTTACTTGTAAGTCGTTATAAGCTTTGTAGAATTAAATAGAAATACTTACTTTTTATTACACTAAGAGCTTAG
This sequence comes from Nemapogon koenigi, assembly GCA_963924495.1. NCBI lineage: Eukaryota > Metazoa > Arthropoda > Insecta > Lepidoptera > Tineidae > Nemapogon > Nemapogon koenigi. Next base: position 2,314,938 of record OZ004630.1, on the reverse strand, counting down.
GGGATTATCTATCCGTAGAATTGTTCGTTCACGTCAAATAAAAAGCTTAACAAAAGGAAATTGGATCGCTAAAGCGTTGTAACATACTTTTACGCTTACAAAATTGTTTAAAAGATAGACAGAAACAATCAATGGCTTTAGTTTTTTCCATCACGGGTAACTTACATCCGGGAACCGTGTCTGTTCCCTGGGTACCAATTTTTGAGATTACCAAGTGGTTAAGTCTGCTAAGGTATATTGGGTAGTAACTATGTAAACTGTGATTTTACCATTAATTAATCATGTAGATCCGTTGCTCCGTTTTGGGGTGAAAGAAGGATAAACAAACAAACAAATCAAAAAAAATAAACAAACAAAATATTATAATATTAGTCAGGATATGACTAATTATGATGCTAGATTTAGGTTTCGAACCTGAGACTATTGTATTAGTTCAAAAATTGAGAGAAACAAAAATACAATGTCAACCGAAGAACACAATTACAGTGGCAACAGAAACTGCAAGTTTATTGCGAAAATTTCAAATATTGTTAGCAACACGTACCACTCAGCAACCTGTTTCGCTATTTCTACAATTTCCATTTTGTTTACTTTGTTTACATTTTCATTTACCTTGGTGCCACAGGTATTTATCTATCATCACGCCTTTTATTCCAAGAGGGGTACCGCGCTGATGGTTCCGTTTCCGTTTTCGGTCAGAACTCAGACAGGATTTTCTTTTAGGTTTTTCTTTAAACTATAAAAAAGGCCCTATATTCTCTATTTCAAACAAAAATTGACTCAGTAATTTCGGAGATGGGGGGGGGGGGGGGTCGATTATATACGCTATACGTCCATGATTGGGTCATGAAAGTCATATGTAATATATGTACCAAGTTTCAACATTTTTCGACCAGTAGATTCGGAGAAAATAAGCTGTGACAGACAGACAGACAGACACATGAGTGGTCCTATAAGGGTTTCCGTTTTTTCATCGGAGATATTCGAAATCCTAAAAAGTAAATAAGTGACACATCTAGGTCCAGTAAGTGCAGCAACGGGCTTGCCACCTGTTCAACCTGACAAATGGCGTCAAATAGCCACTGTTACCGGTGTCTCTGGCCACACCGCAAGATATAAATGCCGTGAAGGTGTGCATGTGTGGGTAAAAGTAAGTCTATCTCCTTGAGTAGAACATTTTTCTGTTTTCTTTGATAACAGAATTGGGTCGCTCGTCTAGATGTTGGTAAACTGATTTCCGGATTGACGTATGATACTGAAGCTTGTCACGTACTGTCTGATTCTACTCTTCTGTTGGTGTTCGTAAAATAAGATTTTTGAATTTCCGACTGATTGTTTTGGTATAGGTTTTGGTAAAGAAAATAGATTGAAATATAAAATACTAGCTGTTTCCCACGACTTCGTACGTGACTATTTCAGAATGTTGGCAAACATACACTTCATACATAGCTTTTGTCATGTTCACCTCTGCCCACCCCGTTCCCGTCGTCATGCCGTGATGGTATATAGCCTATGTTACTCAGGGAAAATGTAGCATTCCAATGGTGAAAGAATGATCAAAATCCGTCCAGTAGTTTTTGAGTTTATTCGTAACAAACATACAAACATACAAAAATACAAATCTTTCCTCTTTATAATATTAGTATAGATTTGCCGAGAAAAAAGATTTTGTGTCTTTTTAATCTATAGACGAAAAAAATCGGTATATGTATATCCATAATTTGTATGGGGATAAATTATTCCCAATGTCTCTGTAAATAATCCGCCCGTGTCACTGTAATTTAGCATAATTATAGTTATTCAAGTGAAATACCCGTTATTTTTTCAACTGGTTTTATTGAATAGTTTATGGGTGGTGACATAAAGGATTATTTTGCCCCTGTTTTCCCTTTTATAATGTATCACAAAGCTTTTAATTTAATGTGTTTTTAATGATCAAAAAAAATTTTTTTTTTAAATTTAAATAAGCTACAAAAAAATCGCGAAATATATAATTGAAAGGTAATGGTGTAACAGCGCTTTAAAAAAATTAAGAGCTTTGTGATAGATTATGAAGTAGAAAACGGAGGCAAAGTTGAACCACACATATTCCCTATTCAATAAAACCCATTGAAGAAATAGTAGCTATTTCACTTAGATGTATTGAATAAGTAATTATATGCAAAATTACAGTGACACAGGTGGTTTATTTACAGAGAAATTGGGAATAGTTTATCCCAGAAAAAATATGGATATAGGAGTCATATACGCAATAGTATAATTATACCCCATGCCCAAACATACTCTTTTTTGTAAATATTTTATTCCACACATTTCTTTCCTACGTTATTTATCCCTGACGGATTAGATAGCATATGCCACAAAAACTCGCTGGGGCTAACTTTTTCCTCGACTTGATTCACACACTGTTATTGAAAACTGTAACAAAATCCGTTTAGAAGTTTTGCGTGAAAAGGTCTTAGACATATACACTTTTTTTAATAAACTCGAACTAGCGACGTAGTAACTAAACTGTGTTTCGTCTCTGTCTGTCATAATGAATTGCAGATTTGTTAGACGGAGACGAATACTGTTTAGTTCGAGTTTATTAATAAGAGTGGTAGTAATGTAACCATGGTTTTATTACTAAGAATCAAAATTTAAATGTTACACAAAACAGTTTGTATCAGGAAATATCAACGGACATTTTAATTATACACCATAATAACGTTTAGTTTATCGAGGAAGCCGCAACAACGATAACTGTTACTTTAAACTGCTGCCATAAACCGCTAGAGACTTAAATTGTTGCTTTCGATCTAAATTCCTATCGTAAAGAGAGTCTCTTGGACTACATTGTTCATAGGATACTTAAAAACGCATATGGCATTACCAACGCATACCACGGTTTGATCCAGGCCTTGTACCAACTAGCGAATGTCGTAATTTTTACAAAAATTTAGTAAGCGGTCTCCTACCTGAAGGAGCCCAAAACTTGGTATGTAAATAAACAAGATGGAGGGTGAGGCTACCTTCATATTAAATCATATTTTTCAAATCGTTTTGAGTAAAACCTAAAGCTCTTACAAATACAGAAAAAATTACATGTTATAATTGATCATATTTCATATTAAACTGTTAATCATATAACATGTTTTAAGAAACTTTGCTCGATAGAAAAAAATTGCAAAGTAGCTTCTGAAAATAGTCTCCTTTCTAAATTTCTCAGTAGTACATGAAGTATTGTTTATTAAATTAAGTTCAAATGTGTATCATCTATTTAGTAAGTAAGATGTTAATTTAGATTTTCAATAAAGCTACTCCTTTAATTTAAATAAATTATTTTTGATTTGTCACTTAGGACGTTTGTTCCATGCACCTTCCGTGCGCCTCTTCTCTTTCGTTTCTATTCAATGCGAAAGAGAGAGATTCAGCGGAGAGACCAATCGATCACGTAGCGCTAGAGTATCGTATGCAGCTAGGCCACGCCCCTCAAACTATGATTTTATTTGAATGTATCGTCTTGTTTTAACCAAAAGTACCTGTGTGCCAAACGGCATGTACATTGTATATCGATTTGCGGTTTTATTTACGTAGGCCGTCTACTAAATGGGTTTTTCGTATTTAAAAACATATGTATATAATCCGACAATCCACACTCAGAGACTTTCCATCTAAATATAGCGCCCTATGAACTTAATTGTATATTTTTCAAGATGAGCAAATATATTATAAGGATAGATTTTAGTTGTTCGTACCCAAAGGTTGCAAACGGAAACCCTATTACTAAGCCCACGCACTGGTCCGGTATCTCACTGAAAATTTTCGGTCCGGCCGCCGTATGATCGAGATTGAAGACAGGCCACACATTAGCAATGTATATCATACGATCTAGATCACATAATAATTCACTCCCACACAGACACACAAGATTCGATTAAACAAAGGCGTATGGATGTGTGTGTGTGTGTGATAGATCGTTCCGGTCGTCGAAATCAACCACAAATACAACGATTTGAAAACGGATGGTGGGCCGCGCATACAAGAATCGGACGAGTCTGTGGTCGATTTCGGTGGACCGTATATGGCGGCGCGCCGCTCCGCTATCCATCCGTCCGCCTGTCACAGGGCTGTACCTTTTGAACCGTAATAGGTAAACACTTAAAATTAGCACAAAGGGTGTCTTACTATGACTGCTATAACACCAAATAATAAAAATAAAATAAAGTAAAAAATTAGAGGGAGTCCCCATACATGAAACATGTTATAATCGGCGTTTTAATTACATATGAACTGGCGCTAATTTGTTCCTGCGTGCGTCACACTTGGTCTGACCTTAGTACATACTATTGAGTGGACGGAACCCTTCGTGTGAGAGTCCGACTCGCACTTGGCTGGTTTTTTTTGATTGATTAAATACTTTAAAATTAAAGAATTCATTGATAAGCAGTCTAGTCTTCTACATATTATGATGAATTCTAATATTTTCATAATATCATGCATATCTAAATTTTTATCTGATAATAACATAAAAATATAAGTCTATCTATATTTTAAATAAAGCTTTATGTTTATTTATTATCATTCTTATTAAATAATTTGTTAGTTTCAGTTATGTATCAATTCCATTGTTCCTATATTAAGTTGTATTTAGTCATGAATTATTTAATTTAAATATTATTTTAATGTTGAATATTTTTTTTTATGTGTATGTAAATAGTTTTAATTAATTTAATTGTAAATATAGAAGTAGTATTGTATATTTATTTCAGATTCCTGAAAGTATCAATACTAAATTTCGACCAATTTCGACAGTTATATTTAACTGAACAACGACGTGACACTGGCAGAAATGTACTTATCTTAGTACAATTGCCAATCAATAATAAAAAAAATAAATAAATAAACAGTCTAGTGGCAACTAAAGACCTAACGATACATGAAACAACTACTAATATTTTGTTAGAAAAAATATATTCAAAAGTTTTGTAAGTATAATTTCAAAGAATTCTCCAGTAGAAAATGGAAGTGTAATAATATTTTGCTATTACACCTCAGTGCGACTGCAGTCTAGCTTTCTCAGTAAATAGCAAATTTTTCTATTTGCTCGGACAGAAGTGTCGATAGAATAATATTTTACGATTTATTTGTCGATGAAAGAAATTGAAATTGAAATTCAAATGAAAACACACAGTCAGAAATAAGTTATACCAACCCTGTTTACCCCGTATGTTGTTATCAGCATCTTTCTTATCCATGCAGCCGCTAATTGTAACACATTAAAAATAATTTTAGATTTTTTAAAATATTTCCAACTTTCAAAATAAATAACTGGCGACTGGTACAATATGGGTTTACAACAATTTGAATTAGAGATAAATATATGCTACCGCGGACTTTTTTGTAAATAATTTTATTCTACACAATTCTTTCCTACATAATAGTTATATATCTCTGACTCATTAGACAGCATACACCATGAAAACTAGCTGGAGCTTACTTTTTTCCGACTTGGTTCACTTATACTATAATTACTCAGCTCCTAAACATGATAGGTCCATGTTTAATACTCGTAAACCTTCCCGATGAATCAACCTATCTAATAGTGAAAACCGCAACAAAATCCGTGAAAAGGTAACAGACAGACAGACAGACTTTGTTTTATAATGTGTAGTGATAATATTAAAATTAAATAAGTTTGATAAATAGTAAATGTTTACATCTAAAAGAACCTCCAACAACCCTTTGATATAATATTAATTTCAGTAAATTATAAGTTTATTTAAATTAATTAGGTTTACATTCTGTCACTCCTATCTTTGAACCTAATATCTCACGATACTAAGAAATATTTTAAAGGTGAACTCAGTAAATTAATGAGATTGACATTATGTAAACAAAAATTTCTTAGTAACTTGCCAAAATATGAAATAATTGAATATTTTGTCCTTGTTAATTTAATTAAAAGGTTTTAGCGGATTTAAAATATGTCTGAGTGATTAGGTGTTTGTAATTCAAAGGTTGCAATCAGATAATATTCGCTAAATAGATCATTCAAAGAAGAGGATGAGATTTTAAGAATTCTGCCGAATTGACACTGTAAAGTATTAGGGACGGAGCGTCTCCATACGAAATACATTCTCATTGATAGAGTTTAAGTGATGGACATTGCAACTAGAGTTGCGACACTGACGTGAAGACGGCAAGAGACCCGATGGAATGACTCTGATTCACTGGGAGCGAGGTTGGGCCCTTGTATGGGATGCTACGTGCATGGACACATTAGCCCCGTCTCATCTCAGGGTAACAGCAATCAAAGCGGGAGCTGCGGCGGAAATCGCAGAGTGTAACAAACGGCGCAATTGAAAACTACAAATTTGTGCCGTTTGGTGTAGACACTCTAGGTCCGTGGGGTTCAAATGCCAAAAAGTTTATTAAAGATATATCCACTCGACTGATCATCTATTCTGGTGACAAGAGGGCTGGCTCCTTCCTCGCTCCACGAATCAGCATCGCGGGGAAAGCAGCCAATATTCTTGCTAGATTTAAAATTCTTATTGATAGTGATGGACATTGGAACTAGAGTTTCGACACTGAAGTGGATCTCCAATGGGCGAGACACGCAGCTCGAAGACACGACGGTAGACGGACGTGATGTATGTATGATGTATCGGCAGACCACCAGAGAGATGGAGTGACGTCATCATGAAGAGAGAGGGTAGAGCGTGAAGAAAAACTGCGGGAGATAGGGAGAACTGGCGCAATGCTGAGAAGGCCTACGTTCAGCAGTGGACGGACCCAGGCTGAAGAAGAGCTTAAGAATTCCTAAATACGAAAAAGTAAAATGTGACTTTTTCATTTACAATAGAATGCACTAAACAATACACCTTCTTTCGATCTATGCTTACTTCTCTTGCATCATCCACATCCATACATACACGTCTTTGTTTAGATATTTTGATCATCACACATTCTTTTAACTTATCCAAACCATCTCTGCATTCCCTTTAAATTTTATATACAACTCTATCATTCACTCCATGCTTTTCAAGTCCATCATCATTTCTTACTTCTAACGGAGACCGGCGATCCACGCTCCAAAGCCTTTTTCATACAACGCATAGCGCTAGAAATTCAAAAGGGTAACGCGCTATGTGTTCTAAGCACTATGGCAGCGGATTCGGACTCTCTGGAAGAAATTTTTAATTTGTAGTTTTGAGATTTTTTTAATTATTAAGTTATATTATTATTGTTAAATTATATTATTAAAGAATAAAAAAAAAATCTTACTATATCTCTAATAAATAATAATTTAAAATGTTAAAATTGGTTTAAGAAGGTAAGAATATTAAATTGTTAATGGACGATATTCGCCATTAACTCCTATGTAAGATACACAAATAAAATGAACTAAACAACAAAATGTTTTTAACCAAGAGTTTATCTAAATGAAAATTTATCTTTTGCTTTGTAAACCCACAGTCACGTAGTTAAATTATTTGGTTGAAATAAGTACTCCGTGTAACTACGACTTTACAAAGCAAAAGAGAAATTTTCATTTTTATAAACTCTTGGTTTAATTAAGCCTTTTGTAGACCGTGCCCACCGAAGCTTTCTCTCCTCATCGATTTAAGCAGGCATTCTTAAAGAAAATTGGTGCTATGCATTTTAGCATGAGTGAGAATTGAATCCGGGAGGAATAGAATTATATTTTTATATGTAAACTGTATTATAAGAGTATTATTATTTGACAATTAATTATTACATTGTGATTAATGCGTCGAAACTAATATCGGAATGCACATTACTAAACGGTGCCCAATATGCGTTACTAATGTCCGATCAAATTAATACTGGTATAATTAAATTGTTGGTTTGGTTTAGTTATACGTGCTGCTCACACGTGGGCAATCAAAGTCAAATTGAAATATTTTTATTCAGAACTAGCTTTTCGTCCGTGGACCCCATTTTTAGTTCATACAAAAATCCCATAGAAAAAAAACACTTACAGTTTCACCAAAATTTTCACATTTTCGGGACAACTTTTCCAATTTCTCTTTTACAAAAAACTTTATTCAGACATTATTATATACGAACATTTGTTAAAAATAGACAAATCAGTTAAGCCTTTCTCAAGTGATGCGCTAACCAATGAACAGCATTTAATTTTTAATTAAACTATTTCGAGGTTCGAGACAATTCCTATAAAGTTTTTTTTTCTGTCTTCACGGTTGCCTTACAGCTCCCGAAAACGTGTTACGGTTCTAGGCTACTCAGCGGAAGACCAAGTCTCCCTCAGTTGCCGATAGTATTTGTGAGGCTATACCTAACGAGTGGCCAGTTCTGTTGAGGTATATTTAGATGGAAAAGCCTCTAAGTGTGGTTTGTCGGATAATGCACATATAAAAACCCATTGATGGCCGAGATCCGGGATCCTCTAAAGTTAAAACTTTTAAAATAATGTAACCACGAGTAGATACGTTATGTGTGCTTCAAATATTTCACTAAACGTCCATCGGGACTGCCTCGTATACGAAGCTAGCATTATAATAAATTTTCTAAAATTACTAGCTACGGTTGGTAGTGAATTTGCTTGGTGCAGGAATAAATAGCACACATAAGTGGTAGGTTAGCGTAACGAAAAATACATTTACATTTCATATTGTAGAATATTAGCCCCTGTTTCTCTAAGTCAGAACTTTTCCTTGGGGCCGTGCTTATAAACTTTTAATTAGAACCAACAAATTTACGTATCTTAAAGTTTGTATGATGCATCTCGGCACTACTACGGTATCGGGAGCCGTATGTCAACCAGTGAAGAAAAATAAATACCACTTTTTACTCTGTATTTGTTTTGATTGATTTTCACCAAAACTGTATTTAGTCAAAATTATTTTAAACGAACAGAACATAATTTAGTTAGAAGTAGGTACACTAATATATATAGGTACTAGCTTTGACTTTTACTGCTCCGCTCCTTTGGGTCGTAGCGTGATGTTATATAGCCCAACAATCCTCAATAATTGGGCTATCGAACCTAATTTTTTTTCCTTACTTCCTGTTCCTGAGATTAGCGCGTTGACACAAACAAACCAACTCTTCAGCTTTATTATTAGTATTGGACAGTGGGACTATTGTTAATTGATTTTTCCGTAGTCCCATCACTACTAATGGGGCTACCAATGGGACTATCTACGGAAAAAGACGGATAATATAAGTAAATTTTATTCAATATAAATAGAATTCAGAATGTTTTCAAATAAAATGTGAAATGTAATTTAAATAACTTTTGACCAGAACAATTTAGGCAATCAAATAGGGGTTGTTGTACATTCGTCACAAAGTAAATTCGTCACGGAAAAAACTATGTGTAAATTCGCCACAGTTCTATTTTTATGAAGTAAATTCCTCATATATTAATTTTGATTATTGTAAGTTTGTCACATTCATTTTTTTCGCACAGACAGCAGAAACTTCAAACAATAAGAAATAATATGAACCTTTTAAAAAAAAGTGTACCGACTTCAAAAATTTGCACTGAAAAGTAAGAAATAATAAAAATTTCGTCGTAGAATTTGAATACGGTTGGTGCCAAATTAGGATACAAAATTAAGTAAACATCTAGGGACATAAAGATCTGTTCAATATTTTCTGTGTTTGTACTGATGATCGTAGGTTCCTAATGAATTATCTAGATTAGTGAATTTGGGTACTAAATTATTTCTAATTTGGCACCAACCGTCTTCAAATTCTACGACGAAATTTTTATTATTTCTTACTTTTCAGTGCAAATTTTTGAAGTCGGTACACTTTTTTTTAAAAGGTTTATTTTTCCCTTTTAAGTGATTTTGTTGCCCTGAGAAATAAATAATAACGCAATTAAAAAAAATGATGGAAAATTAAAAAAAATACTGCGGTGGATGGGATTTGAACCTCGAGCAATGTGCACCCTGCGCTGCATCCCATACCTTTAGCCGCTAGACCACCGTCGATACGAAAATTGACAACTTCGTGTCAATAGCAACCGTTGCTAAGGCTTTTCTCTGATATAATTTTCAGCAGTAAACAGAGACAAATTACTGAATTTCTGATAAATTACTGAACCGATTTTCGTCATATGACTGTGAGATAATGTCAAGAAATTATATCCTTAAAAAAATAAGTCGTCAAAATCGGTACATATTTCATCGAGATATTACGAAAAATTTACTTATAAGGTCAGTTTTTTCAAAATTTCTGAAAAACTAAAGAACCAATTTTTATGAGATAAAAATGGGACCAATCCGGAAGAATTATCTGTCGATTAAAAAAGAAACCATCAAAATCGGTTCACAACTGGCGGAGTAATCGATGTACATGCATACAAAAAAAAAAAAAAACGGTCCGAATTGAGAACCTTCTCCTTCTTTTTTTTTCGAAGTCGGTTAAAAATGTTATTTATTTTTCATAATCACATAAATTTCAATAATTTAACCTTACATCTACATGAAAATCACAGTTGTCAAATGGCTGATTAAATTAGTTAAATTAGATTATTATTAGTTATTACAGGGCCAACTCGTAAATTAAAAAAGGATTGGGTGAGTTTTCGAGTAAATCTGTGAAAATACATATAAATTGCCTGTTTTTTTTGCTTTTCTTTCTTCACGGGTTGCCTTACAGCTTCCGAAACCGTGTACGGTCCCAGGGTACCCAGCGGAAGATCAAGTCTCCCTCGTTTAGCCGATGGACTTGTGAGGCTATACCTAACGAGTGTCTAGTTCTGTTGAGGTATATTTAGATGGAAACGCCTTTAAGTGTGGTTTGTCGGATTATTATTTATATTTGCCTGTTTTATAGTGATCTTAAAACTACTGGACCTATTTTGATACAGTTTTAAATATAGACTATGTCACAGGGAAGGTTTACGTGTATAAAACATGACGCCTCGTCTTTTGGAGCGGATCGGTAACCAATAATGTTATTGTATTAACGGGGCGGGTCTCTAGTATTTAATAAAAAAACATAACAAATATTATCCCCCTGACTCCACCTGTAAAGTATCAGGGGCGGGGGAATTGTTGACAGCGTCTCCATTCAAGGAACATAGTTATTTAATGCTACTTATATGATGTCATATCCTTATACTCGGCTTTCCTCTAGATACCTACGTAGCAAATGACAAAGCAACGATTACGTCCCTTAATTGAAATATTCATGAGGCATCAAACTGAATCAACAGTACTCTATGTACCTTAATAATATCGCTTTACATTTAATCTTATATGCAGAAAGGGTATTCCAGATCGGTCAAATTGACGCTGAACATGTAAACACAATACTATAAAACGCCAGCACATGCTCCTTCTGCCCGGAGGAAGATTCAGCAGAACATACCCTATTACAATGTGATGAGTTCTGCAATGAAAAAAGAGAGTTCTTCGATAAGATGGGATTCCATATTCGCAAGGATAACATGATAGAGGCGATGATAGAGACATAAGAAAATTGGAACGCGGTGGAAATTAAAGAGCGCGCAATGGAAAAAAAGCAAGAGGAACTAGAGAAAGGCGGCCACTTAACTCTTGACAGAAGTACTTAGAAGAAGTCCCAGTCAAGAGCGAAAGGAAGTGGCGTAGGAGGAGGGGTTTTAGCCGGTAGGAGTCCGGCACTACCCACGTCCGGATCCAATGCAGGATTTCCCCTCCTCAACAAAAAAAAAATACTATAAAACCTGAGAATCGAAGGATGAGCACAAAATATATCGTTCGTGGTATTCAAGCCAACAAAAAATAATAGACTACGACGATCGAGTGAAGTGAAGCCCAAAAAACATGAATATTGAACGCATCCGGAACGATCTCATTTGAAAAAAAAACAAACCAGCCTTACAGTAGTCGCATATGATGTGTAATATCCTGAAAACATTAAGAGGATCGTGTAGCTCAGCGTACGCAGCGAAATAGGTCTTTAGAAAATCATATTCTGTCTCAAGCGCGCTCTTCCCCCGGGCATCAGTGCGACAGAGAGCACTGCAGCTCGTGAGTGTTTGTAGGTATGTTCTTCGTTGAAAATTGCGTTTTGGGCGAAAACGATTTACACCTGCTAAACTATAACGAAACCTTATAATTTTGGTGTCAAACGTTTTAGCAGATTATAATTTACGTACGTACGTTTTGCTTTTTTTGAAATTTTGCTTGGTTTTTCAAATACAGACGGTTTATTACCAGCAAGTTATGAACCAAAAAAACTGGGATTTGAGGGGCTTATAACTTTTGACCTATCACGAATTTTGATAAAAGGAAAAAATACGTACGTAGTTTTTCACTATGTCAGTAACATATTACAAAATCTTTAAAATTAAATAATATTTAGGGGTAGTAAAACGTTTTCTCCGTTTGTATGGACATGGACGCGGTACACTATACTCTTAACACTTTATACACAATACTGTAGGTTAAGCTCACAGCTGATGCGTTCTTCCTCTCTATTTCCCTCTTTCTTTCTTGCCACAGTACCAAGCTCTCGGAAAATAGTTAATACCATCTGACGGCCACACCGTTCCTTGTTACACACTTCCGTCAGTTTTCACGAAATCACTCCCACAGATTGCGGGAATTGCACATAGCCGAGCATGTGTTAAAGGTATGATGAATATAAAAGAAGCGAAAGAGGCATGTCAGGATCGTAGCAAATGGCATTCGATTGTCTGTGCTTACTCCTCTTGAAGGTAAACGCCTAGTACTAGCCCCTGTACCACTGTATTTTTCTGTCGTTTTATTGTCGCAACGGATTTTACGTTATATGATGATTATGTTAAAATACAAACATAATAATTATAATTAATGATTGGAAACACGCCCTAGATCGCCTTTCCCGTTTAAAACATCACAATTAACTATTTTCCCAGAGCTTTGTCTCGCGACACAAAACGATACCAACGAAATCTAAAGTAACTTATTACTGCGCACTTGGTCAGTATAACTGGTCAAAGGGGAAAAAATTGGCGAAAGGGGGAGCCCGTCTATGGCCCCTCCATAGGCTTAGTACTCTATGGGTAGAATAGATTGAATATGTGCATGTTCGCGTTGTATTATTATTGAGCTTCACTTGTCTAGACTGTCGTGATCTGTCTATCTTTTTTAATTAGCCTGAGGAGAATTTCGCACTTGTAGACACACAAAACACACATCTTCACGGACACATCGTAACAGTGTCCAGTTTTTGTCAATTGTCCGTATTGAACAGAACAAGTGGCATGCCTGTTTCTGAACTTACTGGAACTAGATGTGTCACTTCTCTATAGCGGACTCTTTACATGCCTTCCGATGCATGAGAAATCGATTAAAACACTTTAGTATTCTATCACACTTCTATCACACGTACATGTGCTGCAAGTGCAATTTTCTACAAAAAATTCAGCGGAAGCAAATACCTATCTGAAATTGATACCGTGTATTTATTATTAGGTATTCAAATTGATGATAAGAGACTGTGGCATCAGAGACTTGGTAAAAGACAATTTGTAAACTATGTAGTTGAAGAACTTGTGAACGTTGGCTCACGTACTTTATTTAGTTTGATAAAGTTCAGGTCTTCAGACTTAATACCCTTATTTTCTCAATGCCTTATTAACCTCGGCTCAGTTTGTTTGTCTGTACAACTTTTATGTATGGGGACCATGTTTTCAAGAAATAAAAAAAGAGTTTCTTTTACTTCATCTATATTTAATATTATAAATGCGAAAGTAACTCTGTCTGTCTGTCTGTTACGGCTTTCACGGCTAAACCACTGAACCGATTTTGATAAAATTTGATACGAAAAAAGCTTGAATCCTAGGGAAGGATATTGACTAGTTTTTTCAATATAGTTAGGATGAAGGTTAGTGTGGACCCCACAGCAGGGGCGGTAAGGCAATCATTTATATAATATCTTTGTTGTATATACGAGTATAACACCAATAGCGCAATGATTGCGGTTATAGGGTATGGGATTTAATATTATAATCCTCTTTCGAGCCACAAATGATACAGTACTTTCTGGTGTTTCGTAGGGCATGTGAAATGGTTCTATTTAGTGCAGCGATAGATTTTAGCCAAATCTATCGCTGCACTAAATAGAACCATTTCACATGGACAATTAAATAGTGTCCTAGACAAGCCGCAGAATAGAATGAAGATGTAGATCAAACTATATATATAATTAGTGATACCAAATCCTTCCTACATTATTATCTATCTTCTTCTTCTTCTTCACGGTTTGCCTTACAGTTCCAGAGAACCGTTGACGGCCCCAGGGTATCCAGCGGTACCTAACGAGTGTCCAGCTCTGTTGAGCTATGTAGATGGAAAAGCCTATCTATATATGAATAAAAATTAAATGCTGTTACTTGAGACCGGCTGGACCGATTTAGCAATTTTTTTAAATGTTCGTAATAGTCTGAATAAGGTTTTGAAGGAAAGTAAAGAAAAATTTGAAAAATTAAAAAAAAAAATTAAGTGCTTTTTTCTATGGATTTTTGTATGAACTCAAGGCTTCACGGTCGAAGCCGGGGCGGAAGCTAGTTTTAAGCAACCGTGAAAAGCATATTTTTACTAAATATCAGATTCTCATTATACCATAATCAAAATCAGTGGAATAAAAGTCCCGCAAAACTTTCTTAAAAATTTGTCACCCTAATCTTTGTATTATTGTTCTTTGTGCTCTTGTGGAAAAACTTGCGATTTTCTTCAATTAGACTAAACATCAAGTATGATGTATTGGATATGTTTATTGTTTGTTCCCTACTGAGTTTCCCAGAAAATGCTATTGAATTGATTCATGAATAGAAAAATATTTTCGAATTAATAGGTATTGAAAGGTGGAAAAGCCTATAGGAATAGTGTAATAAATAGGAGTGATGACAGTGTAAGAAAATAAATAGACATAAATATTTTTTATATAGTCTATAACGTATAATCACTAAAAATAATGTTTTTTTATTTGTTTTTTTAATATTTATTTTTTAATATCTAAATGAAAAAGCTTTAATTCATACTTAAGGGACGGCACTTCTATCTAAATGTCAAATAAATAACCACAGACTGCTAACTGTATTATAATAACTGTCTATCAATCTGTCACTGACTAAGTTGTTTTCTTGTTATTTTATCTAATCTGTGACCATCATTTAGTAGGTTTGTAAGATGTGACGTCATCATCGCGAAAAAAAAGCTTTCGCCGGAATTTGAAAAATAAAATTAAAAACATGATTTTTTAAATGAAAATACAAATATAAACTTTTCTAATTATTTTATTAGGTATAATAAATATTACAGCTATAATTTAAAAGTATTCCCAAAAAATTGTCGGATTATGTTTTTCCACTAAAATGTACCTCAACATAACTGGGCACCGTTAGCTACAACCTCACAGATACCATGGGCTAAAGACCTCGATTTCTTCTCTTGAATGTGCTTAGAGACTGGGATGCCAGATGGATCCTAATCTGAAAATTGTAGTCAATATATCACACGATTTTCTGCGGTTCGTATAGTGCATAAGATTATGTCATGTCTACCGAATCCAGACCGAATTTTACATTTTGACACGCTTTATATTATCTAACTATGTATATGTAAACAAATCTTTGTAGTATCGATTTGAGACTTTGGAAGTATATGTAATTTAGATGACAATATAACAATTTTGTACCATCGATCTGATCTGATGATGGAGCCAGGATGTGGATCTCTATAACGAAACGACGTAATCCCATTGAGTTTGGGCTCGTTTGATTTGTCTTCGCAAGTACTCTGGTCCTAGATGATGTCTAGGGTCTTGATGATGGAGCCGGCAAGTTTGGGCCCATTTGGTTTGCGTCAACTATTAATTATTTATCATTTCGCCGACCAATTGTGATTTTTATTAATTCTAAGTTACAAGCAATAGATATTAAATATCAACATTATTGTATAATAACTTTAATAAATCTGTTTTCGATAACGATCAAGAACTAGCGGAGTTAAAGTTTCAATTAAGATAGCTAACAACTAAAGTAAACAATCATTTATTTTCTCGGTGTTTTTAGCATCGTCACTGCAATATTGTAGCATTGCCTGATACTGTGATAAATAAAAGATATTAGCTCGATTAAGCTTAGCGAGGATTTTCTCTCTGAAATCGTTACATAGAGAATAAACTGTTCGCACAACAATATATTTTATGTTTTAGTTGGAAATGCGTATATTTTATTATCTGAATATTTTCAATTTGAAATCAGCCTTTGAAAGAACTAAAAGAATCATGTACAAAATATAATGACTCCACCGCTCGTTTTTAAAATATTGCGAATGATATATTTCAAAAGTTTGAATACTGTACGGAATAAATACCGAAAAAGAAGAAAAATTGTTGCGTATATTTTGCATTCGACCATCTATATTTTTAAATAAACTTTGTATTTGGGATTATAAAACGTGTTTTAAAGCGTAATATAGAAGTAAAAATATAGGATTAAAATAAAATGGTACCAATGGGTTTTTTAATTAAAAAAATATGTACCTACATAATCCGACAAACCACACTTAGAGGCTTTTCCATTAAATATACCTCAACAGAACAGGCCACTCGTTAGGTTAGCCTCACAAATACCATCAGCTAAACGAGGGAGACTTGGTCTTCCGCTGGGTACCCTGGAACCGTAACTCGGTTTCGTGATTTTTTTCTAATTTAAAACGACTAATTCTAATATACTTTTCAAGTATCTATTAGATCCAATCTTTGTTGGATTAACCCAACGATGTAAATTTAAATTTGTCATTATATAATGTCACTAAAGATTCTTTCTTTTGGAGAAAGGATAAGTTTATTTGCACAACAAACTACGGCAATAATTTCTAGACCCGAATCACCCAAAACAAAAATAGGAGCTAAATATGTCAGTAGTACATGATTATTTATATCTCTTGAGATTTACATCATCCTAGTTTCTCACGTAGGTAATAATTCGGTGAGCCGTCAACGCGTTCCAGCCAAACGTGAGTTGAATTCGATACGTGAACATAATGGATTTCTTCGGGAATTTTTCCACTCGGCCGTTTCTTGAAGGCTTTTGATGTCCAGTCACGAACATTAAAATGTATGTACTATCAGAAGCAGAATTGCAAGGACCGTAGGAAAAAAATCGCTTGGCACTTTAAAATGTCATGAAAACTATGTCAGTTGTGATTTGATCTGATTGGTTCATCTGGTGAGGAAATTAACAGCCCTTTGAGATATTATTTGTATCCATGGGTCGCTGTACTCTTTATCACACTTTTTCTTCTTAAACTAGCTTAACTAACGAGATCGCGGGTTTGCGTATATATACAATTATAATTATTGCCTTGTGTTGGCGTTATTTTGAGTGGGCGGCGCAGCGGCTCGATGGATGCGTATTTATCGACCATACACACATGTGCGTTGCGGATAACGTCTCGATCTTCACGACTCTCGACACACACTTAGAGGGTAGGTAGGGAAATATGTAAAAAATGTATGACATGTTATGTGTGTGTACGTGTAATACAAAATTGTCCTGACCAATTACTATTTGAATGTCATTGAGCTTTAATGTGATAGGTTGGTTACGGTTCCAGGGTACCCAGCGGAAGACCAAGTCTCCCTCGTTTAGCCGATGGTTTTTGTGAGGCTATCCTAACGAGTGGCTAGTTGTTGAGGTATATTTAGATGGAAAAGCCTGGATTATGTACATAAGTTTTGAATTAAAAACCCATTGGTACATGGCCGCGATCCAAAATCAAACCCAAATCTGCCTAGTTAATACCAGACGTCTTAAACACTCGGCCATCGACGCACCATGCAAACTTCAATGTGCAAGCGAATATAGCCTTTACAGGGTCCTCAACGCTGTTCCTCATTGTACCTAGATATTGTATTGGAGATGAAAGGTTTATGGCTCTGCAGTTTCGCGCTAGGAAATAGCTGCAAATTATAAGACACTTTCTTGACTGAATATCTAATTTATTATCAGCATGGTGCTGAAATGTATAAATGCTAAGCATCAGAAGGCACGTATAGTAGGCGTCAGTGTTTTAGTTCCATCACTTGCTTATGGAAGCGAGACTTGGGTATGGAATAAGAAGCATGAAAGTAAAATAAATGCAGTGGAAATGCGGTCTTTACGTAGAATGTGTGATATAAAGCGTATTGACTGCATTCGGAACGTAATGCGGAGTGAAAAATGATGTTGTGACTAAAATGAAGAAAAATAGTTTACGCTGGTTTGTATATATTGAAAGAATGAAGATTGAAATATTGACTAAAAAGGTTTATAATGGCTGAAGTGAAAGGAAAAGCTGGCAGAGGACGATCTAGGTGTAATTTTATTAAACATATATAAAATGTATTGATCGATGGAAATATTAAAAGTATACACAATCACCGAGCATATTGTATGAAATATAAAATGAAATGAATATAAAAGAAGCGAAAGAGGTATGTCAGGATCGTAACAAATGGCATTCGATTGTCTCTGCCTACCCCTCTTGAGATGAAAGGCGTGGTGATAGATAGACAGATAAGTCTGTAAAGACGTGACACATCTGGGTCCAGCAACAGGCTTGCCTTCTGTTCAGTTTAATATGGAAATCTGGCAAAATGTGGACAATATATTTGGTGTCTCTGCAATTACCACACGGTAGATATAATGGAAATGGAAGATATGTTTGTTTCTTTTCTTTTCTATTTTTTGTGATAAGGCTCCATCAGGGTTTTGATGATTCCGCCAATGTCAAGTATAGTATCAATATGACGATTAATCGGTAGCTAAGATGTTCCCGCTGACTGTGATATGTCAACTATTACAGCGCGAACGGGATTTAACCGGATTCCATATCATGTCACGACGGAACGCGTGCGTTGGTCGCATTACATGACGTAGAATCCCCTAGGCTAAATCGTCTAGCTATTTCCGCGACAGCTTTATTAAATTTCAATATTCTAAAAGTGAACATAACTTACATATTGCGATGTTGAATTTTCAGTAACAATAACGAGTGATGTTGGAAGCACCTGTTTTTGATCCATAATAGAAATTTTAATCAACAATGTTTACAAAATTTTAACGTCAAATAACTCGGAAGCCTTTGTGTATCCTGTCTTTTGAATCATTTTATACATATACCTTGTAGATAGGTCTGGCCACAGTTTTATAGTTGATGCTTTCGTGGCGTAGATATATTTAATTAAATTACTTCGAGCAATATTAAATCGCGTACTTCTTCTAAAAATAACAGATATTTACGGGCTTGCCACGTGTTTTGTTCAATATGGATAACTGGCAAAAAGTGGACACTGTTACCGATGGCTCTGGCCACACCGCTCAACTTCCTAACTAATAGTATAAATGCAAAAGTCACTCAATCTGTCTGTCTGATACGCTTTCACGGCTAAACCACTAAACCGATTTTGATGAAATTTGATACGGAGAACACTTGAATCCAAGGGAATAGCCTACTTTTTTCAAATCACCCCTAAGAATGTATATTAGGGGATGAAAGTTAGTATGGGCGGAATTAGGCGGAACGCTATTAATATTCTATTCTATTCTATTATTTTGTGTAATGGCTCCATCAGGGTTTTGATGATTCCGCCAATGTCAAGTATTATAGACGTCACAGTAACAATAGCCGATTAATCGGTAGGTAAGATGTTCCCGCCGACTGTGATATGTCTTATTAATCGTCGATTAATCACAACCATCACAGCGCGGACAGGATTAAACTGAATTCCCCATTATGTCATAACAAGGCGCGTGCGTTGAATGACGACATGACGTAGAATCGGCATTAATATTATAAAATAGCTAAAATTACTCCGTCTGCCTGTCTGATCTAACAATAGCCCAATTTTTATTTAACTTTATCTATCGGCTTTCACGTCTAAACCACCGAATCAATTTTGATAAAATTTGATATATTATAGGAAGCTTGAACTTTAGAGAAGGCTTTATGCTCAGTTTTTTATATTCATCCCTTTAAGGGGGTATTAAAGGGGATGAAAGTTAGAAAGTTTAATATATTTGTAGTAGATACAGGCATAATTATGTGAAATCAAGTGGGGGACACTTTTTAAAACAATTTTTTTTATTAATGTATGATAATTTCGGTAAGTAATTATAAATGCATGAATTTTAGATCTATTCATTACCTCACGTCTATTAATAAAGATAATACAACCTATACGATGGAAAATCAATTTACTTAATTACTTATATTTAGGGGTGGGAGATTAGATTTTTCTATGAAACTAGAAATGTACTATTGATTGCAATTATATTGTATATTGTTAATTCAAATGTTATAGCTATTTCAAAGACTTGGTATTACAGATAATAATTAAACATATACATAAAACAGAGCTAATTCGAATTTTTGAACTTTAGAAATGACTTATTTCTTAACTCAAAATCAGGTCCACGAAAAATTTGAATGAGGTACATTTATTGTGAGCCCCACCCATATACGAAGAAAGATAGTCTACCATGCTGAAATTACATAATCATCAGTGGAAAAATACTCGGGGAATTATGAAAGTCATATTTCACAATATTAATAAAGGTGTTGGGCCTAGATGTCATCGTTACGTTATGGCTCTCTGATATTAATTACATCCCCACTTCCTGTTATATATGGCTCACGCTATTTCCTAGTGGACGGTATATATCCATTACTCATACGAGTATCAAGTGGGAAAATTATATATTATGTTTGCTGTGAGATTGGGAGATAATTCTAAAAGAAGAATTACCTGCCTAGGTACTACATTAGAAAACACGTGTAAGAAAGGCATAGGCAGTCATATTGACTAATAAGTTTTTTTTTTATGGCTGAATTGAAAAGAAATGCTGATAGATAGATAAAGTTAAATAAAAATTGGGCTATTGTTGTGGAGGTGTTAATTGGATCGGTTCATCAAGTCCATATTATTATTGTTTGACACTACTGTCACCTGCCGGTATCAATCATCTCATGAAACGTAAAATTAGCAGTTGACCCGCCGTTTACTAAAATGGGTCTCCTAAAACCACCTTTTTGAAGCATTTCTGCCGGCAGTAAGGCAGAAGGCATTGGTGTTCAACTTTTCAAACATAAAATGTAATAAAGTACTATATTCGTTATCTTTTAATCTATTAGATTAGATTATTATTAATAGTGGCAAGAATACTGGCTGCATTTCCCCGCTGAATCGCCATGCTGATCGTTGAGCGAGGAAGGAGCCAGCCCTCTTGCCGTCAGAAAACATGATCAGTCGAGGGGATATATCATTGATATTTTTTTTGGCATTTGAACCCCACGGACCTAGAGTTTCTACACCAAACAGTACAAATTTGTAGTTTTCAATAATTGTCTATATTTGTTAGACGATGCGATTTCCGCTGCAGCTCTCGCTTTGATTGCTGTTTGAAATAGTCTAAATAAGGTTTTTGGGAAAGAAAAATTGGAAACTTTGTTCGGTAAATTAGAAAAATCGGGGTAATCTGAAAGTGCTTTTTTCTATGAGATTTTTTTGTATGAACTCAAAACCATAATAGGGGCTGAAATTTAATATGGGCTTTAATATAATAGTATATTTCCAAGTTTTCAGGTGCCATTTTCACAAGTTTCTATAACAAGGAGCAACATTATTTCAATATGCAAATGAGGAAGTAACAAGAAAGCCGTAAAAATTCCTGTCACGTACAGAATTCATAGAAGTTCTTGCAGCCGTGAGCAAATCATTGAGTAAACTGGAACCAACAATGACAATGTTTATTACAAAATGTATTTCGTGGAAATTGTCATTTAAAGGAGTGTTTACCATTCAACAATCAGTATATGAAGCCCCAGCTTTGATAGGAAATTGATTGTGAATTTATTTCGTTTGGCCGCAATAACTACATTTTCATTACATTAATATCAGATGTCTCCAGCGATGTATGAATTAATTTGGTTTTTTTTAAATATAAGTATAATAATAATAAACCTCGAAAATATTTTTTCAGGGATTATGAATAAAGGACAAATAAGTAAGTAAAAAAGTCAGTGACAAGTGGTTAAGACGTCTGGTCTAGGCAGACCACGGGTTTGATCCCGGATCCCGGACATGTACCAATGAGTTTTATAATTATAAACTTATGTACATAAACCGACAAACCAGACTTAGAGGCTTTTCCATCTAAATATACCTCAACAGAACTAGCCACTCGTTAGGTATAACCTCACAAATACCATCGGCTAAACAAGGGAAATTTGGTCTTCCTCTGGGTGCCATCTGCTGTAAGGCAACCCGTGAACAAAGCCCGTGAAGTTAAAATAAAATAATAATAACAAAAAGTAAGTAATTATTAATTTTGTATGGTTTATATTCTAAGTGAATATAAAGCGTGAAAAAAGTGTTTGAGGAATTTTGAGGAATCATAAACTTATGATTCTCACTTGTGGCACAAAATGGCACTAGCAGGTTCTATCTCTAATCCGTTCAGCGTTCAGCAGATTTGAAGATTTCAATGGTCGTTCAACTAATAAGGAACAACATTAAATTTTTTAATTACCTACCCGATTTTAATGTTTTATAATTTACTATTTTAGTTTAGTTTATGTTTAGTTTTACTATTTTAATTCAATTTTATATAATTCGTAAAAATATTGACAAATAACTATGTTGCCCCGTTAAATCCTGGTTAAAATAAATGAATGATGATGAATAAACAAGTAAATCTGCTATAGCAAAGTTAACCCTTATTGTTACTATGTTTCGAAAAAAAAATTTTTTTTAAGCTATGTAGCAGATAATCTCCAAACGATTTTAGTTAGTTCTTAAATATCCACTAAGCATAAACTCTTGAATCCAGGATTAAAATGGACATAAATGCAAAAACCACCAATTGATTTTGACAGATTTTGACATTGTATCTTAGTGGATCTCGTAGATGAAATGTTGTCCTTTTTAATCGACTTCAAAAAAAGGAGGTTCTCAATTCGTCGGAATCTTTTCTTTTTACTAAGACTCCGCTGTCCACCCGTCTGTCTGTCTGTCTGTTTGTCTGTCCGTCTGTCACCAGGCTGTATCTCATGAACCGTGATAGTTAGACAGTTGAAATTTTCACAGATAGATGATGTATTTCTGTTGCTGCTATAACAACAAATACTAAAAACAGAATAAAATAAATATTTAAGGGGGTTCCCATACAACAAACGTATTTTATTGCCGTTTTTATAGATAAGGTACGGAATCCTTCGTGCGCGAGTCCGACTCGCACTTGTTTGACTGGGATTTGGAAAATTGTTTGAAAAGGTATACATTCCAGGTGGTCCCATGGTCATCAGATGATCTGACGATCTGATGATGGGATCCTGAAGAAATCGAGAACTCTTCAAATTTTATAGGCACAGTAGAACCGATTAGGGTATTTTTATAGTGACTTATGCATTTGCTTTCGGAAAGCACACTTTTCAGTGCATAATTTTTGAAGTAGCTACCTACACTTTTTTTAAAAGACAATGTTATATGTATTTAATATTTAGCAGACCTGCGATTGAAATGACTGTCTTTTGAAAGGATTTATAATATTACAATATGTACTATCTAGACATGTTTACTAAATAAAGATGTATTGTGGCAAAGAACACCTTACCGCCGTTTAAGAGGCTTATAAAGGGAAGATTAGTACTATTCCGTAGACCATGATGACTTCATTAATGGTGCTTATCTCTCCAGCTACTATTCGCAGGTTTAAACCACAACCTTATTTATATCGGAGAGTACTTGTCTAATTAGTTTTAATAATGGAGCCACTTAAGCAGGATTGTCTCGACTTTACGAATTACGAATAAAAATTGAATGAGTTTTTTTGAGCTCCGATCGGTCCAGTAGTTTTTTTAGTAAATTGCAAAAAACCGCTTTTTTCGGACATTTTTTTGAAATTCTATAACTTCCGTTCGATATACTAGATGACCCATGCGAATATTTTGCACCGTTAGTTCAACTGATCTCCAACAGATGGCGTCTTTTACAAAATAAATAAATAAATAAATAAGTCTAATTTTAAAAGAAACATTTAATTTTGATTTGTTTGTTTATTTTATCTCCGAAACTACCGAGTCTAAAATTTTGAAAAAATAGGGATATTTTGTTGTAGTTTACAGGAAAAACTATAGGAAAATCCTGTCTTAAAAGTTCTGACCGTAAAAATGGTGTGGAACCCTCAGCGCGCGAGTCGAACTCCCAACTTGGCTAATTATTTTTACTCGAAAGAATAATCAAAATATTACCAAACCCAGGCATAAATTTATAATGGTTATATAATACGCGTGGCGTTTTTTTGTGCAGCCTAAGGCTTTTAAACGGAAAGACTAACTGCAGTGTATGATATGTCATTTTAATCGTCTAACGCTGTAGAAGTTCACTCTAGGGTAATATTTAATAGAATTTTTTAAGTTTTATTTCATAAAAATGCATTTTAAATAATGTACTAGAAACACATAATAGCTAATGCGCATGTCCTGATTGTGACGAAAAGGTACTCATTGATTTGAATTTCGATTTCAGTTTAAAAGGAATAAATGTTGACATTTGTTTTTCATTTTACGACTTTATTTTCATTTGATAACCTGTGATATGCCACGAATAAACGATCAGAAAGAGCTCGGCAAGCACTGCTACCAGTGTAGCATATGGATTCCCAGACGGGCTCTTCGCAAGGAAGTTTCATGACTGTAATTACTGTAAGTAGGCATTTGTAGTTTGGTTAAATCACCGAATCTACCGGGATTGTAGCCAAATACTTTCAATTAATGTAGCTTTTTCTTTTCAGTTCAATGCGATAAGTGTAAATGTAAAAAATAAATATTTCCCTAAAACTCTTATTCAGACTATTACGAACATTAAAAAAAATAACCAAATCGGTCCAGCCGTTCTTAAGTGAGCGCCTAGAGCGTTGTCTTCAAAACCGGAAGGTCCCGGGTTCACATTTTATATTATTTCTCAAAGGTATTATTTTTGGTCGGTATCAGATATCCCTTAATACTGTATCAAAGTGAATGTTTGTTAAATTTTTCACTCTAATAACTAAAAATAAACAAACAAATTAAAAATAAATGCTCTTTTAAAAATAGACTCATTTATTTATTTATTTATTTTTTATAAAAGACGCCATCTATTGGAGATTAGTTGAACTATGACAACAATATTGACACCACTATTCGCACGGGTCATCTAGTAATATACATTTTACATTCATATCACATATATTACAGTATATGTTGGTGACATACTGGAACTATATATTATAGCTGCATCACTCACTCATAGATGAATATAGAAAATATTACATTTATGTCCTACTGCAATTTATATTAATATTATAGCTACCCAGTGACGGGCTTTAGGGCGACGCATCTTTAGAAAGATGTAAGCAAGATGGAATGCTATTAAAATCGATAAGATAACAATTAACAAAGGATAAAAATATGACAGACCAAGACTCATGTACCAGAAACATGAGAAAGTACGATTTCTCAACAAAGCCTGTCTTGCGATAATACACGATAAAGACTTCGGCTGTATGAGTATTATACAAATGTTTTCTTCAAGTACATGAAATTATCTATGAAATAAACGAAAATAGGTAATTACATTGTACAAAATAGATAATTAAGATTCGGTTAAAATACACGAAAAATATAGGACTTTTAGGACTTCATGAAACTTATGTGTCACTGATTATAAAATTTTCATTTCGTTTATATCACGTTTAATATATCAGTCTTTAGAAAGCAATTTTAATTTAGAACCCAAAAAATTAAGTTATTGCGTAATTTACATATAGCTGCAGCATGTAATTTGTATGGGAGAAAAGTTATGAGGCGTCTCCTTAATGTCACTTTCCACCAAAGTGTCGTATAATCTACATAAAAGTCAGCCAACAGAATTTACCACTATGTAAGTATATCTGTTTTAGTCTAAAAGGAAAGCAATTTTCTTAGAAAATATTTCTAAAGTAAATGTACACAAAGGAAATAGATTTGATAAGGCATTTGTATCAGAGTGGAGAAGTCAATATGCCAGAGTTTCGTGCGGCACTTTATTTGAATAGACTACATAGGTATCGTTCCTACGTTCTATTTCTATACGAAAAACTGACTAATAGGAACTTACTGTTACTTTCATCCTCTATTATGGTTTCGAATTCATATAAAAAGCTCATAGAAAAAAAGCATTTCTAGTTTTCAGGGCAACTGTCTTCAAATTCTATGACGAAATATTTATTATTGCTTACTTTTTCGTGCAAATTTTTGAAGTCGGTACACTTTGTTTTTAAGTTAATTTATTTTTTCCTTTTAAGTGATTACAAATATCATTACAAATATAAATATTCGAAATCGGCTTGGCATTTCATCGAGTTATGACAAAAATTTACTTAGAAATTAGTTTGTATTCAAAACTACTGAACCAATTTTCACTAAATTTTCACAATCGGTTCACCCAGTCGAAAATAAAAACAAAAATAAAAAAAATAAAAATACAGTCGAATTGAGAACCTCTTTCTTTTTTATGAAGTCGTTTAAAAAAATTGTCACACAGTGTAATTCATTTCGAAATCCATGCGCAGATAAAAGCCGCGAGCAAAAGTTAATTCCGTTACCTACATATTATTGTACATATGTTTTAAAATAGCGTATATGTTTGCTACAGTCACGTTCGTAAACCGGCGGAGCGGAAGCAAATCATCAGATAAACCGTATCGGAAGTACAGAGAGCGCGAATCAAATAAACAACCTGTAGACATAAAGTTGTAAGGTAACACTATTGAAACTCGAAAGAGTTTTCTAATTTTTTTAAGACTTGTCGAATATTGAACCATGATTTGTTGAAGCTAGATACAGCATAAGAGGTACCCCAATGTCGGAAGACAAAATTGTTTGATCAGTGCGTACTTCCTACCATATCTTACGCGTCAGAAACATGATCACTTACAAGGGAGGTTATTTGTAAGATAAAGATGGTACATGGTAAAGATGTAAAAGTCTATCAGTGATCGAGTACCCAATGTCCAGATAAGACAGACGACAAGTAAAGTGGTGGGTATTGGATCTAGAGCTGCGACACTGAAGTGGAGGTGGGTGGAGTGGAGATCCAGAACGAGCCTTTGAAGTGTCGGCAGACTACCATCAAGGTTGAGTGACGACATCGTAAAGGGAGAGGGTAGAGCGTGGAGGAGAACTGCGAAGGATAGGGATAAGGATAGGGCGCAATCTTGAGAAAGCAGCAGTCCAGCTGAAATAGAAGAAGAAGGCAATATATTATTTATTTAATTGTCTGTAAGGTATTGAGATGTAGCAAAGAGCAGCTTTTAAGTGTCACCAAAATGTATTAAGTGGTTTCATGTTTTTTTGAACAAGCAGACAAGAAAACAGCCACAAAAAATATTTATATTTTTAAATACCAATATCATATAAATAAATCTATATTATCCCACTTAGCTTTTGCTCAAACTTTTTAAGATAACTACTAAATAATCTCCAACAGAAAGCGTCTTTTAGAAAATACATAAATTTGTGTAATTTTAAAAGAAACATTTAATTTTGATTTGTTTGATTACTACTAGAGTGAAAATATTCTTCAAAATGGTGTATGAAACATTAATTTTAAGATCTACCGACAAAAAAAAACACTTGAGATATAATATTGTTTTTTATATTTTATTTCAATACTATTTTCAGAGCGAATTTAACACTCGAAAAAACATAGGCTGTTTGGCTGTCTTTGCCATTGCCTTCCAATAAAAATAATATTGTCGACGCGAATAACGTTTTGGCGGGCTTTGTTTGTCCGGAAAAAATATTTTTTGAATAATTATAATTAAAGAAAATTTTGATTACCTAGTTAATTTTTCTTGTTGTAGTTGAAAGAAAAGCAGATTACGAACCTCGCTGAGAGTGACTTATTGTTGCACTCGTGTTTTTACTACTAACCCTCGGAACAACAATAAGTCACTTTCTGCTCGGGTCAGTAATCTAATATATTTAAATCCTTTATCTGGTTCTGTTCAAAATTTTTACATTGCTTTTGTTTCAATGAAGAGGACGGAAGCTATGCACGAACTGTAACTTAAGTATTTCAATATAATACACCAGTATAGTTTATTAAATGTTTTATCAACCTTTATTGTCTATTGTTTCACCCTTCTTCTTCATAAGAAATTGTGCTTATACCAGAAGTAAATCGATTCTTATCTTACTACGTGTCATGGATATACTACATAAACTTACTATACCCTGGAAGTCTTCCAGGTCTGTACTACCTACTACTACCTTCGAATTCACAAAGTGGCAACATTTAATTCAACTCCTAAGCAGATAGGATTTCCTAAGTGGTACTCTGAACCCTCATTGGAGATTACACCTTATCTACAAATAGACTAAACCTCATGAATTATTTACAACTTCTTTAGGAATATTGCTTTTTACAAATATCTATGTAAATAATTAAATGCTTTGCACGTGTATTATAGTATTAGAAAACTTAGGTACATAATCCGACAAATCACACTTAGAGGCTTTTCCATTTAATAATATTCCTCAACAGAACTGGCCACCTGTTAGGCTTACCCTCACAAATACCATCGGCCATCGGCAAAGGAAGGAGATTTGGTCATCCGCTGATTACCCTGGGATCGTAACACGGTTTCGGGAGCTGTAAGGCAACCGTGAAGAAAGAAAGAAAAAAGACATAAAAAATAACTCATTAAACTTAGTGCGCGTGGCATAGTGGCAACCAGTTGTCCATTAATGTTCATATTGAACAAAACATTACAAATTAGAGTATTTTAACATAAAATGCTAAATGGATGAGTTCACATTATGTAACTTTTGTTGCTGCAATGTCCACACGCCTAAAACAAATGTTATACAATGTTAGATAACAAAAACATCCTGTCCAATTTGTGTATTATTCAGTATTCGGTATTATGTGATCATAATAAGTATAAATAAATATTAATTTAACAATAAAAAAACCCGCAACGCAAAACATTTATAAATTCATAACATTTCAATTGGCTCGAAAATCTATCGTATATAATGTACTATCAAGAACATTAGTTGACAGACACTTGAAAACTTTACTGCATTTCGTTATTCACGCAGATTGCATCAGAATAAAAAAAGATAAATATTATTTTCAATACTTATCTTAAAAATATTATTTGTTAGCATTCCGCCCCCGGCTTCGCCCGTGGATATTTACGAATAAAATAAAATATACCCTGCCCCTGCCCCTGCCCCTGCCCCTGCCCCTGCCGCTGCCCCTGCCGCTGCCCCTGCCCCTGCCACTACCACTACCTACCTCTATATCATCAATAGATTTCGCAGCGCACGCGATGTAAGAATTGGAGTTTTAGTAAGGATCCCTAAATTGTTGAGCCAGTGAATGTAAATAAAATTATTTGATGCTTTTTAAATGTTTCTATTTTGTGTTGTGGTATTTTTTATGGTATTTTGATTTCCCTCTTTTTAAACTACACTTCATGAAATTAATTTTATTTTAGAAGTTTGAATGAAGAATTGAGAAAAGACACCATCTATTGGAGATCAGTTGAACTATGACAACAATATTGATACCATGTAAATATACTTTAGCAAACCAGGTCCGCGTGGAATAGTGGCAAGAACTACTGGCTGCATTTCTCCGCTGAATCGCGATGCTAATTCGTTACGCGGGAATGCCAACTTGCTACTTCTACTTTGTTTATAATGTTCTGTGTTCGCAGAATCGTACATACTTTGACTAACCAAGTTTTCAGAAAAGTTTATTTGCTCCAAAAGCAAACCTTTCTACTCTACGGGTTATAATTTTAGTAGTTACATTTAAATATTGATGGGTGATTTATTATCAGAAACTAGTTTAAACAAATATTTTTCCTGAATATCTAATTTTATCATTTCTAAATTTCACGTAACTAAATGTAAAATTATATTATTGTAATATAACGTTTTGGATAGTAAAATGTTACTATTTCAATAAATGTTAAATTTCTGAGTTTTGAGATTAACATATTCGTAGGCAAAAATTTTTAAACCGATATCTTTTTAAAAGTCCGTTAGTTGTCAGCAAATGCGCGTTTGATCTTAGTTGATAAAGACATACAGTTCATTTTAATTCCTTCATCTCAGCCAGAGCTCAGAGGTCATATATTAGTGCGCGGATTATCTTAAAAAAGTGCAGGCAGGATTTCTCAGGCAGAAGTCCTTGCTCTCCTAGAGCCAAGGGGAATAATCCGGGAAGACGGCAAGAGACCCGATGGAATGACTCTGATTCCCTGGGAGCGAGGTCGGGACCTTGTATGGAATGCTATGTGCGTGGACACATTAGCCCCGTCCTATCCCAGGGAAACAGCAATCAAAGCGGGAGCTGCGGCGGAAATCGCAGAGTCTAACAAACGGCGCAAATATAGTTTAATTATTGAAAACTACATATTTTTGTCGTTTGGTGTAGAAACTCTAGGTCCGTGGGGTTCAAATGCCAAAAAGTTTATTAAGGATCTGATCTGAAAGACTGATCATATCTTTTGGTGAAAAGAGGGCTGGCTCCTTCCTCGCTCAACGAATCAGCATCGCGATTCAGCGGGGAAATGCAACCAGTATTCTTGCCACTATTCCACGCGGTCCTAATTTATTTAGTTATTTTTAATGTTTAGATTCGATTTAAGGTTTTATATTGTTATATAAATAAAAAAAATATGTACTATAGATCATACTAAACAAGATGACCTAAATAGTTTCACACCTATTCAAACAAAGTAAATTGTTGTAAAGTTTCCCGTCGCACTGCATTTCCACCGCAGTCTCATTTACAGTATTAGGTTATCACAGAGATGCAGCTGTGTGACGCTCCCTCTATTGTCTAGCTAGGATATTCTCTGCGGTTTATATAAATAAGAAGATGGTAAATGCTTCTTAGTGATAGAGCCAGATGGTACGAAGATTTCTATAGTATTTATTAGGTTTAATTTACAGATGCAATACGGTTCCCAGAACCATTAAGGTTACCTATTTTCTTTTGAGATATTTTGAGAATTAAAATACCAAGATGAAACAAAAAGCAAATTGTAACTAAAAATGCACATTATGATTTTCTAGGACAAAATTAATTCTGCAAGACGAGCGTTGAGCGATTTTTGGTAGCGGGAAATTATTCAAATTCCCGCGAAAACGTTCTGGGCGCGATGATGACGTCACAGCTAGGTAACGAACAAAATGATGGTCACAGATTAGATAAAATAACAAGACAATAACTTAATCAGTAACTGATTGACAGACAGTTATTATAATACAGTTACTAGTCTGTGGTTATTTATTTGACATTTACATAGAAATGACATCACTTACCGTTTGTGGTCACGTGACCGGAAGTATGAATTAAAGCTTTTTCATTTAGATATTAAAAAAATATATTAAACAAATCCGAGATGTAAGATGTAACGTTTCGGGAGCTGTAAGGCAAATCGTGAAAAAAAAGAGATTTAAAAGTATGATATAAAACGTATTGACCGCATCCGGAACGATGTCATTAGAGAAAAATGCGGAGTGAAAGATGTTGTGACTAAATGAAGAAAAGTAGTTTACGCTGGTTTGGACACGTTGAAAGAATGAAGGATGAAAGATTGATTAAAAATGTTTTATGGTTGAAGTGAAAGGCAACTTTTATTGAACATATAAAAAAAATATTGATCGACGGCAATATTAAAAGTACACACAATCGCCGAGCATGTATGAAAGGTATGATGAATATTAAAGAAGCGAAAGAGGTATGTCAGGATCGTAGCAAATGGCATTCGATAGTTTCTGCCTACCCCTCTTGTGATAAAAGGCGTGATGATAGATAGATATTTATTAAACAAATAAATAAACATTATTTTTAGTGATTATATGTTATAGACTATATAAAAATAATCGCTATATTTTATCTTTGTTTGTGTTTCTAGATCTTTACTAGTCTTGTATTATTGCTGTCCTCGATACTCGTGGTCGAAAGTAAATATAACTTAACTCATATGGAGGATTATTCTCAGTAACTAATGAGAATTCTGACAAATATTTGCTGCTTTGTAGATCCACTATTTATCTTTGGCCCTTACAAGACGAAACTGTAGTTAAGTGGCGGACTACTCTAGCTGTTAGACCCCGGCTTCGGCCGTATGAAAAAAAGTTTCTAAAACCCGATTGTAGCGCCACCTAAGACGGGCTCCCCCTTTCGCCAATTTTTTGCCCTTTGACCAGTTAAACTGACCAGGTACGCAGTAATATAAGTTACCTTAGATTTCGTTGGTATCGTTTTGTGTCGCGAGACAGAGCTCTAGGAAAATAATTAATTGTGATTTTTTAAACGGGAAAGGCGATCTAGAGCGTCAAACTTAGTGTTCATTATAATTATTGTGTTTGTATTTTAACATAATCATCATATAACGTAAAATCCGTTGCGACAATAAAACGACAGAAAAATACAGTGGTACAGTGGCTAGTACTAGACGTTTACACCCCCCCCCCCCCCCATAAGTGGCAGAAAAAAATATTCGGTAATTTACACGCTACACGTCTCCTTTGGTATATACTCAAAGGGTCCAATTGTAAATTAAAACCATCTAGGGACCCACTCAAACACACACAAAACAATTCATCATTTTCGAGTTTATAAATTTCGTCACGCGAATTTCATGATTTTTGGAGCCCCCAAGTTCCTGTCACAGGTGGCATAAGTGAAAAAGTACGTCCGCAATTTTTTCTTTTTTTTAAATTCGTTATAACTCAAATTATGAATTAGAAAAAAAAGTAAACGTGCCGACACATTTTTTATTATGTTTTTAAATCAATGGTAGTAAAACAACCCTCTTAATTTCATAGTACTGAAATACAACTGTCAATTCCTAAATTCAGCATCGCGATTCAGCCGGGAAATGCAGCCAGTATTCTTGCCTCTATTCCACGCGGACCTGGTTTATTTAGTTATTTTTAATGTTTAGATTATTATTTTTAAGGTTTTTATATTGTTAAGTGTATATTCCTAAAGTAAAATATTTTCAGAAGTGCAGACAACGTCTTTACTTACACTCCGAAGTAGTGCATTCCATTTTTTGCCTTTTGTTCGTAATGTTTGTTATGAATGTCATCGCTCTTTGTGTCAGAATTGTCGGATATTATGGAAATTTTGATCAAAATTGTAACTGCCAGCATTATCATATACTCCGATTATATGAACCAATTTTCAGCTATAATTATAAAATGTTTACCAAATTCAAATGAGACTATTTCATGAGAAGCTTTTTTTCACACAAGCTTAAAAAAATCACCAAAACTGTAAATCAAGCCTACATAGTACTAAATAGTTCAAGTTAATATTAAAAGCCACAGTTAATTTTTCGTAGAAGAAAACAGAAAGAGGAAAACGAATAAAATATCCCAGAGTGGTGTGCTGGAGTTACAAATAAAATGTTTGTTCACGTCACGGCCATGCTTAGCTTTAATTTATCAACCTCTGCCATAACTTAGGGTTGGCACTTGCAAAACTATTCAGTAATTAAAAATATAATATAAAAATTAATGCCCATATAGATTTAATCAAAAACGCGCGAGCCTTAAGTAGGCCACACATTGATCCGAAAATTTCACATTCCGGCCTCCAGATGATCTAGGCCGACCGTTCGTTACAAGAATTGGACGAGTCTGTAGTCGGTTTCAGGAGACAGTACGGCGACGCGCCGGGGATTTGACGCATGTGTAGCCACCATCTGACATCTCACTTGGTACACGCACACACTGTTGGCTGACAGTACCAACCTCTCGGAAAATGGGTTGGTACCATCTGACGGTCAACTCTACCACCGCGCACGCTCATTGGTCAAATCAAATGGCGCGCGCTTCCCCGACTTCCGGTTACATACTTCCGTCCCTTTTCACGGAATCACTTTCACACATTGAAGGAAAGCGGGAGGAAGGTTTGTGTGTATGAAACATCACGCTGCGTCTTTTGGGGGCCGAGCAGTAACATAATGTCAACGTTTATTATTCGACGAGTTAATGGAAGCATTGATGTAGAAATCCACGAACGAAGCCGGGCCAGTTCGCTAGTTATTTATACAAAAAGTAATGGGATTACTATTTGCGATGGATGTACTAATTGGGATTTATCGCATGAAAAATAACATCGTCAAGGAAATTTAACATTTGTTCAGCATAAAGTTTCACACTTAATGTAGTCTTCAGGCTTGATTTGGTCGGCTTTCGAATACTGCACCTCACCCCCGCTAGACTCCTGCAACGGGTTGCCTTACAGCTTCCGAAACCGTGTTACGGTCCCAGGGTACCCAGCGGAAGACCAAGTCTTCCTCTTTTAGGCGATGGTCTTTGTAAGGCTATGCCTAACGAGTGGCTAACTAATTGAGTTATATTTAGATGGAAAAGGCTCTAAGTGTGGTTTGTCGGATTATGTACCGTACAGAAGTTTTTATAACTTTTTAATTAAAACAACTCATTGGTACAAGGCAGGGATTGGGGATCGAATCCGTGATTAGCCTAGTTAATAAGAAAAGTTACTACGGTTCATCCGAATACGTTCAGATTTCTCATATGAATAACTGTAAATTTTGCGTAGGTATGCAATAAATAAAAATTTCTTCATACTGTCAACCCTATTTTGTACGTGATGTAGGAAGTTGAGTACACTATGTTATTGTACGAGATATGAAAATATGTCCAAACTTGTGACCGCTATCATTGTTTACAAACATTAGGGGATGTTTTCTATGTAACAGATATTATGTCAGGTTGAACGAAGATATATTCTTATGCATGATCCTCGGTCATGGACTAACGGACAAACAGTAAAGACGTTTTTCTAGTCGTTGGTTCGTTTTTCCACTACCGACGATTCCAGCAACGACACCGCAGTGTACGCGAGAGTTTTCTGTCGTGTCGTGGGTAGTGGAAAACGGCCATAAATTTAGTACTGTCGCTCTATCGTCACCGCAAAAAATGGAACGATTTAGCGGCAGCGACGATAATTATCGTTTAGAAAACGGTGTCGTGCGGTGTAGTGTCCTTACGTGGGGAAACGGTACATCTGAATCGTCACCGTATTTTATCGTTTCGTGTCACGGGTAGTGGAAAATCAGCTTAAAGAGGGTGGCTTTAAAAATATCATTAGCTGAATGTGGAATAATTGTTTTGAAAGAAAGAAAGAAATATTGACATTTGGCCGTAATAGTACTTTTTTATGTTCCCATATACAAACTCCTTGCACAAACTTTAAAAACAAGATGGCCACTTCGACAAGAACTGTCAAATTTGACGTCAAAATTATTTACTATCAATTTTTAATATCAAAACAGGCCAGAAATATTTTTAATCATCAAATAATGTAATAATTATGATATAGGCAAGACTCATGCATCATGGGAGACGCTTGTGTTCCACAATGTTGCCCAGTATTCCAACGACTGGTTAGTTCCTATCTTCTTTATTGGAAATATGTATGAATTAATGTATGAATTTGGATGAGTGGATTTGTGTTTGTCCTTGTGTTTTGTTGCACAAAGATAGCCCCCGCTGAAGTTTTAATTGGAAACTTTCATACAATTTTTTAATCTAAAATTGAAAGTAATATTAGGAAATCGTAGCTGTTAAATATTTTAAGCTCTATCATGATTTATTGAAACAAAATTACACTATGTGATAACCCAGAATACTAGTTATATTCATTATAAGTTTTATCTAAATTAGTTCAGCAGTTTAGACGTGATTGAGTAACATACATATAAACATCATAGTTCGTAACTGTTTCGTAGCTTGTGGCGTAGACGTAAAACAAAGTACCCCGCCGCGTTATTGTGACCTTTCCCGCAAAAACTACTAAACGGATTTTGTTGCGGTTTTCACTATTGGATAGATTGATTCACCTGGAATGTTTACGAGTATTAAACATGGACCTATCATGTTTAGGAGCTGAGCATTAATAGTATAAGTGAATCAAGTCGGGGAAAAAAATTCATGGCGAATGCTGTCTAGTCTGTCAGAGATATAACAAAAT
The DNA here is from genome assembly GCA_963924495.1 of Nemapogon koenigi. Lineage (NCBI taxonomy): Eukaryota > Metazoa > Arthropoda > Insecta > Lepidoptera > Tineidae > Nemapogon > Nemapogon koenigi. The sequence goes on along the minus strand of OZ004630.1, from coordinate 2,278,878 downwards.
ATTGTTGGAAAGAATTGTGTAGAATAAAATGACCTACAAAAAAGTCCGCGGAAGCATATATCTATCTATAAAAGATAAGCAGTTATAAGCGTATTTACATAGGTATTTAAATTGTTGTAAACCCATATTGTAACTGCGTGTTTCTTGTATTGGCTGGTGCCACTGTTTTATCAATAGTGGAGGTGACAAACATAGGACTTTGTCGTCTCCATGATCATGGACGGACACCCATATCCACTTTCCACCAAGTGAATCGCATGACGTATGAAAGCTAGAATCTATAACTTATTAACTATTAAAATTATCCCTAACGATTTCTGGAACAAAAAGCCTTTGTCACTCTCCAACCCTCCTGCAAAAGATCACGTCGATACGTTGCTCGTAGTTTTGACATGCAATAAAGACAAACAAACAAACAAACAAACAAACAAACTTTTGCACTCATAATATTAGTTAGAAGTAAATTTACTTTTCAAGTTGACGTAAATACTCTCTGTAGGCAAAGTGAACGAGCTATGCGACATCAAGCAGCAAAGGTTGTCCATAATCTATAAGCAAGAGGTCTTGCTACTTGCTAAAAAAAGGCATAGACAGTCATGGGGACTGCCGAAAGAAGTAAAAACTTTAAAACTATGAATAACAGCTGTTTTTAATTTATAAGTATATAACGTATAAACGCCATCTAGCGCGCGCTTAAAAAAGTTTCAATAAAAAAAATTAAAAGCATTCTCGTACCGGGCAATCCATGATCGGCATTTGTGTTGAGAGCATGTCGCGAACACTAGTCGTGAATCCATAAGATTTCCCCCTACCAAAAATCGCTCAACACGCCGCAAAACCGACCTAGGAGTAAAACGATTAAAATGCAGTTAAAATATAATTTGACCGCAAATGCTATTAATTTCCTAACAAGCGCATAAAATCAAATAGAAACCCAGCGCCAGACACCATTTTACAATTTATCTTTAAATTAGTTTCTAAGTGTAAACAAGCTAGTCTTGGTCAGCGACTTAATTAAATTATGCATCGCTTTTCGAGAGAACACTGTGTTCTCATTTAGGAACGCGATTAGGTGTCAAGAATGGTTACTAGACTTGATTAGATTAGTTCTTTTTTGAAATAATAATGTAGCTTATTTTTTTGTAGTCTCAAGTGTACAATATGTCTGAGATAATGTCGACGCGATTTTTGGGTTTGAGTTCTAAATATCAAATTTCGATTTCTCTTACGTAACTCATAAAGGAAAAATAGATTTTTAGGTTAAAGTTTGCTTTTATAGAAACCAGAGCCACCTGTTTCTCATACAATCAATTTAAAATCTTTAAAACTTATTAGAACAGAAACAAAAAAAAATAATTTTTTGTCGACCTGTGTTATCTTTTGAATAAAAAATTAATCATCAAAATCTATTCACAATAAAAAAAATGCGGCCGAATGGGAACATTTTCGTTCTTTTTCTTTGGAAGTATTAATTAATTTTGTAAAATGATTTATTTTTTCACATGCCACTTTGCGCAGTAGCAATTTTATGGAAAACTGTAGCAGACTTTTGTAAAAAAAAATAATAATCTCACTGATTATTTTTATGTTTAGAAATTGTGAATATAATTTACTTATATTTTTTTGTTAAAAATTTCTTGCTATATTTATTCTGGTAGAGATTGCTAAAAACTGAGGAAAAATCAGACTGAATCTTAAAATTATATACCTAAAGCATTAACAACATATTTATAAAGTATTGATGAGTATTATCTATTGTTACAGACAAGCGGGTTTTAAATAATAAACTGTACACATCTCTGTTGCGTGTGACGGTGGCTGTGGACGACCTAACTAAAACCATGTTTGACGCCAAGTCCTACACCAAGCTGTACGACTTAAGATCGCCTGTACGTCATTTTATGTTTATTTACGTCAACTTGAAAGTATTAGAATAGAGGTATTTTTATTTTATATTAGCTCATTGTCCGCTACTTCGTACGCGTTGTATTAGGAATACAATTCACCCCCTTGGGTAGGTAGCGTGATGTTAAATAGCCTAAAAAATAAATAAATAGAAATATTTTTATATATTTGATAATTAAATAATATTTAAACTAACAGTTTAATTTTACATTAAATTTTGTAAATTTTGTATGAACGAAGATGATATTAACTTTCGTTTCAATTTTATTAGTTACTGCTCCGCTTCCAAAGGACGTAGCGTGATGTTATATAGCCCATAACCTTTCCCGTGAACCACTCATTCTAATAGTACTGTAATATTATTGTAACAAAATCTATGGAAATCTATGAAAGTCTATGGAATACGAACAAACAAAAGGAAATTGGGAACGAAAAAGTTGATACAGAAGCAAAAAAAGCTACCGATGTCGATAACATTATAGATACAACCTATAAATGGACGTACGCTGAATTTAAAAAACATCTGAAACTTGAAAGTAAAAATTACTGGGATGGCATTTGGAAAAGCAACACTCGCTTCATCAAGAATGTCCGCAGTTCAGTTTTAGAGAAAACCCCTATCCCCATGACTTGCAGGAAAGATCAATCTGTGCTTACAATATTACGAATCGGGCACACAAATATCACACACATTCATTTAATCACCAAAACACCAAAAAATAAGTGTGATAAATGTAATACAGATATGACTGTCCTTCACTTCCTGATTGAATGCACAGGATACAACAGTGAAAGACACCAATATAAACTTCAACCGAATATCAGAGAATGCCTAAACTCAGATGGTTATGACAATGTACAGTTCCTGAAGTTTATAAATTTATATGATAAAATATAGGTTAATGACTAAACAGGTAGCTTGGGTACCTATCGTACATTCCACTGTAGAAACTCCTAAGTATATTAGAATACTATTCATAGTATAACTACACTACATATTGTTAAAAATACACTGTAGTCGCTAATGACCCTGCAGTTAGGGCGACTTTAAATAAACTAATAAAAAAAAGAAACATACAACAAATATAATTATTTTTAACTCATATAATAAAAACATAATAAACTCATCGTTGCCTATGTGGAAAAGACGTGGACTATTTTGGTCGCCATGGACTTTCATGCACAAAAAGTGCTGGTCGCGCCTACCGCCACGGTACTTTAAATGATATAGTACGCCGATCTCTTGCCACTGCCTCTGTTCCTGCAATTCTTGAACCATCTGGTATGTGCAGGGACGATGGCAAAAGACCTGATGGCGTAATTTTAGTACCGTGGCATTTAGGAAAAAATTTGGTGTGGGACGCTACCTGTGTTGATACACTGGCACCGTCTCACATACAGTATACAAAATTAAGAGCGGGTGCGGCGGAACAGGCTCAACTGCTGAAGCGCCGAAAATATTCAAATATTATAACAAATTACTTATTTTCGGCGCTTGCGGTGGAAACAATGGGTCCATGGTCTGCCGAAATGAAAATATTCATAAAAAATTTAGGTACGAGACTAGTCCACGCCTCAGGTGACCTAAAGGCTGGCTCTTACCTCGCTCAAAGGATCAGTTTAACCATTCAGCGAGGTAACGCAGCCAGTGTTTTAGGAACCATGCCACAGGGAGGGGTTCTGGAAGAGGTATTCTTTTTGTAATTTGTATATATAGTTTTTAAATATATTATTTATTTATTATTGTACATTTTAGTTAAGTTGTAAATTTTTTATATATTCAATAAAAAATATTTTTATATATTAATTTTGGTGTATGCATAAGTGCTTGGTAACTTCCCATACTTTGGAGATATTTTTTTAAGAGACAGAACCCTAAAAAGAACCTTTTCTTTCAGATAAGTTTCTCAAGAACTACCGCGTACCAGGGCGACAGCAATGCGGGAATGTTGCAAGCGTTTGGCGCGTGGCTTCGTGCGCATGAGAATGCCCAAGTGATGATCGCCAGTGTATTGGTCGTTTTTGCTATATGGTGGCTGGTCCGATGTGTATTGTCGCTGCTGATCAACCTAGTGTTTCCGATACTTGTTGTGCTATTGGCTGTGGTAAGCAATCACTACAATACTTCATCATTTCATCACTATGATAAAAATGAACTAAAATATAAATTTATTCCGATTGGAAACAAGCCATTTTCTACATTTTATAACCTGTCAAGTTTTCAAATAAAAGCGTGTTAAACTCTCTTTTCTCTCCTGCTGTGAAATGTAATATACATTTATTTGAAATGGTAATAAAAACTACTACAGTTTATGTCATTTTTTCACGTCAATAAAGAGCAACGGATCGACAGATACAGTTGCAGGGCCGGAAAGTGACATGGTTACAACTTCTTATCCCTGATATCCTTTCTTTTTATTTTTTCTTTACGGGCTGCCTTACAGCTCCCGAAACTGTGTTACGGTTCCAAGGTACCCAGCGAAAGACCAAGTCTCCCTCGTGGTATTTGTGAGGCTATAGCCTATAACCTAAAGAGTGGCTAGTTCTGTTGAGATATATTTAGATGGAAAAGTAAGTGTGGTTTGTCGGATTATGTACATAAGTTTTTAATTAAAAAACCCATTGGTACACGGCCGGGATCCGGGATCGAACCCGTCCAGACGTCTTAACCACTCGGCCATCCTTCACATTTCAAAAGTTACCACGGACGAAGCCGGGGCTGTAAGCTAGTAATATTATATTTTGTTCCAGATTTGCGTCCCACAATTAAGAAATCCGTTACTCGGTCAAAATTATCCGCTCGTGGCGAACATAATGCGTAACATTCTTCTCAAGTTGGCTGAAAATATAAAGACAGACACTACGTGACAAACAGTGATATCAAATATATAATATCAAATCAATAGGTAACTGTTAGAAAATAATGTAAACTTAGTAAACACCGTATATACATTTTTAATTGTTGTTTCAATTTTGAATAATTGTTTTGATTTTTTAGTAGTAGATATGTGTAGTAGTGTAGTCGCATATGATGTGTAACATCCATAGAGTACTAAGCCTATGGAGGGGCCATAGACGGGCTTCCCCTTTCGCCAATTTTTCCCCCTTTGACCAGTTAAACTGACCAGGTGCGCAGTAATAAGTAACCTTAGATTTTGTTGGTATCGTTTAGTGTCGCAAGACAGAGCTCTAGGAAAATAGTTAATTGTGATGTTTTAAATGGGAAAGGCGATCTAGGACGTCAAACTTGCTGAAACATAGTGTTTCCAATCATTAATTATAATTATTATCTTTGTATTTTAACATAATCATCATATAACGTAAAATCCGTTGCGACAATAAAACGACAGAAAAATACAGTGGTACAGGGGCTAGTACTAGACGTTTACCTCCCCTCCCGCCAAAATTGGCAGAAAAAATTGTTCGGTGATTTAGCTCTTCCCGTCTCCAGTCTTAAATACTCAAAGGTAACATCTGATATCACACTTTGCTACACGCAAACACTGTTAGCTGACAGTAGCAATCTCTCGGAAAATGGGATGGTACCATCTGACGGTCAACTCTACGGTCAAATCTACTTCCCCCGCTCCCTGTTACACACTTCCGTCCCTTTTCACGAAATCACTCCCACAGATTGCAGGAAGAAAGTGTTACACATAAAAAAATGTCTTCGTCTGATTTATTGTACAATTTTGATTTTGCCCAAAATTAAAAAATAAATATAAAATTGCAAGTAACAAGCTAAAATAAGAAGCAAACTAATGAGGCCTTTCGTCCACGACGCTATTTGAAAGTCACGGAAAGTATTAATAATTTTCAAACTATTGTTAACGCTGAGTCGTACACAGGGACTATAAAATTTGTTGAAAAATAGTCACTCAAGATGATATTTATTTACCGCGTTACGGTTCCAGGGTACCCAGCGAAAGACCGAGTCTCCCTCGTTTAGCCGGTGGTATTTGTGAGGCTATACCTAACGAGTGCTCAGTTCTGTTGAGGTATATTTAAGTGTGGTTTATCGGATTATGTACATACGTTTTTAATTACAAAAACACAATTTTAATAACACAAAATTAGTTAATATCAGACGACTTAACCACTCGGCCACCGACTTTACCTTAACTTTTACTTTACATACCGAATTTTAGCTATTCATTAATGAACCGAATGTGGTAACTCTTTCAAAGTAATATTATTAATTATACTTTTAACTGTATAGCGGGTATAGATTTCGTTTCGATTCGATCACAAGAAAAAATAAATTGTGATATTGAATCTTCCGTTAATTGCTATCTTCGTGAATGACAACAAAGGAGGCAGCAGTTACTCGATTGCTTTAATATCGTCGAGTTCAGGATTTTGTGGCGCAAACTTGTAGCGGAGCGATAAGCGGATTTTATGAGTTAGTCTGTTCTGATGATGGCGTTTTTGTAAATTATTTATAAGTTGTCAAAAACTTTTTAGGAGACGAAGATATATCTATCTATCCCAAGATATATAAGGGGTAGGCAGAGACAATCGAATGCCATTTGCTATGATCCTGAAATACCTCTTTCGCTTCTTTAATATTCATTATACCTTTCATACATGCTCGGCGATTGTGTGCACTTTTAATATTGCAATCGATCAATACATATTTTTTATGTTTAATAAAAGTACACCCAGTTCGTCCTTTGTCAGCATTTACTTTCACTTCAGCCATATAAAACTTTTTAGTCAATCTTTCATCCTTCATTCTTTCAACGAATATATATTATATATCTTTCAGTTATTTTAGTAAATTTGCTCGTAGATATTTTTGTAGGTTTATTTTTTTTAATCGGACTGTTAGTTCCTGAGATTCGCGCCGTCAAACATAGGTACAAACAAACATACAAACTCTTCAGCTAAATATATTAGTTAGCATAGATAACATTACACAATAATTATGGCGGTTCACAAAAGCCTGTGAAATATCTTGAAAATCGATGGAAAAATGGCCTAAAATAAGCCTGTGTACAATATAATATGTATAATGTATATAATATATGTAACGCGCAGCTCCGCACCCATTTCCATACAACATAACCCCCCTCCCCCCTCTTATGGGTATAATAGAGGATGAAAGTTAGTGGGCTCCACGGGAGAACCACGTGCGAAGTTTATATTTAGAAGTAATAAAACGTTTTCTCTGATTGAATTGGAATGGGCGCGGTAGCTGCGCGCTACACAATCCACTTTTTTTATAAAGTACTTGGTAATATTTGTTATTTCAATATTTAAACCAATTGTATAAATAAATAGCTAATTTTAATTTGAAATTTAACATTTTCTTTGCAATAAATGTGTTTGTGCCGCACTGAGTTAGGAAAATGGTGCGAAAATAAATTGAAACCGCTCTCGATGTTGCCCCAAGGGCCCTCGATGTGATGCTGCGATGGTATTTTTGAGTAAATTAATGTGTTTCATTGGCTGGCATCAAATAGTGAATATAAATTTATAGTCTAATTTTGAAATATTAAACCAAATATTTCAAGTCATTCTTTAGCTTATTAATTTTAGGATTAATTGCAAGCAACAATTTAACTGAATAAACAAACTAAACAAAATTAATTGAAGCCAATATTGAAAGTACACACAAGAATCGCCGAGCATGTATGAAAGGTATAATGGATACAAAAGAGACAAAAAAGATATGTTAGGATCGTTAAAAATATCATTCTTATGTCTCTGCCTACCCCTCTTGGGATATAAGGCTTTATGATAGATAGATATAGTTTACAAGAGAAAATAATCAAAAAGGTCTAAAACAGATACAAAATTTACCAATGTTAGTATTTATTACCAACCTCGCATAGTAAGTTTTATTTTATTTTATTTTATTTTTATGCTTCAGACCCACCATATACCTAGTATGAAACCGGCCAAGCACGACTCGGGCTCGTACAATTAGGGTTCCGCATAACGACAAGGCTATCATCTCTCTGCTTCCAATGCATCCTCAACTACTTCGGCCATGTGGTTCGCAATAACCCGACAACCTTGAAAAGTTAATTTTGCTAGTAAAAGTTGATGGAAAAAGACCACGCGGTCGTTCACCCAGTACACAATGGGCATTCCAAATAAAATAGTTGATCGGTCTGCCGCTGTTTGATGCCATGAGAACTGCCCAGGATTGAGGGCGGAGGGTGTATTATCCAGTAAGTGATGAATCTTTTCGTGATAGACCTGTCGTTCAGCAATTGTGAGCCTGCCCAGCTCAGTTGAGGTTTATTTAGGCTGACCTAAATAAACCTCAACTGAGCTGGGCAGGCTCACAAATACCATTGACTAAAAGAGGAAACTTAAAAAAAAACTTTTATTTTAATTAGAAACCGAGTGAATGAAACACAGTTCAATATCAAAGTCGAGGTAATTTAGGGTAGGTAATTAGTTGAGCTAGGAACACAGTTTGGCCTATACCAACTATACCCAAACAAAACTTAATATAACGGTCGAAGTTTGGGTCGGCCGACCAACTTGTGACAGACTAACGGACGGTCGGACTGCACAAAATTACAACGGGTTACGTTAATTTATGTTTTGTCAGAAAGTAACTACCTAATGACCTTTACTAGCTTTTTCAGTGACTTTACCCGGATATCTTCTTATAAATAAAAATTAAATACTGTTCGTTGGTAAGCGCATTACTTGAGAACGGCTGGGCCGATTTAGATATTTTTTAATTGGTCGTATTAGTCCGAATTCGGAAAAAACTGGGATTTTTTTTAGGAACTCTAGTTACAAATACAAAACAGCAGTTACGGCGCTATTAAGAAACATACATACAAAGAAATTCGTGGCTTGTATACCTAGTGGTGTCCAGTGACTGTATTTTTTGTGTGTATGTTACACGATTACTCCGCCAATTGTAAAGCGATTTAGATGGTTTTTTAATCGACAAAAATTGGTCCTATTTTTGTTATGGTGAAAATAAAAAATTTCGAAAAAAAATATTTTTCATGTCATTTTAGTCAAAACTCGATTAGTATGCCGATTTCGATGATTTATTTTTCTAATGATATTTATCACAGCAAAATCATAATCTCCTTTCATAATGTTTGTCCCATACTATTTACATGCTGCAGCTATATGTAAATTACGCAAAAATTATAGTTCTTGTATTTGAAATAAAAAAAACGAAAAAAAAAATCAGTTTAACATAAGTTTTATGGAGCCCTCAAAGTCCTCAAATTTCCGCGTATTTTTAACCGACTTTTAATATATTTATTAATGTACAAATTTTATTTAATTTATTTCATAGATAAATTTATGTATTTAAAGAAAACCATAACTATAACTTGCATTTTTTAATAGTGCTCATACAGCCGAAGTCCGTTTCGTGTATTATCGCAAGACAGGTTTTGTTAAGAAATCGTACTTTTTCATGTTTCTGGTACGTGAATCTTGGTCTACCATATCTTGTCCTTAGTTATCTTTCTTATCGATTTAATAGCATTCCATCTCGCGTACACCTTTCTAAAGAGATATGGACAAAATAAGTCGCGCGTAAAACTGAGTTCGTTGCGCTGTGATGCGTCGCCTTAAAAGGGGAATTAAATTAACTTTTAAAAAAGTATACCGATTTCAAAAATTGTTAATTTCAATTCAGTCACTTGCTTTTGCTTGTTTCAATTTTATAGTTTGGCCAGCCATGCAGTTGGGAAAAATATTGACGTGACCGCGTGTAGTTTTCGCTGATTTTTTCCGTAAAAATAGTTCACTAGTTTTCAGTGAAGAGGTTTAAAAAAGAAGTAAAAATATGGTATCTTACTTTCTACCCGTAATTCGAACTGTTATTATTCGCTCCCTAATGGCTATTATAAATTTTGAATTTTCAAAAACACAATTTACTATAGGAAAAAGTAGGATGGTTTTGTACCCTCCATCCAACAACTCATCCCAAATCAAAGGAAGATTCATTATCTCTCCTAACAGACAATCAATAATATACCCGCGCAGAACGGATGGTTAATTGATGTGATCCTCCGGAAATCTCTTTCACCAGTATGTGTATTTCGGAATTTTTACATCATAAAAATATACGAACAATTTATTATTTTAGCTATTGCAATTTCTATAAAATCTATCTATACTAATATTATAAAGAGGTAAAATTTGATTTTTTGTATTTTTGTTTGTAATTTATTAACTTAAAAACTGCTAAACCGATTCTAAAATTTCTTTCACTAATAGAAAGCTAATCCCTGAGTGACATAGTATATTATTCGAATATATCCACGGGCGAAGCCGGAGGCGGAAAGTATAGTATATAATATACAGCAAATTAATATAGACGGACTTAAAGAATCTATCTATCTATCATCACGCCTTTCATCCCAAGAGGGGTAGGCAGATACAATCGAATGCCATTTGTTACGATCCTGACGTATCTCTTTTGCTTCTTTTATATTCATCATACCTTTCATACATGCTCGGCGATTGTGTGTACTTTTAATATTTCCATCGATCAACATATTTTTTATATGTTCAATAAAAGTACATTTAGGTCGTCCTCTGCCAGCATTTCCTTTCACTTCAGCCATATAAACCTTTTTAGTCAATCTTTCATCCTTCATTCTTTCAACGTGTCCAAACCAGCGTGAACTACTTTTCTTCTTTTTAGTCACAACATCATCTTTTACACCGCATTCTTCTCTAATGTCATCGTTCCGGATGCGGATATCACACATTCTACGTAAAGACCGCATTTATACTGCATTTATTTTACTTTCATGCTTCTTATTCCATACCCAAGTCTCGCTTCCATAAATATGTGATGGAACTAAAACTGCATTATGTATGTTCATTTTACTTTTAGTTGTAAGTTGTTTATTTCTGCATACATTGTTTAGTCCACCAAATACCTTACTTCCCGCTTTCACTCTCCTTTCAATTTCCTTCTTGTACATACTAAAAATCAAATAATATTTTTTCTCATAATAATAACTTGCTTTCTGGCCTGAATTTACCCGCAGAAAGTTTTGAAATGTGACATAAGAATGTTTCCTGAAAAAAGTCACTTTCAGGATCTCCATCTATATCAGTGCAAAAAATCACGTTAATCCTTTGCTCCGCAAACAAACACATCCTGATGTTGCCTATTACGATATAGCGTTTGAAGTAAAATTTCAGATGGCTACGAAATTCGTAGGGTATAGAAAACTTTGAATGTCATTTGCTACAGTCCTGACATACCTCTTTCGCTTCATGCTCGTCTATTGTGCGTGTACTTTAATATTGCCTTCGATCAAAACATTCACAATTCTATTTATTCGATATTTAATATAGGCAATCGTCTCGTCCCACTGAGCATTGCATTTTTCATTACGCTGTATATCAATTCTTAAGAAAGTGATTTCCATAATATGAAATAGGTAGCGATTTAAATTTTTTAACTTTCAATATCAAAATAGTTTTCTAAAAGCTACTCTGAAAGCTTAAGCATTAGCACGTAGTGGCTTGGTCTCGCTTATTTGTCTCACATATCCTAAAAGAAATATAAGTGCATGATAAAAGAACAATACAGTGTATAGAGATCTACTGTATGTTACACATGCTAGTTGAACGTGACTATTTTAACAATAAATACATTGCCCCGGGCTACCTCAGATGAATAATGGTAGATTTCCTTTATGTTTCTAGACTCGCAATAATACTTTGAAGACTGGTTTGGCTTAGGACTTTGTGTTCAGTGGATACTTTTACAATCTATCTACCTTTTATCCTAAAAGGGGTAGGCAGAGACAATCAAAAGCCATTTGTTACGATCCTGACATACCTCTTTGGCTTCTTTTATATTCATCATACCTTTCATACATGCTTGGCGATTGTGTGTACTTCTAATGTTTTCATCGATCAATACATTTTTTATTATGTTCAATAAAAGTACACACAGTTTTTTTATCCTTCATTGTTTATACATGTCCAACTAGTGTCCAACCCAGCGTAAACTAGTTTTCTTCATTTTAGTCACAACATCGTCTTTCACTCCGAATTATTCTACTAATGGTGCCTTTTCACGTTTCCCTAGAAAATGATCTTGGTCAAGTTGTGCTGGTATTTCTTTATCGCAATTCATATGTCTGTTTATGCAAAATAACATTTTATTAGCACATGCAAGAATTTAGACTTTTAGTTTCTGCATATAACATTAAATGATCTTTAATAATATCTAATAATATAACTTAAAATCTTATATCTAATCTAAACATTAAAATATTAAATATAATTTAGACATTTTTCCATACTGCTGCCGTACGGAAGCGTGCCCAGAACGCTGGCTGCATTTCCTCGCTGTATTGCCATACAGATCCTTTGTGCGAGGAACGCTCCTGCCCTCTGGTCACCATCGGCCGCGACGATTAGGCGCGTTGACAACTCCTTAAAAAAATCGATCGCACTTGAGCTCCACGGCCCTAATGTCTCCACTGCAAACGGCACAAATATATAGTCTCTTGTTATCTATGTTTGCGACGTTTGAGGGATTCAGCGTTCTGCGCAGCTGACCCGGCTTCACGGGAGGTGCCCTGGAGATACGACGGCGCTAGTGTATCTACACATGACGTGGCATCCCACACTAGACTCCGTCCCAGTTTCCAGGGCACTAGAGTTAATCCGTCGGGCCGCTTCCCATCTTCCCGGTAAATTCCGCGTGGTTCGAGTGTTGCCGGGATATTGGCGGAGGTGAGGACCCGGCGGATTATGTCATTGATGGAGCCGTGGCGTGCGAACCGACCTGCGCTCTTTACACATGACAGGCCGTGAAGTCCCGTCCGATCGACGTGGGTGCCGCACGGACAGCAGTGTGGATGGCAGATATTAATGCCTAGTCGCAGGCCTACCGCTATGCGTAAACTTTCGTTGTCTAGCAGTGTTACGAGGTTCCTAGAAGGTCAAGCGTGGAGCCAATGTCCTGATTCTGGCCTCGAAACAGCTAACAGCCTCGCTCGGTCTACATTACTGTGAGAATTTTGGGTCAAAAGGTCATGTGTTTGTTGCACAATCGGGGCATTCCAGTGTTTCTGTGATTTCACTTCCACTGGAATGTCCTTGTTAGGGCAGAGTAAAAGCCAGGCCTGTCTTGCTTCCGATGTGTGTCAACGAGAGTTCAGATTTTGGAATATTAAGAATTTCTCTGCTTATTTCTCCTTCTGTCACGTCATAACGGAGCAATTTTATCCGGTTGCAGAAGTTAGGTACCTGCGGACTATTTTTAAATTTTTACTAATGTACCTATAGTCGCGGGGGGTAAGGGGGCGAACGGAATAAGACCTAAATAGTCTCAAAATGTCTGGTGCAGAAGGCAAGGGGAAACCACTGCACTATTCTTCCCAAGAAAGTTAATCATGGCGAGTCAATACAATATCTTGTAAACAAATTAACACGAAAATAATATTAATATTAGATTTATTATCATTTATAATAAATAAAATATGTGCTTACTTCCAAATCGACGTGAACAGACGATGAAACCACAGCATCGAGAATTCGTTGTAATTTATTACGTTTTCATTTTATTTTCATAATCACATATTATCCTTTGATAATTTTTTATTCCACCAGTATAAGTAAATTGCATAACAGGTATATTTCGCAAATTATAGAAATTTAATGTGACTTTGCCAACACAAAACGACGCGGACGTAATGACGTCCTATCGATATAGGGAGTGTGGGATGGTTATGTAGTAGGTAGGTACGTTGCTTTAAATATTGTGATAATTGGCAGCCCACACATGCTGCAGTCGTAAATTCTTCATATACAATCTATAAATATATGTGAAATATAATAATATTACAAACCGATTGAAATTCATACCACAAATACGAACAGTAGTTGAATTAATATAATTATAGCAGCAACTAAGTAAACCAACGTAAATAAACTAAGCAATATAAACATACCAGCTGGAACACTTGCTCTAAGAAGTTAGTGTACACACAAACTTGTAATTAACTAATTGTGTGTGAAGTTCAATATTTATTTGCTATTCTGAATAACAAGTAGTTTTTTTATTGACTCTATGTGCCTACGCGTGTGGATTTGTAATCCCATATCGTCCATGTTAAAAAATACTGCTCTTAGAAGCTTTTATTCTTCTTATGTTATTAATCCAACAATGTTAATCATTGATTTACCAATGTCAAGTATTATAGCCTTCATAGTGTTTATAGCTGATTAATTGATTTAAGACCGTGATATGTCTTATTCGTCGTAGACTAATCACAACCATCACAGCACGGACAGGATTAAACTGGATTCCCCATCACGTCTCCGCGGGCGCGTGTGCTATACACCAAGGCGTGATGTGGAATACATTAGTAACATTGTCTACTTTTTGTAAGTTGTCAATATTAAACAGAACTGGTTAAAAGCCTGTGGACCTAGATTTGTAACTTCCTTAACAGACGTAAGTATGTCTTATAGCTTGACGTGCCCTCGTAAGCACGACTACGTGTAGATATGTGGAGAGCCGGAGAGTGACAGGCTTATTTTATATCCCGGGATAATTTATCTCATTCTCCCGGAAAAAACTTTTTTGCACATGCGATACCGGGGTGGGTTAATAAATAAAACAGTGCCTACATATCTATATATATATAAATTTAATGCTATTCGTTGGGTGGAAAGCGGTGAGAAGTGGTGATTTAAAAAAAAATCGCTATAGTGTGTGAATTAAGGTTATTAGAGAAAGAAAAAATGAAAAAACTGCCCGGAAAATTAAAAAATTCGGAAAAAACTGAAAGTGCTTTTATCTATGGATTTTTTTTCAAACGCAAGACCATAATAGGAGATGAAAGTTAATATATTGACTCCACGGGCGAAAAAAAAAAATTTAAATCACAGATATTTTATTTTTTTATGTATTTGTGTATAAAAACTACAGGTACTCTATTTTACTTGGCTACAGAAGCAATTATTTTCGATTTAAAATTTCTAAAAGATCATTTGGAAACTTGAGATTTTTTTCATAAAATGAAGCAATAAGCGACTCCTTTGTTTCAGGTAACAAAGAGATTTCTTCAACTCTTTCTTGTGAATTGCTAAAATCTTCAGGACGAAATCTTTCGCTTCTGGGAAAATCGTCACTGAACGAAAAACCCGGCCAAGTGCGAGTCGGACTTGCACATGAAGGGTTCCCGTGCACTTATAATAGTATGCACTAAGGTCAGATCAAGTTTGACACCCCTGTATGGTACAGGAACAAAACTCATACTTGGCTGGTTTTGTTATGATTATGCGTTATGGTTATACTAGTTAGACGTTTGTATGTATTGCCATTATTAAGATCGAGAAAAAAACGCCGAATAAAACTCGTTTTTGTACGGGGACCTCCTTTAATTATTTTACTTTGTTTTATTTTTATTGCTTGTTGTTATAGCGGCCATAGTAGTTCACAATCTTTGAATATTTTGTCTTTCTATACGGTTCAAAAGGTACAGCTCTGTGACAGGCGGTAAGTAATATAAACTTGTATGGGGACCCCCTTAAATATTTTACTTTATTTTATTTCTATTATTTGATGTTGTAGCAGCCATAGTAATACACACTCACTCTTATTAATAAACTCGAAGTAGCGACGTAGTAACTAAACTATGTTTCGTCTCCGTCTATCATAATGAATTGCAGATTTGTTAGACGGAGACGAAATACAGTTTAGTTACTACGTCGCTACTTCGAGTTTATTAATATGAGTGTTAGTGTGAAAATTTCAAGTGTCTCTACCTATTACGGTTCAAAAGACACAGCCCGAGCTTTAGTGGTAGGGTTTCCGTTTGCTCCCTTTGGGACAGAACCCTAAAAACTGCAAAGTAATTTATTATTCAGGTCTTGGATATCAAGAACTTAGACAGGTGCTAAATTGTGATAATGCTAAGTAATTTAAATAAGAATTTAAAGTATCTTTGTTATTTATTGATTTCTATTGGCTCCGATTTCACAGCTGGTAAGTTTAAAAAACTTTTCTGACTATTTTACAGATTCGATCATGAAACTTTGGAGCGACTGACCCTGACAGTGGGACTCGCGCACGAAGGCTTCCGTACCATCTATAATATAAAAATGAATCGCTGAATTTCTTGTTAAGCGCATGAGAGCAGCTGAACCGATAGGGTAGGGGTAGGGGGTAGGGTTAGGGGTAAAGGTAAGGGTAGGGGTAGGGGTAGGGGCAGGGGTAGGGGTTGGGGGTAGGGGTAGGGTTAGGGGTAGGGGTAGGGGTAGGGGAAGGTTTAGGTATAGGGTATATTTTATTTTATTCGTAAATATCCACGGGCGAAGCCGGGGGCGGAATGCTAGTTATCTATAAAAACGGCAAAAAAATCACGAGCCCCCTTAAATTTTAATTTTATTTTTATTTAATTATTTATTTTTAAAGTAAATAATATAACTCAAGATTCTGTGAATATTTCAAGCGTCTACCTGTTGCCGTTGAATATCGAGCAAAAACGAGCAAAAAAATCAAGTTTGTTGTATGGGAGCCCCCTTAAAAATTTATTATATTCTATTTTTTAGTATTTGTTGTTATAGCGGCAACAGAAATTCATAATCTGTGTAAATTTCAACTGTCTATCACGGTTCATGAGATACAGCCTGGTGACAAACGGACAGACGGACGGACGGGCAGCGGAGTCTTAGTAATAAGGTTTCCTTTTTTACCCTTTGGGTACGGAACCCTAAAAAACAAAAAGATTCCGACGAATTGTAAACCTCCTCCTTTTTTTGAAGTTCGGTTAAAAATAGAAAAGACAAAGTACATAGAACAGAATTTACATTTTACAAAATCCGCAAGATGGAATCAACTATGTAGTTTAGTACAGGTGTACGAACAACATCCTATTATTCCACATGAGAATGAAGTAAATCAGGTCACGTAAAACGCTCGTAAAAGTTTTCTCCGCCTCCGTGATGGGTTTCCAACACAAAACCTACAATAAAGTGCAGTTTGTTATTTTATAAAGCACTATTGTTCTCTGTTGTGGTAATTACCTCTTGCATGGTTTCAGTACATTTTGTAACGATTGATTCGCCAATTATCTTGAGGGGTTAAATTATAACATGATGAGATCAAGGGAAATCATCATAAATACTATATTACAAATATAAAATAAAATTACAAATGAACAATTTCAAGTAATTGGTTATCTACTGGGAGAGTACCCAACAGACTGGCTGCATTAAATTGCCTCGTTGAATGACAATGCTTATTCTTTGACCGAAATAAGAACCAGTCCGTTGGTCATGTGAACTTTCAATAAGTTGTTTACTTTATATCTTTGAAGAGACAGTGTGCACTCTGGTGTGGTCCCATGGGGAAATCTAAATCGAGGGATTCTGGTGTCTATTTTTTTTCTCTAAACAAAACAAACATATTCCCAGATACAACAGTAACAGTGTCCATTTTTGTCAGTTATCCATATTAAACAGAACAGTGGGGTCAGCCTTGGCTGGCCATAGTGCGGATTCATCGTTTTTGGCCTTCTAGTCGGACGAAAGATGTCGCTGTTCCCTGTTATGTTAGTATCTCTTATTTTTAAAAGCGCGGACACCGGCTTTTCGTGTCTCAGATGGATAAGCAATTGAAAAAATAATAATTGGTGTTTACCGTTTTTTTTGTACAAGTAAAATTTGAACCGACGGGTTTCAAGTCGAGACTATCGACTTCCAACTTTCTAAACAATATTGTATTTATCTAAAAATCAGTTGTTTTTGAAGATAAGTAAAAGTCAATAGGAGAGCAATTGTACAGTTGCCCGCAACTTCATACGCGTTGTCCCCATAATTTGTATGGGGATATTACTATTCCCAATATCTCTGTAAATAATCTACCTGTGTCACTGTAATTTAGTTCTCTTTTATAATGTATCACAAAGCTCCTAACTTTTTTAAGAGCACTGTTATACCATTACCCTTAAACTAAACGTCTTGGGGTTTTTGTAGCTTATTGAAAATTCAAAATAATAATAATTTTATTACTTTTTACTATTTACAGAGAAATTGGGAATAGTTTATCCCAGAAAAATTATGGGGATAGGGCCCTTAAGAATACAACGTTTACATTCCATTTCACTCCCTAAGGGGTTGATTTTCGGAAAATTCTTTCTTGGTGCACCTCCTCCTTAGGAATATACTTTCCAATTTTCATATAAAATTTATATTTTCAGTGGTTTAGGCCTTGCGTTGATTGTCAGTCAGTCAGCGACACGGCAGTTTTAAAAATATTTAGATACGGGTGAGTAACTGTATATAAAATTTAAATAAAAGAAACAATTTTTTGTATTACAAATAAAGGGACATGCCATAAAAGGATATCCCAAGCTGTTTTTTACACAACTACAAAGAGGTCATTTTTCCCACAGGAGCTGTTTCCTGAAGATGTTTTGTTTGGCCCTTTTCTTGTGGGTCCATAATGATAAGGGTCTAACCGAAGAAATTAGGATATAAGGTTTTATATTTCAATGTTCTTTATATTAAAAATCTAGCTGTAGTCCACGAATTTTCCACGGCATCTTTTTTAAATAATAATTATGTTCTATAGCTGAAAGGTAAGGTTGTTGCGATATCTGGGAAAATATTCCCAAATATTCAAAAATTAAATTTTATTTTTCATAAACAACATTTCTAACCTTTTGATGATTTATTAGGATTTCTAGTAATATAGATTAGAAATAATGATTAAATTGTCATCCTGGATCTCTAAATCCACTACGATCTACTGACTCGATCCACTAGTGGATCCAAATGCTTAATGCTTTGTCACGGTTTAAAAGGCTTGCGGCTCCTCTACATGAAGGTTGAGTTGCGGAAGCCTCCAAAGGTGACAAAATTGAAAATTCGGTTCAGTAGTTCTCGTTCTTAGTAGTTGCCCTTAGCTGCTCTGCCGGGTGGTTGGCATGAGACCCTTGGGCATAAGGCCCTATCAGGATCGGCGGCCGTCTCCTAGTTATTTGGGGTTCCTAACTTAAGTACTGAGAGAGGGAGGGTTACAGATCAATTAAACTACAGGTGTGAATTAATTATATTACAATTGTATTATTGGCCAATCCTAAAGTAACTTACTACCTACTTATATTAACCTACCTAGAATATATACAACTTAACTGCTACACTTAATATCTAACTATATACATGTGGCAATTTAATCTGGTTAGTATTGAAGACGGCGCTGGACTTGGTGTTGGTGAGCATATCCAAGAGATGTTTATTACTTGTCGAAGATATGAGGTAATGTTGAGTCTATGTGAGTGGCTTTATCATGAGCGGCTTTCATTAGTTGCAGTCAGGGAAGAAGAATAAAAGTAGAACGATACCAGTACAAACCGAGAGGTACTTGCAGGTCTTCAGGCAGTTCCTGGAGGACCTTTGACCCTCGAGCTGCTGGACGTCCTGGGGCCGTGCCGATATAGCCGCACAGATCTGCTTATCCAGGTCCTGTTGCTGCACCAGGCTTCATGATGTTCCTCGGGTATGATGGTCAAGTCCTGAGGGTGGACATTGACGGTAGGCCAGGCTTCTCACATTGCGTACGTGTGTCTTTCACGCCGGTTCCAGATGAAGAGCAGCGTGTGTGCTCGCCGACGGATCCAGATCAAATGCAACGTGTGTGTTCGCCCATGGTTCCAGATCAAAATGCCCAGAATCAATATTATTTCCATCTGACCTCGATTTCTATTATTTTCTTATATTTCCTCCTGTTGATATTCACTCAGCGTTTTGACTGTCATCTGTCATCTCTCGACCAATCGCGACATGCGTGTATCACAGAGTATTTTCCATAGACAATATTCCATAGATTGAAGATCGTTGCTTCTTAGTTTAATCACTTTTATCAATTTGCCATTATCTTCTTATTCCAACATCCCTGATATGCCCGCCTTTCAAATTAAACAATTGTTCAAGTACACATTTAACAATCAATAAAATCAATAATAACATTCCTTTGTTAGTTCGTTAATCTACCAACAGATGGCGCCACTAGACCATAATCCATATTACCTAATTTTATTTATTTATTTCATTTCTATTAACTTCTGACTATCCAGATTCCTGCCCGCGTCTAATTCCTTGGAGGAATATTTCATCAAGGAGGAAATATTGCTACAGCTCTTATCAAAATGTACACAGACTTCAGTTAAATGTCTATTTTTAGGTACAGTTAAGAAAACTACCTCAATGGAAATTATTCTTCAGAGAAGACGTAAAATACAATTATTGAAGCAATCTCCTGTAAGAAATTAAAGGTACATTCTAATGTGAAGGTACTCACCAATATGTGGAGACAAGAGCTGCAGCAGGAATGACCGTGACTTACCTAAAAGATAAAATTACAAGTTAAATTTTATTTCAAGAATTTACCTAAATAAATCTAGAAAATGCAAATGCCGGTGGGTAAGAACTTATAGAATATTAATGGTGAGTTGAATCAATGATTGATTCACTAGAAAGGTTTACGGGTATTAGCAGTTGCCCGCGACTTCGTACGCCCTATTTAAACCCCTTAGGGGTTGCTTTTCGAAAAAAAATAATCTTGGTGCACCTCTACACCCCCTAAAGAAAATAACTTCCAATTTTCATATTTATATTTTCAGTGGTTTAGGCTGTGCGTTGACTGTCAGTCAGAAAGAGACACGACAAAATTAGATTCGCACTTGGCCGGTTTTTAAAGAAAAACTATCTGTCAAGTGTCTATTTTCTAACACGTTTTACTTCAAAATATGATTACCACATTTTCAGAGAAATCATCCTTTGAGAGCTCATACCTATGAATACATTGTACACGATGTAAAGTTTTAAAATAACTTCAACATTTAGGATTCCAGATTTGGAAATTAAAGCGCAAGTTCTTAAGTGACACACGAAGTTTTTGCATGAAGTTTCAAGACTTTCTGACTTCATGTAGGAAGTTATTAATCATTCTGTATTAAAACTTGTTCTTCCCTTTTAGAACGAATGCACTGAGAATAATAATAATAATCTACGATTCTTAATAACCTTTAGTTATGGGTTCAAGCCGGGAGAAAAATGGTAAACAAATTGAAATCGAAGCCTGAGGTACACTCGGGTCTAAGAGCCCTACTTAGTCTATTACCTGCACTATTAAATTATTACAAAATTAAAAATAAAATGAAGTACATTATAATTATTATATAATTGAACATATAAAAAAAATTGATCAAAGGCAATATTAAAAGTACACACAATCGACGAGCATGTATATGAAAAGTATGATGAACATAAATTAAGCGAAAGAGGTATGTCAGGATCGTAGCAAATGGCATTCTATTGTCTCTACCTACCTCTTTTAGGATAGAAGGCGTGATGATAGATAGATAGATATATCTATGTTTAAATTATGATTAACATAGGTATTAACTAAAATTGACTATGTAAATATATTATTATGATTCATTACTATACCGATCTAAACAAACATTAAATCTTTCATTTTGAGAAAGTCATGTTTAAAACAGTTTACAAGGCTTCCAGCATCCCTCGCGCCAAATAAAAGTCCGACAACTGTCCAATTTTGGATTTTGTACAGTTCTTAAAAATATTGCTTTGCCCGTGGAATTTTTGAAATCTGACATAATAATTTGTGACGAAGGATTTCTGGGATAAAAAGTAGCCTATGTTACTCTGAGGCCCTCCAACTATCTCTGTGAAAAAAGAAGGACAACTTTCGCATTTATAATATCAGTTAAAAAATAAAGAAAAAACGCTTGTATGATGAGCATATACTTGAGGGGTGTGAAGATGTGATGAAGACAGAGAAGGCGAATGTGATGACTACGCTATGATCTTAGCAAATATCATTCGATTGTATCTATCTACCCCTCCTGGGATAAAGGTACTTAGTGATAGGGTTTTGAGTGATACTGAATTGAATAGTATTATAGAAATGGCACTTTTGCACATACCTTACATTACAGGTTTCAGTATTGAGACAGTATTGCGATGCGACATCTATCGACGCGATATGTCGCCACAGTATAAAACCGTTGATAAGTAAAAAAAATATGGATATATGACCACCACTTTTTTGTGACACCTAATTTATGAGGCCACGGTCTCATAGATTATCCGTAGCATTCATCGTTATCGTTGCACACGTACGCCACTGAGTGAAATCATAAAGTTATAGACGTTTAATATAATTAATTAAAATGCCATCTTATGTGTTTCGCGGGTGCACAAATCAACTAAATTAGTGTTTGGTCTAGCTGCGGCAGATTGGATTTTTTATGAAATGTTAGGACGTATTATTATATATAAATTTTATTTCATCAAAGTATAGAACAAAATTTTTTAATTTATTTTTAAATCAAGTCTTATATCCATAATTTATATGGGGAATACTCTGTAAATAATCCACATGTGTCACTGTAATTTAGCATATAGTTAGTTACTTATTACTTATTCAATATATTATCTAAGTAAAATAGCCGGTATTTTTTCAATTGGTTTTATTGAATAGGAAATATGGGTGGTTAAACTCAATTATATACATCGCTTTAAAAATAATTAAGAACTTTGTGATAGATTATGAAAGAGAAAACAGGGGCAAAGTTTAACCACATATATTTCTTATTCAATAAAACCCATTAAAAAAAACAGCTATTTCACTAAGATATATTGAATAAGTAACTATTATGTTAAATTACAGTAACACAAGTGGATTATTTACAGAGAAATTGGGAATAGTTTATCCCCATACAAGCTTTAAATTCAGTTTTGTAAAAGATCTGAAACCACAGTACGCTGGTAGTCCTCGTCTTTCATTTAATCATTTCTAATGAAGGCCGCTTGAGACTAGATGGACTTTTCGCAGACAAAAGGGAAACTAACCGAGTGTTATGAGTTTTTGTGGTTTTGTATGAAACGAAGTGGCTCCATTACACAATTACCAATCTTAGCGAGAACCGTTTGCAAGCGAAAAAATAATTCTTTGTTTGTGTCATTTTGGAAATTTTGAGGACTAGTTCTGCTTCATCGCCTTATGACATTGGCAAGTTTTGGTTCAAATGATGATTATCTAGTAGGTTATAGAATCGGCAGTACATAACAATCCAACGACTCAGAAATACCCATACCCAAGTCTTAGTTTCCAAAATTTGAATAGCTTTCGAAAAATAAATATATTTAACACAATTTAAATTTAAAAAATATGAAAATTAGTTACACCTAAGCTTTATGAAGCCCTGAAAGTCATCAATTTCACGCGTATTTTCAACCGATTTTACGACTTGAGCTCTGTTAAAATATTAACTAATGTACCATTTTTCGTATTTATTCTATAGAACAATTTCACATACTTTATAAAAACATTAACTACAACTTGCTATTTCTAATAGTTTTTGTATAATACTGGAAAACCCATTTTGTGTATTTTCACAAGACCGATTTTTGTGAAATCGTTCTTTCTCATTTTTCTGGTACGTGAACTGGCCTATCTTATCTTATCATTGGTTATTTTATCGGTTATTTTTGCGGTGTATCTCTCTAACAACTTTTTAAAGAGGTATCGACAAAATAAGCCGCGCGGTTTATTGAGTTCATTGTGCTAACAAGCTTGCTCTTAAATACAGGTTTCAATATTGAAGAGCCGCCACAAGGTATATAACCGACATTTACATATCCTGAGTTAAACATCTGTGCTCGCAACGAACATCATAGTTCTAATAAGTCTACATAGTGGAGGTGCTATATGCGCTCGTGTTTGTCACCTCCATTCATGGACTCCCTATAGCCACTTTTGACAAGTGGATGGCCAGTCACATGTCGTGCTATCTATAAACCTTTATTTCCCACATTTTTAGGGCCACACATTCGTCCAATCCCCGGCCGGTCGCCGTACGGTCCACCGAAATCGACCACAGACTCGTCCAATTCTTATCGCGCGGCCCACCATCCGTTTTCAAATCGTTGTATTTGTAGTTGATTTCGATGACCGGAACGATATGTCACACACACACACATCCACACGCTTTTGTTTAATCAAATCTTGTGTGTCTGTGTGGGTGAGTGAATTGCATGTGATCTAGATCGTATGATATACATTGCCTGTCTTCAATCTCGATCATACGGCGGCCGGACCGAAAATTTTCTGTGAGATACCAGAACAGTGCGTGGGCTACTTTAAAGAAAAGTACACTTTACGGCTCCATGGAATCGTGTTATCCCCCGAATAATAGAGAAGATAAAACCTCTAATAATATTATTTCTCCTACCTTAACATCAAAATAAGATCAAAATTCAAAATGGTCGAAAAATCAAGCTAACTACTAGCTCTCCGCCCCGGCTTCGCCCGTGTACATTTTTTAAATGTGACAAAAATTTATCCCGAGGTATTCCCGGTATAAAAAGTAGCCAATGATACTCTGGGGTCCTCTAACTGTCCTTGTGTAAAAAATCACGCCCATCTGTTCCTCTGTTTTGAGAAACAAACCCATTTATTATATTAGTTAGGACTAGTTAGGATTACACTCTAAGTGGCAGTGAAATCAAATCAGAGATTTCAAAATTTGAAATTGAAATTTCTAGGAACATCAAGCAAAACTTATAAACCGCACTAACCAATTTAATATTTCAAGCCATACCCAATAATTTCAAGCACCAACGAGAATTCCGTTAAATCTGTGCACGAAACATGAAACCACATGATTCGGATACAGTTTTTCGCAATGCAGCTTTTCAGTGAAAAATAGAGTGCTCAGAAATTCTTCGTGATCACTTTAGAAAACTATTTTAGGACAATTTTATATCTTTAATTATTTAACTACAAATTTCAAAAAATAACCACTTCTGATGAAGGAATAAAACCGCCTTCAAAACCAAAATAAGCTTTCCGAAAGCAAATGCACAAGTCACTATAAAAAAATACCCAAATTGCTTTAAGTGTGACTATAAAATTTGAAGAGTTCTCTATTTCTCCAAGATCCCATCATCAGATCCTGACCTGATGACCATGGGACCACCTGCGAAGTATACGCTTTCAAACAAAAAAAAAAATCCAAATCGGTCCAGGCGTCTTCAAGTAATCGGGGACAGTGGCGGCGCTAGACCAAATGTAGACGTCGGCGACATCAGCTTTGCGAGGCCTCTTTCATTTTCCAGTCAGAACAAAAACGATGAATAGATCTATTTCATCTCTTAAAATAGGCAAAAGTTTGCGAATCGTCCTTTTTTATAGCAGAAAATTCCTGAACTTTTCTTTTTATGACTCCCAAGTCAAAATCGTCAATGACTATTTTACCACTAAGGAGTCTTCTCTTACGGTAAGATAATTATTACGTTGTTGTCTGTGAAAGAAAGCAGGTGAGTGCGAATTTTGTAAATTTTTAAACTTTTTTGCGAGGCCCCACACAGGTCGATGTAGCCGACGCCTAGCGCCACCACTGATCGGGGAACCTGGGAACATACATAAAAACATAAACCTCCTCCTTCTTTTGAAGTTCGGTTAATAAAGGAGTCGATATTTGGTAGGGCGTTGGATTAGAAATCAGGAGGACCTGGGTTCAATTACTACTCGTGCTAAAACACTAACAATGTGAGCTTTAATACATGCGATTTTTAAAAAATAATAGATATTTATTTAGGTCTGTTAAATAAGTCTAGACATCTAGGTTGCCACCTTGTCGCTAATATTTAATAAAAATTTCTACATTGGTTTTAATATCGAGAAAGAGGTTTCATGAAAATCTGTATTTTTCCATCACCTAACGTTGCGATTTTTCCCCAAGTCTCTTATTTCAGGAAAATTACAAAAATAATGAAGTTACCTGTGTAAGCTTTACGACTGCGAAACGCGTTACATGATTATTGGAACAAATCACTGACATTTTTATTCAGATTTTGATTTTAATCCTGTCGATAATTCAGCTAACCAAATATCCAATTTAATTTGAAATTTTATCTACGCAAACTAATTATCTATAGGGGAGTTTTTTGTAGATTATTTTATTCTATACAATCCTTTTCTACAATATATATATCTCTCTCTGACGGATTAGACAGCATAAGCCAATAAAATTCGTTGGGTCTAACTTTTCCCCCGACATGATTTACTAATACTGCTAATGCTCAGCTCCTAAACATTATAGGTAAATGTTTAATACTCAGAAACTTTGCCGGTGAATCAACCTATCTAGTAGTAAACATTGCAAAAAAATCTGTTTAGTATTTTTTGGGTGAAAAGGTCACAGACAGACATACAGACGCGGCGGGGGGCTTTGTTTTATAATATATATATTTATAATGATAATGATAAGAAGCGGTAGATAGAGACAATCGAATGTTATTTCCTATGACAATATTAAGAAAACTATTACTCCCGAATTTACTTTAAAAAAAGGTTGTAAAATAATTCATAATACATAATATTATAAAGCTTCACGGCTAAACCGATTTTGATGAAATTTTATACGGAGGAAGCTTAAACCATAGGGAAGGACATAGGCTATTTTTTTTTAAAACCACCCTCTAAGGGATTATAATAGGGGATGAAAGTCAGTATGGACCTCACGGGTGAAGCTATGTCTTTAATATGTGCACATTGTTACACTAGTGTCTCTGGCCTTGCCGTAAAGTACAAAGGTCTTGATGACAATTTGTTATCAGGGAACGCAAAGCGCACAATTTATTTTATGAGTTGCCCACTACGGATATCCTATTTTACGTTTTATTTGTCGTTTTCCGATTTTATTTGTGGATTTGACTGAGGACTTTCCGAATCCAGATTAAACTGTTTAAATGTTATCTACTTTTATTGGGGGTTTTGACACATTGTATGGAAAATAACGCGTGTGGATTTTCCCTTTTCTGAATGTGTTTTCCAAAAAAGCTTTAAAAACTTTATTTCTTTGACCTTTCAAGTCAAAACAGAACAACGGATCAACGTGATTTATTTGCACAGATGTAGTTGGTTAGCTATTGAAGAGTGTTATACCTCTTTTTATCTCGGGAAAAGTACGTGGAAGCCAGTACACTCCTTCTATGGTTTTGTGCCGAAAACATGTCGCGAACCAGGTCGTGAATCCAAACTAAAAATCGCTGAACGCGCCAAAAAAGTTTTCACTTTAAACATATGATATTAGATAATAGATACATATTTGATCCTTTCGCCGTCGAGACGATGGGCCCTTGGGCCGAGACGGCTAAAACTTTCACCCGCAGCCTCAGCAAGACTCTCCGTCTGGCCACTGGAGACCCTCTGAGCAAGGAGTACTTTGTACAGAGGATCAGCGTGGCTATACAACGAGGGAACGCGGCAAGCATACTCGCATCCTGAGCACATCGTCTAGACTAGACAA
Organism: Nemapogon koenigi; assembly: GCA_963924495.1. Taxonomy (NCBI): domain Eukaryota; kingdom Metazoa; phylum Arthropoda; class Insecta; order Lepidoptera; family Tineidae; genus Nemapogon; species Nemapogon koenigi. The sequence continues at coordinate 2,251,648 of OZ004630.1, read as the reverse complement.
TAAAAATTTGTAACCTTTTATAATAAAAATAGTTAATAAATCGAATAAACATTCTGATTATTAGTTCTGTGAATGTTAAATTCTTATTCTTTTTTGTTATTCACGGTTTGCTTTACAGCTCCCGGGAACCGTTGTCGGCCCTAGGGTACCCAGTGGAAGACAAAGTCTTCCTTATTTAGCCTATGATTTTTTGAGGCTATACCTAACGAGTGGCCAGCTTTGTTGAGGTATAGATGGAAAAGCCTCTTTGTACGGTTTGTCGGATAATGTACATAGATTTTTTATTATAAAAAACCCATCGGATGTAGGAATCGAACCCGCGACTTTTCAGTTGCGAGCCGACGTCTTACCCACTCGACCACCGACGCCCCAAGTACGGATTTTGAATCAACTTATTTAAAAAAATACATGTAAAGATTGTTTACTAAATAAGATAAGTCTAAAAAACGGACTTTATAGAAAAAAATCTTCATCATCATCTTTTATTTTGGCTCTACCAATGTTAATCGATGATTTGCCAATGTCAAGTATTATAGCCTTTACAGTGTTTATAGCCGATTAATCGGTATTTAAGACAATCCCGCCGACCGTGATATTCTGGTCGTCGACTAATCACAGCGCGGACAAAATTAAACTGGACTCCCCATCATGTCGCGATCGTTTGACAATAGTAGAAAATTACATTCTGTTTTCTCTGCCACATCCAAAAATTAGTGCAGTAGAAATGAATTTACTAGGAAAGTTTGAAATGAAAAAATAATCACTATATAACTAGATGTACACAAGTGCCATAAAATTGTACCGTTACACCACCATCAAAGTAAATATACTCAGCAAAAAAATTACGACCAAACGCAGCTAATTAAGTCCCCAGTCCAAGTTCTTACTTAGTCGTAATAGTAGTAAACAATGTTGAACAGCGATATTTAGGATAAACGCCATCATAAAAATGTTACTAATAAACAACTTCTTTTTGTATTGGATCATTTGGATCCGTTCTCAATTATTTTTTCTTTCTTTCTTTCTTCTCGGGTTGCCTTACAGCTCCCGAAACCGTGTTACGGTTCCAGGGTACCCAACGGTAGACTAAGTCTCCCTCGTTTAGCCGCTGGTAGTTGTGAGGCTATACCTAACGAGTGGCTAGTTCTGTTGAGGTATATTTAGATGGAAAGCCTTTAAGTGTGGTTTGTCGGATTATGTACATTAGTTTTTAATTAAAAAACCCATTGGGATCTATTATGTAGTTACAAATAAAAACAATAAAAATCTAGGATTAGAAATGACTACAAAATAAAAGTAATTTTACAATTGATATTACGTTTAATTTTAAGGATAAGGGATGCCTTATAGTGGGCGTTTGGGATAGCAAACCCAATATTGCTGAAAACTCCGTCAAAAGTTAATTCTCCCAGGAATATGTCTACCTCAAGAAGGTATTACATGCGTAAATCTTGCGTAAATATATTCTGTTTCACATCACATCTTATTCAATGATTATACATAACTTTAAGATAGGCTTTCAGTGCATCCTTAGTCATCAAATTTATTACTTCTAACTAAATCACTGGAATAGCATAGTTTTCAATTTTGGGTTTATATACATATTTGCAGTATAACAACTATCAATAACTTCAAAAAGTTTTCTTGTAACATCAAATTTGAATATTATCCTTTGTGCCATATCCAGAGAAATGTATTTTGATACTATAACATTTCTTTATATCGCTGAATTTCTCGCAGACATAGTTTTTAGAAAATCTTCACTGGTTTTGAAAATATACTTATTAATAATTTCAGTTTATTTTAACGATATTGAAAGTACTTGGATCGAGTCCTGTCAATTTATGATAAATACCTGGCTATTTAAAGCTTAAAATAATTAATTTGAAGCGAAATTAATGATAATTAAATTAATTATTTTGTCTAAATGTATTTCAATATGGTGAATATGTAATTTATTATTGTTTGAATTAATTAATTAATAATGTTTGTTTAATGTTTGTTATTAATTGTAACATTTGTAACTAATGTTTGGATAAATATAATATATTTTTAATATTTCGTGTTATTTCGATAGATATTTATAATTTTCCGCTAAAAGAGAGATTTAGTCTTCCGCTCGATGCCCTGGGAATGATAACACGGTTTCCTGACCTGCACGGCAACCCGTAAAGGAAACATAGTGCCAACAGAAGTGATAACATAAAACTTAGAATAAGAGTGCTTTTTAATTTTTAAGTATAATAATTATAATGTATAATAATTCATTGAGCGATAGCCTAAAGAAGTTTTCACTTGAAAAAAAAAACTCGGTCCGGACCGAGAATTGCCGGCCAGAAACGTGCAGCCAAAAATGCCTGACCCAAGCATACGTGGACACCACGAATTTCTATCCAAGATCGGCATTTGTGCCGAGAGCATGTCGTGACGCGAACCCATAATAAATAAAAAAAGTTTACAGTTTAAAAATTTAGTACCTAAGTTAAAAGTCAGTTTCTTAAAAATAAAGAGAAATTTTGTAAAAAAAATCATAGAAGGAAGCAATTTGTTTTTACACAAAATATTTTTATTGATTATTTATTCACGAACGAAATGAAATAATAAAAAATCTATTTAAATCTTAGATATTTCTTCATGTGCCTAGTCTACCATACTAATAATGATTTAAAGAAGCAAGTTCAAGTAGCCATATATAATATCTTGATCAAAGCAACTTGTCAAATTGAAATAATCCTATCAACATTAATAAAGGGATTAATTATTATTCAATGAATATTCGTCGCGGCTCTTTGTACAACTTTGTTTAAGAACTAAATAATTTATTACTTTAAACTTATTGAGAAGTTATTAAAACATGCCCCATTGAATTTAAATCGGTTTAAAATTATTCAGGGCTTGCCCGCTTCGTATAAAAGTCAGATGATGAAATTAATGTCCGAAAAGTTATATAGTTAGATACTTCACTGTAATAGCAATTTGCTAACAATAAGTTTAATATTGCTTTCGATTATTGTAAGTTATTGACTGAATTTCGGCTCGGGAATTTCAATTATTCTATTACTAGCGACCCCGCCCTCGGCTTCTCACGGCTACAATATCGCTTAACAACAAGTTGAATACCTACACAAATACGCTTATCTATTAGATATGTATATTATGCTATGCTAAGCTTTTTTGTTGTACTCAACTCTTTCCTACATTATTTTGTTATATCTCTGACGGATTAGACAGCATACGCTATGAAAACACGCAGGAGCTAATTCCCGACATGATTTACGTCTAAAGTAGCCCACGCACTGGTCCGTTATCTCACAAATAATTTTCGGTCCGGCCGCCGTATGATCGAGATTGAAGACAGGCCACACATTAGCAATGTATACCATACGATCTAGAACACATGAAATTCACTCACCCACACAGACACACAAAATTCTATTAAACAAAGGCGTGTGGATGTGTGTGTGTGTGTGTGTGTGTGTGTGTGTGTGTGTGTGTGTGTGTGACAGATCGTTCCGGTCATCGAAATCAACCACAAATACAACTATTTGAAAACGGATGGTGGGCCGCACGATGAGAATTGGACGAATGAGTGGGCACCTTAAGGAGCTGAATCTTAAAAGCTGAACTGTATAATACTCGAAGACCTTTCTCGTGAATTGTCTAATCGTGAAAAATCAAAATCCGTTTAGTAGTTTTGGAGTGGAAAGAGCACAGGCAGAAGAGATAGGCCCCCTATTTATAATGATGATGTAGTAATGATGAAGATTGAATATTAGTTTTTGTAGTCGTATTTAATTACTGTATCAAGTGTTTGGAGGGGTGTTTGAAGATGGTTTATTCAAATATTTCTGATGTTCAATTAAATAAAAAAAACAAAATATACCAAGACGAACTTTGTTTTTATTTTAAAATATTACAACCTTGGTTCTCTTATCAATTCAACTCTTTTTCACCAAATTGTCTGTCTGCCATTCTATCAATTTAGACTTTTAATTGCATCGTTAATACCTAATTAATAATATTTTGATCAAATAAAAATCTTATATTTTTGAAGAATAAATTATGTACTTATAATAAACCAAGAGGTAACGAATAATCAATATTAATACATTAGAAGCCCACTATGACGACCGTAATCTCTTTAATACCCACAAACCCAAAACTTTTCCACAAAAAAGGTGTTTTATTTCCCATGTGAAGTTTGTTTAATTCCAAGATAAATTCTCTCCTTAACAAACTACATGACAAAAGGAAAGTTTTACCATTTCTGAGATCTAAGAGTCGTTTTATCTGGCAGCACTATGTCACAGTGAAATCAAGATCCTAACCTAGCCGCAAAAACTTTGCTAACCTTAAGATTAAAGATGTCGTCATTTTTTTTAATAAAACAATATCAAGGTCTGATTCTTATCTATGTTACAAGATTTTAGATCATGTACCTACAATAACTAGGTACCTAACTTAATACTTATATGAATCGAAGAAGTCGGTGCGTAGGTAGAATGAGTTTTTTATGTACGTAATCCGATTAACCACACTTATATAGAGGCTTATCAATCGAAATATACCTCAACAGAACTGGCCACTCGTTAGGTATAGCCTCACAAATACCATCGGCTAAAAGAGGTAGACCCTGTCGTCCAGTAGGTTATATCCTAGGACCGATAACATTATCTTATCGATCCTAATGCAGTCTAGGTTTCGAATTCCAGGTCAAGTAAAATATTCCCTCCGTACAATCATACCTCTGGAACTAAATTGTCCCATTTCTATTAATGTAAAAATCTATCTGTCTATCATCACTTATATTTATCCAATGAGGGGTAGGCAGAGACAATCGAATACCATTTGCTACGATCCTGAATTATATGACATATATTTTTACAAATTTTCCAACATTAGCATTCATTCTTTTAGCATTCAAACTTTTCCAACATGTTTGATATTAGTTGTTAGGATTATTACACCTCATCCATAAATCATGATATCACTTCAACGCACGTGTCATATTTATAATACATGGTTTTAAATAAAGAGGAACACGTCAGAAAATGCTATCTCGACAAACAGGGCTGTTTGAGATAGACTTACTTCATATATGTTATAAGGGTATGTTTACAAAAAAATTGTGGAAAATTTGTGAAATCATGTAGGAATTAAAAACGCAGGACTTGCGTAGGTACAAACTTCAATACTCATTCTATCAATAATTCGAAGTTAATACAAAGGCAGGTGGAGGGAGAGTGGTATTTATTGCCTCTATGAATGTTAATCGAGTCAAGTGTTATAGACGTCACAGTAACAATAGCCGATAAATAGGTAGCTAGGTATCAACGACTATATCACAACTATTACAGCGCGGATGGGACATTATGTCGCGACGAGACGCGTTCGTTTGTCGCCATGACAGGACGTGGAATCCGTATTGCTAACTTATAATCCTGGAAAAAAATCTAATTCGGGTGACACCGCTGACAAAAGCTGTTATAATAATACAAGCTTTCCGCCCCGTAGAAATTTTCATTGGTTTGCGTTTATGGTCACTGCTCCGCTTCTTTGGGTCGTAGCGTGATGTTATATAGCAGTGTTTCTCAAAGTGGGCGATAACGCCCCCTTGTGGGCGCTGGAGGCCTAGAGGGGGGCGGTAAGGGGCCCAGAAAAACTAATATAGCACACTATATAAATTAAAGTAATGAATTTCATTATGATTTTAAAATGTGGTAAAGTAAAAAAAATTTTGGGGGCGCTGTAAAATAATTGATTTTCAAAGTGGGCGGTAGACAAAATAAGTTTGAGAACCTTTGTTATTATAGCCTATAACCTTGATCAATAAACGAATGGTACCGACCGGTCCTAAGATTAGCACGTTCTTACATAGAAACTCTTCAGCTTTATAATCCCTCTTCTATACTAATATTATAAAGAGGAAAGATTTGTACTTTTGTGTGTGTGTATGTTTGTAATGAATAAACTCAAAAACTACTGTGCCGATTTCAAAAATTCTTTCACCATTGGAAAGCTACATTCACCCTGTGTGACATGGCTATATTCTATTTTCTAAAACTCATTTATTGTAACCCAAGGTGTAAAAAAATTACCTAAGAAATTCCTTACATCGCGTGCGCTGCGAAAACGATTGATGATATAGAGGTAGTGGTAGGTAGGGGTAGAGGGTAGGAGTAGAAGTAGGGGTAGGGGTACGGGTAGGGGTGGGGGTAGGGGTTGGGTAGAGGTAGGGGTAGGGGTAGGGGTTGGGTAGAGGTAGGGTAGGGGTAGGGGTAGGGGTAGGGGTATGGGGAGGGGTAGGGGTAGGGGTAAGGGTAGGGGTAGGGGTAGGGGTAGGGGTAGGGGTAGGGGTAGGGGTAGGGGTAGGGGTAGGGGTAGGGGTAGGGGTAGGGGTAAGGGTAGGGGTAGGGGTAGGGGTAGGGGTAGGGGTAGGGGTAGGGGTAGGGGTATATTTTATTTTGTTCGTAAATATCCACGGGCGAAGCCAGGAGCGGAATGCTAGTATATTATAAACGCGAAAGTTTGTATGGATGTATGTATGTTTGTTACTCAATCACGCCAGAACGGCTAAACGGATATGGATGAAATTTGTCACATGGATAGATTATAGTCTGGTATAGCACATAGGATACTTTATATCCCGGAAAAATGTATGTTTCCCGTGGGATAGATTTGTTTTTGTTTTTCACGGGATCGACATGATTTTTTGCATAGTGGTAGTTTAGGGGTCAGAGAATGACATATACTACTTTTTATACAGCGAAATGCGGTGGAGGGGCAAATTACAGCCACGAGGTTATTTCTTTTGGATCAGTTTCCATGCAGCTGAAACCGCTTACAGACGCTTGTATTAGTATAAATACGCCTTTTATTCCCCATAAGAAGTAGGCTTTTCCATAATAACACGCATTTCCCGCTGATCGCTTCTCCTATGCGATGAAACATATTCTTTGAAGGCATATCCAGGACGCGTGGCGACTGGTAAATTATGCAAGAATCGTAAACAAGAATGAAAGTAAGACAAGCTTAGGAGAAAATATCTTCTACCCCGTACCCGAGGTAGCAAGTAAACGATGTCATTTTGCTTCCAATGCAGAAGGGACCATGGGATTTATTTAAAAATAAAAATGGCTATTGCATATTTAAGGAGTCTAAGCTCAGGTGAACAGGAGTCTTAGTTTCAACCGATTTTGAAAAAGAAAGAGGTTTTCAATGCGATGCGGATTTTCCCGATTAGTTAATAAGTTTTCAGGAATTATGAAAAAACAGATTTTTGTAATGATTTATTTTATCGATTCGAATTTTAACTTATTAAATTTATTTATAAATAGTCGCATCACTAATTTTAGTAACCCAAATGTGTCACGTAACTTTTTTTACTTTTTTCACCGGTTGCCTTATAGTAGGCCACGTCGCTGTAGTTGATAGCGTTCGGCGTCTCGTTATGATTCAATACTAGATTGCCGTTGCGGAGCCAGAGCCTTCAGAATCGCAAAAAGTCGTGGTCTATTTCATCATTACGAAATTGGCCTTAAAATTACTGAAACAATATGAACAATGACGTAAAAAAGTCTTGACAATGAGCTCGATCGGGAACATGGTTTTTTATTGCAAAATTTTTTTTTTTCGGTTTTTATTAAGTACTAGCGGACCCGGCAGACGTTGTCCTGCCCAAACGTTGGCTTGCCTGCACTACTCCTACCCCTACCCCTACCCTACCCCTACCCTACCCCTACCCTACCCCTACCCTACCCCTACCCTACCCCTACCCTACCCCTACCCCTACCCTACCCCTACCCTACCCCTACCCTACCCCTACCCTATCCCTACCCTACCCTACCCCTACCCTACCCCTACCCTACCCCTACCCTACCCCTACCCTACCCCTACCCTACCCCTACCCTACCCTACCCCTACCCTACCCCTAACCTACCCTACCCTACCCTACACCTACCCCTACTCCTACCCTACCCCTACCCCTACTCCTACCCCTACTCCTACCCTACCCCTACACTACCCTACCCTACCCGACCCTACACCTACCACTACACCTACCCCTACTCCTACCTCTACTCCTACCCCTACTCCTAGGCAAAATTAAGTTTCGCGAAGCCGACCAAACTGAAAATCAGTACTACTAATGATCTATTAAATTACTTAAATTACATTTTGTGACTATTCAATTTGGTCGCGTTCGCGATATTATCACTTTTGTTGAGTGTCGGAACGCGACATTAGATTCTCCAACACGCACGCGAATTTTAAATTTGTGCGGTGACATTAGGAACACATCTACATTGCATAGACAACAATGAGTGCTTTTAATTTAAAATTAACTTTATTGAATAGCAATAAGGTTCAAGTTGACTCTGTTATTATGAGAAAAAGAAAAGGGCTGTGTTTAGGGGTTTTTCGGCAATTATTCGAATTGTCTCACCTTTAAAACCTTCCCTGGATATCTAGGAATATTTTAAGACTAAAATCAGCCAAATCGGTTCAGCCGTTTTCATGTTATGTCGTGACAACGGAAAACGGGTTTCATTTTTATATATATAGATCTAAAAGTATCTCGCAAACTGTTGAGTTTTAAAAAAAAGTTTCAAATAAAAGTTGTTCGAACGACGATTCTGCATAGGGATTAGATATTAAAAAAAATTTAAAAAATTGCTTTCATTGATTAAACAAAGGAAAATTACAAAAAGGCACAAAAAATTGAAGTATTAAAAAACAATACTTCCAGTGCTGATCAGTGCTCGAAATTCAATGAAAATCGAGTATGTTGTAGTCTTTGGCAGCGAACTTCCGGTCTTTGGTATGATAAACAATATGCCGCAAGTCCGATCAAAAAATTTGCAACTGGCGACCCATTGCAAAATTGTTAATTTAAAATTACAATTGTTAACCTTTATAATAACCTTTGTCCTGCCAAAAATATCGCGATGAAACTTTATGGAATCGGTAGGTACAGACAATATCTTTAATCCCTCCGAATTTCAGATTTTTAACTGAATAAACAAAAAAGTTATTTTACAAAAACCCGTCGCTAGGTACCTTATTTTCGTCAGTTTTGTTAATAGCGTTTTGCAACCAAACGCACCAATAAAATTTAAAAAAAAAGTGCAACGACTTCAAAAATTTGCACTGAAAAGTAAGAAATAATAAATATTTAGTCGTAGAATTTGAAGACGGTTGGTGCCAAATTAGGATACAAAACTAAGTAAATATCTAAGAAGATAAAGATCTGTTCAATATTATCTATGTTTGTATGTACTGATGATCGTAGGTTCCTAATGAATTGTCTAGATTAGTGAATTTGGGAACTAAGTTGTTTCTAATTTGGCACCAACCGTCTTCAAATTCTACGACTAAATATTTATTATTTCTTACTTTTCAGTGCAAATTTTTGAAGTCGGTGCACTTTTTTTTAAAAGGTTTATTTTACCCTTTTAAGTGATTTTGCGGCCTTGAGAGACAAATAATAACGCAACTAAAAAAATATTGATGGAAAATTTAAAAAAAATACCGCTGTGGATGTGATTTGAACCATGTGATTGTGCATCCTATGCCCCCTATTATATTTAACCGCTACACCATCGTCACGAAAATTGACAACTTCGTGTCAATAGCAACCGTTGCTAAGGCTTTTTCTGATACATAACTTTCAGCCGTAAACAGAAATTAATTACTGAATTTCTGAAAAACTACTGAACCGATTGTCGTCATATGTCTGTGAGATAAAGTCGAGAAATTATGATGTCTTAAAAAAAATAAGTCGTCAAAATCGGTACATATTTTATCGAGATATCAAGAAAAATGTACTTATAAAGTCAGTTTTTTCAAAGTTTCTGAAAAACTAATGAACCAATTTTTATGAGATAAAAATGGGACCAATCCGGAAGAGTTATCTGTCAATTAAAAAAGAAACCATCAAAATCGGTTCACAATTGGCGGAGTTATCGATGTACATACATTAAAAAAAAAAAAAAATACGGTCCGAATTGAAACCTTCTCCTTCATTTTTTGGAAGTCGGTTAAAAAAGTGAAAGTACCGTATATAGGCTCCTATTGGTCCATTTTATTTTAATTCTTTAAAAATAAGAGCAACAAAGTACGTTAGATAATATCTATCTAATCTATACTAATATTATAAAGAGGAAAGATTTGTATTTTTGTGTGTTTGTGTGTATGTTTGTAATGAATAAACTCAAAAACTACTATGCCGATTTCAAAAATTCTTTCACCATTGGAAAGCTACATTCACTCTGAGTGACATAGGCTATATTCTATTTTCAAAAAAATTAAGGATCCTTACTAAAACTCCAATAATGTAACCTAAGGTGTAAAAAAATTACCTAAGAAATTTCTTACATCGCGTGCGCTGCGAAAACTATTGATGATATAGAGGTAGTGGTTAGTGATAGGGGGTAGGAGTGGAAGTAGGGATAGGGGTAGGGGTAGAGGTAGAGGTGGGTAGGGGTACGGATAAGGGTAGGGTAGGGGTAGAGGTAGGGGTGGGTATAGGGTATATTTTATTTTGTTCGTAAATATGCACGGGCGAAGCCGGGGGCGGAATGCTAGTAGTTTATAATCTTCTCCCTAATCGTAGAAAATAACTCAACAGAATATTAGATAGTTTCTTCCCAAGAAGGCTTAAGACAAAAGTACAACATTAGTCCCAGGAAACTTTTCTCATCTTAGACTGGCTTTAGGAAGTATGTAGTTAATAAGACTTTGACAATCCTCCAACAGATATTACTTGTGTGTGAGATACTAGAATATGTTTAGTGGGATTTAACTTTACTTTAGTTCAAGAGAAGGAGTCTAAATATATCAGCTTTTCAGAAAATAGGTACTTGTTATTTAATATTGTGTTATTAATTAATTTGCTCCCTCCATATAATACAAAATTATACTATGTATTATTGAAAAAGATGATGAAAGGACGGAGTGTAACATTTGTGTGAAAGGATGTAAATTAATTTGTTTGTTTAGATAGTATGTTCACAAGAAGTGGAAAGGTAGACAAGGAGATTGAAAGGAGAGTGAAAGCGGGAAGCAAGGTATTTGGTGGACTAAACAATGTATGCAGAAATACACAACTTACAACTAAAAATAAAATTAATATACCTACATATAAATGCTGTTTTAGTTCCATCACTTACTTATGGAAGCGAGACTTGAGTGTTTAATAAGAAGCATGAAAGTAAGATAAATGCAGTGGAAATGCGGTCTTTACGTAGAATGCGTGATATAAAATGTATTGACCCCATCCGGAACGATGTCATTAGAGATAAATGCGGAGTGAAAGATGATGTTGTGAAAATGAAAAAAAAAATAGTTTTCGCTGGTTTGGACAAGTTAAAAGAATGAAGGATGAAAGATTGACTAAAAAGGTTTATATGGCATTTGCTAGAGGACGACCTAGGTGTACTTTTATTGAACATATGTCAGAATCGTAGCAAATGGCATTCGATTGTCTCTGCCTACCCCTATTGGGATAAAAGGCATGATGATAGATAGATAATATAATTTTTTATTTCACAAATAGCTAGGCCATATTATATCTATATATATAAAAATGAAACCCGTTTTCCGTTGTCACGACATAACATGAAAACGGCTTGACCGATTTGGCTGATTTTAGTCTTAAAATATTCCTAGATATCCAGGGAAGGTTTAAAAGGTGAGACAATTCGAATAATTGCCGAAAAACCCCTAAAAACAGCCCTTTTCTTTTTCCCATAATAACAGAGTCAATTTGAACCTTATTGCTATTCAATAAAGTTCATTTTAAATTAAAAGCACTCATTGTTGTCTATGCAATGTAGATGTGTTCCTAATGTCACCGCACAAAGTTAAAATTCGCGTGCGTGTTGGAAAATCTAATGTCGCGTTCCGACACTCAACAAAAGTGATAATATCGCGAACGCGACCAAATTGAATAGTCGCAAAATGTAATTTAAGTAATTTAATAGATCATTAGTAGTACTGATTTTCAATTTGGTCGGCTTCGCGAAACTTAATTTTGCCTAGGAGTAGGGGTAGGGTAGGGTAGGGGTAGGGTAGGGTAGGGGTAAGGGTAGGGGTAGGGTAGGGGTAGGAGTAGGGGTAGGAGTAGGGGTAGGGGTAGGGGTAGGGGTAGGGGTAGGAGTAGGGGTAGGGGTCGGTGTAGGTGTAGGGGTAGGTGTAGGTGTAGGGGTACGGTAGGGTAGGGTAGGGGTAGGGGTAGGGTAGGGTAGGGTAGAGGTAGGGGTAGTGCAGGCAAGCCAACGTTTGGGCAGGACAACGTCTGCCGGGTCCGCTAGTAGTTCATAAAAAAACCGGCCAAGTGCGTGTAGGACAAATAAAAGTATTGAAATTCGGTACGTTAAGTAAAAACTGAAAAATGAGTTGAGAAATAGGGTAGAAAATCAATTTTACCTAAATGATAACTTCAATTTGACGTTTATCGGCAGAACTCATTCCTGCCCTTTTTGCATTTCAAAATATAACTTTTTAAATGAAAATTTCTGTGAAATTTGTAAGCTCATACATAAATCATTTGAAAATAACCCAAACAATAACTGCGCAAGTTAAATTTAGACTTGAATTGAATGTATTTATTTAGAATTTACCTAAATTCAGTCGAATCTTCTTTACGGCGCCATACAAACTATGTACCTACCTTACCCATATCAACGTCACTGTCAATGTTTAAGCGAATTAAGAGATCGCAATACGATTTATTATTTCACATTAAAAATGTAGACGGTCTATATATACCAAAGAGAAAATATTTTGGAAATAAATCGATTTTCTACGCTCTAACTTATGAAACGCGAAAGAAAATCAGCGTACTAATAACGACTTGACATTCATACAAAAATCCTATACAAAAAAGTTTCAGTTTTTCCCAAATTTTCAGGGAACTTTCCAAATCCTTAGCTAAAACCCATTCTCAAATTATGCGCTTACCAACGAACAGCATTTAATGTTTATTTATTCAATCATTTTTCAGCACCAATTTTATTTAAGAATTATGTTAGAAGAATTTTCTATAAGAAAAAAAATATTTGTTAAAAGTATCAAACAAAGTGAAGCAACAACAGACTTGCTACCTGTTATGTTCAATATAAACCACAGGCAAATAGTGGACACTGTGACTTGCGTCTCTGGCTACAACTCAAGGGCTGTGAACATATAGATAAATTGATATCGACATGTATTATCTCTCTTAATTTTTCTGAGGCTATCTAAGAAGTATTTTGTCGGAATTTCACAACATTTGAAGGCAAATAAACTTTTGGATTCGATTGCGGTGTAAATGAAAGTCTCTATTGAAAGTGTATAAGGACAGAGCCAATAGAAAAACGAACATTTCTTTTTCGCTGACACCACGTGTGTGTTACTGCTCAAACGTTTATCTGATATAGAATCCAAACTCTACTAGAATAATCTCTATCTACGATTGATTATTTCATGATTTATTTGTGAATTTAAAAGAATGAAGGATAAAATATTGACTAAAATAGTAGTTTATGATACGGGATCATAATAGGGGTAATTAAAACACAAGTGGAATGAGGCGCAGCCGAATTTTTTAATATCATCCACGAGTGTTTTAATTCAAGTTATGTGCCCGTTCATACACTACTTTATCTAATCCCATGCAATAGTACAAAACAAATTGAACCAAGATATTTTTCTTAATCGACAAATTGGCGGCAAACCGCGGTTACCTACCTACTGGGCATGCGCGTTAACTGTCAAGTGACTCCCACATGGGCGTGTCGATATTTTCATAGAGTTTAATGTGGCTGCGTAACACATATTCTCTGCCTTTTCTGCATTTTAAAAACAAAACATTACGATATCGTTTTTGTATGAAAACTTCGGTACTATTAATAATACATTACAGTATCGAAGTTTGACATATTACAGACGCGTGTATGTAAACCATATCATTATGAAGTATAATTAGACTTTGTAATATACACTTTACGATATAAGAGTAGATAAAGGTGTGTATGGCAGAAGCAAAAGGAAATGCTGGCAGAAGGCGACCTAGTTGTACTTTTATTGACCATTGTAATAAAAATATTCATCGGTAGGTTTACGAGTATTAAACATGGACATTTACACTCTTATTAATAAACTCGAAGTAGCGACGTAGTAACTAAACTGTATTTCGTCTCAGTCTAACAAATCTGCAATTCATTGTGATAGACGGAGACGAAACACAGTTTAGTTACTACGTCGCTAATTCGAGTTTATTAATAAGAGTGATCATGTTTAGGAGTTGAGTATTAACAGTATAAGTGAATCAAGTTGGAGGAAAAGTTAGCCCAAGCGAGTTTTCCATGGCGTATGCTGTCTAATCCGTCGGAGATATAACGTATAGAAAATAATTATGTAGAATAAAATAATTTGCCGTTAAAAAAAATGTGTACCGACTTTAAAAATTATGCACTGAAAAGTGTGTTTTCCAAAAGCAAATGCACAAGTCACTATAAAAAAATACTAAAATCGCTTCAATTCTACCCCTACCCTTACCCCACCCCTATCCCTACCCCCACCCCTACCCCTACCCCTAACCTATGTCACCCGGGGATAGTGTAGCTTCCCAACGGTGAAAGAATTTTTCAAATCGGTCCAGTAGTTTCGGAGCCTATTGAATGCAAACAAACAAAAAAACAAACAATCAAATAATATTAGTATAGATATCTATTTTACCACCACATTTTTTACAAAACTTCCGAATTCTATGGTATCGACATATACGTAAATCAAAACCACATCCCCGCGACAATGGAGCCAAATGGCTATCTCTCTATGAGTTTTGTCTATTTGAATAAAACCCGCATACATATGGTAGCCCTTTTTGCACAATGCACACTAAATTTTCCCCTGCCCTATCACATAATTTTTAGATAATACCCTGGTCTGCAAATAATCCTCGATAGATATGCTTCTATAGTGGAGAAGAAAAACCGGCCAAGTGCGATATACGTTTGTTGTATGCGAGCCCCCCTTAAATATTAATTTAATTATTTATTTTTAAAGTGAATAATATAACTCAATATTCTGTGAATATTTCAAGCGTCTTCCTGTTGCGGTTATCAATATCGAGCAAAAACGAGCAAAAAAATCACGTTTATTTGTATGGGAGCCCCTTTAAATATTTATTTTATTCTGTTTTTTAGTGTTTGTTGTTATAGCGGCAACAGAAATACATCATCTGTTAAAATTTCAACTGTCTAACTATCACGGTTCATGAGATACAGCCTGGTGACAGACGGACAGACGGACGGACAGCGGAGCCTTAGTAATAGGGTATCCGTTTTTACCCATTGGGTACGGAACCCTAATAACCATCACGGCCTATATACCTTATGGCGTGGCCAGAGACACCGGTGATAATTGGCATATTAGTTGCTTATGTTTGTTAACGATTTAAAAAAAAAATTTTTCGTTAATAGCCCGTTTATTGAGGAAGGCTACATAACTTTACGCTACGATCCAAAGGTGCAGAGCAGTAAGTATAACGTCTACCAACCAGAAATTTCCACGGGCGAGGCCAGGGTTGAAACTACGTAATACTTATAAGTTTCTGCCCCTGCTTTGCCAGCGCACATTTTTCATCGGTAGTTGTCCTCTAGTTTCAATAAATAAACATTGCTGTCATGTATCTTACTGAAACCTAGCTATTTTAAACTAGCTCCATATTATTTCTCAAAGGTGTTTTTGTCAGTATCAAATATACTTAATGTTTGATACGACATTTTGAAAATTATATTTCCCTATAATGACGAAAAATAAACAAAGAAATCAAAATTAAATGTTTCTCTTAAAATTAGACTAATTTATTTATTTTGTTAAAGACGCCATCTTTTGGAGATCAGTTGAACTATGACAACAATATTGACACCACTAACGGTGCAATGTATTCGCACGGGTCATTTAGTTAACTTAAATTTTCCAATAAGACTATTACGAACATTTAAAAAATTGCCAAATCGGTTAAGGCGTTGTCAAGTGATTTTATTTATACACAAACACAAAAATTATCTTGCGGTGTGGCCAGAGACACTAGTAACAGTGTCCACTTTTTGCCAGTCGTCCATATTGAACAGAACAGGTGGCAAGCTCATTGCTGCACTTCATGGACCTAGATGTGTCACTTATTTTTATTTATATAGATGAAACAACATCTACGTCCATCCGCAATAATGTACAAAGAGTTTTAGAAATCTCAAACAAACAAACTTACTCAATCTCCATATAAATTGAGCTAAACTCTAGCCCTCTAATTCATTCTCTATTACTTTTAGAAGTTTTTTATACCTAGATAGATTTCATTAATGATCTCTAATTGAATTTCTAGAGGTTGTAGAGTTTTCGTCTATTTATATTCTATAGACATAGAAGTTTTAGTCACGTTTCCAAAAATAAGTTTGAACAAAGTTTACGTTGCTAGACGGTAGAAATAAGATAAAATTGTTTTTGAAATTCAAACTTTATTTAAGAAAATGTATGACCAAAATAATGTTCTTGTTCTAAGTTGTCCCTTAATGTAGTCTGTACAAAAATCCTATACAAAAAAGCACTTTCAGTTTTCCTGTTTTTTTTTTTATTTTGTTAGTTTTATATAGAATAATCTTAATACTTTGTGTGATTATTATCATTATCAATATTTTACTTAAGTGAAATAATATTATAATATAATATAATATTAATTGTAACAATTTCAGAAATTCACATTTAAATCATTGATAGTGATCTGTAATTTGAGATCCAACACTTTCATATCCAAATGGCATTCTCGTGAATTTTAGCAAAGCAATTTTAAACACAATATATATAACATCGCCACTGATATTAAAAACTTTAAAAGATTTAGGCAGACGAAGTACTTTAACAAAAAAGTCATCATTATGGTATCATCAATAATTCAATGTCTTTCAAAATTATATTTTAATATTATCTAAATATATAAAAACCGTCGCTGACTGATTAACAATCAACGCACAGACTATAACACTCAAAAATCAACCCCTAAAAAGGGGTGAAAAGGGGTGTATACTTTGTATACCTAATACAATGTGTACGAAATCAAGGGGAAATGCTATTTAAAATTATAAGAATCACTATAATTTGTAGTGAACGTACTATAAGAAAGTAAATAAAATAAGATTGTTAAACTTCACAAAATTAATTCCAATATTTTGATGGTGGAATATATTCACAAATTATTGCTTTTACGGCAAAGTATAACTTGTAGTCAGTATTTAACAGTAGATTGTATAACAAGGGAGCAAAATAGTATTTTTACGGCTAGGACGTTATTTTGAATACAGAGCGGAGCGAATGACTTTAGAGTAGAATCCTAAGCATAGCAAAAAATTCAAAATACACCGCCCGAGGAAAAAATAATTTTGCGCCCGAGTCATACACTCTACTTTTCATCCTCCTCTATGAGACAAATAAAATATTTGAATTCGTATTGAAACTTCTGTTGAAATTGATATTCTCTAATAAAGATATCTCTACCTGGTCGAAGCTGGGGAGGATCGCTAGTTATATATCTACAATATACCGTATAGGTGTATCTACAATTAACATACAAAACTATATATCGTTTATGTGAGTAGGTAAGTTATAATTAAAAACATTATGTACAATAAAATGATATTCTATAATAAAATTATATAACTGTAGTTTTCTTTGTTTTTAAAAATAAAATAAAAAGAAATGAAATGTTATGCTTGTTTACAATTTCGTAAAGATTCCACGTGATAAACGCACGCGGCCACGACGTCATGGGGAATCCAGTTTAATCCCGCCCGCGCTGTAATAGTTGTGATTAGTCAGTGATTAATAGGAAATATTGCGGCCGGCGGGAGCATTCTACTAATCTACGGCTTATTGTTACTGTGACATTGGCGGAATCATCAAAACCCTGATGGAGCCATTTTGAATAAAAAAAAAATAGAATAGAATAGAACTATATAACCACGGGTAGGTAAACATTCCTTTCAAATTGTGTGGCAACCTTCCGGGGCCTCAACAGTTTTGTTACCTTCTGTTACATACTATCTTGTAAACAAATAAACACGAAAATAATACACTTAAGATTTATTATATCGGTGAATATCATTTATAATAAATAAAATATGTACCTTTAACTTTCAAATCGACGTGACCAGGCGATGAAACCACAGCATCGAGGATTCGTTGTAATTTATTACTGTTTCATTTTATTTTCACAATCACATATTATCCTTTAATAATGTTCTATTCCACCATAAATTGCATAACACGTATATTTCACAAATTATAGAAATTTGATGTGACTTGGCCAACACAAAAAGACGTAATGACGTCATATCGATATAGGGAGTGCGGGGTATTTATGTAGTAGGTAGGTAGATATAAAGCATTGTTTTTTTAAAGATTGCTTTAAATAGTGTTATACTTGGCAGCCCAACACTATGTTGCATTCGTAAATTCTTCATATACAATAAATATATATGTGAAATAATATAATGACTGACGTATCAGTACGGTTGATAAAAGTGTTTATAGAAATGTTCCCGTATTTTTCTTTGTGAAATGTTAGTGTTAATAATTGTTATATTAAAGCTGTGCAGTTTGGTTTGGTGCTTAAAGAGCTGTTGCTACTGCTGCTACTGGGCTGGTAAGTATTTTAATAATATTAAACTGAAGAGTTTGTCTAAATGGTTACATAAGTTTGGTAAAGGTCCAGATTATCTAATCCTGAGATTTTCGTGTTTTTTCGACTTTATTCAATTACTGCACTGCTTTATTGCATACTTTAACTATTTTCAAGTCTCGGTAAGGTATAAGTTTTGGCAGAAGGTCACAGGTTTTTGCAAAATTAAGGTTAGAGTTTCATGATTTTAAAAGAAAATTTTCAATCGATTTTTTTTACTCCATATAACACCCATTTTTTATGTTGCCATAGGTTGAAAAGCGTCACAAGGAGCAACTTTCATCCAGGACACCAATCCCGAAAACCCCTCCCGTGACCGCCACGTCGGTGAAAAGTCTTCAGACTCGATCGAAATTTTTTTACTCCACAAAATAGGTTAGCGAGGAGCGTAGCGACGAGCGTGGTTCGGATGGTGTAAAAAACCTTATATTTTATTTTAAAACACGAAAATCTCAATTTCAGATTTTGAGGTTAAGTTTTTCAATGTCAATTTTCTTATAAACTAGTGAACACCGGCGAAAAGTGGTACCTTACCGAGACTTCAAAATGGTTAAAGTATATAATAAAACAGTGCAGCAATTTAATAAAGTCGTTAAAACATGAAAAGCTCAGGATTAGATAATCTGGACCTTTACCATAAGTTTGAACGCGGTAACTCAGGAACTGCCTGACCGATTTAAATAAAATAATGAATAGCCCGTCCACGCTACAACCCATGTGAGCGAAACCCTAAACTTCTATCAATAAAAATATCCACGTGCAAAGCCTAATAGAAATCTAGTATTAATATATTGTTCATCCACCTGAATACAGGTTGACGATTAAACCAATATACGTACGCATTCAATATAGGAGATGCTTTCGTCTGGAATTAATTATTAAGACGAGAAAATATTACACGTAACCTATAAGAACTTCAGTCAAGATCATGTCATATGAGCTGCAAGAACTATGTAAAAATCCTTATTACTAGGTCGTATTATTATTGAAGAAATGAGCTATTGAGTGGTGAATGGTTCATCAATTCAGTTATCTAACTCAATTAATAAACTTTGTGCCTAACCTTGTCTTAAAACTTAAAAGTTTCATGAAAATAGGTTCAATGTAGAACAAAATAGTTTTTTACTGTATTTTACTCGTGAATTTCTAACTAAATAAGAAACAAAATGAATAAATACTGGTTCGAGAAAAAAACATGGCTCGATTCATCTCACTTTTCGAATGTTAGTTACCTTTTGCGTTCACAGGTTAAAATATCGCTTATTTAAGTGGTGCCACCGATCACTATTATTATTCACTTAGTTACTTAGTACTAAGACTAAGGAGGAGCCATAGACGGTATCCTCTCTTTCACTGATTTACTAGTAATTTGGCCATAAGACTGACCATTAGGATAGAATAAGGTACCTTAGGTATCGTTTTGTGTCGCGAGACAGAGCTATTGTGTGGTTCTTAAAATGAGAAAAGCGATCTAGAACGTCTAATTTGCGGGAACATAGTGTTTCCTATCACAATTTTTATTTATTATGTTTGTATTTTTAACATAATCTTCATATTAAGTAAAAGCCTTTGCGACAATAAAACGACTAGAAATACGGTAACAGTTGTTAGTTAGGAGTTAGTTCTATAACAATGTAGCTAAACCACTTGTTCATTTGTGAACGCTTAAAGTTTAATTGGCTATATAGAATAAAACTTCTCGGTTGTTTTTCCTGGCTGGATGAAAACGTAAAATTGGAATCTTTTTGTAAATATTCATATATTGTTTTTCATCTCACAAAAGTCTTCGATTACAACCCATTTTCTGTATTCATTCGTTCCATATTTTCTAATCTCTGCATAAATATAGATAATTTAATATTTTTTACAGCGTGCCCCTATTCCTCCATGTTTCTTTACCTGTTCCCTGATTAAATAAATAAACTTTATTTATCTTTTCTCCATGGATTTACCATGAACCCGACGATACCCTGAGATGGTGTGAGATAGCATCACGGTACTAGGCGTCTACCACACACTCCCGACCGAAGTCGTTGAAAAAATTGTTTGGTTTAGCGCTTCACACCTCCGTTGGTATATAGTCAAAAGTTTTGTACTAATTTCACTTAAACCTTTAGTTAACTGTTGCAGCTTCTCGTCACAAGATCTTGGTATATATTATCGTTTCATATATAGCTACATTTTCTTTACACACTTGATTAAATTTGATTACTTCAAAAGAAAGTTCAGCGTCCCTTTAAACGCCAGACACAAAACAAACACCATTCATTATATCTCCCACATCTACAATTCAAAATATTTGCTCTATCTAAATATTATTTGGAGAAAAATATAACGATTTTGATGAGAACAGAGGGATTTCTTTCACCTTTTTTTCTGACAATATTTCTCTTTTGTAGACGATTTTTACTTTACTTTTTGTTACGGGAAAATAAAATTATCTTGCAAAAAAATTCAAGATTTTTGCATAATATAGAAGCGATATTGAGAGATTTTTGTTTTTGTGTCGGTTTTATTCTAAACTCAGCAGGAGACTTAATTTTTTTTTAAATATCAGTCTCAATTTTTTTTTGTTCACGGGTTAAATCTCTCCCTCTTTTAGCAGATGATATTTATGAAGCGATATTTTTAGATGGAAAAGCCTCTAATATATTGCGCTCATACATTCCAACTTTCCACTATAGGAAATATACTATAGTTAACAAAAATAATGAAATAGTGAATTGGCCAATTATCTCTTCTATTTCTTCCAAAATTCCCCCTTTTCTACGAAAAACTTCATCGTCTAATCAGCGAATTTGTGTACATTATTAGATACCTAATTTCGATCCACAAATTACCTGATTACAAATAATGGGGTTTGCTCTAAAAAGGGCCTTTCTTTTATATCTGGAGCAGAATTAAAAGGTAAAATGCTCATTCTTTTGGACGTCTAATTCAGCGTGGATGAAAGACTTTAACAATCCCTTGGAGACAACAAAAGTTTTTATGTAGACTTTTTGAAAACGATTTATATGGGCACAGTATTATATTATTGGGTTTCCGCCTCGCCTTTACTCGTGGAAGTTTTAGAAATGAAACATAAAAATCTCTTTTTAAAAAATAACGTCGATCCGCTGCTCTGTTATGACAAACTTCATAAATTACTTAAAAAACCGAAATATTTAATTAAACTTTTACAACATCTTACTAAAATGCAATATTTGTTTAAGTTTGCAAAATATTTTAATAAAGCAGACTTGGTATTTAATTAGGGAACGTCACTATTAACGACATTCCCAAATTAAATTTCTTGATGTTATATTCATAAGGGTTATAATTAAAATAAGATTACGCATATGCAAACAACGGGACTTATCCTGGAGCTTTTGGTAAGGTTGTGACAGAAACAAAGGGTAAAAACTTGGCAATTTGTGAGTAAAATTATATTTTATAATGATAAATTATAACCTCTGATCATTATCTATGCTTGTTTTGTGTAGAGAGTTGAAATATAATAAAGAATAAAGGGAAGTCATTATATAGGATAAGGATAAGGCCACAATTCGATTATATGGTATATTTTTTCTAAATTACTTATCTCCTATACTTATACTCTTATCTAAATTACTAGCTATCAGACCTGGCTTTGCCTGTTGCTCATGAAATGTTACATAAGAATTTTTCTGTTCCTCTACTCCGATCAACTAAACTGACCAACTGAAACACATCGACTATTTTTCTTTATCAACGGTAAACTTTTTCAATGTATATTTACGAAATTTATGAACTGGCTACTTGTAATAGATAATGAGTAATTTAGATGTATTGATCATGTAGTGGTCGATGGCAGGATATGCCCAAATTGATTTCAGGTTTGTCACTAACAGGGAAATTGGTCAAATGTATTTCGCCTGATCCTCGAGAGGAACGTTCAATGCAATCAATCCCTAATGATTTCCGAGATGATAGCCTGTGTCACTTTTAGGCACTTCAACTAAGTCTGTGCAAAAAAATTACTTCAATCCGTTGCCCTGTTTTGACGTAAAAAGATGATAACAAACAAACAATTTCGTATAAAAAAACACTTTCGAAATCTATCATCACGCCTTTTATCCCAAGATCATTTGTCATTTGTTACGATCCTGACTCCTGACATGCCTCTTTCGTTTCTTTTATATTCATCATACTGATTGTTTGTATTTTTAATATTTTCATCGATCAATACATTTTTTATTATGTTGAATAAAATGTAATTAGAGAAGAATGCGGAGTAAAAGACGATGTTGTGACTAAAATGAAGAAACGTATAGGTACCGGGACGGTTCTTGAGCGCTCGACGAAAAAGTGGGGGAATGTTTGCGCATATGTAATTCGAGTGCAATATAACTTGTATATTTATTATAATTGATTTATTGGTGTTTGTTTTTACGATTGCTTTTAAAATGCTGGTAAAATTAAAATTAATACCTCATACCGTCAAGCAGACCCAAAACTTGTGTTCTGCGCATCTAACGACCACCGCTCAAGAACAGTCCTGGTACCTATATTTGTGGTTGATTTGGACACGTTGAAAGAATGAAGGATGAAAGATTGACTAAAAAGGTTTATATAGCTGAAATGAAAGGAATGCTGGCAGAAGACGACAAGTGTATTTTTATTGAACATATTGAACATAATATTAGTAAAATACCATGGAAAACAATATTCCAATTATAAAGGAACCCAGCATGAAATGTTTCCAGAAAATACTATATTATTTTAAATAATTTAAACAAAAATTCATAATTACCTACTCATGTACTTGATACCTACATGAATTCTAAAGACGGATATAGTAAGCACCTACGTATATGTACACGCAACTCTACGCGAAACAAGAAACTTAATTTGCACAAACCTCTGATGGGAACACCCTTGAATACAAATTACTTTGAAATTAGCGAGTGAAGTGAAATTAATTTCTTGCTTCATAGTGTTGGTTTGAGCTGTAACGCCTAGAGCTATGTGAGGCTATCGTATACATTTCATTAGAAATTAACTTTTCATGACATATTATTTCATGTGCGTAGGTGGTCGAGTGGTTAAGACGTCTGATATTAACTAGGTAGACCACGGGTTCGACCCTGGACCCCGGCCATGTACCAATGGGTTTTTTAATTAAAAACTTATGTACATAATCAGACAAACCACAACTTAGAGGCTTTTCCATCTAAATATACCTCAACAGAACTGGCCACTCGTTAATCATGACAAATACCATCGGCTAAACGAGGGAGACTTGGTCTTCCGCTGGGTACACTGGAACCGTAACACGGTTTCGGGAACTGTAAGGCAACATGTGGAAAATGATTTTGAATATTCTGAGAAAGTATATATTTTAACTGTATATAATAGTAGTTTATGAAACATTATGAAATAATACATTACAGTATCGAAGTTTGACATATTACAGACGCGTGTACATAAAACATATCATTATGACGTATAATTCGATTTTGTAATAGAGACTTTACGATATAAGAGTAGATAATGATGAATTAATTTCAAGTCTCGTATTATTTTAATACAGTCGGACCGGCATCACGAAATTATTGATAACGCAACCCTAAAAACTCAGCGAAGCAGCTTTCCTACCAACCCTGATAAGACAATGCGAGGCTCAACAGAAAAAAATAGTCACGTCCTCTCTCCACGTAAACCTAGGTTAAACGTCCGTTAATGTCGGGAGATAAAATTAATGAAGTAGGTATCACATTCATTAAATTTTATGTCTCACATTATACCGGCTGCCAGATGATGGAATTTTTCCTTCTAGTACGATATATTTTATGTGATAAAGATATATTGCTTGGTTGAAATTGCTTTAAGCGTTTAGTGGGTTGTAAATTTTTTGTTTATCTTCATCTGAGATTAATTATTTCATTAAATCTGGTAGGTTTTTGGGTCAAAGATAAAATTAATTATATAAAAAATCGATCAATACATTTTTTATATGTTCAATAAAAGTACACCTAGGCCGTCCTCTGCCAGCATTTCCTTTCACTTCAGCCATATAAACATTTTAGTCAATCTTTCATCCTTAACTCTGTATTCTTAATTAATACGAAAACTCTGAAAATATTTGAAAATCTCTTGCACTAGTATTAAAGTACAATATTCCAGATGTCCAAAGGCTCTTTTATAAAAATTAAGTTAGTAATTGTTAATAAAACCAGGAGTGTTGTTTTTTTCGAATTTACAAAATTTCTATACGCAATGTCAGAGCTGAACACGAGTACCTAAACACTATAAATTTTTACGTCATTTTACTACGAAGACAACTGTTTTGGCCAAAAGTTGCAATTGCATGTTTTATTACAATCTCAAACAGTAACAAGACGGAAACATCAAAAGAGATAAGTTTCATGATTCTTATTCGCAACTGAATGCACAAATATTATATCAAATAAAGCTAACTGTACACTAATGATTTTATTTACTATACATTAGGGTGAGGTTAAAATAATATTATTTGATATTGATTACGACATACGGGAGGAAAATGAATTGGGAACCTTCCTTTTTGAAGTCGGTTGAAAATACTAAGGATTTAATAATATCTGTAGAAAATAGATTTTCTTAATTTATTGTTAGCAATAAGTTGAATTGCCCAAGTTTCTAATGGTCTATGATAAATATAATGAACACTACATCTGTTACTAAGAAAACTTCACTGAACTTTCATTTCAATCAAAATTTCAGCGTCTGAAACCGTCAACAAAGTACTATAATCGTTCGTGTAATTAAGCTATAGGCACTTTGCATTGTACTTGTAAAATTTAACTTAGTTTGATTGCAGTCTCATCTATCAAAATATTAATATATTGAAGATAACTCATTTTAATGGAGCGCTTTTCTTAGTGTTATGAATTACTTGATTTCGTTGGAGATATATAGATATGAAATATATGTTTTATTTACTAAAGACAGATATATATGAAGCCGATGGTATTGGCTAACGAGTGGCGAGTTTTATTGAGGTATATTTAGAAGGAAAAGCCTGTGGTTTGTCGGATTATGTACATAAGTTTTTAATAATAAAAAACCCATTGGTACCTTGGCTAAAAGAGATAAACTTGGTCTTCCGCTGGGTACCCTGGGACACGGTTTCGGGAGCTGCAAGGCGTGAATAATTGCTAGCACGATTTCATAATCACCTATAGATTAATGATTGGTCATGGTTGCGCGCCTTAAGCGAAATCTAAGTACTGTAGTTTGCTATGATTGAAATATACTACTAAATTTGAGATCCCCTTTGTCCATAAAATAACGCGAAAAATCAAGTTCCATCTCTGACTTTACCGAACTATGATATAATGAAACCAAATAGAATGAAAATATCTGTAAATTTAGGATTTGTCAACCTGACTATGAATTTTTTTTAATGTGACACAAGAATTTATCCCGATATAATGTCACTCTTCGGCCCTTCAACTACCTCTGTGCGAAATCAGATCTATCCGTTGCTCCGTTTTAAGTAGCCCACGCACTGGTCCGTTATCTCACAGAAAAATTATTATCGAGATTGAAAACAGGCCACACATTAGCAATGTAAATCACACGATCTAGATCATATGCAATTCACTCATCCACACAGACACACAAGATTCGATTAAACAAAGCCGTGTGTGTGTGTGACAGATCGTTCCGGTCATCGAAATCAACCACAAATACAACGATTTGAAAACGGATGGTGGGCCGCGCGATAAGAATTGGACGAGTCTGTGGTCGATTTCGGCTTTTGTAAAAGAAGAAAAAAAATTGTTAGAATTAGGATATCTTGACTAAATGTGTTAACGGTTTAATATTTTTACGAGTTACGAGATACTGAAGTTTCTCTTTTATAGTCATAGCTCCAATTGGCTTCTATGTTGGTAATACCTGTTCACATTCTATGTTTCCTTTGTAAAAGAAAACTCGTCAAATTATTGCAAGAACTAAGAAAATCATACAATATAACATCAACTTTATTATTAGTCCCATTAACAAAGACTTTTGGATATTTCTTTGTTCACGAGTTCGGCTCCCGAAACCGTGTTATCGACCCCAGGGTATCCGATTTTAGCCGATGGTATTTGTGAGACTACACCTAACGCGTGGCCAGTTCTGTTGAGGTATATTTATATGGGAAAGCCTCTAAGTGTGGTATGTCAGATTATGTACATCTGTCCGTTTGTCTGTTACGCTTTCACGGCTAAATCACCAAACCGATTTTGATTAAATTTTATACCGAGTAACCTTGAACCCTAGGTAAGGACATAGGCTTTTTTATAAAACAACCCCCCCTAAAGTTTATAATAGAAGATGAAAGTTAGTATGGATCCCACGGGCGAAATCCATGGAACCGCAAACATGGAGCGGATCGACGTGATTTTTTGCACAGTTGAGTCCTATAGAGTGACACAATGACATTGCCCCGGGAAGATCGAATTTTCCTAAAAAAATGTTTTACCCATGGATATGTGAATAACGTCAATGGTGAAAGATAGTAAGTAGTATTTTTCAATCTATATAGGTATATAGGCATAGGCATATAAATGGATGTCGGTATATCTGTTTTAGATTAATAGACTCAAAAACTACTGGACCGATTACACGGGAAAAGTCGGGTCGGGTTGCTAGTAAACTAAAAAAATAAGAAAAATCCAACCACAAAATGAAAATATTTTTCTTTACAACTTTTTTCCACACTAACCTAATTCCTAAGAATAAGATACGCAAGTTTTTCCTACAGATCACAAAGACATTACTAAAACAATTTTCAATGACACTGACTGCGGGGAAATTGTTTATAGATAAAGGAAATTTCACTCGAACCCAGCGGAAATCTGAGAGGCTGTATCTTATAAATCAAAGGGCCTTAGTCCGACATAATAAGGCCGTTCTGAACTTTTGTGTCGTCTGGTATAATGTCCGAAAGTCTACTGTATATATAAAGTAAATGGATACTTTTGTTATGTCATATAGAAAATCAATGAAACCTAAAGAAAAACACAATTTTCGTAATGAAATCGAAGAAAAGTAGGTAATATAATTGAATTCATTACTTTATATGAAACTATATATCTTCTCATTGAATTTTTTGATACATTATTATATACAGAAATTTGCTGCAGATTCGTCACCGCCAAAATTAAATTACTGAAACAAGAAACATGAAATTTTACTTAGCTTAGGTATTTTTGAAATTCCCGTTCGATAACATGAGTTCCAACACATGAACCAACTAAAAAAATGTTTATCCTTCATTCCTTCTATTTAATATTATAAACTCGACAGTTTGTGAGGATGGATGAATGTTTGTTACTCCTTCACGCAAAAACTACTGGACGGATTTTGATGAAACTTTACAATGTTATAGCTTATACATCAGAATAGCACATAGGCTATTATAGACAAAAAAAAGTCCGCGATAGCATATCATATTGTACCGCGGGTTCACTAGTCAAATATAAAATATCTAGCGACCCCGCCCCCATGCTTCGAACGGGTATTTTAAAAATTGTAATACCATCACAAATACGCTTATTACTACTACTTATCTATTACAGATAAATATATGCTACCGCGGACTTTCTTGTAGATCATTTTATTCTACATAATTCTTTCTTAAATAATTTTGAATCTCTTACGTATTAGATAGCATACGTCATGACAACGCGCTGGAGTCAACTTTATCCCCGACTTGATCCAATAATAATGTTAATGCTCAGCTCCTAAACATGATAACGTGATGTTATATAGCCTATAACCTTCCTCGTGAACCACTCTATCTAATTGTAACAACAATAACAAAATCGGTCCAGTAGTTTTTCAAATGCGATCTAACAGATTTTATATTTACTAATTAGAAACAAGTGTATTTATGAATATGGTAAACGCACAAGTCTATAGATATACCTACTTGCATTAAATCTCACACGCCCATCTTAATATCTGACCTGACTGAGTTCCCCTGAGATGTCTACGTTTGACAAGAAACACTTTTTAAACTTCGTGAAATTTTAATGAAAG
This sequence comes from Nemapogon koenigi, assembly GCA_963924495.1. Taxonomy (NCBI): domain Eukaryota; kingdom Metazoa; phylum Arthropoda; class Insecta; order Lepidoptera; family Tineidae; genus Nemapogon; species Nemapogon koenigi. The sequence continues at coordinate 2,222,895 of OZ004630.1, read as the reverse complement.
AATCAAATAAAAGCAAAGTTGCAGTCGAAGATAATTCGATGATCGTCTTAAATTTTTTATCGAATCGACTTTTAAGGACCTTCTAAAACACTTATCCTGTTCCGATGCCAGGTGACAATTGACTTAGAGAAGAAAAAAAAACTTTGGTGATGGCTCTCGAAGTCCCGAAAGACTTTTAGGTAGTCGCTTAAAATATTTTTAATAAAAGTTTTTTAATTAAAAATTTCGTTTATTTCGTTCGTCTCGCTGCTAATTGCTTTAGCATTCTGAGGCCTTTTGAGTGAAGTGAAATTTTAAAAATGAATTATGAAGATTGGTAACTTGTCCCCTGTTGTCCTTGGATGGCCTCTTCGAAGCAAAATAGGAAATTCATTTAAGGGTAATATTTTTGGAAGACCGCTGAGTAGGGATTTTCTTTTTATGTCATTAATTAGAGGCGGTTTAATCTATTTCAAAATTAACTACACAACGATGAAGTGAAGAAATATAAATATTGTGGAAACAAATTAAAAAGTCTGAAAAATATTTAATTAGGTTCAACTCTTGGTTCAACTTAAGATCGTTGTATATCGAATTTCAGGACTATTTTACTTACAAAAATAAAAAGTAATGTCTAACTTCAGATGGAGATTTTAGAAAAACATTTTATTTAGGTGGTTTGTTTTTCATTTTTTTGTATTATTTATAAATATTAATGACCCTTGTCTAATTCCCATGCGTTCCAAAAAAATGCTAAGCACGAATTTTCCTTCATGCTTAGAAGGGCACGTACTTCTTTTAAAAAGAACAGATATTTACGTCTGTTAAAGAATTGACAAATCTAGGTCCATTAAGTGCAGTGACAGGCTTGCCACCTGTGCTGTTCAATATGGACAACTGGGGATTCCACATCCGGTCATGGCGCCGACCGCACGCGTTTTCGTCATGGCGTGATGTGGAATCCGGTTTAATCCCGGCCGCGCTGTGATGGTTGTGATTAGTCAGTGATTAATAAGACATATCACAGTCGGCGGGATAATCATAGCTATCGATTTATCGGCTTACTATTGCACAAGATTAAACACTGGAGTCTGGCAGAATTGCGACGAAAATCAGCACTGTTGCCATATATCAAAAGAAGAAGAAGATGGACAACTGGCAAAAGGTGGACACTGTTACTGGTGTCTCTGGCCACACCGCAAGGTATCAAGGCCGTGAAGGTGTGTGTGTGTGTAAAAGAGCTAAAGCCACACACTTCCATATAAAACATTATAAACATATTATATGAAAATTATAAATCGGTATTTAGTTAGGTACCTACATATTTTATAGCTAGTCAAATAAAAACTAAACGTCTAACATAGCAATTTACTCGAAACGAATTGAATTTAAAAACTCGAGCATAAAATCCAAATAAGCAAAGAAAGCCAGAAACGATCATACCATTTACCAGAGGGACTCTTTTCATCTCAGAATTTTATTATTTACCTACGTTCATTATTAAGAAAAAGTTAATATTCAGTCGCATATCCTCGAGAGATTTTCATAAAACGTTGTTATTTTGAATTTTGAAAACATTTCTGTAATGGGCTCTCCTCATTACGAGGTACTTAAGTTGCGTACCCAACGGAAGAGAAAGTCTTCCTCACTTAGTCGAAGATTTTTTGAGGCTATACCTAACGAGTGGCCAGGTCTATTGAGATATGTAGATGGAAAAGACTCTTTGTACGGTTTGTCGGATAATGTACATAGATTTTTTATTATAGGTATATTATTCGTCCTGTATAACTTCTTATTCAAGCACTTATTCATGCGAAAGTCATTTAATTACTATAAAACAGAGTTTAGCTCGTTTTATTACTTGTAAATGTGCGCCGGTAACCGAGTGGTAAATCGCGGTCACATCGGGACACAATGGAATTGTTTAAATAAAAAAATAGCCAAGTTGCGTACCCAACGGAAGAGAAAGTCTTCCTCACTTAGCCGAAGATTTTTTGAGGCTATACCTAACGAGTGGCCAGCTCTATTGAGATATGTAGATGGAAAAGACTCTTTGTACGGTTTGTCGGATAATGTACATAGATTTTTTATTGGTTTGTGTTTAAGCGGCGCCCAAAAATGTATCTATTTTGTACCAAAAAAATTCTAAACGGTTACCAAAATGGATGAATGGTCACCAAATTACGTTTCCTAAAATATTATGAAATAGATCCATTTTTGGTATTATTGACTGCCATAAAAATATATAGACGCCTTTAAAATACACTTTATACTTAATAAATTTTATACTAACCTAACCTAACCTACCTACCTTACTTGGTGACCATTTATCCATTACTTGGTGACCATTTATCCATTTTAGAAACCAAATAAAATATTAGTACAAGGCGTGCGATTTTTCTGATGTTTTTTCTATTATTTTGGATCATAATATGATATACTTTAGGACACTTTTAATAGTGTCAATTATTTTATTTGGAGTTGTTTATTTTATATGGTGCCTAAGCTTAGAGTTTTAAAAATATTTTTGGTGTCCGCGTTGATTATACCCTTTTTTATTATAGGTGTACATATATGCTCCAAAACTGGTTTCATTTGAAAGGAAAAAAATTGCCCATTTTAAGGCAACCTTCCTATATTATAGCAACATTAAACACGACGCCAGCGCCTTCAATATGTTGCTTGACTTAAAATTCGAACCAGGAACTACCTACGAAATAGCCTATACCATGTAGCTCATATTTTACAGAGAAGGTACAAAAGGTAACCTAATTAACGGTCGAAAGCATCTTCAAATGAAGCATACTTGAACTCAAAATGCGTGAAAATATTTAAACCAACAACAAAGGCACCATGTTGATCACAAGTTTATAGACCAGGGTTATGCGCCTAAAGCTACCGATTTCGGGTTTGAGTCCCAGCTCAAGGATTTTGTATAAAAATGCAGGTATTTGAAGAACATTATCGTCGTTTATAGGTACAAAGATATTTCTTTAACTTTCTATAACTCGTCTGAAATATCAGTAGGCTGTGTCCTTAGTTGTCCAGTATTTTCTAAAGTTCCGTACCTACATCTCAGATGAAAAACGGAAACCCTTATAGGACCACTCTTGTGTTTGTCTGTCTCAGCTTATTTTCTCCGAATCTATAGGACAAAAAAGTTTAAACTTGGTACATAATTATGTAGAGTTTGATGACCAAATAATGACGTACCTACATTGAATTTCTATTTTAAAAGTTAATTATAAGGGAAAAATTAAAACGTATGTATAGATATATTATATAATTTTAAAATGCATAGTTTAAATTATATTAAAGAAAATGTTTAAACAAATAGGGAATATAGGGCCTTTCTTATTTAATACTAGCGGCTTGCCCCGACTTCGGGGTAACAATTATATACCTACAAACTTCACACTAATGTTTTTAATTTATTTATTAAATGAAACCGGTTTGGAACACATCGGTTGGATGGTTTCAAAGTCTTTATCGTACATAGGTAGAAATATTTTTTTGTTAAATTATATTATATTAAATAGTTAACAACCACGGAATTATTTCTTTTATTCTGTTCTATTTTCACGAGGGTAAAGAACGGACAAAAGATAGTAAATAAAACAATACGTAAACTGTTTCACTTAGTTTATAGTCAACACTTTTTTTAAGAAAGATAATTATTTAAACTTATAAATGCAATTCCATGATTTATTTAATACTTATATTAATTAGTTATTGCAATAAATAATACTGAACAAGCTTATAATTTATAACTTTGGTTTACATAGTAACAATATTATTTTGCCATTAGAGCCAACATATTTTAGATTATAGTTTTAAAGTAAAATAAATAATGTGTGAACGAATAACTTAGTGCATATCTTTTACAATTTCAATAAAGCATAGAGAAAATTTACAGTATTTTTACAGACAGGGGCGAATGGTAGGTATAGGTTAAGAAATAACTTATGTCGGCTTAAATAAAGACATGCAATTGAATACGCAGTATTGCTAAGTCATTGAAAATGTATGGCATCAATATAAACGAGAAATAGATAAATTCTATAATGTACAATATTTACAAATTCAGAATCACAATCTTAGTGGCAAATCTAGAGTAAGTAAGTACTAACGTCACTAGATGTCTTTCCATGAAGCAAGAATATATACACTTTAGATGTAAGTAGTTTTGTATTAAAAAATCGAGAGAAAAAGGTTTCGGAGAAGCTAAATAAACATAACGTATAGTACTAAGAGTAAAGGTGGCCACATATTCGTCCGATCCCCGGACGGTCGCCGTACGATCCACCGAAACCGATCACAGACTCGTCCAATTCTTGTATATACGCGCGGCCCACCATCCGTTTTCAAATCGTTGTATATGTGGTTGATTACACATCCACACGCCTTTGTTTAATTGAATCTTGTGTGTCTGTGTGGGTGAGTGAATTACATGCGATCTAGATCGTATGATATACATTGCTAATGTGTGGCCTGTCTTCAATCTCGATCATACGGCGGCCGGACCGAAAATTTTCTTTGAGACTCCGGACCAGTGCGTGGGCTACTTTAGAAGGGGTCATAGACGATCTTCCCCTTTCGCCAATTTTCTGCTCATTTGACCATGATATTAGGATAGTAATAAGTTACCTTAGGTTACGTTGGTATCGTTTTGCGCCGCGAGACAAAGCTCTACATTGTGTGGTTTACATAGTTAATTGTGTGGTTTTTAAATGTGAAAGATAAAGGACGTCTAATTTACGGGAGCATAGTATTTTAGCATAATCTCCATGTAAAATCCGTTGCGATAATAAAACGACAGAAAAAAGTAGGAAGGAAAGCGGTACTAGGATTATTTTCCCTAACTGTACATTTAAATTGTGTTTAAATCTATTGTTAAAACAGGAATCAGCTGATATACCTAACAAATAGGTCAGCCCCTACGCAGTTATATACAAAATATCATATCGAGTTAAATTTACAATAGCAATATTGCATTGACATTTTTATCGACACAACTTTAGAATGTCACGAATTAAAAAAATTACACAATAAATATCTAGATAAGAGAATATCATACATTTCAACCATTTATAACAATGATAATAACGACAGTTTATTTTAAATATCAATGCAATCACCCAAAACACTCCTCATGCTAAATAACACTGTAGGATTTAATACAATTGTAATTACCATTTTGATATGCATTTCAATATGAATACTACGTGGAAAGTTGGATATCTACTGAGCGTGAGTAATAATAGCTTTATTGTTTGTAATTTATATTAAAATATTTGTGCGAATCCTATTTGGATTATTGTGAAACAATGATTAATTGAAAACAAACTTTCAGTACCAAACAACAATGAAATGTTTCATAAACAATTTGGTAGAGAATAGATTGAGCTTAAAATAAAAGAATTAAGACTAGAACTTACAAATAACATTTACATCACAATTTATTCAGTCTAAAATAAAAATAAAATTAAATGGAAATCAGATTTGTGTCTACCTACTCCGAACTATTCACATAAAATTAATTTGGAAGAGATAAGTCTTAATGCTAAACTGTTACTTCTTCTGTGAATCGACTTTTGTCATCAAGATTAATAACAATGGCATGAGTTCGTGCATGACCCGATCTAACACCGCGCACAGTTTCTGTACTACTTGGACTAGATTTGAGTTCACTATTTTTATCACTATTCTTCTCAACTTTGAAGGCACCGTTCCTTCCACTCACCGCCTCAGGCGGTCTTATATCACTACAATTAGGTTCACCTGATATTTTAAATACACCGTTTTGCCCACGATCCTCTTTGATTTCTTCGTTAAGATCAGTCCGTCGTTTTGGTGAATCTGTTGTAATCTCTGTATTACTTTGTTCACCGTGACTGTCTTCAACTACGTTTTTTATTGCAATGAAAGTGTTTTGCTTGTGTCGATAAGCAGGGGGTGCTTCGAAAGGTAGATCTCTACCACTACTGCTAGATTCTTCTGCCGGAGTAACAGTACACATAAGTCTGTCAGCTACTGCACTGAATACTGTGTTAAGTTTAAGTGGCGCAGAATGATCGGAGGCTGTTGGTTTACGATCGTATTGGGCGGAAGCATCTTGCATCACAGTTATTCTGCGTGCAACGACAGCCCCTGAACCACATCTCTCGCGAAGTTTCTCCAATTGATTGCAAATTTTTCGAAACTCCTCCTAAAAATTATAATACATTAGACTTTTCAAAATACATTTTTTATAAAAATCTACACCTGAATCCCATTTCAAATAAAATAATGAATATATTAGATGATCCATATCGGTATTCTAAGATTATTGAAATGCTACATAGAAGTTTTTTGCATGTTATGTAAGTAGATGTAAATCCAATGTAAATTTTCCTAATACAATTTAAGACGGTCCTTGGCTATGTATCGTGTCTGAATAATACCCACTCGTTATGTTTGTCTAAATGTTTCTTATAAGAAAATATACAATTCAAATACCTCTAACTCTCGTTCAGTCATGTTATCACAGAAATGCGCTCTTCTGTTTGTCGTCATAGTATAAGTAGATTCTCCTGGACGAGATCTAAACTTTCCAGTTTTCTCGCGATCATCTTTGCCATGCCCTTTGAATACCATGTAGGCCTGAAAACCATATAGTGTTAAAAATATCTATTTGAGGTCAAAATTTCCTCGTCAGCATGGATTTGGAAAAATACATCTACATCATGATGAGCTTGAAGAAAGTCTACAGGGCAGTGTGATGCTGAATCTAGGTTAGTATCATCATCATCATCAACCTTTTAAGATCCACTGCTGGATCATGGTCTCCCTCTAGTGCACCATTTTTAGTGGTGCTCATTGAGAGGAATTGTCATAGTCACCACGCTTGGCAGGCGGGTTGGTGACCGGACGCCGGCGGCTTTACGTGCCCTCCGAGGTTAGTATAACGCATAATAAATTACTTTATGTGTTTTCCTCGTGATTTTGACGCCATTAGCAAAACATAAAATAGAAATGATTTAATATTACCTTGCTTCCGAAGATGAAACAAAGCAGCAAAGTGACCGTCACTTGTGTATGACAGAAGAAGATAAGGTAAAGTAGATCGGGGTTTGCCGGAGATTGTAGAAATAACCTGTCGATAAAATAGTATAGGTTAATCTTATAATCTTTGTTTAATGTCATTGTTGAAATACATAATCGAATAATATTCAGTTGAATCACAATTTATTATCATCAAATTAATTATTGCTTTATTGACTTGTTAATAGGTAACAATTTAGTTATCCTATATTTCATCTGTACTACTTTTTGTGGATATTTCTAAAATTGCACAATATCTATGGTTTTAAAATTATCTTTATAATAATATCCCACAAGTCATTTTTTCATTGTTATTATGGCCCTATAAAAGAGTAAAATTGGTTTTAATTCATATTTGGTAATATCCAATGGAACCTTAAAAAGTCAATTTATAATACGCAATTTACCTTTTCAAAAGATGATTGAAGAAAATGAGAAAACATTTGGATTTGGGATTTGTCGGTAAGCTATCCTTAATTGTAATTAAATATCGATCTAGACTCTTCCAATTTTTACATTTTCCGAGTTTTAATCTTCCGGGAGCGTTGAACAAACAATATTTCAATTTGTTATTTTTACGTTTTATTTTCAATTTAGTTAGAAAATACTTCACGATTATAGCCTTTAGGTATATATTGATGAGTGGCCAGAGAAACCTACTTTTATTTATTTATTTATTCATTGGTAAGTACAAGATCTTTTTATAATATAAACGTGATGCAAATCATGACGTTTAAAAAATCTTATTTTATTATATTTTTTTAATTTAAGTAATTTAACTTTTATTTTAAATTATTTTATTTCTTTTGCTGATTTTTCAAAATAAATTAATGTTTTAATTTTTTTTGAAATCTGGTCAAAACTCATTTTTTGCTTTGCTTCATTTTTGTAATTTTCTTTACTATCAATTTGTTAGGGTTTTTAAGTACAAGGAAACATCTAACTAACCAACTGAATTTTCTTCTCTTGACAGATACATTCTAGTCACCATAGAGATGACAGGGCTGTACCACTGTGCTAGTATTCACACTCCTCGTGTTTAGTTCATAGACATTTTCATTTTTCATCATTTAATACTTGCCAGATTAATTTGAGTCTAGTTAGCTACTTAATATCGTTGTAACAACACACAATATATCCAATAGGCATGTTCATTAATGGTAAACAATATCCATAAAAGAAAAAGCAATTTATCACTGTCCCATCCTTCAGTGAGAAGATTACAGACATACTCTTTCATCTGCACAACCAATCCTTACATTAATTCATCATAGAATGTCTCTGGAGTACACGATATGCCAGCTCGAATACAATAACAAATGTGTAGGAAAATAAAAAAATAAAGCCTGCCTGAAGCTATGCGTTTGTGAAACGTTCGAATTCGAATATTTCTCTATTTCTAGGACAAATTCTACTAATTTTATTTTCCAGGATTAAGACGTTTCAAATCTAGCTCCCAATAGATGGGACTAGCGATAATATAATATGTTTTTCCTTCACAGGTTGCCTTACAACTCCCGAAACTATGTTATTGGTCCCAGGGTACCCAGTGGAAGACCAAGTCTCCCACTTGTAGCTGATGGTACTTTTGCGGCTATACCTACGTGTGGACTGTTCTGTTGAGGTATATTTAGATGGAAAAGCCTCTGGGTGTGGTTTGTCATATTATATAGGTACCTACACACCTAAGTTTTTAATTAGCTATATAAAAAAACCCCATTATTTAGCTTATTTTTAATGTCACTAACTAATTTACGAATAAAATAATACGACAACCTACGAGAAATGAAGGCTAATTTTATGCAATCATAGGCTACTTGTCAAGGATAAAGTATATCATACACAATACATAAATCTTAAAATTACAGATCAGGTGACACATCTAAGTTCCTCGGTAAGTAGGTGAGCGTATTAACTAGGCAGACCCCGTGGTGTTCGATTCCGGCCATGTACCAATGGGTTTTTTAATTAGAAACTTATGTACCTACATAATCCGACAAGCCACACTTAGAAGCGTGTTCATCCTCAACAGAACTAGCCACTTGTTAGGTATAGCCTCACAAACACCATCAGCTAAACGAGGGAGACTTGGTCTTCCGCTGGGTACCCTGGATCCGTAACACGGTTTCAGGAGCTGTAAGGCAACCCGTGAAGATAAAAAAATATCTAAGTTCCTTAAGTGCAGCAACAGGCTTACCACCTGTTGTGTTCAGTATGGACAACTGGCAAAAAGTAGACATTGTTACTGGTGTCTCTGGCCACACCCAAAGCTATAAAGGCCGTGAAGGTGTGTGTAGATGCCTCGCAGACGAGCAGATAAATCAAATAGGGCATAATTAAACAAATAGATTACATGATCAGATGGCATTTGCAGAACCCACTGTTTACTGTCTCTTATTTGATTTATGTTACATGCAATTATGAAACTATATTTCTGTTTATATGTTCGATCTAATCTATTTGAAACTGTATATAATATTACAACTAAATGCACAAACATTTGTACCTAGAATATCAAATTAAATACTTACATGGAAATGTTGAGGAAGACAGACATAATAAACTCATTGTATATTGCCATTGATATGAAACGACTTTCATTGAATTCTGATGGCGCTTTTCGGACAACTATACATAATCGAATTCCCCAAACCAGGAAAATTACCTCCACTGTTAACAAAAAAAAGCATTCAGTTTGGATGTGTTTTTAGAGTTTCGTTTTTAAGAACCTAATGTTGTTAGGGCGTCAGGAATATGAAGGATGGCACATAGCTTATTGTCTAAAGAGAGAATCTTAGATTTTTCGGAGGAATATAAAATCACTTAATCACAATAAAACATACAAATGTCCCTGCTGCACTTAAGAGTTTTTAGGTACGTCTTAAATTGAATTTAAAAGACTTCCCTCTGAAGCACAAAGAAAATTGGTGTTTAGCTACTCGAGGAGCCGATACGATTCTTAGGAGTAAAGTATTCAGAGCTATCAAAACGTTAGTTCGTTTAGATAAAAATAAACACTAGGTACTGATGAAGAAAAAAAAACCGCCTTGTAAACCAAAATGTGCTTTCCGAAAGCAAAAGCATAAGTAACTATAAAAAAACCCAAATCGCTTCAAGTGTGTCTATAAAATTTGAAGATTTTTCCAGGATCCCATCATAAGATCATGGGACCACCTGGAAAGTATACCCTATCAAACAAAAAATAAATTTCCAAATCAGTCCAGGCGTCTTCAAGTAATCGGGGAACATACTTTAAAAAAAAAGATTCCGACGAATTGAGAACCTTCTCCTTCTTTTGAATTTTGGTTAAAAAAGCTATCAAGTTTCTGTTTCGACTCATTCTGCTTTACCCATTCTGAATCCTTCTAAGCTACCTCAGGATTAAGAGCAATTATTTCTAAAAATAATTAGTGTAAAATCTGCGCCAAAAAAATCAAGGATATACTTACATGTAGTAAACGAATGGTCCCACCAATCTGTGTTACATAGGTAAGCCTTTAAATTTTCATTAGTTCTTCCCACTATCACCTCTGGAGGATCAACCAAAGTTCGAATTGCTAAAAGTACACAGGCAACACCAACAATCATACTAATTCTTCTTAAAAGATACATATCGGATATCTTCACTGCCTTTGCTGATCTTACTTGAAATATTACTGATATTCTGAAATACATTTTCAGTTTAAAAGCTTTGTAAAATGCATTCTGCAAAATTAAATGTAAATTACAATACATATAAATAATGGAAATATGAGGCGTGACGAGTCCTTTCATATAATAATTTATTTAAGTAATTTGTATGATAAATAATTCTGTGTTGTTTTATTTTATTATTTTATTTATTTTTTCGAAAATCCATGAACAACATAAAAAAATATGACATTAATTATTAATGGACTATAATTAATAATGGTTAAAAAAGTTATATAAGTTGCAGTCATAGTAATGATTGTAGCTATTATGTATACTATCCAGCCATTATACATAATACCTAGAAATTTTGGACAAAGTGATTAATGAAACAGAATTAATCAAATTACCTAGCCATTATGTATAATATCTAGTAAGGCTTGGATAAAGTTAATTTGGTAGAGCGTTGTCTTGAAACCGGGAGGTCACGGGTTCAATATCCACTCGTTCAAAAAAATTGCTAAGCACAAATAATATATGTGCTTTAATACACTCCTTATGATTTGTAAACGTCCGCACTTCGTCTTAAAATAATAGATATGTTTGTTTGTTAAATAAGTGACACATCTAGGTCCATTAAGTGCAGCAACTGTTCTGTTCTAATCTTGGGTTAATACATTACACGCAAATGCTATCGGTGAGTGACCGCCTACGAATGCTCACAGAACTGTGAACATTACAAAAGCGAATGCTCTTTAGTCAGTATTGCAACGTAATGCTCAAAATATAATCTTGTATTGTTACATTACCGCATTCGTGACCACTTTTATACAAATTTTACAAAGAAACACATCTTACCTCCAAGTTTTCAACATTAAGGCACCATAAGTTAAACAAAACCCGACCTCCCTCAACCAAACACGCGCAGTACATGTGAACACAGTCGGTCTCCAATACATGACCAGGGTAGTACTATATATAAGGAATGCTCCCAATACTATTACTCTAAGTAACGCTGGGCTGGCTGCTCTCACTACCTGCACAATAAAAAAAAATCGTTTAATTTTACTACACATCATAGGCAAGGGAGCAAATTTTACGAGAAGTCTAGAACCCAATCGGGGTCAGGAGGCTAAATAAAACATCGCAGAATCCCATAGGCCAAGTGGCCAAAGGTTTTTTCACGGTTTTTAGTTGACGCTGGTTTGGAAACGTTGAGAGAATGAAGGATGAAAAGACTAAAAAGGTTATATGGCAGAAGTGAAAGAAAATGCTGGCAGAGGACGATTGAGGTGTACTTTTATTATACATATACAAAAGTATTGATTTCTATGTTAAAAATACACACAATCGCCTAGCATATATGAAAGGTATAATAAATATAAAAGAAGCGAAAGCGATATTTCAGGATCGTAGCTAAGGCATTCGATAGTCTCTGCTTACCCCTCTTGGGATAAAAGGTGTGATGATAGATAGATAGATGGAATTTAAAGAAATATGTACAAGTACTTACTCTAACATGTCCATATTTAATCGTAAAGTGCACTATAAATGGTAGACAGGATATAACAAGGCAGGCCAGAGCAAATATGGTACTTCTGCCAACCCAGTTCAAAGCAGCAACACATGGAGATCCATCGATACAATCGTCACAACCTTCAGCGCAAGGAACGCACTCGAAAGCTCTAACAAGCGAGTATAAAGAGGACTGGTTCTGAAAATATAATTACTACATAGTATAAAAAAATTAGCAGCCTAAATTCGAGGGGTTGTCATCGGTATTACATACACTTGCAAAGTTTCAAATCGTTACGACAATTAGAAGTTGGTTGGATTCCACGTCCTGTCATGGCAATCCAGTTTAATCCCGTCCGCGCTGTAATAGTTGTGATTAGTCATGGGAACATCCTATCTACCGATTTATCAACTATTGTTACTGTGACGTCTATAATACTTGACATTGGCAAATCATCGATTAACATTAATGGAAGAAAGTTGGTTAAATTCGACTTCCAAGATTTGTTTACATACATAGTTAGTTACAGCCTACAGGTGAAGCTAATAAAAGCGTGTTAAAAAAGTCTTAGGCGGACCACTGATAGCATTTTTTTTTCTTCACTGGTTGTTTTACAGCTTCCGAAACCGTGTTATCGGGCCCAGGGTACCCAGCTGAAGATCACGTCTGTCTCTTTTAGCCGATGGTATTTGGATGCTATTTTTAATGTTAAGATGATTCTAGAGGCAGGTTATGTGTAAAAATTGTTTTATGACTTATAGGATCAGAGAAAATTTCTCTGAATTTACAAATAGTAGTATGTGATATTGATAGAAAGTAATTTGAAGTGACGAACCTTCACTATGCTTATTATGCACAAGCCAAAAATTTAAGTTTTATTTTTATGTTCTAGTTTTTGAACAATACCAAAATAAATAAAACAATAAAAGAAAATATTCGTCCAAATAAATCTCAACACGCAGTTATGTTCCATAAACACAAGAGACAAATATTATAACACTTGTAGTGAGGATGTTCGTCGCCTCACAAGTGAATCTTGCCAGAACTACGTACCTACTTAATTGACGGAATTTCGAATAAGGGGTCTCATTCTTTGATGCTACGTCTGTATTACTATGGGAACAAACATCAGTTACAATTCTTGAAAAATTGTCATTATAATTCTAATATAATGTCGAAAATTAAAAATTATAATATTTATATGCTCATGTGGGCAAAATTTATATTTTTACCGAAATTCTCTCAAAGCTCTAAAAATCTGTAATTTTACGCGTTTTATGTAATTTGTGGTCAAAACTACAAATTTCTTAATGTGAAGTGCTAGATAATTGCACACAATTTTAGAATAACTTATCTGCTATTTGTAGATCTCAAAGTCCGTTTCTGGTAAGTGAATCTTGGCCTCTGTAAATATTTTCATAGTGCATCTAGCTCACATCTTTCTACAGATATATGGACAAAATGAAACTGACAACTCTGTGATTGTTGGGCCTTAATTAATAATGAAACGTAATAAGTTTGAGACGGAGTAAGACGTGCATCTTGAAGAATACGTAAAAACAGAAAGAACTTGGGGTAGGAATAATATTTTTTGGGACTTTTTCTTGAGATTCACCTGGTCTGTGCCAGGATTCTTATCGCTTATCTTCATTTTACGTTTTGATTTTGATCTACACGTATAATTATTGAATAAAATGTTAAATACTTTTAACACGACTTGATGAAAATGGTGCAACATAGATACTATCAGGAGCTGAGGAGCAGAACTGCACGGACCACTAGAACAAAATTTCGCTTGACATTTTAAAATGACATGAAAAGTATGTTAGTTGTGATTTGATCTGGTTCATATCTCATTGAGCTTTAATTTGATAGGATGACATTAGAAATGAAACAATATGAAAACTTCAATGTGCAAGCGAATATAGCCTTTACGGGGTCCAACGCTGCTCATGATTGACATACAGATTAAAAACAAAATATTAGTGAATTGATCCCCCAATTTGGATGTGCGTTGGCAGGAGTTTGAAACGGGCCAACGTTGTCGACAAACTTCTAAAACTTCCAATATTCAGTTTATCTCATACCACTAACTATAATTTTGTTTGTCTAAATTTAATATATGCCTTTGAATATTTAAACTCGACTACATTTGCATAGCTACGATACCAATCCAATCGAGTTGACGACCGACTTTATCGAAAACATTAGTAAATACATAAATATTATGAGAAATCCATATATCTAAGTGTAACTAATTTTGATGTATATTTCTTGTATAATTTGCTTCGAAAGCTATTTTAATTTTCACTATTGTGTCTGTATGTCTGTCCGTCTGTCACAGCTTATTTTCTTCTTATATACTGGACGAAAAAAAAATTGATTTTGTGGGTTAATTAAAAAGTTTTTTTTTAACTAGGTACCTAAATCAAAAAATAGGAAATGTAGGGCCTCTCTTATAGTTAATAGGAAAACCTAAACCAAAATTCTGTCTGAGTTCTGACCGAAAATGGAATGGTATGCAACACTCAGTGCGCTCATACTTGTATCTTAGCCATTTTTTTGTAAATTGTACCACTTTATAATATTAGTATTGATACATACCTTCATGCCTATTTCCCAAAGGGGCAGGCAGATAGGATGTAGAGCATCAATCCTTGTATCCATACATTTAGTAGCTACTTCTATTTTCTATATCTACTTAATTGTTTTAATAGTCACTAAATAGTATAATTGTAAAATACAAACTATTAATTTGCATATCTACTATTTACTCTAATTTTAGTAGATATATACTCACAAGTAGATATTTTTCATATTCTTCCTCGATATCACTGCCATTGTAGTAGCGGTTAGTGGCTGTTGTGTTGGGGAAGTAGAACCCTCGTTTACATAGACATCGGTACGAGCCACGTCGGAATCCCAGTCCAGGTATCGAAACACACTGTGTCAAAAAAATAATAGGTATCAGGTATTTTATTATATTTTATTTCATATTAATTATAAATCCTATGATATAAAGTTAGGGTTTTAGGATTAGGATTGTACACAAAGAAACTATAATCGAGCGCGCACAAGAGTTACCTTCCAGATTTGAATAGTTTTTGTTATAATTTTTTTTTTCTTCAATTTTCTTGTTAATCAAAGTTTTATTAAAACAATATTAAATAATATGTATCTACATACAAAGTTTAAATATTATAATAAAAATTAAATACAGGGAACCCCATGAGTGGCTCTCTAATCATGAATATGTAGTGATACATACTCATAAGTAGAAAACCTTCTCGAAATCACAGTCCTGCGGTAAAGTGCCAAGAAGGCTAGCAGCGTTTCCTCGCTGTATAGCTATGCTAATACGTTGTCCAAGGTATGCTCCAGCCCTCTTGTCACCTGAAATGTCGATTAGACGAGATGATAGTTCCTTATATAATTTCTTTGCTCCGAGGCTTCACGGACACATATGGTTTCAATTTTCTTATAAATAAAAATGAATTGCCTTTTTTTTCGTCAAGGGTTGCCTTACAGCTCCCGAAACTGTGTTTCTGTTCTACGGTACCCAGCGGAAGACCAAGTCTCCCTCGTTTAACCGATGGTATTTGTGAGACTATAACAATCGAGTGGCCTGCAGTTCTTGAGGTATATTTAGATGGAAAAGCCTCTAAAGTTTGTTGGATTATGTACGTAAGTTTATAATTAAAAAACCTATTAGCACCTAGTGGTCTGCCTAGTTAATAAAACCGGCCAAGTGCGAGTCGGACTCGCGCACGAAGGGTTCCGTGCCATTATCTATAAAAAACGGCAATAAAAAATCACGTTTGTTGTATGGGAGCTCCCCTTAAATATTTATTTATTCTGTTTTTTAGTATTTGTTGTTATAGCGGCAACAGAAATACATCATCTGTGAAAATTTCAAGAACTATCACGGTTCATGAAATACAGACTGGTGACAGACAGACAGACAGACAGAGAGACGGACGGACAGCGGAGTCTTAGTAATAGGGTTTCCGTTTTTTTACCCTTTGGGTACGGAACCTTAAAAATTAAATGCTGTTCGTTGGCAAGTGCATTACTTGAGAACGGCTGGACTAATCTGGTTATTTTTTTTAAATATTCATAATAGTCCGAATCAAGTTTTTAGGGAAAGAAGAATTGGAAAAGTTCGGGAAAAACTGAAAGTGCTTTTTTCTGTGCTATTTATGTATGGATTCAAGATCATAATACGGGATGAAAGTTAACATAGACTCCACGGGCGAAACCGCAAAGCTTACTAAAAATGGTATTCTACCATAAATAAGAAATACCTATCTAAATCCCACTGTCCCATTGCACTAATTATAAACGCGTAAGTTTGTATGGATGTATGTATGTTTGTTACTCAATCACCCCAGAACGGCTGAACGGATCTTTTTACTTTTATCCAGTAAAAATTTAAATGTCCCATAGGATAGATTTGTTTTTTGTTTTTCACGGGATCGACATGATTTTTTGCATAGTGTTAGTTTAGGGGTCAGAGAATGACATAATAATATACTACTTTTTATACCGCGAAAACAGGCGGGCGAAGGGCAAATTATAGACACGGGGTTATTTCTTTTTGGATCTATTTCCACGCGGGTGAAACCGCGGATAGAAGCTTGTATGCCATAAATAAGAAATATCTAAATAATGTAAAAATATATTTATGTAGAAAATTGCCTGCCCTTACTACAATTTGTAGGACATAAAAGTAAAAGTTAATAACAACATTCTATAGTAAAAATGTAGCCTAATATAAAAAATATGGAAATGTGACCGGATTCTGGCAACAACCACAAACTTACGTCTATTATCGTTGAGCTATAACTTTGTTTGCTCAATAAACACTTCACTGTATCAAGGACATCTTTCATATTTTTGTGTCAATAAGACTACACTTTGTGGATATAGTCTGCTAATTCTTTTGTATTAAACCTTCTTATTCTTCCTATAGTGGAGTGCCTGGAGATTTTGACCTCGGAATCCAATTACATTGAATGTATTGTGTTTACCCATTTTTTTGGATGTTTTTTTAGTAATTTCAATGAATTTTCTTTTTTTGTATTTGAAATAAATATATTTTCCTCATATTTTTATAATATAACCATTATTTAACTAAAATAGACATTAGGAAACATTTTTATTAATGCCAAGGACCCAAAAAGGGTCGTAGAAACAAAGAGCAGGTAGCAAAAAGTAGCAAGATTTCTGCTCAAAGTTAGTATAGTATTAGATTATATGCATGTATCTGTATTTATTTATTTATTTATTTTATTATTGAATAAAAAGCAACGAATTTTAATGGGTGTAAAATATTTTAATAATACAATCCAACAGGTTTTATAAATAATTCGTTCACAATAATTGGATTCCGAGATTTTTATATTTCAGGCGCTTAAGGGTCCTATATCTATAATTTGTATGGGGATATTACTATTCCCAATTTCTGTGTAAATAATCCACCTGTGTCACTGTAATTTAGCATATAGTTACTTATTCAATATTATGTAAGTGAAATAGCTGTTATATTCTCAATGGATTTTTTTTGAATAGGAAATACCTATGTGTGGTTAAACTTTGCCCCGTTTTCTCTTTCATAATATATCACAAAGCTCTTATTTTTTTTAAATCACTGTTATAACATTACCCTTGAATTAAACGTCTTGCGTTTTTTGGTAGCTTATTGAATTTTACGATTTTTTAGTTTGTCAAAAATAATAAAATAATTATTATTTTGAATTTTCAATAAGCTACAAAAAACCCAAGACGTTTAATTGAAGGGTAATGTTATAACAGTGTTAAAAAAAATTAAGAGCTTTGTGATAGATTATGAAAGAGAAAACAGGGGCAAAGTTTAACCACACATATTTCCTATTCAAAAAAATCCATTGAGAAAATAACAGCTATTTCACTTAGATATATTGAATAAGTAACTATATACTAAATTATAGTGACACATGTGGATTATTTACAGAGAAATTGAAAATAGTTTATCCCAGAAAAATTATGGATATAGGAGCCTTAAGGCACACTACTAACCAATTATTGTAAATGCGAAAGTATGTTTGTTTGGAGCAATGGATAGTTTGAAGTTGATGACTGGAAGGCTGAAGAGTGACATTATGTAAGGTACTTGTTATCTGGAAATCCTTTTTTATGTTTTTTTTTCTTTTTTTCTTGACGGGTTACCTTACATCCCCCGAAACCGTGTTACGGTACCAGGGTACCCAGCGGAAGAGCAAGTCTCCCTCTTTTAGCCGATGGTATTTGTGAGGCTATACCTAACGAGTGGCCAGTTCTGTTGAGGTATATTAAGATGGAAAGCGGTTTGTCATCCTATTGTTATGTCTCATTTAAAAAAAATCCACTGGCGAAGCCGGAGCGGAAAGCTGGACAGAGACGGCTATCCCGGAAATAATTCGGGATAATTTCTTATATAAAAAAAATAGTAATAATATATAGTAGGTAATTTAATAAAATATACAAAAAACCATCCCAATATCGAAATCATTTCATAATTATTCAGTTTTCAAAATAGCAGGCACTTTGCTTCCAAGCATTTATAGATTTAAAGCCATTATTGTGATGAAATCGAGAAAATGGAAAACACGGTTTTCATGGAATTAGTTCATTGCAAATATTCCGTTGGACATATTAGTTAGCATTAACGAGTTTAATTTAGTTGCATTGAAAATAGAACGACTTCATTAACCGATTTTAAATGAGTTTCTATGTCCTCGTACGTATGGTAATGATCTATCTATCTATCATCACGCCTTTTATCTCTAAAGGGGTAGGCAGAGACAAGGGTAATGATTATTATTTTCAGGTGGAAATCTAGCAAATTTTATGTCGATTAGTAGTTTAATGAAAATTACTTTATGTAAAACAAGTGCTTTTTCGTGACTGCGTTACTTTCCCGGCTTCCCATATGGGTTTACAACAATTTGAATACCTACATAAATACGCTTATAACTTTTATTTTTATTCGAAACCCGACTCGGTTAAACCGGTTCGGTCATTTATTGTTCGTAATTTTAACAACAATATCAACTTTGCACAAAACTGTTTTGTTTGTAATTATAACTTATAACTACTTATCTATAAGAGATATTTTATGTATGTATATAGTTTTATTCTACACAATTATTTCCAACATCATTTTGTTATATCTCTGATGGATTAGACAGCATACGCATACAGTAACTTTCCCCCAACTTGATTCACTTATACTGTTATTTCTCAACTCCTAAACATGATATCTTCCCGGTGAATAAAACTATAGGTAAATCACTGCGAAAGTAGCACTCCCATGGTCCGCGCGGGTGAGAGGGGCGGGCGTGATTCTGCCATACACGATACGAAGTTTCACGCGATATATCTGTTGTCGACGCGATCCACCTCCCCCTCATGGACTTGGGAGTGCTACTTTTTCAGCGGTCCACCTATACATAATAGTGAAAACCACAACAAAATCCGTTCAGCACTTTTTGTCTGTGACAGAGGGGACTTTGTTTTATAATATGTAGTGTCTTAGTGAATATTCCAGTCTCACAACTCCTTCATGAAATTACCCAACCCATAGAAATATATCAAAATCATATTATGTTCTCAAGACACCTCATTATAATTATTCTGTCGTCGTATAAATTAATACCAATGAGAGGTTTTCAAGATGACATTTAAAAAAAAAAGTAGTTTTTTTTAACGCCAATAGATGGCGCCTAGGTCTAGTAATATGTCAAAAATAAAATGTGTACTGTATGGATTTAGCACGATGACAGCTGAATTGAAATTGTTAAGTTTAAAAAAAATTAAAGAAAAATGTACGACGACGCTTACAGACTAGAAGTCATTTTTTCCACCCTCAGCGACCCTCAAGAGTTTTTGACATAAGACTGCACTGCATCGCCATCTATCAACAACATAATGAAACTATTTTTTTTTTAAACTGTCAGATTGAAAACCTCTCATTAGGTAGCTATATAGCTGTTTGGCAACACTGACTCTCCGACTATCGGTTTAGACGATAAGTATCCAGTAGGTATATTTACATACACAGCATCTGTAAATATTCATACCAATAATCATAGATAATTTTATAAGTAGACCATATTTCGACATTTTTATGGCGTACATGGCGGGAGGCGGCAAACGCGCCACCAACAGGGGGCTAAATGATTAGAATGTAGAATAGATAACTTTAAATGTATGTGACCGACTGAAATACAACCACGTGACCTAACTAAACTGTCCTTCACTCTGACGAAACCAAGGAGTTTATATATTAATTGTATACTCCTTGTAGAAAAGGAAGCGTAATTATGTCATTTTGTCTTCAATTAAGTCTTGGCTTGGGCTAGGAAAAATGAGTTAATATGGCGTCGTATCGCCATCTCTTTCACTTCATATACAGATGACAGAGATAGCAAATATGTCTATACCAATCCACAGTACGATGTTGTTAGGTTGGCAGTACCTTTCAGCCCTAATTTGATTTCATTTTTATGTATGGCAGTCCCGACTCTTATTAAGAGTGTAGTGTACCGCGTCCATGTCCATACAAACGGAGAAAACGTTTTACTACCCCTAAATATCATTTAATTTTAACGATTTTGTAACATGTTACTGACATAATGAAAAACTACGTACGTATTTTTTTCCTTTTTTCAAAATTCGTAATAGGTCAAAAGTTATAAGCCCCTCAAATCTCGTTTTTTTTGGTTCATAACTTGCTCGTAATAAACCGTCTGTATTTGAGAAACAAAGCAAAATTTCAAAAAAAGCAAAACGTACGTACGTAGATTATAATCTGCTAAAACGTTTGACACCAAAATTATAAGGTTTCGTTATAGTTTAGTAGGTGTAAATCGTTTTCCCCCAAAACGCAATTTTCCACGAAGAACATATGTACGAAAACTCACGAGCTGCAGTGTTCTCTGTCGCACTGATGCCCGTGGGAAGAGCGCGCTTGAGACAAAATATGATTTTCTAAATACCTATTTCGCTGCGTACGCTGAGCTACACGATCCTCTTAAAGAACATAGTGATTGCTACTTACTCTATGTCTGCCCATACCCTGTAGATAACGCTGAGACAAATAGTGAAGGTTTTGGTTGATCAGCTAATTTTTTTAGGTTATGCTCGGTTGTTGTTTTTCGGATTTTTTATTATATAGGTAGTTAAAATGCATACATTAAGCTTCTTATGGGCTGTGCATAATTTTTATATAAGTAATTATTATAATTCGGTTATAAATTTCTGCATTAGTGTTAGGATTTAGCGTTCCAATAGAATAGAATTCGCGAAAATGACTTACGTACTGACTTACTTTATACACCAAACACATTTCACTTGTATTAGCTCCTGCATAACGTGTGAAGGTGACATAGTAGTTGGCGGGTATGTGCTATCTATAAAAAAATCGGAGCAAGATTTCCTTGTTTACTATCTTTCTGTTAGCACTTAAATAAATGAGCTTGAGAATGTCTGTATTTTTTATTTCATTCAATATAGTCGAATAAAGTGCGGGTTTTAAGAATAATGATACGTTTACTACGTCGTAAATAAGGGTAGGTTATATAGATCACTTATAAGAGTTTGAGAGGTTTTTTTGTTATAACACGTTTTATGAAAATCAAATATAATTTTAGGCCAGTCACCAGAGGAGCGTAACCTGCCACAAACCTCAAAAATTTGACACTCCTAGTTTTTGATGGTTTTTTTTATGTATTTTGATGCGCTGATAACGGGAAAAATAGTAAAAAAAGTCGTCTTTTTGCTTCTGGTCACTGGCCTATTTATGGACATTTTCATGAACTAGCTTTTGCCTAGAATCGCTTAATATTTCTAATTTACTTTATTTAATACTAGCTGTTTCCTACGACTTCGTACGTAACTATTTCAGAATGTTGGCAAACATACACTTCATACATAGCTTTTGTCATGTTCACCTCTGCCCACCCCGTTCCCGTCGTCATGCCGAGATGGTATATAGCCTATGTTACTCAGGGATAATGTAGCATTCCAATGGTGAAAGAATGATCAAAATCCGTCCAGTACTTTTTGAGTTTATTCGTAACAAACATACAAAAATACAAATCTTTCCTCTTTATAATATTAGTACCTATAGTATATGTATCACTGAGATGGTCAGCGAAGTTCGCCGGAGATGGTACAGTAAATAAGTTGAACAACAAATTGAAAATCTATGAATCCTTAGTTAATTTTATTCTCTATCTTAGTTTCAGAATTTCCCAAACTAACACATTTCAATATTATACTCTGAATAATATTTTGTAATAACTCAATCTAATGCAGCATCACTATCACTGCATATTATAAAATAATGTCTCTTGCCGCATCTGTCTGTCAGCAGCACGAAACGGATTTTGTTGCGGTTCCAAGATAGGTTGATTCCATGGCCCTATCATGTATGGAAATTAAATTATTTAGGCTATTCGTACCTGATTTGATCATGAAACTCTATTTTCAACATATTTAGTCCAATAGATTTGGAGAAAATAAGCTGTGACAGACAGGCTTCCATTTTTTCATCGGAGATGTTCGGAACCCTAAAAACTAAATGAAACTATTGATAATTTTAAATTAATTCCCCTGTAGCCCTGAAAATGAGGCAATTCAAACAATTCTTACATTTCTGTCCGCAGTTTCACCCGCGTGGAAAGATCCAAAAAGAAATAATCCCTTGGCTGTAATTTGAGCTTTCGTGTTTTAAAAAGTAGTATTATTATGTCATTATCTGACCCCTAAACTACCACTATGCAAAAAACCATGTCGATCCAGTGAAAAATAAAAACAAATCCTTCCCACGGGAACCATACATTTTTCCGGGATAAAAAGTAGCCTATGTGCTAATAATCTATCTGTGTGCCAAATTTCATCCAGATCCGTTCTGCCGTTCTGGCGTGATTGACAATAAACATATATCCATACAAACTTTCGCGTTTATAATATTCGCGTTTTTGAACGTAAACCAGTAAAGTTCATACAAGGTAATATCCGCTGTGTACATTTCATCACAATGGGATTAATGGATAATACCTACCTTTTTGTATGTGACGTCCGGCGAAGGTACGACGCGCTTATAAAAACTTTTATTCAATTTATTTTGGAAATATTTTGAAACGTTTACTTCTGACGATTTTCTTCGGTGTTAGTAGAAAATTGTGTATATATAGCTTGATTTGTTTTCACATAACTTTGTTGGTTTCCGTCGCTGTGTAAAGCCGATATTATTGTTAATAATTCCTATATTATTTTAAGTTTTTAATTATTATTTTATTGTATTTAGTTTCGATTTTATTTTATTTTATTTTATTTAGTTTGTTCAGATATTTGTTCTCTTCAATTTTATTATTAGAATAATACCAAGCAGGTAATATTTTTAGAATAAAATTGTCAATACCTCATAACAATAGCTATCGAAAGAATATATTTGACACATTATGAAATTTAAAAAAATATGATGATCAGTTACACCAAAGTGTTATGAAGCCCTGAAAGTCGCCAATTTCACGCGTGTTTCAACCGATTTTGCGACTTGAGTTCTCTTAATATATTTACTAATGTACCTACTATTTTCTCGTATTTATCCTATAGATATTTTCACATACTTTATTAAAAATTTAATATAACTTGCTATTTCTAATATTCGCAAGACCAATTTTTTGTGAAATCGTTCTTTTTCGTGTTTCTATTACGTGAATCTTGGTCTATCTTATCTTATCCTTGGTTATTAATTTACCGATTTCTTTTGCAGTGTATCTCTCTAACAACTTTATAAAGATATATTGAATTCATTGCGCTATCGAGCTTATTAGCAAGAAATAAATAAATAAATAAATAGTAAAAACCGACCAAGTGCGAGTCAGGATCGCACACAAAGGGATCCGTACTTTCAAAAGTATTTACTTCCGTACACTCAATAATTATAGACGTTTTGTATTGCCATTATTAAGATCGAACAAAAAATGCCGAAGTAAACACGTTTCTTGTATGAGGACCTCCTTTAATTTAATATTATTTTTATTATTTGCTGTTATAGCTGTGAACATTTCAAGTGTCTACCTATTACAGACGGACGGACAAACAGCGGAGCCTTAGCAATAGGGTTAATTTCCGTTGTCACCCTTTGGGTACGGGACCCTAAAAAAACAGTGAAATATATTTTAATATTTTTGTTTTCGAGTTAACTTTCTACAAACGCATTGAACTATTTAGCTTTCCGCCCGTCATCGTTCGTGGAAATTTTTGAAAGTGACATAAAAATTTATCCCGTAAGATTTCGGGGATACATAGTAGCCTATTATACAATGTCATATCATGGCGACCGACGCACTCCTTCCGTCGTGACATGATGGGGAATACGGTTTAATCCCGCACGTGCTGTGATAGTTGTGATTACTCTCAGTGAAATGATCATCTATTATCGGCATATTGAGACTATAACGGCTTTAAAACTTGACATTGGCAAATCATCATGATAATTTAGTAAAAATACTCACTTCAGTCGTACTTTTTTTACATTTATCTGTTGCCGCGAAGATGTTAAGTTGAGTGCTGCCCGGCTTCAACGGACATTGATCGATGTCCACTCGTCTCAGATCTATGTCGATGCCGCTGGTGCCTCTGTGAAAATATGCTAATTTTATCTCTTGCCTTAGAAATTAATCTTGGTAGGAAGGTTCCGTCTTGAAATGACAAGTAATTTAGTGGTTGAATGAGAGTGGATAATTTTGTTTTACTTTGAAATTTACAAACAACAACAAAACTTTTTAATTTAAAAATATAAATTAATTTTGCCTTAAATCCTAGAGGGTTGGGATTCTCAAATCGATTAAAATTTAGCAAAAAAGGGCTACGCTCAGTCCAGTACGGAGTGTTGCTTATTAACAAAGCGCATAACATTTTGGATTACACATGCTGCAGAGGGATGAGAGAAAGGGGCTCAAATTGTGTGACAGAATTATAATGTTGTTAATGTTAATGTGGCAGTGAGTCCTATATCCATAATTTGTATGGGGATAAACTATTCCCAATTTCTCTGTAAATAATCCACCAGTGTCACTGTAATTTAGCATATAGTTACTTATTCAATATATCTAAGTGAAATAGCAGTTATTTTTTCAATTGGTTTTATTGAATAGGAGATATGTGTGGTAAAATAAAGGATTATTTTCCCCCTGTTTTCTCTTTAATAACCTATCACAAAGTTCTTAATTTTTTTTTATCTACTCTTATATCGTAAGGTTTTGTTTTTTTTAATGCAGAAAGGGCAGAGGATTTGTCTTATACAGCCACATTAAACTCTATAAAAATATCGACACGCGCATGTCCGAGTCACTTGACAGTTAACGCGCATGCGCTGTAGGTAGGTAACCGTGGTTTGCCGCCAATTTGTCGATTAAGAAAACTATCTTGGTTCAATTTGTTTTGTACTATTGACTATTGCATGGGATTAGATAAAGTAGTGTATGAACGGGCACATAACTTGGAATTAAAACACTCGTGGATGCTATTGTTTTAATTACCCCTATTATGATCCCGTATCATAAACTACTATTAAAGTGCTGTTATACCATTACCCTTCAATTATATACATCGCGTTTTTTTTTGTACGCAGAATCTCAGCCTTATGGTTTTACTCTTTTTTAAAGTCGATAAAATTAATATAAAAAATGCTTAGGTTGTTGTGGTAGATTTGTGAGTGGACCGTGGATAACTAAAGATAAATAAATAATTTAATTTTATATTGCATTCAAAGAGACCTATTTTCATTTTTATTTTCTTTGTTTGCAACGCTTAAAAAAATTCAGGCATTTATGAATTTCCAGTCCATTATACAAAAGCGGCTATCTTTTTCACAGTTTTCCATTTTAATACATCAACAGGAATGCATTTATTCAGTACAAAGCTTCAAAAGTACTGAATTCATAAAATTTACATGCAGCGTAAATGCCAGAATGTCCGTGCAAACCAAAACAGAGATATGCAAATATAGACAAACACAAACTGTAAAGGATTTTCTGATAACCGAAATCCGATGACTCCTATTCGGACCGTAGGACAGATTTAGTGAATAAATATACATAATTCACTGCCTTAATATGTTCAGATTTGAACATTTCTACGCCCGTCTGGTCTCCTTTGGTCATTGTACTGAGATGCCCACGAGAATTTGCGCCTTCTGTGTTTTAGCACGTCTATTTAAATGTCCTTAGAACTAAGGTTGGCAACTAATCAAAAATTATTATAATATTGCTAGAAATCCACTTCTCGTGCTTTGGAGGCCAAGTAGAAATATTAATAAAGAATATTGCAGTAACTAGAATATAGATTCTATAGATCCCAGGTTTGAAAGAAGACCGTGGATATTATTAAATTTTGCAAAAAAATCATATTTTAACATTCTTGTCAGGAAAATGTAAGACTGAACGATTCTTTGTCCTTCAAACGAAATGCGAAAATAACCTTTATGAAGATGGCCACAATCACGTCTTAACTCCAGGCTGTGGCAGGGTCAATCATCACGCTTTTTATACCAAGAGGAGTAGGCAGAGACTTTCGAACAAAGGCATCACGTCTTAACTCCAGGCGGTGGCAGGGTCAATCATCACGCTTTTTATACCAAGAGGAGTAGGCAGAGACTTTCGAACAAAGGCATGGACTTTAACATTATAATTTTAATAACCGAACTTCAAAAAAAATATTATTTATTTTTTTATGTATATGTTCCCCGATTACTTGAAGACGCTTGGACCGATTTGGAATTTTCTTTTTGTTTGAAAGGTGGTCCCATGGTCATCAGGTCAGGATCTGATGACGGGATCCTGCAGAAATCGAGAACTCTTCAAATTTTATAGGCACGATTGAAGCGATTTGTGTTTTTTTATAGTGATTTGTTTTTTTTGCACACATTTTTTAGTGCATAATTTTCACACTACACTACACTTTTTTTAAAAGCCAAATTATTTTATGGTTTGAAATAAATTTAATTTAAACGTCTATATAACATTGTATCGATACATTTCTTATCCCATTGCTCAAATATCAAAAATGCTTTAAATAATTACTTCTGTAAATAGTTTTAACATTTTATTTAACCATACTTATTCGACAACCCTAAGTGAAGGCAAGGGCCTGAGAAGTTTGAATTACGTTGAAATTGACAATCCTAATAAATGATAATATAAATTTGAATTCATATTAGTTTCAGATGGAATCAGTCAGTCATCTGTGAAACAATATTCCCCGAAGTAATTATTGTATTTGTTTAAAATACAATAACTACATAGTAGACTGAACCTGTTAATACAACTTTATGCTTCATATGAAATTATATTCTGTTCATCTGTGACGAGTCTATGAATGAATACAACTATAACAAAGGATGCAACAGTACTCTTTGATGCTCAAAGTATTTCCGGCTTCAAATGTTTGAACAGCTGGACATAAAAAAATTGGCACGCTCAGTGCACACACCATCATGGGTTTTGTATCCTACGATTTGGCTGGAGACAATATCTTATTTCTCATATTAAATAGGCCAAGTGACAACTCTGTCACAGCACTAAATGGGACTACAGTTGTCACTGCCACTTTCAAAAAGGAAAAGTTTAATATTTTCAAAATATCGTTATGTGGATTTTTTTCTTCCTTTCGTTTATTCTTATGAAAAGTATACCGTTCAGTCGTTTCGTTGAGTCGTTCGCTTTCGAATATCTACTGTAGTTAGGATTCAGGATTGTATGCAAAATATTCATAATAATATAACTTACTTGAAAAAATATGTCCCATTGTAGCCAAAGAAAGGTACAGTGTATGTCAGCATCCAAATGTTCCCACCACCGCAGTCGTAGTAAGGTTTTGACCATTTTCCATCTTCATAGGTAACTGATAGGATTTCATCTGGCTCTCGATCGGAATGAGCGGTATCGTTGTATGTATATGTATTAAAACCTGCGACATATAAATAGTAAATTTTCCTATACAAATATTTTTGTCACTGGACCAAAAGTAGCTGAATTAATATAAATATCTTAGTGTTTTGGAGAAAATCTATAAGTATATTTTTTTAAACAAGGTTCACAAATACAGAATTACTGCAAATATCACAATATTACTTAATAGGATAAAACACTTGTTATGCAGGTATTCCAATTAGTAGTGAACACAACATGGCTATACATTTACACGTTATCTTACATAAATAAATAATACATAAATAATTTAAAAATGTGTTTTATTTTATTTTGAAGAAGAGTTTCAACAGGAAACATTTCCTACAGGGAGAATATTATTATATAAATAATTTCCATTTAATTAGAAAGGTATTAAAATGACAAAACATTTGAATATACAACACTCTCATGCCCAGATGGATTTAGATTCACATGATATTTATAATAACAGCTATATAATTTGATCTAATTACGGGTATATTGTTAAAATTAATATATATAGGTATCGTCCCTGACGTCATTAACAATATCGACAAATAACCCTCCGAGGGACTTATTATCGATCAGTGTTATTGAGTCCTTTGGGGGTAAAATCTACCCCAATCAAGTATAATTGATATGCAAAATAAAGCTTTAAAATGTTGGCATAAATTTGTTTTACAATGTGAAATAGGGAAAATTGGAAAAAGTCAATGCGTGTTTTTATATCTAAATATTCAGTTTTTTTTATGATTAGCTATTTCGGCATTTTTTATTTGAAGTTAAGAAGAAAATTATTTGATAAAGTTAGATTTAATTTTCTCAATGCATAATGGAAGGGCTTATAATATATTCATAATTTACATTTTCAACAATAATCATAAATATTTTGTATCTCATACATAGGTACATAAAAGTCTTACTTTATTGTCACAATAAATGAAGTAAAAGAAAAAAGAAATCGTTCTTGGCGACATTTCAAGAACAAGCATAAGTGTTGAGTTAATCAAACGACAAAGAAAATTGGACTATTTTATATATTGGTATATTTTATTGGCTTATGTTTTATTTTTAGTTACTGGGTATTTTTGTCACGTTTGAGTATAAAGGTAAGTAGTGGATCAAACAAATTTGGGTAATATAGGGGGTCGTGACCAAACAGTTTAAAAATTAAATGACATCCGAATGTTTTTATAAAGTCTCTCAGTTATTTTTTTAAATATTTAAAAATAAATAGAAATATTTTCTTTTACATGATCTTTTTTATGTCAGGAAAAGTAGTTGTCCTTCTCACGAAGACCTCAAAAATATGTCGCATCCACCAGATAAAAAAAATGCCCCATGTAAATATGTCATTTAATTTTTAAACTGTCAGGAATAAAAACAAATACTTTTTTCCTGATTGATCATGACCCCCTCTGTCACCCAAATTTGTTTGATTTACTACTTACGAGACACCTGTATAAACATGAAATAAAACAAAAAAAAACTCCACTCAACTCCGAAACCCACAATTGGCTAATATTTAAAGATCTGATAAAATTTAACAGAAGGACTTACTGAATTCAGAAGTTAAAATCTACAACATAAAACAAAAATGTTAAACAATTCGAACCATGTAAAAGTTGTTTCAAAACTCACCTCGCCTGAACTGGTTGTGGTTTCTAATAACTCGCTCTGCATTCTTGCGGGCGATATAAAACCATTCTGAAGTATTGCTCAAATATTTGTATTCGACCGCCAAATCTTTTGCAAGGATCGGGCCTTCGGGTAAACGGTACGCAAAAGGGCAGAAAAGTTGGTAATCTTTATATTGGTATTGGTCGTAACAATTTCCAGCTGCAAATATGTCATCGTCGAATTCTACCATTGAAAACACGCTTGCATGGAGTAAATATTCATTATGCATCACAGACGAGCCAGCGTACTTCCACAGTCTTGTCAGCATATTGGCTCTGTTGACAGCAACGTCAGCTTCTATCCTAAATCTTTCTTGTGCGTATCTATCTACAACCCCTTCACCTAAATTCAAATCTGTTCCCGCTGTACAATTTTCACCTAACAGATGTTGAGTCTCTATTAATCTTAAAAATCGTGTAACAACATCTTCTGTATTATTATTTCTAACTACACTTGTGTTCTCTACTTCACTTTGAGTTTCATTTTTAAAAAAGTCTTTGAGATTTTGATCTGTTTTAAAAATTTCGTCCAACACGCTTGATTCTGTTTCGTTGTAACTATGTTCTACATTTAATAAATGATCAATTAATGAAACATTATCACCATAAGTGTTCTGATCTCTTTTAGACTGTGCGTCGTGAGTATTGTTCATTGAAAAATTACCAAAAAACTTTTGAAACAATTCAACACTAGTTTGTTTGGACGAACTGTCACTTTCTTCTTCCGCTGTTATTGATGGTCTTAAAGCGGCTACTACTGCGTCTTCACCAGATTTATCGATGCTTTCTGTAACAAAATTAAATTTGGATTAATTTATTATTGTGACATTTAAATTAAGCAGACGTAAGTTTATTTAATTTTAATTAAACAACAATAAAAGTTATTCACTATCAATCACAAGGTTAATAAAATACATTGTTAGGTAGTTTTGTATTTTTTTTTCTTCCGCGTGTTATGGGTCCCCCAGGCTACCCAGCGGAAGACCAACTCTTTTTAGCCGATGGTATTTATGAGGCTATATCTAACGAATAGCCAGTTCTGTTGAGGTATACTTTAGATGGAAAAGCCATAAGTGTGGTTTGTCGGATTACCCATTGGTACAAGGTCGGGAATGTAATTATTTTATTGCGATTAAGCAAGGAAATGTTTGCGGCGATATTTCATATTGGTTGATGAGGGTGGAAAATTACATTTTCATAAAAAACGTTTGGTCGCAAATGTTAACGCCAAAAGTCGATGTATTAGACAAAAGTGCTACAGCATTGATAGTTGTAGTAAGAAATAATATTTACAAGTTAAATGACATATAAACTGGATCACAAAAGTCCAATAAGCAAACAATATTTCGCATCTTCCGTTCTACAAACGCAATACATACAAATAGAAAAAGAAAACAACGACAACATACAACTACTAAGGAATGTTACAAGCTCCGTCCGCCATAAAGGAGGATTTTGTTTACGACAAAAGCAAATAGAGCAATCGCGACTTTCATTATAGGGCTGTGAGAAACGCGGCAGCAAGCGTGAATTGATAGCGAACAATTTATTTATTGAAAGCAATTTAACAGGGACACGATCGCGCGTGTATGTAACCCGAATTGGAGTAATGTTGATTCAGGAACTTTGAACAGAAATTTAACTGAAACCTATTTATAGGTTCGCGACAGTAATAACTTAGGACATAGAAAGCAACAAGTATAAAAATCTGTGTAAATGTGGAGCTGGAGAAATTTGCTGGGCATACGAGGGGTCCATAGAGAAACTGGTTGTGCAGGGCAGAGTTGATGGCGGCAGATCGCGAGGACATTCCCCCTTATGCTGGACCAACCAAATAACTTCAATGACTGTGCAAGAAAAGCCTCGGCGAGATAAAAATCTAAACCATAACTAATCTATAATACGATACATTGCAATGGAATGAAATGAGATACCAATGTAGTCAAGTTCTCTCAATATGCAAAATAAAGAAATCTCAATGTATAATATAATGCGAATGAACTGTCTGGTAAAAGCTGTTAATTTTATGGTTGAAAATAGCTTTAAATAATTGCCGAAATATTAATTTCATATTTTTTTTCGCTTTTATTTTGGCTTGTTATAAATTTTTATTCGCTCAGTTAGATCCACCACTTTTCGTTACATCAGTGTTTGCTCAGGACTCAATTTATATTTTATTCAGAAGCCTTTTCGGGTGCCACCCTCGGATGCCTTTGAAGTAAGTAAGGGCAGTACAAATATTTTAAAAAATATGACTTTAATACAGTGATACCGTAGTCGGAGGTAGCTAAGTGAAAACATCCATAGTTGCTGGATAGGTTTGACCAGTAATACTTCAGTATGATTAGAAGTCATAATTATCATTTATCACATAAATAGATATATCACTTCTTTATTTTAGTAACAAGTGTGGACGCCAGAAAGACCAGAAGTGGATTAATTCATTGGCACGAGTTGAAACCTTTTAATTCCAGCTTTCTACCAATCGTATGATATCACTGTATTATTATATTTTATTTTATTTTATCTTATTTCTAAAACAAACAACACTTATTACTAAAAAATAAAACAGTAATATACAATAAAGATAAAATAAATAAGTATCAAAAACGTATCAAATAAAACAAAACATAAACTACACAAATAACAGATATACATATATATGACTAAGTATACAATTTGTAAATATTCATAAATATAATATATTAATTGCATACACACACATAATAAAGAAACATAAAACAAAGTCCACCGCCGTGTCTGAACGGATTTTGATGCATGATCCATTAGATAATTTATGCGGAAGGTTTACTAGTACTAAACATGGACCTATCATATTTAGGAGCTGAGCAACAACATGTAGTGGAAGACCAATTCTCCCTCTTTTAGCCGATGGTATTTGTGATATATTTAGATTGAAAAGGGTATATTTTAAAACCCATTGGTACCGGGATCGAACCGACGTCCGCCTAGTTAATACCAGACATCTTAACCACTCGGCCACTGACGCACGCTTTATTTTATTTGCCTATTTTCTTATACGCCATTGACACCGAGTCAAACAAGACCTAACTGAAATAAACATAATAGATTCGTTCTACGTAACATTTACAAGAATTATTCATTGCGACATTTACAAATATCCCATTTCAACTTAAGCCAGACGATATATGTTAGGGCAAATGTTATGATTTAATAAAAACAAACACAGCGTGAAGCATAGCTCTCATTAAATCAAGGGAGCATTCATTGCTTTGCCACCTTAATGAGTTAACACGTAGACGTATTCATTTGAATCAAAACAACGAGTAGAACTTGAAAATTATTTCAAATTTACTTTTATTTTTCGTGTATATCTCAAATCTGAAGAGAAGGAGTCTGAGATTCGTTCTACATGGTTTTATTCTTATTTGACTTCAAGACAATTCTCGGTAACCTTAGCCCTCATAACTTTTGTCACATACACATTACATGCTTCTGACTTCTTAAATTACGTTAACACAGTATGAATTAAAAAAAATATGAATATCAGTTCAGTTACACCTAAGTTTTATGAAGCCCAGAAAGTCATCAATTTCATTCAACCAATTTTGCATCTCGAGTTCTCTAATGTATCATTTACTCGTATTTATCCTATAGATAATTTCACATACTTTATGAAAACATTCTACTAGTTTTTGTATAATACTGGAAGAGCATATGTCTGTTTTGAGTATTTTCGCAAGACCGATTTTTTTGTGAAATCTTTCATTCTCATGTTTCTGGTACGTGAATATTGTCATATCTTATCCTATCCTTGGTTATTTTTTGAAGTGTATTTCTCCAACAACTTTTAAACGACACAATAAGCCGCTCGGTTTAGCTTGCTTTTAATATCTACAGCAATGTCTACATTTGGCCAGTTTTCCATATTAAATAAGACGGGAGACAAGCCTGTCAATGTACAATTACAAGACTTCAGTTTAAATTGTCACTTCTGAAACATGTTTGTAGATGTGACAATAGAATTGAGCAATTGATTAATTGTATTCAAATCGAAACAATATGTACAAACAATGTCAGACACCAATATGTGAGAGATTGTGGAAAATTTAACAGCCATTATAATCCTTTGTTATCGATACCACAGAATTATTTTAGGGTAGTAAATTGAGAAAGTTTTCGTGTTACAAATACAGACGGAAGATGTCAAGCGAACATCAGTTTGTGAAATTATATTGACTTGGGTTCGTTGAGGTACTAAATAAAGGAGGATATTAAATAATTATCTTAATTTGAAAATGGAAGATGGTTTGGGCATCTATTTGGAACTGCTAGAGGTAGGTATGAAGTTTTAAATTTAACCCTGTCGACCATTCGTCATCCCGCAGAAACATGTGGTTACCTCAGGGTTACAGTTAGGAATCCTATTTAATATTCTAAATACTACTTACTGACAAGTTGATAAAGAGTAACATGTCATATAAAAACACTTGGGGCCTAGGGTAAACCCAAATATGTGAAAAGATACGCGTGAGCTTTTAAAGTAAGTTCCCACCATCAAAACTTATCATTGACCTAGAAACTTAAAATTTGACACGAAAAAGGGTGCGCCGGTGGCTAAGTGATTAATATGGCGGGTATAACCTGCGCAGAACACGGTTCGATCTCGGCCATGTACCAATTGAGTTTTTATTATACGAAATCCGATAAACTACTATCTAAATATACCTACCTCAACAGAACTGGCCACTCGTTAGGTATAGCCTCAGAAATACCATCGGCTAAAAGAAGAAGACTTGATATTCCGCTGGGTACCCTGGGACCGACAACACGGTGCATACTCTATGAAAATTTTCTAGTGTCTACCTATTACAAAAGATACAGCCCTGTGAATGGCGGACGGACGGACTGACGGACAGCGGAGCCTTGGTAATAGGGTTTCCGTTGTCACCCTACGGAACCCTAAAAAGGTATCAAATAACCAAGAGATATTATATTAAAATAAGGAGTCTGTAAGATCAAATCATTTTATTATATTTATTTTGCAATATTTTTAATAATGTATTAATTAATATAGTGGAAACATTTCAAAGTCTTCGAATATAGGTCAACCGACCATTGTTAAATTTCCAAGTTTGGACAAGACAAAGTAAATTATTCGAAATGCACAAATGAATTTGGAATTCAGGGCCACGGTATCGTTTAGAATTCGATTTAATGAAATCATTCCTCGCTTTTTGTCGGGTGAATGAAAACAATAATTTAATTTTGAAAGGACACAGATTTAATTCCGGTCGAATTTGATGGATTAGGAAGTGAAAAGGCCCTACTTACTTGTCGATTTAGATGTAAAAGATCCTAAGCTTTGGGAAGATTGGTAAAGTGATATAAAACTTATAGGTATTAAAATAAAGATGAAATTTGAAGATTTCTGATGAACTGTTTGTATTGAACTTGTAGGAAAGGGCGCTGTTCTGTTTCGATGAATAGGATTATTAATTCCATTAGGTAAGTGAACCTAAATAGGTTTACGCTCAACTTCGAATTGACAGGTATGCTTTACAAGTTGTGACTTTAATGTTATTTATTGTTATTGTATTCAATAAGAAATTTTATATTAAATGATAATAGTTTTTGGTCCATACAGGAGGGGTAAGCAGAGACAATAGAATTTTCTACGATCCTGATTCCACAGAAGGATAATTTTTTTGTGCATTTTTTTTTTAACCATGGATATGTCGTGGGCCTATCGTAGGGCATAAATGAGTAAATTAGCAACTTTTGTTAATTTTTGGTTTAAGTTTTCTATGAATTTAACGATATGGCGGATTTTAATTGACTATATAATGAAATCAAAGATCGGCCCACGACAGTTGGAATACACCATATTTTAATAGGTGAATTCGTATTTTCAAATTGCTGAAACGGA
Organism: Nemapogon koenigi; assembly: GCA_963924495.1. Classification (NCBI taxonomy): domain Eukaryota; kingdom Metazoa; phylum Arthropoda; class Insecta; order Lepidoptera; family Tineidae; genus Nemapogon; species Nemapogon koenigi. The sequence goes on along the minus strand of OZ004630.1, from coordinate 2,187,117 downwards.
GATATCTTATCAATTTCAAACAAAAAAGAGCGGCCATCTGCTAAAACCGTCTTTGAAACTACATAACCATAAACGATCTTTAATTTAACTTTGAAGCCAAAAAAAATCCCACGGTGTCCCTATTGTTTTGTTAGCAAAGAAAAACTTCTGACCGTTCATAAAAGGAAGTTTTCCGGTGCTGAAAATTTGCCGTAGTAAACGAATATTTAGGTATGACGTACACTAAAAATATATATTGAAAGCCAATAGTTAGTAACATTGTGGTATCGTGGGTGGCCAGTGCGGGAATATGGGTACACAGGCTGGCCGGTGTCTTGGGTAGGTAGACAGGAATAGCAGGAAAACTCGATAGACAACTTTCACCAGTCATTTATTGTAAATTCCAAGTACTTAGTAGTAGTACTAGTTAGTAGTAGGTAGTAAGAAAGGATGACGAAGGAGCGACGGAAGGAGCTGACGGAAGGAAGGAGCGCACTGTAATAAAATGAACTAAACATTACTACAGGCGTTGAGCTATGAAAGGAACACAATATAAAATATGATAAAAATACTTACAATATAAGGGCGCAGGGCGGCTTGTGGCGAGCCGTGGGTGAGTAACGACACCGCCGAACCCGAGTGCTCCAGAGAGTAGGTTAAGGCAGGCGTCCCCACTGCCAGACCTGAGACTCTCGACCCTGGCTTGCCTTAATTGGTTGTCCAGGGTGGAGTCGTTAGAGTATAATATTATGTATTATGCTCGGGGGTGGAAGTGTCTAAAGGCGTAATAACGGGGAAGCTATATGTGAAACCGGTGTCACACCTCTCGACACCCCCAGCCGCTTACACCAATGTTGCCTGTCTTACTGCCGGCAGAATGCTTAAAAATGGTGGTTGTTTTAGGAGGCCCATTTAGTAAACGGCGAGTCACCACCTGCCAATTTTACGTTTCATGAGATGAATGATATATATGATCTGCAGGTGACCGTAGTCTCAACCAATAAACTTGATAAACCAATCGATTTAACATCTCAAACCAATAGCCCGAATTTAATTTAATTTTATCTCAGCAATAGTCCAGGCACCTGACGGGGCCTGTCTGTGAGCGCATTGTACTTGATGCATCCAGAGATAGGTCCCGACGGGTGCTAGTCACAACACTTTAGATTAAACACTCTAAAGGGCCTCTACGTGTTGGACCTATGTCCCCATGCAAGCCTTACAAAGGACCGGGTATTATGCCAGTGAATTTAGACTTACAATATTATTTGCGCTCCTTCTACATATAAACGTAGGTGTTTGTTATTACAATTTAGTAGGTGACGTAGTTTGGTCAAATAAAAATATAATAAATAAATTAAAATAAAACGACTGCCTAAATCAAATATCTCTGGAGGAATGAACTATTTGAAAATATAATAAAATATTATATTGAATAAAAATGAACAATACCTTGTTCTAATATTAAAATAAATTGAAATCCTGTTATTTATGATGGCCAGTTTATAAGCTGCCTGTAAAATAAGGTCGTATCAGCACAATACAAATCTCAAAGATATAATTATTATAGTTAGAGCGGAACATTTTTTTAAAAACCAGAAACTGTTTCGAAAAACAGTTTTTAAAACAACGCTCTTTTATTCCTAATGCGTAAATCGCAACTAAAACCAAAATGACAATTCATACATCGAACGGAAGAAAAAAAGTATCTCTTAGAAAAACAGTTTCCGGAAATAGTTTTCGTAGAATTTTTAACTTATTGATAAATACATGGAGTAAACATTTCAATAACTATGTTCATCGTTCGTTCGTTCACGACCGCCGCTTTGTGAGGCTATACCTAACGAGTGGCTAGTTCCTGTTGAGGTATATTTAGATACCCATTAAAAACCCATTGGTACATGGCCGGGATCTGGAATCGAACCCGGGGTCTGCCTAGTTAATACCTTAACCACTCAGCCACCGACGCACCTTAGTAAGGTAGTCTATTGTAATTTCAAAGCTGCCTCGCGGGCGTGGTTTGATGAAACTGATTACAGCATGTCGCTAAGTAGGACTTCGTAGACTTTACTTACATCAGGTCTTTCAAGTAACTACATTTTCATAATATCCAGCATCATGAATTACATATGGGACACCTGCCAACACTTCGGGACCTGATATGGTTACCTACTCTGTGATTCAACGTATCCGTAGTGGTCGTCAAGTCTAAAACAAATTTCATAGTTGCAAGGTCTCGGAACAATTTCAAAAATTCTCGTATAAAAACTTTTGTTTTTTGACCTTTGTAGAACTTACGGACGCAGCTGGTAGGCTCAGGACATTGTTTAACAAGTAGTTTTCCTTCAAAAACATACCTGCGCTAGTTTGGTGAGGAAGGGACTCTCTTTAGGCTTTAAGTTTTTCTTTTTGGTATGTTTAACTTCTACATTCTACAGATTCTACTAGCCATTTCTATATGATATTTAACTAATATTAAAAAATGACAAAGTGTATTCATGTCAAAACAGAGCAACAAATATATGTAGTGCCGGTGAGTGACATGACTTATTTTTATCTTGATAATCCTTTGGGAACATTTTAAAAACAACGAACGAAGTCAAGGTGGAAATCTGTCTGTCTGCAGTTTTTATGACTGGGTGGGATATTCTTGAAAACCACTGAAAGGATTTCGATGGTAATTTTATACCTACCATTTAAACAATGGTTTATAACGGTAAACATAAAAAAATGTGAATCAATTTAGGGAAATTTTAATATACAATATACTTTGTTTAACGTAGTTATAGTTAGTTAGGTTGTATCGTATTCATTACGGTGCGTCTTAGTCGGTTGAAACTTCCCGCCATTTGAGACATGTTTATTCATTCAAATCGGTCGCGATCAGAGTTTACTGAACTTGCCTACAACGTCGGCATGCGCGTGCAAGATATCTTAAAATTACATTTAAACTAGAAAAGTGTATTGTGTGGATCTGTAAAGGAGGCGAAAGATCGGCCACACAGTACAAGCAGTTATCTCTGGGATACAAGCAAAGAGGCCTGGCGTCGGTGGTCTGCAAAGCAACCTCAAGTAAGTGGAACTTTGTACTACTGGTTGGTTTGGGTGATTTGGGGTGTCTCAGATTTTAGCCAAGGTGTATTTACCTTGTAGGTACACCCTCGTCAGGGTGGTTTTAACCCTGACCTAAATGTACTGGATGCATCTCATATAACGCGCGTGTTCAGTACAATGGTTAGAGATATAAAAAAATTATATTGAAAATAATTTAAATGGTCTACATTCTACAAAATAGTCTGCGATATCATTTTGAAAATTACAATATTAAAATATAACAATGTAATACTTAAATCAAATAAACTTTTGATCACAATACGGCTACGCAAACAACCATAGCCGAGCAACTTTAGTAAGAAACTTTATTTGTAAGTACATTAGACAGTTACTTTTAAAAGTTTTAATGGTTTTATTTTCTCGAGACTTCTGAACCGTCTACGATTGTTGAAAAATAGTATCCGTTTCTTCAGCATTGATGACATTTTCTAATTTGAAGAAATTGAAACAGTTTAACACCTGTAATTCAGATGACAATACAGTAATTTGCTATCATCGATCTGGTCTGATGATGAAGCGAGGAGGTGAGTAGTGGAACTCTGTAATGAAATGACGTAACCCCATTGAGTTTGGACTCCTTTGAGTTGTCTTCCACAAGTACTCTGATCCTAGATGATGTTAGGGTCCTGATGATAGAGCCGAAAGGTGGCCACAGGAACTCTGTAACGAAACTACATTCGTAACCCAATCGAGTTTAGGCTTATACTTTTATTACTGCATATAAATATGATAGGCAAGAAATTAAAATTTCATGACAAAACAAAGCAACGAATCCACATGACTTTTCAGAAAAAAATACCCATTCGTTCAGGAAAATTCTCATGACACATTGCAGATAACTAGTTGGTAATAATGTCCACATTTAACAAGTAACACATATTAAATGAAGTTACGAAAAACAGTGCTTCAATTTAGAAGTAGTTACTGACGCTGTCGGACTTCGAACCTAGTACCATATAAATATTAATTAAGGAATATTAGTAACATGCCAAAAGTAAACAGCTTCCATTCACTTAAGTAAGAACACGAAAATGCAATCTATACACTAATAAACATTAAGCTTCCAGTTAGGATAACGATCAGTACTTGATAGAGTTGTTCCTATGAGATTTTTTGTATCGAATACATCTATCTATACTTTTTAGGGTTCCGTACCCAAAGGGTGCAAACGGAAACCCTATTACTAAAGGTCATTCGTCCAATCACCGAAATCGAGCACAGACTCGTCCAATTCTTGTAACGAATGGTCCGCCTAGATCGTCTCGCGGCCGGAATGGGAAATTTTCTGTGCGATGCCGAACCAATGTGTGGCCTATTGTCTGTCCTTCCGTCCGTCCGTCCGTATGTCAAAGGGCTATATCTTTTGAACCGTTAGATAAATACTTGAAATTTTCACAAATAATAAAAACCATTATTTGTCAGTTATTAAATTTTATTTTCCCACGTTTCAAGTCAATTCCTTGAACGATTCAAGTATATAACTAATGAACACACACGGAATATATAATTTGTTGAAACCCACCAATCTTCTCCTTCTAATATTTTAAATAAAAAAAATGGGTATAATTTACGCGGACACCAAAAATATTTTTAAGACTCTAAGCTTAGGCACCAAATAAAATAAACAACTCCAAATAAAATAATTGACACTATTAAAAGTGTCCTAAAGTATATCATATTATGATCCAAAATAATAGAAAAAACATCAGAAAAATCGCACGATATTTTATTTGGTTTCTAAAATGGATAAATGGTCACCAAGTAATGGATAAATGGTCACCAAGTAAGGTAGGTAGGTTAGGTTAGGTTAGTATAAAATTTATTAAGTATAAAGTGTATTTTAAAGGCGTCTATATATTTTTATGGCAGTCAATAATACCAAAAATGGATCTATTTCATAATATTTTAGGAAACGTAATTTGGTGACCATTCATCCATTTTGGTAACCGTTTAGAATTTTTTTGGTACAAAATAGATACATTTTTGGGCGCCGCTTAAACACAAGCCAAAAAAAATTGTTTGATTATTTTTATTGAGAAGACGACATCTGACCTTTCCACTGCAATACGCCGCCCATTGAAGGACCCCAGATTGTAGGAAGCAGCTAAGAAATACCGACGTCGGGACTTTCATCACTTCAAGATAAGAGTGGCAGACCACGAGTTCGATCCCGTATCCCGACCATGTACCACTGGGTTTTTTAATTAAAAACCTATGTACATAATCCCACAAACCACACTTGGCTTTTCCATCTAAATATACCTCAACAGAACTGGCCACTCGTTAGATATAGCCTCACAAATACCATCGGCTAAACGAGGGAGACTTAGTCTTCCGCTGAGTACCCTGGAACCGTAACACGATTTTGGGAGCTGTAATCGGTCTATCTATAAATGAAAAATGTATCAAAATCGATCCAGTATTTATTAAGCCTATTAATCTTAAACACATATACAAACATAATTTTTGTATCTAGAAGATAATCTACCTGAAATCGAAACAAAATTTGTAGTTACGGAGAAAATTGGGTACGGACGCGGCGGGAGACTTTGTTTTATAACACGCAAGCATATTGTACAAACAAACGAAGTGAAAAGTTGAAACTAAATTATACCTATAAGAATTTATGTTTTTTCTTCTTTCTCAGGGTACCCAGCGGAAGTTCTTCCTCTTTTAGCCGATGGTATTTATGAGGCTATACCTAACGAAACCAGAACTGTTTTTAGATGGTAAACAATTTTGTTTTGGTCATACTTTAACAAAATAAATCATGAATTAGTCTTTTCAATAAAACCATTTAGGTGTGCTATTTTTACATTTTAATTCACAAAAAAAGGAGGGGAAGGTAAACACCTAGTACTAGCCCCTGTACCACTGTATTTTTCTGTCGTTTTATTGTCGCAACGGATTGTACGATTATGTTAAAATATAAACATAATAATTATAATTAATGATTGGAAACACTGTGTTTCTGCACGTTTGACGTCCTAGATCGCCTTTCCCATTTAAAACATCACAATTAACTATTTTCCTAGAGCTCTGTCTCGCGACACAAAACGATACCAACGAAATCTAAGGTAACTATTACTGCGCACGTCAGTTTAACTGGTCAAAGGGCAACAAATTGGCGAAAGGGGGAGCCCGTCTATGGCCCCTTCATAGGCTTAGTACTCTATGACTTATACATACAAATATTGTAAACTAGCTTTCCACCCCGACTTCGCCCGTGGAGCCCATATTAATTTTCATTCCTATTATGATTTTGAGTTCATACAAAAATTCCATAGAAATAAGAACATTCAGTTTTTCCCAATGATTCTAATTTTTCGGGAAACGTTTCCAATCATTCTTTCCCTAAAATTCAAACTATTATGAACATTAAACAAATAGCCAGTCCAGCCGTTCTCAAGTGATAAGTGATAGTGGATAAGATAGGTAAAGTTAGTTTTTTTTGTTTGTATATCTCTCTCTGAAACTAATGAACCGATTACAAAAAATATTTCACTAATAGAAACTACACGCGACATTTTCTTTTAACAGATACCAACATTAATTGTATCAACCAGAAAAACCACCGAATCAACAAATTTTAAATTATTATAAATGTATGGTTAGGCGAGAACACCTCTTACTTCTATGATCTCTATAATGTTCTGTGATTTAAACCCTGGCGGTAACATAATGCTTAGTTTATTGGAAGGGTTTGGCAGTGATTCCGAAATAAAAATCATAAATGGCCTGATAAAATTCTTTAACATCGATCGATCTTGTCGGGGTGTCACGTTTCTCTATTATCCTTTCAAGGGCGCGGAATTTTTTGATATAGGCTAATTTGAAGTTATGTATACAGAGCGTGAATAGACTAATGGTTATGTAGCATTGTAACTGGAGGTCCGGGTTCAATCATGACTCAAGAAGCTCATATCACAGAGTCCCAATATTATTAATAAGAGAAAATAAAACGAGGAGTATGAGATTTGGCATAGTTAAAGTTTATATGGAGTATAGGTGTGCAGAAAATAAATATTTATATATGTGTTGGAAACTCATTAAATTAAATTAAATTAAATTTTCAGTGTTTACATTAATATTGTCAATGTCAAACATGACGGCTCGCATTAGTAAAGACTGTCGCCAAAGAACAAAGAGAATATTACCACTACGTTACAAATAATTTAAAAATGTTGCCAATTAATAATTACTGTCTGATACTATATTTTTTTATTTTGTCATACAGAAGTATTGACTCGTATTTCTGACAACGCCGCCCTCATGGCAATCACAAAACTTCAAACAGATATTTCAAAACCCACCTGCAACAAATAGGCCAGGGCCGGGGCCTTTGAAAATGGTGAAAAGTAATAAAAAACGCAAAAAGTTTATTTTTATTATTTTTAAGCTTATTTTTGTTATATTTTCTTCCTTTTCCAATGGGCGTCATCCTGATCTGATTTTTTTTTGTCTGAAAATTTATCGGCCCTGGCCTAAAATACGTACCTAATTAATTAAATGAATTTCGACCACTAAGCGGGTCACTAGAACATTTAAAATCGTCTATTGGCATCTGATATTTTTACAGTGCACCTAATAATAAGTTATACTATATCCTATTTTGTAGAGCGTTGTCTTGAAACTGGGAGGTCACGGGTGAAATTCCCACTTGTTCCAAAAAATGCTAAGCACCAATTTTCTTTAAGAATATGCTTTAATCGACTCCTCGTGCTTCTAAAAATAACAGATATTTACGTCTGTTAAAGAAGTGACACATCCAGGTCCATTAAGTGCAGCAACAGGCTTGCCACCTGTTCTGTTCAATATGGACAACTGGCAAAAGTGGACACTGGCCACACCGCAAGGTATAAAGTCCGTGATGGTGTGTGCTAGGCTATGTCCTAAATTTTATTTTATCCAAAATATTTGTGGCTAAAATAATTTTAATTAAGTACCTACATTGTTTATTCTATTTTGATATCAACCGAAAATCATTAAATTTCCGGTTTTACGAAATGTCATTTGACCGGTCTATCAATTTCTTCTCGAGCGGATCGTTTCGAGTGTCATATTTTTAGGTTCGACATTTTGACATTTTTGATTAAATTTAAAGGAAGTTTGAAAATAAACCGGGTTTGTTGAACGAGTTGGGGTTCATGATCGTTTGAAATGAGAGACAGAACAACTTTATATCATACTAGGTTTCCACTCCCGGCTTTGCTCGTGGATATTTTTGAACAAGATAAAATATAGCCTATATTTCTATTCGTGAAATAATGTTTAGAATCGGTTCAGTAGTTTGAGAGATTATTGTTTCTTTTTTTTTCGTGGCTCCACCAATATTAATCACGGACTAATCACAACTATCACACCGGATTCCCCATCATGTCACGACGGAGCGCTTGCCAATCCAAGTTTATTAAAACTTACTAATTTTGCCTCTTTATAATATTAGTATAGAAAAATAGAAAGATCCTATCAAATAACGAATGTTAAAATTGAGCCAAGCCTCACGACTAAGCCTATGATATATTATATAAACGCTTCGTTTTTGGAATTTGCCTAAAAATCGTATCATCAGCTTCGGTAGACTTTCAAAATCATCGACTTTCTTGTTGGAAAAATATACGAACTTCTCACTCCACTTTTACAAAATTTATTACTTGTACAAACGAGAAACAAGGCTCTCTTTTATTTTCTTGTACCGCGAAATTAGACTTTGAAAATTTTGTTATATCAAGATTGCTAATAAAAATTTTGTAAAAAAGAAAATGCGTGTTATCTATTCTGTCTGTCTATTTTAAAACACCTAGTTGCTATAATAAAATTATAAACTTTTTTATGTCTTTTTTCTGTATGAATTCTAACAATAATTGTTATCATAAAAGGTTTCATAGCCACAAAGCTACTAACTAGATTATAACCATAATACTTTCCAATAATCATTTTTGATATATATATTTAAATATCCACCGGGGGCGTAGTTCTATAGTAATATTATAAAGAGAACATATTTGTATGTTCGTTTGTAGAATTAACTCAAAAACTACTAGACCGAATTTAAAAAATCTTTCACCAGTAGAAAGCTACGATATCCCTGAGTGACATAGGCTATTATTTTATATTGTTCGAATATATCCACAGGCGGAGCCGGGGGCGGGAAGTCTTGTATAGTTTAAACAGCTTACACCACAAATTGAACACCTAAACTATATCAATTGATCGTCCGAATAGTCTTAGATTGATGCATATTCTAACCTCAATAACACTTTACAACTGTCCAACGCACGGTTCCGTGTCAGGATGGTTTGATTGAATAATGGATGTACTCCCCTCGCACGACTGACTCTAGGAAATGGCACAAATACATTGATTTGCAACTAACCTAACATTCACTGACATATCAATAATTCTGAATGGCTTTATGCGGTTTAGACAATGACGTACTATAAGTAGACACGTTATACCCATACTAAATGCAGATAATAAACAGCTTGAACAATACTATAGCTACCTATTAATTACTTACGTTTATATATTCAAGCGATGAAAGGGATAGAGAAACACAGCTCAATACCGAAATCCATTTGTTAAAAAGAGATAAATATATGCTTTAAGTTGCGACACGTCATCGACGCGTAACCTTCTCCGGAGGAACTAGGGGAAGATTGTCTAAATGGAACACTCAATATTTTATTTAGAAATATTTTTGGAATTATTAAAAAATTAAAAAACTTTTATTTTACTAATAAATATAATATAATAATCAATGACTTTACAACAAATAGACCATTTGTCTTTCAATCACGCTCAAACGGCTGAACAGTTCTAAATGAAATTTAGCATAGAGGTGGCATATGGCTTGGTATAGGATATTAGTATGCTACTTATTTATGCATTATGTAGTATAATTTAAAATTCTGGACAACAAACAACTATACAACAAGGATTACTACAACATAGATACATATTAAAAAAATAACTGTCATATAGTCAGTGACGTTTGTTTATACAAACGTATTGTTTATACATACATTCGAAACAGGATATTTTTATGCAAATTCCAAAAAATATAGAAATAACAAATAATACAAAAAAAAGTTTACTACAATTAACTACTATTTAGAATGTTACAGATATTTTTTCTAAATATATACAAAGAATGTGAAAATATGTCCACTTCGCAAAACTGCTGGTTGTATCGTTGCACCATACGTCTAAATCTTAGAGTAAAAACTTGGCAACCAATCATATTCTCGTCTTTGGGTTCTGATTATCTCTATCCATTTTTATCTTATTAATCCGCTTCTAGGGAGACTAAAAGATAAATAAATACAATAAGATCATAATACTATACATACAACAATAATATAATATATAAATTTATAATAATGTAAATATGATTATGTATATACATTTTCCGTACAATTAATAAAATATATAATTTTTTTAAATAGGTTCATGTAATTTATTGACAGGTCCGATATTGCCAACCATCCCCATAATCAGTCGCTGAGTCTGTCGCGGCCATTTCGTTTTGTCTTCTCTATCACTCTCATACAAAATGCATCGTTCGTCTCGCTCAGGCAAGCGGCGAACTGGCAACAGCGCATTATTATTAATAAAATATTGTTATGTCCATAATTATAAAAATTTCTGTACTTACCAATGAAATGAGATATCATTTCTATCCTTTACAGTTGCAGTATAATTTCTGCAAAAGCGGAACACACAAGATGTCATTTTTCTTGATGTTTTTGCGGATTATTCTACTCAAGAGAGACATGTACACTAGTCGTAGGATTGTGCGTGACTGTGCGCGACCAAATGTATAGTGGGACACTTACCTCTCATTTGCCTTGCTATATATAGCTTGAGCGTCAATCACGCATCTACCTCAGTTTATATAGTATATCATTGGGTTTAGATAAAAAAAGTGAACGTTATTTATTGTAGGCACACGCGTAAGAAGTGATACTTATACTAAATTATCAATATAATATTAGACGATTTTTTTATTCTGGCCACGAATTCGTATTCGGAGACAATAGGGTCCTTTAGATATCAATTTTGGAAACAATGGTCCAGTAACTAAAAAGTAAAAAAAAAACTTTTTTTTCAATTTTGGAAATCCAGTAACTAAAAAGTAAAAAAGCCTTTTTTTCAAATTCAGGCCAAAGAGTCCGTCAAAATCAATCAATAGATTTTGGAATCAATCGGGACTGAACTAAAAATAAAACAACAAAAAAAAGGCATTTTTTTAATCTACAAACAAAGCAGTATTCACTTCAAAAATCACTTTATTTAATTTTGATTGGAAACAAAATGTATGATAGGCAATGCCGGTTATTTTAACATCTATTAAATTGTCTCTGCCATTATGCCATTATTTGTGTAAACGGGAGACAAACTTAAATTATTAGAATGCACTGACCAAAAATAAGGCAAGGTTTTTATACAATTTAAGACATTTAATTTCCTGTGAAGTCCAGTGACAGGCTTGTCACCTGTGCTAAAAGTGGACACTGTATGTTCGTTTCAAGGTATAATGGTGCAATGCAAATTGAATTACGACAGATTTTCGTTATTATTATATAGAGGTATACTAATACATCATATAGAAGGGACTCATTTGGCCTCACAATTTTATTTTTAGATCATCAACTAAAAACAAAATTTAATTAGGGAAATTTATTTTGGTTTACTCTCCTACTCTCCTAACAAGGGAAACTTTATTACATTACAGAATTATCAAGTAAAAATCTAATATATTTTTACTTTGAAAACAAAAATTAAATATCAGGACAACAAACTTAATTGCTTGTTAGCGTTTGGATTTACCTTGTTTCGATCAAATTGTAGATCATATTTACATTCCTGTTATCAGGGATTTAAGAAAATCAAATCACGTTAATTGGTCACATTGAGTCACATTTTGATGTGTAATTAAATATAAAGTTATAAACGCATATCTTCAAGGTCTTTATATCTTGCGGTGTAACCAGAGACACTAGTAACAGTGCTAAATTTTTGGAACAGGAGCAAGTCTTCTGCTGCTTCGTATCTGTAATTTTAAGAAAAAAGGGCTTTATGTGCCCTCAGAAGAACGAGAAGTCGATTAAATACATATTATTAAGGGGACACCTCATAACTTTTGTCCATACAAAAATAGACTGCAGCAATTCAAGTATTGTACAAAACTTATTAAAAATAGCAAGTTCTAGTTAATGGATCCTGTCACACAATAGAATTAAGAGAGCTCCTAAACATGATAGAGGAGTTCCCAACCTAAAGGCGACAAAATGAAAATTCGGTTCAGTAGTTTTTGTTCTTAGTAGTTGCCCTTAGCTGCTCTGCCGGGTGGTTGGCATGAGACCCTTGGGCTTAAGGCCCTGTCAGGGTCGGCGGCCGTCTCTTAGTTATTTGGGGTTCCTAACTTGAGTACTGAGAGAGGGAGGGTTGCAGATCAATTAAACTACAGTTGTGAATTAGATATATTACAATTATATTATTTGGCCAATCCTAACTAACTTACTACCTACTTATATTAACCTACCTAGAATATATACAACTTAACTGCTACACTTATTAATTTTATTAATTACATATATTTATTTATTTATTTCATTTCTATTAACTTCTGACTATCCAGATTCCTGCTCGCGTCTAATTCCTTGGAGGAATATTTCATCAAGGAGGAAATATTGCTACAATCCTTAAACTATATGAAATTATTTATACTCAATATGTAAAAAATATGTCAATATCAACTACACCTAGGTTTCATGAAGCCCTGAAAGTCATCAATTTCACGCATTTTTTCAAACGACTTTGCGACTTTAGTTCTCTTAATATATTTACTAATTTTACATATTGAGTAAAAATAATTTCATTTACTTTATGGATCCATTAACTAGAACTTGCTATTTGTAATATTTTTTGTACAATACTTGAATTGCTTGGATTTTTTTTCTCTATTCATTTCTTTCGCTCGGATATTGGGTGAAAAAGATGCAACATTTTCGAACACGTGCGTTTTTAGTTGGTTACGCGACCAAGAGAGCTCATTGGCACGAGTGTAATTTGAATCTGGGCCCTTACGGTTTCAAATCCAACGCTCTATTAATTAGGCTATCGACTTCTCATTAAAAACTTGTAGACATGGCAATACACAACAATACAACGACTGTGAGTAAAAGGGACTACTCGCTGAAAAGTTGTATAACATATATGCCAATCTATTAAATATTTTCACTAGCGCGATACAGGTTGTCGATCGACGTGATGTGCCGCCACATGACTCCCTTCCCAAACCAGAGGTCGATACAGTATAATACTAACATCCATGTAGCGTAGTCAGCGGTGATGAACTGTGGTTCACTGCAGTGCGGAATCACATAAATCGTGATGTGGGAATGATCTGTCGTCATCGAGGAGTGCATATGGTGATCTGGTAAGAACTGACAAGTCGTCAGTGGGAAGTGGAAGTAGGATGAAAGGGAATACTTCCCAACGCGTGTCGCTGAAAATTGTATATATGCCAATCTATTAAACATTTTCACACAGGTTCCAGTATTGAGACAGTATTGCAATGCGACATCTATTGACAGGATGTGCCGCCACAAACTGAAGCCATATTGAAAGTCTCTTATACCCTAGAAGATGGGTCGAGCTTTGGTACGGGATGCCACTTGCGCTGATACACTTGCTACGACCTATACCTTCCAGCAACTATTAAGAGAGCAGGTGCGGCGGCAGAGGCCCGAGAACGAAGTAAATTTAAAAATATAGTTGTCTCAACACACAATACGAGTTCGTGGCTTTTGCTGTTGAGACACAAGGTCCGTGGGGTTCAGGCGCTCAAGGGCTCTACATGGAGCTGAGCAAGCGTTTACGGGAGACGACGGGGGACCCTCGCGCGGGCTGTTTTCTCGCGCGTTGCCATACAGCGTGGAAATCCAGCTTGCGTGATGGGAACCCTACCTTTGTAGTAGGGTATTCTTATTATCAAAATTATTTAAATCCTTTTTAATTTGTTTTAGTTTAGATATAGTTTAATTATTAATAATCTATATTGTACTTGTTTATACCTAATAAATTTATAACATATTATATTGAATTTAGCACCATTTTATAGTTTTATTTTAAACTAAATTTTTGAAATTAGACATAAGATTTTATCCAGAAGGATTTCCGGGATATAAAGTAGGCGATGTTATTCTGCGGCCCTCCAACTATCTCTTTGCAAAAAAATTACCTCAATCCATTACTCTGTTGTGAAGCACACAACAAACACACTTTTGCATTTATAATATTAGTAAGGATATCTTATTTATTCAGTATCTTGACAAGCCTTACATAAATTAGTTAGTCTACTGAATATATTAACCTAGATATTGAAACTAATTATCTCATTAACATCTCAGCCTTTACACTTTACGACGTGGCCAGATACATTACTGACAATGTCAACATTTGCTATATCCATTTAATTGATAATTTATTGTTGAACAATCATCTGAATCAAAATCTAATAGAAGATTATTCTATAATTTAGGTACTTACTCAAACTTTATAAAAATCGTTTAGTCTTAATGCCTAGTTTTTAGGGTTTAGTACCCAAAGGTCCGGTATCTCACCGAAAATTTTCGATCCGGCCATCCTTATGATCAAGATTGATGATTTAGATCACATGCAATTCACTCACTCACACAGACACACAAGATTCGATTAAACAAAAGCGTGTGTGTGACAGATCGTTCCGGCCATAGAAATCAACCACAAATACAACGATTTGAAAAAGGATGGCGGACCGTTCATTTCAAGAATTGGACGAGTCTGTGGTCGATTACGGTGGCGATTGGACGAATGAGTGGGCACCTTAAGGCTCCGCTGTCCGTCCGTCTATCCGCCTATCACAGGGCTGTATCTTTTGAACCGTAATAGGTAGACACTGTCTTGTGCGTATACAACAAGTAATAAAAATAAAACAAAGTTAAAAATTAAAGGAGGTCCCCAATACAAGAAACGTGTTTTTTTCGGAAACTTGGTCAGACCTTAGTGATTAGTGCATTGTTGAGTGTCGGAACCCTTCGTGAGCGAGTCCGACTCGCACTTGGCCGGTTTTTTTTACAAATGATCGGGTACTAACATCTTCTAGTAGAGGAGAAAATATTTCTTCAATTCCTATGAAGGCTGTATTTACGGATACAATATACATGATTGTCGTGTATGGTAAATTGAATTCGGATAGTCGAAAAACGTCTGCCGCCTTTCTAATATTACATACACAATTACAATAGGGTTACATAATTATATTTTTATACAATTTTTATCACGCCTTTTATTTCATAAGGAATAGATAGAGACAATGGAATGCCATTTGCTACGACCCTGACATACTCTTTTCGCTTCTTTTATGTTCATCTTACCTTTCATACATGCTCGGTGATTGTGTGTACTTTGAACATTGCCTTTAATCAATATTTTTTATATGTTTAATAAAAGTATACTTGGGTCGTCCTCTGCCAGCATTTCGTTTCACTTCTGCTATATAAACCTTTTAGTCAATCTTTCATTCTTCATTCTTTCAACGTGTCCAAACTAATGATTAGTAAATAAAATTCATCTATGCGTTTGTTTATTGGACATTCGTTCACATGAAATTATAACAACAAATCAATGTGATTTTTTGCACAGAAATTAGTAAGAGGCTTATTATCCCGGTATACTCATTCCTTCGAGAACAATCTTTTTTTTTTCTTTCTTTCTGAGAACGCTACCGGAGGCCTGCAAGCAACAACATCGGAGGTCTGCTGGGGTTTTTAGAGGAGCTGGGTATGGAAGTATGATGTAGTTCCCACCACACGCAAAATAGGAGCTTTCTGACATCGAGTTGCGGAAAAGGAGCCGATCACCAAGTAGGTACCATCAGTCGCGTTTCATTTCTGTTTAATGATCTCACATAAATTAACCTCATTCGGCTTTTACCAATTTAATGGCTGAGACGACGACGCGAATTTATGTAATTGCAGCGCCGAAAGCGGGAATTAATTAGTTTTGCAAAATTTAATGATAGAACGGTAAAGATTTGTCGCCCGTTTAAATTTTGCCCATCCATCCCTTTGGAAGTTTCATCGTCACAGCATCTATAAAGTGGCTAAAGTGTATAAATTTTACTGTCACAGAAAATATTGAGCGTTCTTTTGTGGATTTCGCTTTCGTAATAAAACGTAGACAAATTAAATTTCTCCCAGAAAAAATGCTAATTTTTGCTTTTTGTAGTAAACTTATTATATCAAAATGTTGGTTGGTATAGTTATGTAGAGGGAGCTACACATACAGTTAAACCTCTTTATAACCAAAAATGCTTTTTTTCTTTTTTCACGGGTTGCCTTCCAACTTCCGAAACCATGTTACGGTCCCAGGCTACCCAGCGGAAGGCCAAGTCTCCCTCTTTTAGCAGATGATATTTGTGAGGCTATACCTAACGAGTGGCTAGTTCTGTTGATGAATATTTATAAAGAAAACCCTCTAAGTGTGGTTTGTCGGATTATGTAGCTATTAGTTGGTACATGGCCGGGATCCGGGATCAAACCCGTGGTCTGCCTAGTTGATAACAGACGTCTTAACCACTCGGCCACTGACGCACGCAAAAAACTAAAAGATACCTAGTATTTTTTTATTATAATGAGAAATGAGGTTAATAAAATACGCAACAAAATTATATGTTTATCAACATTGTGTTATGTTGCTAAGACTTTAGTTAGTTAATATAAATAAAATTACAAATCAATTAAAAAAAAATATAGTTTATAAAATTGTGAATCTTTAAAGCGGTCGTTATTTAGTTGCTCTGTGTCATTGAGATTAATAATATCGGTTAAGCAGATAACTGGGGATTTCCGGTATCATGACATAAGGTAGACCTAAATGTAATATATAACGTCTTCCACTGGGTTACCATGTGTAATACGGGAGAGCTTTAATATACGCTTAAAAGCGTACGGCATTGGGAGCTTTATGTTATAAAGAGCGTCGTTATACAGAGTTTTTACTGTATTATATACTAGCTATTATTTTTATTTTAGTTCCATCACTTACTTATGGAAGCGAGACTTGAGTATGGAATAAGAAGCATGAAAGTAAGATAAATGCAGTAGAAATGCGGTCTTTATGTAGAGTGTGTAATATAAATCGTATTGACCGCATCCGGAATGATGTCATTAGAGAAGAATGCGGAGTGAAAGATGAGGTTGTGACTAAAATAAAAAAAAATTTACGCTGGTTTGGACACGTTGAAAGAGTGAAGGATGAAATATTTACTAAATATGTTTATATTGCTGAAGTGAAAGGAAATGCTGGCAGAGGACAACCTAGGTGTAATTTTATTGAACATATAAACAATTTATTAATCGACGGAAATATTAGAAGTATTACATAAAATCGCCGAGCATGTCTGAAAGGTATGATGAATATAAAAGAAGTGAATATATTCGAACAAAATAAAATATAGCCTATGTCAGTCACACAGGGATATCGTAGCTTTCTATTAGTGAAATAATTTTTAGAATCGGTTCAGTAGTTTGATAGATTACCGGTTACATCCAAACTTACAAACTTTACCTTTTTATAATATTAGTAAAGGTTAAATGGAGTTCAAATGGAATGGGATTAAAACGTAAATTCAATAACTTCAATTTAAATCGTCTTTGAAAATATATTTAAACGATTTAAAATGTCAGTAGTCAGTCAGTTGCAATTAATTCGACAGATTTCAATAAAAATATTTCACAAAACCTCCAAGAAAATAATTTACAAAGAGCCCTTTTACAATATTCGTTATTCAATCTTTGTCAAAATTTTCCAAACTATTTAATGCCTACCAAAGACGACGCTCGCCTTTCAAAGCGATACTAAAGCTTTTTCAAATGCCTGAGGCTCTTTCCAGCATATCGCGTGAACAAGTCTTACCTAAATATTTTACACTACATCAAACATTGGTGTGCTTCATTGATATAACAAATAAGGTCATGGTTAGACCTACCCTGAAACTTTGCATGAAACACCTCAGTACGCCCTGAAAGATATTTCACAAGGTCTTTGATCAAAACCAATAGAGCGTATGACAATTGATTACAAAATAATATAGAATGTGTTGCTTCAGTTTTATTCAAAGAAACTCCATTGCTCTGCTTCGTAAGTGAAATTCCTGTGTTGTTCAGCATATCTAATGAAATTTTAAAGTACTGGCATTTGTTATCATCCTGACATACATTTTTCGCTACGTTTATATTCATCATACCTTCCATACATGTGTGCCGGCACATAACGTCGATAGATGTCGCACCGTTACTATCTCATTGAAACCTGTATCGCGCCATTGAAAATATTTAATAGATTGGCATATATGCAACTTTCCAACGACATGCGTTGGGGAGTATTCCTTTTACTCATAGTCGTTGGACTGTTGTATGTAGCCATTTCTATTTTGGTGACCCCGTATGAACACAGCATGTCCAGCCACATAAATGACCCCGCATCCTACTCCCATTTCCCACTGACGACATGTCAGTCCTTACCAGGTCATCCCGTGCACGCCCCGATGACGACAGGTCATTCCCACATCAGGTCATTCCATCATCACTGTTGTATGTAGCCATTTCTATACATGCTCGGTGATTGTGTGTACTTTTTTATATGTTTTATCGAAGAACCTACACCAAGGTCGTCCTCTGCCTGTAGTGGAGGCTGTATATGTGTGTACCAACGCCTCCATTACATAGACTATGTAAATATAATGTAGGTGGTCTGTGGTAGCATTCGTGGCACATAAAATAGAACTGTACAACTAGCAAGTAATTAATATTAATAAATCTGTATTCCATAAAAGCTGTTATTATTTAAATACATAACAATACATGGCGCAGCCGGATCGAACAGAAGAAGTCGACCAAACTATTAAAGAAACTTTCACGATGTCATTCGGGGAGTATCATATGCCGACGCCGCTAAATCTCGAAAATAACGATGGTTTGCAACAATGGACAAGGTTCAAAGCAATTTAAAATATATTTATTGGCAGCGGGGCTGGAAAGAGTCTCAGATAGTAGAAAAGCAGCCATATTGCTGAACTCCATCGGGCACCAGGTTCAGGAAGTATATTTCAATCTCTTACAAAAGAATGATAGTCAGAAATATGAAGAAATTATACAAAGCTTGGATGAGTACTTCAAACCTAAACAAAATGAAGTAGTGAATGCATTTTTATTTCACCAAAGCAGTCAATCTGAAGGGGAATCATTCGACATGTACTTTATGAAAATAAAAAAATTGGCAAAAATGTGCAACTATGAAAATCAGGAAGACAGAATGGTCAGAGACAGATTAGTCACGGGAATCCTAAATAAAAACACCCAAAGAAAATTATTGGAAACTAAAAATCTTAAGTTGGAACAAGCAGTGGAAATATGTCGGGCCTCCGAGCTGGCATCTGAGCACTGCAAGATCATAAGTCGAGACACTCAAGAAGTAGATGCCATTCAACAAAAAAATCCGTTCAAGCAATCTAAAGATAAGTATAATAGTAATTTTAAATCTAAGTCACCTCAATTTAACAAAAATTTTTATAATTGTAAAAAATGTAACACCACACATGGCCCTCAAAATTGTCCTGCTTATGGTAAAGTTTGCCATAAGTGTCTGAAATATAACCATTTTAAAGTTGGTTGTAGAGCACAAACTAAAGTTCATTGTATTAATGATCACAACAGTGATGAGTCCAGTAACTTGTGACTAAAAGCTTGTCACAGCATTTATAATAGGAAACATCGGAATGAATGGCTAGTGAAGGTAAATGTAGAAAATCAAATTTTAACTTTTAAATGTGACACTGGAGCACAAGTAAATGTATTGTCTTTAACTGATCTTAAGAAAATAGTCGATGATGACAATCCTAAATGGTCTGAGACTTTGGTAATATTAGAAGTGTTTGGAGGAAACAATACACTGCCAGCATTTCCTTTCACTTCTGCCATACAAACCATTTTTATAGTTAATCTTTCATCCTTAATTCATTCATAGGTCCAAACCAGCGTAAACTACTTACTTATCTTCATTTTAGTCAAAACATGATCATTCACTTCGAATTTTTCTCTAATGAAATTTATCTGCATGCAGTCAATACGCTTTATATCACACATTCTATGTAAATACCGCATTTCCACTGCATTTATATTACTTTCATATATGTATGTACCAATGGGTTTTTTATAATAAAAAATCTATGTACATTATCCGACAAACCGTACAAAGAGGCTTTTACATTTTATATACCTCAACAAGCTGGCTGGAATATATTGACTCTCAAATCAGTTTATAATAAAGCTTAAATTAAAATCCACCACGGATTGTCCTCTGATAACATTATTTCATAAACTCTAGATAACATAAAACATATCTCTGACCGACCCATCATCGCCTAGCTCAAACTGCTAAGGATATAAATTGGAAATTTGGAGAGGGTGTTCTTAAAATATTCCACAATAAAAATAATTCAACAGCAAAGAAGAAAAAAGCGCGTTCAATATTTTGTATGGGAAATAATATGTTACTAGAAATGGGGTTGCAAAGTTTCATTTCTACAGACGAAGCCGGGGGCGAAAAGCTAGTTAAATATATACCTAACATAATAAATCGTAAATTGTGCAGTAGTTGGGCTTGACATCGCAGATCCTGACTCGAGTAAAAAAGGCTAAGCAATTTCTTATCAATTTTTTATTAGATAGTAACAGGTAGACACTTGAAATGTTTACAGAGTATGTATTACTATGGCCGCTATAACATCAAATAATAAAAATAAAATATAGTTAAAAATGAAAGGGGGATACAAGAAACGTGTTTTATACGGCGTTTTTTGCTCGATCTTAATCACAGATCTTTGTACAGAAATTCTGTGATTTTAATAATGGCAATACATAACGTCTAACACTTATACTATAACTAAAACTCGGCCAAGTGTTTTTCTTCAAGGTTCCTGCGCCATACAGGGGTTTCAAACTATTGAACTAACTCGCACTTTGCCTATTTTACATGATGTACTGCCATTAAAATGATACTTAAGACGCTAGATAGAGCCAACAACCTTGAGAGATGGCACCGCCCCCACGCGGGTACACATACACACCAAACGACGTGGCTGCCACTAATAATATAGCATCAGGCTGCAGCCGGTACTGTCGGTACACGAGCGCTTACGCACACACGCGTGCAGTGCGTACATAAAATCTCGAAAATGAGAATAAAGGAACTTGCTGAACATTTGATTAAAAAATAGAACAGTATTACGATATTATATTGCTAGATAAAAAATCTATCAAAAAATCAGAATCATTGCATGCATTTTAGTACTGTTTCTAGACAGTAAAATATTTTTTTAGAGGTACATTCGTAATTTTTTTCTATCGAATCAATATAGTTGTATTATGTTTTGAACACAGTATCATAATAACGCATAACCTCAAGAATATCATATATTTTTTTGATTATGGTCTCTGCAGTGGATCATGTACTTTTACGCATCATAAAACTCGCATTAAGGGTCCATCCTCTTAAGGGTCCTATATTGGGAATTTTTCTAGGATAAACTATTCCCAATTTCTCTGTAAATAATCCACCTGTGTCACTGTAATTTAGCATATAGTTACTTATTGGATATATCTAAGTGAAATAGCTGTTATTTTTTCAATGGGTTTATAAATATGGATAGTTTAACTTTGCCCCTGCTGTCTCTTTCATAATTTATCACAAAACTCTAAATTTTTTTAAAAGCGCTGTTATACCATTACCCTTCAATTATATATGTCGATTTTTTTGGTAGCTTATTGAAAATTTAAAATAATAATTATTTTATTATTTTTGGCAAATTAAGAAATCATAAATTTTTTTTTTTGAATTTTCATAAGCTACAAAAAAAGATATATATAATTGAAGACTAATGGTATAAGAGCGCTTTAAAAAAAATTTAGAGTTGTGATAGATTATGAAAGAGACAGAAGGGGCAGAATAATCCTTTATTCTACCACCCATATTTCCTATTAAATAAAACCAATTGAAAAAATAACGACTATTTCACTTAGATATATTGAATAAGTAACTATATGCTAAATTACAGTGACACAGGTGGAGTATTTACAGAGAAATTGGGAATAGTAATATCTCCATACAAATTCCCAGTATAGGACCCTTAAGATGTTATTCTAATTTCTACGGCCCTCCAACTATGTCTCTGTGCAAATCATACAAACAACCAATAAGTAAGTATAGTATTTTTCATAACATAACAATAGTAATTTCACTATCCACCGCAGATTAAAAATGTATAGGTATATAAATCTTTTAAGCCTAAAAATATAAAGAAGAAAAAGAAAAATCTCGTAAGTGAAAAGTTGGTAAGAAAACATAATCGGCCATAAACTCCCTTTCCACGCCGACTGATATCAAACAATCCATGACGAAAATAATCCCATATTACATTTGGAAAACACATTTGTCTCTTTTGACTCAACTGTAGTGACGTGGAGATCCTTCTGTTCTTACTGTACGTTGTATATTTGTTTTGTTACTCTACACAAACGAAAATGCTAGTTTCTGAGTCGAGAAATTATCATTTTTTCTTTACAAAAAATATATGTATGAATAATGAATACATTAGAAGTAAAACCTTTTAAAAAAAAGTGCACCGACTTCAAAAATTTGCACTGAAAAGTAAGAAATAATAAATATTTCGTCGTAGAATTTGAAGACGGTTGGTGCCAAATTAGGATACAAAACTAAGTAAATATCTACGAAGATAAAAATCTGTTCAATATTATCTATATTTGTATGTACTGATGATCGTAGGTTCCTAATGAATTGTCTATATTAGTGAATTTGGGAACTAAGTTGTTTCTAATTTGGCACCAACCGTCTTCAAATTCTACGACGAAATATTTATTATTTCTTACTTTTCAGTGCAAATTTTTGAAGTCGGTGCACTTTTTTTTAAAAGGTTTATTTTACCCTTTTAAGTGATTTTGCTGCCTTGACAGACGAATAATATCGCAACTAAAAAAATATTGATGGAAAATAAAAAAAAAATACCCCTGTGGATGTGATTTGAACCATTTAATGTGCTTGTGCATCCTATGCACCCCATTACATTTAACCGCTAGACCATCGTCACGAAAATTGACAACTTCGTGTCAATAGCAACCGTTGCTAAGGCTTTTTCTGATACATAATTTTCAGCCGTAAACAGAAATTAATTACTGAATTTCTGAAAAACTACTGAACCGATTTTCGTCATATGTCTGTGAAATAATGTCGAGAAATTATTATGTCTTGAAAAAAATAAGTTGTCAAAATCGGTACATATTTTATCGAGATATCAAGAAAAATGTACTTATAAAGTCAGTTTTTTCAAAATTTCTGAAAAACTAATGAACCAATTTTTATGAGATAAAAATGGGACCAATCCGGAAGAATTATCTGACGATTAAAAAAGAAACCATCAAAATCGGTTCACAATTGGCGGAGTTATCGATGTACATACATACATAAAAAAAAAAACGGTCCGAATTGAGAACCTTCTCCTTCTTTTTTTGGAAGTCGGTTAAAAAGTGTAATTCATTTTCCTAGCAAAATGTCCGATTTATCACAGTATTACATAAAATACGCCACTATTCCTAATACTCATCAACTGCTTGTAAATAGATCTATCTATCATCACGCCTTTTATCCCAAGTAGGTAGTCAGAGACAATCGAATGCCATTACGATCCTGACATACGTCTTTCGCTTCTTTTATATTATATTCATCATACCTTTCATACATGTTTGGCGATTGTGAGTACTCCTAATATTTCGATCGATCAATATATATTTTTTATTATGTTCAATAAAAGTATACCTAGGTCGTCCTCTGCCAGCATTTACTTTCACGTCAGCCATATACATCTTTTTAGTCAATCTTCCATCCTTCATTCTTTCAATACAATAACTATAATTATATTACCCTTATTACATAACTTGGCAATCAATTTGATTAGTTTTCAGCAACTGGCGGACTGTATTTTGTTCTGCCAGTCGCACGCATTCATGGACCAACCACCTATGCTTAATAGTCAGGCGGTGACAGGGTCACATGTCGTCTTCTCTATAAAAAAATACAGGTAAGGGAAAGGTGTACAAAACGATCCCTCGAGGTAAGACGATTCCCCACTGTTTTAAACAAACTGTTAGTGCCATCTATATGATTTACTCGCTAACGTCTACCCCGCCGCCAGCTCAGTTGTCCGGCAAAGTGTCATGGCGTTGTGATGACTGTGCGTTGTGTAACGCTAAAAAAAACAAAATCGCTGTGTTTGATCTAAGGTAAGCTTAAAATCAATGTTAGATTGTTGCCATTAACTTCTGGAAAATGTTTAATAAATCTGAAAATATAAACAAACTAAAAAGAAATGGTATGCCAGTATATCAGACTTAAATTATTTATCCAAAGTTCCTTCAATGTTTGATTTAACTTTTAGTAAGCATTTCCCCTTAGGGGGATCGTTTTGTACACCTTTCCCCTACATGTCTCGAAATCGATTAAATGTTATAACAAAATATTAGCACTAGCTGTGCCTTGCGGTTGCACCTGCGTTAATGGTTACTGCTCCGCTTCTTTAGGTCGTAGCATGATGTTATATAGCCTATAACCTTGAATTAGGTGAATTGGAATATGAAATGCAATTTTTTTTTTCAAATCCGACTGGTAGTTCCAGAAAGAGTTCAAACAAACAAACAAACAAACTTGGTATTTACATAAAACACGTATGGTGGAATAGAAAAAACGGTTCCGTTTTAATTAGCACTTAAGGAACCCTAAAAATGTCTTAGAGACACATTTAAAACGGTCCACATAAAAGAGGGAATTTCTTTGTGCCCGTAACACGTACAAGTGGTTGAAGGAAACGGAAGCGACTGTAAAATGTAGGGACAGAGACGTTCAGGACAAGTACTTACGGACTCGTAGTTCAAAGAAGAGCTACATTCTGTTTATATTTGTTTACGACATGATTACAGAAGACGGAGATAAAATACTTTGCAAAAAATTGTTGGGATTCAGAGCTGCCGATTTTTCCAAAGTAATTAAATTTTCCTTCTACTAAAATATTACTGAAAACATTTTTAGACTTTACTTTGTACAGTAAAGATATTTTGAAAACGTAATGCTATATTTCTCAAACTAACTCTAATTGCATTACATTCCGTTTCCTATTAATTTTCTTTTTTATTGAGTTCTCGTGCTTCGGATGCCACGTAAAGCTTGTCCGCACTTCTCGTCTGTTAAAGAAGTGACGAAGCACGTAGGCAGGGGGAGGGTCCAGTGGGTCCGGAATTTGTGCCGTTTGGTGTAGAAACTCTAGGTTCGTGGAGTTCAAATGCCAAAAATTTTATTAAAGGTGTATCCCCTCGACTGATCATCTCTTCTGGTGACAAGAGGGCTGGCTCCTTCCTCGCTCAACGAATCAGCATCGCGATTCAGCGGGGAAATACAGCCAGTATTCTTGCCACTATTCCACGCGGACCTGGTTTATTTAGTTATGTTTAATCTTTAGATTTGATTTAAGGTTTTTATATTAAAACACTTTTCAGTAATAAATAAATAAATAAATCTTTAAATAAAAATTTTCATATACCTTCTAGGATAGTGAACATAAGACATTACCACATTATATGCTTTTTCTTTGAACTAAATATGAAAGAAAGAAATAAACTTTATGACATAACATAATATTTATCGATGGGCCATCCAATAAGATTGGCGTGGCATTAATTAATTGGTTCCATTTGTATGGGTAATATCCCGACCCTGAACTAGGCGAGCCTTTGCTGCAGTGTAATGTTAATCGGTGATTTGCCAATGTCAAGCCTTTATAGTGTATATGCTGATTAATCGGTATTTAAGATGATCCCGCCAACCGTGATATGCCCTATTAATCACTGACTAATCACAACTATCACAATCATGTCACGGCGGGACGCGTGCGTTGGTCGCCATGACATGACGTTCGGTGTGGTGTCATTAGAAATTAGATAATTTAGGAAACCTTCGTCCTATACTCAGTGTGTTGGGCAATGGGCAAGACACTATGAACCCTGACGCAGACCAATGATTCCATGAGCTAGGCCTTGGGCATCGATGTGTCCTGTCAATATTTTGGCTATTTCTTGAATTGCCACTTTAGTCAGAAACTTTACAAGAAGCAAGTGAACGTAAACGATCAATAGAATCCCAAGTGCTATTATAAATTATTAACTATGAAAGGCGGAAGCAGAAATTTGGCATGCATAACCCTTGTCTCCTACGATGGCATACGAGCGTTGGGTTGGACATTTTATCAAGCAACCAATCTATTCTCGATTTACACAAGCGATCAGCCCTGGGTTCGCTTGGATGGTGCTGATAAGAAAAGCGTTATAATTTGTACTAGCGACCTAGGCAGGCTTCGCCCGGATACAGGCGTGTACTAATATTGCGCTATTAAAATAAAGTGATTTCTGTGTATCTTAATTTGGTCATCTATCTCAGGCTTTGTTACAAAATGTTCAAATCCATAGTAAAGGCAAACAAACAAAAAAAAACACAAAATAAACACATCTTCACAGTCTTTCTACAGTGTCCACTTTTTGCCATTGGTATCAATTAAGTCTGTTGCTTCCTTAGGTTGATTCACATAATATTAATGGAGTCGAGTGTCTGTTATTTTTAGAAGTGCCCTGCGAAGCAAATAAGTCGATCGAAGTACATTAATAAAACTAGTGCTTACCATTTTTAACAGACGGATTTGAACCCGGTGGGGTTAGCATACCGCGACATTTCGTTTTAACTCGAAGGTCAACAACAATGGTCAGCCAAGGAGTGCCCAGCCAGAGAATGCCATACACTAGAATGCCGAGCAAATTGCTAAGTCGGGCAAAGATTCTACACGGATTTGCCCGGACAATCTAGGGTTAGATCTCTTGGGCCGGGCAGTCCTTGGGTGGACCCTGGATATCTAGATGAAAGTTTAGACTTTTAACGAACATGGATAATGTAGGTTGATACAAAGTTCCGTCAGTTGCTGCCAGTGTGAATTGCAGTTTAACCACAGCTCAAGTTTCGAGACGTCCAACTTCTACATCAAACTGAAATCATTTAGACGCCAAGTTTTAAACATTTTCAAACTTTACTTTTAGGGTTACCACCTGTAACTATAATATTCCACTCTAAGATATCACTACATACATAGCCTAAGGAGGGGCCATAGACGGGCTCCCCCTTTCGCCAATTTCTTGTTCTTTGACAGTGAGTTATAGGTACTAGAGAAGACGCTACCCATCACTCCTATGTTCCATTCAATTGCGGCGATTGCGCCGCACTTCACACAGTCGCTTGCTAGCTGTTGAGCAGTTATACGCTAGTAATTGTTTTTAATCGAAAAAATTTGAAAGTCATACAATATGCCGTGGTGTGTGTTGAAATATGAAACTAATAATTCAAGGAATACGGCGAAGTGTAAAGGAATAACTTTCCACCGTTAAGTAACTAGGTATAATCATTTTAAAATTAAATACGAACATAAAATTTATCAGACGCATGTTGTGTCATTCGACATAGACTAAAAACATTCAGAAGTGAAAATAGGTAGAATTGGTTGACGTTCCCGTATATAGCGGAAAATAATACAATATATTTTCTACGCAGATATTATTGTTTGTGTAATGTGTTATCTACACTTCTACACTAATATTATAAAGAGAAAAGATTTTTCTATTTTTGTCTGTAATGATGAACTCAATACTACTGGACCAATTTTAAATGTTTTTCACCAGTAGAATGTATTATTATCGCTGAGTAACGGAGGCAATATTTTATACTAGCGGCTTGCCCCGACTTCGCCCTGGGTAACAATTGTATCCACTAGTAAGAAACTACTGGACCAATTTAAAAAAGTATTTCTCCAGTAGAATGCTATAATATCACTGAATAAAATAGATATCTTTTATATGATATATAATTGTTACCCCGGACGAAGTCGAGGCAAACTGCTAGTTTGTAATAAAATAGTTATTGAAATTTGTGGTGTTTTGTCTATTGAAGGTTTCCACGCCCTAGCCAAGAAACAAGAGAAAGATGGATAAAATTTGTCCCAAACAACCAATTATTACAAATTATTAAATACATAACAAAAGCAGAAAAGAACATTTTATCCAGTAAGAAGTATTTACATCTTTAGTTCATTCTTTTAATCAACCGAGCACTTTGAATCACCGAATACATTTGATACGGGCTATAATTAACAAATATACAACAATTCGCTTGAAACATGAAGCTAAAACTGATCAGAATATCAATTATTACTTATTAATAAGAGTGAAATTGTTTAAGGGCATGTAACTAAATCATAACAGTCACCATTTCACCACGCTCTCTTCTTATGAAAATATTGCTTATACTCAATATGCTGAAGAACTCAAGTTACAACAAAAACAACTAGCGGCTTGCCTCGACTTTGCCGGGGTAACTATTATATACAATAGGAAATATAAAATATAGCCTATGGTATTCAGTATACATTATATGATAGGTTGAAACTGTATTAGGCTTAGTTATTATATTAGTTACCTTTTTTAATGAGTCGTTCTTAGTCTGTAAGTTTCCTTAAATACAATAAATAGCGTTCTACAGGTGAAAGAACTTTTAGAATCGGTCCAGTAGTTTTTTACTTGGGGATATAAATGTTACCCCGGGCGAAGTCGGGGCAAGCCGCTAGGTATTATAAAATTAAACTTATGTTACTCAATATATATAATATATATTTAGAAATATTTTTTTAAATCAGTCCAGTAGTTTTGATTTTATTCATTACAAACAAAAATATAAATCTTGTACAAATGAGCTTGTTAGGTTTGTCCTTTCTGTAAGCGTAGTTAGTCTATATTAAGCATGTTGTTGTAGTACGTTGAACGAAATGCGTAAGCGCCATGAAATTCACGGCGCTTTCGACCTTTTGGTCGCGAGAAAACTACATCCTAGAAGCGATCTAGCGCTGTGTGTTTATACCGTTTGATTACTCGACTAGCGACTAACAAGCGCTTCAGCGAACTTAAGTTTTATTTTTTATAGAAATGAAGCATGTCTTTTGTCTATTATAGCTCCTCTAGTATACCCAGCTAGTACCCAGCCCTTTTCACGCAAAATCTACTGAACGGAGTCTTAAATTAATATGAACCGATCATGTTTATGTGAATCAAGTCGGGGAAAAGTAAGTTTTCATGGCGTATGCATCTAATCCGTCAGAGATATAACAAAATGACGTATGAAAGAATTGTGTAGAATAAAATGATCTACAATAAAGTCTATGGTAGCATATATCTATCTCTAATAGATAAGTAGTTATAACCGTATTTGTGCAAAGTCGGGGGCGAGTCGATAGTTAAATTGTAATAATTATACATAATTATATTCACGAACAGATACAAAGTGTAGTGTGGGGTTATTAAAACAAGCTCTATTTTAGTTAATTAGAATTCTGTTCCGCGGTCTCAACACAGAACCAAAATATTCATTAAATACGGAAATAGAAATACTTTATTACTTTTATTTTCTTGTTTGTTGAGAAAAATCAAACAACTTTGAACTTGGGCCAATGCAGTGTCAAACTCAAGCACAGAGGGTTCCGTAAAATGATTAATTTTCCGATGGATAATTAAAATGTCTGGAAATAACTACATAATTATTTCTGCCGTGTGAGCATGACCGCGTAGAAAAAATCTACAGTGGTAAAACAAAATGTCTGCTCAAAATAGGCAACAAAATGGATGATCTTCTCTTTGTTTTATCTCGACATTTTAAAGGTGTCCGGAGATATGTATTGGATCTGGTCAGCATCTGACTAAAGATTTCCACGGACGAAGCCGGGGCGGGGTTGCTAATTATAATATATACCTTGGCCTTTATACCTTGCTGTGTGGCCAGAGACGAGTATTTACAGTATTAATGAATCAAGTCGAAGGAAAAGTTTTCTTGGCGTGTTCAGTTCTGTCCAGAATCCGTCAGAACCTTTTAAAATTGTTGTCAACCGATATTCTACCCGTGCGAAGCCGGAGGTGGGGTCGCTAGTTTAATATATTATGTTTACTTCAGCAACACTACAAAATGCTAGTTCAAACAGATGACAGGTGAGAGTGCATCCTTAAAGTTTACTGGGACGAATTTATAAGTCTATAAAGTTTAAAACGCTGACGTCTTTAGTGGCTTCAATTTACTTTTATAGTTCTGCTGAGTACAAATAAGTTGGAGACTGCATGATCTTAGTGAGGAAGGCTTTTTCTAAACATTTTTTTAGATATAACTAGCGAGAAATAAAAAATATGCAATTGTTGCTCCAGTAATGGTGGCTACACACCTTACGAAAAATCCATGCGATTACACTCAGTTTAAACAACGCAGTTCAACGTATGTTTCATACAGTCTACACACGTTACGACACAACTGTGCAGTTACTAATTTCATTCCGCGATGGCTTCGACAGACGACGCATTACCAGTTGTTAGATTAATATTCGCTATAAAATAAAAAAAGCGAAAGTTAGGATCTAATGAAGAGAAACTTATTCTCATGTGATTTTTTTTAAAGAATTGAAGATTTTTCAAAAATATTAACTTACTTTTGCTTGCTTTCTATGGTAACGTCAAATATTGATGAACCAATTTTCATGAAAAAAAAATATCTTTGCTCTTTCAGGAAAATACTCTATCGATCATAAAAGGGATCATTAGCAACATCTAATATAATTGACGGAGAGTCGGAGATTGAACATACATAAAAGAAAACACCATACATCCGAAATTGAGGTCTCTTCTTTTTTTCTCCTCATGAAATACATCATCATCATCAACCTTTTAAGATCCACTGCTGGATCATGGTCTCTCTAGTGCACCATTTTTAGTAATAAAATACAGCGACTAGTCAAACGGAACGAACGTGTTCATACTTTTTTGTCCATAATTTTCTCACACACACGTTACGATTTATCGTTACAGTTCGAACTGTACAGTGCGATCGTAACGATTTGTCATAGCGTGTGTGTGACGTACTAGTAAGTCATTTTCGCCACAAACAGGGGACACAAGTGAGGAGGCGGTGTGGTGCGGGCGGAGTATAGGTACATTCCTGTAGGTGGCGGCAAACGCTACCGTGATTGCCGCCTCCCGCCATAACCGGCGCCATCGCCAGTAGAAAATAATAATATGTTCTTAGACTCCTAACTACTTAGCCCATGGACTTTCTGCATTACACTACCAGTATAGATTTTCTTCCCCGTAGCATTACTATATTCTATATTAAATTATATCTCGTGGACTTTTTCATATCCTCATTTCCTCGAGAAAAATTAATTTTTCATAATGAACTTTTCTTTTCGCGAAAAGCCGGGTCGGGGCCTTTATCTATCTATCTATCATCACGCCTTTATCCCAATAGGGGTAGGCAGAGACAATCGAATGTCATTTGCTTCGATCCTATTAGAATAGAATATAAGATTGAGCTTCCATTGGAATTAAAACACCTGTTGAAATCTCACTCGTGTCTTCTTCTTCTTACAGGCTAAACGTAGACATTGTTTCTGACGGGTGTCTCACACCACAATATGTGTTTTGTTAGTTTTAAATGCCAAAAAGTTTTTGAACTTAATTTTGGTAATAAAACTAATAATTTGCCGATGATTTGGATTGACAACGAATATGTCAAAATGAAGACGAGGGTTCTTAGACTACGTGATGGCAAAGAAAGGAACTGGGTACCATTTATCTTTGCCAGTATGACAGTAATAGGAAATTCGCTCATCATCTACCTTGTGATGAGGTAAAATACAAATATAATTGACAAAGGCGACGATAGCGCAATGGCTACTGATCCTAGGTTCGTACGAGTCAAAAATTATGAGCAACTTTTTTTATGGGTATGGTATGTTTACGGATCATTTTATTGTTGTAGACGGTCCTTTCATATATAATTTTGTTGTCTCTAACTGATTCTAAACGAATAAGATAGAACACGCTCAAGAAAACTTTTTCACTAATACTGCCAATTCTTAGCTCCTAAATGTGGTAAAGTCCATTATCATTTAATGGAAACCGTATCAAAATATCTACAGCAGTTTCTGTGATATACAGACATACAGGTGTTAATTTATAGTATGTATATAATAACTGATAATAAATAATTAAGAACTCCCTTTATATGTAAATTACGCAATAATTGTATTTCTTGGGTTCAAAATTAAAATTGCTTTCTAAATACGAAAATATACAAAATACAATTTTCAAAATTGTAAATTTTATGAAGCCCTGAAATTAGTTCTCAATTTTTCGCGTATTTTTAACTGACTTTGCCACTCGAATTATTTTTTAAATATATTAATGTACAAATAATATTTCGTTTATTTCATAGATAATTTCATATATTTTAAGAAAATATTAATTGTAACTTGCTTTATTTTATAGTTTTTGTATGATACTCATACAGCCAAAGTCCGTTTCGTGTATTATCGCAACAAAACCTTGTTGAGAAATCGTACTTTCTCATGTTTCTGGTACGTGAATCTTGGTCTATTTTATCTTATCCTTGATTATAATATCTTATATATGATTATATATGGCCAAAAAAGAAGAATTAACCCTGCTGTGTGTTTGTATAGTCTAACTTCAGAAACTACTGTAGGGATTTTTATACGATTTTCTTTAATAGATAGATTAATTGATTCACGAGAAAGGTATGCGTCTAACATGGATCTATCTCGTTTAGGAACTAATCAATAACAGTATTAGTGAACCAAGTCGGGGGAAACATTAGTACCAGTGCCCTTTCATGGCGTATTCTGTCTAATTCGAATCTGTTAAAGATATAATAAAATGATGTAGGAAAGAAATATGAAAAATAAATGTATCTACGAAAACGAAAACTTAAAAAACGGTATTTTTTACGGTTTATGTAATAGGTAAGTTTAAGCGTATTTATATTGTATAGGTGTTAAAAAAAAGAAGGTCCCGGGTTCAATTCCCACTCGTGGCAAAAATGTTAAGCAACAATTTTTCTCTCGTGCTTCAGAGGGCACGTAAAGCGGCGCCCGCAATTCTTTTATAGCAGACAAGTTTTTGTCCGCAGTTTCACCTGCGTGGAAATAGATCTAAAAATAAATAATCCCGTGACTGTAATTTGCCCTTCCCCCGCCCGCTTTCGCAATATAAAAGGTAGTATATGTTATTTTCTGACCCCTAAACTACCACTATGCAAAAAAACATATCGATCCCTTGAAAAATAAAGGGATAAAAAGTAGCCTATGTGCTATTCCAGATTATAATTTATCTCTGTGCCAAATTTCATCTAGATCCGTTCAGCCGTTCTGGCGTGATTTAGTAACAAACATGCATAGATCCATACAAACTTTCACGTTTATAATATTAGTGGGATATTTACGTCTGTTAAAGTAGTGACACATGTACATCCATTAAGTTCTTGCCACCTGTTCTGTTCAATATGGACTGGAAAAAAAGTGGACATTGACCAGTGTCTGGCCACACCGCAATATAAAAACGCCGTGAAGATATGTTTAGTTTTTTCAAGTTGTTGAAAATTTTCAGTCAAAAAACAGAAACGCTACTAGTTTGTTGTGGATTCGGGTAAAGACCGCTAAGTGCAAAAGTAAAACTAACCAAACTCTCATTACACCAACATTTTCAGTACAAAACTTTATAACATGTTTAATTGACAGCTGTTTTGGAGTTAACTTTTACAGTTTGGAACTTTTACAAATTGTAGTTCTTCTCATTCTTCATAGTCGTGCACTCTTGACATTAGTCGCGACTATAAATCACTATGGAACACTGCATCTGCTTTTGCGATTTCCCTTCACCGGCTCCGATTGCCAGCCTCATGGGAACATTTATTGATTGAAAGTCCCCGAAATTTATAATTTTGAATTCACGCATCTTTAAAATTGCCATCAGCCACTCGTTAGGTATAGTCACACAAATATCATCAAAAACGACTGATTGCTGTATCGGGCAAGGACGTGGCCATTGGAAACGAAAACGCACTGGTCCGGTATCTCAGCGAAAATTTTCGGTCCGGCCGCCGTACGATCGAGATTGAACACAGGCCACACATTAGCGATGTAAATCATACGATGCAATATATGCAATATACTCACTCACACAGCCACACAAGATTCGATTAAACAAAGTGTCAAAATGTGTGTGCATGACAGATCGTTCCTGCCATCGAAATCAACCACAAATACAACGATTTGAAAACGGATGGTGGGCCGCGCGATAAGAATTGGACGAGTCTGTGGTCGATTTCGGTGGACCGTATATTGGACGAATGAGTGGGCACCTTTAAGTATGATAATCTCACTAGATTGTATAGGCTGTAAGAAAATGTGTGGTTATAAAAAAGTAGTTTATTTAAAAGTTCTAGTTGTTAAAGGACAATATTATGTGTGGGAGCTAACCAGAACTTAAACTAAACGTACCAATCCTATAAACTATAATAGAACACACACATACACATCCACACGCCTTTGTTTAATCGAATCTTGTGTGTCTGTGTGGGTGAGTGAATTGCATGTGATCTAGATCGTATGATTTACATTGCTAATGTGTGGCCTGTCTTCAATCTCGATCATACGGCGGCCAGACCGAAAATTTTCTGTGAGATAACGGATTAGGATTTTGTAAGATTTATTATATTTGCAACTTAAAACGGAAAATCACCTCACTGGATAAAATAGAGTCCCAGGTCAATTTTCTATTGAATCATGGAGGGAAATTAGAAATTTTACATCTTTCGTACAGTGTGCTAAAAATGAAGCCGTCTCAGGAGCGATAAATCTTTTACTAAAAACGCAATGCGCCTTTCGTTTCCAAATAAAACGTATAACAAAGTGAAATTAATGCAGTCGTAGCATATATTAAAATACAAAAGATATTCAACAATGTATTTTAACAAAGTAAGAATTAAAGTCCAAAATGCATTAACAAATTACGAGGAAGCAAATGTAAGCGAAGAGTTATTTAACAGCTTCCTTTCTGTAATTGGCTTCGTTCACGCTTTAACGCAATAAACATTAAAAGTCACTATTCTTTGTATACCTAATTTATGCTGCTGTGTAAATATACATTAATAGCTTTCCGCCCCCGGCTTCGCCCGTGGATATTTTTGAACAAAATAAAATATACCTTATTTTATTGAGGGATATCATAGCTTTCTATTCGTGAAATAATTTTTAGAATCGGTTTTGTAGTTTGAGAGATTACTATATCCAAACTTACATTACTTCTATGAAACTTCTTTTTTTTGTGAGCAAGCCAACGTTCGGACAGGACAATGTAAAGTCTAATATATAAAAATCAATATTTGTTTGTTTTTTTGTTCGTATTCAATAGACTCAAAACTACTAGACCCATTTTGTTATTGTTGGTACCATTAGATAGAGTGGTTCACAATGAAGGTGATGGGCTATATAACAACACGCTACGTCCTTTGTGAGAGGAGCAAACAAATAATATCAAACTTTCATATTCGGCGAATTGTGTTTTATTCGTAAATTAGTTAGCAACATTAAAAATAGGCAAAATAATAATAATGTAGACAAAATACAAGAACTACTTTTCGAATAAAATAATACTGTATACTAGCTGATTGCCTGCTTCTTCGTACGAGTACCATTTACCCCCTTGGGTATGTTGCGTGATGTTATATAGCCTATAACCTTCTCAAGAATAATGAAGATGACAGGGTAAACAAAATATTATTCTATTTAGTCCGACATTTAGATTATCAAAGAATATTGGACACGTTTTTTCTTTTGTCAATCATACAAAAAATTACAGAGATAAAGCCCGTCAAAGTTTGGGAGTGGGGGCCGGTGACGTCACTTCTAGGTCAAAAGTGTACTTAAATGTGACGTCACTCGGAAATTTAGCGGGCTATATCTTCATCATTTTTTGTTTAATTGACAAAAGAAAAAATACGTGTCCAATATTTTCTGATAATCTAACTGACGGACTAATTAGAATTTTTTAGTCATGTGCCTATTGGCCTATCAAATGCAAAAATATATTTTCAAATAGGTCCAGTTTTTTGGGTCTATAGAATACAAACAAACAAACAAATATAGACTTTTATATATTATATGACATTGACGTTACAAAATTAAATTCGATTTTATTCATTAAACTACACGTTAAAATAAACTAAAATACAACACATTAATTTGTTGAAATCACTATAATTTATATTCAGAGTTCGCATCTTGCGGTGTGGTTACAGTGTCCACTTGACACCACTTGTCCATATTGAACAGAACAGGTGGCAAGTCTGTTGCTGCACTCAATGATGTGTCACATCTTTAACAGACGTAAATATCTGTTATTTTTAGAAGCACGGAGGGGATTAACGCACATCTTTTTTAAAGATTTATTTTTGGAGCTAGTGGAATTGAACCCGGTACGTCCCGGTTTCAAGATAACGCTCTATTAATTAGGTTATCGACTCCTATTGCTGCATTCTGTAATAGAAACAATTGTGCAATGTGCTAATGTCTGTCGGGTCGCTGACTGCAATGACTGATAGTCAAAACACAGCCTAAACCACTGAAGATCTAATATATACAATTCCCGTGTCACAATTTAGTTGCCATACTCCTCCGAAACGGCATGACTGATTTTTATGATTTTTTTGTGTATATTCGGTAGGGCCCACGATCGGTCGTAATCTATCTAGGGGTAGTCGTAGGGGTAGGGGTAGGGGTAGGGGTAGGGGTAGGTCTCCCGGGTCCGCTAGTATAAATATAAAAATAAGGGTTGTGAGGTGCACTAAAAGGATTTTTTGAAAATAAACCCCGGGGGTGAAATGGGGTACAAACATTGTATAATATTTTCTAAACCTCCAGTTTTTTATGACTTTTAATGATTATCATGATTTATTTTAAAGTTATCTATTTAAAAGTAGATTAATAAAATAATACGAAAAGTCAAAGTCTAATAATTTGTAAAACAAATTTAAAATTGTTTCAGTAATATTATTTTATTAATACCTTACCCATAAATAAAATTTTAAAAAGGTATCTTTATATTTTTTGAGGTATCTTTATACCTACCTGTTAATATACTCGTATCTATAGATTTGATTCAAAAAGCATTTAAAACTCATCATATTTCGTTAGGAATAAGGAAAATTCAATAAAATATTTCACCCGTAAAGATGGAAAGACTTCCCGCGTAATCTTTGTGGCTTTACGCTCGTAAAAATGGAAACGTAAAAAAAAGCAAAATTATATTTTGATTTAACGAGTACATCTTTCCTTCATTAAAATAACTTGTGCCAATGTTTATAGTGCTATAAACAAATTTTACAGAACAAATGGTTATAATCTATACTAATATCTATAATTTAGTTTTAAAAAAAGTGTACAGACTTCAAAAATTATGCTCTGAAAAGTGTGCTTTCCGAAAGCAAATGCACAAGTCACTATAAAATTAAAATTTCTCCAGGATCCCATCTTCAGATCTTGACCAAAATACAAATCGGTCAAGTAATCTGGGAACATAAATAAAAAAATACCAACGAATTGAGAACATCCTTCTTTTTTTGAAGTCGGTTAATAAAGAATAATAGTTTGTAAGTTTGGATGTAAGGGATGATCTCTCAAACTAGTGAACCGATTATTATAAATTTTATTTTGTTCAAAGCCGAAAACTAGTATTCACTATTTCTGTTTCCTTGTAGCGTGGTCAAAGTCATTTAGGATGTCCACATTTATTAGGGCTTCAGGTGGCAGAAAATTTCAATGCACTATTTCATAATGTGTATCAAATCACTTTTTATGTGTAGATTTAAGGTCACAAGATATTAGGAATACGTTCCATTTCTCTACAACGCGACAGGTAAAAGAACCCTCGAATTTCCTGTTCACGTATTGATTTGCTTAAAATTCCTACCTACAACTTCCTACAACATTCTTCAAGGAAAGCGTGAAATAAGCACATTTTTAGGCTACGATTGGAATTTTTCGACATCGGATATGTATTTTATGAAAGAATCGAAATATTTTTCCGGGACCTAAGGAACTCAAAGTTTGGTGACCTACACTTTTATGGAACATGTAATTTTCTAACGTCTAATCTCCCGCGAGTTTTTTTTTGAAAATAGTTTGGTAAGAAGACACTCTCTGTTTGGATTTGTTTGGTTTGTTTAAAAACTCATACATTACTGGACCGATTTGAAAAGTTATTTCACCGTTATAAAGATTTAAGGTATAAAATGACTTCCGTAAGATATACTAAATTAAACAATATTTGTAACTAAAATTTTCACGGGTGAAGCCGGTGGGAAAGCCGATTTTATTTTCTTTCTTCACGGTCTGCCTTACAGCTCCCGAAACCGTGTTACGGTTCCAGGGTACTCAGCGGAAGACCAAGTCTCCCTCGTTTAGCCGATGGTATTTGTGAGGCTATACCTAACGTGGCTAGTTCTTTTGAGGTATATTTAGATGGAAAAGCCTCTAAGTGTGGTTTGTCGGATTATGTACATAAGTTTTTAATAAAAAAACCATTGGCCGGGATCCGGAATCAAACCCGGGGTCTGCCTGCCTAGTTCACCGACGCAACTTCTAATAACTATTACAAATGCGAAATTCAGTTTGTTTGTTTTTCAATCATGTCAAAATAGAGCAACAGATTCGTGATTCATGTCAATCACTACTTTTTATGCTTATGGGATAAATTCACATGTCACATTTCAAATACTTCCACAGGGGCTGGAAGCTAGAATATTATAAATGTTTTTGTCTTTATTTCACGTCAAAGAGGATCAACGAATTTATGTGATTTTTTGCACAGAGATAGTTGGAAGGCTGGAGAGTGACATAGGCTACTTTTTATGACGGGCAAATATTATGTAATTCTGTCGGGAAAATTGAATTTTCCATAAATAACTTTTCTCTTTGTGCGAAGGTCGCTAGTAAATAATAAAACATACTATCTATCTATATACATAAAAATTTAATGCTGGTAAACACACGTAATAGTCTGAATAAGGTGTTTAGGGAAAGAAAAATTACTGAAAGTGTTTTTTTCTATGGAATATTTGTATGAACCCAACATAGGGGATGAAAGTTAATATTGGCTCCACGGGCAAAGCCGGGGCGGAACACAAGCTATTTTGATGTAGATATTACTATTATAATAACAACTATAAAATAAGAAAGATCGTTCGAACAAGTATCTCTGATAAAAAAAAATCCTTAAACATACATTTTTCTTTTATTGTAAGCACAAAGTTCCATAGCAAGGTTTATTTCTTATCACCTAAACAATGACCTCAATATAATGATTTTTCTGAAGAATGTATAATTTTTACAGGAGTTTTTCAGACTTTGCTTTATTAAATTTATGGTTTAGAAATAGTAAGTTAAAAAGTAATAACCTGAAGGAATTTTCTTTTCACAACACATTTTTAGCTACGAAATGTTTTATGTTCGAATGGATGTTATTTTGAAATTACAATGGATTTTTCGGAATTTCAATTTTACTTTACAGAAATTAGCAAACACTAGTAGGTAAATGATACAATTTCTTCAATTTCTTATTGTTTACAAACCAAATCACAATGTCATAGAAATTCTGAACAAGTTAACAAACAAATAATTTCACTTCCATTGTCTGAATATTAAGACACAGCATTAAATTTGCGATTTAATAAAATAATCCACATTTTTTTTAATTCAAAATTTTTTTTTCACGTGTTGCCTTGCTGCTTCCGAAACCGAATAATCAGTCCAAGTCTCCCTCTTTTAGCCGATGGTATTTGTGAGGCCAGGTATCAATGGGTTTTTATTATTAAAAACTTATGTACATAATCCGACAAACCACACTTAAAGGATTGTCCATCTAAATATACCGCAACTATATAATAATAAAGCATATATTTAAAATAATAGCAAGAAATAAACGTATTGCATAATTTTCAAAACCGTTTAAAATTCAAGTTAAAAGCGAAATGTTTCATTATTTAGGATATTTGTTAATTGTGTGTTGTTTTGTTGTAATTGTTAATTGAACTCGACAGTCGACAATTTTTAAATTTTAATTCCTAGTTCTGTATAAGTTTAAACAGAAAGTTTAAGAATCAATATATAATTAAGAAAATATATAAAACTTTAACATAAACATTTTTAAACATACCTAACTCCTTACTAATTTCAGCTTCAATATCCTGTGCGAATAAATCACGTCCAGGAGGCTCTCGTAAGTGTAATCTCGAAAAATGTGATCGAGACCTGCCATGTCTAATAAGCTTATTTCCACTATGTCTCACATGTTTAACACCAATATTAAACACATCATTTCTAAAATCACAATGTATGAAATTCGCGAAGTATATAAGAAGTAGTGTCCTCATTTTGACGGCATGTCCGTCCGCTACGAAAGCTCCCGCGATACTAAATTCGTATTTCGTTCGGGTGCTACGCGCAGATGCTAAGTTTCAATCAAGTTTGGCAAAAGTTTGTTTCGTGAGCTTTCTTTTTGCTTTCCGCTCGTATGATAACGTTAATTGAAATGTTAATAGAGATTGATCATCTGGACTAGACTAGGAGAAGATTTTGACTTTGTCTAAGTAGAATTAGGAGCGAATATATTTGCTTTAATGTACCAATAGCATAGAGTGCGTGATAATAAGTTACCTTAGGTTTTGTTTGTATCGTTTTGTGTCGCGAGACAGAGCTCTAGAAAAATAGTTAATTGTGAATCTAGGACGTCAAACTTGCGGGAACATAGTGTTTCCAATCATTAATTGTTTTTATCATGTGTATTGTATTTTATCATTGTAAAATATCATTTTATTTTAGCATAATCATCATATAACGTAAAAGCCGTTGCGACAATAAAACGACAGGAAAATACAGTGGTACGGGGGTTAGTACTAGGCGTCTACCTCCCCCCGCCAAAAGTTGCAGAAAAAATCGGTGACTTTCCGCTTGACGTCTTCTTTGGTCAAATACCAATAGGGTTTTTAATTAAAAACTTATGTACATAATCCGACAAACCATCCAAACAATCTCAGCATTCTCCTTTCGATTATATATACAACGTTATCAGTCACTCCACATTTTTCACGTACATCACCATTTTGAAAATCCAAATTCGTTCAGCCATTTACTGTATAGTTGATAAAAATAGTTTATATTTTAGATGATAATAATAACAACGAACGTAGGCAGATATTATGTCCTTAATGCTTAGGCTAGTTCAGGACACTACCTACAGTATTTGTATAAGTACTATGTGGCTCTGTTGTATTTCCAACTTAGATATAAGTATATGATTATTTATTTTTAACCGACTTCAAAAATAAAAGGAAAAAAATCTCAATTCGGACCGTATTTTCTTGTATGTATTACTCCACCAGTTGCAGTGAACCGATTTTGATGATTTCTTTTTAATTCTACAGGTAATTCTTCCAGATAGGATCCATTGTTTTTTATAGAATTTGATTCACTTGTTTTTCAGGAATTTTGATAAGAAATATGTACTCATTTGGGCTCATTTGATTTGTCTTCACAAGTTATTTGGTCCTAGATGATGTCCAGGATGATGGAGCCGGAAGGTGGTCACGTTATTAAGTTTTTATATATAGACATGCGGCAGCGTGTAAAGCCAAGTTCAAGCCAACAGAATTGGCGTGTGTATTACACGAACCAGTTCAACTATTTAACATAAACATGTCACTTAGCCAAGTCAAATGTTGAGATTCAATAGATCATAAGTTATATGCGTTGTGTAATTAATTCGACTATTCAAAATAGCAAACATTGTTGTAGTAGAAAAGAAAACAAGAAATTGTGTTTTAAATTTTCTTAAGAATGTTATATGTTCTTATAAATAAATTTCAGGATTGTCTAGAGAACTTGGCACCTATTTAGATCTCAAATCTTTTGTCGGTGGAGCCGACAACCACACCATAATTATCATAATATTGAACTTGGCTCCCATTTTCACATTTATGTTTTTGGTGGGATATACATATTACACAGATTATTTAAAGATATAAACATATTATTAGCTGTGACCTATTCAAATATATCCTTCTTCGTAATCAAATTGTCTTAGTAGAGGTAGTACGTCATCATGTCACTCACATTGATTGTATCGAGCCTATAAAGACAATACGCATTTTATTTACGTCAATTCAAAACGTGCGTGGAATACAAAATATATTTTCTTATCAATATTTTTACTTGAAAATGTACTTATAGACTTGCAAGAAAAATTGCTGTAATATGTATTTAATAATGTAAAAATAGATATAAAGCCTATTGACCGCATCCGACACGATGTCATTAGAAAATAATGAGGAGTGAAAGATGATGTTGTGACTAAAATGAAGAAAACTAGTTTACGCTGGTTTGGATACGTTGAAAGAATAAAGCATGAAAGATTGACTGAAAAGGTTTATATGGCTGAAGTGATAGGAAATGCTGGCAGAGGACGACCTAGGTGTACTTTTATTGAACATATAAAAAAAATATTGATCGATGGAAATATTAAAAGTACACACAATCGCCAAGCATGTAGGTATGATGAATGTAAAAGAAGCGAAAGATGTATGTCAGGATCGTAGCAAATGGCGTTCGATTGTCTCTGCCTACCACTCTTGGGATAAAAGGCGTGATGATAGATAGATAGAATAGATAGAATAATATTCCAAATCTGATATCTAACTATCAACCTGCCCGCGACTTCGCACGGTTACAATATAAGTTTACAGCAAGTAGTTAGACATACGCAAATACCTACCTATCTATTTAGAGGTAGATGTATTACGCTACCGCAATGTTTGTAGTAGATAATTTTATTTCACACAATTATTTCTTACATCATTTACCCAGCAAAGTTTTCCCCTGACTTAATTCACTTATGCGGTTAATGGTAAGCTCCTAAACATGATACGTCCATGTTTCATACTCGCTAACCTTCATCGTGACTTATCTAATCGTGAAATCGCTACCAAATCCGTTTAGTAGTTTTTCGTGTCAATAGGGCACATACAGACAGACTTTGCTCGAGTTTTTTTTTGTATTTTGCAAAATGTTTTCAACTATGTAAAACTGTAAGTATATACATGTACTGAACGTTTCAGGCTTCACGATCAAAATAGAAATAGTATTCTTCTTTGTTAATGGTTCTGTATACAGATTTTATAGTAGGTATGAATTTATTTATCTCATACTAGCATTCCGCCCCCGGCTTCGCCCGTGGATATTTACGAACAAAATAAAATATACCCTATACCTACCCCTACCCTACCCCTACCCTACCCCTACCCCCACCCTCACCCCTACCCCTACCCTCTACCACTACCACTACCTCTATATCATCAATAGTTTTCGCAGCGCACGCGATGTAAGGAATTTCTTAGGTCATTTTTTTACACCTTGGGTTACATTATTGAAGTTTTAGTAAGGTTCCCTAATTTTTTTGAAAATAGAATATAGCCTATGTCAGTCAGGGTGAATGTAGCTTTCCAATGGTGAAAGAATTTTTGAAATCGGCACAGTAGTTTTTGAGTTTATTCATTACAAACATACACACAAAAATACAAATCTTTCCTCTTTATAATATTAGTATAGATAAAACATAAAAACCAACTCGCACACGATGGGTTCCGTCCACTCAATAGTATGCACTAAGGTCAGACCAAGTTTGACGCCCCTGTATGGCGCAAGTGCAAATTAGCGTGAATCCGACTCACACTTGGCTGGTTTTGAATATTTGTTGTTTTACTTATACATTACTTATGCATTATGGTTATACTAGTTAGATGTTTGTATGTACCTATTACCATTATTGCCAATTTTAAGATCGAGCAAAAATCGCAGAATAAAATACTTGTATTTGGGGCCACCTTTAATTTTTTACTTTATTTTATTTTAATTATATGTTTTTATAGCAGCCCTAGTAATACACACTCTGTGAAAATTTCAAGTATCTACCTATTACGGTTCAAAAGAAGCCCTGTGACAGACAGACGGACGGACGAACACCGGAATACCTTGACGCCAGTTAATCAACCTAGATGTGTCAATGAGAGGTTTTCAAGATGACATTTAAAAAA
Organism: Nemapogon koenigi; assembly: GCA_963924495.1. NCBI lineage: Eukaryota > Metazoa > Arthropoda > Insecta > Lepidoptera > Tineidae > Nemapogon > Nemapogon koenigi. The sequence continues at coordinate 2,142,789 of OZ004630.1, read as the reverse complement.
AAAGACGTTTATAGATGGCGCCTAGGTCTAGTAATATGTCAAAAATAAAATGTTTACTGTATGGATTTAGCACGATGACAGCTGAATTGAAATTGTTAAGTTTAAAAAAAATTAAAGAAAAATGTACGACGACGCTCACAGACTAGAAGTCATTTTTTCCACCCTCAGCGACCCTCAAGAGTTTTTGACATAAGACTGCGCTGCATCGCCATCTATCAACAACATAATGAAACTATTTTTGTTTTTTTTTAAACTGTCAGATTGAAAACCTCTCATTCTTTAACAGACGTAAATATGTACCTATCTGGTTTCTTTAAGAAGTGTCCTCCGAAGCACGAGTTATAATAATAATGTGCGCTTGACATCACTTTAGATTAAACACTCTATGTCCTCATGCAAGCCTTACAAAGGACCGGGCATTTTGTCCGTGAATTTAGACTTACATAAATCCATAACATAAGACAAGTCTTTGCACCCCTTTTTTAACTAGCGCCTCAACGTGTTGGAAATTCATTAAATTAAATAGATACAATTTTCATTGTTTACATTCATATTGTCAATGTTAAACATGGCGGTAAAGAGCAAAGATGATATAACCAAAATGCTGGCAATAAATTATTACTGACTGATACTAAATTTTTTATTCTGTCACACAGAAGCATTGACTCATATTTCTGACAATGACGCCCTCATATCGATCACAACTCTTCAAACAGATATTTCAAAATCTACCTGCAAATACCACGAAGCGGGTCACTATAGTTGTATCGTTTTCATTTCAGTGCTTAATAGTTGGTTGAAACTTCCTGCCGTTTGAGATAGCATCATACATCTTTCAAATCGGTCGCGGGCGAAGGTTAAAATTACATTAAAACTAAAAAAGTGTGTTGTGTGGATCTGTGAAGGACGCGATACCAGCAAAGAGACCCGGCGTCGGTGGTCTGCAGAGAAGCAAAGCAACCTCAAGTAAGTGGAACTTTGTACTACTGGTTGGTTTCGGTAATTTGGCGTGTCTCAGATTGTAGCCAAGCAGGTGTATCTACCTCGGCAGGGTTGTTTTAACCCTGACCCAAATGTACTGGACGCATCTCACATAACGCGCGTTGTCGGTACACTGGTTACAATCTATACTAATATTATTTAAACATTAAAATTTGATATGAATGATATTGACGATAAAAGTTTAAAAACAAAAAAAATAAAATAAAGAGGTATTTTTTGTTTGTAATGAATAAACTCAAAAACTACTGAACCGATTCTAAAAATGGTTATATTTTATAAATAATAAAAACTTTTATTTATTCCTGAAACACGAGAAGTCGATTAAAATTCTTTCTACGGATCCTTAATACCAAAACAGCCTCAGTTCTCCCAAAAAGCGACAACGCGTGTCGTTTTGATCATTTGCTAGATGACAGCGCGAACATCGTTTGCAATTTCACCAAGAATATCTATTGGAATTCAATTTGAAAGTTCAACGAAACGTTTTGGTACTTCTGACGCCAGATAAAATTATTGTTTATAGCTAGATATTTGAAGGTTTGTAACAAAAATTGTAAAAAATATAATCGTTTAATTTTGCTGTCTATCCATCTATAATCACGCCTTTTATCCCAAGAAGGGTAGGCAGAGACAATCGAATGCCATTTGCTACGGTCTTGACATACGTCTTTCGCTTCTTTTAGAGTCATCATACCTTTCATACATGCTCGGCGATTGTGTGTACTTTTAATATTGCCATCGATCAATACATTTTTATTAATTAAAGTACACCTAGGTTGTTCTCTGCCAGCATTTCCTTTCACTTCAGCCATATAAACCTTTTTAGTCAATCTTTCATCCTTCATTCTTTAAACGTGTCCAAACTAGCGTAAACTACTTTTCCTCATTTTAGTCACATAATCATCTTTCACTTCGCATTCTACTCTAATAACATCATTCCGAATGCTGTAAATACGCTTTATATCACACATTCTACGTGGCTAAATGGAGAATACACTGTACCTAATAATAATCCACATGTATGTAGCCTGATATATCATATGAATCAGGACTGTTGGCATGCCAATTCCAACTGTACAAGTTCTAATTCTTTTTTTATTTTCGACTAGTAACACGCACCGACTTCGCAGTGTAGAAAGTATGTGTGCTTGACCACAGTGAAAATTTAATACTAACGAAACGATGTACTTACGCTTTACACATGGTAAACATATGGCTGACGACGACTTGAGCCGAGTATACCCAATTCAGCGTCACCGACCGACCCGAGCGTGACGGTTCAGTTTCGTTTACAAATTCCAGATAAATTAGATATGTAATTTCCAAAGATAATAATTAGCACCTCTATTTCTGTCAATCCGTTGTCCATTTTTAACCGAACATCAAAAGAAGGACGAGGTTCTCAATTCGTCGGAATCTTTTATGTTTTTTTATGTATGTTCCCCGATTACTTGAAGACGCCTGGACCGATATGGAAAATTATTTTTTTGTTTGAAAGGGTATAGTTCCCAGGTTCAGGATCTGATGATGGGATCCTGGAGAAATGGATTACTCTTCAAATTTTATAGGCATACTTGAAGCGATTTGGGTATTGTTTTATTATTATGCATTTCGTTTCGGTCAGTGCATAATTTTTTAAGTTTTTAAAATGCAATTATAGTGTAAAAGAAGGGAAAACAAGGCTTAGGCATTTATAGTATTAGCTAGAATTAGTTTCGGAAGCAATGCAAAGGTCGGATTTACTTATAAAAATCTTAAACCAAGAGAGAAGTTCGAAGGCTATCCTTTACAAGAACTATATGTAAATTAAGTTAGTGAGAAAATTTCCACAAAGCTTGGCTTGTTTGTTAAAAATTGCTGCTATAAGTTTTTAATCCTGAAAATACTTAGTGTTTTCTTTATGGAAACAAGCTTAGTTGAAGTAGGTAGTGTTCCGAGCTGTGTACTAATTGTTTTTATAAAATATTCAACTTTGTTATTGAAAATAATGAAACAAACTTTGAAAACTTTTGAATGTTAAATTGAGTATAATTAAACTAGCGACCTGCCTATATAAATACCCTTATAACTACTTATCTATTAGATATAGATAATGCGGACTTTTTGGTATATAATATATTTTACACAATTCATTCCTACATCATTTTGTTATATCTCTGACGGATTAAACAACATACGCCTCGAAAACGCGCTGAAGATCACTTTTCTCCCGACTGCTCAGCTACTAAATGTGATTATTTAATCGTGAAACAAAATCCGTACAGTAGTTTTTACATAACAAGGACACAGCAGACAGACAGAATTGTAATGAAGATAATCATAGATTTTATTAGTAAATGTAATTTAAAATTTCTTGTTTCAAATTTTCCATATTATACTCACATCGACTTGGTCAAAGGAAGCAGAGATCTAGATATTATGTTTTCAGAATAAAATATAAGATATATCTCAACTAAACGTATATTATATTTTCTTATCAGAACCCCTAAGGGAATGAAATCAAGTGAATCGTATGGCTTTGTCAGCAATATAAAAGAGTCGATTGCAACTGGTACAGAGCAATAAGATTTTAAAATAATGTGACCACGCTTTAGCCCTTTAATTAATATTATATTTAAGTAGCAGTTTGTTAAGGCAGGGTGCAAACACGATATCTACTAAAAGTGGCATTTTTGAACGCTTACTTTGAAGTGTCAGGAATTAATCTCAATCTCAAAAAAATATAGTGGATAGCTAATAATAATACATAAAACTTCAACAGCATAGATTTTTCATAAGTGTTTTGGTCTATCGAAAAAAAATTATGCAAAATACCTCTATAAAAAAACTTTTGTGCGTAAATTCACAATATTTTGCGCGACAATTATATACTTTTTTTTAAGAATCAAATAGCTTGAATAATCTATTAAAACTTTAACCGATTACTTTCACTGTTTAATTGTTTTTCTTTAACGAATTTTAAGAAAAGGCTACAAAATAAGTGACATTTCAAGTGTAGCTGCATGACCACGTAAAATATGCCAAGCAATATTCAACCTTATATCGTCATACATAAGCATCCGCCCACCGGACTGCAATGTTGTTTATTATTTTATATGGGACTATTTTAAAGAAGCAGTCCATGAGACAACTAATACTCGTAATGAAAGAGAATTGAGACAAAAATTGAACCTCGTAGCTGAAGAAGTAAAAAATAATTTACAGACTCTAAGAAATCTAAGAATAAATTTTGTTAGAAAATGTTGGTTGTGCATAAGAGTTGGGGGCACAATTGAACACTTATGTTTTTCTCATATTTGTTTTATTGTAATTTTAGTCGAGAAAGTGCTCATAGATATTCATTAATGATTAAAAAAACGATTTTTTATTACTTTAAACCAGATAATAATACCATTTTGGAATTGGTGTGAACTATTAAGATGTTTTTAAAGTAAAGCTATCGTACAATTTTTGTACACCAGCTTCGTTCAAATTTCACATTTCACATTTTGTAATTTAAAATGTTCATAAGTTTTAGCTTTTAATTTTTATGTTGCCAATAATTACGCATGAATAACGTTTTAGTTAGCAAGACATATGTTTTCCCCCTTAAATAAAAAATGTAGAATATATAAAACTATTATTAAATAAAATTTACATGTTTGTGTATACTATGACAATTTCAACTAAAAAATTTAAAAAATCATAACTTTAAAACTACTAGGCCTAGGACAATAAAGTTTAGTGTTTCCCTTAGATAATGACCCACTCTATTATCAACATTCCGTTGTTTCACTACTTACGGGATTGTCTATTATAGCCTATGAGCTATTCTGAAATATAAGCTATAATATTGTAAAGTTTCATCAAAATCCGTCCAGTAGTTTTTGCGTGAAGGAGTAACAAACATTCATCCATCCTCACAAACTTTCGCGTTTATAATATAACTAGCATTCCGCCCCCGGCTTCGCCCGTGGACATTTACGAATATCTAATTGTAGCTGACCTAAATGAATAATATTCGATCTCTTTGGCTGTATAAAGAGTTCCTTTTTAAGAAGATTTTGATTTGACACATTCTTTACTTTATATTTGATAGCTGTTTCCCACGACTTCTAATTTCAAAATGTTGGCAAACATATACACTTCATACACTGCCCACCCCGTTCCCGTCGTCATGCCGTGATAATAAAAAGTATCCTATGTTACTTCTAATACCTCCAAGAATATATGTGCAAAATTTCATGATGATCGGTTAAGTAGTTTTTGCGTGAAAGCGTAACAAACAAACTTACATTCGCATTTATATTAATAGGGATAAGGAAGTATATTGTTAAAAGTACACAAAATCGCCGAGCATGTATGAATGGTATAATAAGTATAAGGGAAACGAAAAAGGTCATGTCAGGATCGTAGCAAATGACATTCGATTGTCTCTGCCTACCCCTCTTGGGATAGAAGGCGTACATAGAGATAGACATATTTTTATTGAAATTTAAGTAAGAAATTATTTTTTATTAGAACTCGTCCACTTAAATTTAATTTTTTTTTTAACTTCTACTTTTACAACTTGACAAAAAATACCTTGCATCTTCGATATACTGATGCAGTTTTATTATTTCCTATTTTTGTTTTAGTTTCTGAATTGATTGATAATAATTATGAATAATATCTGCAATTATTTCTGTTACAAAAATATATCTTTCAATCATTGTTTTTTATTACACTGAACTTTCTTACTGTTTCCATAAAGTAATCTATCTATCCCGACTCATCAGCTTCTCCTCAATTACCTTCCTCTATCGGCTGCGGTTCTCTGCCTGATCCGGTATCCAGGTTTTCGGACAATAAATCTTGATCGGACCATCGTTTAAGTCTTCGTCCTTGAGGTCTCTTTCCCTCCACCCTGCCCATCACCACAAGCTTTTCCATATCCCGTTAATCCCAATAAATAAATGAAACCATATGGACACTAGCATCAGAACGTTGAAAGTCAACGCGGTCCAGTATTAGCGAGAAAATTCAGTGTACAGAGGGAAATGTGAAACTGCTTTAATATGGCTGTTGAGTTACCTAAACTGTTAACATTAACACTCGTAGAGGAGCAAGCATTCTGTTATACATTTCCTTTACTGCTTTTAAAGTGGTTCTTTCATTTTTAGCTTATACACTGAAAATAAGGAAGTTAAACTTTTGTAAGTTTATAATAATCCTTTTAAATAAGAAAATAAATATTTTAGGGTTCCGTATATTAAAAAAAATTATACTCTTAGAAAAAAACCACGTTTCGAACCCGGCCATATACCAATGGGTTTTCTATAACTAAAAACGTATGTACACAATCCGATACTTAGAGGTTTTTCCATCTAAATATACCTCAGCAGAACTGGCCACTCGATAGGTATAGCCTTACAAATGCCATCGGCTAAAAGAATGGCTAAAAAGAAATTGCCCAAAGATATACTGAAAAGGACAAAGATTACTCGAAAACAGTTTTTTCGAAAATGTAAAATATTTTTCTTATATAGGTATACCTATATCGTCTTCAAAAATCGTTCACACAAAATCAATAAATAACGAAATATTTCGTCTTTTAACATGAAGCCGGTTGGTGCCAAATTATGCTACAAAATTAAATAGGTTCTAAGAAATATCTTAAATGTCTAGATTAGTAAAAATAGCTAAGTACTTTTTAATTTGGCACCAACCGTCTTCAAATTTAACGACGAAATATTAAATTAAAAAAGTCTAATTGAGAACCTTCTCCTTTTTTGAAATCGGTTAAAATACGTTCTAATGAGGTACTGTAGTATTTGTACGGAACTTTAATTGTGCTAGCCCGACTCGCTCTTAGCCGGTTTTTCAACTCGTTATGTAGCCTCAACTGTGAAAGCTTAGTATAGAATGTTGAATACGTTGCCAAAAGTACTTTAATTCTTCTAGTACCAAATATATGTTCATATACTTACATTCAGAACGGAAATTGTCACATTTTATTAAGACGCTAGATAGAGCCAACAACCTTGAGAGATGGCACCGCCCCCACGCGGGTACACATACACACCAAACGACGTGGCTGCCACTAATAATATAGCATCAGGCTGCAGCCGGTACTGTCGGTACACGAGCGCTTACGCACACACGCGTGCAGTGCGTACATAAAATCTCGAAAATGAGAATAAAGGAACTTGCTGAACATTTGATTAAAAAATAGAACAGTATTACGATATTATATTGCTGGATAAAAAATCTATCAAAAAATCAGAATCATTGCATGCATTTTAGTACTGTTTCTAGACAGTAAAATATTTTTTTAGAGGTACATTCGTAATTTTTTTCTATCGAATCAATATAGTTGTATTATGTTTTGAACACAGTATCTTAATAACGCATAACCTCAAGAATATCATATATTTTTTTGATTATGGTCACTGCAGTGGATCATGTACTTTTACGCATCATAATACTCGCATTTAGCTCTATACATCCTCTTAAGCGGCAATAATTTATATACATAATAACTATATTTATTCACATTAAGTATACATATGTAAATGTATGTACCTACCAAACTTTGACCTAGAGGAAATACGGAAATACCTTTACAATAAGCTCTGACTAATTTATTTGAAGTCTAATTGACCCAAATGACTTGAAATAGATCTAATGGATTCTATTTAAAAATACTTAAGGATCCGTGGCTCTCAGTCATCTTGTATCGGTCAAAAATATGGCAAATCCCAGTTAATCCTGGAAACGTGAGTTTATTTATACAACATTTCCTCACCACACAATGATAGTTATTATTTGAAATTGGATTGAGCCATATTTTTATTATTTAGGGTTCTAAAGAGCCGTAGTTTTCGATACGAGCAGTGCCTTTGCGTTTTGGAAATTATGGCTATTTAGAACTCTTAATAATGAAAATATGACTCAATCCAATTTAAAATAATAACTATCAACTGTGTGCTGAGGAAATGTTGTATAAATAAACTCACGTTTCAGGGACTAACTGATATTTACCGTATTTTTTACAGATACAAGATGACCTTGACCACCGCCCCTTAAGTATATAGAAAACTACCAATGATCCCAGTATTTGATATAATTTGATATAATATAATTATACTATCTACATGTTTTTTAATTGCAATGCAACTTTTTTCTCACTGTTAGTGTTAACGTATATTCATAATTGTCAATATTATGGTTTTTCCTATAATGAGTAAATCTATTTTTATTATATAAACCTGAAGAGTTGGTATGTTTGATTTTTAAAAAATTACATCACGCTGCGACCTAAAGGAACGTAGCAGTAACTATAAACGTCAACCAATAAAAAAATTCCATGGGCGGAAAGCTTAAAGTTACATATAAATTACAACAAATTTCAAGCTGTAAAGCCAGGTCAGGCCACGTCTATCCATCCTCGTCCGATGCGGCCTGCGATGGCATGCGTCGTCGCCCGTCCGATCCATCCGAGTCAGTAAGTTCAAAGACGCGGCGTCGCTCAGCATATCAGTTGCATTAAATCTGTAGGCCGCACCAGGCCAACAGACGCTGTGGGAATTACTCGACACAGGCCGCGATAGGACCGCAACTGTGGGACCCCAGGCCGCGCCTCCGCATCCTATCCGTAGAGAGTCGGTAATTACATCATAAATTCATTACATAATTTGCCATATCATTGCGCCGTGCGAACTGCTCGACAGTAAACGGGTAGGACACCGGCTTAAGGTATCCGTTAAAATCAAGTACCTAAAATATTAAAATTGGACTCTAAAAAATCACAAATCACTGCTTTATTCTTACACTAGCTGTGCACTGTGCACACGCGTTAATAGTTACTGCTCGACCCCTTTAGGTTGTAGCGCGATGATAAATAGCCTATAACGTTCCTCAAGAGTTTGGCATCATCCAAATATTTTTTCAAATTCGACTAGTGTTCCAGAGATTAGCGCGTTCAACCAAAAATACTCTACAGCTTTATTATTAGTTTCTATATTAGATTACTTACACTAGCCTTGATTTTATTACTTTTATATTATGATAACCTCCTCACTGGTTTTATCTCAGAAGACCTTCAATAAAGAAAATTGGTTAAAATTGCTTGAGCACTACAAATTGGTCAAATTACGTGATATTGTATTTTATTCCGCCAATCACGACAGGTCAAGGAATAGCCAGTTTGCTTAGTAATTTGGTAAAGTGAGAATAATTGCTTTCAAACTGATTGATGCATGAATAATCTTAGCTTTTTTAGGGATGTTACGTCTGTTTGTCTTTCATGGCCTTTAGAAACGAAACGAAATTTCACAATGTCACACATAATTACCGCTGATAAGACGAATAATAAACGATTTTAAAAAATCGGTACTTGGCCCAATTATCTAATTTATCTTATTTTTAAAATAACGGGCTTGCTACCTGTTCTGTTCAATATGGACAACTGGCAAAAAGTGGACACTGTTACCGGTGTCTCTAGCCATACCGCAAGTAATAAAGGCCGTAAAGGTGTGTCTGTGTCATTTTACAAGTAGAAAAATGAAGGAATCGTTATTGGTTATTATTTTGATAGTCTTACATTTTTCATCTCAACACATTGTATATTTTCAAAGTCGACATACGAGATGCTGTAACCCTAAGAAATTGGTACTGACGTTGTGCATTTACAAGTTAAATGCAACAAATCCCACAGGAATTGTAAAAATAGTTTTCAGATTTTCACATAAAGTGTAGGTAGGTATAGAAAACACTTTGATGAACTAAGTAGATGTCTCTAAGCAACTGTAGTGGCTTGAGAATGTTTGTGTGGCTTTTAGTCCGGTGCAAATTTTTCATTCCTTTACATACATTTTTGAGCATTGAGAATTTCAGTTTTCCATTTTGTGGGTTAATTATGTAGTCCTAGAATTTTTTGTAAAATTATTTAGGATGACCGTTTTAGAACCTTGATGATGGTATGACACTGAGCCATGGAAGATGGGACTGTCACTAGATATACTCTCGCACCTACAGCGTTAAAAGCTGGTAATTCGGCCTAATGCTGAAATGCCCAAACGTAGTAAATATGCATCTGTTCTGAAAGAATACATATTTGAGGCGTTTGGTCTGGAAATACTGGTGCCGTGGGGACCTGGAGCACACATATATATACCTTTATAGTCAGTAAATTATTCATCCTTAATTTTTTCAACGTGTCCAAATTAGCGTAAACTACTTTTCTTCATTTAAATCACAACATAAAATATATACGTAAAGACCGCATTTCCACTGCATTTGTCTTACTTTCATGCTTGTTATGCTATACCCAATTTTTCTTTCATAAATAAGTGATGGAACTAAAACAGCATTATGTATATTGATTTAACTTTTAGTTGTAAGTTGTGTATTTCTGCATACATTGTAAAGTCCACCAAATACCTTGCTTCCCGCTTTCACTCTCCTTCCAATTTCCTTGTCTATCTTTCCACTTCTTGTTAACATACTAATAAAATCAATATTTAAGGGTCCTATATCCATAATTTCTATAAACAATTCCAAATTTCTCTGTAACTAATCCACCTGTGTCTCTGTAATTAATCATATAGTTACTTATTCAATATATCTAAGTGAAGTAGCCGTTATTTTTTCAATTGGTTTTATTGCATAGGAAATATGGGTGGTAGAATAAAGAATTATTTTGCCCCTGCTGTCTCTTTCATAATCTATCACAAAACTATTTTTTTTAAAAGCGCTTTTATACCCATTACCTTTCAATTATATACATTTGTAGCTTTTTTGTAGCTTATTGAAAATTCTAAAAAAAATAATTTATTATTAATTAATTATTATTATTTTAAATTTTTAATAAGCTACAAAAAACGCGAAGTATAACAGCGCTTTAAAAAAAATAAGAGATTTGTGATAGATAGATTATGAAAGAGAAAACGGGGACAAAATTTAACCACCCATATTTCCTATTCAATAAAACCCATTGAAAAAATGACAGCTATTTCACTTAGATATATTTAATAAGTAACTACATATAATATGCTAAATTACAGTGATTATGATGTGGATTATTTACAGAGAAATCGGGAATAGTTTATCCCAGAAAAATTATGGATGTAGGAGCCTTAAGGGTAAGTTATAATACTAGTTTTACATCCCGGATTCGCCAGTGAAAATGTTTGAAATATGACAAAAAATCTTTCCTAATTCCGGGATAAAAAGTAGCCTTCAGTATAGAGGTACAAAAAAACACATCGATCCCTTGCTCCGGGAGTTGAAGACGGACAAAGAAACAAAAAATTTTTTACATCTGCATTATCTGACATAATGTCCCTGGAATAATTATTTCAGGGTCTCCATACAAAGACTCTTAATTGATCGGATTATAGTATATTTATAACTACCAGGAGATACGTTTAAGACCCTGACAGCTGTAAAGCATCTAGTAGCCGATTATCGCCACTTAAGCACGAGCGGTCAATTCTTTGATCTGCCCTTGACTTTGATCCGTATTTAGTAGGTCTGGGGGACAAACTTCGTCCACCTACCTATACAAAGTGTTGATTTGAATAGAAACATGGTTTGAAATGTTTTATTATTTATTATGGCAGAACACACCTGGTTCAATCGTAGACCAATGGGTTTTTATATTCATAATCACTTTAACCAAGCTTTTACATCCTTATAACTTGCGATGTGGCTAGAGACACGAGTAACTGTGTCCACTTTTTGCCAGTTGTTCATAATGAACATAACAGGTGCCAAGCCACTGTCACTTCTTTGACAGACGTAAATATCTGTTATTTTTAAAAGTGCCCTCCTAAGCACATATATCTTAAAGAAAATTGGTGCTTAGCATTTTTGTCACGATTTAAAATTGAACCCGGGACTTTCAAGTCAATGCTATCGATTATCGTCTCAATAAAGCTGGGCCTTACAAACAGGCTGGCGGAACTTTGAAAAAAAAATAAAGGCTAGGAAAAATGAGCCAATACTAATGGCGTCGTATCGCCATCTCTTTCACTCCATAAACAGATGACAGAGATAGCAAATATTTCTGTACCAATCCACAGTCAAGTGATCCTTAATGTTGTTAGGTTGGCAGTACCTTTCGGCCCTAAGTTTGATTTCATTTTAATGTATGAGTCCCAACTCTTATTAAAGAACATAGTGATTGCTATACTCTATGCTTACAAATTCCTTCGGCTAAAGAAGGAAAACTTTAAGTTAGGTATACTTGCACAGGTAAAAGAACCAGTAAAGTAATAAAAAAATTGCTGTTTAGGGTTCCGTACCCAAAGGATGCAAACGGTCCGTCTGTCTGTCACAGGGCTGTAATCTATTGAACCGTAACAGGTAGACACTTGAAATTAACAAATAATAAATTTAATAATTAAAGGGGGTCTCTTGATCTTAATAATGGCAATAATGGTGATACATACAAACGTCTAACTAACAGAAGTATATAACTTATGTAAAACAACAAAATAATAAAAACCGGGCAAGTGGCAAAACAGGGGCGTCATACTTGGTCTGATCTACTATTAAGTGTACGAGCCCGACTCGCACTTGGCCGGTTTGGGATAATGATTATATTAAAATTTTATTTATTTATCTCATACGTATAATGACTAAGGTGTACAGCTCTCAGATTGAAGGAAAATGTATTTTTAGGATTCCGCATATCCATACCGTAAACCTAATTTTCAATTCTTCATCCCTTTGTGCGGGTGACAACTTGAAAGCCATCTCTAAGGAAGAAATAATAAATTTCTTTACATTGAAAATTAATGGAATTTAAAAATTTTCTCTTCTTTAGACCATTAATAAATCTACAATGACACTATAATAAATTATTTTATTATTGAAATGTATAAATTAATAATAACTACGTAAATTGCTAAGTGGTGCATTTATGTTTACTTATTTTAAATCGTAAGTACCTAATTTATATAATTAACTAGCTTTTTGACCCGGCTTCGCGCGTGGAGATCTTATAGTTTTCCCCAAGACAACTTTCCAATTATTATTTCCCAAAAACGTTATTCAGACTATTACAATATTTTTTAAATAGTAAATTAAAAACTAAACATAACACTAAGAATATTTAAAAAATTATAAATAGAACACTGAATTTAGGTCGCCAATACTGGCAACATTACCTCGTTGAATTCTAGGCTAATTCGTTGACCGAGGTAAGCTCCAGCCCTTTGGTCACCGTGGTGTATCTTTAATGCGTCTGGACAGTTCTTTTATAAAATTTCGGGCATTTGAACCCCAGGGACCCATAGTTTCGACCCCATACGGAATAAAAATATAATTTTCTCCAATGCAATTATATTTCTTCCGTTTGATGGTCTCCGCTGCTTCCGCTGCCGCACCTGCTGTTCGGGAAGTGATATTTAGATGAGAGGGCGCCAGTGTGTCAACACAAGTTGCATCCCACACTAACGACCTCCCACGGCTCCACGGAATCAATGACATTCCATCAGGCCTCTTGCCATCGTCACGTGAAATACCGTTCGGCTCAAATATTGCCGGCACGTTGACGGTGACAAGCGCCCGACGGATGATGTCATTCAAGGCGGCGTGCCGTGAGAGTCGTCCCGCGCTACGGCGGCAAGATAGACCATGGTGACCCATATGATCTACATCGCCACCGCAGTGACATTGGTGGGGTTCGGTCCTGGAGATGCCCAGACGCAAGTCAATTGCAATAGCAAAACTGGTATCATCTAATAAAGTTCCTATATTGACAGAGGGAACAGCTTGCAACCAGTAGCCTGGTATCCTCTCAAATGCTCTAAAATAAAATATATAATTTCAGAAGCTATAATTTTAGTTGCTATAAATATTCATTTTCTATAAATTTAGGTCCTGTAATTTTAAAAATCTATAAATTTGTTTGATATATTTTTTTAAATCTATAATATTAATTCCTATAACGTATTGTTTTCTATAATTGCAGTTGCCATAATTTTCAAAATCTATAATTTCAAGTCCTATAATTTTTATAATGTCTATTTTCAATTGCACTAATGGCTACTTTTCTATAATTGCTGTTACTATAATTTTGAAAATATATAATCTCAAGTCTTATAATTTTTATAATCTCTAATTTCAGTTGCACTAATGGTTACTTTTCTATAATTGCAGTTATTATAATTTTCTAAATATATAAATTCAATTTCTATAAATTTATTAATCTATAATATCATTTGCTCTAATGGATTGTTAAAATAAGTGTACTCGCTATATTTTTAAACGTATAACTTCATTCTATTTACATTTACAAATATATAATCATAAAAAATAATTTTCTATAATGTAATCAATTTAAATAAGTACTATTATTAAAATTTACAGCAGATTTTGTTAATGTCTGTTGCAGTCATTTTCGATTCCTATTCCCCTAATTTGTAAATAAAAATAGGTAGGAGCGAAGCGACGAGCGTGGTTCGAATAGTGCTAAAACAGAGCGCGAGACGAGCGAGCGAAGCGAGCGTTCCGCGGTAGCGGACGGCGAAGCGCCAGAAACTCATAAATACCTAAACAACCATCACTTGTTGATAACGGATATGATACCTATATATATATTATTTATAATAAGAAAGGAAGATTTTTATATATTAATAAATATTTCGCAAATAAACTGGAAAAAATATAGCAAATTAATCATTAGATAATTAAATGTTGTACCTTTTGATAATTTAGACATCTTGAAAATTATAGAAAACATTTTTAGATAAAACGAAAATTATAGCAAATTATAAATTAGATCATTTAATGTTATATATTTTGATAATAGTGATTTTGAAAATTACGGATATCGATTTTAGACAAAAGAAAAATTATAGCAAATAAATAATTATTGAATGTAATTTTATATATTTTGATAATAGTGATTTTGAAAATTACAGAAATCGATTTTAGGGTAAAAAAAATTATAGGAAATGAATAATTATAGAACTTAATTTTATATATTTTGATAATAGTGATTTTGAAAATTACAGAAATCGATTTTAGGTTTTAAAAAAATTATAGCAAATGAATAATTAGAGAATGTAATGTTATATCTTATGTACCTATATATTCTAAAATTATATCAGAACATTTTAGAGATATTGTAGGAGACCCCCAGTAGCCTGCCTCGCGTTCACTTGTGGCAAGGAGTCGAGCCCGAACATCACTCTCTGCACTATTGTCTAAAATTGTTTTTGTACAATTTTACAAAGTGGCTCATCCCATTGCCTTTTTTAGAGAATTCCTCACCCGAACATGCTATAGACCAAGCGTTTGTAGCTTCAGTCGCGCTTAATATCGACATATCTCCTACAGATATATTAAGAATTTTGTTGTAACGTCCAGCGATGCTGTGAACGGAAGACAGAAACGCTGGTAATGAAACGCTAGAAATTTTACGAATGCCTATTCCACCAAACCGTAAAGGAAGAGAGGCTTGACTCCAATAATTTTCAGAAAAAGAACTATTAGAATTTGGGTTAAAATATTTTTGATAGTTTCATCTAATTTTAAAATCAAATTAATGTTATTCCAAAGAGGGCAACAGCGAAGTACATAAGAAAATTTTGGAACAAAAAGACAAAAACGGATGATATGAAATGCTACATGAGAATGAATTTTAGTAAGACGGATCGAAGATTCTTCAAATTTTGAACTCTGTTCGTTAACATAAGCCGCGTATGATTCTTCTAGAATCGGAGCTCCCAGGAAGCGAAGGGGGACAGCATCAGTGAAAAATAATTCACACTTTGAAAAATTTTGTTCTAATGCGATGGAGTAAATCTTGAAACACTGCATTTGCATCGCCTCCTAGGGTGCCGTCGTCTAGGTACCACATATTTAATTATGATTTTAATGATGAGATGATTTTTTTAATAGCTTAATTGGTACAGCTTTTCTTAAATAATGTGCTGACCAACGAATAACATTTAATATTTATGTAGGTACATACTTAGACTATTATGAAATATTTTACGTTAGACTTTAATGTGTAAAAAAATATTATTTTTCTGAATGTTGTGAGTTTGTGTGTATGTGGAGGGTAACCTCCGGAACCACTCATCCGATTTTGTAAAATCTTCCACTAATAGGAAGCTAAATTATCCTGAATGCTATATTTTATTTTGTTAGAGAATATCCATGGGCGAAGCTGAGGGCGGAAATCTAGTCTACAATAAGAGGTAGGAATTTGTTACAAAAACGGCCACGGAACCATTGATTCCGGGGGATTTATTTTGGTATTTTGGGAATTTTATTGAGCGGCCAAGTCAATTATGGAGATTTATGTTGAGTAGGTAAGGTAGATGGGCACGGGACCAACATTTTATATACATTCAGATTTTCCACACGCTTGCGTGAGTGAAAATGTTTTAGACAGCAAGCTTTTGAGATTCTGAGATGCGGTGTTAAAAATAGCTTATATCTATAAGTTTATTTATTTACAGGTATTTTTATTATATTCCAATGTTTTCAGTTGATGTTCATTAAATTAGACTTTCGGAGAGCATATATTTGTGTGTTCTGTGAAAATTTATACAACGTAAATTACATTACATATTTTTTTACGTTTAGTGCATCTTTTCTACATTTCTGTCTAATTTACGTTTTGATGCTACAGTGCTAATAAAGAATTGTTTAAATAAATTTTTAACATAGAATGTCTCATTCCAGAAAAAAACCACGGGCAAAGCCTGGCGGAAAGCTAGTAATGAAATAAGTAAAATTGTAATAGTCCTGAATCTGTAAAATTGCAATGACAGTTTCTCTTACAGCACTATGAATACAAGTCAGCCGCAGGGGTTGACTTTTTCTTCAATTAAAAACTCGCTGTGGAGGTATTATTCATGAAAACACAAAACACCTTAAAAAATTTGCCAACGTATTTCGGCCGACTTTTCATGAGTTTCTATACTATGAAAAAGTGGGTATTTAGTTTTTGGTAAAGTAAATACCAAAATTAGAAACCTTATAAAAAAAATGTTGAAATTGACTAATGTTACAAAAAATTTTCTTCACGGTTTGCCTTAGGTGTCTACTGCTCGGGGAACCGTGTTATCAGTCCCAGGGTAGCGGAAGACCAATTTAAATCTTTATTGAAGAAGAAGAAGTTGATAGCCTAATTGGTAGAGCGTTGTCTTGAAACCGGGAGGTACAGGATCAATTCTCACTCGTTCTTTTTTTCGTTCTCGAATTTTCTTTAAGAAATGTACTTCAATCTCCTCGTGCTTCGGAGGGTACGTAAAGCTGACATCCGCACTTCTTCTAAAAATAACAGATATTTAAGTCTGTTAAAGAAGTGACAAATCTAGGTCCATTAAGTGCAGCAACAGGATTGCCACCTGTTCCGTTCAATATGAACAACTGGCTACTGGGATAAAGGCCGTGAAGTTGTGGACTTATTAAGATTAAGATAATATCATGCTAATACCCAAAGCAGCGAAGTTGAAACCATTAACATCGACAAATCTACCAAAATACATTATACTGTATAACAGTGGCGAGGAGCCTATACAACCCGATTCCTTTCGGCTTCCCTTTTAGGAATTAGTCAATCTGTATATACTAATGGCATTTAAAAAATAATATCAATACAAACGTACTCCATAAGTATTTTTTTCTAAACGCAGACCGATATCCATTAGCAACGAAACAATACCGGCTTATTACCCATATTATCTTACTTCATACTAAGCAACCGTCTCTTTAATTTGTATTGAAATACGCGCGCGCACATTCCCTCTCGTTTTAGCACTCGCAAACGACCCACAAATAAGCCGATGAATTGCTGGTTATGAGAGTCGAATGTAACCGGTAGGAATGGTGACTGCTAAACAGCGAGTTTGTTTAATTTTTAATTATAGTTTTAAATACAAGAGACTACTTAAATAAAAAAAGGTTAGGTAATTTAAAATTATTATAAATTACTATTACCATTGGTGCATTTAGGATTATAAAAGAAAATTTTGGATTAAGTTCTTCTGAAAATATTCACGCTTCGCCACTGCTGTATAGTTACGCAGAGACAAAGCCTCTCTTAGCGTCTTCGATCGACTGTATAGAAGACTTGAAGAACTCCATGCCTCGTCCCTCCATCCCCTTTTCGCAATTGCACTGCTCGCACCGGATATAGATTTCATCCTCACACAGTTGACACATTCTGCACACGAACGAAAAAGTTCAGTTACTCCTTCCTGTGTCGTAGTATCAAAAAGTGGAACGAACTTCCGTCGTCGGTCTTTCCTGCTTCCTACAACCTTCAAGGCCCCCTTCAAGCAAAGCTATGGGCATAGTGGGTGCGATCGGCGGATTGTATTATGCTCTGCCAGTCGCGCGAATTCATGGTGGTTACCTATCTATATCTATACTAATATTATAAAGAGGAAAGATTTGTATTTTTGTGTGTGTGTACGTTTGTAATGAATAAACTCAAAAACTACTCTGCCGATTTCAAAAATTATTTCATGATTGGAAAGCTACTTTCACCCTGAGTGACATATGCTATATTCTATTTTCAAAAAAATTAGGGATCCTTACTAAAACTCCAATAATGTAACCCAAGGTGTAAAAAAAATGACCTAAGAAATTCCTTACATCGCGTGCGCTGCGAAAACTATTGTTGATATAGAGGTAGTGGTAGTGGTAGAGGGTAGGGGTAGAGGTAGGGGTAGGTATATTTTATTTTGTTCGTAAATATCCACGGCCGAAGCCGGGGGCGGAATGCTAGTGCTTAATAAACAAGTGGTGGAACGGTCAAATGTTGTTCTCTCTATAAAAAAAAACCCTGAGCAATGGTTTTAGCCTACGCCAATCAGATTCAGGCGTGATCATTTGTATAGTAAAAATAAATCTTAATTTTTTTTATAATATTTGGAGATTCGTTTTTGTTTCAGACCTACGTGATGAAGTTACAGTGTTTCGTGTAAGGAGGCATTTAATGCCAAGCGAGCTGTTCGTGACTGGAGGCACTTGTTATTCTGTCACGCATTCTGTACTTGATATATTAACGATAACGGTATGGTAACATTAGGGGATATGGGCCATAGTGACATACAATTTCTTTTTTGTTCTGAAACGATTTGTCCCATCGTATTTAGGGTTCCGTACCCAAAGGGTAAAAACGGAAACCCTATTACTAAGGCTCCGCTGTTCACTATTCACTTTAAAAATAAATAATTAAATTAAAATAAAATTAATATTTAAGGGGGGCTCCCATACAACATTTTTTAATGCTAAGTCTATCCATTGCTCTGTTTTGACGTAAAAGAATAACAAACAAACAATTACAATTTCGCTTTTATAATAATTACTTAGGATTATGCTAATATACAAACATAATAATTATGAATACTGATAGGAGACACCATGTTCCCACAAATTAGAAGTCCTAGATTGATTTTTAAACTAAATAAATACAATATAATAGGTACAGCATAGTTACCAATTTCTAGGGTTCCGTACTCAAAGTGTGCAAACGGAAGCTCTTTTAAATTTTCACAGAATGCCGCCATAGCCGCTATAACAACAAATAATGAAATAAAAGTAAAGTAAAAAATTAAAGGGGGTCACTATATAAGAAACTTGTTTTTTCTTATGTAAAACAACAAAATTATAAAAGCCATTCGTCGGAACCCTTCGTGTGCGAGTTCAACTCGCACTTGGCCGGTATTTTTATTCTAGTGCTCTACCTCGCGACTATGGCCATATGGCCACTAAAGTTGGCAGATGGGGTCTATGACGTCACTTGTTCATTTCAATGCTCTAAGCAAATGGTGTTATCACATTGGTCGTTAACTTTTAAAGAATACATGACCAATGCTACTCGACCCTTTGATTGAAGGACCATCCAATCAAAGTTTGGTCTATTATCCGCCCTTAGCAGCGAACGATATTACCAATATATCGATTGTACAGAAGTTAGATTGTTGCTTGTATAACCAATTTGTATGTATCATAATAAAAACTTACTTCGTGCTAGTAAATAAACTATGAAAACTTATGAAATAGTTACCCGCGACTTTGTTCTCGTTGTACTAGGAATAGTGATGTATTTTATGTAAATACGGCATGCAAAGATTACAATTTTGGGCTCTATCCGTGTGGAAATAGGATAAGACTGCTTCAGGGAACTTAATCTGGTTTTTAGCTTAACGGGTCACGGGTATTTGGATGAAAATACTCTAAGTGTGGTTTGTCGGATTATGTACTTATATATGATCTGATCTGATAAATCTTCATCTAACTTCCTAAACAAGTGCTAGAATAGGTTCCCAACATTTTATGGACTACTGCCCCCTATAGAAGAAAAAAAAATCCAACGCAATTACATAATAGTTAATTATACTAATTTTATATGTCTGTCTATTATCTATTAATAATCACAAATTAAAGATTAATTCTCTCTCTCTCTCTAATCGCGCTCAATTAATTAAAAATATAAAACATTTGCCCCCATTTGTCTTTGGACCCGCTACCGGCCCACGAAAAGCTCCAGCTCCCACCAGGTTGGGAACCTAGATGTGCTAGATAAATAATCAATAATGAAATAAAAAACTTTCAATTTGTGCTGCTAAATATCCTAAAAGTTTATTTTTGTTACCTGTCACAGACACCATCATAATAGTCCGTCTACACGCTCCCCTTGACTGCACAGTTAAAATTGCACAAGTATTACTGACGGAGCACCGAAGAGTGTCCACACGGTACAGGTAAGCTCGCGAAAACCTCATTGTTAGGTTATTTAAGGGGAAGTCAGTCATCAAAATCCAATTTTTAATAAAAATTTTCAGAAAACCTGATCTATTTACGAAACTGAAAAAAATAATATTGATTTTAAGGATATGACAAATATTGTTATTGTTTTGAAAATATGATTAGACACATTTTTCTCGATAGAAAAAAACCTAAATACACCTCTGAAAACTTTATTTATCAAATTAAATTTTATGGCTCTATATATGAATATTTTTTTGGTAATTATCTATCGTTTCATTGTAAAATTATTTCTATTTTGTATAAGATTTAAAAAAAAATGCGTTTTAAACAAAAAATATCTCTCACGTTGAATCGCTTACTGTTTCTATCCTGCTCGCGTGCGCGTGATTTAGATAAATGCGTTCTGCTCTTTCATCACTGATTTTCATCGACCACTTCTCCTTAAGTAAAACTGTGCAAAGCCAGAACTGCGCACTCCAATCTTTAGCAAGTCAACGATTGCTCAAGCCGCGCTTTGGGGCTTGTGCGAGCTACCGTTTTCCCGTCCACACGTACGAGCTTACTTGTGCAAACTGGTTTGTACAAGTAAGCGCGAAGGAATGACTGTGCGTGTAGACGGGGCTTAATACTTGTGCAATTTTAACTGTGCTGTCAAGACGGAGCGTGTAGACGGACCAAAGTCTTCAATTAGCGTCTTTCGTGAACGCAAAATTATTCTGATAACAATGGTTTTGGTCGAACAGCTAATTTTTTGAGGTTATGCCAGGTTATTGTCTTTCGGATTTATTATTAGCATAAATTGAGCTTCTTAAGAGGATCGTGTAGCTCAGCGTACGCAGCGAAATAGGTATTTAGAAAATCATATTCTGTCTCAAGCGCGCTCTTCCCACGGGCATCAGTGCGACAGAGAACACTGCAGCTCGTGAGTGTTCGTAGGTATGTTCTTCGTTGAAAATTGCGTTTTGGGCGAAAACGATTTACACCTACTAAACTATAACGAAACCTTATAATTTTGGTGTCAAACGTTTTAGCAGATTATAATCTACGTACGTACGTTTTGCTTTTTTTTAAATTTTGCGTTGTTTTTCAAATACAGACGGTTTATTACCAGCAAGTTATGAACCAAAAAAACCGAGATTTGAGGGGCTTATAACTTTTGACCTATTACGAATTTTGAAAAAAGGAAAAAATACGTACGTAGCTTTTCATTATGTCAGTAACATATTACAAAATCGTTAAAATTTAATAATATTTAGGGGTAGTAAAACGTTGTTTTCTCCGTTTGTATGGACATGGACGCGGTACACTACACTCTTAATGGGCTGAGCATACTTTTCATATAATTATTATAATTCGATTAGGTACAAGTTTCTGCATATAATATTAGGATTTAGCGTTCCGAGAGAATAGAATACTAGCGATCGTACATTGTCGAAGAGGGCACAAGGTATTTATAACGGTAATGTAATTATACATTATCACAATAATAATAATTTAAAATTAATTAAATATTATAAAACAAAGACACCGAGTCTGTTTGTCTGTCTGTGCTCTTTTCACGCAGAAACTACTGAACAGATTTTATTTAAATTTTCACTATTAGATAGGTTGGTCGGGGGAAAAGTTAGTCTCAGTGAGTTTTCATGGCGTTTGCTGTCTAATCCGTCAGAGATATAACAAAATTTTATAGGAAAGAATTGCGTAGAATTAAATTATCTACAAAAACATCTATCTCTAATAGATATAAGCCGGGGCGAGGTCGTTAGTTATTCAATAAAATTCAGCGAAATGCTTGCCACCTGTCCTAATTAACTGGGCATTCTTCAAGGCATAAAATCCGTAATGATATTAGCTACATGATGCTGAATATTTTTTTTTATAAAAAATCCAAGGGTAAAAGCTCAACTCAAGGAATTCTGTAATGATTAATTTTGTGGCAAACGCCTGGCTGTTGTGGCTTGTTACGACGCTGGACGTAAATTAATTAGTTTGCGCCTCAATTCTGATTTCAACAGTCGATAAACCCTTTTACGCGATACAAAAATTTTTTTCACACAAATTGAACTTCGTAGTTAAATTCGTTGAATTGATGATTTTTACTTTGCTTGTATGGCGTTGAAATGCAATTTATTTATTATTGAGGTTCAATGCAGAGAGAGACGTTTAATAAAATTAGTTTAGCTTATATTTAGACTAGTTTCCGCCCACGGCTTCGCCCGTGGATATTTTCGAGCTAAATAAAATATAGGCTATATTACTCAGGAATATCGCAGCTTTCTATTCGTGAAAAAAATTTCAGTAGTTTGAGAAATTACCCCCTACATCCAAACTTACAACCTCTTTATAATATTAGTAGATACATTTTTCGACGGTGTGAACTTGAAAGTTTTATGTCTAGTTTTTATATGCAAAAAGAAAGTATTTATTGTAATTTCCATCTCAATTTAAAAATAAACAAAATTGAAGTGTGTTTCTCTCTGTAATTTAAATAAATT
Organism: Nemapogon koenigi; assembly: GCA_963924495.1. Lineage (NCBI taxonomy): Eukaryota > Metazoa > Arthropoda > Insecta > Lepidoptera > Tineidae > Nemapogon > Nemapogon koenigi. The sequence continues at coordinate 2,119,585 of OZ004630.1, read as the reverse complement.
AACTTTAAAAAAAGTGTACCGCCTTCAAAAATTTGCACTGAAAAGTAATAAATAAATATATTTCGTCGTAGAATGCGAAGACGGTTGGTGCCAAATTAGGATACAAGATGAAGATCTGTTCAATATTATCTATTTTTGTACCTACTGAAGATCGTAGTCGGTCACTAATGAATTGTCTAGACTAGTGAATTTAAGAACTAAGTTGTTTCTAATTTGGCACCAACTGTCTTCAAATTCTACGACGAAATTTTTATTATTTCTTACTTTTCAGTGCAAATTTTTGAAGTCGGTACTACACTTTTTTTAAAGTTTATTTATTTTTCCCTTTTAAGTGATTTTGCTGCCCTGAGGCATATAATAACGCAAATAAAAAAAATTGGAAAAATAAAAAAAGATACTGCTGTGGATGGGATTTGAACCATGTGCATCCTGCGCTGCACCTTTCGTGTCAATAGCAACCGTTGCTAAGGCTTTTCTCTGATACATAATTTTCAGCCGTAAACAGAGACAAATTACTGAATTTCTGAAAAACTACTGAAACGATTTTCGTCATATTATGTCTGTGAGATAATGTCGAGAAAATATTATATCCTTAAAAAAATAAGTCGTCAAAATGGGTACATATTTCATATTAAGAAAAATTGTCTTATAAAGTCATTTTTTTCAAAATTTCTAAAGAACTACTGAACCAATTTTTACTAAAAAAAATGGGACCACACGGGAAGCAACAGCTTTCAAATAAAAAAATAATCATCAAAATCGGTTCACCCAATCGAATGTTCTGAGATAACAAACATAAAAAAACACAGTCGAATTGAGAACCTCCTCCTTTTTTTTTGGAGTCGTTTAAAAATAATGAATGATGACTTGCTCTGCAATTATTCATTAGCCGAAAAATACAGATAATGTTATCTACAGACAATCATCCAAAATAAAAAGTTTATAATATGAACATGGACGTAAAAAAGTAGAGGACGGATCGCCGCTAAGACAAAATGAAGCACCAAGCATGTGTGCTACCCACTTTATTTATCTCTAATATATGTTTAAATTGTAGAATAAGTGGTAAATTACTAACTTACCTATGAAATCTGATTCCTTGAGATTTTTATGAGTAATGGAGTTGTTTTTGGATAATTAACCGACTTCCAAAAAAAAGAAGGAGAAGGTTCTCAATTCGGACGGTATGTTTTTTTTTATGTATGTATGTACATGGATTACTCCGCCAGTTTTGAACCGATTTTGATGCTTTCTTTTTTAATCGACAGATAGTTCTTCCGGATTGGTCCCATTTTTATCTCATAGAAATTCGTTCATTAGTTTTTCAGAAATTTTGAAAAAACTGACTTTATAAGTAAATTTTTCTTAATATCTCGATGAATTATGTACCGATTTTGACGACTTATTTTTTTTAAGGATATAATAATTTCTCGACATTATCTCACAGTCATATGACGAAAATCGGTTCAGTAATTTTTCAGAAATTCAGTAATTTGTCTCTGTTTACTGCTGAAAATTATATCAGAGAAAAGCCTTAGCAACGGTTGCTATTGACACGAAGTTGTCAATTTTCGTATCGACGATGGTCTAGCGGCTAAAGATATGGGATGCAGCGCAGGATGCACATTGCACATGGTTCAAATCCCATCCACCGCAGTATTTTTTTAAATTTTCCATTTTTTTTAGTTGCGTTATTATTTGTCTCTCAGGGCAGCAAAATTACTTAAAAGGGAGAAATAAACCTTTTAAAAAAAAGTGCACCGACTTCAAAAATTTGCACTGAAAAGTAAGAAATAATAAATATTTCGTCGTAGAATTTGAAGACGGTTGGTGCCAAATTAGAAACAACTTTCAAAATTCACTTATCTAGACGAATTCACTAATCTGTACATACGAACATAGATAATATTGAACAGATCTTTATCTTCTTAGATATTTACTTAGTTTTGTATCCTAATTTGGCACCAACCGTCTTCAAATTCTACGACGAAATATTTATTATTTCTTACTTTTCAGTGCAAATTTTTGAAGTCGGTGCACTTTTTTTTAAAAGGTTTATTTTACTACACAAGACGGCATTGTTTTTTATTTTCTTATTGGCGGCTGATCAGCATAACCGAATGAGAATGTGTCCGTGAGGCTCGTATTTACAATGAAACTGGCATAACTTGGTTGCTTCACTTTTGTCTTAGCGGCGATCCGTCCTCTCCTTTTTTACGTCCATGAATATGAAATAATATTTCAAATTCTAGTTTTCACTTTACTTATAATAGTAGTATACTTTGATTTATGTTACTTGCCTAGCTGAAAATTATGTTTGAAAAATGTTCAATGTATTAAATTATATCAAACTCTTTTCTAAAAAGAAACAAGTCGGGTTTCAGTTAGTCTATTTTTATTTATTTCAGAATTTAAACGATACAAGAATATCTATTTATCTATCATCAAGCCTAAGAGGAAATTTGTCACGACTCTAATATACCTCTTTCGCTTTGTTTATATTTATACCTCTCATACATACCCGGCGATTGTATGTACTTTAAGAATAGTACAATAAAAAACGAATATAAGTCCCAAACGTTTCTTATTCCTTTTTCTCCTTTGAAATCGGTTAAAAAGGCTGGTTGGTAAAGGAAAATCATAAATGCGATTACTTTGTCCACTATGATACGGCCAATTCGTGGGATTACAATAAATCATGGACTTACAGAGAAATTAGGGCGAGCACGTAATGCCAACTATTTTCTTGATCCAAGATCCTTTATAACAATGAAATATTGTGAGCTTTGTACGGGGTAGAAATGATAAGTGGAAAATTGCATTTAATTTTCTTTGTATTTTTGATGTGTAACATTTTTCCTGTCGCTTTCCTGCTATCTGTGAGAGCGATTTCGCGAAAAGGGACGGAAGTGTGTAACAGGAAGCCGGACGGATTTGATTTGACCAATGAGCGCGCGCGGTGGCGGAATTGGCAGTCAGATAATACCAACCCATTTTCCGTGAGGTTGGTACTGTCAGCCAACAGTGCATGCGTATGTGTGTAACGAGAAAGAGAAATAGAAAAGGAGAACGCATCAGCTGTACGCTTAACCTACAGTGTTGTGTATAAATTGTTAAAGTTTTCAGGATATAATGTTAATGTTGCTTATTACCAAGGTGAGATATCACGTCATGTTACACATCACATGCGACTACTGTAAGGCTCGCTCGTTTTTTTTAAATAGCAGATGTCACTGGTCGATAAAAAACGCGAATACTAAGTGTAAGAATATCAAAATATGATAGATTTAGAAATAACATACCTACAAAAAATCTATGTAACCTACTTATATTTTATTTAAATCTAAATATCTATTTAAGATAAATAATTTTCGCTGTCTTCTAAGATGAACTTTTCATTGATATTGTATTAGAACAAAGCCGGGCAAGCTTATCAGCTAAAAATTTTCAACTAACAACCAATTCGCTTGCTGTAGCAACCAGTTACAAATTGCAATTACGTACTTAACCCAATGGACAACATTTCATTTTTTTAATCACCCATTTTTATTACTTTAATTAAAAATATATTAAAAAATAAGTTACACGTATTTTTCTATTTTATTTTTGGTTGAGTTTTTATATTTTTAATTTAATTATGAATTTTTATAAATTCTGAGGACTTATAAACTAAAAACCATAGCTAGGACTAAAATTAAGAAATATAAACTGTCACCCTAAGAAAGTGACAGATAGTGTCAGTCAAGCCACAGAGTATACGTTATAGAAATGCAAAGAGTATAATATACCGTGTTCCAAATAGGTGTTGCCGTAGCCGGAACTCAAATCGCCTACAATATTATTCATAATGTATATAATAATACTAGCTTTTGTCCGCGATTTCACTCGTAAATATATTTCCTGTGATAGCCCATTCGAAACTAGCAAAACTTCCAAAAAATATTATATAAAAGAAGTATTTTTATAATTATATTTAAAGAATAATTATTAATTTAGCTTTAAATGGAATAAAAATGGGTAAAATTAATAGAGGGCAACACCTGAGTTCAATAACTAACAACTCTGCCAACAGACATTAGTATTTTTAAATTAGAGGGTTAGCACAGATTATGGCACCTATTAATCCTTAATTTTCAATATTTCAGTATTTTTAAAATAACTCGAAAATTAAAGGATATAAAAAATAAAAAAAATGAAAAATAAGCTTTCTAGCATATAATCTCCAAACGGTTTTCGAATTTTGGTACCTTACGAAAAATGAAATGTTGTCCATTGTATTCTAGTTGCTCGTAAAGTAACTGACATTCCTAGAGTGAATCAACAACTGTTTTATTTATGTCATTTGTTATCTCCGTAGTTGCTCGGTAGCGGCGCGTCAGTTGTTGGGTTTCACCGGCGGCGCGCTGCCGTACGGTGCACTGAAACCGACCGCAGACTCGTCCAATTCTTGTAATAAATGGTCCGCCTAGATCATACGGCGGCCGGGATGGGTATTTTTCGGTGCGATGCCGGACCAATGTGTGGCCTACTTAAGGATAAGCCTGTGTCATTGACTGACTGACAAGACAAATCACCGCACAGCCTAAATCACTGAAGATATAAATATGAAAATTAGAAAGTTAGGGGGTGTAGGGGCCAACTATGAAAAGATATTCCGAAAATCCATCTCTAAAGGGTTGAAACGATGTGTAAAAATTTGTATGGAAAAACTTGAAACTTGGTACAAATAGTCTTCAAAACAAATAATAAAACACATGATCAAAACAACCCTTAAATATGGATGTTGAAGTTTGTATGGGAAAAAAATTGTTTTGGTCGAATTTACATGAAACTTAGCTAGGAAGCTTAGGAAGGATTTTTTTGAATACAACCCCTAAGAAGGCGTGCAACGGGGTGTTAAATTGCGTATGAGGAAATATTGTCACGGGGTAGGGAAGATATCTAATAGGTACCAAATTTACACATTTTCGACTCACGGGGCATTTATAGAGAAGACGACATGTGACCTTGCCACCGCCTGATTGTTAAGCATAGGTGGCTGGTCCATAATTGCGCGCGACTGGCAGAGCATAATACAGTCCACCCGTAGAGATGCTTTTCACGCTTCGCTTGAAGGACCCCAGGTTGTAGAAAGGAGGAAAGACCGACCCCGGAAGTTCATTCCACTTTTTGATAGTACGACACAGGAACAAGTCACTGAATTTTTCGTTCGTATACAGAACGTGTCCACTGTGTGAGGATGAAAACTGTATCCTGTGCGGGTGCGAAAAGGAGATGGAGGGACGAGGTTATGGAGTTATTCTGAACACTCCCCATAATACAGTCGATAGAAGACGCTAAGATAAATTAAAGTGACTATTCCTAATACAATACACGAGTCGTGGGAAACTGCTAGCCTATTATATTTTGTCAACAACTTGTCTAATTGTATGGACGTATAGTTTTAATCCGCATGGCTTCATCATATGGTAAAACACAATCAGATTTGTGTTGTGTTTTATATAGGTCCCGCGAGCCACCAAGTTTACGAGGGTCCACGTTTGTTATCTTAAAGTATAACTTCGCAATTCGTACTAAATTTTTACTTTTATGACCGACATAAAGTCTTATTACATTATGTTATCCGTTACTTTGTTCGGTTATTCCTGTATTAGGGGTAAATTGGATTACATCGAGCTTGCAAATTTATAATTTTGTGTTTAGGTTTGTATCTTAAATGTCCCTTTGTACAATATTTTAAACCCATATACCTACATATTTCAAAGATTAAAATTTTTGAGGACCTAATTTTTGACTTAGTATTTTCGGAGATAAGGATGGCAATGATAAATTTTCGTACATTTTCTTTAATATAGGTAGTTGAAATTATGCATTTTAAAATTATGTAAAAAATATATTTTATTTATAATGAGTCCTTTTTTTTCATTTTCCCCCAAAATCGAAATTCGCTTATTTACGCAATACGTCCGTGATTGTGTCATGAAACACTATATATATAGGTACCAAGTTTTAACATTTTTCGTCCAATACATTCAGAGAAAATAAGCTGTGACAGACGGATAGGCAGACAGACATATGAGTGATCCTTTCATCGGAGATGATCGGGACCTTAAAAAAATTTGTTAGTGACATACAGACGGACGCCTATGGCGAAATTATAAGGGCTCTGACTTAATTTTCTATCAATCAGAGCACAAAATTTCATCAACATTGTAATGAAAAACTAAACAGACAACAATTTCTATTATTTTATTTAGTGGTGATAAAAATTTATATCAGTTAAAGCAAGATGTCTAGAAACTTGTTCCGAGGGTCGTTAAATCACTGGAACTGAAATGCCATCAACTCTACCGCGCAATGATACAAACTAAATTTATTTCCGCTCTTACCTGCGAAGTTATTTTAATATGGTAATCTGAGTCAACTATGTTGTTTATTTCTTAGCGTAAAATCCTTCTTTAAAATAAAATGCTTTTCTGCGTTTGTATCCTCATGGGGAAAATTCATACTAATATTACTATAATTGCCTTTTAAAAAAAAGTGTACCGACTTCATGCACAAGTCATTATAAAAAAAATACCTAAATCGCTTCAAGTGTGCCTAAAAAATTTGAAGAGTTCTCGATTTCTGCAGGATACCGTCATAAGATCCTGACCTGATGACCATAAGACCACCTGGGAAGTATACCCTTTCAAACAAAAAAAAAATTTGGCGTCCAGGCGACTTCAAGTAATCGGGGAACGTACATTAAAAAAATCATAAAAGATTCCGACGAATTGAGAACCTCCTTCTTCTTTCAAATTTAGTATTTTGTGACTTCAATGATATTACAATAACATGGTAACCTTGACCTGATGCCGCTGCATCATCTGGAAGCAGCCAAATACACAAATCCTTACCAACTCGGGGTTGTTTTTAATTCAAATTTTACGTTAGATAATTTATAACAATAATTTTGTGAACATTTAAGTATCATATTATTTATTCGTTTATTCCTGTGGCTACATTTTATGAATATTTAGTGAGTAGGTTACCATTAACTTGAAATTTGCGGTTGAGCAGACCCACCGGTTTTCGCTTTTATCACAACTAAGGGTCGACATTTGAACATTTTATGGTAGACTTAATTCATGTTTCATTTTGCGGTGGCCTAAAATAATAATGATACATAAATCTCTAATTAAATTTGAAATAAGAAATTATTGTGATAATTAAAGATTGTAATTAGTTACTTTTATAAGCAAAAGTCTTCATTTAATATACAGATACAATAAAAGATTTTAGAAAACATATCTTCATGGCCTACATAATCTTGCGGTGTGGCCAGAGACACCTCCAGTAAAAATTGCGTCGGTGACAGAGTGGTTAAGATGTCTGGTATTAACTAGGCAGACCACGGATTCGATTCTAGATCCCGGCCATGTATCAATGGATTCTTTATAAATTAAAAACTTTTGTACATAATCCGACAAACTACACTTAGAGGCTTTTCCATATTAATATATCTTAAAACAACTGGCCACTCGTTAGATATAGCCTCACAAATACCATCGGCTAAAAGAAGGAGACTTGGTCTTCCGCTGGGTACCCTGGGACCGTAACACGGTTTCGGGAGCTATTAGGCAAAATATAATTTAAGATAGCTGTTATAAAACAATTGGTGCTTAGCTTTTTTGCTTGAGTGAGAATCTATCATGTGGCAGCGGGCAGTAAAAGTGACCTTTTCACGCAAAAACTAATTAAACAGATATTATTGCAATTTTCACTATTAGAAGGTTTACGAGTAATAAACATGGATCTATCATGTTTGGGAGCTGAGCATTTACAGTATAAGTGGATCAAGTCGGGGAAAAGTTGGGCCCAGCGAGTTTTCATGGCGTATACTGTCTAATCCGTCAGAGATGTAAATAATATAAGAAATAATTGTGTAGAATTAAATGATTTACGAAAAATTCTCTCTAATAGATAACTTATAATGTACCTGTGCGAAGCCCTTGGATCTGCTATTTTTATTGTCAAATCTCACAGGCTTGTCCCCTGCTTTATTTAATGAGCAACTAATTAAAAGTGGACACTGTTACTTGTGTTATTGGCCACATCGCAAGATAATATTTTAGTACGCGAAGCCTTGTGTAAAGGTTAATTTGAGATAAATCTAAATGTTTTACCTGAGTGTTATTGTATTGCTGAAAATTTATTTAGTTACGAATATCGATGTTTCAGGTTTATTTTGAGGACAAAATTTAATGTCACTGTTTCCCAATAGTCTATCCTGTCACACTGTATTATCGGCATTCACATTGCACTCGTGAAATTTGTATTTATTACTAACTAAACTAAAATATAATGATTATGTATTTTTTCTTTCTTACAGCTACAGAAACCGTGTTACGGTTCCAGAGTACCCAGCGGAAGACCAAGTCTCCCTCGTTTAGCCGATGGTATTTGTGAGGCTATACCTAACGAGTGGCTAGTTCTGTTGAGGTATATTTAGATGGAAAAGCCTCTAAGTGTGGTTTGTCGGATTATGCACATATGTTTTTAATCAAAAAAACCCATTTGTACATGGCTGGGATCCAGAGTCGAACTCGTAGTCTGCCTAGTTAATACCAGACGTCTTAACCACTCGGTCACTGACGCACCTTATTATATAATGAACTAAATACGCAAGTCAAATAAAACCCACACACGGAATATAAGTTGAAATATAGAAACAGACGCTTTTCTATTTTTATACAAAAATTTCATGGAAAGCAAATCAAGCGAACACATGTTATATTTGAATATGATCACATTTTATTATTTGTGTGAATTGGTAGAAGGTTTCTACCCCGGCTTTGCCCGTGTAAATTTGTATACATATAGGGCAATACATTCAAAACGAAACGAACTCTTCATATAGGTAATTAAGATACCTGATTAATTCATCATTCATTGATCCAATTCTGACCAAACATTGGGACAGACAACCATTTTAAAAACGAGAGGTATTGTGTAGAATCGGTTCAGTAGTTTTTGAGTTTATTAATTACTAGCGACCCGCCCCGGCTCTGCACGTGTGCAATGCTGATACTAAATACCGGTACCGCCGCAACCGTATTGTCCCTGCATTTTAAATCTGTAATATCTTCGAAAATATTCATTTAAATTACATGCTGTAAAGGGCCATATTAGTCTATATTAAATGCACAATGTATTTAAGGTACTTAATTGGATAAGGATTAATGCTGTATTGCTTAAAATAGCTTCGTAAATAAGCCGTTATTTCTCGTAAAAAGTAAAGGATAAAAAATGGTTTTTGTGGGTTATCTCTAAGAGATAGACATATACCATCGCGGACTTTTTGTAGACCTTTTTAAGGTGTACAATAACTGTAGTACATTATTTTGATATATATTGTAGGGTTCAGCCAGCGTTTGCAATGTAAGCGCAAAAAAGTGTGTTTATTTACGACATCACATTAGAAACCTCTAAAACCTTTTAAAAAAAAGTGCACCGACTTCAAAAATTTGCACTGAAAAGTAAGAAATAATAAAAATTTCGTCGTAGAATTTGAAGACGGTTGGTGCCAAATTAGGATACAAAATTAAGTAAATATCTAAGAACATAAATATCTGTTCAATATTATATATTATGTTTGTACTGATGATCGTAGGTTCCTAATAAATTATCTAGATTAGTGAATTTGGGTACCTACTAAGTTATTTCTAATTTGGCACCAACCGTCTTCAAATTCTACGACGAAATTTTTATTATTTCTTACTTTTCAGTGCAAATTTTTGAAGTCGGTGCACTTTTTTTTAAAAGGTTTATTTTACCCTTTTAAGTGATTTTGCTGCCTTGAGAGACAAATAATAACGCAACTAAAAAAATATTGATGGTAAATTAAAAAAAATACCCCTGTGGATGTGATTTGAACCATGTAATGTGCTTGTGCATCCTATGCAGCCCATTACATTTAACCGCTAGACCATCGTCACGAAAATTGACAACTTCGTGTCAATAGCAACCGTTGCTAAGGCTTTTTCTGATACATAATTTCAGCCGAAAACAGAAATTAATTACTGAATTTCTGAAAAACTACTGAACCGATTTTCGTCATATGTCTGTGAGATAATGTCAAGAAATTATTATGTCTTGAAAAAAATAAGTTGTCAAAAACGGTACATATTTTATCGAGATATCAAGAAAAATGTACTTATAAAGTCAGTTTTTTCAAAATTTCTGGAAAAGTAATGAACCAATTTTTATGAGATAAAAATGGGACCAATCCGGAAGAATTATCTGTCGATTAAAAAAGAAACCATCAAAATCGGTTCACAATTGGCGGAGTTATCGATGTACATACATACATAAAAATACGGTCCGAATTGAGAACCTTCTCCTTCTTTTTTTGGAAGTCGGTTAAAAATTATCAGTGTGTCTCTACTATATTATGCATGTTATATACATATAAACCTTCCTCTTAAATCACTCTATCTATTAAAAAACCCGTTGCGTAGTTTTAAAGATCTATGCATACATAGGGACAGACAGACGGGAAGCGACTTTGTTTTATACTATGTAGTGATGATAAACAAAAAATCTAATTTTGCCTCTTTATAATATTATTACCTATAGTTTAAACATACACCAATTTATGTTGACGTCAACCTTCAATCCACTTAGAGAACAAGTGACCGTTATAACAATATTTTATCAAAAGGATCAGATGGAAGATAAGAGACAAAATTTTTGAAATATTGATGAAAAAGTATTGCTTGGTAAGCACTTAAGTTGAGAGACTTTCGAGGCAAGCTCGAGTCACCTCGATGGTACTTGTGGTCTGATACCAATTTTGACTTATAGAGTTCGTCCACTCGAAACTTGGCTATATGCAAAATTTTATAAAAGGCTTCTAAATATAACCTTGGAGGTAATGTTGATTTATCTCAAGCTTTACTTAAGTTTCATCTTGTGGAAAATATTCTAAATTAAAATAATAATTGCCTTTTAAAATAAAAGTGTACAGACTTCAAAAATTATATACTGAAAAGTGTGCTTTCCGAAAGCAAATGCACAAGTCACTATAAAAAAAATACCCAAATCGCTTCAAGTGTGCCTAGTTTGAAGAGTTCTCGATTTCTCTATGATCCCATCATCAGTGCCTAGTTTGAAGAGTTCTCGATTTCTCTATGATCCCATCATCAGATGCTGACTTGATGACCATGGGACCACCTGTGAAGTATACCCTTTCAAAAAAAAAATTCCAAATCGGTCCAGGCGACTTCAAGTAAAGAAAAGTAAAGTAAAAAAAATTTGACGAATTGAGATACTTCTCCTTTTTTTTAAGTCGGTTAACAATAAACGATAATGAGAAAAATACTTACAACTAACTTTCTGCTCCGGCTTCGCCAGTGGAGCTCATATTAACTTTCATACAAAAAACCCATAGAAAAATATATTTCATTTTTCCCCGAATTTTCTCATTTTCCGAGCAACTTTTCCAATTTTACTTTCATTAAAAACCTTATTCAGACTAAGCACTTTTTTTTTAATTAGCCAAATAGGTAGCTCCAATATAGAAATGGCAATCATCATCATCATCAACCTTTTAAGATCCACTGCTGGATCATGGTCTCCCCTCTAGTGCACCATTTTTAGTGGTTGCTCATTGAGAGGAATTGCCATAGTCACCACGCTTGGCAGGCGGCTTGGTGACCGGACGGTGGCTTTACGTGCCTTCCGGAGCACATTATTCTTTAAGAAAATTGGTGTTTAAGCATTTTGGCAAGGGGTAGGATTCGAACCCGGGACCTCCGGTTTCAAGTCCACCGTCCTACCAATTAGGCTATCGACTAGGTACTTGTCAATACACACAACAATGCAACGACTGTGAGTAAAAGGAATACTCCCCAACGCGTGTCGCTGAAAAGTTGTGTATCAATCTATTAAATATTTTCAATAGCACGATACAGGTTTCAATTTCAATATTGTGAGACAGTAATATCGACGCGATGTGCCGCCACAGGATAATTAATTTAAGAGCTTACTTACAATAAATATTAAAATTTAGTTTGCACTAGAACATCACTAAAGGTGAACCGAAATCGACCACAGACTCATCCAATTCTTGTACGCGCGGCCCACCATCCGTTTTCAAATCGTTGTATTTGTGGTTGATTTCGATGACCGGAACGATCTGTCACACACACACACATTCACACGCCTTTGTTTAATCGAATATTGTGTGTCTGTGTGGGTGAGTGAATTGCATGTGATCTTGATCGTATGATATACATTGCTAATGTGTGGCCTGTCTTCAATCTCGATCATACGGCGGCCGGACCGACAATTTTCTGTGAGATACCGGACCAGTGCGTGGGCTACTTTATCATACCTCGATTTCCATTTTCTCTTAGCGACTATATTTCTCTAATTCTAGTTATGTTTAAATAAAGTCATAAAATAAAGATTGATGGAGTTTTACACTTGTTTTACAGCCAAAGTTACGACTTTTTAATGACAGTTACGTTCATGGATCAAATAAAACATACTGCACTAATTAAGGCGCTCGCCGCGGTTCCGAACTTGTGGAATTAACTTAATGAAACAATTTTCACTGCGGACCCCAAACGAAAAGGGTGAAACAAAAATTAAATTAGCTAGCCGAGTGGCTTTGAAGATTAAAGCGTAATGAAATTTAATTCACCCAAAATGTCCCCGAGCTGGTGAAAGATGTGAAGTATTTTACGTACATATTTTCAGGGTCTCCAGTTCAAATTTTGGAGATTTATTTGGAGAAGTTTAGCTCTTTAAGTACCGAAATTCCTGAAATTAGAGCTACATTAAAAAGCTCCGAATTATAACTTTACTAAATTTAATTCATAAACCGGGATTAATTATTTTAAGCAATTGTACTACGTAGTTATATGGAAAAATGCTTGTTAGGTCTTTAAAAAATATTCTTTGATGAATCTAATTATGTTAATCCAAAATTAATACCTACCTTTACACCAATTTTATGCAAATTATTTTATGTTGGTACGCACCCAAAACGAGTTAATTCAATAAAAATAATATAACTAAGTATTTTATTTCAAACTAGCATTCCGCCCCGGTTTCGCCCGTGGAGCCCGTATATAGAAAAATACACTTCCAGTTTTTCACGATTTTTCCGAACAACTTTTCCAATTTTTCTTTCCCTAAAAACTTTAGTCAGACTACTACGTACATTTAAAAAATAGGCAAATCGGTTCAACAGTTCTCAAGTGATGTGCTTACCAACGAAAAGCATTTCCTTTTTATTTATAAAAGACCGTCAAACATACCTAATGTGTTACATGCAATCTATAAAATCCATAAATCGTCCAAATGCCATAAAACCGATGTTATGGTCTCATAATATACAGATTTTCGGCAAATCACTTGGCGAAGGTGCTCAAAAAGAAAAAAAAATCACTTGTTAACCGAACATTTAAAATGTAAAACAAATCTAAATTAAATAATCTTAACTAATATTATAAATGCGAAAGTGTATTTGTTTGTTTGTTTGTCCTTCTTCCACGCCACAACAGAGCAGAGACACATTAAGATCCACTGCTGGATCATGGTCTCTATCTAGTGCACCATTTTAGTGGTGCTCATTGAGAGGAATTGCCATAGTCACCACGCTTGGCAGGCAGGTTGGTGACCGGACGCCGGCTTTACGTGCCCTCCGGAGCACGAGGAGTCGATTTAAGCACATGTTCTTAAAGAAAATTGGTGCTTAGCATTTTGGCAGGGAGAAGAATTCGAACCCGGGACCTCCAGTTTCAAGTCCACCGTCCTACCAATTAGGCTAACTTTAAATCCCGAAAATCCACGGGCATTGTAGGCTTCATTTAGTGCATCTCTTTTAAAATCTTATTAACATTAGCTACACAGTTCTACGATAAAGCAATAAAAAGGGAGTTTTATGACGTTTTTGATCTTGCTTATCCATAAAATATAATTAGCCAAGTTACGAACAACTTGCGCGCTTTGCGTTCTGTAGCATTTTTTTCGGTCAGTTCGTTTATATTTAAGAAAGGCGCTATATTCCCTATTTTTTTTCAAAATTTTAGACTTATTCGGAGATAAGGAGGGAACAGTAAATTTTCGTATCATATTTTTTAAATATAATTTAAACTATGTATTTTAAAATGATAAAAAAATTGGATTCCATAAAACAGGGCTCGTTTTATATATTTTTCATTTAATTTTGATATGTCGCATGAATTTTTTTTTACGTTTTAATTTTTCCCCCAAAATCGAAGTTCGATTATTTTACCTACATCCGTGATTGGGTCATCAAACTCTATCGTCCAGTAGATTCGGAGACAATAAGCTTTGACAGACGGACATACACGAGATAAGGGATTCCATATTTTCATCGGAGATGTTCGAAACCATAAAAAGGTACAGACATTTATCAAAATAATTAAACCGCGTGTCAAAAAAGGGCAGAAAAAATCCCGTTGAGACGAAAAGTTGGCAATAAATAAAATTATCCTAATTAAATGAAACAAGAGTACATGAACACGAGGGTTTAGCTGATATTAAAGTTTTAATAAAAATCGCATCTCGGGCGCCGTCGCACTCGTATTTATTCATGCTTACAAATTCCTTTCTTTAAAAATATAAGAGTGATTATTTTGGTGAAGGTATTCTAGATTCTAGATACTGTTTCGATGTCTATATTTCGATACTGATACTGAATCGAATGCCATTTCTTACGATCCTGGCATACATGTTTCGCTTCTTTTATATTTATCATACCTTTTTCATACATGCTCGGCGATTGTGTGTACTTTTAATATGTTCAAGACAAGTACACCTAGGTCGTCCTCTTTTTATACAATCTTTCATCCTTCATTCTTTCAACGTGTCCAAACTAGCGTAGACTATTTTTCTTCATTATAGTCACAGCATCATCTTTCACTCCGCATTCTTTTTTACTGACATCGTTCCGGATGCGGTCAATACCCTTTATATCACAAATTCTACATAAAGTGTAATGTAAACTTTTTTAAAGCAAACACACTTTGCATTTGTTATCAAAACATGTATAAATTATTATCAATATGCTCGTGAGAAGAAAAATCTAGGACACAGATTATTAATAAAGAAAAAATAAATTATAAAATATATAATAAATATTTTTTTTTTATATTATTCACGGGTTGCCTTACAGCTCCAGGGAACCGTTGTCGGCCCTAGGGTACCCAGTTAGCCAATGTTTTTTTTGAGGCTATACCTAACGAGTGGCCAGCTCTGTATGTAGATGGAAAAGCCTCTTTGTACGGTTTGTCGGATAATGTACATAGATTTTTTATTTTAAAAACCCATTGGTACATGGTCGGATGTAGGCGAACCCGCGACTTTTCAGTTGCGAGCCGACGTCTTACCCACTCGACCACCAACGCACCGATAACAATAATAATATTAAGAAAAGTAATTAATTTATTATGAACACTTATGAATAAATATGTCTGTATGTTTGTGTTCTCAGATTTGATACAATAAAAATAAAGATAAATCTATTTTTTTTGAATGTGTATCATCTTTCCGTAAAAACTAGCCATAAGGCTCGCTCGTTTTTTCTATACCTTTCAACCCGGCTTAGCCCGTGGTGCATACATTAACTTTTATCCCATAATGGTCTTGAACGAAAATAACATAGAAAAACCACTTTCCCGGATTTTCCAATTTTCAGGACAACTTTTCCAATTTTTCTTTACCTAAAATCAGACTATTACTTGATTTACAAATATTATTTCATTTTTATTTAAAAATATAAAAAATAATGAAAATAACACTTCCTTTTAAAAATTCGTTGGGAAAGCAGCCCACGATATCGGTTCTCCTCATCCTATTTATTCACGCTGCGGTCGAGGGTTCAATGGAATATTTTTAATTACACAGACCACACGATAGAATTTTGGCGTTAAATATTTTACGCTTACTAGACGAGATTTTGATTTAATTCCAATAAAATTGCTGGGAAAATCGTTTATAGATATCTTCTGTTAATTCGCTTGTGTAATCGATTTTTATTACCCGACTACAGAACAAAAGGATGGATATATTTTTGACAGTCTATGTATATTATGTATGTTCATCTGTTCCCTCAACAGATTTTGACAAACGCCGAATTAAACACGTTTCTTGTATGTGGACTCCCTTTAATTTTTTACTTCACTTTATTTTTATTATGTGTCGATATAGCGGCCTTAGTAATACCTATACACTCTGTGAACATTGTATGTGTCTACTTATTACGATTCAAAATATACAGCCCTGTGACAAACGGAGGGACGAACGGACGGACAGCGGAGTCTTAGTAATAGTCCGTTGTCACCTTTTGGGTTCTTATCATTTAGTATTTAGTAGTAAAGTTACTTATTAGCAGTATATTACTTGAAATACTAGATTATTTAATTTCTTTGTTTTAATTCGATTTCCAAGCGAATGACACCGCAGGCAAAAAAATAGTATGAAGAGAGCAAATAGTTTAAATTTTTTTAATAATAATTCATTACTTCTTAACGGAAGCGTCCATGTGCGAAGATTGGTGAGTGGGGTTTAACAATTGAAATAACTTTTCATTGTGGTTTTTCCATTATTTTGTTGAAAATATTTCAACAATTTTTAAGCCTCAGCCCACGAATAGTTTATCTGTTGTATTTTTCCCCAGTAATATTTATGGTTACATTTACTAAATGGATTTGTATTAAAGTGGCATACGTTACTATTATAAAACAAACTCCCTGAGTCTGTCTGTCTGTGACTATTTCACGCAAAAGCGACTAAACGGATTTTGTTGCGGTTTTCATGGGCACTCTCCCAGAAGACAGCGATCTTGATGATTTTTTACTTATAGAAGAGTTACAGAAATAAAATGCATTTGGCAGTAGCCTTCTACACAGCATATCACAGCAAAGTTAGTACATGATTATTTTTCATACCTGTTGATTAAAAAATGAGTGCATGCCATATTCCCTCGTGGCAAGCTGAATTATTCTATCCAACATACGGGGTTTATCCCCAAAAGCCCCAAGTAATTACAAAGGATTTTGTATAAACTAGGAACTTGTGTTTCACAAATATAACCGCTATCATTATTTGCTCAACAGTCAGCCGTGAAGTTTAGATTGCAACACAAAGTACACAAAGTGCTAAATGCAAAAGGGTAAAATGTACTTGTCAAAAGCTTAAATGTTTAAGTTCTCTTTGAAAAATAATAATTTCTAGTTTTCTGCCCCCAGCTTCGCCCATGGATATTTTTTAACAAAACAAAATACGTCGGTGGTCGAGTGGGTAAGACGTCGACTCGCAACTGAAAAGTCGCCGGTTCGATTCCTACATCCGACCATGTACCAATGAGTTGTTTATAATAAAAAATCTATATACTTACGTTATCCGACAAACCATTCAAAGAGGCTTTTGTATCTATACCACTCGTTGGGTATAGCCTCAAAAAATCATTGGCTAAATGAGGAAGACTTTGTCTTCCACTGGGTACCCTGGGGCCGGCAACGGTTCCCGGGAGCTGTAAGGCAGCCCGCGTGAAGAATAAAAAAAAATATAGCCTAAATTATATATATAAGGGATATCGTAGCTTTCTATTCGTGAAAGGATTTTTAGAATCGGTTTTGTAGTGAGATTACCCCTACATCCAAAACTTTATAATATTAGTATTAGATTAGGCAAAAAAAAATGTTTTTGTCCTCTTCTTTTTAAGTTGACTATGATCCAAGGAATCAAGGCACAAGACTTATGTATATATGTGCTAAATTCATGCACGCAAATTTATAGGTATAGAACTTTTGAGATTGCTTCGGATTTCAGATAATTTTATTCACTCAAGCAAAAGTGAACAAAATTATCTTATTAAATAAATAAAAGTATTAAATAACCTATTTAAAAAAACTTCTGCAATTCAGCCTTTCAAATAAATTATTTAGACATAGGTAACAGACTGTACCGTTGTAAAATGATACGATTAATTTCAGATTTACCCCCTAGCTATTCTTATTTTTATTCTTTAATGTAACAAAATATTACAATATTATAAACGTCCTAGAACCAGCGAGACATAAATCCTTTACATAATTTACTTTTATATCCCAAAAAATGTAATCAAACCGAAAAATTTAATCAAATGCGAAGGTCAATTTTCATTTGTGCCTCAAATAAAACCTCAATCGAGCGCAAGAGGCCATTTGCGATTGCTACCAAAGTATTATTATACCGGCCGAATCGTAAAAAACTTTGACACTTAACACCCACAAAATGAGGTACATTTTACGTAGTAACCGTAAAATATGTTTCTCTTAAATATAGGAGTTTAAACTTTGTAGGATTTATTTCATTAGGCGCTTGTAAAATTAAATTTGTAATGGACTGAGTTCTATTATAATTTTAATTCATGTATTCTGAAAATTTGGGGAGAAGATTTAAGTTACTTAACAGTAAATACTTTGG
The DNA here is from genome assembly GCA_963924495.1 of Nemapogon koenigi. Lineage (NCBI taxonomy): Eukaryota > Metazoa > Arthropoda > Insecta > Lepidoptera > Tineidae > Nemapogon > Nemapogon koenigi. Next base: position 2,101,099 of record OZ004630.1, on the reverse strand, counting down.
TTTTGGAAAGTATGCTAATAGTGTATTTTAATAAAATACAATTGTTTTGTATACAAGATATTTTACATTTTCCCTGGATAAAACATTGAGTTATAATTACATCACTCGCCGGAACCTCCATCTATCTCTGTGAAAAAAAATCACGTCGATCTGTCGCTCTGTTTTAGTGTGAAAGAAACAAACAAATAAACTTTCTCGTTTACAATATTAGTCAGGAAGTCCCTGAAAAATTCAGAAATGCCAAAATAACAATCCTCCTGTAAATCTTACAAAAAATTAACCCTTAAATAAAATATAGCCAAATAGAATAACTTGCTTTCATCTTCCACCAATGTAATCGATGATTTGCCAATGTCAAGTATTATAATAGCCTTTATATCTACTCTTATATCGTAAAGTGTCTATTACAAAATCGAATCATACTTCATAATGATCATGTTTTACATACATGCGTCTCTAATATGTCAAAATTCGATACTATAATGTATTATAGTACCGAAGTTTTCATACAAAAACGATATCGTAATATTTTGTTTTATTTAAATGCAGAAAGGGCAGAGGATATGTGTTATGCAACCACATTAAACTCATTAAAAATCTTGGTTCAATTTGTTTTGTACTATTGCATGAGATTAGATAAAGAAGTGTATGAACGGGCACATAACTTAAAACACTAGTGGATGCTATTACCCTTATTATGTAATCGATGATTTGCCAATGTCAAGTATTATAATAGCCTTTATCTACTCTTATATCGTAATTACTCTTTCTGCCAATTTACTCCCTGCAGCGACTTGCAAAATTCTTTAAAAAAACCAATAAAAATATAATTATATAAAAAAACTGCAGGGAGTAAATTGGCGGAAAATATTTTTCCTACAACCGAGAGGGGTCCCAAATGTTGTTCACACATTTTCTGCCAGCTGGTAGGAGAGGTTTCTTTTAATTTTTTTTCTTCTAAATCGGCTTAGCGGCGTACCGACAAGCGCTGGACCCCTACTCGTCTACAAGAATTTGTTGAGGGGGGTGCAGACTACACGAAAAAGAGGTTTTCTGCCGGCAAGTGCTTATATACAACCACTTTCTGTCTCCATCTCTCTAACTATGACAAAAGCGTGTTTTTTAGTTTTTTTTATAAACTACACGAATTATTAATTTACTTCTCACAAACAAACAAATTACTCTCCATTTATAATATTAGATAAATTATTTTTATCTGTATTTTCTTTCAAGATTTTTTCCTAAGTTTAAGTCATTAACAATCGATATCAAACTTCAATACACAGCCTAAATAATTTAAAGGCACTTTACACAAACTCTGAAGTATTTATATTCTTTAACTCTAATCTTTTCTTTAAGATATAAGTATTTGACGCCTACGTAAAACTTTGCTTTTGAGATTTATTATGTTTATTTTTTTTACTTTTTCCGCTTTGTTTACTGAACATTTGGAAGAGAAAGTTCTTAAAACAAGGGGATGAAGATAACAACTTTTAAAGAGACTTTTTAAATGAAATATTTCGCTAATTTTTCTTTGGAAAAATATTGTTAAGTACTTAGCAAAGCTAGGGCGTCATGCTATCGTCATCCAATGTGTAGCAGTTTTTAAATAAATAAATAAATGTATGGGCAGCAGCAATGAAAGTGAAAACCAGCCAAGTGCGAGTCTGGCTCGCACACGAAAGGTTCAGCAAAAAAAAACCTCGAATAAAAAAGGTTTCTTGTACCCCCTTTAATTTTTAACTTCACTTTATTTTTATTATTTGTTCTTATAGTGGCCATAGTAATACACACTATGTTATAATCTCAAGTATTTACCTATTACGGTTCAAAAGATACAGCCCTGTGACAGACGGACGGACGGACAGCGGAGACTTAGTAATAGGGTTTCCGTTGTCACCATTTGGGCACGGAACCCTAGAAAGTCCTGGAGGGTAATTCACTGTTATCGCGGCAACGAAATAAAATTCAGGATTTTGGGACTTAAATTTGAAATCTAAGTGAATAAGCTACCTGTTCTAGGAACAGAACATCCTGTACATGTCAAGAACTTGTCTTTCAAGGTTTGAACCCTATTATCAAATACAACGATGTGGACTATTTCGAAATATCCCTTACAACACGGCCCTAAGAGATTGTTATAAGTTATGCCGAATTCTCGATAGCTGTTAATATTTTTCTCTATTCATTTTCCATAAGGACCCTCAATATAAAATCTTGGATGAACGGAATGACCTTTGGTTATATATATAGGCTTCCGCGGATATTCTCGAACAAAATAAAATATAGCCTATATTACTCAGGGATATCGTAGCTTCTTAATAGAAATTGAAAAACTTTCAGAATCGGTTCAGTAGTTTGAGAGATAGTTATATCATCACGCCTTTCATCCCAATAGGGGTAGGCAGAGACAATCGAAAGCCATTTGTTACAATCCTGACATACCTCTTTCGCTTCTTTTATATTCATCATACCTTTTATACATCTCGGCGATTGTGTGTACTTTTAATATTTCCATCAATCAATACCTTTTTAATGTTCAATAAAAGTACAATTAGGTCGTCCTCTGCTAGCATTTCCTTTCACTTCAGCCACATAAACCTTTTTAGTCAATATTTCATCCTTCATTCTTTAAACGTGTCCAAACCAGCGTAAACTACTTGTATTCATTTTAGTCACAACATCTTAATTCACTCCGCTTTCTTCTCTAATAAAATAGATTAAGATAAAATTAGAATGTAGGTTTGTAAGTTAATACTTATTAGAATTTTTTTTTCAATATTAATATTGTAGTGTTGTTTTTTTAGATAGGTAATTACATTTATTAATTTTAATTATTTACACATAACAATATAAAAACCTTAAATCTAATCTAAACATTAAAATAACTAAATAAACCAGGTCCGCATGGAATAGTGGCAAAAATACTGGCTGCATTTCCCCGCTGAAATGCTGATTCGTTGAGCAAGGAAGGAGCCCTTTTGTCACCAGAAGAGATGATCACTCGAGGGTATATATCTTTAATATTTTTTTTGGCATTTGAACCCCACGGGCCTAGAGTTTCTACACCAAACGATACAAATTTAATTTTTTTCTTGAGTTACGGTTTAAATTACTGCTAGTAATCTTATGGAATCACAATCAGACTCGGTGACATAATCTTAATAAATTTGTTCTACCTGGAGAAAGCAATATGTCTCAAGTTTCAAAGAAATACATCGTCTTACTTGTACCATTTCAACGATAAAACATCCTCTTCTAAAGTCGTATTCCTCATACATTCAAAGTGTGCAAAACATGCAAATACTTACTCCATTTACAGTGAAATGTGGGGTCCCGTAGGTATACCTAAATATTATTAATCACTGACTAATCACAACTATCACAGCGCGGACAGGATTAAACTGGATTCTCCATCATGTCACGGCGGGACGCGTGCTTTGGTCGCGTGGTTATATATCATCATGCCTTTTATTCCATGGGGGTAAGCATAGACAATTATTTGCTACGATCTTGACATACCTCTTTCGCCTCTTTTATATTCATCATACCTTTCTCTTTATACGGTGATTGTGTGGGATTTTAACATTGAAGGTAAATTATTTTTATATGGTCAATAAAAATACACCTAGGTCGCCCTCTACCATCATTTGCTTTCGCTTCTGCGATATAAACATTTGAAGTCAATCTTTCATCCTTCATTCTTGTATTATGCGCCTTAGTTTTTGCAGGATTGTGTACCATAGAAATCGTTTTACGACGTTTTCCTTTTTTCAACATTCGTAATTTAATTTTAAGCTATTATGAATTTAGAAAAAAGGAAAACTCACCGACGTACTTTTTCACGATGTGAATAACATACTAAAATTTCGTTAAAGTTAAATAATTTTTAGGGGTAGTAAAATACATGGAATCGAGTGCACAATGCAAAGTTATACTTGCAGACACTTTCGAATGCATTGAACTCACCGTAACTCATTTTCGTGGTGTTACCAGAATTCACACTGTACTGAATGTTCAAGTTTAAATTATTAAATATCCCAAGAGAATTTGTCAATTCTCTCATACCAAAATAGGTATTACACATTCTAAGTGAAATATCATATAGAAGAGATTAATCTTTAATTACATAATCCAGGATATTCCATCTAAATATACCTCAACAGAACTCGCTACCGGTTAGATATGGCCAATATGGCCATCGGCTAAAAGAGGGAGACTTGGTCTATATCTTATATTACATAATATAATAAAAAGCACTCGAAATCGAAGATATGCTCTTTGATATATGAAAAGATATATGTATTTGAATGAAGCGAAAGAGGTGTGCCAGAATCGTGGCGAGTGGATATACCTATATCTAAGCATATACATTATGCAAAATGGATATAACGTGTCTCAGGAGGGAAAGAAATACTTAACTGCAATACTCACTGCAAAACGCCTGCTGCAATGCCTAAATGGAATAGGCATTTAAAGTGAACTTATACTTTACTATATTTTTGGTGCTGAGCAGTGATATATATTTGCACAAGACTAGAATAAAACTTATGACTTTATTATTAAACGCTGTACAAAAGTATATAATGTTTTGTCTCCCTCTATCAAAAAATCTGACACCTCTGTATAACTTTGTTCAAAGTTTATAAGTAAGGTTGTGTGAATCCAATTGGTATGTTATTTTGATAACTTTCTTGCGATTTACCCCCAATAAACAATAGTGAACCGAAAAAAATCGATTACTCTGTGATTCTCTGGTTCTGGATGCTGTCCAGGGTCCTGATAATGGAGCCAGAAGGTGGCAACAGGAACTCTGTAACCCCATCGAATTTGGGCTCATTTGTATTGCGCAAGTGAGCGTTACTGACAAAAGCGTTTTTTTTATTTTTTTCATAAACTATTAATTTTATTATATTACTCAAACCATATTTCTAAGTTTGTATTGTATTTGTAACAAATATGCGTACTTTTAATATACATAATAAACGCTGCAAATCCAAAGTGTACTGACACGAATAAATGATAATAAAAAAATCAAAATAATGGCGGCTTACAGCGTTTTCATACTTCATATTATGATGCCTATCATCTTAAGTTTATGCAAATAAGTGAAAATCAAAAACATGAAACGTTTGCCAAAGGAACCCTATTCTTTGGGCAAATAAGCGTCAAATATGATTCAAGGAATGATCTACTCACGTTCCCACGCCGACGTTCAGCGAATGTTTTCAAGACATTTCCCGCTAATGTGACAACTGGGTAATTTTATTTCAGACTGTGAAAAACTTCGTTACAAGTTACAAAATATATTTACACAATTTTGTCATACATTTGTAGACTTTTATGGTGATAAAATTTGTTTGAATATGTCATATTTTCGCTGTGGATTTTTTTTTAATGCGACATAAGATTTATCCCAAAGGATTTGCAGAATAAAAAGTAGCCTAAGTTACTTTTCGGATCCCCAACTATCTCTGAGCGAAAAAATCACGTCTATCCGTTGCTCTGTTTTGACGTGAAATGAGGGCAAACAAACAAACAAACAAATTTTCGAATTTATAATATTACTAGCACTAGCTGTGCCTTGAGGCATATTTAATCTATGATTGAGGTTGCACCCGCGTTAATGGTTACTGCTCCGCTTCTTTGGGTCGTAGCGAGATTAGCGAGACTATATTCCAGAGATTAGCGCGTTCAAACAAACAAACAAACAAACTCTTCAGCTTTATTATTACTATAGGTTTCGGATGTTGGATTCTATTTAGTCGAAATCAAAAGAAAGAATTGATATAATTCCCCGCAATGCTCAAAAATTCTCAAAAGTTCTGTTGTAAAGAAAATATAAAAGAAATATTTAAATTGTCAAAGTTAATCAAAGATTAGTTAATTAACAACTGTCAAAATACATAGATTTTCACGTATGTTTACTGATCGTAGACTAACTGTTGATCAACCTTTCAGAAACTGGGGGTAACAAATGCAAAAATATGTTTTCAAATCCATAGTTCCAGATATTAGAGCGTTCAAACTCTACGTTAGTATAGATAATAAATTATACCTCATAGGAACGCGTTCGTATATTTTATGCTTGAACTTGGCAGGCGTTGGGAATACAAAAGGGTGAAACAATATACCTTTGTTCTTTTAACATAGGTTATCAGATGGAGTGGTTCACTGCTGTTTTATGTGAATAGGAGAAAAGATTTAGTACGACTTTTAGTTATTTTAAAGGTGGCCACACATTCGTCCAATCCCTAGCGCGTCGCCGTACGGTCCACCGAAAACGACCACAGTCTCGTCCAATTCTTGTAACAAACCGTCCGCCTAGAACATTAGGCGGCCGGAATGGGAAATTTTCGGTGCGATGCCATACCAAAGTCCCCTGCCGCGTCTGTCTGTCTGTTTGTGCCCTTTTCACGCAAAAACTAATGCGGTTTTCACCATTCCATAAATTAACTCACGAGGAAGGTTTACGTGTATTAAACATGGGTTTATCATGTTTAGGAGCTGAGCATTAACAGTATAAGTGAATCAAGTCGAGAAAAAATTAAGCCCCAGCGAGTTTTCATAGCGTATGCTGTCTAATCCGTCAGAGATTGAACATAATGATGTAGGAAAGAATTGTGTAAAATTAAATGATCTACAAAAAAGTTTCAGGTAGTATATATCTATCTTTAATAGATAAGTAGTTATAAGCGTATTTATAACAAAATTAACTATAAAACAAATAAGTATAGGAATCATAAATCTAATTTTGTACCTACTGTTATACATAACATAAGCCGGTACAATTTATTTGGCTCCGACAGACGTCTTCAGCATTCCTAATGGCAATGCTATAATTAATTAATATTATATGAAAACAAAGCTTGCGTTTCGTGGGTCTTTGTTAATAATAAATATCACTGTTCACTTGATGGAAATGTTTTTGATGTTGTGTGGGTAATGCGTAAACAGCTTGGTGGAAACAATATTTACTTATCAAACGTTGGTTAATAAGTAAAATACTGCTTATATGACAAGAGATTTACGGTTTCTTGGTTTGTTATTTAAAAGCGGATCTCATTAAAATGGAAAATTGTTTTGTATGCCACCATGGACTTTAAATTTTAAGTAATGGAGTGTAGGCAGATTCACTTGTAACATATGACACATTTAGACAGTGGCTTTTATTAACAAGTGGCACTGACAAGCAGGTATTTAAATGACTGTCTGTGATTTAAAAATTAATACCAACCATCAATTATTTCCTAAATCATTGCATTGCAACTCGCTGGAGCCAACTTTTTCCCCGACTTGATTCACTTATACTGTTAATGCTCAGCTCCTGAACATGATAGGTCCACGTTTAATACTCGTAAACCTTCCCAGTGAATGAAACTATCTAAAAGTGGAAGCCTCAATAAAATCCGTTCAGTATGTTTTGCGTGAAAAGGGCACAGACAGAAGCGGCTAGGGACTGTCTGTCTGTCTGTCGGAATTGTTGGCCAGAATAGAATCAATTATTATTAGAAACCTTATAGTTTTTAATAAAAGTCACTCGAGTCAGTCATAGTAGAAAGGAAAAACCACAGCACGGAATCGTCCGTCGCAGCGATCATTCTCGTATACCTACCTTATCTGTTACAGAGGTTTTTCTCGAGAACTATATAATGTTCTTCAAATTTGACACAATGTTAGATCTTTTTCGTCTCTAAAAGTGAACATTGTAGCCTCTACTCTAGCATAAAGGGCGTAATGGTGTATCCTTTTATTTCGTTTTGTAAATTTAATTTGATATTACTTTCATTGCTGTTAGCGCCCATAGTACGAAGAATCCTTGTTCGGGTCAAATGAATAAAGTTACGCTTCACTAAATAAAATGATAATTAAAAACCCATTTCACTAAAAGGTCATAAAAACGGTCTAAACATAATCCGTATTAATTTATTTGAGGGCCAGACTTAATCTGTATGACGGGGATTTAATACGTAAAAATAAAGTCTAATTTCTAAACAATTACTAACAAATTGGACCATTTTGAATGCTATAATAGAAAAGAAATAAAAGACTATGTCTGAAGACAAAATAATTTGATCAGTGCGTACTTCCCACCATGACGCGTCAGAAACATGGTCACTGACAAAGGAGGTTGTTTGGAAGATAAAGATGGCACAAAAATCTATGAAGCGTAGGATGCTCGGGAGGGAGATCCTCAGTGATCGAATACCCAATGCCAAAATATAAGACAGAAGACAAGAGTGATGGACATTGGAACTAGAGTTGCGACACAGAAGCGGTGGGACACGTAGCTCGAAGACACGATGGTAGATGGACGTTAAGGGTTACTGAATGGAGACCTAGAATGGACCATTTTTTTATAGAGAAGTCGACATTGTGACCTTGCCACCGCCTGATTGTTAAGCATAAGTGGCTGGTCCATGAATGAGCGCGACTGGCAGATTAATACAGTCCGCCAGTCGCGCCCACTATGCCGGCCCGTAGAGATGCTTTTTCACGCTTCGCTTAAAGGACCCAAGGTTGTAGAAAGGAGGAAAGACCGACGCCGGAAGTTCATTCCACTTTTTGGCTGTACGACACAGGAACGAGTCACTGAATTTTGTCGTTCGTATGCAGAACGTGTCGACGGTGTGAGGATGAAAACTGTATCCTGTGCGAGCAGTGCGGGTGCGAAAAGGGGATGGAGGGACGAGGCCATGGAGTTCTTCTGGACACTCCCCATAATACAGTCGATAGAAGACGCTAAGAGAGGCTATGTCTCTGCGTAACTGTAGAGGCTCGAGATTTCGTGTGGCCTTTCATCTCTCTGGTGGTCTGCCGACACTTCTATGGTCCATTCAAGGTCTCCATTCAGTAACATTTGACGTAGAGGGTAGAGCGTGGAGGAGAACTGCGGAGGATAAGGAGAAGTGGCGCAATGCTGAGAAAGCCTACGTCCAGCAGTGGACGGACACAAGCTGAAGAAGAGGATAACAGTGACTCGGCGAACTATTGCGTCGACCGTAGGATCTTCTGAGGGTGAATACCACAGTACTTACTCTTTCTTCTTTTCCTTCTTTTATTATGGCTGCACCAATGTTAATCGGTGATTTGCCAATGTCAAGTGTTATAGCCTTTACAGTGTATAAAGCCGATTAATCGGTATTTAAGATGATCTCGCCGACCGTGATATGCTTAATCACTGACTAATCACAGACATCACAGCGCGGACGGGATTAAACTGGATTCCCCAAATCCCAATCACGTCACGATGGGAAGGGTGCGTTGGTCGCCATGACATAACGTGGAATCTACTACACTTTATTGTGTGTTCTGTGATGATAATATTATAATCCGACTTAAAAAATGAGTAGCCTTAAGATGCCCACCCATTCGTCCAATCACCGGCGCGCCGCCGTACGGTCCACCAAAATCGACCACAGACTCGTCCAATTTTTGTAACAAATGGTACGCCTAGATCGGATGGCGACCGGAATAGGAAATTTTCGGACCAATGTGTGGCCTACATAATTGGTAGAGCGTTCGATCATGACATATTGAGGATAGTTGTGAATATTTTGTTTACTCAAGCGTGGTTATCTGCCATGTCACTTTTATTTTACATTTTGTGAGTACGGCTGGTCCATACGTAACATTAATCATGACTTGCATACATGATCACTATTTGATAATCCCTATTAATATAAATGCGAATGTAAGTTTGTTTGTTACGCTTTCACGCAAAAACTACTTAACCGATCATCATGAAATTTTGCACATATATTCTTGGAGGTATTAGAAGTAACATAGGATACTTTTTATTATCACGGCATGACGACGGGAACGGGGTGGGCAGTGTATGAAGTGTATATGTTTGCCAACATTTTGAAATTAGAAGTCGTGGGAAACAGCTATCAAATATAAAGTAAAGAATGTGTCAAATCAAAATCTTCTTAAAAAGGAACTCTTTATACAGCCAAAGAGATCGAATATTATTCATTTCGGTCAGCTACAATTAGATACGAATTATAGGGTATATTTTATTTTGTTCGTAAATGTCCACGGGCGAAGCCGGGGGCGGAATGCTAGTACTCTATAAAAAGTTTGTTTGTTTGACCTTCTTTCCACATAAAAACGAAGCAACGATTCGATGTGATTTTTTAACAAATGTAATTGGAGGTCCGAAGAATGACATAGGCTCTTTTTATCCCTGAAATCCTTCAGTCATGTCATATCAATTTATGTATATAAAACACAAAAAATGTTTCTAGCTATGTCCGTTATAGACTTTGAAACTATCCAACCGATGTGCCTTCGGATGTTCGAAGATGGTTTTAGAAAAAAAAACTAAAACTAAAAAAAAACCTATACAAAAATTTTCAACCTCATCAAATAAATTAATATTGATAAAAATAAACATTAGGGTGAAGTTTAATTGTTACCGTGGGCGAAGTCGGGGCAAGCCGCTATAGTGTTTTAATATAATTCACCAAAGAAAGAAACAATACTTACAATACAAGAAATAAAAACATGACAAAAAAAGAGCCTCGATATGCGCAAGAGCCAAGAACCTCATTTAAGCAGAAAATCATTAAAGTATTAAGTACTTTACTTCCAATGGCACGTAAAGCTGGTTATGTCTTCTATTTTCATATAAAATTGTTCTGTTTAATTTGTCCATTTCGATAACGTTACCAGTGTCTTTGGCTACGTCGAAAAGAATAAATACCGTGATGGTGTGGAAATCGCATCGCTGTGATATAAAATCGTATTCATTGAAACATTTTGCAGCTGCTCTTTTTATTTCAATTCCTATCCTGTTACATAAAAAGGAAGAAGAAAATTCTATTTACCGGCTGCATGAGAAGCGTTCTTTGCCGTCATCAGATATGCATATGAGCCTTTTAAGTTTCCATTGTACCTACGTCATTTCAAATAAATATTTGGTAAATTTTATTAAAATGAAATTACATAAGAGTGGATTTCTGGGATAAAAAGCAGCCTATCACTCTCCGAACCTTCAACTATCTTTGTACAAATAATTAGCCAAGTTTCGAGTATGACTTGCGCGCTGTGGGTTCCGTGCCATTTTTTCGAAAAGGACTCTATATTCCCTATTATTATTTTTCAAAATTTTACACTAAGTACTAGTTTCAGAGATATGGAGGGGGGGGGGGGGAGGATTGGGGGCGTTTAATTTTTGAAACCGAATATACTTATATATACACAGCTGTCATCCGATATGAGGAACTCACTTTTTGTAAAGACACGACTAGTCTAGGGTCAGTGGTTTGTGTTATTGCTCTATAATTTTAAAATAACTCCAAATTATATTTTTCAAGTTTCGAAAAACATCCCGATATAACCTTTCTGAATACGTGTACCTATGTAGAATTAAACATATTCATAAATAAAACTGTAATAAATTTAGGGTACATACACAAGTTAATCGGTTGGTAAGACCGTCGACCGTGATATGCCCAATTAATCACTGACTATCATAGCTATCACAGCGCGGACGGGATTAAACTCGATTCCCCATCATGTCACGACGAGACGCGTGCGTTGATCGCCATGACATTGAACAATCTTGAGTCTTACATCACAGAGCAAGTAAAATTCACATTTTGATTGTAGAACTCGCCAATACAAACATTTTGACACCTCAATCATCGCACTTTTGCTGAAAAAGGGGCCCCTACAGAAGTTATCGAAAAAACATTTAAAATGTTATTTTAAAAATCACAACTCAATGGTCACTAAGCACTAAACGTGACATCAAAACTAAGCTCACTAAGTCACTATGCAGTATAATTATATTTATAGACAGTAAAGTTTTCTCCTAGATAACGAAGGTTGCGTGAGAACTACAAGTTGTATAAACAGGAAAATCTACTTGATATCCGGTTAGAAACTATTATAAGTACACATCGTCTAGTGAAAAAGGCCAAAATACTGTTCAGAGTAAGTAAAGGTTCTGTTTTTTAGCCATAGTTTAAGCCCAAAAGCTATGAGTGTATTTAAAAAAATCTCATGAGCAAATAGATGCGCGCGGAGAGGTTTCCGAACAGGTGTATACACCGAACTCATTAGTCATGACTGTGTAGATGTGTCGCCAGGTTTGAATATGCGTAATCTTTCAGAACGCTATTTTGTAATTACAAACTTTCAGATTTTGTAATTACAAAACGAACTCATTAGTCATGACTGTGTAGACGTGTCGCCAGGTTTGAATATGCGTAATCTTTCAGAACGCTATTATGTAATTACAAACTTTCAGATTTAAGAATTTTTATTTTTTTTATTTTTGTGTATTTATTTATACCTTCACAAAAATCCACAGCACTATCACACAGCAAATCATTTTGAAAAATAAGCAAAACATAATTTCACAAATGGATTTACACTCTATTGACGTTACAGTACGGAGACATTATAAATTTGATCAAGCAACCAAAAATAAAAATATAAAATAACAAGCAATAATGTAAAAAAAACTATAACTAAAAATAATGTGTTTTGGATATTTGGTCAAAAAACGAAAAAGTTAAGTCGCAATGCATAATATGTACAATTGTACATACATATGTTTATACATCGGACATAAAACAATAAAACAATGTAATTGTATACGGTGTTTGTTTCAGTGTACCTACTTACGTATTAAGAGCTCAAAATTTGCTTTCAGACCTTTTTAGGAAAAATGACTTTTAAAAATCGGTTGAAATAAGTAAATAATATTCGTTATATCTAAAATTTAAGGCTGCTATGTACAATATCAAAAAACGGTCTAGGTAATTCGGTGATTCAAGTTTATAGACTTTTCTATTTCTCGGAAATAGAACACCGAAACATTATTTCTGGACAAAATATTTCAAAGGTTCAAAAGGACAAAGGAATACTGACTGTGCCAAAAAAGTCGATAGCAATGTAAATATATTTCGCGTTAGGTAAAAACACCGATGGCGGATTGTCGTGGAATAGACGATTTGTCGTTTTAATTCTTCAATTTCCTATAATTATAAAACAGTCAGAATTCCTAAAGGAATCTTTCAACAAATATGGGTATTTGTTGGGTTTTTAATATTGATTGTTCGGAGAAAAAGAAATACACTTTTACTTTGCACTGGTTGTTGCAGTAGATTTAGGGATGTGTATAAATTACTCATTCCAACAGTATTGACAGTGAAAGAAAATAAATACACAATTATATTTTGTATAATAGTATTAAGGTATAATCACTGAAAATAATGTCATTGTTTATTTATTTGTTTTAAGGACCCGTGGCTCTCAGTCATCTTGTATCTGTCAAAAATATGGCAAATCTAAGTTAATCCTGGAAACGTGAGTTTATTTATACATTTGCGTATCGAAAACTACGGCTCTTAGAACCCTAAATAATGAAAATATGGCTCAATCCAATTTCAAATACTTAATAACAATCCTTTTGGGGTGAGGAAATGTTGTATAAATAAACTCACGTTTCCAGGATTAACTGAGATTTGCCATATTTTTGACCGATACAAGATGACCTTAACCACCGCCCCTTAACAATATATTTTTTATATTTAGGTCATATTTCGGGTCACGTGACCGCAAACAGAAAGTATGTCACTTTCAGATAAATTTTAAATGACCAAAGTCTACCAAGTAACTGTCTGTCAATCTGTGACTGTATTTTCTTGTTGTTTTGTCTAATCTGTGACCATTATGTTGTTGGTTTGCGTGAATGTGACGTTCAGGACGTTTTCGCGGGAATTTTAAAAAGAAAATGATTTATTAGATAAAAAACCTTTTAAAAAAAAGGGCACCGACTTCAAAAATTTGCACTGAAAAGTAAGAAATAATAAATATTTCGTCGTAGAATTTGAAGACGGTTGGTGCCAAATTAGGATACAAAACTAAGTAAATATCTAAGAAGATAAAGATCTGTTCAATATTATCTATGTTTGTATGTACTGATGATCGTAGGTTCCTAATGAATTGTCTAGATTAGTGAATTTGGGAACTAAGTTGTTTCTAATTTGGCACCAACCGTCTTCAAATTCTACGACGAAATTTTTATTATTTCTTACTTTTCAGTGCAAATTTTTGAAGTCGGTGCACTTTTTTTAAAAGGTTTATTTTACCCTTTTAAGTGATTTTGCTGCCTTGAGAGACAAATAATAACGCAACTAAAAAAATATTGATGAAAAATTAAAAAAAATAACGCTGTGGATGTGATTTGAACCATGTGCTTGTGCATCCTATGACTCCCCATTACATTTAACCGCTAGACTATCGTCACGAAAATTGACAACTTCGTGTCAATAGCAACCGTTGCTAAGGCTTTTTCTGATACATAATTTTCAGCCGTAAACAGAAATTAATTACTGAATTTCTGAAAAACTACTGAACCGATTTTCGTCATATGTCTGTGAGATAATGTCGAGAAATTATAATGTCTTAAAAAAATAAGTTGTCAAAATCGGTACTTATTTTATCGAGATATCAAGAAAAATGTACTTTCAAAGTCAGTTTTTTCAAAATTTCTGAAAAACTAATGAACGAATTTTTATGAGAGAAAAATGGGACCAATCCGGAAGAATTATCTGTCGATTAAAAAAGAAACCATGAAAATGGGTTCACAATTGGCGGAGTTATCGATGTACATACATACATAAAGAAAAAAAAAAAAAATTCGGTCCGAATTGAGAACCTTCTCCTTCTTTTTTTGGAAGTCGGTTAAAAATATAAAGTATTTTCAAAAAATTGTCAACACCCATATTAAAATAGACAAGTTCAATCACCAAGGAAACCAAAAAAAGTGCCATTTTTATCTGACGTAGGTATCATAAACTGAAAAAAAAACATTTTGAATATAAATCTAAAAATAAGTATAAAATGAGCGAGGTAGTGAGTAGGTATATGCATCCTAAATGGTTTCACATCAATTTTCCTCATATTCCTCTACATGACGCACTTAAGTGGTTGTAAGTAATTCAATCTTCGTGTTTCTCGTGGTTACATTAAAATAATTGCATGTCCTACATTATTACCTAGTTAATAAGATAAGCATACATTATTTTATAGCGCTTGTGTTTACATACTTTATCGTTTATACTAGCGGTAACTCCTGACATAAATTTCAATCCTAATTAATATAACACTGGAGTATATAATCATAGATACTAGATAGGCATAATCCAAATATTGCCTCAAAAATAAAAATTTAATATTGCAATAAAGGCACAACTTAGAAGTATTTTTTTAAAAGCATTATTTTTACACTGAAATTATATTTCTTTTATGGCCGTTTTTAACCAAACTTTTAATTAAATATTTGATTAAGGAATTGCTTAAAGTTAAAATCTACAGTTTGGTGAAAACGGCCATTAGCATTTTAACTATTGACAATATTGTATTACACCTGATATCACGTAGGTATACAAAACTTCAAAGCTATATATATATATATATGTCGCCGCCAAATGGTGAAAAGCTTAGCCATCCAATTGAGTGGCTGTTTTAACCATTTATTAACCGAATATTTGATCACGTTTTCCCAAAAGTTGATATTTTCGAGTTGTGCCCATATATTACTAGAGGTGCGATATGCCAGTTAGTTTTTCCTTATCATAATCCAATTTGTATTCTACTCAGTTTTTGCATGACTCAGAAAAATAAAGTGTCTATACTTTATTCATGCCACGATCTGCGTAAGGATTACTAACAACTGATTTTACAGATTGATATTTTTTACCTCAGACTAAAGGTATTGCTCTGAGTTTTTAAAATAGCTTGCTTCACTACATATTATCTGCATGCGATTCTCTTCGTAAGTAATAAGCGGATTTTGTTCTTGATTTCATGATTCGATTTATTAATTCACTAGAAATACACAAAGAATTTGAAACACCACTGTCACATACAAGTACAGTGAATTAAGTCAGACCAAACATTGGCGTCAGCGCGTTCTCATTCATTATTCTTAAACAGCACACACACATCTTGACATTGCAGTCTTTTATACCTTACGGTGTGACCAGAGAATGATGTGGTGGTGGGAAAAAATTAACAGTGATCACGAACCTAGAAGCACTGAGTGAGAATTGAACCTTTTAGATGCCCAACGCGCTTGCTGTGATTCCACAGATAGAGTATAAATACTTAAGTATCTAATATTCTATTATTTACTTTTCACCACCACCAGTGTGATTTGTCCATAGTAACAGTGTCTACATTTAGCGCATATCTATGGGACTTCAGTTTTTTAAACCACTGAAAGCAGATAAGTAGATTTTGAGCCGACACATGGCATTATTTTTAGTATGAACATAATGATTCATAAAACTTCTAGAAGTACGACAAGTAGCTAATACTCATTCCAAGGCCTAATTAAACGTAATCGGTACAAAAACATAGAATGTCTTATCGTGATCATAATAGCACCAGTTACTTTATGAGTCAAGTTATATGTAACTATAATAGCGACCCGCCCCGGTTTCGCTCGTGGAATTTTAATATCATTATGCTCACATTATGCTCACCAGGAATACTAACATTATTGGTCACTGCTCAAAAAAATTATGTAGGTATTCAAATTATTTTAAAAACCCGTATTTGTACACGTGTGATGCCGATGGCAGGTCAAGATAGCATTAGTAGCTGGATATAAATTGATAAAACAATCAATTTATATACAAGACTTACGAAACTTAAGTCGCATTCGCATTTTCACATTTGAGATGATAAATTACGTTTCTCGCATACAAAAGCATGATATATCATGACATTGAAAAAATACTTCATCCTTTATCATATTCGTATTTCCAAAGTTCAGTAAACTCTCTACAAAAGGTGGTGTAGTCAAGTGTGTAATATAAATACTCAACTGTGAAAACTGTTTGACTTGTGAAAAAAATTATACAATATTTAGGATTGGCGACGAAGGCTGATTCCCTGGTTCGAATCCCAATCATCCTAGTCCTAACTAACATTATAAATGTATAGTATGTTTGTTTTTCTATCCTTCTTTCACGCCATATGGAGCAACGGATTGACCACGGAAATCATTTAGGATAAATTACATTGTCACATTTAAAAAATCAAGCAATCTCAAGGTTAGTATAAAGGTATTATTGTTATTTATTATATTTTCTTATATTGTGTTTGCGATGGTTAAATGCATAGATTTATTAAAGATATAGATTTCTAATGCAAACATTACATATACCTAATTACCTATGTACTCGTATCTAAAAGCCTGTCGCGGACTATGTCGAGCTGTTTTCAGGTACTCGTCTTAATTTTTTTAATTGTTAACAATAAGAAAAGCTAAAGCCACACCCATAAATAAACAAATAAATGAATGAACACTCTATGGAATAAACACAAACAAAAACCTTATCAAACCTTTTCAATGTTGAGTAATAACCCGGCTAGTTTTGGTAGACCGCATCTTTCGATAAGAACAATATTAGATAGCATGCTTTTAAATTTGGTCGGCTTCGCTACCGTTGACCGAATAGTTAGAAACATTTATTGCTCTGACTCGCATGTTTTCGATTCTCACCGCGACTATCGTTAATTATCATCACGCCTTTTATCTCAAGAAGGGTAGGCAGAGACTATCGAATGCCATAATTTGCTACGATCCTGACATACCTCTTTCGCTTCTTTTATATTCATCATACCTATACATGCTCGGCAATTGTGCCTACTTTTATTATTGCCGTCAAATAATAATTTTTTTATATGTTAAATAAAAGTACACCTAGGTCGTCCTCTGCCAGCATTCCGTTCACTACAGCCATATAAACCTTTTTAGTCAATCTTTCACCCTTCATTCTTTCAACGTGTCCAAACCAGCGTAAACTACTTTTCTTCATTTTAGTCACAACATCATCTTTCACTCCGCATTCTTGTCTAATGACATCTGCTTAGTATTAGTAAAACTCATACATTCATCTTCTCTAATTTAAGCATGAATTTCAAAGGATCGCTGTTCTCTGAGAGTGACACTAAATAAATATATCCACACATTTTATTTTCCATTTTGTCAAATTTATATTTTGTCCCAATATTGTAAGTACTTCTTAACAATTTAAGTTCGATCACTAACCTTATCTTGTTAGACTCAAACTAAACTCAAAACAACACAAAACATTCAACAAGCCAACGACTTAACATTTGTATGCAAACTTTTCCGCAATGACCAAGAAAAAGGGTTGAATCCACCACTTTAGCCTTCACAAGTGCTTTTCGCTTCTAGATAAGGGAGAGATTTAAGAGCTCGTTTTAGAAGGGCTTTCAACTTTGTTTACATGTGGGCTGACACACGTCACAAACACTACTATTTAAGAATGATGATTTTTATTTATGAAACTTCGGTTAGCTTCAATTCTGAGGTGAGTACCCTACAGTGCGTTGTGAATACCTAACAGATTTCTAAACCTAATTTGGGTTTTATTTTATACAAGCTTCCGCTTTCGCGGTATGAAAAGTATATGTTCATTCTCTGACATCTAAACTACCTCTATGCAAAAAATCATGTCGATCTCGTGAAAAACAAAAACAAATCTATCCCACGGGAACCATACATTGTTTCGGGATAAAAAGTAGCGTAAATTTCATCCCGATGAGTTCAGCCGTTCTGGCGTGATTGTGTAACAAACATACATATATCCATACAAACTTTCACGTTTGTAATATTAGTGGGATGGGATACCTTCCATAAACGGATTTTGTAATTGAAAAATGCACTAAAAATGGATGGAGCCTTCTAATTTTGAGTTTGAGTTTTATTGAAAACTGTCCTCTATATTCTGCATGTTATTTTGGTCACGGAAAAGTAATGAAACTATTATTAAAATTTTGTTTTATTTTTTGTGCGAGGAGAGTCGCCAAACACGTAAAATTGTTTCTACGATGTTAACTCAAAACTATGATTTATCTCAAATTATGATATCAAGAATACGTTTAAAAAAAAGATATATCGCTGTTCGCCCCGGATTTGCTCGTGGTGCTCATAATCAAAAATTTTCATCAAAATCACTTTAGCAGTTTAGCCGTGAAAGCGTAAAGGACAGAGTTATTTGGGAATTTATAATATTAATATGGATTACACTAGCAATATGCCCTTAGATTCACTTTTTTTATATATATATATATATATATATATATATATAGAGAAGACGACTTGTGACCTTGCCACCGCCTGATTGTTAAGCATAGGTGGCTGGTCCATGAATGCGCGCGACTGGCAGATCGTAATACAGTCCGCCAGTCGCGCCCAATAATTTGAATACAATAGGTACGTAGGTAGTTATTTTATAAATAAGTACGCTTATATTTCTGTAGCCTATTTTTTTCTACACAATTATTTACTAATAAATTATATATCTCTGACGGATTAGATAGCATAGGTACGCTATGAAAGGACGTTGGCGCTTACTTTTCCTCGACTTCATGCAAAATTATTATTTCTTGTGAATCAATAGGTATATATAATCTTGAAAACAGCAAAAAAATTCTGGACTTTTATTTTACCTGATGTTTCATCAAACATTTTAGAAAATGATTACATTATCTAAACAGCCAAAGTTAAAAACTTTACGAAAAAATACTTCCAAAAACAGAAAACAAAACTGGCATAACTACAAATTTGCTGGGACAATTTCATTCGAGAAAAAGCGTTTGGCTGCTAAAAGTCACTTAAAAGACATTAAGTGTTAAATAAACAGTAAATTTTTGAAGTAAACGCGTCCTTTTGTATGCAGATAGTCGCGGGTAATTTCGTTTATTTTCCCCCGGGTTCTTATTCTATTTATGTTGATACTAGACGTTGCTTATAGCTTTGTCTGTTTTATTTACTTAGTGATCTACCATTAACAATAATGGTATGGTACTTTGGGAAATAGGTCGTTGAGGGGTGAAAAGTATTATTAAACGACTTCAAAAAAAAAGGAGGAGGTTCTCAATTAGACTGTATTTTGTTGGTATGTTTTTTTATGTTTGTTACTTAAGGGGATAATATAGGTGAAATCACCAAGAATACGTTGGCTTACACCCGTTTGTAGACTAATCCCTTTGTGATTTTGATATATAAAAATACACATATTAAAGTTAAGTTCGTCATAAATAACTTGTATTAAAATTTCTATAAAAGTCTCCAAAAAAAAAAAGGAAAAATAAAGAAAATTCAGGCCATTTTTAATCTAAATAGTAAATTCTCTCTATAAAGGCTCATGAGATACACTTGAATCCTACATTAAATTAAATGTTAATATCCTCTTTAACAATTTGTATTGTTTTTTTTTATATAATTGTCAAATAAATTTCGTGAATTAATCGCCTAATTTTTCGCCTAAATTGAAGATTATCCGCGCGAGCGTGCCGCTTCGTCACCCTATAATCCCGAGCGTTTTCTATACAAAATATAGAGGTCAAAGCGTCAAGGTTATTGGCAGATGTTAAAGCCTTCAGAACTTTCGGCTTAGTAAAAATTGGTTTTGTAGTTTTTTAGAAATTTTGAAAAAACTGACTTTATAAGTCAATTTTTTTTAATATCTCGATGAAATTATGTACCCATTTTGACGACTTATTTTTTTAAGGATATAGATAATAATTTTTCGATATTATCTCACAGACATATGACGAAAATCGGTTCAGTAGTTTTTTCAGAAATTCAGTTATATGTCTCTGTTTACGGCTGAAAAATACCTATGTATCAGAGAAAAGCCTTAGCAACGGTTGCTATTGACACGAAGTTGTCAATTTTCGTAACCGCTAGTTAAAGGTAATGGGGTGCAGGCGGTGCAGCGCAGGATGCACATGGTTTAAATCCCATCCACAGCAGTTTTTTTTTAATTTTCCATTTTTTTTTAGTTTCGTTATATTTGTCTCTCAGGGCAGCAAATTCACAAGGGAAAAATAAACCTTTTAAAAAAAACTACTGGACCGATTTAAAAAAGATTTCACCAGTAGAGTGCTATATTATCACTGAGTAACATAGGCTATATTTTATATTATATATTTTGTAAATAATTGTTATCCCGGGCGAAGTCGGGGCAAGCGACTAGTTCTTTTATAAATTTGTATATCCGGATATATATATATCCGTAATGTTCAGAAGATTGGGAAATACAGGATTGCGAAGCATGATATAATTTTTTAACAATTAGGTAATTTTTAGAAAACACATGAATCATTATACATAAATGTGTCCTAAATTATTCCAATCATATAAACTTAAATCCTTAGATCTTGTGCTATCGACTACCTAAACTACGACTATAAGTACCACCTTTTTATTCTGTGCCTTACGGTTACCAGCTATCATATGCAAAAACAACTTTTAAAATCCGACTGTTAGTTCTAGAGATTAGCGCATTCAAACAAACAAACAAACTACTATAGTAAATTAATATAATCATTTTTCTGCCACTTCTAAATGCTAAATTTAAATATACAGCACAAGTCATCACAAAAACGACTATAAAGCTTTTAATGGTACATAAAGGATCATAATAACAAAAATATTCCATCACACAGACTATAATATTACTAAAGATACCGTGAGTTTGCCAAAAGTTAACAATAGACGTTTTCTAGGCTGTGGCCATGTTATTGCAGAATTGGGGCAATTTATTTGACAGGCTGCCTTTTCATATGTTAATTCTATTTCGAGTTTTTGTCAATCTTAAGTAGATATAGTTATTGTGTTCCTTTATTATGGTAAATAAGGAACCATATTTTGAGTCTCCTTTTATATGCAGAAGCAATTTGTGAAACATTTTGAAAAGATAAATTTTAATATTGTGCACCATGTCGATATTGCCTGAGTTATTCAGACGGCATTGCTTCCATTAACGTTCGTTTATTTTTAACTATTAGCCACTTCCACAAAGAAAATAATCACAATAATATAATACTTTTATACTTATACTCTGAAAATAATGTTTATTTATTGGTTTAATAAAATAAACGCGAAAGTTCGTATGGATGTATGTTTGTTACTCAATCACGCCAGAACGGCTGAACAGATCGGGATTGAATTTGGCACAGATATAGAGTATATTATAGTCTGGAATAGCACATAGGCTACTTTTTATCCCGGAAAAATGTTTTGTTTTTCACGGGATCGACATGATTTTTTGCATAGTTTAGGGGTCAGAGAATGACATATACTACTTTTTATACCGCGAAAACGGGGGAGGGGGGGGGGGGAAATTACAGCCACGGGATTATTTCTTTTTGGATCTATTTCCACGCGGGTGAACCGCGGACAGAAGCTTGTTTTAATATATACCTTCCTAAATTTAAAAGCTTTAATTCATACTTCCGGTCACGTGACCACAAACGGTATGTTAACGTCACTTCTAAGTAAATGTCAAATAAATAACCACAGACTAGTAACTGTATTATAATAACTGTCTGTCAATATGTCACATGACAAAGTTATTTTCTTCCCTATATAAAATACCAATATAATACTATTAAAATTACTACTACATACTATATACTATACTATTACTAACTACATATCTATTAGAGATAGATATATGCTAATGTGAACTTTTTTGAAGATAAATTTATTCTACACAATTCTTTATTACATCATTTTCTTATATTTCTGGCGGATTAGGCAGCACACGCTATGAATACTCGCTGGGGCTTTTTCCCCGACTTGATTTACCCATACTGTTAATGCTCAGTTCTTTGACAGAATAAGGGATGAAAGATTGACTAAAAAGGAGATTGACTAAAAAGGTTTATATGGCTGAAGTGAAAGGAAATGCTGGCTGAAACGACCTATAAAGAAGAGAAAGAGGTGTGTCAGGATCGTAACAAATGACATTCGATTGTCTCTGCCTGCCCCTCTTAAGATAAAAGGCGTGATCATAGATAGACCTACTACATATGTGTTAACATATCTTTTCCCTAAATAACAAGTTAGTCATCTCTCATACAAATGTACTAGTGCATACAGCTCTACAGGTCTGGCCTTGAAACCGGTTTTCTGTTTTTATTTTATATTTTTGATTTCTTATACCTTTACGACCTCTTCCTTGACCTTGCAGTGAAATAACAACAACTTTTTTCACTGTCATTAGTTAGAATTGATACCAACATAATATTAATGATTGAATGAGAGAGAGGTGTGATATATATAAGAGGTATATGTCATGATAGTGGCAAATTACGTTGCATTGTCTCTGTCTACCCCTCGTGGAAAAAGGTGTGATGATAGATAAGATTACACTCAAACCAAGGATAATAACGAACTAGATTAATTCTCTACGAACTAGAGAAGAGTCTTCTTTTGATTAAAATTAAAATTGATAAAAAATTAAGAGTTTGCTAATAAATATATCAAAATAAGACCTAAATATAGACCTGCACAGCGTTTTCTGTAGAAAAAGCTTATGAAAGTTTATTTACACTAGAAAAAAATATCAATACATTTTTTTTCATTGGTTGCCTTACAGCTCCCGAAACCGTGTTACGGTTCCAGGGTACCGAGCGAAAGACCAAG
Source organism: Nemapogon koenigi (assembly GCA_963924495.1). Classification (NCBI taxonomy): domain Eukaryota; kingdom Metazoa; phylum Arthropoda; class Insecta; order Lepidoptera; family Tineidae; genus Nemapogon; species Nemapogon koenigi. Next base: position 2,077,602 of record OZ004630.1, on the reverse strand, counting down.
TCTCCCTCGTTTAGCCGATGGTATTTGTGAGGCTATACCTAACGATTGGCTAGTTCTGTTGAGGTATATTTTTATATGAAAAAGCTTCTAAGTGAATTTTCTTTCAAAGTTCAAAATTCAAAACAATGTAATGACATTTTGAACGTCAGAATGCTGACGTCAAAGAAAAAAAAACCTAAAATAAAATAATACAAAGAATACGTTATTCATTCAGTACCTCTATTTTATGAAGAAAAAAACCGATTCTTGCCAAGAACCCCCAAATTAATATGTTAGTTGTGAGCTCACGTTCACAGTTTATTACTTGCATCTGGCAGAATACGGTCTGGGTTTATGTCACTGTAGTTTTATAAAGCCAAGTATAAAAATGTCGTAAAGATGATACCTTTATAATGTACTAGAGAAAGCCGGTTGGTGCGTTTGGACAGCTTAGATCTTTTTCTTGTTTTGGCAATCAATCGTAAAATACTCTTTCACCTTGCCATACTATATTAACCCTATTACAAGTACATATAAGTTAGCTATATATCTATCATCTATAAAACTCTAGTTCCAATGTCCACCACTTTTATCTTTTCTCTTATCTGGATATTGGGTAGTCGATCACTGAGGATCTCCCTCGCGAGCATCCTATGCTCCATAGATTTTTGTGCTATCTTTGTCTTCCAAACAACCTTGTTTGTCATGTCCTGATAATGAAATTGAAAATTACTTTTACAGAAATAACTTAGTGGAATTTGGACAAAAAATATTCATAATAGGGTCTCTCCTAAGTGTCGTTAGTGGTCGCCTTAAGAGCCCATCATATAATAGTTTCAGCTATCATTACAGAATCTGTCACAGAAGATAAAGTGCTAGGATCTATATATTTCGCAACGTCAGCTAACTCCTTTTGAGGGTTAATGTGAAAGGGTTTTGATTTATTACCTCAACAATGATAGACTTTCAATTCAAAGGAGCCGTTACACTTATTGTTCAAATTCTATTGAAAATTTATGACTATACAATGTCAGGACATTTTCCAAAGACGTGGTGGATTATTTAGAAAAAAATGAAAATAATCTTAATTTAAGCTGAAAAAAATATAAATCTAAATATACCTCAACAGAACTGGCCACTCGTTAGGTATAGCATAACTACTTGTATACCTATGTATAGCCTCATCGGCTAAAGGAGGAATAATTTGTTTTCCGTTAGGGACCCTGGGACCAATAATACGGTTTCGGGAGCCGTAAAGCAACCTGTAAAGAAAAAAAAATAGAATTAGGTACCACGTCGTTTTCTTCTTTTAATTTTATTATGCACCACCATTACTAATTAAAATAAAAGCATTTCATAAAAAAATTGTTTTTTTACAGTTAATATACGATGCTTGGATTGGATATAACTTCCATGTTTGAGGACTTTAAGGTGAAGTGGTCGATGGGAAAATGATGAAAGAGCAGAACGCATTTATCTAGAATCACGCGCACGCGAGCAGGATAATCACAGTGAGCGATTCAACGTAAGCGATAATTTTTGTTTAATACGCAATTTGAAAAAAACAACTTATACAACATAGAAATACTTTTACAATGAAAAGATAGATAATTACCAAAAAAATATTCATATTAATAGCCATAAAATTTGAAAATAAAGTTTTCAGATGTGTATTTAGGTTTTTTTCTATCGAGTAAAATGTTTCTATCATATTTACAAAACAATAAAGAGATTGTCATATCCTTAAAATCATTTTTTTTTCAGTTTCGTAAATAGATCAGGTTTTCTGAAAAATTTCATGACTGACAGGTACTATTTTAAGATCGAACATAGCCAAATAATCTAATGAGAACGAAGGAAAATAACGATCCTTTGAAATATAATGCTCAAAATAATATACCAAACAGAATTTTAAAATAGGTATTAAATCAACTGAACACCGACAAATATTTGCTTTCTACAAAACTTGTCGTAAATATGAATTATTTGTCTACTATTAAATTAGAATCTACATTACTGTGATTTTTAACACGCTTTTATATTAGCTTCATATAGCTATTTCCTTTTCTTTCTTCTTTCTTTAGCCTCGCCTTATCCCGTTACGCGGGGTCGGCTTTCCCAATCATGCGGCGCCATTTGCTTTTGCGTCTTCTTCCGTGAGGCCCATCTCCCTCATGTCCTTATGCATCATCGTCAGCCAAGTGTAGCGAACTAACTATGTATGTAAACAATATAACTTCTAATTGTTGTAACGATTTGAAACGTTGCAAATGTATGTAATACCGATGACAACACAATAATTTGGTACCATCGAGCTGATCTGATCATGGAGCCAGGAGGTGGATAGTGGAACTCTTTAATTTACCTATACTTACTCTGATTTTGGAGTTTCCATTCTATAATCTAGGGTACCTTTCCACGAACCGTCAGGTTCTATCGTAAAGCAATTAAACATTCCATAATCGAGTTTCAGTACACAAAGGAAACTTTGTGATTGATAGATTAATAATATATTTCCATAACATAGCGTTGTATTATTAAATGTTTGATATCGAGGATCATGAGATTGAATTGTAAGATGTTGGGAAGTTGACGTAATTACTTATAGGTTGCTATTGACCGCTTCTTGGCTTGTTATAAGTCGATATGTTAACAAACTTACTACTATTATGACCATTATATATTATGTCGTGGTCAGAGGTTTGGTAGGCTCACGCTGTAATTACTACATTTGTCACATTTATAAAGTTACCGAGTGAGAGCCTAATGTACGCCAGCTTCAAGTATTCTCCAAAGCATGAGATACCTAATAATATTACGATTTTTCTTCAGATTTTTCATGAAGAATATTGTAACCAGTAAACTGATTTCTTTCAGTATTGGTTTAATACCTTTTTATCGGATAAAAATAAAGCAAAAGAAGAATAATTATGAACATTGGCATTACAGACAGTCTCTAAGCAGAATTGAAAAATTAACTTCTAAACGATTTCTCACATTTCTTTTAAATGTACAAGAGTATCCAAATTCAGACTTTATATGATCCCTGAACTATCCTAGGACTGTTTAACTTGGCATTCAAGAAGTAAAAAATAATTACTATTAGTTCTTCTATAAAACTACCTATTATAAAGAGGTAAAGGGGTAATCTCTCAAACTACTGAACCGATTCTAAAAATTCTTTCACAAATAGAAAACTACGTTATCCCCGAGTGATATAGGCTATATTTAAAATATACACGGGCGAAGCCGGGGGCGGAAAGCTAGTGTCTAACGTAGTCCCTACGTCCAAAATGATCCTATTTATAGAGGATTATTAGGAAAATTTATTTTTCTTATTCCCTACAAGACGAGTAAGTACACGTGTGTAGCATTATAATATTTCACGTAAATATCACAGTCGTCACGGTCTTGAATTCTGTAATATTTTTACGTAAGACGACTGAAATTTTCCTTATGATAGACACGAAAGAATTGCAGCAGATCTTTGACTCGGGAATATTTTCTTTTACCTATACTGTCTTTGTCACTACATACTATAAAACAAAGTACCTTGTTTAAAAAAAAGTTCAGGCATTTATAAAATTATTTTCAGGAATTTCGAAAACAATTTATTAAAAATCTTCTTCAATTTTGGGTTTTGAAATAATTTACTTCGCGTTTTCCAATACAAATGGTTTCAGCAAAATATTAGCAATTGATTATTTTTTTCTGCCCCGGATTGCCTTATGGCTCCCTAACATAAGCCGTGTTATATTTTAGCATAATAATTGGCTTTAAAAAAAAGCGTAGCGACTTCAAAAATTATGCACTGAAAAGTGTGCTTTCCGAAAGCAAACGCACAAGTCACTACAAAAACAAATATCCAAATCGCTTCAAATGTACCTATAAAATTTGAAGAGTTCTCTCTTTCTCCAGGATCCCATCATCAGATCCTGACCTGATGACCATGGACCACCTGGAAAGTATACCTACCCTTTCAAACAAAAAAAAATCCAAATCGGATTCTTCAAGTAAGCGGGGAACATAGGTACATAAGAAAACAAAGATTCCGACGAGTTGAGAACCTCATGCTTTTTTTTAAGTCTGTTAAAAATGCGGTTTGTCGAATAATATTTTCGATATAGGATTTAAATATAATTATTATTTTATTATTTGCCTTATATTTTAATTGTAATTTCACAAAAGACCCTACCACTGAACCTAATAAAAATCTAGGCATTGAATGGTTTCGGATCAATCCATTAGTTGAATATAGACCTATAGAATCGAAAGTACACGTCGTAAATTCTCGTATATCGTATTTATGTACGTGTGGCGTGATGTATGTGCGTTCCAGAATTGAGTAAATTCGCGCTTCAATCCTCCAATTTCCATCCCCATTCGTTTCAATATGTGTGGTATAAAAAGAAAATTCTGAAAGAGTATAGACAACCATATTTTTGTGTACAGTGTTCTGGGTTTAATTCTTAGTTTTTTTTAGTAACTTTTTAAATCTCTGTATTTTACAACAACTTGGGATATTATGCTAATACGAACTTTTTTTGTAGATAATTTTATTCTACACAATTATTTCCTTCGTCATTTTGTTATATCTCTGACGGATTAGACAGCATCCGCCATGAAAACTCGCTGGCTAAACCGCAACAAAATCCGTTTAGAAGATTCTGTATGAAAAAGGCACAGACAGACATACATACGTTTTGTAATACATAGTGATAGCAAGACAAATATGAACGTAAGTTCCGGTATGAACAAATCAACAAATTGTTGGCGTACATAATGTATTACAGATTTCGCGCTGTTTGCACATTTTCTATCTCTAATAGTCCAAGTTGCACCTTAGATTCAGGTATTGCAAGTTCGGCTTCGAGAGGAAGTTAACATAGAAAAAGTGACCGTCATGAGGCAAAAGTGACGTCGAACCAGTTAGTTAAAAACCGGTTGATGTCGCTTGATAGGTAGGTACTGGCGAGAGGTTTGCGAGCCAGAAATGGCAAATTTCAAATTCCTATACTTTACATAGTTAACGAGAAAAACCTCTATGATAGACCATACCTTAAAAATGAGCAAAAGAAATTATTTCTGACCTCCCTTGTGTGGATTGAATAGTGTCTATTTATTTCTTTGTAATATGTACTTTAAAATCGCCAAAATACAGTCAATTCCCGTAAGTTACGAGCTGCATTTGCTACATTATTCACTAGCAGTGACTAAACTGTCGGTAGTAATAAGATCGATTACTCCCGCATTCAGCGCTATATGTCGCTGTCATCAGCCAGTTGCGGAAACCAAGAGATATAATAAATTATGTTATTGTTTGCTCTGTGACAATGCCAAATATTGGTTCAGGAATTCATTTGGAAATGGCATCTTCTTCACACAAATGGATTTTGAAACTATTTCATTGAATTACCCACAAGCTTATCTGCATACTAAGAGGTTTACGATTATCCTTAGTACCTTCAAATATGAAGTACCGTAGTAGTTATGTGGGTTTCTTTTTTTTCTTCACAGGTTACCTTACAGCTCCCGAAACCGTGTTACGGTCCCAGGGTGCCCAGCGGAAGACCAAGTCTCCCTCGTTTAGCCGATGGTATTTGCGAGGCTGTACCTAACAAGTAGCTAGTTCTGTTGAGGTATATTTAGATAGAAAAACCTTTAAGTGTGGTTTATCGGATTACGTACATAAGTTTTTAATTAAAAACCCATTGGTACATGGCCAGGATCCGGGACCGAAGCCGTGGTTATAGTTAATACCAAACATCATAGCCACTCGGCAACTGACGCACCTTTTTTATTACGCCCTATCTAAATTATTAGTACATCCCACTTGCATTAAAAACTGACCCGTTATAGGACTTTATATGGTTTTTTTTGTAACCAATATTTAAATATATTTAGTATGTGTACCAAAGTGGAGTACGACGTGGTTATCCCCTCAAAGGGGATAGACAACTGTTACCACTCTAAAACCTTTCAGAAAGTTATTCTATGTTAGGTTTAAGATAGTTAAAATTAAGTATTCGCAATTAATTTTGTACATAAGACAAGGTCGCCTTAGTTAAGAAATTTAATTCAAGTTTCGGATTAATATCAAAACATTCCGGCGTACGTTAGTCCCACAAAATGTCTTCAACGTGTTATCGAGGAAAGTCAGTGAAAATTTAAGCAATTTCCTGACTTGAGGGAAGTTGGGGGGGGGGGACGACGACATTCTGTAAATGGGGAAGAAGGTCGAGTTAGCATTAACCGCAGAAGGTTAGAACAATCTTAACCCTGACCTCTAAGTTATAATTAAAAAAATAATAAATGGATGCGGTTAGGCACCAGATGTTAAATATTAATAGTTTTATAATTTTTACTAGCCAGTGGGTAATAATAATTTATCCCAAATCATTCAAAGTAGCCAAGCTCTGTGCAAAAAAAATCACGTCGATCCGTTGCTCTGTTTGAAAGACAAACATACAAACACACTTTCGTGTTTATAATTATAGTTAGTGATTACTTGCGTTTCATAATAAGAATAATAGTACTTACAATGTTTGATAAAAAAAATAGATAGGTATGTGACACCTAATTTACGAGTCCATGGTCACATAGATTGTTAGTGGCATTCATCAACGCTATCGTTGCACACGTACCACTGAGTGAAATCATAAATTTATAGATGTTTATATAATTACAATGACATCTTATGTGTTTCGCGGGTGCACAAATCACTCAAGAACAAAATTAGTGTAGGTATGTCGGTCACATATTGTGGTCTAGCTGCGACAGAACAGATTTTTTTATTACGTAACGTATCTATATTTTTTATTTTATCAAAGCTTACAATATTAATATAAATCAAATCTAAAGAAAAAAAAAATAACTAAAAAAAATGCGTATATTCATAATCTCAAAAGGGCTAAATTACATTATATATAATAGAAAAATTATATAAAACACAGTCGAATTGAGAACCACCTCCTTTTTCTTTGAAGCCGTTGTTTTTCGCGACGCTGTTAATAGTCAACACACCCCAGCCGCAATTTTTTTAAACTTTTTTTTCATTGTGAAAACATTTATATATCTTAGCTTACACAGCACAGCTTTTTTAACATTTATTGATTTTAGTCTATGTTTAATATAATATGGAGCTGTCAAAGCATTATTTTCACAGTTTGGAGTAGGGTAATCTCCAAAGCTACTGAACCGATTCTGAAAACTATTTCACGTGAAGAAATTTTGTTTGAAAATATCCACGGGCGGATAGATACCACATCCATATAATACGAAATCCCATAATTTTAGTGATCCATGTTGGTCTCACTGGAACTCTCAGCAATGCCTATCACAATTAACATGGACCCTCTTTACCGGAATCCGGTAAAATCCCGTTAGATTGGTATGAGAGTGTTAACCGCTCTCCAGAGATTTCTGTCTATATTGTTCGTTAGTTAAACGCGATTGCCTTTAAAAGCTTACGAGTAACTAGCGGTTAACATAGATCAAGTCATAGTAACCCAACATATTTGGTCCTAGAAGTTACTGGCATTTTCATTATTTGACGCTTCATATTATTAGAGCTGGCCGTTGAAAGCAATAAGCTGCCATCAGGTTGCTAAGTGACATGTTTGTTAAAAAAAAGAAAACGTGACGTGAAAAGTTTACAAACGTTTATTGTAATAGTTTCCATCCATTCAGATTAATTTCCAAATTCTGCATAATACTGCACATCAACAGGTTATGGGCCCAGAACGCTTCCACTGCACATCAACACATATTAGCTTTAACATTCCACATTAACCAACTTCTAGGCTTTCCAAGTGTATGTAATTCGGATGACAATAATAATAATTTGGTACCATCGAACTGATCTGATGATGGAGCCAGGAGGTGGATAGTGTAACTCTGTAACGATGCGACGTAACCCCATCGAGTTTGGGCTCATTTGGTTTGCGCTAGTGTGCGTTACTGACATAAGCGATATATCAATACGCCTTTTATCCCAATAGGGGTAGGCAGAGACTATTTCTAATGATATAGAGAGATATAATATTAACGCTATGTTACTACTGTAAGCAAAGATCTAACGGAAAGGCCACAATTTAACTAAAATGCGAATTGTTTATGACCTTCATTCCCTTCAAAATGATGCTAAACGGATCGACTTGTTTTTCATTTTTAAGAGATAGGTAGTTTGTGTGTTGCGTTGTGAGTGAGAGAAGAAGAAGAGAGGCTACTTTTAATAAAAATATCTGATTCTCCCGGGAATACTTTGTATAAGTTTAAAGAGAAAAACTCTGTCAAGCGCTTGAAGCTTCAATGCTCCTTGCGTTGGATTTTTCTTTATCCTCTGATAAGTCATTATTACATCGATTTAAACAAAGACATTAAAAATATATTATTGATTTAGCCTACTGCCTGTAAATATAAGTTTTACTTAAAAAAATGCCAATTAACTACACTTCTTTATCGCTTACATATTGTACCGCGTTTCTTAGTACGAGGTCTCACCCTGCCTATTGTGTCATTGACCGTTTTTCCACCTGTCCTAGAAACAGACTATTCTAAGATTTTATTCCGCTTTGCTTTGCAGTTAAATAAGGATAACATATAACAAATACATGTAACAAAAAAAATTAATTAAAATGAAAATCAAACATTATTATCAATGAATATAAATTATGAAAATTCTCCAACCGCATCATTAACTCATCGACATTCATAAACAAATATTTATCCAACGAAATTAACCTCTGTAAACTTCAGTAGGCATTGAACACAGTTTTCACATAATCAAGCGAAAATTGATTAACAATGTATTGTCGCAACACTACAATTTTGATCAGCAGTGACATAATTTAATTATTTTTATTACAGGGTGTTATAAAAACAGAAAATAGATGCGATCATTGAGAAATATATAACTGACTTTGAATGAATTTAATCAATTTACATAAAACACAAAAAATCTTAATACCTATGTCCGTTATAGGTGAAACTAATATAAAGCGTGTAAAAAATAATGTGATAAGAAAACAGTGTGAAAACAAAGCTAGAGAAAATTCATCTGGTGGCAAAAGCAAAAAGAATTAAAGGCGAATATTCATCTATTAAAAATTGTGCATGCATTACAATGTGGAAAGTAGAAATAAGTGAAATAACATAATATAAATTAACATAAATTAACATCGAAACGTGTGCATGGTGTTTATTTGACAGTTATATTGCAGTTATCCCAAAACCTACATAATAATACTATAATCTATTTAAGTAATTACATTCTAATTGTAATTTTAAGTTTATGTGATAAAAGTTGTATATTCCCAAAATATAAAATAAATAGTTTACGCTGGTTTGGTCACGTTGAAATTCGAATTTCGAATCTTGAAATTCGAAATGGTCATTCGAATGAAGAAAGATTGACTAAAAAGGTTTATGTGGCTGAAGTGAAAGGAAATGCTGGCAGAGGATGACCTAGGTGTACTTTTATTGAACATATAAAAATATATTGATCGGTGGCAATATTAAAAGTACACACAATCGCCGAGCATGTATGAAAGGTATGATGAATATAAAAGAAGTGAAAGAGGTATGTCAGGATCGTAACAAATTTTATTGGGATTCGATTGTATCTGATTAGGATAGATGAATATTCCCAAAATTAATATTATGTTTGTTTTCAGTAGAACGTCCTCTATATAAAATAACTTAATTATACAACTATATATCGATATGGACTATGATTTTAGTAGCACTCATGTTTATTCTCCGAATGATAAAAGTCATACTATTTTGTTTGTATAATTTATTTTTTATGATTTAATACATTTTTGAAAGGTATTACACATTCACACACCATTACGGCCTTTACACTTTGCGGTGTGGCCAGAGACAGCAGTAATAGTATCCAAGGTGGAAAGCCTGTTGCTGCACTTATTGGACTTAGAATATGTGTTATTTTTAAATGAAGTGAGAACGCCGGAAGCACAAGGAGTAAAATATTGGTGCTTAGCATTTCTTTTGGAACGAGTGGGAACCTAGGGACTCCCGGTTTTAAAACAACGCTCTACCAATTTAGGAGAGATAAATAATAATTTTAAATCACTTTAGGCAGGGGTCTGTGAACTAGTCTGTTTGGTTGTTGGTTTGGCCATTATTTTATACAAATAATTAGATTTTATAGTTAAAGCCCGTTGGTCAAGGTCATCTTATAACTGTCAAAAATATGGCAAATCTCAGTTAATCCTAGAAAGGTGAGTGGATGCTTGTTTTGAAAACTATGGCTATTTAGAACTTTTAATAATGATAAATAAACTTTAAAAAAAAAGTGTACCGGCTTCAAAAATTTGCACTGAAAAGTAAGAAATAATAAATATTTCGTCGTAGAATTTGAAGACGGTTGGTGCCAAATTGGGATACAAAGTAATAAAGATTTGTTCAATATTATCCATGTTTGTACTGATGTTCCTAATGAATTGTCTAGATTAGTAAATTTGGGAACTAAGTTGTTTCAAATTTGGCACCAACCGTCTTCAAATTCTACGACGAAATATTTATTATTTCTTACTTTTCAGTGCAAATTTTTGAAGTCGGTACACTTTTTTTTAAACTTAATTTATTTTTTGCTGCCTTGAGACAAAAAATAATAACGCAAATAAAAAAAATTATGGAAAAAAAACTGCTGTGGATGTGATTTGAAGTTTTGAACCATTTGCATCCTGAGCTGCACCATACTATTCCATACCTTTAGCCGTTAGACCACCGTCGATACAAAAATCGACAACTTCGTGTCAATAGCAACCGTTGCTAAGGCTTTTCTCTGATACATAATTTTCAGCCGTAAACTCCGTAAACAGAGACAAATTACAGAATTTCTGAAAAACTACTAAACCGATTTTCGTCATTATGCCTGTAAGATAATGTCGAAAAATTACTATATCCTTAAAAAAATAAGTCGTCAACTTTGACCAACGACCGTTGTAAAATAAAAGCTAAGTTTAAAAAAGTTTTGCACTAATATTATGCATTGCCTATACTACAGTATATTTAGAACCCACTAATATTATAAACGCGAAAGTTTGTATGTATGTTTGTTACTCAGTCACACCAGAACGGCAAACGGATCTGGATGAAATGTGGCACAGAGATAGATTATAATAGCACATAGGCTACTTTTTATCCGGGAAAAATGTATTATTTCCGTGGAATATCTTTGATTTTGTTTTTCACGGGATCTACATGGGTATAGTTGTAGTTTAGGGGTCAGAGAATGACATAATATACTACTTTTTATACCGCAAATTACAGCCATGGGATTATATATTTTTGTATCTAGTTCCACGCGGGTGAAACCGCGGACAGAAGCTTGTGTTTTATAAATATGTATATTAATTTTGTTAATCACAGTACAATAACCTCAAGTTAAGGGTTCTTAATGCTTCACAAGCACTAATCTTGGTCTACGGTTGACATCAAAGAATTTTCCTCAGCAATACACTTTCAATAAATCTCTATTTACTTTGTATGGAAACATATTGTGCCCTTCACATAGTACGGTCAACCGCATTTCAAAAGATCGCCGACCCGAAAAATTAATACATCAGAGTTGATTTAACTACAGAATATTCCCAGGCAAATATCACCCAACCTTTTAGAAATAAGAAATTCGTTAGTTATTTTGCACTCAGTTGGGCACCTGTTTGATTTAAAAGGTTTTTCTATGTATCTATTATCACGCGTTTTATCCCAAGAGGGGTAGGCAGAGTCAATCGAATGTCATTTGCTACGATCCTGCCATACCTCTTTCACTTTTTTTATATTCATCATACCTTTCATACATGCTCGTCGATCGTGTGTACTTTTCATATTTTCATTGATCAATATTTTTTTTTAATGTTCAATAAAAGTTCACCTAGGTCGTCCTCTGCCTGAATTTCCTTTCACTTCAGCCATATAAACCTTTTTAGTCAATCTTCCATACTTCATTCTTTCAACGTGTCTTAGTTTATTCTATTTATTTTGTAAACTAATATAATATAAAAGTGCAAAGTTCTGCGCTATCTCAGGACCTACAGCCTACTATAGAACAGAACATTTTTTGTAGATCATTTTATTCTACACAATTTTTTCCTACGTAATTTTGTAATATCTCCGACGGATTAGACAGCATACGTCATGAAAACTCGCTGGGGCTAACTTCCCGACTTGATTCACTAATTTTATTGTTCAGTTCCTAAACATGATAGGTCCATGTTAACTACTCGTAGACCTTCCTCGTGAATTAACCTATCTAATTGTGAAAAACGCGACAAAATCCTTTCAGCAGATTTGCGTGAAGGTCAGATGCGGCGGTTGACATTGTTTTATAATGAAATTTAACATCACGCTAAGAGTCAAAGGAGTGGATCAATAACCATAAACTTCAAGCCATCAAAGATTTCAACGAGCAAAGCCAGGGTGGGGTAATAATGGGAGAAGTAGCTGGTGAATTTTTAAGACTTCATAGTCGTCACGGAACCCTAAAAGGGTGACTTTAATTAAAATCAATGATACTCTCGAAAGGCTAACAAGTGTCGCTCCATTTACTAAGGATCCTTTGTAACTAAATATTTTTATGAGACAGCGAAAGTTATTTTTAAATCAAAATATTTCAGGAATATACCAAATGGCACCCGTTTTTGTCATTGCCAATGTAATTGGAAAAATCCTTTGAGGTATTTTAAGAACACTGTTAAGAAGCCTTACCGATACGCCGCACTCGAGATTTAGTTAAGTAACGCGCGTGTGTGTGTTATTCAAAATTAGTCGCGCCTTCAAATTTTGATCATTTTGGCGATTTTTTTATGTTGACTTTGATATCAAAATAAAAAGCGGGGATGGTTTGAAAATTAAAAATACTCAACATTGCAAATTTTTCACTCTTTAAATTATTTTTTATTTATATTTGTAATGTTTTTAGATTCTTGTTATGAAATAATTTGAGAATAATGTGTTATTTTTATATTACTAATTTTTTTGTATATAGCTCACAAAAATACATTTTTATATCTATGATTTTTTCCAAAAATTACGATTTCTCGTTTTTTTATGAAAGTTGAAAAATCTAATTTATCAATATTTAAGTTGACCATATTACGGTGTCAATACTTTTTTTTAAAGTTCAAAATCTTCAGTTAGCTTTACAAGATCGATCGTCAAACGTCACTCGAACGTAAGTTTTTGGAAAACGAATCCGGAAAAATGATAATTTACCAACACTATAGAAATAATTTCAAAATTTCCTTCTATCAGTCTTGAAGACCAAGACCCGTATTTTCAAAATAACATATAATTGTATCCACAATCTTATTCGTATTCTCACAAACAGACATCAAAAATGTCCGAAATGTAGCGTGTGCCGGTAAGGACTTTTTTTAATCCTAACTAATTTTACGCAAAATCTACTATACGAATTTTGACACGGTTTTCACCATTAGATAAGGATCATCACGAGAAAGGTTTACCTGTATTAAACATGGACATAATGTTTAAGAGCTGAGCTATACCAGTATTAGTGAATCATGTAGGGGAAAAGTGTTTCTTCGTGTTCTATAGACTCAAAGACTACTGGACTGATTTGAAAAAATATTTTTGCATTTGATAGCCTAATGGACAACATTTCATTTTTTTAATCACCCATTTTTATTTCTTTAATTAAAAATATATTAAAAAATAAGTTACACGTATTTTTCTATTTTATTTTTGGTTGAGTTTTTATATTTTTAATTTAATTATGAATTTTTTGACTAAAATTAAGAAATATAAACTGTCACCCAAAGAAAGTGACAGATAGTGTCAGTCAAGCCACAGAGTATACGTTATAGAAATGCAAAGAGTATAATATACCGTGTTCCAAATAGGTGTTGCCGTAGCCGGAACTCAAATCGCCTACAACATTATTCATAATGTATATAATAATACTAGCTTTTGTCCGCGGTTTCACTCGTAAATATATTTCCTGTGATAGCCCATTCGAAACTAGCAAAACTTCCAAAAAATATTATATAAAAGAAGTATTTTTATAATTATATTTAAAGAATAATTATTAATTTAGCTTTAAATGGAATAAAAATGGGTAAAATTAATAGAGGGCAACACCTGAGTTCAACTCTGCCACAGACATTAGTATTTTTAAATTAGAGGGTTAGCACAGATTAGGGCACCTATTAATCCTTAATTTTCAATATTTCAGTATTTTTAAAATACCTCGAAAATTAAAGGATATAAAAAATAAAAAAAATGAAAAATAATCTCCAAACGGTTTTCGAATTTTGGTACCTTACAAAAAATGAAATGTTGTCCATTCTCGGAGAATGTTAAAGAGTATTTAACATCACGCTACCTACCCAAGGGGTTGAATTGTATTCCTAATAAAACGCGTACGAAGTAGCGGGCAATCATATAGTGTAGAATAAATCTACAAAAAATGTAGATAATCAGACAAACCACACTTAGAGGCTTTTCCATCTAAAATATACCTCAGAACTTGTCACATCGTTAGTATCGTCGTCTAAAAGAGGGAGACTTGGTCTTCCGCTTGGTACCCTGAGACCGTGACACGGTTTCAAGAGTTGTAAGGCAACCTGCAATGTGAAGAACAAAAAAAGCTATCTCTAATAAATAAGTTAGTTATGCGGGGTCCTTATATTATTTATGTGAATTTGTTTGTTGTCATTCTCTCACGTCAAAAGGCAGTTCATAAGATAATTAAGTAGTTGGATGGCCCCAGAGTGACATATGCTACTTCTCATCCTAGAAAGCCTTCGGGATAAAATCTTAAATCACGTTTGAAACTTGAGCGAAACCGGGGCGAAAAGCTAGCACCAAATAAAATATGCGAATTACATAACCTTTAAGGATTTCTTGTTTTATTACAGAACCCTAAAATTATCCTTGTTACTCATAATCGCTTGTGGTTATTTGTACTTCTAATATTTGGTAAGACAACACACACAAAAACACACCATCACGACCTTTAGGTATACCTTGTGGTGTGGCCAGAGAGAGTATCAACCTATAGCCAGGTCTGTTGCTGCACTTAATCTACCAAGATTAGAAGAAATGCGGACGTCGGCTTTACCTGCCCTCCAAAGTATGAGAAGTTGTTTTAAAGCACATAGAAAATAGAGGATTAAACTTGAAGATACTAAACCGTAATTTATTTGGCTTAAATACATTTGTATTATAAGCAGCTTATATGAGAGATGAAGTAAGTTTAACTTTCCTACCCATAAAGATGTCGGCCAACAAGTATTGTTTAAGTAAACGTAACATTTGACATGTTTATAATAATACCCGCTACTCCGTTAGAGCCACGACCGCTAATATGTTTATGAACTCCTAGTATTTGTTGAAGCTGGCGGCTGTGTTCAAACAGGAAAAAGCATTTCAAAACATTTGTGCTGAATGAAGTGAAAGGAAATTTTGGCAAAAGACGACCTAGGTGTAATTTTATTGAACATATAAAAAATTAATGAATATTAAAAGTGTACACACAATTAATGAAATGTATGATGAATATAAAAGAAGGGAAAGAGGTATGTCAGGATCGTAACAAATGGCATTCGATTGTCTCTGCCTACTCCTCTTGGGATAAAAGGCGTGATAATTGCTTGAAACTTATAGGAAAATGCCCTTCTAAAATACGGTAAACACAACGGCTAAATAGGAGAACTGTCATACCAGAAATCGTTATTGTGTCCAGAATATAGTTACACGACTTTCCAAAAAAAAATAACACTTACTATATGACCCGTGC
Source organism: Nemapogon koenigi (assembly GCA_963924495.1). Lineage (NCBI taxonomy): Eukaryota > Metazoa > Arthropoda > Insecta > Lepidoptera > Tineidae > Nemapogon > Nemapogon koenigi. Next base: position 2,061,836 of record OZ004630.1, on the reverse strand, counting down.
AAAAACTTCGCGTCTTTTACAAAATATATAAAAACCTTTGATACAATATTAAGGGATATATTTGATACCGACAAAAAAAGGAATATTAAAGATATTTCTTATTAATTTTTATTATATTGTCTTTTATTATCTTATCTTCTTCTGTCTATTTTAGTGTTATATTTTTAGCCTCAGTTTAAAGAATGTATATGCGAATTTTTTTTGGACAGAGATATTTGGAATGTCTACTTTTCATTCTGGAAAAGTACGATCGTATCTAATTCCTATGGGAAAATCTTTGATACAAATTTTTTGTCTATCCGTGCGAAAACGGGGCGGGTCGCTAGTGTTTTATAAAATAAATATATATGGTATATTACTACTAACAATTCGTAAAAAGCTATAAAGTTTGTACCTATCTATCATATATCATCACGCCTTTTATGCTAAGAGTGGTAGGCAAAGACAATCGAATGCCATTTGTTACGATCCTGACATACCTCTGTCGCTTCTTTTATATTCATCATACCTTTCATACATGCTCGGCGATTGTGTGTACTTTTAATATTTCCATCGGATTCTACGAACATGTTGCGACAAACGCGTGACATGATAGGGAATACAGTTTAATCCCGTCCGCGCTGTCATAGTTGTGATTAGTCTGTGAGAAGACATAATAATATCACAGTCGGCGGGATCATCTTTGCTACCGATTTTTTTTTTCGGCATATTGATACTATAAAGGCTATAATACTCAGATTAACATTGGTAAAGCCACAATAAAAGAAGAAGAATAAGAAATTTTCCATCGGTATTAGGGTGCCGTACCCAAAGGGTAAAAACGGAAACCCTATTACTAAGACTCCGCTGTCCGTCCGTCTGTCTGTCTGTCCGTCTTTCACCAGGCTGTATCTCATGAACCGTGATAGCAGTGATAGTTAGACAGTTGTTCACAGATGGTGTAGGTAATTCTGTTGCCGCTATAACAACAAATACTAAAAAAACAGAATAAAATAAATATTTAAGGGGAGCTCCCATACAACAAACGTGATTTTTTTGCCGTTTTCAGATTTAGATTTTTGCATAGGAAAATGTTGCTATATCCTTTTTGTCTACTTCATTGGGATACAGGGATATGAAAAAATGCATGCGTTTAATTTTATTGTTGTAACAATACTTGTCGTTTTCTTTGTCACGCTTATTTCTTTGTCACGCATTACGTAAGTTTTGATTATAATTCAAATACAATTTCAATATTTACGTAGTTTGTATGACTAGATTGTTTTATACCTACTTACACTCATATCTTCACGCTTGTTTCCTTTGGGAGTAGACTATTATTATATAATAGAGATGACGGAAACGGAACTTCCAACGATCCATCTCGTGTAAAAACAATAATTTGCCTTTTAAAAAAAAGTTTACTGACTTCAAAAATTATGTGTGCTTTCCGAAAGCAAATGCACAAGTCACTATAAAAAAATACACAAATCGCTTCAAGTGTGCCTATAAAATTTGAAGAATTCTCGATTTCTCTAGGATCCCATCATCAGATCCTGACCTGATGACAATGGGACCACCTGGAAAGTATACACTTTCAAACAACATTTTCCAAATCGGTCCAGGCGTCTTCAAGTTATCGGGGAACATACATAAATAAATAAAATAAAAGATTCCGACGAATTGAGAACCTCCTCCTTCTTTTGAAGTCGGTTAATAAATAATATTCAAAGCGTAATTTATATATATTTATATATATATATATATATAAGTAGAATTTTCTAGAATAGACCTCAAAATGGCTAAATGAATAATGATGAATCTTATTTCTTTACAAACAGAAATTATTATTAAAAATAATAAGAGAACGAAATCAAACTTCCTTAGATAGGTAATTTAGAAAAAAATTACAAAAAAGGAATATTTAACTAATACGCGTGCGAAGTCGCTTGTAATGTATAAGAATTATTTTACTGTTTAATTAAAATTTTAAGCAACAGTTATTGAAAGGATTCGTTAAGGTTATCTAAGATAACATAGAGTGCGTTCAAAACATACCTACGTATTGAAATAAATTATTTTTTAATTATACATAGCCCGCTCAATTCTTGGCAATTTATTTATTTAGATAGCTAGTGGTCGAGTGGGTAAGACGTCGGTTCGCAACTGAAAAGTCGCTGGTTCGATTCCTACATCCAACTATGTAGGTACCAATGCTTTGAGTATATAGCAAAGGAGACGTGAAGCGTATAAATCACCGAACAATTTTTTCTGCCACTTTTGGCGGGGGGGAGGTAAACGTCTAGTACTAGCCCCTGTACCACTGTATTTTTCTGTCGTTTTATTGTCGCAACGGATTTTACGTTATATGATCATTATGTTAAAATACAAACATAATAATTATAATTAATGATTCCAACACTAAGTTTGACGCCTTAGATCGCCTTTCCCGTTTAAAACATAACAATTAACTATTTTCCTAGAGCTCTGTCTCGCGACACAAAACGATACCAACGAAATCTAAGGTAACTTATTACTGCGCACCTGGTCAGTTTAACTGGTCAAAGGGGAAAAAATTGGCGAAAGGGGGAGCCCGTCTATGGCCCCTCCATAGGCTTAGTACTCTATGTACCAATGGGTGTTTTATAATAAATATTCTAAGTACATTATCCGACAAACCGTACAAAGAGACTTTTCCATCCATACCTATACCTCAACAGAGCTTGGCCACTCGTTAGGTATAGCCTCAAAAAATAATTAGCTAAATGAGGAAAACTTTTCCTTCCACTGGGTAGCTTGGGCCGGCAACGGTTCCCGGGAGCTGTAGGGCAACCCGTGAAACAAAAAGTGTAATTAATACAATTACACTACTTATTTCGGAATAAAAAAAATCAATCCTAGAGGGAGAAAGATATCTATTATATAAATTTATTAAAAATTTAATTCTAAATCTAATAGTAGCCAAGACCTAGCTACATTCCCCCGTTGGATCGCTATGCTACCACACCAGTGGGGTTAGCATACTCGAGCGAAAGCCAAAAACAACGGGTCCCCACAAATGACAAGCCAAGGAATGCCCGTCCCAAAAATTGCCAACAATAGATATTTTAATTCTATAGAGCCAAGAGCAAAGCCGAGTTCGCAGCTAGCTTCTATTCACGTAGTAGTATATAAAAAATGTCCATTGCGTGAATCTATTTACTTGCATAACTCGTATGACTGTAAATTCTCACACGTTAATAATAATATCACATTATAAACGTTTATTTAATTGATGTCACAATTTTCTAGAGACAAGACAATAGTTGGTGTACTCTTTTTAATAACATTCATTAGTCACAACTCATTGTTGTTACGATCAATCTAGAAAACTGAATAAAATACTTCTATCTATCATCACGCCTTTTATCCCAAGAGGGATAGGCAGAGACATTCGAATGCCATTTGTTACGATCCTGACATACCTCTTTCGTTTCTTTTATATTCATCATACCTATTATACATGCTCGGCGATTACGATCAATACATTTTTCATATGTTCAATAAAAATTTAAAGTATGATGAAAGAACGGAGTGTAACATTTGTGGAACATGGAAATGGAAAGGAAGGGAAGCAAGGTATTTGGTGGACTATACAATGTATGCAGAAATTAATATTTTAATACTTAAGTAGGTATATAAATTAATTAAAAGCGACGGCTTGCCACAATATAAAGATTTAAAACTTAAAAATTTAAAGTTACACTTTCATCAAATACAAATCATCACAGTGAATATTAGGTTACTAAGAGATATATAAATAAAACCTTTAGTATTTCGGAACATATCTGGACACACGCGTATTTTCATATTTACGAATGTACCATTTTCTCGTATTTATCCTATTGATAATTTCACATACTAATAGTTTCTGTATAATAGGTACTAAGAGAGTACATTTTGTGTATTTTCGCAAGATCATTTTTTTGTGAAATCGTTCTTTCTCATGTTTCTGGTACGTGACATCTTATCTTATCTTATCCTTGGTTATTTTATCGATTATTTTGCAATGTAATGTATCTCTCTAACACATTTTTTTTATATCGACAAATAAGCCGCGCGGTTTACTAAGTTTATTGCACTAACCAAAGTTAATGTTTCATACGCCATTTTGAAGATTATTTTTCCCTCTTCGTTCCTCTGTTTTGACGTGAAAGAAGGACAAACATACAAACGTACATTCGCATTTATAATATTAGTAGGATATTTCGTCAAATAATATTTCACAATAAATTGTATACCTACCATAATATTGCGTTACGATTCACTTGGCTGCTCTATACCGACAAGTGTTATTAATATATCTATGGACATGGTTGACTCATACTCTTGTATGTATAGTCGCTGTAAAACTACCTATTTTCCATTCCTTTGTATATGACTAACATTTTCTTGTTTCCAATAGCATCTATTCAATATGGACAACTGACAAATAGTCGACACTGTTGCTGATCTCTCTGGCTACACCACAATATATAAAGACCGTGAAGATTTTATTGTTATTTTTTTTGTTTTCACCAATTAAAAAAAATCAAAAAATAATTAATATTTAGAATTTTCAATGAGCTACAAAAAAACGCGATGTATATAATTGAAGGGTAATGGTATAATAGCGCTTTAAAAAATAAAACCCATTGAAAAAATAACAGCTATTTCGCTTAGATATATTGAATAAGTAATTATATGCTAAATTACAGTGGATTATTTACCTAGAAATTGGGATAAGTTTATCGCAGAAAATGATGGATATAGGACCGTTAATGTAGGTACTAAGAGAGACTTCTATTATGTAGTACTATTGTTTCTTCTGTGACGATCCTGAACACATAAACTCATGCTAGCCCCTCTGTTCTAATTCTAGAAAACACCTGCACAAAATGTGTCACATATACATTCTTTCTTTTGTCATTTGCATACAATGAGTTAAATGAGTTTACTCACCGAAAAATTACTTCCTTTATTACGATATCCTAAGTAGGAAATTATTTTAGGTTTTAATTATATTCTAGTTTAACTCTTTGTTAGTTAACACATAATATTACGGTCTTTATGCTTTGTGGTCAGAGACAGTGTCCACTTTTTGCCAAATTAAACAGAACAAGTGGCAAGATGTAAATATCTGTTTCTTTTAGAAAAAAGGACATCCTTTTATGTTCTCCGAAGGACGAGAAATCAATTAAAGCACTTGTGTATTTAACAGCATTTAATTTTTATTAACTTTTTTTTCTTTCTTCACGGGTTGCCTTCTTACAGCTCCTCGTTTAGCCGATGGTATTTGTGAGGCTATACCTAACGAGTGGCCAGTTTTGTTGAGGTATATTTTAGATAGAAAAGTCTCTAAATGTGGTTTGTCGGATTATGTACATAAGTTTTTACATGGCCGGGATCCGGAATCGAACCTGTGGTCTGCCTAGTTATTACCAGACGTCTTAACCACTCGGCCACCGACGCACAATAACTTAGGGTTCTGTCTAAAATGAACTTTCGGTAAGGCTTGTATGTATGTCGGTCTGTCTATGTCAAGACCGGTTTTTCGTACTAATGAAAGAAAGTGTAAACAGTATTCATAATAAAAACTCACCAATTAGAGTCTTTTTCCGATTGAATTTTTATTTTGCCCTTTTAGAGAATATCATAATATCTTTATAAGAAATAGGACGTGCCCTGGAAAGCACGACATTCTTATTAAAATGAAGTTGTTTTTGGATTGTAGCGATGAACAATAGATAAAAGTTACATTTAAGAAATAAATGATTTGTCAACGTTTCAATATGGACAACTGTCTACATGTGACCATTGTTCCCGCTGTTTTGGCCACTTCGCAAGATATACTTGATTACATGATCTCTTTTGTCCTCTCCATAATGGATGGATCTCTGTATCCTAAAAAGGCCTCCAAAAATATTTCTAGATTTTACCTAATGACACGGTTTTTAGTGCATCCGGTTTATTTTGCAGTTATTATCAGAAGGCCAATTTGCATACTTCCTCAAAATTACATTTATCATTGCTAATTTTGTTTTTCAGTATGAAAGGCCTCTTTATGAAGAATTATTATTTATCGAATCATGATTTAGCAGGTTCTATTATTACAAGTATCTAATATTGGTGATAAATCGTTTGTTTTAAAAATATTTACATCAATCATCGTAATTAACCGGGTTCAATTCCAACTCGTTTCGTTTGCTTTTTCTAATAATAACCACTTCTGATGAAGAAAAAAAACCGCCTTCAAAACCAAAATGTGCTTTCTGAAAGCAAATGCATAAGTCACTATAAAAAAATACCCAAATCGTTTCAATTGTGCCTATAAAATTTAAAGAGTTCTTAATTTCTCCAGGATCCCATCATCAGATCCAGACCTGATGTCCATGGGACCTGGAAAGTATGCCCTTTGAAACAAAAAAAAATTTCAAATCGCTCCAGGCGTCTTCAAGTAATCGGGGAACATGCATAAAAAAAACATAAAAAATTCCGACGAATTTGAAGTTCCTTTTTATGAAGTTTGGTTAAAAATAATAGAAATGTTAAAGAAGTGACACAACTTGGTCCATTAAGTGCAGCAATGTACCTGTTCTGTTCAATATCTTTTGAATTTGAATTTTGAATTTGAATTTGGTGCATCTGGCCACACGCACACCGCATTGGCCGTGACAATGTGAATAGGCGAAGTGTTGGGCAAAATGTAGTCGCTAAAATATACAGCAAACCTAACCTTGGAGAGGTTATCGCCTCAAGTAAATCTAACACAGGTAATAAGATTATGGCCGCTTCACACAAACACGAAAGGGTAAAATGTATTTTGACATCCGCTTACGTATAAATAGGTACGGGCTTCAATTATGTATATTTACTTTAAATTAAGTAATTGTTTCGCGTTCACTAAATAAAGTTATTAATTACATTATCTAGTATTTAAATTAAATTACTTAAATTAATGTAAAACATCTATACGCGCGTTAGATTAGGGTAAAATCAAGACGTCTCAAAATTCAGGAGAAGCTTGGTTTTGGCCTACGCTATCTGCGCCTACCGCTGTGCGCACGTAGAGGGATAACGCGTTGGCATAAGGCAAGACCAAGCGTCTCTTTTCGGAGATGCTTGGTTTTGACCTACGCTGCGTGCGTCTGGTCGTGTATTTCTTAGTCTAACAAAATATATACTAATTTTGATGTTTCACATTGTTATATAATTATCTATGACTTGTCATTGCTTGTCACTCAATGTTTTTTCAATTTTAATGCCGACATGAAATGTAATTCTTTATTATATTAATATATTAAGTTGTACCAGTTCCTGTGTGTTATTTACACTCTCCATGATCCTGATAATATAACATGGTGTCAGAATAAATTAAAAATGTCGAACGGGAATACAGATTCACCGTCGCTTAAGGCGTCGCCCTCAACTTCGTCTTCTTCGGGTATAAGCATGGGCCAAATAAAGGCACTAGACACTAGATCTAATAACATGCCAACTACATGGAGAAACTGGTCTACATCACTGAAAATATATCTCCGAGCAAATAATCTAGAGAATGAGTCCGACCAGCGCAAGGTCGCTATACTTCTCCACATGATTGGTACGGACGCTCTTACTATATTTTACTCATTTAACGTAGATATAGATATTATCACGTTTGCTGACCTTCTAAAACATTTTGAACAGCACTTTCTGCCTACGATTAATATTACGATGGAGCGCCATAAGCTCTTTAATCGTAGACAGGGAGAAAATGAGAACATAGATGAGTATGTGACGGATCTCAAGAATATTGCCAGTCAATGTGATTTCAAAGAAATAAGAGATAATCTGGTGAGAGACATTTTTAGTTGGAACTTAAATTCTCAGAACCAATATATTAAAGAAAGAATACTCTCTGAGAAGCCGGAGACGCTGGATGATGCTATAAGACTAGCCAAAAATATTGAATTGACACGACAACAAGCCAAAGTTTTGGAACATAATAATAATTTTGTGGGCCAAATAAAAAGTCGTCAGTCTCAGTCATCATACCGAACATCATCATCGTCATCTCGTCCGCGAGCAAAAGGGACTTGTGGGAGATGTGGACGGATTCATACACACGATAAATGTCCTGCAATGGGAAAGCAGTGTGGAAAATGTTACAAGATGAACCATTTTTCGAACGTGTGTAGACAGAAGTCGGTAAAGATGATTGAAGAGGAAGAAGTAGCAGCCAATGAGCAAAACAGTCAGATAAATGATGAACATTTGTTTCTAGGATCTATATTCTGTGTTAATGATATTGGTAATATTAGTAGTACTAGAGATCAGTCATGGAACACAGAACTTTTTGTAAGAGTATAGTATAATGTACATTGAAAGCAATTCATTACTCTATGATATCTCTAATGTGTTCAGTACTCTGTCTATTAAGTCGAGAGTTGGTGTTAGACGACGGCCATTGTGTAAGCTATTAAGTTTGTAATGTTTGTATTAAATAAATAAATACTGTCTATGCAGAACCAAGAAACTGCTCTTTAATTCGCCTAATAATTATAATAGGTTATGGGCCCAGGCTAAATATATTATTGGAACTGTAAAAATACAAGACAGGAAAGTTGGCGTCGGTTGAAAATGGAGTCGCATGTTGGATTTCAAAAATTGAATAATAATAACTGGCGAACCTGGAAATTCCAATTGGAGATTATTTTGAAGTCGAAGAACTTATATAAAGTATTAACTGAAAGTGCGGAAGTTTTGTCTGAAAAAGAAAAAAATGTTTGGGACAAGTTGGATTTGACTGCTCAAGAAATAATTATAACAAGGGTTGAAGAAAGTATACTAGTACATTTACTACCATGCAAGACAAGTTGTGAAATATGGGAGAAGCTAGAAACCATCTTTGAACCTAAATCAAAGGTGAGCGTTCATCTAATTCAAGAAAAATTTTTCAATATGAAATTTGAATTTGAAGATACTGTTGCTGCATTTGTGTCCAAAATAGAGGACCTCGCTGGCCAATTGAAACAATTAGGCGAAATAATATCCGAAAACATGATAATAACGAAAATTCTAATGAGTTTACCAGAGAAATATAAATATTTTGTATCTGCTTGGGAGTCAGTACCGGCTGCAGATCAAAAACTGAAGGAACTTACATCACGGTTGTTGGTTGAAGAAGAAAGATGCAGAAAGACCGAGGAGACTACACCATCAGCTGCGTTAGTTACAACACATGGATCAGGAAGGAAGAGTTATCAAAACAGTGATCATAAAAATACAAAGTGTTATCAGTGCGGTAAAGAGGGACATTTAAAAAGGGACTGTAGAATTAAAAAATGTTATTTTTGTCAAAAACTTGGTCACCAAATAAAAGATTGTAGATTTAAACAAGAAAAGTTTGGCAACAAGAATAAAATATTGTCAAATGCTTATGTAGTAAACAATTTTGATGATAAAAATTTTTGGATAATGGATACTGGTGCAAGTGAGCACATTTGTAAAAATATTGAGTTGTTTACTGAATATAAAGATATTGATTTAAACAGATATGTGACAGTTGGTAATGGTAATGTTTTAAAAGTAATTGGTATAGGAAAAGTCAAACTTCTTGCATATGATGGCTCAAAATATGTATCATCGGTATTAATTGATGTTCTGTATGTACCTGAACTTAAGGTAAATTTATTCTCTGTAGTTTGTGCATTGGATAAGGGATATGTTATGATATCCACTAAGGTTGGTTGTAAGTTTTCAAATAAAAATAATGTAGTTACTGCAACATCTACTAGAGTTGACAAATTATATATAATGAATTTTAAATTAAATGAAAATGTAGCGTTGATTAGCCTATCTGAGTGGCATGAAAGACTAGCTCATCAGAATTATCAATATGTCAAAGAAATGTTAAATAAATGTAATATTAATTATGAAGGAAATAAAGAACAGTGTATATCATGTCTTAAGGGGAAACAACATAGAACAGCATTCTGTCAAAGTGAAACAAGGGCTGATTCTCCTGGAAAATTAATATCAATTGATTTATGTGGTCCGATGGAACAAAATTCGTTAGGTGGGTCTAAGTACTTTATGTTGATAAAGGATGATTATAGTAGCTATAGATATGTTTATTTCTTAAAATGTAAATCAGAATCTAAGTCGATAATTGAGAGCTTTATAACTTTATTTGAAAATGAAACGGGATTTAATATTAAAACCATTAGGACAGACAATGGCACTGAATTTATAAATAGTGGAGTACAATACTTGTTTAATAGAAAAGGAATTACGCATCAAAGGACAGTTAGTTACACTCCTGAACAGAATGGAAGGATAGAAAGAGAGATGAGAACAGTAGTGGAATCTGCTAGGACTATGTTACAAGCGAAAAATCTTGAAAAGAAGTTATGGGCTGAGGCAGTGAGTACGGCTGTTTTTACAATAAACCGAACTGGTATAAGTAAAGTAAAAGGAAAGACACCATATGAGATGCTTTATGGGAAGGAATTTAATATTAAAGATTTAAGGATATTTGGTTCTCAAGTTTCGGTTCATACACCTAAGGAAAGAAGATTAAAATGGGATTCTAAAAATAGACTTGGAATATTTGTGGGTTATGGCATAAATATTAAAGGGTTAAGGGTTTGGTTTCCAGAAACTGATAAAATTGATACTTTTAGAGATGTTATTTTTATTGAGAAGCCTTATGATAATAAAATTATAAATTTAGAACCACAGGAGACAATTATTGAGGATGAAGATAAGATTATAGAGGAAGAAGAAAAAGATTTAAGTGAAGATAAGAATATATTGGAACATAAAGAAAGTCAACAAGAAAAAGAGTTATTTCAAGATTGCGATGAAGAAACAGGTAGTGATGAATTAATGAAAGATTGTGAAGAGAGAAATAAAGATGAAGAAAAAGAAGAAATATATACAAGAGAAAAGAATAAGAGACAAATAAAGAAACCTAAGTGGTTAGACCAATATGAAACAGGAATGATTGCAACAAACATTGATCACTTATCATACTCTGAAGCAATGAGTTGTGATGATGCTGGAAAATGGAAAATTGCAATAGAAAATGAGTTGAGTGCACTTGTAAGAAATAATACATGGATTGAAACAGATTTGCCAATAAATAAAAAACCAATTGAAGCTAAATGGGTATTCCGTATTAAAGATGGAGAAAATGGGGAGTCACAATATAAGGCAAGATTAGTGGCAAAGGGTTTTCAACAAAAATACTATTTTGATCATTCAGAAATTTATGCTCCTGTAGCAAAGCTTCCTACGTTAAGAATTCTGTTAGCGATAGCGAATAAATATAAATTATCAATAAATCAAATGGATGTGAAAAGTGCTTTCTTAAATGGGGATATATCTGAAGAGGTTTATTTAAGTAACCCAGAAGGAATGAAAAATGATGGAAAAGTATTAAAATTGCAAAAATCACTTTATGGACTGAAAAAGTCACCAAAGAATTGGAATGAAAAGTTCAATAGCTTCATGATTAAGGAAGGGTTTATAAGAAGCAAATCTGATTACTGTCTATATTATAAGAAAGAAATTAGATTTTATGTTTTACTTTATGTAGATGATTTAATGATAGTGGGAGAAAATAAGCAGGACATAGATAAGTTAAAAAGATCATTAAATAATAATTTTGAAATGAAGGATATGGGAACAATTTCAAAATATTTGGGAATTTGTATTAACCAGAGTGAAAACAAAATTACTTTAAATCAAAAAGATTACTTGGAAGAAACATTGAAAAAGTATAATATGGAAAACTGTAAGCCTGTGGTAACACCAATTGAACCTGGATTACAGCTATCAAAAGTACCTTCAGAAGACAAGGAATTGATAACAAAATGTAGAAGATTAATTGGAACTTTAATGTATGCAATGTTGGGAACTCGTCCAGATTTGTGTTTTGCATTGAGTTACTTAAGTCGCTGGCAATCTAATGCAAATGAAGATCTTTGGAGAGCACTAAAAAGAGTACTGCGTTATATAAAGGGAACATTAGATATAAAATTAATATACACTTCTGATGAAGATAGACCATTGTTGGGATACTCGGATGCAGATTGGGCTGGAGATCATAGTGACCGAAAATCTACATCGGGATATGTAATGAAAGTCTATGGTTGTACTGTCTCTTGGTGTTCCAGTAAACAGCAATGTGTCTCTCAATCATCGACTGAAGCTGAATATATAGCTCTAAGTAAAGGAATAGCAGAAGGTTGTTGGATTAGGAACTTGTTGTTAGAAATAGGTATTGCATGTGAACAAGTTATAATGTATGAAGATAATCAGGCAGCTATTTATGTTTCTAAAAATCCTGAAAATCATAGACGTTTAAAACATGTTGATTTGAAATATCATTTTATTCGAGATAAGGTGTGTTCAAAAATTGTATGCTTAATATATATACCATCTGAAGAGCAAATAGCAGATATATGTACTAAAAGTTTAACAGGAATTGTATTTAAAAGGTTGTCTAACATGTTAGGGTTACATAGTTTATAAAGTAGATATGTATGTAATTGGTAGGTAGCTATGTAAGTAGGAAGTTATTTTTTTGTTAAGTAATTGAAAAATTTTGTTTTTGTTTGTTAATGTTGCTTTCATTGAGGAAGGGTGTAAGAGTATAGTATAATGTACATTGAAAGCAATTCATTACTCTATGATATCTCTAATGTGTTCAGTACTCTGTCTATTAAGTCGAGAGTTGGTGTTAGACGACGGCCATTGTGTAAGCTATTAAGTTTGTAATGTTTGTATTAAATAAATAAATACTGTCTATGCAGAACCAAGAAACTGCTCTTTAATTCGCCTAATAATTATAATACTTTTCATTAATAATAAGAATGTCAATTTTCTACTTGACACGGGGGCAGACACCAATATTCTATCGATAAATGCTTTTAATAAATTGAATGTATCAAGTAAGGTATTAAACAAAAGCCGATTTAAGTTATCTACTTTCAGTGGTGAGATAATTCCTACAGTTGGTGAATGCATGCTTACTGTCAAGCACAAAAATGACACTTGTAATATAAATTTTCATATTGTTGATCTAGACTGTAAGAATATACTAGGTAGGGACACATGTAAGATACTCAACCTAATCATGAAAGTTAATAGTGTTAGTTTTACGCCTGTTTCAAGCCAAAATTTGGTAAATGAACAGTTAGATCTCTTTGAAGGTTTAGGCTGTATTAAGGATTATGAGTGCGAACTTGTTGTCAAGCCAGATGCAAATCCATCTGTGGATGCATGTCGTCGTGTTCCATTTCAGCTCCAAAAAGCTCTCAAAGAAGAACTTGATGGAATGGAAAAGGCAGGGGTAATAAAGCGAGTCGAGGAACCAACCGAATGGGTAAGTTCTATTGTAATTACGTCTAAAAAGAATGGTAAATTGAGACTTTGTATTGATCCTCGCAAGCTCAATAAAGCTATTATGAGACCACACTATCAATTTCCGACCCTCGATGAAATTAAGTCTGAACTTGTAGGTGCACAATATTTTACAACTTTGGATGCAAATAAGGGTTTTTGGATGTTGAAGTTGACTGAAGAGTCTTCGAGACTCTGCACTTTTATTACTCCATATGGTCGGTATAGGTATACAAGACTTCCATTTGGTGTTAGTTCCGCGCCAGAAATTTTTCACAGTCAGATGGTGAAACAATTTAAAGAAGTAGAAGGAATCAAAATAATGATGGACGATTTCCTTATTTATGGTAAAACTCTTGACGAACATAACGAACGTCTCAAAAAAGTCCTAGACAGAGCACGGGAAATAAATCTAAAATTTAATAAAGACAAATCAGTATTTTGTCAGCATTCAGTGAAATATTTAGGTCACATATTTCACAGAGACGGAGTTAGTGTTGATGAGTCAAAAGTTGATGCTATTTGTAAAATGCCTTCTCCAAAGTCTGTCACTGAACTACAAAGGTTTATGGGAATGGTTAATTATTTAGGTCCATACATAAAAAACTTATCTCAAGAGATTAGTCATTTAAGGACACTACTGTCAAAGAGCAATGCTTGGTATTGGACTGATGATCACGAAAAGGAGTTTAATAATGTTAAAAAATTAATCTCTTCAGCCCCGGTTTTGACATATTACGACCCTAATAAAGAAATAACTTTGTCCGTAGATGCATCAAAAGACGCAATGGGAGCAGTTTTATCACATGAAAAGCAGCCGTTAGCATATGCCTCAGCCTCTTTGAGTAAGTGTCAGCAGAATTATTCGCAGATAGAAAAAGAACTCTTAGCAGTCTTATATGGTTGTGTTAAGTTTCATCAGTACGTATATGGTAGGCAGATTACAGTAGAAACGGATCATAAGCCACTTATAACACTTTTCAAAAGAGCACTATATGATATTCCAGCTCGACTACAACGGATAATGTTACGTCTACAACCATATGACTTAAATGTTATATACAAACCTAGACGATATCTGTATATTGCGGATACTTTGTCGCGTGCAGCATTACCTGATAATACATTAACTGATCTAGAAAATGATATTGATCTTCATATCAATTTGATTATATCTAGTCTTTCAGTCAGTGAAAAGAAACTTAAGGAGATCGAACAGTCTACTATTTGTGATCAAGTGTTAACTCAGATAATTAACTATTGTCGAAATGGTTGGCCAGAACACAAAAATTCTGTTTGTCAGTCTGTTAAGTCTTACTTTTCTATTAAAGATCAGTTACATGTAATCAGTAATATTTTATTCAAATCGAATAGTATTGTTATTCCCGAGTCAATGCGTGAAAGTGTCTTAAAAACAATTCACGAAGGACATCAAGGAATAAACAGCTGCATACGTTTAGCTAAAAGTTTAGTGTATTGGCCACATATCAACAACGATATTGAAAAGTTTGTCAATCAATGCACTATTTGTTTAACTTACCGTAGAAATAACACTAAACAGCCTATTGAACACCACGATTACAAACTTTTACCATGGCATAAAGTGGGTGTAGATATTTTTGAACATAATAATACAAAATATCTCCTAGTAGTGGATTATTTTTCAAAATTTGTAGAGATAGCATTACTTAATACAGGATTTGCTTCAAATATAGTAGTTACACATTTAAAATCAATTTTTTCTAGACACGGAATACCTAATATCATGATCTCAGACAATGGTCCTCCATTTAACAGTAAAGAATTCCATACTTTTATTCAGGAATGGAATATTGAGCATGTTACTTCGAGTCCATACTTAAGTCGATCTAACGGAATGGTCGAACGAGCAATAGGTACTATTAAAAATATGTTAAAGAAATGTAATACCGATAACACAGATCCATATTTAGCTCTGTTGCAATATAGAAATACGCCGAAAAAAACTGGTTATTCTCCAGCACAGCTATCTATGTCGAGGAATTTTAGAACTAAACTACCAGTTTGTGATAGCCAATTGAAGCCTAACCTTGTTGATTTAGATAGATTAAAAACTAACATTGAAAAGCTTAAGAATTATTCAACGTTTTATTACAATCAGCGCAGTAAAAGCTTATCTAATTTATCACCAGGTGACAATGTTTATTTCAAACACAAGCCACACAATGTATGGGTTCCAGGCATTGTTTCTCAGTCTGGTCCAGAGCCTCGTACATATACAGTGCAGTCTCCTCAGGGTACATTTCGTAGAAATAGAGAACACATACTCAAACCTGTTGTTCCATTGACTGATTCTGTTGGTAATACTAATATTACTAAAACAAACAAGATCAATGATAAATCTGATACTGTAAATAGTAGTTTACCAAATGTTTCAGATGTACAAAAAACTTCTAGATATGGTCGTATTTTAAAAAAACCACAGTGTTCAGACTATATCTATTATTAATTCACCGCAGTTGTGTAAAATGTTTTTTTATAATATCATGTAAATATTAATATGTCATTAGTGTGGATTTCTTTGTCATAAGTATTGTGACAATGACATTTTGTCATAATATGTTTTAGTTTTAATGTTGTAAAGTTTTCAAGGCCCGGAATTTATATCATTTAAAAAAACTGTATTTTATTTTATTTTCTTTGTAAGGAAGGGAAAGGTCATACATAATAGAGTTTTATTTTCTTTTATAAAAAGGGAAGATGTTATATAATTATCTATGACTTGTCATTGCTTGTCACTCAATGTTTTTTCAATTTCAATGCCGACATGAAATGTAATTCTTTATTATATTAATATATTAAGTTGTACCAGTTCCTGTGTGTTATTTACACTCTCCATGATCCTGATAATATAACACACATCTACTGGGTGTCCCCTGACGTACCTACTCTTCTTTTTTTTATGGTTGACCGGGCTACTGCTGTATGATGCCATGGAGACTGCCCAAGACCAGGGCATATTGTCCAGAAAGTGATGAACCAACCTTCAGCAATGAAGATGCCGACTAAGAACTTTTCTTTTTATGTAATCAAAAACTACTGTACCAATTTATCTATTAAAGCTAAAGAGTTTGTTTGTTTGTTTGAACTCGATAACCTCTGGAACTACCTGTCGGATTTCAAATAATATTTTTGAATTTGATAGCGCAATTCTTGACGGAGTAACTATTAACGCAGAGGCTATGGCGGGTGCAACCGCAAGACACAGCTAGTAGTAGAGTTTCGTGTGATATAACTATATTTTCAACTGAAGCCGGAGAAAAACATCCGAACTGGCTAAAATAGAGATTCGATTTTTTTAAATAATTTTCACGGACGGAAAACTTGTAACCTCAAAGTAAACTGAAAACTGAAAAGAACCACTGAAAACAAAGCAAGTAATAATCTGATCCTCCCCTACGTATAATAATATTAATTTCTCTCGTTAGTGTAGACAGGTACTAACTGACTTACTATATTTAAAACTTGTTTACTGACAGTTTCCTGGAATCACGACAAGTACTTATGTTTACGTAAATTCAAGTAATTGCTTGTATCCACTTTGATTTATGGAAATTTTGAGCTAATATTTTTATACTTTGTGATATAAATCTATATAAATAAAACTTAAATGCTGTTTGTTTGTAAGCGCATAGCTTGAGCTGGACCGATTTGGCAAAAAACATTTTAAATGTTTGTAATAGTCTGAAAGAAAAATTGGAAACGTTGCCGAAAAAGTGCTTTTTTCTATGCGATTTTTGTACTAACACTTTTTTCATAACAGAAATAAAAATAACTACTTTCTTTCGCTTATGCTGGCAGAAGACGACCTAGGTGTACTTTTATTGAACACAACAAAAAAATTATTGATCGATGGAAATATTGAAAGTACAAACAATCGCCGAGCATAAAGGTATGATGAATATAAAAGAAGCGAATGAGGTATGTCAGGATCGTAACAAATGGCATTCGACTGTCTCTGCCCACCTCTCTTGGGATGAAAGGCGTGATGATATTTAGATAGATAGATGTTTCGCTCAATATGACCATGGGGAAAGTTGACCAGCCAGAAGGTGCTAAATAAATCAACGTAGCAAAAATTTGTGTCAAAATTTCATCTAGAAGAGGTCTTACGACGCGTATGTTGTTTAATAGTCTAGCGACACGCCACGGCTTCACACGAGTACAATTTGGTCAAAATGTGTAATTTAAATTTGATATCGCGGACTTTTTCGTAGGTCATATAATTGCACACAATTTTCTTACTTGATTCTGATAGGTCTCTAAGAAGATTTGACGGTGTATCCCATAGATGTAGTATGGCGGTCTATCTAGATTGGCAATACAAAAGAGAAAGCGCATAGATATACGTATGTTAAAGCGATACAGATAGACGAGACCGTTTTTTAATAACTCTAACAGCCTGTAACAGCCTAGCGTCTGTCGTAATTTTGCTTATTTTTGTAAAACATCCTTATTAATTATGATTACGTGTGCAGTGCCTGGATGTAACTCATATACCTAAGTAGAAAAATCCAAAGAATTACACATTTATACCTATTTACACGCACACTGATGTTGTAATTGTTTTGTCTAATCCCGACAATACCAATCTATGCTGTATCCTATTTTGCGACGCTTTGGTAATTTTTTCCCCCGACTTGATTCACAGCTTCTTACGTGATAGGGATATTTTAAATACTACACGTAAACCTTTCAATTAAAGCAATTAACCTAATAATGGAAAATAAAACAACAATTTGAATTGGGTTTGCAACAATTTCAATACTTACGCTTATAACTGCTTATCTTTTAGAGATATATGTAAGCTATCTCAGACTTTTTTTGGAGATCATTTTATTATACACATTTTTTCCTATATCATTTTGTTATATCTCTAACGGATTAGATAGCAAACGCCATGAAAACTCGCAGGGGCTTGATTCACTTACAGATACTGTTAACGCTCAGCTCCTTAACATGATAGGTCCATGTTTAATACTCGTAAACCTTTCTCGTGAAGCAAATTATCTAATGACGAAAACCGCATCAAACTACGTTCAGTAGTTTTTGCGTGAAAAGAACAGAGAGACAACCCATCTTAATATACCTCTAATAATAACCTCACAAATGCCATCGGCTAAAAGAGGGAGACTTGGTCTTCCGCTGGGTACCCTGGAACCCTAACACGGTTTCGGGGGCTGTAAGTCAACCCATGAAGAAAGAAAAAAAACATTGCTCTACGGTCCACCGAAATCGACCACAGACTCATCCAATTCTTGTACGCGCGGCCCACCATCCGTTTTCAAAACGTTGTATTTGTGGTTGATTTCGATATCCGGAACGATCTATCACACACACACACATCCACACGACTTTGTTTAATCGTATCTTGTGTGTCTGTGTGGGTGAGTGAATTGCATGTGATCTAGATCGTATGATTTACATTGCTAATGTGTGGCCTGTCTTCAATCTCGATCATAAAGCGGCCGGACCGAAAATTTTCTGTGAGATACCGGACCAGTGCGTGGGCTACTTAAGGAACAAACAAACAAACAAACACTTTTGCAGTTATAATGCAATGATTTAGTTTACAGGATTCTGTAATTGAAACCATCTATAGAATCCTTAAATACAAATAGCCATTGCTTGAAACCGGTCCCATTGTTTTACTTGTAAACCAATCATCATTGTTTCCATTGTTAGTACTAAATGACCGCACAAACTCAAATAAATGTATAATTGTTGTGTGTAGTTACATTAATTAACAAGAAAATTATTCACGACAAGAATAGCCACTTTGTTCTCGCTTAAATAGCAAATATCACATTACTCACCTTGGATTTGTTTCAGGATATACTTTTTTCTTCACTAGTTTTGCAGGTAGGTTTAGATTGAAAATCTTCTAGTTACGCACCTCTTAAATATCACATTTGGCTATTTACACCCTCTTTGCTTCAAAGTGTAAAAAACAGCAATGGAAGCTGCATTTTACAACAAATGACAGCTCTTTCTTCGCCCAGAGAACTAGCAATAGTCAGCATTATTGCCGCTATGCTACGCGGGCCTAATCTTTTAGATAATTGTTTTTATCTTGATTTTTAAATTTTTAGCATTTTTTTTATTTCCAGATTAAAATATAAGTTTGTAAATTGTGTAAACATTCAAACATCTACCAGCCAAAGACACCACGCAAATAGGTGTTATACATACTGTTTTTACTTGTAACAAGGAGTTAGATCGTTATTCAGGATATAAAAGACAATTTAAACTTAGAGATGCTATTGAACTTGTAAGTGGAGGAATCGGAATTTTCACGAGGGGACATCCTTTAATTACGTGAGCTTAAAATGGGGGGGGGGAGGGGTTCAGTAAAATCTCATCATATCTCACTTAAACGGAGGGGGGTATAATAGAAAATCTCACATCAACTTTAAAGGAATATACATTGCTATATTTTTTTTCTTCACTTAAAATGTATAACGGGTTTTAAGGCGATTTCAATGATAAGAGTAGGTTTTTATATTAATATATATATTTCAGTGAGTCCTATTTTACATCATTCCAGCGTTGCTGATGCCGGACTCTCTTCAGTCTCGAATTCTACAGAGCTTCAAATATAGTTTATAATTATTTGAAACTCTGTCCAAAAGATTAGTTGCCAGTATTAAAACATACAGCCAGTATTTTCTACAAAAAGTATGAATGAGTGCTCATACTTTACATCCCCCCTTCTACGAAAAAAGTTTAGAACTCGTTCGAAACTGAAGCTTACAAAAACTATAAAAAGATCTAACCTACCTAAGACTGGAACAGTTTACATCAATTATGACCCAATATCAGAAGTTACTACTAATAACCGATTAAGATAACAAACCATTACACCAATTATTATTAAAGAAAAATTAATAAAAAGAAAGACAATTAAATAAAATAATTGAAAATGGTTCAAGTTATTTTAATCCTAATCAATCAAAACCAGTCAAAAAATATTGATCATACTGATTGTTAGGTCAACCTACTTTAAACCAAAAAGACAAAATATTTTTAAAATTTAAAAAAAAAATTAAATCCTAACTATCAAAAAAAAACACACACGCGCACTAGTTGTATAACAGCTGACAACCCCAAGGCTGTATAGGCTGCATGGACCTGCAAATGCTGCATCAGGCAGCATATGGTAGTATATTACCATATGGTAGAACATCAGTCATCATTTTATTTAAAAAGAATCTGAAAATTACTAATGTTAATTCACATCCAACAAATATATTTAATTAGACTATAAGAAGTATCAATATATGACTGATATTCTTTCTAAGAAACAGTTGTAGTAACCTATTTTATAAAGGATAACTTAAAAAGAAATAAACTATTAAATAGTCAATATAGAAGTTCACTCTCAATACCTATCTCAATATCAACAATTAGGATAATCTTACCTACTCTTTATCATATAAAATTACCTTACCACCCCCGGGAATAAAATGCCAACCATGTTTAAGTAGAGCTAAGATATTACTCCCTCCATGAAATATCTTCATATTGGAGTTTTAAATAAATATGGAAGCTATCCCATAAAGTTTAACTAGAATATCATAAAACCCCATCAATTAAATCCTACAATAAGCTATTATCCTATCAAAGACATCACAATATTTAGATATATCCAAATAAATTGTAATTTGTTTACAAATTAGTATGACTATATACTACTATTAGTATATGAAAATTAATACTTAAAATCAATTAAAATAAATTTAGAATTTATACCATTAATTATTGTGCATAAATAACAGTTAATAAACTATAACTATTAAATTACAATTATAATAAAATTCCAATTTAATAACTTCAATAAATAATCAACATTGACAAGACAATCACAGAGCAATCAATATTGACACTTGACTTTACTCTTTATCAAAGTCATAGAGAATATAATCACGTCAAAGTCATAGAGTAAGAAAAATTAAAATGACAAAACTTTTATTGAAAAAAAATTTATAGACGAGAATGTCATATTCATAAGACACAAGTAATTGTCATTGTCAACTATGACAACTTACCTAAAAAAATTATATCTACATAAAAAAATATTAGAGGATGTATACTTTCGATACCTTCACCTGTGGTAGGTTTCAAAAATAATGTGTCATTTTATTTGACCGTCAGAAAATATGACATAACAATGTTATGACAGACCAAATCCTGTGAAATAAATAAAATAAACGTGATGATATTTTATTAGTATCATCAAATCCGTAACTTAAAAGGTTTCATCGACTTATGATGATGAATCAAATTACGAGCACATGAATGACCTATCCTATACCTTCTTTAAAAGGAATCTGCCAATAACCCGAATTTACATCTAAATCAGCAAAATAACAAGAATCATCAGAATTTTTAACGAGTTTGGCTGGTGTAGAGTAAGGAATTCGCGATTCACAAATAATATTATTCAACAACATTTTATCTACATGTTCGCGTAATAAACGATGCTGCTCGTACGACAACCTATATGGAGCCTTATGTACGGGAATAGCATCCATAATGTTAATTTCAACTTCTGAAATTACACTGGACTCTATCTCATGTTTATCAAAAGTAACTTCATTTCTATATTCACACAAATCATTAATTAAATTATTGCTACATTCTATAGAAAAATTTCTTGAAATATCTAGAGATTCATTAATATTCTCTGGACAAGAAATAGAATTTAAATTTTTATTTAAAGGCATAGCACAATTTAAAGATTTATCATAATTATCAGATTCAGATAAATATGGTAACTCTTCATACTCATCTGTTCGTAATTTGTTCATAAAAGATATAGGACCTAAATCAGGAAATAATACATTATTACTTCTGAAATCCATTGTTATTCCATACCTTCTGATAAAGTTATACCCTAAAATAATATCTGAAGTTATATTTTTAACTACAATAAACCTATTTTCTAGTAATAAATTTGACACAGAAAGCTTTAATATTAATGAAAACGTTGTTTCAAGAAATTTGCCATTGGCGACACGCACATAGGGCACTTTATTATTATTTAATTGACATGAACCAATATCTACTTTATCTAATATTTTAAAAAACAACTTCTCGGAGATCACGGAGACGCTGGCACCGCTGTCCAGTAAAGCACACGTAGTAATTCCGTGTATCTTCACTTCAATAAAAGGTGTCAGAGACGAAATAGAGGGACCTTCAATTTCCTCGGCGGCTAGCATAGTCCCGGTGTCTAGTGCCGTCGAGCATTTGGGTGCTGTTGCCTTACATCTTGAGATGGATGTTGTCTATTTCGCAAGGCATATCCATGCGTTGGCTGCTGAGCGACCATTGATGAGTCTCTTTTCTCAGAGTTTTGAAACGTCGGTCTCTGAGTGGGCGTCGAGAAATTATTTCCTCTTCCAGCAGAAGACATGGGTTCCATAGGGCGTATTGGCGGTGGGAACCTACGTGAGGGTCCAGGCGTAACTGGTGTTGAAAAAACGTCAGTTGGTGCCCGTCGATCACTGAATTGACTTTCGAAATGCACAATTGGTGCATTTTGGGTCTCGTCACGGAAATCACCCCGCGAGCAAGTATGTGGACAAATGTCCTTATCGCCAACCGTTTGTATTTTTAAAGGCAATGATAAGTGTTGTGACTGAGAGTTAAAAATCTCATATTCTTGTTTGGCCGCATTTTTAAAATCTTTTAAGGTGGTAAACAATTGCGTACCAAATTTTCGCTTATTATAAAAGGACAATGTGGATAATATTTGTTTAATAATAATTGACTCATTCGTAATTTCGGCTTTCTTTGCTAATAGAGTCATTCGATATATGAAATCTAAAGTGCTTTCACCTTGATTTTGCCTTGATGTATAAAATTGAGCAGCATAATCAGTCTGGGTGCTGAATTCTTCCCTGTTAAGTATTAATACTTGTAAAACTTCATTATAAGTCGTAGAAGCATCACAATTAGTTTTAAAAAAATTAAGAGCTGGGCCTGTTAAATAGTTTATAATGATGAGAGCTTTAGTTTCATCAGTCCATGAATTCAAGGCACTTAGTGTTGAAAATTGGGTCAAAAAATTTTCAAAGGAAGTCGAGATTCCGTCGTATCTCGATGTTGAGGACATTTTATTAATTTCAAACCACTTAGCTTTATATATTATCCTCTTGTTTCTTATTATTTTTTCTGTCGAATTATACTTCAAGTTCCAACAACTCCGTAACAGCTTCTTGTCTCCACAAAACTGCAATCTGGGTATACCTTCTTCTTCTTCTCTTGGTACACTCGCGATTTTACACTAATCCCGAATATACACTATACTATGATATATTATTAAATTATTTTTTATATCACGTAAATACCGTATTTTAAATATATATACCCGATCAATACAATATTATCAATCGAATATATACTATACCCGGCGCCTCCACCATATAACGGGTTTTAAGGCGATTTCAATGATAAGAGTAGGTTTTTATATTAATATATATATTTCAGTGAGTCCTATTTTACATCATTCCAGCGTTGCTGATGCCGGACTCTCTTCAGTCTCGAATTCTACAGAGCTTCAAATATAGTTTATAATTATTTGAAACTCTGTCCAAAAGATTAGTTGCCAGTATTAAAACATACAGCCAGTATTTTCTACAAAAAGTATGAATGAGTGCTCATACTTTACAAAATGTCCCAGTTTACCCGCTAAAACATCTCATGATTAAAAACATTTATTTTAAGAGTAAGAAAAAAAGTAAAAAAAAAGAAACTAAAAATCGTAAGTCTACGATAAAAATAAATGTAGTTTTTTTGTTTTTTTAACAACTGTAGCAGAAATCTCACGTATGGGGAAGGGGGGGGGGGGTCCCACTTAAAATTGCTCACGTAATTAATGGATGCCCCCCGACTAAATACCAATACTATAAAATTTATAGGGCATGGAAAGCCCTTTCTTTTTTTCACGGGTTGCCTTACAGCTCCCGAAATTGTGTTACGGTTTCAGAGTACTCAGCGGAAGACCAACTCTTCCTTGTTTAGCCGATGGTATTTGTGAGGCTATACGTGTGGCCACTTCTGTTAAGGTATATTTAGATGGAATTTCCTCTAAGTGTGGTTTGTCGGATTATGTACATAAGTTTTTAATTATAAATAAGTAGCTTTCTATTCGTGAAAGAATTTATAGAATCGGTTCTGTAGTTTGAGAGGTTACCTATTACATCCAAATTTAGAAACTTTACCTCTTTGTAATATTAGTATAGATAACGACAGGATTTCCACCTGTCCTGTTGAATTACATACAATTACAATAAACAGTGTACATAAGAAATTGTAATATGACAATACAAAACAATCAATTTATTTATGAGTATAACAGCTGCCACCGAAACAATCATAATCAAAGCGGACGGTCATCTTTGTTCATGCCCAATTAGCTGCGATTTCCGTTTGATAGGCTTCGACCCTGATTACATTTTCACGAAAAATCCGAATTGATTTTAATAAACAATGTACATTACAGGTTTCTATCTATATAAATAAAAATTTAATATTCGTTAGTGAGCCGATTTGGCTTTTTTTTAAAGTTCGTAAATAGTTGAATCAGGTTTTTAGGAAAAAAAAAATTAGAAAAGCGCTTTTTTCATGGGATTTTTGTATGAATGTGATAACTTTAACTAAGATACCTACAGACTCAAATCATCGAATACACAAGGGAGAAAGTCTTTATCTTGCGATTTTTTTAAAGTGCGTACGAAGGTAAAAAATAAAATGGTACTGAAAAATAATTGAAAGTTCAGTTAATCCAGTATTAATATTTTATCTACCTTTTTGTCAGTTTTAAAATACTCAACAACACAAAAATACAGACAATTTTAGTCAGATTATAGTCGTGTCGTTTGTCAAATCGTGTATGATACCCATATGACCGTTTCAAGAATGCCTATAAAATTTGAAGAGTTCTCGATTTCTCTACGATCGCATCATCAGATCCTGACCTGTGATGACCATGGGACCACCTGGAAAGTATACCCTTTCAAACAAAATAAAAAAATACCCAAATCGCTTCAAGTGTGCCTATAAAATTTGAAGAGTTCTCGATTTCTGCAGGATCCCATCATCAGATCCTGACCTGATGACCATTAGACCACCTGTGAAGTATACCCTTTCAAACAAAAAAAGGCGTCTTCAAGTAATCGAGGAACATACATAAAAAATATAAAGATTCCGACGAATTGAGAACCTCCTCCTTCTTTTTTGAAGTTCGGTTAAAAACCAAGGCATGCTAAGTTCAGTTCAATCACTTAACAGGAACTGAAACAAATTTGAATCACGCAAAAAAAACAAGTTTTTTTTATACTATAATGCATTGTGATCGGAACCAAAGCCATATGCAACATTTAGTATGTTATTGGCATAGTTTTCCTTTTCTTTTTAATCGTCATTTGAGGTGTCTAACTTTTGAGCTATTACGAATTTTGAAAAAAGGAAAACGCACGGACGTAGTTTTTCACAATGTGAATAACATACCTACTTAAATTTTGTTGAAATTAGATAATATTTAGGGGTAATGAAACGTTTTCTCCGTATGTATGGAAACAGGCGCGGTATACACAATGCTCAAAACAATCAATGGACTGTAAAATGTTTACACTGTAGTTATTCACAAAATGAAATAATCCTTCTGTTGCGAGTACCGTGTTGTTTTTGCTCGGCATCCGTGGTCACGCCATTGTATCTAAAAAAAACTTGATTCTGTAATACGACTCGTCGATTTTGTAGCAAAACAAGAGATCTAGAGTGTGAATGATTATTTAATAACTTTATGTCTTTGATTTGCCATGTTTAGGGAAAATGATGTTGTTTACGCTACTCTGAATACAATAGTGGTATTGACAGTCAAAGCAAATAGATACACAATAATATATCTTTTGCTGCGACGGAAAACGTAGTCTAACAAAAGGCGCAAATAAATTTGTGCTGTTTGGTGTAAAAACTCTGGGTCCGTGGGGTTCAAATGCCAAAAAGTTTATTAAATATATATCCACACGACTGATCATCTCCTCTGATGAGAGGGGCTGACTACTAACTTTCGTGAATCTGCCATGTCCCTGACTTAGTAATTTTCTTGTTATTTTATCTAATCTGTGACCATCATGTTGTTGGATTGCGTGATGTGACGTCATCATCTCGCCCAGAATGTTGTCTCGGGAATTGTCAACAGAAAATTATAGATATGATTTTTTAAATGAAAATATAAATATACAATTTTCTAAATTTTAAACCTTAACAGCTATTATTAAAAAGTCTTCCAAAAAATTGTCAGCATCCTTATTCAGCATTTTTAAACGAACAGACATCAATCACGCTCTTTGTATACCTCCGGTGCAGAGACACTGGTTACAATATCCACTTTTAACAAGTTGTCCATATTAATGAAACTAGAGTGTTGCCTGCTTTTTAGCATTTTGCCTGTTATGATTAAACCCGGATCCTCTGGTTTGGATTCCAACGCTCTATCAATTGCGCTATTGACACCACAAATAAATTCTTAAAATTGAAATGTTTCCTATGATTTCAAAAACCAATATCTAGGATTAGAAAGACATTTTCATAAATCTTTCAGCGTTCACAGTGTGTTTTAATCACACATTCTTTCATCTCTATATATTAAAGAATAGCTTTCCTCCCTCGGCTTCGCCCGTGGATATTTTATATATAGCACTCAGGGATAATGTAGCTTCCTATTAGTGAAAGAATTTTTAGAATCAGATCAGTGGTTCCGGACATTATCCTCCACATACACACAAACGCACTCTCTCATTATAATATTAAGTATAGATTTTCGAAACTTAATGATAAACAAAATAATAACTTAAAAGATTTAAAAGTCAAGTAAAAATTATAATGAAAACAACCTATTAAGTAAATGAATAATTTTCAACTAACTTCTGGAAACCTGAAGAGCACTTAATTTGTTAGCCTAAGTAGTTGAAGTTGTTTTAAATTTTGTAATAATTTTGTTTTATCTTTGTGAATAAAGTTTTGTTGACCGATACAAATTGAGAACGTCTCGCTCAAGTATGAGCTAATAACATTCTGACAGACAACCTTGCATTATGCATATTTACATACAGTCTATATATCTATCTATCAACACGCCTTTTATCCCAAGAGGGGTTGGCAGAGATAATCGAATGCCACTTGCTATGATCCTGACATACCTTTTTCACTTCTTTTATATTCATGCTCATGCTCGGCTATTGTGTGTACTTTTAACATTGTTTTCGATCAATATTTTTTTGCTCAACACCTAGGTTGTCCTCTGCCAGCATTTCCTTTCACTTCTACCATACAAAACTTTTTAGTTAATTTCATTATTCATTCTTTCAACGTGTATATATAACACTAGAAATATAGAACCTTAAGCATAATGATTTAACAGATTTTGTCTGTCTGTTTTGTTTGAAAAATTGACTCCCACACGGTTGAATGTATTTTAATGAATCGTTCAGTTATATATCACATAAAATTATCTACAAAAATTAAATTGGTGCCGCTGAAACTCAAACGTAGATTTAAAGCATTCTGTCTTTGTCAAAACTACGTAGAGATTTTAAGTAAAGTATTATTTTTGCTTAGTGAGTTTATACCTATTCCGATTTCATATCAGGTAAATGACATAATTCTTCATTCAGAAGATGTTCTGTTCTTATTATTCGTGACATGTCTGATCTTTAAGACAAAGAATTCAGTAAATTAGAACATTACGCTAATCAACCTTGTCAAAGCATAAAATTTTTACTTTGCTGCTTTCATTATCGTTATCAATGATCTCTTGACCTTTCAAAAGAAAGATCAAAATTATTGGCATTTAAGCTCGAAATGAAACGGGTGCCAATGAGTACATTACATGTCACTAACTAGACTGCTTAAATATACCATTAGAATAAGCATTAAGAACACATTTAAAACAATTTTAGTTTTCCCGGTACCTAAACCACTGTAGAGTACTGTAGACCTTTTATGGACATGTGTTTCGCTAACTACTCGCTAAGTATCTATGAGAGTGCATGATTGAAGGTGACAAACAAATAGTCATTTTATTTATCCCCTACGATGAAATGTGAATATCCTTTCTTCAATATGTGAACGTTTTTCTCACAAAATGATCGGAAAATTCTAGCTCTTAATTAAAATGTTCATTTGACCGTTAAAAACAAGCAAGTACATTTACTTTTTTGCATTCAATAACTTTTTTATGTTTGTAGCTCGTAGAAGTCGTTAAAGAAATTCCATTTTCCGTAATAAAAAATATTATGAAATACGTTAATAACACCAAATATAATCGTGAAGTATTAGGAATTATTTCATATTTCTAGACGTAGGTTATTTCATTCTAGAACCTACATAGTACCTAGTTAACATACAGTGATAAAAGAGAAATCTCGTACCATTTTACTACCTTTATCATTTGCTTCGGGGCCAGAGACAACAAACTTCAACAGACATTAGATTGCCTTAAAAATAACATCGACTAACTGACTGAGAAAGCCCATGTTTTCTGCTGGGGCATAGGGTACCCTATGATAAAAAAGATACTAATAAAATCTGATTCTGTGGTTACAAGTCTCGCAAGCAAAAGATGTAACCAGGATAGTCTCATGTGAAAGATATTAAAATTTTCATAAACAATATTTCCTTTGACAACTTGTTTATTTCTAAGGCCATACGAACGTCCATCAATTCTATGAATAATTATCTAAAGCAGTAAAATAGTGACATCAATCACATAGAAACTAGTTTTCCACAGACAGTATTTTACGGTTAAAGTGCATAATTTAGAAACCACTGCGTCCGACCATAGAAATGATGTGAACAATACCGGTTGTTATTGCAACACACACATGCGACAGACCGATGCTGTTTTTCCTGCATACGATGGTCGCGGCGATCTGTATTCAACAACACGCATCACCCATTATTGTATACCATACGTGAAACTACTACAAAAAAGGCACGAAAAAAACATCAGACAATACTATTGTACAATTTATTTTACATTAAAATTACTTACATATAATAATTTAAGACTATTCTTATCACGTTTACAAAGGTTTACACAGTTAAGTCGTTGCCGTGGGGAATGTTGTTGTCTTTGTCTATGTTCTCATCGATTTGGGGAGGAGTTGTGGGCTCCTTGCGGTCGTTATCAGCTTCAGTAACTGGTGCAGGAACAGCTGTCGATTCTATCGGTTTCTCTTCCTTAGGTGGTTGGTAAGGGACTCCAGTTTCGATAATAGGGACTTCCCTGTCAACATCCTTGGCGCGGTTACCGTCTCCTTTAAGTGGAGCAGTAACAGTTAAGTATCCATCACTTGATAAGTCAGCTGTGACATCAGCGCTGCTGCTGTTAACAGGAAGCGAGTAAGTGTGGAAGAACTGGCTAGCGAACACGTTAGACTCGTTAGGCTTCCCTTCGTGCGATCCCTGAACGAAAATGAAGTCGTTCTTAACCTTGACCTTCAAATCTTGTGTTTTGTAGTCGTTCACATTTACAACCACTTGGAACTTATCATCGTCGGCGACAATCCTCGGTCCGATGTCAGCGAAACTTGGGAAAAGTTTCCAGAGCGGCGCGAATAGGTTTCCAAACAGCGGGAAGGAGAACCAGGGCGCGTCTTCGATGTCGTCTTCTGAGATTGTAGTAACAGGTCTAGGAATTCCAGATTTTTCGGAGGTGTTCGCAGGCAATGCTGAGCACACTGCAATGCCGACGAAGAGAAAAGCGAAAACTCGCGGCGCAAACATTTTAACTTTGAGGTGAGTAGGATCTTGTATGGAAGCGTATGTGCAACTGACTGACGGCTGCTCCGGCGTTGAAGGCTATATAGTGGGGGGCGCGTGTGCGGGGCGACGGACGCTAGCGCATCATAAGCACGTTCGATGTTCGTGGTTTACAAAGATTAAGATATTAACAAATCTGATATTAGGCATTAAAGAAATATAATTATGGAGTATTTTGAGTGGACATAGAATTGTTTATCCTTAAAAATATTTAAATCTACCTTGATTCATAGTAGTCATCAATTTGCTAGGCTAAATTGGTACGCCTCACTTTCAATTTTGGAATATTTCCTTATTTGATTTCAATAAAATATAACCAGTAGGTTTTTGCATTTTGAAGACAGAAGCATTTCTTTCTTCTAAATGTAACATTTTTTGTAATATTTTCATTGTATTTTTTTATTTATTATTTTAAATAGGTATAATGAAAATTGAAAATCTAATTTTGGGTTCTAATTAGCCTACTACCTATATTACAAAACATTTCATTTTTCCGGAAATAATAGAGTCGCATTCATAATAACATAGGAAAACTATAAACAACATGAAGCACAAACGGAAACCTAAAAATTCATTGCTTTTATTGTGGCAATTATTTCTAATGAATCAACTGATTTATATGATTCAGACATAATTATAGTAGACTAGGTTTTGCCCACGGTTTCACACGCTTAGAGATAAATGAAATACAGTGCACTTCACATTTGAGAACGGCAAATTTTATTTACATTACTTACTATAAAATATGTAGTCGGCGTTTAATTACATCCTAAATACCCACATAGATAAATCCTCGCAATGGATTTTTATAATTAAAAACTTATGTAGGTACATAATCCGACAAACCACACTAAGAGACTTTTCCATCTAATACCTCAACAGAACTAACCACTCGTTAGGTATAGCCTCACAAATACCATCGGCTAAAAAAGGAAGACTATGTCTTTCGCTGGGTACCCTGGGACTGATAACACGGTTTCGGGAGCCTTTAGGCAAAAGAACACTTTCTGTAAACAATATTTAAGACGATTATGTCTCTTCTGTTTATGTATTAACATTAAACTAATCTTTGGCAACCTTGAAAGTTCTAGAGTCTCAAAACAAACGTAGCAAAATATTTCAATTCCATGAATATTGTATACCTATAGAATCGATCTGAATCATTAAAGAATAATCGTGATTTCATCCCCAATACGTGACAAAAAAATGCTGACGGAAAACGTGATTTTCTTCAAATTTCATTCAATGGAATTTTTATCAGTTCACAATTGAGAAATGCGTGATATAATGAGTATTTGGACTATTTTTGACTGTTTGACTCACTCATGGAGCAAATGATCCCGGGTTTGAGTCCCAGATATAACAGTCCTAAAAAATAAATACGTTCATTTTCCAATTTTTTAAGTGAAAACTTCTTTAGGAGAGTTGTGCAATTTTTGGTAGAGGGAAATCTTATGGATTCGTGACCTGTGTTCGCGACATGATTTCGGCACAAGACCATGGATTGCCCGGCCCGAGAATGTCCGAGCGGATCGGTGTATTGGCTTTCTGGTATGCCTGGGTCGACCATTTTTGGCTGTGCATTTCTAGCCGGCAATTTTTCGGTCCGGAAACAGATACATTAATATGTGAAATTATCGCTAGATGGCGTTATTATACGTTTTTAAACTACTACAATTTAAACCACTGTTTTTTCATAGTTTTAAGTTTTCACTTCTGTTGGCAGTCCCCATGACTGCCTATGTCTTTTTTATATTTTTATTTTATTTCGAGGTTAAACACCTATTAGACACCTAATATGTCAACATATTATATAGACATAATGACTGCGTGTTCGGTGTTGTATTTGAAATCTGACAGCCTAGTAGTGACTGGTCTTCAAACTAGCTCTGTGAAAAAAATCACGTCGATGCGTTGCTCTGTATTGACGTGGAGGAGGACAAACATACAAACAAACACATTTTCGCCTAAAAACAACTCATTAAGATATAGTTCTAGAAATTGTAGCGACAATAAACTTCGCACCTATCCTGATATTTATTTTGGCATCAAAAAACTGACTTTTTAGTATAATCGCTCTAATTTTCCGTCTTTTTCCATACAGACACCTGTATATATGGATAAATAATGACAATAAAATCCTTTTTGTATTCACTTTGCATATATTCTTCTGACCTAGAAATCGATAGGTAACCGTTATCTTCGTGGGAAGGATCATAAACAATTATGCGTTATGTCCATAGAATAAAGTAATAATAAATTCATGGCATTGGATGTAAATTGATGTAAGGGCGTCGGTGGTCGAGTGGGTAAAAAGTTGGCTCACAACTGGGAAGTCGCGGGTTCAATCACCACATCTGACCAAGTACCAATAATTTTTATAATAAAAAATCTATGTACATTATCCGACAAACCGTACAAAAGAGGTTTTTCAATCTACATGAGCTGGCCACTCGTTAGGTAGGTATAGCCTCAAAAATCTTCGGCTAAATTCACTATCTTATAAAAATGATCCTATTTATATGATTCATAGAAATATGACAATTATATGACAGTGTAATGGCAATATATGAATCATATGTTGATATTACACTGTGACTTAGTTTGATATAACATAACATGACTCTTCACCAAGATTCCACGTCACGCCTTAGTGTATAACGGATGGGGAATCCAGTTTAATCCTGTCCGTTCTGTGATGGTTGTGATTAGTCGTAAGACATATATCACGGTCGGCGGGATTATCTTAAATACCGATTAATAATACCTACTTGACATTGGCAAATCTAGCTAGAGCATCCGGCGGCCGGAATGGGAAATTGTCGGTGCGATGCCGGCCCGATGTCTGGCCTATTTTAGTCACCTTCACGATGCCGCTGCGTCGCTGGCCGGCCACCGAAATCGACCACAGACGCATCTAATTCTTGTCAATCCCCTGTCCGTTTTCAAATCATCGTGTCTGTGGTCGATAGTGAATATGATAGTGGAATAGGGCACTAAAATAAAGTAGCGTGTTTGTCGGTATTATCTAAAATTTGCCTTGGACTACATAAATAATATATCATATCACTTCCCAGAAAGGTTTTATTTTCAATTTAAAATTCAATTCACGGCGTTTTTAGTTATACACATTCATCAAGCAGTCATAAATTAAACCCAAATATAAAGGTGCCCACCCATTGGTCAATACCGGCGCGCCGCCGTACGGTCCACCGAAATTGATCACAGATTCGTCCAATTCCTATAACAAATGGCCCGCCTAGATCTTATGGCGTCCGGAATGAGAAATTTCGGTGCGATGCCGGACCAATGTGTGGCCTACTTTAGACAATATTACGTCTAAACTTTTCTCGACCATACCATTACAGCAGGCTCGGATACAGGATTTCACTTAGGGGGAGGTAATAATAAAGTTTTAGTTTGTTATCTATGTAATACTTGCATTTGAATAATTAAAAACACAAACAAAAAGTTATAACTAGGTCAAAATAATATGCAATTTGCACTCATTGTAAAGCCCTGCCCCCTGGATTCGCGCCTGCATAACAGTAAAAATTGCATCTTAGCAGATTTTTTTATTTGAGGCTACCAATCACAGGTCAGATCACCCTACAACTCCTCAACCGAAGCAAAAAATTGACATCACATAACAATCAGGCCGTGGCGAAGTCAGATGTAAATTTTCATACACCGATAGTCTGGTGTCGTAGCACTTTGCATGATGTATTAATTTTATTTTTGTGGTTTTAACTAAGTAATGTTTACAAAATATTTCCAAACATTGGCTGCGGCTTAATTAAAGTTAAATTTTTTTTCATGATTTTTAATTACATTAATTAAAACAGATTTGTTTCCTCCAATAAGTACAGTAAATTTGATCCTTACATAAAACTGGATATATAATGTTTATAAAAAACACGATGATGCTGTGACTAAAATGAAGAAAAGTTGTTTACGCTGCTTTGGACACGTTGAAAGAATAAAGGATGAAAGATTGACTAAATAGGTTTATATGGCTGAAGTGATAGGAAATTCTGGCAGAGAACGACCTAAGTGTACTTTTTTTGAACATATAAAAAATGTATTGAGCGAAATATTAAAAGTACACACAATCGCCGAGCATGTATGAAAGGTATGATGAATATAAAATAAGCGAAAGAGATACAAATGGCATTCTATTGTCTCTGCCTACCCCTCTTGGGATAAAAGGCGTGATGATAGATTGATAGATAAATGAAAAACACGCACTTGGACAAAAATAAAACAAATTATGAAAATTTTAGTTTCTGACAAAAAAATCGTCCACAAAGAAAGTAAGATCATAATTTATCTCTTCTATAAAAGGCTGTCATAGAGTCCCCAGTAAAATAAAATACTCTGTTTACATTATTACTCTATGGTCAACCTTACAATAATAATGCCATTTAAAAACCACTTGAGGTAAATCATCCCTAAAAAACAACGAGGTCATCATTCCACAAAACTATTTGCATAATCTTCTCTCTACGAATTTACTAAAAGAGTTTCTCGACTAAATATTTACTGAGTTAATGGAACGAGCTTCATTTTAAAAAATACTTGTGAAATAGGTTCTAAATTGTCCTAGACTTGCTAAATTATTTTAATTATAGTAGGTGGTGAGCCTATCTCCATTTTTGGCTAGTTGCATGTAAAACAAAAAGTTCTTACTTCCAACGTTAATATTCGTTGTTCAGTACAAATTAGGTTCACAATAACTGCACGCATCGAATGTCAACAGGCTCGAGTTATTTGGCTAAACTATAAACCTGAAGGTTTCAGGTCAGTCTTCACTTTTATGAAGAATTTAAATCTATTCATATGGCACAAATAAGTTGGAGAAAAGGCGCATTTCTTTAGAAAATCATAGAAAAAGTGACAGACGGCTGATTTATTAACTAAATAAGTAAGTTGTTTAGATTAATTTACAATTTATTCAAATGTTATAACAAACTGAAAAAAAAACATGAAAGATTTAGGTAGACGTCTAGTCCACGCCTCGGGTGAGTAAAGACTGGCTCCATAGACTATACACTATAAAGAAGGAACTGGCTGCATGACTGGCTCTTACCTCGCTCAAAGGACCAGTTTAACCATTCAGCGAGGTAACGCAGCCAGTGTTTTGGGAACCATGCCACATTGCAGAGAAAATTCAGTGATATGTACCTATATTATATAGTTTTATTATTGTATATTTTTGTTAAGTATTATTATTAATATTATAAATATTATTTTATTAATATAAAAACCTTGAATCAAATCTAAAGATTAAAAATAACTAAATAGACCAAGTCCGTGTGGAATAGTGGCAAGAATACTGGCTGCATTTCCCCGCTGAATCGCGATGCTGATTCGTTGAGCGAGGAAGGAGCCAGCCCTCTTGTCACCAGAAGATATGATCAGTCGAGGGGATACATCTTTAATAAAATTTTTGGCATTTGAACCCCACGGACCTAGAGTTTATATACACCAAACGGCACAAATTTGTAGTTTTCAATAATTGAACTATATTTGCGCCGTTTGTTAGACTTTGTTAAGTTGTAAATGTGGAAATTTAAAATTAAGACTCAAAAAACCATTACTGTAAGAGAAATAAAAAAAAACATATTCATGATTTTTTTCCTTTGACAATTTCTAAAGAGAAAATGTTTTATATATATTATTATATAGTGTTATAGGGCTAATGCAGAAGCACTTAACATGACGTCCTGAAAGGTGCTCTTTTCACGACAATGAACTGATAAAAATGAATAATGAGTTTTTATTAGAGCTTATTTTCTTATACCGTTTCCACACAGTGGATTTAGGCTACCAATATTAAAAAACAACAACCTATTTATCATAGTAGTTAATTGTGTGGAAAATTGAAAATCATAATAAAAATAGGTAAGTAATAATAATTTGTAAGCTGCTTAGTTAGACATGGGAAATCAATTATTTAGTAATTACTTACTCATATCAAACATAATTCGGATAAGATTAGATTACTTCTGAATAATTTAATCCAATAATCCTTTCATTATTCGGATCACGTAATTTTCGCTGCTTGCGTATCGTGAAAATTTAATTAACTTATAAAAGGTGACGTCGAGAAAATGGAATAAGTTTATAGTATTATGTTCAATATCTTTACAGAGGGTTTGTAAATACAGTTTTATTTAATATTTAAAACAAATTATTATTTTCCTCTTATCTTACACTAGCGACCTACTCCCGGCTTCGCTGAGCAT
This sequence comes from Nemapogon koenigi, assembly GCA_963924495.1. Classification (NCBI taxonomy): domain Eukaryota; kingdom Metazoa; phylum Arthropoda; class Insecta; order Lepidoptera; family Tineidae; genus Nemapogon; species Nemapogon koenigi. The sequence goes on along the minus strand of OZ004630.1, from coordinate 2,025,327 downwards.
GTATGAACGGTATGATGAATATAAAAGAAGCGAAAGAGGTAGTCAGGGTTGTAACAAATGGCATTCGATTGTCTCTACCTACCCCTCTTGTAATGAAAGGCGTGATAATAGATAGATATATAGATATTTACAATAATTGTAATACCTACACAATACCTAAAGCAGTTATATTAGGTTAATTTTCTAAGAGAATAAATAAATAAAAAAAAAAAAAAAAAAGTTGCCCGCGACTTCGTACACGCGTTGTGTTAGGAGCACAAAGTTTGCACCCCATTTCGCCCCCCCCCCCCCCTAGGGGTTGATTTTCGAAAACTGCACTCGTTAGTGCACTCTATACCCCCTAAGGAATATACTTTTTAATTTTACCACGCCTCGCATATGCCACGAAAGCGTGCTGGCGCAAGCAAATTTTTCTCCGACTTGAATAAATCTATCTAATCGTGAAAACTGCAACAAAATCTGTGGCACAGATAGACATACAGACATACGGACTTTGTTATTAACCGACTTCCAAAAAAAGGAGAAGGTTCTCAATTTTTTTTATATATGTATGGACATCGATTACTCCGCCAGTTGAGAACCGATTTTGATGGTTTCTTTTTTAATCGACAGATAATTCTTTCGGATTGGTCCCATTTTTATCTCATAAAAAATGGTTTATTAGTTTTTCAGAAATTTTGAAAAAACTGACCTTATAAGTAAATTTTTCGTAATATCTCGATAAAATATGTACCGATTTTGAAGACTAATTTTTTTAGGATATAATAATTTCTCAACATTATCTCATAGTCATATGACAAAAATCGGTTCAGTAATTTTTCAGAAATTCAGTAATTTGTCTCTGTTTACTGCTGAAAATTATATCAGAGAAAAGCCTTAGCAACGGTTGCTATTGACACGAAGTTGTCAATTTTCGTATCGACGCGTGGTCTAGCGGCTAAAGGTATGGGGTGCAGCGCAAGATCCCATCCACCGCAGTATTTTTTTTAATTTTTTTCAGTGCAAATTTTTGAAGTCGGTACACTTTTTTTTAAAAGTTTTGTTTAGAATATGTAGCGATAGTCATCATCATAATAATATACAAAATATACCACGTTAATATGTTATAACCAAATTTCAAAAACTGTGCTAATTTACAAAATCATGCTAACATCCTGAATATAAAGTATTCACTGAAAAGTTAAATATAAATAGTTTTGTCATTGCTAATTGGTTACGTTTAAATAAATGTCACGCTTCAAATTAGTTTCACTTGTAACTATGGAAGTCGAATTTAACCAACTTCTCATTGCGTATCGATTTGAGGCTTTGCAAGTGTATGTAATTCGGATAACTATAAAATAATTTGGTACTTACTATCGATCTGATCTGATGATGGAGCCAACAGGTGGATAGTGAAACTCTGTAACGATGCGACGTAACCCCATCGAGTTTGGGCTCGTATGATTTGTCATTACAAGATGTCCAGGATCCTGATGGTGGAGCTGGTAGGTGGCCAGAGGATCTCTGTATAGAAACGACGTTACCCCATCGAGTTTGGGCTCAGTTTGCGCAAGTTTTTTTATAGACTATTAATTATACTACCGAACAAAACCTTCCCATGGAAATATCTTTCGTCCAAATCCATTTTGATGTGACAAAGAAAATTTTATTGTAATTTAATAAATAAGCTAGGTATTTTTTGGTAAAATTAAATACATTTGTGTACTAGACTGTTATTGAACGAAAAATAACCAAATGAAAATTTGTTTTCGCCCTTACAAATACTCTATTGGGAATATTGTAACGCAGGTAAATGGAAAGCCATTGAATTGTAAATTAAGTATATTTTCATTGGGTAATTCAGGTTTATAAATAAATTTGTTTTTCTATCGTCCTTTGATTTGTCGACAACACTTTTTCTATATGTTGCAGGGAAATTTCGAAATATTTCTTTACTGTACAATTTCGTTATTACCCGTTTCTTGAATATTGAGTCATAATTGACCACAAACAAAGATCCTACTTATAAGGGGTACCAACACTACTTGTGTATGTTTGTTTCTCCTCCTTTCATGCTAAAACGGAGCCGTGGCGAAAACTTGTAAAAACTATTTTGATGGGTCTGTCGTATAATAACTCATTGGCAGGTTTTATTTAATATTCAAACGAAAATAAAACATAATTATTATAAAAAGAAAGTAAGAGTCACTAAGGTTATGCTTACTGTTCTGTCTTATAATAATGCAACCATAGATACTTCGCATTATTTAATCCTAACTTCCAACTAATATATAAATGTGAAAATGTGTGACCTTCTTTCAAGCCAGAACAGATACATTTTATGTCGCATTTCAAAATTTTTATTCACAATATCCCATAACGCCTGAAAAAAGCAATGTTAGGTTTGCTATATTTGTATTATATAATCATCACCCGAGAGGGGTAGGCAAAGACATTCGAATGCCATTTGTTACGATCCTGACATACCTCTTTCGCTTCGTATATATTCGTCATACCTTTTAAACATGCTCGGCAATTGTGTGTACTTTTTATATTTCCATCGATCAATACATTTTCAAAAAAGTACATCTAGATTTAGGTATTTTATTTTGTGCTAAACAGTAGGCGCTTTTTTAAATATTGAGTATTTGAACCTATGTCAAAATAAAATATAGCCTATAGCTCACAGGGATAGCTTTCTATTAGTAAAAAAATCTAGAATCGGTCTAGTAGTTCTAGAAATTACTCCCTACATACAAACAAACAAATACCTCATTCTATATAATTAGTACAGATTTGTCGATAATCAGTATAACCCACAAGCGGACTAAATATGTAACATAATAATAATGTAACTAGCAATTTACGATCGACTTGAAAATGAATCAATTTTCCACAGTAAAATATTTATTATGAATTTCTGTGTCCTAAACTGCGTAATAATAGCGTGGGATTGGCAGTTATTTTTTACTTTTATTCAAAGAGGAAAATTCAGGAATATTCTCTGATGTTTCATACGCACGAATTTAAAAATTTAGAGAAACGTGCTATTTTTCAGAATGTAAATTTTCTTTAAGAGCCCTATTATATATTATCCATAATTTGTATGGGGATATTACTATTCCCAATTTATCTGCAAATAATCCACCTGTGTCACTGTAATTACAGTTACCCATTACTCTTTAACTAAATGTCTTGCGTTTTTTGGTAGCTTAATGACAATTCAAAATAAAAATTATTTTATGATTTTTTTAATTGGTCAAAAATAATAAAATAATTAAAGGGAAAAAAACCCTACAATATGATGGAGTGCAGCACTATAACAATCTTCCCAAACATATTAAGGATACAGATTCATTTAATGTTTTCAAGAGACTGTTAAGGGATCATGTTGTTGTCAATAAGTAATTTTGGTAAGGAGTGTTTTGTTTTCTATTGTTCTGTTTTATATACTACCTACTTAGCTATTTGGATCACTGACCTACAATTTGTCTAAAATCACTAGATTTTTTTTTGTTTTCTCATGTAAGTGAATGTTTTAATGTTCTTATGAGAATAAAATTCTTTAAACCTAATAAGAGTGTAACAGCGTTTTAATTAAAGGGTAATGGTATAACAGCGTTTTTAAAAAAAAGCTTTTTGAAATAAAAAACGGAGTTAAACCATCCATATTTCCTCTGTGAATAAAACCCATTGAAAAAATAACAGCTATGTCACCAATGCCCGCTTGCACCAATGTTAGGAGCGTCCTAAAATAACGCGTAACCCATTTAGGTTGTCCTAGCGAGGAAAATGCATTGCACCAACGTTAGGATTGTCCTAAACACGATAAGAGGATCTTATGTTTATGACGCCGATTTCGTTCATCCTAAAGTTAAGACACTCTATAAAATCCTTGATAAAATGAGCAACAGTGACGATCTTCTCGACTTTTTGGAAGATCTAAAAGGAGTTTTACCCAGATCAAGGATAATAAGGCCCAGACCCGATTTTTTTTTACAAATTTGTCATAAATTGTAAAAAAATCGTAAAGAATTAATAAATATAATGACGTTTTTTTTTAAATATCGCATATTGGTAGCATTATATAAATATCCAACCAAATAGAAATAGAAATGGAATACCCGACATAAAAAGGTACTCTTTGTACCCCACCGATCGGTAAGTTTACACAGGTACCGTTATATATCTACCTATTTTTAAATTGTTTTTGTCACTTTTTAACTTTGTACCCTTTGTTATTACATTTTTTAGGAACAGCAACGGTTTTTTGACAACAATAATATCAAAAAATATGAAATACATAGAATACTACGCATAGAATCACGCAGGTCAGTAAAAGTAAAAATAGATTGATCAATAACTTAGTAGGGAAACTCCTATCGTAGGACGATTCTAGCATTATTAGGTTGGTGCAACTAAAGTTGATACTTAGGACTCTCTTATATTAGGAGAGTCCTTACTAGGAATATCTTTGTGTGACGTTGGTGCAAGCGGGCATTAGAATGAGTAACTATATTATGTTATATGACAGTGACACAGGTGGATTATTTACAGAAAAATTGCGAATAGTATATCCCATTAAAATTATGGATATTATAGGAGCCTTAAGTAGATACCTATTGCAAATTCAATTCTTAATAGTTCTACAAATGTGATTATGTTTCTTCATGAGAGCACATGAAACTATTCAAAAGGACTGACTAATATCAACAAAATTATTACGAATTGTCTAGCCATCCCGTATAATAAATATAAAACTTTAAAGTAGGCCACACATTGGTCCGGTATCGCACCGAAAATTTCCTATTCCGGCCGCCATAAGATCTATTATATAGGAATTGCACGAATCTGTGGTCAATTTCGGTGGACCGTAAGGCGGCGCGCCGGTGATTGGACGAATGGGTGGGCACCTTAATTAATTGTGCATACGAACACCGAAACTAATTTACAGTCTAATCCATACATAAAGAAATCTAAGTAAATATGCAGCAACTAAATTTAGTAACAGAAGAAATTGAAAAGGTTTATTCAAGCTTTTTAGAAATTTATAGACAGACCTTTCTGGAGGACCCTTCATAAAGTAGAAATAACTTAAGTGTAGGAAATAAGGGGATTCAAGTTTACTTTTACCTGAACCCCTTTTGAGTGGAAACTTTATTATATGTGCTACGAAGAAAATTTAATTTTCGCATAACTAGATCACAACTTCTGCACAATTTAAGAAGTTTCTAATAATATAAAAGTTTATTTAAGCTTGTTTCGTTTTATTGTGCCTGTGCCATTCTATACTTGAAGCCTATTCCCAAATACGAGGGTATTCCAAAAATATTTTATGTATTTGTAAGACAATCAATTAGTGGTGACTTTAGAGTATTTATTAGAAATTATTTATCAGCATATGAACAGTAATTACACATGTGAATAAATACAAAAGTTTTTAGCGTATACTGATCAGTCTCAGATCAGGAGGGTAAGGGGAGAACGGAATAAGATCTATCCGACCCCAAATCTCATCCTCACCTGCACGCTTGGTACCCTCTGCTAGACAACAAACGAGGCTCTGACGACCGAGCAATGGCGGTATAACCATACACCTAGCTAGGAAACTGGCTGGAAGAGGCTACAGCGAGCCTTAAGACCTAAATAGTCTCAAAATGTCTGGTGCAGAAGGCAAGGGGAAACCACTGCACTATTCTTCTCAAGAAAGTTAAACTTGGTGAGTCAATACAAGGTGCGTCGCGCTGTTAAGAGCACCACGACTAAGCAGAAGAAGAAGAAGAAGAAGATCAGTCAGTCTCGCTGCAGATTTCGCAATGTTTGTCATTTATCTATCTACATTATCTACAAGCTTTCCGCCCACGGCTTCGCCCGTGGATATTTTTGGTCAAAATGAAATATAGCCTATGTCACTCAGGGATATCCTAGCTTCCTGTAGTTCCATGTAGTCCATCATTAGGAATTTTAAGTCTAATATTAAATTCAAGCTGAAAGTGCTTTTTCTATGAAATTTGTGTATGAAGTCAAGACCATAATAGGATGAAAGTTAATATAGGCTCCACGGCCTAATAATATTTGATTTTAACTTTGAAATGATAGGAACAGTTGTTGGTAACAGCTAGTTTTTTTCAGTAAAACATATAAATACATAGAATACATTTTCCTTTAACAAAAACAAAGACACTGTGTGTCAGAAATATTATCCCGGGGACCTCCTTGCAAATAATTTCAGTTTGCATGATGTGAAAAAAGGTCGCCTACATAGAGCTAGGAAAAGATTTCTTTGCCTACAACCTACCTCTAATTTAGGCTTAAAATAAATAAATGTCGAGGTTTATAGGCAGAAATGAAAGGAAATACTGGCATTATCGAAGGCAATGTTAAAAGTTCAAACAATCGCAGAATATGTATGAAAGGTATGATGAATATAAAAGAAGCGAAAGAGATATGTCAGGATAGAAGCAAATGGCATTCTATTATATCTGCCTACCGCTCTTAGGATAAAAGGCGTGATGATAGATAGATAAAAAGAAATAAGTTATTTAAAATAGTTTGGGTAGAATAATCTGGCATTTAAAAGTACCCATTATAGTCATATTCTAGGACAACAAAATTCTCTGCTCCATTGAAGTTTGCTTCCATGGCAAATCCCAATTTGTCTACAACGGCTGGTATCTATGACTGTATCGAGCCTTATTGAAACATTATCATGCCGACCCTCCCTACAGTTCAGAAAGGGGAACGTACATTGTTGCCCAATAAAGATGAATGCCCTGTGAATATCTGTTTGCGTCGGTTTTTGGAGGTAGCAATGTGAAATGAAATTGATCAAATTGAAGATAGTACGATCGAGTGTCTTTTTATTTACTGCCATATCATCTATCTATCTATCATCACGCCTTTTATCCCAAGAAGTGTAGGCAGGGACAATCGAATGCCATTTGTTAGGATCCTGACATACCTCAACGGAAGACTTCTTCGTCATTTAGCTGATGACAATATGAAAATCAAAGTAGAAAAAAAATTTGCATATAATTTTGTCCAATCTTTACTCGATCGAATGAATCTAAGCACAAGTTTACTGTCATCTTTTTGTGCTTCGGAAGACATGTGAAGCTAGTATTCGCACTTCTTCTTCAAATAACAGACACTTCTATATTTAAAAAGTGACGGATGCCTTGCTAAATGTGAGCGTTGTTACCAGTGTAACACACTACTTCTATTTAATATTGTAAATGGTAGCGTGAGTTTCTTTGTTATATCTTGACGCCAATCGTCATAAAAGGCAAGCATGTATTATAGCCTAACTAAGGCATGGAGAGAAACATAGGCTCCTCTTTGTCCCGGGGAAATCCTCATTCCACCGGGATAATTAAATTTCTGATAAACAAGTAGTTGATATCTCTACTAAGGGGGTAATCTCTAAAAATTTCACAAATATATTTAGAATGGACCTTCAGGGTGGACATAAGCTATATTCCGTTAAAATAAAAGAGATTTTAGTGGAGACCAATTTTGTATGACATTGCCATTGTCATTTTCTTTCTCAGACGTTACGGGATATTCTACTTCCATACGGGTGAAACCGCGGGCAAAAGCTCTTCTTCTTCTCAGTCGTGGTGCTCTTGACAGAGCAGTCGTGGTCAATCATGGCGGTCCACAGCGCGAGGCTCCGTGTATTGACTCGCCATGGTTAACTTTCTTGGGAAGAATAGTGCAGTGGTTTCCCCTTGCCTTCTGCACCAGACATTTTGAGACTATTTAGGTCTTCAGGCTCGCTGTAGCCTCTTCCAGCCAGTTGCCTAGCTAGGTGTATGGTTATGCCGCTATTGCTCGGTCGCCAGAGCCTCGTTTGTTGTCAAGCAGAGGATACCAAGCGTGCAGGTGAGGATGACATTTGGGGTCGGATAGATCTTATTCCGTTCTCCCCCTTACCTCCTATACTATAGCAAAAGCTAGTAGCCTATAAATAGCCTCGTTTTCCAACTAAAACAACTTCATATTATTTTGGTCGTATTAGGTATTTCTCCACCCACAAAAATTTCCAATTCGATATATTGCCCACGAATTGAAAGATAAGAAAGACATCACATGTTTAAATAATGAGGATTCACTGATACGTAATCACCCACGTACGCCTCCGTAGTTCAAATTAATGGTTGTCCTAGGTAGATTAACGTGACAAATCTCTCACATCGATTTCAGTTCTTAGTATAATCTTGGAGATAGAAACACGACATAAGACACGTAAAGGAACTTACTATTATTTAACCAAGCAGTACGGACTTAAGGCTTTAACATCTGTTAATAACCTTGACGATTTGACTTCTATATTTTGTATATAAAACGCTCGGGATTATAGGGCGACGGAGCCGACACGCTCACGCGAATAATCTTCAATTTAGGTAAAAAAAAAATCACGAGTAAAATGCGGACTAAAAACAAAACTCTCGAATAAGAATATGAATATTTTTAAGATCTTGTAGGTACCGTTATAGAGAAATTTTGCAATGACGACAATAAGTGCATTGGGGATTTTTTTTCTAAATAGGGTATGTCAAAAATTCATTAAAATAATCTAATGGATCGTTATGTATCTATTTGTATTTTTTTTATCACAGATTGATTTAATAGTTCCTTAGATATTTCGACTTAAGAGGATCGGTTAGCTCAGCGTACGCAGCGAAATAGGTATTTAGAAAATCATATTCTGTCTCAAGCGCGCTCTTCCACCTGGCATCAGTGCGACAGAGAGCACTGCAGCTCGTGAGTGTTTGTAGGTAGGTATGTTCTTCGTTGAAAATTGCGTTTTGGGCGAAAACGATTTACACCTGCTAAACTATAACGAAACCTTATAATTTTGGTGTCAAACGTTTTAGCAGATTATAATCTACGTACGTACGTTTTGCTTTTTTTGAAATTTTGCTTGGTTTTTCAAATACAGACGGTTTATTACCAGCAAGTTATGAACCAAAAAAACCGAGATTTGAGGGGCTTATAACTTTTGACCTATCACGAATTTTGATAAAAGGAAAAAATACGTACGTAGTTTTTCACTATGTCAGTAACATATTACAAAATCGTTAAAATTAAATAATATTTAGGGGTAGTAAAACGTTTTCTCCGTTTGTATGGACCCATGTCCGGTACACTATACTCTTAAACGTCGAAGAATATAAAGATTTTACCGCTGTTAAAGCCTTAAGGGTGACATGCCGATAGTATGTCATGTATGGGGTGTTCTACGATATTTTTGTAGACCATTTTATTCTACACATTTTGTTGTATCTAATTAGTCCGTCAGTTAGATTATCAGAAAATATTGGACACGTATTTTTTCTTTTGTCAATTAAACAAAAAATGATGAAGATATAGCCCGCTAAATTTCCGCGTGACGTCACATTTGAGTACACTTTTGACCTAGAAGTGACGTCACCGGCCCCCACTCGCAAACTTTGACGGGCTTTATCTCTGTATTTTTTTGTTTGATTGACAAAAGAAAAAATACGTGTCCAATATTTTTTGATAATCTAAATGTCGGACTAAATGGAATAATATTTTGTTTACCCTGTTCTTCCCTATTGCTTAACTGACAAATATTTAAATTCAACTGAAATGCAGCCGAATAAAGTTCAAGATTTTGTTCTAAGTACTACTGCCTTAGATTTGAATGGGTTTCTTGAATCTGTTAAAGAAGTGTGATGTGTCCAGGTTTCAATATGGATAATTGGACTGGAAAAAAGTGGACATTTTTACTTGCGTCTCTGGCCACACCGCAAGGTGCAAAGGTCGTGAAAGTGTGTTGTTTGATATATAAAAAAAACGAACGAGCCTTACAGTAGTCGCATATGATGTATAACATCACCTTGATAATAAGCAACATTAACATTATATCCTGAAAACATTAACACTTTATACATAACACTGTAGGTTAAGCGCACAGCTGATGCGTTCTCCTTCTCTATTTCCCTTTCTCTTTCTAGTCACACGCAGTCACTGTTGGCTGACAGTACCAACCTCTCGGAAAATCCGCGCGCGCTCATTAGTCAAATAAAATAAACTGGCTTCCTGTTACACACTTCCGTCCCTTTTCACGAGATCACTCCCACAGATTGCAGAAAAGCGAGAGGAAAGTTGTTTTTTTTTCTTTACGGGTTCCAAGGAAGACCAAGTCTCGCTCGTTTAGGCGATGGTATTTTGTTGAGGTATATTTAGATGGAAAAGCCTCTAAGTGTGGTTTCTCGGATTATGTACATAAGTTATTAATTTAAAAAACCCATTGGTACATGGCTCTACATCGTACGGAATCGAACCCGTGGTCTGCCTAGTTAATACCAGACGTCTTAACCACTTGGCCACCGACAATTTTTTTTTTACACATCAAAAGGATAATTATTTTACTCGCACAAACAGACATGTTCATTACTATGTAGTGACTAGCTTTCTGCGGCAGCTTTGTGGATTGTTTTTTTAAATGTGACAGCAATTTTATTATCCCGAAGAATTGCCAGGACCAAAGTCCTAGTAAAAGCTATATAATAAACATAGACAGATGTCGAAGTAAGGTTAGCGGTCACTTGATTGATCAGTGGAGCTCTCAACTAAATTACTGCGGATAGCTAGGGGCAGGTGATGTGTGTGTGGTTTATAAGGAGATGTCGCTTAATGTATTGTTTACGGTCTGAGGCTTTGTACTTTAGGGGACCTGGTTAATGATAGTGGCAGGAGAAGACGTCCAAGAACTAATATTATTAATGCTAAAGTTTGTTTGTTTGTCCTTCTTTTATTTCATAAAAGAACAAAGGAAAATGTCTAAAATATAATTATTTAAACTAGGTACATATTATATACAAAAAATTGGCGAATTTTCTTTTCAGAGATAGAGAAAGATAGAGAAGCTATGCATTTTAAAATTATAAAAAAAAGAAAATATTTGTATTTCTTATAACGATTCCTTTCAATTAATGACACTTGATGCATTGAAAAAAAAAAAAATTTTACGTTTTAATTTTTCCTCCAAATATACAAATTTTGACGCGCCTGTTATAATTTCTATACACTCGTATCGGAATATTCAGATTCGCTTAATTGTAATAAAAGCATAGGCGTTATGCGTAGTCTGTGGTTTGGTACATTCATATTTTTAATATAATCTCTATACTAATAACAAATATATAATAATAATATATATAAAAAACAAATAATAATAAATTAATTAATTAATTAATAAAGCTGAAGAGTTTGTTTGGATTTGAAAAAATATTTGATGGCCCAATTCTTGAGAAAGGATATATTTCAAAATTTTATGACGATTTGCAAGGTTATCCATTATTTACTGGACATCCTGTATATGCTACCGCCGCCTTTTTGTAGATCCTATCTTCTATCCTACATCATTTTGTTATATATCGAGCCATGAAAACGCGCTGGAGCTTAATTTTTCCCCGACTTGATTCACTAATACTGTTGTTGCTCAGATCCTAAACGTGACAAGTCCATGTTTAATACTTGTAAATCTACTTCGTGTATCAACTTATATGAAGGTGAAAACCTCATCAAAATCCGTTCAATAGTATTTGTGTGAAAAGTGCACGACAGACAGATAGACGGACAGATACGGCGCGGCGACGCGCGACGGGAGACTTTGTTTTATTCATGAATCAATAGAGAGATGGAGACAGAAAGTGGTTATAAGCACTTGCCGGCAGATCACCTGTTTATCGTGTAGTCTGAGCCCGCTCTACAAATTCTTGTAGACGAGTAGGGGTCCAGCGCTTGTCGGTACGCCGCTGAGCCGATTTAGAAGAGAAAAAAAACCTCTTATACCAGCTGGCAGAAAATGAGTGAACAGCATTTGTGGGGACCTCTCGGTTGTAGAAAAAATATTTTCTACCAATTTACTCCCTGCAGTTTTTTTGGATTTTTTGAAAGAGTTTTGCAAGTCGCTGCAGGGAGTAAATTGGCAGAAAATATTTTTCTTTTATTACGGTTCCTGGGTACCCAGCGGAAGACCATGTCTCCCCCTCGTTTAGCAGAACACCTAACGAGTGGCCAGTTCTGTTGAAGTATATTTATGTAGATGGAAAGTGGTTTGTCAGATTATGTACATAAATTCTTAATTAACATAAATCCTTTGGTGGCCGGGATACGGGATCGAACCCGTGGTCTGCCTAATTAATACCAGACTTCTTAACCACTCGGCCACCGACGCATAATGTGTAATATCTAATCGGCTAATTATACAAAAAGGCTAACATATGCCAAATTGCTAACATAATAGGTAGTGCGAAGTTTGAGAGCAAAAGTTGCCCATTCTGTTAGCTGTATCATTCACGAACAAGTCTCTTTACATGAACGCTTTGTGTTTCAAGATCATTGAACTGAAACTTATGTGAATTTATTCAGCCAAGTACCCTTATGTACTTAAAAAAGGTGCCAACGTTATTTCACGGTTTTATGAGTGTTAAATTCCCATTATGTTACCTTACTTCATAAACAAATATATTCAATACTAAGCTGTGCCTTGCGGTTGCACCCGCATTAAGGCTCCTATATCCATAATTTGTATGGGGGATAAGGAATTCCCAATTTCTCTGTAAATAATCCACTTGTGTCTCTGTAATTTAGCATATAGTTACTTATTCAAAATATCTAAGTGAAATATTTTTTCAATTAATTTTATTGAATAGGAAATATGGGTGGTAGAATAAAGGATTATTTTGCTCCTGCTGTCTCTTTCATAAACTATCACAAAACTCTAAATTTTTTTTATAAGCGCTGTTATACCATTACCCTTCAATTGTATATATCGCGTTTTTTGTAGCTTATTGAAAATTCAAAAAAAAAATTTTGGGATTTTTTAATTTGGCAAAAGTATTAAATTATTATTATTTTAAATTTTCAATAAGCTACAAAAACGCGAAGTAACTATATAATTGAAGGGTAATAGTATAACAGCGCTTTAAAAAAAATTAAGAGATTTGTGATAGATTATGAAAGAGAAAACGGGGTCAAAGTTTAACCACCCATATTTCCTATTCAATAAAACCCATTGAAAAAATGACAGCTATTTCACTTAGATATATTCAATAAGTAACTATATGCTAAATTACAGTGACACATGTGGATTATTTACAGAGAAATCGGGAATAGTTTATCCCAGAAAAGTAATGGATATGGCCTTAAAAGTTACTGCTTCGCTCCTTTGGGTTGTATCGTGATGTTATATAGCCTATGACCTTCCTCTAGAATTAGGCTATCAAATGCAACATTTTTTTTAATTCGATGTAGTTCCTGAGATTAGCGCATTCAAACTCTTCAACTTTATTATAAGTGTAGATACCCAACTTTGTTCATACATTAGAAATTATCAATGTGGTTTTAATTTTTTAGAAGGTAAAAAAAATCCATCAATTTTATCTTTTTCGAATTATATAAAATTTAAATAAAAAATCTCATTAGAGAAGAATGCGGAGTGAAAGACGATGTTGTAACTAAAATGAAGAAAAGTAGTTTTACGCTGGTTTGGACACGTTGAAAGAATGAAGGATGAAAGATTGACTAAAAATGTTTATATGGCTGAAGTGAAAGTAAATGCTGGCAGAGGACACCAAATTTTTATTGAATATATAAAAAATGTATTTATTAATGGAAATATTAAAAGTATACACAATCGCCGAGCACGTATGAAAGGTATGATGAATATAAATAATTATATAATCACTTCTGATGAAGAAAAAAAACCGCCTTCAAAACCAAAATGTGCTTTCCGAAATCAAATGCACAAGTCACTATAAAAACCCCAAATCGCTTCAAAGTGTGCCTATAAAAATTCAAGAGTTCTCGATTTCTCCAGGATCCCATCATCAGATCCTGACCTGATGACCATGGGACCACATGGAATTCCTGGAAAGTATACCCTTTCTAACAAAAAAAAAATCCAAAGCGAAAGAGGTATGTCAGGACCGTAACAAATGGCATTCGATTATCTCTGCTTACCCCTCTTGGCATAAGAGGTGTGATGATAGATAGATATAAAGACTATCACGTTTAGTAGCTTAAGTCGGGGGAAATGTTAACGCTGTCTAATCCGTCAGAGGTATAAGCGTTTATAATTTTAACTCAAATACTATATTCTAAACCGATATTTTAACCATGCGACTATTAAATACAAGAAAAATACTAAAAACGGGTGGTTAAACAATAAAATATTATCAAATTAATTTAATTGACCACATTTTCAAAATGTATGCGAATGCGACCAAAGCTGTTACTCGAATTAATCACTCCCCAATAGGCTCACCACATTCACAAATTACATCAAATTATCTATGTCTAAATGTTGATTTTCATAAAATTGCACACTAACATAAAAATCCGAAAATTGTTTTGTTCTATCTATCATCACGCCTTTTATCCCAATGAGACAATAGAATGCCATTTGTTACAATCCTGACATACCTCTTTCACTTCTTTTATATTCATCATACCTTTCATACATGCTTGGCGATTGTGTGTTCCTTTAATATTTAATACTAGCGGACCCGGCAGACGTTGTCCTGCCCAAACGTTGGCTTGCCTGCACTACTCCTACCCCTACCCCTACCCTACCCTACCCATACCCCTACCCCTACCCTACCCCTACCCTACCCCTACCCTACCCCTACCCTACCCCTACCCTACCCCTACCCTACCCTACCCTACCCCTACACCTACCCCTACTCCTACCCCTACCCCTACTCCTACCCCTACTCCTACCCCTACTCCTACCCCTACCCTACCCCTACCCTACCCCTACATCTACCCCTACTCCTACCTCTACTCCTACCCCTACTCCTAGGCAAAATTAAGTTTCGCGAAGCCGACCAAATTGAAAATCAGTACACTTAAATTACATTTTGTGACTATTCAATTTTGTCGCGTTCGCGATATTATCACTTTTGTTGAGTGTCGGAACGCGACATTAGATTCTCCAACACGCACGCGAATTTTAACTTTGTGCGGTGACATTAGGAACATATCTACATTGCATAGACAACAATGAGTGCTTTTAATTTAAAATGAACTTTATTGAATAGCAATAAGGTTCAAATTGACTCTGTTATTATGGGAAAAAGAAAAGGGCTGTTTTTAGGGGTTTTTCGGCAATTATTCGAATTGTCTCACCTTTTAAACCTTCCCTGGATATCTAGGAATATTTTAAGACTAAAATCAGCCAAATCGGTCAAGCCGTTTTCATGTTATGTCGTGACAACGGAAAACGGGTTTCATTTTTATATATATAGATTATTTAATAATATACAGTGAAAGGAAATGCTAAGGTGTAGGTACTTTTATTGAACATATAAAAAATGTATTGAAAATTGTTCTGTTTGCCAATACGTATATGAAATAATTTATTTATATTGAGCCCTGTTTGAACAAACCGTGTTACGTCCTAGGGTACTGTAATGCCCTCGTTTGTCATCTATCTTATCACTGACTCACCAACACACAGTAGCACATATCCACTAGGGGTCCACGCTCGTCCGCGGCTTGCGCCTGTCTACTCACGTAATGTCCGCCCCACCACTACTGTGTGCCTGAGACAGTGTATGTAGGTATTGCCATACACTACAGGTACCCAAAGAAAGACAGATCTACTTCATTTAGCCGTTACTTTTAGGCAACCTAAAATATTTTATGTAGCAAGCTCTAATTGAATGATCAGGATTTCAAGATGGGAAAAAATTGTTGTCAAGATTAGATCGCAAAAGGAAGGTTATACGTAATAGTAGGTGATAATTAACAGTAGGTATATAGGTATAGTGAAGCAGCTCGGGGAAAACTTAGTTTCAGCGCGCTTTGATGGCATATGCTGTCTATGTCTAATTGGTCAGGCCAATTTTGTATTACACAATACATACACACAACACGCCATAAATTTTATATACATTTTCCTATCTACCCTCCGTTTTCCTTATAACGGCTCTTCAGTGTGTGTCAAGTGCCCGGACGGTCGAGACGTTGTTCGCAACTCGCCGAGAGCGAATCGCGATATCAAATCGCTAATGCAAAGACAATATTGTTTCCACGCAAACCCGCTATTTAGTTAGTAAGCTAGGTTAAGAAGAAAAGTGTGGTGCAAAAAGAGACAGCCAAAACATCGAACCTAAACCAGCGACCTATGGATAAAAGTAGTGGGTTTTGGAGAGAGCTGGACCAGGTATAGACCTTTTTTCCTAGAAATGTCCTTTTTTTTTTTTTTTTGCTCATCAATCGGCAATTTCGGTGTAAGCCAAGAAAAAATTTCTAAAAAAAAAAAAAAAAAAAATTTACACTTTTTAGAATCGCGTTTTTTCAAGCTTTTCAAATATCTAATTAATTTTTTCATAGCTCATCGTTTTACAAAGTTAGAAATTTGTACTCGGTACTATTGTCCGCAATCTTCTTTAGAATTAAAATGGGTTATCTCTAACAAATATTCACAATACAATCCCTTATATTTTATCTATAGACGAGTCGCTATTGTAGTATGTGGACAATGCCAGAGATATCGATAACAGTGTGCACTTTTAAAGAAACAAATGTTCGCTTTATGAATCCTTCAAAACAATACACACATGCACACATCTTCATACAATGCCAGATATACTGGTATCAATGTTCACTTTTTGCAATCCCTTATATTTTTATCTATAGACTAGAGTCGCTATTGTAGTATGCGGACATTGCCAGAGATATCGGTAACAGTGTCCACTTTTAAAGAAACAAATGTTCGCTTTATGAATCCTTCAAAACAATACACACATGCACACATCCTCATACATTGCCAGATATACTGGTAACAATGTCCACTTTAGATAAAATTATAAAAGGCAATGACTAAGGGAAGCCGAAAGAAGTGTCTCACAGTGACTAATGAATGAGAAATTGTTAAGTAAATAGCAATTGCAATAGACCAAAGGAAGTAATAAGATAACTAAAATTCATTAGATAAACCTCGCAACGCTCGGCTCACGTGTGAGTCATGTTCAAAGACCTTTATTTGCTTTGTTGGCTTGTTTTAACATGTTCAAACCATGCCGGATGCCCCCCCCCCCCCCCCCCCCCCCCACTTATACCGTAGGCTTATATAACAAAATTTTATCGTATTCAATACTCACTTGATTTCGTACGTTCGCGCAGTGTGTGATACTCAACCAGTTAATTTGTTTGTGTTTTATGTTTATAACTTTCGAGTTTTATAACATTAATTGTTGTCATATCAGTGCAAAATGGAGGTGAGTTCTTTATCTTATACTTCATAATATTCGCGTGACATGTACTCTAAATTACTTTTTCATTTCATAATTGTATTCTTTCATACCCTTACGCTACGTCCATTATACAGCAGTAACAACGTCCACCTTTTGTCAGTTATTTATAAAAACCCAAAAATAATGACAGCTTTGTCACATACCATATGAATACTAAACATTTGGATGAAATTATGAGATATTTACATGTCTTATTACGATCAGTAATTTTTAATTAATTTCTTAGTCATTGTATGTTCATTTCAGATTTCAACAAATAACGTTACCCAAGATATAATGTCTCTAACTAGTGATGAAATAAAATCAATAGAGAAATATGTTTTGTTAAGCAGGTATCACCGCTTTATCCACATGTGGTATACAGCCAATAAACTAGATAATTCGCTGATCAACGATTGTGATATAATACCATATTTTACACCATGCCAACAACACTATTTATCTTCGGAGTCTAATGATCAAATAGATGGGGTATTACCGATGCAAGCATATTGCACAATGTGCAACAAGATTTTAAACAATTAAATTAACTTGTTCCAGTTCACTACAACCGACTTGTGTACCAACGATTACACATTAAAGCATTATTATAATGCCGGTCTTAGCGATGAGGAAGAGACTGGCATGTGCAACCCTTCATATGTGAACACGCGAAAACGGAGTAACAATATTGAAGAATTTTTTGATAAACCAAATAAAATTAAAAAACCCAAGATGATGTCTTCCTGTATAACGCGAGCATCCAAAGGTGGTGTCTCATACATTTCCACTAACCTCGATGACGCGCCGAAAGCAAGACAGCTCATAAAAATTGAGGTATATGATATGGAGAAATTAAATAAAATATCACCTACAGATCATTGGAAAAATGTCGACATCCGCTTGAGATATTACGTAAACAGTGAGACAGACAAACATTACCAAAACACACGTGATATCATATATCAAATTACAAAACAGATCGCATCCCAGAATGATTGCAAGAAATGTTTCTTTGAAAACAAATAATAGATAATTTTTTTGCTTTAATATTTTCTAATACCTAAGAAACCCCTAATTTTTTGTGAGATTAAAATATACCTATAAGTAATTTCTTTTCATTTATTTTTAATTTACTTGCTCTTTGTCTCCTATTTTAAGAAAAAGGTTCTCTTAGCAGAAGTGCACATTATCTACGTATCTATGTATTTTGTACTTAACTGTCTTCTATTGTTGTCACCTTGTAATTGCTTTCTATTTTGTTTGCGGCTTATAGGAAATAAGTTTTAAAAGGGTACTTTAAGCTCTTTTACGAGAAAAGTAATTATTACAATGTATTGTCGCTCCATTGTTACTTTAATCTTATCTCTTATTTGTAGCCTTTTGTTGCAAATGTTCTTTTAAAATCGAATATACCTTTAAGTGATATGAAATTTAGACTTTTCGTCATTTACAATTCCAACCTGACTCAACAAACACTCGAGCATCAGAGTCGTAGTACATATTTAAATAATTTTTAAAAGTTTATAAACTCAACATATTCACTAGTAATTATCAAGTGTCAATCAATATAGTCAATATGCAATCAAGTGAACAAGTTTGTGCAAGTGTATATTTTGTGACATCGTTAGAAGAGAGTGATGACTCTCTGTATAGTACAACATTTGATAGATTGTTGTATGAAGTGAGTGAGCAAATAGAGAAGTCCCTACAAATCGACTCTCAATTTGATAAGGAAATATGTGACATCTGTGAGTGTGTGGAAAAATCATTAGAGTGTCGAATAAATCAAAGTGGGGGTGGGTTGAAACGAAAGAGGGATCAAGTGGACACCACAAGAGATCAACCTGAGGCGAGCACCAGTCACCGCGATATGACCACGGGTCATGAACTCGAGGCGTCAACGTCTACATACATAGAGTGCAGACTGTGTAAGGTACGAGTAAAGAAGCAACATTTTCATAACCATGTTAGATCTAAGTTACATCTAAATAATGTTTTGAATACACAACATAAACTATCAAATGTCAATGTTATAGACTCTGCTTTTGGATGTAGAATTTTAACCTACAGAATAATATCCCCCCACAGTAAGCCACCCGAGCAATATGAAACACCTGAAATGTTTTTAAATTCAATTCGTGATACTATAATATTTTTATTTAAGGAATGCATTAGTGAACATACGATATTTAAGGTTAATTTTATATTACGTGGGGAATTCATACAGCAGTCAAAAAATATTATGAATATATTCGACTTTCAAACTTCTAACTTTTCAGTATGTTTGGGTGATGACTTAAATATAATTCTTTCATCAATTAAAGATATTATTGTCAATAAAATTAGCGAATTTGAAAAGAAAGACAGCGGATGGTCTTTGAAAAATATTCAAAATATCGATGTAAATATTAACAAGTTTGACCCTCTCCGCGGATCTTCATATATAAGTTTACCAATAGATATACATAATAAAAAGGCCGTTATAAATGTTAAAAATAATGATTGTTTGTGTTTTAAATGGGCGCTATTATCGGGATTATATCCAGTAAATACACATGTTGATAGAATGTCATCATACGTTAAAAATATAAATAAATTATTCTTTCATAAAATTGATTTCCCTGTTAAACTTCATAGCATACCAAAAGTAGAAAAAATGAATAATATTAGTATAAATGTTTTTGGACTAGAATATAGCATAAAAGATAGATGTCACAAAGTAATAGGACCGTTGTACTTTACAAAGTCTCGTAGGAATACTCATATTAATTTATTATATATTACTGAGGGCAAAAGAGGACATTATTGTTTTATAAAAAATTTATCTAAATTAGTAAGTAAACAGTTATCGCTAAAAAATGGTGCAGTGCATATATGTGATGGATGCTTGTTACATTTTCCAACACATGATAGGTTACAAATACATCAAAATAATGATTGTATTCATATAAGGGTGGACTTACCAAATATTAATTCTCTTAAAAGGAATTGGTTTGGCGATTTACGACCGAACAATATATTGACATTTGATAGTTTTGAGAGAAAAATCAGGGTTCCATTTGTTGTGTATGCGGATTTTGAGGCATTTTTAAAACCTATAGATTCATGTGTTAACGATCCAAACAAAGCTTACACAATTAATTCATCGGAACATAGCGTGTACAGTTTTGGTTATTATATTAAATGTTCTTATGACGATAGATTTTCAAAGTATAAAACCTATAGTGGTGATAATTGCGCGAGGGTTTTCATGGAAAGTTTATATGAAGATCTTAAAATAATAAGCAAAAAAATTTTTTTTAAAAAGTCACTTCCCCCTCTTTCTAATGCAGATGAAAATAATTTTAAACGTTCCGACAATTGTTATATATGTAATCGAAACATTTTGGTGGACCGTGAAGATTATAGTATATATCATGATTCTATGTCTAGTCTATGCGGCGGTATAGCACATAATAATTGTATAAATAAATTCCAAGTACCGCGATTTGTACCGATCATATTACATAATTTAAGTAATTATGATGCTCATTTTATTGTTCACGCATTAGATTTTGTCGAGGGTGAAGTCAATATAATTCCTCAAACCAAAGAAAAATATATATCCTTCTCAAAACGTATAAAAATGTATAACAATACAATTGATTTAAGGTTTATAGATAGCTTTAAGTTTTTGTCATGTAGTTTGAATAATCTTGCAAATAATTTAGATGATAATGATTTTTGTGAGCTAAGAAAACTCTTTCCATTACAAGAAGATTTTAATCTCATAAAGCGGAAAGGAGTTTACCCCTATGAGTATATGACATCATTTGAATCTCTCAAATTAAAATCACTCCCAGAACATAGGTATTTTTATAATACAATTACAAGTAGCAACGTCTCAATTGAGGACTTCTCATATGCGCAAGAGGTTTGGAAACATTTTAAATGTCGAAATATGGGTGACTATTCCGATTTATATCTAAAAATAGATGTTTTACTTTTAGCTGATATATTCGAAAACTTTCGGAATGTATGTCTCAGCACATATGAGTTAGATCCAGCTCATTACTATACAGCCCCAGGTTTGAGTTGGGACTCTATGTTAAAATTCACTGGTATTGAGTTAGAACTGCTAACAGACTTTGATAAAATCTCTTTTGTAAAGGCGGGTATTAGGGGCGGAGTAGCACAATGTAGCAACCGATATGCGAAAGCAAATAACAAGTATATGAGTAGTTATAATAAAAATGAAGTCGACTCATATCTCATATATTTAGATGCTAATAACTTGTATGGATGGGCTATGTCACAATATTTACCAATTGGTGAGTTTGAATGGGTAGATTCCAATATTGATTTTAACATTTCGGATGTTTCTAACGTTGGTTACATTTTACAAGTTGATCTGGAATACCCTGACTGTATACATGACTCCCATTCAGATTTACCTTTGTGCCCTGAAAATATATGTATAGGTGAGACGAAAGATTACAAGTTAGTACCTAATTTAAATAATAAAATCAAATATATAATACATTACAGAAATTTAAAGCAGTGTTTAGACATGGGGATGAAATTATTAAAAGTGCATAGAGTGTTAAAATTTAGACAAAGTCCATGGTTGAGGAATTATATAGACCTAAATACACGCCTACGAACTTCTGCAACTAATAATTTTCAGAAAGACTTTTACAAGCTCATGAATAATTCTGTTTTCGGAAAGACGATGGAAAATATAGAAAAGAGGGTTAATGTGAAGTTAGTGACTCATTGGTATAATAGGGGTAAAGTGAGAGGGGCACAAACTTATATCTCACAACCCGAATTTCATAGTCTTTCAATTTTTTCTGAAAATTTAGTAGCAATTCAGCTCAATAAACTGAAATTATTTTATAATAAACCAATATATTTAGGATTCTGTATTTTGGATCTTTCAAAAACTTTAATATACAATTTTCATTACAAGTATATGAAGGAGAAATTTCAGAATAATTTAAAATTGTTATACACCGATACCGATAGTCTGATATATCAAATTTTTACTAAAGATTTTTATTATGATATAAAGCCTGACTTAGACAAGTACTTTGATACATCAGATTATTCAATTGATAATATTTTTAACTTTCCACTATTAAATAAGAAACAGCTAGGATTTTTTAAAGATGAAAATAGTGGGGAGTTATTATTAGAATTTGTTGGCCTTAGAGCCAAAATGTATGCCTTAAATGTCGAAGGTAAATTTACAGCTAAAGCTAAAGGTGTAAATAAATCCGTAAGCAATAAAATGAATATGGGGGATTATAAAACATGCCTTTTTAATAAAAATATCCAGATGTCTGAGATGTACAGATTTAAGTCTATAAAACACGCAGTTTATACACAGAAAATTAACAAGATTTGTCTTTCCTATAGTGATACAAAAAGGTATGTTTTACCTAACTCAACTGACACAATTTCTTGGGGACATTACAGTTTACGGAATTAAATATTTAATTTTATTCCCTTTGTTAGAAAGTATATAATAAAAAATGTGTTTTTCATATTGTTAAATTTAATGTACTTACTCTAGAAAATATAGTTAATTAGTTTATTTTATTATAGTTTATTTTTGAAATATAATTGAATGTATATCATTATATAAACCATTTCCAATTTAATTTTATTTTTTTATGCTAGATGTACCTAACTGTATTTATTGTTTTGAAACATTTGTATAATGTATTTTTTGTCTGTTTAACTATGTGTAGAATATTTTTTACTTATAAGAATTTATGTATAAATTACTGTACTTCTATTTGATAATAAATGTCATATTTGTATGCTAAAACATATCTAACTGTATCTTTTTGTTTTAAAACAGTTGTATAATATATTTTTGTCTGTAGACTATTATATTTTATATTTTATATAATTATGTTTTATTTAATAAACCCTCAGTCTTTCCTAAGACGTCTCAAATTATAGTAGTCTATATAAAAAATGATTCATTTCATTCATCCATTTACCGCCATTGTGGCTGGACCAAGTGGTTGTGGAAAGTCAATCTTTGTATCAAATTTTCTAAAATACAGTGACACAATTTGCAATCAAGTATTTTCAAGAATTATTTGGTGTTACGATGAAATGCAACCTCTATATAATTTAAGTAATGTCTATTATCACCAAGGACTTCCTGATCTTAGTATGTTTGATGGTAAAGAACCACAACTTATAGTTATTGATGATCTGATGAGAGAATCTGACGGTCGTATTGTTGATATATTCACAAAGGGGAGTCATCATAGAAATCTAAGTGTGTTTTACATCACACAAAATTTATTTCATCAAGGTAAAGGTCAACGTGATATTTCACTCAATTCTAGCTACATTATATACTTCAAAAATCCTCGAGATAGAACACAAATAAGATATCTAGCTCGTCAAGTTTGTCCAGAGAATTCAAAGTTCCTTGAGGATGCTTATAAAGATGCCACTGCTTTACCGCATGGATATTTAATGATTGACTTGAAACAAAACACCAATGACACATGTCGTTTCAAAACGAATATTTTTTTAAATAATGAACATTGTACTGTATATGTACCAAGAAAGGGATATAAATATAGCAATCAACAGGAAATTGATGTTAGTCATACATAATGAATGGGAGAGTAACTACACATCAGGAATTGTTACGAGCATTGCATACACTGAAACCGAAATATCGCAAAGCAGTACTGAAAGTTTGTAGTGATGAAGAAATAAACTGTATTTGTGAATGTATATACAACGTTTTACATGGTAAAGTTCAACTTAAAGACAAAGAAAAGCAAAAGTTGAGTAAATATAAAAATATATTAAGAAAGCTCATTTCTAAGGGCAATAAAGGTGTGAATAGAAAACGATTAATTATACAAAAAGGTGGGGCTTTTCTACCTATAATTTTGGGGACGGTATTAAGTGGATTCTTAAATTCGATGTTACAAAGCTAATTTTATAAAAATGGAGAATGCTAAAAAAATGTTATTAATTGAGCCTGAATTCATGGATAGACTTAAAAAAGAAAGTACTTCAGAAAATCCCTCATCACGTTTAGATGTGGAAATGCGAAAAATTTTACATAGCAAAGTAAATGATCGTGAGAAGTGGGCACTCTATCTACAATCCTTACAACGATATCTACACTTTGCGGAACAAGAAAGACAGCCAATCAAGTTACCAATAATAACTGATGACATTGTTCAGAGACATAAAGAGAGCGGGGATACATTAGAGGCTGCATTTTCAAACACTTCCGCAGAGGGGGAAGACGCGGCAGAGGCTTCACCCGCGGAAACATCTGCGATTCGTAAAAGACAAATAGACTACTTCTCTAAAGATTTTTTATTAAAAATAATTCCGAAAACATATAAAAGGCAAGGTGAATTGCTTGTAAATACACTTCTGGATAATGATGACAAAATCTCATGGGATCGAACTGGCTGTATCAAAATTAACAACGAAACTATACCATCATCGAACATAAAGGACTTAATCGGTGATATTCTTAGACCATTAAAACGAAGTGAACCACATGGGTGGCCAAAATTTTGTGAGGTATTGAAAGAATTAAATCTACCATTATCATGTATAGGCAATCCAAAAAGACTTTCATATATTAATAGACTATATGCGAAAGAATTTAGAAAACCGAGTTCACCTCTTTCTAGTAGACCAAGATCGAACAGTATAGGTAGAAAAATTGATTGGGAAAGATGGACCCCATACTAGAAATTAATAAAATCTACTATGACATCTCACATCCTGCTGGTTATAGTAGCATCGATAAATTAGCAAAGGAAATGAGTGGGAAAATGAACAAAACAGAAGTAAAAAAATGGCTGGAGTCTCAGGAAACATACACTCTACATAAACCAGTTCAAAAAAAATTTGCTAGAAACAAATACGTTTTATCCAATTACAATGAATTGTGGCAAGCTGATTTAAGTGATATGAGAACTTATAGTGAATATAATGATGGATTTAAATATATACTGTGTGTTATTGATGTCTTCAGTAAATATGCCTTTGTGCGACCTATGAAGAAAAAAAATTCTGAAACAGTTAAAGAATGTTTTGAAAGTATATTCTTAGAAGCTAAAGCTACCCCCACTCACATTCAATCAGACAAGGGTACCGAGTTTGTTTCCAAAGATGTTCAAAGATTTTTTAAAAGTAAAAATATTAATTACTATACCACAAATAATCCTGATATTAAAGCAAGCATTGTTGAACGCTTTCAAAGGACTTTAAAAATGAAAATGTGGCGCTATTTTACTCATAAAAATACATATAAATATATAGATATTTTAGAAGATTTAATTTATTCATACAATCATAGCAAGCATTCTAGTATAAAAATGTGTCCATGTGATGTCGATTCTACTAATATTATGTCGGTTTGGCGAAATCTTTATGATAGACAAAATCATCAGCCACTCGTTGGGGGGCACGCGAGACTAAATGTAGGCGATCACGTAAGAATAACTAAGTATAAGCATATTTTTAAAAAGGGGTATGAAAGTAATTGGAGCGACGAAATATTTGTGGTTTCAAACATAATTAAAAGAACACCTTGGGTTGTATACACGCTAAAAGACTTACAGAACGAACCAATAACCGGAACTTTTTATGAAAAAGAGCTACAGAAAATAACCTACGATCCTACACTTGAATATAAAATAGATAAAATAATATGTTCCCGGAACTCTGGCTCCAGAAGGGAAGTGTTAGTGAAGTGGAAAGGTTATCCCAGCAAATTTAATAGTTGGATACCTTTATCAAGTACTATAAAAATATGAGTGAACATAGTTTTTATTTGACTCTTTTGAGTAATGCCTCAATGGATTATTTCCCCAATAATAAAACAAGTACTTTTTGTGTTAAGTTACCTAAAACTATTAAACTAGAGGGAGAGTGGACAGTCGGGCTTGTAGAGTTTCAATATCCATGCACCATGCTAACAGTCCAAGATGGCAATAACAGTGTCTATATTCAAAAACATCCAATTATTGACGGTGAGCAGTCATTAGATATCATGAGCTTCACAAGTCAGATTCTAGCAACCAATTATGACAACATTAATCACATTCTGAGTGCACTAAATGAAAACAATATAGTAATGAATAACGCGGAGTTTATATATGACACATTGACAAAAAACATTTCTATTTTACCCAAAAGCGAATCTGTTATATCAGTGAGACTATCGCCAACACTATGCCTACAGCTTGGATTTCCGCCATATAGAAATATTCTCAACAAAGCTGGATTATATCCAGTTAATTTATCGTTAGGTTTACCTTCACAACTGTTTGTATATTGTGATATAGTTGAACCGCAAGTAGTGGGGGATGTTATGACCTCATTATTACGTATTACCCCCCTAGATACCTCTCAATATGTATATGGAACATACAAAACGTGCACATTCACTCCGGCTCACTATTTACCTGTTTTGCGTAGAGAGTTTGACACACTTGAAATAAATATAAACTCGAGTACTGGTCAAAAAATACCATTCGAGTTTGGAACTGCATGTGTTAAGCTTCATTTTAAGCGAGTAAGATGAAAACAAATCAACATAACATTATTTGCCCCTACGAACACTATTATACACATCAAGCTGGTTCGGGGGTGGGGGTTATCTACAAAGGTGCGCTTCATCAACGTGGTCATGGAATCGGAAGTTTCTTGGGGGGTCTATTTAGGTCTGTGCTACCACTTATATCGAGTGGGGCGAAAGCTGTCGGTAAGGAAGCCTTGAATGCGGGTGTTGGGCTTCTGAAGGATATGGCTGCAACGAAACCCATGGAAGAATCAATTAAGAATCGTTTTAAAGAAGTTAGTTCAAATTTAAAACGAAGGGCAGATAATAAAATTGATTCAATTATGTCTGGATCTGGGTATAAAAGCAGAAAGCGAGTCTCGCGAAGGGCCATTCATTCGAAAACATCCAATAGGAACAATACTAAGAAAAATAAAAATAAATTAACCGATATATTCGTAAATTAAACAATGTCATTCTTACATAATCACTCGTGTGAATGTGCTAAATCAGAGCTAGATTTATTTGCTCTTCCATCCAAGTATTGAGAGCGGACATTGGATTCATTACAAACCTATTTCATCGTTAAGTGATAATGGTCCAATTGAATTTCAAGTTCCCGGAACGGGGGACGACTACATTGATTTGTCTCACACTTTAGTTCATATCAAAGCTAAGGTTTTAAATGAAGACTCTTCAGTAGTGGCAGCTGGAACGACAGTTGCACCAGTAAATAATTGGCTCCATTCATTGTTTAGTCAACTTGATGTATATTTAAACCAAAAGTTGGTGTCTCCGCCAAATAATACATACGCATATCGATCTTATATAGAAACTTTATTAAACTATGGCCCAGCGGCTAAAGAGTCCCATCTAACCTGTGGGTTGTGGTATGCCGACACGCCTGGGAAAATGGATTCTACAGATGAAAACAATAGTGGTTTTTCTGAAAGACAAAAATTGACTAAAGAGAGTAAAGAGGTCGAAATGATTGGACATCTACATGGTGATATATTCAACCAGGAAAAGTTTTTAATAAATGGAGTGGAAATCGGAGTCAAGTTAGTGCGCACAAGAGAAAACTTCAATCTTATGAGTTCCAATGCTGACTTAAAATTTAAAGTACAAATAACTGATGCTACTTTACTAATTCGTAGAGCACGGATTAACCCATCGGTATTGCTCGCACATCAAAAAGTTTTAGCAAATACTACTGCTAAATATCCAATTACGCGTGCCGAAGTGAAGGTTCTGACATTACCAGCAGGAGTTCAGGGGAAATCCCTTGATAATATTTTTCTTGGGCAGGTACCTAAGAGATGTATTGTCGGTTTTGTAAATAATGTAGCATTTAATGGTAGCCTTACAAGAAACCCCTTTGATTTTGCTAACTTTGGAATAAACACATTTAGTTTATATATAGACGGTCAGCAGATTCCCTCCAAAGCCCTACAACCAGCATTTGATAAGAATACTTTCACTACAGCATATCACACATTATTCTCGGGGACTGGTATTCATTTCCTTAATGAAGGAAATTCGATTTCAAGAGAATCATTTGCAAAAGGATATTGTTTATTGGCTTTTGATTTAACTCCTGATTTATCAGCCAACTCAACATCACATTGGAACCTAATAAGACATGGTAGCGTTAGATTGGAAGTCCGTTTTGAAAATTGTCTCACACAAACAGTTAACTGTATGGTATATGCTGAATTTGATAATATGATAGAAATAAATAAAAACCGAGATGTAAATGTAGATTATAGCAGTTAAATTATCTGAAGTTATAAAATAACGCACTTTCAAAATAATTGTCATTTATATGTAAGCCGTTGATATAAACATATTGATATATTGTAATGGATACAAGAGAGATTCAGAGTTTTATGAAAAAGATAAAACCAGAGTTTGAATTTAGTGTGTATCCTGCTAATCGGCTACCTATAATTGTGTCAGAGCCATGTTACATAATTAGTAATTTGGATCCTGATACGAAACCTGGCTCTCATTGGATTGCGATGTATCTAGGTCATGGTGGTGTGGGGGAGTATTTCGATTCTTATGGGCGTAAGCCTTCTTCATATCATCTAAGTTTCTTAAACAGGAATTCAAAAAGATGGACTTTTAATTCGGATAGAATACAAAATGATTTTACTTCAGTTTGTGGGGAATATTGTCTAGTATATCTTTATTTTAAGTTTAAGGGTAAAACAATGACTGATTTTGTAAGATGTTTTTCTAAAAATACATTATATAATGATTTATTATTAAGAAACATGTTTGTATATGTATTTTTAAAATAAAAAAATGTATACTAAATTGAGTTTTATTTATTAAACAATTAAAAAGGGGCATCGGTGGTCGAGTGGGTAAGACGTTGGCTCGCAACTGAAAAGTCGCTGGGTTCGATTCCTACATCCGACCATGTAACCAATGGGTTTTTTTATAATAAAAAATGTATGTCCATTATCCGACAAACCGTACAAAAAGGCTTTTCCATCTATATACATCAACAGAGCTGGCCACTCGTTAGGTATAGCCTCAAAAATCATTGGCTAAATGAGAAAGACTTTGTCTACCACTGGATAAAAAAAAACACACACAAAATAATGTTGTAATATTTATTAAAAAACAGTATTGTTCATACAAATATAATAGTTCTCAACACTATTATCAACCGTTCTGTTGAATTTAAAAAAGGATGACAACAATAGAAGACAGTTAAGTACAAAATACATAGATACGTAGATAATGTGCACTTCTGCTAAGAGAACCTTTTTCTTAAAATAGGAGACAAAGAGCAAGTAAATTAAAAATAAATGAAAAGAAATTACTTATAGGTATATTTTAATCTCACAAAAAATTAGGGGTTTCTTAGGTATTAGAAAATATTAAAGCAAAAAAATTATCTATTATTTGTTTTCAAAGAAACATTTCTTGCAATCATTCTGGGATGCGATCTGTTTTGTAATTTGATATATGATATCACGTGTGTTTTGGTAATGTTTGTCTGTCTCACTGTTTACGTAATATCTCAAGCGGATGTCGACATTTTTCCAATGATCTGTAGGTGATATTTTATTTAATTTCTCCATATCATATACCTCAATTTTTATGAGCTGTCTTGCTTTCGGCGCGTCATCGAGGTTAGTGGAAATGTATGAGACACCACCTTTGGATGCTCGCGTTATACAGGAAGACATCATCTTGGGTTTTTTAATTTTATTTGGTTTATCAAAAAATTCTTCAATATTGTTACTCCGTTTTCGCGTGTTCACATATGAAGGGTTGCACATGCCAGTCTCTTCCTCATCGCTAAGACCGGCATTATAATAATGCTTTAATGTGTAATCGTTGGTACACAAGTCGGTTGTAGTGAACTGGAACAAGTTAATTTAATTGTTTAAAATCTTGTTGCACATTGTGCAATATGCTTGCATCGGTAATACCCCATCTATTTGATCATTAGACTCCGAAGATAAATAGTGTTGTTGGCATGGTGTAAAATATGGTATTATATCACAATCGTTGATCAGCGAATTATCTAGTTTATTGGCTGTATACCACATGTGGATAAAGCGGTGATACCTGCTTAACAAAACATATTTCTCTATTGATTTTATTTCATCACTAGTTAGAGACATTATATCTTGGGTAACGTTATTTGTTGAAATCTGAAATGAACATACAATGACTAAGAAATTAATTAAAAATTACTGATCGTAATAAGACATGTAAATATCTCATAATTTCATCCAAATGTTTAGTATTCATATGGTATGTGACAAAGCTGTCATTATTTTTGGGTTTTTATAAATAACTGACAAAAGGTGGACGTTGTTACTGCTGTATAATGGACGTAGCGTAAGGGTATGAAAGAATACAATTATGAAATGAAAAAGTAATTTAGAGTACATGTCACGCGAATATTATGAAGTATAAGATAAAGAACTCACCTCCATTTTGCACTGATATGACAACAATTAATGTTATAAAACTCGAAAGTTATAAACATAAAACACAAACAAATTAACTGGTTGAGTATCACACACTGCGCGAACGTACGAAATCAAGTGAGTATTGAATACGATAAAATTTTGTTATATAAGCCTACGGTATAAGTGGGGGGGGGGGGGGGCATCCGGCATGGTTTGAACATGTTAAAACAAGCCAACAAAGCAAATAAAGGTCTTTGAACATGACTCACACGTGAGCCGAGCGTTGCGAGGTTTATCTAATGAATTTTAGTTATCTTATTACTACCTTTGGTCTATTGCAATTGCTATTTACTTAACAATTTCTCATTCATTAGTCACTGTGAGACACTTCTTTCGGCTTCCCTTAGTCATTGCCTTTTATAATTTTATCTAAAGTGGACATTGTTACCAGTATATCTGGCAATGTATGAGGATGTGTGCATGTGTGTATTGTTTTGAAGGATTCATAAAGCGAACATTTGTTTCTTTAAAAGTGGACACTGTTACCGATATCTCTGGCAATGTCCGCATACTACAATAGCGACTCTAGTCTATAGATAAAAATATAAGGGATTGCAAAAAGTGAACATTGATACCAGTATATCTGGCATTGTATGAAGATGTGTGCATGTGTGTATTGTTTTGAAGGATTCATAAAGCGAACATTTGTTTCTTTAAAAGTGCACACTGTTATCGATATCTCTGGCATTGTCCACATACTACAATAGCGACTCGTCTATAGATAAAATATAAGGGATTGTATTGTGAATATTTGTTAGAGATAACCCATTTTAATTCTAAAGAAGATTGCGGACAATAGTACCGAGTACAAATTTCTAACTTTGTAAAACGATGAGCTATGAAAAAATTAATTAGATATTTGAAAAGCTTGAAAAAACGCGATTCTAAAAAGTGTAAATTTTTTTTTTTTTTTTTTTTAGAAATTTTTTCTTGGCTTACACCGAAATTGCCGATTGATGAGCAAAAAAAAAAAAAAAAGGACATTTCTAGGAAAAAATACCTGGTCCAGCTCTCTCCAAAACCCACTACTGATAAAAGAGCATCATCAAGGACACAGATAACATCTTGAAGGTAAGGGCTGTTAGTTCCTGACCACTAATCTTTCAGAGGTGATGAAATTTTATTATCTACAAAAAATCCGGTGGCATATGTATATTTTTAAAGGATAATAAATTGGCGGGATAATCTGTCGCATAGAGCGAGACAAAAGTCAAAACCATCAATATCGGTGGTTTTTATTTTTGTCTCGCTCTATCTGACAGATGAAAATGAAAATGAATAAAATAAAAGTTGATATTAGTTCATTCCCGTCAGCCGGTCCGTCCTAGTTTTCCTAATTTTTTCCTATTTTTTTTTCCTAAAATTGTCTTATTTTTATTGTTTTTTTTTGTTTTTTTTTATATTTAGGAAATTAACAGCACATTTTGGTAAAGGTCCAGATTATCTAATCCTGAGCTTTTCGTGTTTTGACGACTTTATTAAATTGCTGCACTGTTTTATTACATACTTTAACCATTTTGAAGTCTCGTTAAGGTACCACTTTTCGCCGGTGTTCACTAGTTTATAAGAAAATTAACATTGAAAAACTTAACCTCAAAATCTGAAATTGAGATTTTCGTGTTTTTAACCGACTTCCAAAAAAAGAAGGAGAAGGTTCTCAATTCGGACCGTTTTTTTTTTTTTTTTTTTTTTTTTTTTATGTATGTATGTACGTCGATAACTCCGCGAATTGTGAACCGATTTTGATGGTTTCATTTTTAATCGACAGATAACTCTTCCGGATTGGTCCCATTTTTATCTCATAAAAATTGGTTCATTAGTTTTTCAGAAATTTTGAAAAAACTGACTTTATAAGTACATTTTTCTTGATATCTCGATAAAATATGTACCGATTTTGACGACTTATTTTTTTAAGACATCATAATTTCTCGACATTATCTCACAGACATATGACGACAATCGGTTCAGTAGTTTTTCAGAAATTCAGTAATTCATTTCTGTTTACGGCTGAAAATTATGTATCAGAAAAAGCCTTAGCAACGGTTGCTATTGACACGAAGTTGTCAATTTTCGTGACGATGGTGTAGCGGTTAAATATAATGGGGTGCATAGGATGCACAATCACATGGTTCAAATCACATCCACAGCGGTATTTTTTTTAAATTTTTCATCAATATTTTTTTAGTTGCGTTATTATTTGTCTCTCAAGGCAGCAAAATCACTTAAAAGGGTAAAATAAACCTTTTAAAAAAAAAGTGCACCGACTTCAAAAATTTGCACTGAAAAGTAAGAAATAATAAATATTTCGTCGTAGAATTTGAAGACGGTTGGTGCCAAATTAGAAACAACTTAGTTCCCAAATTCACTAATCTAGACAATTCATTAGGAACCTACGATCATCAGTACATACAAACATAGATAATATTGAACAGATCTTCTTAGATATTTACTTAGTTTTGTATCCTAATTTGGCACCAACCGTCTTCAAATTCTACGACGAAATATTTATTATTTCTTACTTTTCAGTGCAAATTTTTGAAGTCGGTGCACTTTTTAAAATAAAATATAAGGTTTCCATCGCTTCGGCGGCCGCTACGCTCGCTTCGCTCGCTCGCCTTGCGCCTTGTTTTTACACAATCCGAACCACGCTCGTCGCTGCGCTCCTCGCTAACCTATTTTGTGGAGTAAAAAAATTTCGATCGTGTCTGAAGACTTTTCACCGACGTGGCGGTCACGGGAGGGGTTTTCGGGATTGGTGTCCTGGACGAAAGTTGCTCCTTGTGACGCTTTTCAACCAATGGCATCATAAAAAAATGGGTGTTATATGGAGTAAAAAAAATCGATTGAAAATCTTTCAAGATCATGAAAACTCTAACCTTAATTTTGCAAAAACCTGTGACCTTCTGCAAAAACTTATACCCTACCGAGACTTGAAAATAGTTAAAGTATGCAATAAAGCAGTGCAGTAATTGAATAAAGTCGAAAAAACACGAAAATCTCAGGATTAGATAATCTGAACCTTTACCCACATTTTATAAATGGAATTTTGTTACAATATCATCCAAAGAAGGCCAATTATAAATTTTAATTTCCTACTTAGACCACAGAACATACATACAATAAACAGACATAAATAAAAAAAAGGTAAGTACCCACTTTAATTAAAAAATAAATACTGAAAGGAAATAAATTATGCTGGGATGGTTGTTATTGTTAGATCCTGCATGTCGCGTGTTTATTTGTGTGCGTGTGTGTGTGTTTGT
Source organism: Nemapogon koenigi (assembly GCA_963924495.1). Lineage (NCBI taxonomy): Eukaryota > Metazoa > Arthropoda > Insecta > Lepidoptera > Tineidae > Nemapogon > Nemapogon koenigi. The sequence continues at coordinate 1,991,249 of OZ004630.1, read as the reverse complement.
TGTGGTGTGTGTGTGTGTCTGTGAGAAATTATGAATAATTGTTTGTTTTACAAATTGTCTGGAATTATTATAAAAGTCCAGCCCGCCGAAGGATTTGTTGTAGGTTCTAACGCAGCGAGTCAGTAGAGTATTAAAACCTCAAATCTCAAGTAACCAAGTAAACATTAGTTTAGTTATTATTCAAGCGGCCAGCGGTATATTTGTAATTTTAGAGGTAACTTTGGATATTTATTATCGAGAAAATTTCAAGGAATCGCATTTTTGATCCATAATGATGCTTAGTATGATATATAGTGTATTAAGTACCAAAAATAAAGTATTGTCGATACAGAAAACATGTATGTGAAGCAATGCGAGGTACTATCGAACCTTAACAGATAGGTATATAAGGATAAGTGAGTTTTTAATTAAAATTACGAATTGTGCTATCCGCACAGTTAGTTGCAGTAAGTATAGATTTGAACGAGCTAAGCCGTCAGCTCAAGTTATACTCGTACAGTTGAGACCGTGTTGCGAAAGTAGGTTCAGAGGACTTTCGAATGAGACCCGCAGTACCAAGTGTTAATCACGGAATGCACTCTCCAACTTAAAATTACTTTTCTGTGCTTAGAAACAGTTCTAAGCCCAGTTCTCTAGCTAAATTTTACGCTATACTAAATCATTCTTCTTTTATTCTGGCTCCACCAATGTTAATCGATGATTTGCCAATGTCAAGTACCGATCATTATTATACCGATTAATCGGTCTAGGATGATCCCGCCGACTGCTCGTATGCCTAGATTCATAAACTATATTCATTGTTACATGGTTCATACGTCTGTGAGACACCTTTATTTTGTGTGTGATTAATGTAGTAACAATGGAATTTATTGGAATAATATTTATAAAAATGAGCTTTATTTGTAATATTAATAGAAAAAAAACACGAAAAAAATCTATTCGGAGCATTCAACACACAAAGCTCCATGCACATGTGACGCCTGCAAGACATACAAACAAATCTGGTTTGGCGTTTTTTCTTATAATTACAAAAATTGCAAATCTTCCTGACTTGGTCTTCAGGATCTGCTGGTACATTTGGCAAAGTATCACCTATAATAGCATCGATATTCCTCTTTCCTATTCCTAGGTTCTACAATGATATACTATGAGGCCATCTTTGGGTTAAAAAATTATACATTACAAATTACAACAAAGGCAATAAATAAAATTAGTTTAAAATTAATAACTAATAAAAATAGCTAAACGGAAGGTACCCAAGGATTGTGCAGTGTTTTCAGCCAGGTTGCGAATACCGATTCGATACCGAAAAAATATAAGGCAAACTTCTTGTAAATTCTGTTAGAATGCGTTATTTTTAAATTCGATACACTGGTCCGTTATCTCACTGAAAATTTTCGGTCCGGCCTCCGTATAATCGAGATTGAAGACAGGCCACACATTAGCAATGTAAATCATACGATCTAGATCACATGCAATTCACTCACCCACACAGACACACAAGATTCGATTAAACAAAGGCGTGTGGATGTGTGTGTGTGTGTGTAACAGATCGTTCCGGTCATCGAAATCAACCACAAATACAACGATTGATAAAAATTGGACGAGTCTGTGGTCGATTTCGGTGGACCGTATGGCGACCGGGCGGGGATTGGACGAATGTGTGGCCACCTTTACTAATATTATAAATGCTAAAATGTGTTTGTTTGTTTGTCTTTCTTTGACGTCGAATAGCGCAACGGATCGACATGATTTTTGCACAGAGATAATTTAAGGCCCGAAGAGTGACTAGGCTACTTGTTATTACTGAAATCCTTAGGAATAATTCTTATCCTACGATTCAAAACTTCCACAGACGAAGCCGGGGCTGAGAGCTAGCAGATACCTTAGTAAAGTAAATATACATAACCCCAATGTTTGAAATCAGAGTTACTGTAAACATAAAAATAAGAACTGCCAAATTACCTACTTAAGCAAAAAAAATTGGGCCATTTGTAACGTGTTTACCCGTATCAAATATTTATGATCCACAAACGTAGATATCATCTTACCGTTCGTAAATTGAACGTAAGTATGATATTTACACACGGTTTCGTTCGCATTGTTCCAATAAACAATATGTAAAGAATTGATTGATTTTTTTCACAGAGATAGTTTGAGGGCCGGTGATTAACATTATGTTACTTTCTATCAAAGAAATCATTCGCGATAAAATATTTTTTTTAAAGTCCACGGGCTTTTATCAAAATCAAACATTACTAGGTATAATTTGATGTTCGATTTTAATTTTTATCAAAATTTTTTATTTAATTTTTATTAAATTTATTTCTTTATTTTGTAAATACTAAATAACCAATAATAAATATTTAACATTAATAATTTAAAAATATTTAGTATTTTATTATATTAAATAATAATATTTTAATTTATATTAATAAATAATACATACGGATAGTTAACCTCAATTATATTAGAGCACTTGAAAAAGTATATAAACACAATTTTTTTCACTAATATTTACGAATAGTAAATAATATTACTTAAGGGTCCTATATTGGGAATTTTTCTGGGATAAACTATTCCCAATTTCTCTGTAAATAATCCACCTGTGTCACTGTAATTTAGCATATAGTTACTTATTGAATATATCTAAGTGAAATAGCTCTTATTTTTTCAATGGGTTTTATTGAATAGGAAATATACCCATATAGTTTAACTTTGCCCCTGCTGTCTCTTTCATAATTTATCACAAAAGTCTAAATTTTTTTAAAAGCGCTGTTATACCATTACCCTTCAATTATATATGTCGATTTTTTTGGTAGCTTATTGAAAATTTAAAATAATAATAATTTTATTATTTTTGGCAAATTAAAAAATCATAAAATTTTTTTTTTTTTAATTTTCAATAAGCTACAAAAAAAGCGATATATATAATTGAAGACTAATGGTATAAGAGCGCTTAAAAAAAAAATTAGAGTTTTGTGATAGATACAGATATGAAATGAAATAGATATGAAAGAGACAGAAGGGGCAGAATAATCCTTTATTCTACCACCCATATTTCCTATTAAATAAAACCAATTGAAAAAATAACGACTATTTCACTTAGATATATTGAATAAGTAACTATATGCTAAATTACAGTGAGACAGATGGAGTATTTACAGAGAAATTGGGAATAGTAATATCTCCATACAAATTCCCAGTATAGGACCCTTAATCAAAATATTCAATTTAAATCACTACTGAATATAATATAATTAGCACATATATAATTCGCACTTGTATGAAACTGTGTTGTGAATGTAGAAACTAGAAACATGTGGATATTTTTTTTTGTAATCTTCTTTCCGAGGAAAAGGCAAAAGTCTGTAAAACCATGTGGATATGAAAACAGTGATCAGAGGCGACGAGCGTGCCAACATGCGCGACTAATAGAGGTTTTATTTCTATTTTGTTGGTACCTAGCTTTTTTCATTTAACTCTCGGCAACTTCATACTGTAACTTTTTTCTTACATTGTATAATTTCACTCTTATAATATTTTTTTCACAACGCGCCTAAAGAAGTATAACTTCAAAAACCCATTGGTGAATACATGGCCGAGATCCGGGATCGAACCCGTGGTCTGTCTAGTTAATACCAGACGTCTTAACCACTCGGCCACCGACGCACACTATTATTTCGTGCCATCCAAAGTCGATTAAAGCAGCTATATTAATTGACTATAAATGCCATAATTATATGAAAATAAATATAATTAAGGTTGAACCTGGACCCTCCGATTTCACGACTAACCTATCCACTGTACCCTCGACGCTATTTCATTATAGATTATACATATGTAAGTGTACACGAGCGAAGTCGGGTATTTGTAACCGCTTTACATGTGTCCCTTCCTATATCATGTCCTATTGTCATGAAATCCTTACAAAATGTTTGTATTTCATTGATAAAAGCTATTTTCCGGATGATTCCATTGAAATGAGAAGTGGGGACTGCTTGAATATGTAATTCAAAAGGCTTTATTGTGGGCTTTTTAAATATTTCAAACTAATAATATCTAGCTCAGAAATAATGTTGGGACTCGACGATTTCATCAATATCATAATGGAAGAAAGAATAGTGAGAAGAAGAAAACTAAAAAAAAAAAACTGCACAGGTTGCCTTACAGCTCCCAGGAACCGTTGCCGGCCCAAGGGTACCTATGGGGAAGATGAAAGTCTTCCTTATTTAGCCGAAGATTTTAGAGGCTATACCTAACAACTGGCCAGCTCTGTTGAGGTATATAATATACATGGAAAAGCCTCTTTGTACGGTTTGTCGGATAATGTACATAGATTTTTTTATTACAAAAACTCATTGGTACATGGTCGGATATGGGGATCGAACCCGCGACTTCTCAGTTGTGAGCCGACGTTTTACCCACTCAATAAATAGGTTTCCGGGACGTTACTCTTTGTCCTGCTTTGTCACTTATTATATCTTTCCCTAACTGAGATTTTAACTACGTAAAGTGATTATTTCTACACCGTCTTGCTTGCACGGCTGGCGGTATTAAGGCCCTATTTCCATAATTTGTATGGGGATATTACTATTCCAAATTTCTCTGTAAACAATCCACTGTAATTTATCATATAGTTATTTATATTATAGTTATTTTCTCAATTGGTTTTATTGAATAGGAATTATGGGTGCTAAAATAATGGATTATTTTGCCCCTGTTTTCTGTTTCATAATCTATCACAAAGTTCTTATATTTTTTTAAAGCGCTGTTTAACCATTACCCTTCAGTTAAACGTGTTTCATTTTTGGTAGCATAGTGAAAATTCAAAATAAAAATTATGTTATGATTTTTTTAATTGGTCAAAAATAATAAAATAATTATTATTTTGAATTTTCAATAGGCTACAAAAAACGCAAGACGTTTAATTGAAGGATATTGGTATAAAAGCGCTTTAAAAAAATAAGAGATTACTACCCATATTTCCAATTCAAAAAACCCATTGAAATAATAACACTTAGATAAATTCAATAAGTAACTATATGCTAAATTACAGTGACACAGGTGGATTATATACAGAGAAATTGGGAACAGTTTATCCCAGAAAAAATATGAATATAGGAGCCTTAAGGAGCTTACCGCCAGCGCGCTCTCTTGAAACATAAATCTAACAAAACTCATGTAGAATTTAATAAAAATAGAAATTTGTTAAAAAATCCATGTCGTTTTGAGCTAAAATTAAACTTGAGCGAAGCCGGTCTGGTTATACGAACCATTCATGTTTGCACACATAGGTAGATAGTGGTTCAGAATCATACAATTTCATATTGCGTATAAACAGAAACCAATTTCCTTTCTATCCAAACTTTTACCAGAGGAAGCATTCTCTAATATTTTAGGGTTCCGTACTTTATACATTAATAAGTTGTCAGACACGGTCCACAATGTCCACATTTAGCACCTGTCACTACAAAAATAGTTGTCACTTGCCTTGTTAAGTAGCTAAGCATTAGTTTACATATCGAAGTAAAGATTTAAATCGGTACCTAGATATGCCCAGCGCGGCGCCTGCACAATATCACGAAAACACGGAGTATCTCAACCAAATGATTTTTAACTTAAATATGACGACGTGTGACTGTGGCTTTACAAAGCAAAAAAAGAATTTTCATTTTGTTGAACTCTTGTATAAATCATTTTAATTTGTAATCATTTATAGGGGTCCATACCTAAAGGGTGTCAACGGAAACCCTATTACTAAGGCTGTCTGTCCGTCTGCCACAGGGCTGTATCTTTTGAACTGAAATTTTGACAGACTGTGTACTACTATGTCTACTATTATCATGAAATAATAAAAACAAAATAAAAGAGTTCCTTATACAAGAAATGTGTTTTTTTCAGCGTTTTTTGCTCGCTCTTAATAATGACAATACATACCAACGTCTAACTAGTATAATTATAATGCATTCTGTTAAGTTAAACAACAAATAATAAAAAACCAGCCAAGTGTGAGTTGGACTCCCGCAAATTTTTTTTACTAAACTATTTAAAAAAATATAATGTAGTGTTAAATTAAATATTGTATACGGTGGTTGACTCTCACTTGGCCGGTTTTATTCATACTATTATATTCACGGGTTGCCCTTCGTCCTAAGAGGCTTATGAGGATATATCTAACTTGTAGCCAGCAACCACACACTCGTTTAATTCTTGTAACGAACGGTCCGCCATCCGTTTACAAATCGTTGTATTTGTGGTTGATTTCGATGGCCGGAACGATCTTTCACACACATTCACACGCCTTTGTTTAATAGAATCTTGTGTGTCTGTGTGGGTGAGTGAATTGCTTGTGATCTAGATCGTATGATTTACATTGCTAATGTGTGGCCTGTCTTCAATCTCGATTATACGGCTGGTCGGACAGAAAATTTTCGGCGAGATACCGTGCGCGTTAAATTGTAGAGAATACCTCTACTTCTGACTATATTGCAGATATTGAGCAAGAAACGCAATACTGAAGTCAGGCATTTCCGATACGAAGAGTTATCGAAAATCAACAACTTCCTGTTTTGTTTACAAAGTACTTTGAATCATATATCAATATGTCCAAACTTTACATCAAACTATTGTTTCCATTACTATGCTATTGTATGTTTGAATTGAACCAACCAACTTTACCTGGGTTTTTTTATGTGAAACATCTAAGGTAAGGCATACCGACTCGTATGCTGACGGTAAACGGCGTCATGCCACGTCTCCCCTCTCTGCCGCTGCTCTCTACACTTTTCTACGTCCTGTAACAGACACTTTTTTATACATAAAACTTACTATAGGTGAACCGCTGAGAAAATAGCACTCCCATGTCCATGAGGGGTGAGGGGCGGGTGTGATTCTGCTATACACGATGCGAGGTTTCGCGCGATGTGTCTGTTGTCGACGCAATCCACCTCAAAAATTTCAGGGTTCAAGCTATCCTCATACCAAATTTCATCAAAATCAAAACCTACCCGCAAAAGCCCGAGGTAAATCGCGTCGACAACAGACACATCGCGCGAAACCTCGCATCGTATATAGCAGAATCACACCCGCCCCTCACCCCTCATGGATATTGGAGTGCTACTTTCTCAGAGGAATTAAATAAAAGTCAAAGGATAGTTCTAGTCATCCTCATTTGAAATTATTTTTGATGGTTCTTAACTTCCTAACTAATATTATAAATCCGAATATATTGTATGTTTGTTTGTTTGTCTTTCTTTCAAGCCACAACAGAGCAACGGATCGACGTGATTTTTTGCACAGAGATAGTTTGATGGCCGGAGAATGACATAGTCTCCTTCGGGATAAAATTGTCTACTTCCACGCGCCGGAAAGTTAGTACAAAATAAAACAAAAGGTGCGTCGGTAGTCGAGTGGTTAAGACGTCTGGTATTAACTAGGCAGACCACGGGTTCTATCCCGGATCCTGGCCATGTACCAATAAATTTTTTTAATAAAAACTTATGTACATAATCCAACAAACCATACTTAGAAGCTTTTCCATCTAAAATGTACCTCACTCGTTAGGTATAGCCTCACAAATCGGCTAAACGAGGGAGACAGGGAGACTTGGTCTTCCGCTGGGTACCCTGGAACCGAAACACGGTTTCGGGAGCCGTAAGGTAACCCGTGAAGAAAGAAAAAAAATTTTTTTCAGACATTTTAATGCGTTCGTGCAATCTTTAAAATGTTGAAGCAAATGAATTTAAATCAAGTTTTCATCAACTCGCAATGGTGTGGAAGGATATTAAGGTGGCATTGAGCCAAGTGCTTGTTCTATTACAATATGTTACTGACGCTTCATATATCACGCCTGTTTCTTGAAAGGGTAAATAAAAAGTTTTCATTTTAGTCCCATTTCAGTATTTATAAATCAGATGCACTATGTAGGTAATACTTAGGTGTACCGTCCAATGCCGTATCAAGGAATTTATTTCGGGCGAAGAGGGGGGGGGGGGGGGGGGGGGGGCTTTCAACTTTAAAAAAATCCGACAAAACACTTGTTTTTCCATCTAAATACACTGCAATAGAACTTCCGCTGGGTACGGTTTCGGGAGCAGTGTGGCAACCCCTGAATATATTACATTTAAAGAAGTTTCCCTATTTTCGTCTATTTTTTTTTAATACAAAATGTAAAGTTCACCTAGGCGTTATAAAATTTTTTGATAGACGATACATTTTATTTTTGCATAAAATGAGCATAAAATATTTTCTATTCCTCACGAAGGTGCTGAGGTTTCCCCATCTCGAGACCACGACCACTTTTAATTACAAACCATAAGAGAGTATTGTTTGCATTTCTCGCCAAGTTCTGTTGATTTAGGAGAGTTGAGGCGCACCGCCGGAATCCTTTGTAATCCATTTTGTGCTGTATATATTTTTCTAAAACTTACACAAAATATAATTTCGTTTTAGGCTCTACCTATTTACATTTAATTAGTGGGAACACTTGTAAAAAAACTTTTGATAAAACGAGCCTAGGCGGTGTAATTCAAATATTAACTGTGCGACGTGAAGCTTTAATTAAATGGTGTTTTACAGGAAAATCTTTAAAATATATACCGAATGCTGTTATAAGAAAGTAGTGAGGATTGAAATAGAAATAAAAGAGTGAGCGGAAGTATTTTTTTAGATGGTTTATTAATTTATTTACATATAGAAATAGGTATTAAAATTATGTAATACTAAATTACAATAAATCTATACTAATATTATAAAGAGGTAAATAAAAAAAAATTGGACGTTTGTTTGTAATGAATAAACTCAAAAACTACTGAACCCATTCTAAAAATTATTTCACTAATAGAAAGCTACGATATCCCTGAGTGACATAGGCTATATTTTATATGATTCGAATATATCCACGGGTGAAGCCGGGGGCGGAAAGTCTAGTATAAAATAAAATTTCAAAAAAAGAATTATGTAAATCTAGGTACTAGGAAAGTACACAACAGACTGGCTGCATTGCCTCGTTGGATGGCAATTTCTTTGACCGAAATAAGAGCCAGCCCGTTTTAGTCATGTGAGCTTTCAAGTAGTCGTTTGAACAGACTATGTGCTTACCTACATCAATTTGATTAGAAAGAATTCGAAACTCTTATTTCGCGAAATGGGCGTCAAATGGAAAAATATTTAAAAAATCGATTGCAATCAAAATACCTGCATAGTTTCATTAAGGGGCGGTGGTCAAGGTCAAATTGTATCTGTCAAAAATATGGATATTTCCAGGATTAACTTAGATTTGCCATATTTTTGACAGATACAAGATGACTGAGAGCCACGGGTCCTTAAATACTAGCTATCCGCCCGGCCGTGGATATTTTTTTTTAATGTTACGTAATAATTTATCCCGCAAGTCCTAAAATATCTCCAACTATCTCCATACAAAAAAGATCACGTCATTTATAATATTAGTTATTAGCACTCAGGTGCGTTCTATGGCCGAGTGGTCACACTATTCGATTCCCACATTGGCCATGTACCAATGGGGGTATTTTATAAAAAACTTTTATACATAATTCGACTAACTATAGATTTAAAAAAATTTAACTATGTACTTTAGGTCTATCTATCTATATATATCTATCATAACGCCTTTTTTCCAAGAGGGGTAGGTAGAGACAATCGAATGCCATTTTGTTACGATCCTAACTTACTTGTTTCGCTTCTTTTATATTCATCATACCTTTCATATATGCTCGGCGATTGTGTATACTTTTGATATTGTCTTCGATCAATTTTTTTATATGTTTAATAAAAGTACATATAAACCAAGCCAAACATCCGTAAACTAATTACTTTTCTTTATTTTAGGCACAACATCATCTTCCACTCCGCCACGCTCTTATGACACCGTTCCGGATGCGGTCAATACGCTTTATATCACACATTCTACGTAAAGACCGCATTTTCACAGCATTTATCTTACTTTCATGCTTCTTGTTGGTTAGGTACCCTCAAAAATTAGAAAAAGTTGTTTTCTGAGGTACCCTGGAGGTAACGCCATGACGATCATAAAATAACACTCAAGTATGACTTTATTACAAGCACAAAGTATCCATGTTGGGTTTAAAATAATCTTATGCAGTACAAAGTTCAAGGATAATTAACAAAACTCGTTATGAATTTCACCGCCAACTACGATGCAGGTTCTTGGAGCTGTCTAATTATTGTACGAAACTTTAATGAATTTTGCTCTTTATATGGAGCACACATACTCAACAACAACTCATTACTACGTATATAAAATCGTATATAAAATCCGTCGCGTCTGTCTGTCTGTGACCTTTTCACGGCAAAAATACTGAACTGATTTTGTTACGGTTTCCACTACCTATTAAACATGCCTACTTCCACCCTATTTCGCCCGGGGTAACAATAAAATTGTTATACAAAATATATATCCTATGTTACTCAGTGATAATATAGCTTTCTACTGGTGAAATAAATTTTTAAATCTCAAAAACTACTGATAAATTCACTGAGTAACATACGCTATATTTTATATATCTATAATACCTATTTTGATAACTAAAGTGTTTACCTTGTAGTTTGAATATTTTCATGTTAGACTCGAATACGAGCATTTGATCCCTTCCTGCTAGCTAGATCGAAAACGGTCCTCGGTCTGGTCTCTCCTCTTAACCGTATGGTCGGACAGTATAAAAAGATGCATAAGCGACACGACTTAGATGTGTTTGGTTCTCGGGCCACTTTCCAATCCACGATTGGAAAAATTGATTTTTTTGAGTGTTCTTAGTTATTAGTTTAGAAATTGTTTTCGTGTAAATTATTATTATTGTATTTTTTGTGTTATTATTATTATTCAATTACTTTTTTTTCTTATCAATGTTGTGTTGTTGTTATAAAAATGTTAATAGCCCTATAATTGACACTGTGTCTACTAAGTTATAAAAATGTACAATGCATATCTGTGGTCGTAGGTGTTGTTGGACTATTTATAATAAATAAATAAATACTTGTTTTATTTAACTTTCGGACAGACCGCGGAACCCTTGTGACCCTTAAACCTTAGGTATCGCTGATCTATACCTACTATAGATAGACTTTCCGCCCCCGGCGCCGCCCGTGGATATATTCTAACAATATAAAATATAGGTATCGTAGCTTTAGCCACAGAAAAAACGTCGGGGATCTAATATGACGGAATTTTAACAGAAATAAATACACGTTCTTAACTTTAGTATTAAAATTTATTAGTTTAACTAACTACAAATAAATACAACAGGTAAATTAATTTCTTTGGATAATAAATACATTTAAAATTACTTGTACAATTGACAAAATTGCTTTCTAAGACAAAATGGCAATATACGAAATACAGTCTTAGGAAACAATATGGCCAGAGTATGCTCCATTCATTTGTAATAAATGACCTTCATAACATCACGTCTGTTTCCCATAGGGGTAAACAGAAAAAAATATCACTTTCCACGATCCATATCTGGGGACTCTATGGCAGTAATTGGCAGCCTACTTTTCTAGAAAAGAGAACATACTATTTTTGCGGACTTCAGCTCTTTTTGTATTAAACTAAAATTGGCATGGGTAGTACCTACTTTGTTTTTTGGTCAAGTGCGTATTTTTCTTAGGAATTCAATTTTTTTTTTACGGTAATCTTTCCAGTTTCATGTAAGTATCAATTCATTGTATGGAAGAAAAAAAATCGTGACGGCAGAAGTTGGTAAAATTTAATAATTTCTTTTTTGAAAATTTAGAGAACTTTTTAAAGTACGCACTTGACCAAAAAATAAAGTATGGCAATTTTAGTTCTAAATAAAAAGAGCTAGAAAAGTAGGCTGTCGTAGAGTCCCCAAGTTAAAAGAAAGACTCTGTATACTATTTTCTCGTTACATTATAATTCTGCATAATATATATGTATAATGATTTTTTTTAAATTTGTAAATGTACGTTTTCTCATGCTGCAATCAATCGGTACTACGAAGATTTGGGCGCTATAATGATGCAAGTAAAAGTAATTCAACTTCCTCTAAATGCCCAAAGTCTGCAGCAGTAAAACATCAGAGAAATAGGATCATATATCAAAAAAGTTGTCAAAATTTATCGATTCATTTCTGCAGTGGGACAGGAAAATGGTCATATTTTACTGCTGAAATATAGTAAGTACAGAAAAATCTTTCATACTAAGATTGAACTGAATAAGATCCATCAGCATCATATATGCTATGTTTCTGTGGTGTATACGGATCTCGTTTTTTGAAAAAATCTCCATAACTCGATCCGTGTTGGTGTTTTTCAAAATCATGATAACTATGTTCAAAATCATGCTCGAAATCGTGTTCATAATGATGATCGTGCTCCAAATGAAGATAATTTCCCTTCTTACTCAAAAATTTGAGGAACCATAGGAATACTATCCAAGCTTTCTTCGCTACTATGATGAATAAAAATCCATACACGAATTTTAAAATCACAAGTTTTATGAAAATTGTGTACATGATACTTGCTGTGGACAAAAAAAAAGTGTTATTAGTTAAAACTACACTATTAATTTTCACGTTTTATAATAATTCATGTAAATTTTGAAGTTGCTTTTCATTGCTTGAGAAAAATTATTCATTAGTATAAAATAATATTAATATTGTAGCGATCGTCTCTGATTTCGCACAGTTACCTAAATGAAAATTAAAACAATCCAGTAGGTAGGTAAAAGAGCAGATTTCAAAATTATTCAAATCGCAAAAAGTGCTATGAAAATCAATTCAAACATTATTGTACAAACATTCAGACTGAAAAAAGTGAAATTCTTTAAAAAAAAAGGGAGACGTGGATAGCCTAAACTGTGTATTAGATCAACATAGATATACAATGTATATCTCTCTTTCTCCTTCTCTCTACGTTATATCTTTCTTCTCTCTAATGTAACAAAATGTGTCTATACATGACGCGTCCTTCAAATGGCATTCTCAATTCTCGTTTAGTTTTTCGAATCGCCGCCTAAGAAGTTTCATTTCAAAAATAAAATCTTATAAATAAAAATGAAATGATTTGGTTAATCAGGCTTTTAGGGAAAGAAAAATTGGCGAAGTTGTCCAGAAAATTGGAAAATTCGGGAAAACTGAAAGTGATTTTTTCTATGGGATTTTTATATGAACTCAAGAACGCATAGATAGTTAATAATAGTTATAATGTAAATAGTGTCTAATTAGTTTAGTGAAATCACCTACACATACATCATTATATTATTTTATCTACTCTTATATCGTAAAGTCTCTATTACAAAATCGAATTATACTTCATAATGATATGTTTTATATACACGCGTCTGTAATATGTCAAACTTCGATAGGTACTGTAATGTATTACAGTTAGTTTCATAGAAAAACGATATCGTAATGTTTTGTTTTACTAAAATGCAGAAAGAGATATGTCTTATACAGCCACATTAAACTCTATGAAAATATCGACACGCGCATGTGCCAGTCACTTGACAAATAACGCGCATGCGTAGTAGGTAACCGCGGTTTGCCGCCAATTTGTCGATTAAAAAATTGGTAAATTATTTAAAATACCTATTGCATGGGATTAGATAAAGTAGTGTATGAACGGGCACATAACTTGGAATTAAAATACTCGTGGATGCTATTAAAAAATCCACTTGTGTTTTAATTAACCCTATTATGACACCGTTTCATGAACTACTATTATGAAACGGGTTATATTACAGACGCGTGTATAAAAAACATATCATTATGAAGTATAATTCGATTTTGTAATAGAGACTTTACGATATAAGAGTAGATAAACTACTATTATATACTCAGGTATAAATATCTAATACCTAAAATTAAGTTAATTTTAAAAGTAAATATTATTAGGTATATAATTTATAACTCATACCTAATTTATATAAAACTCTAATGAAGCCAGTACTCTGGTATATGTTTAACAACACCTAGCACCCATGCCATAAAAAGCATTACTTTGACGGCCGCCACTACGAATACAAGCCCTAGGCAAATCTTGATTAAACCAAATTTAGCAGCTAGTATGATTCCTAAATGCGCTGCAACAGAAAATATATTGATATTTACTATTTTATATTAGTTTTATGTGTTAATTTTGAGTCGTGTTTACACAAAAAAACTTATAATTACGATCTAATTTTGTCTACATGAAAATAAAAATATATTTCATTTAGTAATGATAACTAAGTAAGTACGAGACTTGGTTATGGAATAAGAAGCATGAAAGTAAGATACATGAAGTGTACATGCAGTCTTTACGCGGTCATTGGAGAATAATGCGGAGTGAAAGATGAATTGTGACTAAAATGAAGAAAAGTAGTTAACGCTGGTTTGGATACGTTGAAAGAATAAAGTATGAAAGATTGATTTTTGAATAGGTTTATATCGCTGAAATAAAAGGATACTGGCAAACTAGGTGTTATTTTGTTGAACATGAAAAATTATAGAAGGCAATGTTAAAAGCACAAACAATCGCCGAGCATATATGAAAGGTATAATGAATATAAAAAGAAGCTAAAGAGGTATGTCAGGATCGTAGCAAATAGCATTCGATTCTCTCTATCTATCCCTTTTGAAATAAAAGGCGTAATGATAGATTGCAAAAACGAACTCATTGAGTTTATTTGATAATTTAGTTAGAAGTTAAATAACTGCAGGGTCTCATGAGAGGATGATCTTTACATAAAGTCGTTTGTACTTACTCCACAATGCGTACTTTTTGACTCCTCTTGCTTCGTTCAATTCTTCAAATTTTTCAGAAAATTCATCTTCAGCACTACAAATATCTTGCAATAAACACCAAATTGAAATAAGAAAATAAATTCTAGACATTTTCAAAATCCTATCCATGTTTCCGTCCCAAAGGTGTTATCACAAATGTCTTAGGTGATCGTTTGTAAGCAAAAAGCAAGCTTCAGTAGCAAAGTGTTAATAGTTAAAAGAAATGTGAGAAAGTGTATGAAGACTTCTCGTAGTACCTACTTTCGTTTAGCATTTAATTTGTAAAATTGTGAAATTCATTGACACAACCATATAGATGTGATCATTGTTACAAAATTATTTAATATAGATATGCTAATTTTATTATTTGTGGTTATTTGAAATGATTGATTTGTTTCGTTAAACTGAAGTTGTTGTATTTCTTGATATAATAATAAAAATAAAACACAATACAATAAAATAAAATAAGAGGGGTAGGTATAGACAATCGAATGACATTTGTTACGATCCTGACACACCTCTTTCGCTTCTTTTATATTCATCATACCTTTTATAATGTTAGGCGACTGTGTGTACTTTTAATATTTCCATCGATCAATAGATTTTTCATATCTATATATATAAAAATGAAACCCGTTTTCCGTTGTCACGACATAACATGAAAACGGCTTGACCGATTTGGCTAATTCTTTTTTTGTTTTGTTCGTTACAACACAGGGGTGGTTTAGAAGAAAAAAAAATTGGAAAAACCTTAAAGTTCAGCTGAAAAATAAAAAATAATAAATAGGTAATTTTGTATGGAAATCGCAGGAGTAGAATTGTAGGAGTAGAGGTAGGGGTAGTGGTAGTGGTAGAGGTATGGGTAGGGGTAGGGGTAGGGGTAGGGGTAGGGGTAGGGGTAGGAGTAGGTGTAGGTGTAGGGGTAGGGATAGGGGTAGGGGTAGGGGTAGGGGTAGGGGTGGGGGTGGGGGTAGGGGTAGGGGTAGGGGTAGGGGTAGGGGTAGGGGTAGGGGTAGGGGTAGGGGTAGGGGTAGGGGTTTGGGGTAGGGGTAGGGGTAGGGGTAGGGGTAGGGGTAGGGGTAGGGGTAGGGGTAGGGGTAGGGGTAGGGGTAGGGGTAGGGGTAGAGGTAGGGGTAGGAGTAGTTGTTTTCCACGGACGAAGGAAAGTAAATAGCAGGCAAGCCAACGTTTGGGCAGGACAACGTCTGCCGAGTCCGCTAGTATTCAATAAAAATGCACCTAGGTCATCCTCTGCCAGCGTTTCCTTTCACTTCAGCCATATAAACCTTTTTAATTAATATTTTGTCCATCATTCTTTCAACGTGTCCAAACCAGCGTAATCTACTTTTCGTCATTTTAGTCACAACATCATCTTTCACTCCGAATTCTTCACTAAGAACCGGATGCGGTTAATGCGCTTTATATCATACGTGGCAAGATTACTCCAACTATCTAATTGCTCTATTTTGACGTAAAATAAAGACAAAAAACGAGCAAGCCTTACAGTAGCCATATATGATGTGTAACATCTGACATCTCACCTTGGTAATAAGCAACATTAACATTATATCGATTCCACATACGGTCATGGCGACATACGCACGCGTTTTCGTCGTGGCGTGATGTGGAATCCAGTTTAATCCTGTTCGCGCTGTGATGGTTGTGATTAATCAGTGATTAATAAGACATATCACGGTCGGCGGGATTATCTTAAATACCGATTTATCGGCTATAAACACTATAAAGGCTATAATACTTGACATTGGCAAATCACCGATGAACATTGGTGGAGCCATAATAAAAAAGAAGAAGAAGAAGAACATTATATCCTGAAAACATTAACATTTTATACACACACTGTTAGGTTAAGCGTACAGCTGATGCGTTCTCCTACTCTATTTCCCTTTCTCTTTCTCGTCACACAGACACACACACTGTTGGTTGACAGTACCAACCTCTCGGAAATTGGTACCATCTGACGGCCAACTATACCACTGCGCGCGCTCATTGGTCAAATCAAATAGCGCGCCCTTTCCCGGCTTCCTGTTACACACTTCCGTCCCTTATCACGAAATCACTCCCACAGATTGCAGGAAAGCGAAAATACTCTCACATTAGTTAATAATATTTCAATTTAGCTACTTGATTTGTCCAAAAAATATTTTAACAATATATTTTTCCCCATACTTAGGAGCGATCACTAAGTGAAGGCCACAGAACTAATAACGCCGACAGTAGGCTTGTCCTTCAAAGCAGACAGTGGCTATCAGCAAAATGTATCCGACATTTAGGCGAATGGAGCGAGAAATGGCAACCCCCTTTATTACACTCTTATGCTTTTGACCTCCTTATTACGTCATATAGCCTACAGCAGCGTAATACAAGGTTACAAAATTACTCTAGAAATTACCAAGTTTATTTAAAATTGGTGGAATGGACTACTAAATAAATATACTACTAACAATCAAACACAAACATACCTTTACGGCCTTTATACCTTGTGGTGTGCCCAGAGATACCGGTAACAGCGTCCACTTGACGCCAGGTGTCTATATTGAACAGAACAGGTGGCAAGCCATAAAATTCTACCGTAATCTTCTTATAGAATTAAATGACGTTTGTTAGTCTCGCTAACACTCAAGAACGGCTAGACCGATTTGAATAATTATTTTTTTGCATTGTTCGTTATAATACAGGAGAGTTTAGAAGAAAAAAAGTTGGAAAAACCCTCAAGTTCAGCTGAAAAATCGAAAAATTTAAAATAGGTAATTTTATTATTTTAAGCTACTTAATCTCGCTAAAAGTAGTGGTAATTTTAGTGTGGTAGGGGTTGGAGTAGGGGTAGGGGTAGTGGAAGTGATAGTGCGATTGATAGTGGTAGTTGTTTTCCACGGACGAAGGAAAATAAGCGCCTCCCGATCCGAGCCTTCCAACTACTAATACTACTCTCAAAAAATTTGCACACCTTAAAAACTATGCCAAAAAATACTCCTCGGTGACGCGCAACATGGTTAAAAAGGGGTACAACATTGAGGTACAAAGGCTTTACGTATTAATATATAGATTTAACAAAAAATTGAGAAAAAATTAACTATATTTTATTTAATTTACTCCTAGAACCGTGTTACCAGTCCCCAGGGCAACAAAAGTCATTCTCACTTAGCAAATTAAATTTTATTGATGCTACCTAACGACTGGCCAGCTCCGTCAGAACGACTTGTATCGTCTGAAAGAAGATAATGTAAGTAGGTACTTATTTTGGTGCTTATTTTCGTGGCCGAGTAGCAGAATACACCTGTTCGATTCCCACAGCGGCCATGTACTTGTGTATATAATCAGATAAATCATACTAGGAAGCTTTTCCATCACAACATATATTTACAAAGGAAAAATCGGTTAAAGGAGGTAACGATAATAGATCCAAAAATAAATAATACCGTGGCTGTAATTTGCCTCTCCCCCGCCCGCTTTCGCAGTATAAAAGTAGGATATGTCGTTTTCTGACCCCTAAACTACCACTATGCAAAAAATCATGTCGATACCGTGAAAAACAAAAACAAATCTATCCTACGGGAACCATACATTTTTCCAAGATAAAAAGTAGAATATTCCTGACTATAATCTATATCTGTGCCAAATTTCATCCAGATCCGTTCAGCCGTTCTCGCGTGATTGAATAACAAACATACATACATCCATACAAACTTTCGCGTTTATAATATTAGTGGAATTGGCCATGCTAACTTTTTGAACAGAAACGAAGATCTCGAAACCGTTTCGAGATATAAGCTTTCAGTACAATTTCTATTTATCAGATTTTAAATTAAGTCTATACTTTTTAAGATATTCAATAACAAACAATAACCTTAATTTGACCGATGTATGACGTCATCTTAAGCAGTATGAAAAAATGATACCTTTGCCTACAAAAAAGGGCAATCGTCAATCTTTGAATGACATCTTTATAAATTATATTTTACGTGTAATTATTTTCTTTGTTATTAGGACATGACGGGATGTAACACTATTTACTTGCCATTGTAAAAAACTATTCAATTTAAATAATTATAAACACGAGTATATAAACAAGAGTAATTTTTAGGTTAGTCGACCTTGACTGACGTTTGCTTGACGTTAATTTGATTGACTGTCACTTTTTATGTGTAGTGGCCAAGATTATAATCCTGTTCTTAATTCTTGTGACGTCACGTTTACTTTTCGCGGGTAAAATTTGTAAAATATATTAAAAATAGACGCAATGGATAAAAAACAAAAATATCGAAATTAGTTTCTTAAAATGGGCTATATTTTCAAAACAAATTATAAAAAAAGTATATTATAAATATGTAGCATGGCCAATTGTTATGATGAGATTTTTGCTTACAACAATTTATCAACGTCCTAATGAGAGTAAGCGGATTGCGTTCATTGCTTTTATTGTTGAGAGCAATGACCCGTAAGCGCCTGTAAATTTCCTTTTATATTGATTTTATTAGAATCAGTGATTACAGTCTCGACAATCAGGGCACCCTTTTTTATTTAATTCAGCGTAATGGTTTAAGTTTAAATAAAATAATAAAAAATAACATTTAAACTTTAAAGGAAGATAAAGGAACAGACAACTATATATTTATAACCAGAATTATATTATAATCGTAGAAAAAGACAGAATTTTCACAAGGGGTTGCCCTTTTTATTTTTTTATTTAAACTTAAACCATTACGCTGAATTACGAAATACGAAACATAATCGATTATTTTAATGAATTAATTATATATTTTTTGAGATTGGCTCTTGTCACGGTTATTTTATCTTTATATTACATATTTATCAAGGGTGTTTATCAAAATTAATGTTGGATACGCCATTTTGAATTTTCTCCTTTAATGACGAAAAATAATCAAGAATTAGACAAATTTATGTATTTTGTAAGAGACGCCATCTGTTGGAGATTACTTGAACTAACCGTGTGAAGGTTTCGCACGGGTCATCTAGTCTATCAATATAAATAAAAATTAAATGCTGTTCGTTGGTAAGCGCATCACTTAAGAAGCTGGACCGATTTGCCAATTTTTTTAATGTTCGTAATAGGCTGAATAAGGTTTTAAGGAAAGAAAAATCGCATGAGTAGCTCTCTAATCATGAATATGTAGTGATACAATACTCATTTAAAGTAGAAAACCTTCTAGAAATCACTGTCCTGCGGTAAAGTGCCAAGAAGGCTAGCAGCGTTTGCTCGCTGTATGGCTATGCTAATACGTTGCCCAGGGTATGCTCCAGCCCTCTTGTCACCTGAAATGTCGATTAGACGAGATGATATGCTCCGAGGCCCCACGGACCCATGGTTTCAACCCCAAACGGCGCAAGTAATCTTGTGCAAGGGATGCGTACTTACGCCGTTTGAGGTTCTAGCTGTTGTTGCTGTTGCACCAGCATTATTAGTTAGTATAATTATAACTTCCATAATTGTTTAAATATTATTAATTTTCAACAATTTAAAAAATTAAACATAGGTTATCTTTTTAAATTGTTTGTATATTATCAAGTTCATAATCAAAATATTATTGTTTATTTACAACTTAGGTTACGACTATCAAGTTATATTTTGTCGCCTTTCAAATTAAACATGTATCATAAAAGAGAATTCGGTAAGTATGTAAATTAAAAACAATGGCACGTTTTTTATATTTTTGATGAAACTATTTTAAGAAACATAATTTGAAAGAAAGAGGAGTGAAAGATGATGTTGTGACTAAAATGAAGAAAAGGATTGAAAGAATGAAAGATTGACTAAAAATTTATATGGCTGAAGTGAAAGGAAATACTGGCAGAGTACGACCTAGGTGTAAGTTTATCGATGGCAAAAAAGGTATGATGAATATAAAAGAAGCTAAAGAGGTAGCTATGTCATTATCGTAGCAAATGGCATTCGATTGTATCTGCCTCTTGGGATAAAAGGCAATTTTTTTATAATTCAAAGTTTTGCCGACAGACGACAAAACGACTTCATCATTTAGGTAAAAGAATCATTCTTCCCCTTTTTCTCAACTCATTTGTTTTACTCTCATGTTTTTTTAGTAGGTAGTAAGCACGGGGTACATTAGTATCTACTACCTACAAGAATTACTTCCATGAGCGGTGATTTGGGAGAACTTTTCCCCTGATTTGATGCATTAATTAATACTGTTGTAAATTAATTCTGATAAATCTAGTATTACCGGTCTTGGACTAACATTATTTTTATTGTTTACGGGTTGCCTTATAGCTCCCGGGAACCGTACCCGACCCCAGGGTACCCAGTGGAAGACAAAGTCTTCCTCATTTAGCCAATGATTTTTTGAGGCTATACCTAACGAGTGGCCAGCTCTGTTGGGGTATGTAGATAGAAAAGCCTCTTTGTAAGGTTTGTCGGATAATGTACATAGATTTTTTATTATAAAAAACCGATTGGTACATGGTCGGATGTAGGAATCGAACCCGCGACTTTTCAGTTGCGAGCTGACGTCTTACCCACTCGACCACCGACGACAATTTTTTCTCGAGAAATGCATAAAAACCGCAAGCCTACTACTGTATACTACTTAAGATATGACCAGCTTATTAATTCGCCGCGGCAACTGCTTCATGTTAACAATTTTGTTATACAAATATTTTTACGGTAAACGGTCCCTGCATTTTAATCAATTCAATGTCCTCAACACAAAAGTTATTTATTGAATTTTTGACACGCCATTATTACCTTCCTTTTATATCGTGACAAACCCTGCATTAACATAAAACATGTCGAGACCTGGCTTTTACTTTAAAAAGAAACTTTCTCCAAGATTACGCGTCACTCATTTCTCAAAGCGTGAACGAGAAAATAAAACAAGGAATCTTACTTACAATAAATAACATTTTATTCTTTTATAGAATAAATAACCTAATATTTCAGAGAGCACGTAACAAATTGCAGAAACGTCTCGGTGGCACCGAAGCTATTTTCTATGACTACATTGTACAGATATAAATCACCTACATTTGTTCTTTATTACTTTTATATCACACAGCCACCTGGTTACCAAAGCTTAAAGCTTCCGTCACAGTCTTTATCCATCTAACACAACAATCTTACAATTATTAGACTTCAATGTATGTGAAATCTAGTCCGTTATCATCTCCCTTTGTTACTTCGTTGTCTTTAGCTGTTTTTGAGCCAGATTTTAACTCCTTCTTGCGAATTTTGCCTAAATGTGTTGTTGCTTCTACTACATCCAATTCTTCGATAGGTGTTGATGGAGACGTAGACAGATCTTCCACTTTCTTCTCTGTTGTCGACGCTTCTGTAGCTTTCGTTTCTTCGATTGTTTGTTCTGTTGTCGGTTCTTCTTCTGGTTTTTCAATCACAATGGGTACTTCTCTTTCTGGGGGTGGTGGCGGAATTGTATGTCTTGGAGCCGATATGTAAAGGATTCCGTTATTCTTAAGAGTAGCAGTTATTTCTTCAGGTCTGCAGCCGGCGGGTAAGGAGTACCTTTGCACAAAGTGTTTGGTAAAGAATTTGTTGTACCTGTTTGTTGTGATTTTGTGTTTCGATTCAACTAACAAGTACTGGTGGTTGACTTTTACATGTAGGTCTTCTGGATCGTAGGATTTGACGTCCATTTTTATTTCGAATTTATTTGGATCCGTGGTGATTTTTGTATCATCAATATCTTCGTCGCTGTCAAAAGCAGCTGCAGCTTTTAGAAGTTGAGACCAGGGCCACAGGTAGTGATGTTCTAGTATATGCGACACATGTCTGTCGAAGTCCATTAAAGGATTATCTGTAGTTGGTTTTGACTGTTTCTCATGTTTGGCTCCTCGGCAGATAGCCACGATGCTGACTAATATTATTATTTGTTTAATAGTCATGTTGTATCTGGTGCTTGCGTAAATTGATTGCTTTCGATTCGCTTGTTACTTGTATAATACACAAGAGCTCTGAGAGTCGGTGGCTTATATAGGCTCGTGTGACGTGGGGGGCTGAGTGCTGAACGTTCTCGACGGTTCGCGATAGCTAGTTTCATTGATGATTACCGCAGCGGTACCAGGCAGGTGTTACCAACTATTTAACAATAACTGCTGTCAGTATCAAAATTGTTATTTTCAGTGATAAACTAGACAAAAAAACGTTTTACTTAGTTCCTGTTTCGCAGTGTAGTGAATTAACCATTTTAAAACTTTTAATTGGCTTTATTTACGGATTACACCTACATATTTAATGCCAATTTCTTGTATAGCTGTAAGTTTCTTTTTATAAATAAATAAAATAAATAAATTAAAAAAAAACGAAATATGACGATTGTAAGACAAAGTCATAATCTTTATTTGACAGTTTAGTTGTACTAGTGCCCGTATCATTTAGTAAAGTACATAATTAATTATGTTGCAGGTGGGTTTTGAAATATCTGTTTGAAGTGTTTTAATTAAGATGAGGTTGACGTTGACAGAAATATGATACAATACAGAATAAAAAAAAATGTATCAGTCAGTAATTTATTTATTGGCAACATTTCTGTTATATTCTCTTTGCTCTTTGGCGATAATCTTTACTCTATGCGAGCCGCCATGTTTGACATAGACAATATGAATGTAAACCATGTAAATTTAATTTAAATAAAATTTAATGAATTTCCAACACATTATATAAAAATATTTATTTTCTTCACACCTTCTCCATATAAACTATGCCAAATCTTAAGGTGCCCACCCATTCGTCATATCACCGGCGCGCTGCCGTATGGTCCACCGAAACTGACCACAGATTCGTCCAATTCCTATAACAAATGGCCCGCCTATGCGGCCGGAATGGGAAAATTTTCGTTGCGATATACTTTAAACTCCTCGGTGACGCGCAATATGATTAAAAAGGGGTACAAAGTGTTTGACTTCACGTTTACCTAGTCTACACATTATTTAAGACCATACACAAAAACACTGTAATATTTATAACAAGTAATTTCACATTGTCAATACAGTATCCTATTTCATAACATAATATAAATAGAACCTAGTATTGTAAATCAAAGAACATGTCCCTCGTGAATTCAAGCATGTTTTTATAATAATGCTGCTATAAATAGTCTTATAATATATTATACTATCGACACGCCGCGGCTTCGAACGGGTAAGCAGAATGTTGTATCTAAGATTCTATTTCTTGTCCCCCGAAGCAATGACAAGTAGCTTAAGTTACTCTCTGCCTCAAACAAACAAGCAAACTTTTGCATTTATAATATTAGTATGCAAGTATAGAAATAATAACTACCTTACGTATTAGCGTTGTGAAAAGACAATGTTATATTTCTCTCTATCGTATTGATTGACAGAGTTGTCAGAGGGAGACAAAACTTTTTAAATACATTATGTGTACGCATATATAGTAGGTACATTTTTATAACGTTTATTATTTAGATATTTATGCCATGGTGCGATGGGACCTCACTTGGCGTATTCGTATTCGAATTTTCGTTCTAATTTAATTTTTTTGACAGCATCGTTTTGGAAGTCATCTGTCAAAATAAGAAATACACAAACACAAACATCCGCACTATACAAATAGTCCATTATTCCGAAGGACTCAAGTTTTTAAACATTATTATAAGTATAAGTTTGCCTCTTCACTTATTTCTGAAAATGAATTCGAGTAGACAAATCACTGTACCTAGCTGACTTCCCACGGTGCGTGATATTGCGGACGGACGCGCACCACAGCCCGCACCGTGGGAAGGGTATCGTCCGTGCTAGTGCGGAAACGTGCGTCGCGGTGCGCTCGATCGGCCGCGGTCGTCTCGTGGGGCTCGTGCGTGCGGCCTCGTGCGTGCTATCACGCATCGTGGGAAGCCAGCATAAGTATGAATCGAGGTATTCTCTATTCTATCCTCTCTGTATATCTCTATGAGAAACAGGCGTGAATCTAAAAAACCGGCCAAGTGCGAGTCGGCCTCGTACACTCAATAGTATGCACTAAGGTTAGACCAAGTTTGACGCCCCTGTATGGCGCAGGAACAAATTAGCGCGAATTCGACTCACACTTGGCCACGAGTATTCATTATAGTTAAATATGTATTGACATTATCAAGATCGAGCAAAAAACGCCGAATAAAACACGTTTCTTGTATGGGGACCATTTTAAAGTTTAACATAATTTTATTAACCGAACTTCAAAACGGAAGGACGAGGTTCTCAATTCGTCGGAATCTTTTTTTTATTATTTGTTATTATAGCGGCCATAGTAATGCTCATTCAATTATTACAGTTGAAAAGATACAGCCCTGTGACGGACCGAGCCTTAGTAATATCACCGTTATCACCGTTATCACCGTTATCACCCGTTTGGGTACTAAAAGAGCTAGTCTAATGATGTGTAACTTTTAAAGAACCTAGAAAAATTATAATCGAAATTCGAATTTATTTACTTGCTGTACGCATTTCCGTTTCACTTGACATTTCACGAAATTACTCCGTACAACGCCACACAGAATGCATTTCAAAAATAGTGTAACCAAAATGTTGTTCAACTCTGAATATACAGTGGGGAGACACGCTCACACTGGCCTGCATTTACTAACACAGGTTAACGGCCGGACGAGACTACTCAAGTACCGTTTACATTGACAATAAAACTGTCACCACTGCGTAGTATAAATAGTACATCGATTGTGTTTGTCTGTATGTCTTCAAAAGTATTTGTTTAAATTATCTTGCTTGGATTGTCTTATATATTTCTTACGGTTCCCATGGTATCATTTTTTTCCAAGGGAGGTGGGGAATTCGTTTATAGATTTCACCGTCGGAGACCTCCCGGATCTAAACAGGACAACTTCGGGAAGCCTTGAGGTGGGATTATCGATGGCTACCTATGTCTCTAGAGCCTTAAGCTTCTTCTTAGCACTCGCGTCTCTCTTTAGACTTCTTGATCGATTTGACTGCCACAGTCTCCCACTTCTCTTCATTGCTCAGCATGAGGTTGTTGATGTTATACTTGTAACCTCAGCTGAAGATAAGCTTCCATAGTAATAATTTTGAGTAGTCAAGATAGTGTTTATTCTTTTTCTTCTTTTATTATGGATCCACCAATGGTAATGGGTGATTTGCCAATGTCAAGTATTATAGCCTTTATAGTGTTTATAGCCGATTAATCGGTATTTAAGATGATGCCACCGACCGTGATATGCCTTATACAACGCGTGCGTTGATCGCCATGACATGACGTAGAATCCATAGTATTTTTATAATCAAAGAGATTTTAGAGGCCGTATTTAACAGCTGTCAAAATGATGAGATAGGCGACAGAATGACAAAATAATGCCTTTCGATTATTAACCGACTTCCAAAAAAAGGAAGGAAAAGGTTCTCAATTCGGACTGTATTTTTTTTATTCGATTACTTATAGACTTTTCAAATCGATAATATTTTAACTTTTAATCAATGTAAATGGGGTTGAATATTATTTTGTTTCTTTTAAATTAATTATTTTTTAATTAGTCTAATAACGATTAAAATAATTTATAATTAAACAAATAATAAATGTTAAATTACAAAATAGTCCAATTATAGAAAGGATGGAAGTAGGGTATGTGAAACTTAAGAACTTTTTCTGTCACCGACCACATTTTGAGACCTGTGAACTTGTCTCTTAAATAAGTTGAAATAAAAAAAATATGGCACGACCTTGGCTAGGTCAATCAGTGTATATCATTCGAAATCTCTTTTATAAGCAGAAGCACTGACTTTATTTGCTGACTGTACTTGATTTTATGCTAATTGGCTAATGTTTTATTACAAAAAGCCTTAACGATAGAAAGATGAAATTTAAAATTTTACTTTATTGCAACGACATTAAAATCTACATTTGCTTGTAGGTAGGATGCGATTTATGATATAAATCTAATTTAGGCATTTCTACCGGCTTACAAAATGTAAACAAAAATACGCAACAGGTATATTGATCGATTGCGTTTCAATTTAATGACTTATTTACTCTCCGGCCCTTTAGCTAGCACAAAATCACATTCATCCGTTTATTGTTTGAAATTTGAATTTGATCCGTTGATTTTATTTTATTTGAAAGAGGGGCAAACAAACAAACAAACACACTTTCGCATTTATGATATTAGTTAGGAAGATAGGATTAAAATAACATTGTTATAAAAAATTGGTCCTAATAATTTATCTTTTCTAATCTTTTTTTAACCAAATTGGTAACATGTACCGACTCTGCTTAGCAAAAAAATAGTATATTACTTAGCTGTCAAAAATATGGCATATCTCAATTAATCCTAGAAAATGAGTTTAATCCAATTTAAAATAATAACTATCAACAGTTTGAGTTGAAACTTTTATATAAATAAACTAATTTTTCTAGGATGAATTGAGATTTGCCATATTTTTTACAGATATAAGATGGCCGACCGACAGCTAAGGACCCTCAACTATTTTTTTTATTTTTTTTATTTATTTAAACAAGGTTCACAAGTACAGAATAAATGCAAATATCACAATATTACTTAATAGGATAAAACACTTGTTATACAGATATTCCAATTAGTAGTGAACACAACATGGCTATACATTTACATTTCTGTGGTTATTAGTTCAACACTAACTCGAAATGCTGTGTTTGTGTTGTGTGTGAGTGTGTGTGTGTTTGTGTGTTTGTGTGTGTCTAAAATAATATAAATTAATTGCGCTAAATGAAAATCTACAATGAAACGCAAGAAGAAAAATTGTAAAAATTTCTAGGAAAATTGGAAATATACTGGAAAAACTGAAAGTGCTTTTATCTATGGGATGTTTAGACCATAATAGGGGATGAATGTTGATATGGGCTCCACGGACGAAACCGGGGCGGAGAACTAGTTTTAATAAAAATATTTCAATTTGATTTTAGTTTAATGTTTGTTTTGTTGTTTAATTTATTTTATTCGTGTAAAGTTGTGCGTCGTTCCTTATATAATACTAATAAATTAGCATCCGTCATGTCAAAATAAATATTTCTCTTTGCCTCCAAGAGCTGTCGATGGTGAAAGCAGTTTCTGAGAAAGGCCCTGCCTCAGTGCCTTTCACCGGTACACAATAACGTCAATAACTGTACTTTATTTGTAAACTAAACTAAAAGGAAAATGACTTTAAATGAGATAGCTACCTTGTTTTCTTCCTTTTTAGAACAATTCATGACAAGTAGTTTTTTAATTTAAAAGTCATTGAGTTTCTAAAATTATTTAGAAGGTTAGTAAAAAGTCTTTATTGGTGTGAAAAATCTAGGGTCCCGTAGGACTAGAAAAAATCACACAATCTAAAAACTTTTATTCGCTTCGCCCGAGTAAAATTTAGTTAAGGGTCCTATACTGGGAATTTGTATGGAGATATTACTATTCCCAATTTCTCTGTAAATACTCCACCTGTGTCACTGTAATTTAGCATATAGTTACTTATTCAATATATCTAACTGAAATAGTCGTTATTTTTTCAATTGGTTTTATTTAATAGGAAATATGGGTGGTAGAATAAAGGATTATTCTGCCCCTTCTGTCTCTTTCATAATCTATCACAAAACTCTAAATTTTTTTTAAAGCGCTCTTATACCATTATTCTTCAATTATATATATCGCTTTTTTTTGTAGCTTATTGAAAATCCAAAAAAAAAAATATTTTATGATTTTTTAATTTGGCAAAAATAATAAAATAATTATTATTTTAAATTTTCAATAAGCTACCAAAAAATTCGACTTATATAATTGAAGGGTAATGGTATAACAGCGCTTTTAAAAAAAATTAGAGTTTTGTGATAGATTATGAAAGAGACAGCAGGGGCAAAGTTAAACTACCCATATTTCCTATTCAATAAAACCCATTGAAAAAATAAAAGCTATTTCACTTAGATATATTCAATAAGTAACTATATGCTAAATTACAGTGACACAGGTGGATTATTTACAGAGAAATTGGGAATAGTTTATCCCAGAAAAATTCCCAATATAGGACCCTTAATAAATTATATAGATACCTACTGAAAACACAGTGAATTTCATAAATATGTTTAATTTTTGTAGATATATAATTTTAGTTAGCTTTAGTTATATTTCGTGAGTTTTGAACAAAATAAAATATATCCTATATCACTCAGGAATAATGTAGCTTCCTATTTGTGAAAGAATTTTCAGAATCGGATAAGTAGTTTTAGAGATTACCCCCTACATCCAAACTTACACCTATTAATACAATAATTTGGTACCATGGATCTGATCTGATTTTTTATCGGAGCTAGGAGGTGGATAGTGGGACTCTGTAACGAAACGACGTAATTCCATCGAGATTGGGCTCTTTTGATTTGTCTTCACAAGTTCTCTGGTCCAACATGATGTCCAGGGTCCTGATGATGGAGCCGGAAGGTGGCCACAGGAACTCTGTAACGAAACGACGTAGTGTGCGTTACTGACAAAAGCGTGTTTTTTAGTTTTTTTTATAAACTAGGTAGGTACATGGATTTTTTCTCAACAAATAATTTCTACAGATCTCTACAAACCTAAAAGGAACTGTAAATTCCTAATAACCGAGATGTGGCCAGTAAAACCGACACTTTTACAATCCTAGAGAAAGAACGTATTAGGTATCATTGAATGAGATCTGAGAGGATTTTTACACTTTTTATGGATCATTCTTGAACTAATTTTCTTTGAAATCCTTTATATAAACTGTATTTATTTGAAACTACTTTTTCGCTCGCCGGCTTCGTTCGTGGAAAATTTTGATTATTCTGAAGGATTTCCGGGATAAAAAGTAGAATATGTCACATTCCAGGTCATGGTCTACCTGTGTACAGAATTTCATACAAATCCATCCAGTATTTTCTATACGCGCCACGCACACACAAAGGAGAGCGGCGGTGGAGAGGGTGCATGACGGCTTCCGACTCGGTCTTGCCCTTAAGGACCGTTGCTCTCATCTTGCATCTGTCAAAAATATGGCAAATCTCAGTTAATCCTGGAAAAGTGAGTTTATTTATACAACATTACCATCCAACATAGTTTTTAATACGAGCATAGCTTTTGCGTTTTGAAAACATGGCTATTTAAAACTCTTAATAATGATAATATGTCTTAATCCAATAAACGTAATAACTATCAACTGTGTGGGATGGAAGGAAATGTTGTATAAATAAACTCAACTTTCCAGGATTAACTGAAATTTGCCATATTTTTGACAGTAAGATGAACTTGTTACCACATCAACAAACAAACACACACACGCACATGACATTTATAGTATTAGTTAGGTTATGTGCAAAACATTCGTTTTTTTCACTATTAAGATAAATTCACTGTTACCCAAACTTTATCGAGGACATATCTCACGCCGAAACATTCCCATTTACGAGGTTTAATAATCGTAAAAGGTTTTAGAATGTTCCACAAAAATACATGGATTGTGTTCAAATACTGAATTGCAATTATAAAATTGTACACTCACTCATATGTTCACGGCCTTTATACTTCGCGGTGTAGCCAGATATACCAGTAAAAGTTTCCGCTTTTTGCCAGTTATAGACCTAGATGTGTCATGGAAATTTCTTCTGTTATCTAGACAACGCGGTAGCGTGTCAAGCCAAGTTCAAGCCAACAGAACTGGCGAGCTTTTTAAATTTGAATAGTCGAATTATGTACACAAAGCAAATAACTTGTGATCTATTGAACCTCAACATTTGCCTTGGCTAGTTTTCACATACTAGTCAACTTATATTTAGCTAATCAACTTATCATCTTTATGTTATATGTAAATTATCAAACATACAAAAACATAAATTTTAGTAAATTAAAAACTAAACATAACTCTAAGAATATTTAAAAAATTATAAATAGAAAACTGCATTTAGGTCGCCATCTGCAGGTAAGGTGCCCAAAAAACTTGGCACCCATTTAGATCTCAAATCTTTTGTCAGTGAAGCCGGCAACCACGCACCATAATTATCATAATATTGAACTTGGCTCCCATTTTCACATTTACGTTTTTGGTGGGATTTTTAGAAGTTACTCAACCACGGCTTAATGTAGGTTTTGGGTTAAATTTTGTATAGAAACAGTAGTACTATGATTTTTATATAAGGATGTACCCAATGGACAAACAATGGAAACCCTATTATACTAAGGCTCCGCTGTCCGTCTGTCTGTCACAGGGCTAGGCTGTATCTTTTGAACCGTAATTTGACAGTTAACGCGCATGCGCAGTAGGTAACCGCGGTTTGCCGCCAATTTGTCGATTAAGAAATTGGTTAATTATTTAAAGTTTCTATTGCATGGGATTAGATAAAGTAGTGTATGAACGGGTATAATAACTTGGAATTAAAACACTCGTGGATGCTATTAAAAAAATCCACTTGTGTTTTAATTGCCCCTATTATGATCCCGTATCATAAACTTCTATTATGATACTTTGAGATCTCGGATTGCAGAACAAACCAAAATACTCATACTTACAGAATAGTATAAAAGCGTCATGACGTGTCCAATAATTACACGATTTTCCGCACCCGTCATACTTCTCGCCACGATTTACCAATTTTGGGATAATATTCTATGATCAAGAGATAGGATTAATAAAATAATATAAATATTTTTTTTAGGTATTGTCTTTTTATCAATAAATACGACAACCGGGTCCTACACTATTTTGGTGTACTATTTTTAGCCTCAGTTTTGGAGGATTCTGGTATGAGCTCGAAATAAAAAATATGAAGTTTATTTGAAATATTATGTCTGCATCTGTGCTTTTTAATTTAATCACAGTGCAAAGTGCAGTTACGTCTACGTCAAGGAAATAGCAAGAAAGTTGTGCAAAAATTCCTTTTTAAATATTTTTATATTCATATACGCTTTCAACCGGCTTCGCCTGTGTTATTACATATACTTACAACTAGGTATGTGCAAATCACGTAGATCCGTTGCTCTGTATTGACGTCAAAGAAGGTCAAACAATCAAACAAACACACTTTTACATATTTTTTTTTTATGACATTTAATATAATATAATTAATAATTAATAACGAATTAAAGAGCGAGGAAGGAGCCAGCCCTCTTGTCACCAGATGAGATGATAAGTCGAGGGGATACATCTTTAATAAAATTTTTGGCATTTGAACCCCACGGACCTAGAGTTTCTACACCAAACGGCACAAATTTGTAGTTTTCAATAATTGAACTATATTTGCGCCGTTTGTTAGACTCTGCGATTTCCGCCGCAACTCCCGCTTTGATTGCTGTTTCCCTGAGATGCGACGGGGCTAATGTGTCCACGCACGTAGCATCCCATACAAGGGCCCGACCTCGCTCCCAGGGAATCAGAGTCATTACATCGGGTCTCTTGCCGTCTTCCCGGATTATTCCCGTTGGCTCTAGGATTACATTAATTATAATATTACTTAGGATCATGATGTGATTAGTATAGAATTAGGATTAAGATTAAAATTAGGATTAGGGTAAGGATAGGATTAGGATTTCCATTCAGCAATTTCGATACATAATATTTATTATATTCTCTACTTTATAATGGGACAAAAGTAAAAAAAAACTGCGTGTGGCGAACGAGCGACATTATGTGGCGACACAACACACTTTGAGGCAGGGATCAACCTCGCTAACCGTGGGCGGATGCTTATGTAGGACGATATAAGGTTGATAATTGTTTGGCATATTTTACGTGGTCATGCAGCTACACTTGAAACGGCAATTGATTTTTATTGTATATAGAATATAGAAGAAGAAGATAGATAGATAGATATTTCTTCATACCTTTTCCACATGAGCGGAGCCATGCTCAAAGTATATGTTTTGAAATAACAAACCAAGGTTAAGAGGTACGAGGGACGATTTTATTGTTTTAACAAGATGATTGCTACAAGTCAACGTCATCTAAGTATCCAGATCCGTCAACAAAGTATTGTGGGAATATATACTTATTTAACACATCTTCACGGCTTGTATAATTTGCGGTGTGGCCAGAGAAAAGTTTAGGTTATCATCTCGCTAGTTGACAGGTAGCAAGCCTGTTGGATCTAGATGTGCAGGCCTGGATTTACTAAATTATTTATTTAATTAATTAAAAAAAAAATGTAAGTTTTAAGTAATTTTTCACGGTGTCCCAGGGCAGCACTAAGGGTAAATCCGGCCCTGTAGATGTGTCACTTATTTTACAGATTTGTATCCGATATTTTTAGATGAAGTGTGGACATGTCCAGGCTGGCGCAACTTAGAACAAAAAAATAGTGCTAGGAAAAATGAGCCAATATTAATGGCGTCGTATCGCCATCTCTTTCACGCCATATGCAGATGACAGAGATAGCAAATATTTCTATATACCAATCCACAGTACGATGTTGTTAGGTTGGCAGTACCTTTCAGCCCTAACTTTGATTCATTTCAATGTATGGCAGTCTCGACTCTTATTAAAGAACATAGTGATTGCTACTTACTCTATGGACATGTCCTCCAAAGCACGATAAGTCTATTCTATTTTATTTTTTGTGTAATGACTCCATCAGGGTTTTGATGATTCCGCCCAAGAGTACTCTTTGATTCCGCCAATGTCAAGTATAAAATGTCAAGTAGTAGTAACAATAGCCGATTAATCCGTAGCTTAGATGTTCCCGCCGATTGTGATATGTCTTATTAATCGTCAGATAATCACAACCATCACAGCGCGGACAGGATTAAACTGGATTCCCCATCACGGCGGGGCGCGTGCGTCGTCCGCCATTACATGACGTAGAATCTCACGAAAAGTCGATTGTATATATTTTAATCGTTTCATTGTATATGATGCCCGTGTTATTTTGATTATCACTAATATATTTATGATATTTTTTCCGATTTTTCTCAGCTGATGGACAGCAATTTAAACAAATAAAATTTTGACCTTTAGATCACATCATTTTAGTCTAAATTTAGATTTATTTAAATATTTCCTGCCTCGATGATTTTGCAGTTATTTCATGAACTTGACATTTTTAGAGTCCCGTAGCAAAATGGCGAACAAACCCAATAAAATAATAATTATTAATGGTTTTATATTTTCCAATCGATTAGGGTGTAAGGAGATCTTTCTAATAAACATTGCATCTTAAATTAAGCTCGGCTTCGCCTCATTTTTTGACATTCCACTTGTGTTTTAATTACCCCTATTATGATCCCGTATCATAAACTACTATTAGGTGTCATTATATAAGTTTTAATTGATGTGAGAGAAATAAACTATATTTTATTTATTATGAAATCTAACTAGGACATGAGTTTACTAAACTTAAGTTAGATATTTAAAAAAACTTAAGTAATGTTCCCTTTGAGTAAAATTTGCTAGCATTAATATTTCAGATAGGTACCTACTTTCTCTCCACTGCTCTCTTTAAATTCTTCTCTATAATAACTCTACTAATGTAAATCTGGCCTAAGTCCATAAATAAAATGTCAAGATTACCGCATTCAACTGAAAAAACACTAATAGAAAAATGTCAACTTCATGAAATAATCGCAAATGGCATACTAACACTCCGCGCCATCCACCACGGTAGGAAACTTCAAAAATAAATCTAAATTTAGACTAAACTGATGTCCCCTAAAGGTCAAATGAAATGAATCTGGGCTCCCTTGACGGCGTTTTACCTTACTCGCATAACAAATGTAGTAGGTAACAAGACGTCGCAATATACGGAGGTAATTTTGCTACAAAAATTGTGTTTTTCCCCTTAGAAGGATCTTTACGGAGTAATATTTATAAGATCATAATATGAAATTGTAGTTAAAAGGTGGATTTATTATGGAATGTTCATATTGTGAAAATAAATTAGACTTTATTGTAGTACTAGTGCCCGGCCCGGCTTTGTTCGTGAATTTCTTTTATCCCGAAGAATTTCCGGGTTTAGAAGTGCCCGGCCGAGTTAGCATACAT
Organism: Nemapogon koenigi; assembly: GCA_963924495.1. Classification (NCBI taxonomy): domain Eukaryota; kingdom Metazoa; phylum Arthropoda; class Insecta; order Lepidoptera; family Tineidae; genus Nemapogon; species Nemapogon koenigi. The sequence goes on along the minus strand of OZ004630.1, from coordinate 1,956,522 downwards.
TTTGACAGCGACACTTTCGTTTCGGTCGAATGGCCTTGAACAGGCTAAAACGTTCATGTCCAACAAGGACCGGCCAGAGATAGCCCGGGGCCGAGAGGTCCGGCCCAACAATGTGCGTGCAAATTTGCTATGCCGGGCAAAGACAAGTACACAGAATTTGCCCGCACATTGTTGGGCCGGACATTCTCGGACCGGGTATGTCCTGCACAAGAATGCCGAGCAATTTGCTTGGCCGGACAAAGACAAGTACACGGAATTTGCCCGCACATTGTTGGGCCGGACCTCTCGGCCCCGGGCTATCTCTGGCCGGTCCTTGTTGGACATGAACGTTTTGGCCTGTTCAAGGCCATTCGACCGAAACGAAAGTGTCGCTGTCAAAATCTGTGCTAACTCCCCGGGTCTCCAGCTATAAATAAAAAAAGTGCAAAAAGGACCTAAATTAAATTTAAAAAATTAACGTAGGTGAATAGATCGATTTATTCTACACAATTCTTTAATACACCATTTTGTTAAATTAGCTTTTAGACAGCAATCGCCATGAAAACTCGCCGGAGCTAACTTTTTCCCGACTTGATTCCTTTATTTTTATACTATTAATGCTCAGTTCCTAAACATGATAGGTCCTTATTTAATGCTCGTGAAAATTGAATTAAAACGTTCAGTAGTTTTTGCGTGTGAAAGGAGACTTTGTTTTAAAATAACGAGTGGCCAGTTCTGTTAAGGTATTTTAAGATGGAAAAGCATCTAAGTGTGGTTTGTCGGATTATGTTACTTATGTACATAAGTTTTTAATTATAAAAACCCCATTACTACATGGTCGAGATCCGGGATCGAACACTTGGCCACCGACGCACCTTATTTCGTCGTCAGTATATTAACTCTAAATTCCTTTTTACCTCAAGATGAAAAGGCATGTCATTAGTTTGGTACGCGAATAAGATTATATGTGACGCGAGCAACGAACTCTCGATTCCTTTGGTGTGAATATATTTCTGGTTACCTGCAATATATAGAAACTCTATATTTACTTTTGACAAATTGATATTAACCTACACACTTTGAACATTGAGAGTGGAATAAATTTGCATGCCGCTTTAAAGTGTCTTGCGTAATGGAATTTTCCGATTTTCTGAGATGTAAAGTGGTATCTGTCAATCCAGGATATATTTATATGAACAAAATATAATAAGAATCGGATCAGCCGTTTCGTCATGACCGAGTAACAAACTACATGTAAGGCAATGACGTACTATAAGTAGACACGTTATACCCATACTAAATGCAGATAATAAACAGCTTGAACAATACTATAGCTACCTATTAATTACTTACGTTTATATATTCAAGCGATGAAAGGGACGAGAGAAAGACAGCTCAATACCGAAATCCATTTGTTAAAAAGAGATAAATATATGTTTTAAAGTTGCGACACGTCATCGAAGCGTGACCTTCTCCAGAGGAACTAGGGGAAGATTGTCTAAATGGAACACTCAATATTTTACTTAAAAATATTTTTGGAATAACAATAAAATATACAATATGTAATTAAAAAAACTTTTATTTTACTAATAAATATAATGTAATAATGTAAAAATAATTGTAATAATGTCTTTCAATCACGCTCAGAACGCTGAACAGTTCTAAATGGAATTTAGCATAGAGGTAGATTATGGCTTGGTATAGGACATTAGTATGCTACTTATTTATGTATTATGTAGTATAATTTAAAATTAAGTCTTTAATTTTTTTTTATTTCTTTTATTCTGGACAACAAACAACTATACAACAAACATTACTACAACATAGATACATTTTTAAAAAATAACTGTCATATAGTCAGTGACGTTTGTTTATACAAATGTATTGTTTAAACATACATTCAAAACAAGATATTTTTATGCAAATTCCAAAAAATATAGAAATAACAAATAATACAAAAAAAAATTAAACAAAATATAATTAACTACTATTTAGAATGTTACAGATATTTTTCCTAAATATATACAAAGAATGTGAAAATATGTCCACTTCGCAAAACTGCTGGTTGTATCTTCCACCATACGTCTAAATCTTAGAGTAAAAACTTGGCAACCAATCATATTCTCGTCTTTGGGTTCTGATTATCTCTATCCATTTTTCTCTTATTAATCCGCTTCTAGGGAGACTAAAAGATAAATAAATACAATAAGATCATAATACTATACATACAACAATAATATAATATATAAATTTATAATAATGTAAATATAATTATGTATATACATTTTCCGTACATTTAATAAAATATATATTTTTTTTAAATAGGTTCATGTAATTTATTGACAGGTCCGATATTGCCAACCATCCCCATAATCAGTCGCTGAGTCTGTCGCAGCCATTTCGTTTTGTCTTCTCTATCACTCTCATACAAAATGCATCGTTCGTCTCGCTCAGACAAGCGGCGCACTGGCAACAGTTATTAATAAAATATTGTTATGTCCATAATTATAAAATTTCTGTACTTACCAATGAAATGAGATATCATTTCTATCCTTTACAGTTGCAGTATAATTTCTGCAAAAGCGGAACACACAAGATGTCATTTTTCTTGATGTTTTTGCGGATTATTCTACTCAAGAGAGACATGTACACTAGTCGTAGGATTGTGCGTGACTGTGCGCGACCAAATTTATAGTGGGACACTTACCTCTCATTCGCATTGCTATAGCTTGAGCGTCAATCACGCATCTACCTCAGTTTATATAGTATATCATTGATGTAAGGTCCATTTTTCTAGACTAGTCTTATTTAATAGTTTAAATAAGTTGTCATTCAAAATTCTAAAATGCCTTTATATTAACAATTTTACATTTAAAGAATTAATAACATATTTTAACGGTTTTTTTTAATTATCAATAATAAACCTTTTAAAAAAAGTGCACCGACTTCAAAAATTTGCACTGAAAAGTAAGAAATAACAAATATTTCGTCGTAGAATTTGAAGACGGTTGGTGCCAAATTAGGATACAAAACTAAGTAAATATCTAAGAAGATAAAGATCTGTTCAATATTATCTATGTTTGTTGTAATGATGATCGTAGGTTTCTAATGAATTGTCTAGATTAGTGAATTTGGGAAGTAAGGAAGGAAAAAAAAATATTGATAATACATGGAACATAAATTAATAATAAAACAAAAAAGATTCCGACGAATTGAGAACCTCGTTCTCCTTTTTTTTGAAGTCGGTTAAAAAGAGAGAGACTTGGTCTTCCGCTGGGTACCCTGGAATAGCTAACACGGTTTCGGGAGCCTTCAAAGTGACATACTCGTTTCATTGCTTTCCTGTAAAATTGTCGCGTATAGCCCATGCTATGCCGAGCATATATCAAAGATATGGAGTATTTCAGGATCTTTGCAAATGGCATTCGATTGTCTCTGACTACACCTCTTAGGATAAAAGGCGTGATGATAGATAGTAGTACTACGTATTTCAGCTATTTTAATTCCTAAATATAGAACGTAAATCTTCTCGTATTATAAGCTACATAGTCTGTACCTAATCTTATTTTACCAAAATAGACTCGCATATCAATCTCATCAAAGGATACACGAAGCATTCTCATTAGTGTATAATGCCTACGGATTCGCGTGTAATATTATGTTCAAACACGTAACAATCTATTACTAGATTGGTTATTCTGAAAGAGCTATTGCTTTGTTGTTGCAAAATGCCAAGCGCCAACTTCACGCCATTGCATTATTTTGTTTATAATTGTATTAATGGTTTGGATACTAGTCATTTTTAGCCAACTCTTTAGTTTATTACTCTGTGAAAGGGACAAGTTTTTATACCTGCGTAAACAAAAAGCCACAGGTAAGACGTAACAAAGAGGAAAGATACTAGCTTTTGCCTGCGCTATCACCAGCATGGAAATAGAACAATATAAAAGAAGTAATCCCTTGTCCTCTTTTCTGATATAAAAATGCGTATGTTTTAATCCAGGACATAAATTATTTATCTTCCAATTTTTATCAAAATCCATTGTTTTATTTTAAATTAATTATATTCAATGTTATTTTTTTATGCGAATATGTACTTATATATTTTTTTGTGAAAAATGTTAGGATTTTATAAATTATTCTTCTTATAATTAATTTAAAATATTTGAATTTGCGTATTTAGCTTCATTCTTCTCTAAAGTATTATATTAAAACTAAGCTGCATATTATTGGGCCACATTAAATATAGAATCTTAAAGTTTATATAAAATTGCAATGAATACAATGCACAAAACGCTGTTGTCAGAAATTCCAATAATTGAAATAAAATTCCAATTGATAATTCCAATAGAGTCTCACTGAGAATAACAATCTGTCAAAAATTACAACTGACGCCATGTTGATTGCAATAATTCCAAACGTCAATCGATTGGAATTGTTACAGAATAGCACAGATTGACAGAGGACGACCTAGCTGTACTTTTATTGAACATATTGACCAAAGGATTGCCTTTAAAAGTACACACAATCTATAACTTAGAACAGAGGTTTCCAAACTGTTTGATCCCGTAGACCAATACGCGTATACCGCCTGCCTGCCTAAAATACTATATTCCCGGTAACATGGACCCCTAATAAATCGAAATAGACGTCCATATTAACAAGTTTGGGAAACAATGATTTAGATTATAGTGTCACTTATTTATTATCAAAGCTTCGGAGGGCTCGTAAAGCGGCATCAGCACTTCTAAAAATAAAAGATACTTACGTCTGTTAAAGAAGTGATACATAGGATTGACACCTGTTTTGTTCAATATGGACAACTGGCAAAAAGTGGACACTGTTCCCTGGCCACACCGCAAGGTTTTGTGTGTTGTTGTTGTACAAGTAAAAAGCAAAATAACAACTTTCTTCAGCAATCATGTCATTCATACATTTACGCTCAAATCCCTTTGTGGTTTGCAGAGTCTATTACTAGAGTCTATCACAGTAGGTATATTCTAATACATCGATTCTTTTCATTATAAAGAAACCTAAAAAAAGCCCAACAACATTTTCAATCTCAGAACACAAAGCTGTAAACGCAATTTATTTTGGTTCACACAACACTATCCTGTTGTAAAATTGTATCAGTGAATGCAAAAAGTTAATACATTTTTCTTTTATTGGCTGGGAATTGGAGATTGCGGGGAGATATTGTATACAGAATACAGCCTATCTCCCTGAGGAAGCTCTAGTGCCTTATTTATAAAGAGGAAAAATGAATTTTCTCTTCAAAATAAATTACACTGAAGATTTATATTAACATTTCATATGGGGTACTTTTTTCATTACAAAAGGGGATTCTTAGTTGTTATTAGGGTGGCTAAAATGTCTTGGCCTTGAATTTCCTTCTACCTTTTCTTTACTTCAAAATGTATCTGAATATTATTATATTATAATATTGAGGACCTGGAGGTGCACCGGAGGACCTGGTAAGTCGTCAGTGGGAATAGGGAATAGGATGCGAGGTCATGTAATGTGGCTGAACAGGCTGTGTTCATACAGGGTCACCAATATGGGAGTGGCAATACACACAACAATCCAACGACTGTAAGTAAAAGTAATACTATTGGAAAATTATTTAAATATGCCAATCTATTAAATATTTTTAATAGCGCGATTCTTCTTCTTAGTCGTGGTGCTTTTAACAGAGCAGTCGTGGTCAATCATGGAGGTCCACAGCGCGACGCACCTTGTATTGACTCGCCATGGTTAACTTTCTCTATTTAGGTCTTCAGGCTCGCTATAACCTCTTCCAGCCAGTTTCCTAGCTAGGTGTATGGTTATACTGCCATTGCTCGGTCGCCAGAGCCTCGTTTGTTGTCAAGCAGAGGGTACCAAGCGTGCAGGTGAGGATGACATTTGGGGTCAGATAGATCTTATTCAGTTCTCCCCCCCCCCTGAAATAGCGCGATACAGGTTTCAATTACAATATTGTGAGACATTAGGGATCATAGTTGGTATAGGTATAGCAGTAAGAGTTGAGGCAACGCCAATGCAAAGACAATAATTGTATATACGCAAACCCGCGATCTCTTTAGTAAAGCTAGTTTAAGAAGAAAAAGTGTGGTGAAAAAAAGAGACAGCCAAACATCGAACCAAGTACAGCGACCTATGGATGCAAATACCATGTCGAACGTAAGGGCTGTTGATTGCCTCATTACATACAAATAGAAAAATGCGTCTGTAACAGTGTTCGCCTCAACAAAACCTAAAAGTTTTTTTTTTATAGAGAAGACGACATGTGACCTTGCCACCGGCTGATTATTAAGCATAGGTGGTTGGTCCATGAATGCGCGCGACTGATAGATCATAATACAGTCCACCAGACGCGCCCAGCCGGCCCGTAGAGATGCTTTTTCACGCTTCGCTTGAAGGACCCCAGGTTGTAGAAAGGAGGAAAGACCGACGCCGCGCCGGAAGTTCGTTCCACTTTTTGACAGTTTTTTTTAGTATAAAGTACAATTGTCAATTTTACTTTACACTAGCTGTTCGCCCGTGGAGACCATACTAACATTCATCACTTATTATATCCCTTAGCCTATGTCCACCCAAAAGGTCCATTCTAATATTGGTAAAATATTTTTTGAAATCGTATTATTACTTTCGGAGATTACCTTTTAATTACAAACTTACTTTACATCCATAGCGTAGATTCTTAAAAAAATCCTTTTCAATTAGTCTACTTTATGATATGGCTAAGTGTGGTCTGAATTTACTTTAATTATTTAACGATATTGCAGACAAAAGTTGGTTATATCATGAAATGGCCGAATTCTACAATCGGCCTAAACTAATAGGGGTGTTAAGAGTGAAATAAAATAAATACTTACAAAATAATATTTTTATACATGTGTCTGTAATGTATAATCACTGAAACATATTTTTAATATCTAAATAATAATAAAAAATAAATAATACTTCATACTTCCGGTCACGTGACCGCAAACGGTAAGTGACGTCACTTCCATTTAAATTTCAAATAAATAACCACAATCTACTAACTATATTATTATAACTGTCTGTCAATCTGTCACTGACAAGTTATTTTCTTGATATTTTATCTAATCTGTGACAATCATGTTGTTGTTTTGCGTTATGTGACGTCATCCTAACGCCCAGAACGTTTTTAAACGCGGGAATTTTAAAAAGAAAATTACAGCTATAATTTAAAAGTAGGTATTTCTAAAAAATTGTCAACACCACCATTTGGACGCAGACGTGTGCATCTAGTTATGAATTAAAACTGAGTTAATGCTCGTTTTCAGCGAAATTAAATGAAACGAATTTTGTGTGAGAATAAAAATTTGATGTGAGTAGCGGAAGTGTTCTCTGGTGCCGGATATTGCGGAAAACGCTTGAGACCACTTCCCTCGGAAGTGCGCGAATGTTTCCACACACTTGAAAAGATGTGATTTAGGGCCACTGTTTATGTCTATCTTCTTTAGGAATCTTATTTATTTATTTACTAGCTACCCCGAGGTTCGCACTAATAAGTAGAGAATAATTTATTAATGTCATCTATGAAGCATACATTTAAAGAGTAATATCATGAAATTCAAATAGATTTTTTATGTCCTTTAGATGATACACATTAATGGCTACTTTTAAGGTGGCCACACAGTCATCCAATGCCCGGTCGGCCGAACGGTCCACCGAAACCGACCACGGACTCGTCCGATTCTTGTAACGAATGGTCCGTCTAGATCATCCAGCAGCCGGAATGGGAAATTTTCGGTGCGATGCCGGACCAATGTATGGCCTACATAAGCTTCTTATTAGAGTTTTCCCAAAATAATTACCTACATACTATTTTCCGGAGATAAAAAGTAGTAATCGGCCCTCCAACTCTGTGCAAATCTTCGCATTTATAAATTAGGTAATGTTCTTCTTTCATATCAAAACGGACCGACGAATCGACGTGATTTTTTGCACAGAGATTTGGAGTGCCGGTGTGTGACATAGGTTAGAGGAATATCATTACTTCGGGAAAATTCTGATTGGAATCTTTTTAAAAAAATGATTTTACAAATGATAGTAGGATTAAACGGCAAATTAAAAAATGCCGATTTCCCATCAAAAATACAAATTGCACAGCAAAATATTTACCTCAAAATATTATTATCGTATTGCTATCGTACGTGTAAAAATTCGTACGGGCTCTTCCCAGGGTGGGTTTCAAGGTCTTGAATACCAAATTTATTTGGTAGGGTATAGTCTTATATTATTATAAGTAGGTCATTTAGGCCTAATTTTCTGAATGTGGGTCTGGTTCCATTGAATTAAGTGACATGCCAAATATGTATAGGTATTGTTATTAAATAAAGTATATAAGGAATGTTGTGTAACGTAATAATTACAATCCAATTAATATTAAATCCCACATTATTGTGCAGATCTAGTTACATTGGTAAAGGCTAAGTCAGTATTGAGGTAATTCAATTCAAAGTCATCGTATTATGTTTCTCATAAGACATCGAATGAGCGATATAAATGGCTTACATTTTAGAGGGTGATTATGATTTATTATTACTTTGGGATTTTTTGATATTTATTTAGCTTAATTAAATAGCTTTCGGTTGCGACTTCGTCCATGGATTTTTTTAAATCCCATTGTGAAAAGCCCACTTAAGAGTTTATTCCTAATTATTTCCGGGATAAAAATAAGCCTATGTTAATCTCCATTGCTATGTGTTGACGTGAAAGAAAGTCAAACAAACAAACACACTTTCGCATTTATAATATCAGTTAGGATTAGGATTAGGATTTCTTCGTTTCATGCCGATATTATAAAGGGTTTCGAAAAATAAATTAAAAAATTTAATTGCTGTTTCGAAGCGAATCAATTTACTTTCCAGATCACATGTCACGTCACTAATAGGTGGACACGCTTACTAAGGACACGTACACAAAGGCAGCCGATTGTATTCGGCGAGTCGGCGCAAAATGTCGGTGAAGTCACTGGACTCGCCGAATTCAGACAATCGGCTGTCTGTGTGTATCTACTATGACTATAAAATGGTATTCGGGAATAGTCCATAAATATTACAACGTATGGTGTTCATACAAGTTGCAATTATTCGCAGGTAGGTTAATTGCCGACAGACTTCTGTATTAAAGGATTACTCGGTCGAATAACGGATTAAACCTATTTGAGCTTCCGAATTTTAGGCTCAGTTTCAGCCGGAAATACGAAACTCGATTCCTAGTTTACGCGTATTCTATGTTAAATCATAGAATGAATATGTACTTTAATAAATATAAGAATGTGGAGTGAAAGATGATGTTGTGACTAAAATGAAGAAAAGTAGTTTGCGCTGGTTTAATTCTAACTTTAAAAGTAACATTTTGGTTTTTTATTATTCTTCATCCTTAGAGGGAAAAATAATCTTCAAAATGGCGTATCATATATTAACTTGAAAAAATCACATTTGAGAAATAATTATATAGAGATACGTCGGTACATTTTTGGATAACGAAATTTTTAGAATTAGTGTAGGCCTAAGGTTAGGAGCACCAGTATGTTGCGAACATAAATGTCCGTGTGGAAAAGATGTAGATCAATTTGGAACTCACGGACTTTCCTGCATAAAAAGTGCAGGCAGGCTTTCTCGCCACAGCTCCCTCAATGATACCATCAAAAGGGCTCTTGCGTCAATAGAAATCTCTGCTCTCCTAGAGCCAACGGGAATAATCCGGGGAAACGGCAAGAGACCCGATGGAATGACTCTGATTCCCTGGGAGCGAGGTCGGGCCCTTGTATGGGATGCTACGTGCGTGGACACATTAGCCCCGTCTCATCTCAGGGAAACAGCAATCAAAGCGGGAGCTGCGGCGGAAATCGCAGAGTCTAACAAACGGCGCAAATACTGTTCAATTATTGAAAACTACAAATTTGTGCCGTTTGGTGTAGAAACTCTAGGTCCGTGGGGTTCAAATGCCAAAAATTTTATTAAAGATGTATCCCCTCGACTGATCATCTCTTCTGGTGACAAGAGGGCTGGTTCCTTCCTCGCTCAACGAATCAGCATCGCGATTCAGCGGGGAAATGCAGCCAGTATTCTTGCCACTATTCCACGCGGATCTGGTTTATTTAGTTATTTTTAATTTTTAGATTTGATTAGAGATACTGTACCTACATATTTATGATTCCTGAGGGTTACAGAGGCCTCGATTTGATGGAACGGAATCCTTCAAAAAAAGGAGAGGTTCTCTTTTTAGTTTTTTTTATGTATGTTCCCCGATTACTTGAAGACGCACGAACCAATTTGGATTTTTTTTGATTGAAAGGGTATACTTCCCAGGTGGTCCCATGGTCATCAGGTCAGGATCTGATGATGGGATCCTGGAGAATATGAGAACTTTTCAAATTTTATAGCCATACTTGAAGCGATTTGGGTATAATTTTTGAAGTTCGGTACCTACACTTTTTTTTAAAAGTCTTATTACCTCACTTTTAGACCCACAATCCCATATATTAAACACGCGTGCTTTTTACTTTACATTACAGCACAAGAGTTATAATATAACCCAATGAAGTTAAATTCGTACAAGATTACAAATTGTATGTGTGTCCATAAAGCATTCTTAATTTAACCGCATAATACAGTTTTATTTTTTAACTACGACTTTGTTGGCTGTTTTGTTATACCTGTGTTTTATCTATAAGCGCGACGCGGGAAAAAACAAAACATTTGAGAATTGTACTTTCATTAGTTAAAACCACATGAAGTTTGTTTTTTTTTCCTCGCAAGTGTGAAACGCGTGTGCATTGGTCATTACATACTCAGCTTTTTTATAGCGCTCGCCTAGTGGCTCGCCCTGATAATACCGCCTCGAACGTAATGATCAACATAGCACCCTTGTATCACAATGTAATATTATAATCCACCCTTATATAGATATAATATGGGATGAAATTCACAGTATGCTAGTACCTAATCCTATAAACAACTAAACGGTGCTTAAAATCCAAAGCGACAAAACCCGTCACAATTCAAAACCAATTCCCGAAGTTAGACTTGTTCGTGTAGATATCAGGCAAATTGCCAAATTCGGTTAGGCTGTGTGTAATTATCTTAGCACTGTACCTTTAATAGCTAAAGTTACGCTTTTAGGTTCAAAAAGCCATCAATATAAGTAAAAACGATAGCATTTGTTTATAGGGTTGGATTTGAAACCGGGAGGAACCAGGTTCAAATCTCACTTGTGGCTAAAATGCTAAGCACCAATTTTCATCAAGAATATGTGCTTCAATCGACTTCTCGTGCTTCGGAGAGCGTGTAAAGCCAGAATCTGCACTTCATCTAAAATAACAAGATACTTATATCTGTTTAATAAGTGACACTAGGTCCAATAAGTGCAGCAACGGGATTGCCACCTATTCTGTTTAATATGGACAACTGGCAAAAAGTAGACACTGTTACTAGTGTATCTGACCTCATCGTAAGGTATAAAAAGACCGTGGAGACTTGTTATGTTTCCAGCAGTTATGTAAATAAAATATTTTTATTCAAAAATTTGGAAGTAAACGTTTAACAAATTAAACTATTTTTTTTCTTTCTTCACGGTGTTACGGTTCCAGGGTACCCAGCGGCAGATCAAGTCTCCTTCGTTTAGCCGATGGTATTTGTGAGGCTATATCTAACGTGTGGCTAGTTCTGTTGAGCTATATTTAGATGGAAAACCTCTAAGTGTGGTTTGTCGGATTATGTACATAAGTTTTTAAAACCAATTGTTACATGGTCGGGATTCGGGATCGAACCAGTGGTCTGCTTGATTAACACCAGATGTCTTAACCACTCGGCCACCGACGCACCTTTTTTATCCCGGAATAAACTTCATTCAATGCTTATTGAAATTTTTGACACTAATAAATACACGACAAAGCCTCGTTTTAAATGACCCAAGTATACAAGCATTTTCATTGTTATTTCTACTTTACAACAATGATAATAATTATGACGATTGTGCATTGAGTTCATTTTGTTTATTTGATGTTTGTGTATGTGCTAAGTGAGGTTTTTTTCCTAAAAATCTTATTCAGACTATTTTAAACATTTAAAAAAATGCCAAATCGGTCCAGCCGTTCTCAACTGATGCGCTTACCAACGAACAGAATTTAATTTGTATTTGTATAGATTTATTTGATTTCTCCACTATTTGATAAAAACAAATAATGAAATAAATTCCAAGTTCTATCTAGAAAGGAAAGAGCAGCGACATGCAATATTCTAGAATAAAATTAGTTTACGAAGTGGCATTGTAATTTTGCAAGGTATTCCTAGTAATAAAATAGGGGTGTTGACAATTTTTTGTACATACTTTTAAATTATATCTGTAAGATTTCGTTGATTCACCGGGAAGGTTTACGGGTATTAAACATGGACCTATCATGTTTAGGAGCTGAGCATTTACAGTATAAGATAATCAAGTCGGGAAAAAAGTTTGCCCCAGCGTGTTTCATGGCGTATAAGACATAACAAAATTATGTAGGAAAGAATTGTGTAGAATAAAAATTATCTACAAAAAAGTCCGCGGTATAGATAAATAAATGGTTATAAGCGCATTACAATTTTTATCACTACATAGTACAAAACAAAGTCGCTTCCCGTCTGTCTGTCCCTATGTGTGCTTAGATCTTTAAAACTAGGCAATATAGTGGAAGGTTTCGGGATAAAAAGTAGCCTATGTCACTCTCCAGTTTCCGGCACTCTATTTATCTTTCTTCCCTTATTGCCCGCTACTTCGTACGCGTTGTATTAGGAATACAATTCACCCCCTTGAGTAGGTAGCGTGATGTTAAATAGGTAGCCTATAAAACATTTTTTTTGGCAAAAGAATTTGGCTATTAAATGAAAAAAGAGTTTAAAATCGATACAGTAGTTTTTAAGTTTATTTAATTACAAACAAAAATACAAAAAATCAAATCTTTTCTCTTTATAATATTAGTCTAGACAAGGTTTCACCCGCGTAGAAATAAATCCAAAAATAACCCCGTGGCTGTAATTTGCCCCTCCTCCGCCCGCTTTCGCGGTATATAAAGTAATATATGTCCTCTGACCCCTAAACTACCACACCACTCTATCATGTCGATCCCGTGAAAAACAAAAACAAATCTATCCCACGGGAACCATAAATTTTTTCGGAATAAAAAGTAGCCTATGCTATTCCAGACTATAATCTATCTCTGGGCCAAATTTCATCCCGATCCGTTCAACCGTTCTGTCGTGATTGAGTAACAAACATACATACCTACATCCATACAAACTTTCGCGGTAGCCTATGTGCTATTCCAGACTATAATATATCCCTGGGCCAAATTTTATCCCGATCCATTCAGCCGTTCTGTCGTGATTGATTAACAAACATACATACCTACATACATACAAACTTTCGCGGTAGCCTATGTCATGTGCTATTCCAGACTATAATATATCTCTGGGCCAAATTTCATCCCGATCCGTTCAGCCGTTCTGTTGTGATTGAGTAACAAACATACATGCCTACATCCATACAAACTTTCACGGCAGCCTATGTGCTATTCCAGACTATAATCTATCTCTGGGCCAAATTTCATCCCGATCCGTTCAGCCGTTCTGTCGTGATTGAGTAACAAACATACATAACTACATCCATACAAACTTTCACGGCAGCCTATGTGCTATTCCAGACTATAATCTATCTCTGGGCCAAATTTCATCCCGATCCGTTCAGCCGTTCTGTCGTGATTGAGTAACAAACATACATAACTACATCCATACAAACTTTCACGGCAGCCTATGTGCTATTCCAGACTATAATCTATCTCTGGGCCAAATTTCATCCCGATCCGTTCAGCCGTTCTGTCGTGATTGAGTAACAAACATACATAACTACATCCATACAAACTTTCACGGCAGCCTATGTGCTATTCCAGACTATAATCTATCTCTGGGCCAAATTTCATCCCGATCCGTTCAGCCGTTCTGTCGTGATTGAGTAACAAACATACATAACTACATCCATACAAACTTTCACGGCAGCCTATGTGCTATTCCAGACTATAATCTATCTCTGGGCCAAATTTCATCCCGATCCGTTCAGCCGTTCTGTTGTGATTGAGTAACAAACATACATGCCTACATCCATACAAACTTTCACGGCAGCCTATGTGCTATTCCAGACTATAATCTATCTCTGGGCCAAATTTCATCCCGATCCGTTCAGCCGTTCTGTCGTGATTGAGTAACAAACATACATACCTACATCCATACAAACTTTCGCGGTAGCCTATGTGCTATTCCAGACTATAATATATCCCTGGGCCAAATTTTATCCCGATCCATTCAGCCGTTCTGTCGTGATTGATTAACAAACATACATACCTACATACATACAAACTTTCGCGGTAGCCTATGTCATGTGCTATTCCAGACTATAATATATCTCTGGGCCAAATTTCATCCCGATCCGTTCAGCCGTTCTGTTGTGATTGAGTAACAAACATACATGCCTACATCCATACAAACTTTCACGGCAGCCTATGTGCTATTCCAGACTATAATCTATCTCTGGGCCAAATTTCATCCCGATCCGTTCAGCCGTTCTGTCGTGATTGAGTAACAAACATACATAACTACATCCATACAAACTTTCACGGCAGCCTATGTGCTATTCCAGACTATAATCTATCTCTGGGCCAAATTTCATCCCGATCCGTTCAGCCGTTCTGTCGTGATTGAGTAACAAACATACATAACTACATCCATACAAACTTTCACGGCAGCCTATGTGCTATTCCAGACTATAATCTATCTCTGGGCCAAATTTCATCCCGATCCGTTCAGCCGTTCTGTCGTGATTGAGTAACAAACATACATAACTACATCCATACAAACTTTCACGGCAGCCTATGTGCTATTCCAGACTATAATCTATCTCTGGGCCAAATTTCATCCCGATCCGTTCAGCCGTTCTGTTGTGATTGAGTAACAAACATACATGCCTACATCCATACAAACTTTCACGGCAGCCTATGTGCTATTCCAGACTATAATCTATCTCTGGGCCAAATTTCATCCCGATCCGTTCAGCCGTTCTGTCGTGATTGAGTAACAAACATACATAACTACATCCATACAAACTTTCACGGCAGCCTATGTGCTATTCCAGACTATAATCTATCTCTGGGCCAAATTTCATCCCGATCCGTTCAGCCGTTCTGTCGTGATTGAGTAACAAACATACATAACTACATACATACAAACTTTCACGGCAGCCTATGTGCTATTCCAGACTATAATCTATCTCTGGGCCAAATTTCATCCCGATCCGTTCAGCCGTTCTGTCGTGATTGAGTAACAAACATACATAACTACATCCATACAAACTTTCACGGCAGCTTATGTGCTATTCCAGACTATAATCTATCTCTGGGCCAAATTTCATCCCGATCCGTTCAGCCGTTCTGTCGTGATTGAGTAACAAACATACATACCTACATCCATACAAACTTTCGCGGTAGCCTATGTGCTATTCCAGATTATAATCTGTGACAAATTTCATCCCGATCCGTTCAGCCGTTCTGTCGTGATTGAGTAACAAACATACATACCTACATCCATACAAACTTTCGCGGTAGCCTATGTGCTATTCCAGATTATAATCTGTGACAAATTTCATCCCGATCCGTTCAGCCGTTCTGTCGTGATTGAGTAACAAACATACATACCTACATCCATACAAACTTTCGCGGTAGCCTATGTGCTATTCCAGATTATAATCTGTGTCAAATTTCATCCCGATCCGTTCAGCCGTTCTGTCGTGATTGAGTAACAAACATACATACCTACATCCATACAAACTTTCGCGGTAGCCTATGTGCTATTCCAGATTATAATCTGTGACAAATTTCATCCCGATCCGTTCAGCCGTTCTGTCGTGATTGAGTAACAAACATACATACCTACATCCATACAAACTTTCGCGGTAGCCTATGTGCTATTCCAGATTATAATCTGTGACAAATTTCATCCCGATCCGTTCAGCCGTTCTGTCGTGATTGAGTAACAAACATACATAACTACATCCATACAAACTTTCACGGCAGCCTATGTGCTATTCCAGACTATAATCTATCTCTGGGCCAAATTTCATCCCGATCCGTTCAGCCGTTCTGTCGTGATTGAGTAACAAACATACATACCTACATCCATACAAACTTTCGCGGTAGCCTATGTGCTATTCCAGATTATAATCTGTGACAAATTTTATCCAGATCCGTTCAGCCGTTTTGGCGTGAATGAGTAACAAACATATATAATATCCATAGAAACTTTCGCATTTATAATATTAGTGGGATATAGATTTTAATCGCTAATCCATAGTGTCAATTCTCAACACGCTATGTTGACGTTGTGCACAACTTAAACTCAGTTTCGCGTTCTAATGCAACTTTTGACGTGTTAAAGCTTAATTTCTAAAGGGAACTTAACTTCACAAACTATCAAAACTTGACTACTACATCATGTTAATATTAATTCCGCTCAAAACGGTGGCTCATTAACTTGGATTTGTGAATTTTTAGGACTAAATTGAGAGGAATTCATTTATGAATATATAGTTACTATGGAAGTCAAATACAAGTTAAATAGATGAAAAGGGCGGGTAAATTTTACTCAAATTCCTTTATTTCCCGACTGCGGAAAAATGAGGGTTTATGTTTTGACGTATCTTTGGATTCGTGCATAACATTGCAGATTTTATAGGTGAATCCACAACATTTCAAAATTTTAACACCCTAATTTTATTAGCTTATATGAAAGTAGGTGAAAAATTTTAATTAATTTTAAATTTAACACTCTTCCGATGACGGCTAAAAGTATCAGGTGTCTATGCGTATTCTGTATTTAAAAAAAAGAAATGACATGAGCTGCGTGCGTTCGTTCGTTTCATTCGTTCAATAGTTCGTTCATGGTTCTTTTGTTTCATTCATTATTGTTTATTTTTGAGTTTATTAATTTAAAATTAAATTTTATTCACTTTTATCAACAAAGATGGCTAGAGAAGCACGTAAATTAAATTCCCTTGTATCTATTCTATTCTATTTTTTCGTGTTATGGCTCCATCACTAGTCCCCTTGTATCCTGTTTTGTTTTTACAACTACAACTAATACTTTTTAATGCCAGTTTCCCTTGAAGGCAGAGAGTACAGTAGCTTTGAGCGGTACTCGCTACACAGTGTAGTTTTTTCAAAATATCTCTTAAACCACTGAATAAAAAAAAATTAAATATGTGTATCGTGTTAAGCAAAGGAAGATCTCCAAACGGATTTTTAATTTTGGTACTTAACGAAAAATGAAATGTTGTGAATCACACAACTCAAAAGAAAAGTCTTGATGAGCACATATGCAAATGTTTTTAATTTCTTAACAAATGGTCTTACAAGCGATATAATGAGATAGGTCAATGTATACGGCGGCGCGACCCCACTTGGAAGCGGCCGAGAGTTTTGTACATTTGTATTCTGAGCACAAAAAATTAGAAAATAAAATAAAAGTTAAAATTACTAAAACCCGATTATGATACAAGTACAAGTTGAATGAAAAGTATGAAAACAACAGTTTTCCCGCCTGAAATCTATTTTTCCCTTCATCTGGGGTAATAGCCGTAGTCGCATGCCCTATCGTTATCAAAATTTATATGATAAGTACCTATCATTATGGCTTGCGACCATATGAAGGGAAAAATAAAGATGATTTCAGGTTTGATTCTCATTTTGATTAAAATTTGCCAGCATTAATATTTAAGGTACTTTGCCTCCACTGTCGGCTTTTTTACATCCTGTATAATATCCTATTGTAATTAAAATTTGATGGTTTTGATCCCGTTTGAATATAGAAACAACGGATAATAACAGAATTGACTTTCATACATTAATTTTCTAAAAAAGCCCTTTCAACGATATCCCACAAGAATTGGTACCAATATTTTTAACCCCCGTTTACATGAGCACCCTCTTTAAATAAACTTTTTTTTAAGTTAGAGGCATGGACACTTGGACACCCACCGTTGGCACAGTTTCTTATTTACTAAAGCACATTAAAATATTTGCTGACAATTTCATTAAAAAACTGTGTTATTTCAGGCGAGAATTAAAAAAACTGTCAATCACAAATTAAATAGAATTCAAGCAAAGTCAATTATTGGTTATGTCAATTTGTACGCTGATCGGTCCTCTGAAAGGGGTGTCCGATAATCCGAAGAAAATGCCCTTAATTGAAAATCACTTGTCTCTTTATAGGGACGCTTAGTATTCTAATTGGAAATGTCCAAATGTCGATAGATTGGTGTTGGATGGAAAGCCTGTGTCAAAATTGATTGAGCGAGTTTTGATTTTAACGCAGGGTGTAACTTAACTTAAAGTTTTTTTTATTAATTTGAAAATAAATCTTAAGAAAATAACTGAAATAATAATATAAAATATTTACCAATCTTTACCCTATCTTTTAAGTGGCCATCTCTAACGAAGTATTTTAAAGTAAAAATGACTCTCATTTGCATGGATTTTTATATTAGTTTTTTAGGGTTCTGTACCCAAAGGTTGCAAACGGAAACCCTATTACGAAGGCTTCGCTGTCCGTCCGTCGATTTTCACAGAATGTGTATTACTATGGCCGCTATAACTACAAATAATAAAAATAAAATATAGTAAAAATTAAAGAGGTTCCACATACCTACAAGAAAAGTGTTTTATTCTGCGTATTTTATAATGGCAATAATGATAATACGTACAAACTTCTAACTAATACTAACTTTAATGCATAGTCATAAGTAAAACAACAAATAATAAAAAGCTGCCAAATATGAATCAGACTCGCGCTAATTAGTTCCTGCGCCATATAGGGTCGTCAAACTTAGTCTGACCTTAGTGCATACTATTGAGTGTACGAGTTCGAAAAATAACTTGTCACATATTTCTTCAAAATATTACGAAAAATATATATATACCTAGTCCGTTTTTCAATATTACTGAAAAACCAGTTAACAACTGAGTAACAACTTCTAACAAATGAAAAAGAAATCATCAAAATTAGTTAACAACAAACATACATACAAAAAAAATACGATCCGAATTGAGAACCTTCTCCTTATTTTTTCCCGCAGTCGGTTAATAAAATAAATCCGTCTTTGGAAACATAAACATAATTTTTATTTATTTATTTTGGTTTGACGTTGATAACAATGTATTATTCTACATCAATAAAGATTATTTTATTTCATTTGATTTCATTTGAAATGAATGAATTCTGTAAAATAAAATAAAATGATGTCAGGATAATTTCTCGTTAATATTTATATTTTTGTTCCATATTAAAAAAGATCTGTTTGATCTCTTGAGCACGACGAATGACAGTGTGAAATAATTTAACTTTGCACTCTTTGTAAATCGTTGAAATTCTTTGTGAAGAATATTTTTTTCATTAAGTTGCATAAATTCCGAGCTTTGCGCGCTTTTGAAGTTAAGCGGATGAAAAAAATGCATTCTGGTTTCTTTCCATTAATTATAAGTCTTGCCTGACTTCAGAATATTATATTCAGTCATGTGCTATATTTTCAGATGGCTACATTTCAGCATAAATTTAGTAACATTGTAATACGAAGGTTTTTATAACCTTAAAATTAAATCTTAACTACTAAACTAAAACTAAAAAACTAAAAAACCAGGTCCAAGTGGAACAGTGGCAAGAATACTGGTTGCATTTCCCCGCTGAATCGCGATGCTGATTCGTTGAGCGAGGCAGGAGCCAGCCTTCTTGTCACCAGAAGAGATGATCAATCGTCACAAATTTTTGCAGCTCCAGCTTTTTTATTTTAGGGTTCCGTACATCACCGATGAAAAAACGGAAACCCTTACCTATAGGATCACTCATGTGTCTGTCTGTCTGTCTGTCACAGCTTATTTTCTCCGAATCTACTGGACGAAAAAAAGTTGAAACTTGGTACATATATAGAGTTTGATGAAAATCACGGACGTATAGCGTAAATAATCAAATTTTGATTTTGGGGGTTAATTTTGGGCTCGTATACCTAAGGAATAGATTTTTTTATAATTTTAAAATGAATAGTTTAAATTATGTATATTAAGGGGCGGTGGTCAAGGTCACCTTGTATCTGTCAAAAATATGGCAAATCTCAGTTAATCCTGGAAACGTGAGTTTATTTATACAACATTTCCTCAGCACACAGTTGATAGTTATTATTTTAAATTGGATTGAGCCATATTTTCATTATTAAGAGTTCTAAATAGCCATAATTTCCAAAACGCAAAGGCAATGCTCGTATTGAAAACTACGGCTCTTTACAACCCTAAATAATAAAAATATGGCTCAATCCAATTTTAAATAATAACTATCATTGTGTGGTGAGGAAATGTTGTATAAATAACTCACGTTTGCTATATTTTTGACAGATACAAGATGACTGAGAGCCAAGATATATAGAACACTAACCGTTCGCCCCTCCCTTATATCAGATACTATACTGAGTCTAAAATTAAAAAAATACATATCTAAAATATAGGGACATTCTTATTGTTTACAGGAAAATGTAAACGAAAAGCCTGTCTTAAAGTTCTGACCAACGGAACCCTTTCCAACATCCAAACGGATGTTCATATTTAATCATTTCATCGCGGCTAAACGGACTTGATTTTTATTTTGTTAGTTTGGCAAATAAAGCAATAGAAAAAAAACTTTTCTTATTGATTATACTATACCAAAATGTATAATTTTCATACTCTTCACAAACATCCAGCAAAAGTTTAAGTCAAATCATAGTGAACCTACGTTGTGAAAAAGTGTTGCTCATAAGTGGGCAAAAGTTTATGGTGGTACAAAAGTCTCACTGGGACTATAAATTATTGTAAAAGTGGTACAAATAAGAATGAAATTTGACTAGTGAATTTATACGAGCGGGAACTTAGGTAAACCCAGGTAAACTTCAAAGTAATAGAACTTTACTTGTGCATCCATTTGGTTGCGTAGAGACAAGTTTCTATTATTCACTTGACTAAGTTCATTATTTGTGCGTAAAAAAGCTATGAATATTATTTTTGTATGAATAGTATTATTTACACTTCATTTGCTCGGGTTTTGTATGTGTCCGGATGAAGGTAGTAAAAGCTCCTATTTCGAGCTTGAATAAAGTTTTCTATAGAGAGGGGCCTTAGGAAATTCTATAAACAAAATATCTTGTTTATTTGATATTAGAAGTTCGATCAGGGTTCCTTTTGCTTTCATGCCCATACCATCTCTTTTTTAACAGAAAAAAAAAGATTTTGTGAAACGATTTTGAAGATTTGTATTTCAACCGACTTCAAAAAAGGAGTTCTCAATTCGGTTGTATTTTTTTATGTTTGTTACCTCAGAACTCCGTTATTTATAAACAGATTTGTAAATTTATTTTTTATTTTGAAAGGATACTTGCAGATTGGTTCCATTTTGTTTTGGTGAAAATTGGTTCAGTAGTTTCAACCGACTTCCAATACAACGGCAAAACGAAATATTTAATTTATGTCTTGCTTATCAGTAAACAAGGTTTGAAGTCGGAGTACTTTTTAAAAAGTTAATTTTTATTCGACTGATAAAACTCTTCCGGATTAGTCCCATTTTGGTTCTCTCATAAAAACTGGTACACTGATTTTTCAGGAATTAATATCTCGATGCTGATTTTGACGACTTACTTTTTTAAGGATATAATAATGCCTTGACATCATCGTAGATTTTTGGAAAATCAGTAACATGTTTACGGCTGAAAAATATAAATGAGGTAAAAAACCTTAGCAATTTCCTCAAGTTTCGTATCGACGGACGGTAGTCTAGTGGGCATGACCATGGGGTGCAGCAATCACAAAAATAAAAAAAAAGTATAGGTACCTACGTCTTCTAAAATTGTGCATTTTTTGTCGTAAAAGAAGACAGTTTGTGCCAAATTAAAAACTACTTCGCACCCAATTTTTCTAATCTAGAGTACAGGTACAGGTACTTAGGTACCTGATCAGATAACTTTATTAAAAAAATATTTTATCTACTCTAACAACGTAAAATCTCTATTAGAAAATCGAATTATACTTCATAATGATATGTTTTACATACACGCGTCTCTAATATGTCAAACTTCGATACTATAATGTATCATAATACCGAAGTTTTCATACAAAAACGATATCGTAATGTTTTTTAAATGCAGAAAAAGCAAAGGATATGTGTTATGCAGCCAAATTAAACTTTATGATAATACGACTCTCTCCTACTAAGAACAATGACTAAACTCTCCTATGTAGGAGTCACTTGACAGTTAACGCGCATGCGTAGTAGGTAGGTAACCGCGTTTACCGCCAATTTGTCGATTAAGAAAAATATCTTGGTCCAATTTGTTTTGTACTATTGCATGGGATTAGATAAAGTAGTGTATGAACGGGCACATAACTTGGAATTAAAACACTCGTGGATTCTATTAAGAACTTCGGCGCACTTGTATTTTAATTACCCCTATTATGATCCCGTATCATATACTACTATTATTATAATTATATATATAAAAAATATATATATAATTATAAAATAAAAAAAAAATTAAAAAAAATTAAACAGATCATTATCTTCTAGATGTTAACTTAATTTTGTATCCTATATTGTATCTAAATCTTTAAATCTTTTCAAATTGTATCATAAAAAATAACTTGTCTAGTATATACCAAAACAATTAACTATGCGTCGATAGCGCGTTTGACTTGAAAGTTGAAACCAAAGTTCAATTTAACTCGAGCCAAAAATACTGAACATAATTATTTTTTTCAAAATACTTCTCGTGCATGATAAGCTGCGCCAACTGTCCTGTTTGTTATAGGCATTATTATGCATTGAGAAAAGTTATTGTTTGGTCGTTAGGAACAGAATAATATTTCACTGTTTGATTTGAAAGTTTTCTGAAAAGTCCCTTGTAGGTAGGTACGCCATCTGTGTGCGAGTAAAAAAGGGTGAAACCGCTTTTAAAAACATATAAGCGTTCTTTAAAGACATAGAAAAAAAATTAACCATGCCTAGACCCTTTTTTGGTACAGAGAGAATATCTAAATTGCACCTACGATGAAATATGCCCAGAAAACCTCGCTCTCTATGATTTATGAATACAAATAGCGTACTTTTATTGTTGGGCCGCGAGGAAAAAGTGAGAAAAACACCAGATTATGTGCGTGGCTTCCATTATACGTCAAAATACGAGCAGAGATACCACTTTATTTTAAAATACTCTTTGAAATAAACTACAATGGCTATACTAGATATTACGCCATTCTTTGTTCACGCTCTGTCTCTTAGCGTTATAATTCGTTATTCGGGGACGTCGGTGGTCCAGTGGGTAAAACGTCGACTCACAACTGAAAAGTCGCGGGTTCGATCCCCACATCCGTTTTTATAATAAAAAAATATATGTACATACATTATCCGACAAACCGTACAAAGAGGCTTTTCCAATTACATACCTCAACAGAGCTGGCCACTCGTTAGGTATAGCCTAAAAAAATAATATTCGGCTTAGTGATGAAGACTTTGTCTTCTGCTGGGTAATCTGGGGCCGGTAACGGTTCCCGGTTTTTTTTTATATAAATATGGTAAAATCTCAGCATTTTCCGTAAGTCGACACCAGGGTCTAAAATCATTTGGAAATATCTATTATGGATGAAGCATCGAAGTCGCATTTATAAGCTCTTTTTTTTTAAAACAATTGCCACATGTATGACCGAGCATCACTTGAGAACGGCCCCACCGATTTGGCTGTTTTTAACCGACTTCCAAAAAAAGAAGGAGAAGGTTCTCAATTCGGACCGTATTTTTTTTTTTTTTTTTTTTTTTTTATGTATGTATGTACGTCGATAACTCCGCGAATTGTGAACCGATTTTGATGGTTTCTTTTTTAATCGACAGATAACTCTTCCGGATTGGTCCCATTTTTATCTCATAAAAATTGGTTCATTAGTTTTTCAGAAATTTTGAAAAAACTGACTTTATAAGTACATTTTTCTTGATATCTCGATAAAATATGTACCGATTTTGACGACTTATTTTTTTTAAGACATCATAATTTCTCGACATTATCTCACAGACATATGACGACAAACGGTTCAGTAGTTTTTCAGAAATTCAGTAATTAATTTCTGTTTACGGCTGAAAATTATGTATCAGAAAAAGCCTTAGCAACGGTTGCTATTGACACGAAGTTGTCAATTTTCGTGACGATGGTGTAGCGGTTAAATATAATGTTAAGATCAGACGAGGTTACCTGTAACTGAAGTCCGATCTTCATTATATCAGCATCTCATCCGAAGTGATCACTGTGTTATATTACGTGTAGTCGCGCTTTCTGCACTACGAAGCTGCACAAAGTTTATAAATAAAAAATGAAACGCCACCTTGTATATGCCAATCTGTCAACTTAAACGTCATTAGTTCAAAGCTAACAGCAATTTTATACAGGGTGATTAAATGATAATAAACATTGAATTATGGGTGGTTGTGGGAGTGATCACTTCGGATGAGATGCTGATATAATGAAGATCGGACTTCAGTTACAGGTAACCTCGTCTGATCTTAACATTATACTTCGCATCTCATCCTCGTGATCACTGTGTTATATTACGTGTAGGATGTTAAAAGAAACTATAAAATTGCTAAGAAAATAAAGTTACATTTATTAAATGTGATAAATTAAAATTAAAATAATTCCTTGGAAACACAATACATTCTTTAGAAATGGTAATGTAATTATTAATTTAAAAGTAACTTAGTAATTGTCAAGAATAGCTGTAGAAAACCCAGATGAATTATTTTTTATAGGTCTATTATAGAATCTTGCAAATGTGCATGAATTTTTTGACCAACCAGCTGCTTGTCTTATAACATCAATGTTTACGCCCTGACAAGCTGCTTTTGATGTAGACGCATGTCGCGTGCTATGCGAACTAAATATGGAAACATTAACGCCGCTAGCCTTAAGAGTCCCCTTTATCCATCTGCTGATAGTGTCAGATGAAGCAGCATGATAAGGCTTCCTAAAAGTAAGAAACAGGCTATCGTTTTCCTCTCTGGTATGTCCAGTTACTTCCAAATAACAACGCAACGTTGATGCTGGACAAATTTTGGGGTTTTTATCATAAAATGGTAAAATTAGCAAGGGTTGAGGCTTGCCAAGACCTGATGTTTTAATAATATCTGGGACTTTTACTATGATCTCGTTATGAAAAATGTTTATATTTGAAACTTTTATTAAAGATATCGTTTGAACTCTATGGCCGGTACACAAAGCAATTAAGGTTACTAACTTTTTTGTTAGTAACTCAAGACTAAGTCCCTCATTTGGGAACTTGGATTCAAGGTAATTTAAAACAATATTGGTATCCCATACAAAATCATATTTTGGAGCAGGTGGCCTTAATCTTGCCACACCCCTGAAAAAACGTTTGACTCTATCATCAGTGCCCACATGAGATCCTAATATTAATGCTAAGGCAGATCTAAAACTATTAAGAGACCCATGTCCTAGACCCCTCTCGAAATGAAATGTTAAAAAAGAAATTATCATAGGAATCGAGCTATTCAGAGGGTCGATGTCATTCTCCCCACAAAACTTGCACCAAAGTTTAATGGCCGTATTATATTGTTTCAAAGTGTTGCTTGAAATTGAGGCTAACATTACATCAACAGCAGGCTCCGTGATTCCTCGTCGACTGAGCGATTTCCGCATAAGACTGCTGCAATTAATGTCAATGAGTTGTGGAGAGGATGGCGTTCCCTGAAAGGTGACAGTAATAGATTAGGATCTGGTTTAAAATGTAAAACGTTATCATTTTCAATGATACGTGTAAATAATGGGTACCATGGCTGGGATGGCCAATTTGGTACAACCATTACTCCTCGGGCTTTATCATTAATAATCTTATTTATTGTTCTCAAAATAAGAGCAAACGGGGGAAAGGCATAAAAATAATACTTGGACCAATTAATAGTAAATGCGTCTATGTATTTAGCATCTGGGTCCCTATGCCACGATACATAAATGCTACACTTCGAATTAGATCTGGTCGCAAACAAATCTATTTCGGGAGTTCCAAAAACAGAAATAATTTTTCTAAAAGCGTGATCTGAAAATTCCCAATCAACTTCAGTACAAGAACGTCTAGATTCTTTGTCAGCTTTATTTGCTTTTGAGGGAATGTATGATGCATAAATCCAGATATTCCTTGTCTCACACCACTGCCACAGATCACGAGCTAGATTATTTAAATGTTGAAACCTTGTACCGCCCATTCTATTGATATATGCAATTGCAGTAGTGTTATCAATTCTGAGTAAGATCTCACAATCGTGCAAATCAGATGCAAATGTTTTCAAACCTATATATGTAGCAAATAACTCTAGGTAATTAATATGTTGTTTTCTTTCAGATTCAGACCAAAACCCGTTTGCTGTCTTGTCATGACAATGTAAACCCCATCCTGTCATAGACGCGTCTGAGTAAATCTCTAAAGCAAAAATAAATGTTTTAATAGAATTAATCGTTTTTACAACTTGTTTCTTCCACCATTCAATATCTTGGTAAATATATGTGTTCATTTGCATAAAACCTTCAAAATTACCATTATTTTTATCTAGAGCTTTGGTTTTGAACCTTTCAAATACCTTAGTATAGAGAAGGCCATAGGGGATTGCAGGGCAAATTGAAATTAATGAACCTACTAACTTGGCGAAGTCTCTTATTTTAATTTTTTCTAAATTAGAACATTTTTGCAACTCTGACAAAATCTTTTGTCTCTTACTAGAAGGCAATTCTAATGACATATTTATAGAATTAAAAATGAAACCGAGATATTGACATTTTTGCTTTGGTTGTAATGAACTTTTAGTGAAATTTATAATAAATCCCAGATCTTCTAATAATTGCAATGTGCAATCTAAATTATTTTTACATTGATTAAAAGTAGCCCCAAGACACAGTATGTCATCTAAATAAATACATGAAATGAAACCCTGCGAACGTAAATGACTCATTATTGGTTTCATAATTTTCGTGAAAACATATGGGGCTGTATTTAACCCAAAAGGTAAACAAGTAAATTCATAGAATGTATCCTGGAAAAAAAAAAAAAAAAAAAAAAAAAAAAAAACGGAGGTACTTCCTGCTTTCACTCGATACAGGTATTAAAAAATACGCATTTTTTAAATCTATTTTTCCCATGTAATAGCCAGGGCTTATTAGCTTTAAAACTGTCCTAATATCCTCTAACTTAAAGTGAGTAGTAGGTATAAAAGTATTTAATTTTTTGAGATTAAGTATAAATCTTTTAGATCCATCCGGTTTTGGTACAAGAAAGATACTTGAAAGATATTGGCTTTTGCACGGAGTGCATTTTATTATGGCCCCTAAACTTAGTAGTTTTGTAATTTCTTCAGAAAGAATATAAGTTTCCTCTTTAGTAAACGAATTGTTACTTGGAAATATTAACTGATCTGGGGGCTTTTCGTGAAAAGGAATAGAGTAACCATTAACCCATGATAGGATTTCAGGATCAGAGGTTATAGTTTTCCACTTATTAAGAAAAAATGAAAGCCTGCCTGCCTCTAACGTTGTCTCTGGTAATGACTGCCGCGTTGTTGCTGGCGATAGTTGCTTCTGGACTGCTGCCGCTGTGGCGCCTGACGTGGTGACACTGCAGCTCGGTACGGAGGCCCACTCGCACGGGGTTGCACATTTGTTCGGAGCGGGCCCCTTAAGTTTAAAGCAACCGGGCCTTTGTATTTGGAGACTAAGGGCTTGGCTGGAGGAGATATTTTCAAGTCCTTTGCCGAGCTCTTTGTGGCTTTGCAAGCCTTAACTTTCTCTTGAAGATCATTACCAAAGAGATACTCTGTTATAGGAGCATTATTTATAAGCTCTTTCATATCTTTGTTAAGACCTGGTATAATTAGCGATCTTCTCGTTATTGAGTCAGAATGAAAAATATCACAGAGCAAGCGGCAAGAATCACTTAGGGCTTCAATTGTGTCTTTATTCTCCTGAGAGTTGTAGTCTAGGAGTTTAGACAGGGCTGTTCCCAGAACTGAAATAGCTAAGCCAAGTTTCTTTTGTTTTTCTTCAATTCTTTTGTCTCTGTTTAACCCAGCCTCATTTAATACTGCTTTTATGATATCATTCAACAGAGGTGGTGTCAACTCTGTACAGTTTTGAGGTATCTGAGACTTTTTCATCAGAGTTACCAGGGTGTCTTTGCCTAGACCATCCTTAAGAATAGTTTGCCATCTCTTTTTTATTTCACCATGTAACATGGTCGA
Source organism: Nemapogon koenigi (assembly GCA_963924495.1). Taxonomy (NCBI): domain Eukaryota; kingdom Metazoa; phylum Arthropoda; class Insecta; order Lepidoptera; family Tineidae; genus Nemapogon; species Nemapogon koenigi. The sequence goes on along the minus strand of OZ004630.1, from coordinate 1,928,134 downwards.
CGTATCATTTTCTTCTCCTTCTTCCCCTAACAGGTTAATAATAGATTCATCCAAGATTGGATTTTCTAATATCGGGTTATCCAAAATAGAGTCTTCCAGTACAGGGTCATCCGATACTGGGTCCTCCAAAACTGCTTTGTTCGTAACAGGAGGCTGACATTCTACAAAGAAAAAGATAGCATGTAGCAACATGTGAGTACTCCATGGTCAACCTCTCGTGATGACTCTAGGATACATAGGTAGGTATATAGTACTTTCCTAGTTGTTTTTCCCAGGTCAACCTCTCGTGAAGACTCATATGGAAAGAAACCAAGAAACTATAGTTAGGTGATCATAACTCATACTGGTCACCCTCCCGTGATGACTCGTAAATGTATGGTGTACATAATATTATTAATTTATTATCGAATGCAAAGATTGAAATGGCAATTGTTTTTGTATTGAAGTGACACATTTATTTCCAAACAATTCATTTTACTTACCGGAATTCTTGTGAATATTTTTTACTTTCTTTTTTAGTCTCCTGAGTTTCTTTAATAATTCAGATACGGCATCCGTATCCTCGGACACTCTTTTACCCATTTTAAATAAAATTGTGTTGCAGCACGGGAGCACAAAAAACACAATGACGTTTAAGTTGACAGATTGGCATATACAAGGTGGCGTTTCATTTTTTATTTATAAACTTTGTGCAGCTTCGTAGTGCAGAAAGCGCGACTACACGTAATATAACACAGTGATCACGAGGATGAGATGCGAAGTATAATGGGGTGCATAGGATGCACAATCACATGGTTCAAATCACATCCACAGCGGTATTTTTTTTAAATTTTCCATCAATATTTTTTTAGTTGTGTTATTATTTGTCTCTCAAGGCAGCAAAACCACTTAAAAGGGTAAAATAAACCTTTTAAAAAAAAGTGCACCGACTTCAAAAATTTGCACTGAAAAGTAAGAAATAATAAATATTTCGTCGTAGAATTTGAAGACGGTTGGTGCCAAATTAGAAACAACTTAGTTCCCAAATTCACTAATCTAGACAATTCATTAGGAACCTACGATCATCAGTAGGTACATACAAACATAGATAATATTGAACAGATCTTCTTAGATATTTACTTAGTGTTGTATCCTAATTTGGCACCAACCGTCTTCAAATTCTACGACGAAATATTTATTATTTCTTACTTTTCAGTGCAAATTTTTGAAGTCGGTGCACTTTTTTTTAAAAGGTTTTTTTTTTGTTGTGTTCGTAACTGTCAGAACAATTGTTTTTAAGAAAAAAAAATTGGAAACGTTGCCCAGAAAAGTGGAAAAATCGGGAGAAACTTGAACTGCTTATTTCTATGGAATATGGACTATAAGTTTTAAATAAAACTAGGTATTTTATTTGTAATTATGTAGCTGTATAACAGTGAAATATTTTTCAAATCGGTCCAGTAGTTTTCTAGTGTACTTCTCACCAGCAAACAAACCCACAACCTCTATTTAATATTAGTAGTCAAGACCAAAATTCAATAAGCGATTTTACAGTGAATTTCAGGTGTTCGTTATTTCTAAGTAATAAAATTCGAGCGTCAATTCCACAGTCGTTCGCGGTTAGACACAATTTATCTTCAGGCAGTAAGTCAGAGCATTTCTAGATTTCCGCAACCTCGAGACTGCGGTTTTCGTTTAGACGTCCCCTCCTTCCTTCCACTAAATCGTAACTGAATTTATCACACATAATTGGCTAACTTCCTTGACCAAATACCTAGATTTGATTTAAAATTGTACGAGCTTCATTTAAAGTTGACTTTGTACGAACGTCGAATCAATAATTTTCTTGCAATGACAAATAGGGGTGATGATAATGCTGTTTTAGTTCCATCACTTAATTACTTATGTTAGCGAAACTTGGGTATGGAATAAGAAGCATGAAAGTAAGATAAATGCAGTGGAAATGCGGTTATTACGTAGAATGTGTGATATAAAGCGTATTGACCGCTCCGGAACGATGTCATTAGAGTAGAATGCGGACTGAAAGATGATGTTGTGACTAAAATGAAGAAAAATAGTTTACGCTGGTTTGGACACGTTGACTAAAAAAGGTTTATATGGCTGAAGTGAAAGAAAATTCTGGCAGAGGACAACCTAAGGTGTACTTCTATTGAACATATAAAAAAGGTATTGATCAATGGAAATATATTTTAAAGTCCCCGAGCATATGAATATAAAATAAGAATATATCTCTGCCTACCCCTCTTGGGATAAAACGACGTGATAATTGATAGATAGATTGATATATATATACGAGTAGATCCTGTTTTCTCCGCTCTTAATGTTTTATGAATTTTATTATCCATAGAATTATAAATTGAAAGAACTTAAAATGGCAAACTTTGAGATCTTATTATACGCTGCCTAATCTCTATTAACGGTCTTCCAGTCTAGTAGATAATAGTATTTGTTGTACCTTTGTACAATTTGAACTACAAAGGATAACTGCAAGCTTGGCTGCTACTTCAGATTGAATATTAAGTGACCACTTGAATAATATAAGGTTCACAAATTTCAAATTTCAGAATTAGGTACTCTTTGTCAATTACTCTATTTATCGATGTTCGTGAAAAACATACGGCGAATAAATTCGAACATTGCCGTATACAGATGTGTCCCTATCTAGTTACAGAGCAAATGTTAATGGAAAAGTTACTTTTGTGAGCTCATATGAAAATTTATTTCAGAACTTGAGTTGATTTCTGCTATCCACTAGAATCCATTGTTTAAACTTTTGCTATGAAATTAGAATATGGAAGCAAATTTAACTTTTAAGAACCCCTCATAACGTTGTCCTATACTAATTACATGCTGCAGCTATATTATTATGTCAATTACGCGATAACTATATGTCTTGGGGACGAAATTAAAATTGCTTTCTAAAACAAGATACATTAAACATGATAGGAAGGTAATCAAATTTTCAAAATCAGTAACACATAAGTTTTACGAAGCCCTGAAAGTTCTCAATGCTTCGCATATTTTTAACCGATTTTCCAACTATATTTCTTTTAATGTACAATTTTTTTTTTGTTTATTCCATAGACGATTTAAAATATTTTACGAAAACATTAACTACAATTTGCATTTTCTAATATAATTTATATAATACTCATACAGCCGAACTCCATTTCGTGTATTATCGCAAGACAGGTTTTGTTGAGAAAGTGAATATTGGTCTATCTTATCTTATCCTTGGTTACCTTATCGATTTTAATAGTAGTCCATCTCGCTCACATCTTTCTAAAGAGATATGAACAAAATAAGTCGCGCATAAAACTGAGTTCGTTGCGATGTGATGCGTGGTCTTATGAAGTTTATAGTTCCAAAACTTTATAACCAAATCCGAAGATCGATTAAAAATTTATCAGGAGCCTTTTAATTATTCCGAAACCTAAGAAGTTGCAAAAATTACGTTAATGTCAATGTAAAACAGTATGTAAAAATAGTTTTAAACTGCATCTATGTTTCAGAGAGTTTTCATCTGCCGGAGACCCAGATGCCTAATTCTCATTAGTTATTCGTAGAATTTAATCGGGCATTACCTTACCAGATTCTCTTATGTTAATTAATATAACCAGAATGCTGACGGTATTACAATTACAATTTATGTAAAAGGGAATATGTGATTTATCATATCACAAAATAGATAAGCAAAGGTAGTGCGACGGGAAAAATAAAATCTCCCATGCGTCAATGCGTTCAATGTATCATCATTTTTTTCTTAAGAGTCGATTAGTTGTCAGAAAATAATAAAGTATGTCCTATTTTTATTGTATTAAAAATCGAAATCATATAATAACCAGTGCGGACTCGTGGTCACACCGTGTTTGTCACACTTTTATCGTTATCACATAATCCGAACCACGCTCGTCGCGCCCGCTCCTCGCGAACCTATTTTTAACTTGCTTAAATGTAAGTTCGGTGAGTTAATGGGTTAGCGAAAATTGTAAGGACGAGCGTGGTTCGGATAATGAAAAATAAAAAAATCATCGTAGTTGCACCAGTGTGACAAAACGGTGTGACGACGAGTTGGTCGCTAAAATAACTAAGTAAACGTAAGTTTAGTTATTATTCAAAATTGTGTGATGTTGTGTACACTCCTTACGTAATACGTAATGTAGGTAGGTAGTATCGACCCTTAAGTAATGATATAAGTTGTAAGTGCATCGCCGTTAGTGGCCGAGTGGATAGCAGCGCAGACCACACATGATTCGAACCCCACAGCTACTATCAGTGCAATAGTGCGACGGGAAAATAAATGTATGGGTGGTATGATTTCTTTGAACGGTAACCGGGGTGGTTACCGTTCAAAGAAATCATACCACCCATACATTTATGTCCAAAAAAAGTGCAAATTCACGAGTAGAAGTAAAATTATTATCACTATTGGTAGTGCAAAGCAGTATGTCCACGGACAACAAAGGCCAGTATATCTAGCCAATCGCTAGGTATAGCCTTACAAATATACCTAGTCTAAATGAGGAAGATGCCGCTGGGTAATGTGGAGCCGACAAAAATAATATAGACATGTATTTGTAAATATATTTATTCTTTTTGTGGCAGAACAATCTTTTCGAAGAAATCATGTAATTTTTCTGATTTCAGACAATACTTTGGCGATTGACTTTCAAATGATTTATTAAAAGCAGTGTGCTCTTCATGATCGTTGTGAAACAAAGAAGCTATTTCACTTTCATAAGTATCTGTGAAGTCTTTGTTGGTATTTTTACTATTTCCTGGAATAAATGATTGATTATTATTTGGTTTGTCGTAATGAAATTTAGTTCGATGAGCATTATTTTCATTTTTGGTTGTCATTGTAGTTTGTAGAAGAGCTTCTAGTGTCATTTGATCTTGAACACGCCGTTTAATTGCAGCTATCTGAACATTGCCAACAATATGTTTATATTTATTTTCGAGTTTATTGAGTGCTGTCTGTAGCTCGATTTGACTTTCATCGACTAATTCACTAGAAATTTGTGCTCTTTGTTTTACTAATTGCAGTTGCAATGAACATTCACTCAAATGTTTTTCTCTTTGCAATAATACCAGTTTAGCTTGAAGCATTTTGCTGTTTTTATGTCTTGCCTTTTCCATTTTTGCAAGTTGTTTCTCCAAATATTGAGCTCGTATTTTTATATCATCTGCATTATCATCTTTGCCGGTTAGACTTTCAATTTTATTTTTTTGTTCCAATAAAGTTTCTTCCAGCTTCTTAATTTTAAATTCACTTTCTAGTATTTTCTTGTCTTTCTCTTCTATAATTTCGTCTTTCTTTTTTATTATCTCATTCAAATGTGTTTCTTTTTTCATTATTAATTCGTCTACCTGACTTTTAGTAAAGTGTACATCAACAGCTTTCACTTCATTTGTTTCTTCTCTTAACTTTGATTTTAGCTTCATAATCTCAAAGTTGTGATTAGCAGTCAACTGGGCAATGTCATTCTTTTTCATGTCATCAAAATACTGAATGATTTCTTGTTGCTTCTCAATTGTTTGAGCCATTTTATGAAGAGATTCTTGAAGTTCTTCCATTTTATTTAGATATGGTACATTGTTTTCACCACAATCAAAACAAATGCTGGTTGAGTTATCTACTCTATATATTTTTCGTTCAAAGTCTGAATCATCCTCGCATTCAGTATTTATTCTGTTGTTGGCCTCTTTTCTAAACGCCTTGAGCTCGCAATTTAACAAAAAATTTTGCTTCTTTATATCCCTTAATTTCTTTATAACATCATGAGTTCTCTGTTCAAAACAATTTTTTAAACCAATTGTGCTATTATTAGTAGATAAAGAATGCCTACGTGAAAACATATTATTTTTTTGTAAATTTGACGTAAGTTCATGTTTTCGTTTTAGTGATTCCACACTTTTCTTTAATTCATTACTATCCATGCTATACGAACGATTTTTGTCTCGAGATACATAGTCCGTTACAGACATGCTCCGGACTTTGGAGTTCATCCATATATTTGTGTTTTCTTCATCGGGTTCTATAACCAAGCATTCTAATTCTGATGATGTTTCACTGCCAATAGAGAAAGAAGATGTAGAGAAACCGGGTAAACTGTTATTTGGTGGCGAATCAATGAAAGGTTTTTCTAGCTGTCCTCTTGCTAGTTGATAGCATAAATAAAATATATACTTATTTCGAGCAGGCTTTTCGCTGTCTGAACAATTTATTAATCTCTGAATCCATTTGTCACAAACATCTATAGTATTCTGGTCATCTAGCTGACCTACATATGGCCGCATAATCTTTAAATACCTTTTAAATTCCGCATCGAGTTCATTTTCATGGTTAAATTGCATTTTTAACGTACATTATATATTATGTAAATTTACTAAATTGTTGATAAACCAAACTGACTGTTTGTCAGCGTAACTTTGATATTGTCATACACTCTTATACAATTTGTCATAGACGTCAAATTACAAGAAGTTTAAACTGCAAGAAGTTAGTTGGGTTATTTTGTAACTTGTTGACTGACGGAACGGAACCCTAAATTTTTGGTAAGTAAAAGGTAATATCGAAATTTTTTTAAATATATTTTTATGAGAACTTGCTTTCATTGCATTTAGTGCTATCTATAATTTTAATTATAATTCTGCATCATACAGTTATAAACAGCGAGATAAATAAATTAAAATAAACGTTACCGGACATTAATTTTACATTTTAATATAAGTAATTCAAAATAAAAATAATTGATCTATACAAGACCATCTTGTATACACAAAGACATTATCCGGTACAGTGGTGTCAGACTTGGCTTCTGCTTACAAACCTCGAGAGACCTTAATGCTCTTACCATAAAGTGATGTTCTAACAAAATATGCAATTCCTATATCTGGATCCGAAATATTTATTTTAATTGCCTTACAGATACATCTCACAAAAAATACGTCCTTTCATTATAATATAACACTTTTTTAGATAGGATGAATAAGATTGAAAGGACTTACATGACAGGTAATATGTAAGTAAAAGGAAATATGTCCTCGATTCTATTAAGAGCCCTATATCCTTAATTTGTACGGGATTAAACTATTCCCAATTTCTCTGTAAATAATGCACCTGTGTCACTGTAATTTTGCATATATCTAAGTGAAATAGCTAATATTTTTTCAAGTGGTTTTATTGAATAGGAAATATGGGTGGTAAAATAAAGGATTATTTTTCCTCTGATTTCTCTTTCAAAATCTATCACAAAGCTAATGCAAACGGGGGCAAAGTTTAACCACCCATATTTCCTATTCAATAAAATCGATTGAAAAAATAACTACTATTTCACTTAGATATATTGAATAAGTAACTACATGCTAAATTACAGTGACACAGGTAAATTATTTACAGAGAAATTGGAAATTGTTTATCCCAGAAAAAATATGGATATAGGAGCCTTAACAAAAACTTTGAGGGCAATATTCGATACACATACTATCAACGGGCATTTCAAAGAGCTGGAGGGGAATTATAAGCACCAATTTCCTTTAGTGCTTAAATCAATCAACTTCTCGTACTTCGATGGGCTTGTAAAGCTGGCTTCCGCACTTCTTCGAAAAATAACAGATACACTTAGATTTCTTAAAGATACCTACCGCAAGGCATAAGATGTGTTTTTTATGATGAATATAAAGGAAAATAAAAGGCATGTCAAATGAAATATAATATATGTCAGGATCGTAGCAATAGAATGAAGTATATTAAAATGGAATGATCTGTTTAAAGAATTCCCTTGAAGCACATCACTAATATATTTTACTACGCAACCAGCGTTAGAGGGATCGGGCAGCGGCCGCTGTAAGCTGATTTCCTATTATCATAGTTCGCATTGTGCTCGTAAAAGTTCTGCGTTCAATTACTTCTCTACTGTACTTGAGTTAATAAACATTTTTTTTCCTAAGAAATCCATTCTAACGAGCCCTCATTGCAAATAAATACCTCTTTATAAAAGCTTATATCATATCCTTCACAATTTCTTTTAATTTTAATTCTAAGGATACATAGCACGTTTTCAATCCGGAAAATCTGTTTCATACAATATTATAATTTCTTCTTTTCCATTCTTACAGCTCCCGAACCGTGTTATCGATCCCAGTGTATCCAGTGGAAGACCAAGTCTCCCTTTTTTAGCCGATGGTATGTTGTGTTGAAAAGGTGCGTCGGTAACCAAGTGGTTTTTTATAATTAAAAACGTATGAACATAATCCGAAATCCCACACTTAGAGACTTTTACATCTCTTAACAGAATTGGCCACTCGTTAGGTATAGCCTCACAAATACCATCGGCTAAAAAGAGAGACTGGGTACACTGGGACCGTAACACGGTATAGGGAGCTGTAAGGCAACCCGTGAACAAAAAGGTGGTTGAAAGGTATTTGTGAAGCTATGCTGTTAAGGTATATTTAGATGGAAAAGCCTTTAAGTGTGGATTGTCGGATATATAAGTTTTAATTATAAAAAACCAATTGGTACATGGTCTGCATCGAACAATATTTGTACAGTCACAGATCGATAGAAATATCTATATATAACACGACAAAACTTGGAATACAGTGTCTTAGGAATCATTCAAATACGTTATTAAAATAATGAAATTGCCTTTTTAAAAAAAGTGTGCTTTCCGAAAGCAAATGCACAAGTCACTATAAAAAAAATAACCTATTCGCTTCAAGTGTGCCTATAAAATTTGAACAGTTCTTGATTTCTCCAGGATCCCATCATCAGATCTTGACCTGATGACCATGGGACCACCTGGAAAGTATACCCTTTTAAATAAAAACAAATCCAAATCGGTCCAGGCGTCTTCAAGTAATCGGGGAACATACATAACACAAAAGATTCCGATGAATTGAGAACCTCCTCCTCCTTTTTTTTAAGTCGGTTAATTAAAAGACAATTACGCCGCAGTCCCACCGTTAGTTAAACTAAAGCAAAGTAAACTAAAGGAAAAATCCTAACCACTATAGGTAATCCAGTTGAAACATAAATGTCTCTATATTGCGTTAATTACATGAAATTATACCTTAACGAGGCAGCCATAAGGTTTATAACAGTCGCAATATAAAGGCCAACACATACGGGCAGAACGACAAACGTTTAGAACTAACGGCATCATAAACCACGTTAATGTGTCGCCGGTGTAGATATACCATCCTATATACCAAATTCAGAAAGCATTCAATGAAACACGTGAGACTAGGTATTTTTGTCGGAAAATTTTCGTTTCTTACTTTTATCACTTTACTTTCATAATATGATTGCTGAAAGTTGAGGACTAAATCATTATTTTTGTCTATTTCAACGAAACTGTAAAGGGAGACGCGCTTAATGTAAACTGTGTATTAGATAATACAACGTATAAGCTATCTTTCTTCTCTCTCATGTAACGAAATGTGCCTAAACGTGACGCGTCCTTGAAATTTCTCCCTCAATTCTCGTCGTAAAGTAAGCATAGACTTTGGTGAGGCCAAAATATCGAACCGGTAAAGCGATAGTCGTACGACAATATCATCACTTTGTCTATCTGTCAATGACCTTTTCACGCGAAAACTACTGAACGCATTTAGTTGCGGTTTCCACTATTAGATAGGTTGATTCACCGGGAAGGTTTACGAGTATTAAACATGGACCTATCATGTTTAGGAGCTGAGCATTTACAGCATAAGTAAAACAAGTCGGGGGAAAAAGTTAACGCAAGCGAGATTTCATGGCGTTTCCTGTCGAATCCGTAAGAGATATAGCAAAATGATGTAGAAAACAATTGTGTACCTCTAATTAAATAGATAAGCGTATGGTAGGTATTCAATTTGTTGTAAACTAATATTGTACCCGTACAAAGCCTACAAGACCTAGGTACATTAAGTTGGAATGAACTCGGTCGAATCATTCATTTTTTGGGGACCCGTACCCAAAGGGTAAAAACGGAAACCCTATTACTAAGACTCCGCTGTCCGTCCGTCTGTCTGTCTGTCCGTCTGTCACTAGGCTGTATCTCATGTACCGTGATAGTTAGACAGTTGAAATTTTCACAGATGATGTATTTCTGTTGCCGCTATAACAACAAATACTAAAAAACAGAATAAAATAAATATTTAAAGGAACGTGATTTTTTTTGCCGTTTTTATAGATGACTCCCACTTGGCCGGTTTTTTAAAAAAAAATGTTATTAGATTATCAAAATATTAATAATTAAATTATGTTCTATTTGTTCACCAAATTATATCATCTTTGGAAAACCTGTCGCTGACACGTGCCCTTCTAAGCACAAGAAGATGAATAAAACACATAATTTAAATTTAATTTACCACTAGTGATGATTAGAGCCTGTTTCATTAATTAAATAGTATACAGGCAGATCCATGAGTTGTTTTTAGTTCCAAAAATAGCCAATGCTTCAGCAGACACTTAGCAACCTAATGGAGTAAATGGAGTGCCCAACTAACCAAATAATAGAGTAATATATTTTGCTCAAAATGCCACTGGCTTGCTATAATGAGTTGTTACGACAACCCATATTGTCGTATCGTGTTGGTAGTTAGTGCGAAATGAGCTGGTTCTAGAATCAAGTATTTGTTTATACTGAAAATTGGATTACATTTTGATCTATATCATCATCAACCTTTTAAGATCCACTGCTGGATCATGGTCTCCCTCTAGTGCACCAATTTTAGTGGTGCTCATTGAGAGGAATTGCCATAGTCACCACGCTTGGCAGGCGAGTTGGTGATTGGAGCACGAGGAGGATTTAAGCACGTATTATTAAAGATTGGTGCTTAGCCTCCGGTTTCAAGTCCACCGTCCTACCAATTAGGCTATCGACTACCTTGACTATATACCTATTAGAAATATACTTATATGATATTGTGACTAAAATGAAGAAAAGTAGTTTACGCTGGTTTGTACAAATTGAAAGGACTATTGACTAAATTGAAAAAAATTACTTAAAAGATGTATAATATGGCAGTTTCGGTGGACCGTCGGCGACGCGCCGGGAATTGGACGAATATGTGGCCACTTTAAGGCTCCGCTGTCCGTCCGTCCGTCCGCCTGTCACAGGGCTATATCTTTTTAACCGTAATAGGTAGACACTTTAATTTTTTACAGAGTGTGTATTACTATGGCGGCTATAACATTAAATAATAAAAATTAAATAAAGTTAAAAATTAAAAGGGGTCCCCAAACAAGAAACATGTTTTATTTGGCGTTTTTTGCTCGATCTTAATAATGGCAATATATACAAACGTCTATTTAGTAAAACAACAAATAATAAGATACGGCTCTGACTCGCACTTTTCCGGTTTTTATTTATAAGATATATATTATTATAATACCTACTTTCAAATGTAACAATTTTCCTTTATGTAAATATACAAAACGTTGTTACAATATATTCGTAAGACCAACAATGGTTCCCCAAATTATAAGTACATAAGTTTCTTCCTTCTCAATTTCCCTTGTTTGAGTCAAAACCTTTGAAAATTCTAACACCTTAATTAACCCCTTCAGAAACTTGAGTTCGTATCTTTTGTTTGAACTGTTTTAAGTTGGTTGAGAAGATTTTATCTACAAAATTGTATAAGTGAAATTCTGTTTAGATGCTGGACTTTCGGCTTGAAAATTTGGGAATATTCATTGGCAGCAGGTAGGTACTGACTACTTGTCGCGAATGTATCGCTGAAAAATCTTTATAAAATATGTTTTCCAGTATGTTCTCTTTAGGTTCGAAAATCATATTAAAGAATGCGAATCAATCGATCCAGTAGTTTTTGAATATACCATCATCCATTTTTACACACTTTATATTAGTTTCCCCTAACTATGTAGGTATGTAAACAAATCTTGGAAGTCTTTAACCAACTTCTAATTGTCGTATCGATTTGGCATTTTGCAAGTGTATATAATTCGGATGACAATACAATAATTTGGTACCATCGATCTGATCTGATGATGGATCTAGGATGTGGACAGTGGAACTCCGTAACGAAATAACGTAACCCCATCAAAATTGGGCTCGTTTGATTTGCCTTCACAAGTACTCTGGTCCTGGATAATGTCAAGGGTCCTGATGATGATCCATAACCCCGCATCGAGTTTGGGCTCATTTGGTTTTCGCAAGTGTGCATTACTGACAAATGCGTGTTTTTTAGTTTTTTATTATTCAAACTATTAATTTTATTATAAACATTTTAATTTTCTTTTGTAATAGATTGGCTCGGCAGTAATGATAATAATGCCCTACTCTCCGTTATAGGGATGTGTCTACTCGATATAATCATCTATTCTAGTCATTGAGTATTTACCAAAGGAGACGTGAAGCGTTTAAATCACAGAACAATTTTTTCTGCCACTTTTGGCGGGGGGGGAGGTAAACGCCTAGTACTAGCCCCTGTACCACTGTATTTTTCTGTCGTTTTATTGTCGCAACGTATTTTACTTTATATGATTATTATGTTAAAATACAAACATATTAATTATAATTAATGATTGGAATCACTAAGTTTGACGCCCTAGATCGCCTTTCCCGTTTAAAACATCACAATTAACTATTTTCCTAGAACTCTGTCTCGCGACACAAAACGATACCAACGAAATCTAAGGTAACTTATTACTGCGCATCTGGTCAGTATAACTGGTCAAAGGGGAAAAAATTGGCGAAAGGGGGAGCCCGTCTATGGCCCCTCCATAGGCTTAGTACTCTATGATTCTAGTACATTGTGATACAAGGGTGCTATGTTGGTCATTACGTACAAGGCGGCATTTTCAGCGCTAGCCACTAGGCGAGCGCTATAAGAAAGCTGAGTATGTAATGACCAATGCACACGCGTTTCATACGACGTTTTTCAACACACTTGCGAGGAAAAAATAAACTTCATGGAGTCAAATTTACGTATTCTTCACCACTTGAAGTCGACATTTTTAATAATTAACCACAACACGGCGAAAATGTTAACAAATCTTTATGGAAATGTTTTGTGCTGTAATATAAAGAATAAGCACGCGTGTTTAATATATGGGATTGTGAGTCTAAAATTGAGGTAATAAGACTCACGTTACGAGCAAGTGTGTTGAAAAATAAATTATAGTGTTCTAGTTTTAGATTAATATTATAAAGAGGTAAAGTTTATAAATTTGTAAGTTTAGATGTAGGGGGTAATCTCTGATACTATTGATCCGATTCTAAAAATTCTTTCACATTATTCCTGAGTGATATAGGCTATATTTTATTTTGTTCGAAAACATCCACGGACGAAGTTGGGGGCGGAAAGCTAATGTTAAATAATGTTCTAGTCTGTTTGGTTCTACTACACGAAGGTACGCTGATTGGCCATGATTATTATTAAATCAAACATTACGACTAAAATAATTTAATTCGTTAAATAAATAAATAACAATAATTTAACTTAAAATAACTAAAAAAGTAGAAGACATCGTATATTATTCTTGAATATTGGTTCCAATTTTTGTTTTTATATAGAGAAGACGACATGTGACCTTGCCACCGCCTGTTTTAAAGCGAAGGTGGTTAGTCCGTGATTGCGCGCGACTGGCCCACCCACTATGGTCCATAGAGATACTCTTTCATGCTTCGCCCCGGAAGTTCGTTCCACTTTTTGATACTGCGACACAGGAACGAGTCACTAAAGTTTTTCGTTCGTATGCAGAATATTTCCACTGTGTGTGGATGCAACCTATATCCAGTGCGAGCTGCGGGTTTGAAAAGGGGATGGAGGGACGAGGTCATGGACTTTTTCTGAACATTCCTCATAATACAGTTGATAGAAGACGGCTATGTCTCCGCTTAACTGTAGATGCTCGAGATTTCGTGGCTTTTGTCACTATAGTCAGTAAGCAAACGAGTCAAACTTTTACCTATTGTCATTGTTTTGTAATTTGTCTAATGTGGACATTGTTACCGTTGTGCCGGGGTCACCAATATAGAAATAGCTAGGTACATACAACAATCCAACGAGTGTGAGTAAAAGGAATACTCCCCAACGCACATCGTTAGAAAGTTGCATATATGCCAATCTATTAAATATTTTCAATGGCGCGATACAGGTTTCAATGAGTTAGTAACATTGCGACATCTATCGACGCGACGCGATGTGCCGCCACACCGTCATGAATGACAAAGTATATTATTAAAATTACAATCTCTAATTATTGACATCGTTAGCACTTCGTCTTGAATACGGCCAAGTATGTGGTACACCATAAGTCGTTAAATCTTGTACAGTTTCTATATGCGATGGATATTCTATATGTTCACTTTCCTTCGGCGGTCCGTAGCTATACCCTATAGTATTATAGTCGTGATGGTTATTAAAATTGTCTGAATTGACAAATCGCTCGAGTTTTTTGTGTTTCAACCATATATTGACGACCCAGCCTGCGATGTAGGCAACTTTTTGGAATACAACCCAAAATATCAGCGAGTATACGATCTTGGTGATGGCGATTTTTGATATGATCAACAATAGGAAGGTACCTGGAAACAAATAATGTTATTGTTATTGAGCGTTGTTAGCGGGTTCGATTCCTACATCGGCCATGTATAAGTATTGCACAGCGAGAGTGTTTATTAATTAAAAAAATATGTAACTCTTTAAAAACGTTAAAAAACGTTCTAAGAGGCTTTTCAGTCTCAAAATACCTCAACTGGCTACGCGTTACGTTGCTTAAGACGAGGAACTACTCAGAATCTTTTAATCGTAAGCCACGCCCTAAACTCGTGGTTCGGGCCCATGAGTGGTTCGAGCGCAACGATCACGTCATGCAAGAAAACGACGGCGCTTCGTCCGTTCTTGCTGCAGAAGTGAGAAGGGCATAATGTGTCGCTTCTCGGAATAAATGACGTAAGCGGCACATTACAAATAAATAATTTATTAAAAAACGATCACATGCAGGGAAAAATCTTCTTAATCAATACTAGGTACTGAAATTACAACAGTTGTCGTCAGAAGTAATTATATACTCTTTCGCGTCAAGGTACACCGTTTTATACATATTATTTAATCAAAGTTTTTATAGTATTTTTGGTAAGAGGGTTTCAATGTTATTATGAATTCGTTTACAAAACTTGATTTAAATTCGAAGCACTCACAACAGCAGCATGTCTGAGAGGTGTGAAGAATATAAGGATTTTAGGAAAGGGTATTCTATTGTCTCTGCTTACTCCTTCTGAGATAAAAGGCGTGATGATAGATGGATAGGATATCAAAACAAAAAGTACCGAAGCCAGTAAATAATAAGAAGAGCATTTGCATTTCTCGAAAGCACTTAACTGAAGCACTCCTAGTTAAACAAATAACATTGTTGAAAATTTTCATGGAAACAGTTTTATTCGACCTCGATTCGAAACTTTTAAGAACTCAATCAGCTATTTCCCGACCAAACTACAAAAGTTACAGCTGCATTTATTGATCTCAAATAAAAACACCCATCTGACTGAAAACGGAGCACCGATCGCAATGTCTCGTGGTTCACATTTACTTTTGTTTAGTTTAAACCTTGGTTTTAAAACGTTAAATAAAGCGTTACTTATTGCATATAAATAGGTCGCTTCTGCACAAGGGGAAGTCTACGCCTATACTGGCCCTTAATGGGCTATCCGCATAAATTCTCAAAATTGAGGCTAAAAATAGTACAAAGACAATATAATAAAAAATAATAAAAGAATAGAATAGGTGTTATTTTTAATGATATTTATTAATATAAAAACCTTAAATCAAATCTAAAGATTAAAAATAACTAACTAAACCAGGTCCGCGTGGAATAGTGGCATAAAGACTGGCTGCATTTCCCCGCTGAATCGCGATGCTGATTCGTTGAGCGAGGAAGGAGCCAGCCCTCTTGTCACCAGAAGAGATGATCAGTCGAGGGGATACATCTTTAATAAAATTTTTGGCATTTGAACCCCACGGACCTAGAGTTTCTACACCAAACGGCACAAATTTGTAGTTTTCAATAATTGAACTATATTTGCGCCGTTTGTTAGACTCTCCGATTTCCGCCGCAGCTCCCGCTTTGATTGCTGTTTCCCTGAGATGAGACGGGGCTAATGTGTCTAAATTTTTTTAATTAATATGACGCTTTATACTATTCAGTGCGCATGCGTATTCTGGTTTGTTCTGCATTCTGAGTTAAAAATTATGAGAAGAAACATTTGGAAACTGCTTACAGAGCGGATGTGAATGGAAAAGCTGGTTTTCTGATTCCAGACCAGGAATTCAGGATCGTGGCATATATGCGAAAAATCATAGTGTCAATGTTACAATTCGGTATGTAAAGTAAAAGTTAAGGTATGCTGAATCCAAAACCGTTTTGAGATATTGGTTTAATAATCCATATTTTTCAATATAAATATTATAGCTCTTATAATCGTGAGATTGTCTTTATTTTCTCAAAAACAAATAATTTTCTTATCCTTCATTTCACCTATGAATGACGACATTATAACGGGTAATTAATTTTAATTAAAAGCAAAATATTTACTTGTCAACTAATGTTACCCTGTTGCTAGACTACAATTTCAGTAGTTTTATAACTAATCTAGTTTATTTTTAATGGTTGGATATTCTTTGACCTTTGTATATATTTTGTATCACAACAACTATATAAAAGGCGTAAAGATGTGTTTGTTTGTTGTTGTTTTATGTAGGAGTGTTAGATTTTGTAGAAAAAAACTACATTTGAGAACAGCAACACTATTGTTTGTTATATGTCAAAGTCAAAGAACACAGATGTTCTTTTTTCTGTACCAACATCTCAAAGGTATTGAACTCCGCCGACATAATGATGTCATCAGTGAGTGCCAAAACTTTGATAATTTATTATAAAAAACTACTACATAGAAAACAAAAATATTCAAATTAGTTTCTTAAAATTTCTTAATCTTTGAAATAAAAATATAAAAATCGTACCTTTACTTTACTTTACGTACCGAATTATGCAAAGCGTTATAAAGGAAGATAATAGAAGTTTTGAAACCAGGGTTTTTTATTTATAGTCGTAAAATTGTGAGTGCTAAATGAACGGTAGTGCTTTTCTTAAGTCCTTCAGTGTTTGCAAACAGAACTTACTCCAAAACTTAGTAGCCTTTTTCTTCTTCGCTCTTTCCTCGTCGACTAGTTCACTGCCACTCTCCAAACACAGGCAGCACACGAACAAAGTGAATATTACTATTAAAATTTTCATTTTCAGTGTAAATATTGAAACTGTCTATCCAGGAAGGTAGTCAACCAAGTAATGTACAATATTCCGACACTTGCAAGAAGGAAAGTTATGGAAATAGGATGAAAGTGTAATCTTACCAATTTTAAAACAATTCCACGGTGTGTTTGTATATTTCTGTTCCTAACACGCTCATTAGGAGTCTTTGTTGTGTCGCTTATTGTCATTAAAATTGTTAAGAAACTTAGTTATTCTGCTAACTGTACATTTTAAACTCTACTACAGTATATTATAATATTGTTAATCAGTATAAAGAAAGTTTTAGGTGTGTTGACAATAGATTAATTTTCTATCTATCTATATATCATCACGCATTTTATCCCAAGAGGTGTAGGCAGAGACAATCGAAAGCCACAAAATGTTAGACCTAGCAGATTCGGAGATAAGTGGGTGATGCTCTATTTTCGTATATTTTCTTTAATATAATTTAAACTATGCATTTTAAAATTAGAAAAAAAAAATTTGTATCCCTTATAATAAGTTTATTATCGAATTTTATTCAATAATTACTTACATAAAAAAGAATATAATATAAAAACCTTAAAATAGACTTAATACAATTATAAAATCTAAAACTAAATTTATAAATAAATAAATTGTCCCAGGTCCCCAGACATTGGAAGTGTACCTACCCAGAAGGCTGGCTGCGTTTCCTCGTTGAATTGCAAGGCTTATGCGTTATAATAAGTCCTTTTTTTGATGTAACATGATGCACTTTTTATACATGTTTTTCTTACTTTTTTAGTTTTTCCCTCAAAATTAACACCCAACATCGACTATTTACGCTATACGTCCGTGATTGGGTCATCAATTTTTACATAATATGTACCAAATTACTTTGTTAAATTATGTTAAATTGTACTTTTTCGTCCAGTACATTCAGAGACGGACATACATACAGACCCAAGAGTGATCCTGGGTTCAATTTTTTTCATCGGATGTACGAAACCCAAGAAAATAACAGATATACGTCTGTTAAAGAAAATGACACATCTAGGTCGATTACGTGCAGCAACAGGCTTGCCACCTGTTCTGTTTAATATGGACAACTGGCAAATAGTGGACAATGTTACTGAAGTCTTTGGCTATGCCGCAAGGAATAAAAGCCGTGAAGATATACGTGTGTGGTGGTGCGTGTTTGTTTTTTTTTATAGAGAAGACGACACCGCCTGATTGTTAAGCATAGGTGGCTGGTCCATGAATGCGCGCGACTGGCAGATCGTAATACAGTCCGCCAGTCGCGCCCACTATGCCTGCCCGTAGAGATGCTTTTTCAGGACCCAAGGTTGTAGAAAGGTGGAAAGACCGACGCCGGAAGTTCATTCCACTTTTTGGCTGTACGACACAGGAACGTGTCGACGGTGTGAGGATGAAAACTGTATCCTGTGCGAGCAGTGCGGGTGCGAAAAGGGGATGGAGGGACGAGGCCATGGAGTTCTTCTGAACACTCCCCATAATACAGTCGATAGAAGACACTAAGAGAGGCTATGTCTCTGCGTATTAGAAGTAGATCAATTTTATTAATTTAATTTTTTTTTTCTTTGAATTCACTGTTGTGGCTGGAAACCTATAAATGGCCTTCAGTCATTTTAATACAATTAATGGTTTAATACTTGAATGTTGAGCTGTTCGTTTTCTTAATAAATAAATAAATTACAGTTTGCACTGATTATTAATTAGTCATTTCTATAGGTTGGTACCTATAGGATTTACAGAGATTTTTTTTTTCTTTTTTCACGGGTTGCTTACAGCTCCCGAAACCGTGTTACGGTTCCAGGGTACCCAGCGGAAGGCCAAGTCTCCCTCGTTTAGCCGATGGCTAACGAGTGGCTAGTTCTGTTTTGTCGGATTATGTACATAAGTTTTTAATTAAAAAACCCATTGGTACATGTCCGGGATCCGGGATCGAACCCGGAGTCTGCCTAGTTTATACCAGACGTCTTAACCACTCGGCCACCGACGCAATATGTGCCGAATACCGTGTGACAATTTTTATAAACACTTGTAGTTTCTAAAAGCTGCCTTTTAAAAATATGAGTTTGCAAGTAGCGAGTACTTTCATGTCTACAATTTTTATTTCAATTTTCGAGAAGCCGAGAGCGGAATGTCAGAATGAATTTTTCAGCAGTTTCCCGTCATTTTGTCACGTACACTGCCGTCAGGTTTTTGGATTAAAATAAGATGTTTTACGAAAATTTCATTTTGTGCCCGAAATCGCTATGTAAGTACCAATTCTTTATAATTGTGTAATATTTTTTAATAAAATAACAACCTGAAAATTTTTCCTTAAGGGTTTTTTGTTTATGTATCTATTCACGTAGGTATCTCTATTTGTACGGTTTCACAGTTACCTGAGACTTCCTACCCACGAGATATAATTTAGAATAAGATTTCCCCCATTTTTTCACAACCTTAAGGATAGAATTTCAAGAATCAGAAAAATGTATAATATTTTAGGGTTCTGTAGCTAAAATACAGCCCTTATAATTTCGTCCGCGTTTGTCCATCCGTCGATTCTATAGAGTACTAAACCTATAGACGGGCTCCCCCTTTCGCCAATTTTTTCCCCTTTGACCAGTTATACTGACCAGGTGCGCACGTCACGTCTCCTTTGGTAAATACTCAAAGGTCCATCCGCATGATACAGGCTTTTATCTCGATCATCTTTCGATACAATTTTATAATTTGCATATTTTTTGGGATCATTCTTATTAGATCCTTTCGCCAGATCCATGATGGATCTAGTGAGATTTTTTTTCTAACTAGATCTGTGTTTATTTAAAATTGATCAAATTAGATTTTTTTGTCTCGATAGATCTATTCTATCGTGGATCTGGATAAAGCATCTACTGAGAAATCTAATGAGAAAAAAAATCTCACTAGATCCATTATGGATCTGGCGAAAGGATCTACTGAGAATGATCCATTTTTTGATAATTTACAGAAAGGAAATTTTTGTTAGATTTTTAACAATACCTCAATTGTCTTACCTCCTAACTGGAGAATAAAAAAATCATTGCTTATCGTCGCCCACGGCACATTCCAAATTACATATATCTATAATAAACAGACAACAAACCACACTTAGAGACTTTTCCATCTAAATATACCTCAACAGAACTGGCCAATCGTTAGGTATAGCCACACAAATACCATCGGCTAAAAGAGGGAGACTTGGTCTTCCGCTGGGTACCCTGAGACTGATAACAGTTTTAATATATAGCTGGAAGATGAATATATGATCATTTTTCTTAAAACATTTCATTATGATCATTTGAAAACATTTTCAGTTAAATTAAGTACAGGACCTACGCAATAATATTTAAATACGTAAATCTCCGTTGTGACATAATAAACGCAAGACAATAATTATTCAACAATGTTATTATACAAAACTCGCTTTTACATTGTAAATTCCTTTCTAGTAAATTGAACAAAATAACGTTCTAATTAAAGGAAAATTAACACTGTGTTTCTGAAAATCCTCATACGAAGTTACCAAGTAACTCTTTCTTTTACTCTTAAGGAAAATTATTATATATAATTTTTTTAAATTGAGACTAAATAAATTTAATTCATTATTAAAATTCATTGAGGAAAATATAAAATAAAGCCGAAGAATTTGTATGTTTGTATAATGTTTAAACGCTCTCTACTCAGGAATGTCTAGTACGATTTGAAAAAAATGTGTTATATATCCCGTTTATTGGAAGGTTATATAATATCACACTACGAACCAAAGGAGCGGAGCAGTATCCAATCTAAGTTTTCCACGGGCGAAGCCGGGGCAGAAAGCTAGAATATATAAAAATGGATGTTGATATATCTGTTTGAGATTAAATAGACTCAAAACCTACTGGACTGATTTTGATTCGGTTTTCATTAATACACTCCCGGACATCTGAACAAATTTAAATTGCTTCAATTAAAACTTTCTGAAGTCGTATTTTTACAAATCAGTGACCTAGCTCGTCCTTTTTAGGGTCCCGTACCCAAAGGGTAAAAACGGAAACCCTATTACTAAGACTCCGCTGTCCGTCCGTCTGTCTGTCTGTCTGTCCGTCTGTCACCAGGCTGTATCTCATGAACCGTGATAGTTAGACAGTTGAAATTTTTACAGATGATTTATTTCTGTTGCCGCTATAACAACAAATACTAAAAAACCGAATAAAATAAATATTTAAAGGGGCTCCCATACAACAAACGTGATTTTTTTGCTCGTTTTTGCTTGATATTGATAACGGCAACAGGTAGACGCTTGAAATATTCACAGAATATTTAGTTACATATTCAATTTAAAAATAAATAAATAATTAAAATAAAATTAATATTTAAGGGGGGCTCCCATACAACAAACGTGTTTTTTTGTGGTTTTTAGAGATAATGGCACGGAACCATTCGTGCGCGCCGGTTTTTTCTGTAATATAAATTCTTTAATTTAAATTTGGAACAATACTCAGTAGAAAGATAATTAATGTGCCAGCACTGAAAGTGCATCCAAACTTTTTCCTTCATAATTTTTTTTTAAAGTTAACTTCAAACCTTAAAATGCAAGGTGGCTCGATTCAGATGTCCGAAAGTGTAGATAGATTGATGCAAGAGGAAGGCTTATGTGTATAAAACATCACGTATGTCGGCATTAACCAACAATGGATTCTACGATGTGCGCAATAGTACCTAATAAAATTTCCCAAGCGAAGCGTGGACGAGTCGCTTGTATAATATACTGAAACTGTGGAACGAATTTTAATATAATACTAAAAAGGTGTGAAAATCTTGACATAATAAAGTTTATGAAGAACAATAAAAAAATGTAGCTGAAAATAATCCCTGAACAGAAATTATGATAACCTAAGTGGCACTTCGAGAAGAATAACAACGAATTTTCTGAGAAATAACCCTTTTTTTTTGGAATAACTAATTGATTTCATAAAGGGTTAACTGGGAGTGAAATTGACTGAGGTTTTTATTCTTTACACTTTTTCTCTGAGTTGTTTACATTGAAACTTAGCTATCACTGAGCGAATAAAAAAAAACATATTTTTTAATATTGTCACGATAACTTAAAAGGAATAGACATGTGTATGGGGCGGTGTATTAATATAGATGAAGTGAAATCATTTGTATGTATGGATCGAGAAAATCTATGTTTTGAAATTCACGAAATTTACCTGCCCCCACCACCCACACTTCCCACTCACTGGGCAAAATGTATAGCCAGAAACAAAACACTGCCAATTATGTTATTAAACTGTCAACGTAAAGTTAGCATTATTAACCTACTTCAAAAAAAGGAGGAGGAGGTTCTCAATTCTTCGGTTTTTTATGTATGTTCCCCGATTTCTTGAAGATGGAATTTTTTTTTTTGTTTGTAAGGGTATACTTCCCAGGTGGTCCCATGGTCATCAGGTCAGGATCTGATGATGGGATCCTGGAGAAATCTACGACTCTTCAAATTTTATAGGCACACTTGAAGCGATTTGAGTATTTTTTTTATAGTGACTTTTTTTTTGCTTTCGGAAAGCACACTTTTCAGTGCATAATTTTTTAAGTTATAACACTGACATTTTTAAACTCGTGATATCTTTCGAATGGAATGTCCGAATTGAATAATTCAAAAAGTTATATAAAGGTATTGAAGCAGTCGTGAATATGAAGTAATTTATTTTGATAAGGAAACAATAGGTACAAATAAAGAGCCTTTTCTAGCGGCGGCATTTCAATTATTTTTTTAAATAAAAGAACACTTATTGTGACATAACTATAATTAGTTAGGCATAATGCTGTCACGACACTTTTTGTAGATAATGATGTGTTCTGCAAAATCGTAGTACATTATTTTGTTCTATCATCAATAGTTTCTGCAGCGCACCGGTAAATTTTTTTTTCAAATCGGTACAGTAGTTTCGCAGCCCGTTTAATGCAAACAAACAATAAAAATACAATCAAATCTTTCCTCTTTATAATATTAGTATATATAGGTAAAACATAAATTTTATTTTCGTAGCAAGCTTTATATTGCAACTACATGATTTATGAAAACGCAATTTTTTGGTCCAGAAAAATAGGGCCTTACAAAAAGTAAGAACCTTTTTCCCATACATTATTCATCAAACCCCAGGATTCACAGATTAGAGGGTATATACTCTGTGAAAGCATTCAAGAATGCATGAGTCTGTTTACAAGGTTATATTGTTTTGCTTACTGGGCTAGAAAAAAATAGGATGTTTTATTTTTCCCATAACCTTATCGCTTCTACTCTGCATGTATATTGAATATGAAATTGGTAGAGAAATTACTTTTAAGATCTCATTTTTGATGCAGAAAAACAATATAGTTTACCTTGTAGAAGTAAAATAATTGTCATTTTAAGAAAAGTAAAAGAATAATATTAAAACTAAAAAAAAATTACTACTTAGTAACAATTTCTATCTAAGATTCAAACTCAATAACACCTACCATAATTCATTTTTCATACTAATATTATAAATGCGAAAGTAACTCTATCTGTCTGTTACGCTACAACGGCTAAATCACTGAACCGATTTTAATGAAATATGATACGAATAACTAGAACCCTAGGAAAGGACGTAATCTACTTTTTTCAAATTCACCTCCCTAAAGTAGCCCACGCACTGGTCCGGTATCTCATCGAAAACTTTCGGTCCGGCCATCCGTATGATCGAGATTGAAAACAGGCCACACATTAGCGATGTAAATCATACGATTTAGATCACATGCAATTCACTCACTCACACAGAAACACAAGATTCGGTGTGTGACAGATCGTTCCGGCCGTCGAAATCAACCACAAAGACAACGATTTGAAAACGGATGGCTGACCGTTCGTTACAAGAATTGGACGAGTCTGTGGTCGACCGTATGGCGGCGCGCCGGCGTTTGGACGAACGAGTAAGGGGGTAGAGGATGGCAGTTTGTATGGGCCCCACGGGCGAAGCAGCGGCGAACAGCTAGTAGGTACATGTCGTGTAGTGTGGCAAGCCTGTCGCTGTGCAGGTTATTTTCAGTAGAAGTGTGAACGGCCTACCAATATTGTAGAATAAAAACCATATAAAAAACAGTAAATCATTACATTCTTGAAAAATGGGGCTAATTTCGAAGGCCGCTTCCGTCCTCCATTTAGAGGAGGTCGGAGATAAAATTCTTTCACTACATTAATTTGATACGTTTGTTTCACCTAGCGTAGGTAATTTGTCTACGTCTGGCAAGTTTAACGTATTGTGAATAGAACCTTCAAAGGATTAGGAAATTAACTATAGCAATCAAATAAACAAAGACTGAAGGCATCATTACTTAGAGAGAACTGGCTTTCATTCAAATAGATTTCCAGGACTAGTTTTACAAAATACGAAATATTTTTTAAGCTGGAGAGTTACCATGATATCTTTTAGCAGGCCCGAATAAGAACTGCAATTTTATTGGTAACACAAGATGATGTCTATCTATCTATCATCACGTCTTTCATCCCAAGAGGGGTAGGCAGAGACAATCGAATGCCATTTGTTACGATCCTGACATATCTCTTTTGCTTCTTATATTCATCATACCTTTCATACATGCTCGGCGATTGTGTGTACTTTTAATATTTCCATCGATCAACATATTTTTTATCATCTACGTCGTCCTCTGCCAGCATTTCCTTTCACTTAAGCCATATAAACCTTTTTAGTCAATCTTACATCCTTTATTCTTTCAACGTGTCCAAACTAGCGTAAACTACTTTTCTTCATTTTTGTCACAACATCATCTTTTACTCCGCTTTCTTCTCTAATGACATCGTTCCGGATGCGGTCAATACGCTTTATATCACACATTCTACGTAAAGGCTGCATTTCCACTGCATTTATTTTACTTTCATGCCTCTTATTCCATATCCAAGTCTCGCTTCCATAAGTCAGTGATAGAACTAAAACAGCACAAGATGATGTTATCAGACTTTTACCAGTTCACTAGGTATTCAACTTATTGAATGGTTCAAATGTATAAAAGGTTCCTCAACTGTCAAAATACTCTAAATTAAAAAGCCAAATAAATCTTGCAGGCCTGCCTTTGAACTGCCTTACTATAGAAATCTCCATGCATGTTTCTATGTGTTCACAAAAACCGATATAGAAAAACGATTTTTGTAAATTGATACTTTTTTGAGGTTTTTAAAATAAAGTTTTTGTGTTTTGGTCATTTAAGAATAGAAATAAGATTCGATTTATTCAGTATTTTTGACTTTTTTTTATAGAAATGATTTTCGATGAATAGTGCCTTTTTGACTTCAGATTTTTAGTAATAGTTATCGATGTAAGTAATGACATAATAATCCAAATACACAAGTATTGTTTCTTTGCCAATGAGTGTCTCAATACATGCTGAGAAATACCTGCTTTATATTGCCTTAGATAAAGTTGTTAGTTTGTAAGTTTGGATATAGGAGGTAATCTCCGAAACTATCTATCATCAAGCTTTTTATCCCAAGAGGTGTAGGCAGAGACAATCGAATGTCATTTGCTACTGACCTGACCATACCTCTTTCGCTTCTTTTATATTAATCATACCTTTCATACATGCTTAGCGATTGTGTGTACTTTTAATATTGCCTTCGATCAATTATTTTTTAGGTCCCTCTTTGAAAGCATTTATTTCCCTTCACTTCTGCCATATACACATTTTTAGTCAATCTTTCATTCTTAATTTTTTCCAACTTGTCCAAACCAACGTAAACTACTTTTCTTCATTTTAGTCACAACATCATGTTTCACTCCATAATATTTATATGTAATATCTAGGCAATATGGACGACATGGAAATTAAAATTTCCGCAGACATAAAAAGTTAGGCAAGCTAGCAACATTCACGGGCAATAAGGGCATATTGCTGCAGTTTGCCGATTATTAAAAGCAACATTGGCGTTAAAATGTTGCTCGTACTAACGCCTCTTATACGTAATATTTTTTCTTTAGATTATGGTTCATTCTTCTGGAAGTTATACGTAAAATCATATCTCTGTGCTGCAAAAAGTATATGACATAGTCATGAAATTTTCTCATTTTAGATAATTTTCGCGCCCAATTTGAAATTTTCAGTTCAGTAATTTATTTTTAACCGCACATATAAAAGTGTGAGGTTAACGAATTTATTATAAATCCCATCCCCGTATGTGGCGCCGTAGAATGATTATAAACCGTTTACTCCATACATAAAACGACACTTTGTATTCAAGATTACCTACTTACTTCAAATATAGAATAGACAAAATCTGTCTTTGGCTCTCGTACCATATTTTTTTGGGTGACCTAAAGGCTGGTTCTTGCCTCGCTCAAAAGATCAGGTAACGCAGCCAGTGCTTTGGGAGCCATGTCATAGCTAAGGATTCTTGAAGTACATACAGTTTTTTACAGTCTTTCTCGCTTAGCCGATGGTATTTATGAGGCTATACCTAACGAGTGGTCAGTTCTGTTGAGGTATATTTAGATGGAAAAGCCTCTAAGTGTGGTTTGTCGGATTATGTACATAAGTTTTAAAATAAAAAAAGTTTAGGGATCAAACCCGTGGTCTGCCCAGTTAATACCAGACGTCTTAACCACTCGGCCCCCGACGCGCCTATATATATTTTTTTTATATTAAATAGGTACTTCTACCTATACCTTCTATCAATATAAAAGAAATATACCTATGGATCATCTCAGCGCTTTTCTATACAAACACGCGTGACATCGTGCGAAAAGGACAAAATGGAATAAGAGAAAAATGGAGTGGAAATGTGGTATTTACGAAAAATGTGTGATATAAATCGTATTGACCGCATCCGATGTCATTAGAGAAGAATGCGGAGTGAAAGTAGATGTTGTGACTAAAATGAATAAAAGTAGTTGACGATGGTTCGGACACATTGAAAGAATTAAATGTGAAAGATTAACTAAAAAGGTTTATATATCTGAAGCGAAAGGAAATGCTGGCAGAGGACAACCTAGGTGTACTTTTATTGAACATATAAAAATATATTTGGAAAAAAGTACACACAATCGCCGAGCATGTATGAAAGGTAGATATACTATGATAAATATACAAGAAGCGAAAGAGGTGTGTCAGGATCGTAACAAATGGCATTCGATTGTCTCTGCCTACCCCTCTAGCGATAAGGCGTGATGATAGATAGATAGAAAAGATAGATATTATCAGTAGCTATAAACGTCAACCAATAAAACATTTCCACGGGCGAAGCGGGTGTAAAAATCTATTTTTGTACATAATCTATGCGTGCAGTCTATTCTGTAGATAAACTATTCCCTGCGTATATTGATACGGGGACTTAATTTAACGATGATTGCTTCAGCTTTTGTCGTTCGAAGTCAGAAGTGGGAGACAGAGGGGATCTGTAACAGTGTGCTCGTTTAGTATCATTATTATAACATCCCCACTTCCTGCTTACAACCCACCCAATCATAACTAGGGTGACCATGAAATATGTACCTAATTGAAAAGTTGTAAATACGAACTGAACACTCGTAAACATGTACCTATTTTTGGATGGTGATTCACATAAGACATATTTTTGCAATTTGGCTTCGGAATCTAAAAATGATGTTGCCTATTAAACACTAAAGTGCTATTATTATAAGCACTTGTAAAGATACCTCATTCATTATTAAAGCCACAGATCGCGCCATTTATTATTTTAGAGCCCGTTGAGTCCATTCTAATATATATCCTCTTATACTGGAGTTTTTAAATTGGTAGCCTATGTCCTTCCCTGGTGTTCAAAGTTTCTCCGTAACAAATTTCATCGAAATCGGTTCAGTGGTTTAGCTGTGCAAGCGTAACAGACAGACCGAGCTTACTTTCGCATTTATAATATTCGTATTAGTATGGATTATTATATAACTCTAAGTTCACGGGCAAAATGTATGCATGGGGTGTGGCTATTTTATATCGTATTTTAATAGTACATTGTGATACAAGGGTGCTATATTGGTCATTACGTACCAGGCGGTATTTTCAGCGCGAGCCACCAGGCGAGCGCTATAAGAAAGCTGAGTATGTAATGACCAATGAGCTTTATACGACGTTTTTCAACACACTTTCAAGGGAAAAAAATATAAACTTCATTGTTATATTATAACTCTTATGCTGTAATATAAAGAAAAAGCACTCGTGTTTAATATATGGGATTATGGGTCTAAAATTGAGGTAATAAGACGAGCAAGTGTGTTGAAAATAAAATTATTATATTTTGGTTACATACACACAAACACACTAGAAAAATAGTACCCTACTTCTGGGGCAATCGGATAATAGGCTTGATTCCAGATTATAAGTTTTATTGTAAGAACCTTCTGCTCCCTCTTCTGTATAACTACTCTCAATGTGGCAATTTTTTTAATTATGGCTTACCTTTGGGTCTTCTTTAATTTTTTTTCTTTTATCATGACGTGTTGGCTTAAAGCTCCCGAAACCGTGTTACGGTCCCAGGGTACCCAGCGGAAAACGAAGTCTTCCTCTTTTATTCGATAGTATTTGTTAGCCTACTTTATAGTAGCTGTATATTTGACTGGCTTTCTGCCCAGACTTCACCAGTGGAAAGTTCTGAAATGTGACATAAGAAGGATTTCCGCGATAAGAAAGTAGCATACGACACTCTCCAGCCCTCCAACTATGGCTGTGCGAAAAAATCACGTCAAACCGTTGCTTCGTTTTGGCATGCAATAAGGTCAAACAAATATACACACATTCAGATTTATAATATTTATTTTCAAAAAAATTCCGGGGACAGAATCCTCATAGTCAACAATTTTGTGGTCACTGTCTTGATAACCCAAATGTACTATTCTGTTTATAACGACTTACAAATACCTTAAAGTTGAGGATCAAGCGAGGAAGGTTGTCTAAATGATTATTGGATTTTACCTCTAGAAGGCTTTTTTGGTCAAATGTCTATTGAAATGATTTCAATTCCGATGTAAATGCGCTGGTTTTAATATTATGAGGAAATACGTACTTATATATTCATGTACAGCCTTAAAGCCTTTCAGAGTAGCCAGAGATGTAATGTCATATTTCTTCTTCGTCTTCTTTTATTATGGCTCCACCAATGTTAATTTATGATTTGCCAATGTCAAGTGTTATTAACGTTATAGTATCAATATGCCGCCGTTAATCATTAATAGACGCGCCGACGGGATTAAACCGGATTTCCCAACATGTCACGACGGAACGCGTGCGTCGGTCACCATGACATGACGTAGAATAAATATCATATTTCAAACCATTGAATGGTATTGACTGCAGCTGTCACTTCGCTTCTCGAGGACAGTTTGAGGTTATAGAAATGGCAATACAGACAACAATCCAACGACTGCAGTTGACTAAAAGGGAATACTCCCCAAGGCGTGTCGCTGAAAAGTTGTATTATATGCCAATCCAATAAATATTTTCAATAGCGCGATACAGGTTTCAATATCAATATTGTGAGAGAGAAGCGATGCGACAATCGACGCGATGTGCCGCCACAAGGTGTATATTAAAAATTGTCACTTACCTACTTACCTGAGATCAACCCAAGATTAATTGTGTGTACAAATTATAATATACTTACTAGCGTTCCGATCCGGCCTCGCCAGTGTTTTTTTTTTAAATGTGACATAAAAAAATTATCATGAAGGATTCTCGGTATAAAAGGTTAATGTCACTCTTCGCCTTACTAGCCTCCAACTATATGCAAAAAAAAACATGTTGATCCGTTTTTATATTTTTAAAAAGGGACAAATAAACAAACAAACACACGTTCGCACTCATAATGTCAGTTAGAAACTGAGATGTAAAAAAATCTGTTTATCATTTAATTTTTAAATAAAAGTCCCATGTATGAAAGGTACGATGAATATAAAAGAAATGAAAGAGTTATGTCAGGATCGTAGCAAATGGCATTCTTTATAACGCCTAACGCTTTGGTGATAAAAGGCGTGATGATAGATAGGAGGGGATAGGTAGAACCAAATTTAGTCTGCACTGCGCCACACACTGTCCTCTATTCTACAAAATCCGTTTAACCATTACACTGTGTAATTTTCCGCATAGTGTAATTTTATTATTAGATCAAACTGTTAATGCTCACTAAAGTTCAACAGTTTAATGGAAATTCGGAAAACTCATCATAAGATAAGCACTCTCAAATTTTACATCAATTATTTTGACGACCTCCGCATTTGCAAGTAGGAACTGTTAAATCTAACGACGCGGAATATGGGACGCGTTTTACGAATCTATACTTTCATTCCATACTATCCCTACTAATATTATAAATGCTAAAGTAATTGTATGTTACGCTTTTACGGCTAAACCACTGAACCTATTTTGATGAAATTTGATACGAAGAAAGCTTAAACCCTAGAGAAGAACCCTCATTTTATAATAATACTAGTGACCCGGCTTCGAGGTATTTTCCAAGGATTGCAAAAATCACGTCTACCTATTATTGCATTTTCGTATGATAGAAAGACAAATAATTAAACACACTTTGTTAGGGCATTGTTATTATAGGCGTATGTTGGGCCACTCCACGTACTTTAACACTGTGTAATTGAATAAACTTAATAAATAAAAAATAAAAAAAAAAAAAAAAAAAAAAAAAAGGGTAAAAACGGAAACCCTATTACTAAAGCCCCGTCTACACGCACAGTCATTCCTTCGCGCTTATACTTGTGCAATCGTTGACTTGCTAAAGATTGGAGTGCGCAGTTCTAGGTTTGCACGGTTAGTGGTCGGTGGGAAAATGAGTGATGAAAGAGCAGAACGCATTTAACTAGAATCACGCGCACGCAAGCAACATAGAAACAGTAACCGATTCAACGTAAGCGATAATTTTGGTACCATCTATATTATAGCCATAAAATTTAATAAATAAAGTTTTCAGAGGTGTATTTAGGATTTTTTATCGAGAAAAATGTTTCTAATCATATTTTCAAAACAATAACAATATTTGTCATATCCTTAAAATCAATATTATTTTTTTCAGTTTCGTAAATTGATCAGGTTTTCTGAAAATTTTGATTAAACATTGGATTTTGATGACATGACTTCCCCTTAAATATCATAACAGTGAGGTTTGCGCGAGCTTACTTGTACCGTGTGGACACTCTTCGTGTTCCGTCTTTCCGTCCGTAATACTTGTGCAATGTGGAGTAATAAGAACATGGACAATTTAGAATTCGGACCCTAACTCCGACACCATTTTAACTGTGCAGTCAAGACGGAGCGTGTAGACGGACCATAAGACTCCGCTGTCCGTCTGTCACCAGGCGTGCACCAGGCTGTATCTCATGAACCGTGATAATAAATTTTCACAGATGATGTATTTCTGTTGCCGCTATAATTCGCAGCAAGCTAATCCTAAAAACATTAAAATCTTTAAATATAAAATATTTTTTCTCTAAACTTTCCTCAGCAACTCACGGTTATTTTTAATTTTATACCTTCAACTACGTTCAAAGTACGTTCATAAAGTTCAAGTAAGTACATATGAAAAGTGTTTGCTTTCGTGAAGCAAAGTTCAGAAAAGCAGTAGGAACTTAAATTGCTTTAAAATTTTAGATTTCATACCTATATATAACATTCTCCTTAATCTAGAACTTTTCTCATATTTTCTATATTTGCATTAAGTTGCTCAAATAAGACGTCATTATTTAATTATCAAAATAAGAAATGCCTAGGCTATGCCTTTTTTGTCTTCACGGGTTGTCTTACAGCTCCCGGAACCATGTTATCGCGGTCCCAGGGTACTCAGGAGTAGACCAAATCTCCCTCTTTTAGCCGATGGTATTTTGTGAGGCTATACCTAACGAGTGGCCAGTTCTGTTGAGGTATATTTAGATGGAAAACCTCTAAGTATAGTTTGTCGGATTATGTAGTACATACGTTTTTAGTTATAAAACCCCCATTGGTACATGGCCGGGATCAAATTAATATTATAAATGCGAAAGGGTGTATCCAAAAAAACGTTTTTCAAAAAATTTCATAGGCAAAGCTTTTCTAGTTTTCACTATAGAGAAAACTATGAACTGTTAAAGTTATAAAATTAAACAAAACCGTGTTTCGGAGGAAATTTCAGCGAAAATTGAACATGAAGGGTAACATCAGCATAACATCTTTTTCAGGTTTTTATAACGACGTCGTAAAAGCCTGCTAACGGGTGTGGACTTGAATATTCAATATTCTGTGGACACCTGGCATTATAACGATTTTATACTTAGATAACTGTGCTTTGGGGTCTGCTCCGCTCCTTTAGATCGTGTTCGACACAAGACCACGGATTGCCCGGCCCGAATATGCTCGACCCGAGAATGTCTGGGCTCGAATTCGTGCACCTACTGGTTTCCACGTATGCCTGGTTCGGACATTTTTGGCTGCGCATTTCTGGCCGGTAATTCTTCCGTCAAGACACAGATACTACAATTATTGCTAGACAACACTGTTATTCATAATTTTAAGTTTTCATTTCTGTCGGCAGACACCATGACTGTCTAATGTCTATGCATTTTTTGTCGTTCATGGGTGGTCTTACCCATCAGTCCTCGTTTAGCCCATGGTATTTGTGAGGCTATACCTAACGAGTGGCCAGCTCTGTTGAGGTAAATTTAGATTGAACTTCTAAGTCTGGTGGAGTGTTTTAATTATAGAATGGTTGGTACATTATTGGTACATGTTCTAACTTTTTTATAAAAAAGTGAATCTAAAAATCCTTAAAAACTCGAATACCAAACTTTTACTTCCGTTTACAGTTTTACACATTTCCGCCCCATATCATGAAATTACTCCTTACCTGGCACCAATACATAACACTAAGTAACTACATTTCTTCTATAATTGAGAATCAATCTTTCTCTTCGTAAATGGAATGAAATAAAAGTGAAAAATTACTTAGCATTGCAGCTAGGTACCGCTTCAAATAGTTTTCCGATAGCTATCTGCTAACCAATCCTTTACAATTACCTAAGGAACTACCTGGGAATTTATTAATCCTCTATTTTATTGTCTCTAGGTTTTGGCTAGAGACTAGAGCTCGGCAACGGTTCCCGGGAGTTGTAAGGCGACCCGTGAAGATTTTTTTTACACGGGTAAAGCCGGAGCGGAAAACTATCATCATCATCATCAACAACCTTTTTAAGATCCACTGCTGGATCATTGGTCTCCCTCTAGCGCACCATTTTAGTGGTGCTCATTGAGAGGAACTGCCATAGTCACCACGCTTGGCAGGCGGGTTGGTGACCGGGCTTTACGTGCCCTCCGAAGCACGAGGAGTCGATTAAAGCACATATTCTTAAAGAAAATTGTTACTTAGCGTTTTGGCAGCGAGTAGGATTCGAACTCGGGACCTCCGGTTTCAAGTCCACCGTTCTACCAATTAGGCTATCGACTACCTACCTATTTACCACCTACCTATTGGACTAACTTGTAACTAATAAATAGGTTTATAATTTTATGTCTTAAGCTCAAAATATTCTAGAAATGACCATCCCTCCCTAGTTTTCTAAAGCTAAAATTTTAAATTCAACGTTCTACTAATTAGGCTATCGACTATATTAGTAATACCTGCATTATTTCGTTCAATTAACACACACGATGGACCTCTATATGTATACAAGAAATTTTTCCAACACAATTTCATATCGATATCCTAAATGTTACAGCTTGTTAGATCATTTTACATAAGTGGAAAGTTACGTTTCAGTTGACAATTTCACTGTTTCGCGCTCGTTAGCGACCTTACAAAGATACAAATATACCCGCGGCCTTCTGACATTGTCAATATCGCGCTTGGTGGAACACGCTTCATACATTTTTCATACAAACACGAGAAAAATGATGTCGTTCAAAATTCGACCTTCGAATACCTTGTTTGTGGTGTTGTTTTTAATTGGAATGTATTCTGTTGTGAGCGCTGAGAGCGAATTGACAGACGAATCTAGAGGGAAAAAGAAGAAGAAAAAGAAGTTAGCTTTGTTCTGTGAGTACCTGTTTCTATATATATACTAATATTATAAAGAGGTAAAATTTGATTTTTTGTATGTTTGTTTGTAATAAATTAACTCAAAAACTACTGAACCGATTCTAAAAATTCTTTCATTAATAGAAAGCTACGATATCCCTGAGTGACAGGCTATATTTTATATTGTTCTAATATATCCACGGGCGGAGCCGGGGGCGGAAAGTTTAGGTTGTTATATTTTTGTTCTCAGTGGAGAAAAAAAATATAGGTAATATTTGGATAATAATTTATTTATTTATTTTTCCAGTATACGTCGCCGATTTGGTGGTAAAGAAGATCTTCATATTCAAGTTAATATACGCCTTCATATTTTGGGTTGTGATACACAAAGCTGGTTACTTCTTGGGCTGGTTCCTGACCTATCTTAAAGACAAGAAGAAGGAATATATTGAACATGACCATGATCACGATCATGATCATTATGAACATTATTCACCACATCATCATTACAAAGATTCCTATGGGTCTGGTGATAGTTATAGCCCCTACAGAAGAGAGGCGCATGGTATTGCATATAAAACTTTGCCGGTTTTGTGATTAAATATCATTTGCTTGTGGATTTTTGAAATGTGAAATTAAGTCTTGCAAATATTGCTAATGTAAACTTTTTTTTTTAAATAAACTTGGCCTATGACAGTGAAAGATATTTTATAAATCGGTCCGGACAAATCCGGTCTTTGCCCGACCCAGCAATTTGCCGGGCATTCTTTGGCTGCCAATTAAGTATGCTAACCACACAGTAATTTTCTGACTCGCATAGAAACAAACAAATTCACTCACTCTCTTTCTATAATACCTACGAAATATTTTCCTTGTAAATATTCATTGTTATTAGGTTTTTATTTATTTATTTTAGTATTTAAGATTTATTTATTGTACTGTAATTATAAGATACAGCTGGCCAAATTGATTCCTAAGAGAAGACTATCTTGAAGACATTTTAATTTAATTAGCTTTAAAATTATTATGGGGCGTCGGTGGTCGAGTTGGTAAGACGTCGTGTCGGTTCGCAATTGAACAGTCGCGGGTTCGATTCCTACATCCGACCATGTACCAATGGGTTTTTTTATAATAAAAAATCTATGTACATTTTCCTCTACAGAGCTGGCCACTCGTTAGGTATAGCCTCAATAAATTGGCTAAATGAGGAAGACTTTGTCTTCCACTGGGTACCCTGGGGCCGGCAACGGTTCCGGCCGGCAAGAATTAAAAAAAAATATGAAGGAATCGATGTGGCGAACTTCACAATCATTTCAAAGAAAATATTTTGTAAATAAAATACCTAAAACTCTATTTTGTGTAAGTATTTCATATCATTATAGATATGTGATTTAAAATAAATAATTTGTCGGTTTCAATATTATTATTTTGTTTTATTTTACGCAGAACGTAATGTAGAGAATTTACCCCAATAGGTATAGAAAATTCTTATAGGCATTAACTAATTTTGGTAATTGTATGTCACGTTCCCGGGATTTAAGAGCCCTTGTTAGGGACCCTAGGAGGTGAACAAAAAAAAGATTAGATTATTTAATTATTTAAGGGGTCGTTGTTAGTGCCTGAATAGTTTAGCTTGTATTGGTAATTGCCTCCGACTACCACTGGGTACCTTCCCTTCAAGTGAGCTGACGTCCGGATGATGACTGGATGACATTTGTGCAGGGACAGGTCGCTGGCAGGATCGGTAGGTTCCACTCCAAGCGTATTTCCTTGTATTCCCAATTCGAAGAACTCTTGGAATATGCTAATATAAATAAATAAAGAATATAATTATTAAATATTAAATGTGCTTTTCAATTTTCCAAGCAAAAAATGTATTATTTTTATTTATGCAAACATGAAACAAATTTAAAATCACTACATATTATATGCTGATTTACCGGGAAGGTATCATGTTTAGGAGCTAAGCATTAACAGTATAAGTAAATCAAGT
This sequence comes from Nemapogon koenigi, assembly GCA_963924495.1. Classification (NCBI taxonomy): domain Eukaryota; kingdom Metazoa; phylum Arthropoda; class Insecta; order Lepidoptera; family Tineidae; genus Nemapogon; species Nemapogon koenigi. Next base: position 1,891,864 of record OZ004630.1, on the reverse strand, counting down.
CTAATTTGTTAGATTGCTTTTGTAATAATAGGATATTCCTTCTAACTTAGCCTTTCCATCTAAATATACTTCAACAGAACTGGCCACTCCTTAAGTATAACCTCACAAATACCATCGGCTAAACGAGGTAGACTGGTCTTCCGCTGGTACACGGGAGCTGTAAGCCAACCCGTGAAGAAAGAAAGAAAAAAGAAGTGAATCAAGTCAGGGAAAAGGTTAGCCCCAGCGACTTTTCGTTGCGTATCCTGTCTAATCCGTCAGAGATATAATAAAATGATGTAGGAAAGAATTGTGTAGAATAAAATTATCTACAAAAAGGTCCGCCGCCATAGCATATATCTAACATATATATTTATGTAAGTATTCAAATTATTGTATACCCATATTGCACCCGTGCGAAGCCGGAGGCGGGGTTGTTGTTTAAAATAAAAATAAAAATGTAAGTTTTATATAATTCAACTGTCGACATATGTACGAACAGATAAACTGAGACAAAGTTTCGCATCGAAAAAGTGTGAAATTTCGTATGCAGCAGTTGTAATTCTCCTAAACGATGCGATTGGGAGTAGAAAGTTTAGTGGAATGCTTCCAAGCTTTCGCATAATTTTATAGTTTATCTTTCCCAGGTACGAATAATTTTGATAAATGGAAGTGAAAATATTTTAAAATTTGTTCAGTTTTCTGAGTTTAGAAAAAACTAGTAGGTACCTAAATTGACATATTCAATATTATCTCGGGATCACCAGGCTTGAGTTTTTTTTTTTTTTTTAATTTATATTATATACTTATTTTAATTAAAAAAAGAGGGGTGTTATAAGCTTGAAGCCTATGTCTTTGTGTGTGTAGCATCGTAGCTCCCAAACGGATGGACCGATATTCAGTTTTCATCAGATCCTGGCGTCTATTAAAGCTTCAGATGTTTAGTTAATATTTCATCCTTTCTTTCAATTTGTCCAAACCAGCGTAAACTACTTTTCTTCATTTTAATCACAACATCATCTTCAGATTATTATAATATAATAAACAAACATTTTATTTTATTAAATTATGTATATTTTTTAAGAAATGTATTATCACTAAATTATTTCCTCGCAAATGTAGCGAAAACGTCGTATGAAACATGTGACAATGATAATAGGGTAAATGACAGGGTAAACAAAATATTATTCTATTTAGTCCGTTATTTAGATTATCAAAAAATATTGGTCACGTATTTTTTCTTTTGTCAATCAAACAAAAAATTACAGAGATAAAGCCCGTCAAAGTTTGGGAGTGGGGGCCGGTGACGTCACTTCTAGGTCAAATGTGACGTCACGCGGAATTTTAGCGGGTATCTTCATAATTTTTTAGTTTTTTAGTCATCATGACTATTACTCGGCTCTGTAAAAACCTCTCCTCGGCTTTGCCACAGCTCGGGCTTATAATACTTTCTACCTCGACTGTAATTTCCAACTTTGCACACTTGTTATACAATGTACTGTTGTAAACTGATTTATATGTGAACAAAGTTAACTATAATAACATTTTAAAAACTTCTAGTTCCCCGTCAACATAACATAAATCTAATTTGCGAGTGGCGACACATTGTTCAGAAAATAGTTTTATAAAAGTCTGCTTAAATTCAGGACTTCAGGTAGTTTACTCTTGACTTTTCTTTAGATTCTACATTTCTTTAAATCCTAAAATCTTGAATTTAATTTCGTTGCAACGATGACAACAGTGACAATTTTGTTTAAGGGCCGGTGGTCAAGGTCATCTTGTATCTGTCAAAAATATGGCAAATATCAGTTAATCCTGGAAACGTGAGTTTATTTATTTTATTTCCTCAGCACACAGTTGATAGTTATTATTTTAAATTGGATTGCGCCATATTTTCATTATTAAGAGTTTTAAATAGCCATAATTTCCAAAACGCAAAGGCACTGCTCGTATCGAAAACTACGGCTCTTTAGAACCCTAAATAATAAAAACATGGCTCAATCCAATTGCAAATAATAACCATCATTGTGTGGTGAGGAAATGTTGTATAAATAAACTCACGTTTCCAGGATTAACTGAGATTTGCCATATTTTTGACAGATACAAGATGACTGAGAGTCACGGATCCTTAAGTCAAGTAGCATATGAGACAACTTATTTAAACACAATTCGATTTCAATGAAATTGTCGCCTTTATTTTATTTATTATTTGTAACTTGCATCATTTAGGCATATTTCAATAATATAAAGTTATTGTGCAAAACCCTTAGATTAAAACCGTGAAAATACAAACAGAATTTGTTTTATAAAGCAAACTACAAGTTAAAACACAATATTGCAAGTAAAACCTTCTCAGAAAGTTAATTAATTAAATTTTGCAACGACCGTCTAGGTTTTAACCAATAAATGTAACGTAATTTTCATCTACCAACTTGAAGGAATTTTATTTCTATCTCTTACAAATCCGATTTATTTTTTAAGTTCGGTACCAATTAACAAGTTTTAAGTGGTAAGAGAGATAATGATATTTAGCGAGTTGTCTATTTAAACAGAACAGTCTCCTTAGACAATCAAATGTACGATTCTATTCTCTCGGAACGCTAAATCCTAACATTATATGCAGAAACTTATAATCGAATTATAATAATTATATGAAAAGTATGCGCAGCTTCAACCGGACATATCGTCAAAAAATCTGCTGATCGACCAAAACCTTCGCTATTTTTTTCATCGTTATCTACAAGGTATAGGCAGACGCTAACTTTGCGTTCACGAAAGACGCTAATTGAAGACAAAATGTTATAATTATGCTTCGTTTTCTACAATGAGTTTATCCTTCAAGGAGTTTGTATACAATAAGTATATAAACTTTTTTCTATCGTCAGAGTGAAGGACAGTTTAGTTAGGTCACGTGGTTGTATTTCATTCGGTCACATACATTTAAAGTTATCTATTCTACATTCTATTCTATTCGTTAGTTGTACATTGTCTAAGCCCGCTGGTGGGAATAAATCTGTCCCTTCTAATTTCAAGAACCAACTATCATAGGCCATCTATCTTCAGAATACAGAATCCGTATGAATTCTTCAAACTCAAGCTAAAAATATTTATAATATTATAATAATATATTATTAAATATATAATAGGTTTTAAAGAAAGTGTCGCTTATTTTTTGGACACGTGATGCTTTTATATTTACTATTCAGTGCGTATGCGTATTCTGGTTTGTTCTCTATTCTGAGTCCATATCGTAGCCTATTCTAGAAAAACATTGTGACAGTCAGACAGACAGACAAAAATTCTAAACAGATACACTTACCTAAATTTTATTTATTTTTAGACCTTATAGCTGTGCCTTGCGGTTGCGCTTGCGGTTACTGCTTTAGGTCGTAGGTAGTGTGTTATATTCCTAACCTTTTTTCAAATATATTTTTTCATCTTTAACTTTATTATTAGTAGTATAGAAGATAGAAGATATAGGATCTATATTCAGAAGGAATACTCGTAATTCTCTCCTTGAAATAATGTAATTCAGATCAGACCCCTCCCCCGTTCTAATTTTTATCCAGAATAACTATATAGCTATTGAATCCCTTATTTTATCATTAAGGGAAGCTGTTTGTGCCAAAAAAACTTTCCCATTCAATCTAAGCTTTGTCCAAATAAAGTTTTATTTTTTCAATAGGCTTTGGCGCTGTTTGCCACTCGTTTTTAGGGATCAGCATTTATAGTTGCATTCGTTTATTCGTTTGTCTATGCTTATTTCGTAAGCAATATATTATGCTATTTTTAAATTATTTTTTCCCTAGCCATAAGTAAACCATTGTTAGGGTTCCGTATTCAAATGGTGACAACAGAAATCATATTACTAAACCTCACTATTATTTTTTTAATCGTAATAGATATACACTTGAAATTTTCACAGATTGTGTATTACTATGGCCGCTATAACATCTAATAAAGTAAAAAAATTAATGGCGGTCCCATTCAACAAGCATTCAACAAACGTGTTTATTTCGGCAAACTTTAATGCATACTTTTAAAACAACAAATAATAAAAACCGGCCTAATTTTTTTATTAAGACGAGGAACGACTCAGAAATTTTTAATCGTAAGCCACGCCCTAAACTCGTGGTTCGGGCGCATGAGTGGTTCGAAAACGACGGCGCTTTGTCCGTTCTTGCTGCAGAAGTGAGAAGGGCATAATGTTTCGCTTCTCGGAATAAATGACGTAAGCGGCACATTACAAATAAATAATTTATTAAAAAACGATCACATGCAGGGAAAAATCTTCTTAATCAATACTAGGTACTGAAATTACCTACAGATTCGTATAAAATTTAAACGTAAATCCCTTCAGAGTGTGGTCGTATGACTAAAAGGTGTTTTTGAAGAGGTGATTTCAAAAAATTTAGTTATTGAGAAAATTTTCACCAATCATGTTTTCATCCTACACAATACTAGATAAAATCCTCTAGTTTTCGATGCCCAAATTGTATGTTCATAGCATTCGTAAAATTCGAGAATTCCAGTTCAGAAATCAACCAAAATTATTAGTTCCTCCCCTTAAACTACCTATTTTAAAAAATATTTAGTGTTAAATATTGTTCGGTGGTACGAAACCATTCTTGTGCTAGTCCGACTCGCACTTGACCGGTTTTTAGTTTTTTTTTAAATGTCAGAGGAGAGCATGGACCCGCCACTGGTTGGTTTTTTCCTAAGTTTTTTCATTTCGTTATTGCTAAAATATTTGACACACGAAGCCAAATCTTTCGTCTTTGCTATTTGCTGAATTTGCCAAATAACCAAAACCCTCCCCTTGCCTACGGCCATGGACTTGCCATAAAAACATCCGCCTCAGAAATACTATCGGCTAAATGCAGAGACGTATTTAGGATTTTCTGCCTAGGGCCACCATGAGGGGACCACATATTTTGCGTTCCGGTTTTTATTTTTTAAAGATGTATTTGGGGCGGCCCAAAAATCCTAACATTATTTAATTATTTCCTGTTCTACGATAATGGGTATTCATTTGCATAGTAGGCATAGAAATATTTTTTTCACTTTAACATTTCTCGAGGATTTGATCTTATGGACATACGTCGCGGGCTAAATGAGAAAGATTTGTCATCCGCTAGGTACCCTGAGACCAGTAACACGGTTCCTGGAGCCAAGAAAAAGAAAGTCTAATTTTGTCATCACCGTGGACACGTTCTGCATACGAACGAAAAAACGGCGTCGGTCTTTCCTCATTCCTGCCTGGGGTCCTTCAAGCAGCGCATTCATGCACCAGCCACGTTTGCTTAATAATCAGGCGGTGATGGCAAGGTTACATGTCGTCTTCTCTATAAAAAAAAATTTTAGACTGAAACAGTACCTACTCGCTCCAACCAATCTAACGAACCTCTTTTATAAAAGACCGTTTCCACTTGCCCAGTTTTAGTTTTTCAGTTCTTTTAACAGAGCTTCAGAGCTACGAGTTGAGTGTGTGCAGGTGAAATAGGTTTGGTAGTGCAACGATTGGATTAAACAATACTACGTCTAACCTCTCGACATTTTATAAAAGACTCCCGCCCCTTCTTCGCCTGTAGAAATAGTTTCTAAGATTACCACATATGCCAGATTGGACTGGACTATATATGTTTAATTGAAGTTATAATTCTGACTGCTTAGACATTATGTCCTAAGAATGCATTACCCTAGGACGAGCTCCTGATACTTCAGAATTAGACAGATAGAACTCACCTCTCTCCTTCCCTCTTCCTCAATCTCTGCTCCAGGAACTGGAGACGCTGTGCGGTATGATATAGTATCAAGCGGGGTGATGAGGGGCAACGTACACACTCTCTGTAACAGATGGCTAAACGAATGCGAATGTAAAAAGTTAAAGGAATGACTATGTATTCTCTTACAGCTCTCGTAACTGTGTACCCAACGGAAGACCAAGTCTCCCTAGATTAGCCGATGGTATTTGTGAGGCTATACCTAACGAGTGGCCAGTTCTGTTGAGGTATATTTAGATGGAGAAGCCTCTAAGTGTGGTTTGTCGGATTATGTACATAAGTTTTTAATTAAAAACCCCATTGGTACATGGCCGGGAAAATTGAGACTCTGTCAGTTACGCTTTCATGGCTAAACTGAAATTTGATAAGGAGAAAGCTTGAATCCTAGGGAAGGCTATAGGCTACTTTTTTTTAAATTCACCCCCAATGGCGAAGCCGGGGCGAACAGCAAGTGAATAATAAGAGATCCGATTTAAAACTTCAATTTGTTTCCAAATTCCAGAGGGAACATATCTGTCGATATTTTGTCGATTTATTGACTTTCTGTCATGTTAAGCCGCTCTAGTTTTGTCCACATAATTGAGGAAACTCAGTTTATTTACACAGAAATAACTACCTTACGATGTGACCATAGACACATGTAACAGTGTCCACCTTTTGCCATTTATCCATATTAAACAGAGCCCACCTCTGTTTGGGATCATTCACAGACACTATAGGTGAACCGCTGAGAAAGTAGCACTCCCATGTCCATGAGGGGTGAGGGGCGGGCGTGATTATGCTATACACGATGCGAGGTTTCCCGCGATGTGTCTGTTGTCGAGGCGATTTTAATATTTTTGTATGAACAATATACAAAGTTAAAGGTAGTGGTAGCCGTGGTAGGGGTAGGGGTAGTACAGGCAAGCTAACGTTTGGGCAGGACAACGTCTGCCGGGTCCGTTAGTATTATAATATAAATATGTACATAATTTAATAGTACATTGTGATGCAAGTGTGCTATGTTGGTCATTATGTACGAGGCGGTATTATCAGTGCGAGCCACTATAAGAAAGCTGAGTATGTAATGACCAATGCACACGCGTTTCATACGACGTTTTTCAACACACCGAGGAAAAAAACAAACTTCATGTGGTTTTAACATTTAATTATTAAAACAATTTTGTTTTTTCCCGCGTCACGCTAGATAAAGCACGGGTAACTTCGCCAAACAGCCAACAAAGTCGTGGTTAAAAAATAAAAACTGTATTATGCGGTTAAATTAAGAATGCTTTGGGTTATACTCTTGTGCTGTAATGTAAAGTAAAAAGCACGCGTGTTTTATAATGGGATTATGGGTCTAAAAGTGAAGTAATAAGACTCACGTTACGAGCAAGTGTGTTGAAATTATATTAAATATTAAAGAAAATATACGAAAATTGATCGTACCCCCCCCCCCCCTTAAAAAATATAAAATATAGGGCCTCACTCATAGTTTAAAAGAAAATCTAAACGAAAATCCAGTCCTTAAGTTCTCACGGAAAAACATGGTACGAAAGTACGAGTTCGATTCGCTCTTGGTCAATTTAATTTTAAATAAGAACTTTAAAGTTAAGGAATTAAATTGTTGCAAAGCTGCGACACACTGAGCTTTAATTATACCTATACTTAATAACATAGTGTCAAAGAGAACGGAATTTTCAATTAAGCAAATTGCTCTTATGCATTGCGAGTTCAATATTTAATTAGAAACCTAACGTAACGTTCTTTACTACAACACTACTGTTGCTTGACGAAAGGGTAGGGTTGTCTAGGCGTCTTAATACTTTATCAAAATCAATGTTTGAAGATTATTTCACCCTCTAATGACGAAAAATAATCAATTGTGTTAACTTTTGACATTTCTAGATTCAAACAAAAATAACCTACTAAATTACAAATAAAAAATTTCATATTACAATTGAAGCCTGAAAGATGATTTTCAAAAGCCACGCAGAATCGAAACGTAAATGGCGGTAATGATCAACATTTTTTATTGACAAGGTATAGGTATAGTAAGATAGGTAATGTTAGTTTACTGAATGTGGCAACCCTGGAACATTTTCAGCAGCACAGTCATGGTGAATTTGCTGAAAATGCAGCCCTTGCGAACTAATTAATGCAAAATTCAACATTTACATAATAGTCACACGTTCAATGCTCAATCACAACTCTATTGTAGACTAAAGTCCGTCTTTCTAGATTTGTCTTATTTTGTAAATAATCTTTGCATACATAATATATTATTTTTTTAATCTTCACGGGTTGGTTTTTAGCTCCCGGGAACCGTTGTTGCCCCAGGGTACCCAGCTGAAGACAAAGTCTTCCTCACTTAGAAGAAGATTTTTTTGAGGTATACCTACCTAACGAGTGGCCAGCTCTGTTCATATTTATTTAAATTGTATACAATAAAAGGATATGCAAAGTTTGTTTACCAAATAATACAAGTACAGAAAAACGGAGTTTAGGGAGAAACCGTCTACTGCCTCGCAACTCACAACCTAGTTTTAACAAATAAATATTAATTGCTTTAGCTGTACTAATCCTGTATTTTAATATCGCTTAACAGAGAATGTGAAACGAAGTCATTGATTTTATTATTCGCAAATTAGTTGCAGTTGGCATAACTTATGGGATTTTATTTATTTATTTAACTTAGTTAGTTAGTTCAACTGATCTTCAACAGGTGGCGTTTTTTTTTTCAAAATAAATTAAGTATGAATGGCGTAACAAACATTTTTGATATGGCGTACCGACAAAAAAAACCTTTGAGAAACAATATAGTAAATATATATATATATTTCACGCTAAAACTTAGGATTTTGTTGCGGTGTTCACTATGATATGCGGTGTGATTCACCTGGAAGGTTTACGACTATTTAACATGGACCTATCAAGTTTAGGAGCTGAGCATTAACAGAACATATGAAAAAAGTCGGGAAAGCGCGTTTGCATGGTGTATGCTATCTAATCTGTCACAGATATAACAAAATGATGTAGGAAAGAATGATGTAGAATAAAATTATATATAAGAAAGTCCGCGGTAGCATAGGTATATCTATCTCTAATAGTAAACCCAAATTGTACACATGCGAAGCCGGGTCGCTTTTAATATATAAATTATTTCTTACATTGTTATACTGTTTAATTTTATTCTTTCACTTTGGGAAACCAACGCGTACCTGCTTATAAAATAATCCTCAAGAAAAATCAATTTTCACAAGAGGATTTCGCAAAGGGAATCGATATTAATAATTCATTAAGGAAAACGCTTTAAAATGCAAGAAATAATCAAAAAGCCTTCAACCCGAGACCACAATAATCCGATCAGGAAACATTCACCGCTTATATCTAGATATTGACAATTTATTTCTACTAAAGAACCGGTTCGAAATCTTCTTATAAATGTAATAATATAATATTATGAGCTTTCGAAAACTTTGTTGTTTTGTGCGTCGGTGGCCCCTAACAAAACGAGGTCCCTACCACATTGTCTTTAAATTATTTTTTGAGAATTATAAAAAGAAAAAAAACATATTTTCAATCAAGTCCCAATTCTCATGTAAAATGTAAAAAATGTACTTACGTTATCCTGCGATTACAGAAAATAATAAAAATAAAACTGTTTCAAAACTATTTATAATTATAAATGTGTTCCGTTATATTAAAAGGTCTTAATTATTTGCAGCCCAGATTAAAATTAAGCCTACAGGCCGCCATTCATGTTCATCCGAAGGATTCGATCCACATGTGTCAATGACTTGAATGACGCAAATTTCCCTACTTCCTTTTCCACATTTTAGCGGCGTACCGACAAGCGCTGGACCCCTACTCGTCTACAAGAAGAGGGGGGCTCAGACTACACGAAAAAGAGGTTTTCTGCCGGCAAGTGCTTACAGCCACTTTCTGTCTCCATCTCTCTAACTTATATACCTACCTATCGAGTGCATTAAAAAGAACATTAAAACGCTTGCTGCAACGCACCGGACCGTCACAGAATACACATGCATTCGGTGTGCATGCAGGCGTGAGTGTATGTACTTATGTTTATACTAGCTCTCCGCATTGGCTTCGCCCGTGGAAACTATTTCTGTTCAAAAAATCACGTCGATGAAGAAGGGCAATCAAACATACACACACATTTTTGCATTATTACGTTGACCTAAACAACAATCCGTATTTAAAAATCATATAAAAATATATGTACTAACGAACTTCAATTTTTGATGAAATATTACAATATTCAATAGATTAAATTTCCTATTTCATCAACATTTTATCAGAATCAATTAGTTAGGGCAACCGAACATTCCCGAATTGACTTGAGAACCTAATCCTTATAGTCATATCTTTAAAAACATAAATACAACATTTTGATGGTTAAATTGAGAAGATGAAACCGGCTTCGTCAGTGGAAATTTTTGACATCTGAAACAAGAATTTATCCTGAAAGGTTTCCGGGATATAAAATTAAAAAACGTTTCTCTGTGTTCACGTGAAAGAAAGACAAACAGACAAGCAAACTTTTGGATTGTTTTAAGCTTTATTACCTAGATTACGGAGGTAGACAGAACCAGAGAGCAGGCATTGTAAATAAAATATAATGCCATGTTGTTTCCCAAGAATAAAGGCGAGATAGGAATAAGGATATTTGATTCTGTGCTTATTTCATACTGGTTTTGGCCTTGGTTTCGTCGTCCTCAGAGGTTTTAGCTTCCCATCAGTATTGCCAGGTCTTTTTATTTTGAATTGACAGCAGCACACAAAAAAACAGGATAAATTCAAAACAAAATGTTACTTATTTTTCTCCTATACTTAGTGTTTGTTTATATTGAGGAGCGAAATAGATAGTAGCATAGTTTCTTTCATCAGCCACTTTTTCACATTCCATATTAAATATTTTTCATTGTCTAACCACACTCTTTATATACAAAACACTGCTTGTCATCGGATTGGAAGTAAATTACTATGTGAAACAATAAATATATTTAGAAAATTAATTAATAGTTAGTCTAATTAGTCTACTTAGGTAGTATTTAGGTCTTATTAATTAGTACCTACCTAAGTCTGTACATTTAGCAAAAAATACCTACGTATTAGGTTTTTCGAGCTAACCGGAGTTTAATAATAAGTTCCCGTACCTAAACATGGCAAATTAAAAACTTCATAATTTTCCTCAAGTTCTTGAAATCTTTGTTTTTCACTCCTACCAATAAAAACTTAGCCAGCCACCTTATCTACTAAGCGTAGGGAAATGTAAAATTAAAAAATTGTTGTTATTCATTCTCTTCGTAAACAATACATTCTTTTTTATTTAGACTTTGTATATAAACTATTTTAAACTGGACCGATTTTGTATACCGCCATTTGATAAATTAATTCACGAGGAAGGTTTACGTGTATAACATCACGGTAAATTTATTTCGAATTTCGAAAACAATTACTGAACACGTGAACAAATTTAAAAAAAATCATGAACAAGACTTGATGTGGTACACAAGGTACCCAAAAAAATATCATTTTAGATCCTTTTTTATTTTTTCAAAACATTTTTTGTATATTTTAGACCTCGTCAATACAAACATTGACACCTCAATCTTCTACAACTTCCGGAGATATCATCATGTCGCATTTTTGCTGAAAAAGGTACCCCTACAGAAGCGATCGAAAAAACACTTCCAATGTTAAAAATCGGTGTGCAATTTATGTTAAGAAAGTGCCAGTATAGCGTAGAAGTATGTTTTACAATCAATAGAGATAAACGTATAAAATAAGTTATCCAGCAAATATTTATGACAAACCGTACAAAGAGGCTTTTCCATCTACCTACATGTACCTCAGCAGAGCTGGCCACTCGTTAGGTATAGCCTCAAAAAATCATTGGCTAAATGAGGAAGACACTGGGTACCCTGGGGCCGACAACGGTTCCCGGGAGCTGTAAGACAACCCGTGAAGATTTTTTTTTAGATTATCTGTTGGTTTGTATTATAAATATCTAAGTTTGTATGTTTGACAGTCAATCACGCAAAAAGTACTGGATGGATTTGTATAGAATTCTGCACACATAGACCATGATATGGAATGTAACATAGGCTACCTTTTATCGGGGAAAAATCACGGGGACGGGAACATCAGGTAGGTACCCATACATTTTCGAACTTTTGACTAACGGGGCAACTATGTGGGTAAAAATTACGTTACTATTCCTAATACAACGCGTACGAAGTCGCTGGCAACTGATAGTTTTATATACTACTCCTTATTTTTTCAACTTATTTCTTCTCTTCCCACTAACATAATCACAGAATATAGTACAATTGATATAATTAAAAATTAACATAAAAGCCTTCCTGCACGGGGTAAATTTCATGTCGGTGCGGACTCGCCACATTTTGTTTAACAAGCTCATCTATAAAATAATTGGCCAAGAGCGAGTCGAACTCGCGTGGAGAGGGCTCCGTACCATTCCGTTTTCCTGTAAGCTACGAGTGCGGCCCTATATTCCTAATGGTCAGGCCAATTTTACATACACACAACACGCCACACATATTTCAGACATTTTTTAACTACCCTCCGTTTTCCTTATAACGCCCCCGCCAGTGTGTATCAAGTACCCGGACTGTCGAGACGTTGTTCGCAACGCGCCACAATCGCTAACGCAAAGACAATATTGTTTACACGCAAACCCGCTATTTAGTTATAGTTAGTAAGCTAGGTTAAGAAGAAAAGTGTGGTGCAGAGAGAGACAGCCAAAACATCGAACCTAAACCAGCGACCTATGGATAAAGGAACATCATCAAGGATACAGATAACATCTTGAAGGTAAGGGCTATTAATTTCCTCACCACCTACTTTTTTCAAAATTTTTGACTATGTAGATTCGGAGATAGGGGGGGTGGCTCAATTTTCGTATATTTTCTTTATAATTTAAACTAAGCATTAATTTATTTATTTTTCTTATAACGAGTTCTTTTATTTGACGTCACATGATGCATCTGAAAAAAAATTTTTTTTTTTTTTTCCACTAAAATTAATTTTCAAAATCGACATTCGATTATTTCTGCTATAGGTCCATCATTGGGTCATAAAATTCTTTTTCATCGGATTTACGGAACCCTAAAAATACGATATTACATTTTCCAACGCCCACTTCGAGAAAAAACTACGTAGAATTTCAAAGTGAGCGTAGATCAGAAAGTTAAACAGAAAAAAATCAAGTTTGGGTAAAACAAAAGGGGTTCATTTTGCGGTTCTCGCTCTCTTCCCACTTATTTTCTTTCATTTTTGTTCTGATATTTTTTTGTAACTTTTTCTTTTGGCCTCGGGTTATTATCGCACCTAATTATGTTAATCTACTTATTGTTTAATTTTACGTTTAGGCTTCGTTATTACCCAAGACAGAACGGAGACGGTATATGCATTATAGTAGTGTCACTTCAGAACAGGTTCTTAGATACGTATGTCTCACTTTCGAAGAATTTAGGCTCCGTCAGAGCTTTTGTAGGTATCTCGACTTCTATTATATTCTCCAATATAAAATACTAGCGACCGACCGCGTGAAATTGTGTGTTAAAAGTGTTTTTAAAATTAGCACCTACCTACGTAGTTTTTAATCAAATAATTTATATCCGCTGGCTTGATGAACAATCATAAACAATCATAAATGTGTCGGGGAGCGCTGATCACAGAGCAAGTAAAGCGCTGATATCTATTACATAACATAAAGTAAATAGGTAGGTATTATACAGTGGCGGCCCTGGGGTAGAGTGAGAGGAGAGGCCGCTCTAGGCATCATGCGTGTGGGGCGCCAAAATCCGACCATCAACCGCGAGCGAGAAATAAATAAATTATTGCTGTCTTTTTGGTGACCCACATTGAGATGTGCAACGGTGGCGGCGGGGAACCAGCATGTTTGGATTTTATTACCAGAAACTAATTATTTGATTCGAAGGTGTCGACCAAAGGGCGCCGAAAGACAATCTCGATCTACCCTGATGGCTAGGGCCGCCGCTGTGTAGGTACATAATATATATTGTTAAATGTTCATATATCAGCGGTTCCCGGTGCTCATCTGATTGTTTATGATTGATTTTCGAGCCAGTAAATATTATTTAATGCTTTTTAAATGTTCATATTTTGTCTGGGTTGTTAAATTAATTAATTAAAAAATTCCAGTCTCCGTAAAACGTGGTCCAATTTCATGATCAAACAATATCCACAACCATTCTGGAATCTATTGTCAGGGTCTCCATAGAAAAAACCTTATCGTAGCTCTCGCTAAGTGGCATGAAATTGTAGGTAGCATAGTATTTTCGTGTAATGGGACGGAAGATTTGTGTAAGACTCTCTTTTTGACGTGACAACGTCTTATAATTCGATGAAGCCGGCTGCACGCACGAAAAAACATGACTCATGCGGCGTTACCTCGCTCTGAGGCGTTCCATTTAAGGCTTGAAGTGCAAGCGAGAGCGCGGAACGAGCGACAAAGAGGCACAATCGGCCTCCGCGTTCGGCAGCGTTCGACATCTGTCTCTCTCCTACTTGAGTGAGCGATGCGTCCGCGTGGACAGCTTTCTTATGACGTTGTCACGTTCAACTATCGTCAGTAAACCGACTTTACAGACAACCCATTTTTTATTTTTTTTTCATTCTTATACTTACATATGTAGGAAATGTAGAGTGAGGAGTAACTAAAACAAAACATTCATGCAAATAAAAAATGTATTCTTAAAAGACAAACTACAAAATTAGGTCTATCATAAAAAAACAAGTTGACAGCAATAAACATTAGATGATTATAATATGACAATTTATACAGACAATTTTAGAATATACCTACATTTGTACTTTTAGAAAATAATACATTCTCAGAACAAATATACAAGAAACTGTGTGGGATCAGTTCTAGCCGCAAAGTAATGACGGCATTGAATACTAGGTCTGGTTATATGTTCCTTATAAATCAATATAAAAACTTAGAACTTGAAGTTGTGTTATATACCGAGCGTGATGTGATAAAATGTCATTCAAAATATGATATGATGTAGTTAACGGAATATAACAAATATGTTATTATTCCCATTTTAATAAAGCTCCATTTTATATAGAGAAAAATGCGGATAACAATATTATTGATACAAAACAACGATGTCAAATCATTTTTATTTAATAAATACATAATGAGATAACAAATATTTGAAATAATCAGAAATACAATAACAATACTAATTTTATTTATAATTAAGTGGTAAATAAATAATATAAATGCACCGTACACTTGGAATATTTAGAGAAGATCAAATATATTCCTAAGAAACAATGATAATTGATTTGATTCAAATTTATTGCTAAGAAACAATGATAAATGATTTGATTCAAATTTATTGCAAAGAAACAATGATAATTGATTTGATTCAAAATTATTGCTAAAAAATAATGATAATTGATTCGATTCAATTTACTGCTAAGAAAAAATATAAAGGATTTGATTATAATTTATTGCTAAGAAACAATGATATTTGATTTGATTTAAATGTATTGCTAAGAAACAATAATAAATGATTTGATTCAAATTTATTGCTAAGAAACAATTAATTTGATTTGATTTCGTAACTATGCCATAATTATTAATTAATATTAATTATAGTAGCACGGAAGATGTGACGTGAATTTTTCTTAATTTTCTTATGAAACAATTTAGGCTGCTGTACAGTAATAGATTGAATACTTCATTCTCGCTCTAATGCCCAAATATTACTGGCATTGTAGAAATGCCAGAGTGAGACAAATATATTTTAATTACAAATTCATATCATTTATTTAGTTATAAATACAAATATATAAATTAAACTACTCTATAATTATTGCTATAACGTTTAACCCGTGATATATCTTATATTTGATGGTGAATTGATTTATATTAAAATTGTTTGCAATTTGATGACAGTTTATAATAAACTAGACTTTCCGTCCCCGGCTCCGCCCGTGGATATATTCGAACAATATAAAATATAGCCTATGTCACTCAGGGATAACGCTTTCTATTAGTGAAATATTTTTTAGAATTGGTTCGAGTTTTCATTACAAACAAAAATACAAAAATCAAATTTTACCTCTTTATAATATAATAGATCAAATACAAAAGTAATTTAATTTTGTAAAGTTATAAAAATAAATTTGCAAGTAAATGATATATAAGGTTGGCGCTAAACATCACTTAAAATATTATTGAGCAAAATAGCACCGCATTAAGCTATTTATTTAGAAAATTAGAGGAATAACATCTTTATTTCAATTTCAATTAAGTAGGTAATTTTCTATTCTTTCTATTCTACAAAAGCACATTTTTAACCACGTCTATTTGGTTGGTAAACTGTCAAAGAAAAATCATAGGGCCCCATTTCCACTCTCATTTTTATCAGATAATAAATTTTAAGGCAAGTCCAAAGTATTCATTATAAAAACTCAAAAGCTAACATATATTTTTCTATATAATTAGTATAATAATATTAATAATCATTCCTTTATTACTAAGAAAAATGCTAACATACTTGGTGTGTTACCGACTTCAGATTCAGATATTTCAGAGTTTCTTGCGTTATCGTATCGCCATTTCTTTTTATTCTTCTAAAAAATATCGGATACTTACGCCTGTCAAAAATGTGACTTAAGAGTGTAGTGTACCGCGTCCATGTCCATACAAATGAAGAAAACGTTTTACTACCCCTAAATATTATTTAATTTTAACGATTTTGTAATATGTTACTGTTCGTAATAGGTCAAAAGCTTTAAGCCCCTCAAATCTCGGTTTTTTTTGGTTCATAACTTGCTGGTAATAAACAGTCTGTATTTGAGAAACAAAGCGAAATTTCAAAAAAAAAAAAAAAAAGCAAAACGTACGTACGTAGATTATCTGCTAAAACGTTTGACACCGTTATAGTTTAGTAGGTGTAAATCGTTTTCGCCCAAAACGCAATTTTCAACGAAGAACATACCTACGAACACTCACGAGCTGCATTGCTCTCTATCGCACTAATGCCCGGGGGAAGAGCGCGCTTGAGACAGAATATGATTTTATGGACTTAATATGGACAACTGGCGAATAATTGGACTGTTATGGTGACTCTGGCGACATCGCAAGGTACAAAGGCTATGAAGATGTATTTGTATGGAAATTTGACAGCAACAGTGCGTCGATTACAATAGCAACTATCAAAATTCAATGGCTACGCAATAATCTCGTGCTAGCCTCTCTGATGACCATTTCTCATGACCCAGTCGTTAACACATTCATAATTAAGTTTATCTAACTTGGCAAATTCAAATCATGCAGCAAGAATCATGAGACGGAAAATGTATTGAACGCTAATGAAAGTGGTTTAAATTCAGTATTATCTATCTACTTACCGTACGACTAAAGAAATAATGCGCATAGAAATCTTCGCCATACTTCGTATTTCCGACAAAAACCGAATCACAAAACGTAAATTAAATAATGCACTTGCACTTTAAACCTTATGTAAATGAAATTAGGGTTCATGGTCATTTAAAACACGTGCAGACAGCCAGCGATCTTAGCCGACAGCTGTCAAGACTCATTGCCCTTTATGGTCTCACATGTTTTAAATGAACTAACTTGAACTCTAAATTCATTGCGTTAAGGTTTAAAGTACAAAAGCAATATTAAGGCGCATGTGTTTTGTGATTCGGTTTTTATCGGAAACACGAAGTATGGCGAAGATTTCTATGCGCATTATTTCTTTAGTCGCACTGTATATTGCTCATAGTACTTAAGAAAATTTTAAAAAGGCACTTAATCTACAAAGGTAGGTAGTATTCAATCGTTTTCTAAGCAGAATGGATGTCTTAAAATCAGCCTACCAAAACATGCCTAGAAGATTCCAAAAGTTTTCTATTGAATTTTCTCAGCTTTAAATGTTAGTAAAAGTGTATTTTTGACAGTTTTAGTGTTCAATCCGGTAATTTATTACGCCACTATTCGGTCGAACTTTTTGCCTGCTTCTCAGTCTGTCTGTGCGTTTGGATATGATTTTCAGAGTGGCGTATTGAGATATAAATAAGAAGAAAAGTCAATTTTGTTGCGTAAACTTTGCTATTATTTTCTTAGGCGTGAAACCGCGGGCAGTAACTACTGTAATAAATACCAAAATTTAAACTATCTATAGAGAAGCGTGTTTTCCGAACAACGGCCGCCTCTCATGATTCTCGCTTCGTACGAAACTTCTAAAACAACCTATACACATTAGGATATTTGAAGGGCATAGATTTCTGTGTATAATCAACAAAATATTGCCACCCTAGTTGCTGGTAAGCTTCGACCAGTCTTTCCTCGGCCTCTTTGGAGGGTCGTTCCTCTTGAACTTTGTTTAGTAACTTGATAGCTCGCCCCCAATGTTGCAGTGTAAAGTAGTGCCATACTCCGTAGTGCAGGGTCTGGAACAAAAATATTTACTTCAAAACAATGCTTTTTTTTAATACATATGTTTTCTGGATTTTGTTGCAAATACAAGATATATATACTGTGATTGTAGTATAGATTTTATAGTTTAGTACTTTTTCCTCCGGAAAAGCGCGAGAGGGAAGTAAAATATATATTACTAAAGTAATGCCAGGGAGACGAGCAAAAGACTGCAAAATGCGTAAGATAGAAAAGGACATAATATTATACAAAATGTCAATATAATTTTATTAAAAATATTTTTCTGACATTATAAGATAGGTATCTAAATATGTATCTTAAATTGTATAATTTAAGGGTGACTTTCCATTCACCAGTGTAACCTTGAAAGAGACAGACAAACAAATTAGTCCCTCCATTTCAATCGTATACATTAATATAAAGAATATCGAGTGCTGTGATGATACGACCTTATTTTCCTGGCCGCTTACAAGCTGGCCATCATAAATAGCATTTATTTTGATTTTAGAACACGATATTGTTCATTTTAATTCAATAGAACATTGTATGTTATTTTCAAATATCCGATGTGTGGAACCTAAATTAAAATTTTACTCTTTCCTTCACAAACTGTTGACTTAGGCAGTACTCTGCCAATTGTAAAATTTATTATATTTCTATTTTATCAACTAAGTAAATAACTATATAAAATGTATTGTATCAATATTCAAGAACTAATATCTATGTTAATATAAAAGGAGCGCAAATAAGTATTGTAAGTATTTTTATCATACTTTGTATTGTGTTACTTCAATAGCTTAACGCCCTGTAGTAATGTGTAGTTCATTTTTATTACAGTGCGCTACTTCTCCTTTCTCCTTGCTCCTTACGGCTCCTTCTCCTTGGCTCCTTACGGATGCTTTTACTGGTTGTTCTTTTGCTGCTTGTTCCTTCCTTGTTAATTCGACCAATAAACGAATGGTGAAAGTTTACTACGAGTTTTCCTGCTATACCTACCAACCGACCCGGCCTGGCTACCCCACCACCCGACAATGGCGCCCAAACGTGATTAAAATGCTGCAGGAAGAAGGAATAAAGAAGAAAGAATAACGAAGTAAGAGAACATAATATTTATTTTAATACAAACTTTTATTTCAGGATATGTAATGTCTATATAATCTTAATATATAACGTAATTCTATTTAAATTCAGTAGAATATTTCTTGGAGATTATGGTTCTGAATCAAGGTTATGTCGGCAAACCTTCGAGGTTGACAAGTCTGATGATCTTGGTCAGATTCCATTATTGAAGAGGATATTTTTTTTTTTCAAAGGCAGTATTCTTGAATAATTTTACACTAAATTCACTTATTAATTTCGTAAATTCAGATTATATAGTCACATTGAATGTATGGTTGTAGGTATGTGAGATTTTCATTATATATATCTGAAATCTATAGATTACTTTCCATAACTTAAACTTATACCGTAAATGATATTAATTTAATTTCCATTATCATATCCCGTCAATTCAATATCTCTTAATAGAAAAAGGTTCTTTTTATAGTCGTAACTTTTTCAAGAAAAATAATATATATTAATTTTTCTTATAATTGCTATAATATTTATTTTTAACCTAAAAGTCTATCGTGATTCCATAAAATAATACATAAATAAATATTATTTAATTCCAAAATTTCATTAATTGCGATTTTTTTAATACATTTTTAAAATATCCAAAACAATTTGTCCATTCTTATTTTAATGATTTCTAATATTACATTACAGTTTACATAAGTAAGGCAATTAAAATATTAAAATATTTCCGAGAATAAATTTAATATATAATAATAAATTTCAAATAAATTATGATACATATAAAAGCACCTCGATACAATGATATACTATATAAACTGAGGTAGATGCGTGATTGACGCTCAAGCTATAGCAATGCGAATGAGAGGTAAGTGTCCCACTATAAATTTGGTCGCGCACAGTCACTCACAATCCTATGACTAGTGTACATGTCTCTCTTGAGTAGAATAATCCGCAAAAACATCGAGAAAAATAACATCTTGTGTGTTCCGCTTTTGCAGAAATTATACTGCAACTGTGAAGGATAGAAATGATATCTCATTTCATTGGTAAGTACAGAAATTTTATAATTATGGATATAACAATATTTTATTAATAATAATGCGCTGTTGCTAGTGCGCCGCTTGCCTGAGCGAGACGAACGATGCATTTTGTATGAGAGTGATAGAGAAGACAAAACGAAATGGCTGCGACAGACTCAGCGACTGATTATGGGGATGGTTGGCAATATCGGACCTGTCAATAAATTACATGAACCTATTTAAAAAAATTATATATTTTATTAAATGTACGGAAAATGTATATATATAATTATATTTACATTATTATAAATTTATATATTATATTATTGTTGTATGTATAGTATTATGATCTTATTGTATTTATTTATCTTTTAGTCTCCCTAGAAGCGGATTAATAAGAGAAAAATGGATAGAGATAATCAGAACCCAAAGACGAGAATATGATTGGTTGCCAAGTTTTTACTCTTAGATTTAGACGTATGGTGGAACGATAAAACCAGCAGTTTTGCGAAGTGGACATATTTTCACATTCTTTGTATATATTTAGGAAAAATATCTGTAACATTCTAAATAGTAGTTAATTGTATTTTGTTTAACTTTTTTTTTGTATTATTTGTTATTTCTATATTTTTTGGAATTTGCATAAAAATATCTTGTTTTGAATGTATGTATAAACAATACGGTTGTATAAACAAACGTCACTGACTATATGACAGTTATTTTTTAAATATGTATCTATGTTGTAGTAATGTTTGTTGATAGTTGTTTGTTGTCCAGAATAAAAAAAAAAAAAAAAAATTTAAAGACTTAATATTTTTTTTTTTTTATTTTTCTTCACGGGTTGCTTTACAGCTCCCGAAACCGTGTTACGGTTCCAGGGTACCCAGCGGAAGACCTAGTCTCCCTCGTTTAGCCGATGGTAGTTGTGAGGCTATATCTAACGAGTGGCTAGTTCTGTTGAGATATATTTAGATGGAAAAGCCTCTAAGTGTGGTTTGTCGGATTATGTACATAAGTTTTTAATTAAAAAACCCATTGGTACGGTCACCTCCATAAGTAACTTACCACCTAAAGGTTGACTATTGTTTGGAAATGACAAGATTATAGAGTCGATTATCGTTTGGCACTTTGATTCGCTATCTTTATCATTTTTAAATGACAGCATCATTTGTTATTTGTGTCTAATTTGAATTGATGGAACACGAAATTGATGAAATGTAAATTTGTATTTATTTACTATTTTAGGGTTCTGTTAAGCATAATAAAATACAGTTTTTATATTTTTTTTTAATCTTAGCGGGGGTTGCCTTTCGGCTCCCGGAACCGTTAACATAGTGATATATTAAATATTATTTTTATATTTTAAATGTAAGACGTGGTATGACTCATGCCAGTAGGTGGTAAAGTTCCACATTTAACCATTGTTACTATCATAATTAGAATTATTTACACCTTAAAAACTTAAAATTATAATTAATAAATAAAAAAAATTTATTGTAAAATATTATATTTATATCGTAAAATGAACATTTCGACATAATTTAAAGCAGTTGTCCGTGGGGGTAAAGAGCATTGTTCACCAACGCCGTCAGCAGACATCCAACTCCAAATATTTACAGAGATTCGTCCGGACTCCCTATTCGGTACAATATGATTTTCATTATAACGCACTAACGGCACTATGGCAGCGGACTCGGACTCTCTGGAAGAAATTTTTAATTTGTAGTTTTGAGATTTTTTAATTATTAAGTTATATTATTATAGCGAAAGATATAAATAGAGAAAATTTTATTGTATTATAGTAAGTATATCTTGTATTATATGGTAACACACGACGACAAACATAAATATATTTACTTATGAAAAGAAAGTGATATGCATACTTACTGATATATTTAACTGTCGTGAAATTTCAGTAATATGTTGTCTTGCTGTATAGGCAATCTTGGAGGAATTTTAAAATCTTATTTTTGTATATAAATATGATTTTATAGTAATACAGAATTGACAATGTCAATTTGGTAATGATTTCTATTGACAATAAGCTTTTAAAATTAAATTGATTAATATTTAAACTGGAAAAGAGGTTTTTATATAACTGCTTTAGTTATCGATTTTAGTCTTTACGTTTACCACATAAACATGAAATTTAGATGTAAGTATCTTACCTCGACATGTGAAATTTACAAAGAAATTGAAGTAAAGACATTTACGTCAGTGATATAACATGTCTTATTGTGCATCTCTTTCATTACTAAAATCTATATAAAATAATTTCGATTTTATTATAAACGTCAGGTCAAAGCAAACGCTGTCAAAAGTGGTAAGTTACTTATGGAGGTGACCGTACATGGCCGGGATCCGGGATCGAACTCGGGGTCTGTCTAGTAAATACCAGACGTCTTACCCACTCGGCCACCGACGCACACAAAGACTTAATTTTAAAATATAATACATAAATAAGTAGCATACTAATATCCTATACCAAGCCATAATCTACCTATATGCTAAATTTCATTTAGAACTTTTCAGCCGTTTGAGCGTGATTGAAAGACATTATTACAATTATTTTTACATTATTACATTATATTTATTAGTAAAATAAAAGTTTTTTTAATTACATATTGTATATTTTATTATTATTCCAAAAATATTTCTAAGTAAAATATTGAGTGTTCCATTTAGACAATCTTCCCCTAGTTCCTCCGGAGAAGGTCACGCGTCGATGACGTGTCGCAACTTAAAACATATATTTATCTCTTTTTAACAAATGGATTCCGGTATTGAGCTGTCTTTCTCTATCCCTTTCATCGCTTGAATATATAAACGTAAGTAATTAATAGGTAGCTATAGTATTGTTCAAGCTGTTTATTATCCGCATTTAGTATGGGTATAACGTGTCTACTTATAGTACGTCATTGCCTCGATATCAGAATTTGAACTCACTTGATTTTTCTTTGTTTTACACAATTTGTTTTGCTCGGCAATATTGCATTGGAATATTCGATTTTCAAATGTATCCTATATAATTTCTTTGTCATTGACAAGTTTTTAAATTTTGAATCGACGACGTTCGATTTTCTTTTAATTTTCAATTGTTATTTACTATGAAGTCTATTTCATAGACATATGATTACGCTCTTATTACAACTAGGGGTAGTCATGTGGATTTAAATTCAAATATTATTTTATTTCATATACTTATATTATTAGCTTTTCACTGGCTTTGCTCGTGGATAGTGAGTTAGCGCATACCTTAACGCATGCGTTGATTTTATTTCATAATTTTTTTTTCCTCTTTCATTATGGATGCGTTACACTTAAATAAACCTGAATTAATTTACGAATTAAAATTACGTCAAATAGATATTGCGAATACAACGACAGCAGATGATTTACGTAGGTTATTAAATCCTTTATTACTTACAAACCCTTTATCAGAAAACATTAGTCCATACACTATTGAACAAGATTTGGATGAAGTATCCAAATGTTTATCGTTGATTTCTTCTAGATTAAATATTTATAATAACAGTTTTACATCAAAAGAAAAATTAAATACATATTTAATTCATATTAGGGATAGGTTAAATAGAATTGAAATCAGTACAGAATGTTCAGTTGAAATAATTAATAAAATTGAAAAATTTAGTTCTGATTTTCAAAAGTATAATAAAAATTTTAAAGATTTAACAGCGGATATTAATTCTATTGCTTCTACCGTTATTACTCCTACTATTACCAAAGAAAAAAATTCGGATTTGGAAAATTTAGCTCAAAAAATTTCATTGTTATCATATAATAATTTTTCAGATTTTAAAAAATTTAATTTTAAGGGAGATTCGTGTCCTCGTGATTTCATTAAAAAAGTTGAAGAATTTGCAGTGGCTAGAAATATTTCTACTAAACATTTACATAATCGTATATATGATTTATTATCTGGAAGTCCATTAGATTGGTATAGAGCTAAATCAGATACTTTAACAGATTGGGAATCTTTTAAAATTAAATTTCTAAACGACTTTGAAATACATGATTACGATTTTAAGCTGAGAAAAAATATCGATAATCGCAAGCAAGAAATTAATGAAAAAGTTGTTATGTATTTTTCTTCAATGGAAGGCTTGTTTTCCAAACTTCAAGATCCTCTTAGCGAAAAATCTAAAATAGATATAATTCGTAGAAATATGAACCCATTTATTTCATCTAGATTATTACCTACAGATTTAGAATCTATTGACATTTTTTTTAATTCATGCAAATGGTATGAAAGTTGCATTTTAATGCACAATACTGACTCATTACCCGAAACTACTTCAATTAACTCTAATATAAAATTTGTTCCAAAATTTCCCTATAAAAATATGGCTAACATAAATATTATAAATAGTAATGTAAATAAAAATAAATTTAAATGTCCTAGATGCAGAACAAATGATCATTTAATTATAAACTGTACTAGTAAAGTTATTGTGATGATACGACCTTATTTTCCTGGCCGCTTACAAGCTGGCCATCATAAATAGCATTTATTTTGATTTTAGAACACGATATTGTTCATTTTAATTCAATAGAACATTGTATGTTATTTTCAAATATTCGATGTGTGGAACCTAAATTAAAATTTTACTCTTTCCTTCACAAACTGTTGACTTAGGCAGTACTCTGCCAATTGTAAAATTTATTATATTTCTATTTTATCAACTAAGTAAATAACTATATAAAATGTATTGTATCAATATTCAAGAACTAATATCTATGTTAATATAAAAGGAGCGCAAATAAGTATTGTAAGTATTTTTATCATACTTTGTATTGTGTTACTTCAATAGCTTAACGCCCTGTAGTAATGTGTAGTTCATTTTTATTACAGTGCGCTCCTTCTCCTTTCTCCTTGCTCCTTACGGCTCCTTCTCCTTGGCTCCTTACGGATGCTTTTACTGGTTGTTCTTTTGCTGCTTGTTCCTTCCTTGTTAATTCGACCAATAAACGAATGGTGAAAGTTTACTACGAGTTTTCCTGCTATACCTACCCATCGACCCGGCTTCCTGGCTAACCCACACCCGACAGTGCTTAAGACGGTGTGCAGGCAGACCACGGGCGGATCCCGGCCATGTACCAATGGATTATTTAATTAAAATGTATGTATATAATCCGACAAACCACACTTGGGCTTTTGTCCATCTAAATATACTTCAACAGAACTGGCCACTCGTTAGGTATAGCCTCACAAATACCATCGGCTAAACGAGGAAGGCTGGATCTTCCGCTGGGTACCTACCGTGGAACCGACACAGTTTCGATACTAACCTCAATACTATTTGTGTTTATCTATATGTTTGTCCTTGCACGTCAACACAGAGCAACGGAGATATATTTGCATAGTGAAATAGGCAACTTTTATCCTGGACAACATTTAGAAATAAATTCATATGTCACATTTCAATATATTACACGGGCGAAGCCGGGGCGGAAAGCTAGTGTACGTTATATATTATTGGAACATTAGAGGTTAAAATAAATACCTTAACATCATTGAGATCAGTAAACTTAAGCAGTTCCCCCATGTTGTCCACCATGGCCGCGTGCAACTTCTCCTTCGCCGCGGCGTCAGCGAGCGCATGTAACCGGCAGAGAGCCGTACCGCGCCTGCATAACGCCTCCACGAGGTAGCATTTTAACTTCTCATTGTCCCTGCGAATATTATATTATTAGCATTTACATGTGCAGCCTTAGCCAGACACCTAATATTGTAGTGGTTATGTTGATCTAACCATAGATGTAGTATCCTGGCGCTCTAGTAGATTGGTAATGTCGCGATTAGAACGAGACCAAAAAATTAATACATCAGTGTGCGTGTATATGTGTAAAATTCTGTGGATTTTTCATCTTAGATGACTAATCATAATTAATCACGTCTATTAAACACTAAATTATACTTTAAACAGGATATTATACAAAAATAAGCGAAATTACTAATTTTATAGTAAATACAGTGAAATTAGAAAGGTTACAAAAAAAAATTAATTGTTTGTTTGAGATTAGCAGTGATATTAAAATGCCACAGGCGAAGTCGGGGCGGGTCGTTAGTAGCCTACATAACATCACGCTACGAACAAAAGGAGCGTAGCAGTAACCATAAAGGTCAACCAATTTTTTTTAAAGATTGAAAACTTACTGTTTAGTTTTGGTAGCGTCGGCACTGGTGTCGTTCTTCATACCTAAGTAAGCCAGCAACTTCTCTTGATTTATATGTTTCGTTACCTACAATTTACAATGTTTATATTAATACTAGCGGACCCGGCAGACGTTGGCTAGCCTGCACTACTCATCACTTAGGGGTATGAAAAATAGATTACAACCGATCGTGGGCCTTATCGAATATACACAAAAAAACATAAAAATCGGTCAAGCCGTTTCGGAGGAATATGGCAACTAACTTGTGAGACGGGAATTTTATATATTAGATAATCATAATTAATATAAGATGAGAAACTGTTTGTTTGTTGTTTGTCCTTCTTTGTACAGAGATAGTTGAGAGAATTCCTTCGGTATAAATTTTGTCTTTATACGACTATTATTACCTTTTCAGATATAGTAATGAGTTGCTCACACCACGCTGTCGTGACGTCTGGGTTTAGATTCGCGTGCGGTAATCTGTGAACAAATTCACATATAACTTCATGGAAATCTTTGGGATTACAAGGTTTTTAATCCATTTAAAAATCCATATACCTGATACCATTAAGCCATTCGATTGTAATAGTATCAAAGGCAGTACGCAGATTACAAACCCAACATATAACTTTGCTTCTTTTACAACATTAGAAATGGGTCCTTATATTATATCCCTTTGGCGAAGAGGGTGCTATCACAATTAGGCATATTGACAACTTATTTAAAGCTACATAAAATCCACGCAACGCTACGTGTCAACTTCATACATGTAGGCCAACTTTTCTATTTATAGTCGTTTAAAAGTAACAAGATAAACCTTTTTTACGCTGGTTTGGACACGTTGAAAGATTGACTAAAAAGGTTTATATGGCTGAAGTGAAAGGAAATGCTGGCGATGATCTAGGTGTACTTTTATTGAACATATAAAAAATGTATTAATCGATGGAAATATTAAAAGTACACACAATCGCCGAGCATGTATGAAAGGTATGATGAATATAAAAGAAGCGAAAGAGGTATGTCAGGATCGTAACAAATGGCCTTCGATTGTCTCTGCCTACCCCTCTTGGGATAAAAGGCGTGACGATATATAGATAAACTTTTCATAGAACTTACTTCTTAGGATCCGTCGGCGAATCAATACTATTTAAATATGCGATATGCGCGCCGTAGTGACCTGAATTGGACTCCAAAAGCTCCTCATACACTTGCTCTAACTTGTCTCCTTCTATAAATAAAAACATTTTAATGTAAAATAAGTAACATACATTCCCTTAAATTTTACAATATTTGTTTGACTAGAAATAATTTTTGATAGAGTTAATATCTATTTCAAATCCCAAAACATCGAATGAAATGGCAAACATTATGTTAAAATCGAATAGCTTATTAGATAAGTAATTAAAATTGATATGACAATCATATTGTGCTTTGGATAATATAGGTAGAGGAATCTGAAGCGAGACTTAACCACTGTACAACAACGTTTGGATTTGTTTATGCTTTTACCCCGTCAGGTAAACTAACGCATAAAACTTAGCCAACTTCGCGATTAACCCAGTCTTCATACTCCTTCATAGCCCTCCAAATGATTCTTAGCCGTGTCTGTCTCTTTGCATTTCATTCACATCAAAATAGTTCAAATAGTTCACATCTACGCGACTTTTGTGCACAAAAATAGTTGGGAAGGCCGGAGAGTGCCACTTTATATCCCGGTTTTTTTTAATTAGGACCGAATCCGCGGCGGCATTCTAGTATTAATTAATTAATGGCCTAACCTAACTAGGGCCAGTATCACAATTCTCGGGAGGCGTTAATTCATAACTAACACAACTTACCCAACTTCGCAAGCCACCCCGTCTTAAACTCCTTCATAGCCTCCAAATAGTCCTCGTGATTCTTCGCCTTGTCTTTCTCCTTGCTGCTCGAATTGGTGTTATTCCGTTTGGGCAACTCCGGTATGATGTAGTGGATGTCGTACGTGTCCACTTTTCGCCCGTGCTCGTCTTTAGCGAACGTTATGGTGCCGGTGAACAGTTGGCCGACGGTGAGAGAACGGCTGATTCTGAGACAAAATATAGATTAGCCAGAGCAATAGTATATTTATTTGAAATTCAAATGAAAACGATGGTATGGTCCGTGCAAGCCAATATGAGTCGAATAGCACTCAGATAAGGCTCACATTGCGTTTCGGGTTATGCACTTTACTATTAAAATTTTATAATATAAACCATTTTGGATTACAAAATACTCTGACAGAGCTGGCCTCAATAGCCGCAAATAGCATCGGTCCCAAGACATGAGGAAGACATGTCTTTCGCTGGATACCCTGGAGCCAGTAATACGATTTTCGGGAGCCGTATGAATAACATAACTATGATAATGGAAACAATCATCAACACTTACTTTTCTGACGGCACCGCAGTAATAAAAATAGGTAAAATAAGGCCACCAGGCAACGTTGCTGCAGCCAGCTTCTTCCCACCAGTCAATATCTGAAAAAAGTAATTAAGACACGTGTTAGGTGAAGTCCGAAAATTCTATAATTCCTCCCTCAATTTCAGTAATCTAAAGTAAGAATCACAACCTCCGAAGCACGAAGAGTCGATTTAAGCACATATTCTTAAAGAAAATTGGTGCTTAACATTTTGGCAGGGAGTAGTAATCGAACCCGGGACCTCCGGTTTCAAGACCACAGTCCTACCAATTCGGCTATCGACTCCCCTCCATCTTCAGCTGGCGCTTAATTTAGCTACTTTATCATTGAGTACAAATAATAAATACGTGAGGTTTAGTATTAAAAAGCTGACAATAGTGTCAGACATACAAATAAAGGAGACGGACTACACCTTTCACGCTGTTTACGAGAAACGGTTGAAAAAACCGATAGGAATAGTTACTTATTCGGTTTGCAGTTTTACTGGTTCCAGGATATCCAGCGGAAGACGAAGACTACCTCCTTTGACCGATGTTATTAGTGAGGCTATACCTAACGATTGGTCAGTTCTGTTGTGTGGTTTCGTATTGGTCAAATCAAGCTTCGACTTGAAATGAAAAATAGTAACTGTTAATTTGAAGACAAAACCTCTTTAATTTTGCCGCTTAGCAATCCTGAATCAACGATATATTCACCACCTACTATAGGCGGTTAAGATAAATGGCAAAAGACGAGTAATTTAAAAAAAAATAAAAAAATTTGGACAAACAATCCGATTTTTGTACCTGAGTATAATTGAACTGCCTAAACTTGTGAAGGACAGCATAAATGTTTCCTTTAACACGCTTAAAACGCCATATTCGCTTTAAGTGCGGCGTGCGTGACGTCATACAGACAAACTATAAAAGAAAGCTTCCTTTATTACGCGATATAGCTCGCGACGGGTTTTAGTACAACTTAGTATTTAACTGCAGTAAATATAAGCAACGATTGGAAACAGAAAGTCATAAGATGGTGTATGACGTATTAATCTATCTATACTAATATTATAAAGAGGTAAAGTTTGTGAGGTTGTAGGGGTTAATCTCTGGATCCACTGAACCGATTTTGATAATGATTTCACTAATAGGACGCTACGATTAGGGTTTGCAGTACCGGTACTGAAATCGAATTTCGATACTTTCGGTACTAGAGAAAAAGTGAGTTGTTGTGCGTGAAATAAAATGTTGGAAATAGTTTTAAAAAAGTAATCACACTACAAATCACTGAACTACCCTACGTAATTCAATAAACTCTAAATATACAATAAGACTCAATAATAATCTTTGATAAACAACAAATTAAACAAAAAATAATAAAATAATTCTTGTCATAAACTCTCGGTTGTAAGAAAATATTTTCTGCCAATTTACTCACTGCAGCGACTTGCAAAATTCTTTCAAAAAAACCAAAAAAATATATATAAAAAAATCTGCAGGGAGTAAATTAGCAGAAAATATTTTTCCTACAACCGAGAGGTCCCCAACAAATGCTGTTCACTCATTTTCTGCCAGCTGGTAGGAGGTTTTTTTTATTTATTTTTCTTCTAAATCGGCTCAGCGGCGTACCGACAAGCGCTGGACCCCTACTCGTCTACAAAAATTTGTAGAGGGGGACTCAGACAACACGAAAAAGAGGTTTTCTGCCGGCAAGTGCTTACAACCACTTTCTGTCTCCATCTCTCTAACTATTCCCATTTCCAATATAGTACATGCACGAGCACTATTCCTATTACCTAAACAAAATTATGTTACATTTTATAGAATTCTTAATTTAATCGGTAGAATAACCAAAAATAAAAAATACTTACTTTTCGCCGCAAAACAAAACGAGCGAGAAAAAAGTTAAAATAAAAGAAAGAAAAAACAGAAGTAAGGTCACATGTCACATTGGTTGGTGTTATTTACTTAAATAAAACGTTATGTTTGAAATCACCGGCGACTATAATTACAGCATTACAGCTTGATAAAATAGTTAAAAAAACATTTAAATTAGTATAATTTTTTGTAGTACCGGAATTCCCGGGAAATTAGTTTCATTTCCCGGTAGAAGGCGATGAAATTTCCCGGGAAATTTAGTACCGGGAATTCCCGGGAGCAATCCCTAGCTACGATATCCCTGAGTGACATAGGCTATATTTTATTTTGATCGAAAATATCCACGGGTGAAGCCGGGGACGGATAGCTTGTCAGAAATAGAGCATAAAGAATTTTTTTCATGGAATGAGGGGGTGAATGTAGCTTGAAATTATGTAAAGTCGTGAAAGATAATATTCATTTTGTTATGAAAACCATGGAGCGATAATGTGATAGCATTAACAAAATGTGTTGAAACCAACTACCGACTCACCCTCGTCCACCACCTACCATTACAATTTATTCTAAATCATTACACCAATGAAAAACCTGAAGGCCATATTTTGTAATTCTTATTTTATAAAATATTCATTGTTTGAATTGCTAGATTAGTAGTAAATCTCTTGAAAAAGGCTTTTCAAAACAGCATTTCTTTATGCTACAATACATATTATAAAAAAAAGTCACACGCCGTGTCGTCAGTCTGTCTGTGACCTTCTCACACAAATATTACTAAAAGTATTTTCTTGCGGTTTTCACTATTAGATTTCACCAGAAAGGTTTACGAGTATTAAACATGGACCTATCATGTTTAGGAGCAGAGCATTAACAGTATAAGTGAATCAAGTCGGGGAAAAGTTAGCTTCAACAAGTTTTCATGGCGTATGCTGTCTAATCCGTCAGAGATATAACAAAATGATGTAGGGAAGAATTGTGTGGAATAAAATTATCTTCAAAAAAGTCCGCGGTAACATACTATCTATCTCTTATAGATAAGTTATAAGCTTATTTATGCAGGTTTTAATGTTTGTTGTAATCCCATATTGTACCCGTGCGAAGCAACATCACATAATATAATATACGAATAATATTTCTGACGGATAGTGTAATTTGAGAACCAACCGTCGACATCGATGTGAACACATCCAGGTTTATAGTTTGAGGTAGCTTCATCTGCAGCAGGACCGGCAACTCTTGCAACTTGTCTAGTAAGGCCTTCTGTTCGTTGCGCACGTTCAACTTCAATGTGTAATCTCCCTTGTCCAGTTTTACTGAATACTGAAAATATTTTTGAAAATATTGAAGCTTTTTTTTATTATGCCACCACTCAGCTGTACAAAGATGCCCGGGTTCTGACTGTTAGAGGTTTATATGTGTTTGGGGCTTGTATGCGTGTTCATGGTTCCATCGCTCAGGATAAAAATTATAACGAGTTACAAAAAAAACGGATTTACAGTGTACCCACTCCCAGAATAAAAACAAATTTTGCCAGACGTTTCAGCCATTTTATGTACCCGTACATATATAATAAAATTTTAAAATCAATTAATTTAAAATCTTGCTCATTAAGAGATGCTAAAGTGCTAATTACCAATTTCTTGTATTCTAAAACTTACGATGAAATCGAATTGTTTATGAAATAATAGTCATACTAAATATACCACATCCATTATTGTAGTTGCTTGCTCCGTGCAACGTTAAACAAAATAGTGTTTAAATATTATTTTGTTGAATTTTGTTGTGTCATGTCATTGTCATTGTTTATTACTCTAGTTTGTAAAATCTTCATTGATTAGCATGTTTTGATTTTTTTGTGTGTGTGTGCCTAACTCTCATTATGTATATAATTGCCGAAGGTCCTCACGTGACAGGCTATGCCTAGTGTGAGAACCACTTTAAATAATATATTATTAAGGGTAGGTATAGGTAAGCTATACTTTAACTTTATGCATTTTTGAACAAATAAATTTGAAATTTGAAAAAAATTATATTGGGGCAATTTTAACTTAGGGAAGTAGTTATTTTATAAGTGTTACGTTTTAAGGAAAGTGTAAATTAGGGAAATTGGACATTTTAGGAAAGTTGACATTTTGGGAAACGGATCATTAATTTAGGAAAGTGGTGATTTTGAGAAGTGGAAATTCTGGGAAAGTGGTCATTTTGGAAAGCGGTCATTTTGGGAAATTGATTGTTTAGGGAAAGTGGAAATTTTGGGCAAGGGATCATTTTAGGACAATAGTGATTTTGAGAAAGGGTCATTTTAGGAAAGTGGTAATTTTGGTACGTGGACATTTTGAAAAAAATGTTTAGGGAAAGTAGAAATTTTTGAAAAGTGAACATTTTGGGGAAGTGAAAATTTTAAGGGCACGTTAGAAAAATTTATATTTTCGGAAGTAGTTGAGAAAGTAGATATTAAATCTCAAAAGAAACTTAATCTGACCTTGGATGGATAAGCGTCACCGACAGCCATCAATTGTTTACAACTATTGTACAACATCCACATTTGCGCTTCAAAGTCCGACTCGTACAACATGTCGCTTAATAGGGTTACTATAGGGGATACCTGTAAAGAGCCAACAGAGCAATTAAAAGATCATATTAAAGTTAAAAGCTGAAATAAACAATTCATATTCAACCCACAGAGATATACTAATGATAATTACTAGCGACCCCGCCATTTTATGCTACACATTTCTTTCCTACATCATTTTGTAACGGATTAGACAGCATACGCCATAAAAACGAGCTGGAGCTAACTCTTTGTTTAGCTAAAAATTTTCATACAAAATGCGTTAACGTTTCTACCCCACTAAACATAATCCGTTCTTGCTGTTTTTTTTATATGTTATAGAGACAAGTAAAAACTAGGTTGACTCCTTTTTGTTTTTTTCATATTGCTTATAAATTGAGAAATAATTAATCCTCAAAAACCGTTTTTGTTAACTAAAAAACTTCCTCATACTTATCTCGTGATAATTATGAAACTAATCAAAATTTTGAAAAAATCAAAACGAGCCGACTTAGTTTATGATGTTACAAAACGATAGAGACTAAAATCAAATAATTTCGTTAACGTTTAGGTATAGAAAAACGTTAACACCTAAACACCTATTTTGCGCGTATTCAAGACAATTGGCCATGCTACATATTTATGATACACTTTTTTATAATTTATTTTGAAGATATAGCCCATTTTAAGAAACTAATTTCAATATTTTTGTTTTTATCCATTGCGTCTATTTGTAATATATTTTACAAATTTTACCCACGAATAGTAAACGTGACATCACAAGAACTGGAACAGGATTAAATAATCTTGGCCACTATACATAAAAAAAGTGACAGTCAATCAAATTAACGTCAAGCAAACGTCAGTCACGGCCGACTAACCTAAAATTTACTCTTGTTTATATGCCACTCCGGGTAAAACTTAGGATATACAAGCTCTATGTCCGCTCCCGACTGACTTATGCCACGCCGGCGTGGTACAGTCTCCTGTCCAATACTAGGAAACACCAGCTGGAGATCCAGCAGAACAAGGCACTGCGCGCAATAACACGCGCGCCGTGGTTCGTCCGCAATACTACGATACGCAGGGACTTGCGAATGTCAAGCGTAGAAGAGTTCGTGGTCGCGCTGGCGCGTCGAATGTACGACCGCGCCGACAACAGCCGACACGAGCATCTGCGCGACATAGCCCCTGCGTACCATAGGCCAGCAGCAGGTCGCCCGCTCCCGCGGGAGATAGTTACCCCTCGAGTTGAGTCCCCAGTAGGGGGACCAATTGGGTCCCAAGTCTAAGGCATCAGGTAGCTGCAAGCCACCTTGTCGCACCGGGCGGTGCGCCTAAAGAAGACACCGAAGGGTAGTTGCCCCCCCCCCCCCCCCCCCCCGAGACAATGCCGGTGTGAAGAGGTAAACCTCGGCACCTTGACACCATCAGGGGCGTGCACTCCATACATGCAAATAAGCACTGCATACCCTGTAGTGCCATACATAGATGCCCTATTTTTAATAACAGTTATTTGCTGAATTTTTTTTTTTAATGTTCGACGCGCCATCTATCTTCTTTCTTACTAACTACTAATCTGTCGAAGTGTCACCCGTCCGTATGCATTCACCCACGCGACGCGACATCAGCGCCTCTAGTGGCAGATGCAGTGCTAGCGACTGCTTATTTTCCATACAAAATCCTAGATCAGTTTCGTGTAAGTACGCAACTATAATATCAAAGTGTGCGTAAAAATGCATGCATGTGTAGGTGTTTTAGAAGCACTGCCTCCGAGGTAAGCCGTTTGAATTGAGAAGCCCTTGCAAATGCTTTAATTACAGAGGGACGAGAGTAAACTTATTTTAGTCGGGTTGACAAAGACAATTATTATTTTGTGAGTGCAATTTCTTTACTTTGTTTTATGCTAAGTTTCTGTTTATGGTTTGTGCAAGTTATTGAGTAATTTAAGTTTTTTGTATTAAGTGTAAAATCATTATAAAATGGAAAATATACATGTGAGACTTGCTTGGGTGAAGTTTGTTTAAATAAATAAAATATTGATTTGAATTGAATTAGTGGATTTAACACAAAAAAAGGTAATATTACTCGTACTTTCAATAAAAAGTTTTACGATAACTATAAATGGCTATGCGGATGTTTACATACAAACACATTGTTTTGTTTTCCTTGCATTTTGTTTTCAAATCAAGATAAAAAAAATGTTTGTATTTATAATGGATATTCAGGTTTAAATAATTATTACAAAGCGGCTGCTAAGCACGATTCTTCAGAAAAACATCTGGATTCGTGCTTGAAGTGAAATATAAATTTATAAAGATGTCACTCAAAGATTGACGATTACCCTTTTTTGTAGGCAAATGTATTTTTTTCATACCGACGTCATACATAAATCAAATGAAGGTTATTGTTTTTTTATTGAATATCTTAAAAAGTATAGACCTAATTTAAAATCTGATAAATAGAAATTGTACTGAAAGCAAATCTCGAAACGGTTTCGAGATCTTCGTTGCTGTTCAAAAAGTTAGCATGGCCAATTTGATCAGAAGCCTGCAACTCTCTCTATTGCACACGTGTAAGTGAACGCGGGGTGACTGAGGAGATAGCAAATATTCGAAAAACGCACAGCGCCCGAACTCTGTGACTAAACGATACCTACTCTTAATTAGCTAATACTGTTAATGCTCAGTTCCTAAACATGATTGGTTCATCTTTAATACTCGTAAATCAACCTATCTAATAGTAAAAACTGCATAAAAAATCCTTCAGTAGTTTTTGGGGGCAGATAGACGCGGTGGGGGATTTTTATTAGAAATAAATAATAAAAAACTTTTACCTCCATAGTTTTGACGACATGAAATATGTACGTGTTAATAAGTTGATATATCTGTCTACTGGGCGGTAACACATCTCTTACTGTAAGCGGAGTTATCTTGGACTCAGTAGGCCTGTGGGAAAAATATATTCATGAAATTAAATGAAAACGGGGCAGAAAATACGTCACTACTTTTATATTACTGTCAGTACGTTAAAATGGGTTACTCTCTCCCGGCTCAGTGTGTTAACGTTATCTAAGCGGGAAGAAAGTAATACTTTTCTAATGTGTTGTTTTCTTAAGACATGTAGTAAAATACTGTTTCTGTAGATTCCGTGATTTTTTATAAAAAGTTGGAGGGTCGGAAAGTGACATATAGGCTACTTTTTATCCCGGAAATCCTTCGGTATAAGTTATTGTCAAATTTAAAAGAAATCCACGGGCAAAGCTGGGGCGGAAAGCTAATTAGAAATAAATAAATTCATCAGTAACCTTAGCACCGGTTCAGAATACTTGAGCTGCACGGACGGCTGCACCTCCTCCATCCTCAGCGAGGTCAACTTGACACTGTGCACGCCCTCCGCGCCATGGAACGTGAGCCGGTTGCCAAAATCTGGCTTGAGTCCGTGAAACTCTACCGTGTAGTTGACTATTATTTCGCCAATGTTGGCCCAGTACTTGGCTATCACCACCTCTAATGTCACGCCGCCCTGGAACATAACTTCATACTTTGAACCCAAATGTCTCTGAATTTAATACTATATTTCCACGCCCGGCTCCGCTCGTGGATATTTTCGAACAAAATAAAATACAGCCTACAGCACTTAGCTTACTATTAGTGAAATAATTTTCAGAATCGGATCAGTGGTTCCGGAATTACCCTCCACGTACACACAAACTCACAAAATTTACACTCTCTCTTTATATATTAGTATAGATGTGGACAACTAAAAGAAATATTTGTAAATTATTTAGTAACATATATTTGTTATATGTTGTCCTGTCCACATTTTTAATATGTTGCCTATATTTAATGTTACTTACTACTTTACGAATAAAACAAATTAAACTACCATTATAAATTGTCTGCGCTAATGGTAAAATAATTCGATTTTATTCACTTTTAATTCGAAAAAAAATAATTATTACGCGTAATCTAACGCGTAAAAAATAACTAAAAACACGACAATAGCCATTGGTGCTAGGTGTGAGACGCTTCCCCTAAGGACCGTTGGTCAAGGTCATCTTATAACTGTCAAAAATATGGCACATCTCAGTTAATTTCCTTACCACACAGTTTATAGTTATTATTTTAAATTGGATTGAGCCATATTTTCATTATTAAGACTCTTAATACGAGACTCGTTTTGGAAACTATGGTTATTTAGAACCCTGAACTGAAATTTGCAATATTTTTGACAGTTATAAGATGACCTAGACCAACGGCCCTTAAGCTATGATAGTTGTTTATTATGTATCACTAACCACCAATTGAAAAGGCACAATGGCTGGCGAATCCGGGTTGATAGTGATCATTTTCTGACTCTCGTGCGAGCGGCAACTCCTCTTCGGCAGCAACTGCATCGTGTGTATAAGGAACCTGTGTATAACATGATTGGTAGATTGAATCAAGGCAGCGTTTATCTAACCATGAAGAAGACAAATCGACTATTTATGGCTCCTATTTCCTAAGTGCATCACAATAATATCATACGATAAATGCCAAGGTGTGTTTGTTTGACCTTATTTTACTTCAAAACAGAACAACATATCAAGGTGCGTTTGTATAGAGATAGTTGGGAGGGCCAGAGAGGGACATAGGCTACTTTTTATCCCGAGAAAATGCATCATTCCCACGGGAAAAGGCATTTTTTTAAATCAACTTTTCTACCAATAAGAACTCTAGTAATAATAAATAGAACACAGGGCGCAGAGCGGCTTGTGGCGAGCCGTGGGTGAGTAACACCGTCGAACCTGAGTGCTCCTGAGAGTAGGTTGAGGCAGGCGTCCCTACTGCTAGACCTGAGACTCTCACCCCTGGCTTGCCTTAATTGGTTATCCAGGGTGGAGTCATTAGAGTATAATATTATGTATTATGCTCGGGGGTGGAAGTGTCTAAAGGCGTAATAACGGGGAAGCTATGTGTGAAACCGGTGTCACACCTCTCGACACCCCCAGCCGCTTACACCAAAGTTGTCTGTCTTACTGCCGGCAGAAATGCTTAAAAATGGTTGTTTTAGGAGACCCATTTAGTAAACGGCGAGTCACCACCTGCCAATTTTACGTTTCATGAGATGAATGATACCGGCAGGTGAACGTAGTCTCAACCAATAAACTTGATAAACCAATCCATTTAACACCTCAAAACAATAGCCAGATTTTAATTTAATTTTACCTCTGCAATAGTCCAGGCACCTGACGGGGTCTGTCTGTGAGCACATTGTATTCGATGCATTCAGAGATAGGTCCCGACGGGTGCTAGTCACAACACTTTAGATTAAACATTCTAAAGGGCCTCTACGTGTTGGACCTATGTCTCCATGCATTACAAAGGACCGGGTATTATGCCTGTGAATTTAGAGAGAATAGAACAAAGGTATCGGAGTGTTAAGTATTGGCAGTTGTTCTATACAAACTTATGGACCGATATAAAATTTTGATCAAATTTGCCTTAATATCTTCAAATTATCCTACAACTCAGACACAAAAAGCAATCCTCCTCCTCACCTGGCATTCTTATTATCCTCCGTAGTGATCTTCAACACGCCCCATGTCGCGTTAGGTGGCGGGATCACAAGGTGTCTCTTAATAGTGGACGGTTTAAATTCAACATTCTGCTCTATTATCGAGGGGTACCCGGGGGCTGAACACTTGAGCGGCTCCGGCTGGAACACCGTGATAGGCACACGGAACACCGGCCCCTTCTCTACGCAGTTCACGTCGTACGCGCTTATGCTGTGGATTAGGAAAGAACGTTTGCTTAAAAGCTCGTGATCTGTCAAGCTAGAAGCCTAAGTTATCTTACTTTAAAACTTCATTATTTTCATGTATAGTTTTTAACTATTTTAACAAAAAACGGTTCAATACAGCGTGGAAGTAAACCTTTTTGTCAGAAAGCCTTCCTCACTTAGCCAATGATATTTTTTGAAGTAGATTTTTTTTATCTAGAAATAATGTAGCCAACCACGTTACTAGAAACATTGCAGAAAATTATACAATGTTTTATCTCCCTCTAACAAGTATCTCATTGAATATGATAGATAGAGCCAATAGACAAAAAAAACTTTCTACCACGTTTATTACTGAGGCAGTTAATCAAAAGTCGATAGCGTAATTCGCTATGTAAAGTTTTTTTGTTGTTTTATTGTTTGTTACCTTGTGAAATGAGGTCCAGGTGGCAACACAGTGTGATCAATTCTCACAGAAATCGGTCTACTGGCGTTCATCATATCGAGGTGCGTCGGCGCCGCGACCCAGCTGGCGTTGCATGCAAGCGTCAGCCGTATGGAGAAGTCGATCTGCCTCGGAATAATAGACTTATCTGGAATTGAGTAAAGACTACATAGATTTTATTGTATCTGTTCTTCACCAAACAGACGGAATACTCTTCAACAAACGATACTAAATTTATATCTACTCAATTTTTTGTAATAATGCCAAAATTTTTAACTTCTTAAGACGCGCTGATGGAAATCTTAATGACGTGACACAGATATAACTTGATATAATATGTAAGATATATAGGTAATATGTGGTTGCTTTAAGTTTCTTGTTACGTGTCACTATAGGTAAACCACTGAGAAAGTAGCACTCCCATGGTCCGCGCGGGTGAGAGGGGCGGGCTGATTTTGCCATACACGATACGAAGTTTCACGCGATATATCTGTTGTCGACGCGATCCACCTCAAAAATTTCAGGGTTCAAGCTATCCTCATACCAAATTTCATCAAAATCAAAACCTACCCGCAAAAGCCCGAGATAAATCGCGTCAACAACAGACACATCGCGCGAAACCTCGCATCGTGTATAGCAGAATCACGCCCGCCCCTCACCCCTCATGGACATGGGAGTGCTACTGTCTCAGCGGTTCGCCTACAGTATCACACCAGCGACATGTCTCGTCAAACCGGTACCACGTCACGCTGCTTCATAAATATTTCTACAGATTATTGAGAGATAATACAGGAAAGAGAAAAACAAAATTGAATTCTCTTCACATTTGTCGTTATATGGAAAACGTATTAGGTATTGATACTTAATTTGTGAAATAATGTTACCAGTATAAACTATCTATATTAATTAAGGAATTGTATGGTATATACTAATGAACAATTTTCCTAGTAAAATAATAATGAATAAATAACAATGAACTAGGATATTCTACAAAATGAAAGGAAAATATTATCAACCTAATGCTTCAGCAGAAATAATTTCTATGATGGAGACACCGCCATAGGTTTTGCGTTGCCCTCGTAAGAAAAAAATTAAGA
Organism: Nemapogon koenigi; assembly: GCA_963924495.1. Classification (NCBI taxonomy): domain Eukaryota; kingdom Metazoa; phylum Arthropoda; class Insecta; order Lepidoptera; family Tineidae; genus Nemapogon; species Nemapogon koenigi. The sequence continues at coordinate 1,851,226 of OZ004630.1, read as the reverse complement.
CGTGTTAGAAACTAAATTAATTTTATTATAAAACTAGCGACCGCCCGCGGCTCCGCCCGCGTAGAATCTATTGTGCACAGATTTGTGATAAGTTCGTATTGTGTAAATCGGCCTTAAATAGCGAAACCAACAAAAAAAATATATTGTGTAAATCGGCCTTAAATCTCGAAACCAACCAAAGAGATGTCACGAGTTTTTCAAACGACAAAACTGGCATAGCCAATGGATTCGCTCTCTTTTGGCTCGAAATTCGAACTTGCGATTTTATTTTGCTTAGGGCCCATCCATAAATTACGTCACAGGTCTAGGGGGAGGGAGGGGGTCAACAAAATGTGACATTGTGTGACAAGGGGTAGGGGGGTCATAAGCTTTGTGACGTCACATGTCAAAATCTAAAGTATTAGAACACAAATATTAATGTATAAAAAAAACTTTAAAAAATATTCTATCATTAGGCTATAAGTTGCCTTTTGATAATCCACAACATTTCAAAATTTTAACACCCTAATTTTATTAGCCTATATGAAAGTAGGTGAAAAATTAAGGTACCCGTATTTTTTGCTTTTCTAAAATTTTAACTTTGACACTCTTAAATTAATTTTTAAATATTGCATGTGTTTAGAAAAAGCCGATAACGGCTAAAAGTATCAGGTGTCTATGCGTATTCTGTATTAAAAAAAAAGAAATGACATGAGCTGCGTGCGTTCGTTCGTTTCATTCGTTCAATAATTCGTTCATGGTTCTTTTGTTTCATTCATTCAAAAAAATGAAATAAACAATAGTTTATTTTTGAGTTTATTAATTTAAAATTAAATTTTATTCACTTTCATCAACAAAGATGGGTAGAGAAGCACGTAAATTAAATTCCCTTGTATCTATTCTATTCTATTTTTTCGTGTTATGGCTCCATCAGTAGTCCCCTTGTATCCTGTTTTGTTTTTACAACTACAACTAATACTTTTTATTGCCAGTTACCTTTGGAGGCTGAGAGTATAGTAGCTTTGAGCCGTACTCGTTACACAGTGTAGTTTTTTCAAAATAACTTTTAAACCACTGAATAAAAAAAAATTAAATATGTGTATCGTGTTAAGCAAAGGAAGATCTCCAATAGGATTTTTTATTTTAGTACTTAACGAAAAATGAAATGTTGTGAATTCTAAGACCTTTTATACAAATAAAATTAGATTTTGTTTGGTTAATTTTCTAAAATGTATCATATATAATTTGATATTAATTTTATAAAAAATAAATTTGAATCTTTTGTTGTAATTTTTTCAGTTCTTGGTGTAAAATTGCAAAATATGTGACGTCACACCAGGGAGGGGGGGTCCCACAAATGTGACCACCTGTGACAAGGACGGGGGGAGTCAAAAAATCATGAAATTCGTGTGACGTAATTTATGGATGGCCCCTTACTATACAAAAATGACACACCCAATATCATATTTTCAAAGTTTTTCGCGATTCCCGAGATCAAGGTATCGAAATATATACAAATTTCTGAGAAGGAGTACGCCGTTTGAGGGAAACGTGTCAATAAAGTTTCGTAGAGCGCCATCCCGCTGTGTCGTTTTTTTTATTTTTATTATTTCGTTCTGGTTTTTTTAATTTTATTATATAGATTATTGTTAAATGTGGAAAAATTAGATATTTTAAAACTATTTTGTATCGGTCAAACTTTATTTATAATTCTATACATTTTATAACTAGAAATTTTCAAAATTGTTGACTTGTAAAAAAATACGTAAGCGTCTTTTCTTTAGATTTAGGCAGAGATCTATTTACAAAACCAAAAACAAACACACCTCACGGCCTTTATACCTTGCCGTGTGGTTAAAGACACCAGTAAAAGTGTCCACTTTTAGCCAGTTGTCCATATTAAACAGAACAGGCAGGCAAGCCTGTTACTGCACCTAATGGACCTAGATTTGTTATTTCTTTAACAGATGCATGTGTTATTTTTAGAAGAAGTGCGGCCGTCTGTTTTACATGCCTCCGATTATGTGAAATATAGTTGTGTTCGCGGGTCTTGAATGTTTGGAATCCTAGTGCGGGAGAGTAAATGACAAAAAAATACTCACTTTCCATATCATAATGACTCTGCAGGAATTGCGGTTCCAGGGTTATATGGACATCGGTAGGTTTGTCATCCAATTTCGGTCTTAAGAAGATCCCTTTGGCGCATTGACTCCCACACTGTATTGTGAACGTAACATCACGCTCCGGTTGATTGTGGTAAGCAGACAATAGGTCAAAAGCCTTCTCAACGTTCAGTAAGCCACACCCCTGGGCCCAGGGTTCTACGTGGTTGAGGTACGTGGATGAGTTCTCCAAAGCCCGCTTTATCGAATACGGCGAATACGGGAGCTGTTTCGCTTTTAGGCCGGATATTAAGGCAGCTGGAATGTGGAAAATAATTAAGATTAAAAAAACTAGTATTCTTTTTTTGGGATAAATAATGCCTTCCAAGATTAGTACCCCGCCCACAGCACCAGAGACATGCGGTGCCGTCATCGAGGTCCCATTCATGAGCTGCGACTGTCGTAGCGTGAACCCGAGACAGTCCAGTTTCAAGTCCAAAGTTCTACCAATCCAACCTTGTATACCTTTACCCCAAATATCTTTATCCCGAATATTTCTTTTTTTTTTTTCATACATAATTAAAAACCTCAATTCACTTATTCTAAAGAATCCTAACCTATTTTTTAAGTAAAAATGGATAGAGGTAAACAAAATTACAAATCCAACCCACCCACAGCCCCAGCGACATGAGGAGCCGCCATCGAAGTCCCATTCATGAGCTGCGATTGTCGCAACGTGAACCTCGCGACAGACGCGACAGCCCCGCCCGGTGCACACACTGCGACCCCGGCCGCGCCGTCCGCCGCGGGACCGCGCGATGACCAACTGAACGCGCCGCCCGCGAGCCGCGTGCGCATAGAGTACGCGGCACTCATCATCTCCGGTGATACGTAGGCGCCCACACCTGTTAAATAATGGATTATTTTAGGTAATGATTGTTGAAACTGGCGTTTTTCCTTTAACACATAACCTTAAAAATATTAATCTTGTGACTCATGCTTAGTCCCAGTTTTAGCGAAAATCAAAATCAAATAGCCACAGCCCTATTAGAGCTTAATGCAGTTTTAGACCAGCATATGCACTTATTACCCGGCAAGCAAACATGGCGTGCACGAGTTTTGTCAACCGCGAGAAGAGACATTTGTCAGCTTTAGCAAGAGAATGAGATAATAAAGACAATTCAGGAAAAATACTCTATGGTAAATACTTTTCTCTAGCTAGTCATACTTAATAGCTATATGCAGGTCAAGCAAATATATTTGCGTAATTTTTTGCTTTTGGGCACCCATAGCACAGGATATCCAAATTTGTCACCAAAGCATCATGTGTCTCTATCTCTAATCATCTAATGTATTTTCAAAATAATATATTTACCAATAAGTATAGACTGCGCGATATCAGGCGGTGCTCCGACCGTGCATAACGCGGGACCCTGGTTCCCTGCCGACACCACCCACGACACTCCGTAGCGATTTACAACTTCGCATATTACCTCACCCACGCGTCTGTGAAGAAACATATTTTTTTATTAATATTATAAACATGTGTTCGTATGTGGATAAACCGACTTAATTTCATGTATAAAGTATTGTCATAAATTTGGAGAATACAAAAGTGTAAAGAGAAACTGAGTTGAAGAGTGATATCCATGATTGTTAGTCCCACCAAGCAGTGAGATGTGAGTGGGTCAAGTACTACCCCACTGTTTTTACTTTATATGGAGATTATGCAAATTAAACCTCCTACATCGCTTTTCACATTTAAAACCAACACAATTAACTATTTTACTATTTTTCTAGAGCACTCTCTCGCGGCACAAAACGATACCAACGATACCTTAGTTAGTGAGGGTGGGACCGGTGGTCCTTAGTCGTTAGTTCTCTATGGCTAGTTCACAAGAGACTTTTGATGAAACGCTCAACGATCAGATAAAATCTAGTCTTTAAGAGTTCCTTAATAAATCCCTCACCCAGTATTAGACCAGTGCGCGTGCTCTCCGTAGCTCATATTGATCACATCAATCTTCATTCTCTTGGACAGCTCCATGACCTTGATGCAGGCCCTGACCAAAGCCGTGCCGGTCTCCATCGACCCAAGCCTGCTGTCGCCAATAGTCAGGGACACGATTTTAGCGCCGGGAGCCACGCCATTCTTGTCCGTCTCTTCAGGGAAGTAGCCGGACGCTATAGACGCTACATGGGTGCCGTGGGATGCTGGAAAACGAAATTTTACAGGCTGACAAATATTAATAACTAACTGTGCACTGCGGTTGCACCCGCGTTAATAGTTACTGTTCCGCCCCTTTATGGCGTAGCGCGATGTTTTACTAGCTGTTTCCCACGACTTCGTACGTGACTATTTCAGAATGTAGACAAACATACACTTCATACATAGCTTTTGTCATGTTCACCTCTGCCCACCCCGTTCCCGTCGTCATGCCGTGATGGTATATAGCCTATGTTACTCAGGGATAATGTAGCATTCCAATGGTGAAAGAATGATCAAAATCCGTTTAGTAGTTTTTGAGTTTATTCGTAACAAACATACAAAAATACAAATCTTTCCTCTTTATAATATTAGTATAGATATGCAAAGATAAGTATTATTATTTTAAAATTAGCACGTTCAAACAAAAACACTATTCAGCTTTATTATTAGTATAGATATAATGTGAAGTTAAGTTTCTTTGTATGAAGTAAACTCAAAAGTAGTGGACGGGTTGAAATATTATTTATATGATTTCATTATTCCAGGCTAATTTAACACATACACACACCCTCACTGCTTATCTATATACCTTGCGATGTGCCTCTGGGGCACCAGAAACAATGTCCAGATTTTGCCAGTTATCCATATTAAACAAAATAGGTGGCAAGCCTCTATGCTAGACTCCTAATGGACATGAATCTATCATAGGTTGACAAAAACAGGTTTTTTTTTGTTTCTGTTCTAATGCATGAATTCTGATTCTAGACATCAAAAAACACTTAAATTTCCATTTTTAGCTTTTAAAGTTTGCCTGTGTTGTTTTACGTCGATAAGTAAGTTTTAAAGATTTTAATTGATTGTATGAGGAACAGGTGGCTCTGGTAACCAGAGTCTGGTTTCCACAAAAGCAAACTTTAACAAAAAAATATATTTTTCCCTTTATTACTTAGTTAGGTATGTAAGAGAAATATCGAAATTTAATATTTAGAACTCAAACCCAAAATTCGTGTCGACCGGTGTTATATTTAGAAGTGGGAACGCCTTCGGTCTCTCCGTGCCCTCCGAAGCACGAGAATTTGTAAGTAAAGATTTTATATTTGCTAACCATACAGTCTTACAATTAATATACTATAAGACATTATATTGGATGTCCATTTCAACAGTACTGACAACGCGTTTGGTATGCTCACAAATCTGCTAAATGAGGAAGATGTGTCTCTAAGGCCAGTAAAACAGTTCCCTACAGCCACCAAGGTATAATAAAAAAAATACTCACAACACATGCCAACAATCTCCAAGACTTCACCGTCGTTATGAACATTAATACTAATTGTCATTTCGTCAAACGGTGTCAAATGGGTGTGTTCGTGTGTCGAACTGTACTCTCCTAGAAGAGGCCCGGATTTGAGATCTCCAGTTTCAGAGGTGTCTATGCATGCTCTGAAAATTATAAATGAATATGTTAACAAAGTGTACTGCATCTCTATGTAGCACAAAAAATAACTGTAATTTGATATTGCTAGACGACGATTGTGAAATGAACTTATGTGGTTTACTTCTAGTTTTAGCCTAAAGGTGCCCACTCATTCGTCCAGCGCGCCGCCATACGGTCCACCGAAATCGACCACAGACTCGTCCAATCCTTGTAACGAACGGTCCGCCATCCGTTTTAAAATCGTTGTATTTGTGGTTGATTTCGATGGCCGGAACGATCTGTCACACAAACGGATGTTTGACACTTTGTTTAATCGAATCTTGTGTGTCTGTGTGAGTGAGTGAATTGCATGTGATCTAAATCGTTTGCTTTACATCACTAATGTAGGGCCTGTGTTCAATCTCGATCATACGGCGGCCAGACCAAAAATTTTCGGAGATACCGGACCAGTGCGTGGGCTACTTAGAGCCCGTCCACACGGCGCAGTGCGGCTACGGCACGGCGCCTGAGCGGTGCGGCTGCGGCGTCTCACATACAAATATTCATGTTATGCCACACGGTGCGTTCCGGCGTCGCACCGCTCGGACGCCGCTCAGTTGTGTGCAGTCGAAGGCGGGTACATGCTTTTGTACACTCTTCGCCCACTGCGGCGTCGTAGTAACGGTGCGGCGCCGCACCGTGTGGACGCCCAAACGGCGAAATCGTTATGGTGCGACGCTGCACCGCGCCGTGTGGACCGGCTCGAGTCAGGGATCTGCGACTGATTTTATCGAAAGGTAACAAACCCGTCGGCTATCTGTGAAATATAATTGTTAATAGTGATCATCACATTTGTAAGTTCGCGAGAAAGAATCTAGAGTGCTCTGAACCATTTTTAAGTATAGTTCCACAAACTTATCTGACCCGGTGGCCAAAAGTGGAACTAATGATATAATAATAAGTAAATAAGTAAAATGATCATGTTTCTTCTACGTTTTGTTCTTTCTACCTAAAATGAATATGGCCAAGCGTTACAACGTGCATATTATATACCCACTTTACATTGAATTGGCAAAACATGCGACAACAGCGCCGCTGTCACCGGGCCAGATATGTTTGTGAAACTATAGTCGGATTTCGAATGGTATGGTAACCGTCAGCTTTTTAACCAAACGAAAGATATAGTCAAGAACATGCCCCATATAATAGGTGGTCAGGTTACAAAGTTATATGCAAAAAATAGGCTTATCTGTCAAAATTCAAAATGGAAATGAAATTTTGTGTAATGAGCTTTGTTTATGATTGGCAACAGTTGTATGAAGTTATAAAAATTTCAATTCAGGTTAAAAGTTTAAAACATAATGCAAATATTTTTGACTGACACCCCATCCCCAGTATGTGAGGTTGACCGAAAGGCCAAAAACGTTTATGTCCGTCCATGAGCCAGCCACGGAATGCACGGTCCGAGATTGTCCAACACTAGAATGCCGAGCAAATTTGCTGGGTCGGGCAAAGATAAGTACACAGAATTTGCCCGCACATTGTAGGGTTGGAGCGTCTCGGCCCGTGCACGACCAAACGCATAGACGTTCAAAAAGTGTAATGTGAATTAAAAAGTACTGAATATACCTCCAAACAATGCCATCATGGAACAAAACACAATCATAACTGGGCCCCAGATCATTGTATTTCTTCTCAGCATTCTGCAGCACCTCTACTCTGGCCTCCAGTTCCTCCTTCATCAACTTTTGTTCTGGTGATAGTGTCGTGACGGTCGCTGTAACAGATTGTTTTAAAAACGATTGACCAATTACAAATATTTCAACCCAATTTATAGCCCAAAAAAACAAATTTATACGACATGTGTCGATTATAAAATTAAATGACCACTCGACACATGTCGTACTCTGGGAATAGAGATGTTGAAAAAACATGGCGGATCTCAAATGACGTAGTTTTCAACATCTTGCAATAGTTATAATATCTAACGTGAGACAAAACGTCCATCTCTATCAAAAATGACCTCTTTTCAAAATTAGTTATTTTTGCCATATTTTGTTGTAAATTTCTCTAATTCGACTAAATGAAGTTGTGAAGCTGTGAGCAGTTTCCTAACTAATATTATAAATGCGAAAATGTGTTTGCACTTTCATGTCAATACAAAGCAACGATCAAGGTGATTTTATTAAACATAAGATAGTTTGAATGCCAGAGAATGACATAGTGGCTCTTTTTCCCTGAAATCACAGTCACATTTTAAAAAATACACCGGCAAAGCTAGTTCATATACATATATAGTTACAATAACAAATTAAAATTTGTGAGCTGCAAGGCAACTGATGAAGAGAGAGAAAATAATAATAGACCTCTACATTCTGAACATGAATAATTTACCTATCTCCGATTCATAGTTCTGAAAATCCTTATTAGCTTTGGCAAATGCTGGTTTATGGCCAGTGTCCCAGCGGTGTTCTTTTCTGTGCTCCTGTATTCTCTCCTTAACTTTGGATGGGTACATGGAAAATGGGTACAGTATACCCACCCGCCACTCTCCTCGTGGGTTGATCCAGGTATCTGGAACCTAATATCACAAATTTGGGTATTTCAAAAGTTTTATTTCATTTTTAGGGTTCTGTACCCAAAAGGTGCCAACAGAAACCTTATTACTAAGGTTCTGCTGTCTGTCCCTCTGTCTGTCATAGGGCTGTATCTTTTGAACTTTAATAGGTAGACACATGAAATTTTCACAGAGTGTGTATTACTATGGCCGCTATAACAAATAATAAAAATACAATAAAGTTAAAAATTAAAGGGGGTCCCCATACAAGAAACGTGTTTTTTCGGCGTTTTTTGCTCAATCTTAATAATAGCAATAGAAACAAATGTCTAACTAGTATAATAGTCCGGTCAATTTAGACATAAAAATAGTGGTCAAATAACAAAAATTCCCGGAGAGCCAAATATTGGTGGAGAGCTGGGGTTTACCATTACAAATAAAATTTTAAAAATCCCCATCGATCCTATGTGTGCTACAAAAGTTATTCGGGGTCAAAGGTCAAAATTTGAGGTTTTTTGGATTTTTCTCGAAAACGGTAAGTTTTATCAAAAAAGAACTTCAAACCAGTTGTAGATCTTAAAATGCTCTACAAAAATGGTCTTTATGTTTTTTTTCCTAAGAGTTACCATTCCTGAGATATCGCGATTCTAAGAGTCACATTATACATCATATGCACACATTTCCACGCCACCTGTGGAGGTAGTGTATTCGGCGCGTTTTTTACCGTGGTTTCCCCTGTCGGACTACTCCACTAACTGTCATGACAATTTTAGCATAAGTAACGGATTTTTGAGTTCTTAAATACTCAGTAAACTCATCACCTCTCGCGACACTAGCCTCGATTACAGTTGGCATTCCACGATCAACCACAACTGTTTCATCTTCAGTTAAAAGTTTATTGCAAATAAAGCAAAACTGAAACATTTTTTCGAGCTATAAACAACAGCACAAATAACCTAAATGGTAGACGCTTGTAATAAGTACATACGTATTCACTTGAACTGAACCTTTAGCACTAAAAGAAACAGGTATATGAACGAGACCTATGGACAATAGAATAGCCAGATGTTTTTCAAGGCCACGTGGGTAGAGGGGATTCAGTTAGGGACTGACTATCTTTTAAATAAGTAAAAAGTCTGGAGAACTGGGCTATGGCCTGAGGACTGGACAGAATCCCTTGTTGTTCCACTTCACAAGAAAGGTTCCACTCGTAAATGCGAGAACTATCGCACCATCTCCCTTTTATCTCACGCAAGTAAAGTGCTTCTACATATTATAAACAAAAGGCTGGAGAAATTCATCAGAGGACAAACCGCAAAGGAACAGGCGGGATTTGTCAAGGGCAGAGGTACTCGTGAACAAATTTTGAATATGAGGCAGATGATCGAAAAGAGCCGAGAGTTCAATGTGCCTATGATTCTGTGCTTCATTGACTATGCTAAGGAGGAGGAGATGGGGGTTCCTCAACATCTAGTCTTTCTGGTGCAGAGTCTGTACTTCCAGGGAACGGCAAAGGTCAGAAATGAAACCCTTTCAAGACCGAGCGTGGCGTGAGACAGGGATGCATACTCTCCCCCCCAACTCTTTAATTTGGTCGGAGAGCATATAATGCGTAGAGTATTGGAAGACTGGGAGGGTGGCATTGGTGTCGGAGGCCAACGAATCAACAACTTGCGCTTCGCCGACGATACAACTATAATAGGAGCGAACGAAAAGTAGCTAGCCGAACTGTTGCGGCGAGTGGAGCGTGTTAGCGTCGAGTATGGCCTCCGTATCAATCGCAAGAAAACTAAACTCATGTTCGTTGATAGGGCGGGAACATTGTCGAGAACCTATGAGCTCCGGAATCTGGAGATGGTGACCTGACCTATCTCGGTTCGATGATACGCTCTGACGGCGACTGTGAGGCGAAGGCGGTGAGGACAGGCCAAATGGCAAAGGCTGCAGTGAAGCGCTTGGAGAAGATATAGAGAAACAGAATGATTATTACCCGGAAAACTAAGGTTCGACTGATGTACGCCTTGGTCCTCTCCATTTTCCTGTATGCTTCGGAAACCTGCACATTGAAGGCACGCATTCGATCTAGGATAGACGCATTTGAAATGTGATGTTGGCGTAAGATGCTGAGCATTTCATGGACTGCACGGCGGACCAACGCGTCTGTCCAAGTCTGTCCTGGCAGAACTAGACGCGAACCAGACAGTCTAGAGAAGATGATAGTCGTCGGTCACATGGAGGGCAGGAGGAGCCGCCGTAGGTCGCCGTCTCGGTGGACGGACACGGTGAAGGAGGCCACCGGGAGCACTATACAGGCTTCCATTGGTCGCGCGCAGGGGGCTTGGAGGGCGCTGGTGAGGCGTGTTGTCCTGAAGTGTCACGACCCTCAGCCATGAGGAACGACTTGGAAGATCTTTTGAATAAATGTTTTCAGAATAGTATAATATATATAAAAGAGACACAAATAGGTATTTATACTTATCTTAAGTGCCTGATTATGTATATACGTGGCTTATATGTGCATATCATGTATAATGTGACTCTTAGAATCGCGATATCTCAGGAATGGTAACTCTTAGGAAAAAATCATGAAGGCCATTTTTGTAGAGAATTTTAAGATCTACAACTTTGGTTTGAGGTTTTTTTGATAAAACTTACCGTTTTTGAGAAAAATCCAAAAAACCTTAAATTTTGACCTTTGACCCCGAATAACTTTTGTAGCACACATAGGATCGTTGGGGATTTTTAAAACTTTATTTGTAATGGTAAACCCCAGCTCTCCACCAATATTTGGCTCTGTGGGAATTTTTGTTATTTGAAATGTCTATATTGACCGGACTATAACTATAATGCATACTTTTAAGTATAACAACAAATAATAATAACCATTTACTATACTATTTAAAAAAAATATGTAGTGTTAAAAAATATTGTATAGTGGTAGGGAACCATACATGTGCGAGTCAGAATCGCACTTGGCTGATTTTTAAAGTAATGGACTGCATTTCTTGACATTGCCTAATTATTTTGCAAGCCTTCACTCATAGTGGTAGGTAGTAAATTGCATGAACATTGAAGAATAGGAAACTCATACATAGGTGAAGTGGGAAAGCAATATAGAATCTGCATAATGCCGCCCTCACACATTCGGCAAGCATGACTTTTATTCTCTAAATAATTCTTACTGCTCCACCCACATTGAAGTTATCAATGTTGATAGGCAATAAATATTATCTAACTAATCTATCTAATCTATCTATCTAATATTATAGTGCACTGTAAATAGCAATATTTATACAATACATTATACGAGTCACTTTTCGTCCCCTGTATAATATCTTCACCACCCAGAATACAAGGATAAATTAAAAAGTGGTTGTGTTTACTAGATTGCATTCAAATTCATTCAGCTTTTATGGCGTGATGAGTACCTAACCAATATTAACATAGGTTTTCTTGTTGTTGCAGTTGTAAAAGAAAATAGTGACTAACCGACAATTTACGACCAGTAAGTCCTGTGATATATCCATCTGTAATCTTAGATATAACTGTTGAAGTATCCACATCTCCACAGCCACTACAGTCAAATCTCTCGATGACTTTCGTTTCACCAGTTGTAGTTTTCTGTAATGAGATTGCATGTAGGTAAAACAAAAAATTGCAACAGATTCCCTTTTATTGTGAAAATGGGTGGATAATGTTGGGATTTCTAAGACCAGTTTAATAGGTCATTCGGGACTTTAAAATACTCCCAAAGCTATTTTCTGTTTACGGAAGAACAATCGTGATAAGTCAAAAAAATTAACCTTAAGCCCGGCAGCAGCAGGGTCCACACCTGAATCGAAAATAGCTATTACTGTATCTCTTCCATCATATTGCGGCGTTTTAGTTAGAAATGAAATAACGCCCGTTTCTTTTTTCGGCATTAATCCCCAAATGGGGAAATCACAGTCTATCGGGCCGTCTGCCATTTTTGATAAGTCCCGGAATAATAATAATTTTTTTTTTGGAACAATGACAACTTGTTTGACAACCAACAAAACTTGAATGTGGATTCTGAACATAGTGTTGGCCTTTACATTGAATGAAGTTCGAATGCGGATTGATATTTATTTATGAAAAATATTATTCATTACATAAGACATTAGATAACATTGTTATAAAAAATATAATTCAAACGGCTATTCTTTCCACTATCCCAAGCGGACCTGGCTTATTTAGTTAATGTTTAGATTAATTTTAAGGTTTTATATTCTTATGTGTAGATAATTTAAAAATGGATTTAAAAAAAAGAATACCGAAAGTAAAGAAATTCAAATTTTAATTTAGATTGACGACTAGTACTTGGTACTTGGTGATCGGCCTACATTGCATGCCTACATCTCACGTAATTTTCACTTTCCCATAAAGATTTGAACTTTAAAAAATGTTTGTAATAAATATACGTGTGTCATTGTGTTAAGGGGCGGTGGTCAAGGTCATCTTGTATCTGTCAAAAATATGGTAAATCTAAGTTAATCCTGGAAACGTGAGTTTATTTATACAAAATCTCCTCACCCCAAAAGGATTGTTATTATTTGAAATTGGGTTCAGCCATATTTTTATTATTCATGGGTTCTAAAGAGCCGTTGTTTTCGATACGCGAAGGCACTGCTCGTATCGAAAACAACAGCTTTGGGGTGAGGAGATTTTGTATAAATAAACTCAAGTTTCCAGGATTAAATTAGATTTACCATATTTTTGACAGATACAAGATGACTGAGAGCCAAGGGTCCTTAAGTAGGTACATACCAGTGAGTTATAGGTACTAGAGAAGACGCTACCCATCACTCCTATGTTCCATTCAATTGCGGCGATCGCGCCGCACTTAACACAGTCGCTTGCTAGCTGTTGAGCAGTTATACGCTAGTGATTGTTTTTAATCGAAAAAATTTTAAAGTCATACAATATGCCGTGGTGTGTGTTGAAATATTGCACTAATAATTCAAGGAATACGGCGAAGTGTAAAGGAATAACTTTCCACCGTTAAGTAACTAGGTATAATCATTTTAAAATTAAATACGAACATAAAATTTATCAGACGCATGTTGTGTCATTCGACATAGACTAAAAACATTCAGAAGTGAAAATAGGTAGAATTGGTTGACGTTCCCGTATATAGCGGAAAATAATGCAATATATTTTCTACGCAGATATTATTGTTTGTGTAATGTGTTATCTACACTTGTCTTCTACACTAATATTATAAAGAGAAAAGATTTTTCTATTTTTGTCTGTAATGATGAACTCAATACTACTGGACCGATTTTAAATGTTTTTCACCAGAATGTATTATTATCGCTGAGTAACGGAGGCAATATTTTATACTAGCGGCTTGCCCCGACATCGCCCGGGGTAACAATTGTATCCACTAGTAAGAAACTACTGGACCAATTTAAAAAAGTATTTCTCCAGTAGAATGCTATAATATCACTGAATAAAATAGATATGTTTTATATGATATATAATTGTTACCCCGGACGAATTCGAGGCAAACTGCTAGTTTGTAATAAAATAGTTATTGAAATTTGTGGTATTTTGTCTATTGAAGGTTTCCACGCCCTAGCCAAGATACAAGAGAAAGATGGATAAAATTTGTCCAAAACAACCGCAGTGAAGAGACCTGGTTACCATCCAAACATAGTTATATATTATGTTCATTGCATTTTTATTACATTATTAAATACATAACAAAAGCAGAAAAGAACATTTTATCCAGTAAGAAGTATTTACATCTTTAGTTCATTCTTTTAATCAACCGAGCACTTTGAATCACCGAATACATTTGATACGGGCTATAATTAACAAATATACAACAAGCGGAAGACCAAGTCTCCCTCGTTTAGCCGATGGTTCTTGTGAGGCTATACCTAACGAGTGGCTAGTTCTGTTGAGATATATATTGTAACGAATAGGTACTTAAATCGCACAAATAAATACCTAAACACATCAAGGTCGATAGACGTCTCTAGAAACATCCAGAGAGAATCAAGTACAAACGAAAATGGACCGTATGTGCCTAGCCATAGGTACCAAAATCGGGCGCGGTCTGTGTGTAGGTATTTGGCACCGAGCCGCATCGAGACGCGTCTACGGCTTTGTACAACGGTCTCGGCGTTTCTCGAATGTTCGGAGGGCAATATAAACAGAGGATCGTCGCCGGGAGAAGACAGTGCGAAACACAGTGCGAATCAGAGCGATCAAAGCGAAACAGTGAAGTGGAATTTAGTGCGACTAAGTGATATTCAAGTGTTTTCATTTATTTAACTGTATTTTTGTGGTGTTAAAGTAAAGTTTGTCTATTTAATCGGTATTTTAAATCTCTTCGAACCCCAGCTCGTAACAAATTGGTGTCAGGAGTGTGGGATTCAAAAATGCCGATTACACCACGTGACTCGTCGTCATCACGGCGACCCAAAACACGACAAACTACTGCTGGACATCACGGCGAGGAGGTCGACGAGGCTGCTGCTGCTGGAGCCGCTGCTGGTGCTGCTTGGACTGCTGGGACTGCTGCTGGTGGTGCCGGAGCTGCTGCTGGAGCCGCTGCTGGTGCTGCTGGGACTGCTGCTGTTGGTGCTGGAGCTGCTGCTGGAGTTGATACGGGTGCTGCGGGTTCTACGGGTGCTCCCCAGGCATTGGATATGGGGATGCTGGTTTGGCTAATGGAGGAGCAGGCCCGACGTCAGGAGCAGCAGGCCCGACGTCAGGAGGAGCAGGCCAGGCGTCAGGAGGAGCAGGCCAGGCGTCAGGAGGAGCAGACTCGGCAGCTATTGGAGGAGCAGGCCCGACGTCAAGAGGAGCAGGCCCGACGTCAAGAGGAGCAGTCTGCTAGCCTAAAGGAGCTGCTTTCAGAATCACTGGGAAAGGTGACTATGGAGGTGAAGCAGCTACAGAGGGTTACAGACATGCACGAGGAGAGAATTGAAGACCTCCAACAGCATTGCAAGGAAATACAGACTAGGATGAGCAGAGAACTGGATGCAAGACTTAACGACCGCTACGGAGAGTTGGACAGCCGATGCGAGGGGCTCCAGAATGAAGTAAGGAAACTGAAGCTGACCGCTCCTGTTTCTGGAGGCGCCATCGTCTCCGGCCCCCGAGTCAAGGTGCCGCCGTACGACGGGACTACGTCCTGGACAGCGTACAAATTGCAGTTCCAAACGGTCGCCTCTGCCAACGGCTGGACAGACGAGCAATCTCTGACCGCCTTGACAGTGGCTTTAAGAGGCCGCGCACTGTCGGTTCTGGAAGCCTCTCCAGACAGCTGCACCACGTACGGGAACCTGATCGAGGCAATGGACTCCAGGTACGGCGACAAACACCTGGAGCACGTCTACCGAGCGCAGCTGAGGGACAGGACGCAACATGCTGGTGAGAATCTGCAACAATGGGCTCTGGAGATCGAGAAGATCGTGAGGAAGGCGTACCCATCTGCCGGACAAGAGTTCATTGCTGCGAACCTCGTTCAAGCATTCATCGACGGCATCCGCAGCATGGAGGTCAGAGCTGCAGTTCGACTGGGCCACCACAGCGCCCTGAAAGATGCACTGGCCCATGCTCTAGAGGTGGAAGCCGTGAGACAGGAGCCTCGTTCTCAGCGATTGAGACAAGTGGCGGAGGAGGCTACTCCAACAACGACACCTGTAGCAGAGAGGCGTAGCTACTTACCCCGCTGCTTCTACTGCCACAAGCTGGGGCACCTTAAAGCAAGCTGCCCGGCGCTTAAACGACAAGGCACGGATCAACGAGTGCCGAAACGGGACGTCGAAGCTGATGTCCGTGCCGTAACTACGGAGCTTCCGGGAAACGAGTAACAGCCAGAGCCGTGGGGCGGGTACTGGCTGATCGTGACACAGCCCCAAAAGTTACCATCCGACAAGTTTTCGACGGGAACAGTCTGGTGATCGCCGGCGAGGTCAACGGGACGCCATGTGAGATGACGAACGAACATCGACGAGGATGGACGCATGGCAACGCTGACGCACTGTCACGCAGGCCGTGCCCTGAAGATTGTAAACAGTGCTCGAGGCGTGAAATCGGTGATTCTGTCATCAAAGTGATTACGACTAACAACCTTAGTGACGAATGGGCGAACGAGAGGACGAGAGACGAGCAACTCAAGGATAACAACTTGGCGCCGATAATGGAATGGAAGACGCAGAATGTTCCAAGGCCCGGCTGGAATGTTGTATCAGCAATGAGTTCCACCACGAAAAGCTACTGGGCTCAGTGGGAAAGTCTAGTGCTGCACAACGGGTTGCTGTACCGCAAGTGGGAGTCGCCAAGTGGACAGGAGACACTGATGCAGCTGGTCGTGCCTAGGTCAAAGGTGCGCGCAGTGCTTGAGTCCGTGCACGATGGATCCTCGGGAGGACATCTGGGCATGAATCGAACCCTGGCGAAAATCAGGAAACGATTTTATTGGGTTCATTGCCGGCAAGATGTCGAGGATTGGTGTCGTAAGTGCACAGTATGTGCGGCCGTGAAAGGACCTACGACACGTACGAGGGGATGTCTGCAGCTGTACAATGTTGGCGCTCCATGGGAACGAATTGCGGTGGACGTTGCTGGACCGTTCCCGGCCACTGAAGACGGGAACAAGTACTTCATGGTCGTGATGGACTACTTCACGAAGTGGCCGGAGGTCTTCGCAATTCCCAACCAGGAAGCGACAACAGTGGCGACTAAGTTGGTCAACGAAGTATTCTGCAGGTTCGGGCTACCATTGGAGATATATTCTGATCAAGGGCGTAACTTTGAGTCGCAGTTGTTCCAGGAAGTATGCCGTCTCCTGGGAATAAATAAAACGAGGACTACGGCGTATCACCCACAGTCCGACGGAATGGTTGAAAGGTTCAACCGCACTTTGGAGACTCATTTAGCGAAACTGGTTGAGGATCACCAGAGGGACTGGGACCGATATATTCCCTTGTTCTTGCTCTCATATCGATCCGCAGAGCATGAAAGCATAAAGGTGACTCCTGCTTATGCCAACTTTGGGAGAGAACTCCGACTACCAGTTGATCTCCTGACCGGCGGACCTCCGGATGCGCCGCAACCTGTAAGTGACTACGTATCGAACCTGAAAAACAAGATGTGTGACATACATGACCAGATTCGTCAGAGCAGTCTTGTGGCCAGTACAAAGATGAAGACCAGGTACGATAGAAACATCAATAGTAACGGTTTTGACGAGGGATCGTTGGTGTGGCTGCACAACCCGAAACGCCGAAAAGGCAAATCTCCCAAGTTGTAGAACCGCTGGGAAGGCCCGTATAAGGTCATCACGAGGATCAATGACGTGACCTATCGGATCCAACGATGCCCGCGTGGACAGTTAAAGGTTGTCCATATTGATCGACTGGCTCCTTACAAAGGCTCGAATATTGCTCGGGACGAGCAAGTCTAAGCGGGGGGCAGTGTAACGAATAGGTACTTAAATCGCACAAATAAATACCTAAACACATCAAGGTCGATAGACGTCTCTAGAAACATCCAGAGAGAATCAAGTACAAACGAAAATGGACCGTATGTGCCTAGCCATAGGTACCAAAATCGGGCGCGGTCTGTGTGTAGGTATTTGGCACCGAGCCGCATCGAGACGCGTCTACGGCTTTGTACAACGGTCTCGGCGTTTCTCGAATGTTCGGAGGGCAATATAAACAGAGGATCGTCGCCGGGAGAAGACAGTGCGAAACACAGTGCGAATCAGAGCGATCAAAGCGAAACAGTGAAGTGGAATTTAGTGCGACTAAGTGATATTCAAGTGTTTTCATTTATTTAACTGTATTTTTGTGGTGTTAAAGTAAAGTTTGTCTATTTAATCGGTATTTTAAATCTCTTCGAACCCCAGCTCGTAACAATATTTAGATGGAAAAGCCTCTAAGTGTGGTTTGTCGGATTATGTACATAAGTTTTTAATTAAAAAAACCCATTGGTACATGGCCGGGATCTGGGATCGAACCCGGGGTCTGTCTAGTTAACACCAGACGTCTTATCCACTCGGCCACCGACGCTGGGTACCCTGGAACCGTAACACGATTTCGGGAGCTGAACCCGTGAAGAAAGAAAAAAAAAGAAAAAAAAAAAGAAAAAAAAAAAAAAAAAAAAAAATATACAACAATTCGCTTGAAACATGAAGCTAAAACTGATCAGAATATTAATTATTACCTATTAATAAGAGTGAAATTGTTTAAGGGCTTGTAACTAAATCATAACAGTCACCATTTCACCACGCTCTCTTCTTATGAAAATATTGCTTATACTCAATATGCTGAAGAACTCAAGTTACAACAAAAACAACTTGCCTCGACTTTGCCGGGGTAACTATCATATACAATAGGAAATATAAAATATAGCCTATGCTATTCAGTATACATTATATGATAGGTTGAAACTGTATTAGGCTTAGTTATTATATTAGTTAGCTTTTTTAATGAGTCGTTCTTAGTCTGTAAGTTTCCTTAAATACAATAAATAGCGTTCTACAGGTGAAAGAACTGTTAGAATCGGTCCAGTAGTTTTTTACTTGGGGATATAAATGTTACCCCGGGCGAAGTCGGGGCAAGCCGCTAGGTATTATAAAATTAAACTTATGTTACTCAATATATATAATATATATATTTAGAAATATTTTTTTAAATCGGTCCAGTAGTTTTGATTTTATTCATTACAAACAAAAATACAAATCTTGTACAAATGAGCTTGTTAGGTATGTCCTTTCTGTAAGCGTTGTTAGTCTATATTAAGCATGTTGTTGTAGTACGTTGAACGAAATGCGTAAGCGCCATGAAATTCACGGCGCTTTCGACCTTTTGGTCGCGAGAAAACTACATCCTAGAAGCGATCTAGCGCTGTGTGTTTATACCGTTTGGTTACTCGACTAGCGACTAACAAGCGCTTCAGCGAACTTAAGTTTTATTTTTTATAGAAATGAAGCATGCCTTTTGTCTATTATAGCTCCTCTAGTACCTATATCTCAATGGTACATACCTATAAGTACCTAGGTACTTATTTAAAATTGTGCGTGCAGCCGTATAGGTACCGGGACGGTTCTTGAGCGTTCGTTGAAAAAGTGGGGGAATGTTTGCGCCAAAGGTTTGCGCATATGTAATTCGAGTGCAATATAACTTGTATATTTATTATAATTGATTTATTGGTGTTTGTTTTTACGATTGCTTTTTACTGCTGGTAAAATTAAAATTAATACCTCATACCGTCAAGCAGACCCAGAAATTGTGTTCTGCGCATCTAACAACCACCGCTCAAGAACTGTTCCGGTACCTATACATAATGTGATAGAAGTGAAACTTCTTAAGGGGACGCATCACAGCGCAACGAAATTAGTTTTACGCGCCTATTATTGTCCATATCACTTTTGAAATATGTGAGCAAGATGGACTAGGTACTATTAAAATCGATAAGATAACCAAGGATAAGATAAGATAGACCAAGATTCGCCTACTAATACACTAATAATACACAAAACGGACTTCAGCAAATCAAGTACCTATATTATTGTATAAAAAATATTAAAAATAGAAAGTTCTAGTTAATGGATCCATAAAGGAATTTTAAGAAATTATCTTTACCTACTGTCAATGTACAAAAATATACATTAGTAAATATATTATGAGAACTCTAGTAGCAAAGTCGGTTAAAAATACGCGTGAAATTGATGACTTTCAGGGCATCATAAAACCTAGGTACTTATTGACATATTTTTTACATTGATTGTACAGATAATTTCACATACTTTATGGATATAATCTATTAACTACCTATAACTTGCAATTTTTAATAGCTGCTTTTGTACAATACATTAATTGCTAAAGTACGTTTTTGTATGGGACAAAAGTTATGAAGCGTCTCCTTAAAAATAAACGTCCTTGATCAAATTTTCTAGTCTGGCCCATAGGTAATGGTCCACTGTGTACAAGAGGCTTTAGTAGATTTACAATGTAGAGCTCTCTGTCTCCTTATCTCTACATACATTATATCTTTATTCTCTCGATGTGTAACGAAATGTGCCAAAACGCGTCATTGAAATTTCACTCTCAATTCTTGTCCAAAAATGATCAAATCGCTGCCTATGAAGTTTTTAACCGACTTCGAAAAAAAAAGAAGGAGAAGGTTCTCAATTCGGACCGTATTTTTTTATTTTTGTTTTAAGATTTTACCTAATGTCACTGTTCTATAAAAAAAAATAACAAACTACCAACATAAATCAACATAACTTCAATCAAAGGGAACCTTTCGTGAAACTAGCATATTATATCCTCAGGTAATAGTTATCGTATCATAGTAGTAATTATTATTTAAACTATGTCATAGGGGATTAATCCCCGGATTATACATGACCTAAATTACTTGTGATATTCACACTTCTTACAGATCTGTAAGTTACTATATTGTGTTAAAAAAAAAATATATATTGTTACCTATGTATCCTTAGGCCGCGCTCAGTTTGAATACGAATTTCAATCGTACGTAAAAGTACGAACGTGGTCGTACGAATCGATCGCTCACACTAAATACGTTTTTTGGTTTTTCTCCGTCTCGTCCGTAGTGTTCAGGTGATATTGCATTCGTGAAGTACTCTTTGATAGAATCGCGATGAATAATCTTTACCTTCAAGACAATTCTCTAATTACTCAAAGACTTCGGCGCCGTCGTTGCAGTCGTAGATCAAAATGGGTGCGTGAAATATATTTAAAAAGAAATATTTTGGCAAATTCACTTAAAAACTATTTTTTTCGAAATTACAATTAATTGTTTATACAATCTAACTCTTTCTAATTAATAAACGAAGTTTACTGTAAGTGATAACTTGAATCACTCTGATCCCACAAAAAAATATTACCGTAAACTAAATTAATAAACTTTTCTACATCCATTATTTTAACTATCGACTTTGATTACAAACGTACGAATAGGTTTCAAAATCCCAACAAGTTTGGATTGGTTTCGGACGTCGGAACTACACGTACGTATACGTACGACCATAGACTATACACTATAAAGAAGAACTCGTGCGCAGTCTGAGCGCTCCCATAGTACTTTTAAGGTCGGTATTGTTCGTGCGTGTTTGTACGTGTACGCACGAGCGAAATTCGTACGAAAACGCGTTCAAACTGAGCGCGGCCTTAAAGTTATACAATTCCAGAATATAAAGGTAAAGTAGAATATATTAATAGCAGCAGAAAAATAAAATAAATTGTGTTCGCGTCCTTATTTATGAATGAATGAATGTAATTGAATGTTTTGAACCGTGAGCGAATGAATGTAGGATTGTAACTTTTGTTTATATTTAAAAAAAAACAATAAATAAAAAAAGAAGGTGGTAGGGAGAGGGAGGCGAACGAGACCAAAAAAAAAAATTATTATTTTGTACACAAAATAAGTAAATTACCTTGTTACATTGAGAGTGTTTACAGTATCACCATTATTGTAATTATAAAATACATTTGTATACAGAAATAATTATGTTGACGTTCATTCACCTATATTGATTTATTGTACAATGCCAGTGACCTGTTTTTTTCTGATCCTATAATTTTGTGACACAGATATAAATATTTAATTTACTTTCCTTTGAGGGACACTTTCCCTATTATCTGCGTGATTTATATACGTATTACGTTACACAGGGCGTTGTTTCGTGTCTAATATAATGTATGAAATCTGATTTAGTGCCAGTTTCGTTATGGTCCACTTCTTCCAAAAACATGACTTCTATTGACGAAAACAGAGATGATAAGGTATGTAACATTTATGTGAACGAACTTTCTATCATTATTTCAAAGTAAAATTAATAAAATTATACTTACCCAATTGCTTTAATTTTAATATTAAATAATTTCATTTAGTTTCACCAAATAGTTAAAAACCGAACCAAAGGTATAGGATTCTTAAGACTTTGAAAAGCTAAGTTATATCCACATTATACAACTAAGTTTGTAAATTTAAAATGTATATTTTACTGTAGGCATTTGCAGCA
The DNA here is from genome assembly GCA_963924495.1 of Nemapogon koenigi. Classification (NCBI taxonomy): domain Eukaryota; kingdom Metazoa; phylum Arthropoda; class Insecta; order Lepidoptera; family Tineidae; genus Nemapogon; species Nemapogon koenigi. The sequence goes on along the minus strand of OZ004630.1, from coordinate 1,828,927 downwards.
GCAATAGGGAGGTTCTGTTTATACATTTTTGCTTACATCATTACCAGTTCAAGGTTTGTGTGTTTGTATAAACCTAGAGGAGACGTTGCTGTGGGTCAAGGCATACCTTGTGTTAACTAAACAAAGCAGCCTTATGGTGGTTCATGAGTTTGTAGTGATCAAAGGGTGCTTGGTGTGAGCAGGCCAACTGCATTATTGTCATTTGGAGGTTGCTAAAGTGAAGATAACATAAATAGCCTAAACATGCGGTAACCTTAGGATAAGATTGCACACCCCAATGCTTTTCAATTTTTAATTAAGCTTATATTTTTCAGATTCGTACAGGCATGGTTCATGTATCAGATGGCAAGTCTCGACCTCGGCCGGCGCGCCTCCAACTTACTATGGAGGCGGTGACTGTACAGCGAGAGACACAAATTGTGTCTCATACTTTAACTGCTAGAGACAGATCAGTACCACATGCTAGGGTAAGCACCTAACTTATCAACTTTCCCCTTTTAACCGCTGAGACGGAAAGTGAATACATGTATTCACCTATATGCGCACTACAGTAAGCTCGCAAGTGAATACATGTATTCACCTCGCGACAAAATTTAAAAATCACTTTAATGTGTGTCTATCTCTTTTTATTTATATAAAGTTTGAAAGAGGAGTCATAGGAATTGAAATTCTCTACATTTCTATGTGTAATACGTCTATGGGCCGGATAATACGCCATTATAAAAAGCATAAATAAATGCAGTGTTTATTATACTCTTTGTCATAACAGTCGCTTTGTTGATCAGTGCAGTTTTATATTATTTTATAGTTCCAATAAGCCCTGCAGCTAATAAACTAAGGTATAGTATTGTTTATAATACATTTATTTACAATATTTTATTTAGTTGAGACCAAAAAGATCAATTTTAATATAGTTTTTCTGTCGAGGAAAAATTTGATATAAAAAAATCCGTCAAAAGTTTTACAAAATTTGTTTATTGTGGAAAGATGCGTATACGATATGAATAAATACACAGATAAAATACTTTATATATATTTATTTTTCATGTTCCAACGTTTATTTTTATTATATAATGTGCTATTTCGAAGTAATAATCCAAAATATAAAAATGTCGCAAAATGAAAACGCCATCTTGAAAATTCTTGAGAGCGGCCTAGTGATGTGAAGGACATTGTTAACATAGCTTATCGATATTTTCGTAGTCTCAAATAGTTATTTCTATTTGTATTCTATTATTTATTATATTATTAGTAAAATTGAATTAATAATGTTTGATGGTATATATTTATTATATTTCCGCTCTGACTTCGCCCGTAGTTGAAATTTAATTTCCGGCATAAAAGTGACCTATGACACTTTCCGGCCCTACGACTATCTCTGTACAAAAAAAATCACGTATAAACACTTGGAAGTTGGAAGAATTTATAATATTAGTTAAAAAGTATATATTTATCGGTATGTGATGTGTAACATCTTTGCTCGCGGTTTGAGATATTTGATAGCACTTATTTTATGAATGTAACGTAAATGTCTAGGGAAGAACGCACTATCAGTGCTATATAAAATTACTATACCAGAAGAGTAATGGCCTTGTTTAACAACAATTTTGCTCGTAACCCAGGTTAAAAAGATTTGATTAGTTATTTAATTTGTTTTTTTAGTATCATGTCTTCTCGATTTATGGTTCTATGGTGAAGAAGATGACTTCGACTACAAGGAAACCGTCACCATAGAGGATGAGGAAAATTATGACATATTTGAGGTATGCTTTTGAAAATATTATACTATATAAAGCTCGATTACCACTCACTGATTCACTGACTCACTCACATCATTGTTCTCCCAGAAAGAGTTGCGATGGGGGGGAAACTATTGGTGGGAACGTATAGAGGGGGTCCCAGTGAGTACCAGAAAAATCCGAAACCCCCCTTTTTCGCCCCCTTAGTTTTTTTTGTTTTTTATCTCGGAAACTACAAATCGAAGGGGGTAGGTGCCGAAACTAATATTGTTCAGGATCTGTTCCTATTAGCGAATCCATTAAAAAAATTATCTCCCATGAAAAAAATAACTCCTATACATTTTTTTTGTTCTTTATCTCGGAAACTACAAATCAGAGGGGGAAAGTTTCAAAACTAATAATGTTCAGGATTTGTTCGTATTAGCGAATCTGTTAAAAAAAATCTCACATACAAAAAAAGAACTCCCATACATTTTTTTTTGTTTTTTTATTTACTACAATCGAGCAGCGGTAGTGGTAGTGGTAGTGGTAGGAGTAGGGATAGTGGTAAGGGTAGAGGTAGTGGTAGGGGTTGGAGTAGGGGTAAGGGTAGTGGGAGTAGTTGTGGTACGAGTAGGAATAGTTTTGACGTGATAGGTGGCGGGCTTATCGCTGACTTGTTGCTTGCAACTCGCGCACTACACAACATACTAGAAGACCTATATATATATAAAAATGAATTGACGTTTGTTAGTCTCGCTAAAACTCGAGAACGGCTGAACCGATTTCAATAATTCTTTTTTTGTTTTGTTTGTTATAATACAGGGGTGGTTTAGAGGAAAAAAAAGTTTAAAAGACCCTTAAGTTCAGCTCAAATATTAAAAAATAATAAATAGGTAATTTTGTATGGGAATCGCTACTTAATCTCGCTAAAAGTAGTGGTATTAGTAGGGGTAGTGGTAGGGTTAGTGGTAGGGGTTGGAGTACGGGTAGTGGTAAGGGTAGGGGTAGTGGTGGTGGTAGGGGTAGTGGTAGAAGTTGGAGTAGGGGTAGTGGTAGTGATAGTTGTTTTCGACGGACGAAGGAAAGTAAATAGAAGGCACGCCAACGTTTAGGCAGGACATCGTCTGCCGGGTCCGCTAGTAATTGAAAATAACTCTTTGTTTCACTGTTATACATATATTTAACCCCCTCCTCCGTCCTATTAAAAATATTTTAACTCGAAACATAATCGAATTCTCTGCCAAACTTTATGCAAATGCAATCAACAAACATTTAAATTTATTTTTATTTATCTGTAGGACATACAAGTACTTATCATGGATGAAGATGGAAGCGTGCTGCCCATGGGGATGTTCCACACAAATACGTGCTGAACTACAATATTTTCCAGAAGCATATCTGATGCTGGTGTAACCCCTCCGAAGCCGGAGCAGCCTGGTGCTGACTCAGCCCCGCAGCCGGAAAAGACCGTGGCCTCAACGTCTCGAGGAACTTTGTTTATAAGGAGGCAAGGGATCAATCGGTCGCGTGGACGAGGGCGTCGTAGGGGTCTCCGAAGATCAAATGTGGTGGGACGGGTACCTGGATGTCGCCTTACAGAGCGATATCCTACAGATGAGCATCTCCCAGAATATTTGCGTCCTCAAGCATCAATGCATGATAGAGATGTTGGTAGGAGAGAGAATGGAACAGAGGGACCTGAACAAGAGTATGATGGTGCTGAGGAGTTTGTTTGGGAACCTACTGGTGATTGGAGAGGAGTGCAAGAAACTTTCGTTCGTGAAAAACCTTGGCCGACTCGCGTATTTAACAACGCATACGATGCATTCCGCGCCTATTTGTAAGATTTCATGCTATCTCATATAGCGATGGAAACTAATAGATATACCCAGGATATTGACACAGAGAGATTTACGAGGCAGTGATTAAATACGAATCTTGATGAAATACTCATTCTGTTTGCATTTTGGATGATGCTCGGCATTATTAGGATGCCGACCATCAAGGCATTTTTTGCGAAACAGCCAATCCTGCGTACAGAACTATTCCGGAAACTGTTATCTGAAAAGAAGTACTGGAACCTAAATAGAACTTTTAATCACGCCAGTGGCTCAAACGATCCAAATAATACTGACAACAACATGTTACATGGCACGGGTCCCGTCATCGACCACTTGAACAAAAAGTTTAAGGAGCGTTACGTTTTAAAGCAGAATATTTGTATCGACGAGTGCCTGTCGCCGTGGAATGGCCCGCTAGGGTTCAAGCAGTACATAAAAATGAAGGCAGCTCGCTTTGGTATTAAAGCCTATCAGTTGTGCGAATCGGCCACTGGTTACCTGTGGTCCTTCTTTATATATGTAGGTCGTTAAACAACCACCTCCACCCTACCTTCGAGTGTCTCCACTGTAGTCAGACTTATTGAACCACTTCTGAACTTGGGCCATACACTCTTTATGAAAAATTGGTTCAAGTGCCCGTCGCTGGCGCGGTACCTCAAACGGCGTCGCACTGATTGTGTTCGGAAACTTCGCGCTAATCGTAAGCACATACCACCTGTTGGTAGAGAGTATTTTGGTAGAACGATCCACTGATTCCACTGAACATTCCCTGGCCATTCGTTTATCGTTAGTAGAGGGAATCATGAATCGTCATCTTCGTAATGTTCCAAAGTCTAATATCAATGTCAATCCAGGGCCGCGTACTTTTTCACATTTTCCTCCGGAACGCTTGACTGAGCGCCACGAAGAAATGCGTATGCGCGTGAAATACCGCACAAATCTAGGTCGGAGCAGATGCGTTTGGTGTACGTATAACGGTCGCGCACAGAAAACCGCATACCAGTGTCCGGATTGTGAAGTGCCGCTCTGTCTCGAAATATGTTTCGAACAGTTTCATACTAAACCTTTATAATCTCGTACTTTTTTATCTTCTTTGCGTCTAACACTTCTTCTCTTTTATCATGTTTTAGTTTCTTGTCCTATTCTTTGTCTATTTGTTACATTATATGTGAGAAGAGTATGAACGATTAACTTTTGCAAGGAGGGATTTGTTCATTGTATCTGTGTATTGTATTGTTGTCTGTATTGTACTGTGTAATAATAATATTAAATATACATAAACACGGTACTGACGAGTATTTTTCATAACTATGTAAATAAAATACTGTTATAGTATAGCTGTTTATTCTGCTGTTTTATTTTAGATTAACCAGACTCAAAACTATGTAAATAAAATACGCATGATGGATGTTATGGTATTTGTTGTTTTATTTCTGATCACATATTTATTACAAAACCAGATTCATATATACATACAGTCGAACCTGGATAAGCAAAAACTGGATAAGTGAGAAAACTCTATAAGCGATAAAAATAGTCAGGTCCCGTTATTTTTAGCCCCAGTGAGTGACAATGTAAAGAACCTCTTTTAGAGAGAGTCATTTTTCACTTCTAGACCTGTGTAAGTGACAGTTTCTTACTCTAGACCTCTGAAAGCGAGACTATTCGCAAGTCGAATCAAAGCCCAACCGTATCCTTGTTTGTAAATAAAGAAAGCCAAAGCGTTATGGTTTTTGATGGAATTATAAGACATCTGCAGCACACTTGTGGGCTTCGTCCTACCTACCTGCTCATGGTACTCATTCTAAATATTTGGTTATATACTTATTACCTATTTCTTAACGCTCTAGCACCATGTTTGCAAGTGACAAACCGTGTTAGTGAGAAAACTCTATGAGCGAGAATAATATTCGGGACCCTTGAATTCTCGCTTACCCAGGTTCGACTATATATATATATATAGAGAGAGTAAAGTACGCGTGGTATTAATATGGTATTGGTGATCTGTTGTGTTATTTCTAGTTTAGTCGAAAGATATTTTGAGATTGAGAGATCTCAGTAAGTCAGGACAGCTACAATATTTTACTATAAAAGATTTTCAAATATTTTTTAACAATTAATTATTTGTAAGTTGTTGGTGGTGTTTCTATATATAATACAATCATTTCTATAATAAAATGACATAAAATACATCGCGCTAGCAATTTGGTGAATGTGCGCTTCGACAGTATTGACGGTGGTGGGAATTTCATCGATATCGATAAAAATATTTTATTGACGCATGCATCACTATTATAATGGTATTTCATATAATTATATTTACAATACCAAATTACTTTGATTTTTGTATTTTTGTAGGAAACTATGAAGAAAATGTGTATAAAAGTGGAAAATACAATGTTTTTATACAACTTTATGTGTTTTATTTCAATAATATCATCTTTCATATGTGGCTACCGTGAGAAATATTTGATTGCAACGAAAGAGATATTTACACTATTTTCTGTTGAATTGTGATATTGTAATTGTACAGCTTAGTAACCTTAATATACCTTTATCAAAGTTAGGTAATAATAATTTCAAAACAAATTAGGATTACTGATATTTTGAGAGTACAAATTTCTATTCTCGCGCGCATTTTTTTCCATATTCATAGTCGCGGGTGTCAAGTTTGGTCGTATTTTTCTAAGTAATTTTATATGGAAACAACAAAAAGAGACAATATAACTTGATTATATATATTTCCTGCATTGAAATTGGCACAAAATATTTATTCATAGAGTTCTGTAATATTCTGTAGAAATTATTTTCTTCCGCAATACTATTATTTTTCTGTTGTAAGCTAATTTAACAAGGGATATTTTAATTTAGGTGACTAAAGTAGGTGTGATTATGACATAATTAAAGAAATACATTATTATAGAATATATTATTTTCATTTCAAGTAAATCTGTTCAGTGATTGTCTCAAAATTTGCAAATATATAACCATGGGTGTAATTTTTTTCGAGCCGCCATTTAGCCGTGCGAGCGAGAGGTAGTAAGTGTTTTCGTCGCCGTGCGAGCCGAAGGGTTAAGTTACAAATACTTATAGAACCCTAATTTAAAAAAAAAGTACATGTATCCTATAGCTATTACTACAGATAGTGGGGCTTTCTATTAGTGAAATATTTTTTGGAATTAGTTAAGAAGAATTCCCACCACTTGCTAGCTGGGAGACCAATGGGACCAATGGATATCCCACAAGCCCATCTTGGATCCATGGTACCACTGCCAAATGGCGTAAATGGACCTCTACATACAAACAAATAAATATATTATATAAACTAATATTAATTGTAGGGTTGGGCAACCAACAAAAGCCATATTGTTTAATTCTACCTTTTATATTAATTCATGGTATATAGATAGAACAGTTCCTTGGATTTTCTCTCCTAATTTTACAAAATCACATATTTATACATATTACTACTCACATTAGTTACATAAGGACTTTCTAAGATAAAGCTGTGAACTGAAACCTTATAAATATAGAGCCCTAAAATGGGGTTTTCGGTAATATCAAATGTACCAAAAACAAATATTATCACATGTAAGCTTCTAATTTTCTTTCTATTGTAAATTGTGCACTAGATGGCCTAGATTGTATGTGGCTGGGAACTGGGCTTATGCTTTTGTTAGTATGTTGAATTATAGCTTTGTAGCTAATTAAATTCTCCATTTGTTTGACTCAAATGTTAGATCATGAAAAAGTTTAACCTTCACACTTGGTCATAATGTATCATTTGGTGCATGTACAAAAATCTACTTATTCAAAAACATTATACTGCACATTGAATGTCAACGAGCTCAACTTATTTTCACTTGTATTCCAGTGCAGTATGCAATGAGAATATATATCTAAGCAGCTACCACAATTCCAACAAAATTTCTTGCTTTCCCTACATCATGAATATCATGATTGTCAATTTAGGATTATCTTTTATATATTCTTTTGGTTTTGATCACCGTCAGTCTTGACCCACTCCGCACTTTTGGTACGAAGCTACAAGTACATCTGCGGGGCGGTCTGGACAGGCCCAACCATACAGTAGGTTACCGCGCGTCGCTCAGAATGCACGTATGCTTACTAATCACGCGTTCGCCTAGAAATTCTAAACACCTAAAACACTTCTATTCAATGTTGTAGACAGGATACATACTATAGTATAAGTATAAGCCTATTTACTTAGTTTAAAATATGCAGACATGGTAAATTAATAATAGCATATCATTCTTGATAATATCTGAGGATGTATACAGGTAATAGGTACATAACTGGTTAGTATATATTCAGATTAATTATTAGGCACAAGAAGACTTCCCTAACCCGCGTCAGAAGAGATAGAGTTACGCGGTAGAAAGAGAGGCGCCTTGTGCGAGCTGAATTGCACTTTATTGTGTCGTAACAAGCAAGAGTCGCTATTTATTTAAATGTCACACCGTCAAACTACCCTATTAGTGCAGTCATTGAACCATTATTGCTCCGAATTTTGTTACTGTGAACCGAATTGCATACAATTTTGGAATTAGGTTCATCTTACTCTATTTATATTTGAACTCCGCAACCACCCTGGGGGTGGTTGCCACCCCTTCTCGGGGGTGAATTTTTTTTTTTTCAAAATAACCTCGGATATCGATGAAGGCCTAATTTTAAGCAAAAAATCATCTATAAAGTTTTTCGAAAAATCCAATACTTTTTAAGTTATTGGCAATTGAAAATTCGCAATTTTTTCACGTTTTTCATCGGTTTTTTGCAAATATCTCCAAAAATATACGTTTTATCGAAAATTTTATAAAGAACAAAATTGTAGCGGGTAAAAAAATGAACAATTTGGTTTTTTATAAAGTATTCTAAGTGCAATATTAAGCTAGATATTAAAGATCAAAGCCGTTTTTATTTTGTCTGAAATTTAATCGATGTGGTCAATGCCATCTAGCGGCGAGCAGATGCATTTTATGCATTCTAATAAAAAAGGGTTTTGTAGTGCTTGAAATAAGCTTTAAAATGAGCACTATTAAAAGTCTTTTGCACGTAAAATAAGTGAGCTGTATTGCAATTAAGAGGAGCATCTAATGTTTTTTCTTTTAAATCAATGGGTTTCATAAGTGCCATTTCCACCAAAATTAAAATTAATCGTATTCCGCCTAGAATTAACTTTATTATGAAGAGTCAGAGTCAGAGTCTATCAGATTGTATCAGTTTGGCTGCTTCAGGACACATATTTTTAAAAAAAGTCACGATTAAAAAAAAAAAATCAAATTTTTAAAACACCCACCCACCTTTTTTTCATAATATCTCAAAAATGACGACAGATACGTATAAAAGTGTAGGGATGAAAAATTTAGGTATTTTTCTGACAAACTATTTGGTTTTTTTGTTTTTTCTGTCAAACAAAAATTGACTGAGATATGATTGTTTAAAGAGCGCGTGGCAGCGCAATCACAGCCTCTCTTAAGCCCTTTAACCCTTCACCGTTTAAAAAAAAGGTTTTTTACTATATATTGCAATGAAGGATGTTGTAGCTCTCTTAATTACCTTTACAATGGTTTTTTATAAATTTTGATAGCATGAAAATTGAATATAAATAAATAAAAAAAGAAGGAAGCTGGGAGGGAGAGGGAGGCGAACAAGACCAAAAAATATTATTATTTTGTACACAAAATAAGTAAATTACCTTGTTACATTGAGAGTGTTTACAGTATCACCATTATTGTAATTATAAAATACATTTGTATACAGAAATAATTATGTTGACGTTCATTCACCTATATTGATTTATTGTCCAAAAACTTATCATATTTTTTTCTACTTAGTAACTGAAAATTTCGGAGTGTGAATATTTGGAGCAATGTGAAAGTATGCAGTATAATAGAGACCCAAAACTATTGTAATGTTTATATATATACATAATATGGCTCATATATTTTGGAAACGTAGGCATGAATACATACCAACGTTCTTATATGTATATAACACATTTGAGTGAAGGGGGGAATTTTTTACTCTAAATTAAATTATTTTTAAATATGTAATCATATATATTTACTGTTTTAATTTAGGGGTAGTTTTAAGGGTAGAAAAGCTTAAGAATATGATAATCATTTTCGAGAGTGTGGAATAATATTTAAATCCTTTTCATTTTATCAAAAAAAAATTTTTAACAATTTTTTATCAAGGGGTACTTTTCAAGGGTTGAAAGGGGGTTAAAAATTTGATAATTATTATAGAGAATATAAAATATTACTTACTCTATACTTACATCTTATGTCATACCAAAGTATTTTTTTGTGATTTTTTCAATTTAAGGGTTGTTTGCAAGGGTTGTAAGATTTTCAAGGGGTTGAAAATTATTTTAATATGAGGTAATTGTGTTAGAAAACACTTTACAATTTCACCACTTACTATTAGACATGTTTTCTAGCGATAAAATGGCTCAATGTCAATTTTTCCATTAAGGGGTTGTTTACACCCCTTAAAAATAATAGGCGGAGTACAGATCATTTTCACTTTTGAAGTTAAGGGTAAGATGAGCCTAATTCCAAAATTTCATGCAAATCGGTTCACAGTAAAAAAATTCGGAGGTAAGACCGTATTTTTCGCTTCAATGACTGCACTATATGTAACATACCTACCTTAATTAAACACGCATATCTACATAAATTGCATGTAGGGTCCATTTAAATGCTCAATTATTAGAGGAGTTTATTGTACACTTCACAGCTGACAAATGATTGAAGATCATAATAATTTCATGACAATGTTTTAGGAATTAATTTGATCGGGTGTACCGCCATTTATCATACATTTTTAAGAGTGTAGTGTACCGCGTCCATGTCCATACAAACGGAGAAAACGTTTTACTACCCCTAAATATTATTTAATTTTAACGATTTTGTAATATGTTACTGACATAGTGAAAAACTACGTACGTATTTTTTCCTTTTTTCAAAATTCGTAATAGGTCAAAAGTTATAAGCCCCTCAAATCTCGGTTTTTTTGGTTCATAACTTGCTCGTAATAAACCGTCTGTATTTGAGAAACAAAGCAATATTTCAAAAAAAGCAAAACGTACGTACGTAGATTATAATCTGCTAAAACGTTTGACACCAAAATTATAAGGTTTCGTTATAGTTTAGTAGGTGTAAATCGTTTTCCCCCAAAACGCAATTTTCAACGAAGAATATACCTACGAACACTCACGAGCTGCAGTGCTCTCTGTCGCACTGATGCCCGGGGGAAGAGCGCGCTTGAGATAGAATATGATTTTCTAAATACCTATTTCGCTGCGTACGCTGAGCTACACGATCCTCTTAACATACTTACAGGAACGAATGGTGCAAATAACTCGCCAGAAAGTTGGCGGACTTGGCTTAAGTATTAAAGGGGGTGCTGAACACAAACTGCCAATACTCATCTCTAAGATATACAAGGACCAGGCGGCCGATCAGACGGGACAGCTGTTTGTTGGTGATGCTGTAATTAAAGGTAAGAAATGTGAATCATAGCATATGAAATTTGTTAAATGTGACAAAAAATAATACTAAAATTAGCAAAAAAATTGCGTAATGACGTCTATCCGTTGCTCTGTTTTGACGTGAAAGAAGGACGAACAAACTTTCGCATTTATAATATTAAGTAGGTAAAGGCGATCGATTGTTTTTAGTATACTGTATAATCCATTATATGGGATATTATTGTTTTTTTTAAATATGGTATGGAGGTTTCTGAGACTCTTTTATTCAGGTAAAATACATAGAGTACTAAGCCTATGGAGGAGCCATAGACGGGCTTCCCCTTTCGCCAATTTTTCCCCCTTTGACCAGTTAAACTGACCAGGTGCGCAGTAATAAGTAACCTTAGATTTTGTTGGTATCGTTTAGTGTCGCAAGACAGAGCTTTAGGAAAATAGTTAATTGTGATGTTTTAAATGGGAAAGGAGATCTAGGACGTCAAACTTGCTGGAACATAGTGTTTCCAATCATTAATTATAATTATTATGTTTGTATTTTAACATAATCATCATATAACGTAAAATCCGTTGCGACAATAAAACGACAGAAAAATACAGTGGTACAGGGGCTAGTACTAGACGTTTACCTCCCCTCCCGCCAAAAATGGCAGAAAAATTTGTTCGGTTATTTAGCTCTTCCCGTCTCCAGTCTTAAATACTCAAAGGGTAAAATATCGCTAGATATGACCTCCCTAAAGTAAGCGGTACTTTTCAAACATATATTTTCCACGAATATTTTGTGGAGTTAGCATATTTAGGACCGCGACTTTTGACTCAAATGAACCTATCTAATAGTAAAAACCGCAACAAAATCCGTTCATAGTTAAATGGCACAGACAGACAGACAGACAGACGCGGCGGGGGTTCATAATATGTAGTGATGATCTTTTTATGGTACGGAACCCTCTGCTTGTTAAGTAGCCCACTGGTCCGGTATCTCATAGAAAATTTTCGGTCCGCCGTATGATCGAGATTGAGCACAGGCCACACATTAGCATGTGTGTGTGTGTGTGTGTGTGTGTGTGTGACAGATCGTTCCGGCCATCGAAATCAACCACAAAATTAAATACAACAATTTGAAAACGGATGGTGGGCCGCGCATACAGGAATTGGTCGGTTTCGGTGGACCGTATATATAAAGGCGCGCCGGCGATTGGACGAATGAGTGGGCACCTTTAGGCATACTAGCATCTTAGCATATTTTTTTGTTTATATGACAATCAGTATACTGATAAGTGATCACGTAATAACGTCAAATCAAACATAGTCCGGGAATATTACGGTTTGGGGTAAAAATAAAAAACCCAAAGCTAATTTTTGTGCAAAATCGTTCCTTAGGACCACAGAAGTATACCCTTAAAATATCCCCCGCCCTTCAAATATGTCCCGGCTTGCAGTTTTTTTAATTTTTCTGAAAAACAGTAAGAGTTAGGTGAAAACTGTCAAAGAGCTAAATAATCCTTATTAAATTACCTATCAAACGACACCAGTTTCATGCTAATTGGAATTTTAGTTTTTGAGATATGCTTGCCAATATTAAACAAAAAAAAATAAAAATAACCAAATTTCTACAAATTTCTTGCTTTTCTGAAAAAACTGTTACTGTTCATAAAACCTTAGGAATAAACTTTATTCCTCGCACAATTATCTACAAAACAAGACTATTTTCATGAAACTGGTGCCGTTTGATAGGTAATTTATTAAGGACTAGCGGTCCCGGCAGACGTTGTCCTGCCCAAACGTTGGCTTGCCTGCACTACCCCTACCCCTACCCTACCCCTACCCCTACCCTACCCCTCACCTACCCCTACCCCTACCCCTACCCCTACCCCTACCCCTACCCCTACCCCTACCCCTACCCCTACCCCTACCCCTACCCTACCCTACCCCTACACCTACCCCTACTCCTACCCCTACTCCTACTCCTACCCCTACTCCTACCCCTACTCCTACCCCTACCCTACCCCTACCCTACCCCTACCCCTACCCCTACCCCTACCCTACCCCTACCCTACCCCTACCCTACCCCTACCCTACCCTAACCGTCCCTACCCCTACACCTACCCCTACTCCTAGGCAAAATTAAGTTTCGCGAAGCCGACCAAATTGAAAATCAGTACTACTAATGATCTATTAAATTACTTAAATTACATTTTGTGACTATTCAATTTGGTCGCGTTCGCGATATTATCACTTTTGTTGAGTGTCGGAACGCGACATTAGATTCTCCAACACGCACGCGAATTTTAACTTTGTGCGGTGCACATCTACATTGCATAGACAACAATGAGTGCTTTTAATTTAAAATGAACTTTATTGAATAGCAATAAGGTTCAAATTGACTCTGTTAATATGGGAAAAAGAAAAGGGCTGTTTTTAGGGGTTTTTCGGTAATTATTCGAATTGTCTCACCTTTTAAACCTTCCCTGGATATCTAGGAATATTTTAAGACTAAAATCAGCCAAATCGGTTTACCCGTTTTCATGTTATGTCGTGACAACGGAAAACGGGTTTCATTTTTATATATATAGATTATTTAGCTTTTTGACAGTTTCCACCTAACTTCTACTGTTTTTGAGAAAATTAAAAACTACTGCAAATCGGGACATATTTGAGGGGCGTGGGAGGGGACGCCGGCACTTTAGGAGTCAGGACTTTTAAGGATATACTTCTGTGGTCCTAAGGAACGATTTTCCACAAAAAAATAGCTTTGGGTTTTTTTTTCTAGGTCGCTCTTATAGCTTCACTTAATATGCCTGTACTAACATCTCCTATCACATATCCAAACATATGAAGCATGTCATATGTTAGCTAATTGACCTAAATTTGTACCATTAACAATGTCTACAGTTCTAAATGTATCTCTAGCTAGACTTCTAGCTACTTAGAATTGTGGCGATTGTTTTGGTGCAATTTGCGACTTAGATAATAAAAAATAATATAAAGAGTGCGTCGGTGGCCGTGTGGTTAAGACGTCTGGTATTGACTAGGCAGACCACGGGTTCGATCCCGGCAATGTACCAATGGGTTTTTAATAATTAAAAACTTATGTACATAATTTGACAAACTTCACTTAGAGGCTTTTCCATCTAAAATATACCTATTCCACATCCGGTCATGGCGACATACGCACGCGTTTTCGTCGTGGCGTGATGTGGAATCCAGTTTAATCCTGTTCGCGCTGTGATGGTTGTGATTAATCAGTGATTAATAAGACATATCACGGTCGGCGGGATTATCTTAAATACCGATTTATCGGCTATATACACTATAAAGGCTATAATACTTGACATTGGCTAATCACCGATGAACATTGGTGGAGCCATAATAAAAAAGAAGAAGAAGAAGAACTAGCCACTCGTTACAAATACCACCGGCTAAAAGAGAGGGAGACTTGGTCTTCCGCTGGGTACCCTGGGACCGTACACGGTTTCGGAAGCTGTAAGGCAACCCGTGAAGAAATATATATATATATATAATGACACTCTCTACACTCTAAAATATAGTTTTTGTCATCACACTTTAATATAAAAAAAACTTTTTGTTAAACATTTTCCATTTCTGCGCAACACATTTTCCGGTTCGTGGCTGGGCTATGTGCAGTGCAAGTAACGACGAGAAATTCAAGGCGATTTTTAACAATAAAAAATTGAACAATGTATTTTGCGCCTGAGAAAGAGAAAAGTTATGTTTATTGACATTGCTATAAAATATTTAGTAGGAGCTGTATTGCATCCTACATCATGTAGGAGCTGTATTGCATCCTACATCATATAAAAAGCTTCTTCCCCCGTCCTGTTTTCCCGATATAAAAAGTAGCCTTACAATTATCTCTGTACAAAAAACGTCAAGTTTTTTTACTTTACATGCCCTCCGAAGCATGACAAACAAACTTTTATATATAATTTAAATTGTTTCAGTGAACGGTGAATACATAACCGCCTGCAACCACGACGATGCCGTCAATATATTGAGGAACGCGGGAGACATTGTTGTGCTGACTGTCAAACATTATAGAGCTGCGACGCCCTTCCTGCAAAAACAAGGTAAACACTTGTGGCGGCACACTCACAGGTGGCGCTGATGACGCAATACCGTATCGCGCTAGTGATCATTTATATTTTTGTTAAATTGAAGTGTCTGTCTCAATGTTTGTATAGAATTGGCTCCGAGACTTTCAGGGTTCATAGTGGGGTTTTAAACGTCGATATATTAAAGGGATTCGTACATTTTTTTTTATTTTTTCATTTTTTTTAGTATTTTTTATAGTTTGCGAGCTGGCAACATTATATAATTTGAAATACTCTAAGGGCCGTAATATCAATCAGAGTTTAAACTTTGAAATCTAGTTTAAACCTTCCTTGTCGATTATTTCATAAGATCAATGCCGGTTTAACGTTCATTCTTAGTTTAATCTACACTTTTTTCTAACCCGCCAACATCGGGCAGTTAAACTATGGTCAGCGATTAAAAATGGCGCTCGCTTGGTGATCAGCTGATTTTTTAATTATTATCGTCGCGGCAGTGTTCATTATATTAGTTAAGTAATATTGTTTATATGTACCGTAATGGCGGATTTTCATGTGGATTCTGATACGGATTCGGACATTGAAGAGTTAACTATGTTAAACAACTTAAATCGAATCTTCAATAGACCTTATGTCGTTCGGGAAAGACAAAATCACTTCGATAAATGGGATGATTTAGAATTTATACGACGGTTCCGAGTTTCAAAAGCGACTATTACGGCAATTCTTGAAGACATTGGAAATGATATAGCTCATCCCACTACTCGGTAAGTACATACTAGTTACTTAAAAGTTAATATATAATTTTCTGATAAATAATTTAATAACAAACTTATTGCTTATTTCAGGAACAATGCATTGACATCAGTTGACCAGTTGCTGTTAACTTTGCGATTCTATGCTACAGGATGCATGCAAATCACTGCTGGAGATTTTAGTGGTATCCACCAAACAACTGCCGGAAAGGTTATAAAAAGGGTTACTGAAGCATTGGCAGCGAAATATAATCGGTATATAAAACTGCCAATGACCCCTGAAGAACAACGCCATACTGTTGATGGGTTTTATGCTATTGCAAGGTTCCCACTTGTACTAGGTGCGCTTGACTGCACGCACATTCGAATGCAGTCACCAGGTGGAACAGCTGCAGAAAATTTTAGAAATAGAAAGGGATATTTTTCTATTAATACTCAGGCACTATGTAATCATCAGTTAAAATTCTTAGACATTGTTGCTAGATGGCCTGGTGCTAGTCACGATAGCATGATTTTTCAAAATAGTAGGCTTTGTGCTGTGTTTGAAGCCGGTCAAATGCAGCAACATGTCATACTTGGAGATGCTGGCTATCCAATTAAAAACTACCTACTTACACCTCTTCAAAATCCATTGACTGAGGCAGAAAAGCTGTATAATGAATCTCAAATACGGACCCGTAATTGTATAGAGAGAGCATTTGGAGTCTGGAAGCGACGATTCCCTGTTTTATCTGTGGGAATAAAAGTAAAAACAGAGCTTGCACAAGATATAATTATTGCAACAGCAATTTTACATAACTTGTGCATAGGAAATAATGATGAAATGCCAGATATACATCCAGATATAGAAGACATGATAGATCTTATCAATTATATCCCGGGACCACAAAACAACAATAATATTTTTAATATAAGAAGGCAGACATTGATTACAAGTTACTTCAGTAACCTACATTGAATAAAATATTGGTTTAAGTTAGGGGTTTGCTGTATGATAATGTAAACTAATGTGGTATTTTGAAAACAGTGTTTTAGATAAGTAGTTACAAATAAAACAACAAATTAGTTTTCTAGTTGTTTTTCTTTTATTTTAATTTCAATTTTTAATAATTGGCAGCGCAATTCGTGTTCAATTTGGTCTTGCTTAATTTTTTCCTCCATACTTTTAATTTGAATGTCTAGAAGCTGAGATTTTTTCTTGGCAAGGTTACTGTAGGAACTCATTGTATTGTTGAAACTTTCAGGGTTTCTGCCCGTTCGAAGAGGTGTAGATTTTGGTGTTTTCAAAACAAATTTTGAAACTTTATTTTGGGTTGTATCCTGAAAAATAAATATTTTAGAATAAATCTAAACATACATATAAATAATTTACACTTATATAATAAAGAGAAAAGATTTATATTTTTGTTTGTAATAAATAAACTCAAAACTACTGGACCAATAATTCTTTCACTATAGTAACATAGGCTATCCTACTTCCTACTAATATAAAAAATGTGAAAGTTTGGATGGATGTTTGTTACTCAATCACGCCAGAATGGCTGAACGGATCTGGATAAAATTTGGCACTGATATAGATTCTAGTCTGGAATAGCACATAGGCACGGGATTATTTCCTTTTGGATCTATTTCCACATGGGTGAAACCGTGGACTAAATGTAGGGGGTCAGAGAATGACATAGGCTACTTCTGAAGCTAGGGCAGAAAGCTAGTTCTAAATAAATTACATTATGTTTTAGTTGTCTTTTTTTAAATATGTAGATATAAATTTACCTTAACGTCCATGTTCAATGAGTCTTTTTCCTTAGAATTGGGCACAAAAGCAACATCCTCCACATCTTTGAGTTTATCTTCTGTATTTTGCAACAGTCTTATCTAAAAATTAAAATGAGAAAAAAAAATTATTTTGAGTTATAAAATAATAGTTGTTATAATTTCAATGTCTGTACTAATTATTTACCTTATCACCATCAGTGCGAGGTGCTAAGCCCTCAATAGATTGGCCTGCTAGTTCCATCACTACTTCCTCTTCTTGAGTGAGGTCTAACTCTTGCGATGGTCCACCGCCTGTAGCATACAAACTCCTGCGATATGTACTGTATTTTCTTTTTAAAGATTTTTTAATATTTTCGTATTTAGCACGCAATGTTTTGCTATCTCTAGCACATAAGCCCGACGAACTATTAAATTTATCGGCTATTATGCGCCAAGTTTGCTCCTTTATTTGATTGTTAGTAGAGTCTGTTTTTTTATTTTCTATTACATGGGAATATTCGCGAACAAGTGTTGTTAAAAGTTCATTTTCTGCAGATGAAAAATTTGGCTCCCTCTTCTTGTCTTTAGACATTTTTCTGAATAAACTATAAAGCTATAAATAATAATATAAAGGTTAGGATGATCTTCTTCTTCTTCTTTTGATATATGGCAACAGTGCTGAGTTATCGTCGCAATTCTGCCAATGTTCAGTGTTTAATCTTGTGCAATAGTAACAATATGCCGATAAATTAGATGATCCGACTGTTATTTTAGGTTAAATTAAAATGTCGTTAATACGTTGTGAACACGTTGTTGACACAAAAGACACTGACAGCTGTTTACTTTTTTTAAAAATGAGTGAATGATAAATGCACGAAACATAGAATGTTGCTATCTGCAAAGGACTGATCGAAGATTTCGTAATCTGTGTCTGTTTTGCTATTGATCTTACGAGGAAGGTTTAATCTATGGATTAAGATGAACTTTAGATTACAAAATCTATAGTTTAAACTCTGATTGATATTACGGCCCTAAGAGTATTAAAGAGGGAGACAATTGATATTCACACAAAGTCACAAATGTCATGATCAAAAGATTAAAACCAATTTCTCCTTAAAAAGCTGTTATAGAATAGAGATACACTGCAAAAAGAATCGATAAAATTACCAAGGATACGTTAAGATAGGCCAAGATTCACGTACCAGAAACACGAGAAAGAACGATTTCACAAAAAAATCTCTTATCTAACTAATATAAATAAACAAAATCACTGTATTTATATCTTGCGGTGTGGCCAGAGAGAGACACCGGTAACAGTGTCCACTTTTTGCCAGTTATGGACAACGAGGTGGCAAGTCTGTTGCTGTACTTAATGGACCGAGATTTGACAATTATTCTTTAACAACAACAACAACAACAACAACAACAACGTGCCCCCCGAAACACGAGAACTTGATTAAAGCATATATTTTAGCATTTTTGGCAATCTCTCTATCAAATTACGCTATCGACTATTAAAAACACCTCTTCTAAATCTGTTTACAGCCGACGGCGCTTCAGATACGGATAGCAGTACGGGAGACGATCATCCTTCGTTACATAATAATACTAATGCGATAGACGCAAACTGCAACGACCGGACTAATGGGCAAACTAATGGAGGATGGCAGGTAATTAATATACTAAGTAACCGTCGTCGAAAGGAACGACAAGGAAAGGACGACCAAGACGAACTTTCATTGATCATCTATCTGATGTTCTTAAAAAAGGTTCAAATACGTAGTACTAAAAATAGACGTGCATGTATGTAACGATGTATGGATGTGGATGAAGCAAGAGAAGTATGCAAAGATCGAGAGAACTGGCGCTCCGTACTCTCTGCCTACCCCTTTGGGAAACAGGCGTGAAGGTATGTGTGTATGTATCGTCGTTCTGTAAACTAATTTTGTTTTTATTTTTCAATATTACACACAAAACAAACATATTCACGGCCTTTATACCTTGCGGTGTGGCCAGAGACACCGGTAACAATGTCCACTTTTCGCGAGTTCAATATTATAAAGATTATGAAATTAAAATGTTGACAACTTCTGTCAAGGCAGTTTGCTATATTATAAATGCGAAAATCTGTTTGTTGGTTTATTTATCCTTCTTTCACTACAAAACAGAGCAACGTATCGACGTTTTTTTTTTGCACATTGATATATGAAGGGCCGGATAGTGACATAGGTTACTTTTTATCTCGGAAATCCTTCGGAATCATTCTCATGTCACTTTTCGAAAAGTTCACGGGCGGAAAATGCACAAGCTATAGTATTAAATATTTGTTTATTGCCAACCCGATATTGGTGATGCCGATGTGATTTGACCCTCCAATCCTATCACATCTTGCATGAAGCGCTGACAAATCGGGTCTGCTGATAACCGGCCACGGTTACCATCACTTTTTGTTAGCAACCGTAATATGTAGTTTTCAGCAGGTTTCTTCTACTTCTTCAGCCTGTGTCTGTCCACCGCTGGACGTAGAACTTTTCAGCATTGCGCCACTTCTCCCTATCCTCCGCAGTTGTCCTTCGCGCCGTACCCTCTCTCTTCACGATGTCGTCACTCCATCGCGCTGGTGGTCTGCCGACACTTCTATGGCCTATTCTAGATCCCGAGCATCCTACACCTTAGCACCCGAGCATAGACCTTTGTGCCACCTTTATCTTCCAAACAACCTCCTTTGTCAGTGACCATGTTTCTGACGCGTATGTCATGGTGGGAAGTACGCACTTATCAAATAATTTTGTCTTCAGACATTGGGGCACCTCTCTGGTTTAGCAGGTTTCATTGCAGGCGAATTTTTATTTATTTACAGACGGCGTGGACTGCGGAGAACGAGGAGTTGAGCAGGCCGGCGTCCCGCGCGGGCAGTACGGCCGGGTCCGCGGTCGGTAGCAGGCCGTCCTCGGTCGCCTCTGATAGGATCGTGGATCCGGCGAATAGGGAGTGGGTGGATGTGGTATCAGGTATGAACATATTTTTATGGAAAGGGTGTAACGAGTTTAGAGGAGTGGCGAGTCCGGACGGTTCCCTAAATTTAACTAAGCATTCAAAAGCATATGTTACCATAAGTTTTTAAAAATGTGGCCTACCGCGCGAACGCACTAAGGTAATAAATACTAGGGCATTTTAGTTATTCCTTGATCTTCTTCTTTTATTGTGGCTTCACCAATGTTAATTGATGATTTTCCAATGTCAAGTATTATTAACGGCTTATAGTATCAATATGCCAATTAATCGGTATCTAAGATGACTGTAATACGTGGATGGATTCCCCATCATGTCACGACGGAACGCTTTGTCGCCATGTCATGACGTAGAATCAAAGTCTGTTTTTTTTGTACTAGTATTATTTGGTAAACAATCTTTGCATGTATTTTTATTGTAAAACAATTAAGTAACCGTTTATAAAATATTATTATTAGTTCTGAAAACGTAAAATAGGTTAAAATAACTAAACTAAAATTTAAAACTAAAATTGTTCATATAACTTTAATAATTTTAAGAAATTTTAATGACAAAATATTAAAAAAAAATGCAAGAATTGCTTACTAAATAAGACAGGTCTGGAAAAACGAATCTTAATTAGAATATAATTTGTGCCACTTGTTATGGTAGGTACATGGCCGGGATCGAACCATGGTCCGCCAGTTACCTGCAGACGTCTTAACCACTCTGCCACCAACATTATTTTTAATTAAAAACAATACGACAAACCACACTTGGAGGCTTTTCCATGTATATTCACCGCAACAGAACTGACCACTCGTTAGGTAATAGCCTCACAAAAATACCATCGGCTAAAAGAGGCAGAATTGGTCTTCCGATGGGTACCCGTGAAAAAAAAACAAGTTTCGGACATTAAATTATTCTAATAAAAAGTATAACAGTTTTATCATGTTTTACATTCCAGTGCCTCTAATGATGGGCTATGTGACGCGGTACGTGCTGGGTACAGACAAACTAAGGCCGGGAGCTATGGAGGTGAGAGGGCATTCCTATCCTAATACTAACCAATACACTAAAGTGTGTTTGTTTGTGGAAATGTGGTCTTTACGTACAATGTGTGATATAAAGCGTATTGACCGCATCCGGAATGATGTCATTAGAGAATAATGACGAGTGAAAAGAGATGTTGTAACTAATCTGAAAAAAGGTAGTTTACGCTGTTTGGACACGTTGAAAGAATGTAGGATGAAACATTGACTAAAAATGTTTATGGCTGAAGTGAAAGGAAATGCTGGCAGAGGAGGACCTAGGTGCACTTTTATTGAGCATATAAAAAATATATTGATCGATGGCAATAATAAAAGTACACACAATCGCCGAGCATGTATGAAAGGTATGATGAATATTAAAGAAGCGAAAGAGGTATGTCAAGATCGTAGCAAATGTCCTACCCCTCTTGGGATAAAAGAAGTGATGATAGATTGTTTGTTTGTTTGTTTGACCTTCTTTCACGTCAACACAGAGCAACGGATTGACGTGATGTTTTGCACAGAGATAGTTGGAGGGCCTGACAGTGACATGGGCTACTGTTTGTACCGTGCCATTTTTGAAAAACAAGTTTTCTACCCTAAATGATATTGACAGGTACGAGGGGCTCGTCCACACCTCACGACCGGCGTGATCCATGTGGAGGACCCGGCTGCTATGTCGCATTGGCTCAAAAGTATATCGGACAATATCGTTGGACTTACTAATTTACAGGTAATGCTTACATCTGAAATAAGCGTCAGAAGAATATGGAAATTTTGTAAAAATCATTGATTTTAGTGGACGAAAGGCATTTTTTTTATATACAGAACACTAGTTTCGCCTGTGGATATTTTCGAACAAGATAAAGCCTGTATTACTCAGGAAAACGTAGCTTTCTATTCGTGAAATAATTTTTAGAATCGGTTTGAGTTTGAGATATTACCCCCCTACTTACAAAGTTATAAAACTTTACCTCTTTAGTACCTATAGATTACAAAGAACATGAAATTCAAATCTTGACAACTTCTGTCATTGTTACAATACATTTCTATAATTACCTATAATCTATACTAATAATAAAGCTGAAGAGTTTGTTTGTTTGAAATCTAATCTAATCTAATCTCTTAACTTACAAGAAATAATTTTTTTTTTTGCATTTGGTATCCTAAATTCTTGAGGAAGGTTATAGAGTATATAACGAAACAAAAATTTTATTTATTTCTTTCTTTCATTAAAGCGGGTGCAACCGTAAGGCGCATATTATTGTACAAACCGGCCGAATTGAATAACTCGCTTTGAATAAATCTACTAAGTGCCTTGAGTAGTATTTATTATTGGTGCACTGTGAATGGATCATGGACATGTTTACATATTATGTTTACATTATTTCTATATTCTCCTGACGGTTACTTTAGTGTTTTTGAGACAGTTAACACAGGTGAAGCAGCGTACCGTATGGTGGATGGGTGATATCTCTTGTACTAAGAAATTATTCAACCTCAAAATACCTCATATAACCTATTGTAGAGATTTGATCCTTATGATATTTTTTTTTACGATTTATTCTGTTCAATTTCAAACTCGGGCAAAGTTAGAAGAAAAGCTTTAAATGCAGTATTTAAAAAAAAATAAAGTAAGGCTGTATCTCCCCATCTCTCTAACCTGTTCACCAACTTTACTATTTCTTTCCTTTACAAGTTCGTTTTTCCTCGTAACTTGGTGACTCCGACGTGATTGCTCCAATTTTTTCTCTCTCATTTTTTTAGATGAAACTGTTCAACCGTAACTTCGTCGTCGGCGAGCGTATCGAGTATATGGGGTGGGTGCATGAGGGTGTCCTACAGTCGGCACAACCCTGGCAGACCTACCGACCAAAGTTCCTCATATTGAAGGGGACGGACGTCATGTTCTTCGATATACCGCCCGTAAGTATCATAAGGGGCGTCGGTGGTCGAGTGGGTAAGACGTTGGATCGCAACTGAAAAGTCGCGTGTCCTACATCCGACCATGTACCAATGGGTTTTTATAATAAAAAAATTATGTACATTATCCGACAAACCGTACAAAGAGGCTTTTCCATCTACATACCTCAACAGAACTGGCCACTCGTTAGGTATAGCTTCAAAAATCATTGGCTAAATGAGGAAGTTTTCGTCTTCCACTGGGTACATCAATTAAATCAATTTAAAAATTGACCATTGTAAGAAAGGCCATAAGTACTTCTTAATTTACTCAATATGCTTCTGCTACTGAATTTCAGATGAACATAACAGAGTTGGCAAAGTGTCCAGAATCTCTGAAAGTGTACCAAACGATGTTCCGTACGGTGAAGGAGAGCGAAACTGTGGACTGGAGGCAGCATTGTTTCTTGGTGCAGGCGTCCGGGGCTTCAGGTTAGTATCTTGTTTAACCTTGAGTACTACAAATCTTCTACATTTACCCGATCACATTTTTTTAAAGGTTTAATGGGCAGTTTAATATCAATATGTATTTATTTGTATATGGGCATTTAAGTAAAAAAAAACTTGTTAGGTATAGCCTCACAAATACCATCGGCTAAAAGTGGAAGACTTGGTATTTCGCTGGGTACCCTGAGACCGATAACACGGTTTCGGGAGCTATGTAGCAACCCGTGAAGAAAAACAAGTAAATGACAGTGTTATAGGAATAAAAAAACAAATTATATCGAGCCAATTAAATATTGAAAGTATCCATTTAAAATTTAGAGCTTATTTTATTTCAGTGTAATATTAGTTTATATAATTTGGAAAACTTTGATACAACAAAAAAAATTTTATCTTGTGCTCTTATTGCTTTACAAATTAAAATTTTAAATATTCCAGGACCAAGCGCGGCGGGCCCTCGCTACTTCAGTGTGGAGACAAGACAAGACTTGTTGCGGGTGGAAGCTGCTTGGACGGCAGCCATCGTCAACTCTGTTATACGATTAGGGGTGAGATTCTTTGTACGGCAAAGCACCCAAATTTTGTGAATATTATGTCACATAACATGGCAATGGCGTTGGTTACGGTTGCTTGGTTACCACTTGCCTCTGTATAATATTTTTTATTGACTATTCCTAACTAATATTATAAATGCGGAAGTGTTTCTTTGTTTGTCCTTATTTTACGTCAAAACGGATCGACGTCATTTTATTGCACACATAGACAACATTTTATCTCGGAAATCCTTCGGGATAAATTATTATTTCACATTCCAAACATTTCCACGGGTGAAGCCTGAACGTAAAACTAGTTATGAAGATTTTGTTTTTGAATATAAATAGGGGGGGGGGTGGGGGTGTCGGTGGTCGAGTGGGAAATGACGTCGGCTCACAACTGAGAAGTCACGGGTTCGATGCCAACATTGACTATGTACCAATGGGTTTTTATAATATAAAATTTGTCTTCCGCTGGGTATCCTGGGGCCGGCAACGGTTCCCAGGAGCTGTAAGGTAACCCGTGAAGAAAGAAAAAAAACCTGATCTGTAAGCACGATGCAACAACGATTCTGCCTTCAACTTTCAATCTATCTATCTATCATCACGCCTTTCATCCCAAGAGGGGTAGGCAGAGACAATCGAATGCCATTTGTTACGATCCTGACATATCTCTTTTGCTTATTTTATATTCATCATACCTTTCATACATGCTCGGCGATTGTGTGTACTTTTAATATTTCCATCGATGAACATATTTTTTATATGTTCAATAAAAGTACATCTAGGTCGTCCTCTGCCAGCATTTCCTTTCACTTCAGCCATATAAACCTTTTTAGTCAATCTTTCATCCTTCATTCTTTCAACGTGTCCAAACCAGCGTAAACTACTTTTCTTCATTTTAGTTTCAAATGCAAAGTTTATTTCTGAAATGAAGCTACATCCCACTTACACTGTTTATTAACTAATGGTTTTTTTATGTAGACTTCACATATCGCAAAAATAAAATATTTTATGTTTGTTTGTTTTTCAGAAGAAAACTTTCACTGTAGTCCACGCGGGCAGGGCTGCCAGTCTCACGCTGGACTGGACGGCGGGCTTTTCTCTAAGCGAGGGCACGCCCGGGGCGCAACCTGTTTGGTCTTATAGGTACCTATTTTTTATAATTTTTAAAATTATATATTGCTATACCTAACGAGTGGCCAGATCTGTTTAGGTATATATATATTTATATGGAAAAGCCTCTCGTTATGGGTATATCCTCACAAATACCATCGGCTAAAAAAGGGAGACTTGGTCTTCCGCTGGGTACCCTGGGACCGATAACACGGTTTCGGGAGCTGCAAGGCAACCCGTGATTGAGAAAAAATCTTATCTTCACTAATACTGTATCAAAATTAATGTTTGATACGCCATTTTGAATATTATTGATCCCTCTAATGACAAAAAATAAACATTCAAATCAAAATTTAATGTTTATATTAAAATTAGACAAATTTATTTAGTCTGTAAAAGCCATCTACTATTGAACTATGACAACAATATTGACACCATTAACGGTGTGAAGTATTCGCACTGGTCATATAGTATATATCTTGCTTGTCTTTGACTGCGTACCCTCGTGGCGGTATCAAGGTTCTTGGACCCGTAAAGCAAAAACAGTTGCCCATAGTATGTTATACAGAACAGTTTGCCACCGGCAAGATTATCTATCCCTGCAATTTACTACAACTTAAACTACTAATAAATAGGTATTAATTAATAGGTACTAGTATTAAACATGGACCTATCATGTTTAGGAACTGATCATTAACAGTATAAGTGAATCAAATCGGGGAAAAAGTTAGACCCAGCGAGTTTTCATGGCGTCTGCTGTCTAATCCGTAGAGAAGAATTAAATGATTACAAAAAAGTCCATGGTAGCATATCTCTATCTCTACTAGATAAGTAGTTATAGGCGTATTTACATTGGTATTTAAATTTTTGTATACAATATGTACCCGTGCGAAGCTGGTGGGGTCGCTGGTAATGATATATTAATAATAATTCTGTTTTAATATGTTTTTAGATTTTCTCAGCTAAGGGGGTCGAGCGATGATGGAAAATCGAAATTAAAGCTTCACTTTCAAGACGCGGAGACGCGAGTCATCGAAACTAAGGTTGGTCATTGTTATTTTTTTTTGTATATCCGAGCTGATCTTTACCTATTGTGGTCGGATTTTGGAAATTACGAAATTACATAAGTCTTTAAAAAATAACATATTTACGTCTATTAAAGAAGTGACATCTAGGTCCATTAAGTGCAGCAACAGGTTTGCCACCTGTTCTGTTCAATATGGACTACAGGCAAAAAGTGGACAATGTTCTGGCCACACCGCAAGGTATAAAGGCCGTGAAATTTTGGCAGAATAATAAGTACAAAATGAAACAACATCAATCACTTGAGCATCCAAGGGAACTGTTGTTCGATAAAAACAGTTCCCGAACCGAAGGAGTTGTAGAAAATGCCATTGGAAGAACAGGTTTAAGAAGCTAAAGAACATATTTTAGTGAACGAATGCTATTTTAATTTTAATATAGAACGTAAGGAACAAACATTTGTCATCGTTACAATAAGTATAGACCGTCTAAAATTGTTCGCAAGTTCTGAATAACTGAATAAAAAATAACTACTAAATACACTTCTTGCCCGTGGTACAGTTGGCTAGTTCAGTTGACCGGAGCAATCTCATGATGCTTACTTTAGTTAAATTTAATTTCAGGAGCTGGAGTGTCAGATTCTTCAGAGTCTCCTGTTCTGTATGCACGCCTTCCTGACAGCTAAAGTAGCGTCTGTGGACCCGGCCTTCCTCGCATCCATACAACAGTCTAACTAAATGGCGAAGTTTTAATTAAGAATGTCGGATATAATGTTCAATCTATTGTTATATGTCGGTTAAAGGTGCCTGGCGGGGTTAGTAGCTTTTTAAATTACTAGCTTAGCATGTGGCTATGTGCTGCTCTGGAAAATCTTGTATGGTATGAGTTTGTTTGTAAAAAGAGACCTCGAAAACTGCGGGGCCGATTTGATAACAAATCTTATGCCAGTTCTTAACTAATATCAGAGGGTTGTGGTTTCTCATTTCAAAAATATCTACATATTTTCCACATTCATCACGATTCGCTTCATACAATTTGTATAATACAATTTTACCTCTTCACGCCGACTGTGTATGTTATCTATTGATGTTAGTATTTATATTGGAAATCTAAGAAGTTTTTACTCCATATCAGTTAACGAACTCATAGCGAGAAACATATTCTCTCATTGGTCACATAAATATGATACAAGAACTAAGCTACTACTAAGCACGAGCTTCTTGCGTCATGCCCTATCGTCATTAATCGAGCATTTATCTATGCGGTGTGGTCAGAGACACCAGTAATAGAAGATTCCAGTGTCTCCCTGGCTTCAAGTCCGAATCTCTACTCTATCGAATCCATTCTAAGGAAATTTTACAAAATTACGTTAATTGATGATTATTTTTAATCGGTAACGACGACGATACGACGAAAAATAAAAAGTCGTGGTAGCCCCTGGTAGCAAGCTTAGGAAAACGAACCATTCCTATTGGTGGATTCTTCCTGGCACAAGTGGAATGCCAACCTTATACTGGGGACGTTTGACCGCGTACGATTCTTCATTGGGAGCTCGTAATTTAGAATGAAGTATGAGTTGTTTAATATTTGTAATTACTAGATTTGTTTATATACGACATCTTGTATGGATAGTAAGGAGTAAGTGAAACATTTATTTGAAATTCGAACGTAAATATACCTATAAAACGATGGTATGGTCGCGTGCAAGCCAATATGAGTCGAATTACACTCAAATAAGCCTCGCTTTGCTTCGTAGTTCTAATCGCTCAATCAGCAGTGTTCGGGGTATACACTTTTCCCATTGAGTGGGAATAGCGGGGATAGGTAAATTTTCGTGTAAATTTGCGAAGTAAGGCAGGCATGGTATAACTAAACGGTTGTCTACAATTTCATATATGGAATTGCCATATTAACTTAATAGCACTGGAACGTTGCTAAAGTTCTGATCAAAAGTCAATTATTTTTGCTCTCAAAACTGTACTAGAAGAAAGAAGCTTAAAGTAGGAAAATCGTGTTTTGTGCATTTATCTATATAAAATCAATGCACTACGTATAGCCTTATATGTTGTGGTAGCAGAATATATATTGAAAATACTAGGTATGGTATGAAGACGTCAATTAGAGTGGGTTATTTATTATTTATTTATTCATAAATATGCAGCAAAATGCATTAGAAAGTCAATTCAATACATGCTTGAATACAAAAACCGTTCAGTCATAATTTATTTAGAAAACAAATTTAATGATCGATTTGGTGACGACAAATGTCAAAAAGAACGTAGTTGTGTGTGTCATGACATTTTTTTACTCTTGTTTGACACATAGGTTTTTGTAATTTTTTTTTGCATACTATAAAGTAAACAATATACCTACTAGAGGGTAGATACAAAAAAATCTATGAAATCTGAGGGAGAAAGTACTGTGACTGATTTCTTGGTTGGGTGGGGCCACAGTTAGCAAGTTTTTTTCTAATTAGCAAGCCTCACCGTGTATTAAAAAAAATTGTACCATTCTCATAGCAAAAATATAGATTATTATATATAGATACATTTTTTGCTTGATTCCTCTCTCCATGTCAAAGATTTAAACATTGTCACTTAAAATACAACATTATCATTCATTCCACGCTTTTATCGACGGCTATTACAGAATAATTTTAGCTACTGATTGAAATTTGTACCTAATAATGAATAAGTTTGTCGAGGCTCTACGAATGACATCGAAATGAAAAACATAATTAGTTCTTATACACTGTAACGGTTGTCGTAGTTAAATATAGTCAGTTTTTCTTAATACTGTCTGATTTAGTAAACAATCTTTGCATGGATTTTTAATGTTAAATTAAAATAATTTGCCGCAAGAGCGAGTCGAATTCGCGTGAACTTCGTGCCATTTTTTTTCGTGAGAACTTTAGACAGAATTTTCATTTTTTTTTTATTTTAGTCCAAAAAATAAACCCCCAAAATCGAAATTCGATTATTTACGCTATACGTCCGTGATTGGGTCATCAAACTAGTAGATTCGAAGAAAATAAGCTGTGACAGATGGTCAGACAGTCAGACATGTAATAATTAAAATTTTATGGGACGAATTACATTAAAAAGACATGCATATATATTTTTACTAAATAAGACAAGTATAGAAAAACGGATTGTTACATTTTCATACGTTTGATATGGGTAGTGTAGTAGTTGGAATAGGGTTAGCGATTTTATATAAAAATGTACGAGATTTATGGATGTGAATCGATTATATCGAGGTTGTACACGGGACTTAGCTGGGAATTAAAATAACGGCACAGTAATTTAGCAAAGATAGAAATTATACATAATAACTTGACAAATAATTTTCCAATTGCTATCAATGTTTGTAAATCAAATAATAAAATATTTAAATAAATGTTGGGATAGCTCAAATATTATTTTTGTCTTTCTCTATTAAATATCTATTAGAATTCTAAATAATTAAGTAGCTTAAATGTTAAATGCAAGAATTATTCAAAGCTTATGAATTAAATTATAAATAAAAAAATCTTATGAATAAAAATATACGATTTTGTGTCACTGAGGGCGAAAAAATGGTGGTTGTACTAATTTTATGAAATCCGTTCAACCGTTGTTACAAACAAATTAACTAGTTGTATGTTTACGTATATCTGTCCAATAAGTCTTAATGGATGTTTTTTGTTCATCCTAAATATTTACTTTTTTTCGTCGTCACCATTTTTCCTATTCTCCATGGTCTAATTGAACACTTCCAGTTTTTCTTTAATATTCTTGTCTTCCTTATATAACTTAAATGGTTACAATTTTCCTAATGTCGTGTAATACATATATTATAGTTAAGTATATTTTAAATTTTATGAAAAATCATCTCTTACTCAATTAGTTACTTACTTACTTAATTATTAGATCTGAATAATATGTCTTAATTTAAATTCTGAATATTATATTGATAATTGACTTCTATTTGCTATGAAAAAAAAACTCAAACGTCCAATTTTTCAAATTTTTTAAGTACCTCATTCGTATAAAATTGTATTGTACATTAAGTTTTAATCGTAATAGAAAACGTAAACCAAAGATATGATTGTATACATAATTATTAATTTATGAAGAGGCTATGATATTATGTCTTTGTTATTATATTTGTATATTAAGTTTAGTGGTATATTTAGTTGGTAAGTGTATGTACATGTAAAGTTGATTTCTAAGACACGGTCTAATTTAATCATGGAAATATCTTAGGAATCAATTTGTCTTGTAATTTTATGTCGCAAATCTGAATGATGTCAAAAAAGCAAGCATAAAAATATTTTGCATAGCAACCTCAATGGGCTTTTTACATATCACTGAACTAAAAAGATATATTAAGAATATATTGAAATATCTTGCTTAGCGTGTACATTATGTTTGTTACGAACTACATAAGTTTGATGGAGATATTATATCTTTTGTTATGCGTACTATGGAATTCTATATTGCTATTTGCTGCCTTCGTATATTATTTAATTGTAAAATATTTACGCTGTTTCTTTATATTATGGGGATCGGCTTAAAAAGTATATAAAATGAACGTGCAAGTGGATTTCCTTTAAAATTAATTAGTATTATTAAAATTGTTATAGAGTGTGAAAATAAATTTATTAAAGGTAGATTAAATTCTCATTATTTTAGTCAATTAACAAATTATGTAAGAGGCAAATGTACTCATAGATGTAGATTGAAAATGTTATTTATGTATGTTATATTACGTATTGCATTTTCTTGATTTATGTGGTAGTCATAAATTAAGAAACTTGTTTACAAGAAGTGGTAAAATGATTGTTTTACAATAAAATTAAATGATTTGTATCTTTGTTATATCATTAAACTAATACCTAAATCACATGGACAACGATGCATTTTGTGAAAATAAGGCCTACAACACAATATTGTTAAAGTTAGTATTAAATGAAGACTGAGTTGAATGTCGTGCGTAATGTCTTAAGATTATTGGCAACGTCTTCGCAATGTCTAAACGAGTGCAATTAAACAAAAATGTACATACAGCATTTAATCACGAAAATAATAGAAAGCTTTGGTATGAAGTGATATCTGCATTGTTCAATTTTCAATTTTGACAACTATAGTCCAAAATAATGCGAAGTGCGAAGGCCTTAAGGGTCCTTAGCAGTCGGCCATCTTACTTCTGTTAAAAATATGACAAATCTCAATTAATCTTAGAAAAAGGAGTTTATTTATCCAACATTTTTAACTCAAATTGCTGATAGTTATTATTTTAAATGGGATTAAGCCATATTTTTTTATATAGGTAGGGTTCTAAATACCCGTAGTTTAAATAACAAGCATTGCTATTGCGTTTTAAAAAATATGGCTATTTAGAACTCTTAATAATGAAAATATGGCTTGTATAAATAAACTAATTTTTCTAGGATTAATTGAGATTTGCCATATTTTTGACAGGACTTAAGATGGCCAACAGCCAAGGACCCTTCATCTCAATTTTAATCTAATTTATAAAATATACTCATGGAATTTAGATAAAATTATAGTAATATTTAGATGTGAATTAGACAACAAATTATTGTATAATTTAGTGGTTTTAATTGTTGATATTTTAATGACGAAATTATTAATCGTACGCGTATTTAATGATGTACTCATATTATATACCTACTGTCTAGTTAAATAAATGATTTACCAAATTTTTCTTTTTCATTCAGTTTTCCAAACAATTCTTCCCGAAACAGACTTTTTAGACATTTTCATTTATTTTTAATTGTATACAGCAAGTCTTCCCAAACTGTGCGTCGCCCTGGGGAGTCGTGGCACTTACCTGAGGGCGTCGCGAGATGGTACACAGAGGTCATCGTAAAATGTATCACTTTATTCAAATAAAACTAAAATAATTTTAGTAAAATGTGTTGAAAAGCAAGCTCATCCTTCTTTATTCATTGTACTGGTTTATTTTATAATACGAATTATAATTAAAATTATATAATATTTGTAGTAAAGGTATCTTCTTTTAGAAGGGCGTCTAAAAAAAAATTAGAGCCTGTAAAGGGAGTCGCAGTATAAAAAAGATTGGGAACCCTTGGTATATAGGTTTCCAAATAAAACAAAATTAAGATCTATTTCATTATTTATTCAAGCTTGAGGGTTATAAAGTAAAGCTACACAAGAAACTATCAAAAGCGACACAATCATACTCTTATGTGGGATTTTATCCAATAATAATAATAATTAGAAGATTTTTTTACAATACCATTTTTGTTTAATAAATAGACGATACAAAAATACTTTTATTTGTAGGTATCTGTACCTAGATACATACTTCTTAGTTATCATAAAATATCAGTAAAACAAATACATTACTAATTAATTTGGAATAAATCAAAATCAACATAGTATTATATTTCTTATATATAGAATTGTTGATATATATTCGTAATATGTATACGTTCATATTTTATTTTTAAATCATTTAAAGACTTCATACCTACAACAATGCAATTAGCTACACATATAAAATACTGATAAATTAAATATAGGTAGATAATATTTTGTGCGTATTTATTACATATCTACTTCACAGGGATTCGTTTAGAATGCCTTAAGACGCGGTGCCCACCTAAGTGACACAGATATATGTAACAAGTATTATTAGAGTGTACACATGTCACATCATGTACGTAAAGCCACTTGATATAATTTTTATTTTATTTTATTTAGGTAGGTATGTATTTTAGGAAAATTTACAGGAACTCGTAACAATAATCAACATAGGTATATTAGTCTATTACAGTTTCCACAGATATTTAAATTATATATTTAAAAAGTACAGTAAATAAACAGGCATATTTTGTGAATTTAAGTAGGTACTCAATTATTAGGAGGCCAAAGAACCAAAATCAAACCAGGTCATGGCTCTCGTCCTTCGATCAGTATTAAAAAAATTAGAGTAACACAACCGCTCAGCGTCCATAGCATAGACTCTGCCCCTGTCTTGCTCTTTTGTTCCTCTTTCCACGCTTTTTGTCTCTTTCGCACGGTATCACGCGTGTTTGTATATCAAAGCGCTGATATGGTCTATCTATTTATTTTATATTAATCGAAGGTCACGTCACAGGTGGGCACGCTAACATGGATATGATATATAATTCGTTCAATTAAAGATATTCCAGATAACATCGATATGTTATATTGTATAATTGAGTAAAGTTAAAATTGACACGTAACAGAAAAATAGAGCTTTTCTTACATCGAATACAGCAGCTAACAGCCAACACTAAGCTACTTACATGAAGAACCTAGGAACGCCAATTATCATCTATTATGAACTACACAACCTTTGGTAACCCTTTGGTAACTGTCTGTCTAACTTTAATATATATTATAACATTTGATAGGTAGAAAGTTTATTTGATATGTGTAACATGATACGACGAAACAATTTTATAGCCAGCACGAAGTTCTTGTGTTATACGTAGGGTTGCCATATCTAGCTGGGACCTCGTCGAAAATCGGGACAAAATTGGGTCTCGTCGATATGTCGGGACACGAAGGTCCATAACGGTGACAGTCCCGATATATCGGGACGGATGGCAACCCTAGTTATACGAGAAGTTGTCAAATTGTATGAAAATTTGAACTTCGATTTAAATGAGTTTTCACTTCAGATTGATGCTAAATTCACATACAAAAAAAAATTTTTAACAGTAGTAATAACGCTAGAAATTCGTACTTACCCTCTAGATAAATAATATGAATTTAAATATAAAATGTCCTATGAGTAGGTATACATACATATACATCCATGAACAAACTATAAAAGTTTTCAATATTTATCAAAAAACGTATTGTCACTAATACATAAGTATCAACGTACTATAGTTACATAATTATATAGTATGAACACAAACATCATCTACACAAAACACATATAATATATCTATGTTGTATCGTTATTTATACATGTAGTACAACCTATATTATCCATAAGAACTGAACATGCATAATATATACACATGTTCTATAAAGCCAATTACCAATGCATTTCGTCTTGTTTATTACAATCTTTATTTAATAATTTGGGGAAGGGGACTTCTGTTTATAAAGTAATCAAGGGCGGGGGAGGTGTGAAATATATGTTATATCGGACTCCATTGCAACTCTCTCTTCCAAGTTTTTTTACATGAATTTTATTGAAGGACCTACATTATGGTATTTTTGTAAAGTTTAAATTATACCTAATAAGTTCTTTAAAAATCCGGATCCTCTATCATTATCTCCTAATATACCATATACTTCAACATAAAATGAAATTAATCTATTAATTAATATTAATTGCCAATACCATAATAGGAATGCAGACTGCAGAGTATTTTTTCTTCTTCAGGGGTGCCTTATGGCTCCCGGAACCGTGTTATTGGTCCCAGAGTACCCAGCAGAAGGCCAAGTCTTCAGAAGTAATTAATTTTGGTAATTGTGAGATTATACCTAGTGAGTGGCATATTTAAACATATTTAGATGGAATATTTTAATTGCTTATGAAACTAAATTATAAAAATATAAACAGAAATCCCAGTCCCCTTGAAATATGGAAGAAATAACATTCACATACATGTTAGTAGGTAGCTATAGTCACAGATCGCTACAAGCCACACTTCTATCTTTAACTATATTTCTTAAACTAATACATTATTTCTGACATAAATAATATTAGATCAACTCATAGATTTAGTAGTCGCTCGGGCGCACTTTTAGATTGGTAATGTCGCGATTAGAATGAGACCAAAAAGTTAATACCTCAGAGTGCGTGACAAATGTGTAATTCTGTAGATTTTTCATCTTAGATGACTTACATCCAAACACGGCATACACTGCATTAACCAGAATTAATCACGTCTTTAATACACTTTTAACACTAAATTATACTTTACAAAAATCAGCGAACTTACAACTGACGCTAGGCTGTTACAGTATCTCGTCTATCTGTCTCGCTTTAACATACGCGTATCTATGCACTTTCTCTTTTGTATTGCCATTCTAATAGAGCGCCTATACTACATCTCTGGGTCAACTTGACACATATAAAATTAATAAACACTAAATTGAGAAATTTAATAATTTAAACTTATTTTAATTATAAGATTTGGAACTTTTTAGAGATCGAAATATATGACACATCCATTTGAAATTATGGCCCGAATAACTTGATTAAAATACATTTATAAGTAAACACTTCATTCAAGATCATTGATATTTTTTTGAATACTTTTAACAAATTCCTAGATTTTAATAGCTTTTAGATAATTAAAGGTTTTTTTCTTAATCTCTGCACAGTGGTTTCTTAACACACTCCTATAATAAAAAATACTGACTAATAACATTATGTTAACCTAAATATGAAGCAATGATACTTAAAACGCAACTAATTTAAAATACAGACTTATCAAACTAATATTTTCTTATAAAATCACCCTAAGGACGAATTAAAGATAAAGTAGGTAAGACGTATTTTGTACAGTAATGTGTTTGCTACCCTTTTCGCCATGTTATGTTTCAAGTGGATGCTTTTGCAACCGACTTCTAAAATATATATAATTTGTGATATTTAATGAAATGTTATATGTATCTAATATATAACTTATACATAATTTTCAGTTATACCTTAATATATTCATGAAGATGGAATGTCGCAAGAAAAGATGAGCAATATACATACCTACTTATATATTTTTTCACTAATGTAATAGGGGTGTTGACAGTTTTTGGAAATACTTTTAAATTATAGCTGTAACATTTATTATATCTACCTATTAATTTTATTTTTCAAATCCCTGCGATGATTTCAAAACGATGATGACGTCACATCTTGCAAATTAACAGAATGTTGATCACAGATTAAATAAAATAACTTAGTCAGTGACAGATTGACAAACAGTTATTATAATGAAGTTATTAGTCTGTGGTTATTTATTTGACATTTAGCGGTCACGTGACAGGAAGTATGAATTAATGTTTTTTTCATTTAGATAGGTATTAAAAAATAAATAAACATTATTTTCAGTGACTATACGTTATAGAATATATAAAAATATTATTGTGTATTTATTTTCTTTCACTGTCATCACCCCTATTATGCGTAATTATCATATATTCATAAATTAAATTATCAAGGTACCTATTAAAAAAGTAAGTAGATTAAAGCTCGTCTTATGATGCAACATGCTATATAATTTTCTTTTGATAACGAACAGCATAGAATTTCAATAGTCAATACCACGACAAGAGTCAGTGACCGTAGTACTATAAACATTATCAACATTCAACAAGAAAGCTCGAATTTATTTTAAGATAGAATTTAGAAGACTCATAAGAAGGTGACAACCATTCATTGAGGGCATAATGGACAACATTTAATTTTTGAAAGAAATTTGAAATCCCGAAACCGTGTTTATCAGTCCTAGGGTACCCAGCGGAAACCCAAGTCATCACCTTTTGGCCCATGGCTATACCTAACGAGTGGCCAATTGGTACATGGCCAAGATCAACTAGTCAATACCAGACGTCTCGGCAACCGACGCATCTTTTTTTATCAATTCATTTTCCAATTATTTGAAAAGTTCGGAAAATAGGAATTTGACATTACTTTGGCAGATTGAATTTTTTATTTTCATGCTGACCAGGATTGGCCAAGGCAACACAGTTATTTTATTCCAATAGGGATGTTAACAATTTTTGGAAATACTTTTAATAAGATTGTCATTTAAAAAATCATGGTTTTAATTTTCTTTTTAAAATTCCCACGAAAACGTTATGGGCGCGACGATGACGTCACATCACGCAAATATATTAGAATGTTGATCACAGATTAAATAAAATAACATGAAAAAAACATATTTAGTGACAGATTAACAAACAGTTATAAGTTGAGATTCCACATCCGGTCATGGTGGCGAACGCTTGCGTTTTCGTCATGGCGTGATGTGGAATCCAGTTTAATCCTGTTCGTGCTGTGATTTATCGGCTATAAACACTATAAAGGCTATAATAAGTATTTGACATTGGCAAATCACCGATATACATTGGTGGAGCCATAATAACAGAAGAAGAAGAAGATAATTTAGTTAGTAGTCTGTGGTTATTTATTTGACATTTAGCTATTGACGTCTTTTTACCGTTTGCGGTCACGTGACCGGAAGTATAAATAATAATTAAAAATTATACATTTTGATATTATAAAATAATTTTAAAACATATTTTCAGTGATTTATACGTTATAGACTATAATATTATTGTGTATTTATGATCTCTCACTGTCAACACCCCTATTATATAAAATTTAATTAAAATATTAATAATAATTAAAAAATAAAATAAAATGTTGTCCATTGGAACCTAGACAAGGTTCATAATTTCGCCCAGAAATATCTAATGTCTAAAAGTACAAATATAATTTGAGCATAGATTTAACTAATAATAGAGAATAATGATCATCAGATATCTCACATAAAAACTAAGGAGATCATCTATGTAACTAACCGCCTTAACTAGTTAAAGCTATCGTTACTACATCTTTTCATTTACATACATATAAAAGAGTTTTATTCCTACGCTACGTATACAAAGAAATATTCTTAATTAAACAAACAGATCTTTGATATAAACCAAACAATTTTTCAGCTATATCTAGAATTTAAATTTAAATATATTTGTATCTAGTTATATTTAAATATTATATAGTATATTCAGTATAAAAATGTTGTTATTGTCATAATTTACTGACGTATTGTCTACCACATAGTCTAACTTGACTACAATTAACATTAGGTATATTATTGTATTTGAAAGGAAGATCTAGTATATATAATATATATATACTTATTGTCCATATTTTGTAGAAGTTTGTGCCTTATGACATAAGGCCATTTCATTTATACAATAGAAAATGTATGCCAGATAAATATCCATTATATCTACATATAACTTCTATAAAAGCACTTTGCTCTACAACTACCAACATCAAACATCAAATAAATTTTAAATTTAATGTTAATTACATTACGACACTCTAAACATTTAACAAATAAAATAAATATATTAAATTATTTAAGAATCTCAGAAAAGATAGGTAAAGCTTGGACACCTAATATATCAAATAGCTTATTGTATATCTTCTATACTAATCTTTTCACCAAATATAGAAAAAATATTGACTTATTGTCGTAACACATATTTAAATATAATTCAAGTAATTTACATCAGCAATAAATAAGTCAATGACACATATGGATTTGACTGTATTTTAAAATTTCTATATAATTATTAAATATAATAATTTCACGACCATAACGTCTCATAAAATTTCATATTTATCACAGCTCTACATTTCAAACGCCACTCGAGTGAAATGTCAATAAAAATAATTTCCATCCATATATAAAAAACCTTATTTGGCTGTTTTATTGTCATTAGCACATATAGTGTATATTATTGTCATTGGTTACATAGTCATAGCCGAGTTTAGTATACATATATAGATATTTACGTACAAAAGTTGTATAAACGTGAAACAGGAAACGTTTAAATGACCCCCTAGACACTCGATCATCATTCAATTGTATAATCACCGCTAAGGTACGAGCAACAGCTACGGTCGGCAACGAAATTTGCTGAACACATTTCCAAATATTTGATATAGGTTATATTTGGTGCAATCTAGCGGACGGCATGGTAGAGGAAACTAATTTTTATATTTATGTTGGTCTAATTAAAACATACTACAAATGGCGCCCAACTTTTAATCTATTATTTAAACATATTAGGCCTTACCACAAAACGATGTTTAATAAGTTTTATAACTCTTAAACATCTGTAATTCAATATGAAAGACTAAGACAGAACGATAAAACACGGTTTTGTGGTAAGGGGGGATGTATTTAAAAAACCTCACAAACGCCATCAAATCTAATCGATTCCATTTGAAACACTATGACGTATAAAACAAAGAAAAAAAACTTTGGCAGATCTTTGTAGTATAACGATTAAATATGTTTTATTTTGATTTTTTCTTACTTAAACGTAGGTGAACCATGGCGTTCGCTAGAATTCAGCAGTAGAAAGCAAGTTTTCATGCATTTTATAATATTGGAGCGACTTTCGTTGCCGACAGTACCATGCAACTTGATCAACAAATCATTCAATTAGAGTAGTTAGGTCGTAGGGGCCCCTCGTTTAAATCTCTTCATGTGTAATCTTGGTCCACTCCATCATCATCATCGAAATCCGATATCTGTTTGAGTATCCAAGATATATATTTTGGTACGTATGCGTAAACCCCAGGTAGTCGGGGGTGGGCACACTTGATGCCCCATGATACAATGCCTCCAACAAACCAAGTATTATTCTTGCTTTTATCTTCGCACAGCAATGGACCGCCTGAATCACCCTGAACCAAAACATATTTATATTAGAAAATGTAAACAATAGGAAAGCTAAGAAGAAATTTTAAATTTCTCTAAATAAATAAAAACACCTAAACGAAAATTAATGTTACATAACACGGAATTAGGTAATCATATTTAAAAACTTGGGCGTCCCTGAAATCCTGGAAGTTGAAGTTTGATAGACCGTTTGGGATTTTTTGTAAAAATCTGCGTCACGCGCTTTATTAAACTCGACAAATGTTGAACATGAGAATTAGGTAAACTGTTTTAAAAAACACCATTTCACTAAGCTTTCCTTTGCTCATTAGTCAATAAAAACAATAATTAATTAAGTACTCCAAGGGTACACACACAGCGAAGATCAAGTCTTCCACTTTTAGTCAATGGTAATTTTGATGCTATACCTAACGAGTGGCCAGTTCTATTGAGGTATAATTTAGATGGAAATGCCTATAAGTGTGGTTAAATTTCTTATCTAATTTGCGGTATACACACAGAAAAATAAGGCTTCAATAATATTTTAACCATTATATTTTCATAAAATATTTATACATTAATTACCTACTTATTTTATGAGAAAATTTTCTTGTTTATGTTTCTAAATAATATTATTAAACTTCGACGAAGACGCCCACGCAGTTGCTATCTTGTATATAAGTACTTTGTATATTACAGAAATATCATTTTACCATGCTAATTGGATAAAATTATTTGTACAATTATTAATGACTAGGTTTCGTGGAGCCCATATTAACTCTCATTCCCTATTATGGTCTTGAGTTCATACAAAAAACACAGAAAAAAGCACTTTCAGTTTTTCCCGAATTTTCCATATTTCCGGGCAACTTTTCCAATTTTCCTTTCCCAAAAAAACCTTATTCAGACTATTACTAAAAAAAATGCCAACGAATAGCATTTCATTTTTATTTATATAGAAATCTGTCTCGTTGCATATCCAGTATTGTTTCCGAAATGGCTAAATTAATTTTGATAAATATCATCAATCTAATTAAGTGGGTAGGTATTTAGTACGATTATTATGCATACAAACTCCCCAATCCCCCCATACAAAATACATCTATACACGATACTGAGGCATACTTAGAATTTTTGTCTGTCTGTCCCTCTGTGGGAGATGAGTGAGAAATAATGATGTAGGTACGTGAAGCATGTGGAGTGACTGATAGTGTTGTATATAAAATTGAAACAAGAAGATGGTTTGGACATGTTGAACGAATGTGTGATGAAAGAATGACAAAAACAGCTCAATGGATTTTGATGAAACTGTCAGGGATCATGGTGGGTATTTAAATTAAACTTAGAAGCTGTTTTTTTTTGTTCCATTTCGATATCGGGTTCCAAAGACTATGTGTGTTAAAGATATCGTGTGAGCTGTGAAATAAAATCTCCACGGGCAAAGCCGGGAAAGAAAGATAATATGTCACAAACCTGACATGCATCCTTCCCCCCTTCAGGGTAACCAGCACAGATCATCCCCTCAGTGACGTTCAGATCACGATGTTCTAGCCATTGGTTACACAGGTCGCGGTTGAGAACTGGCACTTCCACCTCATTTATCGCTGGCTCGTATTCCGACACTGTATTTAAAGAAAACATTTATTATTTGACGGTCATAGCCTTTGGTAACTATGTCCACATTTAGCAGAACAAGTAACTTCTTGAATTCGAATAAGTTCTGACGCTCGTCCGGCTTTATGTGCTTTTTTCTAGACCATTTAATTTAACACAATCATCATTTAGTTACTAACGTATTAGGCAGCATATCCCATGTGAAAGCGCTGGCGACAAACTTTTTACCCGACATCATTCACTAATATATGAATTCACTAAAATAACCTATACCATAAGACCAATACCAGGGCAAGTGACAAGGCAATTTCAATACACAAATTTACTCAAGAAATGCAGACCAAAATAATTAAAATGTCAAAATTGGTTCAGTGGTTATCTAAAGATGCGCGCCGGAACTCAATGCTCAATCACAGTTCAACGGCAGAACGGATTTTAATGATACTTGGAGAACAAAGAGTTTTTGTCCTGAATTAAAACATAACAAATAATATTGTTGAAAATCTGGAGATTTCGAAGATCTACTTAAGAACTGCTCGAACAAAAAACCTCTACTGAAATTTCAA
Organism: Nemapogon koenigi; assembly: GCA_963924495.1. NCBI lineage: Eukaryota > Metazoa > Arthropoda > Insecta > Lepidoptera > Tineidae > Nemapogon > Nemapogon koenigi. The sequence continues at coordinate 1,786,566 of OZ004630.1, read as the reverse complement.
GTCTCTAAGCGCGACGAGAAAGTTTGGACCTTATCACAAAACTTATAAAGTAGAAGTTTCTGCGCACCGAGTTATATTTCCATGCGAGTGAAACCGCGGGCAAAAGCTCGTATTTTTCAATTACCTATTCCAGTAAATAAGAACTGTGATACAGGCATCATACTTAATCTAAACTAGTATAAGTAGACTTACTATCTTTATCATCACGTTTTCCCCATCCAATGACAGTACAGACAGTGCCAGGTGCTAGTTGTAAGTCCGCTGGTGGGAGACATACAGGTAACAGGAGCTCATGGTAGCGGACACGTTCTGCTAGCTAAACAAATAATACGGAACCCTGAGAGTTTTGATCGATCCAACAAAATCGGTCGATCCAAAGAAATCTTTAGGCAGGGCAGACGTACGGTCCATCGAAATTAACCACAGATTTGTCCAATTCCTATAACAAATGGCCCGCCTAAGTCTTATGGCGGCCGGAATGGAAAATTTTCGGTGCGATGCCGGACCAATGTGTGGCCTACTTTACTTACATACGACATTATATAAAAATTTCATTAATTTCTCAGGGTCATATATGTATCTAGAGTATTGCATGGGTTTTTTTATAGAGAAGAAGACATGTGACCTTGCCACCGCCTGATTGTTAAGCATAGGTGGCTGGTCCATGAATGCGCGCGACTGGCAGATCGTAATACAGTCCGCCAGTCGCGCACACTATGCAGGCCCGTATAGATGCTTTTTCACGCTTCGCTTAAAGGACCCAAGGTTGTAGAAAGGAGGAAAGACCGACGCCGGAAGTTCATTCCACTTTTTGCTGTACGACACAGGAACGAGTCACTGAATTTCTTCGTTCGTATAGAGAACGTGTCGACGGTGTGAGGATGAAAACTGTATCCTGTGCGAGCAGTGCGGCATGAGTTATAAAAACACTAATACACAAACGGGTAAATTTTTTTTAAAAATGGGTCACGTAGTATGGGTACGTTCCCTCAGCTGAAGACAAGGTCTTTCTCATTTAGATAATGTAAGGCTATACTGATCAGTTCTGTTTTATGTCGGATTATGTAAATTGTTTTCCTTCCATAACTACCCCTGTCAGGTTTTTAATTTTGGAAAATTGTAATTGGTAAACGCAATCGTACCATGCAACGATTTTATTACATCGTGCATCTAGGTCCATTATGTGCAGCAACAGATTTGCACAGTAATACTGCTGGCCACACTGCAAGGTGTAAAGGCCGTGAAGATTTTTTGTCGCTATTAGGGTACCCAATCTGAATACTGACCTGAAAAAGTGCTATATCGTTGTCATGGGCCACACCGACGTTGTACTGGGGATGAGGCACCACTCGCTTCACTTTAACCTTTTGTCCATATAGAGCGTGTGAATGACGACGCGCGATACCCAGCTGAATTGTCCAACCGCTCACGTCCGAATGACTTGAAAGTAAATTTAATTTATTATCCGGTCGATGGTAAATGGTTTATTGTTCAAAATATATGTGCAGTTCCCCAAGGGTTTAATTGTATATTATTTTTTGAAAGTAAAAATGGTTTGGTTTTATGGAAATAATGACTGTCAGGAAGACAAATCAAATCAGAAAGAAAAGGGAAAATAAAAAGCAAATAAAATGCAATTGAAAAGCTCAAATTGCTGTCACTAAAGTACATACAATGGAAATGTTGGTCCAAGTTTGGTCCGGTAATTATTTAATTTCGGGTTACCGCACACTGACGTAAATGGGGTATGATGAGTATATTATACTAACTACCTATGAGGAAATACATCTTTAAAAAATCCCTTCCCCTTACCAAAAAAATTTAGGATATAAAAAAGTTTAGTATTTATTTGGTCACTTTAATTATCGGCTGGATTTTCACCGACGATTTTGCACGCTATTTACTAGACAATCCCTGATCCTAAATGACGGTACCTGCTTTTTTATTTGGATAAAAAACCACACGGATATACCTATAGTACTTATAAAATCTCGCTATATACATACTTTCCAACGCAATGCGAAGCTGTCAGCACCCATTGATCAGCCACCAAGACTCCTGCGCAGTAGAATACCTCTTCAGGTCCCCCGAGTATTGCAGCTAAGAACGGCCAATCACCAGGAGTAGCTTCAGCACCACCCACTATACGTTTTGTTGCTTTGTCTCTTGGTGGACGTACACCGCATGCTGAGAAAATATGAACAATTAGATATCAAATATTGTATACGATAGTTGAAGATTTAGTAAAGGAATTTTTGCAAGAAGAAACTGGAGGTCTGGTCTACCTACACTCAGAGATCAGTTACTAATTTTAAATTTTGATAAGCCTTTTCGATTTATTTTAGAATAAAGCCACTCGTTAGATATAGCCTTATAAATACCATCGGTTAAAAGAGGAAGACTTAGCCTTCCGCTGGGTACCCTGGGACCATTACGCGGTTTCGGAAGCCGTAAGGCAAACCGTGAAGGTAAAAAATAAATAATTATTTAATTTTTACGTAGGTCCTGTAAGAGTAAACTGGAAATTAATTACACTGCAGGACCGATTTAAAACATTTTTTCACCGTTTTAATTTAGAAAACTGAGCGTTGCATAATATAATAACAAAATGCTAAGCACCAATTTTCTTTAAGAATTTCAGAGGGCACGTAAACTATGTTAACTTCTTCTAACAATAACATCTAACTCCTATAAGTGCAGATACGGGCTTGCCACCTATTCTATTCAATATGGAAAACTGGAAAAAAGTGGACACTGTTACCAGTATCTCTGGCCACACCGCAAGCTTTAAACGCCTTGAAGTTGTGTTGTTGTTGTAATAAAACCTGGAGCCCTTCGGTCCCGCAATTCAAACTTGTCCATGGGTGTAGGCGTGTCTATAGATACAGGCACGACTAAGTACCTATTATTTTATTTATTACTAGCTTAATTAATAAAATATAGCATATATATCACCCAGTGATAATGTAGTGTATTATTAGTGAAATAATTTTCAGAATCGGAATAGTAGTTTCAGAGATAACCACCTACATCCAAACAAACTTAATATCTACTACTAAATACTAATACTAATATTATAAAGAGGAAAGATTTGTATTTTTGTATGTTTGTTACGAATAAACTCAAAAACTACTGGACGGATTTTGATCATTCTTTCACCATTAGAATGCTACATTATCCCTGAGTAACCTAACATTCTGAAATAGACACGAAGTCGTGGGAAACAGGGTAGGGGTAGGGGTAAGGGTTTATTTTGTTCGAAAATAACCACGGGCGAAGCCGGGGTCAGACAGCCTAGTTAGTATATAAAACTAGAATACTGCGACAGTTTTACATAGAAACATACGGTAAAATTTAATAGTACAAAAATAAAAAGCTACCTGCTATAAAGTATGGAGCCCCTATTTACAAATTTACAAATTTTCGAGTCCACCTGGAGATTCCGCTTTGTTTTCCTTTTCTACTACAAAAACGTAATTAGAAAAGTTCTGAACTAATTGTTGGGACGGAATAATAACGATTTGTAAGCAGATTTGGGGAAGAGTTTTTTTCAGATGAGGACATTTGAGGATGTCTACATCTTATCTCCTGGCTTTATTGTACAGTTTAATCCATTACTTTTTTATTTTTCTCCGATATTCAAACGTCCGACTAGCTGCTACATTATTTAATCTATGCTGCTACTAAGTACTTCATTGAATAAAAACGGAGCTACGGATCGACTTGATTTCATGCACAAAGGGCCGGAGAGCGACATATATTACTTTTTATCCCGGAAAAAATATCTCATTGTTGTTTCTACATTCAACGGCACACATTTGTAGTTTTCAATAATTGAACTATATTCCCGCCGCAGTAATTAATCGAATAAATTTTGGTTTTGGAGCTCTAAAGTAGCCCACGCACTGAGATACCACAAAAAAATTTCGGTCCGGCCGCCGTATGATCGAGATTGAAGACAGGCCACACATTAGGAATGTATATCATACGATCTAGATCACATGCAATTCACTCACCCACACAGACACACAAGATTCGATTAAACAAAGGCGTGTGGATGTGTGTCAACCACAAATACAACGATTTGAAAACGGATGGTGGGCCGCGCGTACAAGAATTTGGTAAATTTCGGTGGACCGTACGGCGACCGGCCGGGGATTGGACGAATGTGTGGCCACCTTAAGACGATACATTCAAATAAAATCATAGTTTGAGGGGCGTGGCCTAGCTGCATACGATACTCTAGCGCTACTCTAGCGCTACGTGATCGATTGGTCTCTTCGCTGAATCTCTCTCTGTCGCATTGAATAGAAACAAAAGAGAAGAGGCGCACGGAAGGTGCTTGGAACAAACGTCCTAAGTGACAAATCAAAAATAATTTATTTAAATTAAAGAAGTAGCTTCATTGAAAATCTAAATTAACACCTTACTTTAGTAATAGATGATACAAATTTGTACTTAATTTAATAAACAATACTTCATGTACTAATGAGAAATTTGGAAAGGAGACTATTTTCAGATGCTACTTTGCAATTTTTTTCTATCGAGCAAAATTTCTTAAAACATGTTATACGATTAACAGATTAATATGAAATATGATTAATTATAACATGTAATTTTTTCTGTATTTGTAAGAGCTTTAGGTTTCACTCAAAACGATTTGAAAAATATGATTTAATATGAAGGTAGCCTCTTAAGACAACCTATGAAGAAAAACAAATAAAAAAACGAACTTCCTACTCGCAACAAATGGTAGGTATGTTACGATATTTTGTACGGACAAAATACTGTCTATCTGTGACATTTTTACGCAAAACTACTGAACGCATTTTGTTGCGGTTTTCAATATTAGATAGGTTGATTTACCAGTAAGGTTTACGGGTATTAAACATGGACCTATCATGTTTAAGAGCTGATCATTAACAGTATAAGTGAATCAATTTGGGGGAAAAGATCTGTCTAATCTGTCAGAGATACAATGTAACAAAATCATGTTGGAAAGAATTGTGTAGAATAAAATGAACTACAATAAAGTCCGTAGTAACATATATATCTCTAATGTGTAACAATTTGTCAAAATATTATCCTTTCTTCCTTTTAAAAGTAGTTTGCAATTTTTGTAAAACATGTACCTACTTAGTTTGGAGCAGCGAACTGCATAATGTCATGAAAGGTCTTACCGGATACTGACATCGGGTCGTGTAACTAAATAATAAATGATAAAGCTTAAGGAAAAACAATTTCTTAAAATAGGTATGTTATGAAGGATCTACGCTACAATAATTACGTCGAGAATTTAATAAAATATCTTGAGAAGATTTTCGCTTTTATAATAATTCAAATTAGTCAAATAAACTCGACAGCGAAAAAATATATAACAAGGGTATTATAGGTACGAGTTCTGTCCAATATGAACAACTGACAAAAAGTGGACACTGTTACAGGTGTCTCTGGTCCCACCTGAAGAAATATGTATGTGAAGATGTGCGTGAGTGTGTGTTTCAGGCTGAATTTTGACTTACCAAATCATTTTTTTTAACGCATTCAAAATATTTGAAAAAAAATAGAAAAAGATTTCATCCCTTTTAACGCTTTAGGTACATGAAACTTGGCTACTTTTTTTATTCTTTCTTCACGGGTCGCCTTACAGGTCTCGAAACCGTGTTTCGGACCCAGGGTACCCAGCGGTAGACCATGTCTCCCACGTTTAGCCGATGGTGTTTGTGAGTACCTAACGAGTGGCCATGGCCAGTTCTGTTACTTTTTAGGATAAAACTCAACGTGGTTGGATTTTTTTCTAATTTTCTCGAGATGATAAATGCTATTTAATAAACAAATACCTAAAATTCACTAGACACCTATAAGTAAATGTTGAAATTCAAACGAATCTCTGCGGTAATTGAGGTTTGTTAAACCCATCCAGTAAATTTCCCAAAGATATATATTAGAATCCGACAGCCCTATTTAAAGGCAATTCCTGCGGTAGCGGGGAAAAGTTTTTTTCCTGAAAAATTGTCGAATTGGATTTTGTAGGAATAAATCAACATTTTGTCATTTCGCCTTTATAAAGTGGTCAACACGTGAAAACTTAACTTAATCTAAAGGTTTTTTCACTTATTATGTATGTATTTTTTTATTGCTATATCTACTTAATTTCTTTCAATAATAATACAATGCCCTATCTATATGGGATAATGTACAAAAATGTATTAAAAAAACGTTGGGTTCGATCCCCACATTGACCATAAGCTGTAAGGCAACCCGTGAAAGTAATATGAATAAATTTTTGAAGTGGATCAAATAGTTTTCGAGTTTACTTCACAAATAAAAAAACTCACCTTTTTTTTCATGGGTTGACTTACAGCTCATTAAACCGTGTTATTGGTCCCAGGGTATCAAGCGGAAGACCAAGTCTCCCTTTTTTTGCGAGGCTATACCTAACGAGTGGCTAGTTCTGTTGAGGTATATTTACATTGAAAAGCCTCTAAGTGTGATTTGTTAGTTTGTAGGTACACCAACACCTTTCTTTTTATATGAATTAGTATAGATAATAAAAAGATTTGGACACGTTGAAAAAATGAAGGATGAAAGATTGACTAAAAAGGTTTATATGGCTGAAGTGAAAGAGGCTGGCAGAGGACGACCCAGGTGTACTTTTATTGAACATATAAAAAATGTATTGATCGATGGAAATATTAAAAATACACACAATCGCCGAGCATGTAGGTATGAAAGGTATGATGAATATAAAAGAAGCGAAAGAGGTATGTTAGGATCGTAACAAATGGCATTAGATTGTCTCTGCCTAGCCTACCCCTCTTGGGATAAAAGGCGTGATTGCAATAGAATATAAAGACAATATTTACAAAAAATGAAAAAGATCCAGAGAGAAGAAAGCACGTCTCCCAATTTAAAGAATCTATTTATTAAACGTCCAATATTTGGACTCTTATTATTTCAAACAAAATACATTGTAAATCCACTCGTAATTCACCGTGTCTGGGAATGAAAATTGCTGTCGTTACAAAATATTGGATTCGGTAATTTATTTCCTGTCAAAATCCACTACAGTCCTTCTTTGTAAAAATATAAAATATTTCATTAATCACCGGTAAGCTTTTTAAGATGTCATAACTTTGGTTAAACGCTGAAAACATGAAACCCTGTCAGAATTTAATAGAAATTTTAGTTTACCTCTTGAATACTAAATACAAAGGCTTATTGGAGTTTCGAAAATGTCGGTATTTATAATTCATTAATCATTATATCTATACTAATATTATAAAGTATGGATGTAAGGGGGGTTTCCTCAAAAACTAATGATTCGATTCTGAAAATTCTTTCACTAATAGAAAGCTACATTATCCCTTATACACTGACGAGCAATATAAAAAAGCAACTAACTTATCATGAAATATTTCCGAAACCACGCCAGATAGGTCTTTGAAGTAAAAAGCAACATTCAAGTGTATTTAATAACGGTTAAAAAAACACCCAATGGAAACAAAATTATATTGCTTTTTAGGCACTTTGCAAGTGGCTTTTTTATATTGCTTGTCAGCGTAGACTATATTTTATTTTGTTCGAAAATATACACGAGAAGCCGATGTCGTAAGTGAGAAATACCGACCTGGCTTCGCCCGTGTAATCTCTAAAACTGTTTTATATCTTACGGAACCCTATATTTTTAAACTGTTATTTTTAGAAGAAGCGCCGAAGCACGAGAATAGGAGGACCGTCGCTGGTCGAGTGGATAAAACGTCGGCTCACAACTGAGAAGTCACGGATTCGATCCCCAGACACCAATAGGTTTTTTATAATAAAAAAATTATGTACATTATCCGACAAACTGTACAAAAAGGCAATCATCTACATACATCAACAGAGTTGGCCACTCGATAGGTGTAGCCTCAAAAATTCGGCTAAATGAGGAAGACTTTGTCTTCCTCTGGGTACCCTGGGGCCGGCAACGGTTCCCGGGAGCTTTTAGGCACCCCATGAACGATTGAGGCACATATTCTTAAAAATAAAGGTTCGTATAATTTTTGTCTCGGTTTGAATTGTGGTTTGAATACATGTTCTTCTAAATATAAAAAACCGTCGTGTCGCTGACTAACTGACAATAATTATTGCACAGCCTACACCAGAGGTGATAGAGATGTGAAATATTCAGGGTAGCTTCCTTTGCTAGTGTAGGGAAGCATCTATATTTTTTTTTAAACGCCTAAAGGGGTGAAATGGTGTGTATGCATGGAAAATCGTATTCCGTGCGTGTATCAAGTTGAAACTTGGTACAAATACTGTTCAAAACAAATAATAAATTGTGTTATAGGATTTTTCAAAACAACCCACAAGGAGGGGTGCAATGGGGTGTTAAAATTTGTATGGGGAAACTACTACAAAATTTAAACATATGTTCTGACTCGCATGTCACGTGGCAACTACATATATTACTATACTTCTAGAATATAATATGTCCAGACAGACAAACAGACGACGGCTTTTATATATAGAACAGGTATTCGTACCTTAACAAGTGTCTACTTGCAGCTTTTGTTTACGTTTTACCTCCACAAGCGTCGTAATGAGATAGAAGACACTTTGTGTGAACGATGGGGCCCATTGAATTAAATCTGGGAAACTTATGACCGATCGTTTATGTCTAACGAGCAATTTCAGAACTGTCGTATAAATTGAAGCCTTATTCCTATAGCAGTTAGGTTTAGTTTGAAGAGAAAATATTTGAGCGTATTTTATTTATTTAATTAATCTAAGTAGGCAAGCCTTGTACACGATCCTGAATTGTAATAAGGTAAGTATTAATAAGCTTTTACGAGCCGGGAATCTATTGAAGATTATATTTATAGAAATAAGTAATAATTCAAGAGCATAATATGAGGGGAATTTGATAAAAGCTGAAAGTTAGTAATGTAGGAAATTCATTACTGGCCAATGTATAGTGTAAAACTGTAAACAGAATATTTTACAGTAGGCTGTTGATGTCCATAGTAAATAATTAAGTAATATAGTATTTCCTCTTTCTCTGATTTTGGATTCGTTGATCTGTCAACTTTCTGGTGGATATTAAATACCTGTGGCATTTTTTTTAAGAGAAACATATTAGGCGGCGATTTGAAAATTTATTGAACGAGAATTCACAACATTTCATTTTTCGTTAAGTACCAAAATTAAAAATCCGTTTGGAGATCTTCCTTTGCTTAACACAATAAACATTTTTTTTTATTCAGTGGTTTAAGAAATATTTTGAAAAAACTACACTGTGTAACGAGTACGGCTCAAAGCTACTATACTCTCTGCCTCCAAAGGTAACTGGCAATAAAAAGTATTAGTTGTAGTTGTAAAAACAAAACAGGATACAAGGGGACTACTGATGGAGCCATAACACGAAAAAATAGAATAGAATAGATACAAGGGAATTTAATTTACGTGCTTCTCTAGCCATCTTTGTTGATGAAAGTGAATAAAATTTAATTTTAAATTAATAAACTAAAAATAAACAATAATGAATGAAACAAAAGAACCATGATCGAACTATTGAACGAATGAAACGAACGAACGCACGCAGCTCATGTCATTTCTTTTTTTTAATACAGAATACGCATAGACAACTGATACTTTTAGCCGTTATCGGCTTTTTCTAAAATTGCAATATTTAAAAAATTATTTAAGAGTGTTAAAGTTAAAATTTTTGAAGCAGGCAAAAAATACGGAAACGTTAAATTTTCACCTACTTTCATATAGGATAATAAAATTAGGGTGTTAAAATTTTGAAATGTTGTGGATTGAGAGTGAAATTTCAAGGACGCGTCACGTTTAGGTACATTTCGTTACATGAAAGAGAAGAAAGATATAACGTAGAGAGAAGTAGAAAGAGAGATTTTTATTTATTCGACCATTTCTGTCCGTCTGTCTGTCACAGGCTTCCAAACGAAATGAGATACGGACTTGAAATTCACACATAAATTAATTAATAATTATGTATTACCGCGGCCCAAAGACGGAGAGAGTAATAAAGATAGTACGAAACCCTGTTTCGCATGGCTCGACACTCCACACGCACTTAGCCCAATTACTATGATTTCAATATTGAAATATATTATTTTTCAAGCTTTGTCTCGAGTCTCATAGTTCTCAAATAAAAAGATTTAACTTGTATAAAACAAAAGTTGCCTTTGATATTGAAAGTCGACATCAAATTTCATTAGGGATAAAAAAATATAAGCACCAATATTCTCGATTTCCTGTGCTTTGGAGGGCACGTAAACCTGTCCGCACTTCTTTTAAAAATCCGTGCGCTAAGGGTTCCGTCGACAATCCCGTTTTCGGTCAGAACTTTAAGACAGGATTTTCGTTTAGGTTTTCCTGTAAACTATATAAAAAGTTCTATTTTTTTTTCAAAATATTAGACTCAGTAGTTTTAGGGAACGGACAATTTTCTTAATAAAAAATGCACTTGAAAAAAATTGTGATTGGGTTATGAAACTCTATATTATTTCAACATTTTTCGTTCAGTAGATTCGGAAAAAATAAGCTGTGACAGACGGACATAGAGACAGACACATGAGTGATCCTGTAAGGATTTCCGTTTTGTCATTGGAGATGTTCGGAACCCTAAAAGAAATAGTGGCTTTTGTGCACTAAAATCCATAAAAATGTTCTCCTGGCGAGGTTTAGGTCCATTAATAACATAAGCAACAGGTAGGCTAACAATAACTGTTGCCTTTGGCCACACCGCAAGGCATAAAGTCCGTCAAGATGTGTGTCCTTGATTTGTATCCAATATCGCAAATAGTGCTTATAGAACCGCGAACTTCGTCAATAAAGTAAATAAATAACATAAATCTAACGCAAACTACGGTTTACGAGTCATCCTAATTTTCCGCTCCCGTTCCCTTCAAACGGTAAAAAAGTCCCCGCCAGTAATTTATAGGAAAAGTTAGTCCGAAATTCCGCTCCTTAAAAGACCGTAAGAAAAATGACGAATATCGCGGTCTTAACAATTAATTATATTGTTGCAATAAATTTTAATTTTGTGTAAATATGCCAAGGAGACTGTTTTTGTACTAATTTATGGGTACCTGTTGCTAATTTTGATATGAAATAAAACTTGAAATACACTTTTTTTGCAAAGAAAAACACACGTTCACGGCCTTTATATTTTGCGGTGTGACCAGAGATATCTGTGACCTCTTTTTACCAGTTCAACAGAACAAACAGCTGGCATGTTGGGCCTAGCTAGATGTGTCACTTCTTGAACGTATCATTTAGTTTTAGAAGAAGTGCCGTCCGCGCTCCGAAGCACTTTTCTTATATCTATTCCATCCCGGCTTAGCCCGTAAATTTTCAAATAGGTCCAGCAGTTTTGGTGGTGGTAAGTCAGGTAACTTTTATGTGTGTTATTAAATAAAAAAAAAACATTATTTCATAACTACTAAATACTAAAACTATTCTATATATATTATATATATTATAAATGCGAAAGTATCTCTGTCTTTCTGCCTGTTACGTTCTCACGGCTAAACCACTGATCCGATCAAAATTCAATTTTACAGAAGGAAAACTTGAATACTTTTTTAAGTTGTCAATGTTCCTAATTCTAGGCGGTCGAAGCCGCGGGCAACAGCTATTAATAAATAAATCTATATATCTCTCATCAATAGATAGTCGAATGCCATTTGTTACGATCCTGACATACCTCTTTCGCTTCTTTTATATTCATCATACCTTTCATACATGCTCGTAATAATAAATAAACCACGGGTATTATAGGGCTGAATGCAACTTTATAAATCCCCTTGTATATCAAAGGAAGTTTTTCATAACAAGACGGGACACAAACAAGAAAAATCCTGAAAGACTTTTCTGTTTGACTTGTGTCCAACTACTTAGTTTATTTTTGTATTTCAAAAAGTTTCAGCGTACAAATATTTCTCAAAGCAAAATTTTCTCTAGACGAATGAAACGAACGAATATAACGACTTCCACCGTCGCCGCACAACACCGGTCGATAGTGTGGACATTAACCGATACTACCTGTTTCATATGGGTTTACATGGGTTCAGAGTGTTTCTTGATAGGGTGCACTGTGTGCAGTGTGTAATAATTGCACCTTACAATCACACGATTCAATAAATCAAAACAAATTGACATCACTAGATTATTGATAAAATTTCGACAATTGTCACTTCTCTATTTGTATACGTATTAGTCCCCCCTCACCCTTTGATCCCCCCCTCCGTAGAGTGCGATAGGGACAACTGCAGCTCAGACCGATTATACCTACAAAAACCTTGATCAGATAGACGTTTCGTATTCCCCTGTTTTCTCCTCCAAAACTGAGCTGATTAATTTATTTTTGGTATTGAAATTTAAAGAAAGACTATGCTCCTATTTATTTTAATTATAAAAACTCTTCAAATTTGTCTGGTAGTCGTCTGACCACGGCGGTAAAAATATTATTTTTAGGTTTTTGGAAGGTCATATTTCTTTAGGTAACTAGTTTTTGGAAAAAAGTAATTGACAGGGGCATGCCTACAGTAGACCTAGATTTTATGAAAAAAACAATTGCTCTAGAGGCATTATCCGGGAAGTAAATAGGGGAATACATTTGTATGGAGAAAATGCAACCCGGCTACTCTCTTAAATAGTCTCTTCAATTATTATTAATATTACCAACTGGCAGACTAACTTCTCATAGAGGAATTTGCACGCTATTTCCCTAACTACTCGTACTACAAAAATTAAGAAATGCAATTCTACCACTACATATTATAAAACAAAGTCGAGCCTGTCTGTCTGTTTGTAACCTTTTCATGCAAAAAATACTAAACAGATTTTATTGCGGTTTTGACTATTAGATAGGTTGATTCACCGGGAAGCGTCATGTTTAGGCTGAACATTAATTAATCAAGTCGAGAAAAAAGTTACCCTTAGCGAGTTTTCATGGCGTATGCTGTCTAATCCGTCAGAGATATAACAAAATAATGTAAGAAAGAATTGTGTAGAATAAAATTATCTACAAAACAGTATGCAGTATCATATACCTATCTCTAATGGATAAGTAGTTATAAGCGTATTTATGTAGGTATTCAAATTGTTGTAAGCCCATATTGTACCAGTACGAAGCCGGGGGCAGGGTCACTAGTCAATCCCTATTAATATAAATGCGAATGTAAGTTTGTTTGTTACGCTTCACGCAAAAACTACTTAACCGATCATCATGAAACTTTGCACATATATTCTTGGAGGTATTAGAAGTAACATAGGATACTTTTTATTATCACGGCATGACGATGGGAACGGGGTGGGCAGAGGTGAACATGACAAAAGCTATGTATGAAGTGTATATGTTTGCCAACATTTTGAAATTAGAAGTCGTGGGAAACAGCTATTTCTAATATGTTTATACTAGCTATCCACCCCGGCTTCGCGTGTGGACAATATTAACTGAAACGGCTCGACCGATTTTCGTGAATTTTAGTGTGCATATCCGTTAGGGTTGAGAATCGGACAACATCTATTTTTCATCCCCCTAAATGTTAAGGGTGGTCCACCCCTATTTTTTTTTATAGGTAGGGTAGGGGTAGGGGTAGGGGTAGGGGTAGGGGTAGGGGTAGTGCGGGCAAGTCAACGTTTGGGCAGGACAACGTCTGCCGGGTCCGCTAGTATATTATAAATGTGAAAGTTTGTATGTTTGTCGCAAAAAGTACTGGATGGATTTGTATAGAATTCTGAACACAGATAGACCATGACCTGGAATGTGACATAGGCTAGTTTTTATCCCGGAAAATCTACCACCTAAGGGGGAATAATAGGGGATGAACGTTTGTTTGGGTCCTACGGGCGAAGGCGAAAAAGTTGGGGACCGAGGGAACAGAAATATTTAACTAAAATCGGAGGGCTAGGTTATTTTTTCAGTTTCCTAAGGTTGATCACCACGATTTCTGATTACGTGTTTGTAAACGTGAAGATGTAGGTACTAACAACTTATAAAAAGGACAGTTCACACTGAGGACTATTTCAAATTAAGTAAAACCTCTAAAACAACACTTCTTTATTAAAGATCCCACAAGTGTGGCACTCTGAAAATGCAACTTGAAATGAAACAATGTTGACTAAAAACGTAGGAAAAGAGAACAACAATCTCGGAGTGGCTACATTTTACACATTTCCACTTAAAAATGGTGCTACACGGTATGAAGTGTGTTAAGACGTCACCTCATACATATCGCATGGATACTACAGCTATTCTGGAAATACGATAATCGTCTTGATATGTTGAAGACATAGAGTACTAAGCCTATGGAGGGGCCATAGACGGGCTCCCCCTTTAGCCAAATTTTTGCCCTTTGACCAGTTAAACTGACCAGGTGCGCAGTACCTAATAAGTTACCTTAGATTTCGTTGGTATCGCGTTGTGTCGCGAGACAGAGCTCTAGGAAAATAGTTAATTGTGATGTTTTAAATGGGAAAGGCGATCTAGGACGTCAAACTTGCGGAATCATAGTGTTTCCAATCATTAATTATAATTATTATGTTTGTATTTTAACATAATGATCATATAACGTAAAATCCGTTGCGACAATAAAACGACAGAAAAATACAGTGGTACAGGGGGCTAGTACTAGACGTTTACCTCCCCCCCGCCAAAAGTGGCAGAAAATATTGTTCGGTGATTTACATGCTACACGTCTCCTTTGGTATATACTCAAAGGTTGAAGATCAAAAAACCGGCCAAGTGCTAGTCGGACTCGCACACGAAGGATTCTGTACACTCAATAGTATGCACTAAGGTCCAAGTTTGACGCCCCTGTATGGCGCAGGAACTAATTAGAGCGCGTCCGACTCACACTTGGCCGGTTTTTATTATTTGTTGTTTTACTTAAGAGTATGCATTATAGTTATACTAGTTAGACGATGTATGTATTGCCATTAATAAGATCGAGCAAAAAATGCCGAATAAAACACGTTTCTTTTAATTGGTCCCCTTTTTTAACTTTATTTTATTTTTATTATTTGTTGTTATAGCGGCTATAGTAATACATACTCTGTAAACATTTCAAGTATCTATCTATAACGGTTCAAAAAATACAGCCCTGTGACAGGCAGACAGACGGCCTGATAACGGAGCCTTAGTAATAGGGTTTCCGTTGTCTCCCTTTGGGCACGGAACCCTAAAAAGGGATGAAAGTGGCCGATTACCAACAAGCGCTAGATTGCATTTTCTCCCGAGTGATACATACAATTTTGTACCACAAATACGAGGAAAATATAAGAAAGTAACAGTTTCAATAAAGCAACACGCGTGCTATATTTAATTATATTAAAGACTTGGCTGTATGGTAGTATACCTAGTAATTATACTTACAGAACAAAAAAAAAAAAATGTTAACAGCACTTTTTAAAATCCATTGCAACCGCTGAGGCGGAGCGAAAGTCGTTGCTAAGCGGGACGAAAGTATTTCATATGATATTTACTTTCGGCGCTGTTTTTGATGAAGTAAATAGTTACTTTCCAAGCAAGTGCAGTACACATTTTTTTACAGAACATCAGATATTTCCGACTTTAATGATCGAATTCTAGTAAAATATTTACAAATCATAACTTTGTCAGAATACACAGTCTTTTGGAATAATTTTGTTGCAACTTGCTATTTGTAGCATTTTGTGTACAATCCTAAAAGAGCTGAAGAAGGTTTCACGAATTTTCGCTAAATCGATTTTAATTTTATATTATATTTACATTTCTTATCTTCGGTGGGTACAAATATATATATTTTGACTGGTGGAACAACTAAGTTTTAGAGATATTTTCTTTAACCCATGACGCGTGCCCTTAAAATGCTATCTACACCGTTTGAAACGTTTCAAATGTACGAATTCACAGGTTTGGAATGCTTTTTCGTTGAAATTCGTAATTTATATTCAGGTAGGGAGTTACCGGAGATCTATCTACTAGCGAGCACGTCTAGAATATGATAAAAATTTTGTTTTTGATAATAGCAAGTCTGTTTTATAAAATGACTTCGACAGCTTGGCGTAGATATGGCGTAATTGTAATATTGCGATGTTATAAATATTTTTTGGAATTGGAATTATTCTCATAAAGCTCACCCGGGACGTACTCTTGCATTCCAGGATATTCCTGTAGTACTTATTACGCCGCGCTAAGTTTTGTCATATTATCACGCCTGCATCACACTGGGGTAGACAGAGACATTTATAAATCAGATTTATCAACATTTTAAAGCCATATTCAACAAACTATAACTTTTTAGTCATTTGATTTCCCACTTTTTTGTTTATTCATTTATTTATTTATCAAATGAACCAACTTGTTTTTTTTTACATTTACATTATTATGCATGTGCGTAGGTATTGCCATCAGTAAGACAGTCTTTACGTATAATACGAGCTTCACAACTCTCTCGATTTACTTCTAATTATCGCTATCGCTTACAACTTTCTTTTAGTACAAATAGGTAAATTCATATGAAATCCTATTGGATTTTCCATTTTATTTCCTACTAGCGGACTCGGCAGACGTTGTCCTGCCCAAACGTTGACTTGCCTGCTATTTACTTTCCTTCGTCCGTGGAAAACAACTACTCCTACCCCTACCATTTATATATATAGATAATAAATTAAACACACACTGGATCTTTATAATATTAAGGGGATCATCTCGATCCTAGCTAAACTATCTAAATTTTACTAGCGATTTATCTTATCTTGGTTTGGGGTATAGATTTACTATAGTTAATTAAATAAAAATTACTTACAAAAATCATTGCAGACGAGATGAACATGTGACGACTCAGAGTGGCAGTCTTTTAGTTCTGGTAGCAGGCCAAGCTCGTGGCGTAAGAACCTTTTGTAGTTGTACAAGGCGCCATATATACCGCGTGAAGATGCCGTGCTCACTAGCTTGCTGTCGTTTACTGAACTAAAAATATAAATAAAATACAATTTAAAAAGTTATCTCCCGTATGGCTCGATTACATTGAGCGAGTTTACTAGCTAATACTAGCTGGCAGCTAAGAGGTAAAGCTTTATCCCAAAGGGAAGAACGGAATAAGATCTATCCGACTTCCAAATGTCATCCTCACCTGCACGCTTGGTAGCCTCTGCTAGACAACAAACGAGGCTCTGGCGACCGAGCAATGGCGGTATAACCATACACCTAGCTAGGAAACTGGCTGGAAGAGGCTACAGTGAGTCTGAAGACCTAAATAGTCTCAAAATGTCTGGTTCAGAAGGCAAGGGGAAACCACTGCACTATTCTCAATATAAGGTGCGTCACGCTGTGGACCGCCATGATTTACCACAACTGTTCTGTCAAGAGCATTACGACTGAGAAGAAATTTCAACTCGCTCAGTAGCTAAGTAGTTGACTAGTAGAAAATTACGTGTAATGTGTATAGTATAGTATAGTATAGTATAGTGTAGACACACACATAGTTTACAAGCTAGATAGTGAACGTGATTACACTGGGTGAGTTTACTAGTACCTACATAGTAAGCTAGTCGGCTTGTAGCTTATAAACTCGCTCAATGTAGTCGAGCCATATTGATTGCATATCCCTCTCTCTCTAACAAATCTGACATTGTATAAATTAGTACAACGTTTATTAGTAAAGCGTTTGATAAGTGCCACCGTATACCAAAACAGTTATCAAGTGTAATTTTGACTAATTATTTGTACCTACCCACTATGATCCCTTAAGGCTGTAAGGTTATTGACTGTGTGTAAACAGTGTGAGTCAGTTCTCAGCGCCAGCACTGACGCCTGTTACTGACCCTGTATAAATCGTCCTTAAAGGTTTCATCAAAATCCATTGCTTCGGTAGGTATTGTGTAAATAATTGTATATTAAATACCGCAGATTTCAAATGTTAAATTCTTTATTTATCAACAAAAAAATCGTAAAAGCTTAACGTTCACTTCCTACCTCTTAATTTTGTAACAATTAAAAACAAATTTTACGCATGCGTATTGCGTACCAAGTTACAAAAAACATTACCTATTAATTACACTTTTTTTTTCTTCTCTTACTTATAGTTGGAACATGGATAGTTGTCCACGGGCGAAGCCTGGGCGGAAAGCAAGTATTTTAATAAGAACATTATGTACTCACGTATATCCAAGCATGTTGCATATCGCAATAGACATATTATGGTCTAGTGTGGTCAAGCAAGCTGGGAACCACGTATGGTTGGAAGGTCGATATACTTGCAACTCGCCACGTCCGATGTCACCGTTGGTTTCACTCAGTCTCACTGAACAAAATAATCAATAAAACTTGCAGCAATGACCATAGATAGATATGATCACGCCTTATTACCCTTAGGGTAGGCAGACACCAAATATATCCACTCGCTACGATCTTGACACACCTCTATCGCTTCATTAAAATCCATACATCTTCGACTTGGGTGCTTTTTTTTAAATTTAGCAAGAAATCGATTTAACTAATTAAAAACTTGTAAGAAAAACATAAATAGAGGTATGTCAGGATCCTAACAAATGGCATTTGATTATCTTGGGATAAAAGGCGTGATGATAGATAGATAAAATTTAACTTGTCTTGAATGAGGATTTTACTTAAGTTCTCAAGTTTGATAATTTAAAAAATTACACTAATGCTTCCGTGGACGTACATATTCATCGTTATTAGATGCCCCAAAATTATTCATGTAGTCGATTACAAAATCCCTTCTTTGATCATTCTAATGGAGGCAGTCTATATGGTTGATTCATGGGAATCTGACAGCATCGTGACCATAATTTTGTAAGATTCCCATAAAAATGCTGGATTATTAGAACTTCTGAAGGCATGCGGCAATATCCAGGCATGGGGCTGATCAGCTACATGGAGGAGCTGGGATGGCAGAATTAACTGAATAGGGAAGATGACAGGGAGAACAAAATATTATTCTATATAGTCCGACATTTAGATTTTTAAAAAATATTGGACACGTATTTTTTCTTTTGTCAATCAAACAAAAAATTACAGAGATAAAGCCCGTCAAAGTTTGGGAGTGGGGGCCGGTGACGTCACTTCTAGGTCAAAGTCTACACAAATGTGACGTCACGCGGAAGTTTAGCGGGCTATATCTTCATCATTTTTTGTTTAATTGTCAAAAGAAAAAATAAGTGACCAATATTTTGATAATCTAACTGACAGACTAATTAGAATTTTTTAGTCATCATGCCTATTTTCCCATCTCACACAAAATAGGCGCTTAGTCGTTGAGTTACGGAAACCGAGCCCGAATACCAGTACCAGTGATGAAAATCCTGCTAACAACTTTAACCAAGGTGTTTCTATGATATAAAACTACTGGACCGATTTTGTGTTACTGTTTTCGCGATCAGATATATTCATTCACAGGGTATGAAACATCACCCTACATATATTTTGGGAGTCGGGGATGTTCGCTAATTACTAATACTTACAGCAATTCTTCTCATCCTGACCCTTTGGACAGTCTTTTCGCCCGTCACAAAGGTGAGATTGAGAAATACAGTGGAAGCTACCACAATGGACATCTCCACTTCGTTTACAGTGTCTGCAATTCAATTCGTCTGATCGATCTTGACAGTCCACGGTCCCATCACATCGCCACTCGTTGGGGATGCAGCGTTTTACGTCGCATTGGAATCCATTTGGGCAACCTGTTTTTTTGGAAAAAAAAAGGATTCATTTTTATAAACACACATTCTGCGGGGTTAGCATATATTTTGACAGCGACACTTTCGTTTCGGTCGAATGGCCTTGAACAGGCCAAAACGTTCATGTCCAACAAGGACCGGCCAGAGATAGCCCGGGGCCGAGAGGTCCGGCCCAACAATGTGCGGGATAATTCTGTGTACTTGTCTTTGTCCGGCCAAGCAAATTGCTCGGCATTCTTGTGCAGGACATGCCCGGTCCGAGAATGTCCGGCCCAACAATGTGCGGGCAAATTCTGTGTACTTGTCTTTGCCCGGCATAGCAAATTTGCACGCACATTGTTGGGCCGGACCTCTCGGCCCCGGGCTATCTCTGGCCGGTCCTTGTTGGACATGAACGTTTTGGCCTGTTCAAGGCCATTCGACCGAAACGAAAGTGTCGCTGTCAAAATATATGCTAACCCAGCTGGTAGTTGCAACAAATAGGCAATTTTTTTATATGAGTGCGCTCGACTACAATTTCTTTGATAGGATACAGGATTATAAAGAACGTGAAATTCAAATGTAATGTTGACAATTTGTGTCACAGTTACAAATTAATGTTCTTACCTATAAGTATATAACCGGCCAAATTGAGTAGTTCAAAAGTTCTGAATAACTTGCTTTAATTTGTCTACCAAGTTGATTAGACCTATTTCTATTATTAGGAACGTATAAAGTTATTTTGAAAGTTTGAGCGATGACCATATAACATTTCCCACGAAGCCTTTATTTGTTTTTCTTATTGTAGGTATATTACTTACTAGGTTTCGCGGCTCTGAATTTAGCTTCCTTGACTTCTCGGTTACCGAGACAAACGTCGGTGTCCGTCGACTCTGGGAATATTTCGCACTGCAAGTAGTCAGGCATCGAAAGACCAAACACTTCTAGAAAGAAACCGCAGCGTCTCATCGTTTCTGTTAAAATAGAAGAAAAAAATCTAAGTTTAATAACAAAACACACATCTTCAAGGCTTTTATGCCTTGCGGTGTAGCCAGAGACACTAGTAATGATATCTTTTGTCAGAAGTTCAGTGACAAGCCTTACAATTAATGGATTTAGATGTATCACTTCTTTAACAGACGTACTAAGTGTATTTGTTATTTCCAGAACAACTGAGGACTCGGACTGTACATGCTCTCCGAAGCACGAGACGTCGATTGAAGCTTAGTGCTCAGCATTTTTGGCACAAGTGAGATTTGAATCCGGATCCCACCGGTTTTAGGTCTAAAGGCCACACATTCGTCCAAACCCCGGCGCGTCCCCGTACGGTTCACCGAAACCGACCACAGACTCGTCCAATTCTTGGAATGGGAAATTTTCGGTGCGATGCCGGACCTTAACGCTCTATCAATTATGCTATCGACTTCTTAAATAACCTAAATAAATAAACTAGCCACTCGTTAGGTACAGCCTTAATAATGTCATCGGCTATCTGAGGAAAATTTGTCTTTCTCTGGGTACCTTTAGGGCCGGTAAGTAGTTCTGGGAGCAGTAACCCAACGGCAAAATCAGAGCGAATAAAACGCCCAAATAAATATTCCATAAACTTTGAAAATATGTTAAACTATTCAACTAGCTTTCCGGCTTCGCCCGTGGAAAATTTCGATTGGTTTATGGTTACTGATCCGCTCCTATAGACCATAGCGTGATGTATTCTATAAATTTCTTTAATAAACGGGCTATTTAATGCTAAAAAAAATTCAAATCGGACTGGTAGTTCCTGAGATTAGAGCAATAAGTTAAAATTAAAAACTTATGTACATAATGCGACACATCACAAACACGGCTTTTCCATCTAAATATACCTCAACAGAATTGACCACTCGTTTGTATATCCTCACAAACACCATCGGCTAAAAGAGGGAAACTTGGTCTTCCGCTGGGTACCCTGGGACCGATAACACGGTTTCGGGAGCTGCAAGGCAACTCGTGAAGAGAGAGAAAACGTTATTCAATCATGGTTCATCGGCTTGAAACTTGGTTAAAAATGAATATACCTACCTTGACAAAGACTTCTACAGGGCCGCACCATGTGCCCTAATGGACCACATTTTGGTACAAACAATGAACACAGGAACAGTGCTGTCAACTCGTAGCATCTCACATCAACTACCGCATCGTATATCTCCAGATCCTAGAACAAAGTTATCAATTATAAATTAAGCATAGTAAGCAATAATTTCTTTATATAAGTACTTGTCGTATCAAACTGTACCATTGGACAATGGGACTACGGTTAATTGAATTTGCCATAGTCCCATCAATGGATAAACCAAGATCAAAGTCGGATCAATGATTTGGAAATTCTCCTAATCCTATGCGGAAGTATGTTTCTCTTCGGATTGACTTGCTTTTTTGTGAAGAGTCTGCACTAAGGCCAGCCAGGGAATGCTTGACCCGAGAAACCTAGAATGTCCGGGCAAATCCGTATAGTACTCTATTTGCCCGACCCAACAACAACTAAAGTATGTCTTCGCATTTGGAAAAGGCAAGTTTTCTTTTGGCTATTATTCTGTATCAAAATGGATAAAAAAAAAACAATTGAGTATTTTTTATATAGTTTATAACATCGATGGTTTATAACGTATAATCACTGAAAAATATGTTAATTTTTCTATAGTATAAGATATGGTAGCTTTCTATTGGTAAAAGAATTATCAAAATCGGTTCAGTAGATCCAGATATTACCCCCTACAACCTCACAAACTTTACCTCTTTATAATATTAGTATAGATTCTATACTAAAGAAAATTACTACGATATCCCTGAGTGACATAGGCTATATTTTATTTTGTTCGAAAATATCAACGGGCGAAGCCGGGGGCGGAAGGCTATATAAAATAAAATTAAGAGAAACTCTTTGCGTATTTACATAAATAACGTCACTATTCTTTTACAACGCGTACGAAGTCGCGGGTAACTGCTAGTTTATTTAATAAATATATAGTTACTAGGGTCCAAGCTTTCTCCATATCAAATTTCATCAAAATCGGTTCAGTGGTTTAGCCGCGAAATCGTATTAGACAGAGTTACTTTCGCATTTATTAATATTAATTATTACTTAATATTATCCTATATTAATAATAATCCGCTGACGTTGAATGTACGTGCCCTTAGGAGTACGAAATCTCGATTAAAATTACTTTTAAAATTACTTTAGTACTTATCATTTAACCCTACCTCCGATTTTAAACTCCACCGCACCATAGGGTTATATTTCTATCTACCGCGTTTTAAGAAAATTTACATTTTATTTTAGCTGCAAAAATGTTCAACTTGGAAAAAATAATACACAAACAAAACAGATTTATTGCATTAATCTGAGCGGTGTTAGGTTCTTCCATACTATAAATCAATACTAATATTATAAATTCGAAAATAACTGTCTGTCTATCTGTCTGTTAGCACATTATCCATACTTTGGATTCTACGTCATGCCATGGCGACCAACGCACGCGTCTCGTCGTGACATGATTTGAAATCCAGTTTAATCCCGTCCGCGCTGTGATAGTTGTGATCACGGTCGGCGGGAATATCTTACCTACCGATTAATCGGCATATTGTTACAGTGACGTCTATAATACTTGACATTGGCGGAATCATCAAAATCCTAATGGAGCTCGTGGGGCCCAAGATTTCTCCGTATCAAATTTCATCAAAACAGGTGTAGTTCAAATGACATAGGATATAATCCTTACCTATATCACATTTCAAAATTTTCCAGAATTCCACGGCTTGTCATGGCGACCCACTCACGCGTACGTCGTGACGTGATGGGGAATCCGGTTTAATCCCGTCCGCGCTGTGATAATTGTGATTTGTCAGTGAATATCACAGTCGGCGGGATCATATTACATACCGATTAATCGACTGTTGTTAATGTAACGTCTATAATACATTGGCAAATCATCGATGAACATTGATGGAGTCATTATAAAATGAGAAGCAGAAGAAAATTTTCCAGTAAACTTAGTAAAATGATAAGGTTTTGCCCTAGTACCTTAGAATAATACTTTAGGATAAAAATGGTTTAATAAAATTGTACATTGAATATTTTGTAACCTATTTGGTCGATAAATAAGAGAAATACCAGTCCTTCATTATGAAAACTATAAAGCCTACAAACTTGAAAAGAAAGATTCCTACGACGCAGGCATCCGCTAAAAAGATCTAAGAAGTCAAACGGGATACGGGATATAAAAGTTTGTATGGTAAACAATATATTTTAGTTTTGTCGGATTTTTTAAATAATCTACAACAAAATAAAAAAACCATTTTAATAGGGGCTAAATAAAATAAATAGGATAAAATTATACATGGGAAACCCGAGCAAAAAAGTACCTATCTAATTGGTAGGACTGTGGACTTAAAACTGGAGGTCCCGGGTTCGAATCCTACTCGCTGCCAAAATGCTAAGCACCAATTTTCTTTAAGATTATGTGCTTAAATCGACTCCTCGTGCTTAGGAGGGCACGTAAAGCCGACCCGCCTGGCAAGCGTGGTGACTATGGCAAATCCTCTCAAAGAACACCATTACTAATTAAATATGGTGCGCTAGAGGGAGACCAATGATCCAGCAGTGGATCTTAAAAAGGTTGATGATGATTATGAAGATATATTGCAACCGAGAATTTCAAATATATTTTCGTTCAGATTTATTCGGAAAAGTTCTTTTCTTAGTTGTCAGTCAAAGGCTATTTGTAATTCTTAGTGGGTGTAGAGTTAGTTATAAGGTCACTGAATAATAAATGCTGAAGTTCTGCAACCGCTCAAGAGTTCATCGTTCCTTTAACACATACTATACCCACGTCTCTGTTCACCCATTCAGGTGATTTGCGTTACTGTATGTATATATAGTAATAAATCCGTAGATATAGGGTGAGCAATCATATCAAACCACGGGCGAGACCGGGGCGGAAAGCAAATTAAAAATAATTGAAACGCATCACATCACGGCCAGACAGGATAGAAATGGAACGACCGTTGAACAGGAATATAATGGTATTTTTTAAGAAGTGCCGTCAGGAAAAATAATTCGCACTACTAAATTCGTAATCAGCCCCCCTTGAATACAGGTTTCGTTGCTGCAGCAAAGTATGTATAAATGTTACCTGTCTGTCACGAGACCCTGCAGCAGTCTTATCATGGAATTAGCAACTGCGACGGATTGCATAATAATACAACTAAACTCACAATCGATTCTAGTATTACCCCAAGAAACAACTGAGAAATTAAATAAATAAAAGATTGTAAAAATTACATAAATAAAACCGTTTTTGATGACATTGATTACATTTTTTTATTACATTATTAAATTTTGGTATATGTATATTTATAATTCATTGATTTGGTTTATCAATTTGGTATTTATTTATTTAATTCTACTTTTTAACTGAACTTCAAAACAGAAAGAGGAGTTTCTCAATTCGTCGGAATGTTTTTTTTTTTTATGTATGTTCCCCGATTACTTGAAGACGTTTCGACCGATTTTGAAAAATTTTTTTTTGTTTGAAAGGGTATACTTCACAGGTGGTCCCATTTTTTTTAGTGAAAATTGGTTCAGTAGTTTTTTAGAAATTAAAAAAAAAACTCACTTTATAATTACATTTTTCTTAATATCTCGACGAAATATGACCCATTTTTAAGACTATAAATATTTCTCGACATTATCTTACAGACATATGACGAAAATCGGTTCAGTAGTTTTTCAGAAATTCAGTAATTTGTCTCTGTTTACGGCTGAAAATTATGTATCAGAGAAAAGCCTTAGCAACGGTTGCTATTGACACGAAGTTGTAATTTTTTGTATCGACGGTGGTCTAACGGCTAAAGGTATGGGATGCAGCTCATGATGCACATGGTTCAAATCCCTTCCACAATAGTATTTTTTTTTATTTTTTCCATAATTATTTTTTATTTGGGTTATTATTTGTCTCTCAGGACAGCAGCATCACTTAAAAGGAAAAAATCACAGAACTTTAGTATAAAAGATATGTGGGAAAAATAAATTAACTTTTAAAAAAAAGTGTACCGACTTCAAATTTGCACTGAAAAGTAAGAAATAATAAATATTTCGTCGTAGAATTTGAAGACGGTTGGTGCCAAATTAGAAATAACTTAGTTCCCAAATTCACTAATCTAGACAATTCATTAGGAACCTACGATCATCAGTACAAACATAGATAATATTGAACAGATCTTTATCTTTTTAGATGTTTATTACTTTGTATCCTAATTTGGCACCAACCGTCTTCAAATTCTACGACGAAATATTTATTATTTCTTACTTTTCAATGCAAATTTTTGAAGTCGGTACACTTTTTTTTAAAAGTTAATTTATATAGTTGATATTTCTATTATAATCTATTAATTGTTAATTTATTAGTTTTATTGAATATGATGGTAATTTATGAATATCATATTATGAAAATTGGTTAACGTACTGAACTGATTTGATGACTGACTGAATTTTTACTGTATAGGTGCTTACTAGTTGTTTGCAATTTGCGAATGGTTGATAAAGAGAATTGACGACACGCGACTGGTTGTTAGTTGAAAATTTTTTGGCTGGACTAGCAAACAATGGTGAAATTTCAATTTACCAGAGATTAACATTAAAATATTGTAGAAGAATAAGGTACAACACAATGGTATAGTGTAAATGTTAAAGCATCGATATTCATTAGGTTCAGACGTTTAGTAGGGAACGAGGATCAATCATTGTCATGACTCAACAATGGTCCGATATTAGAGAATCTGCTGAAAGAAAAGGGTATATAAATCTTAGTTCACCTTATAGCATGAAAGAAGGCTTCAGGGTTATTACATTCTTGGAAGTTTTCACTTCGATTCCAGATTTGTAGGGTTCCGTGTTTGTTACAGTTTCATTCTGATGATAAGAATTATGAGATTTAAACATGATGGGGTATACCTATTGCTGAATATGATAGGTAACTTAAACTAGTTATCAACGTTATTCATGCTACTTTTTTATTTCTTAACGGGTTGCCTTACAGCTCTCGAAACCTTGTTACGGTTCCAGGGTACCCAGCGGAAGATCAAGATCGTTTAGCCGATGGTATTTTGTGAGGTATATTTAGATGTATGGAATTTAGCCTTTAAGTGTATTTTATATATTATCATACATATTTTTAGAATCTTTGAATTCATCATTTATATTTTTATTTCAAAGATTAAGCTTTTTTACATACTTATATAAATTGTTATGAAAATTATGTTAAATACTAAATTACAAATATATTTACATTACAACAAATAAAATATTTCATGTAAATCGCTGTTTATTGGGAGAGTACCCAATAGACTGGCTACATTGCCTCCTTTGTATGGCAATTCTTATTCTTTGACCGATTTTTGTTAATGTGAGCTTTTTATTAGTCGTTTACAAATATCTTTAAACTGACTGTGTGCTCCAGGTCTCCACAGTCCAATCGTTTCCACACCAAACGCCTCAAATATGTATTCATATTTTTCAATGATTGTACAAAGTAAATTTAAGTTATTGATTTCACCCTTACCGCAAAAAGCTTCTATTTTTATGTCATTTTTATAGTGACATTCAATACACCTAAAAACGATATGTGCTCATAAATATTTTATGGAGCGTTTTTTATTTGTCGTTCGGACTAGAAACTTGGTGTAGAATTTTGGTGACAAACATAAGATTCCCTTTTCAAGGTTTCACACATCTTTACGGCTCTTATGCCTTGCGCTGTTGCCAGAGACACCATACAGTAACGGTCACCACTTTTTACCAGTTGTCCATCCTAGTTTTGTCATTTCTATCTGATATTTTTTTATAATTTCAAGGTTTCCTGCGGATTGTAAACGCGGAAGTGTGTTTGTTTGGTTAGCAATATTTAAGGTAGGGAACAACCTCGATAAAAAATGGTATTTGCACTCCGGTGGGCGGGTGCTTATGTAAGGCGATATAAGGTTGAATATTGCTTGGTATATTTTACGTGGTCATGCTTGAAACTTGACTTATTTTGTCGATTTTTCTTAAATTTTGTAAAGAAACCAATGAAACAGTAAGAGTAATCGGTTAAAGAATATTCAAGTTATTTTTATCTAAAATAAAAGTATATAAGTGTCTCGCTAAATATTGAGATTTAAAAAAAAAGTATAATTTATTAAATAAAAAAATCTATGCGGTTAAAAATGTATGTGTAGTATTGTTGGTTGTTTACTGTATATGTACTATTATGCGATAAACCGTACAAAGAGGCTTTTCCATCTTCATACCTCAACTGAAAAACAAAAACAAATCTATACTACGGGAACCATACATTTTTCCGGGATAAAAAGTAGTTTATGTACTATTCCAGACTATAATCTATCTCTGTCATATATTTCATCCAGATCCGTTCAGCCGTTCTTGAGTAACAAACATACATCCATACAAACTTTCTCGTTTATAATCATTTTATAATACTATTAGTGGGATGAGATGAGAAAGGTTGGATATTTATTTGAAATAGAAAGAAATATTATGATATTCAGTTATAAATTAATAATAAGAAAAAAATATGTGCGATTTAGTAATTTTCGTAACGTATTCGAAGTAAATGTTAAAAAGATTTTAGTCGCAAAGTAATTGGCTCGACGAGTCGTACAAAGGCATCTCTATTCACTGTTCACATTAAAAGCTCGAATCACAATACACATCAAGGAAAAGAAGCCATTCTATCAAACCGTGATTACTAAATGAAATGAAAAGTAATTTGATCATGCATATCTTTAAGGCTTTCTTATGACCTCGTGTAGGTAATTAAAAAATTGGCCAAGTTGCTAGTACCACTCGCGCGCTGAGGATTCCGTATCATTCCGTTTTCGGACAGGATTTTTGCTTAGGGCTTTCTATAAACTATATTCCCAATTTTTTTTTTCAAAAATTTAAACTTTCGTATATTTTTTTTAATACAATTTAAAGTATTCACGAGCTCTTTCATTAGATATGTCACATAATAGATTGAACACTTTTTTAAAAATTTTTAACCACCAAAATAGTAATTTTA
This sequence comes from Nemapogon koenigi, assembly GCA_963924495.1. Taxonomy (NCBI): domain Eukaryota; kingdom Metazoa; phylum Arthropoda; class Insecta; order Lepidoptera; family Tineidae; genus Nemapogon; species Nemapogon koenigi. Next base: position 1,757,794 of record OZ004630.1, on the reverse strand, counting down.
TTATTTACGCCTGGGGATTTCACAAAAAATTTGGAGTTAAGTAAGGAGTTAGGTGTAAGGAGTCCACTAGGAGTTAGGAGCAAACTTTCAGCGTCAAGTGATTTAAGGGTAAATTTTGTTTAGGGGATGTTTTTGGTCATTACAATTTGTCTGACTGATTAAATATATTATAACTTCATCTTAGTTATCTTAATAACATATCTAAAAATCAGACATGTAAAAATAAGTAAAGTTCATTTATTTTTTATTGAGCTTTAAAGCGTCTGACAAAAGTTCTGGTCCATGGAAAGTGTCTGATACTTTAGATACTACTTCAGAGTAATATTCTACAAAATATTATAAAAATCAGCCATATAAATGTAAGTTAAGTAACTCTTATTTTTAGTTGCCTTTCTCACCTGGTACCTGCCCAGGTGTCACAGGGCGAACTCCACAAGCATGCAGGTATTCAAAGCACATGAGACACTACTCTAAGTCGTATTCCCTGTGTGTATTAACATGAAACTTGGTATAAATACTCTTTGAAACAAATAATAAAAAACGTGTTTTAGGAATTTTCAAAACAACCTTTAAGGAGGGTGCAACGGAGTGTTGAAGTTTGTATGGGGAAAATATTGTTTTGAACGGATCTACTTGAATTTTAGCTAGAGGACATAGGAGGAGCACTAAAAAGGATTTTTAAACAACCCTTAAAGGATTAAATGGGGGTGTAAACGTTTGTACAGAAAATCGTATTCCCCGCATTTAATAACTTGAAACTTGGTATGTATAAATACTCTTCAAAACAAATAATAAAATACGTGTTTTAAGAATTTTCAAAACAATTTTTAAGGACGGGTGCAATGGGGTGTTCTATAATGTATAAGGGCGAAAAGTTTGTTGGGCCGTATTAACCTGAAAGTTACTTTAGAATATCAACATAAAACGTTTAAAAAATACGTACGGATTGCTAGGTGATATTGTTTCGCATTTTTTAAATTTTCACGGGGGATGCGAAGATATTTAGGCATTTACACATTTTTGTACTTCTGATTTATGATAAGATAGTGTGTGATATAAAGCGTATTGACAGAATCCGGAACTATGTCATTAGAGAAGAATGCGGAGTGAAAGATGATGTTGTGACTAAAATGAAGAAAAGTCGTTTACGCTGGTTTGGACACGTTGAAAGAATGAAGGTTGAAAGATTGACTGTAAAGGTTTATATGGCTGAACGGCATTTATTGAACATATAAAAATGTATTGATGGATGGAAATATAAAAAGTACACACAATCGCCGAGCATGTATGAAAGGTATGATGAATATAAAAGAAGCGAAAGAGGTATGTCAGGATCGTAACAAATGGCATTCGATTGTCTCTGCCTACACCTCTTGGCATGTAAGGCTTGATGATAGATAGATTGATAAAATCTGACGCACGGGACAACTACGGGGAAAAAAAAATTGCGTATTTATTTAAAATCGTTATGTTACTTATATAGGAATATTATCAACCCCAAGTACAATATGGGTTTATAACAATTTGAATACCTAGATACTTGTTTATTAGATCTAGATATGCTACCGCGGACTTTTTTGTAGACCAATTTATTCTACACAATTCTTTCCTACATAATTTTGTTAAATCTCTGACGGATATAAAAACGCGCTAACTTTTCCTCGACTTAACTCACTAACCCCCAGTTTCTGAAAGGTTTAATCTGCGATTAGTAAACATGACAGTTGACAAATACGTGAATATGTATGGATTTTGACAGTTGTTAATTAACTAATCTTTGATTACCTAACTTTGACAAGGCTTTCAGAAACTGAGTGTAAAACTGTTAATGCTCAGCTCCTAAACATGATAGGTTCATGTTTTATGCTCCTACTATACCTTCCCGGTGAATCAACCTAACAAATTGTGGAAACCACAACAAAATCCGTTCAGTGGTTTTTACGTGAATAGGTTTGTTTTATATTAGTGATAGTAAATGAAATTCACAAATTTACAAAATAAACATCAAATTACCAAATTTGTCTATTACAAAATACTAAATAAACAACGTAATTACAAAACATATTTTTCAATATCAAATTACAATACTCTGGAGTCCATAGCTCTCATGCCGAGCCAACGGTAAATTGTTTATTAAATTCTCTTCCACTTGTCGGCATCAATTTCGTAGGATTATATTTGGTATATTATGATCAACGTGATCGTGTTCTCTATTGCCAGATTAATTTTGTATGAGTTTCGATGTGTAACTTAAATTTAAATTGAGAACTGACTGAGGATTAATTTTGTCTGTCTTTGCGCAAGGGCGGATAGGTCGGTTCATAAAAGCTGGCGTGTCAGCCCTTGTCAATGTAAATATGGAACATGCCAGCTCTTGTTTAGGCAGTTTGGAGTGAAGTCAACTTTCAAAAATTAACTTTAAAAGAAAAGTGTACCGACTTTAAAAAATTGCACTGAAAAGTAAGAAATAATAAATATTTCGTCGTAGAATTTGAAGACGGTTGGTGCCAATTTGTCTGTATGTTTGTCTGTCTGTCTGTTTCCACTATTAGATAGGTTGATTCACTGGGAATGTTTACAAGTATTAAACACGGGCCTATCATATTTAGGAGCTGAGCTATAACAGTATTAGTGAATAAAGTCTGGGAAAAAATTTAGCCCCGGCGATGATGTAAGAAAGAATTGTGTAGAATAAAATTATCTACAAAAAAGTCCGCGGTAGTATATATCTATCTTTAATAGATAAGTAGTTATAAGCATATTTGTGTGGGTATTACAAGTTTTGTAAACCGTGCGAAGCCGTGGGCGGGTTCAGTAGAATATAATAATACCTCTTTGGTTGCGACCTATGTTTGAACAGCACTTTATCCTGTCTCTTTGTAATCAAATGACAATAGAAAAGTGACAGAATACACTCAGAGCAAGACCTATTATTTACTTAGGACAGCCTCAGATTACAAAATATCTGAGAGGACAGTCCAAGCACGTAGCCAGGATTTTCCGTCGGGGGAGGGGGTCCAAACACCGACCAAGCCATTATTTTGAAAAAATTAAACACAAAGTACGACTTTACCTTTTATTACATCTTTTCTGCAATTAAATAGGTCAATATCCTAGCTCGCTCGACTCATCAGCTCAGCTGAACTGATAGTAATTACCTAGTTTCGCCTGGTTTCGCGGTATAAAAAGTAGTATATGTCATTCTCTGACCCCTAAACTACCACTATGGAAAAAATCATGTCGATCCCGTGAAAAACAAATCTATCCCACTGGAACCTTACATTTTCCGGGATAAAAAGTAGCCTATGTGCTATTCCAGACTATAATTTATCTCTGTGCCAAATTTCATCCAGATCCGTACAGTAGTTTTTGCGTGAAACGGTCACAGACAGCCTACCTCTCTTGGGATGAAAGGCGTGATGATAGATTTATGCAAGACTACCAATAATTTTGTGATACTCACTTGTTGGGCATCTCTTTGTCCAAAATGTCCGATGTAGTTCGGGAAGACAGTATAGTTGTAGGCGATGCGATGTTGCCGACAGAAGCTCACGATCACTGGCAGACAGACACCGGGCGCCGGGTTTAAGTTGGTATTTCCTGGGTTAATTGTGATAGTTCCAGTGTTACTGCCAACCGTGGTCCAAGGGCCTGAGGTCGATCGGTTTACCACTTGGGAGACATACTGCGAACAAAAAATTAAAGCTCTTAAAAAAATTACAAGCTTCGGTCCGCGGTTTCATCTGCGTGGAAATAGAAATCCAAAAAGAAATAATCCCGTGGCTGTAATTTGCTCCTCCCCCGCCCGCTTTTGCGTTATAAAAAGTAGTATATGTCGTTCTCTGACCCCTAAACTTACGACTATGCAAAAATCATGTCGATCCCGTGTAAAAGAAAATCAAATCTATCCCACGGGAACCATACATTTTATCGGTATTAAAAGTAGCATTTGTGCTATTCCAAACTATAATCTATCTCTGTGCCAAATTTCATCTCGATCCATTCAGCCGTTCTGGCGTGATTAAGTAACAAACATACATAATATCCATACAAACTATCGCGTTTATAATATTAGTGAGATTGATCCGCTTCCAAAAGACGTGAAATGAATCTATTCGCGCAAACAGTAACAAAATCGGTTTAGTGGTTTTTGAGTCTATAAAGCATAAACACATATCCTCGGTTTCACCCGTGAAGCCCATATTAACTTTTATCCATATGATCTTGAGTTCTTACAAAAATCCCATAGAAAAAGCACTTTCAGTTTTTCCCGCATTTTTCATTTTCCGGGCAATTTTACCAATTTTTTTTTTCCGTGAAAACCTTGTCCTGATCAGCCAAATCGGCCGAGCCGTTCTCAAGTGATGATCTTTCATACATGTGGCAATTTATTTTTATTTATATACTTATAGATAAGTGGTCTTTTTTTTTCAAGTCAAAAAATAGCAACGAATCGACGTGTTTTTTGCACAAAGATAGGAAGAGACTTTTTATTCAGGAATTTCGGAATAAAGAAATGTCAGGTTAGAAAAAAATCCGAAGCGAAGCCTAGGCCGAAGCTAAAAGCTGTTATAATCTAGTAAATAACAGAATTATAAACCTCCCCTAAAGGGACACATTAGGTAAAAACCAGAAACACTCCAATGAGTTTAAATGAAAGCAAACTCTTACGTGATTCCGTTATAGCAAGGGAATGACATAAAGGGACACATAATGCTCGTGTAACCGCCGCCCTTGACCGGACTACACGTGTGTGACCATTGTGTAACCACTTTCTCACAAAATCTCTCGTAGATTACTCATGTGTGGTTAAATGGAGAAAAAACTGAAATTTCGTGTGGGATTTGTATAGTATGATGCTCACGTGCAACATTTTGGTGGATGAATAATCTTATAAATAAAAATTAAATGCTGTTCGTTGGTAAGTGCATCACTTGAGAACAGCTGGACCGATTTAGTAATTTTTTAAACATAGTCCGAATCGAGATTTTCGGGAAAGGGAAAATTCGGGAAAAACTAAAAGTGTTTTTTTCCCATGTCAAAACTATAACATGTTAATATAGTAGGGCGAATTTATTTAAATTAAAAGTATTTGAGGATTGAGGATTTCTTATTTGCAATTATAGGTATTATTTTAACAGACTTCGAAAAAAAGAAGGAAAACTTTTTATTTTATTTTTATTTTGCGATATTATTTGTCTCTCAGGGTAGCAAAATTAAATCACTTAAAAGGGAAAATAAACCTTTTAAAACCCAAGCGTCTTCAAATCCTACGAAGAAATATAATTTCTTACTTTTCAGCGCATAATTTTTGTATTCGACACACTTTTTGAATTTTTTTATGCAAGTTTTGAAGTACCTACGTCTTCAAATTTAACGTAATTTTAAATCCGTTATTTGAACGCAATAAAATTTAAATAACCTTTCACTGACAAGTATTATGCAAACCCATTTAGCTAAGGCCTACGTGTATGATTTTTGGATCAATACATCGAACGATGAAAGACCTATTTCCAAAATAGTTCAATATGAGGATAATCCGAACAGACAACCTTTCTGAGTCAATAAAGAAAAGCAGTCATGAATATTGCTTCCATCAATAATAATATTTAGTTTTCATAACCCATTTATTTTAGGCCGATATGACAAGATTTTTGTATTTGTGATCCCGTGTTACATACCTTCTTATTTGACTTTGCGTTTCGTGACTTGGGCTTCGAGAGAATATTAGTTTAGCCTAGAGATTTGCAATTTTAATTTTGCCTATCCACTAAGAAAAAAATCACAGATCAGATGCATCACATCACCTTCAAAGAGTATTGGAAAAGAACTTCACCCTTATTGGGTATCTTCGTTAGATCTTAGTTAATAAATTACTTAACAACAATTTAGAGGTCAGTTTGAAACTTCTATTGAGTTTAAATCTTAGATCAACGCGTGAGTTCCGTCGTGATATGATGGGGAATCCAGTTTAATCACGTTGTGATAGTTGATATTAGTCTGTGATTAGATTAATAAGACATATCACAGTGGGCGGGATCATCTTAGCCCGATTAATCGTCATATTGATACTATAACGGATATAAAACTTGACATTGGCGGAATCATCAAAACCCTGATGGAGCCATAACACATAAAAATAGAATAGAACAGAGTTTGTAAAGTAACTACTGAACTGCCCCCATCTTCGCACGTGTAAAATATGAGTTTACATCAGTTGGAATACCTATAAAATACGCTTAGGTAGGTTATCTATTAGAGATAGATATATGCTCCTGCGGAATTGTTTATAGTTCACTAGCTGATTGCCCACTACTTCGTACGCGTGAAAAGGGCACATACAAACAGACAGAAGCGGTAGGGGACTTCGTTTTATAATAAGTCAAGTTAAGATAGTCAGTCCATATTGTAAATAATGAAACTAAAGTGAATTACTTCCTATGACCATCACTATAAAGGACGAACCCCTATATAGCCGGCATATATTGCTAACCTTCCTGATCTCCCATTTCATCCAAGTTAAGTCACCAGGCACAGTTTAATAAAATTACAGTTGGGCAAACCAAAATTTTTTTAAAGTCGAATGTTGCACATTTTTCTTATTCACCAATAGGCATGATGACTAAAAAATTCTAATTAGTCCGTCAGTTGCACACGTATTTTTTCTTTTGTCAATTAAACAAAAAATGATGAAGATATAGCCCGCTAAAGTTCCGCGTGACGTCAAGCCTTAGTACAATTTTTAGCAAGGCGTGACGTCACCAGCCCCCACTCCCAAACTTTGACGCGCTTTATTACTGTTATTTCTTGTTTGATTGACAAAAGAAAAAATACGTGTCCAATATTTTTTGATAATCTAAATGAAGGACTAAATAGAATGAAAAGAACGACCCCAATGTTGGCGCCTTGACATCAGCGTACAATGTGGCTTCACGGTCCTGTAAGCGGGTTTTCCATAGAGCAGAAGCTTGTCGCATCTCCCGGATTGGACATAAATTGGCCGCTCAGCCGACTGGCAGTCGTGCTTTCTGGCAGCTCGCCAAATCCGTGGAGAACAATTTCTGTCGCTCATCCGTTCCACCGCTAAGATATGCCGACGGTTCCCTAGCATATAGTTCAAAAGAACAAGCCGAGCTTCTGGCAAGGTTATTCGCTTCGAACTCACAGATTAGCGATGGTGGGATGTCTCCACCAAAGCTGGCCGTCTGTTCAACCAAGATGGATGAGATCTGCATAAGACAGCGTGACGTCCGATCCGCTCTACTATCGCTCGATGTTCGAAAGGCCAGTGGCCCCGACGGTATACCAGCAATAGTGCTCAAGAAATGTGCTCCCGAGTTGTCTCCCGTGCTGACTCGATTGTACCGCCTATCGTATTCTTCCGGTATAGTTCCAGAGGCCTGGAGGTTGGCTAATGTGCAACCGATCCCCAAAAAAGGGGACCGATCGTACCCAAATAATTATCGTCCCATTGCTGTCACCTCAGTTCTGTGCAAAGTCATGGAGCAGATAATCAATGCTCGACTTATGACATATCTGGAAGATCACGCAATCATAAATGATCGCCAATATGGTTTTAGACCGAACCGATCCACTGGTGATCTTCTGGTCTATGTTTCCCACGTCTGGGGTGAAGCAATGGATAAATACGGAGAGTCTTTAGCTGTCAGCTTAGACATCTCCAAGGCATTTGACCGGGTCTGGCACAAGGCACTACTCTCCAAGCTGCCATCATACGGCCTACCTGACTGCCTATGCAACTGGATCGCCGGCTTCTTGCATGGGCGTGGCATCCGCGTACTTATTAATGGAAGCGTGTCTTCGCACATGTCGGTCAATGCTGGCGTCCCCCAGGGATCCGTGCTGTCGCCAACTTTGTTTCTTCTGCATATAAATTATATGCTCTCATTGGGTAACATTCATTGCTATGCTGACGACAGCACGGTTCATGCTAGGTTTGTCGGTCGACCTTCTACAGGCCCTCAGCAACTAAGGGTGTTGTCCGTGAGCTGGACGGGACGTTGGATCGCATTGCGGTCTGGGGTTCCGAGAACCTCGTTCAGTTCAATGCCTCAAAAACCCAGGCGTGTGCATTCACAGCCAAAAAGACCCCCTTCCTTCCTGCCCCCACTCTTCAGAACGCTCCCTTGAAGTGCCGAACCAGTGTCTCATTACTAGGAGTGACAATCCGCTCTGACCTCAATCACAGAGACTACATTGAGGGCATCAGCAAAACAGCTTCAAAAAAACTAGGAATTCTGAACAAGGTGAGACAATATTTCAAGCCAAGGCTACAGCTCTACAAAGCCCAAGTTCGTTCGTGCATTGAACATGGCTCACACCTCTGGGATGGTTCCGCTCAGTATCTCCTCGATGCCCTCAACGGTTTGCAAAAAAGAGCGATTCGCATCATCAATGACCCAAAGGCCACACGAAATCTCGAGCCTCTACAGTTACGCAGAGACATAGCCTCTCTTAGCGTCTTCTATCGACTGTATTATGGGGAGTGTTCAGAAGAACTCCATGGCCTCGTCCCTCCATCCCCTTTTCGCACCCGCACTGCTCGCACAGGATACAGTTTTCATCCTCACACCGTCGACACGTTCTCTATACGAACGAAAAAAATTCAGTGACTCGTTCCTGTGTCGTACAGCCAAAAAGTGGAATGAACTTCCGGCGTCGGTCTTTCCTCCTTTCTACAACCTTGGGTCCTTTAAGCGAAGCGTGAAAAAGCATAACTACGAGCGCATAGTGGGCGCGACTGGAGGACTGTATTACGATCTGCCAGTCGCGCGCATTCATGGACCAGCCACCTATGCTTAACAATCAGGCGCTGGCAAGGTCACATGTCGTCTTCTCTATAAAAAAAAAAATATTTCAATAGAAATTCCTACTTATCTAATATATAAAACCACTGGACCGATTTGATAGCCCAATTCTCGGGGAAGGTCATAGACTATTTAACATCACCTACCCAACTGTAATCCTAATACAACGCGTACGAAGCAGTGGGCAATAGTTTATACCTAAGAGTATTTTTATAGATGTTGTATGATGGATATCACTTAATCTAACGGTGCGAAGTTTTCGCAAGGGTCATCTAGTGTAATGTAAATATATGTGATAAAGTCTTGTATGAGGTATATTGGCTAGCATTGTTTAGAGTAACAAAAACACCCAATATATACCCAAGTTTTGTGGCATACCAGGAATCTCTAGACATTGTACATCTCTTTTTTTTCTTTTTTTTCAGTTGCCTCTCACAACTTTGACAATCGAGTCCGAGTTTCCCAGTTGTTTCAGGGCATTTAAAGCTATGTAGTAATTTTGTTAAGCTGGTATTGTGACAGTTTGTGAGAGTGACTCATCAAAGATATTGTTTGAAAACAGAACTTCACGGCCTTTATATCTTGTGGTGTAGCCAGAGACACCGGTAACAGTGTACACTTTTTGCCAGTTGTCCATTTTTAACAGAACAGGTGGCAAGCCTGGAGGTAGAATTGTCGTAAGTATATTTGTTATTTTTAAATGAAGTGCCGATGTTTTTTTAAAGAACATTGAGGCTTATATTTCTGGCTCGAGTCAGATTTGAATACTACAAGTTTATTACACTGTGCCAATGGGGCGATCGAAAGGTTCGGGTGGGCGAAGGGTGGGTACAATAAAACACGAAACAACAACTCTGAGTAACACTTTACCTTTCTGTAAAGGATGTCAGACCAGTTTTATGCAAATGCATTAATCATATCAACGATAGAAAGCCTGTGACTTCGTCACGCTTGATGTTCAGCGAATCAAACAAGTGTATTACACAAAATCACTATCACTACATGACCGCGTCTGTCTCCTTACGGACTTTGTTGTGGTTTCGAAGCTAAAAATGTTCAGCATAAGTGAATCAAGTCGGGACAAAAATTTTGCTCCTGCGTGTTTTCATGGCGAATGCTGTCTAATCCGTCAGTGATATAACAAAATGATGTAAGAAGGAATTCTGTAGAATAAAATTATCTACAAAAAAATTGCAATAGCATATATCTATCTCTAATAGATAAGTAGTTATAAGCGTATTTGTGTAGGTATTCAAATTGTTGTAAACCCATATTGTACCCATGCGAAGCCGGGGTCGCTAGTAGTATATAAAAAGAAGTATTTTTATAATTAAAAATGTATGTATGTAGAGGATTTTCCGTCTAAATATCTCAAAAGAACTGACCACTCGTTAGGTATAGCATCATAAATACATGACTTTACATCTTTACAGAGGACAAAAGTTCACAAAGTTGTATTTTTGGTTTTTTATTTATTACGCGTAATTTAATATATTATAATTTAATGATACTAACAAATTTACGAATAAAGTAGGCCACACATTGGTCCGGCATTGCACCGAAAATTTCCCATTCCGGCCGCCATAAGATCTAGGCGTTGTTATAGGAATTGGACGAATCTGTACAGCCGCGCGCCGGTGATTGGACCAATGGATTAAAACAATATTGTACACTAGCTTTCCTCCATGGCATCACCTGTGGAGTCCATATTAATTTTCATCTCTTATTATGGTCTTGAGTTCATACAAAAATCCCATAGAATAAAAGCACTTTCAGTTTTTCTTTTCCTAAAACTTTATCCAGACTATAATATAAAAAAATAGCCAGCGGTTCTCAAGTGATGGCCTTACCAAGGAACAGCATTTAATTTTGATTTATTAACCGAACTTCAAAAAATAAGGAGGAGGTTCTCAATTCGTTGGAATCTTTTTTTTTATGAATGTTCCCCGATTATTTGAAGACGCCCGGACCGATTTGTATTTTTTTTTGTTTGAAAGGGTATACTTCACAGGTCGTCCCATAGTCATCAGGTCAGGATCTGATGATGGGATCCTGGAGAAATCGAGAACTCTTCAAATTTTATAGGCACACTTGAAGCGATTTGGGTATTTTTTTATAGTGACTTGTGCATTTGCTTTCGGAAAGCACACTTATCAGTGCATAATTTATGAAGTCGGTACACTTTTTTTCAAAGCCAAATTATATAGATTACCTTAGCATTATACATCAAATCAACAATTTAATTTGATTTGATTCATTAAATTACGCGTAAAAAATAAAAAACCATAAAAACGACACTAGCGTCATTAGGATTGACTGGTTGCCCAATAATGCCCAACCTACTCAAAGAGTGTGCCTTCATGCTAGTTTTCATTCACATCCGTTCAGTCTTTACCGTGATTTTCTCTATATAAATAGGCAGTATCATAAAATAGTTTATTTATCGATGTAATTTTCTAAAATGAACATTTATTTTGCCCTCAAACTTCTTTATGAGTCGCTCCAAAGGGATTTTCCCGTAAAAAAAGGAATGCAATGAAAATTCCTGTAAAAGGGAGATAGGCTTTTTGTGAACAAATTGCTTGCGACGGCACTTCTTAGCAGTCAATAAACTGGATTTTGTCGGTGTCTACGATTAACAACTTATTAGAATTTAGTTTTTATAAAGCTTACTTTTGCCACCGAAATCGAAAAAGACCCTTTTCAAATGTAAATGAGAAACTATATCCCACCCCATCCCATCCCATAATATTATAAACGCGAAAGTTTGTATGGATGTATGTGTGGATGTTTAATACTCAATCACGACAGAACGGCTAAACGTATCTGGATGAAATTTGGCACAGAGATAGATTATAGTCTGGAATAGCACATAGGCTACTTTTTATCACGGAAAAATGTATGGTTCCCGTGGGATAGATTTGTTTTTGTTTTGCACGGGATCGACATGATTTTTTGCATAGTGGTAGTGGTAGGGTCAGAGAATGACATAATATAAAAAGTAGTATATTAATATAAAAAGCAGGCGGGGGAGGGGCAAATTACAGCCTTATTTTACTTACTTATCATTTTATTTTTACTTCCTAGCGACCCGCTCCGGCTTCGACAGTGGAATTTTAGTATAAGAGCTTAATTGCTCACCCGATCCGGTTAAAAGCATTGACATTATTGGTTACTGCTCAGCTCCCAAAAAACGTAGCGTGATATTTTATACACATAAACCTTCCTTGTGACTCAGTCTATCTATTTGTGAAAACCGTACAAAAATTGGTCCAGTTGTTTTTGAGTATAAGATAACACGCCTTACGCCCCAGGATATACCTATACCTTATACCAAACATTATAGGAACAGTCATTTAGCTGATGATTTTTGAATTGTGGTCAGTATTTAATTAATATGTGGTGGTCGATAGATGTCGCACCGTTACTATCTCATTGAAACCTGTATCGCGCCATTGAAAATATTTAATAGATTGGCATAAATATGCAACTTTCCAACGATGTGCGTTGGGGAGTATTCCTTTTACTCATGATCGTTGTATTGTTGTATGTAGCCATTTCTATATTGGTGACCCCGCATCCTACTCCTATTTCCCACTGACGACATGTCAGTCCTAACCAGGTCCTCCCGTGCACGCCCCGATGACGACAGGTCATTCCTACATCACGACATGTGATTCCGCACTGCAGTCCACCACACAGTCCATCACAGCTGACAACGCTAAAATGGATGTTGGTTTCATACTGTATCGACCTTTGGTCTGGGAGGGGAGTCATGTGGTGGTCGATAGATGTCGCAACGTTACTATCTCATTGAAACCTGTATCGCGCCATTGAAAATATTTAATAGATTGGCATATATGCAACTTTCCAACGATGTGCGTTGGGGAGTATTCCTTTTACTCACGATCGTTGTATTGTTGTATGTAGCCATTTCTATAAATATTATTTTGAACTAACGACCCCACCCCCGGCTTCGCACTGTTACAATATAAGTTTACTTACAACAAATTGAATACATACATAAATACGATTATAACTACTTATATATTAGAGATAGGTATATGCTACCGCGCAGTTTTATATAGATCGTTTTATTATACACTCTTTTTTTTCCTATATCATTTTGTTATATCTTTGACGGATTAGACAGATACGCCATGGAAACTCGCTAGAGCCAACCTTTTTCCAGACTTTATTCACTTATACTGTTAATGCTCAGCTCCTAAACATGATATGTTCATGTTTAATACGCGTAAATCTTCCCGGTGAATCAACCTATCTAATTGTAAATCTAACCGCAACAAAATCCGTTTAGTTTTTGCGTGAATATGTCACAGACAGACAGACAGACAGACGCCGCGGGGGATTTTGTTTTATAATATGTAGTGATAAGATTTCATAAAGCAAAAAATTAATTATGCTTTAGTAGCATAATATATCCCACTTAGATATATGTATTACTTTTGACATTGGCACATCTAATAGTAGTTTATGATACAGGATCATAATAGGGGTAATTAAAACATGAGTGGAATTTAAAAAAATGAGGCGCAGCAAATTGAACCAAGATATTTTTCTTAATCGACAAATTGGCGGCAAATCGCGGTTACCTACCTACTGTGCATGCGCGTTAACTGTGAAGTGACTCCCACATGGGAGTGTCGATATTTTCATAGAGTTTAATGTGGCTGCATAGCACATATCCTTTGCCCTTTCTGCATTTAAAAAAAACATTACGATAACGTTTTTGTATGAAAACTTCGGTACTATAATACGGTACGATATAATAGTATCGAAGTTTGACATATTAGAGACGCGTGTATGTAAAACATGTCATATCATATAAAGATTTTACGTTATATAAATATATAAAACTGTCGTGTTGCTTACTGACTGACATACAACGCACAGCCTAAACCACTGAAGATATAAATATGAAAATTGGAAGGTCCACTAAGAAAGGAAATTTCGAAAATCCACCCCTAAGGAGGTGAAATGGGATGTAAAAGTTCGTATGGAAAATAGTAATCAAAACAAATAATAAAACACGTGTTATAGGAGTTTTCAATACAATCGTTATGGAGGGGTGCAACAAAACTATTTAGTAACAAAGGCCATAGGTAAATATAAAAAATTGAAAATAGAACAACACTTTTTGTCCAGATTAATTTTGTCAATGTTCCTAATTCTACGCGGACAGAGTCGTGATCAAAAGCTAGTAATATATAAGGAAAGATGACAGGGTAAACAAAATATAATCCGACATTTAGATTATCAAAAAATATTGGACACGTATTTTTTCTTTTGTCAATCAAACAAAAAATTACAGAGATAAAGCCCCTCAAAGTTTGGGAGTGGGGGGCGGTGACGTCACTTCTAGGTCAAAAGTGTACTCAAATGTGACGTCACGCGGACCTTTAGCGGGCTATATCTTCATCATTTTTTGTTTAATTGACAAAAGAAAAAATACATGTTCAATATTTTCTGATAATCTAACTGACGGACTAATTCGAATTTTTTAGTCATCGTGCCTATTTTCAGGGGCTTCATCCATCTGTATTATACTGTGATTATATTGTACATAACAATGTAGGTACGTATTGTTTAATCAAGCTAGACCAAAGTTAATTGAAGTAACTGAAAGACAATTAATATAGAAGGTGTTAAACTTCAGAACAAAGTCGGAGCAAACTGGACATCAGTCAATTAAGAGAACATGTGCGAATTACGTAGCTCGGTGAACGATCAATATTGAGTATACAGCTCGGGAATATCACTTTCTAACCCGGCTTTGCCCGTGGACATTTTTAAAAAGTGATATTAGAATTGATAACGAAGAATTTCCGGGATAAAATATAGCGTATGTCACTAATTGACATCTCTCTAACTTTGTTCAAAAACTCACGTGTCGATTCGTTGCTCTGTTAGGACAAACAAACACTTTTTGCTAAAATAATTAATCTATCTATCTATCTATCTATCATCACGCCTTTCATCCCAAGAGGGGTAGGCAGAGACAATCGAATGCCATTTGTTACGATCCTGACATATCTCTTTTGCTTCTTTTATATTCATCTTACCTTTCATACATGCTCGGCGATTGTGTGTACTTTTAATATTTCCTTCGATCAACATATTTTTTATATGTTCAATAAAAGTACATCTAGGTCGTCCTCTGCTAGCATTTCCTTTCACTTCAGCCATATAAACCTTTTTAGTCAATCTATCATCCTTCATTCTTTCAACGTGTCCAAACCAGCGTAAACTACTTTTCTTCATTTTTGTCACAACATCATCTTTTACTCCGCATTCTTCTCTAATGACATCGTTCCGGATACGGTCAATACGCTTTATATCACACATTCTACGTAAAGACCGCATTTCCACTGCATTTATTTTACTTTCATGCCTCTTATTCCATACCCAAGTCTCGCTTCCATAAGTAAGTGATGGAACTAAAACAGCATTATGTATGTTCATTTTACTTTTAGTTGTAAGTTGTGTATTTCTGCATACATTGTTTAGTCCACCAAATACCTTGCTTCCCGCTTTCACTCTCCTTTCAATTTCTTTGTCTATCTTTCCATTTCTTGTAACCATACTACCTAAATAAACAAATTCATTCACTTGCTCTAACTTACATCCTTTCACACAAATCTTACACTCCGTCCTTTCATCTTCCTTTTCAAATACTAATACTTTTGATTTCGAAATATTAATTTTCATGAATTTCTTCTCACATTCCTCATTCAAAATTGCAACTAGGTTTTGCAGCTCTTGCTCCGAAGATGCAATTAATACCGCATCATCGGCATATAAAAGACAGCAAAGTCTAGTAGGACCCATTTCTATCCCTAAGGAACATTGTTGTAATTTGGTCAAACAACTATCGAAATACAGATTGAATAGACAAGGTGACATTACACAGCCCTGTTTAACACCACAATGTATATTAAACGGGGTTGAGCACTGTCCCCCCACTCTAACAACGGCAGTACAGCCATCATATAATGATTGTACTGCCCTTATGAGTTTTTTATTCACTCCGTATCTCGCTAGTGTTGACCATAATTCCGTTCTGCATAGGTTGTCATATGCTTTTTCTAGATCAATGAAAATACTGTAAACTTTTTGATTTTTTGCCAAATGTTTTTCAACAATGTTTCTTAAGGTAAAAATTTGGTCAACACAACTCTTACCTTTCATAAATCCCGCTTGAGCATCCCACATCTTATTTTCTGTCACCTTTTGCACCTTTTCAATTATTATTCTTCCATACATTTTTCCAACCAAGCTGATAAGGCTGATGGCGCGATAATTATTGCAATCAAGCTGTGAACCCTTTCCTTTAAACACTGGAACTATTATGGCTTGACACCAGTCTCCTGGTACTCGTCCGTCGCTCCAGCATTTATTGAAGAGAGCACACAGTGTGTTACATATTATCGCTCCTCCATGTTTTATCATCTCGGAGGAAATCCTGTCTTTCCCTGCCGCTTTTCCGTTCTTCAATCTTCTGATGGCTGACACAACATCATCCTCCGTGATAATGTCATCGATAATTTCCGAGTCCTCATAGTCCTCACTATCAGCATCCGAAGGATGTGTTTGTTGTCCATCAGAGTTTCCATATAATCTTTCATAAAACTCTTTCATTCTTTCTAATACTTCTCCATTCAATGTCATTAACCGTCCATCCTCTGCTTTAATCATTTGTACATTAGAAGTCCTCAATACTCCTCGAGATTTTCTCACTAAATTCCAAAAAATTTTGACGTTCTCTTGGAAAAATCTTGAGAACTTCTTCTCTTCATTCATCTTTTCTTTCATCTTACTTTCTTTAATTATCTCTTTTACTCTCTTCTTGCATTCTCTATATTTATTCTTCATTCTCTCTTCAAGTTCTGTATTCTTTCCCGTTACTGCCAAAATATCTAAATATGCATTCTTCTTCATTTGTACAGCCACCCTTACTTCATTATTCCACCACGGATCCCCTCTCATACCACCAACCTTCACAACTCCACAAGTAGTTTGTGCTGCTTTGACAATTCCATGCTTAATCTTCTTCCACATTTCATCTATACTGTCATCCTGCTCAATGGCATCTAGTTTCTCTTGTACTTTCCTTACATATTGTCCTCTAACATCTTCCTCTTCCAACTTTTCTACTTTTATTCTTTCGGCTTTTGGAGGCGACACAGGGGTACGTTGGCGCCAGCCTTGAAACAGACCCTTAAATGAGGTCATTACCATATAATGGTCCGTTTCAATACCGGTACCTCTGTACACCCTCGTGATTTTTGTCGCACTCTTTAGCCTATCGTCAATCAAAAACAAATCTATTATGCTTCTTTCAATTCCTCGATGCCATGTATAGAGATGAATATCCTTGAGATCAAACATAGTATTCGAGACAAACATATTCATCTCTAAACATAGATCAAGGATCTCTAGTCCACTACTATTAGTAAAATAATTAAAAAGTCTTCAATTGATCCTAATCTGTACAGCCGTATTAGATTAATACAGTTCGGGAATATTACTTCCTTCCCCGGTTTTGCCCGTTTTTGAAAAGTGACATTAGAATTTATAATTTTTCGAATTTTCGGGATATAAACCTTTTAAAAAAAAGTGCACCGACTTCAAAAATTTGCACTGAAAAGTAAGAAATAATAAAAATTTCGTCGTAGAATTTTAAGGCGGTTGGTGCCTAATTAGGATACAAAACTAAGTAAATATCTAAGAAGATAAAGATCTGTTCAATATTATCTATGTTTGTATGTACTGATGATCGTAGGTTCCTAATGAATTGTCTATATTAGTGAATTTGGGAACTAAGTTGTTTCTAATTTGGCACCAACCGTCTTCAAATTCTACGACGAAATTTTTATTATTTCTTACTTTTCAGTGCAAATTTTTGAAGTCGGTGCACTTTTTTTTAAAAGGTTTATTTTACCCTTTTAAGTGATTTTGCTGCCTTGAGAGACAAATAATAACGCAACTAAAAAAATATTGATGAAAAATTAAAAAAAAAAAAACGCTGTGGATGTGATTTGAACCATGTGCTTGTGCATCCTATGACTCCCCATTACATTTAACCGCTAGACCATCGTCACGAAAATTGACAACTTTGTGTCAATAGCAACCGTTGCTAAGGCTTTTTCTGATACATAATTTTCAGCCGTAAACAGAAATTAATTACTGAATTTCTGAAAAACTACTGAACCGATTTTCGTCATATGTCTGTGAGATAATGTCGAGAAATTATAATGTCTTAAAAAAAATAAGTTGTCAATATCGGTACTTATTTTATCGAGATATCAAGAAAAATGTACTTTTAAAGTCAATTTTTTCAAAATTTCTGAAAAACTAATGAACCAATTTTTATGAGAGAAAAATGGGACCAATCCGGAAGAATTATCTGTCGATTAAAAAAGAAACCATGAAAATCGGTTCACAATTGGCGGAGTTATCGATGTACATACATACATAAAAAAAAATACGGTCCGAATTGAGAACCCTCTCCTTCTTTTTTTGGAAGTCGGTTAAAAAACTAGCTTTTGTCACTCTACACCCTCTAAATAACTTTGCTCAAAAAAACACGTGTCGATTCGTTGCTGTTTTTTTGTGAAATAATTGCCTTTTAAAAAAAAGTGTACCGACTTCAAAAATTATGCACTGAAAATCAAATGCACAAGTCACAATAATAAAAAACTCAAATCGCTTCAAGTGTGCCTATAAAATTTGAAGAGTTCTCGATTTCTCCAGGATCCCATCATCAGATCCTGACCTGATGACCATGGGACCACTTGGGAAGTATACCCTTTCAAACAAAAAAAATCCAAATCGGTCCAGGCGTCTTCAATTAATCGGGGAACATACATAAAAAAACATTAAAGATTCCGACGAATTGAGAATCTCCTCCTTCTTTTGAAGTTCGGTCAAAAAGGACAAACAAACACGCTAAAATAATGAGCACACATGAAAAAGTCCTCAATTGACCCTAATCCGTTCAGCCGTCATAGATCTATTAGAAAAAAATCACTGTCTGTTCTGAATATTGATATAGGACAGTCAAGGGTTTCTTTTTGCTTTAAAAGGTTGTCGAGTATTGATTTTATCCAGTTTAATAAAATTTAGGGGATTACTACTAGCGTACATTATAAAAGTTTTCATGTGGATCGTCATGTTAGACATTTTTTACGGGTTGCATTACAGCTCCCGAAACAGTGTTTTAAAATATTGTTACGAGCTGGGGTTCGAAGAGATTTAAAATATCGATTAAATAGACAAACTTTACTTCAACACCACAAAAATACAGTTAAACAAATGAAAACACTAGAATAACACTTAGTCGCACTAAATTCCACTTCACTGTTTCGCTTTTATCGCTCTTATTCGCACTGTGTTCCTTGCGGCAATGATCCTCTGTTTATATTGCCCACCGAACATTCGAGAAACGCCGAGATTGTTGTACAAAGTTGTAGATGCGCCTCGATGCGGCTCGGCGCCAAATACCTACACACCGACCGCGGCCGATTTTGGTACCTATGGCTAGGCGCATACATTGTGAATCACACCCCTATGAAACAAAGAAAAATATAAAAAAAACCACAAACCTGTACAGCTGGGTTAGCTCTAAAGTATGCGAATAAAGCACCAGTGATAGCAAGTAGAGCTACAGCGTTCAGTACTAACTGCATCAGTCTGAATCTGTGTGGGGAACTGTCATTGGTGCGGCCGCGCATGTCTCGTAACATCTGTATGGAAAATAATAATACAATAAATGAATAAAGTAATATTATAAAGAGGTAAAGTTTGAATATTGGGAGCAATCTCTCAAACTACTAAACCGAACGAAAACTCTTTTGCGAATAGAAAGCTACGATATTTCTAAGTAATATAGGCTAAATTTTATTTTGTTCACGGGCGAAACTGGGGGCGGAAAGGTAGTTAAAAATACCACCAATTCGAATTAAAATCGGTCAAAAAATAAAAAATACAGTCGAATTGAGAATCTTTTCCTTTTTTTAAGTTGGAGAGCCTTTTAATCTTAAAATACCTCAATATAACCGATCACACGTCGTCCACACCCCAAAAATACCATCAGTGAATGAGGAACTTCTTTAGTGGTTTCAGGAAGTGATAAGGTGAAGGTAAAAAGTTTATAATTCCCATTAGACTGTCAAGATTTTTTCCGAAACGGCTGAATAAATTTTTATCTTTTTACAATTTACTCCAATGATGAGATATGAGACACGGATTATAGAATGAACAGTGATATAAAAATAAAAAAAATGCCAAAGTATGTTTCAAAGTCTGTAAAATTAATATGATAATTTCGAGGTAATTTTTTAGCAAAGAAAGAAAAACCACACTTAAAGACTTTTCCGTCTAAATATACCTCAACAGACCTGGCCACTCGTTAGGTATAGCCTCACAAATACCATCGGCTAAAAAGGGAACATTCGTCTTCCGCTGGGTATCCTTTAGGGAGCTGTAAGGTAACCCGTGAAGAAAAAAAAAGATTAGAAGTGATTTTTTGCACAGAAAGAGCTGGTGGGCCGGAGAGTGACACAGGCTACTTTTAATCCCGGGAAAATATCTCTCACCCCCGGGAAAATTTTCTACCCGTGATAAGCCGGGCCGGGTCGCTCGTAATTAAATAAATGTATGTATAATATTAATTAACAAAATGTATTTAGCATTTTAAATACTTGTGGTGTAAAGGTTTATGTGAATTCGATGTAAAATATTTATAATATTGATATAAGTAAACACAAATATGTTTTGTAGCTTATTTATTGTTTATGAATGTTTGATTTATGAAATAGATAAAGGCTCTTCTCGTATATTTTACTCGAAAATACAAATTTAGCACAATTAATAAACATTTTTTCCATTTTAAAATACCTTAACAGTGGGTAAGTATATTTAGGACCGCTACATATTTCGTTTCGACTCAAAGGAATGTCCGGCCCGAGGATGTCAAACATTAAAATGTCCGGGGAATACCATGTACCTACTGTCTTTGCCCGACCCAGCAATTTGCTCGCACATTCTAGTGTTGGACATTCCCGGGCCGGGCATTCCTTGGCTGGCCTTTGGTGAGGACCGGTCGTTTTTGGCATTCGATCGAGTCGAAACGACAACGAAAGATGTCGCGATTCTAAGTATGCTAACCACACAGAACATACCACTCGTTAAATCAGAAATGTCATCGGTTCAATGAGACAACTTTTCTTCTGGCTGCGTTTAAACCATCGATGTAGATGCTGGCGCTAGACCAATCACGTCGCGATAGAACAAGACCAAAAAATGAATACATCAGTGTGCGTGTAAATGTGTAATTCTATAAGGATTTTTCATCTTAGGTGACTTGCATTACATCCAGGCACTGCACCATGCACTGCATTAAGGTGAAGTAGTCGATGGGAAAATGCACGAGATCCTACCTCGTCCCCGCGCGGAGGCGTGGCTAGAACCGCACCACGCGCTATATGTGAATAGGGTATATTATCCAGTATTAGACACATTTAGGTATACATTTTGGTTTTTTATTATTTTTTTAATTATTTTTACGATGATGAGGTGATCTTGGCACGCGCACCCGTTCTTTTTACTATAATTACAAAAAAAACGTATTATTCGACCTGGCACAAAGTCTGGTTAGCACGGAGTTCTCCCCCGGACTAAGCAAGCAGAACGCATTTATCTAGAATCGTGCGCACGCGAGCAGGATAGAAATAGTACGTGAGTCGTATTGAATTTAACGTAAGCGTCAATCTGCTTAAAACGCAATTTAAAAAAAATCTTATACAACATTGACAAAATTTTACAATGATAGGATAGATAATTACCAATAAAATATTCGTGTACATTTTTGTAATGATACCATCTATATTATAGCCATAAAATTTGATTAAAAAAGTTTTCAGAGGTGTATTTGGGATTTTTTTCTATCGAGTAAAATGTTTCTAATCATATTTTCAATACAATGACAGGATTTGTCATATCCTTAAAATCAATAAAAAAAAATTCAGTTATGTAAATAGATCAGGTTTTCTGAAAAATTTGATTAAAAATTTGATTTTGATCGCTGACTTCCCCTTAACCAAATTATACTTTAAAACAGGATATTTTACAAAAATAAGCGAAATTACGACTGACAGTAGGCTGTTATAGGCTGTTACAGTATTCAAAAAACGGTCTCGTCTATCTTACTCGCTTTAACATACGCGTATCAATGCGCTTTCTCCTTTGCATTGCCAATCTAGCAGCTATACTAAATCTATGGTTTAAATCCTGCGGCTAGTAATAAAATAGTTTCACTTTGTTGATGGCTCACGGCTATTTGTCTAACCTACTTGTTATGGTTGAGCGGACTTGGATGGAAATGCTGTATCCTGTAGTAAATATACTTGCTAAAATATGAGTACCTACAGGTTAATAACTTAAACCATTTTAAATACAACACTATTATTAAATGTGACCACGGAAAATTTAAAGAAAAGTATTTCATTTCATTAGTTTTCCATGGTCATGGTATTAAAACTATACTACGAAAAAATTCGGATAAAATTATAAAATATTTTCACGCCAAACATAATAAGGTAGTGAAAAACTAGCAGAGAAATAATATAATAACAAATTCCTGAACAATTGTAAACATCCGGCTTCGCCCGAGGCAAATTTGGAAATGTGACATGGATTTAGTGGATAAAAAGTAGCCTAGTCGATCCGTTGCATTATTTTGACGGGACAAGCAAACAACCCCTTTTCACATTTATTATATTTCTTATTTAGGATTAACAATTCAAATATAATATTTGCTTGACATTGCATAGATTATTTTTTAATTTTACATAGTACTATTGGACAATGGGGCTACAGTTAATTGACCATGGAAAAAGACGGATAATATTCAAAATTAAACATACAGGAGCAATTAATTTAAATTACTGAATGGGGCACCCTTAAAGATGCTACAAAACGATATTACATAAAAAATATGCAACAATTTAATACTCGTTTCACTTTTATTATAATTTCAATGCCAACAGAGCGTAAGGCAAAATCTTTTATGTAAGACTTCGAATGTGGGATAAAAATAAATTCAGAGAAATTTTTAGCAATATATATACGTAGGTAAGGATCCGACCGTTTTTATTTACGTAACACAACTTGTGCATTATAAGATTTTATTATTCACAACTTCTCTCAAGCATGTTATTTATTTCTATTTTATTGCGAAAGTTCCAGAGCTCGCTTACCCGAACTTTTAATAAAATTTTGGATTTTTAGATTTTAGTTATAGGTAGCCAGCCGGTGGTTAAAATGTGGATAAGAGCAAAGAAATTGGAATCGAGCGGGGGAATCAATGTAATTTCTCACATTATTTGGACGACAAAGTAGTGCCTAAAACACGTCTTGGGATGCAACTTATATATAATATATCTGGTGTAGTAGGTTAAGCAAGCGTGGGGCCCGTAGCAAATGTTATCAAGGGTTCCCAAGAGCCAGGGGGTATGACAACACCCTCTCCCATCCACTTTTTTGCTAGTATTGATAAAAATCTAGAAAGGTATTTTTAAATATTTTTCGCTCTGTGACTTACTCAAAAATCTTTGCAAGTCGAAAAATATGTCTTTTTTTACTAAATCACTACGGCCTCAAAAATATTTCGATTATGGTTTTGTTAATGCAGATTTGAGGGTTAACTTTGGACATTTATATTTCAATCCTATTCCTAAAATCTCTCAATGCTATTCGATATTGGACTGAGAAATATTTGCAGATAGAAAAATAGGTCTTAAATGTTTACTAAATCATTACGGCCTAAAGTAATCCATGAAGTAATATTTTTTTCACCTAGGCTCGGGGTATCTAGTGCGCGCGCGGGGCCGTATCTTTTTGCTAAACCTGCTACGTGGTTAATCCAGCGCTGGGTAGAGTTGCGGAAAGTAGGAGGTATAATAAAATTACGTGTCAGAAAAAAGGAATAAGCATAAGGAATTGTACTTCTTTTTTACAAGTTTCTCTTTAGATTTTCTCGAACCAGTCTTGAATATTAATTAATAGGAGGCCATAAAAAAGTTTATTGAAAGGACGCGAGCTAGCGAAAGCTTAAATCGTTCAAAATGATTACAACGAGATCAGCCTTTATAAGACCTTCGTCATTGTTTTTCAAAAATTACGAACGTTTCTTTTACATTTTTTTATATTTTATAAGTACTATGCTGATGTTAGAAATAAATTGATTCATTTCTTTTAAAACGGGGCTTACTATGAACTTTTAAAACCATTAAAAAATTTACCGTCGATCAAAGTTTTGCTTTTAAAATATTTTTATAAAATATTACGCTATTTAATTTTATATTTATGTACAAATCATTCAAATTAGAAAAAAACCAATGAAAATGAAACTAAGTAAATTTAAGAATTTATGTAATAGTATAGTATTTTATGTATAAGTGTATTAAAATAAAAATTAAATGCTGTTCGTTGGTAGATCACTTGAGAACGGCTGGACCGATTTGGTAATTTTTTATATAAATTTTAATGTTCGTACTAGTCTGAATAAGCTTTTTAGGGAAAGAGAAAATTTTACAAGTTGCCCGGAAAATTGGAAATTTCGGGAAAAAGTGAAAGTGGTTTTTTCCATGGGTATGTATATGAACTCATCTTTCTCTCTTAGTGTTCAGTATTCTTGCCACTATTCCATGCGGACCTGGTTTATTTAGTTATTTTTAATGTTTCCATTTAATTTTAAGATTGTTTATCTACTCTTATAACGTAAAATCTCTATTACAAAATCGAATTATACTTCATAATGATATGTTTTACTTACACGCGTCTCTAATATGTCATATGTGTCTCTATAATGTATTATAGTACCGAAGTTTTCATACAAAAACGATATCGTAATGTTGTTTTATTTAAATGCAGAAAGGGCAAAGAATATGTATTATGCAGCCACATTAAACTTTATGAAAATATCGACACTCCCATGTGGGAGTTACTTGACAGTTAACGCGCATGCGCAGAAAGTAGATAACCGCGATTTGCCGCCAATTTGTATCTTGGTTAAATTTGTTTTGTACTATTGCATGGGATTAGATAAAGTGTATGAACGGGGCACATAACTTGGAATTAAAACACTCGTGGATGCTATTAAAAAAATCCACTTGTGTTTTAATTACCCCTATTATGATCCCGTATCATAAACTACTATTATATTGTTATGTGTAATACCATAATAGGGGTTGAAAGTTAATATAGGCTCCACGGGCGGTTAGAGAGCTGGCCATATAGCCATACTGACAGGTATGGCTACCGTCTGCTGAGCCTTAAATACGATACGAGCCCCAAGTCGCCCTGTAACCGTCCGCGAATTTCTACGTGGCATCTTCGTAGGGGTAGTGGTAGGGATAGTGGTAGTGGTAGGAGTAGGGGTTGTGGTAGGGGTAGTTGTATGAAGGAAAGTAAATAGCAGGCAAGCCAATGTTTGGGCAGGACAACGTCTGCCGGGCCCGCTAGTAAATAAATAAAATGAACCCGGGTCGTCTCAGCATTGCCCTTTCACACATATTAATCCATCATTTTACTATTATCTACTATCATAAAGTCTATATTACAAAACTTCTTTGCACGTTGAGACACATAAATTTATTATTATAGGTAATTTTTTTTTACATTACAAAGGCCGGTAATGAAACGATTATAACAAAATCTCATGTTTAATAACGCCCATTATGTAACAGTTGGATAAATAATGGGTTTTTTATACCTAGTTAAAAACATAAGTACTTGTATAATCCGACAAACCACACTTGACTCAACAGAACTGACCACTCGTTAGGTATAGCCTCATAATTACCATCGGCTAAAGAAGGGAGACTTGGTCTTCCGCTGGGTACCCTAAGGCCACAATTTCGGGAGCCGGAAGGTAACCCTGAAAAAAATACTACGAAAAAAGAACCGGGGTTTAATAAGTACTTCGACATAGCGGTTTATGCAATATCCGTGGTCACATTGCTTGTCAGCGCGCCACAATCTCCACTCGTGTAATACCAATATATATTGAATTGTGATGCATGAATGCATTCCATCCTAGTGGAACGTCGGACATTAGAAACCTATTTCCTCTGCTGGAAGGAATATCTTTCAACAAAATGTAAAACGATTTTGTCTATTATCTGTATAAAATAAAGCCCTAAGGTCCTTTTGGATTAACACATTGACAATTCAAAATTCAAGTATCTTCTTCTTGGTCTTCCGCTGGGTACCCTGGGGCCGGCAACGGTTCCCGAGAGCTGTAAGGCAATCCGTGAAGTTTTTTTTTAAAAATCCAAATACAAGATGTATACAAGATACACTTGAAATCGTCAATTTCTTCGTTAACTTCTCTCTACAAACCTAATATAATAAAAATAATATAAGAAAATAGATTTTTGAAGCAATTTAAAAATACAATAAATACAAATCAAATGTCAAATAAAATTAATATTGATACATGTCAGAAATTCAATAAAAAATATACAATTACAATCTAAATACATTAATGATTAGTCAATTACAATCAATTTATATAATTGTTGTTATGCCCATGGATGCTTATCATCCAAGTATTATGATATAAAAATCTTTAGAACCGTGGGTTAATACGAACTTTGACATTATGCAATACTTCGCCATCTCGACTTGTGTAAACAACAATAACATTGCATTGTGTTGCTTGAATGCATTCCATTCTAGTGGAACGTCGGAGATTAGAAACCTATTTTTCTCTGCTGGAGGGAACATTCTTTACTAAATAAGTATAAAATGTTGTTTTCCGATTTGTTAGTAGATTTTTTACGTTTTGAAATAAGGCTGCGATCACAAACCGTTATAGAGGCTTAGCTTACGTGAGGTTAAAGACAGACCGACTTATGGCTTCGGGATACCCAGGGCACCCAAGGGAGGACAACTCTGACGAAGAAAAGTAAATAGCAGGCAAGCCAACGTTTGGGCAGGACAACGTCTGCCGGGCCCGCTAGTTAATAATAAATATGTCGATTTTTTGATCAAAATTTAAAAGGACCATATCTACTGGACTGAATAGCCTGATCGTTCACTTCTAATGCTCTTTGAAGGTCATGAGGTAGGTGCATGCGATCTGTGAATTTTTGCACAGAGATACTCCGGTAATCCTTTGAGATAAAATCTTACGTCACATTTCAAAACTTATAACGGGCGGGCTTTTTTACAAGTTTCTCTTTAGATTTTCTCGAACCAGTCTTGAATATTAATTAATAGGAGGCCATAAAAAAGTTTATTGAAAGGACGCGAGCTAGCGAAAGCTTAAATCGTTCAAAATGATTACAACGAGATCAGCCTTTATAAGACCTTCGTCATTGTTTTTCAAAAATTACGAACGTTTCTTTTACATTTTTTTATATTTTATAAGTACTATGCTGATGTTAGAAATAAATTGATTCATTTCTTTTAAAACGGGGCTTACTATGAACTTTTAAAACCATTAAAAAATTTACCGTCGATCAAAGTTTTGCTTTTAAAATATTTTTATAAAATATTACGCTATTTAATTTTATATTTATGTACAAATCATTCAAATTAGAAAAAAACCAATGAAAATGAAACTAAGTAAATTTAAGAATTTATGTAATAGTATAGTATTTTATGTATAAGTGTATTAAAATAAAAATTAAATGCTGTTCGTTGGTAGATCACTTGAGAACGGCTGGACCGATTTGGTAATTTTTTATATAAATTTTAATGTTCGTACTAGTCTGAATAAGCTTTTTAGGGAAAGAGAAAATTTTACAAGTTGCCCGGAAAATTGGAAATTTCGGGAAAAAGTGAAAGTGGTTTTTTCCATGGGTATGTATATGAACTCATCTTTCTCTCTTAGTGTTCAGTATTCTTGCCACTATTCCATGCGGACCTGGTTTATTTAGTTATTTTTAATGTTTCCATTTAATTTTAAGATTGTTTATCTACTCTTATAACGTAAAATCTCTATTACAAAATCGAATTATACTTCATAATGATATGTTTTACTTACACGCGTCTCTAATATGTCATATGTGTCTCTATAATGTATTATAGTACCGAAGTTTTCATACAAAAACGATATCGTAATGTTGTTTTATTTAAATGCAGAAAGGGCAAAGAATATATATTATGCAGCCACATTAAACTTTATGAAAATATCGACACTCCCATGTGGGAGTTACTTGACAGTTAACGCGCATGCGCAGAAAGTAGATAACCGCGATTTGCCGCCAATTTGTATCTTGGTTAAATTTGTTTTGTACTATTGCATGGGATTAGATAAAGTGTATGAACGGGGCACATAACTTGGAATTAAAACACTCGTGGATGCTATTAAAAAAATCCACTTGTGTTTTAATTACCCCTATTATGATCCCGTATCATAAACTACTATTATATTGTTATGTGTAATACCATAATAGGGGTTGAAAGTTAATATAGGCTCCACGGGCGGTTAGAGAGCTGGCCATATAGCCATACTGACAGGTATGGCTACCGTCTGCTGAGCCTTAAATACGATACGAGCCCCAAGTCGCCCTGTAACCGTCCGCGAATTTCTACGTGGCATCTTCGTAGGGGTAGTGGTAGGGATAGTGGTAGTGGTAGGAGTAGGGGTTGTGGTAGGGGTAGTTGTATGAAGGAAAGTAAATAGCAGGCAAGCCAATGTTTGGGCAGGACAACGTCTGCCGGGCCCGCTAGTAAATAAATAAAATGAACCCGGGTCGTCTCAGCATTGCCCTTTCACACATATTAATCCATCATTTTACTATTATCTACTATCATAAAGTCTATATTACAAAACTTCTTTGCACGTTGAGACACATAATTTTATTATTATAGGTAATTTTTTTTTACATTACAAAGGCCGGTAATGAAACGATTATAACAAAATCTCATGTTTAATAACGCCCATTATGTAACAGTTGGATAAATAATGGGTTTTTTATACCTAGTTAAAAACATAAGTACTTGTATAATCCGACAAACCACACTTGACTCAACAGAACTGACCACTCGTTAGGTATAGCCTCATAATTACCATCGGCTAAAGAAGGGAGACTTGGTCTTCCGCTGGGTACCCTAAGGCCACAATTTCGGGAGCCGGAAGGTAACCCTGAAAAAAATACTACGAAAAAAGAACCGGGGTTTAATAAGTACTTCGACATAGCGGTTTATGCAATATCCGTGGTCACATTGCTTGTCAGCGCGCCACAATCTCCACTCGTGTAATACCAATATATATTGAATTGTGATGCATGAATGCATTCCATCCTAGTGGAACGTCGGACATTAGAAACCTATTTCCTCTGCTGGAAGGAATATCTTTCAACAAAATGTAAAACGATTTTGTCTATTATCTGTATAAAATAAAGCCCTAAGGTCCTTTTGGATTAACACATTGACAATTCAAAATTCAAGTATCTTCTTCTTGGTCTTCCGCTGGGTACCCTGGGGCCGGCAACGGTTCCCGAGAGCTGTAAGGCAATCCGTGAAGTTTTTTTTTAAAAATCCAAATACAAGATGTATACAAGATACACTTGAAATCGTCAATTTCTTCGTTAACTTCTCTCTACAAACCTAATATAATAAAAATAATATAAGAAAATAGATTTTTGAAGCAATTTAAAAATACAATAAATACAAATCAAATGTCAAATAAAATTAATATTGATACATGTCAGAAATTCAATAAAAAATATACAATTACAATCTAAATACATTAATGATTAGTCAATTACAATCAATTTATATAATTGTTGTTATGCCCATGGATGCTTATCATCCAAGTATTATGATATAAAAATCTTTAGAACCGTGGGTTAATACGAACTTTGACATTATGCAATACTTCGCCATCTCGACTTGTGTAAACAACAATAACATTGCATTGTGTTGCTTGAATGCATTCCATTCTAGTGGAACGTCGGAGATTAGAAACCTATTTTTCTCTGCTGGAGGGAACATTCTTTACTAAATAAGTATAAAATGTTGTTTTCCGATTTGTTAGTAGATTTTTTACGTTTTGAAATAAGGCTGCGATCACAAACCGTTATAGAGGCTTAGCTTACGTGAGGTTAAAGACAGACCGACTTATGGCTTCGGGATACCCAGGGCACCCAAGGGAGGACAACTCTGACGAAGAAAAGTAAATAGCAGGCAAGCCAACGTTTGGGCAGGACAACGTCTGCCGGGCCCGCTAGTTAATAATAAATATGTCGATTTTTTGATCAAAATTTAAAAGGACCATATCTACTGGACTGAATAGCCTGATCGTTCACTTCTAATGCTCTTTGAAGGTCATGAGGTAGGTGCATGCGATCTGTGAATTTTTGCACAGAGATACTCCGGTAATCCTTTGAGATAAAATCTTACGTCACATTTCAAAACTTATAACGGGCGAAGGCGGGGCGGAAAGCTAGAACCACAGATAATAATATACGATAGACCGAAAAGAGCGAGCGTGCACGATACCTCACTATCATCCTGCCTTATTTACTAATCTGTGGACCAATACCAATCCAATACCTATAAAGGTCTGTTTTAGTTCCATCACTTACTTATGGAAGCGAGACTTGGGTATGTAATAAGAGGCATGAAAGTAAGATAAATGCAGTGGAAATATGTGGCGTGGCGTATTGACCGCATTCGAAAGCATTTTGTTAAAGATTGTGACTAAAAGGAAGAAATAAGTTTGGTTTAGACACGTTGAAAGATTTACTAAAAAGGTTTATATGGCAGGAAGTGTAAGGGAATGCTGACAGAGGACGACCTAGGTGTACTTTTATTTAACATATAAAACAATTATTGAATGATGAATATAAAAGAAGCGAAAGAGATATGTCAGGATCGTAGCAAATAGCATTCAATTGTCTCAGGCTCTTGGGATAAAAGGCGTGATGCTAGTAATGACCAAGGAATACACTTTGGCATGGGCACGACCACGGCTCCTTCAAAGTAATTTTTTTACATAGATAAAGTCCATACAAATTATAGCCAGTGTTTCCTTATATCTACTATTGAAAGCCTCAAGTAAACCTTTTCCAATACAGTAAGGTAAATTTTATAGGTTATAAAGTTTGCGCCAATGCTACAGTACATCTTGTGAAATGTACCCTAAACGATCGTAAAATATTTCTACTTACGAGACTTGTTCGGGAAAACTTTTAAATTTGAGGGAGGTGCTTTTTCCGGTCGATAGTCATACAATAAAGCTAGATTTCCACTAAAATTTCATATAACACCATTTTTTTGAGCAATAGATTTTTTTTAATGTAGAAATAGTGTACCGTTGTTGTATTTCTTGATAAAAATACTTTTTCTTTTCTTTCTACACGGGTTGCCTTAGAGCTCCCAAAAAGTTCCTGGGTACTCAGCTAAAGACAAAGTCTCCCTCGTTTAGCCGATGGTGTTTGTGAGGCTATACCTAACGAGTGGCCAGTTCTGTTGAAGTATATTTAGATGGAAAAGCCTCTAAGTGTGGTTTGTCGGATTATGTAAGTTTTTAATTAAAAAAACCCATTGGTACATGGCCGGGATCCGGGATCTAACCCGTGGTCTGCCTAGTTAACACCAGACGTCTTAACCACTCGGTCACCGACGCAGGTTCTGATTTTTTGGACACAGACGCTTTTATACTATTCATTCAGTGCGTATTCGTATTCTGGTTTTATTTTTCTTTACGTGTCCTCCGAAGCCGTTATACACTCATTCTTAAAGAAAGAGGATTTATTCCAAACCTTTGCGAAGCTGAAAATTCTTATTCCAAATAATTTAAGATTAATATATTTGTGCAAAACTCAGCAACGTGCGCTTTGGGTTTGACAATCCATTTAACAGATGAAATCGCGAGTGTAATGCGAAGGCAATGTGTGTGACAAAACATTAATCCCAGTCCGTGACAGTTGTGAAATTTTGTATCTCATATATAGATTTACTTGTTTTAGTGGAGCAGGTGTTTTTGGAATTACTTTGATTTATTTCTTTTTAATTTTTATCTAAAATTTTGTTCAAAATCCATTGCGTATGAGAAAATAAAACAAAGTTTTTTTTCTCTTTCACGGGTTTTCTACAGCTCTTGAAACCGTGTAATCGGTCCCAGGGTACCCAGCGGAAGACAATGTCATCCTCTTTTAGCCGATGGTATTTGTGAGGCTATACCTAACGAGTGGTCAACCTCTTAAGTGTGGTTTGTCGGATTATGTACCTATGTTTTTAATTATAAAAAACCCTATTGCCACCGACGCACGAACAAAAGTTTCTTGTAAAGTAACTAATCGATAAAAAATAGTTGAACACGCTGTTAGGTTGAAAGTGTATTAAATATTTTGTATATAAAGGAGTTGATAACGCAATTAGTTGAGCATTGGACTTGAAACCACGGAGAGCCATTCAAATCGGGGACAGTTAAAGCTTACCGATGTCTCTGGCCACATCGCAAATGTACAGCGTGTTATATAAATATTAAACCAGTCAACGAAACGAAAGATTTCAATGTGAGACCACTATAGACAGATTATCTCTTATTCTAAATCCTCTATTGTTGGATTTGGTGCGCTCCTTCCACCTGTTAAATTCCCATAGTCATACCCGGATTTTTCATATCCAATTCTTAAATCTGGGAGTAAGTACGGTAGATAGGATAACTAAAATATAATATATATATATAAGATATAAGAATAAAAGAAAGTCGTGTTAGTTACACCATTTATAACTAAAGAACGGCTGTACCGATTTGGCTGAAAATTGGCGGGGAGGTAGCTTAGAGCCAGGAGACGGACATAGGATAGTAGCGGTAGTGGTAGGGGTTGGAGTAGGGGTAGCTAAAATTATAAATTTTTATTGAGAATATGTGGCGTCATCTTGATTTTTACATGTGTACTAAAATGTATTTACAAACGTCAATAGATGGTATGGTTTGAATAGGTATTTATACCTTACATATTGTGAATTCTCCTGAATTTCGATAGTTTAATATGGACAATAGGCAAACAGTGGACACTGTTACTGGTATCTCTGGTCAGACCGCAATGTATAAAAGCCGTAAAGGCGTGTCTTTGTTGAAATAGGTAGATTTAATATTAATAACTCTAATATACCCAAACGTTGGCTTGCCTGCTATTTACTTTCCTTCGTCCGTGGAAAATAAGTACCACTACCACTATCCCTACCTCTACTCCTACCACTACCACTCCCACTACCCCTACCCCTACTCCAACCCCTAAACTACCAAGTACTATGCAAAGAATCATGTCGATCCCGTGAAAAACAAAAACAAATCTATCCCACGGGAACCATACATTTTTCCGTGATAAAAAGTAGCCTATGTGCTATTCCTGACTATAATCTATCTCTGTGCCAAATTTCATCCAGATCCGTTCAGTAGTTTTTGCGTGAAAGAGTAACAAACATACATACATTCATACAAACTTTCTCGTTTATAATATTAGTAATAATAATAATATTACTCACCCGATGATGTAATGACATGTTGCTGCCATTTTGGAATCTCACAATTGTTTGTAGAGAAGCTGGAGTTGACATACTCTTGGTTATCGGGGAGCTGCTGCCATCTTTCTCAGCTTGTTCCTTTAAAATAAGACCTCTTGCAATCTTTGCATTTAAACTTTTGTTCACATGCTGATGTGGTAATAGAGGAGCTTCCATAGTCTTCGTCGTATAAGATGGTGAGGACGTTTGGCTGAAGCTATCAGACGATATATTAGAGTCTTGTCTTATTGAAATATTCGAACCAGAACTTGGTGATTGTCTCATTGTTTGGTTGTTTGGCGCAACCGGAGGCATTGGGAAATGGTTTTCTGGACTTTTTTGTGGGGGTGGCCTCCTTGGTACTGCAGGTTGAGGGTTGCGATTGCAATCCAACCTTGGTTGTGGAGTAACAGGAGGTAATATACGACGTTGGTTGCCGTTTGGATCTGTTGGAGGGATAGGAATAGGTCTTGGTGGCGCGGGTGGGGGTATTCTACGTGGGGGTAGAGGGGAGGATCGTCGAGGTGGCGCTGGAGGGGGGACCGGTAAAGGTGCAGGAGGACAATTCATGGTTATGGTAGTTGCTCTTTGTGGCACGGGTGGCGGCGGTGGCTGCGATTTTATTTGTGGTTGTGGCGGTGGCAACTGAAAAGAAATATCTATATTATTAGGTAGCCTGTTTGAAATGATTTTGAACTTTGCCGTGAGTCAATGAGTGAAGATCTATCAACAGAGCTCGTTAGAGTTTCATAAAATATCTTCGAAAAATTTAATGTTTTGCTAGAGCAAATAAGCGTAAGGTAAGTGGGAAATAATCTCAAAACAATTCTACCTTTTTCACACCCAAATCCCCAAAATATGAAGAAAGGCAGACTATTCTAAAAAACATGACACATAAAGTAGAAGAACTTCCACATTTGTGTGCCGATCATATAAAAATATTCATTCATAACCCCCCATGTATGTTAAAAATATTTACCTTAATTATAGGTGGTGCCAACCGCGATGGGGGACAGTATGGTAATGCGTCAGATGGACAATAGACAAAGCCGGGTGGTCTCTGTTGTTGTATCGGCGCACACGCAGCCGTCGAGTGTCTTCTAGGTGTAGAACCAGCACTTGGCCTTAGTAGCTCTAGTAGTTTTTCACCTGGTGTTGCTGCTAAACTTCCAGCTCGACCGCATCTGTGTAGGAAATATACATGTTAAAACTCAATCACATATCCAAGCGTATGTAGTCCTTCAGAGTTAAAGATAATGCAGACATTCGCAACAGAAGAGCCGACAATTTGGAAAAACTTATGGTTATGTGGGGTTGAAGGAAAAAGCCTTAAACGATCAGGTCTGATCAGGTGTCCAGCAAACTACATCCCTTCATCAGGCAAAAGACCGCAGTCGATGAAGGAAAATAATTGAGGACAAGCAGCTGCATCTTCAGTAATGAGGGACCGAGTGAGGAGTGTAACTCAAACACGAAATGGCTGAATGGTAGTCGAGTATTTTTAAAATTCAAATAGAATATCCTGTAAATGGGACGGGGATTGGCTTGAATTATATCTTACAGCCAGGATTTTCTCACGGGTAAAAGCTAGTTGGTAATTCTAACTAGTGCTATAAATGCACCTAACACAGTTGTATTTCAGTCGCTCGCAAATAAATGACATTTCCAGTATGACAATAAGTGTCAATGTCATCAAACAATTTTATTTATATAATTTTTAGGGTTCCGTTCCCAAAGGGTGACAACGGAAACCCAATTTCTAAGCCTACGCTATCCGTCCGTCTGTCACAGGTCTGTATATTTTGAACCGTAATAGGTAGATACTTGAAATTTTCACAGAATCTGTATTACTATGGCCGCTATAACAGCAAATAATAAAAATAAAAGCTGGCCAAGTGTGAGTTGGACTCGTGCTAATTTTTTTACTAAACTATTTAAATAAATATGTAGTGTTAAATATTATACGGTAGTACGGAATTCTTCGTTGGGCGGTTTTTAATTTCTTAGTTGTTCGGTAGGTCCCAACTAGCATCGGTTGTGTTTCATTTTCGGCAGCAATTATTGTTAAATTCGTTTGGCGATCGACGTGATTTTAAATAGTAATCAGTGATATATCATTTTTGCTACTTTTTATTTCTGGGTAAACATCTCATTCTCTCGGAAAAATTTAATTTTCATAATCAACTTGTATAATATTGAAAACTGCTGAACAAATTTAGATCTAGATAAACGGAGCTAGAAAGGGGTTTAAAATTCTTTGATCCATTTCCACGATGGTAGAGCAATTGACAAAAGCTAGTGGTTCCCATTTGAGCTTTGACAGCAAACTATTAATGGATTCCTAAGTAATTAAGATAATATCTTGAAGGGGTGTCATTAAGGGCTCTATAAAATATTTAAGTTAAGATGAAAGACTATATTAAATGATCTTAAATGTGTCATTTAATACATTAAGGGCAAATTACGTCGGCTATTACGTATTCAGTAGGATGGCTTCATTTCATATTTTGATTCTAAAAAAATCGACTTTTTATTCTTCTTTCTTCACAGCTTCCGAAACTGTGATACGGTCCCAGAGTACCCAACGTACCAAGTCTCCCTCTTTTTGCTGGTAGGTATTTGTTTCTTAAGGGTTCTTTTGAAAATTCTAAATTCTTTTTTATTATTTGTTTTGAAAAGTATTTGTACTAAGTTTCAAGTTGATACATGCATATGTATATATATTTCACCCCCATAGGGGTTGATTTTCTAAAAAATCTTTCTTAATGCACATTCCAATTTTCATATTTATATCTTCAGTGGTTTAGACACGGTCCTCTTTATAGCTAGGTAACTAAACAGTTATTCGTGTCTATGTATATGACCTAATTTCCTTCTGCATACATCCATCTTGACACCTTGTTAATTTCAGGAACTATATGTCAAACTGAAAGGTGCCCATTGTAACGTGAAGCCATGGGACTATAGTTTATACTCGATGTATCTGAATTTTTTAGTCATAACTTTTTTCTGAGGCGAGAAACATATTCTAAAAAGTGTGGTTACTGGATTTCTTCATTATGAACAGATCTGCATTCATAAAACTAAAATCAGTTTTTGGGCCGTGGCAATTTTCAGCCTCATGATATAATTCTCATTGAGGATTAGTTGTGAAATTGGTTTTGAAAGATATACCGAGACAAAAAATATACTAACCCAAAATAACACGGTGGTCAAAAACACTTGTAACAACGTCCACATATAATAGCTGGCAAATGTGTTATTAGTAAGCAGTAAACAACATTATATAGGTTTCATTTATATAGTATTTTATTATTATATACTTATTTAATTTAGCTTCTAAGAATGTAACTGTTGTTGTTTTTAATAAAATAAAATAAAATAAAATAAAATAAAAATCATATATTAAGTATCTATTATTGTACCTTCATTAAACGACGAACGACATGCTATACATGAAATATGGAAGCGAGACTTGGGTATGGAATAAGAAGCATGAAAGTAAGATAAATGCAATGGAAATGCGGTCTTTACCTACCTCTCTTCGGATATAAGGCGTGATGATAAATAGATAGATAGAAATTATCAGGATATGTACATGTCATATTGAGTCTATAGGGAGTGCACTGTGCAATAGCTCTCGCTATAATAATGTAATGATGTCATACAAGTTTTCTAAGCCGTTGGGAAATTATCCATGTTTCTTTGAGTTTTTAGATTGTGATTTAGATACCTCAACCAATGGGACTATAGAAAAAGACGAGTATTTCTAGTAGCCAGAACATTGTCAAACTAGTAAAGCAAGAAGTGGATTGAAAGAAAATGTTGTTTTTTTAAATTGGAAAATTATATATATTCCATGAGAGCGTACTGGTGGTTTTTCCACCGATTGGATTAAGTTATCTAAACTAATATTATAAAGAGGTAAAGTTTGTAGTCGATTGGTAGGACTTTGGACTTGAAACCGGAGGTCTCCCGGGTTCGAGTCCTACTCGCTGCCAAAATGCTAAGCACCAATTTTCTTTAAGAATGCTTAAATCGACTCCTCGTGCTTCAGAGGGCAAGTAAAGCCGGCGTCCGGTCATCAACCTGCCTGCCAAGCGTGGTGACTATGGCAATTCCTCTCAATGAGCACCCACTACTAATAATGGTGCGTTAAAGGGAGACCAATGATCTTAAAATGATGATACCTACATAGTCCGACAACCCACACTTGTTTTCTATCTAAATATACCTCAACAGAACTGGCCACTCGTTAGGCTATCTCACAAATACTATCGGTTAAACGAGGGAGACTTGGTCTTCCGCTGGGTACCTTGGAACCGGTTTCAGGAGCTGTAAGGCAACATTTACTGCAACTTTTTAACCATTTATAGGCTAAAATAGCTAAATATATTTTTGTGATCATTATTGGCATACATTAGGTTAAAAGGAAATGGGCACAAAGGGAATGACTTCGGTTTCTGCTAGATCGATATGTGAAAAATGTTTTTTTTGACGTATTAATCACAACCTTTCACAAAGAAATACGTATGTTAGAGTCACAGAGAGAGAGAGAGAAAAAAACGAGAAGTTAATTTTTGGGGTTTGATATTTTGATGGATTTATATAGGAATTGATAAGGGTGTTTTTATGTCGGTATGCCATATCTCCTTTAATACTTCAAGATTATTTACCCCTCTAATGACGAAAAATAATCAAATATTAAAATTAAAAGTTTCTTTTAAAATTAGACTAAGCTATGTATTTTGTAGAAGACGCCATCTGTTGGAGATAACTTGAACTAACGTATTGTATATATTTGTGTAGGTATTTATTTTTTTCAAGAATTAGACGGAACACAGACCTCTGTATCACAGATTTATCTAGCACAGAGATCATGGAATGGTTTCAGACTGTTTCTCGTCATAGGTAGTGTCGGGTTGTTGGGTAGCCAGGCCGGGTAGATGGGTAGGTATAGCAGGAAAACTCGTAGTAAACTTTCACCATTCGTTTATTGGTCGAATTAACAAGGAAGGAACAAGCAGCAAAAGAACAACCAGTAAAAGCATCCGTAAGGAGCCAAGGAGCCGTCAAAGGAGCCGTAAGGAGAAGGAGCGCAAATACTTATTTGCGCCTCCTT
This sequence comes from Nemapogon koenigi, assembly GCA_963924495.1. NCBI lineage: Eukaryota > Metazoa > Arthropoda > Insecta > Lepidoptera > Tineidae > Nemapogon > Nemapogon koenigi. The sequence continues at coordinate 1,719,292 of OZ004630.1, read as the reverse complement.
TTATATAAACATAGATATTAGTTCTTGAATACTGATTCAATACATTTTATATAGTTATTTACTTAGTTGATAAAATAGAAATATAATAAATTTTACAATTGGCAAAATAACTGCCTAAGTCAACAGTTTGTGAAGGAATGAGTAAAATTTTAATTTAGGTTTCACACATCGAATATTTGAAAATAACATACAATGTTCTATTGAATTAAAATGAACAATATCGTGTTCTAAAATCAAAATAAATGCTATTTATGATGGCCAGCTTGTAAGCGGCCAGGAAAATAAGGTCGTATCATCACAGTAGGTATGAAAACTGTAACACAATTTTTTTTTCAAATTGACCGGGTTCGATTAGCGATAGGATCAAGTAGGATACGAGTTTTTTTTAAATCTATGAATACAGTTTTTCTTATCTCTAAAATGGACGACATGTTTCCTTAGAACACATTTTAAGTTTTTTTTTCAAAATGACTGGGTTCGATGCCCGAGAATTGTATAAGTTTTTTTAAATCTATGAATGCACTTTTTCTTATCTCTATAAACATTTTAAAAAAGTGTACAGACTTCAAAAATTTGCACTGAAAAGTAAGAAATATTAAATATTTCGTCGTAGAATTTGAAGACGGTTGGTGCCAAATTAGGATACAAAATTAAGTAAACATCTGTTCAATTCTATTTATGTTTGTATGTACTGATGATCGTAGGTTCCTAATGAATTATCTAGATGAGTGAATTTGGGAACTAAGTTGTTTCTAATTTGGCACCAACCGTCTTCAAATTATATGACGAAATATTCATTATTTCTTACTTTTCAGTGCAAATTGAAGTCGGTACACTTTTTTTAAAAGTTAATTTATTTTTCCCTTTTAAGTGACTTTGGTGCCCTGAGAGACAAATAATAACGCAAATAAAAATACATTGATGGAAAAATAAAATAAATACTGCTGTGGATGGGATTTGAACCATGTGCATCCTGCACTGCACCCCATACCTTTAACCGCTAGACCATCGTCGATACGAAAATTGACAACTTCGTGTCAATAGCAACCGTTGCTAAGGCTTTTCTCTCATATATAATTACTGAATTTCTAAAAAAACTACTGAACTGATTTTCGTAATATGTCTGTGAGATTATGTCGAAAAATTATTATATCCTTAAAAAATAAGTCGTCAAAATCGGTACATATTTCATCGAAATATTAAGAGAAATTGACTTATAAAGTCAGTTTTTCAAAATTTCTAAGAAACTAATAAACCAATTTCTATGTAATAAAAATGGGACCAATCCGGAAGAATTATCTCTCGATTAAAAAAGAAATCATCAAAATCGGATCACAACTGGCGGAGTAATCGATGTCCATACATACATACATAAAAATAAAATAAAAAAAATACGGTCCGAATCCCTGATCTGAGGTCCGAATTGAGAACCTTCTCCTTCTTTTTTGGAAGTCAGTTAAAATAGACGACATGGTTCCTTAGAACACATAGTTTCGGAGGTCCCCATACTGACCCATCTCGACATTCAAATATACGAACAAATTCTTCATCTTTATAAATATTAGTACAAATATGTATGGATCATATTTAACTTTGCGACCGTGTTCACTCGAATTAGATATTTCCGCTGGAACGCACTCAAACAGTCGAGTGGCTGTTAATTCTTAAATGAGATTAGCTGACTTCTGTATGACAGCTGTATTATAAACTGAGTTAGCTGAGATAACAAGTACATTGTTGTGTTTATAAACACTTTGTTCTAAATAATCGGCAGTTTTATCACGGAATTAAAATGGCGTCGTGACGGAAAACTACGTCATTCCCCCTCTCCCCCGCCGCTCTCTATTCCCTTGTGTGCGTGGCGCTTATACTATATACTTCGTTGATCCTCCATGTAAGTGCGTGCGCTTATCTGTTCGACTTCAGTATATTTTATGTGTCAATTTCGATGTTTCATTCCCGTAAATCGGTAGCTAGGATGTTCCCGCAGACTATGATTTATCTTATTAATTAACGACTAATCACAACTATCACAGCGCGGACGGGATTAAACTGGATTCCCCATGACGTCTCGGCAGGCGTGTGCGTTGTTCCCCAAGGCGTGACGTGGAATCCTGATAATCATTTATTTTAGAGTCGAATTTTTTACTGCTCTATTAGCTGTGACCTATAATATGTAAAAAAAATATCTTGTAAGTATGATAATTCAAAATAAAATGGAAGATTTGATTTTGGTCCAATTCGATTCTGCTTCGGCTGGAGAGAGAGTATTGGTCCGTCATCGCACTGAAAATTTCCCATTCCGGCCGCCATAAGGTCGACTGTCCAAACTTGTTGGGACAGTTGAATCTTTGTGCTCCTATACGAAATCCCAGAGCTAGCGCATTTGATCCCTTCCTGCTAGCTAGACCGAAAACGGTCCTCGGTCTGGTCTCTCCTCTTAACCGTATGGTCGGACAGTATAACAAGATGCATAAACGACATAACTTAGATGTGTTTGGTCCACGATTGGAAAAATCGATTTTTTTGACTGTTCTTAGTGGTTAGTTAAGAAATTGATTTCGTGTAAATTATTATTATTGTTTTTTTTTTGTATTATTATTCAATTACTCTTTCTCTCTTATCAATGTTGTGTTGTTGTTTTAAAAAATGTTAATAACCCTATAATTGACACTGCGTCTACTAAGTTATAAAAATGTACAATGTGGACGTAGGTGTGTGTTGTTGGGCTATTTTTAATAATAAATAAATAAATAAGATCTAGGCGGGCCATTTGTTATAGGAATTGGACAAAATTACAAAAATAAAATAAAATTTCAAATAATTTTTTTTATGTAAATCGCTATCTACTGGCAGAGTACCCAACAGACTGGCCTCGTTGGATGGCAATGCTTATTCTTTGACCGAAATAAGAATTGGACGAATCTGTGGTCAATTTCGGTGGACCGTACGGAGACTAATTTTTATCCCGGAAATGAGATAGAATCTTGGCTCAAATTTAAAAAATCCAAATGCTATAATCAAAGTATTTCAAAGAATCATCTGATCAATATATTTGTTCCGAGATAAACCAATAAATCCTATTTCTAAAATTATTCCCGTTTCTTTAAACTAAAGAAAGGTAAAGATATTTTCCGATCGGCAAAAAATCTAACCAATACCTACGTCTACTGAATTTTCACTGTTTATCCACTTCCAGTTAAATGACCGTAATGGTACACGTACATGCTCAATTTTCGTATATTTTCTTTAATAAAATTTAAACTTTGAATTTTAAAATTATAATTATGAACTGTACATCTCCAATGAACAAACGGAAACCCTTATCGGATCACTCTTGTCTGTCTGTCCGTCCGTCACAGATTATTTTCTCCGAAACTACTGTACAAAAAAAGTTGAAACTTCATTCATATAGAGAGTTTGATGATCCAATCACCTTCGTGTAGCGTAAACAACAAACTCTACAAATGTAATAAATTTCAACTTTTTCCGTTCAGTAGATTCGGAGAAAATTAGCTGTGAGAGACGAAAGGGTTCCCGTTTTTTCATCAGAGTAGTACGGGGAACTTAGGGTTCAAATCAAAGGCCAAACAAGGAAAAACCCGATTTATCTGTAAATTTAACCAGACATTTAAGTAATCTTTATGAACAACTAATCAGAGATTAGTTAAATATCAACTGACAAAACCACACATTTTCACGTATTTGGGTATGTTTACTAATCGTAAATTAACTTTTAATGATGTATGGTCTTGACAGTTGTCATTTAACTAATCTCTGATTAAGTTTAACCAAACTTTCTGAAATTTCTTTGGACATATCAGAGATCGCTTTCAAACAAAACTCAGTTGGTAAAACCCCGGGGTAACGGATCTTTTCAATTTTTTATACATTTTTATTATAGTAATGACTAGATGACCCGTGCAAAAATTTCGGACCGTTACTTCAAGTGGCGTCTTTTACAAAATACATAAATTGGTCTAATTTTTAAAGAAACATTTAATTTTAAGTTGTTTAATTATTTTTCGTAATTAGAGGGGAAAATTATCTTTAAAATGGCGTATGAAACATTAATTTTGATTAGGTATTAAGAGACAAAAAAACACGTCAGCATTGTACGTACCTTCCTTTAACAGAATCTATTTCACCGTCCGCTTCCCCATCTCCTTGTAACTGCATCCCGCTCTGCGCCCATGTGACCGTCAGCCAATCTGCGATTAAATTATTTATGTAAATGGCTTTTGTGCTATTATGTTGTGGCCGCAGGTGTTCAATTTGTACATAAAACGCAACGTTTGTACGGATTTTAATGCATTTTATTATCAACTGGGGGAGCAGTTTCAATACCAACGCTCTAAAAGTTAATTTTCACAATCAAATGCTAAGCACCATTTTTCAAAGTTCCATGGGTGACAACGGAAATCCTATTACTAAGACTCCGCTGTCCGCCGTCCGTCCGTCCGTCTGTAACAGGCCTATATCTTTTGAACCGTATGGTAGACACTTCACAGAGTATGTTTTACTATGGTCCCTATAACAACAAATAATAAACAAGAAAAGAAACGTGTTTTATTCGGCGTTCTTTGCCCGATCTCTCTCGATCGATAATGGCAATACAGGCAAACGTCTAAGTAGTATAAATATATACTTACTCTTAAGTAAAACAACAAATAATAAACTTAAACTTAGTGCATACTTACGGAACCCTTCGTGTGCATGTCCGACCCGGTTTTAAAGTAGCCATACCTAATTTAGGAAGTAAAATATCAAATCACCAGCGTATTTTATCGCCAAACAAACTATAGAAAATATGTAACTATTTACCATCACGCCTTTTATCCCAAGAGGGGTATGCAGTGACAATCGAATATTATTTACTACGATCCTGACTTACCTCTTTCCCTTCTTTTATATTCATCATACCTTTCATATATGCTCGGTTATTGTTTGTACCTACTTTTAACATTGCCTTTAATCAATATTTTTTTATAGTTTAATAAAAGTACACCTAGGTCGTTCTCTGCCAGCATTTCCTTTCACTTCTGTCATATAAACCTTTCTTGTTTCTAGTTAATCCACTGCCACTCCGCATTATTCTCTAATGACATCGTTCTGGATGCGGTCAATACGTTTTATATCAAAGATTCTACGTAAAACCGCATTTCCACTGCATTTATCTTACTTTCTTGCTTTTATTTCATACCCAAGTCTCGCTTCCGTAAGTAAGTGATGTATCTAAAATCATGCAATTTTACTTTTAGCTGTAAGTTGTGTATTTCTGCATACATTCTTTAGTCCACAAAATACCTTATTTTCTGTGTATCATACAGACATAATAAAATCAAAAAATCACCTTTCACACAAGCGGAGCCACTAACATAAGCTAGGTATAATAATCCAAAGAAGCCACTTCTAAGGGTAAGCAAACATCTTATAATTACAATTACTCAACACACACTATTAATCTTTCCATTCAAAGGGTTAAAGCTTGTCCGACTATAAAGGACTTAATAGTTGGTAGAAGGCGTTTGCTCTCAGTATACTTTGATTGAAGATTTTAGCTAAGATTATGAACATCCACGATCTACTTTCGTTAAACTTTAAGGCCCCTTTCACATATTTTGTCTAGAAATGCAGTATAAATGGATTTTTCGTCTTCTAATGCTGAGAAATAGAAAAGTTTTATAAACTTCCATTACAGAATTACCTAGATCGTTTCTTGATAAACCACTCACTGTTCTCAGTAGTCTATTAGGATAACTCCATGCAAATTTTCCAATTTTTCTTTCCTTAAAAACCTTATTCAGACTCTTACGATAATTTCAAAAAACAATAGCCAAATCGGTCCAGCCGTTCTCAAGTGACGCACTTACCAATGAACAGCATTTAATTTTTATTTATTCTACATATTTCTTATCTGAGTAAATGGCTTTTTTTATTTTTTATTTAAACCTAATATAGAAAATGGAAGAGCCTTCAAATGCATGAAACGTAACATTACAATCAAACCTATCAATGTCCACATTTGGCCAGTTGTCAATATTTAAAGGATAACAGGCAGCAATAGCAATAACCATTTTGTTTTACATTGAAAAACCAAAATGTCCCATTTTCCAATCTCCTTTGAAATTGTAGCCAATTATATTAACAAATACCCCATGTTGCCCGTGTCAATCAGTACAAAATGCCCAAACAAAAAATTATCCAATGACCAAAATGTATTAATAAGTACTACATTCAACCCTCGTTTAAATCAAAATCGACGGGTAACATATGCAAAGTTATTCAATATTGTCTAACGCTGGGGGTTAATTCACTACGTATTTGACAAGTTTGCAACATGCTTGACGTTTTCAATTTCCTGTACTAACATTTCGAATAAAATTTCGTTTGGTACTATTGGGATGACGACAATTTCTTTATAACGTGTAGCCGATTAGATAATTAATTAAAATGCATAGATTTGATATTCAAGTTATATTTTGAAACGTTTGATTGCAGTGTAATTGAAATCGAAGTCAAATTGGGAATATATAGAAAGGAAAGTATCTTAAACAGTAACCGTCATCCACAGAAAACACAATATTTTTTTCAAACTGAAGCAATACTATTTCTTGATAAAAAGAATAAGAACATAGAATAGGTGTTATTTTTTATTAATATTATCCTATCTCTTGATAATAAGAAAGTATCCCAAAATTGGTAAATCATGGCTATTGATTAATTCAGAAAAATTAGACATTACATTAAAAAAATAATATTTCCATTGTTACCCAATCTTTCCATAACGGCTGAAGAGATTTGCATGAAATAAGATCCTATCCTAAATAGATTTCTGAGTGCAGTTTAGATGTTTACGAAAGCACGAAAAGGGTTAACAATTTAAATTGTTCGTAAATCTAACTTAATTATAAGTAAAATTAATATATAATTACATCTCCTAATTAGACCTTCTACATTTCACCTGTTCAAAAAATTCGTACGTAAATCAGACTTGAAGTTAAAGAATTGGCCTCCGGAGATTGTATCGAAACCCATTATAGGTGATTGGAATTCCTTTTAGGATATTAAGTAGACACCACATAACTTGTCATGACCGCACTGGAGTTCAGTTTTACATAATAATATAGTCGAGACGTCATTGTTTGAAATAGGGTTTGTATTAATGTGTTTCGTTGTTTTACTCGACTCGAGTAACGGATCGACGTGATTTTTAAGGGCATGTTAAGAGCGTTTGTCCACAAATGTGACATCGTGTGACAAGGGGGGACTGGACGAGTCAAAGTATTGAAATTCTGATCTGCAACTACTTATAACGAATTTTAAATTTAAAATTGCAAATTATGTGACTTCACACCAAGGGACGGGGGTCACACAAATGTAACCACCTGTGACATAGGCTTTTTTAGAGAAAATTCTTACTAGATATTTTAATAAATTATTACTTGCTAGCATAAGAGACAGAGAGCAATACTTCACTAGTGAACTTCAGTTATTTTTGCTCAAAATAAAATAAGGATGGTTTGATTTTGTGTTGAGGTATTTGTTTAAAAGAACTTTTGGATCCATTTTGATACATCTAGAAATCAATTATTTTTATTGAAGGAAAAATACCTAAGCAGCAGACGTTTTTGTAATACGCTCACGCCTTATTTCCCATCGGGTAGACAGAGACCATAGTCGCCACATTACTACATGCTCTTACATTTATTTGTATTTTTACATCATGCCAAAAAGAGCGCGCAGTCAAGACTACACATACCGGTTCGATCCTTAAATTAGATAGGTATCAATGAGATTTTGAAAAAAAAACTTATATCCAATAAAGTATACTAACAAGCTTTTCGCTCTCAAAATACCCCAAAAAATCAGGTACCAAGGCCACCAAGTTAGTCCTCAGAAATATCAATGGCTAATATCCAGTTTCGCAAAGGTTTTCAAAATTAGTCAGAGATTATATTCCATTTTCACTACCTATCTATCTATACTAATATTATAAAGAGGAAACATTTGTAAGTTTGTTTGTAATGAATAGGCTCAGAAACTACTGGGTCGATTTTAAAAATTCTTTCACCATTAGAAAGCTACATTCTTCGTGAGTGACATAGGCTATATACCATCACGGCATGACGACGGGAACGGGGTGGGCAGAGGTGAACATGACAAAAGCTATGTACGAAGTGTATGTTTGCCAACATTCTGAAATAGACACGTACGAAGTCGTGGGAAACAGGGTAGGGGTAGGGGTAGGGGTAGGGGTAGGGGTAGGGGTAGGGGTAGGGGTAGGGGCAGGGACAGGGGTAGGGGCAGGGACAGGGGTAGGGGTAGGGGGTAGGGGTAGGGGTAGTGCAGGCAAGCCATTATCTATGAGTGCTGTAGGGTATATTTTATTTTGTTCGCAAATATCCACGGGCGAAGCAGGGGGCGGAATGCTAGTATATTATAAAGTCCTCTGCCGCGTCTACCTGTCTGTCTGTCTGTGACCTTTTCACGCAAAAACAACTGATTGGATTTTGTTGCGGTTTGCACTATTAGATAGGTTGATTCACCGGGAAGGTTTACGAGTATTAAACTAGTACCTATAATGTTTAGGAGCTGAGCATTAACAGTATAAGTAAATCAAGTCGGGGGAAAAGTTTACCCCAGCGAGTTTTCCTAGCGTATGTTGTCTAATCCGTCAGAGATATAACAAAATGATGTAGAAAAGAATTGTGTAGAATAAAATGATCTACAAAACAGTCCGCGGTAGCATATATCTATCTCTAATAGATTACCTCTTGATTATTCTTTCAGAAATTGGGGATAGATGTTAGTTATAATGGGTCTAATAATATCAAGGTACCAAAATAAGTAATGTAAAAAAATGCGAGATATTTCTACAATTTGATACAGCCCTATCGGCAAGCATTAATCACTTAGATTGGGTCGAAACCGTTCTCAGATCGTCCCTTTATCCTTACCGAGCGTTTTACATAATCAAATAAATGAACCTCTTATACCTTCTGAGTTACTGAAAATTCTTTGTAGAATCTAAATGCGATAATCATAATTTTTAGAATTCTATTGAGTGGGAACATGTGCTCCGCATTTCAAAGGACATGTACCTGTTAGAATATTCGTTTTCCATCCTTTATGCATCCTTTTCAATATTTTTTACGACAATTCTTTCTTTCCCTTGAATGGAGATTCTAAATTCGATACCCATGTCACAATTTCACTGCAATTCGGTACCTGTGTAAAGTTATTTTATATTTTTATTTTAAAGATTTTAAGAAACTATTTTGAACATTTTTGTTTTCTATGCAGTAGTTGTTTATAATATACTATCTGATTGCCCGCTACTTCGTACGCTTTGTATGAAGAATAAAATAGAATAAAAAAAGAAGCCGACATTTTTATTAGGTCGATTCCCGACTTGATTTTAAAAAGGGGGGAAAGATGCCACGTAGAAATTCGCGGACCGTTACAGGGCGACTTGGGGCACTACCTACTATCGTATTTAAAGCTCAGCAGACGGTAGCCATACCTGTCAGTAAATCATATGGCCAGCTCTCTAACTATAAGGAAGATGCGTGCAAGTCCGACTGACACTTGGTTGGTTTTTACTTTACATATAGAGTTCTCATATTATTAATTACTTATTTGGTTTCAACAAAATTGTCGCAACTGTCAACATCGCAACGAAATAATTTAATTTTAGATTTTAGGCATAGAAATACTAATTGCCGCCCGCAACCCTTTTGAACTTCTATAATTTTAATCAATTAATCTTTGGTTTTAGTCAAGAAAAGCCACCGTTAACCACAGAACCTTTTAAGATATCGAAGACCAAGATCAGAAAACATTGTCCTCCAGGCTGGATGTACCCCATCTTTTTTAGCAGTTTCGGTTCGGCGATTGCAATAGCTGCCAACTCAAGTTATTACACACACATTAAAAGACCCAATCGTCGCTCTTTTGTACTATATTATACTCTGTCTCGCTCACTCACATGGCGTTCGCTCAACGTGTTCGTGTCGTTTCACTTTTTATGAGTTAACTAAATGAATATTATCTCACTTAGATATGGGTTTTAATTTTGAATTGACAAATAAAACTTCAAAGTATTTCTATATAGATTCTATAATCACTTCCAAATAACACGTACAGAAAACCGGTCTCTCGTAGAGAAAATTCATTAGTTTCATCCAATGAAAGGCGGCGTCTTAAGTTATTGATATTCAAAAGGAGAAGTTCAATTAAGTGTTTGAATCTGCATCTATAAGGAGCTAGCTCGTTAATAAACCATCAGGGCATTCACAACACTATTTTATGGTAATTTTATTTATACACTAGCTAACCGCCCCGGAATCGTCCGGGGAAATTTTTAGAATGTGACAAGAATTAATCCCCAAAGATTTCCGGGATAAAAAGTAGAGCCTATGTCACTTTCCGGACCTTGAACTATCTCACTTCTATCAACTATGTCACTTCTTTAACAGACGTAAATATCTGTTATTTTATAGAAGAAGTGCGGACGCTATCCGCAGCACGAAGTCGATTAAAGCACATATTCTTAAAGAAAATTAATGCTTAGCATTTTTTTGGACCCGGTTTTGAGACAACGCTCTACCAATTAGGCTGTCGCCTCCTATGGTACTTATAATAGGCAAACTTATGGATAACTTGCCAAATTGAATAGTCTAGAATTCGTAGCACTACAATTGTGTTCAATGTATTCTTTTGTATAGATTCATAGTGGTTCTGAAACCATTTTCAATTTACTCTTTTGTTTAGCATTTTAATGGCGTAGCACATTCGTAGCACTAAAATGGATTTCAATTTGTTCTTTTGTTTATCCTTATAATGACGTAGCACATTTGTTGTCAATTTACTCTTTAATTTAGCATTGTAATGTCGTAGCATATTCGTAGCACTAAAAGCGCTCTTGTTTTTCTAATTTTAGAATTTTGATGTCGTAGCACTAAAACTGCATTCAATTTTTTTTTCTCTCTTCACGGGTTGCCTTATAGGTCCCGAAACCGTGTGACAGTCCCAGGGTACCCTTTTAGCCAATGGTGTTTGTGAGCCTATACCTAACGAGTGGCCAGTTCTGTTAAGGTATATTTAGATGGAAAAGCCTCTAAGTGTGGTTTGTACATAAGTTTATAATTATTAAAACCCATTGGTACATGGCCGGGATTCGGGATCGAACTCGTGGTCTACCTAGTTAATACCAGACGTCTTAAGACCATTTTATAAATTTATTTAGCATTATAATAGCGTAGCACATTCGTAGCACTGAAACCACTTTGAATTTAATCTTTTATTTAGCATTGTAATGTCGTAGCACTAAAACCGATATCAATTTAGTCTTTTCTTTAGCATTAAAATGACGTAGCACATTCATAGTACTGATACCATTTTCAAGTTACTCATTTATTTAGCATTATAATGGCGAAGCACATTCGTAGCACTAAAATAGATTCCGTTTTTTTTTGTTTAGATTTGTAATAACGTAGCACATTCGTAGCACTAAAACGACTTTTAATTTAGTCTTTTGTTTAGCATATTACTTTCCATTGATGTCTTCCTTCCCTTGGTATATTTTGACTTCGGACGAAACCCTTACCTGACAGACACTTGGACAATTTTGTCTTCTAAAAACAAATATTAATATTAGTATGATAACCCTAAAGTAGAAAAGCAATTATCAAGCCCTATTCAATACTTATTTGTATTAAAGATCTCTATCAACTTCAGACTCGGAACACAATCTAACCGTTATTATCTGTAATAGATCTCTTCAAATTTTAACAATTAAATTTACAAATAATATGCAGCGACAGGATTACAAGAACTAAATTATTAAAAACACTGTATCAATGTCCATTTTAGAGAATTGATAGTAGTTAACAGTACAGGTGGCAAGCCTGTCGCTAGACTAGGACCTAGAGTTGTAATTTCTTACATAGAAGGTATAAATTACTTTTAAAAGCGCGGGTGCCATCTAAGCACGAACAAAATTACTATAAAGGTGGCCACACATTCGTCCAATCCTCGGTGCGTACGGTTCATCGAAACCGACCACAGATTCGTCCAATTATTGTAACGAACGGTCCGCTTAGATCATCCGGCGGCCGGAATGGGAAATTTTCCGTGCGATGCCGACCAATATGTGGCTTACTTAAGTGTTTTTTGGCTTGACATGAGCATTGATATACCAGTCATTTAGTTTTGTATTCTGAGGTAAAACGTAAAATTGTACATCGGCAGCCAAAGTTTTTCCATTTCAACTCTCATTCGTGTTAAAAATGCTAAGCACCAATTTTCTTTAAGAATATAAGCTTCAGAAGAATTTTCGTGCTTCAAAGACCACGTAAACTTCTTCTAAAAATAATTCTGTAACTCGAACAAAGTGGACACTAAGCTGTACTATTTTCTCTGACCACGCAACAAAGTATAAATGCCGTGAAGTTGTGTTTGTTTGTTTGTTGTGGGTATCTTGGGGTTGGTACCAAGGTTCCCCGGTAGCCAAAAGGTACTCGTAAAGGTAAAAGATATTAAATTATTTTTACATTCTCGCATTTTTCCAGTGATGCGCAAAAACGCCCCCCCATTCGTTACTCAGAGAGCAAATATCTCAAGTGATAAGGGAAAACGCTTCAGGCAAATCGAAAAAGATTTCTAGCTCAAACGCTTGTTCCTTGTGAAAATGTACTGTCGAGTTTATATGTGCATGAACAAACAATACATGGTGTGATCCGAAGCTAGGAAAAGAAAGGAATGGCGGACATATGCTGATAAAATCGGAAGCATCCTCGAGAAAGGCCAAGTCAGAAAGAAGTATCCTAAACCTACGAGCATGCATGAAGAATATGATAAGAGTGAATGAAGGAAAAAAGATATGGCAGGATCGTAATAAGTGGAATCTGGCTAATCTCATTGGAAACAGGCGTAACTTTCATGTATGTATGGATTGGAAATCAACCTTGAATAAAGTAGTTTAAAATAATTCATTTTATATCACTAATATCACTTTAAGATAGGATTTTTTTTAGGTTTTCTTGTAAACGATGAGAAAGGCACAATATTTCCTTTTTTTTTTTAATTTTAGACTGTAGTTTCGGAGATAACAAGAGGGGGACGGTCAATTTTCTCATACTTTCTTCAGATCAGATCGACGTTATCATTCGAATTACATACACTTGTTTACGACAATTAGAAGTAGGTTGAAATCGACTTCCTAGATTTTACATATTTAGTTTATTTATTTATTTATTTATTTATTTATTATAAATAGCCCAACAACACCTACGTCCACACATATGCATTGTATATTTTTATGACTTAGTAGACGCAGTGTCAATTATAGGGCTATTAACATTTTTATAACAACAACACAACATTGATAAGAAAAAAAAAAGTAATTGAATAATATAAAAACACAAAAAATACAATAATAATACCTAATTTACACAATTTCTAAACTAATAACTAAGAACACTCGAAAAAATCAATTTTTCCAATCGTGGATTGGAAAGTGGCCCGAGAACCAAACACATCTAAGTCGTGTCGCTTGTGCATCTTGTTATACTGTCCGACCATACGGTTAAGAGGAGAGACCAGACCGAGGACCGTTTTGGATCTAGCTAGCAGGAAGGGATCAAATGCGCTAGCTCTGGGATTTCGTATAGGAGCACATAGATTCAACTGTCCCAACAAGTTTGGACAGTCGACCTTGGAGTTGACCAGTTTGTAGAAGAATTCGGCATCCAGTCTGCATCTACGATTCCGCAGAGAACTCATGCCGAAATACCGCAGACGTTCCCTGTATCCGGGAAGCCTCTTCGCAAGATTGCAGCTGTACGCCAAATGCCAGCAAAACCTTTTTTGGACGCTCTCGAGTTTTTTAATATGGATGTCATAGTGAGGATTCCAAACTATGCTGGCATACTCCAAACCACTCCGAACCAGCGCATTATAGAGGAGTATCTTGGTTCCCGAGTCCCTAAACTCTCTGCAGTTCCTCAGCACAAAGCCCAACGTTTGGAATCCTTTTCGCGTTATCTTGTCTATGTGTGTATTGAGCCGCAACCTACAGTCCATATGCACTCCCAAATCACGAATACCGTCAACCTCCGTCAAAGCACTACCCCCCACAGAGTATACACCAGGCACTCCCGTTTTATTTCTACTGAAATGAATAACATGACACTTACTAAAATTGAGATCCATTTGGTTGAAGTCACACCACTTCACCAAACTGTCCAAGTCATCCTGTAGTAACCTCACATCATGAGATGTCAAGATTTTTCTTGAGAATTTCAAATCATCAGCAAACAAGTAGTAATCAGAGTTCGGAAAACAGCAGCCAATGTCATTGATGAAGACATTGAACAAAATTGGTCCCAGATGAGATCCCTGAGGAACACCGGAATGCGCAGTAAACATCTCCGATTCGTAACCATTGGCAACGACCCTTGAACTGCGACCAATGAGGTATGATTCAAACCATGAAATGATGCTCCCGGCCACGCCCATGCTGTACAACTTATCAAGCAAGATTCGGTGATTAACACGGTCAAACGCCTTGCTAAAATCAGTGTAGATTACGTCACATGGCACCCTGTTATCCAAGCTACGTGCTATTTCCTCTGTGTAAAGGATAATATGTAAAAAGGATAGCTAAAGAGCAAATAACCAAGAAACCGACATTACTTTGAATATCTATATTGACAACTAAAATTATAAACAAAACACTCATTTCTGAGAACATAGACAATATCTACTAGGTACCATAAATTCTCAACATCATCCCTCCCGTGTAGCGTAGCTACACAACTACATTCATATTCAGAAGGGCTAGATTTCTAGTAGGCCGCCTCAATGTGCCCCCTTTAGTGGCTACATCAGCCACTCGAACTACTCCATCTCTGCCCGGATACACAGCAACTATTCGGCCCATGGGCCACACCCCTCGTGGCAAGTTAGGGTCGACCACTAGGACTACGTCGTCAACTTTAATGTTTGCGAACTGACCTCCCTGCTGCTTCTTAGGCCTGAGATTGGGTAAATATTCTTTTAGCCATCTGCTCCAAAAATGCTCAGATAACCGAAGAACCTTTAGCCACTCCTTTCTTAGTGAGAAAACTCCGTCATCCAAACGAATTGGCAACTGCTGGTTTGAAGAGGCTCTTATTAGAAAATGGAATGGTGTAAGGCTCTCACATTCATGATTTTCAGTGACGTATGTTAGAGGCCTCGAGTTAACTAGAGCTTCCGCTTCAAGGAGAAAGGTGTGAAGCAGCTCTTCTCTAGGCGCTCTTTCTTTCAGCGTCGTAAGGAGGGCTTTTTTCACTGTTTTTACGAGCCTCTCCCAACAACCTCCCATGAATGGCGTCGCCGGCGGTATGAAACACCATTCTATGCGTTTGCTAGCAGCATAATCTTGAACAGCATTGTTGTAAAATTCACATAAATGGCGATTAGCTCCAACAAAAGATGTACCGTTATCGGAGAGAATTTTGAGTGGAAGTCCCCGACGTGCAGTAAACCGACGTAAGCTTAAGATGGCTGAATCCGCTGAGAGACTTGTTACGATTTCAAGATGAACTGCTCGTGTCGTCATGCAGGTAAAAAGGGCTATCCATCGCTTTTCTCTTCGGCGGCCAACTGACACTTCTACAGGGCCAAAATAATCCAGGCCGGTGTTTGTGAATGTTGTGATGATTTAGACGCACATCTGGCAGGTCACCAGTCGGCGGGATCTGAGGCGTCGCCTTTTGCTTTATGCAAAAAGGGCACCTTCTTGCTATCATGCGCACTTCACTGCGACATCGAAAAATCCAAAAATGCTGTTTCAGTTCATTGGTTACCAATTCATTGAACGTGTGTGCAGCTTTTACGTGATAGTGGCGGATAAGAAGGCGAACAGCAGGGTGACGACCATCCAAAATAACAGGCGATTTAGTGGCGTAATCAATATTTTTCATATGCTTGATACGACTGTCTAGTCTTAGCAGGCCATCTTCGTCGATTATTGGGCAGAGAGGGTGTAGTTTGCTGGCTTTTGGCAAGGACTTGGCATTACGGAGTAAAGAAAACTCTTCGCTAAAACAGTCAATCTGTGACTTTTGAAGAATGGCAATTTCAGCCTTTTGTATCTCGGCGGCAGTCAGAGGTAAAAGCTTGGAAGAGGAAACATTATTAATTATTTTAGAATTTGGGTTTTTATGTGCCAAAAATGACCGAAACTTATTCGCGCTCTGATAGATGCGCGCAGTCGCACGAATCAGACGTATCCACTCACTGAAACGTAAGGGATCTGGCACAACCGGTGAAGGTTTGTCCAGTTGAGTTAATCCTACATGTACCTTAGAGGGTTTCAGTTCCACCAAGGTAGATGCAGCTTCCGTCATCGATGGTTCTTTGGGCCATTCACTATTTGGAAGTAATAAAAAATCAGGTCCAGAGAACCAGCGAGACAAGTTAGTATCGCGATTCTTTAATCTAGTCATATCATCTGCGACGTTCAAAACACCTGGCACAAATTTCCAATTATTAACGTTTGTTATTTCAGTTATTTCACCAACACGATTTGCTACGAATGGTTTGAACGTTCGCGCGTCACTGCGAATCCAACTTAAAACTGTGGTCGAATCAGACCAAAAATAAATTGAATTCGGGTGAATGTTATGACCGGTACACACAGTATTGGCAAATCGAGCGGCAATCAGACCTGCTTGGAGTTCTAAACGCGGTATAGATGTAGGTTTTAGAGGACTTAGACGCGCTTTTCCACCAATGAGAGACAACTTCACTGAACCGTCTGAGAACGTGAAGCGCCAGTAAGCGACACAAGAGTAAGCCTCCTCGCTTGCGTCAGCGAATGTATGAAGTTGCCTGTCACTAATCTCCTCATTTCGGAAACCACATCTGTACCAGCGAGGAATTTTTATGTCTGATATCGTAGCCAGTTGTCGAGACCAAAACAGCCATTTTTTAATCATGTCTGAGTGCAGCTCAATGTCCCAATCAATACCGGTTCTCCAAATTTGTTGAAACAAAATACGTCCTTGAATAACTAACGGAGTCAGGAGCCCAAGAGGATCGTACAGGCACATTAGGTATGACAATACCTTGCGTTTGGTTATTTTCTCATTTTCAGGAATTGGAGACACATTACGAAAACTCAAAGTGTCACTCAGAGGATGCCAAATGAGTCCCAAAGTCCTAACAAAAGCCTCGTTACCTATGTGAATATTATCAGGAGGAGGAGCACACAAGTCTTTAGGAACAGCGGCCAGGGCGGCAGGTATATTGGATACCCAACCTCGCATTGTCATTCCTGCCGCTTTGTGCACTGTAACTATATCAGCTGCGAGTTTTGAGGCTTTCTGAACGTCATCGGTGCTGCCTAAGAAATCGTCCATATAATGGTCTTGAACGATGGCTTTTGCAGCCGCGGGGTATGACTTCTGTAATTCTTGGGCGTTACGATTTTTTATGTATAAAGCAGTACACGGGCTGCATACAGCGCCAAAAATTACAGAAGTCATTCTGTATTCCTTCAACTCGCAGCTTGGATCCTCTCTCCAAATGTAGCGCAACGCATCGCGATCTTCCGCCCTGATCCTGATCTGTGGAAACATTTCCATCACGTCAGCTGTTATTGCGGCGTAACCTTCACGAAAACGAAACAAAATGTGTATTAACGACTGCAGAAAGTCGGGCCCGGGCAACAAAAGCGAATTTAAACTCACCCCAGAGGTCTTTGCAGCCGCGTCGTATACTACTCGAAGTTTTCTTTTTTGAGGGTGTACCACCGGAAAATGGGGTAAATACCAACGCAATGTTTTGTGTATATCACTCATATTATCATGGTATGTATGTCTAGGACACTCTTCGGCATAACCTTTTACTATCATATTGTTAATAAAAGCGCAATAATCATTCTTTAAATCGGAATCTCGAGCCATGCGCTTTTCTAAACCGAGAAATCTAGAGAGTGCGTGAGAATAGCTATCAGGTATTTTTGGAGTATCCTTACGCCAAAGCAGGCCGACTTCAAACCTACCTGACGGCAATCGTTTGACCGTAGAATCTAAAATTTCTAAAGCGTGTTTATCTTCTTTAGAACACAAAATTTCGGGCTTTGAAATACCTATAGCGTCAAGGCGAAAATAATCCTTAATAAGATCATCCATGGTGGGCTCACCACAATTTTTAGTAGAAACGTAGTTTATAAATTGAACGGGCTTCGTCCAAGAGCTAGATTTGCCATATACTACCCATCCTAAAGCTGTGCGGATAGCGACTGGCTGATTCTTAGAACCTTCCCTCACCTCGCGACTGACAGTTAAATACCAATGCTCAGCACCGAGCAGAATCTTGGGTGTAGCATCGGTTATTGTAAGAACATCAATCAAGTCTGTCAGATGTGAATATTTAGATATATCATTTTGGGCGATATTTTGTGTAAAGCACGAAAGTTTGTCCATGGACAAAGCATTATTTACAGAAAATACCTCAGAACAGTGTTTACTCTTGATAGAAAAGCTTACATATTCAATAGGTTTGTGCGTTGACATTCCGGCAACTCCGTCAACCTTGATTGACTCCTTTGGACCTGTCACTCCAATATGACGTGCCACCTCTGAATCGATCAAAGTTGCCGTCGATCCGTCGTCAAGCAAAGCATATGTGTCATATTTTCCGCGCGGTCCGCTCACTTCAACAGGAACTATTTTTAAATATACACTTATCTGAGAAAGTTTTTTGGCATTTGAGTGCGAATCCGTTATATTAGAAATTGTTACGGACTTATTTATATCGTTTCGTTCAGTTACGACGTTGTAGGAAGGAGACGGAGAATTATTAACAGTGCAGGGTGCGCGTGGTATCGAAGTTGAATGTAGCAGGGGGTTATGGAATCGTTCGCAGCCGTCGACGCCACACCGACCAATCCTACAAGTTTTCCATTGATGCGTCTTGGATTTCAGACACTTGTAACATATTTTAGACTCCCGCAACCAGCGCCACTTATCATCTAATGTTAGAGACTTGAAGTCTTTGCAATCAGTAAGTTTGTGTTTATTGTTACAATAACGACATAACTCGACCAACTCACCAATATTTTTATTCGCAGATGTCGTATAAACGTTTTCACGTCGTGTAAAATTCTGTGACAAAAAATTGTTGCCGACTGTACCAGGCCGTCTACCGAAGTTTGACGTTAGTGTGCCGGGCACCTTAGCGTAATCGAGAATTAAACCGAATCTGTTATGTTTAATAGCCTCGACATCGAGGAACGCAGATAATAGTTGAATTTTCGGTAAAGAACTATCATTACGATATGCGAATTCTTTCCACTGACTATACAATATCGGCGTTAATTTACTTAATACAGTATGAAATAGTTCAACAGAATGTATGTGTTCCTTCTGTTCTAAATTATTAATAACAGCTATACAATTACGTAATCTACAAGCAAAATTGTTCAGATCTTTTTGGTCAAAGCTTATCTTAGGAAGATTCCGAACGAGAGTGATCTCGTGCATTACGATCATTTCAGGGAGCGCGAACGTCTGTTCCAACATGTCGAGTACTTCTTCAGGTTGCTCAGCTGTGTACAGTAGCGACGACACGCTCTCAAGAGCTGGACCACGAAGCGCTCCGCTCAATCGCACAAGATTCTCTGAGGGTGTGAATAAATGTTGTGTATTGCGATAAGTACGCTTAAACATTAGCCATTCCATGGTTTTACCACTGAAAGGCATAAGCTCAAGTTTATGCGAGCATCTGTGCGAGTAATTATTAGGCTCGACCTGTTTTGGTAGTAAAAACTCTTTGTTTGAGTTGACAGTCGGCCGTGTAAATGACACAATGCTGTTTGACGCTGACATTTGACATAATTGTGACTTGTTATTGAATGGAATTTGAAAAGTCACGGGTTTTTCGTAAATATTATGATTAATTTTATTTTCAGGATGTTTCGATGCAAGATTTTCAGAATTGTTGTAAAAATCAAGAGTTTTAGCCTTGTGAGAACTATGACGGATTGTATGCTCTCGTGAAAAATATGGTGTATTCGCATTGTTTACGTTTTTTAGTTCTATATTACTAAGCATATTACTATGCTCCGAAACCAAATTTCTCGCGGGACCCGAAACCGTATCAGCAGCATCCTCTCGCGTGACTAAGGGATTTATTATAATAGGTTCAGCGTTTTTGTCGATCGGATGGCTGCTATGGTTTACATCACGAACCCATGATGCAGTACGAGAAAAAGATTGACTGACCGATCGAGTTGAACATTCCTCGGCATCCTGAACCGCTAAAGCTGCTTCCATCTCCAGCCGCTCAACTTGATTGACCTGTTGGATGACCTTACTTTTGTAGTCTAATAGCTGCTGTTCACGCTCCATGGATCGTCGGGCCAAATGTGCCTCCGCAGTCAATCTTCGTGCCGCCTTTATCGTGGCTGACGACTGCGAAGACCCCGAAGTGCGTGATCTAAAACTTGGTGATAAATTAACGTTTTCCGTACTAGTTGCCGGGCGGTCACGTGACTTGCCGGGGCCAGGATTGCCAGTAGCGGGCGTAACAGTGGCTTCGGTAAGGATGGGGTCCATTTTTGTGGACCGACCGAGCCCACCCATGACTGGCGTACCTGATTCTGAGCAAGCCTCGCTGGCGCCAGTTGACCGTGCCAGCCTCTTGGTTTTTGATCGCGTATTCATTTCAAACGGTGAGAAGGACCAATATGTAAAGGATAATATGTAAAAAGGATAGCTAAAGAGCAAATAACCAAGAAACCGACATTACTTTGAATATCTATATTGACAACTAAAATTATAAACAAAACACTCATTTCTGAGAACATAGACAATATCTACTAGGTACCATAAATTCTCAACACTCTGTGAACAATACTAGATTAGTGACAGTAGATCTAGCCTTTATGAATCCATGTTGACGTTCTGATATTGCATGTTTAAGATGCCAGGTAAGCTTAGGGCATATAAGTAACTCAAACACCTTTGCAAATACAGGGATGATAGATATTGGCCTATAATTTTTAACGAGGTCACGTTCACCACTCTTCAGCAAGGGCAGAACCAAAGAACTTCTCCAAGCCGATGGATACCTACCGTCACTCAATGATCTATTGTAGATTAGAGATAATGGGTAAGCAAGAATCTCAGCGCAATTCACAACAAACACAGCCGGTATACCATCAGTTCCAGCGCCTTTAAATATATCAAGTCTTTTTAAAACTTTATATACTTGAACCCTAGTGAACGATAGCGAGCACAGGCTGTTGCTTGTGAAGTCCGGACGCCAGACAGTGGTAGGAGCAGGCCGTATACGAAACGATATCTTTTGCTTTCATTTGGATGTACAGTTTTAGTTTTCACAAAAGAAACAGAAAATACTATTGGAGGATGCAAGCGATCAACTATCGACAGAGAATCCGGACGATGCTCCAAATCGATCACAGGTCGGGAACAAAGAACAAGATCCAAAATTCTACATTTAATGTTCAGCACATGATTGTACTGATGAAGGCCGTGCAAAGAGATGAAATTCAATAGCGAATTACTAAGAGTGCTACCACCCGAAGTCGCCTTAAGATGACTTGTTTCAGAGTCAGTTGACCACATTATGTCACCGAGATTGAAGTCCCCCACAATCAAAAACTCATCCCTGCCCCCCTCCATTCTAGAACTAGCCCTTGTCAAAAAGTTATCCAGTAAATGTCCTTTGACAGGAGGTGGTAAATAAATTCCACATATATTTAACTTAAAACATTGATTACTACGATCATGTCCCTCAATGGAAACCCATACATCCTCACAATCCGACTCAAACGCGCTCAACCTATAAGAAGAATACTTTCTGGCGACTGCAACCAGTACCCCCCCCCTCCGTCCCTTCCGCCATGAAATCCACTGCTCTCACGGTCTCGCCTGTAAACATTATAACGATCGTCGAATAGCTCAGAACTGTGTACACTACCGTTCAACCACGTCTCGGACAGGATAACAACATCAAAATCATTACATACAATTTCATTAAAGAAGTCGATGGTTTTAGTTCTCAGCCCTCTAACATTTTGATAATACAGAGATAAATAATTATTCTTTAAAATAATATCACACATACAAATTTATATAAAAAAAAAAAGATAACAGTAATAAGAAATAAAATAATTTATAAAAATATGAACAATAATAAATCAATAACAATCAATTAAAATTAGTCACAGAAAAAACAGATTATATTAACTTATTAAGAAAATCCAAAGTTCTAATGTGGACGTGGCTCGTGTGCTCGGATTTTCGCATGAATATTCGACCGTCTCGCACCCAGACAAACTTGTAATTTAAGTCTTTCGCTTTAAGACGAGCTGCGGCGTGTAAAAATTTGTTCTGTGCTGTGAGATGCTCGGCCACATAAATAGGATTACTTCTGTCACCAGTACCGATACCCAAATGACTGGTATTTAGTTTGTTTGTGGGATTTTGCTTATTGAATTTTGAGGCCGCAGCCAAGAAACCGTCGCGCTGACGTGGGTTGCTAAACTTCACCAAGACCGAGCGCGGTCGAGAGCTGGCTGTGTTCTGTTTGGCAAGCCTGTTGCAGTAGTAAATGTCACTCTCGTCCACAGTACACTTTATAACCTTGCCGAGCTGCTGGACAGTCGTGATGAGGTTCTCTGCGGGGTGCTCGGGTACACACTGCAGTTCTAGGTTACAGCCGCGAGCTTGCTGTTCCAGAAGATTGACACGTGCGCCAAGGTCTCGGGTGCTGCTGCGCAGGTCCTCGTTTTCCGCCTGTAGAAGTCTAATCGAGTTTTCCTGGGCAGCCAAGGAACATTTAATATTCTCAAATTCGGCGTTGAAGAATGATATGGAAGATTCTAAAGTAGCTACTGCCTCGCTGAGATGCTCCAGCTGAGGTTTGAGCTCCCTACCGAACAAGAGTCGCAGCTCCTCGCGAATGATGTCGCGCACGCTGTCCGCCGATGGGCACGCGCAGGCGGGGCTTTTGTTTTTGGCACGAAGTGTAACGTTGTTATGTGGAGAAGTTATCACCCTTAGGTTCCCTGCAGCGACAACACGAGCAAATCCAACTGTTTTTGTATTCTGGTGACAGTGACAAAAAATGTTTGTCACTTATGTTCATGCATGTACCATGGTACTCGCCACTGCAGCGCGAACACCGAAGAAAGTAATCATTCTTTATTTTATTTGGTCATCCAGCGCAGATTTTATTCTTCGAGTCCATTTCATCAAAAGTAAACAAAGTAGGTAGGTTAGGTACTTTTAAATTTGTAGTTTGTGGTCACGCCGAGCGGTGGACTGCGATATGCACTGATATGTAGATAACTGTTCACAGTAACTTTAAACTAATTAAGTAATTACTTATTACATTAAAATACTAATAAATATTAAGTTTATTAAATTTAATTTAGGAGCGTTAAAAATGTGTGTTGTTCAATTCGACACGCGGGTAGATATTATTATTAGTTTGTTACGTACTTAAAAATGAAAATAAATCATGTAAAAAACGACCGTCACGAGACGAAAGTGACGTCACACAAGACATGGGGGCCATCTTATCTTGTTAAAGTTTTTACGGGTGACTTACAAATGTTGCCCCCAGGGCACTCAGCAGAAACATTATAGCCGATGATAGGGGATTTATTCCAGTGGAACTTTTCTTATTCTTGCCATTGCTACATTTGCTTTCAACATTTGCCAGGAACATCTCGAAGAGCACACTCGTTGACTCTTAGAGCTGGCGACAGGCAGATAATTGATGCTTTTGAAATGTTGAGTGTTAGCGCCGTATGCTGTCAAATGTGTTCATACTGTCAGAGATGAACATCCGGTCTAAGCTACGGCTCTCCACTGTGTACATGAGACGAGTTCTGCAGTATTTCGGACGTATTAAGAGAGGGCAACAACTTGGAAAAGCTTGTGGTGATGTGCAGGGTGAAGGGAAAAAGACCTCGAGGACGAAACCCTAAACGATGGTACGATCAAGTGTCCGAAAACCTGGACACCTCTATTACCACAGCCCTTTTGATGAGGACCGCATCCGATGGAGGAAGATAATTTAGGAGAAGACTCCTCAGGATCCTCAGTAATGGGAGACTGAATGCTTCAAAAGAAGGAGGAGGTTCTCAATTCGTCGAACTTGTAAATTGTAAATTGTGTAATGTAATTTGTTCACTAAAGTCTGTATATTAAAAAGTTAGTCTAGCTATAGTGTCGTCAAAAAGAAAGTATTTATTTGTATTTACGTGCTTTTAAAAGCACGAGATATTCTTGTAAAAATCCATTACAGTTTTAAATATACTTTTTGTACCATCTTGTCGACAACATGGCATATAAAGGCTCTAGACACAACATAGATACAACCTCTCTGCTCTCTGGCAAGCTTTTAAATCTCTTTCAAGCTGTGAACTAAAAAAACTCTTTAAACCTAGCAACTAGAAACACTTCGCTCTATTATGTGTCTTATGAAATACTAGCGACCCGTCTCCGACTTCGTACAATGTCACTTTAAAACAATTTGAATACCTGTAAAATAACGCTTATAACTACGTATCCATTGGAGATAGATATATACTACTCAAGACTTTTTTGTAGATAATTGTATTCTACACAATTCTTTCATACATCATTTTGTAATGTATCCAACGGATTAGACAGCATACGCCATTAAAACGCGCGGTAGTTAACTTTCTCGTCGACTTGATTCACTATTCTAAATATGATAAGTCCTTTTCTCGTGAATGAACCATTCAGTAATAGGTACAGCCGTTTGGCTGCGATTTTTAGGCCTTAGGGCTCTCGAAACCGTGTTATCTTTAGTCTCCAAGTCTTCCTCTTTTAGCCGATGGTATTTGTGAGGATATGCCTACCGAACGAATGGCCAGTTCTGTTGATGTATATTTAGATGCGGATAGGACTCTAAGTTGTTATATTATGGCTTTTTATTATTTCCATGGACGAAGCCAGGGCGAGAAACTAGTATTATCATCATTAGTAGAAACTCTAGGTCCGTGGGGTTCAAATGCCAAAAAGTTTATTAAAGATGTATCCCCTCGACTGATCATCTCTTCTGGTGACAAGAGGGCTGGCTCCTTTCTCGCTCAACGAATCAGCATCGCGATTCAGCGGGGAAATGCAGCCAGTATTCTTGCCACTTATCCACGCGGACCTGGTTTATTTAGTTATTTTTAATGTTTAGATTTGATTTAAGGTTTTATATTAATAAATAAAAATTACCAAAGTCTAGAGTATAAAGGGCGAATGTCACGCCACGCAAGCCTAAATGACATCATCCGAAGGGCCTTAGCTACTATTCATGTTCCGTCTCTTTTAGAACCCAGAAAAAGGCCTGACGGAATGACTCTAGTTCCTTCGTCAAAGGGTAAGCCTTTAGTCTGGGATGCTACCTGTGTTGATACATTGGCATCATCTCACATTAAAGGCACTTCATCAAGAGCGGGCTCGGCAGCGACGTCCGCTGAAAACTTCAAACGGCGTGAATATGAATCCTTAGGACAAGGATACATATTTATGCCGTTTGGAGTTGAGACACTAGGCCCATGGGGTCCCGAAGCACACAACAAGCTTTATAAACATCTTGCTTCTAAAATAATAAAAGACAAGTATCGGGAGACCGAAGGGCTGGTACGTACCTTGGACAACGTATCAGCTTGGCGATACAGAGAGGGAATGCAGCTAGTGTTTTGGGGACCCTGCCGCAGGACAGCGATCTCGAGAGGGTGTTTTATTTATAAGTAGTTTTTAAATGTATATTTATATTTTAATTGTTATACTGTTTGTTCCTTAAATAAAATATATGAATTGGTTTCAAAATAAAGTATTACTAGAGTAAGTTTATTATTACATATCGATATAAAAGAAATTGAAAAATGAAACAGAAAAATATGAGCAATTCTTTAAATGGCAACGATAGAGCTTGTTACTATTGCAGCAGATATTGTTCTCATTATTTATAGGAATATTTTATTTATAATATTATAATATATTATAATATAAAGCAATCTTGAAGTTTCTCAAAGTTTTTTATATATTTCTATACATTAATTCATTGTATAATATAGATTACAATTTTTTAATATAAAAGTAGTGCGTACATAAAAAAATAATACATAATTTTTTCGTGTTATTACAAAATCATACAAAGAACTCAGGTATTTTATGAAAGGAGACGCTTCATAACGTTATAAAAGATAAATATATTTGACACAGTATGAATTAAAAAAATATGAAAATCAGTTACATCTAAGTTTTATGAAGCCCTGAAAGTAATCAATTTCACGTGCATTTTTAACCGAT
This sequence comes from Nemapogon koenigi, assembly GCA_963924495.1. Lineage (NCBI taxonomy): Eukaryota > Metazoa > Arthropoda > Insecta > Lepidoptera > Tineidae > Nemapogon > Nemapogon koenigi. The sequence continues at coordinate 1,692,926 of OZ004630.1, read as the reverse complement.
TTTGCGACTCGAGTTCTCTTTTAATTACTAATACTTAAACCATTTTCTCGTATTTATCCTATAGACAATTTTACATACTTTATTTGCTATTTCTAATAGTTTTTGTATAATACTGGATGAGCCGTTTTGTGTATTTTCGCAAGACCGATTTTTGTGAAATTTTTCTTTCTCATGTTTCTGGTACGTGAATCTTGGCCTATCTTATCCTTGGTTATTTTATGGATTATTTTTGTGTGTATATCTCTAACAACTTTTTAAAGAGATATCGATAAAATAAGCCGCGCGGTTCACTGAATTCATTGCTAGCGCAAGATTGCTCTTAGGATAGCTACCCTTGAATGTTTATTTAACGGTTTTTCTTAAATTTTGTAAAGAAACATTAAACAGGAAAATTAATCGGTTAAAGCTGTAATAGTATATTAAATCTATTTTATTCTAAAAAAATGTATATTAGGTTAATCATTGTATTTTTTGTTTCTCATTCTCTATTTTAATGGAAGGCAAAGGGGTCAGCCAAGTCTTCTTATTTTTTTTTGTGTATTATAATAGTAAGGCATAGCCTAGTCATTGGTTATTTGTTTATTCATAGATTCGTGTAAATAAGGCGAGGCCAAGTGTTTTGTTTGTCAATCCAGGAAGAACTCGTACTTATCGAAATTTGTTGAGATTGTTTGATTCCTGACGCCACCTGACAGTTCAAGCACTAAGCGTCAAAAATTACACTTTTAGAAAATATCGCGTTTGTACCCTGTCTTAAATAATATACACCCATTCCCCTTTACGAGGCTGAATTTCTTACGGCTCCTAAATTACTGAGAAACAATCCTCGTCATTAGCGACGGTCGTTCTCTGTAACTCAAACATTTGACAATAACTTAGTAGGTCCTGGTGCTTGCGGCTTGATATACGGTCTTAAACTCGCTAAGGGTGGCTGCTTCACATACTTCCTACATCGTGTTGCGCAACTCGTGTATTTGCTTTAATGTTTGAACTAGCGATTTACCTCAATTTATTTATTTATTTATTTATTTATTATAAATAGCCCAACAACACCTACGTCCACACATATGCATTGTATATTTTTATGACTTAGTAGACGCAGTGTCAATTATAGGGCTATTAACATTTTTATAACAACAACACAACATTGATAAGAAAAAAAAAAAAAAGTAATTGAATAATATAAAAACACAAAAAATACAATAATAATACCTAATTTACACAATTTCTAAACTAATAACTAAGAACACTCGAAAAAATCAATTTTTCCAATCGTTTTAAAGATTTTAAAAGATTTTCATTATATATAATTTGATCATTTTTTATGGCTGTCTATATGACTTCTTTTTTTTTTTTTTATGTAGCTCTACCAATATTCATCGATGATTTTATTTATAGCCTTAATAGTGTTTATAGCCGATTAATCGGTATTTAAGATAATGCCGCCGACGCGATATGTCTTATTAGTCGTTGACTAATGACAACCATCTTCGCGGGCGCGTGCGCTTTACACCAAGGCGTGACGTGGAATCCCTGTCTACATGACAATAACGTTCACAATTATATGAATCTAGTTTTCATTGTTATGATTTATATTTCTTTTTATTTCTTTTATGAGCAATTCAGTCGCTATAGCAACCGGTCGCAAATTGAAAACCCCTAATCCAGTTGTAATCTGTTGCGCCCAAGAAATTACATTTGTTGCATGAATCAATCACAGTGGCATCAATAAAATTAAAAACCGGCCATGGTTCCGTACCAGTATCTATAAAAACGGCAAAAAAACACGTTTGTTGTATGGGAGCCCCCCTTAAATATTAATTTTATTTTAATTTAATTATTTATTTTTAAAGTGAATATATAACTAAATATTCTATTTTTTTTTTATTTTTTTTTATTTTATTCATCACAAAACAGTCATTACTTATAAATTACTATGAACTTAAATGAAAATACATAAGACCTATATGTGACGATAATTACAATATTACAAGGTAAAAACAGTACAATTTTTCACAAACCGTATACTTAAATTATGAATATTTATGAATATATTATGAATATCTGTGAATATTTCAAGCGTCTACCTGTTGCCGTTATCAATATCAAGCAAAAATGAGCAAAAAAATCACGTTTGTTGTATGGGAGCCCCCTTAATATTTATTTTATTCTATTTTTAGTATTTGTTGTTATAGCGGCAACAGAAATACATCATCTGTGAAAATTTCAACTGTCTAACTATCACGGTTCATGAGATACATTCTGGTGACAGAGAGATAACCAGACAGACGGACGGACAACGGAGCCTTTGGGTAAGGAACCCTAAAAATGAATCAAAATATTTGAAGATATTATTCATTCACCTAAGTCTTGTATACAAGTCATACATTTATATTTAAAAACAAAACGTCACACTTATTTATGGAAGCAAGACTTGGGTATGGAATAAGAAGCATGAAAGTAAGATAAATGCAGTGGAAATGCGGTCTTTACGTAGAATGTGTGATATAAAGCGTATTGACCGCATCCGGAACGGTGTCATTAGAGAATAATACGGAGTGACCAAAATGAAAACAAGTAGATAGTTTACGCTGGTTTGGGCTAGTTGGAAGAATAAAGGATGAAAGATTGACTAATAAGATTTATATGGCAGAAGTGAAAGGAAATGCATATAAAAAAATAATGATCGCAGGCAATATTGAAAGTACACACAATCACCGAGCATGTATGAAAGGTATGATGAATATAAATAAAAGAAGCGAAAGAGGTATGTCAGGATCGTAGCAAATGACATTCGATTGTCCCTGTCTACCCCTCTTGGAATAAAAAAGCGTGATGATAGATAGACGTCACACAAAGTAGGTTGCATTATTACAATGCTAACAAATTATAAATGCCACTCACCTTTGAAGGACGCCATGATGGTTACACCCTCCGCGACTTTGAAGTCTTTTCATTTATCAAGGGCGAAGAAAGGGGCCCTGTCTAATTAGTCTAAATTCTTCGTCGGGTTACGCTTGATTTATTCTTAATGTACTTTTACCTGAAACAATTTAATTATGGAATTACAATTCTTATGTAGACTTAATTACGTATGTGATGTTACATTAATTTTGATTGTTTCCTTGGAAATGTGGCATTTTAATGTAATCATTCTTGTTCTAATGACATGCTTATAATTTTAATAATTCGTTACGAGTACCAGAACTGTGTCCCCGGCCCCAGGGTACCCAAAAAATGAAACCCTTAATAGATCTTATAAGGGTTCGAACTACACATAAAGTCTGCCTCAGAGTCTCAAAAAAAAACTTAAAAATTGGCTGTGATTTGAACTCGTGTGGAGGGGTTTTCATTTAGGTTTTCATTTAGGTTTTCCTGTATAAGAAAGGTCCTATATTCCCTGATCTTAGTAGTTTTGGAGATAAGGGGGGCGGGGGAACGCTTAATTTTCGTATATTTTCTTTAAAATTATTATTATTTAAAATATATTTGTATTTATTATAACAAGTATTTACTCGTGATGCACTTAAAAATTTTTTTCTTTTTTAATTTTTCTTACAAAATTAACCTCCAAAATCTAAATGCGATTATTTTCGATAAATTCCGTCCGTGATTCGGTCATAAAACTCTATATATGTACCAAGTTTCAACTTTATTCGTCCAGTAGATTCGGAGAAAATAAGCTATGACCGACGGACAGACAGACATAGAGACACAAGAGTGATTCTATAAGGGTTTCCGATTTTTCATGCCGAAAATCGCGTATTTTTTGGGCACATAACGCTTTATACTATTCAGTTTCTTTCTGTATTCTGAGATATTAGTATATAAAAACTTTTATGAATATGACGAACAAAAAAAAATCTTCACGGGTTACCTTACAGCTCCCGGGAACCGTTGCCGGCCCCAGGGTACCCAGCGGATGACAAAGTCTTCCTCATTTAGCCGAAGATTTTTTTGAGGCTATACCTAACGAGTGGCCAGCTCTGTATGTAGATGGAAAAGCCTCTTTGTACGGTTTGTCGGATAATGTACATAGATTTTTTATTATATAAAAAACCATTGGTACATGGTCAGACGAACAAAACTAAAAGTAAATTACAGCTAAAAGCTTATTAAAATTAAAGGCATAAATTGTTCTCTGCTTTTAAATAGTATGCAAATTGCGTCTAACTTTTACCAAGTGTTGCAATGTTTATTAACTAGCGCTTGGCCACTGCGCGAATTGTACAATGCATTGAATTGATTTTGGAATTGAAAGAGTTTTCTACACACACAAATATATACGATCTAGGTATATACCTTGCAGTGTGACCAGCTACATCAGTAACAGTGTCCACTTTTTGCCATTTGTGTTCGTTAGTAAATATATTGAGAACTCGAGTCGCAAAATCAGTTGAAAATACGCGTTAAATTGATGACTTTCAGGGCTTTATAAAACTTCGGTGTAACTGCAGATTTTCATTTTTTTTCTTGCCTCCGTGTGCAAATAAAAAAATTTAATAATTCGAATACTTAGATTCAACTGTAGCCTATTATTTGGATCAACATTTTTAAGAGAAATATCTTTTTTTACTCCTCATCTCCTTGTTTCCTTGTAATACTAATACTAATAAAATAATATCTCATTCGCACTTGACCGTTTTTAGGGTTTCGTACCCAAAGGGTAAAAAACGGAAACCCTGTTACTAAGGCTCCGCTGTCCGTCCGTCCGTCTGTCTGTCTGTCACCAGGCTGTATCTCATGAACCGTGATAGTTAGACAGTTGAAATTTTCACATAATGATGTATTTCTGTTGCCGCTATAGCAACAAATAGTAAAAAACAGAATAAAATAAATATTTAAGGGGGCTCCCATACAACAAACGTGTTTTTTTTTGTTCGCTTTTGCTCGATATTGATAATGGCAACAGGTAGACGCTTGAAATATTCACAGAATATTTAGTTATATATTTACTTTAAAAATAAATAATTAAATTAAAATAAAATTAAAATTTAAAGGGGGCTCCCATACATCAAACGTGGTGTTTTTTTTGCCGTTTTTAGAGATAATGGTACGGAAACCTTCGTGCGCGAGTCTGACTCGCACTTGGCCGGTTTTTAAAAGTATATTTAAACTTGAAAGAAACTTAGACAATAAACTTTTAACCTTTGACATCGCGAGGTTCAAAATAGCTCTTTATATAAACTGAAGAGGAGATGCTAATACCTAAATGCGAAAGTTTGAAAGACCTCATATGGAATAAATTTGGTTCAGAAATAGACTTCAAACAAGCACTTTAAGTAAAATGGTCCCATTATACCTTGTAACACTGGTAACAATTACCATATTTAGCGAGTTGTCTATATTCAGTGTGTGAGACTATTTGCCACTTCAATATTATTGCCAGAAAAAGTGTGCCATTCGAAGCACGATTACCAGATTTATTTGTTTGGCTTGGATATACAAACATAATGCTCACACCCTTTTTGCCTTAGGGTAGACAGAGACGACAGATATCCACTTGCCACGATACTGGCACACCTCTTTCGCTACATTCGAATCCATATATTTTTGTTATACAAAATATCTAATAGGTCATAGACCTAGAAATTTGGGGTCAAAACAATCCTTTAAAATCCATTAATTGTGTATAAATCTAAAATAATTAATTGTTCACTTCGTTAATTGAACTCAAAGTGAGGAGGCCGATGACAATAGAATTTTTGAAATTAAAAATTAATTTGTGTAAAGTTCCTTAAGTCCGAAATTAATTAATTCCAAGTCTTAATTAAATAATTTAGGAAGATACAATTGTTGAGTGAGATTTTTGTGGAGGGAAGACAGATTTCAGTTCATTTTCCTTTACTTAGGATATCCTTAAAGAGAAAAAGTTTTACAATTATTTTAGAATTCCGTAGAGCCTTCACAGCCTTATTTTAAAAATATAATCCTGCTTTTGTGTGAATTTATAAGCTCACTGATGTTTCTGGCACTTCTAAATAAATAACTGATACGTAGCTGTTGAATAAGTGACACATCTCTTTCCATAGCAACATGCTTGGTAGCGACATCTTGAGTTTTAACTAGAAAGTCAAAAACTACGGGTCCACACCAATGGCCATCCAAGTTGCTCGGCTTTTAATTTGAAAATTTTTTGGCATTCATTAACAAATTAAAAACGTGTTTCTGGCCACTCCGTAAGGCATAAGGGCAGTGTGTGTAGATGTGTTTTTTGCTTGTTTCTGGTTCGATTCCCACATCGGAACCGATGCCTCGCTTTTATATTGAGCCTCTTACAAAAAAAACAGTTGCTTAAATCCACAATAAACTCTTATTTCATTATAATGTAACAAAGTAAGTTCTAAGAAAAATTACATAATAGGTTCCTCTGGGGCTCGCTAATAAAACTTGGGGAAATAAATACAGAATCACTACTGTGAAAGGATCCATTTTTAGGATTCCGTGCCCAAAGGGTGACAACGTAAATCTTGTTACTAAGGCTCTGATGTCCGTCCGTCCATCCGTCTGTCACGGAGCTATATCTTTTGAACCGTAATGGGCAGACACTTGAAATTTTCACAGAGTGTGTATTATTGTGGCCGCTATAACAACAAATAAATAAAATTAAGTTATAGTAGTTTATCTACTTTTATAACGTAAAATCTCTATTACAAAATCGAATTATACTTCATAATGATATATTTTACATACACGCGTCTCTATGTATTATAGTACCGAAGTTTTCATACAAAAACGATATCGTAATGTTTTTTTTAAATGTAGAAAAGGCAAAGGATATGTGTTATGCAGCCGCAATAAACTCTATGAAAATATCGAAACTCTCATGTGGGAGTCACTTGACAGTTAACGCGCATGCGCAGAAAGTAGGTAACCGCGATTTGCCGCCAATTTTTCGATTAAGAAAAATATCTTGATCCAATTTGTTTTGAACTATTGCATGGGATTAGATAAAGTAGTGTATGAACGGGCACATAACTTGGAATTAAAACACTCGTGGATGCTATTAAAATTCTATTTGTGTTTTAATTACTCCTATTATGATCCCGTATCATAAACTACTATTATGATACAGGATCATAATAGGGGTAATTAAAACACAAGTAGAAAGCCAAATTTTTTAATAGCATCCTCGAGTGTTTCAATTCCAAGTTATGTGCCCGTTCATACACTACTTTATCTAATCCCATCCAGCCTCCGTATGATCGAGATTGAATACAGGCCACACATTAGCGATGTAAATCATACGACTTAGATTAATGCAATTCACTCACTCACACACACACAAGATTCGGTTAAACAAAGTGTCAAACATCCGTGTGTGTGTGTGACAGATCGTTCCGGCTATCGAAATCAAGCACAAGTACAACAATTTGAAAACGAATGGCGGACCGTACGTTACAAGAATTGGACGAGTCTGTGGTCGATTTCAGTGGACCGTATGGTGGCACGCCGGCGATTGGACGAACGAGTGCCCACAAGGACCTAGATTTGTCACTTCTATAACTTCAATCTTCAACTCATCAGCAGCAATCTATGATTCAATAACTAAGATTTTTACTTAATTTTAAAAAGTGACTAAAATAGATACGTTTTAACAAAGCCTTTTCCATAAATAACAAAGGTAACGTAATAAGAATAAAAGATAAAGTTAATTTCAGATATACCTAGAAAGTAACCTTTATTGGTCTCCCTAATAGGTAGCTACATACGTCCTTGAGAGTCCTTTCGTGAATTATTTTATGAAAGATAAAATATTTATTATTATAAGAAATATTATATTTATTTTAGGAAAGAAAAGATAGCTGATCTGGATTAGTGATATCTATTACGCCTTTTATCGAAAGAAAGGAAAGAAGAGGCAATTAAAAGCCATTTGCTACGATCCTGACATACCTCTTTCGCCTCCTCTATTCATCACACCTCTCATACTTGCTGAGGTTACAAGTTTTTTATATGACACTATTTGCCTGCGACTTCGTACGCGTTGTATTAGGAATACAACGTTTACATAGCATTTCACCCCCTTAGGTTATAAGGTAGCCTATTTATAGCCTATAATCTTTCTTAAGAATCAAATGCAAATCCGACTGGTAGTTCCAGAGAAAAAAATTCACGTATAGAAATTTTAATAGTAGATTGTATCATAAGGCAGCAAAATAATATTTGGGTGCTATTTCCTGAACACAGCGAGGGATTGAAAGGACGCCGTCCGAGAAAAAAATAATGTTGCGGCCGAATACACTCTACATTCATGTTCCAAATTCAAATCTCATTATTACCCTCTGTGAAAATCTCTTGGAGAAAAGACTAATTTTTTTTTTGGTCAGAACTTTAAGACAGGTTTTAGGTATTCTTGTAAACTATATGAGAGACCCTATATTCTTCCCTATATCCTATATATATATATGGCTTTGAATGGATATACTATAAATAACATTTCAATCCTACACTTTTTTTTTCACGTAATGAAAGAAAGGCACAAATGTAAAATTTCATTTCCTTCTCGGAAAGATGTGTTTGATGTTTCCATTTTCCATCATCGGTTTGCGGGTCACGAGTCGGGAAATTGAATAGTGTCAAATATTGGGGAATGATCGGACCTAACACTGTCAAAATATTTTACGGGAATTATATTTATATTTAGGCCGAGAGACACCTGTCATTACAACGTATGGTTTTGAGGTAGGCAGTGACAAAAGAGATCTTCTAGCCACAGTGAAGCCGAATTATATGCAATAAGGCCTTTTTTGTTGCATATTAACAAAATTACCTTTTGACTTAAAAAATAGTTCGAAGAGTAGACGCAAGTAGTTAAAATATTACCTTTTGTCGAAGATCGCTTTTTTGAAACAACCTCAAAACTAAGAAAGGTCATGGTTTAAAATCCACTCTGTAATTTTTTTACTTAATTGAAATTCAATAAAATATATTCTCCCATCAACAAAGCTTTAAAGAAATCTACAATTATAATATCGCCGACAGATATCAGTAAATGGACTTTTTACATAAAAAAATCTCCATTTACCATTAATAACCCGTAATGGGTCTGTGTTACTACATCGGCAGTTATGGAAGCTTTTTCTACATAGAAAACATAAAAGTACAGTCATTAAGGGAATTTATTACTATCTGTATTTGATTAACTTTGAAATGTACGCAGTAGGATTTAAAAATTAAACTTTTTTTTTAAATTGTTATGGGGAAAAATTATAAATTCTACAAGGGCTATAATTTTAATGTTATACCGGTATGAAAACACTAATACATATTATAAAACAATGACCCTCGCTTTCTCTTTTGCATTGGCAATCCTTAGAGCGCCCGAATCTATGGTAGATATATTAGTTTAAACCGACTTCGAAAAAAAAGGTTCTCAATTGGGACCGTATTTTTATGTAGGTACCTACATCGATTACTCCGCCAGTTGTGAAACGATATTGATGATTTCTTGATTGGTACAATTTTTCTCTTGAAATTTGGGTCACTGGGTTTTTAAGAATTTTAAGAAAACTGCCTTATAAGTAATTTTTTCTTAATATCTCGATGAAATATGTGCCGATTTTGACGGATTATTTTTTAAGGATATAGGTAATAATTTCTCGACACATAACATGGAAATCAGTTTAGTAGTTTTTCAGAAATTCAGCTACATTTTTCTCGCACAAAAAATGTAACCTCACACTATAAGGTTCTAAACAAAACCCGTTGTAACTCAGTACAAATCGCCTCGCTCGAAGTTTCGTTTACCCAATAGAACCTATTGTTTACTTTCCATTTGAGAAATGCTCCACTCTGTATCCTTTGATCAACATTGAGCTGTGGTCTACGGTGTTTATTTAGGTATTTTCATTTAGAGAAGTTGTTATTGCGCATTTAAAACACTTTTTTTTATAGCCTCGAATACCTTTTGGCGTGACAGATTGGTAACACTGTTCACATTTGACAAGTTGCTATGTCAGAACATATACATATATAATACCTATCATACATGTGAAAGTGTGGTTGTATGTTGGTCCTTATTTCACGACCGTCCGTCCGCCTGTCACAGGGTTGTATCTTTTGAACCGTAATAGGTAGACACTTGAAATATTCACAGAGTGTGTATAATAAACAATAAAATATAAACAAATAATAAAAATTAAATAAAGTAAAAAATTAATTTTTATATTCGTCTTTATTTACGTCGGCTTTATTACCCACGGAAGCACAATTAATAGCTACATATCTTAAATGAACTTACGTTCCATACGTAGGTAACATACGAGTAGGTGTGTATTTTTGTGTAAACATAATGGAAAGAAATTCCCTTTCAATATCATTACTCGTCACAAGAAAAAAACTTCCCAAAGAAACCTTAACGAAATTTGTCGAAAACTTTGTTCCTTTCACGAAATTGTAATCTCCTGTTCTAATTTTGTTTCTCCTCCCAAATGAAAGTGTAAAAATTCAGTTACAGATAACATTGTCTAGCGGAACAGCTCGATATTTCAGCTCTTTGTAATGAGAAATCGGTCGGACCACAGAATAACTATAAAAACAGAAAGGACTTTTTATAACTTTGTTGTGGTAGTTATTGTGGTTTTGCCCAAAATGCAAAGTATAATAAACCAAATTCATGAAACCTTTATGCAAACCTAAGTAAACCATACTAATATTATAAATGCGAAAGTAACTCTGTCTGTCTGTTTGTTACACTTTCACAGCTAAACCGAGAGAGCTTATGAATCCTAAGGAAGGACATAGGATCTAGACACGCGGTAGCGTGTCAAGCCAAGTTCAAGCCAACAGAACTGGCGAGCAGCACCGTGTGTAATATTACACGAACCATTTGGAGCCACTTTTAACCCCTTCATAACTCAAAAACTATTTTACATAAACACACCAATTTATATTGAGACCCCCTTAGATATAAACTAGTACCTATTTTTTTACAAAGACAGCTTAAACGGTTATTTAGATGTTGACGTCCAAAAATTGTAAAATTGTAGATCAAAACTATAACCCAGTTCCAGATGACCTAGAAAGTTAAAATTTGGCATCCAAATAGGTACACAAAGGAAAAAAATCAGAAAACAGTGAATTTATAAGATTTGAAAAAAAAAATACATCCAAAAACGTTTTTATGACTCGTTAAAAATTTCGTCCAAAAATCGTCATTTTTATTGGGGGAAGTAGATCACTTTTGAATAATAATAAATTTATTTACAAAAAGTAATGATACCCCACATAAAGTGGGAGCCAAGTTAAATATTATGATATTATGGTGTGGTTGTCAGCTCCACCGACAAAAGATTTAAGATCTAAATGGGTGTCAAGTTCTGTAGACAATCCTGAAATTTATTTATAAGAACGTATTACATTCTTTAGTAAATTTAAAACACAATTTCTTGTTTTTTTTTCTGCTACAACAATTTAAACTATTTAAAAATATGACTTTTTAAATTTGAATAGTTGAATTATTTACACAAAGCGAATAACTTATGATCTATTGAACCTCAACATTTGCCTTGGCTAGTTTTTACATACTAGTCAACTTATATTTAGCTAATCAACTTTCTTTTATAATATAATCTTTATGTTATATGCAAGTTATTGTTTCTATATTGTAAAGTAGAACCTTCTTCTAAATATTTGATTTGCTGGTAAAAACTAGCCAAGTCAAATGTTGAGGATTAATAAATCATAAGTTATTTGCTTTGTGCCAAAATTTCGATATTTTAACGTCAAAAATAATGGTTATTTAGATCAAGAAAATTTTGAAGATGACACAATGGCTCAAGATGACATAAACTTGGAAACAAAATGAGGTAAAATTTTCTATTTAAAGAAAAGACAGGAAACATCATAATCAATATTGTCGGAAATTGGCAACGTCCCTGAGTCCGTCTTTTTCCTTCCTTTTGTCTCCTAATTGAAGTGGGGAGAAAATACTAATTGACAATCAAAACGTATAACGGGTTTTAAGGCGATTTCAATGATAAGAGTAGGTTTTTATATTAATATATATATTTCAGTGAGTCCTATTTTACATCATTCCAGCGTTGCTGATGCCGGACTCCTTTCAGTCTCGAATTCTACAGAGCTTCAAATATAGTTTATAATTATTTGAAACTCTGTCCAAAAGATTAGTTGCCAGTATTAAAACATACAGCCAGTATTTTCTACAAAAAGTATGAATGAGTGCTCATACTTTACATCCCCCCTTCTACGAAAAAAGTTTAGAACTCGTTCGAAACTGAAGCTTACAAAAACTATAAAAAGATCTAACCTACCTAAGACTGGAACAGTTTACATCAATTATGACCCAATATCAGAAGTTACTACTAATAACCGATTAAGATAACAAACCATTACACCAATTATTATTAAAGAAAAATTAATAAAAAGAAAGACAATAAAATAAAATAATTGAAAATGGTTCAAGTTATTTTAATCCTAATCAATCAAAACCAGTCAAAAAATATTGATCATACTGATTGTTAGGTCAACCTACTTTAAACCAAAAGAACAAAATATTTTTAAAATTTGAAAAAAAAAAATTAAATCCTAACTATAAATAAAAAAACACACGCACACTAGTTGTATAACAGCTGACAACCCCACGGCTGTATAGGCTGCATGGACCTGCAAATGCTGCATCAGGCAGCATATGGTAGTATATTACCATATGGTAGAACATCAGTCATCATTTTATTTAAAAAGAATCTGAAAATTACTAATGTTAATTCACATCCAACAAATATATTTAAATAGACTATAAGAAGTATCAATATATGACTGATATTCTTTCTAAGAAACAGTTGTAGTAACCTATTTTATAAAGGATAACTTAAAAGGAAACAAACTATTAAATAGTCAATATAGAAGTTCACTCTCAATACCTATCTCAATATCAACAATTAGGATAATCTTACCTACTCTATATCATATAAAATTACCTTACCACCCCCGGGAATAAAATGTCAACCATGTTTAAGTAGAGCTAAGATATTACTCCCTCCATGAAATATCTTCATATTGGAGTTTTAAATAAATATGGAAGCTATCCCATAAAGTTTTACTAGAATATCATAAAACCCCATTAAATAAATCCTACAATAAGCTATTATCCTATCAAAGACATCACAATATTAACATATATCCAAATAAATTGTAATTTGTTTACAAATTAGTATGACTATATACTACTGTTAGTATATGAAAATTAATACTTAAAATCAATTAAAATAAATTTAGAATTTATACCATTAATTATTGTGCATAAATAACAGTTAATAAACTATAACTATTAAATTACAATTATAATAAAATTCCAATTTAATAAATTCAATAAATAATCAACATTGACAAGACAATCACAGAGCAATCAATATTGACACTTGACTTTACTCTTTATCAAAGTCAAAGAGAATATAATCACGTCAAAGTCATAGAGTAAGAAAAATTAAAATGACAAAACTATTTAAAAAAAATTTATAGACAATTAAGTCATATTCATAAGACACAAGTAATTGTCATTGTCAACTATGACCACTTACCTAAAAATAACAATATATCTACATAAAAAAATATTAGAGGATGTATACTTTTGATACCTTCACCTGTGGTAGGTTTCAAAAATAATGTGTCATTTTATTTGACCGTCAGAAAATATGACATAACAATGTTATGACAGACCAAATCCTGTGAAATAAATAAAATAAACGTGATGATATTTTATTAGTATCATCAAATCCGTAACTTAAAAGGTTTCATCGACTTATGATGATGAATCAAATTACGAGCACATGAATGACCTATCCTATACCTTCTTTAAAAGGAATCTGCCAATAACCCGAATTTACATCTAAATCAGCAAAATAACAAGAATCATCAGAATTTTTTACGAGTTTGGCTGGTGAAGAGTAAGGAATTCGCGATTCATAAATAATATTATTCAACAACATTTTATCTACATGGTCGCGTAATAAACGATGCTGCTCGTACGACAACCTATATGGAGCCTTATGTACGGGAATAGCATCCATAGTGTTACTTTCAACTTCTGAAATTACACTGGACTCTATCTCATGTTTATCAAAAGTAACTTCATTTCTATATTCACACAAATCATTAATTAAATTATTGCTACATTCTATAGAAACATTTCTTGAAATATCTAGAGATTCATTAATATTCTCTGGACAAGAAATAGAATTTAAATTTTTATTTAAAGGCATAGCACAATTTAAAGATTTATCATAATTATCAGATTCAGATAAATATGGTAACTCTTCATACTCATCTGTTCGTAATTTGTTCATAAAAGATATAGGACCTAAATCAGGAAAAAATACATTATTACTTTTGTAGTCCATTGTTATTCCATACCTTCTGGCAAAGTTATAACCTAAAATAATATCTGAAGTTATATTTTTAACTACAATAAACCTATTTTCTAGTAATAAATTTGACACAGAAATCTTTAATATTAATGAAAACGTTGTTTCAAGAAATTTGCCATTGGCGACACGCACATAGGGCACTTTATTATTATTTAATTGACATGAACCAATATCTACTTTATCTAATATTTTAAAAAACAACTTCTCGGAGATCACGGAGACGCTGGCACCGCTGTCCAGTAAAGCACACGTAGTAATTCCGTGTATCTTCACTTCAATAAAAGGCGTCAGAGACGAAATAGAGGGACCTTCAATTTCCTCGGCGGCTAGCATAGTCCCGGTGTCTAGTGCCGTCGAGCATTTGGGTGCTGTTGCCTTACATCTTGAGATGGATGTTGTCTATTTCGCAAGGCATATCCATGCGTTGGCTGCTGAGCGACCATTGATGAGTCTCTTTTCTCAGAGTTTGGAAACGTCGGTCTCTGAGTGGGCGTCGAGAAATTATTTCCTCTTCCAGCAGAAGACATGGGTTCCATAGGGCGTATTGGCGGTGGGAACCTACGTGAGGGTCCAGACGTAACTGGTGTTGAAAAAACATCAGTTGGTGCCCGTCGATCACTGAATTGACTTTCGAAATGCACAATTGGTGCATTTTGGGTCTCGTCACGGAAATCACCCCGCGAGCAAGTATGTGGACAAGTGTCCTTATCGCCAACCGTTTGTATTTTTAAAGGCAATGATAAGTGTTGTGACTGAGAGTTAAAAATCTCATATTCTTGTTTGGCCGCATTTTTAAAATCTTTTAAGGTGGTAAACAATTGCGTACCAAATTTTCGCTTATTATAAAAGGACAATGTGGATAATATTTGTTTAATAATAATTGACTCATTCGTAATTTCGGCTTTCTTTGCTAATAGAGTCATTCGATATATGAAATCTAAAGTGCTTTCATCTTGATTTTGCCTTGATGTATAAAATTGAGCGGCATAATCAGTCTGTGTGCTGAATTCTTCCCTTAATACTTGTAAAACTTCATTATAAGTCGTAGAAGCATCACAATTAGTTTTAAAAAAATGAAGAGCTGGGCCTGTTAAATAGTTTATAATGATGAGAGCTTTAGTTTCATCAGTCCATGAATTCAAGGCACTTAGTGTTGAAAATTGGGTCAAAAAATTTTCAAAGGAAATCGAGATTCCGTCGTATCTCGATGTTGAGGACATTTTATTAATTTCAAACCACTTAGCTTTATATATTATCCTCTTGTTTCTTATTATTTTTTCTGTCGAATTATACTTCAAGTTCCAACAACTCCGTAACAGCTTCTTGTCTCCACAAAACTGCAATCTGGGTATACCTTCTTCTTCTTCTCTTGGTACACTCGCGATTTTACACTAATCCCGAATATACACTATACTATGATATATTATTTAATTATTTTTTATATCACGTAAATACCGTATTTTAAATATATATACCCGATCAATACAATATTATCAATCGAATATATACTATACCCGGCGCCTCCACCATATAACGGGTTTTAAGGCGATTTCAATGATAAGAGTAGGTTTTTATATTAATATATATATTTCAGTGAGTCCTATTTTACATCATTCCAGCGTTGCTGATGCCGGACTCCTTTCAGTCTCGAATTCTACAGAGCTTCAAATATAGTTTATAATTATTTGAAACTCTGTCCAAAAGATTAGTTGCCAGTATTAAAACATACAGCCAGTATTTTCTACAAAAAGTATGAATGAGTGCTCATACTTTACAAAACGTCAGTTACGTGTCAGTCCGATACCTGACGCAGTCGTGTTCCGAACACTGAAGCAAGTGTACGCAGTAGTCTGGCTCGATTTAAGCGACAGTACCGAGCGTTGGAGAACCGTAGTCGTATGTGGGCTAGCCCTGGGCTCCCGTGTGTGTGTGTGTGTGTAATATTATAAATGAGAAATTGTGTTTATTTGTCCTTTTTTCACGCCAACACAGAGCAACGGGTCGACGTGATTTTTTAAGCAGAGATAGTTGTAGGGCCGGAGAGTGACACCAAAATCCGGAAATCCTTCTAGATAAAGTCTTATACCACATTTAAAAAGTTAGTAAATACTTGTCATTGAAAAATCGAATTCGGGTTTGGATTATAAATTTAATGATGCTGGATTAGCCTGGGAGGATTACCATAATATTATTATTATTAGGATACACATTTTTTGATGTGTAATATCTTTCCTCTTGCTTTCCTGCAATCTGTGGGAGTGATTTCGTCAAAAGGGACGGAAGTGTGTAACAGGAAGCCGGGGAAGCGCGCGCTATTTGATTTGATTAATGAGCGCGCACAGTGGTAGAGTTGGCCGTCAGATGGAACCAACCCATTTTCCGAGAGGTTGGTACTGTCAACCAACAGTGTGTGCGTGTGTGTGACGAGATAGAAAAAAGGAAATAAAGAAGGAAAACGCATCAGTTGTGCGCTTAACCTACAGTGTTGTGTATAAAGTGTTAATGTTTTCAGGTTATCATATTAATGTTGCTAATTACCAAGGTGAGATGTCAGTTGTACTGTGAGGCTTGCTCGTTTTTTATATTTGATACAGGCAAAACTAATAATATATTATTTATTTATTTTATATAATTTTCTTCGGAAAAAATAACAAGGAATTAAGAACTCTAGGTCCATTAAGTGCAGCAACAGCCTTACCACCTGTTATGTTTAATATGAGCAACTGTACGTTATATCCGAACCTCCTAAAGACAACACAGTTTAGGCATTAAAGTAGCGAGTGAATATCACATCTCCAATGTGCCCACGATCACAAAATCAAGAATTAGGTCAAGATCAAGGGACGGCGGCTCTCCGATGGTACCAGATGTCTACAGAATATTAATGTAATACAAGTTTTACAATAAATAACGCTTGGTAGACTATAAAATAATAAAGCTTTTGATTATCTTAACCTCTGTTCAATATTACTTGTTTCTGTCGGTTAAGTATTGAATTTATCCCACTAATAATATTATAAACGCGAAAGTTTGTATGGATGTATGTATGTTTGTTACTCAATCACGCCAGAATGGCTTAACGGATCTAAACGAGATTTGGCACAGAGATAGATTATAGTCTGGAATAGCACATAGGATACTTTTTATCCCGGAAAAATGTATGGTTCCCGTGGGATAGATTGGTTTTTGTTTTTCACGGGATCGACATGATTTTTTGCATATTGGTAGTTTAGGGGTCAGAGAAAGACATATACTACTTTTTATACTATGAAAGCGGGCGAGAGAGGGTCAAATTACAGCCACGGATTTTTTATTTTTGGATCTATTTCCACGCGGGTGAAACCGCGGACAGAAGTTTGTATTAATATAATATTCAATAATAGAGTAGGGTGGGCATGTAAAGTCGGCGTCCGTACTTCTTCTAAATGTTAAAGTCTGTTAAAGAAGTGACATTGCCACCTGTTCTGTTACTATTGACAACTGGCAAAAGTGGACACTGATACTAGTGTCTCTGAACACATCTCAAGGTATAAAGACCGTGAATGTGTGTTTCTTTTGTTTGTTTTGGCAGAGACTAAAATATCCATTGCCACGATCCTGATACACCTCTTTCGCTTTATTCTAATGCTTTTCGATTTCGAGTGCTTTTTATTATCCTTCTTTTTAAATGTTCGACCATCTCTTTCATTCACATCTGTTCTATATATAAGAACATTTCGTAAGTGTCTTGTCATCCGTTTTTTTTTGTCCAAACCTACTACCTCTATTTCTTTATCTCAGTTACTACATCTTCTTTTAGTCCACATTGTTCTCGTATCACTTCTTATTCTATCTTTCACACTTACCCCACATGATCTCATCTCCACTGCATTAATCTTACTTTCATGATTGCTTTTCCATACCTATGTTTCATTTGATACATCAATGTAGGTACCAGCAGTCTGGCCTTTTTGTCAGATACATATTTGTTAATAAAGTGTGTTCCTTTTGCACTTATCATTCAATATCTGCATAATCAATAAAACATTGAAGAAATCGTCGAGCATGTTGTATGTATGATGAATATAAAACAGGTGAAAGGGGTATGTCGTCATACCAAATGACATTTGATTGTCTTTGCCTACTCCTGTTGGGGTAAAATGCGTTATGATAGATATATTGAGTTTAATTTAGAGCTTGTTTTAATTGACTTTGGTGCTTTAAAGTCAAAGCATAGTTTAATTTAATGCTCTTTTGCTATATATAACTCAACAGACCTAGATTCTCGTTAGGTATAGTTTACCCTTAGTGCCGCTCTGGGGCACCGTGAAAAATTACTTAAATCCTAAATTTTTTTTAATAAATAAAATGAATCATTTATTATTTTTATTATAAATAGGATAAATAAACGTTAAATGTGCAAAGGTTCTCAATACAATTACACTTTTTAAAGCATTTTCAATAACGCGAAAAAAAATTTTTTTTTCTCTCCGAATTTTGCCGCCCCTAGAAATTTGGCCCCTGTAGCCTCTAGTGTAAATCCAGGCCTGGGTATAGCCTCACAAATAAGTTCGGCTAAAAGAGACAGACTTCGTCTTCCGATAGGTACCTTGTAACCGATAACAAGGTTACGAGAGCTGTAAGGCCACCGTGAAGATAAAATAAAATAATTGGACAAGTTGCGAGTATCGCGCGCTGAGGGTACAGTGACATTTTCTCGGTCAGAACTCACTCAGAACTTTAAGACAGAATTTTCGTTTAGGTTTTCCTGTAAATGTATAAGAATTTCTCTTTTTTCCAAATTTTAGACTCAGTGTTTAATATAGGTGTTTATATAATTTTTTTTTTTTTTTTTAATTTTCCCACCAAAATCGAAGTTCATACATCCGTGATTGGGTCACCAAGCTTTATATGAACTAAGTTTTGTACAGTAGATTCGGAGATAATAAGCTGTGACAGACGGACAGACAGACAGACACTAGAGTGATCCTATAAAGGTTTACGTTTTTCATCAGAGATTTTCGGAACTCTAAACAGAAATAGTACTCACATTTTGGTATGTTAAAGGGAAATCGAGCGAAGCCGTTAGATATAATTTCAACGATAGTTTTCATTATTTGTATCCGAGAAATACCGTCGGTTTAACCATGTTACCCTTTACAAAAGATATATGATTGTGCCTACTATACCGAACTCCCCGGCGCTTCGTCGCAGAACGTAACCGCAATCGATCGGCTCGACTGTTTACTGAAACTTTGTCACTCATAACTTGGAAACTCATTAAAATATCAAATAGGATATTGTGAAAGAATAACATTTCATAACTCGATCTTATAGTCACTTTAATGGACTTTATTTCAATGGGAAAAGAGTTCATTTTTAATTTCAAATTTGAATTTTTCAGATCAAAATCAACCTTGTCAGTATGATATTAGATATGAGCTAGACTGCTGCTCAACGGAAGTCTTCAGGGCAGCTACTAGCTTTTAAAGAAAAAAAAAATTTGGTGCTCTGATGTAGTCTCTGAGTATCTGAGTGTCACTTTATTTTCTAATTACAAAAAAGAAAAAAATATTTTAAACTAGCTTATCGCCCCTGGCTTTGCCTGTAGAGTTCAGTAACGGCAGTAACCAAAAGTACACTCCGTTTTTCCAGAATTTTCCAAATTTTTGGGCAACTTTTAAATTTTTTTCTTTCCCTAAAACTCTTAAAAAATGTTAGCCAAATAGGTCCAGATTTTCATTGATTGATTTTCAGATTTCAGAAGTGAAGCTTACCAAGAACATAATTTTATTTTTAGGGTTCCGTACCAAAAGGATGCTCCGCTGTCTGTACCTCCGTCTGTCCGTCCGTCTGTCAAAGGGCTGTATCTTTTGAACCGTAATAGGTAGACACTTAAAATATTCACACAGTGTGTATTACTATGGCCGCTATAACAATAAATAATAAAAATAATGTAAAATAACAAATAATAGAAACCGGCGCAAATTTTTATTTATTTATTATATTTCATTTCATTTTTCAAAAAAACAATTTTCAAAAAAACAAAAATATATAAAAAAGGAGCAATCCCCCGGAAGCGAGGTAAATAACCAAACTACCGGTGGTTAGGGCTGCAGAGAGGGAACCTCCTCACAATACGTGTCGTGCTGAGGAGTACTGCCTTCTGAATCTGGCCCTTGACCCAACCGTCAATCTCAATGCTCCTAAGGTGACGGTCAAAGCTCTTTGCAAAAAGACTGGTAAAAAAAAAAGTATTTATTATAATTATTAACTAATTTTATTGTACGGTGATACGGAATACTCGTGTGCGAATCTGACTCTTACTTGGCCGGTGTTTTATTTCTAAGAAATATATAAAGTTTTAATACACATTTAGGATTAGAGAACTTGTTGCAAGATGTTGTTAAGCTAAGTACAGTTTATTTTGTGTTAACACTGTAAACTTTCAATGTTTTTTAAGTACTTTATACTGAAATAGGTTCCTTATGTTTAACTAATTTTTAAAACTGACTTGTCTATCTGTTTGGACGGTTTCGTCAAAAAAAGGAAGACCTTGTCTTCCGCTTGGTACCATGGGCTCTCTAACGGCTCAAGCTTTAGACTTTCTGCTTTTTGTATCATCTAGATATCTTAAAGGGTTTCGTAGAATAAAAAAACTGGCCAAGTGCGAGTCGGGCTCGCGCACATTTGTTGTATGGGAGCCCCCCTTAAATATTAATTTTATTTTAATTTAATAATTTATTTTTAAAGTGAATATATAACTAAATATTCTGTGAATATTTCAAGTGTCTACCTGTTGCCGTTATCAATATCGAGCAAAAACGAGCAAAAAATCACGTTTGTTCTATGGGAGCCTTAAATATTTATTTTATTCTGTTTTTTAGTATCTGTTATTATATCGGCAACAGAAGTACATCATCTGTGAAAATTTCAACTGTCGAACTATCACGGTTCATGAGATACAGCCTAGTGACAGACGGACGGACAGCGGAGCTTTAGTAATAGGGTTTCCGTTTTTTTACCCTTTGGATACGGAGCCCTAAAAATTATCCATTATGCAAAATTCCATGGATAAAGGATCATGTATATGCCAATCAATGGCTTGGTATTAATTTTTTTTTTCTTCGCAGGTTGCCTTACGACTTTTGGAGCCGTGTTATCGGTCCCGGGTACCCAGCGGAAAACCAAGTCTCCCTCGTTTAGCGGATGGTATTTGTGAGGCTATACCTAACGAGTTCTGTTGAGGTACATTTAGATGGAAAAACCTCTAAGCGTGATTTGTCCTTGATTTGAATTTAATTATAAAAACCCATTGATATTAAAAGCGAAAGTGTTTTTGTTTATTTGTCCCTCTTTCAACAAACAAAGAAACGGATCAGCGTCTTTTTTTGCACAGAGGTAGTTGAAGAGCCGGGTTACTTTTTGTCCGGGAAATCCTTCGGAAAAAAATCCATGGGCGAAAAGCTAGTTGAAAATATAACAAATGCTTACGGAATCCTTAAGTAGGGTCTTAAGTTCTTAAGCCTAAATAAAGTGGAATAACTGTTCAAGAGAAATTTCACGATGGAACTAATAAAAGTTTGTTCGACTAGAAATAGCAATTAGAGGTATGTTGTTATATAACTTTACCCTTTTTCATTAGGTCATATTTGTTTTGTTGTAGGTTGTTATTATTGTCTACTACTATATTTGTGACACGGCTTCGTTCGTTCTTTATAATTATCACTAACCCGATATCTTTGGATTGTTGTTCTATCTATCTATCATCACGCCTTTTATCCCAAGAGGGGTAGGCAGTGACAATCGAATACCATTTGCTACGGTTTATCTCTTTCGCTTCTTTTATATTCATCATACATTTTGTACATGCTCGGTGATTGTGTGTACTTTTAATATTGCCATCGATCAATAATTTTTTTATATGATCAATAGGTACACCTAGGTCGTCATCTGCCTGCATTTACTTTCACTTTTTTTTAGGCTTCTGTACCCAAAGGGTAAAAACGGAAACCCTATTACTAAGACTCCGCTGTCCGTCCGTCTGTCTGTCTGTCTGTCCGTCTGTCACGAGGCTGTATCTCATGAACCGTGATAGTTAGACAGTTGAAATTTTCACAGATGATGTATTTCTGTTGCCGCTATAACAACAAATACTAAAAAACAGAATAAAATAAATAATTAAGGGGGGCTCCCATACAACAAACGTTTTTTTGCCGTTTTTATACGTAATGGTACGGATCTCTCATATTTTTCATAAGGCCAAGGACGTAAAATTTGTCAACTTCTCATAAATTTTATCACGTTTTGTTCACAATGTAATGAGCACGTTTATATAACCGGCCTCAGGCAGTCTGTGTCACATGTTATTTTCCACCGAATTTGACAACGTAATCGATAACTAATAAATTGAAATGTCTGTGATTTCAAACCAGAGACACCAGTAACAGTGTCCACTTTTTGAGAGTTGATGATATTAAACAGGAGCTGCACAAAAACAAGCAAAAAAATTACGTGAGCCCCCTTAAATATTTATTTTATTTTCTTTTTAGTATTTGTTGTTATAGTGGCAACAGAAATACATCATCTGTGAAAATTTAAACTGTGTAACTATCACGGTTCATGATGGTGACAGACAGACAGACGGACGGAAAGCGGAGCCTTATTAATAGGGTTTCCGTTTTTTTATCCTTTGGGTACGGAATCCTAAAAACAGGTTTCTTGTATAGAGACCCCCTTTAATTTTTAATTTAATTTAATTTTTATTAATTGTTGTTATAGCGGCCATAGTAATAAACACTCTTTGAAAATTTTAAGTACCTACTTAACTACATATTACGGTTAAAAAAACAGCCCTGACGGTCGGACGGACGGACGAACGGACAGCGGAGTTGTAATCTAAAAATGAAAGGTCTCGATGAAATCTTTATTTCGGATGCATCTTAGATTTATATTTTAACCGAATTTCAAAAAAAAGGAGGAGGTTTACAATTAGTCGGAATCTTTTATGTTTTTTTTATGTATGTTCCCCGATTACTTGAAGACGTCTGGACCGATTTGGAATTTTTTTTTGTTGGAAAGGGTATACTTTCCAAGTGGTCTCATGGTTATCAGGTCAGGATCTAATGATGGGATCCTGAAGAAATCAAGAACTCTTCAAATTTTATAGGCACACTTGAAGTGTTGAAGGCGATTTTTTTCTTTATCAGAAGTGGTTATTATTACCGAAACTCCTTTACAAAGCTCTTTTAAGGTCATGTGGTGCATGAGATCTGTAAATTTTTTGCACAGAGATAGTTGGAAGGCCTTCGGAGTGAATTATTATGCCACATTTCCACGGGGAAGGCAGGACGTGAAGCTAGAGAAATAGTGATAAATTTTATTTTTTGTATTTTCGTTTGTATCTATAAACTACTGAACATATTCTAAAAATTATTTCACTAATAGAAAGCTGAATCCCTGAGTGAAATGGCTATATTTTATATTGTTCTAATATATCCACGGGCGGAGTCTGGAGTGTAAAGCAAGTTTTAAATAAAACCAGGTCAAGTGGTACTCGAACTATGTCGTCCATTTAATGTCTGGTATTTTCTCAGATAATTGCTGGTGAGAGGCAGTTTAATACGAATACAAAGGATGGTTATTCAAACAAAAACCCATTTTGTGTTACTGTATTTAAGTACAAAATAATGAAATTGTGCGTCGGTGGTCAGTTTAGTATAGACCATATGTAGCATGCTGGCGCTCTACAAGATTGGTAATGTCGCGATTAGAACAAGACTAAAAAATTAATGCATCATTGTGCGTGACAAGTGTGTAATTCTGTGGATTTTTCATCATAGATGACTTACATCCAGGCACTGCACCATGCACTGCATTAACCATAATTAATCACGTCTATTAAACACTAAATTATACTATAAAACTGGATACAAAAATAACCGAAATTATTACTGACGCTAGGCTGTTACAGCATTCAAAAAACGGTCTCGTCTATCTGTCTCGCTTTAACATACGCACATCTGTGCGCTTTCTATTTTGTATTTCCAATCTAGGAGAGCGCTGAGCGACTATACTAAATCTATGGTTTAGTTTAGACCATCGTTTCCCAAAGTGGTCTATATGGACCCCGAGGGGTGATTTCTATTTGCTGAGGGTTCCACGTCAGCAAGAAAAAAGTACTACGGGGGTCTACAGAAAATAAAAAAATCTACCGTTAAAACGTTTGGGAACCTCTGGTTTAGACCAATAGTTGGCGTCCTCGAACCTTATTTTACTCTGTGGTATAATTATGTATGCTGTGACATTTGGGATTAGTACCTACACTATACCTAATATTTTTATACTATACCTACCTGCTTTATTTACTTCTTCAAAACAAATCAGAAAGTGTGTCGTTACTGTCAGTCAAATATGAGGGCGGTAAATTTATATTAAAATCCATTACTAACTTGCTGTTTTTTTTAAATGCCCTCAGAAGATACTTTTTCAGACAGTAGTGTACTTTGTGCAAATGGCGCGCGTTTTACTTTGTTGAAACTATTAATTTCTTGTATTTTCCTGTTAGTTCTGGTACAAAATACAAGGCAGGACGGAGTGCGATTCCCAACTCTTGTGTTTTAAAGCCCTCTCCTGTCGCTCGGGCCTCAATTGGATACTCGTTAGTAATTGTCCACTTTATTTCGTTGGTGAACAATCTACTATTGCCTCCATAGATATAAACAAAATCTATGATTGCCTCCCTGTTTGTTAGAAAGTGGAAAAATATGTATAACTAAACAGTATAAAAAAAATAAACTCAATGATACTGTTTTTTACGTTCGCCGAATGATACCATCAAAAGGGCTCTTGCGTCAATAGACGTTCCTGTTCTCCTAGAGCCAACAGGAATAATCCGGGAAGACGGAGCAAGGTCGGGTCCTTGTATGGGATGCTATGGGATGCTACGTGCGTGGACACATTAGCCCCGTCTCATCTCAGGGAAACAGCAATCAAAGCGGGAATCGCAGTCTAACAAACGGCGCAAATATAGTTCAATTACTATAACTACAAATTTGTGGCGTTTGGGGTAGAAGTTCTAGGTCCGTGGGGTTCAAATGCCAAAAAAATTATTATAGATATATCCCCTCGACTGATATCCTCTTGGTGACAAGAGGGATGGCTTCTTTTTCGCTCAACGAATCAGCATCGCGATTCAGCGGGGAAATGCAGCCAGTATTCTTCCCACTATTCCATGCGGACCTGGTTTATTTAGTTATTATTAATATTTAGATTACAAAGGTTTTTATATTGTTACGTGTATATTTGATAAATTAATAAAAAACAACTGAACAGTTGTTGAACTTCGTTTATTACTAAAGGCGGTAAATCCATTGTATTAAATTCGTTAAAATTTTATATTTTCCGCAGTTCCGGCCTCAAGTGTTTTCATAAAGAATCGAGTTATGTTGCGACCGCAAATTACGCACAAAAAACCGGAGAAATACAACATCTATTATTTGTTAAGGTTCCTATGGTTATATTAAAACTCTGAAATTATTAAATAACTGTTTTTTATTTATACATTGTCATTTATTGTTATATATTTATAAACGAATTGCTGATTTTTTTGTCAATTTGTATTAATTTGTGCTAGATTTTAATCAAGTATTCTCAAATTATTTACTAAGATTTTTAATACTTATAATTTTAGAAAATTTAAAATATTCTTAAGTTTTAGAAACTTACCATTTTTACGAAGCAAGAAGTTACGGATGTCAATTACACCTTCATATACTTTTTTTTCATACCTTTATGGATCCCGGGGTCCCGGTTACCAGGGTACCTACCCATCTGATAACAGATGAAAGACTTATTATCACAAATAGCCCGATTGTGTTTTTGATATAATATCTTTCTTCTCGCTTTCCTCCAATCTGTGGAAGTGATGTGAAAAGGAACAAAAGTGTGTAACAGGAAGCCGGGGAAACGCGCGCTATTTGATTTGACCAATGAGAGCTCGCGGTTCTAGAGTTGGCCGTCCGATGGTACCAACCCATTTCCCGAGAGGTTGGTACTGTCAGCCTACAGTGTGTGCGTGTGTGTGACGCAGAGAACGCATTAGCTGTGCGCGGTGTTAATGTTTTCAAGATATAATGTTAATGGTTACTGTAAGGCTCGCTAGTTTTTTTTATTTGCTTTAGTTCCGTTCCCCTCAATCACTGCCCACTCAGTGGGAAAAAAATATATGGAAAGAAAAAAACAGATTATGTGATTAAACTGTCAACGCAAAGTAAGAGCCTTATCTGCATGCCTCATATTGGTTTCTTCTTGACAATCCAATCGTTTCGTTTTTTCATTTTCATTATAATTTCAAATAAATATACTAAAGTAGCCCACAGACTGGTCCGGCATTGCACCGAAAATTTTCGTTCCGGCCGCCTTATGATCGAGATTGAATAAGGCCCCACATTGGCGATGAAAATCATACGATCTAGATCGCATACAATTCACACACTCACACAGACACATATAATTCGATTAAACAAAGTGTCAAACTATGTGTAATGGGTATGGATGTGTGTGTGTGTGACAGATCGCTCCGGTCATCGAAATCAACCACAGATTTAAACGATTTGAAACTGATGGTGGGCCGCGCGTACAAGAATTGGATGAGTCTGAGGTGGATTTCGGTGGACCGGCCGGCGACCGGCCGGGGATTGATCCAGTCAGTGGGCGCCTTAAGAGACACTTCTGTACGTTATTAGACCACGGAACCCAAAAAATTCCGTCCTTTTTTTACGAAAACTTGACCGTAATGTTTTTATTGTCGCGTACGGTGTAACAGATTGTTGTAATTTTGAACATTGTTATTCTGAAAAAGGGTCTATTTAAATATGGCCATCAAAGAAAACTCGCTGTACAGGAAACCTCTGAAGTTAATTTTAATATTTAGAGTTCAAACAAAATTTCTTTGATCAAGTCATAGTAAATAGGAAATAATATAACGGTGAACAAAGAAATAATGTACAAGGAAACCAAATGGTAAAGTATTAAGGTATGATTTATATATATTTTTTTCAAAGATTTGAGCTAATTTAATGAAATAATTTGAATATTTTTGATTTTTATAATAAATTTTCAACGACAGGGCAAAACCTGTGATGTCATTTTGAAAATGTATATGAATAAAAATAAATTGCCGCATGTATGAAAGATCATCACTTCAGAACTGCTAGACTGATTTGTCAGGACAAAATTGTGCTTTTTGTGTGTAGGATTTATGTAAGAACTCAAGATCATAATAAGGGATGAAAGTTAATATGGGCTCCACGGGCAAAGCATACCTATAAAACAAAAATAATCTAATAAATTTCCTAAAATATCTTAATCTTTGAAATAAAATTATAAGAAGCACACCTTAGGTTTTACTTTACAAACCGAATTGAAAGAGAAACCACAGTAGATTTGTCTGTGGAATATATGTGACCGTTGTAATACCGTTAACAGTAGTGAAGCAGCTTTAAACAAGGTCATGCTAAGATTGGGTGGCTGCTTTTACACCAATATATATTATTCATCTAAGGAACGGCAGTCTGATCACAGAAATCAACTATTATCCTTATTACCGAGGCTCGAGCTCCAAGCGATCAACTTAGGGATTTAAAAACCGGTCAAGTACGAGTCGGACACACATACGAAGGGTTCTGTGCCACCGTACAATAAAAATAGTTTAGTAAAAAAATTCGTTTCTTGGCTGGTTTTTAGTATTTTGTTGTTTTAGGTCGAGCAAAAACACAGAATAAACATACAATATTGTATGGGGATCCCCCTCTAAAATTTTTAACTTTATTTCATTTTTATTATTTGTTGTTATAGCGGCCATAGTAATACATACTCTGTGAAAATTTCAATTATCTACCTATTACGGTTCAAAAGATACAGCCGTAACAGACCGACGGGCGGACAGCGGAGCCTTAGGGTTTCCGTTTGCACCTTTTGAGTATGGAACCCAAAAAACGACATAAATAAAACAGTTTTTGATGACAGCACTTGCGAGCAACTAGAAAACAATACAACTGGGTGTTGTTCGCAATCCACAACATTTCAAAATTTTAACACCCTAATTTTATTAGCCTATATGAAAGTAGGTGAAAAATTAAGGTACCCGTATTTTTTGCTTTTCTAAAATTTTTACTTTAACACTCTTAAATTAATTTTTAAATATTGCATTTTTAGAAAAAGCCGATAACGGCTAAAAGTATCTATGCGTATTCTGTATTAAAAAAAAAGAAATGACATGAGCTGCGTACGTTCGTTCGTTTCATTCGTTCAATAGTTCGTTCATGGTTCTTTTGTTTCATTCATTATTGTTTATTTTTAGTTTATTAATTTAAAATTAAATTTTATTCACTTTCATTAACAAAGATGGGTAGAGAAGCACGTAAATTAAATTCCCTTGTATCTATTCTATTCTATTCTATTTTTTCGTGTTATGGTTCCATCAGTAGTCCCCTTGTATCCTGTTTTGTTTTTACAACTGCAACTAATACTTTTGATTGCCAGTTACCTTTGTAGGCAGAGAGTATAGTAGCTTTGAGCCGTACTCGTTACACAGTGTAGTTTTTTCAAAATATCTCTTAAACCACTGAATAAAAAAATAAATAAATATGTGTATCGTGTTAAGCAAAGGAAGATCTCCAAACAGATTTTTTATTTTGGTACTTAACGAAAAATGAAATGTTGTGAATTTGCGACCGGTTGCTCGCGCGGCTTGAAGCCAAATTAGGATTTATGTCGTGCTAAGTACTTTAGTGATCGATAATACGTGAATGATGTATATTTTTTTTAAACTAGCCCTGAATGAATAGTCCTTGAACAATGAAAATCGCATTCCATATCACGCCTTGGTGAACAACGCACGCGCCCGCCGAGACGTGACGGGGAATCCAGTTTAATCCTGTCCGTGCTGTGATGGTTGTGATTAGTCGACGACTAATAAGACATATCACGGTCGGCGGGATTATCTTAAATACCGATTAATAAAATAAATGTTTATAGCCAAACAATATAGAGGCTATAAATACTTGACATTGGCAAATCACCAATGTGTAGCCATAATAAAGGAAGAAGAATAAGAAGAACAATGAAAATCTACAGTAGCAGCGGCAGACATAATAATTAAATTAAAACTGTTAGCGCTATAAAAGAAATACGAGCTATACTTTTCCATTAGAGCTTTACAATTTCTTTTTATAACGAGATTATAGACGGCATTTTAAATACCTATTGCCACTACAACAAAATAAACAAAACTTCACGGCCTTAATCCTTGCGGTGTGGCTAGAGACATCAGTAACAGTGTCCACATTTTGCGAGTTGTTCTTATTAAACAGAACATGTGGCAAGCCTGTGCTGCTGCACTAATACAACTACATTTATCACACATTGGTTATTTTCACATTTTAGTAGGTTCGATTCACGACTGAGGTAAGCGACTTTAAAAAAAAACGTTGAATGCAGTTTTACTTAAGACGCCCCTGTATGGCGCAGGAACAAATTAGCGCAAGACCGACTCACACTTGACCGGTTTTTATTATTTGTTGCTATAGCCATAACACACTCTGTGAAAATTTCAAGTGTCAACCTATCTTAAGACGAGGAACGATTCAGAAATTTTTAATCGTAAGCCACGCCCTAAACTCGTGGTTCGGGCCCATGAGTGGTTCGAGCGCAACGATCACGTCATGCAAGAAAACGACGGCGCTTTGTCCGTTCTTGCTGCAGAAGTGAGAAGGGCATAATGTGTCGCTTCTCGGAATAAATGACGTAAGCGGCACATTACAAATAAATAATTTATTAAAAAACGATCACATGCAGGGAAAAATCTTCTTAATCAATGCTAGGTACTGAAATTACCTACAGATTCGTATAAAATTTAAACGTAAATCCCTTCAGAGTATGGTCGTATGACTAAAAAGGTGTTTTTGAAGAGGTGATTTCAAAAATTTAAGTTATCGAGAAAATTTTGACCAATCATGTTTTTATCCTACACAATACTAGATAAAATCATCTAGTTTTCGATGCCCAAATTGTATGTTCATAGCATTCGTAAAATTCGGGAATTTCAGTTCAGCAATCAACCAAAATTATTCGTTCCTCCCCTTAATAGGTAGGTACCGTAATCGTTTCAAAAGATTAGTAAAATAAAACAAGTACCCCTATAACTTTTAACTTTTTTTATTATTTGATTTTATAGCGGCCATACTATGTGAAAATTTCAAGTGTTTACCTATTACAGTTCAAAAGATACAGCCCTGTGACAGACGGACGGACGGACAGACAGCGGAGCCTTAAGGTGGCCACACATTCGTCCAATCCCCGGCCGGTCGCTGTACGGTCGACCGAAACCGACCACAGACTCGTCCAATTCTTATCGCGCGGCCCACCATCCGTTTTCAAATCGTTGTATTTGTTGTTAATTTCGATGACCGGAACGATCTGTCACACACACACATCCACACGCCTTTGTTTAATCGAATCTTGTGGTCTGTGTGGGAGTGAATTGCATGTGATCTAGATCGTATGATTTACATTGCTAATTCTTCAATCTCGATCACACGGCGGCCGAACCGAAAAATTTCTGTGAGATACCGGACCAGTGCGTGGGCTACTCTAGGTTTTCCGTTGTCACTCTTAAAATAAAGTAATGTTTCCATTTGTAAAATTTGCTAGAATTAATATTTATGGTACTTAGCCTTTAAATTCCATTTATTTCTTGCGTTCAGTAAACAATTGTAAAGTTGGTATTCGTGAGAATTCTCTGTCGATTAAAAAATAAACCATCAAAATCGGTTAACAATTGGCGGATAAATCGGGTAACAACATACACACAAAAAAAACCATATGAATTGAGAATCTTCTATTTTTTGAAGTCGGTTCAAAATAATACAGGCGAAGACGTGGGCTACCTGTAGTATTTCAAAATTTAATAACATTTTGTTTACTCACTTGTTATTTACATTTCTCATGAATTATCGTGAAATATTAAAAGCTAAGCTTTCCTGGAACCGGTTAACTAATAAAAAGTTTATTCCGGCGAACAGACATCAATATTCTATATACTTTCTTAAATGTATAATCAGTGCGTCGGTAGCCGAGTGGTTAAGACGTCTGGTACTATCTAGGCAGACCAAGGATTCGATCCCGGATCCCGGCCTTGTACCAATGGGTTTTTTGTAATCAAAAACTTATGTACATAATCCGACAAACCACATTTAGATTCCATCTTAATATATCTCAACAGAACTGGCCACTCGTTAAGTAGCCTACGCACTGATATGGTATCTCACAGTATGATCGAGATTGAAGGCAGGCCAATTAGCAATGTATATCATACGATCTAGATCACATGCAATTCACTCGCCCACACAGACACACAAAATTCGATTAAGCAAAGGCGTGTGGATGTGTGTGACACATCGTTCCGGTCATCGAAATCAACCACAAGTACAACGATTTGAAAACGGATGGTGGGCCGCGCGTACAAGAATTGGACGAGTCTGTGGTCGATTTCGGTGGACCGTACGGCGACCGGCCGGGGGTTGGACGAATGTGTGGCCACCTTTAGGTATAGCCTAACAAATACCATCGGCTAAACGAGGGAGACTTGGTCTTGTCCTGGCACCGTAACACGGTTTCGGGAGCTGTAAGGCAACCCTTGAAGAAAGAAAAAAAATGAAAAAATTATATAATTAAACTAGCGATGCACCCCGGGGTGTTACCTTTTTTTTGACTTTACCGAATTCCGGGTATGGTAAGTATTATTAAACTAAATATAAAAATTAAAACCTAATTCCTTTAGTAGGTAGTTCTATATGAAATCGCGGACAGACACCCAGACGCGTTGGACTTTGCTATATATATAGGCGCGAGCACGCAGATCGGCCACCCACTGGTCTCTACGGATTGTATAAAAACGGCCGAAGGGTTCCGTAAACACTAAGTGTCAGGCCAAGTTTGACGCCCCTGTATGGCGCAGGAACAAATTAGGGTGAGACCGTCTCACACTTGACCAGTTTTATTATTAGTTGTTTTACTTAAAAGTTAAAAAATTGCAACCCGCCGACGCAAATAAAATTCAAATTTAAAAACACAAAACACATCATCATGACCTTCATCCTTACCGTGTGACCAGATAACAGTGTCCACTTTTTGTCATATTAAACAAAACAGGTGGCAAGCCTGTCTGTCAAACTCTTCAAAACTCTAATAGGTAAAATCAAAACATTGTTAACAGACTTTGCTATAGTATCGATAGTAATTATTACCAACCAAAAAAATTAATAAAATAACTTACCGATATGTGTCAAATGAAAGTAAACACGACAAACAACTAAACAGTTCACATTAATATATATACAGGCGCGGGCACACGGCCCGGCCGCTCGCGGGTATCTGCGGAGGGTATAAAACACTTGTAGAAGGCACGTCTCGTAGCGGCGCGCGTAGGCGTAAGTCTGGGCGGAGGATCGTAGCCTCGTCTCCCGCGCCCCACACCTACGAGGTAACTCTCGTAGCTTGTCGTAGCACTTTCTGTAAATTATTGGCTAGACTTTCTTCTTTAATTTGTTAAACTAATTATGATGTATTGGACATTAAAATATAATAAGCCAGGACCACATTTTTAGGGTAAAAACGGAAACCCTATTACTAAGGCTCCGCTGTCCGTCCGTCCGTCTGTCTGTCACCACCTGTATCTCATGAACCATGATAGATAGACAGTTGAAATTTTCATAGATGATGTATTTTTGTTGCAAATACTAAAAAACAGAATAAAATAAATATTTAAGGGGGCTCCCATAGAACGAACGTAATTTCTTTACTCGTTTTTGCTCGATATTGATAACGGTAACAGGTAGATGCTTGAAATATTCACATAATATTTAGTTATATATTCACTTTATAAATAAATAATTAAATTAAAATAAAATTAATATTTAAGGAGGGCTCCCATACAACAAACGAGCTGGAGTAACTTTTCCCCGACTTGATTCACTAATATTGAGATTGCTCAGCTCCTAAACATGATAGATCCATGTTTCATACTTGAAAACCTTCCCGGTGAATTGTCCTATCTAATAGTGAAAATTACAACAAAATCTGTTCAGTAGTTTTTGCGTGAAAAGAGCACAGACAGACAGAAATATTTAGAAATGGGTCACGAAGGGTGTTTCCAGCTAAACTAAAATATTCTATAGTAAAGCCATTATACAAAAATGGAGACAGAACTAACTTAGGAAACTATAGACCCATAACATTGATACCAATTTTATCAAAAATCTTTGAAAGGGCTGTGATGCTACGACCTTATTTTCCTGGCCGCTTACAAGCTGGCCATCATAAATAGCATTTATTTTGATTTTAGAACACGATATTGTTCATTTTAATTCAATAGAACATTGTATGTTATTTTCAAATATTCGATGTGTGGAACCTAAATTAAAATTTTACTCATTCCTTCACAAACTGTTGACTTAGGCAGTACTCTGCCAATTGTAAAATTTATTATATTTCTATTTTATCAACTAAGTAAATAACTATATAAAATGTATTGAATCAATATTCAAGAACTAATATCTATGTTAATATAAAAGGAGCGCAAATAAGTATTGTAAGTATTTTTATCATACTTTGTATTGTGTTACTTCAATAGCTTAACGCCCTGTAGTAATGTGTAGTTCATTTTTATTACAGTGCGCTCCTTCTCCTTCTCCTTCTCCTTTCTCCTTTCTCCTTACGGCTCCTTCTCCTTGGCTCCTTACGGATGCTTTTACTGGTTGTTCTTTTGCTGCTTGTTCTTCCTTGTTAATTCGACCAATAAACGAATGGTGAAAGTTTACTACGAGTTTTCCTGCAATACCTACCCATCCTGGCTACCCCAGAACCCGACAATGGCGCCCAAACGTGATTAAAATGCTGCAGGAAGAAGGAATAAAGAAGAAAGAATAACGAAGTAAGAGAACATAATATTTATTTTAATACAAACTTTTATTTCAGGATATGTAATGTCTATATAATCTTAATATATAACGTAATTCTATTTAAATTCAGTAGAATATTTCTTGGAGATGATGGTACTGAATCAAGGTTATGTCGGCAAACCTTCGAGGTTGACAAGTCTGATGATCTTGGTCAGATTCCATTATTGAAGAGGATATTTTTTAATTTTTATACAAAGGCAGTATTCTTGAATCATTTTACATTAAATTCACTTATTAATTTCGTAAATTCAGATTATATAGTCACATTGAATGTATGGTTGTATGTGAGATTTTCATTATATATATATCTGAAATCTATAGATTACTTCCCATAACTTAAATTTATTAATAATTAATTTAATTTCCGTTATATTATCCCGTCAATTCAATATTTCTTAATAGAAAAAGGTTCTTTTTATAGTCGTAACTTTTTCAAGATAAATAATATATATTAATTTTTCTTATAATTGCTAAAATATCTATTTTTATCCTAAAAGTCTATCGTGATTCCATAAAATAATACATAAATAAATATTATTTAATTCAAAAATTTCATTAATTGCGATTTTTTTAATACATTTTAAAAAATATCCAAAACAATTTGTCCATTCTTATTTTAATGATTTCTAATATTACATTACAGTTTACATAAGTAAGGTAATTAAAATATTAAAATATTTCTGAGAATAAATTTAATATATAATAATAAATTTCAAATAAATTATGATACATATAAAAGCACCTCGATATCAGAATTTGAACTCACTTGATTTTTCTTTGTTTTACACAATTTGTTTTGCTCGGCAATATTGCATTGGAATATTCGATTTTCAAATGTATCCTATATAATTTCTTTGTCATTGACAAATTTTTAAATTTTGAATCGACGACGTTCGATTTTCTTTCAATTTTCAATTGTTATTTACTATGAAGTCTATTTCATAGACATATGATTACGCTCTTATTACAACTAGGGGTAGTCATGTTGATTTAAATTCAAATATTATTTTATTTCATATACTTATATTATTAGCTTTTCACTGGCTTTGCTCGTGGATAGTTTGAGTTAGCGCATACCTTAACGCATGCGTTGATTTTATGTCATAAATTTTTTTTTTTCTCTTTCAATATGGATGAGTTACACTTACTTAAACCGAGGAATTTTTTATATCTATATTATTTTACATTTTACTTTATTTTATTTACAATTTATTAAATTGTATTTATAACCTTATGGTAACAAGGGAGGTTAAATTTATTTCAATTTCACAATTTGGTTGTAAACATCTAAGTAACTAAAACTTTTACATATTTACAAATTACAGGTTAAATATATAACCATGATTAATAATTACTATTTTCCTTATTTCATTCTCATCATTTCATTTATTGTAAATACTTGTAATTATTTAGAGCGGATTGCGACTCTTTAAAAAAGCCTTCGTCTATTATAAATATTATACCTAATATATGTGGATGTATTTCCATGGGTGTTATTAGAGCAAATTACGGCTCTTTAAATAAACATTCGTTTATTATTATTATATCTATGAATATCAGGGTATTCATGGGTGTCTTTTAGAGCGGATTGCGACTCGTTAAAAAAGCCTTCGTCTATTATTACTACTTATTATATCTGTGGATGTATTTCCCATGGGTGTTCGTATGAGCGGATTGCGACTCTTTAAACAAGCCTTCGACTATTGTATTATATATAAATAAACTTAAAACAGCGGATGGTAACTGTATAACTAAGCCCTTACTAAATTCGAGAACGTTTTTGAGTCATTCCTTATTAAATGGGAATTACTCTATATTATAAATGAGTTTACTGTACTTACTAATAACAGATTAAACAGATTAAATGAAGATGAATGTTTGAATTGTGTGATTGTGGAAATCGTTTCTCTTGTAAAATAATTAGTTTTATTTATAATAAAACTTGTAAATTTCTATTTTCATTTCATTCATTAGTATTTTTATATAAGTCTCATCATCAAACTTTATTTTATTAATTCTTTGAATAAAATCCTTCATTAAGGACAGGATTTTTTCGGGGGAACCCCGGTATTGTGATGCTACGACCTTATTTTCCTGGCCGCTTACAAGCTGGCCATCATAAATAGCATTTATTTTGATTTTAGAACACGATATTGTTCATTTTAATTCAATAGAACATTGTATGTTATTTTCAAATATTCGATGTGTGGAACCTAAATTAAAATTTTACTCATTCCTTCACAAACTGTTGACTTAGGCAGTACTCTGCCAATTGTAAAATTTATTATATTTCTATTTTATCAACTAAGTAAATAACTATATAAAATGTATTGAATCAATATTCAAGAACTAATATCTATGTTAATATAAAAGGAGCGCAAATAAGTATTGTAAGTATTTTTATCATACTTTGTATTGTGTTACTTCAATAGCTTAACGCCCTGTAGTAATGTGTAGTTCATTTTTATTACAGTGCGCTCCTTCTCCTTCTCCTTCTCCTTTCTCCTTTCTCCTTACGGCTCCTTCTCCTTGGCTCCTTACGGATGCTTTTACTGGTTGTTCTTTTGCTGCTTGTTCTTCCTTGTTAATTCGACCAATAAACGAATGGTGAAAGTTTACTACGAGTTTTCCTGCAATACCTACCCATCCTGGCTACCCCAGAACCCGACAGGGCTATGTATAAAAGGTTGTGTAGTTTTATTGAACAAAACAAAATATTAAAAGCTGAACAATTTGGATTTAGGCAACATAGCTCTACCACACTGGCCTGCTTCAATTTAGTAAAAACAGTGACAGAGAGCCTAAATAATGGTATACCCTTGACTGCAATATTTCTTGACATGAGCAAAGCATTTGACTTCGTTCATCACGAGAAGCTGTTGCATAAAGTTGAGAAATATGGTATAAGGGGAGTTGCTTGTGATTGGCTAAGAAGCTATCTGAAGGATAGAAATCAATGCACAGAAATTAATAAAGTAGTAAATAACAAACAAAAAATGTTTCGGTCTGAACAAAGGCAAAACAATAGTGGTGTACCACAGGGGAGTATACTGGGGCCTCTGTTGTTTTTGCTCTATATTAATGATCTTCCTAATGTTGTACTTCACCAGTGTATATTGTTTGCTGACGATACTACAATATTGATAAAGGAAAATTACATTAACAAATTAGAAACTGACATTAATACTACTATTGACAAAGTTATTACATGGCTTAATTCTAATAATTTAAAAATTAATGTTCAAAAAACTAAAATTACTGTATTCAGAACCTATCAATCAAAACATATAGGTCTAACCATACGACACCAAAACACAAACATAGAGCAAGTAGACACGAACAAATTCTTAGGCATAACGTTGGATACGCATTTAAATTGGAAAGAACATATTAATAAAGTTTGCTCAAAATTGGATAGATTTGTTTATGCATTACGGCGAGTAAGACAGGTGGCTTCCTTAGAGGCTGCACTCTCTGCCTACTATGGATATGTGTCATCAGTATTTAATTATGGTCTGATATTATGGGGAAACTCAGTTGAAGTAGATAAAGTCTTTAAACAACAAAAAAAATGTATTAGAGCAATGTGTGGCCTTCCCTTCTATGAAAGCTGCAAACCACTATTTAGGAAACTAGAGGTGTTAACCCTGCCATCAATGTACATTAAGCAAATTTGCGTGTTTGTAAAGGTACATGACAATTATTATAAAACCCATGAACAGGTTCTTAAAAAGGCTACTAGACACAAAAATACATTGTGTCTACCAAAAATCAGACTTAATATATTTAAAAGTAATGCTTACTGTATGTCTATTTTGATATATAATAAGCTTCCTGCAAATATTAAAGATTTACCATTAATTACATTTAAAAAGGTACTGCATAAATGGCTGTTGGAAAAGCAGTTCTACACTGTTGATGTGTATCTGGTATATGACTTCTTTTTTTATTTTTTGTATTATGTGGAATTGTGTCTATTATAATTGTCTTATTGTTCTCTTTTTTGACTAAATTTAAATTTTTTGACAGTGTTTATTGATTATTTGTTTGACTATTGATATTTTGAATTAAAACTTGACATTGTTTTTTGAATTATTGTAATTATTTGCTACATAATAACTTGACATTTGTTTGATTTGTTGTGTCAAGTGTTGGTTTTTTCTCTTTTCTGTATTAACTGTATTTAAATATTAAATTGTAACTTCACTTACAATCTTCGCTATTGTTCAATATTTGTGCACCCATATGGGTTTGTGTTCATATGACTGAGCTGGCAAATAAAGATATTTGATTTGATTTGATTTGATTTGAAAATATTTTACGCACCACGCTGTATGAAGGTACCACAATAAGAAGCGGTATCCCTTTCTCTGTCTACCCTTCATCAACCATTCTTAGCTTTAAAATATAAAGTATACTTGAAAAAGGCTGACATGAGTCCTTCCGAGTACCATTAGAGAGTTAAGGCATCTTTCAATTAATTATCACTTCAGAAGGGATGTCCTTATAAACTTGTGATCAGTAGGGTTGGCATACTTCTTTCGTTTCCAAAAAAGTCAAGCAAATTGCTGGGTCGCGTGAAGACAGTACACGGATTTGCCCGGATATTCACGGGCCGGGCATATTGGTGCTGTTGTTTTTAGCTTTCGAGTCGAAACCATGTCGCGGTAAGTATGCTAGCCGCACTGATTTGACCTACAGTCCCAACTTTGAATCCTAGTTTTAGCAAAATTATATTTGTGTATCACTAACTAATTGAAATAAAGTATTTGTTTACGTGTTTATCTATACTAATATTACAAAGAGGTAAAATTTGATGCTTTGTTTGTATAATAAACTCAAAAATTACTAAACCGATTCTAAAAATTTTTTCACTAATAGAAAGCTACTATATCCCTGAGTGACATAGGCTATATTTTATATTGTTCGAATATATCCACGGGCGGAGCCGGGGGCGGAAACATTAGTTTTTTGTTTGGTACCGACCTGTATTGGGAATTTGATGCTATCATATATTAATTATGAATAATGTGAATTTTTTTAGATTTTTTTTAAATCGGACCCATTACTAACATAGTACACATTAATTTTGATATCCATAGTACAAACAGTCACACATTTAATGATACTTATTCAATGTTACTTGTCTCACTTGACTGACGAGTTCGGGGTAATGTCTACGTCAGCTATACCCTATTCTAATACTTACATAACGCCTGTCCATTCCATTTTTTCTATCATTAGACCCTTCAACAAAACGTGACAAAACATGTCATTACACAGACCCTATTATAAAAACTTTTTGTTTTATATTTTGATTACATAATCACGGAAACAATGTTATATAAGTAAAATAGAAATGTCGATAGAGAGTTGGGCTTTGAACCGGAAATCCCAGATTCAATGCCCATCTGAGCCAAAAATTTATCCAACATTTCGTAGGGCACTTTTTCTCAAAATAATATGAAGTGACTTGTCACTTGGGATTAAAATATGATTAGCTCGAACAAATTGAATACACAAATAGGTATTTTATTCTACACAAGCTTCTGTCCGCGGTTTTAGATCCAAAAAGAAATAATCCTGTGGCTGTAATTTACCCCCCCCCCCCCCCCGCTCGATTTTGTGGTATAAAAAGTAGTATATGTCATTCACTGACTCCTAAACTACCACTATGCAAAAAACATGTCGATCCCGTGAAAAACAAAAACAAATCCATCCCATACATAATTTTTTCCGGGATAAAAAGTAGCCTATGTGCTATTCCAAACTATAATCTATCTCTGTGCCAAATTTCATCCAGATCCGTTCTGGCGTGATTGAGTAACAAACATACATACGTCCATACAAACTTTCGCGTTTATAATATTAGTGGGGCAAACGCCATGAAAATGCGCTGAAGCCAAGTTTACCTCCGATTTCATTCATTGATACTGTCAATGATCAGCTCCTAAACCTGATAGGTCAATGTTAGATATTCGTAAACATTCCTCAAGGACACAGACAGACAGACAGAGATAGAGTAGGTATTCTAAGCATAGCGTACTGCGTATTTATTTACAACTGAAAAAAGATAATTACAGATCATTTAACACCGTAAAACCTACAAAATATTCATATTTACAAATCCATCAAAACTGCGCAATCTTCACTCAACTGAAAACGAGATAAAACCGTTTCAAATATCTATACGAACTAGTTTTCAGAACCGGATTCGCTCGTGGACATTTTTTAAATGTGAAAGAATTCGGGGATAAATAGTAGCTGTGCAAAGAAATTCACGTCGATCGATTGGTCAGTTCTGGCGTGAAAGAAAGACTGTTTCAAGACACACTTGCGGATTTATAAAATTAAGTTAAGATATCTAGCTTGCCACAAACTTCGCTTTACTTTAAATATTTTTTCCTTCGAAGCATTATAAAAGAGTTCAGTCACTCGTAAAAATAGGCGTTTCTCAGTAGTTAGTCGTCTAATCCCACTACTCCCATTGATTATAATCGTTCTGATTGTACCTATTATCCATATTGTTATGTCAAATTCCTATCTACAGCATGTTGTCGAAACGTAGTATGACTATCAATAATAGCTATTCTCATTGGTCATACTAGTAGGACATTCTAATATGACTACTGAGAAACACAGGTGAAAATAGCACAGGAATCGATAGCCTAATTGGTAGAGCTTTGGACTTGAAACTGCGGGGACTCGGGTTCTAATCTCAGTCCAAGTGTCAAAATTTCTAGCAGCAATATTGTTTAAGAACATATGCTTCTTATAGTCCGCACTTCTTCTAAAAATAACAGAAGTGACACGTCTATACAACTATTAAGGGCAGCAACAGGCTTGCCACTGTTCTGTTTAATATGGACAACTGGCAAAAATGGACACTGTTACTGATATCTCTGGCCATAACGCAAGGTATCAAGGGAGGACCTAGTATTTCATTTGAGCTCTGGCTTCATCTCAAGGTTTTTAGAATTTAGAAGTATTTTGTTTTTTGCCGGAATTCGATGACATTATATACCCCTCCCTCCGCCGCCGCTCTCTACTCTCTTGTGTGTGTGTTGCGTGTATACTATATAATTTGTTGCTTCTCCTTGTGAATGTGTATACTGCGTGTGCTTCTCTATTCGACTACAGTATACTTTGCGTCCTGCCACCTTTTTTTTAAAGGGGGGTAAGGGGGAGAACGGAATAAGATCTATCCGACCCCAAATGTCATCCTCACCTGCACGCTTGGTACCCTCTGCTAGACAACAAACGAGGCTCTGGCGACCGAGCAATGGCGGTATAACCATACACCTAGCTAGGCAACTGGCTGGAAGAGGCTACAGCGAGCCTGAAGACCTAAATAGTCTCAAAATGTCTTGTGCAGAAGGCAAGGGGAAACCACTGCACTATTCTTCCCAAGAAAGTTAACCATGGCGAGTATATACAAGGTGCGTCGCGCTGTGGACTGCCATGATTGACCACGACTGCTCTGTCAAGAGCACCACGACTAAGAAGACCTTTTTTTTAATGCTCCAAAAATAATGTAAATATAAGAGTTGATGTCATATCGACCAATGGAAGATGTGCCGCCCCCCCCTCCCCCTGAATCCACCCTGCAAGGTATAAGAGTCGTACTTAATCGTCTCCATTTGTATTGAATTCTTGTATTCCCGTAGTACGCACGGTCGTTGCACTCTCTCTCCTCCCACGCTCTCAGCTGAGTGCACGATACTATGAACACGTAAACAACAGCTGATTATTACTACCAAAATACTCTAGATAAAACACAGGTTAAGTAAATTACTATTACTTAATATTTCTTTTAGGATTTTATTGGAAATTTAGTATAAGAATTTATGCCGAAGAACTTCCAAAGTAAAATATCTAGAACCATACTACTTGTGAAGACAAAATCATAGCAGCCCAAATTCGATGGGGTTACGTCGTTTCGTTACAGAGTTCCACAATCCACATCCTGGCTTCATCATCAGATCAGATCGATGGTACCAAATTATTGTATTGTCATCCGAATTACATACACTTGCAAACATAGGGTTTCCTGTAAACTAAGAGCAAGGCCGATTTTTTTAAATTTTAAACTCAGCAATGACGCTTAATTAACGCAAAGGGCTCGTATAAGAAATATTTTTATTTATTTTTTAAATCAAATCTATCAAAATGCATAGTTAAATTATATTAAAGAAAATATACGAAAATTAAGCGTCATTGCTGAGTTTAAAATTTAAAAAAATCGGCCTTGCTCTTAGTTTACAGTTCATTTGATATGTCAGAAATTTTTAATTTTTCCC
Source organism: Nemapogon koenigi (assembly GCA_963924495.1). Taxonomy (NCBI): domain Eukaryota; kingdom Metazoa; phylum Arthropoda; class Insecta; order Lepidoptera; family Tineidae; genus Nemapogon; species Nemapogon koenigi. The sequence continues at coordinate 1,650,239 of OZ004630.1, read as the reverse complement.
CAAAAATTAACCCCCAAAACCGAAGATTGCTTATTTATGCTATTCATCTGTGATTGGGTCAATTAACTCTACATAATAGTATGTACTAAATTTCAACCATTTTCGTCCAGTAGATTCGGAGAAAATAAGCTGTGACAGACGGACATGACAGACATACACAAGAGTGTTCCTATAAGGGTTCCATTTATCATCGGATGTAAAAACCCTAAAAAAAACTACCTGCAGTACCTAAATAATATCTTCGACGTAGATTTCGTTTATTTGTATATATTTTAGTGACTAAAATGAAGAAAAGTAGTTTATCCTGGTTTGGACACGTTGAAAGAATGAAGGATGAAAGATTGACTAAAAATATTTGTATGGCTGAAGTGAAAGGAAATGCTGGCAGAGGACGACCTAGATGTACTTTTATTGAACATATAAAAAATATGTTGTTAGATGGAAATATTAAAAGTGTACACAATCGCCGAGCATGTATGAAAGGTAAAATATAAAAGAAGCAAAAGAGGTATGTCAGGATCGTAACAAATGGCATTCGATTGTCTCTGCCTACCCCTCTTGGGATGAAAGGCAGATTTTAGCTTCAAACCTGCAGAATTTTAATAATACAGTAATAATTAGCAAGTAGATATGTATATGAACCCGCCGCGTTACTAAGAGATAGGTAATTATAGAGCAATAACACAAGCCCTCTGGCACACGCGGCAGACGAAAAACAACTTCCATCCCTTCGTGACGAGAATACCAAAGTTCTTGATATGTTACACCTCGTCAAGTAAAAGGGGAGATTTTCAGAGACGAAATTAGGATAATCAGTACATAATAATATTATACAACAATGTCCCCCACCGCGTCTGTCTGTCTGTCTGTGACATTTTCATGCAAAAACTACTAAACACGTTTTATTGTGGTTTTGTCTATTAAATAGGTTGATTCACCAGGTAGATGTATGACTTTAAACACGGACCTATCATGTTTAGGAGCCGAGCAATCAATAACAGTATAAGTGAATCAAGTCGGGGGGAAATGTTAGCCTTAGCGAGTTTTCATGGCGTATGCTGTCTAATCCGTCAGAGATATAACAAAATGATATAGGATAGAATTGTGTAGAATAAAATGTTCTACAAAAAAGTCCATAGTAGCATATAACTATGTTTAATAAATAAGTAATTATAAGCGATCTTATGTAGGTATTCAAATTGTAAATTATAAACGCGAAAGAAGTTATTTGGCCTCCTTTTACGTTCAGTACATTTTTTTTTTCAAAAGATTGTTGAATATATTTTTCCACCAGAAAAGTGAAATTATTATTCGTAAACAACTTTTTTATCCGTGCGAGTCCCTGTCGCTAAATTATATAAGGAACGGAAGGGCTACGGAATAATGAGTTTTTTTTTCTTTTTAGTTAGTGTACTGATTGTTTCTAAAATCGAATCGAACGGACCCTATTGTCTCCGAATACGAATCCGTGGCCAGATTAAAAAAATCGCCTATTTTTTTATTATGTTAAGGACCGTTGCTCTCAGTCATCTTGTATTTGTCAAATATATGGCAAATCTCACTTAATCCTATTATATTTTTTTATGTGTGTTCGCGGATAACTTCGTCGTTTATGAACCGATTTTGATGATTTCTTTTTTAATCGACCGATAATTTTTCCGGATTGGTCCCATTTTTATCTCATAAAAATTGGTTCATTCGTTTTTCCGTAATTTTGAAAAAACTGACTTTATAAGTCAATTATCAGTATCTCGATGAAATATGTACCGATTTTGACGACTTATTTTTTTATACAACATTTCCATCCCACACCGTTGATAGTTTTTATTTTAAATTGGATTAAGACATATTTTCATTATTCATTTTATTTATTTTTCAATAGCCATCAAATTTAAAAACGAGCATTGCTTTCGCGTTATATTATTATTGGTTTAACTGAGATTTGCCATATTTTTGACAGTTATAAGATGACCTCAAATCGATAATTTTGTATATTTATTCCTAATTATAATAAACCACGTTTTTCTTTAGTCGGTTTTATTTTAATCTACAAAACTCTACTCTTAATAAAATAAATTAAAAGAATATAATATTGTAGTATATAAACTGAATACCTACGTCCTACATCTATTACCCTCCACACTTCAAAACACATCAGTAAGAGGTAAGGTAACAAATTCATAATACATTTTAGTTGTCGGTGACATGGGTTGACAACAAGCGTATTGATCGCACTTGATCCTTTCTGATACTATTATTATATTTTATTATACACTAGCTAGCATTTAGTTGGGACTTCAAACACCTGTAAAGCTAAGCGGGGGGCAGTGTAACGAGTAGGTACTTAAATTGCACAAATAAATACCTAAACACATCAAGGTCGATAGACGTCTCTAGAAACATCCAGAGAGAATCAAGTACAAACGAAAATGGACCGTATGTACCAAAATCGGCCGCGGTCGGTGTGTAGGTATTTGGCGCCGAGTCCCATCGAGGCGCGTCTATAACTTTGTACAACAATCTCGGCGTGTCTCGAATGTTCGGTGGGCAATATAAACAGAGGATCTTGACCGGAAATAACACAGTGCGAATCAGAGCGATCAAAACGAAACAGTGAAGTGGAATTTAGTGCGACGAGTGTTATTTTAGTGTTTTCATTTATGTAACTGTATTTTTGTGGTGTTGAAGTAAAGTTTGTTTATTTAATCGGTATTTTAAATCTCTTCGAACCCTAGCTCGTAACAATACTAACACAATTGTTGAAGCATATATTTCAGCATTTCCCAAAATATTCTTATAGCTTTTTGGGCCTTAGTGAGAATTGAACCACGGTACTTCAGTTTTAAGTTAAACGCAATACTAAAGTTCTTTATTTGGGCATATTTACATTTATGAATAAGTAGAAAGCATTAAGTAGGTGTCAAAAGGAATTAGGTAGTTTCCTGGGAACAATGTGTCAGACAAACATAACCCTCGTCAAAGCTGACGAATACTTTAACATTGCAGACAGATACTATCTGTTGGTTTACTATTTATTAAATATAAGAGAAATAACCTTTTCACCGCTCCAGCACGAAAAGGGCGCTTTTGGTGCGATAAAACTCGCAACTTTTTTAAAATCAGCACTCGCATCAAAAATAAACTTTGCTCTCTTGTTGAACAAATAACTATTATATTATTTTCCCAATATTCTATAGATATTGTATGAAGCAATGCATGTTCTCAGGTTTAGAACTGTATGCGTCGCGTTGATTCGCGACATTAACGCGCATTGCTATCGCTGCTCTCTGCCTCCCCCCCCCCGTTCCGTATCTCTGTTGGTAGATATTATCATATTACGAGAAAGCTCCCAAGGAATGTGTCGAAAAGCTATATGAAAATAAAAAATACAAGCTTTACTTTATAATATTTTGTAAGAAATTCACAAGAATTTTTCTTAGTTGACACTAAAAAGACAGCCACTTCTCAACCGCGTCCTTGAATCTGACTCTGATGGGCAACTCACGTGCGGCGGATTGTAATGTGAAATCATAATATTTTTCGTGTAATGGTTTTAGTTGACGTAGGTAGAAAATGTGAAAAATATTCTTTGTACTCGGCAATCCACATTTAGGTATATAAAACTACACTAGCTTTTAAATGTGGCTTCAACCGCGTGGAAACACACCAATTCGGTACGTAAAGTATAAAATAAGATATTTTTATTTCAAAGATTAAGCTATTTTGAATATTTTTGTTTTGTATTTAGTAGTTTTTTTTTATAATAATTTAGATTAATTTATTATAAACCATTAAGTATTTTCTACCTCATAAAAATGATCAGCTCCTAAATATGACGTAAATAATATATGACATAAAAATAATAATGTTTCTTAGAGAGATATTCTTCTTATCAATGACCTAATCGATTATTTTTCTCATTTTTCAGGTTGTATTCCCGGCTGAAGCAATTAACTTGTCTGTTTCCTTTGAGTAAAATTATTTCCCTCCACTGCCTGACTTTAAATTATAGTGAAAATTCAACAAATTAAAATTTACAGACTTTTTCAAAATTATAAGTGGATAGAGAGCGTCGGCATGCTTCAATCTTCATATTGAGTAAAGAAACCTTAAAAAGCAGCCCATCATGACCTAATTCCGAGTAAGGCTTCGAAAAGGGAATTGAATAAATTATAATAAATTTGTATTCGCTTGTTACTTTGAAGTCTATGGTTCGATACCAATAATACAGTGCTTAGGTACTTAGCTAACTAAGTCCCCCGCCGCGTCTGTCTGTCTGTCTGTCTGTGATCTTTTCACGCAAAATCATGTTTAGGAGCTAAGCATTAAAATTATAAGTAAATTAAGTCATGGAAAAAGTTAGCGCCAGCCGTATTCTGCCTAATCTATCAGAGATATAACAAAATGATCTAGGAACGAATTGTGTAGAATAAAATGATCTACAAAAAGTTCTTAATAGCATCTCTAATAGATAAGTAGCGTATGTATGTCGATATTTTAATTATTGAAAACCCACATTGTACCCGTGCGAAGCTGTATGCGGGGTCGCTAGCATAAAATAAATAAAAGTTCCTGTCTGTGATTTCAACATTGTATTGTATTTACTGATTTCGCTTCTTTTATATTCATTCATCATATCTTTCATACATGCTCGACGATTATGTGTACTTTTAATATTTCAATCGATCAATACATTTTTTATATTTTAATTTTATTCATGTATCTCTATCGGGATGTTTGTGCAGAATAAGCTATGAAACGTCTGAATAAATATTGCTGAATATTTTAGCCATTATAAGAAGATATTTATTTACAATAATTAACTCGATACCTATCTAAAATATATTAGGAAATAACAAAATACTACAAGCGTAACCGTCCCAGTCATTTGACAAAGGTAATAGCTATGCTATTTACACGATTCTGAAACATAAATGTTTGTGAAGATTATAATAGACATATGTTTTCTTCCAACTACGCTGTAATTTCCTAATTACTTGTCAATATAGTGATCAGAAAGCGCTACTTTACTGCTCTAGAGCAGTCAATTACTATGGAAATTCATAACATCCCGCTCTTGTTTGTTTTTAAATTAGGTTTTTTTCTGTAGATCTAGAAATAATTATATTATATAGAAGTACTTTTTCTATATGGCGCCGTATTGCTTTTGATACTGGCTTCTTTTTTTTATCAACTTTCATGCTGAAAGAATTGAGTACCTCGTTGAGAATGGCTTACTTCTTGTTGCACTTGTGTTTTTAGAGCAACCTAGCACTCGGAAAAATAAACACAGGCTGTATGTATGGCTAGCAGCGTCTTTCGTCAAAATGGAGAAATAAAGAAAATATTGATTCTACGTCATGTCATTGGAATCGACCGCGTTGGGACAGTTGTGATTTGTCTGTTATTAATAAGACATCTTAGCTACCATTGGCAAATCATCGAATAACATTGGTTAAGCTACAAGAAAAGAAGAAGAAGAAAAATTTGATTAATTTATTATTATTTTGTTATAGTTGAAAGGAAATCAGATTACGAACCTCGCAGATTTCTTGTTGCAATTGTGTTTGTAGAGCCGAGCTCCCAAATATTAACACTCGGGTCAGTAATCTACTATTGCCCATATTATGGATGTGTCAATGGGATCGGTTGAGACTGAGCAGCGATATCGGGCGAAACCGGGGCAAAATGCTATTAGATAATATAAGATAAGTATAAGATGTGTTTGCGCACAAACAGAATTAAAATCTGATAGCGAAATTGAATACTCAAATTCTATTTGATAACAAAAGCTGTTTATCAAATGAAAATGTCTCATAAAAGATATACTCAAAGTAAAACCTCAAGAACAACATATCACCGAAGAGATCTCTATAGAAATGAAAATATTGAAATGTTCTTTCACGAACTTAATACGCTTTCAAATAAGTCGATGTTAACAAATGCAATGCTTCAAAGAAAATGTGAAGTTTTATAATATATTTTAGACTATATTTATTTCTTCGCCTGTTTTTGAAATATGATAAATAATATTAAGTACTTATTAGTCTACTAACTTTCTGCCCCGGCTTTGCCCGTGGAGTCCATATTAACCTTCATCCCCTAATCCCATATAAAAAAGTACTTTAAATTTTTCCCAAATTTTTCTTTCCCTAAAAACCTTATACAGACTGTTACGAATATTTAAAAATTAGCCAAGTCGATCCTGCTTCTGATTCTCAAGTGATGCGCTTAACAACGAAATTTAAATTTATGTATTATAGATTTTTTTTTATTCTTTACGGGTTACCTTACAGCTCCCGTATATAGATAATTTTCTGAAATACAAATAATAGTGAAATATTTTTTGGAATCGGTTTAGTTCCCGTTCGTTTGTTTCTGAATTTAGTTGCAAATATTGTTATATCTTACAAACTATTGGAACGAAGTTCCTTATCGCGGGTAACGAACGCGTTACGAAAAACCATAAGAGAAAAAGACAGGCAACTTTATTCATAAACGTTTATTAGCAACGTTTTTGTTAAAATATGTTTTGTCACTCTCTAACAAACCTGTCTTTACTAATAATAGAAAGAAACCAAACACATTTTAACAAAAACGTTGCTAATAAACGTTTATGAATAAAGGCGAAAGAGTATAATAATATAGGGAGAAAAGAAAGCAAACTCTCCTGTCAAAATGAAACCACATGAACGCTAGCGCCGCCAAGGGATTTATGGGTGAACTAATTATGCGCGTGTGCGTGTGACACACATGTATACCTACTTTTATATAGATATACTAGCGGACCCGGCAAACGTTGTCCTGCGTTGGCTTGCCTGCACTACTCCGACCCCTACCCCTACCCCTTTCGGAGGAGTATCGCAACTAAGTTGTGACACAGGAATTTTATATATTAAGATAACGAGATTCTCCTACTGATTTTACGACAGTAAGTAAATATTTCCAATTATTGTTTGGAACGAATTTTAGCTAGTGGTTATTGTAATATAATTAATTATGCCAAACCTTAAATACGAAAGGGACTTTGTTCCAAACGCGTGTCCCGCGACACGTTCATATTATATTTTTATTTTAAATATAACATACTATGGAATAAGCTACTACAACATGAAATATTTTTTCAAATTGCACCACTAGTAATTTTCGAGTTTCTTTATAACCAAACAAACAAGCAAGCACACACACTAAGTTTTTATACTATGATCGCTGAAAATTTTATAATAAACCATTTCGATTTATATTCTGATCAGACAAACGGACAATAATTCTAAAAGGCAGTAGTTAGTTTATCTACAGTCTATCCTATTATATTAGTCTAGAATTCTAGATCATAGGGTCTGAACGTGGGCGATAACGTCCCCTTTGAGACTTTCAGGGAGGAGAAAGAAGAAAGAAGAAGATGTCATTCGGAAGAGTTTTGGCCTAAATTGATCTACAATCCCTCATATATACCTACATAAAAATTACGCCTGGTTTCCCAGAGGGGTAGACAGAGTCCAGGGATTTCCACTTGCTTCGATCCTGACATATTTCGCGGCATTCATTGTCATCATATTTTTCATGCATTAGACCTGACCTTTCTTAAGGATGCTTTTGCTAATATATACCTAATAATAGCTTTCTGCCCCGTCTTCGCCCCTAAAAATGTTTGTAATGTGACCTAGGATTTTTTCCTAGCACTATTGATTTTTTTTATTTTCGACCTCTATAACTACTAAAATATTAGGTGTATTTAATTTAAAAAAAATTAAAACTGTCTTTTACTTTTAGTACTTTTTGAGTCCATAAGGCACAAACAGACAGATATATCAAGTTCAATTTTTATTTATATAATATAATATAATATACTATAAGAAAATGTATCTCTACATTTTTTTTTTCTTCACGGGTTGCCGCCTTACAGCTCCCGAAACCTTTTTTTTCTAATATAATTATTGGTACCAAACAAAATTATTGCTAAGCGGATTTTGTGTGGATTTTTCACAACACCTGCGTTCAATCAAGATTGGTGACGCAGCAAATCATGGCTCTTTTTTTACTTTGTTGGCTGAAAATGTGAATATTAGCTTCAAATAGGATTTTTTTTTGGAAAATACATTTCAAATTTTACACGTCGATATATAACAAAGATATACTAAATTTTTATAGATAGTTGGCAGGTGGAAAAAACTAAAAACAGTTCCCTGATTCTAACGAAGATTTTTTTTCATGTTTGTCATGTCTGTCTGTTCACCCGTCCGTCTGTATGTCACAGGCTTATAACAACGCCATCTTCTATTGATTCTGATGATAATTCTTAGAAAGTTTCGGGAGATGTAAGGCAAACAGAGAAGAAATAAATTTTTGTTCGATCTTAATAATGAAACGTCTAACGAGTATAACCATAATCAACAAATAATAAAAACAAAACGACCCGCACTTGGCCGATTCTTTATATTTGTATACACCGAGGCCATATTTTCTGGCCGCCAGCTTGTCTTCACTTGATGGATGTACACTCATTACTTGTGACGAGACTTTGAACACTTACATTGAGAGTATTTTTTGTTGCATTAGAGAAAGTATATGAAGTAAATTGCTTACAAAACTGTATTTAAATGATTCATAATACATACTAAATTCCCAGGATTCTCTTCGCTTAGAAATGGTTAAGACGTCTGGTATTAATTAGGCAGGTTCGATTCCGGATCCCGGCCATGTATACCAATGAATTTTTTTTATTTAATACTTATGTACTTAGAGGCTTTTCCATCTAAATATACCTCAACAGAACTGGCCACTCGTTAGGTATAGCCTCACGAATACTAAACGAGCGAGACTTGGTCTTCAGCTAGGTACCTACCCTGGAACCGTAGCATGGTTTAGAGAGCTATAAGGCAACCCAGGAAAAAAAAAGAAAAAAAAATTGAGACCAGAAATTGATAGTGTAGATATTAAGAGATAAATGCTGTTAAGTATTTTGCCCAAAAAATCGGCCAAGTGGAGACTAACAATTTACAAGCCACATATAATATTTACACGTTTGTGGAGTCCATATTAACTTTCATCCCTTATTATGGTCTGTGTTTATTTATAAAAATATTATGAAAAATAGTATTTTCGATTTTTCTCGAATTTTCTATTTTAAGGGCCCTATCCCCATAACTTGTATGGCGATATTATTCCGAAAACGGGGGCAAAGTTTAACCACCCATATTTCTTATACAAAAAAATCCATTGAGAAAATAACAGCTATTTCACTTAGATATATTCAATTAGTATCTATATGCTAAATTACAGTGACACATATGGATTATTTACAGAGAAATTGGGAATAGTTTATCCCAGAAAAATATGGATATAGGAGACTAAAGGGCAACGTTTTAAATTCGATCGACAGATAATTCTTCCGGATTGGTCCCATTTGTATCTCATAAAAATGGGTTCATTAGTTTATCAGAAATTTTGAAAAAACTAACTTTATAAGTACATTTTTCTTGATATCTCGATAAAATATGTACCGATTTTGAAGACTTATTTTTTTTAAGACATAATAATTTCTCGACATTATCTCACAGACATATGACGAAAATCGGTTCAGTAGTTTTTCAGAAATTCAGTAATTAATTTATGTTCACTGCTGAAAATTATGTATCAGAAAAAGCGTTAGCAACGGTTGCTATTGACACGAAGTTGTCAATTTTCGTGACGATGGTCTAATTTGGCACCAACCGTCTTCAAATTCTACGACGAAATATTTGTTATTTCTTACTTTTCAGTGCACATTTTTGAAGTCGGTGCACTTTTTTTAAAAGGTTTATCAAGCGAAGGGTTTAGAATTCTATTTTTTTCTTTCTTGCCCTTACAGCTCCCGAAACCGTGTTACTGTACCAGTGTACACAGGAGAAGACCAAGTCTCCCTCTTTTAGCCAATGGTATTATTAATTTTTATTTATATAGATTTGTCCCATAGATCGTAATAAGGATTCTAAATGTCTAATCCAACGGCTAAATGAATTGCCTTCCGCAGTTTATTTTTATTTATTTTTTAAGTTTAAATCAACATAATATAATACTTTTCACCATTAAGGGTCCTATATTGGGAATTTTTCTGGGATAAACTATTCCCAATTTCTCTGTAAATAATCCATCTGTATCACTGTAATTTAGCGTATAGTTACTTATTGAATATATCTAAGTGAAATAGCTCTTATTTTTTCAATGGGTTTTATTGAATAGGAAATATGGGTAGTTTAACTTTGCCCCTGCTGTCTCTTTCATAATCTATCACAAAACTCTAAAATTTTTTAAAAGCACTGTTATACCATTACCCTTCAATTATATATGTCGAATTTTTCGGTAGCTTATTGAAAATTTAAAATAATAATTATTTTATTATTTTTGCCAAATTAAAAAATCATAAAATATTTTTTTTTATAATTTTTAATAAGCTACAAAAAAAAGCGATATATATAATTGAAGAATAATGGTATAAGAGCGCTTTAAAAAAAATTTAGAGTTTTGTGATAGATTATGAAAGATACAGAAGGGGCAGAATAATCCTTTATTCTACCACCCATATTTCCTATTAAATAAAACCAATTGAAAAAATAACGACTATTTCACTTAGACATATTGAATAAGTAACTATATGCTAAATTACAGTGACACAGGTGGAGTATTTACAGAGAAATTGGGAATAGTAATATCTCCATACAAATTCCCAGTATAGGACCCTTAAGAGGATCGTGTAGCTCAGCGTACGCAGCGAAATAGGCATTTAGAAAATCATATTCTGTCTCAAGCGCGCTCTTCCCCCGGGCATCAGTGCGACAGAGAACACTGCAGCTCGTGAGTGTTTGTAGGTATGTTCTTCGTTGAAAATTGCGTTTTGGGCGAAACGATTTACACCTGCTAAACTATAACGAAACCTTATAATTTTGGTGTCAAACGTTTTAGCAGATTATAATCTACGTACGTACGTTATGCTTTTTTTGAAATTTAGCTTGGTTTTTCAAATACAGACGGTTTATTACCAGCAAGTTATGAACCAAAAAAACCGAGATTTGAGGTGCTTATAACTTTTGACCTATCACGAATTTTGATAAAAGGAAAAAATACGTACGTAGTTTTTCACTATGTCAGTAACATATTACAAAATCGTTAAAATTAAATAATATTTAGGGGTAGTAAAACGTTTTCTCCGTTTGTATGGACATGGACGCGGTACACTATACTCTTAAAGGCATACATAAAGAAGCACTTTAAGTGTAATTACTTTATGAAACCAACTTAGTATAGTACTGTAAGAAAATGTAAAATGTACTGAGGAGGCACGATCTAAACTTCTGAACCCTTCTAAACTGTCACTGAAGTTTGTTTCTAAATGGAAAAGTTACCTCACGTAGGTAAAAGCGTTCATAATTTACACCCGATTATAAGGAACATTTTCCTGCAATTTACAACTTTAAATATTGCTTAAACGGCTGGGCGGATTTGAATGAGTAATTCAGAGAAAGGGGGCTTTAAATAATGTAGATATTTATTGAAAAAACATAGTATTTAAAAAAATGTGGCCGTTATGAGACGCCAGGCAGATTTGAACTATCGAAATTAATGGTTATTGAAAATAAATAAATATGGAGTAAAATAAATAAGAATATTAGAAATTAGAAATAAAGTCAAGTATACATTATAACGGATAAGCAACGTAGTATATAGTATGCGCGCCACGCACGCACAAGGGAGTAGAGAGCGGCGGCGGAGAGGGGGCATGACGGCCGTCTTACCCCAAAGGCGCGCCAATAGATGTGTTTTACAATCAAATTTGGTATATTTATTTCTTTGTAAATTTTGTTAGAGTATCCGTTATTTCATTATTTACCTGTCAACTAATAAATAAAATAAAAAATAAAATTTGTACCTAGGTCCTCGTTTCACGCGGGGTAAATTAATAATTTTTATACCGTGATTTTTGATAGAGAATTTCATACAATTTGTCACAGACAGACATTAATATATTATTTGTAATAATTCTATAGAACAAAATTAAATCTTGATTACATTTGAAGTGAAATTAGAGACTGTTTCTTTGCAGCGACGCTTTCAGTAATAAGGTATTATTCAGATCATCTCTTCAGAGTTGTGACAAGTTCCAAATGTCTACGGGCATGCAGGGGTTAAAGGTGAACGACCGAACTTGACAGGATTGGGTGTATAACAATAATTGAAATTCAGAAATATTTTTTTATGTATTCAGATGTATATTATCAGGAAACTGAGGCAGAAATTGTAGGTGTTTCTGAAAATCGTGTTTACTTAGTCAAACGGTATATTAATTGGTTTAAAACAATGTTTACAATCTCTTTTTTCGTCCAAAAATAATAATAAATACTTAGGTATAATAACTATTATCGCAAGTTTAGATTTTTGATGTGTTATCTTTCCTCTCGTTTTCCTGCAATCTGTGGGAGTGATTTCGTAAAAAGGGACGGAAGTGTGTAACAGAAATAAAAAAATGGATAGCAAGAAGAATTGTTATCGGAGCATCTAACAATATTTGTGTGTAGTTACTGACAGAGAACATAAGTACACGATTTTTATTAATTAATATTTTCGGTGGCCAATAAACAGTCACGAGACCTATAAACCGGCAGAGCCAAACTTAAAGACTTTTGTGACTCATTTTTTAATTAAAGTTCAATGAAAAAAATTCGACAACGCCAATATGTGCAATACTTGAAGCAACTCGTCAAAACATGGTACAAGTTTGTGTTTAGACAAGTCGAAACTTGAACGCAATTAGCAATCTTCTAGCAATAATTTCCTTGGTGTAAACAAATGCAATCATTTCTTGTCAAGACTTGCATTCAAAAATTGCATTCAATTTTTTTACTATATCCGCAGTTGCATACAATTCTTGAAGGGCAATAATTGTACGCCTTTAATTGCATTCAACTATTGCTCTTGCATGTACAAAAAAAATGATACTGTCTAAATGGGCTTTATTGTAATTAATAATGCAAATGTACAACAAAAATATAATTCAATGAAGCAATTAATTCGCTGCAGATTTCCCGAGTAATTAGTGTGAGCCGCGAACTATACTATCTAATACTAGCAACAGATTGTTCGTAAACTTGTAGTGTTGTATGTATGTATTCATGTCGATATAAAGTTAAAAAATAAATTTTAATTTTGGAGTGAAGCACATGTTATTTATCGCTGGGTACCCTGGGACCGTAACACGGTTTCGGGAGCTGTAAGACAACCAGGGAAGAAGAAAAATAATTATATTTAAAAATATACTTTCGTACCTACCTAATTAGACCTGAGTCGTTCACAATTGATTGGATCACTTTGAGTCGATCACACACAATTCATACGGTCATTTTTGAACCACTGCGAGCAAGAAATATGAAACCTGTAAAAGCCGGTTTGTTCAGTTCGAAGTCAATTCTTTTGTATCTAAAAATCATTTTGATCCAAGCACCTAACCGATGGGTCAGGATAGACCCTCGCCGTATAAAATGATCGATCAACACAGGTTTAGTTTTAATGCTATAATCGACATATCGATAAAGTAAACAATATCGATAACATTCACATCACTCAAACGTAATTACTCTGTTTTTATTCGCGACCGCCCGCGGTATACGTCCCATTAGTTTAGCTTAAGCTTGACTGGTTTATTCATGAGGATAGACTACGTGCTGAGAAGAAATTGTGCTCAAACTTTCAAGGCCATTTTCTTTTACTACGTATCATCTAATTTATTATTAATTTGAGGTAATCTACGCAATGTAATTAGTCATGCTCTGAGGTTCACTCTTATAATAATTCCTGAAATTTTCGAGAGCAAGTAGGCGGCTATATTAATTTTGCTTTAAAATATAAAGTTTGTCCACAGGATAAGTTTAGTGGTTGTGATTTTATCTATGAAATATACCGGTTCGAAAATATTTGTATGTTTATTGTAGCAGGTCCTGTTGCATTTTTAATCTCTGATTTTTAATAGTGATAATATGCCGAAACTTTACTATTTTAAGTTGTAGATTAGAAATAAAGAAGCAGAAGAGAAGAAACCGCACTTAGAGGCTTTCAATCTAAATGTATCTTAACAGAACTAACCACTCGTTAGGTACAGCCTCGCAAATACCATCGGCTAAACGAGGGAGACTTAAGGTGCCCACTCATTCGTCCAATCGCTGGCGCGCCCCTGTGTACGGTCCACCGAAATCGACCACAGACTTGTCCAATTCTTGTAACGAACGGTCCGCCATCCGTTGTCAAATCGTTGTATGTATTTGTGGTTGATTTCCATGGCCGGAACGATCTGTCACACACACACATTCACACGCCTTTGTTTAATCGATCTTGTGTGTCTGTGTGTGTGCGTGAATTGCATGTGATCTAGATTCTATGATTTAAATCGCTAATGTGTGGCCTGTGTTCAATCTCGATCATACGGCGGCCGGACTGAACATTTTCGGTGAGATAACGGACCAGTGCGTGGGCTACATTAGTCTTCCGCTGGGTAGCCTGGAACCGTAAGGCAACCCCTGAAGAAAGCAAAATTATGCATATCCACTGTAAAATTTCCGGGCTATATTGTATTGCAAGATATTTATCAGTATTACTAATTTACTAGTAGTTACTAGTTTAATGAAGCCACAATGGGTATTTTGCCAGTTTGTGGCTTGTGATATATACCTTTGCGTATTTAAGGGGGGGGGGGGGGGTAAACGATTAGTACTAATCCCTGTACCACTGTCGTTTTATTGTCGCAACGGCTTTTACGTTATATGATGATTATGCTAAAAATACAAAAATAATAATTATAAATGTTCCCGCAAGTTTGACGCCCTAGATCGCCTTTCCCGTTTAAAACATCACAATTAACTATAAGACTTGCATGGGGACATCGGTCCAACACGTAGAGGCCCTTAAGAATGTTGTGGCTACCACCTATCGGGACCTATCTCTGAATGCATCAGAGACACATTTTATATACGCTCTTCAAAATGAAATTATGCTACTAACTCATAGGAACGGCATATAATTAAGCTTTATGATTCAAACATGGAAATTTTGAACCAGTTTTCTTATGCAGGCTATTTTATATAAATACTAGCGACCCCGCCCCCGGCTTCGCACGGTTACAACACTGGTTTTCAGTACAGTACATGTTTACAGAAAAACTTTTATAACTACTTATCTATTAGATATAGATAAATGCTACCAAGGACTTTTATGTAGATCATTTAATTCTACACAATTCCTTCATACATCATTTTGTTATATATCTGACAGATAACGCAGCATACGCCATGAAAACTCGCTGAGGCTAATTATTTCCACGAATTGATTCCCGGTGAATCAACCTATCAGGCAGACAGACAGACAGACGAGGCGGAATACTATGTTTTATAATATGTAGTGATATGAAATGCCATTTGATAATTTATATGACAGTTTTTTGCAATATATATTTAAGCCCTTTGGCTTTTTGATAACTGATGGCAAAAAAAAACCAATATTTTTTCCGAATTCTTGTGAGGAAAGTAGACGTTACAACTGTGTGTTTGATTTCATAATACGAAGAGCAGATAAAATATTTTACATTGATTTTCCCCCACAGTCTATGACACAAAATACATAAATCAAAATAATGTTAACATCTTCAAACTATTTAGGTAAATTCCTTTGAAGCCGCACGTGTCTCCTAAGTCGGTTATCATACGTTGAACGGGAACCAAGTACTTATAATTAATATAATCCTTAGTTACAAGAAAGTAATGCTATCAAAATCTTGACAATTATTGCCTCAATTAATTTGGTACCGAGTTTTGGCAATTTTATCGCTTAATTTGAGTGTTTGTCTATGACTACAAAAATATTGTTTCTTACATGATATCTTTGTTCGTTCGTTTGTTGTTATTTCACGCCACAACAGAGAAACTGATTGACATGATTTTCTGCACAAGGATAGCTGGAGGGGAGAGTGATACAATTAATAATAAAGTTGAATAGTGTTTTTGTTTGAACGCGCTAATCTCTGGAACTACAAGTCGGATTTAAAAATTTCTTTTTGCATTTGATATCCCAATTCTTAGTTATATAGGCTATATAACATCACGCTACTACCCATAGGAGCGGGGCAGTTAATAATTACGCGGGTGCAACCGCATGGCACAGCTTCGAGATAAATTTTAATATCACATTTAAACATTTTCCACGGACGAAATCTAGTATAGTAATAGTGTTATTTTTGGGTCTCCTACAATATCTCTAAAATGTTCTGATATAATTTTAGAATATATAGGTACATAAGATATAACATTACATTCTATAATTATTCATTTGCTATAATTTTTTTAAAACCTAAAATAGATTTCTGTAATTTTCAAAATCACTATTATCAAAATATATAAAATTAAGTTCTATAATTATTCATTTCCTATAATTTTTTTTTACCCTAAAATCGATTTCTGTAATTTTCAAAATCACTATTATCAAAATATATAAAATTACACTCAATAATTATTTATTTGCTATAATTTTTCTTTTGTCTAAAATCGATATCCGTAATTTTCAAAATCACTATTATCAAAATATATAACATTAAATGATCTAATTTATAATTTGCTATAATTTTCGTTTTATCTAAAAATGTTTTCTATAATTTTCAAGATGTCTAAATTATCAAAAGGTACAACATTTAATTATCTAATGATTAATTTGCTATATTTTTTCCAGTTTATTTGCGAAATATTTATTAATATATAAAAATCTTCCTTTCTTATTATAAATAATATATATATATATATATATATAGGTATCATATCCGTTATCAACAAGTGATGGTTGTTTAGGTATTTATGAGTTTCTGGCGCTTCGCCGTCCGCTGCCGCGGAACGCTCGCTTCGCTCGCTCGTCTCGCGCTCTGTTTTAGCACTATTCGAACCACGCTCGTCGCTTCGCTCCTCGCTAACCTATTTTTATTTATAAATTAGGGGAATAGGAATCGAAAATTACTGCAACAGACATTAACAAATCTACTGTAAATTTTAATAATAGTACTTATTTAAATTGATTACATTATAGAAAATTATTTTTTATGATTATATATTTGTAAATGTAAATAGAATGAAGTTATACGTTTAAAAATATAGTGAGTACACTTATTTTAACAATCCATTAGAGCAAATGATATTATAGATTAATAAATTTATAGAAATTGAATTTATATATTTAGAAAATTATAATAACTGCAATTATAGAAAAGTAACCATTAGTGCAACTGAAATTAGAGATTATAAAAATTATAAGACTTGAGATTATATATTTTCAAAATTATAGTAACAGCAATTATAGAAAAGTAGCCATTAGTGCAATTGAAAATAGACATTATAAAAATTATAGGACTTGAAATTATAGATTTTGAAAATTATGGCAACTGCAATTATAGAAAACAATACGTTATAGGAATTAATATTATAGATTTAAAAAAATATATCAAACAAATTTATAGATTTTTAAAATTACAGGACCTAAATTTATAGAAAATGAATATTTATAGCAACTAAAATTATAGCTTCTGAAATTATATATTTTATTTTAGAGCATTTGAGAGGATACCGTTATTTTTCAGTGTTTGTACGATTGTGAAGCCTTGCAACGTAAGTGACAGGTCGTCGCGTGGAAGGTGCTTGCAGTAATCCCAAATATCTGACATGAGGCGCCGTTTTTACACCTATACCTAAGTTATTTGGGTATAATCAATGTTTTCATAATATATTGTTCATAGAAAGAAAGTCACCGATTACCAACAAGTGTGTAATAGAAATTAACAGTTTCAACAAAGTAACGCACGCACGAAAATGCGGCATTTTCACTTTTTAGAACAGAATTAGCAAAAAAGTACTTTAGTATAAAAGTATTTTTGCTAATGTCATTTATTAAAATAACACTTTGGTAACCGCATATTTGTATGACAATAATAACGTACTTTCTGCCCCGTTTTTCATGAAGTTAATAAGTATTTTCTTAGCAGGTTTTATAAGTGTTTATGTTCAAATAATACTCATTTTAAAAATCAATTGCCTTTAATAATTATGTGCTTTAATCGACTTCTCGTGCTTAGAAGAGCTATTAGTGCCTACCGTACTTCTTCTAAAAGTAACAGAACATACCAACGTCTGTTAAAGAAGTGACACGTTAAGTGCAGCAACAGGATCGCCACCTGTTCTGTATTAATATTTTCATGTATAATCTTAATAAGGACAACTGGCAAAAAGTGGACACAGTTACTGATATCTGGCCACACCGCAAGGCAGAATGCAATTTAGAAATTTTCGTGTAAGGTCTTCCATCCATCCATAATTTTGGCTTCTATAGCTAAGTAGTTTGAATTTAAATGTTTAAAATACCCAGATTTGCTTTTAATTAAGTGTAATAAGAAACCTAACACATTGCCGTAGCGAACCACGAGAATAAGTTCAAACGAGCCTCGACATCATTACACTCTCATACCTTTTCCTGTGGGCAAAACTTTTGCTGATTGCAGCAGAAACTGACTTTAGGAGTCTCATTACAAACTCGAAATGTGAAATTCTAAAAAATAATGTACCTACCTACTTAACATTTTTTTTCTACTTTCACGGGTTGATTCTTGTCTTCCAAGAACTGTTACCTGACTCAGGGTACTCTGCAGATAAACAAGTGGCCATATGCCTTGATGTTTTTTTGACCATAAGTTTTTACAATACCCGGTTAAAAATAGTACCTACCCATGCTTTAAAAATAAACTCAGTTAGATAAGAGTGTTTGTTCTGTTTGATATGTCACATGTGTACGAATGATTGTAATATTTTCTTCTGAATACTGTAATCGAACTTTTTACACACACATATTCATGGTGAGGCCAGAAACCCCCAGTATTAATAATGTAAATATATTATTTTTTAATTAATAGAATTTTTATACATTTACAACTTAACTATAATGTACAATAATAAATAAATAATATATATTAAAAACTAAATATACATACTGGTGACCCGCCCCCGGCTTCGCACGGGTACAATATGTATTCTTCAGATATGTATTATGCTACGCGGAATTCTTTGTATATAAAAAAATCTTAATTTTATGTCATAGGAGCAGGGCCACTCCGCTCTTATATTCAGGTATTTCAGGTAATTCAGATATTTCTGGACAATCTATAAGACTAATGAAAGATGTTCTCGTAAAATCTGAAATGCATGGCAACTGAGAAGTTCCACCTGGGAAGTCGCTTCTTTGTGTTAATAATAAACCGGTTTTGGAAAATTATTGTTATGAATACGGCACCTAGTATGTATTAATTTTTTTCTTTATGGCTCCAGAAACCAAGACCAAAGTCCCCTATTTTAACCGATGGTATATATTTGTGAGGAATATATACCTAAGACGTAGATGTTTTATATACACATAAACTTTTCTCATGAATAAATCTATCTGATCACGCAAACAAACATTTATTTTTCCTACATGCTACATCTTCAGAATTTCACAGAATGCAAATAATAATACCGTGACAAAAACATGACATTCTTAGAAAACGATATTATAATGTAAATTCTCAAGAAATGTTTGTTAGATGTTGATTCCTCGTATACACATCTTGAGAAAATATAATTTATAATACACAAGATTCTCCCCGCGGTTTCACCCGCGTGGAAATAGATCCAATTTTGTTGCGGTTTTAACTATTAGATAAGTTGATGCACCGACAAGGTATAGACATATATCTTGTAGAGGAGCTGGAAAAAAATTAGCTCCAGCGAGTTTTCATAGCGTATGCTAGATTAGCATGAGAGATGTAACAAAATCATGTAAAAAAGAATTGTGTAGAATATAAAAAGTCCGCGGTAGCATATAGGTGTCTAATAGTCAAGTAGTTATTAGCGCATTTACTTAGGTGTTTTTAACCATAACATAAGGTACAATAACCCGTGCGAAGCCGCAGGTGGGGTGAGATAACTATTTACACGATACTGAAGCAAAAATGACGTCTTTTAGAATTTACGTCTATCTGTTTGTCAGGGTTAATCTTCGAAACGGCTGAACCACTTTCAACTGATTTCACAGGCAGTTAGAAGAATTGTCATGGAGTCACAATATTAACAACAATAAAATAAAACAACAATATTAACGATTCCTTCATAAAATCTGAAAAGATGTTAAAATTAAATTTTATAGAAAACACACAGCCTAAATAGCGTGAAATAAAATTTCAGCAATGTGAAAATATAAATGAAAGATGGAACTGTCAGAGTTGTGACAACAAGTGTTGCAACGATGAACATTAACAAGGAAGGAAATGCTACTCAAACTAACGTTTCTGCTTCACTATGTGACAGAATGACGTTATCCACATATCAATATTAATTAACGTATTAACTTTTTCAATTTTTTTAGCGCAATTGAATGAAATTCATCGAGTAAATGTTAAACAAGGTAATTTTTCTCAAATTTCACTCCATTTATGTAATATGCGTCCATTAAAAAGTTGCATAAATAGTTGTTAGTTTTCTATAAATGTTAAAGTAAATCGTACTTTTGGATCAAAAACTGTACTATTTGAACAGTATAATTTCCATGAAGCACTTAAAGAGATTACCTGTTATTTAGCCACATTATAGAGAATATTGTTATTTAAAAAGTTAATTAAGAAAACTTTTTATTAATAAATATTTTTTTAATTATAACAGGTAATTGAGACGGGTTTTCTCAATTTCGCTTTCATCATCAAGTTTCAAACTTCAAATATTATCTGAAATCACTTTCCGATCTCACAATAATAGTATTTTTGTAATATTTTTTAAATTCATTAATAAATAATAAAATAATAAATAAAACTGGGGCTTAAAATTGGTTGGTCAGACTATAATGACAGCGAATACTTTCTTTACGCACACAAACACATTCGCTTCCGTGCAAGTGGACACTTGCTGTGAAATACCTAAACATTAAGTCCCGATTTAGTCGTAAACGCTCTTATAACATACACAACAAGGTAAACAAACACGATTTGAAACTCGTTCGAAATATATTGTTCCTTCAATGTTATTCACACATCGCTACATGTTGACATGCATGTAAATTCTCATATTTACATCATTTTTTGTTTACATATATATGAAATTGTATTGTAGTCTTTTGCGTTTGTGTTGAGGATTATGTTTTTTAATAAGTACTTAATTAATTTTATTCTACGCTGGTTTGGATACGTTGAAAGAATGAAGTATGAAAGATTGACAAAAAGGTTTATATGAAAGGAAATGTTGGCAGTATGTGTACTTTTATTGAACATTTAGAACAATTATTGACCGATGACAATAATAAAAGTACACACAATCGCCCAGCATGTATGAAAGGTATGATGAACATAAATGAAGTGAAAAAGGTATGTCAGGATCGTAGCAAATGGCATTCGATTGACTCTGAATATCCCTCTTGGAATACAAGACGTAATGATAAATGGATATATAATTTTACGAAAATGAATAGAATTTAATATAGGTATACTTTTAGAGCCAATATGGAAGAATAAGTAGAAAAAACAACAAAAAGTTTTATTATCTATGTTGTTGAAAAGCTGTTTATGAAAAATCCCATTTTCCCTACTACCGCTAGAGTTATTTACGTGAATTCTATGATTTCATAGCGAAATAAAAAATACGAGCTAATAAAATTGTAATTGTTTTTTTTTAAGTTACGAAAATTAACATTTCAATTATAAAATATAAACTAAAGTTAACTCAGTACTTAATGGACCTAGATGTGCTAAGTATTTGTTATTTTTTTTGGAAATGTACAGTGGCTGGTTTTACGTACCGTCCGAAGCTCGAGAAGTCGATTAAAACACATATTGTTAAAGAAAAATATTTTTTGTTGACAGAAATGAATTATTGCCGTGCGAGCGGATACCCCGAGTAGACTTGTACAAATGGAGGGATCCAGTCTGCCAGAAAGATTTCGACTGCGACAAAAAAAATGTCATCTAGTGACGGAAAAGATAAAACTAGTAATAATGGATTAGAAATTATTATAAATAGGTTATATTTAAATTATTTTTTACACATTTACAACTTAACTTAAATATACAGTACATCACAGATTAAAGAGGTTAAAGTTGACTTGCATTTGTAAAACTGGTGTAGATCGGAAATTATGGAGGAGCTGTGATGTAAAAATATTGATTAACACTTACACTTAGTCTTAATAAAACTGAATAATAATGTATTTTACTGGTCAAAAGTTTTTGTCACCTATGTGCATATAGCACCTATATGAAAGTTCATGCTTGAACGAAAGTTTAACAAAATCTTCCGTGAACCATTCGTCATATTATTATTTCTGACAATGTTGTAGATAGCTGCTGTAAACGCATCAAATTACAAGTGACAAAATATTCTTAGGCTTATAGAGTGGTGGATACTGAGTAATTTGTAAATGAAACCCTAGATTTTAGACCACATGCGATTTATACTTTTTCGTACATTGAAATTTGGTACATATATAGAGTTTGATGACCCAATCATGGAGGTATTGCGTTAATAAACGAATTTCAATTTTTGGGAAAAAAATAAAAAGAAAAAAACTTTATTTAATTTATATTTAAGAAAAAAATACGAAAATTGAATGTTCCTTATCCTTATCTCCGAAACTACTGAGTCTAAAATTTTGAGTAAAATAAGGAAATATAGGGCATTACTAATAGTTAGAAAAAAGTGGTCTCCACGCGAGTTTTTTATATGCTATTTTTTTGGTGTTACGTTCCTAAGTTTTCTTATTTACTTTGTCTGTTTTATTCAAATTCAATGCACTGACTATTAATGAAAGAGGTATTTCCCTGCCGTTGTCAAAAAGCATAGTACCTACCTACTTCTTTAGACAAATCATAACAGTACACAATCAGAAGATGGGAAGTAACTACTTAGTTAGGGCATTAATTAATTAAATAATTGTAGGATAGATGTTCTCACTTCTCGCATGCCATTTATCTATTAAACATTACAATCGATTACAACACGAAATACAACTCGGATTTGTAGGTACCTCTAGGTATAACTCTCGCCAAATAACGTGAGCTCTATGACATTCAGTGCACAGTAACATTTTAACATACCTACAATATGTAACTTTAAACCGTGTATGTAAGATTATAGTTTTTTTTTCAATTTATATTTCCTTAATTAACTTTCACGAATTTTAAACAAGGTATCTTATAACATTAGATAAAAACCTCAAATCAAACCTAAATATTAAAAATAACAAAATAAACCGCGTGGAAAAGTGGCAAGAATATTGGCTGTATTTCCCCGCTGAATCGCGATGCTGATTCGTTGAGCGAGGAAGGAGCCAGCCCTCTTGTCACCAGAAGAAATGATCAGTCGAGGGGATACATCTTTAATAATTTTTTTGGCATTTGAACCCCACGTACCTAGAGTTTCTACACCAAACGGCACAAATTTGTAGTTTTCAATAATTGAACTATATTTGCGCCGTTTGTTAGACTCTGCGATTTCCGCCGCAGCTCCCGCTTTGATTGCTGTTTCCCTGAGATGAGACGGGGCTAATGTGTCCACGCACGTAGCATCCCATACAATACAAGAGCCCGACCTCGCTCCCAGGGAATCAGAGTCATTCCATCGGGTCTCTTGCCTTTGGATTGTTACTATCTTTTGATATCTTCACCCTCGAGGAAATAGAGCAACGAAGATTCCTTCATGTAGCTGTATTAACAAAAAACTAAAACAAAACAACTTCACGGCGGATCAGTTATTTTCAGAAAAAACGAGGATTACATATTCTTAAAGGAAATTGGTTATTGACATCTGGGACTCCATAGCCTAATTGGTAGCTGTAGTAAAAAAAATGTTTCTTTATAGTTGCATGGAACAGGGAAAAAGATCAAGTTTCCGACTAGTGTTAATGAAATTTAATATGCATGATGGTTTTTTAAATTAATACATACCTTAACATAATTCTACACCAATTATATTTCAAATTATTATCATGAAACGAATAAAACATCCAAGTTAATTGAGGCAATATAAAACGTTTCAAACAAAAGATTTAATCTTTGATAATACTGCAGATAACACTAATACAATGATTTTAAAAATAGTTTTAAGTTTTGTTGTTTGCTTTGAATTTTCATTTGGTGCTGTGGTATATGATGCATATTTTGGTAAACCGTTAGCTGGGAGACGAGCTGAATATTTAGCAGCTTCCAATGCTACAAGGTTAGTTCTGTACCTCTAGTGAGAAAAGGTATAATTCGAATTGCAATGTACCCCTTTTGATTGTATGCTATTGATATATATCTATCAAGAGGGGTAGACAGAGACAATCGAATGCTATTTGCTATGATCCTGACATACCTCTTTTGCTTTTTTATATGCGTCATACTTTTCATACATACTCGGCGATTGTATGTACTTTTTATTCAATAAAAGTACACCTAGATCGTCCTCTACCACCATTTCCTTCATCATATAAACCTTTTTAGTCAATCTTTCATCCTTCATACTTTTAACGTGTACAAACCAGCGTAAACTTTAAACACACTTTTAGATTTATAATATTAGCACTATTATAATATATTCTGAGGAGTTAGGACTCATAGGATTACTTAGTATAGGATGGCAATATTTAGGTACTGGCACTTAAATTAACTATCAGTTAGTTTAAAGTTACAGTTAAAGTTAGAGTTTAAAGAAACCTTCCTTTGTTTAAAACTTAACATGTATATGTATTTTTACAGGAAATGCACGGTGGCCATTGAACCATGTCGCAAAGGAGAAGGTCGTCGCGTAGATGGAAGCTGCAGTAACCCCAAATATCCATCACGTGGTGCCACATTAACACCACTACCACGACTTTTACCACCAGAATTTGGGGCTGGTAAGCTACCTGATATAATTAACAGCTCGACTTTTTGCACAAAATCTACTAATTTTATTTAAAAACGCTGACCGATATTGTTACGCTGTACTGTTAGAGATAGACATATGCTACCGCGGATTTTTTGTAGATAATTTTATTCTACACAAGTCTTTCCTACATTGTTTTGTTATATCTATGACAGATTAGACAGCTTAGACTCCATGAAAACTCGCTGGTGCTAACCTTTTCCCTGACTTGATTCACTTATACTGTTATTGCTTAGCTCCTAAACATGATAGGTCCATGTTTAATACTCGTAAACCTTCCCGGTAAATTAACTTATGTAATAGTGGAAACTGCTTGCCTGAAAAGGGCACATACAGATACATAGACAGAGGCGGTTCTGTTATTCTAAATGATAATCGAACCAAAAATATCAAATGTGTTTTGAAACCAAATGAAGATTTCGAAATACAAAGTAAGTATTAGTTATCAAAAGTTTCCGCAGCTCGTTACTGTAGGGCTTTGAATCTGAATTAATAGGCATCTTGTACGCTCATATTCATGTAATTGGTTTTATATGAGAGAAGATACACCCACGCGACTTTTGCTTGCTTGTGCTACAGAGTTTTAATTATCAATTATGAAATAACTCTGATCATATATTTTATTATGAGAATCCTAATATTAAGTATAAATGTAAAAATGTGTTTGTTTGTCCTTTTTTAGGGTTCCGTACCCAAAGGCTATCCGCTGTCCGTCCGTCCGTCCGTCACCAGGCTGTATCTTATGAACCGTGATAGTTAGACAGTTGAAATTTTCACAGATGATGTATTTCTGTTGCCGCTATAACAACAAATACCAAAAAACAGAATAAAATAAATATATAAGGAGGCTCCCATACAAGAAACGTGATTTTTTGCGCGTTTTTGCTCGATATTGATAACGGCAACAGGTAGACGCTTGAAATATTCTCACAATATTGAGTTATATTATTCACTTTAAAAATAAATAATTAAATTAAAATAAAATTAATATTTAAGAGGGGCTCACATACAACGTGATTTTTAGCCGTTTTTATAGGTAATGGAACGGAATCATTCGTGCACGAGTCCGACTCGCACGTGGCCGGTTTTTATTTACGTCAGAACCGAGCCACGGATCGATTTGACCCCGCCCCCGGCTTCGCACGGGTACAATTGGGTTTACAACAATTTTAATACTACTGTGGCGACATTGTATGGTGACACGAAACATTAAGAAGGTAATGTCAAAGGACGTCAGACAGAGACATGTACGATAGAGACGTGTTATTTTAATTTAGTTAAACACGAGGTTTAATATTATGTTTATTGAAATACACCAAGTGAATTTACGTGTGGTTTAATTGTTATAATATATAGGCGTAACATACGCCTATATAAATGGTGACCCCGAACGAAAAGTCTGCTCATAAAATTCTACCAAGGTTTTACAGATTGTAACAGCCACGTTTTCATCAGACTTATACATAATGTCCTACCAGCGTGAGTCCATACAGTTCTTTATGAGGCTACAGTATCGCTTACTTCAAAAAACTACTACATTACTTTCCTAAGAATAGAAAAACTGTTCAACCCTGCTACTACGCTTACGGTCTGGGAGACCCCGGCTGCAACTTCGCCGCGCGCTGTCTCTAATGCTGTTAAGGGGATATTTAGAAGATATAAGGAAGATATTTCAAATTTTTTTCATTATTTCTAATATTAGTTTAGTAGTTAATATTTTTAAATTAGATTTTTTATTTTTTATATGTACAATTTAATGTCTAATTTTTGTAAATATTATTACTCATTTCTTTTGCGTCGTGTCGGTTTACAACTGCGCCACGTTTGACCACAAATTTTAATTATAATTAATTACTTTATTTCAAACACGCTCATTCACTTAATACCATACGTACTGCTTACTCTTTAGCATGGCAAACGCAGACGAGCGCCTTAAATTACTTGAAGACCAAAACTTGAGTTTACAACAACAACTTCAACAACTACTGTCTAATACCGCGCCACTTTTGGAACAAAATGCCATCCTATAGCGACAACTCGATCAGCTATCGAATTCTACAGCTCCCTTAGAAGAGCAAAATAGTAAGCTTCAACAACAGTTGCAACAAGTTTCGTCTAATGAAGCTGTAGTCTCTAAACTTTCTGCAAAATTGCCTCCATTCTGGTTCGACCGACCAACAACTTGGTTCGCTCAAGTGGAAACACAATTTCGTTTAGCTGGAATAACGGTAAACGACACTAAATTTGATCACGTAGTGTCACAGTTGGACACTAGAGTGATTGCCGAAGTTGAGGACATAGTTACCAATCCTCCTTCCAAAAATAAATACGATTATCTCAAATCTGCATTAATTCATCGCTTCTCTTTTTCCGAGGAACAACGTGTCCGCCAGCTGTTGAACGATGAGGAACTCGGGGATAGGAAACCTTCCCAATTCCTCCGCCACTTGTTATCACTCGCAGGTACTACACTCCCAGTTGATTCCTTCATTTTACGTCAACTTTTCTTACGTCGTCTTCCGTCGCATCTGCAGGTTATCTTAGCAACACAAAAAGGTTCTCTTAATGATATTGCGGAACTTGCCGACAAAATTTTAGAAGTTTCACCTACCACTGCTGCACTTCCTCAACATTCAGCTGTCCATGCTGCGTCTACTTCGCATACTTCACTTGCTTCGGCCGATCCACTTGGACTTTGTGCCATGAAAAAACAGCTTGAAGAGTTGACTCGCATTGTAACATCTCTCACAAAATTTCAACATACTGGAAATGTGAGCCCAAGTTCAGCGAGGAACCGTTCCCAAAAACCTGTTTCAACTAATCGGTTGTGTTGGTACCATAACAAGTTCCAAGACCAAGCCACCAAATGTGTTAAACCTTGTTCTTTCTCGGAAAAACCTAAACAACGATCAGTAAAGGCGACAATTGACCGTTGTGTGACTGGCCGTCGCCTATTTATCACGGACCAAAGTAGTAAAATTCAATTTCTGGTTGATACCGGATCGGATGTCAGTTGTTTTCCACGCAAATTATTGTCAGGTAAATGTCAGCCAACCAATTTCGAACTCAATGCGGCTAATGATAGTACTATTAAGACTTACGGCAACCTTTCCCTTAACCTTAATTTTGGTCTAAGACGTGAGTTTACTTGGCAGTTTGTTGTTGCCGATGTGAGTTCAGCTATAATTGGCTCTGATTTTTTATCACACTACAACATTTTGCCAGATTGTCGTAACAAACGTTTAGTTGATGGTATAACTGGTATATATACACTTGCTTCCATAGCGTCCATCAAACATGTCAGTGTTAAGACGATTACGATGACTAATGATTCACCTTTTAGCAAATTGCTCAGTGAATTTCCAGACATCTCTCGTCCGCCTGGTTTTTTCAGGGAAATCAAACACAATACCGTTCATCACATTTTGACTAATGATGGCCCCCCATCTCTTGTAGACCCCGTCGTCTCGCGCCTCACAAACTTGCAATTGCAAAAAAAGAATTTGGGGACATGATAAAATGCGGCACTGCAAGACCTTCAAAAAGCCCTTGGTCGTCACCTTTACACTTGGCTCCAAAAAGAGACAACACGTAGCGTCCTTGTGGTGATTATCGATTCCTAAATGCTCGAACGATCCCTGACCGCTACCCCGTGCGTCATATAGGGGACTTTAGTAGTCATTTAGCCACCTCAACCATTTTTAGCACTTTAGATTTAGTCAAAGCCTACCAACAGATTCCTATCAATAACGATGATATATGTAAAACGGCGATTATAACCCCTTTCGGGTTATATGAATTCCCTTATATGACGTTTGGATTAAGAAACGCGGGACAAACCTTTCAAAGGTTTATTGACGAAGTCGTTCAGGATTTAAACTTTTGCTACCCGTATGTCGACGACATTCTTATTTTTTCACGAAACTCCGAAGAACACCTGAGTCATCTTCGGATTATTTTCCAAAGGTTGGTGGACTATGGAGTCGTATTAAACATATCTAAATGCGTGCTTGGGGCTACAGAAGTTACCTTTTTAGGCCATCGAGTGTCTAAAGATGGTACTTGCCCTCCACCTGAACGAATATCGGCACTTCAGGAATTTCCTTTGCCCAAATCTGTCCAAGGTCTTCGTAGGTTTTTGGGCATGATAAATTACTACCGGAGATTTTTACCACGAGCAGCCGAAATGCAGGCTCCATTGATAAATATCTTAACCGACACCAATCTAAAGGGCGCCAAGCCTGTTCCATGGACTCCAGAATTGGAAACCGCGTTCCATGCGTGTAAGAACAGCCTATCTTTGGTTACTAAACTGGCACATCCTGTTTTAGATGCCCCTTTAGGCCTATTTACGGACGCCTCAAGCACACATGTTGGAGCTTGCCTTCAACAACGTATTGGACACATTTGGCAACCTTTAGCATTTTTTAGCAAAAAATTGACTTCTAATCAATCTTCTTGGCCAGCATATTACAGGGAACTTTTGGCTGTCTATGAGGCAGTCCAACATTTTCGTTATATATTGGAAGTACAGCAGTGCACCATATATACGGATCATAAACCCCTACTTTATGCTTTTGTTCAACGTAGAGAAAAGTTACCACCAGCTCAATTAAATCAGCTATCTTTTATTTCCCAATTTACTACTGACATTCAGCATATCAAAGGTGTGGATAATCTCGTCGCCGATACAATGTCTCGTATCGAATCCATCTCGTTGGAAGATAATTTCATTGCTTTAGC
Source organism: Nemapogon koenigi (assembly GCA_963924495.1). Taxonomy (NCBI): domain Eukaryota; kingdom Metazoa; phylum Arthropoda; class Insecta; order Lepidoptera; family Tineidae; genus Nemapogon; species Nemapogon koenigi. The sequence continues at coordinate 1,620,528 of OZ004630.1, read as the reverse complement.
TGAGTCACAGGATAATGATGAGGAACTTCTTGGCATACTTAATAATAACACTTCGTCGTTGAAACTGGAAAAAGTGACTATTCCAGCACTGCCGTCTCAATTTACTGTGACACCAGTACTGGAAAACCGCGTCCATTCTTGACTCCTCCTTTCAGACGAACTTACTTTGATAGAATTCATAACCTCAGCCACCCCGGAATTCGAAATTCATCTCGTCTCGTGTCGGACAGATTTGTGTGGCCTTCTATAAAACGAGATACCCGATCTTGGGCTCGCACTTGTCTTTTGTGCCAGCGCAATAAAGTCACAAGACATGTTACGTCTCCTGTAGGCACATTTAGTCCTCCATCCGGACGATTTCAACACATCCACGTGGATATTGTTGGCCCTTTGCCAGTTTGTGAAGGTTACCGTTATCTCCTTACAGCGGTTGATAGATTCACTCGTTGGCCTGAGGCCTGGCCCATGCAAGGCATCACTGCCCAAGAGACGGCTAGGGCTCTTTGTTGATTTCAATAAAATAGTCTGGCAACACACCGAGTAGTCTGTGGTGCACTGCTACCTGCTGTGTGGTTCCCTATCATGGCTTCTTACTGTAACCGTGTTCTTTTTGTATCTATATAAGTAAAGTGTGTTCCATCCATTATAGTTTAATTATTCATCAGCCTCATATAAACCTAACAGGTTATGGGCCCAGTCAAGCTTAGATTGTTTGTCTTCGAGTAGTAAAAAAATACGCAACGCAAGTGCGGTCGTCCGAAAAAAAAAGTACTCTGAATAGAGGTTAGAATACGGATTGCCAACGTGGTTTTCCGGAAAGATAAAATTTGAAGAAATCGAAGCAATCAGCTGTTGAATATATAATGGAGGAAGAGAAACACTGTATTAGACTGCGCGGCGCAGATAATTGGAACATTTGGAAGTTCCAGATAAAGATTTTTCTTAAGTCGAAAGATCTAGAAGGTACCATTAGTAAGCAACCAGAGACCCCGGAAGAAAAGGTTAAAGATGCAAAATCCCAAGCAATCCTTGTTGGGAGGATGGAGGAAAACGTCGTTGCTCATGTTCTCTCATGTGAAAATGCCTATGAAATTTGGAATAAGTTGTTAAGCATCTATGAACAATACTCGGGCGCATCATTGCATTTAATTCAACAGCAGTTCTACAATCTTGCATTTGAAGGGACCGTCGCCTCATATATCTCACAAATGGAAAATATAAAGTCTAGACTTCAGGCTTTTGGAAGCCCATTGTCCGATGATATGGTTATCACTAAAATTCTGATAAGTCTCCCACAACAGTACAGACACTTCCAATCTGCATGGGAGTCATCACCAAAACAGGAACAGACCTTAAACAACCTAATTGCAAGATTGCAAATTGAAGAACAGAGAATAAATTCAGACAATACAACTGTCGCTCTGGTGCTGAAAAATAATAATAAAATAAATAAAATAAAATGTTTTAATTGTAACAAAGAGGGACACATAAAAAGTCAATGCCCGAATTTAAACAGGACATGTCACTACTGCAGAAAACCAGGTCATTACATGTCGGACTGCAAGTTTAGAAAACAAAAGACTAACAACATTGATAAGATTTATTCAAGTTCATTCTTCAGTGGCACCTCAGAATCTTTGCAAAACTGGTGTATGGACAGCGGAGCAAGTGAACATATGTGTAATGAACTCGGCCTATTCTCTCAATACAGTACCTGTAAGCGCAAAGTAAAAATTGGTGATGGATCAATGTTATCAGTGCATGGTATGGGCACTATCTCACTAGATGCTTGGAATGGATATGAGTGGATTAAAAGCACTCTTTCCAATGTATTATATGTTCCTGAACTAAAGATTAACTTATTCTCGGCTGGTTGTGCTATGGATCATGGTTATCACATTGAAATGAACAAAAACATATGTAAATTCAAAAATAAAAATGGAGAAGTAAGGGCTATTGCAAGAAGAGACAATAAATTGTTTAAAATGGTATTTAGATTATGTCAGAAAACCCTTACAAGATGTGATAATTCTGAGAGTACTCCAAATTGTTTTTTTATAAATGACATTTTGTATTGGCATAAAAATCTAGTGCATCAAAATTTTAAAGAAATTAAAGAAATATTAAAAGTCAATAACATGCAATATAAAGATGTAGAAAACCCTTTTTGCAGTGAGTGCGTAGTGGGAAAACATTGTCGTCTGCCTTTCCCTTCAAGTAACTCTAAAACTTCTCATGTTGGGGAACTTGTACATGCTGATTTGTGTGGCCCATTTGAAACCAGATCTATTGGTTGTGCACGTTATTTTCTGTTGTTGAAGGACGATCACTCCAGCTACAGAGTGGTGTATTTTCTCAAATGCAAAGATCAAGCAAAGGAATTTCTTAACAAGTTTATATTAATGACACATACTCAAACTGGTCAAAAGATAAAAACAATTAGAACAGACAATGGACTGGAGTTTGTTAATAATGAAGTGCAAAACATGTGTATGAAATATGGTATTCGACATGAAAGGACTGTACCATATAGCCCACAACAAAACGGGCGGGCTGAGCGCGAGAACAGAACATTGGTTGAAGCAGTACGCACCATGCTACATGCTAAGAATATGGCTAAACATTTTTGGGCAGAGGCACTGAACATGGTAGTTTATGTACTTAATAGAACTAAGATAATAAATCAAGACAAAACCTCTTATGAATTATGGTGCAATAAAAAATGTGATATAAGCATGTTCAAGGTTGAGTTTGGTTCAAGTATCTGGTGTCATATACCAAATGAGAAAAGACTTAAATTAGATGTAAAAAGTAAAAAATGTTTATTTTTGGGATACAGTGAGGAGGTCAAGGGTTACAGAGTATATTGTCAAAGTACACAAAAGGTGGAAGTTGTAAGAGATATTATTTTGGAACCAAAGTCTATAATATATGTGAATGACTCAAGTGAGAGTGAGGATGAGACTGACAGCTTGTCATTGGAAAGGGAGATTTCATTGTCTTGGCCTAAGACAGGTGAAAGTAAGAAGACTCAGAGTGAGGATAGTAAAACTGTGGAACAAGTTGGTCAGGAAAGTACATCTGAATTATGTAGAGAAGAAAACTTTGTAAATACAAACCCGAGGAGAAGATTATCATCATCTGTCGGGGATGAAGATTTTGCAGACTGTGAATATAGTTTCTTAACTATTTTTTCTGAGGAGGAACCCCAAACATATGAGGAGGCTATCTCATCAGAGCAGAGCAATGAGTGGAAGGTAGCCATCAAGGAGGAGATCACAGCATTGGAGGAATGTGATACATGGGTGCTAGTGGATAAACCAGTTAACAAGGAGGTAATAGACAGTAAGTGGGTTTTCAAGAGAAAGAGAGATGCAACTGGACATCCAACTAAATATAAGGCAAGGTTAGTGGCTCGTGGATTCCAACACAAAGACTTTTACACAGATATTTATAGCCCAGTAGCAAAATTAACAACAGTTCGTATCTTTTTAGTTGCTTGTATATACTTAGACATTGATATTTACCAACTAGATGTACATAATGCATTTTTAAATGGTGATATAAGGGAAGAAGTGTACATGTCGCTGCCCAGTGGTTTTAATATAGATAGAGAAAAAGTATGTTTGCTTAAAAAATCACTTTATGGCTTAAAGGGCTCTCCAAAGTGTTGGAACTTAAAGTTTAATGAGTTAATGACTAAACTAAATTTTAAAAGGTCTGAATATGATCATTGTTTATATACTAATTTGGAGAAGGACTCAAAGTTGTATTTGCTTTTGTATGTTGATGACTTGTTGATAGCGGGCACTAATATAAAGAAGGTCAATAGTTTAAAATACATGTTAAAAGGTCAATTTAAAATGAAGGATCTAGGTATCATAAGTAATTATTTAGGAATTGAGATCAATAAAAGTAAAGACAAAGTTGTGTTAAATCAAAGTAGTTATTTAAAAAGGGTTTTATACAAGTTCAATATGTTTGATTGTAAACCAGTCAGTAGTCCTATGGAAAAGTGTTTTGATTATAATTTAGTTATGTGTGAGAAATCTGAGTCTCTGCAATTGGAGAACAGATGTAGGCAGGCTATAGGTTGCTTAATGTATGCAATGTTATGCACAAGACCCGACCTGTGTGTTTCAGTGAATATTTTGAGTAGATATCAGAGCTGTGCAACTCAAAACTTGTGGGTAGCCATAAAACGTGTCCTTAGGTACATAAAAGGAACATTGAACTATAGTCTAGTACTTAAATGTAATAAAATGTCAAATTCTATTGAAGGATTTGTTGACTCGGATTGGGCAGGGGATACGATAGATAGAAAATCTACTTCTGGGTACATGTTTAAAATATATGGTTGTTTAATTTCATGGACTACAAAGAAACAATCAACAGTAGCTCTATCTAGCACTGAATCTGAATATGTAGCATTGAGTGTGGCATGCAGTGAAGGTTGTTGGATAATTAATATTTGGAAAGAATTTTGTATTGATAAAACAAATACATTGACACTATTTGAAGATAACCAGTCTGCCATCAAACTAAGTCAAAATCCAGAATTTCATAGTAGAGTAAAGCATATTGACATAAAATATCATTTTATAAGAGATTTAATTAATAGTGGTATTATAGAGATTAAGTACATTAGGACAGATGAACAACAAGCTGATATGTTAACAAAACCTTTAGGTGGGATCTTATTTATGAAGTTTAGAAAGTTGTTTAATATTATGTGAAGCTGTGTATAATGTATAGTTGCCTACATACTAATCCAGAAACATCCTTAGTTGTAGTTTTAGTAAATCAATAAGAAGTTTAATATTTTATTGAGTAAGTTTTTTTTTGTGTAAACTGTGTATAGTGGCTACTATGTATGTATGTAAATAGTTGCATAGTTCAGAGATATTATATATGTATTATGTATGGTAACTACTCCTTAGTTTTCTGTAAGTCAATATAACTGTAATATTTTATTGAGGGGGGGTGTTGATTTCAATAAAATAGTCTGGCAACACACCGAGTAGTCTGTGGTGCACTGCTACCTGCTGTGTGGTTCGTGTGTGGTTCCCTATCATGGCTTCTTACTGTAACCGTGTTCTTTTTGTATCTATATAAGTAAAGTGTGTTCCATCCATTATAGTTTAATTATTCATCAGCCTCATATAAACCTAACACTCTTATTAACGGATGGATCTCTCGCTTCGGCCTTCCAACACATATTACCACGGATCAAGGACGACAATTTGAATCGGACCTTTTCCGTCGCCTTATGTTTCAATTTGGTACTAAAAAGCTACGCACCACTAGCTACCACCCTTGCGCAAACGGTATGGTGGAGCGTTTTCATAGGCAATTGAAGGCGTCATTACGTTGTCACGGTGAATCGTGGATAGAAGCTTTACCTATAGTACTTTTAGGAATGCGAGCGGCGTTGAAAGAAGATCTCAAATCTTCTTCTGCCGAACTTGTGTACGGAGAATCACTTCGCCTTCCTGGAGAAATGGTTGTTTCTTCGTCCAATAATGACGTTCCTGTTTCTTCTATAGATTTTCTTACACAACTGAGAAAAAATATGGCAGATCTTAGACCTGTCCCTGTTTCTAGTCATAGTCAAACTAACATTTTTGTTTTTAAAGACATTTCAACGGCTTCACATGTTTTCTTGCGTGCTGATCACGTAAAACCTCCCCTAGAGTCACCTTACTCTGGACCTTACCCTGTGATTAGCCGTTCTGACAAAACACTGACACTTCTTATAAAGAACAAGGAAGTAGTCGTGAGTATAAACCGCGTAAAACCTGCTTACACAGCCACCCAGGCCGACTCTCCTATTCCTTTCAATACCTTCATTAAGCCACCATCATCAGTATCACCATCATCCGCATTACCATCATCTATTTATACATCTCGTGCGGGACGCAAAGTAATATTAAAAATTCCGTTTAATCTGTAACCTTCCTCTCTTCGTGGGGGGGTCATGTGGCGACATTGTATGGTGACACGAAACATTAAGAAGGTAATGTCAAAGGACGTCAGACAGAGACATGTACGATAGAGACGTGTTATTTTAATTTAGTTAAACACGAGGTTTAATATTATGTTTATTGAAATACACCAAGTGAATTTACGTGTGGTTTAATTGTTATAATATATAGGCGTAACATACGCCTATACTACGTAAACTCGCTTATAACTACTTATCTATTAGAGATATATATATACATACAATTGCAGACTTTTTTGTAGATAATTTGATTCTACACCAATCTTTTCTACATCATGTTGTTATATTTTTGACGGATTAGACAGCAAACGCCATGTAAACTACCGGAGCTTACTTTTACCCCGACTTGATTCACTTAAATTATACTGTTAATTCTCAGCTTTTAAGAGTGTAGTGTACCGCGTCCATGTCCATACAAACGGAGAAAACGTTTTACTACCCTTAAATATTAATTAATTTTAACGATTTTGTAATATGTTACTGACATAATAAAAAACTACGTACGTATTTTTTCCTTTTTTCAAAATTCGTAATAGGTCAAAAGTTATAAGCCCCTCAAATCTCGGTTTTTTTGGTTCATAACTTGCTGGTAATAAACCGTCTGTATTTGAGAAACAAAGCAAAATTTCAAAAAAAGCAAAACGTACGTACGTAGATTATAATCTGCTAAAACGTTTGACATCAAAATTATAAGGTTTCGTTATAGTTTAGTAGGTGTAAATCGTTTTCGCCCAAAACGCAATTTTCAACGAAAAACATACCTACGAACACCCACGAGCTGCAGTGCTCTCTGTCGCACTGATGCCCGGGGGAAGAGTGCGATTGAGACAGAATATGATTTTCTAAATACCTATTTCGCTGCGTACGCTGAGCTACACGATCCTCTTAAACATGAAAGGTCCATGTTTAATAATCGTAAACCTTCCCGGTGAATCAACCTATCTAATAGTGAAATTCGCAACAAAATCCGTTCAGTAGGTATATGTTATTCTCTGACCCCTAAACTACCACTATGCAAAAAACATGTCGATCCCGTGAAAAACAAAAACAAATATATCCCACGGGAACCATAAATTTTTCCGGGATAAAGAGTAGCCTATTTCATTCAGATCCGTTCAGCCGTTCTGGCGTGATTGAGTAACAAACATCCACATATCCATACAAACTTTCGCGTTTATAATATTAGTGGGATAGTGGGATATAGTGATGATTTGCATAGTGTTTTATTAGTAGAACCGTGACAAATATAGTTTCGAGTACGTTTCTAACAGACCCTATTCATATAATGACATTATTTGGACCACCTTAACCTACATCATTATCTCAATACTAAAGTTATTTTTAGGCAATTCTTTGAGAGCGGCGAAAGATGGATCACCTTTGCCTTCTACACGATTACTTCGCACGAAACTTTTATCCGAAGGATTTTTACCGGGAAAACCGTTCACACAATTGGCAACACACACTTACGTGTTTTCGTTCCTGGATAGTGTGGACCTTGTGTACATATGTAAGTATGAGATATCAATACAACAGTAACTACTGCCAAATATTAAGTTTCTAGGGTTAAGGAGGCCACTGACCATACATTCGTCCAATCCCCGACGCGTCGCCGTAAGGTCCACCAAAACTGACCACAGACTCGTCCAATTCTTGTTACGAACGGTCCGCCTACATCATCATTAGCCGGAGTGGGAAATTTTCAGTGCGATACCGGTCCAATGTATGGCCTACTTTACCATTGTTATTTGTTACCAATTACTATGGAGATAGAAGCTCACATGACCAACGGCTCTTATTTCGGTCAATGCAATGCAGCCAGTCTGTTGAGTCCCAGTAGATAGCGATTTACATGATGTTTTTTATTTGTGGAATTAGTTAAAATTAGAAATTATACAAAAAAAATTATGAAATTTTATTAAAAAGGCAAAAAAAAATACTTAGTAGAGAACTGTTTATTAGAAGGTGTGTTGGTGGTTGAATGACTGACGCGTGGGGAATTGTGGATCAAGGAATTTGATCCCTACACCGACCATATCATTATCCGACAAACAAAAGGCCTTACGAATCCAAAATTATTTCACCAGAACTGGCCTCTCGTTACGTAGCCTCAAGAAACATCATCAGCCTTCAAGCTTTTAGACACGTTTTATGTAAAATATAAAGTCTTGTATACCTTATGCTGTGGCTGAGTTCTGTTAAGGTATTTTGAGATCAAATGATCGATCATGTTTTATTATTTGCCAGTAAGGTATGGACTTGCTAGTGATTGCTGCGCAGGCAACATGCCGAATACAGTAAATCCCCAATGTATACCAATTGAAGTACCTGAAGATGACCCGGTACTAAGATCTACTGGAGTGCGCTGCATGAATTTGACAAAAGTGGAAACGTATCAGGACTTTGGATGTTTGCCGCCAAATCTGCCTCCGGAAAGAGTAAGATATCTCTGATAATACCACGGAATAAACAATAGCAATAATAATGTACAGAAGTGTCCCTTAGTTTTCTTCTTCTTCTTAAACAACTGTACTTTTAGGCCTTTATTCATAAACGTTTATTAGCAACGTTTTTGTTAAAATATGTTTTGTCACTCTCTAACAAACCTGTCTTTACTAATAATAGAAAGAAACAAAACACATTTTAACAAAAACGTTGCTAATAAACGTTTATGAATAAAGGCATTAGTCTCTAATTTACGAGTCCACGGTCTCATAGTATGTCCGTCGCATTCATCAACGATGTCGATGCATACATACGCCACTAAGTGTAAGCATAAAAATTTATAGACGTATAATATAATGTGCACAAATTACTCTAGAACAAAAACTAAATTTGTGTGGTCATGTGTGGGCTACGATGGATCGGATTTTTTGATGAAATCTTAGGACGGTCCATATTTTTTATTTTATAAACTTTTAGTTCATTTATTTGAAATTCGAATCAAAATACAAAATGATGGCTGGATAAATGGGCAAGCTAATATAATTCTAATTGCATTTAGCTAAGGCTTACTTTGTGTTGACAGATCAATAACAAAATCGGTAGTGTTTTATTTCATTACATATTACATTTTTCTGAGTGGGCAGATCGTGAAAGAGAACGAATTAAATACAATGTAAAATAGATAACTTTAAATATATGGGACCGATTGAAATACAACCACGTGACCTAACGAAACTGTCATTCATTCTAACAAGACCATGGAGTTTATACACTTAAGTATTGTAGGTATACAAGCTCCTTTAATTATAAACTCATTATAGAAAACGAAGTGTAAATTATGTCATTTTGTTTTCAATTAGCGTCTGCCAATACCCTGTATATAACGCTGAAAAAAATAGCGAAGGTTTTGGTCGATTTTTTTATTATTAAAGTAGTTAAAATGCATAAATTAGGCTTCTTACGGGCTGCGCCTACTTTTCATATAATTATTATAAATCGGTTATTAGTTTCTGCATTTATAATATTAGGATTTAGCGTTCCGAGAGAATAGAATACTAGCGTTCGTACATTGTCTGAGGCTGATCTTTCTTAGACCACGTTTTAATCATTGTCATTGTTCATATGGCACGACAAGACATCCACATAATGAGTTCTTGTAAAAGTTTTGAGTTATTCTATTAAATTAAATAGTATGGACTGGACATATTGGGATGATATTAGATACAGATAAATTGTATCCCTTCAGTACGTCGTTTCTGAGCTTGCGAAAATCGCCAATGATTAAATGCAAACCGACCATAATTGAGCCAAATGCTACTATGTATGTGAAGTATAATTGCTTAACATCATTATCTTTCCAGTACAACAGAGTACCACCTCTTCTAGATTTGTCTCCAATTTACGGTAACACAGGACAAAGAGAGGGAGAAGTTAGATCATATCAAGGAGGAGAACTAAGAGTAGAGAGAAAACAAAATCGTGAAACACCTCCATCAAACGGAACAACCTGCCTAAATAACAGACGACCGGTAGAAAATGCATGTTATGAATATGGTAATTATAAACGTGAAATCTATGAAATTTAATATTTTGAAATCAAAAGTGTTAGGGATTGAAAAGAATGATGAAAGGACGGAGTGTAACATTTGTATGAAAGGATGTAAATTAGAGCAAGTAAATGAATTTGTTAATTTAGGTACTATGTTTACAAGAAGTGTAATGATAGGAATGGAATTGAACGGTGGAAAATTGAAAGGAGTGAAGCAAGGTAGGTATTTGGTGGACTAAACAATGTATGCAGAAATCCACAACTTACTACTAAAGGTAAAATTAATATACACATTGACTGAAAGATTGACTAAAAAGGTTTACATGGCAGAAGTGAGAGGAAATGCTGGCAGAGGACGACCAATGTGTACCTTCTTTATTGAACATATAAAAAAATATTGATCGAAAGCGATGTTAAAAGTACACACAATCGCCGAGCAATCCGAGCATGTATGAAAGGTATGATTATTATAAAAGAAGCAGAAGAGGTATGCCAAGATCGTAGCAAATGGCATTCGATTGTCTCTGCTTACCCCTCTTGGGATAAATGGCGTGATGATAAATCTCAAATATTATTGATATGACACATTTGAATCGAATCTAAGTGATGCAACCTTACTCCACATGTATCACAAATTGTAATTCTAATTGTACTTTTAGGTGATTCATACGATGGAAATCTTCTGATTGGTGTGAATTTAAACGCATTGTGGTTCTACCGAGAACATAATCGGCTGGCACGAGGCCTGGCTAAGATAAACCCGTGCTGGGATGATCAAAAACTATTTGAAACTGCCCGACAAATCAATATTGCTCAATGGCAGCACATTTTCTTCTATGAGCTGATACCCAATTTTATTGGTGAGTTTCATTTCTTGTTATCTAAAACAGCTTAGACTTATCCTTTAAGCTTTAGGGCTTTCTTCCCTCAAAAACTGTAATCGTCTAAATGAGAAACAATTGGTTTCCACTGAGTATCCTGGAACCTGTTTCATGTTCCAAGGAAGTTTAAAAAAATCATAAAATAACTTAGTTTTTTTATCAGGAAAGAAAAACGCATTAGCTGAAGGTATAATTCACGACACTGATGGTTATGTCGACGATTTCGATATGCGGTATGAGCCAGGAACATATCGTGAGTACGTTGTAGGAGCCAGATGGTTCCATACCATTCAAGACAGCAGAACTGAGTAAGTACTAAAATAAAGGGATGAACGGAGATGAATATAAGGACCTTGGTTTTTAACTCCGCCAAAACACGCCAAGTACTGGTCTTTACCTATAGACTATAGTAAAAAAAATAATTTTCACAGTTTATATTCATCGAAGGGCAGCTATTTAGGATTTCGACGGACAGTAGATGACGCCTTCAGAAGTGGCATACTAGAAGTGAACAACACAGAGTCTTATTTGACGAATGGAGCATATCGTCAATCTGCTGGAAAGCCAGACGACATCATAGACCTTGATGTAAGTATATTACTAATAACTAGATTTCCGCCCCGATATAACCCGTTGAAATTTGATATCACTGCTTACAATATGCGCAATCCTTTTTTATTTATCTACGGAACCCTTTAAGTTGTCGAAATGAAACAAAAAGCAGATTCTAAGTCTAACTACTCACTATGATTCCTGAAAGTTTCATGAAAATCCATTAATCCGTTTCTTCAATTTTAATTATTTGTAAGAGTTATAGATTGTGATAAAGGGACAGTGAGCCTGAGCATTCGTAGGCGGTCACTTAAAATTAGATTTTTGAGCAAAAAATCAACTTAAAAAAACTAAAATTCTCTCCATCCACCATAAGGACATCTCCTGAAAGGGATACCACACACGGCGACCAAAACCACCGCTAAATGGCAGCCTTGAATCACCGCGAGACGGACGTGGTACAAGTGGACGCATTCACTGACGAATGCTCAAATCTGAACTGTTCCATTAGACGCGAATGCTCCCGGTGAATGACCGCCTTTATAAAATGTAGAGCATACAAAAAATAGTGCCAAATAGAAAACAATATGTGAATGCACTTAACATTACGGTATTTACACCTCGTAACGTATTCAGAGACATTTGGCGATTTCTGTCACACATGTAGCGTCCTCGCTCTCAGGAAATGAGTCATTTCATCTGTACTTGTTGTTTTCCCACGCAAGAGCCTTTTGATGGTATCATTGCATTGCTGCTTTCTTTTTATACAGGAACTTCCAAATTGACCCTCATCAACAATATAATAAAGAAGGGGGTTCAATTCAATGTCATGTTTGAATTTACAGCTTTCCGAAAGATTATACCCTGATTCATTTCAAAGATCGTCAGACCTACCAGCTATCGATATGATGAGAGGTCGTGACGCCGGTCTTCCTCCATATAACTCATATAGGAAACTTTGTGGGTTACCTGTCGCTAAGATATTCGAAGACTTCCATGACACTATTGATGGAGAGGTGGGTCTGAAATGAAATTATCATTATATTTTTACTAATCGAACTGTTCATATTCATCGTGGATGAATTACGATGTAGCGGGAAATGCATTCAAAATTTTGCCAGTTGCCACTATTCCACGCATATCTGGATTATTAATTAAGAAGAGGAACAAATAATTTCGGTTGATTTCTGAACTGAAATTCCCGAATTTTACGAATGCTATGAACATACAATTTGGGTATTGAAAACTAGTGGATTTTATCTAGTATTGTGTAGGATGAAAACATGATTGGTGAAAATTTTCTCGATAACTTAAATTTTTGAAAGCAACTCTTCAAAAACACCTTTTTAGTCAGTTGCGCCCGAACCACTCATGCGCCCGAACCACGAGTTTAGTTTACGATTAGGTATTTCTGAGTCGTTCCTCGTCTTAACCGACATAAAAAAAGAAGGTGGAAGGAAAACATATTTGATGCTTATGTTTTATGCATGTAGACCGATTTTTCGGAAACGGCTAAACCGATTTAGATAATTTATTTTTTATCGACAGAGAATTATTCCGGGTTGGTCCCAATGTTGTTTTGGTGAAAATTGGTTCAAAATTTTTAATTTTTAAATTTAATTTTAAACTTAGTGTCGTTTATATGCGGTCAAATTAGGATAAATAATAATGTCGTTTACAGAAAATACTGGCAATGAAACGAATTTATGACGACGTTGATGATGTAGACCTAATGACAGCTATTTATGCAGAACGCTTGATGCCTGGAGCTTGGGTTGGTCCGACCTTGTACTGTATCATGATTAACAATTTCTTATTATGGCGTCGATCTGATTTATACTTCTTTGAACATGGACGTCATTTCAATAAGCTGACATTGCGTGAGTGCCTATATTTAAATTTACTAATTTTATCTTTCATAGACACAACACAATCACAAATACTATAGGCTAAAAGAGGGAGACATGGTCTTCCGCTGGGTACCCTGGGACCGTAAGACAGTGAGCTGTAAGGTACCTCGTGAAGAAAAAAAACTTGGTTATTGCAAAACATTGTTCTTGTATTTTCATTGTCTCTGTATAAATATCATGATTTGTCAAGTGTATTAGAGATGTCAAAGAAAATTAATGCATATTGATAGATGGGAGTAAAGTAGCATTATTGTTTTTTCCTTTCGGCAATAATCACATTATTTAAATTTACAGCTCAATTAAATTCAGTAAGGAAATCATCCATAGCCAGAATACTGTGCGACGTTGGAGACGACGTCAAGCAAATTCAACCTTACGCTTTTATTCAAGCTGGACATGGGTAAAAATATTTGAATACATAATTATCTTCTCCAAGAGATTAGGGGGTCGCTAAACATTTTTTAATTTTTAATTTCAGTAACGAAATAGTATCTTGTGATAAAATACCGGGTACAGATTTAAGTAAATGGAGTGACCGCATGTGCGAAAAGAACGATGCCAAAGATATAAGTAATAATGATGGAAACGACTTTGATGATAACTATGTTGGAGGCGAATGGGATGCATATTTGAATTAGAAACTAAATTTTTAGGTTATGTATAATCAAATCAAATTTATAATAAATGGCTTTGTTTATTGAAAATGCTAGTGGATTAATCACTAGGTATTTATGTCTATCGAAATGGATATGGGCGGCACTGGGAACAAGGATCTATATATGCTCGGCGATTTGGTGTAGGTACTTTTAACTTTGAATTCAATCGATATTTTTTATATGGTTATTAAAAGAACTTCTATGTCACTCTTTACCAGAATTTTATTTAAGTTTATCTTTCATCCTTCATTATTTCAACGTGTCCAAACTATTTTTCTTCATTTTATATACAACATTATCTTTCCCTCTGCATTCTTCTTTCATTGGAACTATTATAAAATATATTTTGCAGTGATACAGTTTTGCACAAGACTCTGTCTGTTTGTTTCGCTTTCACGGCTAAACCACTGAACCGATTTTCATGAGATATGATACATAGAAAGCTTGAACCCTAAGATATATTTTTATAATACCACCCCTAAGGGGGTATAATAGGGGATGAAAGTGAGTATAGACCCCGCGGGCGAACAGCTAGTTGTATTATATTTGTAATACCTACATGTCAAAATCACTTCTGAAACTCTCTTCAAAATATTAATGTAATTAGTAAAAAGCAACGAAGTCAGTTTAAACCACATCTAAAAGATAAAGTTAAGAATTCACCTCTTCATTGTTATTATGTACTCAACTTTGTCAGCGTTCCTCTAAAGCTGCCCATTTGTCACTACCGTAAGGCCTGCACTACACTCTAACTAAATATCGCTTCCATACACAATCGTTTTATTTATAATCTAAATTATGCTGATGTGCTAAATCAAGTTGTCCATATTGAAAATAACAGGTGGCAAACCTGTTGCTGCAATTAATGGACCTAGATTTATCACGTCTTTACAGATGTATGTGTATCTGAATTTTCAAAATAAGTGCGGTTTACTAGCTTTACGATAAGAAGTCGATTTAAATACATATCTATACTAATTACAAAGCTGAAGTGTTGATTTGTTTGAACTCGCTAATCTCTGGTACTACCACTTTTTTGTATTTGATAGCAGTGATCAAAGTTGATAGCCCAATTCTTGAGGAAGGTTATAGACTATATAACATCACGCTACGACCATAAGGAGCAGAGCAGTAACCATAATCGCGGGGGCAACCGCAAGGCACAATTTGTTCTTAAATAAAATTGTTGCTTAGCATTACCCTTGGCAGTCCCATCCTAACATATCTCAGCAGAACTGACCATTGGTTAGGAGCCTCAAATAATCATGTGCTGAAGATATTTTGTCTCCCCATGGAGCTAGTCATACGATCCCGGAAGCAGTAACCCAAGCCGTGAAAAGTTTTATATAGTTTCGTATCATATCTCATAGTGTGCAACAATCCTTACACAATGAATAAGCAAGCAAGACAGACAGATCGCGAATATAAATGTAAAATATGAGATTAGAACTCCCTGGCAAACATTTATGTAGGGATCCCCGAGACAAAATACTGGACATTTTTATTTTCTTATGGTAATCAGAGTTTGTTGGTAAAGCGGTGATATTTCACTGAGAAGTAAGTAGGTACTCCCTCCGCAATTTAATAATTCTTTTAGATTTTCTATTTCATTTTGTAGAGTAGGTAGGTAGTAAATTGATAAGAGAAAGTTGTGGCGTGAATGATAAAATTGTCGAAATAATTAGTATTTACCTACATAAAAATACTGGAAATTTAAGGAAATAGATACCGACTAAGCTAGATATTTGGGGAATGAGAGACTTTATTTTTCATTGCAGGTTGCCTTATAGCTCCCGAAACCGTGTCATCGTACCAGGGTACCCAGCGGAAGACCAAGCCTCCCTCTTTTAGCCGATGGTATTGTGTGGGGCTATACCTAACGAGTGGCCAGTTCTGTTGAGGTATATTTAGATAGATAAGCCTTAAGGTGCCCCACTCATTCGCCGGCCAGTTGCCGTACGATCCACCGAAAACGACCACAGACTCGTTGTATTTGTGGTTGATTTCGATGATCGGAACGATCTGTCACACACACACACACACATCCTGAACCCTTTGTTTAATTGGTGCGGGTGAGTGAATTGCATGTGATCTAGATCGTATGATTTACATTGCTAATGTGTGGCCTGTCTTCAATCTCGATCATACGGCGGCCGGGCAGAAAATTTTCTGTGAGATACCGGACCAGTTAGAGACGTAATGCACAAAACTTACCGAATGAAAGACTATACAAAAAAATCTACAAAGACTACAATTCAAATACATGCAAACCTTTTTGGGTTCTGGGTATATCACAACCTGTATTTTTTTAGTGCTACTTGATATCGCCACAATCCAGAAAGATTGCAACAAGAGCAACTCGCTAAATGTAGCCAATGTTACCAGTGCCATCTGCCCATTCCACGTTTGTTTTTTTTAAGTTATTACGTCGAAGTATGTGCCGGCTTAGCAAGTACAAAGTCTATCTATTAGGAATAAAATATGAAATGTAATATCTCTGCCGTCTTCAACCGATACCTTATTCTGGTCACGTTGAGACCTTCTCGACCCGAAGCCTTGAAGAATAAAAAATTAGGTTTAAGCTAACATTTTATATAATAGAAGTAATAAAACTCTATATTATTCGATTTGGTATCCAAACGCATAACAAAAAATCTGCCCGATTCAAAAAGTTGTAGCTAAAAATCATAAACATATAATTTAGATTTGATACGCAATTTTCCCCTAAATTCACTGACAACACTAATCGCGACGGGTTTGCAGTATGTGTACTATATAACAACCAATCGCTAGAGGTCATTTCTGTCGCTATAGCAACCAGTCGTAAATTGCAAACATCTAACCCAGTTGTATAATATATAGTTGGTCGGAAATATAGATGTAGTATGCTAGCGCTCTATTAGATTGGTAATGTCGCGATTAGAACGAGGCCAAAATCAGTGTGAGTGACAAATGTGTAATTCTGTGGATTTTTCATCATATATGACTTACAATCACGTCTACTAAACACTAAACTACTTTAAAACAGGATAATTTATAAAATTAAGCGAAATTACTACTAACGCTAGACTGTTACAGTATTCAAAAAACGGTCTCGTCCATCTGTCTCGCTTTAACATACGCGTATCTACGCGCTTTCTCTTTTGCATTGCCAATCTAGTAGAGCGCCTGACTATATTAAATCTATGCTTTGAACACCGTATAATTTACGTATTTTTTCTTTGTGTTATCGGTACCAGAGTACCCAACGGAAGCGGAAGGAGGATTTATTAAATTGTGATTTTAGTTGCGTTTTGTAAACACCTAACCCAGTTTACTCTAGTCGCTCGCAAATATATCAAAGTGCAATATCATAAAAATTGTTTTGCAGTTGCTGGTTCAGTGATAAGAGTGCCCAGCGATTGTTCCCGAATGCAAGCTTATGTCCCGAAACAGGAATGTAATGGGATTAAATAAATAAATATGATCTTATATAAGTAGGTTTCAATACTGTGTGGATCGATTTTTTGCATAATGTTTATTTTGAAAATTTAAAACACGAAACCCACAAATCCATCGACAGATTTCCATCAAAATTAATAAGAACTTTCAGAAATGATTCTTTTGTGTATTCACAAATTTTGTGCCTTAAGGCGCTAATTGTTGCCAGCACACCGCTTACAAATATTCGCAAGTATCTTAATTAATGTAACCAAGACAAATGTTTGAAGGACTGTAACTTTCTCAAATTAAATTTGCTACTATAAAAGGAGCGATGAAAATATGTAAAAGTTGCATATCAGATTCTGCTTTTCCATCACTAAACCTTTTTTTTCTTTCTTCACGGGTTACCTTACAGCTCGCGAAACCGTGTTACGGTTCCAGGGGACCAAGTCTCCATCGTTTAGCCGATGTTATTTGCGAGGCTATACCTAACGAGTGTGGAAAAACCTCTATACTAAGTGTGGTTTATCGGATTATGTACATAAGTTTTTAATTAAAAATAGGTACATGGCCCCTATATATTTCTTTCCATACACTTCTTTATCGCATTTCATAGCACGAAACACGGTATAATAGGTGCCATATAAGTTTGGACTTGACGCGCCACGTGATTATACTTGTGCAGTAGACGATTTATGGGTCCTTTTGGTGGTAGGAGCGGTTGTTCCAAAGTACAGCCGATTATAATATTTTTATTGTTTTTAGTACATAAGTAGGTATTTATTTAGATCTATCTAAAGAAGACATTTTAGTAGAGACATAAAATTTTAGTTTTATTTTCCTAAATTTATTTTTTGCACACCATACTGAAGTGAAGTTGGTTGGACAGCCTGACGTCACAAAATGGCGCTGGTCCAGTCCTATTCTTATTTTAATCGCATAGTAAGTTTATAAGTTTCGATGTAAAGGGTAATCTCTCAAACTACTGAACCGATTCTAACAATTATTTCAGAAATAGAAGGGTACCTACGATCCCCTGGAGTGATATAGACTATATTTTATTATGTTCGAAAATATCCACGAGCGAATCCAGGGTCGGATAGCTAGTAATATTACAAAACAAACGTGTTTGTGTGGTGCAGTTTTCTCCATGATTTCTGAATTTATTAATAAATATTGCATTTAATTATTAAATGCAATTTCGTAACAATTTTTTTTAATCTTCTAAAAAAACTTTAGAATTATCTATCTCGTGTTCCCCATACTTACCGTTTTCAATGTTACGATCTTCATGTAATTATTATTTTATATTACTATTATTATACATTTGATAATTATTTTGCAATCGACGTATGAGTGAGTAGGTATGTCGATCTGTCTCATAAATTAGGTTTTTGATGTGTAACATCTTTCCTCTCGCTTTTCTGCAATCTTGGCAATCTGCAAGCCGGGGAAGCGCGCGCTATTTGATTTTACCAACCCATTTTCCGAGAGGTTGGTACTGTCAGCGAACAGTGTGTGCGTGTGTGTGACGAGAAAGAGAAAAGAAAATAGAGAAGGAGAACGCATCAGCTGTGCGCTTAACCTATAGTGTTGTGTATAAAGTGTTATAAAGTTGCAATCCATGGATTCTACATCAATAAACATTATTTGAATTTGAATTTGAATATTTGTTAATGTTTTCGTTGCTTATTACTACTGCTCGCTCGTTTTTTTTATTTGGTATTTACGCATCGAAACTTTAAAAACTAAGTAGGTAATAATGAAACGTAAGTGCATATGTCCACACTAGTCTATTGAATTTGGGCTGTGATGAAATCTATATAATAAAATCGAAAAACTAGAACGAGATAAAAAACGAGACAGCGGGATGGCGCTCTACGAAACTTTCTTCACACGTTTCCCCCAAACGGCGTACTCCTTCTCAGAATTTTGTATGTAATTCGATTTCTTGATCTCGGGAATCGCGAAAAACTTTAGAAAATATGATATTGGGTGTGTAGTTTTTGTATAGTAAGCAAAATAAAATCGCAAGTTCGAATTTCGACCCAAAAGAGAGCGAATTCATTGTCTATGCCTGTGTTGTAGTTTGAAAAAGTCGTGACGTTTCTTTGGTTGGTTTCGAGATTTATACAAATAGTAAATAATATAGTAGGTAAATAGTTACTTACATGGATTTACGTAACAATTGCTATAGAGATTCGTTACGAACTTACCCCAAACCTGTGCACAATATATTCTACGCGGGCGGAGACGCGAGCGGTCGCTAGTTAGATATAAGCTTTATAAAAATACTGTAATGTAAACAGAATAGTGGCATTCCTGCAATGCATATTTGGTAGACCATAGACATCTATTGAATATAATAGGGAATTGTTGCCTACAGATCCCAATATTGGATTCCTGGAGATTCGGAAATGCTACAATTCGGACAATAACTTGCTGATATTGAGAAATTATTCGAGAATGCGTCGCGATGTATTTATTGGTTTTGTTATTGGATAAAGGATTTATATACGACTTGGCTGTCTTATTAGAAAATAATGATTGTATCTGTTATCGCATATTAAAATCAGGCCTTTATATATAAAGACCAAGGTTCGATTTCAGCCATGTACCAATGAGTTTTTTTACAATTAAAAACTTATGTACCTACATAATCCGACTCGTTCGTCCAATCGCCGGCGCGCCGCCATACGGTCCACCGAAATCGACCACAGACTCCAATTCTTATCGCGCGGCCCTCCATCCGTTTTCAAATCGTTTTATTTGTGGTAGACATCGATGACCGGAACGATCTGTCACACACACATCCACACGCCTTTGTTTAATCGAATCTTGTGTTTCTGAGTGGGTGAGTGAATTGCATGTGATCTAGATCGTATAATTTACATTGCTAATTTGTGGCCTGTCTTCAATCTCGATCATACGGCGGCCAGACCGAAAATTTTTCTGTAAGATAACGGACCAGTGCGTGGGCTATCTAAATTATCCTCAACAAAACTGCGCAGTCGTTAGGTTTATAATAAAATAGGAAGACTCCGAAGAGGTCACTTCCGATGGGTACCCTGGAAGCGATAACACGGTTCCGGGAGCCATAAGGCAACCAGTGAAGAACAAAGAGAAAATAGTGATTTGGCACCAACCGTCTTAAAATTCTACGACGAAATATTTATTATTTCTTACTTTTCAGAGCAAATTTTTGAAGTCGGTGCACTTTTTTTTAAAAGGTTTATGATCTCCAAACTATGTATTTTACTCTTTTTTAATCACATCAAAAACTTTTTTGAGTATTTAAAATTTATTGCGTCATCTAAAAGAGAGTTAAGAGTGTGTAGGGTGTAAAAATAAGAAATTGAATTAATAAAAAAATCATGAAATAAAGTTAATAAAATTATAGGGATTTCTAATTAAGGGAGGTAACCTACCTGCAACCCGGCCGTAGCTTAAGTATCTCTGTCCCTATATTTGTATTAAAAACGGGCATTATTGACGGCAAAAAATCACGTGTGTTGTATGGGAGC
Source organism: Nemapogon koenigi (assembly GCA_963924495.1). Classification (NCBI taxonomy): domain Eukaryota; kingdom Metazoa; phylum Arthropoda; class Insecta; order Lepidoptera; family Tineidae; genus Nemapogon; species Nemapogon koenigi. The sequence goes on along the minus strand of OZ004630.1, from coordinate 1,599,584 downwards.
CCTCCTTAAATATTAATTTTATATTAATTTAATTACTTATTTTTAAAGTGAATAATATAACTCAACATATCGAGCAAAAAAAAGTCACGTTTGTTGTATGGGAACCCCCTTAAATATTTATTTTATTCTGTTTTTTAGTATTTGTTGTTATAGCGGCAACAGAAATACATCATCTGTGAAAATTTCAATTGTCTAATTATCACGGTTCATGAGATACAGCCTGGTAACAGACAGACAGACAGACAGCCTTAGTAATAGGGTTTCCGTTTTTACCCTTTGGGTACGGAACCCTAAAAAGGAGTCGATAGTCTAATTGGTAGAGCGTTGCATTGAAACCGGGAGGTCCCGGGTTCAATTCCCATTCGTCCGTTAAAGAAGTGACGCCTGGTTTGTCGTACATAAAAACCACAATCTTCAGAACATTCTCTGAAGCACAGTAATTACCTCTCGAATGTTGGTTTACTGATACTCATTATCACAAAAGGAAATGAAAGTGTTTTTCCTAAGAAGAGAGCCAATTAAGAGACATAAGAACAGAACACGCAATCTTTTAATAAGCCCCATTCAGTTTTAAGCCGATTTTCTTTCCCTTCTCTTTAGGATAATGTTTATAACAATATTTTAATATATCTTACATCATAATTATGAAGGGTAAGCAGAGGGTAATTAAAAGCTATTTACTACGATTCTGCAACAGTTTTTATGACTAAGTAAATAGAAACCATATACAAACTAATTGGAAACCGACTTTAAACTACTAAACCAATTTCAAGCCATATTTAGTTTAACTGAACTTTCGTAAGATATAGCAATATTTGTAAATAAGACAGTAGTATGATCACGTAACTGCGACGGATTTCATAAGTTCATAAGATCGCAACTAAACTCATAATTACCTAAATACAAAAGAAACCGGCCAAGTGCGAGTCGGACTCGCGCAAGAAGGATTCCGTACCATTATCTATAAAAACGGCAAAAAAAAAAAAAACACGTTTGTTGTATGGAAGCCCCCCTTAAATAATAATTTTATTTTAATTTAATTAATTATTTTTTAAGTGAATATATAACTAAATATTCTGTGAATATTTCAAGCGACTACCTGTTGCCGTTATCAATATCGAGCAAAAACAAACAAAAAAATCACGTTTGTTGTATGGGAGCCCCCTTAAATATTTATTTTATTTTATTTTTTAGTTATTTGTTTATAGCGGCAACAGAAATACATCATCTGTGAAAATTTCAACATGTCTAACTATCACGGTTCATGAGATACAGCCTGGTGACAGACAGACGGACGGACGGACAGCGGAGTCTTAGTCTATTACTAAGACTCCGCTGTCCGTTTTTTACCCTTTGGAACGGAACCCTAATAAATTTATTTAAAAAAAAAAGTGTACCGACTTCAAAAATTTGCACTGAAAAGTAAGAAATAATAAATACTTCGTCGTTGAATTTGAAGACGGTTGGTGCCAAATTAGGATACAAAGTAATAAACATCTAAGAAGATAAAGATCTGTTCAATATTATCTATGTTTGTACTGATGATGATGATGATTTGTGAATTTGGGAACTAAGTTATTTCTAATTTGGCACCAACCGTCTTCAAATTCTACGACGAAATATTTATTATTTCTTACTTGTCAGTGCAAATTTTTGAAGTCGGTTACACTTTTTTTTTAAATAAATTTATTTTTCCCTTTTAAGTGATTTTGCTGCCCTGTGAGACAAATAATAAAACAAATTAAAAAAATTGATGGAAAAAAAACTGCTGTGGATGGGATTTGAACTATTTGCATCCTGAGCTGCACCATACCATACCATACCTTTAGCCGCTAGACCACCGTCGATACAATAAACCTTTTAAAAAAAAGTACACCGACTTCAAAAATTTGCACTGAAAAGTAAGAAATAATAAATATTTCGTCGTAGAATTTGAAGACGGTTGGTGCCAAATTAGGATACAAAACTAAGTAAATATCTAAGAAGATAAAGATCTGTTCAATATTATCTATGTTTGTATGTACCTACTGATGATCGTAGGTTCCTAATGAATTGTCTATATTAGTGAATTTGGGAACTAAGTTGTTTCTAATTTGGCACCAACCGTCTTCAAATTCTACGACGAAATATTTATTATTTCTTACTTTTCAGTGCAAATTTTTGAAGTCGGTGTACTTTTTTTTAAAAGGTTTATTTTACCCTTTTAAGTGATTTTGCTGCCTTGAGAGACAAATAATAACGCAACTAAAAAAATATTGATGGAAAATTAAAAAAAATACCCCTGTGGATGTGATTTGAACCTTCTAATGTGCTTGTGCATCCTATGCACCCCATTACATTTAACCGCTAGACCATCGTCACGAAAATTGACAACTTCGTGTCAATAGCAACCGTTGCTAAGGCTTTTTCTGATACATAATTTCAGCCGAAAACAGAGACAAATTACTGAATTTCTGAAAAACTACTAAACCGATTTTCGTCATTATATCTGTAAGATAATGTGGACAAATTATTATATCCTTAAAAAATAAGTCGTCAAAATGGGTACATATTTCATCGAGATATTAAGAAAAATGTACTTATAAAGTCAGTTTTTTTTAAATTTTTAAAAAACTACTGAACTAATATTCACTAAAAAAAATGGGACCACCTGTGAAGTATACCCTTTCAAACAAAAAAAAAATTCCAAATCGGTCCAGGCGTCTTCAAGTAATCGAGGAACATACATAAAAAAAATAAAGATTCCGACGAATTGTAAACCTCCTCCTTCTGTTTTGAAGATCGGTTAAAATATATGAAATCTAACATTGTTAGTTTTTTTCTATTGAATTCACATATAAATATTATTTATTTCTTTCTTTAAATTTACAATAATTCATTCATTCATTCTCTCAACCATTTTTTCTTTAATTATTAAGGACCTCTCAGCGAGTAAGGCCTAATATTATATACCTACTATAAGTCTACGGGAAGAAAATTTTTCATTTCAAACATTGCCCCAGACGAAGCAGGGGTAGAAAGCTGCTTGTTTCATTTCTTATTTGAAAGGGTTTTATCATAGAATCCGTGTTAAGATGGGTTCTACTGTATACATAGTTTATTTTGTATTTTTACCCTTTTTCCATGTGGGGTTAAAACAAGAGAGACAAAATGTTTTTCATGTAATCCTATTTACCATTAGACTGAAATCACCATACGCGAGAGACTCTTATACCACTCGAGATCCAATATCTCTTCACCTCTGTTTGATGGATTTACATTATGTATAGACACATGCTTGTGGAAAATATCAGTTTTATATTGACTTGTGTTTAAAATATTTTTAAATAAATATGAAAATTATTACTGACCTTTGTGATAGATGGATGGACACAAAAGTGATCTTATAAAGGTTTCGTTACGAAATCTTAAAAATATATTGCACTGATGTGAATAAATCGCACGGATTTTAATAATGGAATATTTAATAATTTAGCTTTTAAAAAAAAGTTTACCGACTTCAAAAATTATGCACTGAAAAGTATGCTTTCCAAAATCAAATGCACAAGTCACTATAAAAAAACACACAAATGGCTTCAAGTGTGCCTATAAAACTTGAAGAGTTCTCGATTTCTCCAGGATCCCATCATCAGATCCTGACCTGATGACCATGCTACCACCTGTGAAGTATACCCTTTCAAACAACAAAAAAAAATCCAAATCGGTCCAGTAATCAGGGAACATACATAAAAAAAGACTCCGACGAATTGAGAACCTCCTCCTTCTTTTTTGAAGTTCGGTTAAAAAAATACTTAAATAAAGTGGCGAACCGAAGATTCGGTTTAGGTTTCGCCGTCGATCGCGTCGTGCGGCTAACGTCGGGTAAAGAATATTATTTTAAGGACTCTGTACATGTTGATTTTTGACAATGTTTACTTACAAGAGATGTATGGTATTTAACATGTTTATTATGTTAAGACGAGGAACGACTCAGAAATTCCTAATCGTAAGCCACGCCCTAAACTCGTGGTTCGGGCGCATGAGTGGTTCAGGCGCAACTGATCGCGTCATGCAAGACAACGACAAAAAGGTTGAAGGTGAAAAGGTGAAATTTTCACCAATCATGTTTTCATCGTACACAATACTAGATAAAATCCTCTAGTTTTCAATGTCCAAATTGTATGTTCATAGCATTCGTAAAATTCGGGAATTTCAGTTCAGAAATCAACCGAAATTATTTGTTTCTCTCCTTAAATTGTTAACATAAGTTATATTGACAAAAATTAAGGTTATATTATATAACATTAAAAAATAACTACTTCAATTATTGTTTTTTATTGTGGTCGCCAGCTGAGTTATATTATACAACATGAATAAATACTACCTCCTTCAATTACTGTTTTTCATTTCATTTGTCACAAGTTAACTATCTGTATATGCGTAAAAATAGAAAAAACTGTAGATATACAAAAGAAATTTTAATGTCTATAAAATAAGTTTCGGTTTCGGATTCGGCTGAAAATGATTTTGTTCGCGCTTTTCAAAATAAACTCCGTTGTTGTTTTTTCAGTTCAGCAACTATCTCTACGTAATTTTAAAAGTTAGTTAAATTAAGTAATATGAAAATCTACAAAATTTTAATGTATTACACTGAAACCTCTTGAATCGAAATGGAGTTTTATTGTGAAAAATACTTGAGGTAAGGATTCCAGATTTTTGGAGAACGATCAGAAATATGTCGGACAGCATAAGTAGGGGCCGGAGTTTACGGAATCCATTAGGGAAAAGTGGAAATTTCCTTTTGGAATATTGAAGAGTTGTGCGTCGAATAGCTAACTGTACGAAATATAATAAAAAATATATATCCAAGCATTTATTATATTTATCCAAACAGTCCATATAATTTTGTCATTGTTATTATAATAATATCAAGAACAACAACAATTATAAATCATATACGTATAGGAACAAAGTATAATTGTATATTAATTTAAAAAAATATGAAAATGTGGAGTGACTGATAGTGTTGTTTATAAAATTGAAAGAGGAATGCTTACATGTGTCATGAAAGAATGACGAATCAAATATATAAAACTATAGTAGGTACCGAAAGGACCAACAAGAAAAGGACTTCAAAAAGATCAAATACGTAGTACTAAAAACCTTTTAAAAAAAAGTGCACCGACTACAAAAATTTGCACTGAAAAGTAAGAAATAATAAATATTTCGTCGTAGAATTTGAAGACGGTTGGTGCCAAATTAGGATACAAAACTAAGTAAATATCTAAGAAGATAAAGATCTGTTCAATATTATCTATGTTTGTATGTACTGATGATCGTAGGTTCCTAATGAATTGTCTAGATTAGTGAATTTGGGAACTAAGTTGTTTCTAATTTGGCACCAACCGTCTTCAAATTCTACGACGAAATATTTATTATTTCTTACTTTTCAGTGCAAATTTTTGAAGTCGGTGCACTTTTTTTTAAAAGGTTTATTTTACCCTTTTAAGTGATTTTGCTGCCTTGAGAGACAAATAATAACGCAACTAAAAAAATATTAATGGAAAATTAAAAAAAAATACCCCTGTGGATGTGATTTGAACCATGTAATGTGCTTGTGCATCCTATGCACCCCATTACAACTGAACCGATTTTCGTCATATGTCTGTGAGATAATGCCGAGAAATTATTATGTCTTAAAAAGAATAAGTTGTCAAAATCGGTACATATTTTATCGAGATATCAAGAAAAATGTACTTATAAAGTCAGTTTTTTTCAAAATTTCTGAAAAACTAACGAACCAATTTTTATGAGATAAAAATGGGACCAATCCGGAAGAATTATCTGACGATTAAAAAAGAAACCATCAAAATCGGTTCACAATTGGCGGAGTTATCGATGTACATACATACATAAAAAAAAATATACGGTCCGAATTGAGAACCTTCTTCTTCTTTTTTTGGAAGTCGGTTAAAAATAGACGTGCATATACCTATGAAACGATTTATGGATGTGAATGAAGTAAAGATCGAGAGAAGTGGCGCTGCATACTCTCTGCCTATCCCTTTGGAAAACAGGCGTGAAGGTATGTATGTATAGACAAAAAGGAAAAGGGAATCTCAAGAGATACCGAGTGAGTTTTGAACCTGGTTCCTCCGGATTCAAGTCCAACTTACGCTATTGACGCTATTCAATACAAAACAAAGGCTACATTCATGACCGTATCACAACGAAATTCAATGCAAGACTGGTACCAGTATGCAAGCAGGCTATTTATTTATCTATCTATCATCACGCCTTTTATCCCAAGAGGGGTAGGCAGAGACAAACGAATGCCATTTGCTACGATCCTGACATACCTCTTTCGCTTCTTTTATATACCTTTCATACATGCTCGGCGATTGTGTGTACTTTGAATACTGCCTCGATCAATAAATGTTTGATGTGTAACATCTTTCCTGTCGCTTTTCTGCAATCTGTGGTAGTGATTTCGTGAAAAAGGACGGAACAGGAAGCCGGGATAGCGCACGTTATTTGATTTGACCAATGAGCGCTCGCGGTGATCAGACTCGGCCGTCAAATGGCATCAACCATCTTTCCGAGAGGTTGATACTGTCAGCCAACAGAGAAAGAGAAAAGGAAATAGAGAAGGATAGCGCATATATAAGCTGTGTGCTTAACCTACCTTAGGTTATGTATAAAGTGTTGTGTTTTCAGGATAATAATGTTAATGTTGTTTATTACCAAGGTGAGATGTCAGATGTTACACATCATATGCGACTACTGTAAGGCTCGCTCGTTTTTTTATATCAATAGTTTTTTATGGTCAAAGTATGGAATAATAAACAGTTAATAGCCACAGGGTACCCAGCGGAATCTCTAATTTAGCCCAACATATTTATTGTGATCCATATACCTCTGCAATCATAAATTAAACGGCAGACAAAGTCAACAGCATGCTATTATTTACCACTTGTTTGAAACTAGAGAGCTGAAAGTTTGAAAAGTTCTACTCTACTGAAAATTTCATCTTGTCCACTAAATATTAAGTGCAGTACGAGCCGGCCTGGTGTGGATTAAGTTTTAATCGGTGGAAACTTATCTGTATTGGTGCTTGCGTATTGGTCGACTGGTACACTCGAGGAAAATATATTATAGACATATATTATTATTTATACCTATGAAATTATAAACAGATGAAACAGGAGAGGGTAAGGGGGAGAACGCAATAAGATTCATCTGACCCCAAATGTCATCCTCACCTGCATGCTTCGTACCCTCTACTAGAGATCAAACGAGGCTCTGGCGACCGAAAAATGGTGGTATAACCATACACCTAGCTAGTCAACTGGCTGGAAGAGGCTACAACGAGCCTGAAGACATAAATAGTCTCAACGTGTCTGGTGCAGAAAACTGGTCAGGGAAAACCACTGCACTAGTCTTCCCAAGAAAGTTAACCATAGCGAGTCCATACAAGGTGCGTCGCGCTGTGGACCACCATGATTGACCACGACTGTTCTGTCAAGAGCATACCACGACTATAAAGTCTTATAATATTGAATTATTTATATTAATTTTGTCTAAATAATCGAAATCGCAAAAAACGGTTTGTGTGTTTCAATATTCCATCTTTTGCGAAGAAAAAATAATTCACACATATAATTTCCTCGAATGTACCTTTGGGAGACACAGTGGGCCGAGTGGGTTGACAATATTTCACCTCCCGGAATGCACGGACTATTGGAATGGCAAATGGAAAATTTTCAATCGTATTTTATGCGTCGAATATTACAAACAACGTTGATTACTTATACTACGTTATTCTTGGGACTAAAGTTATTATGCTAAGTTTAAATTGGTTGTATCGTTAAGTTGACTCAGTTCGATCACAAATTCGTGAACTTTTCTGTTGTAAAAGCAGAAATCAAAATAAAAATTACTTAAATTTAATTTTATAATGACATGAATTTGACTTGATCCTAGATCAGTGTGCAGTTTTATATACCAACTCGCATTGAGCGTATTTTCAGAGTCGCTGATTTGAATGTCTCGTTCAGTAGATATATTTCTGTGAAAACATTGGTCATGGATGTTACATAAATATTTATATTATGCTGGGTATTTCAATCTATGATAAAGCTAAAGAATATGCGCTTCATACTCACTACCTACCCGTTTGGAAATCAGGCATGAGGGTAGGTACCAATGCACTTCTGAAGACAGCAGCAACTGCACATTGTTTTGGTTTCCATTCGATTCATTCAAAACCATATAGCCAATGTTCATAATCATATGTCACCTTCACCTTGCACATACAAGAAGTGAGCTCTAAATTAGGCCTCCTTTCGTAGTTCTCTAATATGGACACTAATGGACAGTGTCTCTGACCATGCTGCAAGGAATAAGATCCCAAGTTTATGAGACTGGAGAGTCAATCGGTATGAATAGTAATCTATCTAATAATACTTAGTTCGCGTCTGTCTGTCTGTGTGTGACCTTTTCACGCAAAAACTACCTACTGCGTCGGTGGCCGAGTGGTTAAGACGTCTGGTATTAACTAGGCAGAACCAAGGTTCGATCCCGGATCCCAGCCATGTACGAATGGGTTTTTAATTAAACACTTATGTACCTACATACATCGACAAACCACACTTAGAGTAGAGGCTTTTTCATCTAAATAAATCTCGACAGAACTAGCCAATCGTTAGGTATAGCCTCACAAATACCATCGGCTAAACGAGGGAGACTTGGTCTTCCGCTGGGTACCCTGGAACCGTAACACCGTAAGGCAACCCGTGAAGGAAAAAAAACTACCTACTGTACGGTTTTTGTTGCGTTTGTCACTATTAGGTTGACTCATCGGGAAATTTTTCGAGTGTTAAACATAGAAATAATTGATTAGAATAAAAGGATCTACAAAAAAGTCGTCGGAAGCATATATTTTTCTCTAATATATAAGTAGTTATAAGTGTATTTATAGTTTTTATATATAACAAAAACACGAAATTAAAGGCCTTGTCTGGCCTCAAACAATTTTCTACCTGACCACACTCAAACATATAGACAAATTATCCAGGAAACTTCCATTTACACAGCAATCCCAAAATCGATCTGCGCAAGGGGAACAAATTGTATGTACCTACGTACTTACATTTCGTATCGGCCGACTAACTGCCCCTATTTACTGTACACGGTTCACTAAATAAACTACTTTATTACGTGTGCTGATACAAACCTCATATGAAGGTAAGGAAAATAATATATCGAGACGAATTTTTTTGCAGAATTTTAAGTCCACTGCGAAAAAATACGACAGAAAGTTGGTAGGTGGGTAAATATATATCTATATGCTGCACTTGAAAACGGCTAAACGGCTAGACCGATTTGGCTATTTTTGTTTAAATTTTCGTCTGAATATGGTTTTTAGGGAAAGAAAAATTACGAAAGAAAAAAAAATCTTCACTGGTTGGCTTACAGCTCCCGGGAACCGATGCCGGCCCCAGAGTACCCAGCGGAAGACAAAGTTTTCCTCACTTAGCCGAAGATTTTTTTGAGGCTATACCTAACGAGTGGCCAGCTCGATTGAGGTATTTAGATGGAAAAGCATCGTACGGTTTGTCGGACCATGTACATATATTTTTTATTATAAAAAACTCATTGGTACATGATCGGATGTGGGGATCGAACCCGCGTCTTCTCAGTTGTGAGCCGACGTTTTACCCACTCGACCACCGATGCCCAATTTAGAAAAGATGCACGGAAAATTGGAAAATTTGAGAAAAGTGAAAGTACTTTTCTATGGGATTTTTGTAGACTTAAGGTGGCCACACATTCGTCCAATCCCCGGCCGTCAATATCGATCATACGGCGGCCGTACCGAAAATTGTCTGTGAGATATCGGACTTTAAGATCAAGGGGATGAAAGTTAATATGGGCTCCACGAGCGAAGCCGGGGCGGAAAGCTAGTTAGAAGTATCTGTTTGCTATTTTCTGTTGTCTGTGATTTAAATATATATATTAATTATGTAGTGTTTTTAGAATGTGTATGTTTGTTCAAAGTAGGTTCCAAAACGGTTGAATAATTTTTAATTTTTAATGAAATGAAACTTGCAAAGTAATAATTGAATTTCTCAAAATCCTAGCAATGTCACCGAAATCACCTGCTTTGTTATGTATGAAATATTTAGTTTATTTATTGGTTTTAGGGCGGAATTCTATTGTTCAACTTGTATAACAAACAGATATATCTTCACTGCCTTAGGTGTGCCAGAAGCACCAGTAACATTGTCCACTTTTTGCAAGTTGTCCATATTAAACAGAACTCAATGAACCTAGATGTATCACAATTATTTAACAGGCGTAAGTCTTGTATCTGTTATTTTTAGAAGAAGCGAGAAAGAAAAGAAAATTGGTGCATAGCATTTTCAAGTCCAATTACGGTATCGACTGTTACTTTTGCTTTTCAGGGACAGTCAAGAGATAGTATCTAATGATTGGTCCGTTGTAACTATGGCTAACGTACAATAGCAAAAGTGTCGTGACGGTCGAAGTCTTATACATTTTCTGCCTACACTCATTCGCCAAGTGTCTTGAGTGTTCCAAAACCCTTTACAAACACTCTACATATTATGATAAAGCCAAGCGTTGTCTGACAGTTGCTATATCATAAAATGACCGAATTGTGGAATAAATCAGGGGGACCCAGGATCAAATCTTATTAGTGCCAAAAATGTCTGGTAAAGAAGTGACACGTCTAGGTCCATTAAGGTCAGAAATAGGCTTGCACCTGTTTTCTGTTCACATCGCACGATATAAAGGCCGTGAAAATTTGTTTTTAAAGCTAATAATTATGCTGTCGGAAAGAAGAACAAAATTATAAAGCTGTTAGGCAAAGAGTTGTGGCACAAGTTTTAAGTAAAGTAGTTTTTTACTCGGTTTTTATTCCCAACTGTTTGCCGACAATGAAGATTTTCTTGACTATTCGAAGTTAAGCACTTTTAACCACTTTTTAGGATTCCGTACTAGGAAGAAACTCTTATAGGATATATCTTTGTAGTCCTTCTGTCTGCCCGTGTGTCTCAAGATATCGAATTATAAGCTCTTTTATCCAGCAATTAGTGAAATTTTAATATAGGTGAGCATCCAACACAACTCGTCGAATAAGGAACATTGTCATTATTGGTTACTGATCGACTCCCAAAAGAGGTACCGTGATGTTTTATACACGTAAACCTTCCTATTGAAACAATTTATCCATTAATGAAAATCATATCAAAATCGGTTCAGTATTTTTTAGAATATAAGAAACAAATAAGCAAATTATTATTTTATATATCATTCGATAATATATTAGGCTACGATCATAGTAGTTCATCAGAAAAGCGACTTCGTGAAAAGCTGAGGTGAAAAGTTATGCTACATATTATAAGTTTTTTCCCCTAACAGCTTGCATTACAGCTCCCGAAACCATCCCAGGGTACCAAGCGGAAGACCAAGTCTCCCTCTTTTAGCCGAATTTGGTATTGTGAAAATGGTATTTGTGAGGCTATACCTAACGAGTGGTCAGTTCTGTTGAGGTATATTTAGATGGAAAAGCCTCTAAGTGTGGATTTCTAAGTTAATATTTAATTATAAAAAAAACCCATTGGTAAATAAACACTTTGCCGGAATCTAACCGTGGTGTGCCTACTTAATTACAGACGTTTTAAGCACTCGGCCACCGACGCACCTAAGTATTTTTTGAAGATAATAAAATTAATTCTACCTAATTTAATAAAAAAATCCAAATGTCATTAACCCCAAAATTAAACATTATTAAAACTGAAGTAATTGTTAACTTAACTCCAAAAGTTATTCATCAAATATTAGAAACTTTAATGATTTGCATTAAAATTAAGAGCATTGATAAGATGATAAACACATAACTCTAGTTCACCGCCTTCCAAAGTGTTTGTTTTAAGGAAATTGAATCCCAAATCGCTTCATTTCGCAAATCAAACTACCTAATGAAATCTACGTGTTCATATTGTGATACCGAGACCGTAAATTGTTTTAATAATTTTCTTAGAGGCTTTTACATCTAAATATAGCTGTTGAGGTATATTTAGGGTACCCAGCGGAAGACCTCTTTTAGTCGATTGTATTTATGAGGCTATACATAACGAGTGGCTAGTTCTGTTGAAGTATGTTTAGATGGTAGAGCCTCTAAGTGTGGTTTGTCGGATTATATACATAAGTTTTTAATTATAAAAAAACCCATTGGTCTTTGTAAAAAAAAACTTCCAGCTCTTATATCACCAGTAGCCAATATTAGTCTGGTCGAAATATCCTTAATAATATTTTTTGTGTCGGATGACCATGATAGGCCTAACGTTTCTACTGCCAACGCCGCAAAATCGTAGTCTGATATCAAAGAAGAATATTTGCGGCGTTTGAGAACCTGTGCCTGTTCGGCCGCGCTCCAAGCTCTGGCGGCCGTTCTGCTAATATGCAACAAAGCCAATGTGTCCACACATGTGGCGTCCCATATCAGTACCCGACTCAAATGCCATGGTACCAGTGTTGCTCCGTCGGGTCTCTTTCCGTCATCCTTGACCATGCCTTGAGGTTCTAATATGGCAGGTACAGAGGCAGTTCCCTAAATACCTGATTTGGACTATTACAAACATTTAAAATAAATTAAGCCAGTCCAGCCGTTCTCAAATGATGCGCTTACCAACGATCAGCATTTCATTTTTATTTATAGTTTCTTAATTACGCAATATATGGTATTATCTTTATAATATGGCGACCAACGCACGCCTTCCGTCGTGACATGATGGTGAATCCAGTTCAATCCATAGTCCGCGCTGTAATAGTTTTGATTAGTTTGTGAATAATAAGACATGATTATCATAGTCGGCGGGAACATCTTAGTAACCGATTATTCGTCATATTGATACAATAACGTCTATAATACTTGACATTAGCGGAATCATCAAAACCCTGATGGAGCCATATAACAAAAAATAGAATAGAATAGACGAAATTGTGGGAAGGCCCGAAAGTGCTATAGGCATAGACATAATAATAATTATAGGTCCTTCTTGTTCAAGAAAAATATCTCATACCTTCGAGAAAATTGTTATTGAAATTTATACATTATTAGCAAAGCCTTTGTTATATGATTACATAATTTCTACCTTTTCGTGATGAGTACTTTAAGTACATATATGTATTCAAAGTAATTAATTGTGATTTAAAATTAAAGGTAATACAATGCGAACACGAAACGAAGTTCATTTAAGATGAACAAAAGATAGACATCTATCTACCGTCATAGTCTTTGATTCGTTTAACGACAATTTTATATAATACCAATTACATTTTAAATATAATCTTTAATTAAATGAAAGCGAACCACGGTTGGAGCCCAGCCAGCCATGTTCCAATGGATTTTTTATAATTAAAAACTTTTGTTTATAATCCGACAAATCACACATGAGGCTTTTCCATCTAAATATACCTTAACAGAACTGACCACAGGTTAGGTATAGCCTCACAAATTATATCATCGGCTAAAAGAGGGAGACTGGGTACCCTGGGTAACACGGCTTCGGGAGCTGTAAGGCAACCCATGAAGAATAAAAAAAAAGTCACTACAAAAAACCCCATACAAATCGGTTCAGTTATTTTTCATAATGATTACACAGACAATGTAACATCTAACAACACTTTTATAATTATGTAGATTTTCAACGGAACGCTAGTTTTATTTTCAATTGAACAATAGGTACAATCTCCAAGAAGGTAGGCAATATGCTATTAACTTTACAATACCCAAAAGTTGTTTAACAAAGATTTATCGAAGTATTATAACCGTTTTCTTCGTCCCGAATAAGTACGTCGCGTCCAATGCTTTCAAGTTTTCAGATATGAAATAATTCAAATCCGTTATTCCACTAATTAAATTTCTCGGTGAAATTTCAGTAGAAATTCTTCAAATAAAATTTCATAAGTTTTGCATATTTTCAAGAAAATATGTAATAAGGGTTTTTCGTAATTAATGAAAGGTCATGAGGGCGGGATTTAATTAAATTAGTAACGCCAAAGATGACAGATGTCTTTCATAGGAGAATTTTTGTTTTTTTTTATTGTAAGACAAGCAAATGACTGACACCACCTGGTATTGAGCAGAAATGGCGAGTCTATGAGTGAAGGGAACTACTGCAACAAAAATCGTTATACCTTTTGTATATATACTGATGCCTTTTCACGTTTCGATTGAATGACCCTGGGTTGTATTAAGCTATAAGGTAGACAGTTCCACTTCTCTATCCACCTCCAGAGTCGGTCTCTCATAACTGAGGATCATGACTCCGACTCGTCAGCTTCTCCTCAATTATCTTCATCCATAGGCTGCGGCCTCTGCCTGTTGAAGAGCTGTGGTAATAGAGCTGTCCAGGTTTTCGGTTTTTGATTGATCCAACGTTAGGGGCTTCGTCCTCGATGTCTCTTTCCTTCCACCCTGCTCATAACCACAATCTTTTCCAGGTTGTTGCCCTCTCTTCGTGCAATATGTCCGAAATACTGCAGAACTCGTCTTATACACACAGTGGAGAGCTGTGGCTTAGACCTGATTTCTTTGGTTTCTTGGTTAGATATTTGCTATACTTTGCTGAAAACAACCTGGTACATCCTCACGCCTGTGTCTTTTCAGATAATGCTACATATATACTTAACAATAACCTATAACTAATAACAATTACAAATGTTACCTTGTCTGCAATTGCCTTTTAATTGCTCTGGTTTAATTTTGTGTAATTCTTTTAATCACGAACTCATTTTATTTCTGTTTAATCGTTCAATTATTTCACAGAACAATACATAGTATGAGCTGAGCACGGGGTAGGTTAGGTTTTTAACGATTACAGTGTTGCCAGGGTAAATAAATTTATTGAGTGTGGCGGCACATCGCGTCGATAGATGTCGCACCGTTACTAACTCATTAAAACCTGTATCGCGCCATTGAAAATATTTAATAGATTGGCATATATGCAACTTTCCAACGATGTGCGTTGGGGAGTATTCCTTTTACTCATAGTCGTTGGATTGTTGTATGTATTGCCATTTCTATACTGGTGACCCCGTATGAACACAGCCTGTTCAGCCACCACATGTCAGTCCTTACCAGGTCCTCCCGTGCACGCTCCGATGACGACAGTATAATTATTTATTTAAAAAATATAGGAAAAAATTACATCTGGGTGTCGCGAAATATTTGAAGAACAACATGTTTTTAATCAATTAAAATTATTTAATAGAATAACAACGAGTTGTGAATTACTGTAACATTTATTAATTTTTTTCGGGATTTTGTCCGCCTGTCTGTCCCAATAGGCTCCGAAAGGGCTTAATGGATTTTGATGAAACTTTCAGGATTCTTTTTAGGTACTTTGACGTAGAATCTGCACTTTCTTTATTTGGATATTAGCTTTTCGCCCCGGGTTCGCCCTTAGAAAATTATTAAATGTGACATAAAAAAATATCACGAAAGATTCATATCACTCTCAGGCCCTGCAGCTATATACATAGTCTGGTCATAAGTTCTGTCACACAATAAAAACTTTTGAATTTAAAATGCTGGCCACAAAAAAGTTTATTGAATTCGAATTACGAATTTTTCATGAATATAAAATAGTGTACTTTTTAGAATTTTACTCATTTTTAAACATGGAGTGGACACTTAAAGAAGACCGTGTTGCGGTTATTACGTTGCATCGTTGCGGTTACGCGCCAATTCAGATTTTTGACATATTGAAAATTTTGAATATAACCAAAATATTCGTACTATCAAACGATACAATGAAGACTCTAGTGTAGATGACAGGTCAAGAAGTGGTCGCCCTCGCTCTGTTAGGACTCCAGCAGTAATAAAAGCTGTGAAGGCGCGAATTCAAAGAAAAACCATACGTAAGCAAAAACTTTTGGCCCTTCAGATGGGTTTAAGCAGAACCACGGTGAAAGGGTGTTAAATGAAGACTTTGGGCTTCGGGCATATCGAAGAAAAACAGGACATCGTTTGAAAGCTCGTTTAATGGACCTGCGGTTGAAGAGATGTCGCGTTTTGTTGAAGCGGTACGCGGGAAACAAGCATCGGGAAATTCTTTTTTCGGATGAAAAAAATTTTAATGTGGAAGAGAGCTACAACAAATAAAATGATAAGGTGTACGTACACAGCAGAGAAGAAGAGATTAACCGTGTTTCACGTGTCCAACGAGGTCATTTTCCATTCACACTCATGGTTTGGTTGGGAGTCTCTTATTAGGGCTTAACTGAGGTACATTTTTGTGAGAAAGGCGTAAAAACAAATGCAGTTGTGTATCAAAATACAGTCCTCACGAACCTTGTGGAACCTGTTTCTCATATCATGTTCAATAACAGGCGCTGGGTATTCCAACAAGATTCTGCGCCAGCTCATAGAGCGAAAAGCACTCAAGACTGGCTGGGGGCGCGTGATATTGACTTCATCCGGCACGAAGACTGGCCCTCCTCCAGTCCAGATTTGAGTCCGTTAGATTACAAGATATGGCAACACTTGGAGGAAAAGGCCTGCTCAACGCGTCATCCTGATTTGGAGTCACTCAAGGCATCCTTGATTAAGGCAGCCGCTGAAATTTACTTGGACCTCGTTCGTGTTGCGATCTAATAGACGACTGGCCGCGCAGGTTGAAGGCCTTTATTCAAAATCGCGGGGGTCATTTTGAATAAACTTTATTAGCATAAGAATCTGTGTTTTATTAAGTTCATTTTGGTATATACATGTTTACATCAATAATAAATATGTCTCAATTATTTCATATTAAACATGTGACAGAACTTATGACCTGACTAAGTATGTGCAAATAATCAAGTGGATCCGTTTCTCTGTTATGGCGTGAAAGAAGGACAAACAAATAAACAATTTGGTGCAGAAAGTGTAAGAAAGAATATTTAAATGGCCGTTTTAACAAAACTTTTAAGTTGATTCTTAACGCCTAAATCAAATATTAAATAAGGACTTAATCACAGCTCGACTCATTTTGTCCATATTTCTTTACAAACATGTGAGCGAGATGGTCCATATAATAACCAAGGGTAAAGATAAGATAGACCAAGATTCACGTACCAGAATCATGATAAAGTACCTCTTCTCAACAAAACCTGTCTTGCGATAATATAAAACGGACTGCGGCTATCGGAGTATAATATAAAAACTATTAGAAAAAGCAAGTTGTAGTTAATGTTTTCTTTAAATATATGAAATTATCTATGAATTAAACTGAATAAAATTGTACTTAATGCGATTAATAAACTCTGTCTGTCTGTTAAACCACTGCAACGATGTAGATGAAATTTGATACGCAGTAAGCTTGAACCCTAGGGAAGAACATTCTTTCTAGGTAGAGGGTAAGGGGAAGAACGGAATAAGATCTATCCGACCCCAAATGTCATCCTCACCTGCACGCTTGGTACCTACCCTCTGCTAGACAACAGACGAGACTCTAGCGACCGAGCAATGGCGGTATAACCATTTACCTAGCTAGGAAACTGGCTGGAAGAGGCTACAGCGAGACTGAAGACCAAAATAGTCTCAACATTTCTGGTGCAGAAGGCAAGAGGAAACCACTACACTATTCTTTCCAAGAAAGTTAACCATGGCGAGTCAATACAAGATGCGTCGCGCTGTGAACCGCCATGATTGACCATGCCTAAAATGAATGAGTATTATATGTGTATATCTCGTTTCGTTGCTAGGTTTTGGCGTGAGAATACATACAAATAAACATGACGCATTATAACTGGTTCTGTCGGATTACAGAACCCTAAAAAGGATGGTAGCTCACGATCAATTTTAATAGTTGACGTCTCCCCGTGATAATGTACTTTTTGCGACGCCGTTTCGCGAAAGCCTCGGTTGGTATAAAACCTATACATTAAAAGGGACACAAGCTTACGAGAGGTTTTGCTCATGAATGTGTCATTTCACAGTGACTGCGTGTTCTGAATAGGTTTAGGATTTTTCCACTAACGTCCGATCATTCGTGAAAAGTCATTGTATATTTAACTATGGGGGTGGTTAATGGAAGTGTATGTTTGTATTGGAAGGCATTTATTGATTGAAGGCAATGTTAAAAGTACACACGAGTCAGGATCGTAGGAAATTGCATTCGATTCTCTGCTTACCGCTCTTAGGACAAAAGGTGTGATAGATATATAGCAGCATTTTAGGGTTTAAAAAAAGCCAATTACTCAAATGGCTAGAACGTCTATGCACCATTTTATTTAAGAATAACTCAAAAAAATCAAAAAAGGACCTCTTGTTTTTCAACATTTTGAGAGATCTCCTCATAACGTTTGTACCATACTTATTACATGCTGTAGCTTTCTAAAATTACAGAATAACTATAATGTCTTGGGTTCGAAATTAGAATTGCTTTTTAAAAAGAGATAATTATATTAAACATGATATAAACAAAATGATAAATTTAAAAATAAGTTACACATACCTACGTTTTATTATATATTTTTAAGCGACTTTGCGACTCAAATTCTTTTAATATATAAAGAAGCCTATGCTAACTTTCATCTCCTCTTATTTTAGAATAAGATAAGTAAAAAGTATATTCTTCCTTAGGGTTCAAGCTTATTGCGTATCAAAAGTCATCTAAATCGGTTCAGTGGTTTAAGGGGAAGTCAGTCATCAAAATCCAATTTTTAATCAAATTTTTCAGGAAACCTGATCTACTGATAAAACTAATATATATATTGATTTTAAGGATATAACAAATTTTTATTGTTTTGAAAATATGATTAGAAACAATTTATTCGATAGAAAAAAAAATCCTAAATACACCTCTGAAAACTTTACTTATCAAATTTTATGGCTATAATATAGAATTTACATGAATATTTTTTGGTAATTATCTATCTCTTCATTGTAAAATTATTTCTATGTTGTATAAGTTTTTTTTAGATTGCGTTTTAAACAAAAAATATCGCTTATGTTGAATCGCTTACTGTTATTAGCCTGCTCGCGTGCGCGCGTTTGTATACATAAATGCGTTCTGCTCTTTCATCACTCATTTTCCCATCGACCACTTCACCTTAACAGACTGTCAGACAGAGTTTATTAATAGAATTTATAATATTAAGTACAATTTTATTCAGTTTAATTCATAGATAATTTCATATATTTTAAGAAAACATTAACTACAACTTGCTTTATCTAATAGTTTTTGTATAATACTTCGATAGCCGCAGTGCGTTTTATATTATCGCAAGACAGGTTTTGTTGAGAAATGGTATACTTTATCATGATTCTGGTACGTGAAACTTGGTCTCTCTTATCTTTAGTTATCTTATCGATTTTAATAGCAGTTCATCTCGCTCACATTTATCTAAATAAATATGGACAAAATAAGTCGCGCTGTGATTAAGTCCCTATTTAATATTTGATTTAGGCGTAAGTTTTGTAAAAACGGCCATTAGCCACGCCCAAAATTGTCCAAATAACACCCTTATTAACACTTTTAAATATTCTTTCTTATAGTTTCTGCACCAAATTGTTTATTTGATTGTCCTTCATTCACGCCATAACAGAGAAACGGATCCACGTGATTATTTGCACATATGTAGCTGCAGGCCCTGAGAGTGATATGAATCTTTCGTGATATTTTTTATGTCACATTTAATAATTTTCTAAGAGCGAATCCGGGGCGAAAAGCTAGTATCCAAATAAAAGAAAGTGCAGATTCTACGTCTAAGTACCCAATATGAATCTTAAAAGTTTCATCAAAATCCATTAAGCCCTTTCGGAGCCAATTGGGACAGACAGACGGACAAAATCCCGAAAAAATATTAATAAATGTTACAGTAATTCACATTTCGTTAAATAATTTTAATTGATTAAAAACATGTTGTTCTTTAAATATTTTGCGACACCCAAATAAAAGGGTGTAATTTTTCCTATATTTTTTAAATAAATAAACAATAAATTTATTTGCCCTGGCAACATTGTAAATGTTAATAGTAGATTACTGACCCGAGCAGAAAGTGACTTATTGTTGCATCGAGGGTTAGTTCGGAGCCCGAGCGGAGCTCTACCTATTTTACTAGTAAAAATTAACTTTAATATAAAAGTGTACCGACTTCAAAAATTTGCACAGAAAAGTAAGGAATAATAAATATTACGTCGTAGAATTTAAAGACGGTTGGTGCCAAATTCTCCGATACATAATTTTCAGCCGTAAACAGAGACAAATTACTGAATTTCTGAAAAACTACTGAACCGACTTTCGTCATGTCTGTAAGATAAGTCGTCAAAATGGGTACATATTTCATCGAGATATTAAGAAAAATGTACATAATATAAAGTCAGTTTTTTCAAAATTTCTAAAAAAACTACTAAACCAGTTTTCACTAAAAAAATGGGACCACCTGTGAAGTATACCCTTTCAAACAAAAAAAAAGGTGTCTTCAAGTAATCGGGGAACATACATAAAAAAAAGATTCCGACCAATTGAGAACCTCCTTCTGTTTTGAAGTTCGGTTAAAAATGCACGTTTATTTTGGACAGTCTATTCTTGACACATTTTATAATTTATTTTTTACTTCTTTCTTTTTATTGCAGACCTATTTTAATTAATTAATTTGTTATTTTTTTCAGACATTTATTAGTCGACTGTGTATATAGTGTAAAATAAGTGTATTTTTTTTTAAAATCAAAATCAAAAGTGTATTAACTATTTTTGCGGTATTTCTATTTGACTATTTCAATTGTGCATTGTGCATCTACGAAATAAATATCTTTTGATTGGTTGATTGATTGGTTGGTCTGTGTCACTGTTTGTCCTTCTTTCACAGATCAATAGACACAGAGATAGTTGGTGGACCGTAGATAGTTGGTGATAGGCTACTTTTTGTCCCGGGAAGCAGATTTTTTTATAAAAATTTTGTACTCACACACCGAACTTGTAAATATACATATTTCAAAGCTCGGTGTACTCACACGAAACCGGGGCGAGTCGTTTGATATTCAGAATCCTTGGGTACCCACAACTAACAATTCTACAAAATAAACATTAATTTCCCACATCATGCAATATACCTAACCTCTGACGACTACCTCTATTTGTATAGGAAAACACGATACATAAATGAGATCCGTACCCCGTACAAGCGCACTTCATTAGAACTACGCAGTGTTTAAACCTATTTATTATCTGTTTAACCAAGGCATTTAACTAACAGTTAGTTTCAGAGGAATCTGGTGGCAAGATATGACGAAGCTTGTATCATTAAGTTTCATTGAATAGCAGTATAAATTGATTTGCGACTTCAATGCAGGTATGTTACGGATTTTACTATTGGATAGTCAATAGTAGATTGTTGCATTCAGCACAAAGTGAGTTATTGTTGCGTCGAGTGTTAGTGTAACAAGAACTCACTCTCAGCGAGTTGCACAATCTGCTTTTCTTTCAACTACAAGAAAATAAAAATAATTAATCAAAATTATACCTTTATTTAGATAATATTTCACTTTGATATTTCATTGTTACACTTCTTCATTTTGATGGAAGGCAAAGGGGCTAGCCATACAGCCTGCGTCAATTCGTTTCGTTCCCGAATACAAAATGTATTCTATTTATAAATCTCTTTGAACGAATTATGACATGAATAAAAACTTTTTGGTCGACTAATTTAGTTTTTATAGAAGTAGAAGTTTAGATAGAAAAAAGTGAATAGAAACCGGGATACAATGGATTTTTATTTAATAATTCTGCATTGTTTTTAAAATAAAAGTTATAAAATAGGCAATAGATTTATTATAGTCGCTCGGGCGCTCTACTAGATTAGCACAAAAGAGAAAGCGCATAGATATGCATATGTTAAAGCGAGACAGATATATACGAGACCATTTTATAGGGTTCAGTACCCAAAGGGTAAAAACGGAAAGCCTATTACTGTCTGTCTGTCCGTCTGTCACCAGCTGGGTTAGCATATATATTGACATCGACACTTTCGTTTCGGTCGAATGGCCTTGAACAGGCCAAAACGTTCATGTCCAACAAGGACCGGCCAGAGATAGCCCGGGGCCGAGAGGTCCGGCCCAACAATGTGCGTGCAAATTTGCTATGCCGGGCAAAGACAAGTACACAGAATTTGCCCGCACATTGTTGGGCCGGACATTCTCGGACCGGGCATGTCCTGCACAAGAATGCCGAGCAATTTGCTTGTCCGGACAAAGACAAGTACACAGAATTTTCCCGCACATTGTTGGGCCGGACCTCTCGGCCCCGGGCTATCTCTGGCCGGTCCTTGTTGGACATGAACGTTTTGGCCTGTTCAAGGCCATTCGACCGAAACGAAAGTGTCGCTGTCAAAATATATGCTAACCCCGCAGGCTGTATCTCATGAACCGTGATAGTTAGACAGTTGAAATTTTCACAGATGATGTATTTCTGTTGCCGCTATAACAACAAATACAAAAAACAGAATAAAATAAATATTTAAGGGGGCACCCATACAATAAACGTGATTTTTTTGCTCAAAACCGAAACAAAATCCGTTTAGTAGTTCATGTGTGAAAAGGTCACAGACAGACAGACAGACAGACAGACGCGGTGGGAGACTTTGTTTTATAATATGTAGTGATTTTCTTTTTTAACACAATGACATTATTTCCAAAGTAATAGGTAAAACTGCAAAACACAGACGAAATAGCGGAGCTCATATAGCGAAATATTCACGGTTTAACCTTTATTGCATTTTAAAGAACGGCCCAATTATACTCCGTGCAATGGAATGGGTCTCATTTCGTTTAGAAGCCTGTGACAGACGGACAGACAGGCACATCAATGCGGAACCCGAGAAAAAGAAGAGAAAAGGCATGAAGTCAAGTCTTGTCATAGGATCACAGAAAGCACAGGTTGGTTATAGCATAGTAACCTACATTCTGTGCTGGTTGTCAAATATAACCACTTACAAAGAGCTTAGAGATCCGTCTGAACGTGCCTTAGCAACCACTTACAAGATCTACTGGGGATGCGGGGTCTTTGATTTATTTGTGTGGAGGGCTATTCTGATATTTGTTTGTTTGTTGTTTGGAATTATGATCATAGTTTAGGAAACTTTGTTCGTAAAAATAGATGGGCATTTTCTTATTATATTAGGTTTAATTTAAAAACAGCCACGTTATATCGTACTTAAACATTTTAAACGTTTACAAAAAAGTCCAAAAACGAAGAAATTCTTTGAAATTTAATAGAAATTTACATTTAAGTGCTGCGACAGGCTTGCTACCTGTTCTGTTTAATATGACATTTCATTAAAGTATGTCTTGGCCACTCCGCACAATGCACCATGCCTGGCATTCGTATATAAGCCACAATCAAATAATGGTGTGAAAATATTTTTAATTGAATTTTTTTTTCAGCTGGTGTAAGAAAAAATATATTATATTCGATTCGATTTTATAAAATATTCGAGAGAATTATTTGTATAGGTTAGGTATTTATCCGTATATGTAGTATTTTGTCGCTTTCGTGACGAACAAGAAAAATAATTTCATCTTATAATAAGAAATCTGCATCCAGCGGTAAAGTACAGACGGTATTCTTGCTACTATTTCACGCGGATTTATTTATATCTAATTATTGTTTTGTTATTATTATTATGTATTACATCTACACAAACATACGTAATTCATAATTTTAAGTGTACCCGTGCAAAGTCGGAGCTAATCCCTAGTTCTAAATATAGTATCAGAATAACCCTCTAGCTAGGGTGTGGCAAGATCAACATCCCAGTCCTTTATAAACACAACTAGTGTAAGTACACGGAGGTAAAACGTTTTTAATATTACTATTTATTGCTCACAGGGGTCAGGACAACGCACGAAGACAGTAGTAACATTGTCCTCATCTAGCCATTTACTTATATTTAATAGGGCAGGATACTTTCTCACGATATTAACATACTTTTCTTGATTCATCCAAATCCATACCAACATGTTTCATTCTATACGTTTACTTTTATAAACACAAAAACTACACACCTTGACGTCCGGTCAGCCGTATGATCGAGATTGAACACAGGCCACACATTAGCGATGTAGATCATACGATCTAGATCATATGCAATTAACTCACTCACACAGACACACAAGATCCCATTAAGCAACTGTGGATTAAACAAAGGCGTGTGGATGTGTGTGTGTGAAAAATCGTTCCGGCCATCGAAATCAACCACAAATACAACGATTTGAAAACGGATGGCGGACCGATGATGGATGGACTGGCGGCGCCGGGGATTGGACGAATGTGTGGCCACCTTTACACCCTGCATGTGCAGTGTGGCCAGAGACACTTATAGTAACACTGTCCACTTTTTACCAGTTATCCATACTAAACAGAACCGATGACAAGCCTGTTGCTGTACTTAATGTCTCTTATTTTAAGAAGAAGAACGGACTGCTATTTCTGTCCTCCTTTTATTTTTATTTCACTTTAATTTCACACCATAATAACTGGTTCGATCCCGATTATTACATGTACTAATGGGTTTTTTGTAATTAAAAACTTATGTATATAAACCGACAAACCACACTTTTCCATCTAAATATACCTTAACAGAACTGCAATAACCACTCGCAAATACCATTGGCTAAAAGAGGAAGACACGGTTCCGGGAGTCACAGGAAGAAGAAAAAAAAATTAAAAAATCAATATTAATATTATTCATACCACACCTTTCTTTCTAGTAAGTATCTATCTAGTAATAATATACCCTTTTATTTTGTTGTAGAATCCGAGCAGTGGCTAAAATACATTTTTATATTTTTCTCAAAAAGTCAAGGTCTCAAAGGAGGATCATATCTCGAAACCGACTTGTCTTTATTAATTGACCCCTTAGAGATTTAAAGGGCAGCTAGCTATATTTCATTGGATTTATAGATACTTTTTCTCAAAGCTAAGGTACTTTATCTATCAAATAAATAAACTGGAGGACTCGAATTCTTCTATAATTTTCTTTAGAAATAAGTGCTGCAATCGATTTCTCGAAAGTTTTCACTATTAGCTGATAGGTTAATTCAGAAGGAAAGTTTACGAATATTAAACATGGAACATGTTTAAGCGTATGCTGTCTAATCGGTCAAAGGTATAAGAAAATGATGTAGGAAATAATGTTGTTGAATAAAATTATCTACCAAAAAGTCTGTGGTAGCATAAAATTGCGTATTGTGTAGGCATTCAAATTAAATTATTCTGAACCGTACATTCCCGGGCGAAACTGAGAATGGGAAACTAGTATTAGATAAATAATGTAGCTACAGGCTAACCTTTAATTGTGGACATTTCTGCCCACGCCACAAAGTGTAAAGGCCGTAATTATGTTGATATTTATACTAGTACCAGCTTGCCTTGTGCCTGTAACTAAGATACATTTATATTCTTATCAATAAATTATTATTGCAAGTGCTACAATATTTATTTTTTTGTAAAAATAATGCACGAGATATTAGCTTAACAAAATCACCGATCAAGTCAACCTTCTCTAAAATGAAGAAAATTTCTACAAAGTTTAGTCTTTAGAGAGAAATACGGCCATAGATTATGCTAAACAAGAACTGACCGTTGATAACCAAAACGTGTTATAAAATAAAATAGGTACGCATTTTACCAAGAATTCAAGTCCATTTGAATGACTGTAATTTTTTATTTGCTAAAGAAATACCTACATATTATTGAAGCTTTCATGTAGGAATATATGTCGTAGGCCGATCGTAGAATTGGCCATTTCATGATATGGCCAACTGAAATTGAAACATGAAAAAGTTATTAATTTATTTAAGATTATTATAAAATTTCAAACGACAAGCGGTAATTATTTAACGATATGACATATACAAATATATAGCCAAATTCTGCGATCGGTTAATAGTTTTATAGTTGTATTTATTTCAGCACGTGGCTTGCGTATAAAATAACGTGTATTAATGAAAATCAATATAGTAGGCAACTATATAATATTTGCTTATATTATGTAAGGGAGCGAACGAATTAAAATACTTCAACAGAACTAAGCCACTCACTAGGTAGCCTAAAAAATTGAGTAAGCACGATCTTCCTCTGTGTGCCTTGGGACCTGTAACACGGTTTCCTGGAGCTAGTAAAATGTACTAATTAAATACAAAATTAAATAACCGATAGCAAATATGGCCATAGACGCCAGTAAACAGTGTCCACTTTTTGCCAGTTGTCCATACTTAATGGACCTAGACCACTATACACACAATAGTATTTATTATATTTACAAGAAGTGCGGAAGAATAAAATTGGTGCTTATCATTTTTGGCACGTGAGGGTATAATACATATTGCCATTTGAGCACAGCCACATTGTGACGCGTCTAGTAAATTGCTAGTTTGATTGATGGCTGCTTCAGCTTGTCTCCGCTTCTCCCGGCCACAACTTATTACAGTATAGTATATAAAGTACCTACATACTAATACTATGGAACATTTTAATTCCTAACCTTTTTTTCTATTAAAAGTTTTTTTTTAAATCACCAAGAACGAGTCGAACTCGCGTGGAGAGGGTTCCGTATCATTTTATTTCGTGAGAACAGGATTTTCGTTTATGTTTTCTTGCAAACTATGAGCGAGGCCCTATATCTCCTATTTTTTTCAAAATTTTAGACTTAGTAGTTTCGGAGATATTAGGAGGAGACGCTCAATTTTCGTATATTTTCTTTAAATATTTTAAACTATACATTTTAACATTATAAAAATAATATAGGTATATATGTATTTCTTATAACATTATAAATTATTTACGCTATACGTCCGTGATTGGGTCATCAAACTCTACATATGTACCAAATTTCAACTTTTTTCATTAGGTAGATTCGAAGAAAATAATCTGTGACAGACTCGATAACCGCATCGAGTCGATAACAACAATAAAACCATAGGGAATAGGGCCGCAGCACACAAACACTACAAAAAGGAAATAAATCGAAAACGCAGCTCTGTGAGTCGCAGTCTAAAATAATAATGGACAATCGACTATAAATTATATGTACTCAACCGTGGTCAGACCAGTGTAGGTATGTGTTGTGATATTTATGAAACTTCCTGGACTGTCCCTCAGACCACGGCGAAGAGCAACGTCCTGCCGTGCAGGTCCGAGCGTCAAAGGTGAGTGTCATTGTTCTGCCAGATTGAACCAAAGTATTCAACCCACATTTCCACGAGATTCCCTAATCTTAAGGCCACTAGCTCAAGTTAAGAGGACCATGGCAATACCTATATACACTGTCTCAGGCACACGTGAGCAGAGACAGGCGCAAGCCGCGGGCGAGCGTAGGCCCCTAGTGAATATGTGCTACTGTGTGTTGGTGAGCCAGTGATAAGATAGATGACAAACGAGGGTATTACACTAATAAATAACAAACAATAAAATAATTCACTTACATGATTCCAGCTTAATGATTCACGTTTTAGGTTGCTTGGTACAGCGACTCCAAGTAGCTTCACCACACTTTCTTAAACTATCACAGCTCAATTTTACAATAATAACTTGAGCATCACTCCGTCCAACTTTAAATTAAGTTCACAACTACCCTTCATTCCGTTCTTAATTTTCGTCTCCATTTTCTCAACAGTGTTGCCATCCTCCTTAAGGGTTCTATACTGGGAATTTTTCTGGGATAAACTATTCCCAATTTCTCTGTAAATAATCCACCTGTGTCACTGTAATTCAGCATATAGTTACTTATTGAATACATCTAAGTGAAATAGCTCTTATTTTTTCAATGGGTTTTATTGAATAGGAAATATGGGTGGTTTAACTTTGCCCCTGCTGTCTCTTTCATAATCTATCACAAAACTCTATTTTTTTTAAAAAGCGCTGTTATACCATTATTCTTCATTTATATATATCGCTTTTTTTGTAGCTTATTGAAAATTAAAAAAAAAATTATAATTTTTTAATTTGGCAAAAATAATAAAATTATTATATTTTCAATTTTCAATAAGCTACCAAAAAAGCGATATATATAAATGAAGAATAATGGTATAAGAGCGCTTTAAAAAAAATTTCGAGTTTTGTGATAGATTATGAAAGAGACAGCAGGGGCAGAATAATCCTTTATTCTACCACCCATATTTCCTATTAAATAAAACCAATTGAAAAAATAACGACTATTTCACTTAGATATATTGAATAAGTAACTATATGCTAAATTACAGTGACACAGGTGGAGTATTTACAGAGAAATTGGGAATAGTAATATCTCCATACAAATTATGAATATAGGGCCTTAACCTCAAATCTTATTAGTTCAAAAACAAGTTATAATTTGTGTAATACAATCAGTATAGATTAACTATATTTGTTGGGACTTTGCAGCGTTCCTTTACCATGAGGTTTGCTGTGGCATGGCCGTGCTAGTCCAATGCAAGTCAGTAATGACAACTGAAAATATGCTATCGAACCTCGAAAGGCGGAAGTTAACGCAGAAAATCGTATTGGGTTGCCCTTGATGTCGAGACGATAAAGTTAGAAGGAATATAAGTTGTGGCAGCAAATTAAGGGAGTTCGCAAGTGGTGCAGAGCTAAACTGAAGTTTACTACCTATAATATTCTTTGTTCTCAAGTTCTGTATCTCATCCCACGGGGAATCTAAGGGTTTCTTTTCTCTCTTCAAATCCCATCACCTCCAATTACTATCCAAAATGACGGAACCCCTCGGGATCTGCGGTCATTACGTTTCAATACCCAAATGGTAAATCTGGAACCCTTATATGTTGGTCATGTCCGTCTGTAAGTTACAGGCTTTTATCTCAGTCGCCTTTCGATCGATTCTTATGATAATTTACAGAGAGGTGTCTTATAAAATATGAACCGTCATATAATATTGGTGTAAAATTGTGACAAAAAATCCTAATTTTCGACAATATTATTTGCTTTCGAAAGAATATCATTCAGGCTTTATATGTGGAGGGAAAGTCTCAGTTAGATTGCCGAAAAGGTGTTTGTGGTTTCATTCCTCAGGACATCTCAGAGACCAGTTCTGTATAACTTTCATACAATTTGGATCAAAATGGAAATACAGGTTTACAACAATTTGAATACATAAATACGCTCATTACTACTTACCTATTAGAAATAGATATACACCACTGCTGATTTTTATGTAGGTTATTTTTATATTTTGTTATATCTCTGACGGATTAGACAGCATATGCCATGAAAACTCGCGAGAGCTAACTGTATCCCTGACTTGATTCACTATTGCTCAGCTTCTAAACATGATAGGTCCATGTTTAATACTCGTAAACCTTTCCGGTGAACCAACCTATCTAATAGTGAAAAGCACAATAAAATCCGTTTAGTAGTTTTTGCGTGAAAAGGTCACAGACAGACAGACGTTGTTTTATAAAAATGTAGTGATGAATATTTATTATATTTGTCTGTTGTTAAAAGCTTTGGAAATACTGAAATAACTGAAAATAACAATAAACACTTTATCATAAGAACAGATTCCAAAATGAAAGTGTTACCTTCTGAAATAACAAACCGAGAATCACGTCGCTGGAGAAGTACTGAGCACGTAATCTCTCCCGATAACACAAAAAGAAAACACTTTGCCGACTTAAAATTATAATTGAAAATTTCATTCTACGCGTCCTCGCACAATATAGACTTAGTTCGTATTGAATGTGCATTTAGAGGTACAAGAATATCTTATGATTATATTTCTCTTATTTTCAATGCAACAGCAAGGGCATGTGTTTGCATGTAATACCTATCATCCCTGATGTTTTTCTTTCTTCACGGGTTGCCCTACAGCTCCCAGGGCACCAAGATAAATCCAATGAGTCCTCATTAAATTTTATTATTTCTACAAATATGTGCACCCAAATTTAACTATGTCTGCCTGTTACTCTTTAACAGCTAAACCACTAAACCGATTTTGATGAAATTTGATATGAAAATATACTTAAACCAGGGAAGGACACAGGCTTCATTTTTTTTAAATCCACCTCCTAAGGGGTATAATGGGGGATGAAAGTTAGTTATGTATGTAGATTGGTATGGACCCCACGGGCGAACCGCTAGTTTATAACAAATAATTATGTGAATAGAAACATTAGTTTTTGGTGATGTATGGCTGTAGTCTTTGCCTCTGTTGAAACTGACAATCAATATTGTCTGTGTGATTTTCCATATTTGTCGATAAAGTAACGGATTCCACGTGACGCCTTTGTGGTATACGCACGCGTCCACCAGGACGTCATGGGGAATCCAGTTTAATCCCGCCCGCGCTGTAATAGTTGTGATTAGTCAGTGATTAATAGGACATATTACGGCCGGCGGGAGCATTCTACCTACCGATCAATCGGCTTATTGTTACTGTGACGTCTATATTACTTGACATTGGCGGAATCATCAAAACCCTGATGGAGCCATTTTGAAAAAAAAATAGAATAGAATAGATAAAGTAACGACGTGCAATGTCTGTTTTCTTCTCAGGTTTTCTTGTTGTTTTGTAATCCTTTCTAATTTCGTAAGGTTGGTACAATATTGTAAGTGTATCTTAATAAACTACATAAATCACACTTATTGGAATTATTAATATTTCATTATTATATCCACACCTAAATGCTCTCGCTAACAACATAATTATAATTACATTCTCAATACAATACATTCTCACATCCATCCATGACCTCATCCCTCCATCCCCTTTCTGCTCGCACAGGATATACGTTGCATCCACACACAGTGGATACATTCTGTAAACGAACGAAAAAGTTCAATGACTCATTCCTGTCTTTTCTGCTTGCTACAACCTGGGTTTCTTCAAGCGAAGCGTGAAAAAGCATCTATATGGGCTATATTACGTTCTGCCAGTCGCGCGCATTCATGGACCAACCAACTTGCGGTGACAAGGTCACATGTCGTCTTCTCTCTTTGAAAAACATAGAATAAAAACTGTATTGAAATCGGTCTATTCGTTAGGAAGCTACGATGCCACAGACATAGGCTCTTTTTTCGTCGGAGGTTAAAACCTATGCGTTCGCATTTGTAATGTCAGTTGAAATAGTGACACCATCATTTCACATGAGCACAACAAAGTAATTTCTGTGCATCTTCTATATTTGCAAAAAAAAGAGCAACTTGTTTACAGAGTAAACCTACAAATGGTTATCTACAAAGAAATCTAAATAGTCCCTCCCCTGCCAGTATTACTGTCTCCGCAAGTTGCAGCGAATTCTATTAAATTGAAATGGCGTCGTTTTTTCAATGTTTGTCTTGAAAGATTCTCCATCTCTTTAACTTCTTTTTTTTCTAGGGCATTAAATAGCATAAGCACGTAAAATTTACGCCTGTATCTCAGTAGACTGGACAGAGTCCGAAAACTGTCACATACCATGATGCCACATAATCTCCCTTGCGTCCATCCCAATGCTCGCTCATTGATTTCTTAAAAAGAATAGGTGCATTTCTGGGTTTTTTTTCTTGTCTTCACTGGTTGCCTTACACCTCCCGAAAGCATTTCTGGTATCATTCTTAATTCGGACATTCATTCACAAAAAAGCAAAATTAATGTTTAGCAATTTTTGACCTGAATTCTCAACTAATGTAGAGAAACTGGAGAAACATGGAGCACTGATACAAGGTTTAAATTAAAATCGGTTCAGAAGTTTAATCATGGTGATATTATTATGTTACAGGGATCTATTCAAACTAATGAAAATATTTCGCAAATGTCAAGAGAAGGATATAAAGAAATGTAGCCGATGGTAGGCAATTAGATAATCCCATAATAAACACACTAAGGAATTGGAAAATTAAATCAAATACCGCCTCACGCTGCCCTGTGGACGTTCGTCATTCACATAATGACATAACAATTAAACATATAATTCGGCTTCCGGAACCGTGTTATCGGTCCCCAGGTACACAACGGAAAACCAAGTCTTTATCTTTTAGCCGATGGTAATTGTGATGCCATCTAAGAATAAAATAAAAGACATATAAAAAGTTGTAATAAGAGAAATAGTTTATTTACTCATGTGCAATGTAACTAATTGAAATAATTATTCCCATCCAAAATCTTCTCGTCTAGTATTTTATTTTTCTCATAGTCGCCACGATCATTATCTTTGAAGCAGAGCGGGTCTTCCCATTTGTTCAAGTCTATGTCAGGTATGTCTTTACACGGCATCATTTTGTTCCTATAAAATTTCATTGTTATTAACGGGTTATTTTTGATATTTCCAAGAGTTCGAGACGAGAATGGCTCAGGATCTTTGAAAGTGATTTTTTTACCTAAAGACCTCAAGTATGGTATGGTATGTACCGGCAATATGCAAATTACCACTTGATTTGATTTTTGAGAATGTGTTCTTTTTTTACACTCCAATATTTTTGGTGGGTTTCGGTTTTCATGAAATGTATAGAACTTTCCTGATGCCACATCCATGTGCTACTTATTTGTCTGATAGTATCTACTACAGAATCACGTTAACTGTAAC
This sequence comes from Nemapogon koenigi, assembly GCA_963924495.1. Taxonomy (NCBI): domain Eukaryota; kingdom Metazoa; phylum Arthropoda; class Insecta; order Lepidoptera; family Tineidae; genus Nemapogon; species Nemapogon koenigi. Next base: position 1,567,036 of record OZ004630.1, on the reverse strand, counting down.
TACAGCAAATTGAATAAGTTCTGCTGCTAATAACTCAGGCTGTATTCACATTTTCTAGAGAGTGCATTGCACAAAACGTGTAAATTCTCTTACCACATAATATTATCAGGTGGTATTCGCAGCAAATAAATATGAATACTTACGATGGACCGCTTTGCAAAAACGCTCTAGGTTGAATCATATCCACTTTGTCTCCATTGTTACAAATAAGTTTGGCGATTGAATATTTTCTAATTTCATTTAATTGGGCTGTAAATAAAAATTACATAATAAATCTTCACAATATTTTGGGACAGATCGCCTGCCTCTGTCTACAGTTAAATAATCTCAGATTGATTTAAGTAGGATTTTCACATTAAATAAAAGATTTAGCTTAAATATTGAATGTATTTTACTTACCCAATGTCAAGCTAGCAGGATGATCACCATGTTCAAAGAAAAACAAGTCTGACTTTCTCCACAGAAGTAAGTTTTTCACCAAAACACAGTATAATGTAGGACCGACCCATCCACCTTTGATCAACTTCTCTATGTAAACAGCAGTTGTGAATTCTACATCATCGACATCGTCATATAGCCTGCTAAGTTTTTCTACTCGCTGAAAATAAAGTAATTGCCAAATGGTGTATTAAGTTCAGTTATTACTATATAATAGTACTGGCGAACCAACAAGGGTTACAACAAGGGTGGCCAAACCGCGGGCGTGCCATCTTGCGGCCTGTGAATCATCAAAGGCATAACAAAAAAATTGTCGCTTCCAGACAGACTGACGCGGCGGAGGACTTTTTCATAACGTGTAGTGATTTTCATCAAGTTACCCCTTACTCTGATAGTGCAGTATGTGAAACCAAAAAATAACTGATATCGACAAATTTTTTATGATTTAACCCCATGGAAAATGTTTGTTATGGTGAATAAAACAAAAGTCTAAAATTTCTACTTCCGGAATTTACCGCAACCCCTTTTTTTCGCTATTTTGGGGTATTTTGGACAGTTTTAGTGGAAGTTCGTAAAAAAATTGCTATCTCGAGTTGTATTGGGAATTAAGAAACCAAACTGGAACCCTTTTATTGTCAATGTTTAAGGAACCCCCAGTTCAAATTTCAAGTTAATCCGACCTCCCCCTCCGCGTAATAGATATATACATATATATATATATATATACATATAAATGCATGGGAACTTGCGTGTTGGCTAACTCGGAGAGTTTTCAACCGATTTGGCTGAAATTTAGACTGAAGGTAGGTTTTATGCCCTTAAAACTGCCCCTAAAATTTTAAGTTAAAATATTGAATATTTTCCGAGAAATTCAAGTTTGGTTTCTTAATTCCCAATACAACTGGAGTTAGGAATTTTTTTTACGAACTTCCCCTAAAACTGTCTAAAATACCCCAAAATAGCGAAAAAAAGTGGTTGCGGTCAATTCCGGAAGTAGAAATTTTAGACTTTCGTTTTATGCACCAGAACAAACATTTTCCATGGGGTCGCGTTAAATCATAAAATATTTTCGATCAAAATGTTTCACATACTCCACTATGAATATTTACATATTATACTGTTGCCCGTTTCCGAAAAAAATCTTTCTTAGTGCACCTCCTACCCTCTAAGGACTTGACTGTCAGTCAGCTACACGACAGTTTTATATATTTAGATTAGATCTAGGACCTAGCATAGATATTTTCCGAGATTTCCTTAGTTAAACAGTGAACTTCTTCTAAAAATTGGACACCTATCTATCTACCTACTTCTATTCTTAATAGCTAGCCAAGTATAAATGGCTGTGACGATATTTTTTTATTTGACCTCTTCAATTGCTATTTCACAATCGGGTATGATTTGGAGATTGTATGCTTATATCGTTTTTCAACTTACCCCTTGGTCTATAGTATCTTCGAAATCTTCAAACTCCTTAGCCATTGGCATACCACAAACTTTTCGGTACTCGTTGTAGGGCGCCAAGCCAGCATCACGACTACGCATCATATCGATGGATATCAAATCTGAAGCTACGTTCAAATTCCCTAATAAACGCTCTGACAACTGGAATAATTGGTTAGGTATTAGTATAGTTCAATCAAAGCAACAAACAAAATACTAGTAAAAAGGTAAATTAATTTAGGTTTAAAATAGTCGTCTTGTCCTTTATGAGGTCATCATTATGATCATTTGGCTATATCTTACGTGACATTGGTGAAGTAATTTCATATTTTGTTTGTATGAACGCCATTAGTGTTGTTTCGGATAATATTTAGTAAAAGAGAGAGATATGTCAAGATCGTAGGTGCCGTCTCCACGAGCGAGAAAATCGCGGCGATAGTCTCGTCCGTGCCACCAAATATGCCATATTATGGCGTTCAGAAAAGTCTGCTATGATCAGATTATTGTTTATAACGAAGTATTGAAAAACAAAAGATAAAAATGTTTCTTACGTCAGGATCCACGGTGTAATCAAATTTAGCAGACTGTTGTCGGAATGAACCCTGAGTGAGTTGTGATTCTGTGTCATTGATCTCCAATATCCCACTTCTGAATTCATCTAGGACAGTTTTCCTTGTACCCAAATACTTACCTCTCGTGTCATAAAGACTGCAAAGTAAATATCATTATCATGTTTCTTAAATAATTGACAAATAGGATAAAATTAATTTCAAAACTCATTTCAAAGATCCAATATTCTCGGATTAATTAAACTGCTCTATGATTAACTTCCCAAAGAAACACAAAGTGCACCACAACTTTAAGCTCATTCAAGGGGCAAATCCAGATACAATGCAGATATAGCTACAACTATATAACAGCAAAGTCACTTCACTTACTCAGTCTGAGCGTTTTGGAATGTATGGAACCATCTGGAAGCTTGAAGATATTCTATATATTGTCCAGGTTCATAGCGAGGGTCGAAGTCGTTCACATAACCATCAGTTTCATATACAATGCCTTCATGGAGAGCATTCTTTTTACCTGCAATAAAGTTTGCGTTAATTTATTTGGTCAACTTTACCTACCTTTTCTGAAAAATATATTTCTTTATATAGTACATAAAGTAATGCTGAATTAAGAAGCCATGACAATATATTTACCCTACCGAATCATACTGTTCCCAGAGACCTGAGTTTTTTTTTTGGACACGTTTACCCTAGTGATTAAAATATTAATTTATTTATTTATTTATTAAGGAGAAATAACAATAGTAGACAGATATATATTATATAGGTACATAAAGTAGTTAAAAAAATTAAGTTCTGCCCACCACCTCTACATTCTCTCAAAGATGACAGATCCCAAAGAAATTATATTCGAGCGCGAGTGATCCTACTATGAAAGAGACAAATACCCATGTCGAGAAAAGAAAAACAATTTCAAGAAAAGGGTAAAGTTTGTAAGTTTAGATGTAGGAGGTAATCTCTGAAACTACTGATTTGAATTATTTTACTACTAGGAAGCTAAATTCCTAAGTGCTATAGGCTATATTTTATTTTGTTCAAAAATATCCACGGCCGAAGCCGGGGGTGGAAAGCTAGTAGCTATATAAAATGCACGTACCAAGAATTTCAACCATAAGTTCGTAATAGAACGTATGTTGTTGAGTAGCAATATTAATATCCTTAGCAGTTTGGAATATTTTCTGATCATCCCAACACGGGTTCACGTCTTTTAGTTTCCGAGCTATACGATTGTGCTCTCTGTAGAACCAAAGTGACGGTAGATTTGTTCCTATTAATGCATTTCCATCAATTATGTCACCTGTAAATATATAAATTTAACCATATTTGTATAGCATAAATAAAATTATAATTAGGTACATATTCTGAAAATATACCTAGCTTTTGTAATTTGTTTTTGCGATAATTACATTTAGTAGTAAGATATGATAAGCCACTTTTGATGACATTTATAATATTACTTTTCGATTATTACACTGAGAGGAGCCTGTCTGTTGTCTTCTGTTTGACTTTTTCTAACACAAAAGTTAAGCTCACCGTATTGATAGCAAGTGTTTTCGACCGGTGCTTGATTGTTAACACATATTGGAGCATTGCCAGGAGGTATTTCTCTATTGCCACGTCGTTCAAATTTTAACAAGCCATCTTGGTTTGATCTCACCTTCCGTTCATCTGCAGCTGTATTCCCGTATATGACAGACAAGTCCAACAAAGGTGTAGCACGATTTAACTTTACAAAGAAGTAAGTATAAATTAATTGATTTCCAAAAAAAAACACTTTCTAATTGCTCAAAGAATGGTTAAATTTGTTTTCAGATAACACTTATATCACTATAGTTCTAAACTCGGTTTAACATGCGTCATAGTACCTACTATGGGTCAATGCAAGCGGTCTGCATTTGAATCGCAAAATAGTTAAGTTAACTACACATAACCTGCATTCAAACTGTAGTTATACCCTAAGCAATACCAAACCGACAATATAATCTATTGCTTTTAGACAAACTTACACCACTTCGGAACTACTCATCCCTTTGATATCCCTTTCTTTCACCCGCACATTATATGCACCTTCACTCGTGTGTTAAACTCTGAGTGCAACAAATTGTGGTATCTTAGTAAAAATACTGAACAATTTCTGAAAACTTTTCTGTAAATCATATTAAAAGAAAACAAAAATACCCTTTCTAGAGGTAATGTTTCTGGTATACAACCGACGGACTGGAAAGTCGTAGCTCTTGTCAAGTTCAGACATCGAACGCCGGACAAGCGGAGGTATGGGTCGTCATCTGGCACCGCTATTGCGATACAATTAGGATCTACGCGATTTGGAGTGTTGCCAACACAACAATCACTCACTATGGCGTATTTCACTGTGAACAAGAAATTCGGTTTAGACAAAAAGCCCATATTAATCAGAGTAGTTACTTTATTAATAAGATAATAAATAATGCTGTAGTTGCAAAATCAGAAAATCCAATAAAAAGTGCGATATGCTATTTCTGCTTTTAGAATTATATAATTAATAATTTATTATTAATAAACTTACAAATATCATCTAAAGCTGAGGAGTCGGTGATAGAGAATACAAAATAATGAGACGCTAATTGTGTGAATGGATGATCGATGACATATCCATCTGGCAGGAGATTGGTCCTTAGAACCCTCGTGGAAGGCAAATCAGAACCATCCTTGGCTGGTCTTAGTCTATTTCCTGTAGAAATAAATAACTTTTAATATAATTTAGGGTGAAAACCATGAAATCGCAGATCGAATAAACGGGTTAAGCATGTTTAGGACCGCGACACCTTTTGTTCGAGCCAACCAGCCAATGGACAACATTTCATTTTTTTAATCACCCATTTTTATTACTTTTATTAAAAATATATTAAAAAATAAGTTACACGTATTTTTTTATTTTATTTTTGGTTGAATTTTTATATTTTTAATTTAATTATGATTTTTTATAAATTTTGAGGACTTATAAACTAAAAACCTTAGCTAGGACTAAAATTAAGAAATATAAACTGTCACCCAAAGAAAGTGACTGATAGTGTCAGTCAAGCCACAGAGTATACGTTATAGAAATGCAAAGAGTATAATATACCGTGTTCCAAATAGGTGTTGCCGTAGCCGGAATTCAAATCGCCTACAACATTATTCATAATGTATATAATAATACTAGCTTTTGTCCGCGGTTTCACTCGTAAATATATTTCCTGTGATTCGAAACTAGCAAAACTTCCAAAGAATATTATATAAAAGAAGTATTTTTATAATTATATTTAAAGAATAATTATTAATTTAGCTTCAAATGGAATAAAAATGGGTAAAATTAATAGAAGGCAACACCTGAGTTCAATAACTAACAACTCTGCCAACAGACATTAGTATTTTTAAATTAGAGGGTTAGCACAGATTGGGGCACCTATTAATCCTCATTTTTCAATATTTTAGTATTTTTAAAATAACTAGAAAATTAAAGGATATAAAAAATAAAAAAAATGAAAAATAAGCTTTCTAGCATGTAATCTCCAAACGGTTTTCGAATTTTGGTACCTTACGAAAAATGAAATGTTGTCCATTAATGCCCATTAACACTGTATAGAATGTCCGAGTAAATTGCTGAGTCGGGAAAAGACAGAACACGGATTTGCCCGGACATTCTAGGATTGGACAATAATGCTGGGTTAGAGCAGGCCTAAATAAGAACTGTCAATAAATATATATCATGGTACCAATATTTAGCAGGCCTTCTATTAAACTGACTTACTTCTGAATGGATTTTTAAAAGATTCTTTAGAATATAATAATTTTAAAGTTGGTTTTACCTGACCCATACCTCGCCGGTAGCAGCCTTTGGAACGGTGTGAAAGTAGCGCCGCGAATTGGATACTTCGGATTAGTGCAGGTGCCATCTACACGACGACCGTCTTCCACTTTACATCTGTCTACCACCATAGTACATACACTGAAATATTTAGATTTTTGATGTGAAACCATTATTCGCGCGCCTTGTTGGTAAGACCGACTCGTATGTCGTGACGGAAAACTGCGTCATGTCCCCTACTCCCCCTCTCCGCCGCCGCTCTATATATATTTATATACTCCGAGTGAGTGTGTGTACTGCTTGCGCCTCTCTATTCCACTACAGTATACTTGATGCGTCAATTTCGACGTTTCACATCTGCCGGGCGTCTCGTGACGGACACCTTTTATATACTTCACTTCACGGGTTGCCATACGACTTCCGGAACCGTGATCAAAGGCTGATAGGGTCTTTGCGGAAGACAGAATCTTCCTCTTTCAACCGATGGAATTTGTGAGGCTATTTAATGAGTTTTTATTTTTTTTAATGAGACTTGGGTATGGTGGAATAAGAGGCATGAATGTAAGATAAATGCAGTGGTTTGGACAGATTGAAAGTAAGAATGGCTGAATGGAAAGGAAACGCTGGCAGAGGACGAAATAGGTGTACTTTTATTGAACATAACAATAAAAAAAATTTAAGGCAATATTAAAAGTACACACAATCGAGCATGAATGAAATCTACGAGTAATCCTTTTCTTACTCGTAGTATAAAATATAATGGAAGTATATCAGGATCGTAGTAAATGTCATTTGATATCTCTGCCTACCCCTCCTGGGATAAAACGCGTAGATAGGTAATTAATATATAGATTCAATGATATTATAAATTGTGTCATTATGGGAGTTGAGTAGTACCTAAATCAAGTCTAGATAAAAGATACTTGACACGCATTGCTATTATTTTTCAAATCACAGACAGATACCACTGTCATGACATACATACAAAATTATTAGGAAATAAGTATTTATTGATTCATCATAAATACGTGATGCATAAAATTGGGAACGGATATTCCCCATTACTCAATAAACGTATAAGGTTGATTATAATTACGATACACAATTAGTTTTAAATGTATATTTGAGTTACTCTATACCTATGCGTCTGCAGAAAGGTTGAAAAGATTCAGCCCTGTGACAGACGGACGGGCATAGGGTTTCCATTCTGACCTTGGGTACGGAACACAGTTTCAAATAAAACGCACGCGCCGAGGGCTAATAATATTCCATTATTAAATAATTATTAATTTATTTTATTATTAACATACATGCTCGCGTCTAATTTCCCTTCGGGTAGGCACGGAGTAAATATATTTGCCACGATACTTGGCACACATCTTTCGCCTCAGTGTTTACAAACTACTAACTTTCCGCCCCCGGCTTCGCCCGTGGATATTTTCGAACAAAATAAGTAATAAGGATAATGTAGCTTCCTATTCGTGAAATGTTTTTTAGAATCTGTTCAGTACTTTTCATACATTTTATATTCGAACGATTACGGTTTATGTCTTTATCTATAAATAATATAAACGCCTGTTAAGGTGCCCACTCATTCGTCCGATCGCCGGCGCGTCGCCATACGGTCCACCGAAATCGACCACAGACTAGTTCAATTCTTGTACGCGCGGCTCACCATCCGTTTTCAAATCGTTGTATTTATTGATTTTGATGGCCGGAACGATCTGTCACACACACACACGTCCACACGCCCTTGTTTAATCGAATCTTGTGTGTCTGTGTGGGTGAGTGATCTTCATGTGATCTAGATCGTATGATGTAGGTACATTGCTAATGTGTGGCCTGTGTTCAATCTCGATCATACGGCGCGGCGGTCGGACCGGACGGATGAAGATCTGTTAAATATTATCTATGTTTGTATGTACTGATGATCGTAGGTCGTAACCACAGATCTTTTAGTCGTAACGAATTGTCTAGATTAGTGAATTTGGGAATTAAGATGTTTCTAATTTGGCACCATCGATGTTTTGGCACCAACCGTCTTCAAATTCTACGACGAAATATTTATTATTTCTTACTTTTCAGTGCAAATGTTTGAAGTCGGTACTCTTTTTTTTAAAGTTAATTTATTTTTCCCTTTTAAGTGATTTTGCTGCCTTGAGAGACAAATAATAACGCACTTAAAAAAAATGATGAAAAAATAAAAAAAAAAATACTACTGCGGATGAGGTTTGAACCATGTGCATCCTGCGTTGCACCCCCATTACCCGTTAGACCACCATCGATACAAAAATTGACAACTTCGTGTCAATAGCAACCGTTGCTAAGGCTTTTCTCTGATACATAATTTTCAGCCGTAAACAGAGACAAATTACTGATTTTCTGAAAAACTACTGAACCGATTTTCGTCATATGTCTGTGAGATAATGTCGAGAAATTATTATATCCTTAAAAAAATAAGTCGTCAAAATCGGTACATATTTCATCGAGATACTGATAATTGACTTATAAAGTCAGTTTTTTCAAAATTACTGAACAACTAATGAACCAATTTTTATGACATAAGAATGGGACCAATCCGGATGAATTATCTGTCGATTAAAAAAGATATCATCAAAATCGGTTTATAAACGACGAAGTTATCCGCGAACACACATGAAAAAAAATGAAGTCGTTAAAAATACACAAAACGGACACAATAAATATTAGAAATAGCAAGTTCTAGATGGATCCATAAATAGTATGTGAAATTATTTTTATTCAATGTAAAAAAATATACATTAGTAATATATTAGGAGAACTTGAGTCGCAAAGTCGATTGAAAAAATGCGTGAAATTGATGACTTTCAGGGCTTCATGAAACCTAGGTGTAGCTGATATTGACATATTTTTTACATATTGAGTAAGTATAGATAATTTCATATACTTTAAGAATTCATTAACTAGAACTTGCTATTTTTAGTAAGTTTTGTAAAATACTTGAATTCCTGAAGTCCGTTTTTGTATGGGACAAAAGTTATGAGGCGTATCTTGCTTCGGAGGGCATGTAAAGGGCAGCTAAAACTAAGTTCTGTTCAATATAGAGAGTTGGTAAAAAGTGGACACTTGTTTGAATCGGCGTAATACATACCTTGTAGAATTAGCACCAGCAATAAAAGCTCTTCTTCTATCTGTGACAGGCTTACCAAAGAAGACATCATAAACTTCTTGACCATATACCACCTGTAAAGCCACGAGCCACAACGCCCATTGTGGCTGCATTTTACTTCATGTCGCACGAAAAACTGGCACGATTAATCTTTTTCAGTGCCTTTATAGAATGAGATTAAAGTAGGGCGTATTTTAATCAATCTTATTAACATTTGGGTGTAATTTGTACAATTATATGTGCTGTAAGCTAGTATAACGTGATCTGCCTATGTTATTATCTATCAATAATGCCTATAAATGCTTATTAAGCAATTAAGAACATCAATGTAAGGTAATAAGTACCTACTGAACATTTTCACTTGCTTGAGTTGGTTAATAAGAATTTTCCTAAAGGAATAAAGAATGCAATAAATTCTTAGGTAAAAAACTAGCCATAGTCTGTCACTCTCTACTTACATACATACCTTCACCCCTGTTTCCTGATGGGGTAGTCAGAGAGTATGAAGCGCCACTTCTCTCGATATTTGCATACTTCTCTTGCTTCATCTACATCCTTATATCGTTTCATATATCGTCTATTTTTAGTACTACGTTTTTTTTCTTTCATCACGTCTTGTGAGGCTATAAACTAACGAGTGGCCAGTTCTGTTGAGGTATATTTAGATGGAAAAGCCTCTAAGTGTGGTTTGTCGGATTATGTACTTACATAAGTTTTTAATTATAAAAAATCTATTGGTACATGGCCGGTATCTCGGATCGGATCCGTGGTCTGCCTAGTTAATACCAGACGTCTAACCACTCGGACACCGAAGTATTACAAACAAATACACTTTCACATTATATAATTAACTAGATTACCCGTGCGAATAATTGGCACCGTTAGTTCAACTAATCTCCAACAGATGGCGTCTTTAACAAAATACACAAATTAGTCTAATTTTAAAAGAAACATTTAATTTTGATTAGTTTGATTATTGTTTGTCATTAGAGGAAAAAATAATCTTCAAAATGGCGTATGTATGGGATGGTTCCGCTCAGTATCTCCTCGATGCCCTCAACGGTTTGCAAAAAAGAGCGATTCGCATCATCAATGACCCAAAAGCCACACGAAATCTCGAGCCTCTACAGTTACGCAGAGACATAGCCTCTCTCAGCGTCTTCTATCGACTGTATTATGGGGGTGTTCAGAAGAACTCCATGGCCTCGTCCCTTCATCCCCTTTTCGCACCCGCACTGCTCGCACAGGATACAGCTTTCATCCTCACACCGTCGACACGTTATGCATACGAACGAAAAAATTCAGTGATTCGTTCCTATGTCGTACTGCCAAAAAGTGGAATGAACTTCCGGCGTCGGTCTTTCCTCCTTTCTACAACCTTGGGTCCTTCAAGCGAAGCGTGAAAAAGTATCTCTATGGGCGCGACTGGCGGACTGTATTACGATCTGCCAGTCGCGCGCATTCATGGACCAGCCACCTATGCTTAACAATCAGGCGGTGGCAAGGTCACATGTCGTCTTCTCTATAAAAAAAACAAAGATTACTTTGATACAGAATTAAGGGAGATTATGGTGTACCATTTCTAATATTAGTTAGGTTAGGAAAAATAAAAAATAAATTAAAAAAATCTTTGTTTCTGACACTATTCACTGCTAATTTCCTGGCTGATTTTTCATCCTCAGGACAAATGGGTGAGCAAAAGCTTTTAAAAAAGTTAAGTATGTAAAATATATTCTCACTGAAAAATAAAGCTCATAATAAAATTCAGCTTTGATACATTTCTGCGGTTTTGGGATGATATACCTACATTGCAAAGAAAAGTGAAATATTTAAATTTATAAATATAAAAAAAAAAAAATAATCACTTGGATAATATACTATATCAATTAATTTGAAAGAGAAAAATGTATGTCTCTGTGTTGTCCTGTGATGTCCTAAAGTCTAAGAATTCCAAACCCCGTATTAATAGGTTCCTTGTTATATAATACTGAACATATTTGCTCTCCTTAGGAAGTGTCTTTCTCAACTGTGACATTGGCGGAATCATCAAAGCCCTGATGGAGCCATAACACGAAAAAATAGAATAGAATAGAAAGAGAAAAAAAAATTTTAATTGTCATTAGACAAGGAAATAAATCGTATTATTATGATTTCACGGAGTTTGGTTGCATTTTTAACCAACTTCGAAAGTAAAGAAGGTTTCAATTCAGACCGTATTTTTTAACCACCAATTACTCCGCCACTTATGAACCGATTTCGATGATTTCTTTTATATTCGACAGATAATTCTTCCGGACCAATCCTCAAATTCTACAACGAAATATAATAATTTCTTACTTTCAGTGCACATTTTTTTAAGTTTATACGTTGCCTACACTACTCCTACCCTACCCCTACCCCTACCCCTACTACCTAATATACACAAAAAAAAAACATAAAAATCGGTCAAGCCGTTTCGGAGGAGTATGGCAATTTTGACACGGGAATTTTATACATTAAAAAATACATATTATTTCAATGGAGGTTACTTTAGTATAAAAATAAGTTGCTTATATTTTTATAGACATTTACCAACAACAACGCATTCAAACATAACCCCTCGTCGCGGTCGCATAGAGTTCAATATAGGCTACCTAGATAAGACCTAGTTTTTTTGGTTTTATTTAAAAATTAAACAATTGGCCATGCTAACTTTTTGAACAGGAACGAAGATCTCGAAACCGTTTCGAGATATAAGCTTTCAGTACAATTTCTATTCATCAGATTTTAAATTAAGTCTATACTTTTTAAGATATTCAATAAAAAACAATAACTTTAATTTGACCGATGTATGACGTCATCATAAGCAGTATGTAAAAAAATACCTTTGCCTACAAAAAAGGGTAATCGTCAATCATTGAGTGACGTCTTTATAAATTTATATTTTACGTGTAATTATTTTCTTTGTTAATAGGACATGACGGGATGAAACTCTATTTACTTGCCATTGTAAAAAACTGTTCATTTTAAATAATTATAAACACAAGTATATAAACAAGAGTAATTTTTAGGTTAGTCGACCTTGACTGATGTTTGCTTGACTTTAATTTGATTGACTGTCACTTTTTTATGTGTAGTGGCCAAGATTATAATCCTGTTCCAAATTCTTGTGACGTCACGTTTACTTTTCGCGGGTAAAATTTGTAAAATATATTAAAAATAGACGCAATGGATAAAAAACAAAAATATCGAAGTTAGTTTCTTAAAATGGGCTATATTTTCAAAATAAATTATAAAAAAAGTATATCAAAAATATGTAGCATGGCCAATTGCACATAGTACTTACTTTTTTTTCACTATTGTTAATTTAAAATTTGGACTAAAATATCACATGACATGCCAAATGCTAGTCATAAGTGACTCTATTGTGTGTATGTTTATTTTAGAGATATGAAGCTCAAGTGTATTACATGTTATGTTTTTTATATAAATGGGGATACAAGTAAAACAGGCTTAAACTTCATAGTTTTAAGAGGATCGTGTAGCTCAGCGTACGCAGCGAAATAGGTATTTAGAAAATCATATTCTGTCTCAAGCGCGCTCTTCCCACGGGTATCAGTGCGACAGAGAACACTGCAGCTCGTGAGTGTTCGTAGGTATGTTCTTCGTTGAAAATTGCGTTTTGGGGGAAAACGATTTACACCTACTAAACTATAACGAAACCTTATAATTTTGGTGTCAAACGTTTTAGCAGATTATAATCTACGTACGTACGTTTTGCTTTTTTTGAAATTTTGCTTTGTTTCTCAAATACAGACGGTTTATTACGAGCAAGTTATGAACCAAAAAAACCGAGATTTGAGGGGCTTATAACTTTTGACCTATTACGAATTTTGAAAAAAGGAAAAAATACGTACGTAGTTTTTCACTATGTCAGTAACATATTACAAAATCGTTAAAATTAAATAATATTTAGGGGTAGTAAAACGTTTTCTCCGTTTGTATGGACATGGACGCGGTACACTACACTCTTAATATAGAACGCAACTATAAACGCAGGTCGGGTAAAAATCCTAATTCAAAGCTTTCAATGAACGCAAAAATAACAGGTTTATTTGTACACAGTGTATAGTTTATTTATTCTATGCACGGATTTCAGGAATTTAATTTTCAGTTTGACAATGAAAAATCACCGTATCAATCAGTGAATGTAAACGAAATTTTTCCATCTCCGTCGCAGAGCAGTAAAATTTTAGGTATTTTTATGAAGCGATAAAAAACCTCCGCGCCACCCCATCTTCTACATTTATGACACAGAATACCGATGAAAATTGGATAGGAACTTGTTGGACGCAATACTAAAAAACATTGAATAAGACTATAGAGCTGTGATGTGACGGGGGGGGGGGGGGGGGTCACTAAATCACGTGTATAGGTTAGAAATACTGTTGATAATATTTCTAAACTATTAGGTATATATATATATATATATATATATATATATATGCGGTCTTTACGTAGAATGTGTGATATAAAGTGTATTGACTGCATCCGGAACGATGTCATTATAGAAGAATGCGGAGTGAAAGATGATGTTGTGACTAAAATGAAGAAAAGTAGTTTATTGTGTAGTTTATGTATTGATCGATGGAAATATTAAAGTACACACAATCACCGAGCATGAAAGGTATGATGAATATAAAAGAAGCGAAAGAGGTATGTCAGAATCGTAACAAATATCATTCGATTGTCTCTGCCTACCCCTCTAGGGATGTGATAAAAAGCGTGATGATAGATATGGCAGGCGGTATGTATATGAAATCAATAGACAAAGCATCTGTAACATCTTGATTTACTAATAAGTTGTATGAAAATATTCTCATAATTGTTTACATCTTACATACAACTTCAGGGCCTTTATATAGACAACAGGTGGCAAGCCTGGTTACTGCACTTAATTAACTACCTTTGTTTCCTCCCACTGTGCTTATCTATATTAATGAAAACTGCTGGACCGATTGTGTGGAATACTGTTATTCCAGATGAACATAGACTATTTTAAGTCGGAGAAAAATGACACCCATTTCCATTGGTGAAGCCAGGGCAGAAGTTAATTGACTATATTTAGCCAAGAGGTTTTGCTCGAGTGGCATGGTGCCAAGAAATCTAGCTGCATTTCCTCGATGTACCTATCTTGATATCTGATATTTTGCGTCGAGGAACAAGCCAGCTCACTTACAGTACCTACCTACGTTGCCAATTTTTTTATCAGTATATTTTGATCCAGGTTGGAACCATGGAACTTAATCCAACTAAAATTAAGCATATAACTTAATGATTATACCTAATATATCCCCACTTGTTTTAGTAAATATTAAAGTTAGCTTCAGATGTAACTATAAACTAACTAACAATGTTATACCTATGTAAACTCAGTAAACACATCTTGGAAGTCGAAATTAACGTATTTTTAAAATCGGTGCAGTAGTTTTTGAGTTTGTTCATTACAAACAAAAATACAAAAAAATATCTTTTGTGTTTATAATATTAGTCCCTGTAGATTATTTCATTTATCTTGAAGACTTAAAAAATCCAAGGCAATTGAAAAATCAATTCATATAAACATTAAATATGCAAAGATTTTTTACATTTTTCAGTTCAAGCAAGAAAGTACCAACTTTCACTAGAGTAACAACAAATAGAGATTGAGTATCCACATGACCACAAAATCGTGAGCAATATTTGATTAAATATTGCTCACGATTTTGTGGTCATGTGGATACCACCGACCGACCCAGACCGGGATCAGTCTATAACTTTTTCAATAACGGCTTGTTACCAACTTTTTACGATTCCAAGAAATATAAGACTTGTACACACAGAGTTATATACTTAACATGATACGAGTGATATGTATCTAATATTTATATTCCAAAACATATGCCGAACCGATTTAGATGGTATATTTAGTATAATAGTACAAACAAAACAAACTATGGGTAGGAACCTTGTCGCTGCACTTAAGGACCGTTGCTTTCAGTCATGTTGTATCTGTCAAAAATATGGCAAATCTCAGTTACGCAAACGCAAAGGTCATGCTCGTTTTGGAAACTACGGCTATTTAGAACCCTAAATAATTAAAATATGTCTCAATCTAATTTAAAATAATAACTATCCATTGTGTGCTAAGGAAATGTTGTATAAATAAACTCACCTTTCCAGGATTAACTGAGATTTGTCATATTTTTGACAGTTATAAGATGACGTTGACCAACGGCCCTTAATGGACCTGCTTGCATTGTCATAAAGCTTTTAAGTAGGTACCTAGTTTTAGAAGAAAAGCGGACACCTGAAGTATCGAGTTAGGAGTAGGTAAATCCAAATCAAAATCAAGTATTTTATTCAAAATTTAATAAAAAAAATACTGGAAAAATGATCTGTGGAGTACTAAGCCTATGGAGGGGCCATAGACGCCAATTTTTCCCCCTTTGACCAGTTATACTGACCAGGTGCGCAGTAATAAGTTACCTTAGATTTTGTTGGTATCGTTTTGTGTCGCGAGACAGAGCTCTAAGAAAATAGTTAATTGTGATGTTTTAAACGGGAAAGGCGATCTAGGGCGTCAAACTTAGTGTTTCCAACCATTAATTATAATTATTATGTTTGTATTTTAACATAATCATCATATAACGTAAATTCCGTTGCGACAATAAAACGACAGAAAAATACAGTGGTACAGGGGCTAGTACTAGGCGTTTACCTCCCCCCCCCCCCCCCCGCCATAAGGGGCAGAAAAATTTGTTCGATGGTTTATACCCTTCACTTCTCCTTTGGTAAATACTCAAAGGTGGAGACACTGTGGTGGAGATAATAATGGAAAAAATATTTGCAGTAAAGTTATGTTGTACGGACCTCTCAGTGCGAGTCCTACGCTGCCGTGGTAACAATAAGTGCAGTAAGTGCTCCTAACGTCATTCCGAGAAAATGGCGGTCAAAGTTTATTTTTTATTTTGAGTAACTGTGAATAAGCTACTGCTTCGAATAAATGTTAAATTATTGTTTGGAACAGAGAAAAATGGGCTCTTTTATGTTATGCTCTTAGGTTTTGTATTATTAGATTGGGATATCAGTAAATATAAAAAAATGTATTTATGTCTAGTAAAGTTGTAAAATGTTCAAATTGAAACGCAAAACAAAAATGCAGTAAGGGACTCACTCACTGCGTTTATGTTAAGAAAAATGTTTATACTGCATTTTTGTCTAGTAATTAATGTTTTAATAAGCTATGTTGACTAGGCTAAACATAACCAACTGAAATGTTATGCGAAATGAAATAACAAACTTATGTATATACTAAAATAAAACTAGGTTTTTTATATTAAATTTAATGAAATAAAATTTTGGCACATACTTATCAATTTAAAATAAAGCCAAAATCACAATATGTCTTATTGAGATCTTTTTTTTTTTAATATACTAATTTCAGACAGAATGTACGCCTGTATATCCATAATTTTTCTGGAATAAACTATTCCCAATTTCTCCGTAAATAATCCACCTGTATCACTGTAATTTAGCATATAGATACTTATTGAATATATCTAAGTGAAATAGCTGTTATTTTCTCAATAGATTTTTTTGAATAGGAAATATGGTGGTTAAAGTTTGCCCCCGTTTTCTCTTTCATAATATATCACAAAGCTCTTAATTTTTTTTAAAGCACTGTTTTCCCATTACCCTTCAACTAAGAGAAAAAATTACTACTCATATTTCCTATTCAATAAAACCAATTGAAAAAATAACGACTATTTCACTTAGATATATTGAATAAGTAAAAATATGCTAAATTACAGTGACACAGACGGATTATTTACAGAGAAATTGGGAATAGTAATATCCCCATATAAATGATGGATATATAGCCCTTAAGAAAATAAAATTGGCACTACAAATACCTACAAAAAGAACGAGATCCTTAATATTTTATTAAATTAAATTAAAATAAAACACGTTCTTCCATGTTATCTATCAATGAATCTTCTTCATCTGTTGTTTCTTGTATAATTAGTTCTTTTCTGTGCTCTGCATGTTCTTCTTTAATCATTTTTTATCTTTCTCACTCCTGTTCTGTTTATATGAGCGAATTTTCATCAATTTCCAGTCATACCTTTTTTTCTTTTTTAGGAATCTCAGGAATATAATCTTTATTACGACTATCATCGGAGTCTTGAATGAAGTCGTCAGATTTTTGTTTTTCACCTACGTCATCATTTTCTATGCCTTCATTTTCATTATCTGATAATGGTAAAGTTTCTTCACATAGCAGAAAATTACAATGATCAGTAGTAATGTTTGATGAGAGATACTGTTTTTCCGCTTCATCGTCTTGTTTTTCATTGGCAATTATGGCATCTACCATTTTTCTTCCTCTGCGTCCTGGCCAAGCCATGATTTAAATTAAAACAATATTAATTTAAAAATGAACTAGACTAAAAATATTACATACACGAAATCCATCGTTTCTGTTGAAATCGGTCATTTCTAATCTAACTTAGCGTTCACGTTAATATATTTGCTATTCGCCACCCTCCCCCTCATTCCCTTAACAAGAAGTGATAATTACCATTCACAGATTAGTAATGTACGATAAACCAAGAAGAGCAACCGTGCACGGTCAACTCAGGGTCAATCTGTAGACGCTGTCAAAAACTTTTTGTTAACAACCGAGATACAAAATAGCGGGCAGGTTATAATTTAATAAATAATATTTTTAACTTCAGAGTAGAAAAATACCTAATTAATCACCACGAGTATAAGTCCTGTACAATAAATATTAACTTGAGTGCCGCTGAAAGCGTTGTCGGTCAAACCATGACCAAAGAGTATGTACCTTTCCGCTGGGTCGGGACGGCCATAGGTCTTACCCCGCACCTCACCTCCCTCCGTAGGTACTGGATACTTAACCTAACTGCAGTAACTTTGTATTTACTTCGCCTTTCATAAGTTACGTAAGCTTGACATATTTAATTAATTACTAGGCAAGAACACAGTAAAAAAGTTTACTGCAGTAATACTAAGTTGTGAAAATTTAATAGTTAAGATGGTTATCTAAATATGAATGCTGTATGTACTCTTACTGCAATCAAATTAGCTATCAGTACAAATATGTATAAAAGGTGTCAAGTAACAAAAATGCAGTAAGTACCAGTTACTGCATTTATTTTATGTAGTACTCTATAAGAGTTAGTTAGTAAGAATGTAGTAAAGTGTCTTACTGCACTTTTGGTGTGTAATCCACTATCACATGATTCATATAATATGCAGTATGAGCATATACTGCTCTATTTCTTAGCACTCGTTTGTAAGATCATACTGCACTTATTGTTTTTGAAAAACCTCTTTTTCGCGGTTATTTCATTACCATGTCTAAGGAAAAGTTATAGATCTTCTTTCAAGGATTCCAATGATATATGCAACTCATTTTTGACAAAAATGTTACTTACTGCACTTATCGTTAGCACGGCAGTACGTGTGCTCGCATTTTTTCAAACTTCTTACTTTTTTCTTGTTTTGATAGTAAGGTAGGTACTAGCTTGACGACCCCAGCGTCGCCCGTGTATATAATACGTATTTTTGAAGCGTAGGTATTATTCATAGAGCAACAACGGTCCTACGTTCGTCCTAGGTCCGTGTTGCTCTATACTCTATCTTAGTCTATGGTATTATTATATTGCTCTGCTCCCAAAAGACGTAGCGTGATGTTTTATACATCTAAACATTCCTAGTGAACCGCTCACGTGCCCCGAACTTCTATCCCACAGGGCCTCTAAGTGCCCATGCATTTTTCACCACCCGAGCGATTAAGCGCGCGGCGGGTCGAGTTCTAAAAAACGTTATTTTGTTACTTTTTTCATTAGATAGTACTTTTAAATGATTTGATATTTGTGATTATATTGAATTAGTCTTTATAGTGGTGTAAAATTTATTTAAAATACAGTTTCCTGTTTATAAATATTTAGATGTAAACAATGCCTTTTGAATTTTAGAGCGCTGCTATCATTCTAAAAATTAGATCTCAAAAAGTAAAGCGACAACTTATAGTTTTTTTATTAAAAATATCATATTTGGGTCATAGATAACGTGAAAAAAAAATAAAAAAACACATGTCTTAGTACAAAATTATATATTTACAAGCATTTGAAAATTTGACCGAAAATGGCGGCGCGCTGTCTTCTTAAGGTTAAACTTAATAATTGTTTTGCAAAATAATACTATAGATATACCCAAAATATAGGTTTCACTAAAAATATAATTTTATCTATAAACATACTAAAAAAATGTAGCAGTAGCTTTTACCAATACTGAGAAATATTAGAATTAGTACATGCGCTAACATTTGTTAAAAAAAATTAACTGGCGTTTTCGGGTATTTTTGTTCTACGTATCTCGCTATTCAAAAATAATACTTTTCTAAAAAAATTATAAATATAATTCCTCTTCCAAAAAGGTATCACACTCATATAATTGTAATTACCATTAAACATTCTAAGTAGATAACACTCAAAATTATCGTAAAATGGCAAGCTGTAAGGCCGGGTACACATTTCATACAAATTCGCCGGTTGCACTTGGTCATATTGTTCATGCAGTTCACACTACAAATAATAAAGTTTTATATGGACAACTTTTCAAATTCACCAATTTAGTAATTTTAACCCCAGTCCAAAAAAAAGTGTTATAATGTTGGTTATAAGTTTGACGCCTTTGTCTGTCTGTACGTGTGTGTGTGTGTCTGTCTTCTAGATCCCAATTTCGAATTTCAAAGCGTTTTTTTTTAATTTAGAATATATGTGTGTTATTTTATCCTATTAATATTATAAACGCGAAACTTTGTAAGGATGGATATATGGATGTTTGTTACTCTTTCACGCAAAAACTACAGAACCTTACCGAAATAAATATTTTGAAATATGGTCAAAAGGGTCAAAACGGTTCATAGAATCTATACAAACGTTAACATGTGGCAAAACAATAGGTTCGGGTCCGTGTCGTCAATAAGAAAAAGGTTGTCAGAGTAGGTATAGTGTGGTGTGGTAGTAGTTAAGTACTTAGGTATGATGCGCGCGTACACAAGAATGCAAACTGTGTGTTTTTGACCCCCGACCAAAATGAAAGTGGCTTCAATAATTTAACATTAGTTCAAAGTTCCATAGTTCCAAGTGTGTTCCCGCCCTTAGCAACAAAATGGAGCACTTTTGCCGGGCGAACAGGAGCCGGTGTCGTAAATTAATCAATCATGTCATTAGTTTGCTATATTTGCTTTTTTTTTTAATTTTTATCCGTTTATGACATAGAGTACTAAGCCTATGGAGGGGCCATAGACGGGCTCCCCCTTTCGCCAATTTTTCCCCCTTTGACCAGTTATACTGACCAGGTGCGCAGTAATAAGTTACCTTAGATTTCGTTGGTATCGTTTTGTGTCGCGAGACAGAACTCTAAGAAAATAGTTAATTGTGATGTTTTAAACGGGAAAGGCGATATAGGGCGTCAAACTTAGTGTTTCCAATCATTAATTATAATTATTATGTTTGTATTTTAACATAATCATCATATAACGTAAAATCCGTTGCGACAATAAAACGACAGAAAAATACAGTGGTACAGGGTCTAGTATTAGGCGTTTACCTCCCCCCCCCCGCCAAAAGTGGCAGAAAAATTAGTTCGATGATTTATACCCTTCCCGTCTCCAGTCTTAAATACTCAAAGGTTTATGACTAATTATTCTACATGATTAATTATATTTAAGTGGCAAACACAACAGAAATACACTAAAAATTAACACAAATAGCTCGAGTTTACCCGGCAAGTACAAATTTGTCATACCTTATTGGAATCCTTCTCCCTATATGTTCTCAATAAATTTATGTAAATACTTACTTGTAAATCACAAAGAAATAGGTGTAAATTACCACAGAAATGATTTTTTAAACACAAGCACAAAAGAGCACAAGTTCACTCACTAACCTCTGACTTTATCTATCTATTCTATCTATCTATCATCACGCCTTTCATCCCAATAGGGGTAGGCAGAGACAATCGAATGCCATTTGTTACGATCCTGACATATCTCTTTTGCTTCTTTTATATTCATCTTACCTTTCATACATGCTCGGCGATTGTGTGTACTTTTAATATTTCCTTCGATCAACATATTTTTATTTTTTTTATATGTTCATGTTTATGTTTATAACCTCTGACTTTGACTATTTATTTCTAATAAAATTACAATGGTGCTGCAATGGTGCAATGTTTTTCTTGCACTGTAGACCACTTCCCCAAGATGTTAGAACGAGATAAAAATATCCTCTCGTAGGATAAATCATTAGTTTGAGAGAGATAAACAGATTTTCGTCGGTGTTCCATAAATTTATAATTGGTAACTGCTAGTAACCACGGGCGTTTTGAGGACCATATGCGTTGGTTACTGCCGGTTACCATGGGCAGCTGAGCGGTGAATCAATCTGCTAATCGCACAAACAGTAACAAAATCGGTCCGTAAGTTTTAAGTTTATACTTGACAAATATACAAACATTTAATATTATTTTTATATAGATCAGCACACATACACCACACATTCACGGCCTTTGTACCTTACGAGGTGGCCATGCAGAGACACCAGTAACAGTGTCCACTTCCGGCTTTACGTGTCCTCCGAAGCACGAGGAGTCAATTATATAGATCAGCTAGCCATATCAATGATGAGTTTCTACAACTCTGACAATAATGACACACTTTGTGAGTTATATACGAAAAATGCAAAAAGTTCCTTCCCTTCTAATAACGCTTAAGGTTACAACTTGACAGGAAAATCTATCCTCCAAGGGAGAGTAAAAAATTTATAGCTCCCTCTACATTTATTTTTATAGCTGACATTGAAAGTTAACGAGCAAAGTTATAAAGATGTTTTCCTTTGAATTTTTCAACCACTAACTACTTGTTCGCTGTCTACTCCTCTAATGAACATAGTTGAACAATTTTTATTCTTGAAATAAAAATAGAAATAATTCGGAAGAATTCTCTGTCGTTTAAAAAGAAACCATAAAAATCGGTTCATAATTGGCGCAGTAATCGCGTAACATACCTACACAAAAAAATTGAAAAGAAATGAGAAACTACTCTTTATACCTTAATTGTGGTGTAGCCATAGACAGTGTAGGTGTATAGAGACTGAGACAACGGTAACAGTGTCCACTTTTTGCCAGTTATCCATATTGTACAGAACAGGTGGCAAGCCGTTGCTGCACTTATGGACCTAGATGTGTCACTTCTTTAACAGACATAAATATCTGTTATTTTTAAAAGTGCGGACGGCTTTACGTACCCTCCGAAGCACATTCATTTTTGGCACGTGTGGGAACTGAACCCGGGACCTCCCGGTTTCAAGTCGACGCTCTACCAAGTAGACTATCGACTCCTGTAGTATATTTTTCTTCGCTGTAATATAATTTTCTACTCGCATCCAAACATCTAACAATGATGTACTTATTATTTCTAAAAAATATTGAGTATATGCGTATACGTACCACTACTTGCTAACCCGGCTGTGCCCAACAACCTATATTCGTAGACTGTGTCATACAACGACAACGCATGGGAAAATACACTATGTTGCAAAAAAAACGAGCACTTAAAACTTTATTGGTTATCATTATATTTTGAAGTTAATAATGTTAAATAATTATTGTTTATGATGTTTCAACATATTATAATCTAAATTCTACATTTTTTAATCATCACAAGTAGAAATCTGAGATAAATTGAATAAAAAAATGAAAAACTAGTTTAGTCAGTAATTTTAATGAATATGAAGTGACAAATTAAACTTAAATTATTTTTTTAATTAATCTTGTTTAAATGAACCTACACAAAAATCAATATCGAGTATGACCACCTTTCGCAATTATGACAGCTGCTATTCGTTTTCTCATCCTCCCGATCAGGTTTCTTATGGTATCTTGTGGTATCAGTTCCAATTCAGCCTGAATCACAGTTTTTAACTCTGTGGCATTTTGTGGAGCTGGAGTTACAGCTCGAACCCGGTGTTTTAGTACGTCCCATAGATCCTATATACGGTCGAGGTCAGGACTCCTCGCTGGCCAATCCAATCGAGGAATACCAACCTCCTCCATATAGGCGAATACTGCAACGGCACGATGAGGACGAGCATTATCATCCATAAAAATGGACCTGTCTCCCATAACAACCAATGCAGGTTGCACATGTGGAACTAGAATTTCTGAGATATAGTCATGTGCATTATGTGCCCCATTTGGCAAAAAACAAACTCCGTACGAGCTTCAGAAGTTATTCCTGCCTAGAACATTAAGGATCCTCTACCGTATGGTGTTACCTCTTCAAAGCACACGTCTGTATAACGTTCACCTTGTCTTCTCAGTACTCTCTGACGTCTATCTTCACCATGTAGACATATACAGGCCTCATCGGAAAACAGAACCCTACCCCAATCCTCAATTATCCATAGTAACAAATTTTGCCCAAATCTTAGTCTTGCTACGCGATGCCCACGGAGTAATTTTGGTCCTCTAGCGGGTCTGTAAGAATGTATGCCTACTTCGATAAGTGTCCTCCGTACAGTCCATTTGCTAACTCTCACCAATCTCACTTCTTGTAGGTGCTATTTAAGATAATTGTAAGATTTTCGTCAATTTCTAAGAGCTTGACTGACAAGGAATCGATCATCCCTCTGCTCCGTACATATTTTTCTGTCAGAACCAGGCCTTCTACAGAGAGAATCAGTCTCTTGGAACCTCTTCCAAATCCTTTAAACTTTAGAACATGTAATTCCAAGCCGCCGTGCCACATAACATTGGTGCTCTTAAGTGCTCGTTTTTTTTGCAACATAGTGTAGAACGCCTGAAAATTAACACGTGTAGCAAAGTTTGGATTGAAGCAAAATTTTGTAGGCGCTTCTACGCAATAAAATTTAAATCTAAAAGTAAGGATCCGTAGCTCTCAGTCATCTTGTATCTGTCAAAAATATGGTACAACATTTACTCACCACACAATGATAGTTATTATTTGAAATTGGATTGAGCCATATTTTTATTATTTAGGGTTCTAAAGAGCCGTAGTTTTCGATACGAACAGTGCCTTTGCGTTTTGGAAATTATGCACTCAGGGATAATGTAGCTTCCTATTAGTGAAAGAATTTTCAGAATTGGATCAGTAGTTTCAAGGATTACCCCCAACATCCAAACTTACTTGTAAGTTTTGTAAACTACCTCTTTATAATATAGTATAGAATATAGATTTTACAGCATGTGTGGGAATGATCATACAGTAATGACGAGTTATGAAACAGATATTTTCTAAAGACTGTTCTAATTAAATAGGATTACAGATATAAACCTACGTTAGTTATTGCGTAGCCAGCCAATACCTAGCAAATATTACTCGTCACTTAATCGCCTTATCATATTATTATTTATTGTTGTGAAAAGCTGATTGCCCGCTACTTCGTACGCGTTGTGTTATGACTACAATTCACCCCCTTGAGTAGGTAGTGTGATGTTAAATATCCTGTAACCTTCCCCGAGAATTGGGCTATCAAATCCAAAAATATTTTTTCAAATCGGTCCAGTAGTTTTTAAGTGTCAAAGCAGAACAACGGATTGACGTGATATTTTTTGCACAGAGATAAGTGGAAGGTTGAAGAGTGATATAGGCTTCATAATCCGGAAATTCTTTGGGATTATCAAATCATTTTCTCATTTTTAGGGTTCCGTACCGTAGGTACCGTAAAAGTGTGTCACATTGCAGTTTTTGTGATATTTGGATTATTAAAATAAAGTAAATTCAGTTATTGATGATTATAATTATATTAGAAAAAAAAGCAATTTTGATGTTTAAAGGTTATTACCATTGCCTAAAAGGAAAGTTAGAAAAATGGGACTTAGGAGATTTATAATTTATACTACACAGTATAGTATACGGTAATATCTCCATTGGCAAGTTTGTTTTTGTTTTGACGTTTAAAAATAATATTCTTGGTTATGACATTCCATGAAAAGAAAAATAGTTTCATTTGCCGATGGTTGAAAAAAAAAAAAAATTAAAAAAAAGCATCTGAGATAACTTTCTCAAAATACATACATTATAAAAATAAATTATTTGAGTGTAGAAAGTGAAATATACCTAAATATTGGTTTATTTATTATTATATAAAATATTGTCACAAGAAACCACAATAAATAGTTGTCAGTTGGTTATAATTCAACTAATAAGACAAAAGTCTTGAATAAATGATAGCCAAGATAATTTGGAAATTTCTGATCCGGTCTCCTGTCTGATGACAGCTCAGGAATAATAAAATAAATACTACTTAAATAACATCAGCTGGTAAAGTAACAATTTATTTTCATAATATACACCGGTGAAAAGTGGTTAAGGACTTTAAGGACTTTTAAGGACGTTTTAAGGACTATTTTTTTTTTTATTTATTTATTAAATTTTGGTTATAAATAAACATATTTTTTTTTTTTTATTATTTAAGAAATTTAAACTAACTAAATTAGAATATAAGGTAAAAGCTTGTAAAGAACTCACACCTTAATTTAATAAACAATTACTACTATAATTTGGTTTCATTGGTTTACAAACTTTTATTATTTATTTGAATTATTTTTATACTGTTGAGTCTAGCCTTAAAAACTTAAAAAAGAGGCTCACAAGTGCAAACGGAATTATTATAAAATTAAATGCGAAAGTGTGTTGGTTTGTTTGTTTGTCCGTCTTTCACGCCAAAACGGCCCAAGGGATGGACGTGATTTTTTACACGCTATATATTAGTTTCAACTGTAATTAGCTAACCTAAAGGTATGTATGTAAACAAATCTTGGAAGTCGAATTTAACCAACTTCTGATTATCGTATGGATTTGAGACTTTGCATAGAGTGTATGTAATTCGTTCGGATGACAATAGATACAAATTCAATATTAATTTGGTAGGTACCTACCACCGATTTAATATCATGATGGACTCGTTTGATTTGTCTTCACATGTAGGTACCTACTGGTTCTAGATTATGTCTAGGTCTAGGGTCCTGATGATAGAGCCGGAAGGTATCCACAGACAGGAACTCTGTAACGAAATGACGTAATTTGGTTTACGCAAGTATGCGTTAATTATTTAGATAAGTACACAGAAATAGAGCAGCTAGAAAATTTATCTCATAGGTACTCCCGAAAATTAAATTTCTACTTGTGCGAAGACGCATAGGGTCGCTAATATTCCTATAAACATTTTAGTTAGTTAATCTAATCATGTAAAATAAAGTTTAGATAAAAAACCGAATTATATTGACTAATAGCACATTTTATATAGGTAATATTTTAAAAAGGTGATCTTTAACAGTAGCTTATGAAACTGATGCATAATAGGGGGTAATAAAACACAGGTTTGAGTTGAAAAATCGAGCGCATGCGCTCGTAAAATGACCCAAAAAATATACTTTTGTTTATATCTATGTACTGTAAAGAGGTTGCTTGCCTTAGATTAGAAAATATGTAAACTCCTTTATACCGTAAGCTACCCAAAACTCTATCCATAATACGCTGGAATACCGCTTGACTAGTAGCTAATCCAAATGGTAAAACATTAAATTCATATAACCCTGTAGAAGTAATGAATGCAGTCTTCCCTCCGTTATTTCCGTCTGCCAATATCCTGAATTGAGATCTAGTTCCGCAAAATATTTAGCTCCAACTAAATTATCAACGATATCGTCTATACCGAGGAATAGGAGAACTGTCCTTATTAATCTTCTTATTCAACCTCCTATAATCTATACAAAATCTCCACGTATCGTCAGTTTTCTTAACCAACACAACCGGTGCAGCATATGAACTCGTCGACTCCCTAATAACACCTAATTTTAACATTTCGGCTACTTGTTTATCAATAATCTCGCGCTGAATCGGCGACACTCGATATGGGTGGCAATATATCGGCTCTTCGTCACTTGTTCTGATATTCACGGGAATTATTGCCCATCTTCCTAACTGGTCATTTGAAAAAGAAAATCTATCTATATATTTCTCCAATAATAATGATAATATTTGAATTTATAAAGGAGTTTACATATTTTCTAACCTAAGGCAAGCAACCTCTTTACAGTACTTTGAAATACTCAAAGACTTACACCGTATTTATAAACAAGTAAAATAATTACTTATTACTTAGCAATTGCTTCATAAGTATTTGCTTGTTGAATCATTACTTAGAAAAATATATTCTATAATCAAGTAATACTCTTTTTTTATCTAAGCAAAGCAACAAGTATTACTTATTACTTGGTGTTAAAAAAAACGTAACGTTTCATTCTTCAAAGAATTAAAGTAATAAAATAATGGTAAGATAAATAAATAAATTTTAATGAAAAATATAAAATTACTGTAATGTTATCTAATTAACTTATATGTACAGTATAATGATAAACATTACAAAATTTATTCCTGCAAAATTGTGATTTATTTGTATATTTTGAAATACATATTTGGTAACATTTGTGGGAAACGGAACGTTATGTAATCTGATTATAATGCTACTAAAATTAAATTGTCCGTCTTACTTTCATAAGCAAGTTTGGGCAATTTTTAATTTTGTTTCTTAGCATTTGTATCAACAATCAAATTTGGATAATGCCGAGCAATTTGCTTGGCCGGACAAAGACAAGTACACAGAATTTTCCCGCACATTGTTGGGCCGGACCTCTCGGCCCCGGGCTATCTCTGGCCGGTCCTTGTTGGACATGAACGTTTTGGCCTGTTCAAGGCCATTCGACCGAAACGAAAGTGTCGCTGTCAAAATATATGCTAACCCCCACAGGTACCTACTCGACGAGATTTTGATATGTAATTTATAACTACACTTTTAGGAAAACGAAATCTCATTTTAAACTTTTTTTCGGAATATTCTCGAAATGGATCTTTATCCCGAAAATACACTTTGGTGACTCTCACTTCGGGAACATAAATACTGGCTTCAATTTGTTGCAGTGGATCACTAGTAATGTTATCCAAGTTATGAAATAAATTATCTAAATCATCCATAATTAAATGCCTAATATAGTAACCTCAAAACTACTTAATAACTTGAGACAACAGCAAAGTCTATACATACCTATTCATTGCTCAAGTAAAGAAATTGGTGACTAATGCTTGGCCAAGTAATCTAACTTTTGACGTTTCTTACTTTAGTTGTTTTCTTAACTATAAAATGAAATCTGTTACCTATGTAATTACTTTTACTTAAGTAAAGGTGTTTACTCGTTTATAAATACGAGTGTTAGTTAGTATGACAACCTCTGCGTAAGACTCCAGCTCAATCTTGACAGATTTTTTAAGTTGGTCACACAGACGACCTTGACAATGACATTGACATTTGACACTTCAATGCAGGCTGGCGCAACTTCGAACAAAAAATTGGTTCTATGAAATTTGAGCCAATATTAATGGCGTCGTATCGCCATCTTTTTCACTCCATGGTGCTATCTCTGTCTATCCCTGTCAAAGTTGCAAATGGCGGCAAATTTGTTTTGACTTATTTAAGTTTTGAAATATTAATAAATAAATATATAATGTGATGCTTAAATCGTGCTTGTAATATATTAATTGTAAATATAATATAGTAAGTTATAGTAAATAAGTATATGTATTGTTTTACAATAATTGTATTCAATAATTAAGAATGGAAACATAAAAAGTGTACAATATGTGGTACAAGAGGCGGCCGCGTAGACGGTATCAAGCGAATATTTATGACCATATTCCCAATAAATGAGGATCGGTAAGTTATTAGCCATTCATATTAATTTAATTAAGTAATTATTCTTTATAAATTTCATATTAAACGAACAGCATATTGCTGAAAAATAGTGATGTACTTTGCATATTGTACAGTTTATCGATATCGATATTCCGACTCAAACATATTTGTTTCACATTCCACAAAATAAACCCATTATAACCCGCACCAAATAAATTGACCCATTGCTTTTTGCTGCAGCAAATTTACTTTTATCTTTACTCTTTCCAGGCAATCTGCCTAGCGGCCCTAGCGATAACTAAGAGGAAAGTAAACAACCAGTCTATTTGCATACTGCCGGACAGTAAATCTGTCATACAAGCACTGGTAAGCAATAAGTTTAAATCAGGTCTCATACTTGAGTGTCATACAGCACTAAACAAGGTATGTAACTATAATAACACGGTAACACCTTAACCATACAATGGATCAAAGGTCATAGCAACTCCTGTGGAAATGACGCGGCGGATGAGCTAGCGAGAGCCGGTGCAAGTATGTCTGCAATTGGCCCCGAGCCCCTAGTGCCCCTGCCTAGAGGCTGGTTTGCCTCACGACTCAAGCAGAAAACAAAATGCATGCACAATCTCGAATGGAACAATCTTATGGAATGTAGACAAACCAGGGCAGCTCTACCAACCATAAATACAAGACTCTCACAAAAGATCTTAAAACTAAAAAGAACCCAACTTAGATCGGTGACTCAAGCCATCACTGGTCATGGTCCTTTTAACAAACACTTATATAACATAGGTATTACAGATAGTCCGTTATGCAGGGCTTGCATGCTGACTGAAGAAACGGCTACTCTTTCCAGATTGACGTGCAATTTGGTGATTTTTAAACAATCGTTCAAATCCAGCTATGTTTGTGTCGTTTTTGCACACCTCTTAATACAATAAAAAAATCATTTATACTTACTACTAGTTATTACTTACCAAAATACGCCTAATACTCATTATTTTACAGGTACGCACTATAAGTTTTTCTATCATTGCCTAAATTCACTTCGGGAAGCAGTGCTGAAATAATTACCTAAGATGGGTCTTAGATAAGGTCATTATATATTATTAAATTTCAATTTAATAACCTATTTCACTGTAATATTGATAGGTGTATTGTTTTTAAGAGGTCGGTGAATTGTATTTGTATTTGTTGTTTTTTTAGGTTAAACACAAATAAATTATAGAAAAACATGTGAAGTTTTATTGAAATGAAATATCAAAGAAGTTGAAATTTAATAATTCCTACTTGATCTACTACGTAGTTTATTCAAATCCTATAAAAAATGGTTGTGAATTACCATACATTTCAACTTCTTGGATTATACTAATCAACAAAACCGAAATTTTAAAAGTAGGTAGATGCTGTTCCAGGTTTTAGCATATTTTTATCGATATCGACAAAAATATTTCTGTAGGAAGGACAGCACTAGCCGTATGTTTTGACTTTTGTAGTTGGTAGCACTGATTTTCTATTTTCCCTCCTTAATGTTGTTAGGTTGGCAGTATCTTTCGGCCCTAATTTCTTAGATTTCATTTTTAATGTATGGCAGTCCCGTCTCTTATTAAAGAACATAGTGATTGCTACTTACTCTATGCTTCAATGTTGATGAAATTTTTATTTTCTGTGTATTTTTTACCTTTTTCTTGCTTGAGTCTTTGGAGCGAGATTCTGTAAAATAAATAAAGTGTTGTATAAGATATCTTATTAAATAATAATAATAAGGATGTACAAAATAAGTAGAGATTAATAAATAATCTTACGAAATTACGACTATAATTTTCGTGTTTAGGTTACTATGATGTCAATATCAGCTGTTTTGTTTCTCAGATTGTTATCAATTTGACCATAAAAATATGTTTATGATAAAAGTTAAACAATCTTGCTTAACACAGTTTTATTACACTTAAATTAAAGTAAACAAAGATGTCATCTAATAATTTAATAAGAAGGTTAGTAAAGAAATTATATTTATTTTTCTACTTAGGTATTAAAAAGCTAATATTACCTAGAATGCCACACCTGTGTTTTATAAAAAAATGTGTATAAGTATTATAATAAAAAAAACAATATTAAATGAACTTTTCCCAGTTTACAAATAAAGAGTTTAAGGTACATGCTATCTATACCAATGCTTTGTTATAAATATTATGTGATGCTCAGTATAACATAACCTAATTTAAATACTTGCATGTGTTTGATACTGTCTAACTAAAAAAATGTAGCGAGTCCATATTAAGCCATTCATTAAATGTATGTTTCTAAAAATGGTTGTTGTTTATATTTAAAAACATACATAAAGCTACACTTCTAAAAACAGTGACACATGTTAAGTGCTGCAACAGGTTCTGTTTAGAATTGCAAAAAGTGGACACCATTACTGGTGTCTTTAGCCATGCTGTGAGGTATAAAGGGGGTGAAGATGTGTTTCTTTCAAATTGGTCCAGATTGCATCTTAGCTGTCTGCCCCTCTATTCTCATCTTAATCCATGCTAATTTGGGCATATTTGTAGAAATTTCATTATTTAATTTGTCAACAATTAAGTTAACTTTAAAATTAGGCTTCCCAGTGTCCATCAGGGTTTATATATATATATATATACATATTTTAAAAAAGCTTATTTCTAGAGTAATTTTTACCTGGAGCCCAGTTGAATAGTATAAATATTACAAAGATAGTATATAAAAATGCCATATTTTATGTCTAATCTTATTTACAGATGTGTCCAGAGATATAAGTTCAGCAAGTCTGTGTCTGCATTATTTGTAAAGTCAAATTATGAAAAACATAAAAGAAAAAAATATGCTGAAAATAAAAACATTACACCATTTATTATTGGCTCTGTGTTAGTAGGCTCTACAATAAATGGTAGGTAACTAAAATAATATATTTTTAAATTTGTGTAAAAAATACATTATCTTAATTAAGGTGTCCACTGCTTAAAATTTTAAGTTTTACCTAGAAAATTGTAATATGACTACAAAATGATAAATGCCTTGCTCCTTCCTCAAGAATTGGGCTATCAAATGCAATAAGAATTTTTCAAATCGGACTGGCAATTCTAGGGATTAGCGCATTCAAACAAACAAACAAATTTAGCTCTATTATTAGTAAAGACGATTATATAGTATGGTAATTTATTTGTCCTCAAATTTTGCAGATTGCTAAAGTTCGGAGTGTTCAGTCTTATAAACAAATAATGTTAAATACTTATTTGCTTTATATTTTCTCAATTAAGTACTAATACACATAAGTATTCATTTAAAATATATACAAACCAATTTTTCACTCACTCAGGTTTTAGACAAAATAATGTGTTATATAATATTATATCTTATTTTTATTGTATCTTAAGCTGGAGTCCCACAGCTCGAGCAATGTCAAGCAATTCTCAAAATATTTATAACAATGCAATATTTATTATGTGTTTTAGATAGTTTTAGTAAGGATAACAATGATAAGTCTGAAGTTAAACAAACTGTTAAAGAGGCCGGAGAGAAGAGGCCAGATCTGCCCACATATACGGCTGAGGAAGTCAGCAAACATAATAATAAGTATGCATATGTTTGGACATTTAGAGAATATTTTAGTATTATTGCAATGAAACAATTTAAACAATCCTCCAAAGAGAGAGAATTATAAAAAAAAATGTGTTTAAGTTTTTATTCTAATTTGTGTCTAAAGATTCCAAAATAATTCTGTTGTGGGCAAAAAATCACGTCGATTCATAGCTGAAAGAAGGACAAACAAACAAACACATTTGGTCTCTAAATTCTGTCACAAGTTTAATAAGTCATGAAATCAGAATTGAGTTCATTACGCTAACAAGCTTGAGAACCTCTGCTATAAAGTAAATATCAATTTCAGATCAAGTTTCTGGGTGACATATAAGCATGGGGTGTATGATGTCACCAAGTTTATAACTTCGCACCCTGGTGGTAACCAGATATATAATGCTGCTGGACTTAGCATTGAACCATTTTGGAATGTGTATGGTATGCACAAAACTGAAGAGGTCTACACATTGCTTGAATCATTTAGGATTGGTAAGTGGTTTTATAATAATACTAGCGACCCCTCCCCCGGTACAATACTGGTTTACAACAATTTGAATATATACACAAATACGTCTGTAACTTCTTATCTATTAGAGATAGACATATGCTACCGCGGACTTTTTTGTAGATCATTTTAATCTACACAATTCTTTCCTACATCATTTTGTTATATCTGACGGATTAGACAGCATACGCGATGAAAACACGCAGGAGCTATTTTTTTTCTGACTTGAGTCTTCCGCCGGGTACCCTCGGCTTGGTAACATAATTCAAGCTAATAACAGTAATATGTTGGGGAAAAAGTAACATATGGAAAGTGTCAGCTCTTAAATCAAACAGGAAGTTAAGGTCCTTGGCAATCGGCCATTTTACTTCTGTCAAAAATAATGGCAAATCTCAATTAATTAATTAAATTAATAATTAATTAAATTTATTATACACACAAGATGTATCTAAAGGTACTGTGATCGCTTTTGTTGTTTTTTTTTGTTGTTGTTTTCTATTAAGTTAGACATAAAAATTGTTAACCTATTTGGCTTTAAGATTAGTTTTAAGATTAGATATCAAGTTTAATTAATTGCTGTGGTCTATGTAATAAATAAATAAATAAATCCTAGAAAAATTAGTTTATTTATATAAAATATTCAACTCGAATTGCTGATAGTTATAATTTTAAAGTGGATTAAGCTATATTTTCATTTATAAAAGTTCTAAATAGTCATAGTTTTTAAAACGCAATAGCAATGTTTGTTTTCAAAACTACGGCTATTTAGATAGAACCTTAAATAATAAAAATATGGCTTAATCCTTTATAAAACTTATAAAAAACAATGTTGATTCGATCGATTTGGAGACGTCAAACGTCTAAAGGTGGCCACACATGTCCAATCCCCGGCGCGTCGTCGTACCACAGACTGGTCCAATTCTTGTAACGAACGGGTCCGCCTAGATCATCCGGCGGCCGGAATGGGAAAGTTTCGGTGCAATGCCGGACAAATGTGTGGCCTACTTTAGAGCTGTCAAGCGAAGTGAAAAAATTGTTTGACGTCTTCAAACCGAACGCATCGACACAAAACGATATCGTTTTGTTAAGGGGCGGTAGTCAAGGTCATCTTGTATCTGTCAAAAATATGGCATATCTCAGTTAATCCTGGAAACGTGGGTTTATTTAAACAACATTTCCTCAGCACACAGTTGATAGTTATTATTTTAAATTGAATTGAGTCATATTTTCATTATTAAGAGTTCTAAATAGCCATAATTTTCAAAACGCAAAGACACTGCTTGTATCGAAAACTAGGCTCTTTAGAACCCTAAATAATAAAAATATGGCTCAATCCAATTTCAAATAATAACTATCATTGTGTGGTGAGGAAATGTTGTATAAATAAACTCACGTTTTCAGGATTAACTGAGATTTGCCATATTTTTGACAGATACAAGATGACTGAGAGCCACGGATCCTTAAGTAATTTGAGTACACTAACCCCACAGGTAAACGCTCCTGTTAATCGACCCGCTTTCCGGGATGAAAGCTGCCAGAATTTAACCTGCCGCCTGTATCTATTCACACCAGCCCGTACCTATCTACACAATGACAGCCCACTCACACTTCTTATATTACTATTTCCAGGAAATCTCCACGACGGCGACGTGGTAGATCACTCTGACGACGAGCTCTGGGCCAGGGAACCATTACGAGACGATAGACTTGTGATAAAGACAGCGAAGCCGTTTAATGCTGAGATACCGCCAAAACTACAAATAGCATCGCTAGACACGCCTAAGTATGTGGAGTTGATACGTTATCTTATTGCTGTTAAGATGGTCCCGGGGTCGAATCCCAGCTTTAGCAAGTTTCCTGTGATCTCGTTGCACTCGGTATAGGTATATACTTAGTCAATAGCACAGTGTATCATATTTTGCGGTGTTTTTTTATTTTAGAATGTTGACAGAATCATTCGATCTGCCAATCCGATTCCAATTTTCCTATAGCCGGTCTATAAAGTAAAAGTAAAGTAGTCTTCGCTTCAACGTGTTAGTGTCGCTTGAAACTGTCAGTGCTTATAATATCAAATATTGAATTTGTCAGCTATTATAAATTCAAATTTCGTACTTGTCAGATATTATAAATTCAAATATCGAACTTGTCAGCTATTATAAATTTAAATTTCGAACTTTGTAGGGTGAAGAAATGTAAATTAATTTAATAAAAATATAAAAGATATAGGGATTTTAAATTATGGGAGGTACCCTGTGACCAAAACCTACCTGCAACCCGGCCGTAGCTATAGTCTCTCTGCCCCTAAATTTATAAAGAAAATCGGGCGCCTAGGGCAGGTGGTGAGCAGGTGGAAAGCGCTCCGCTACGGGCCGGCCGGACAACTCATCTGAGAGCCTCGGACCTCTAATCTCAAGCCAGGGTGGAGCTTCCTACTAGTGGCTAACAAAGCCTCAGGGGGCCTAAATAATGGACAACAACTTAAACAAAAGTCTAGGACAACACGATTTATTTTTCCCTATCCATTTCACTTCACTTCCAACTCCGAACACAAGTACCGGCGAATTGCCTGGCAATATAAATTCAAATATCGAACTTGTCAGCTATTATAAATGCCAATTTCAACTTGTCAGCTATTATAAATTCAAACTTCGAACTTGTCAGCTATTATAACTACAAACTTCGAACTTTTCAGCTATTATACATTCAAACATTAAAGGTTTTTGTTAAGTTTTATATTATATTAACTATTTAAAATTTTCAGCAATGTATTTTACGTCCGCCAGCACATGCCCGTTCCGGAATTGGACGCGACGAGTCATTCCTTCAAGGTCATCATAAAGGATGGCGTGACAAAAACTATGAACTTTACTCTGGACGAATTGAATAACAAGTTTCCAAGAACGTCCATTAGGGCGGCGCTCATGTGCGCGGGGAACAGGCGGAGTGAGATGAATAAGGTTGGTATTAATAGCAACGGATGTAGTCCGCATTATTTTACGACTTGATTTACTTTAACAAGACTCTTAATTAACTCACAAATAACATGGGCTAAAAGTTGGAGACTTGGTCTTCCGCTGGGTACCCGTGAAGAAAGAAAGAAGTGTTCCGTACCATTATATATAAAAATGGCAAAAAAAAACACGTTTGTTGTATGGGAGCCCCCTTAAATATTTATTTTATTCTGTTTTTTTAGTATTTGTTGTTATAGCGGCAACAGAAATACATCATCTGTGAAAATTTCAACTGTCTAACTATCACGGTTCATGAGATACAGCCTGGTGACAGACACACAGACAGACAGACAGGCGGACAGAGGAGTCTTAGTAATAGGGTTTCCGTATTTACCCTTTGGGTACGGAACCCTAAAAAACAAGGCTCAAATTGATATCATACATGTCTGTCTGTGACCGTATCACTCCAAAATTACTGAACGGATTTTGTTGCGGTTTATATAGATACTAATATTTGCTCCGTTCCCTTTGGTCGCAAATCCGACAGGTAGTTTTTGAGATTAGCGCCTTCAAACAAACAGCTTCAGCTTTATTATTTGTATAAATTGATTCACAAGGAAGGTTTACGAGTATTAAATCTCTCAGATCTAATCTGCCAGAGGCATAGAGTACTAAGCCTATGGAGGGGCCATAGACGGGCTCCCCCTTTCGCCAATTTTTCCCCTTTGACCAGTTAAACTGACCAAGTGCGCAGTAATAAGTTACCTTAGATTTCGTTGGTATCGTTTTGTGTCGCGAGACAGAGCTCTAGGAAAATAGTTGTGATGTTTTAAACGGGAAAGGCGATCTAGGGCGTCAAACTTAGTGTTTCCAATCATTATTGTTTGTATTTTAACATAATCATCATATAACGTAAAATCCGTTGCGACAATAGAACGACAGAAAAATACAGTGGTACAGGGGCTAGTACTAGGCGTTTACCTCCCCCGCCGCCGCCAAAAGTGGCAGAAAAAATTGTTCGGTGATTTAATACTCAAAGGTCAGAGGTCATGTAGGAATTAATTTTGTAGAATAAAATGATCTACAAAAAAAATCCTCGTTAGATATACCTATCTATATCTATTTATACTACTACTCGACCAAAACAATTAGGCACATACGGCGCCCGTTCCCCGCCTCAACTCCCAGCGCTTCCCCTAGTGAATCGTAGTCGTGTCGTCGCTATCGGCAGTGATTGAACGAATTTAGCGCTTCTTGAGTTTTTCGTTGTTAGTTGTTACTTACTTGTTTTTTATTATGTTTTTCAAATGACGCCATTTTTTATTGTGTTGGTATTATATTGTTGTAAACCTATATTGTACCAGTAACCAGTGTGAAGACGGGGGAGGCGACGAATATAATAGGCCTGTTCTTCGCCGACACTTAATTAAAAACTTTGTACCTACAGAATCAGAACAGAATAAGAGTCATTTCCATATAAAATAGCTGAACTTACGGTATCGGCTTAAGTAGGAAAAGCTAGTCTTCCGCTGGTGCCTGGTACCCTGGGGCTGGTTAGAGGTACGTGAAAGCTACGACTGTCTTTAAAATATGCGAAAATATTATTTCAGTAATATATTAGACTGAAAATAATAAAAAAAAACATCAGGGTATAACTTTAAGTCGCACATGAGCTTGACCGATTTTTTTTATTTTACTTCAGGTCTGTAATCAGTCTGTTTTCGTTTGGCGGTATGTATATGTTATGTGTGCTTGTTTATGTGTTAGATATTGAATGTCTGTAGAATTCTGCATTATATTGTTGAACTTGCTTTATCTTGCTTACATTCTGCATAGATACAAATTCAAAAACTTCAAAAGTTGGTTGAAGGAGACAAAACATAGTGTTTGTATTGACAAATTTCAACTACTTGCTTATATCCAAAGAACTTTTTTGACCTGTGATTTGTGAAGCTAAAAATACTGTAGATATGCATTTTAGTTAAAAACTAAATACTTAACGAAATTTAGTTCTGATTTTTAGATTTCGCTTAAGGGGCCTATTGACCACGTGATCAATTTACAATCTGTCAAAATTCGCACGAAAGTTGGCAACGTCGCAAATGAACGTTCGAAATATTCAAGTTTTAGA
Source organism: Nemapogon koenigi (assembly GCA_963924495.1). Taxonomy (NCBI): domain Eukaryota; kingdom Metazoa; phylum Arthropoda; class Insecta; order Lepidoptera; family Tineidae; genus Nemapogon; species Nemapogon koenigi. Next base: position 1,528,605 of record OZ004630.1, on the reverse strand, counting down.
ATTTGGTACCTATCAAAAATACAAGACTTTGCTATCTGTCAAAACTATTTGTAATTTTGACAACCAACGCTAGAGTTAACGTGGCGGAGCGGGAAAGTGTCTGCTCTTATAATGGAAGGTGCTAGGTTCGATTCCTATGTCACACAATTATTTTTTTATTTATCCTTTTTATTTTTACACGTATTTCAGAATAATTCAAAACAACCCCTAACAAGGGAGTGTTAAAATTTGTATGGGGGAAAATTTTTTGACCGGGTCTACTTGAAACTTTATCAGTAGGTACATAGGTTAGTTACCTACCTATGTAATTATAACTAATAATAAAAAATTCACATTTCACAAAACAATTTGCACACGTGGTACTTATGTTACCGAGGTCAAAAAAATAGTTTTTAGAATTTTTGTCTGCGTTTGTGCAGGCCAATCTCAGAAACGGCATGCTGTTTTCACTGATGTATTGTAGCAAGCTTCCCGTGTGTTTGTTTATTCCAATCAGTTCACAAACAAAAATGTTATCCGAATTCCACACGTACAAAGTCGTGGGCAACAGCTAGTAATAAGTAATAACGTAACTGTCCCCCGGTTTCGGACGAGTAAGTGTCGATTTACAACAATTGAAGCTGTTCCAAAAACCCTCACTCAACAAAATGCTGCAAGGTCAAAAATGCACCAATTCCACCTTCATCATACAAGGAAACACTGACATTTTTTAATTTTATACCTACGAAAAAAAAATTCAATGCGAAGTAAGAAATCGGTCTGCTATCATAAAATCAAAAACTTTTTATTTCTCAAGCAATCAGGAACTGATAAGAAATAAATACTTATTGTCCTTCAAAATAAAAGATGTTACACGCTCGCTGTATTTGACTTTCCAGCGACAACACTCTTCACTTATGAAGCATTATACCGATCTACCTCTCTCGTTTCATCTCGTTTACAGTTCAATTATCTTACTCTGTCATGTCAGAAGCCGTCTTGAGCGATCGGCGCATGCTAAAACGAAACGGAGAGTAAACTTTTTTAATACAAATGAAAGAGACAGATGTTTATCTATACTAATATTATAAAGAGAAAAGATTTGTATTTTTGTGAGTGTATGTTTGCAATGAATAAACTCAAAAATTACTGTGCCGAATTCACCCTGAGTGACATAGGCTACCTATATTCTATTTAAAAAAAAAATAGGGATCCTGTCTAAAATTCCAATAATGTAACCCAAGGTGTAAAAAAATTACCTAATAAATTCCTTACATCGCGTGCGCTGCGAAAACTATTGATGATAGAGGGGGTAGGGCTAGGGTATATTTTATTTTTTAGCTTTATAATTTCTATACTTATTGAAAATCAGTATGTATGCGTTTGTTTAGTTTGAAGAAAGTGGGATTATGGAGTAGGTAGTATGTTTGGATTGATAAAATAGTATGAAATGTCGTTGATCCGTAGGTTGACAAATTCCTAAAAGGGAAGCCGAATGGAATCGGCTTGTATCGGCACTTCGCCTCTAGTACCTACACAATAATACGGACTACAAAATAAAACAAAGCTTAGTGAATAACATAATTTTATTTTACATAAAAATACAAGCTTATCTTAGGCAGAGGGAGGTGGGGCAAACTGATATACAGGGCACATACTACGGTTGTCTTAAAATTTATATTTTAGTCACAAATTTATTTATTGAAATATAAAAATTCAAGTAGGTACATATTTTTTCTGACGGTTAATTTTAGAATAATTATAGAATAAAATATCACATGTAATGTACAAGTATAAAATAGCTCATAATATCTAAAGAACATAATAGCAAACTCATTAGTCTCAGCTAAATACGAAGGAAGGGACAGACCTAAATATAAGTGACCTTCATTCATTCAAAAGACTGTCTTTACAATTTATTATAATTTTACAAAAAATCGACTTTTCGTGCTTCGTATGACGGCACGTAAAGCCGGGCACTTCTTCTAAAAATAACAGATAATTACTCAGCTATAAGAAGTGAGTGTAGCTTGCCACCTGTTCTGTATAAGATGGACAACTGAATACTGTCTTTGGCCACACCGCAAGGCATGAAAGCCGTGAGCATGTTTCGTATAATATTCTATATTTTAAGCTATTAGATATAATATATTGAAACATAAGAAAAACGTATTACCATAATGTCTCATAAACAAAATAATGCGTGGCGCAAAAACCAAATTTGACTTTGTTATAGACATATATATAAATGACATATGAAATGACAGTCTTTGCCTTTTACGACCTTTCAATCAAATAGCAGCTGCATTCAAAGCGCTTGTCTTTATTTTTTTCTTCTCTTCTATAGCTTGTGTTATGTACACAGGATCCCTGATATCCATCGTACGAGAGACACGGGGATCTACCAATTCTGGGAGCAAACAATCATAATAAAATTTTACTAACTTATTCTTCATTTTCGACTCCCAAAATTGGTCATCTCGGAAAATAAGATGGACTTTCATGGGCCTATCTTTACCAAACCAGATTCCAAGCATACATGTGTTTTCGCGGGTAATATGTAACTGGCCTTGTATTTGATAATACCAATTATGATTTACATTAATAATGTAATCATTTTGGCTACTACTAAACTTCCAAAAGGGATGTTTTTTTAAAGCATCTTCTAAGGCAAGAGTTGCTAAAGAAGACGGGCACTTAATTTCGACTATACCATCTGTATACTTGCCATCTGGTGTGGTTCCAAGGAAATTAAGCTCTTTATCAACGAACAAACCGCAATCTATTATAGTTACATTTTCTTGTTTTTCCAGTTGCTTAATTGCAACTTCTTCGTTATCTATACCATAACGTACAGCAGGAATTGTGGAGATATTACTACCATATACGATTTTTTTTACAAGAGAAGCGCAACTGGTAGCAATTCTCCTCTTGCAAACTTCACCAAAAATCGAAGATGTTAGTAACTTCCTCCTCCTGGTCATCCACTCTGCGCTGTTTCTCTGTTGTACTGTTTGTCTTTCAAGTTCCTCGCATTCAGCACAAGACATTTTCAAATTATCTAGAAAATGGGCCTTGGCTTCTTCAAACACTTCTGGACTCATATCGGGTTGCTGACTGTTTAAACCATAGTGGGCATCTTTCGATACAGAATGATGGAGTCTTTTTGGATGCGATACCGAATTAAGGACAAATTGTCTTCTACGATGCTCCACCTTCGCGATCAAATTTGGTTTAGAACCTAAAATAAATTCATGAGTAAAAGTATGAAGCGTACCCGTATTGAAAGATATAACAGCAGCAGCACAACGGCCTGCATAAGAACCACGCAGCGAGTAATTGATTCGCTTGCCTCCAACATACTTGGCAATCTGTGCATTAAAACTTTCAACTATATTACTCGTATGATTATGAACTAAACTTCGTGAATGATAGGACAACTTCCTACATATACCCTCAATTGCTACCATCAACCCAGAAGTAATCAAATCTGACATAACAGCCACTGATTCTATACGTCGAGTTTCTGGTAAACAAAAATAAATACTACAATTTTGATGATTGCCAAATACGTGTTGTGGACCATTTAGGATATCTTTTTTAAGATTTGAAACCTTTTCTTCGAAATTTATGTTTTGTACACCCCAGTGTTTAATCGCGGTAGTTACACCCTTTCTTAAACGTAAATACCTATCTTTTAGGTGTTTTCGTAGATTGCTTGGGTAAGATGTGTCTTGTGACAATTTTACCAAAGCGTTACAAAAGTTACGTAAAAGATGATTTTTACATTCAATTTTTTGAACAGTTAAATTTCCATACGGTCGCGAATCTAAAATGCGTTTATATGTACTAGAATCGCCGTCTGCAACAAATTGATGATATATGATTCCGTGGTCGGCCACGGAATTTTTAAACCCCTCTACAATAATAGACGATTCCATCCCGGAAGATGAACCTGAATAGTTCTTGAAGCACTTGTGCTCCCGAGGCAGTTGTTTCTTACTAGCAGCTCGTGCGCAGACCGTGCAATATTTATTTCTAACACCTAAATATAGCACTTTATTAAACTTCAAACCAACTATTGCTCCTGCACCCGATAGAGCCGAATAATTTTTGCCATATGATCGTTTTGACCAGCATCCATCAAGAGCAACAGCAACTAGTGGTACTCCATCTTCGTTAACATTTCCTATTGATATTGCATAATCTGCTTCCTCCGTAGCCGCTGTGGACATAGAGTGTGCTGCTGCCGCTTCCCACCAATCGCAAACTTGGTTATGTAATGTAATATACAAATTTGGTGAAATTCTGGGTAAATCTAATGATGCCGTTAAAGTTTCAAGATGTGTCTGACCCGACCCACATGACATGATAGCCGAAACAGCTTGATGATTAATATTCATTCGATCATCTTTTTTATCATCTAATCTTACAGTAAAAATTTCCGCACACATTCTGCATTTAATAGTAATTTTAGAATCCAGCCCATTTACTAATTCGGATATAATTTCAAGACAACTAAAATTACATCCGAATATCGAACCATGATCACTTATACTTTGAAATTGCCTAAATAGATAACCTATATTGGCTATCCTTCTTCCAACTTCTACACCAGTGGAAAGTTCTTCGACGGAGATTTGTAGCGAAGAATCATCCTAAACAAAAATAAAATAACTGTTAAAAAATAATACCCCCCCGAAAAGTATGAATCTTTAAAAAGTATCTGTATCAAGGCCATGACAGCTAGTATACACATATAACACACTAACTTACCGTCTGTTTGGCGTGAAGGACAAACAAACACACTTCCACATTATATTAGTATATATTACTCACCACTGGATCCGTGAGCTCGTGTCCGTTGTTCACGTGCGGCGGTAAGTCGGGCAAAGCGGTCGCGGGCAACGGTATGTTCTCCATGAGGCGGGGGGTGGGGACGTCCACTACATCTTGCCCGCCCTCCGTACTGGACTCGTTTTCTTTGGACGCCTGTGGTTAGAAATATCGTGCATCGGTACCAATTCGAACAATATTACTAAACAACAAAGCACATCTTATGGCCAGAGGCACCAATTAACAGGTTACCAAGCTAAAACGCTTGAAAGCTGAAAAGAAATAATCATAAAAGTCGATCCTGTAGTTTCTAAAAAAATCGCGTACATACAAATATACATACTAGGGGATAAGATCAACCTTCCTTTTTTAGTTAGTAGGAAGATAAATATGTACTATTATGTAGTACCATATCATAGACTAATACCATATGAACTAGGTAAATGACCGCTGCCACTCACATACCTTATATATCTTGTCCGTGGGGCTTTTTATTATTAATGTATCATACTTACCACTGTTCGTCGATTATTAGTTAACACAGCAAAAGGTACTCTAGAAAAAAAAATTACCTGTTAGCTGGGAATCGAACCTGAAACTTACTACCTACAATAAGTTAATTCCCCAGTGTCGCCCTTGTAATCCCTAAAAATGGTTTATAGAAATAATTTCTTTTTCTCTCTAAGAATAGGTTCATCTTACCCGAATTACTACCTTGCCCCTCCCTACCTTGTTTCACAAAATACCAAAATCAATAAAATTTATATTTACTTACCTATTTTTTGCACAAAAATTTAATTGTCTCAAATGACGTCTTAGCTTGGCACCACTTTTTGGTTTTGGCATCTGAAAATATATATAAAAAAGGAAGGAGGAAACGTGGCACTAAGAAAAAAGATTTTATATATGAATCAGCGACCGAAGCTCGAAAATGCAAAAATATATATCTTACATCCTATGGCACCATAAAAAAATCGTGTAATATTGAGTAGGTAATAGTGCCCCACTTGCTCCACTTGGTTGACATTTTTCATTATAGCGGCGCGGGGAGTAGTCTAGGTAGAAAGTTTCTGGGATAAAAGATTCTCCTTGTGATGCCTTTCATCCTATGGCATCATAAAAATTAGTGTAATATTGAGTAGGTAATAGTGCCCCACTTGCTCCACTTGGTTGAAATTTTTCATTATAGCGGCGCGGGGAGTAGTCTAGGTAGAAAGTTTCTGAGATAAAAGATTCTCCTTGTGATGCCTTTCATCCTATGGCACCATAAAAAAATTGTGTAATATTGAGTAGGTAATAGTGCCCCACTTGCTCCACTTGGTTGAAATTTTTCATTATAGCGGCGCGGGGAGTAGTCTAGGTAGAAAGTTTCTGGGATAAAAGATTCTCCTTGTGATGCCTTTCATCCTATGGCATCATAAAAAAATAGTGTAATATTGAGTAGGTAATAGTGCCCCACTTGCTCTACTTGGTTGAAATTTTTCATTATAGCGGCGCGGGGAGTAGTCTAGGTAGAAAGTTTCTGGGATAAAAGATTCTCCTTGTGATGCCTTTCATCCTATGGCATCATAAAAATTAGTGTAATATTGAGTAGGTAATAGTGCCCCACTTGCTCCACTTGGTTGAAATTTTTCATTATAGCGGCGCGGGGAGTAGTCTAGGTAGAAAGTTTCTGAGATAAAAGATTCTCCTTGTGATGCCTTTCATCCTATGGCACCATAAAAAAATTGTGTAATATTGAGTAGGTAATAGTGCCCCACTTGCTCCACTTGGTTGAAATTTTTCATTATAGCGGCGCGGGGAGTAGTCTAGGTAGAAAGTTTCTGGGATAAAAGATTCTCCTTGTGATGCCTTTCATCCTATGGCATCATAAAAAAATAGTGTAATATTGAGTAGGTAATAGTGCCCCACTTGCTCTACTTGGTTGAAATTTTTCATTATAGCGGCGCGGGGAGTAGTCTAGGTAGAAAGTTTCTGGGATAAAAGATTCTCCTTGTGATGCCTTTCATCCTATGGCATCATAAAAATTAGTGTAATATTGAGTAGGTAATAGTGCCCCACTTGCTCCACTTGGTTGAAATTTTTCATTATAGCGGCGCGGGGAGTAGTCTAGGTAGAAAGTTTCTGAGATAAAAGATTCTCCTTGTGATGCCTTTCATCCTATGGCACCATAAAAAAATTGTGTAATATTGAGTAGGTAATAGTGCCCCACTTGCTCCACTTGGTTGAAATTTTTCATTATAGCGGCGCGGGGAGTAGTCTAGGTAGAAAGTTTCTGGGATAAAAGATTCTCCTTGTGATGCCTTTCATCCTATGGCATCATAAAAAAATAGTGTAATATTGAGTAGGTAATAGTGCCCCACTTGCTCTACTTGGTTGAAATTTTTCATTATAGCGGCGCGGGGACTAGTCTAGTTTCTGGGATAAAAAATTCTCCTTTTGATGCCTTTCATCATATGGAATCATAAAAAATGGGTGTTACATAGAAAAAAAAACGATCGAAAATTTTATTTTTTTCAGTGCCCCGCTTATTTTTCATTATAGCGGCGCGGGGAGTAGTCTAAGTAGAAAGTTTATGTGACAAAAGTTGCTCCTTGTGATGCCTTTCATTCTATGGCACCATAGGAAATGGGTGTTATATGGAGTAAAAAAGTCTTTATGAAAATCATGAAAAATCTTTTTGCACTTTCGAGCTTTGTCTAAGTTTATCCATATAATGGTTAAAAAATATTCCAAGTCTTTTTTTCTTAGTGCCCCGTTTCTTCCACTCTGACCCATTATGCTATATTTCTCTCTTCTTTTATATGTACACTATAAGACACATACAAACTGATAGAAATCCGGCAGACTGTCTCTGGATCACCCACATTATAATAATTATATAATATAATAATGATAATTATGATGAATAACTATTTAACTATCATCACAAGAGGGGTAGGCAGAGACAATCAAATGCCATTTGCTACGGTCCTGACATACCTCTTTCGCTTCTTTTATATTCATTATACCTTTCATTCATGCTCGGCGATTGTGTGTACTTTGTAATATTGCCTTCGATCAATACATTTTTAATATGTTCAATAGAAGTACACTTAGGTCGTCCTCTGCCAGCATATCCTTTCACTTCAACCATATACACCTTTTTAGTCAATCTTTCATCCTTCATTCTTTCAAACTATACCTATCTATGAAATAATGTACAAATTAAATTAACAAAAGTAATATTGAAATTATAAATTGGGAAATGATTTAAATAGTAAAAGAAGATAGGTAGGTATAGCTATGATGGGTGGCCAGACAAACAATTTAAATAAAGAAATGAAACCATATTTTATGAGGAGAAATGAAATAAGTGTTGATAGAAATTGTATATTTTGGGGTCACAAAATAATAATGCCAGAAAATTTAAAATGTCATGTATTGCAAGAATTGCACAAAAGTCATTTTGGGGTACCTACTAGGATCCGGATGACAGAAGTGGCTAAGTCATACCTACTTTTGGAGGCCTAAATAAAATGAGTGTTTGAGTTACAGCAATAGACCACACAAGGTATCTTTAAAAACATGGCTAGTCCACCATCTCCACCATCACATACATGCAGATTACTTAGCACCTCTTTGTGGAAAAATGTTTATGATAGTTACCAATATAATATCTTTACACTTTTAGTATAAATTATGATTTAGGTAAGTACTTACTTTATTGAAGCATATAGAAGTATTTTCCAGTATCAAAAATGTGGTTGTTGTTACAAATGTTTATGTATGTAATAAATAAATAACCATAAAAATAATCTGCAAAGATGCAAACGTCACAAAATGTCAAAAAAGTAAACAAACGCAATTCAACTCTCGTTTCATATACGATTTACAGATGGTATGACGCATGCGTTAATGCAAGCGTCACAGAGAAAGACAAAAGATATAGATTCTATGTTCATATTCAAATTTGCCTAGATGATAGTTGACAACGTTGTAATTTTAAACTTGAAACTCCTGAATTTTTGGTCGTAACTTGATTTACGTAATTATTATTTTGATATTTCAATAAGCTACCAAAAAACGCAAGACGTTGAATTGAAGGGTAATGGTATAACAGCCCTTAAATAAAATTTAAGAGCTTCTTGATAGATTATGTAAGAGAAAACAGGGGCAAAATAATCCTTTATTTTACCACCCATATTTCCTATTCAATAAAACCAATTAAAAAAATAAAGACGTTGTCACTTAGATATATTCAATAAGTAACTATATGCTAAATTACAGTGACACAGGTGGATTATTTACAGAGAAATACGGCCTAGTTTAGCCCATACGATTACAGGATAGCCTCCTTAACTACTATTTTTTGATTGCCAACGTTATAATTTCTAAAGCAGGTGAAACCAGTCAAAGGGTTAAACTGGGCGGCCGGCGCTATAAGTAATGCTGTATGGAGCGGCGTCTACTTGAGAGATGTGTTGATACACTGCGGCGTGGACACCAACAATATGGAGGGGATGCATATAATTGTAAGTACGGAATCCTAAAATAGTTTGTACTAGCTTTCTGAGCTAGTGGAAATTATTTAAATGTGACAGAATTTATCTCGAAGGATTTACAAGATAAAATGTAGCCGATGTCACTCTCCGGCCCTCTATCTATCTCTGTTGCTCTGTATTGACGTGAGAGAAGGACAAACACACTTTTGCATATCTAATATTAGGATAGAATACAAAATAGGTGCAGTAACAATTTCCTGGAAGCAAACTGACATACGCGGCGGGGGACTTTGTTTTATGATATGTAGTAAAGAAGAAGCGCGGACACCAATTCACGTGCCCTACGAAACACGAGAACTCGATTTCATTTGTACCTTGAATAGATGGCTACCTCGCTCCGTCGTAAAAATTAAAAAAAAAAAACCAAAGTTCACAGGTTCCGACATAGACGCGACCGGGGAGAATTTCAGTACGTCAATACCGCTTTATATGGCGTTAGATCCCAATATGAAGATACTGCTAGCCACCGAGATGAACGGGGTCACGTTGCCGCCGGACCATGGGTACCCACTGAGAGTTATTGTTCCCGGGGCGCCTGCTGTGAGAAGTGTTAAATGGTTGGGTATGTATCTTATGGAAGAGCATATGTCCTTTTTGTGTATTTTCCCAATACCGTTTTTTGTAAAATCGTTCTTTCTCATGTTTCTGGTACTTGAATATTGGCCTATCTTATCTTATCCTTGGTTATTTTATCGATTCTTTTTGCATTGTACTCGTATTTCTCTAACACTTTTTTAAAGAGATATCGACAAAATAAGCCGCGCGGTTTATTGAGTTCATTGCGCTAACAATCTTGCTGTTAAAAACCATTTAAAAAATATTATTATTAGTTCTGCAAATGTTAAATAGGTATAAATATTATTTAAATGATATATAAAAAATGTATAAATGTACTTTAAATTACGACTTATTTAAAAAAGACACGCAAATATTGTTTACTAAATAAGACAAGTTTAAAAATTAAATTGGTCGCTTCGTAAACAATTTTTCCCACCTTGTTTTTTGCGTTACACCACCGTCTTGTGACGTCTCAGCGATCAAATCTATACTAATATTATATATAGGTAAAGTTTGTAATCTCTCAAACTACTAAACCGATTCTGAAAATTATTTCACTAATAGAAAGTTACAATATGCCTGAGTGACATAAGCGAATGTGAATATGAACAGACACGTCTCACACACATATCTTCACGGCTTTTATACCTTGCGGTGTGCCAGAGACATCAGTAACAGTGTCCGCTTTTTAGCAAGCTTGTTGCTGCATTTATCGACCTAAATGTGTCACAGCTTTACCAATTAGGCTATTGACTCCTTCCATATTTCCAGAATCCATCACAATATCAGTGGACGAGAGTTCATCCCACTGGCATCAGAAGGACTATCGCGCGTTCAACCCGTCTAAAACGTGGGAGACCGCCGACTTCCCGTCAGCACCGCCGATATACACGCTGCCGGTCACCTCCGCTATATGTGACCCTGAGGATGGGGAAACGGTGCTGGCCAAGGATGGTCTTATTGAAATTAGAGGTGGGTATTGATTTATTTACAGCTATATACATAATGCTCGTATGTTCATTTTCATTTTTAATTATATCACTTACCGGCCTTCCAGCTATCTCTGGGCTTTTAAAAAATTAGGTCGATCCGTTGCTTTGTTTTTGCGTGAATAACAAACAAACTAGGATTCGCTCCTCTCTTCGCCCGTGGAAATTTGATATAACTTGCTCACCATATATGGGCAAGACAATTATTTTTCAAGAGTCAAAATGAAATAAAAAGCAATTCTAGATTCATAGATTCCAGTTTCATCCATTTTCCAATAGGTCGTTTCGGAATCTCTTCTGAACATAGTGTTTTTTTCTCTCTCCACGGGTTGCCTTGCAGCTCCCGAAACCGTGTTATCGGTACCAAGGTACACAGCTGAAGACCAAGTCTCCTAAAAGAGGCTAAAAAGCCGATGGTATTTGTGAGGCTATACCTAACGAGTGGGCATTTATATAGATACAAAACATAACTTTCAGGCTACGCGTACTCGGGAGGCGGGGCTAAGGTGTTGCGAGTTGACGTGACGTGTGACGAAGGTCGCGAGTGGGTGGAGGCCGAAGTTATAGCTCAGGACGTCGCGCCGCCCAGACAACACTACTCGTGGTTATTGTGGCGGGCGTACTTGCCTGTCACTGAGGATCGGGAACAGGTGGGACAAGATAGTTTCTTATCAAAAACCGTTTGAACATTCGTGAACATGCTCAGTGTCAGCTAAGATATAAGTTCTATAACAGGAGAAACACAGCGGCTCCCTGAATGTGTTGGCGGCCCCAAGTACCGAAAAACAAAGCCATTCTCATTTAGCCGATGGAAATTGTTAGTTGTTAATACCTAACTAGTGGCCAATTCTGTTAAGGTTCAGATGGATTTTCATGGTACTTTAACACAGTAATTCTTAACCTATACCACTGGTGCTCCGGGAAAGGAAGCCTCCTGCTGAACATAATAAATTATCAGAAAATCAAATCCTCCACCGGTAAGGCCGCAAAACGGATGGATTTTGGTTTTACACATAGATCTTTAGATTAGAGATTAAAGAGATCTAGTGCCGGACTCCTACCCGCTAAAATTAACCCTTCCAACGCCTTTACACATTCTTGATATTAACCTACGTCTTCGTAGGTATTACTCTAGCCAAGAGGCATTCTTTCTCTTTGCTTTTACGATTATCAATTTCATGTCTGTACAATTGGAAAACCCAAAACTTCCCAAAAAAGAGTAGGTAACCATATCTTTCATATCAATGCTTGAAACTATTTATTATGTAATTTGTAATATAATGACAGCAAACAAAAACTTTTATATTAAGCAGTTATTAATGTATTGTTATTTATTCAGGTAAACATATGGGTGAAGGCTACAGATAGCAATTTCAACACGCAGCCGGAGAACTTTAATGACATTTGGAACATTCGAGGTATACTCAGCAACGCTTACCACAAGATCACCGTCCACGTTAAACATTAATTAAGGTGCTAGCATTATTACGGAGCGACATCTATCGGATTGAGATAACAAAATTGTAATAAAGACTTGTCTTATCTGGAAAATAAACTTTGCAAGTATTTTTATTGTTAAGGGTCCTATACTGGGAATTTGTATGGAGATATTACTATTCCCAATTTCTCTGTAAATACTCCACCTGTGTCACTGTAATTTAGCATATAGTTACTTATTCAATATAGCTAAGTGAAATAGTCGTTATTTTTTCAATTGGTTTTATTTAATAGGAAATATGTGTGGTAGAATAAAGGATTATTCTGCCCCTTCTGTCTCTTTCATAATCTATCACGAAACTCTAATTTTTTTTTAAAGCGCTCTTATACCATTATTCTTCAATTATATATATCGCTTTTTTTGTAGCTTATTGAAAATTCAAAATAAAAAAAAATTTATGGTTTTTAAATTTGGCAAAAATAATAAAATAATTATTATTTTAAATTTTCAATAAGCTACCAAAAAATTCGACATATATAATTGAAGGGTAATGGTATAAGAGCGCTTTAAAAAAAAATTAGAGTTTTGTGATAGATTATGAAAGAGACAGCAGGGGCAAAGTTAAACTACCCCTATTTCCTATTCCATAAAACCCATTGAAAAAATAAGAGCTATTTCACTTAGATATATTCAATAAGTAACTATATGCTAAATTACAGTGACACAGGTGGATTATTTACGGAGAAATTTGGAATAGTTTATCCCAGAAAAATTCCCAATATAGGACCCTTAAATTTGTAAATAGAGTAGGTGTGCATATTTATTCTGCAAATGTAAAATAGGTTATAAATGTTAATTAATATGTAAAATTATTAATATAACGTCTTTTATAAAATATTATTGACAACTTATTTAAAAAATAAGTACATGCAAAGTTGAAAGTTACTTACCAAATAAGACAAGACTAGAAAAACGGACCTTACAATCAAACAATTGCACAGTGCAAATACACCTACATTATTTGAAACCTAATTTGCCTAAATCACGACCGAAGTACCTTATTTTCACCTTTTTAAGATTTTATTGAATTTAAGAATTGAACAAATTTTTTGGATAATAGATAAAATTACACATAAATTTCCCCCCTAAGAGAGTTCCTGTATCCGCGCCGCACCGAATGTCAAAAGGCTCATCCTATTTGGCGGTGAAATCTATGCCCAGTGAAAAATGTGAATACAAATCTATATATTGGTATGTGCTGGTGATAAAATGTAAAACATGAACAATAATCCTCATCGGGTGTCATTGAAAACTATATGTATTATAAGTCATGCTGTAATTATTTTATTATTAGCTAGATGTAATAAGCGCGAAACACATGAAACCCAATTCCTTACGAAAACTTGTTGGTAACCGTTCAGAGATTAGTAAATATGACAGGCCAATTACATAATAGGTACATTACTAATCTGTGGATGGTTACCAAAACGTTTTTGTTAGCAAAGATATGGAATAGGGGACCTCAATATTTGACATGTGTTGTTTCATCAATAATTTCTATTGGAACAATTAAAATAAAAACTTTATTATTTTAACAATACAAGAACATGATTTTTTATGAAATTATTTCTACCTAGTAGATCAAGTTTTATATTTTTTAGATTTGTTTTGTTGTTTCAACATGTTTGGTGCTATTTTAATCTTTGAAGCATAATAATTAATACTTTATATAGTTGTAGATTGTTGGTTTTATTAAATGTGTTGTGTTTACTGATCAAATTAGTGACATTTTCGATTAAAGAAATAAGAAGTACCTACCTACATAATTTTTTATAAAGATCTTATGTGTATGTTTGTGTAATTTTATAAATTTTGTATAACTACCTCTTTTAAAACTGATCATCCAGTTGCCATATCAAATATGACAAAATAATTTTAGTTACAATAAGGTCCAGGATTCTTCCATGTTGGTTATACACTGATTTTTTAATTTGCGTTAAAAACCACACATTAAATTTCATGTTTTGTGGCCAGTAATAACTTAAATGGGTATTCAGAGGAGGGCAAAAACAAGAAAACTCTTAATTTTGTATGATCCAGGTGCGTGTGCCGATTCCCCCTCCCGTTCCCGTACCTGGCTACAAAACACATTTTAACTAAAGTGCTATTGCTAAAATGGAAGTAAGTTCTACTAATGGACTTAACCACTGCTGATTTTTAGGTTAATATAGGAGCTGCTCAATTTAAAATGCCGATTTTTTTTTTCATTTCACTTGTAAAATAGATCTAAATAGTTCGAACGAATTAGTTTTAGAAAATACAGTATCAGTCATTTAGAAAACTTGGATAATAATAATTTTAGATTTGATTTTGATATCTACATTCATTGTAATTAACATGAAAAAGTACATCTACTTAATTTTATTGCTTTTTATTGTTGTGCTCTAAGTACTTGGGTATAAGATATTTTGATGTGTAATTTTAATTCATCTCAGGTTGTTTAAACAGATACTCAATAAAAAGTACATGTTTATTGTTATATTATCAGTTTCATTTTGGTTATTGGCTGTGTTGTTCCTATTGGATACCTAGGTCTAAAGAATGCCCTGTTTTCTTATTATCTACATTCTACAAATTCTACACATTTCTATAGTCCCATTGGTGGGTAACCATGTGATAGGTACCTACTTTCTTTTTTTTAAATAAATATTCTTCCTTTTGAGGACTAACCTACTTACCAGCTGATTCCTAAAACAACAAGTTGAAGATGACACGTAAATCGTACGACACGATGAGATACATCGCGCGGTGTTAGCTCCGGTTGTGAGGTTCACAAGTCAACATAATCAGGTGATAACAACCTACGTAATGTTCCCATATTTAGTTTAAAACAAATAATTATTACAATTAATATCTGGTGTAGCCAGGATTTCGTTCCGGGCAAGCTTTAGGGGGAGTGCAAAAGAAAACTGTTGTTTTGAGGGTAACTAGGTAGGTGTAATCCCTCAACCGATTCTAAAAATTCTTTCACGAATAGAACGCTACGATATCCCCGAGTAATATAGACTACACTTATATTTTATTTTGTTCAAAAATATACACAGGTGAAGCTGGGGGCGGAAAGCTAGTAATATAGGTACAAAGGGGGTGCTCCCATAGTTTGACAGTTGATCACCCCCTTAACACTGTTTGACAGTAGATCACCCCCTTAACACTGTTTTAAGAAGTTATAGGAGATTCTACGTCATGTTATGGCGATCGACGCACGCGTTCCGTAGTAACATGATGGAGAATCCGGTTCAATCCCGCCCGCGCTGTGATAGTTGTGATTAATAAGAGATATCAGTTGGCGGGATCATCTTAGATACCGATTAATCGGCATATCATCCAGCCACAATAAAAGAACTTATAGATTTGAATTTCGGAAATGGATACCCATCGATAGGATACACAGATTAGAATAAAATTTGCCAGAGATTTAATCATTTCTAAGTTGAAAGATATTTAATATTGTCTGGTTCTGTGTGTACTACCATGAGAAATTATCCTTGGAAACATTGTACTATGTACATAGGTACTAGATTTCCGCCCCCGGTTTCGCCCGTGGATATTTTTGAACAAAATAAAATATAGGTAGTCTATATGTTACTCAGGAATATTTATAATCTTATATATAAAATTCTCGTGTCACGGTGTACGTAATTGAACTCCTCTGAAACGGCTCGACCGATTTTCGTGAATTTTAGTGTGCATATCCGTTAGGGTTGAGAATCGGACAACATCTATTTTTCATCCCCCTAATTTTTTTTTTATAGGGGTAGGGGTAGTGCGGGCAAGTCAACGTTTGGGCATGACAACGTCTGCCGGGTCCGCTAGTTATATACAATATATAATTAAAAATAAATAAGCTTTCTATTCATTCAAACTTACAAACTTTACCTCTTTATAATATTAGTATAGAAACCAATGTTCACTAATTAACAAATTGTTTATTTACTTACTTTAGTGCCTATTTTTGTTATCTGAACTCTATATATAATAATGGTACCTACATGACTTGCCTGTTAACTCAGTGTAATCAAGACTAATAACTGCTCCCGCGTGAGATGATAGCTCTCGGTTAATTTAATAAATAAGTATATACATTTCAAGAAATTTCATAGCTAAAAACATGAATTCTAAGGACAAACTTAGTGTGAACATTCACGGTGAAACATTAAAATTTCCATTTGTGTGGTTAAGAGAAAATTGTCAGTGCAATCAATGCTTTCATGCAACAGCTAAAAGTAGAATTGTGAATTGGACCAGCTTTAATGTCAACGTGCAGCCTATTAATATATTTCAAAATATTAATTCACTTAAAATTAAATGGGACGACGGCCATGAATCCGAATATAATCACGATTGGCTGAAATTTAGGAGTTTCAAGCCAGAAGACCAGAAAAAATACACAGAGGATTTCTACAAAATTAAAAAAACAATTTGGGACGGCGGGAATTTCAAGAAGATTTTCACGAAACACGACTATAATGATATTTTGAAGTCAGATAAGGCACTGCATGATTGGTTATTGAATTTGTCTATTTACGGTGTTGCCTTGGTAGACAATGTTCCTAATAGAGAAAATGCTGTTGATGATATTGTGGATAAAATATGTTTCACAAGAAGAACTCATTATGGAGTTAAGTTTATTGTACAACATGTACAAAATACAAATAATGTTGCTTATCAATCAAGTAATTTACCAATGCATATAGATCTTCCCTACTACCAATATTGTCCTGGAATTAATCTTTTACATTGTTACGTACAAACTGAAAGTCAAGGCGGTGAAAATTTGCTGACAGATGGTCATTTTGTAGCGCAGTACATGAAGGAGAATCATCCTAAAGAATATGCCATTCTTACTGAAACAGATGTGGAATGGACCGATGTCGGTGTTGAAGATGGAAATGAATTTTACAAACTGTACAGATTGCCTGTGATTTCTTTGGACAAGAATGGTGAGATAGACCGTATAAATTTCTCCATACAACAAAGAGGTACCCATTTTGTAGGAGATATAGATAATGCGAAGCCCTGGTACTTGGCTCAACAGTTATTTTACAATTTGTCCTATAAGTTTGCAGCTAAATTTAAAACTAATGCTGGACAAATGTTGGTGTTTGACAATATAAGATTACTTCATGGCAGAAATGCGTACAATGACAATAATAATAATGTTAGGAAGCTCATAGGAGCTTACTTTGATTGGGATGAAATATATTCTAGGTTGCGATGCTTGAAGATGAAGTTGGAGGGCACTGCACCATCTAATTAAGAAAACTGTTTTATTCAATGTTGTATACAATATTTTGTGAATATTTTTTTTAATAAAAGTTGTTTGTGGGTATTTAATTAGTATTTTATTATTATCTAATTATAATTTAATCCTAAATGCCTCATCACAATGTCACATATCACAGACACCTAAATCCATAGATGGTCATCTATTTCAGATTCTCACAAAGGTTTTATTTTATTCAGCAGTGAAGTTATCCAAAATATGTATTGTTATACACATACCTATTCAAAACAACACATGCAAATTCTGAAAAAAAAAAACCTAAAAATAAAAGCTAAACAAAATGCAATTAGTTGGCCAAACCAATTTGATACTGAAGTCACTCATCAGCATGTTTGCCCAAATACATATTTATAATTTTTTTCTTTCTTCTTTGCCTTATAGCTCCCGAAACCGTGTTACGGTTCCAGGGTACCCAGCGGAAGACCGAAGTCTCCCTTATTTAGCCGATTATACCTAACAAGTTATAATATTTAGATAAAAAAGCCTATAAGTGGGGTTTGTCAGATTATGTTATTATTTTAATTAAAACACCCATTGGTACAATGCCGGAATCCGGGATGGAACCCGTGGTCTGCCTAGTTAATACCAGACATCTTAACCACTCGGCCATCAACACACCTATTTTATATTATATCAATATTATACTTTATGACCTTAAATATGGTAAGTTTGTCGTTGACAATAATATTTCTAATGATAAAATAACTAGATTTTATACATACCTTCATGCCTGTTTCTCAAAGGGGTAGGCATAATATTTTACAGTAGGTGATAAATATCCTATGATAGCCAGTCTAAATGTAAGTTTCAATAATTATATTTCTATAAATGTAGAAATATTATATCCCTTTATAGAAAAATGTCTTAAAGGTATCACATAGTTAGTTTCAACATTTCTGTCTTCAACTTCTATCATTGGGAAATGTTCTAAACTTGGATCCACAGCTAATGATAGTGCTGCAGACTCATTTGTATGAATTTGTATAGAAAAGCTTGCATCTTCTGGCAGTGTTTTAAAATTATGAGCTGTGGCACCCAAACTTAAACAGAAAGCTCTCATACTTTGTTCGCACTGCACTAAATAAGCATCAAAAGTATCATCATAATCGCTGTTTTTCTCAAAATCAAATATAAACTTCATTAATGGTTTATTCTGTGTATTGGTTATTTGGAACACCACTCTTGTTATTGCTTCTTTTTCAAGACATTCATTGATCATTTTTAAACAATTTTCTATGTATTTGTTAATGTCCGGGTAGACAGATGTGTACACGACTATGTTGTACTTCCTTCTTCTCTCAAATATAACATTTGGATAGATAGAACTATAATAAAGAATGTTATGAAAAGCTACTGACAAAAATTCTGTTGTTATGTCAATAAAACAGTGGTCCATTTTGTACCAAGTGATATTTCAGAACAGAATATTTCTACAACATAATACAATAAAGTAAGTATATTCCTTGCACATCATCGATGTGTACACAAGAATTTAGGTTAGAAATTATAAAAATATTTTTTTTTTTTTTTTTTTTTTTTTTTTTTTCAAAATGGCTCCATCAGGGTTTTGATGATTCCGCCAATGTCAAGTATTATAGACGTCACAGTAACAATAAGCCGATAATCGGTAGGTAGAATGCTCCCGCCGGCCGCGATATGTCCTATTAATCACTGACTAATCACAACCATCACAGCACGGACGGGATTAAACTGGATTCCCCAACACGTCTTCGCGGCGCGTGCGCTTTCCACCAAGATTATAAATACTTTTGATTTGACATTCAATGATTGACTTTTAAGAAGTCAAATGTCAATCGTTAAGTGCCCGTTGAGTCGCGTTATCGCGTAGCACGAGCGTGTCGGTTTTGTCGGTCGGTCCTTGTATTTCGGTTGCTTGGGCCCAATGTATACCTTATATTACGTCATTGCTTGGGCCATGAAAAAAATTTTCATCCAAAGTCGAACAATAGGTATTCAGAATATTCAGATTTTTTGTAGGTACCTACCTATATTTTAATACTAGTTTAATACATATGTAAATACAATATTATTTATTATAGCCCAATAACACCTACGTCGTCCACACATATGCATTGTACATTTTTATAACTTAGTAGACGCAGTGTCAATTATGCGAATATTCAGAATTATTAGATTGTTTTTGACCAAATTATAACAATGTTCCTAAGGATAGAAATGGTCCTACTAGAGTTTGCTGTTTTTTATATGCCGATAATGCGGTATTAATTGCATCTTCGTAACAAGAGCTGCAAAGCCTGGTTGCACTTTTGAGCGAAGAAATTAATATTCTTTAGATTAAAACAATCATATTGAGCATAATGGTGTAGGTAATCTTTCAACAGTATTTATATGGAAATAATATCTGTAAAGGCTGAGTACAGGGGCGAGGCTGTTTACCTTACTATTTACTAACCCCTTCTACATGGTTGCAAAGTTGATATAGTTATACAATAATATTTTTGTTGTATTAAATACAACACTAGCGCCATCTATTGGGAGCTAGACCAAAACGTTCAACCTTAAAATACTTCAATTAAAGACAATTAATAAATAAAACAATTATATTAAATTTCTGGATAACCTAATGTCGGTGCTAACTCTGCATTTGTCATTTATTCATCAGGAATACTCTCCAAGCCCTGGAAACATACAAGACGTGTCATATTAATATTGGTGTTTGACATTTTAAAACAATATAACATTATAGCACATAACTGGCAGAGGTATCTGTGTACGATTCTACGTCATGTCATGGCGACCGACGCACGCGTTGCGTCGTGACATGATTGGGAATCCGGTTTAATCCCACCCGTGCTGTGTTAGTTGTGAGTTGTGACATATCAGTCGGCGGGATCATCTTAGATACTGATAAATTGACATATTGAAACTATAAAGGCTATAATACTTGACATTGGCAAATCATCGATTGACATTGGTCTGTGCCCAATCCACTGTGGAACCACTGAGAGATTTAGTTGCAGTTTTCACGATTACATTGATTGGTTCACAAGCAAGGTTATGAGTATTAAATAAGCTGAGCAATTAATTTGTGTTTTTTTTTTAATAGCTGAAAATTTGATACCTATTCATATAGTTCGTCAAAATGCAACTAGGAACAATAAAATTATGTGTAAGACTGCAAACACAAAGAAAGACTTCTATTAATTTTAGAAAAATAAACTGGCCCGCTCTTTGTGTACCCACCCTATGGTTAGAGAGATATACTTACATTAACTTTGTAGGGGTTTCCTGTGAGTCTTAAATCACGTTGAGTACTACGCATGTCCCAATTATCTAGTAGG
Organism: Nemapogon koenigi; assembly: GCA_963924495.1. Lineage (NCBI taxonomy): Eukaryota > Metazoa > Arthropoda > Insecta > Lepidoptera > Tineidae > Nemapogon > Nemapogon koenigi. The sequence goes on along the minus strand of OZ004630.1, from coordinate 1,507,591 downwards.
GTGCGCCTGTAGTGCTGAAAAGGTAATATTCTGAGAAAATACTACTAGGCGATTAACAACTATTCAGCCCCAAAATGATGGACTATTGCAGAAGTACTGATTAATTGAAAATTTGAGATTGTTTGCTAATTTAATAAAAAAGTAGAACATACTGGTGTTATAGTACCATTTATTTCCCGTTTCCTGTACCATCATAAGTGCTGAATACTGAAACTTCCAAATAGTTTTTCATTTCTGGAGACATATGAATCAAAATATATTTTTGAATGAAGAAAAGGTATTTAAGAGTTAGGGTTGTGTATAAAATAAGCCGAGCGAAGCGAAGTCGACCGAGGCGTCTCTACCTTATGTGATATTTCTGATTTTGAGGTTATGTTTTTAATATAGATTTATTTTGTTACAAATTATGGGTTTCTGCAACTTGCCGTCTTCACTAAGGGTCTTTGGGGGAGTGAGGGGTAGGAGCACTGATTGGAAAGGAACAACCTTCTACGCAAACTAATAATGAATTACAACCTGATAAAGGGTAAATGTATAGATTATCTAATCCTGAGATTTTCGTGTTTTTCGACTTTATTAAATTACTGCACTGCTTTATTGCATACTTTAACTATTTTCAAGTCTCAGTAAGGTATAAGTTTTTGCAGGAGGTCACATGTTTTGCAAAATTAAGGTTGGAGTTTTCATGATTTTGAAAAAGACTTCAATCTCAAATCTATTTTACTCTATATAACACCCATTTTTTATGATGCCATAGGATGAAAGGCGTCACAAGGAGCAACTTTCGTCCAGGACACCAATCCCGGAAACCCCTCCCGTGACCGCCAGGTCGGTGAAAAGTCTTCAGAGACGATCGAAATATTTTTACTCCGCAAAATAGGTTAGCGAGGAGCGCAGCGACGAGCGGGGTCGGATTGTGTAAAAACAATGCGCGAGGCGAGCGAGCGAAGCGAGCGGTGCCGCAGGAGCGGCCGCCGAAGCGCTGGAAACCTTATATTTTATTTTAAAACACGGAAATCTCAATTTCAGATTTTGAGGTTAAGTCTTTCAATGTCAATTTTCTTATAAACTAGTGAACACCGGCGAAAAGTGGTACCTTACCGAGACTTCAAAATTGTTAAAGTATGTAATAAAACAGTGCGGCAATTTAATAAAGTCGTCTAAACACGAAAAGCTCAGGATTAGATAATCTGAACCTTTACCTGATAAAGACAATTAAAGCCTAGCTAGTATAAGGCACCATACTAAAGTAAGGCTCTAATTATCTTGGTAGGATTGTACACCTACCTAACCACTTAGTCAATTTAACTTGATACTCCACCTTTCAAACTCGGTAATAGGCTACTGTTACTACAGTAGGGACTCCTTTAGCTAACAGCACTAGGTAGTTACTTTTGAGGATCAACAGTCTCAGTCTCCACTTTTTGCCAGTTGACCATTCTACATTTAACAGAACAGGTGACAGGCAATAGGTGCTGCACTTACTGACTGCACCTAGTCACTTCTTTCTTCCAGTCAGTCATTCTAATATCAAGAAATTGTTATATAAACTTACGTTGCCCAGCACCAAGTTGTGAAGATGGTATAACGCCCAGCCTGGCAATCCTATGCCTGCTGTCACGATCAAAGCACTCGGGATTATTTCATACCACATGACGGTATTTATTTAGTTTCTGCGATATCTTTCAGGAAAGCTCTGAAATAAAAACAATTGAATGATTTCACAAACAGATTCTGTTTCCTCCGTCCGTCCGTCACTTATTATTATACTCTTTGCCCTCCTGACGTTTCGTTTTTTAATGCTTGTTTTGACGGTTTTGAACTCTGTGGTAAAAGATTATATCGGAAACAATCGTGAAACAATGAAATTAATCAGTCGGATATACAGAAATGTAGAAAAAAAAAATTAATGTAGTTCTGTGACCTACATTAGACATCATGTCAAAGCATCAATGGTTCTCTATGATTCTAGACCCCGCTCGAATATTTCTAGACTGTGGTTCTAGAGCTTACCGGAAGTATTTAGTACCTGTCTCTCTCTCTCTCTAACCAATAACGTTGTCTCTTGCTACTTTCCCGAAGCATCGACTACCGAACCGAATTGACTCGAAGTGACGTCTAGACTGGTCTAGACTGTTCCTTTATTGGTTGAAACGCTGTCATCGAGACCTTTCTAGAATTATCTAGTCTCTGATTTTGTCAGCTATATAAGCCTCCGCCAGGCGCGGCAATTCATTCTCATTTGAAACAGCGAACAGAACATAAGTGATAGTGAAAGTAAAGTGCTTTTGCATTGTAACAATTTCTGCAACAATTTGATTGAATTATTACGCATTCAGGAATATTATCATCGTACTATTAAATAATCAACATGCCTGCTATTGGAATTGACCTCGGAACAACGTACTCCTGCGTGGGTGTTTGGCAACATGGAAATGTTGAGATCATCGCAAACGACCAAGGAAACCGAACTACGCCATCCTATGTCGCGTTCACGGACACCGAGAGGTTGATCGGCGATGCTGCAAAGAACCAGGCCGCGCTCAACCCGAGCAACACGGTATTTGACGCGAAGCGACTCATCGGCAGGAAATTCGACGACCCTAAAATACAACAGGATATGAAACACTGGCCCTTCAAAGTGATCAATGACTCCGGGAAGCCGAAGATACAGGTCGAGTTCAAGGGAGAGACGAAGAGGTTCGCGCCCGAGGAAGTCAGCAGCATGGTGCTCACCAAGATGAAGGATATCGCGGAAGCTTACCTCGGGTCTAGTGTTCGAGACGCCGTTATAACAGTGCCGGCGTATTTTAACGACTCACAACGACAAGCGACCAAGGACGCGGGCGCCATCGCCGGTCTCAACGTACTGCGCATCATCAACGAGCCGACCGCTGCTGCTCTCGCGTACGGCCTCGACAAGAACCTCAAGGGCGAACGTAACGTGCTCATCTTCGACCTGGGCGGCGGCACCTTTGACGTCTCCATCCTCACCATCGACGAGGGATCGCTTTTTGAAGTGAAGGCCACCGCCGGAGACACTCATCTCGGCGGAGAGGATTTCGACAACAGACTCGTGACTCATCTCGCTGAAGAATTCAAGAGGACACACAAAAAAGACATCTGTGGCAACCCGCGTTCGCTGCGTCGCCTCCGCACTGCTGCCGAGCGAGCCAAGCGCACTCTCTCCTCGAGCACGGAGGCTACCATCGAAATTGACGCGCTCTACGAGGGTATAGATTTTAATACGCGGGTTTCCCGCGCGCGCTTTGAAGAACTAAACGCAGACTTGTTCCGCGGAACACTGGAGCCGGTGGAGAAGGCGCTCAAAGACGCAAAGATGGACAAGAGCTCCATCCACGACGTGGTGCTCGTGGGCGGCTCCACTCGTATCCCCAAGATCCAGAAGATGCTGCAGAATTTCTTCTGCGGCAAGCAACTCAATCTATCTATCAACCCTGACGAGGCAGTGGCTTACGGAGCCGCGGTGCAGGCGGCTATACTGAGCGGAGAGCAGCACTCCAAGATACAAGACGTGTTGCTGGTGGACGTGGCGCCACTGTCGCTCGGCATCGAGACAGCCGGCGGAGTCATGGCCAAGATCGTCGAGCGGAACGCCAAGATACCCTGCAAGCAGTGTCAGACCTTCACCACGTACTCTGACAACCAGCCCGCTGTCACCATACAGGTGTACGAGGGTGAGCGCGCTATGACCAAGGACAACAACTTGCTGGGCCGCTTCGACCTGACGGGCATCCCGCCTGCACCGCGCGGCGTGCCAAAGATAGAGGTCGCCTTCGACCTTGACGCCAACGGAATCCTGAACGTGTCGGCCAAGGAGGTGAGCACGGGCCGCTGCGAGAAGATCGTGATCAAGAACGACAGAGGCAGGTTGTCGCAGGCGGATATAGACAGGATGCTCTCTGATGCCGATAAGTATAAGGAGGAAGACGAGCGACAGCGGGAGAGAGTGGCCGCGAGGAATCAGCTGGAGGCATACGTGTTCGGAGTGAAGCGAGCGCTGGACGAAGCTGGCGACAAACTCAGTGAGGCCGACAAGGACACTGCACGAAGCACTTGCGACGACACCATGATGTGGCTCGACAACAACCTTCTGGCTGACAAAGAAGAGTACGACCACCGCATGAAGGAGGCGCAGAGAGTATGCACTCCTCTTATGAACAAGATGCACGGTGCGGGAGCGGGTGCGTGTGGACCTCAGAGTAACACTAATACTAGCGGGGGTCCTACTGTGGAGGAAGTTTACTGAGACACTAGTCAAACTTGGGACTGAATAGTATTTAATTCAATATTTTTAGTTGTATACGTAATATAAAGATGTAAATATAAGCATTTAAAATAAGTAGGTGTTTATAAATAGGTATAAGTATAAATTAGTTTTGAAACTTGTGTTTTATTTACAACAAGCTCACAATTAAAATTTTCGGGAGATTTTTTTTTAGTTTATAATATTCCATAATACCGTACAATCGTACAAGGAACTTTAATAATGTAGGTAAGGACTTCAAAAATGTGCACTGAAAAGTAAGAAATAATTATCTAATATTTCGTCGTAGAATTTGAAGCCGGCCAAATTAAAAACAACTTACTTCCCAAATTCACTAATGTTGACAATTACCTAAGAACCTACGATCATCAAAATTTCTGTAAAACTAGTGAACCAATTTTTATGAGAAAAACCTGTCGATTAAAAAAAAATACGGTCCGAATTGAGAACCTTCTTCTTTTTTTGGAAGTCGGTTAATAAAAGAAGGAGTCATTCCACTTTGATCCTGTGTGATGATCCAGTAATCCTGTACCCTTTTCCACTCTGATTCCAGTTAAAGAACAACTAAGGGCCATTGGTCAAGGTCATCTTATAACTGTCAAATATGGCAAATCTCACTCGTTTTGAAAACTACGGCTATTTAGAACCCTAAATAATAAAAAAAAATGGCTCAATCCAATTTAAAATAATAACTATAAACTGTGTGGTAAGGAAATGTTGTTTAAACCTAAAAAACTCAAGGATGATTTCCATATTTTGACAGATACAAAATGACCTTGACCAATGGTCCCTATTGGGAATTAATAAATGAAATATAATAGTACACAACACAAATGTTTATTTCTCCTCCTTACTTAGACAACATGTATATAGAAAGATATTTATACAATAGTTGTATATTAGTTGTTTACTATTCATCAACAATATGATTAAAAGATTTAATTAAACATTTATATATTATATTGGCAGTCTATTATAATGATATGTATCTTTTGCAGTTAGAAACAGCCATTCACTTATAACTATAATGCTTTCAAGAAATATAATTCATTTCATTTGGCATAGGAAATGGGAAGGGAGGATAAAAATCAGTGCGATTAGATAATTAATTTAGCCTAATTCCAGCAATTTTTAACATAGTTTAGTCTCACCGTTTGAAACCTCATAAATAATATTTCTTGAAAGCTATCACTATCAGGTATTTTAGGTACATCATTTATTATTTATTTAATTCAAAATCTAAATATTAGACCATAATTTAGAAATTATGAGGTTGTTATTTTTTGTGCTAAATTTAGGTCTGTCAGAATTTTTTTGACTGAATTTTATTTAGTGTTAAAAATAGATGGCAACTAATCTGACAAACCTCGATTCGTAAATAATTTCACATTATTTATAACAACTTCAATAAATTAATTTCTAATTACCTTCTTAAACTAATTTAATATGTATACAACATTATTTACAATAAATAATACATTGTTTTAACTGCACTGGAGATAATAGGTACCTACCTACCCAAGTACCGGGCAGAGAACTTTTAAACTAGGTACGAGTGGGGTTTCCATAGCTTTCGTCAATCTATATATATAAAAATGAAACCCGTTTTCCGTTGTCACGACATAACATGAAAACGGCTGAACCGATTTAGCTGAAAATTGGCAGGGAGGTAGTTTAGAGCCAGGAGAAGGACATAGGATAGTGGTAGGGGTTGGAGTAGGGGTAGTTAAAATTATAAATTTTAATTGTGAATATATGGCGTCATCTTGAGTTTTATATGTGTACTAAAATGTATTTGCAAACGTCAATAGATGGCGCTGTATTTTACTTTCTACCACGGAAATGTGTTAATTCCAGAGTCGGTAGGCCAGGTAGGTTAGTTAGGTTATTTATAACTCAAAAACGGCTGTACCGATTTGGCTGAAAATTGGTGGGAGGTAGCTTAGAGCCAGGAGACGGACATATGATAGTAGTGGTTGGAGTAGGGGTAGGGGTAGGGTAAAGGGTAGGGGTAGGGGTAGGGGTAGGGGTAGTGGTAGTGGTAGGGGTAGTGGTAGGGGTATGGGTAGGGGTAGGGGTAGGGGTAGGGGTAGGGGTAGGGTATGGGTAGGGGTAGGGGTAGGGGTAGGGGTAGGAGTAGGGGTAGGGGTAGGGGTAGGAGTAGGGGTAGGTGTAGGGTAGTGTAGGGTAGGGTAGGGTAGGGTAGGGTAGGGGTAGGGTAGGGTAGGGGTAGGGGTAGGGGTAGGGTAGGGGTAGGGGTAGGGTAGGGGTAGGGTAGTGCAGGCAAGCCAACGTTTGGGCAGGACAACGTCTGCCGAGTCTGCTAGTTTAAAATAAATATTGATGAAAATATTTTGTATACAAAGCCCCGTCATTTTAATTAATTGTAATAAGAAACAATTTGTCTGCGTCTAGTCCGAAACGGAATTGATCACCAACAACTAGGTATGTAGCCAAAGACGTATTTTGTTAAAATAGTAGTCGAATAGGATTAGGATGCAGTCGGTGTATGCAATCAAATAAGTTATTCATAAATAATTACCTACTTGGACTAAAATTAAATCGTTTACGTCAATCTATAAAAATCTATAAACATTAAACTATTTAAACAATAAACATTTGAATGTTGCTGCTAATTTGACGTGAGTAGCGTTACACGAAATCCAAGTTATTCCCACGCAATCAGCAACATTTAACATAACATAAAAATAGAATAGGCGAACAATGTAAAAAAAATGTATTATCTCAACTGCTGAAAATAACTTTGTTATTTATAACTACTTTATAACAGTAACTAGGTCATAGCAATCACATAGGTACCTATCTACTTGTATACATAAATCTGGACAAAACTGTTTTTCGGGATCACTGGTAAGTAACTATGAATGATGCCTTAAAGGCGGGTTGTCGGGTTTATCCGTCAGGGAAAAAGTCAAAATCCTTTAACAAACACCTCTTCAATATTGGTTTTACAGACAGTCCTCTAAGCAGAGCATGCATGGAGACTGCTGAAACGGCCGCACACATACTCTTGGAATATACAGCCAACTACATAGCAGAGCATCTAGGATCCTCGAGAACAATACTAGAGGCCTGCAACAACCTGCGAGGTCTGCTCCTGGAGGAGCTGGGTTGGCAGGAGTCAGGACTGATGTCCATCATCCCACCTTAAGGGGAGGAACGAATAATTTCGGTTGATTGCTGAACTGAAATTCCCGAATTTTACGAATGCTATGAACATACAATTTGGGCATCGAAAACTAGAGAATTTTATCTAGTATTGTATAGGATGAAAAGGATGATTGGTGAAAATTTTCTCGATAACTTAACTTTTTGAAATCACCTCTTCAAAAACATCTTTTTAGTTATAATATACGACCATACTCTGAAGAGATTTACGTTTAAATTTTGTACGAATCTGTAGGTAATTTCAATACCTAGTATTGGTTAAGAAGATGTTTCCCTGCATGTGATCGTTTTTTAATAAATTATTTATTTGTAATGTGCCGCTTACGTCATTTATTCCGAGAGGCGATACATTATGCCCTTCTCACTTCTGCAGCAAGAACGGATAAAGCGCTGTCGTTGTCTTGCATGACGTGATCGTTGCGCCCGAACCAATCATGCGCCCGAACCACAAGTTTAGGGCGTGGCTTACGATTAGAAATTTCTGAGTTGTTCCTCATCTTAAATGGGCGCACTGACGTCAAGTTGCGGAAAAAGAGCCCGTCCTCAAGTGCCAAGTAAGTCAAAATCTTCAATGGATCATATCTTTCTCGTGGTATAAAACAACGATTTCGCAACAAGAGTCGACGGGGAGACCGGCAAAAATTAAAACCCTATCCTCATTTCCTCACCAAGTATCACCCCTTTTACCTACAGCTCCTGGGAACCGTATAATACTGACCCCAAGCTCAGAATACAGAATAAACCGCATAAATTCATCAAATTGAGGCTAAAAATATTACACTAAAATAGTGTACCTACCCGGTTGTCGTATTTCTTGAGGACGGCTGCGGAAATTCGCGTATATTTTTGACACATGACGTTTTTATACCATTGAGTGCGCATGAGTATTCTGTTTTGTTCTGTATTCTGAGTCTAGTATTTTGTACAGTCTGTCGGTCTATAAATACATACATTAAGTAGGCCACACATTTGGTCCGACATCGCACCGAAAATTTCCCATTCGGGCCGGACTGTACGTTACAAGAATTGGACGAGTCTGTGGTCGGTTTCGGTGGACCGTATACGGCGACGCGCCGGGGATTGGACGAATGTGTGGCCACCATTAGGTTTACAATTTCCATCAAGGACATGGCATTTTACCAGATTTTGTCATATATATTTTAAATAAATAATACTTAGTTTTAATTAAATACTAAATATATTCGAGTCTTTTTTCACTTGTGTATAATTTATAACAACTTCCTGTTAAACATGGATGGTGCATTCGCGACGTTCTTGTTCCTTTCTTTGTTGATACCTGAAAAACCATTTTTGTAATTTAAAAACAGATTTAATTTTTGTAAATCAAAGACTCGACTTATAGATGTAACTCCAAAAAAATTTAAATACCTACACTAGATTATGAGGAAATTATAGGTACTTAGAAAATTAACCTGTATAAATTGTGGATAATTCAGTGTATTTTTTTTCGCCCTACCACACTACCTACCTACCTACCTACTTGAATTACAAAAAAGCATCACTCCTTGCTACTTAGTACCTACCTACTTGCAATGGAAGTTGATGCGTGACGTGACTGATACGCAGTTTTTAATACATAAATATTAATATAAAAACAGGGGTCATTGTGAAAATACCAGGATGTTTGCAGATATTCTTATATTTTAGGAAATAATTTTCGGGATCATTGAGTGGCGCAGCAATAATAATATGTGGGCCTCCCTAACTGTGGATTTCTACGGACAGTATAATTTAACACAATTTTTCTACCGAATTCAGTTTCGCCTTCTGGAAAAAAGACTGAAAGTCCCTTCAGTTAGAACGTAGTGATTATATACTCTTTGGATCCCCTAGCTAGACCATGATTCACCTCGCACCTTCGTAACGATCCGAGTGTGTTTTGGGACGATTTGAAAGCAGCAAAATCTATACTTACTTATCAATCAATGATGATATATCTGCGGAGATGGGGGCGAAATTACCCGAAGAATGCCCTTCGCTCCCGGTAGGGCCTCCGCTGTAACAAATTACCATTCTACCATAAATTTTAAAACATTTTTGTACCATATTGCTCCCGGAATTTACTCCAAATTAAAAAGTAACCTACACTTCCGTACAATAACGGCCTTTATGCCATATAAGTTCACACATTACAAAAATACTATAGTCAAAAAGTAGCGAAGCATATGATTTAGGGAAAGCATTATAACAAAACATGCAGGTTGTTGAAGGAATGCACTTGGCCATACATTAACCTTTAAATCCATTAGATTAGAGAAATTTATATATAAAATAGAAAGGCTGTATAAGTCTAAATTCCTATGCCTCATTCAAGCGTGACACAAGGAGGGTGCGCAGGAGTTTGTATAGCTTGGATTGTGTGCGTGTGTGGGGTGTGTGGCAGGGTACCTGAGTTCTACCTGCTGCTTCCACGAGCGGCGCTGCGTCTTCCACTGCCATACGCACTGCCAGCGCCCGGGGATTCACCCGACCCTGCTCAAACAATACATACCCCCTTCCAATTTCTGACTTCAGCCAGTTCAAACTGGCTGTATATTAAACTATACCTTTGCTTCTGTTATTTATTAAAAATATAAGTTCAGAAAATTTTTTTTTGGGGATGGATTTCCCGTGTTTATTAGATGAAATGTGTATGAAATGCATTAAAGCAAAGCTTACACAGTTTTACAACATTCAGAAATTTTAAAATCGTAATTAATTTAAATAAAATCAACGATTAATAACTATTTGAGTAGTTCTTCATACGTACGCACTTTCAGCATTTTTTAGAAAACAAAGCTAAGTGATCAGCTTTTTCACGACAACATTGATTGTTAAATTTCATTTCAGTACCTAGACCGCACCTTCATTATAAATAATGTAATATATCTACACGCTATAAAATATATTGATGAAATTTATTTCAATTTTAAAATTCTAAAATCTTGATTTTAATTTCGTTGCAACAATATTGTTGAAATACAGTAGCCGTAGACATTAGATTTCAATAAAATTGCAACGTATTTGAAATTAAGAATACCTAAGCTTGAATATCTATTAGTTGTAGGTACTGCCATACATCCGGAAATATAGGTTTTTGTCCGGAATGCAGGGGGGGGGGGATCCTAAACCGTTCGGAATTTCTACAATTAAGTAGAGTAATATAAAAAATTCGAAAATATGCATCGTTTTTTCACATGCACGATGCATAACGACATTAATATTATATTTACAAGAAAGTCCGGAATTTTCATTAAATGTCAGGAATTTTCTCCGGAATTTCGATTTTTTTATCTGGGAACCCTACCCATGATTGAATTTCTATGAGATACAAAAAAATAAAAATTTGGGACCGATCTATCGTTATATCGAGATTGCTCAAAATATTTACTGAAAATATTTTGGGTCACTGAAAACTTAAGACATCTGGAAAGCGTGTACGTATGGTATAATAAATTATACTAATGTTTTCAGTATTTACCTTTAGTGGTTGTGTTATTATCACTATCGGAATCTGTATGTGATTCTCTCCATGAAGTACCCACACAGGCAGCTCGCAGTCTGTTTCGAGCTTCCACTGTTGAAGATTTAGACAAACTGGACTCATCTGTAAGTATTTAGGACTTAGATAAAATTCGTAATTGTTATCCAAAAACGCACTACACACTGTTCATTATATGATGGGCTGATAAAGTATAACGGGTGCGTCGGTGGCCGAGTGGTTAAGACGTTATTAACTAGGCAGACTCTGGGTTCGATCCCAGATCCCGGCCATGTACCAATGGGTTTTTTAATTAAAAACAAATATAATAAATATAATAAATAATCTGACAAACCACACCTAAATATATCTCAACAGAACTAGCCACTTGTTGTATAGCCTCACAAATACCATCGGCTAAACGAGGGAGACTTGGTCTTCCGCTGGGTACCCTGGAATCGTAACACGGTATCGGGAGCTGTAAGGCAACCCGTGTAGAAAGAAAAAAAAAGCTTAAATTAAGAAAATTACAAAACCAATTTAACTAATTAAATATGGGTGACAATTATCAATATTGAATTAAAAAAACCTTTGGATTTGTGCTGTTAAATATCTCAAAAGTTCATTTTTGTTACCTGTCTTTATTTAACAGTTCGAGATAGTTGTGAAAATAGATCCACGTATTAAAAAAAACTGATTATTAGCTATTACTTTTAGTTTGTACTTTAGCATGCAGGTAGGTACTTATTATAAAAAAATGGCAGCGGAATAGTTAATCCACTTCTTGTACGCGCGGGCCACCTTCCGTTTTCAAATCGTTGTAGGTATTTGTAGTTGATTTCAATGGCCAGAACGATCTGTCACACTCATACACATCCACATGCCTTTATTGTTTATACGAATCTTGTGTGTCTGTGTGGGTGAGTGAATTGCATGTGATCTAGATCGTATGTTTTCAAATTCAAATTCAAAAGATATTTTATTTCATAGGTACATTATAATGGTACACGTGAAATAGTCAATAAAAAAATACAATTAATTAATAAATTCTCTACATTACATTTTTATATGCTTTTGAATAGTCAATAATATAATACAATTCATGTCCGAAATAATAAGAAATAAAATAGTACAATTATGTCTGATATAATAAAAAAAAATACAATCTAATATATAAAATTCTCCCGTCACAATGTTCGTTCCCATACTCCTCCGAAACGGCTTGACCGATCCTTATGAAATTTTGTATGCATATCCGTTAGGGTTGAGAATCGGCTACTATCTATTTTTCATCCCCCTAAATGTTAAGGGTGGTCCACCCCTAATTTTTTTTTTAAATATAGGGTTAGGGGTAGGGGTAGGGGTAGGGTAGGGATAGTAGTTTGGGCAGGACAACGTCTGCCGGGTCCGCTAGTATTATATAATATTATATATCTGTCTGAAATAATAATAAAATAAAACCCTATATACATGTCAATTAAAAAACAAATAAAATGTCACAGAAGTAGGGTACAATTGAGCCAATGTCATATTCTACATCCATGGAGTTTTTTCTTCTATATAATCTGATATTTTATAATATGCTTTTGTACAGAGTTTTTGTTTTATAGCGGCTTTAAACTTGTCATGAGGCAACATTTGAAACATTACTAATTGCTAATGTGTGGCCTGTGTTCAATCTCGATCATACGGCGGCCGGACCGAAAATTTTCTGTGAGATACCGGACTAGTGCGTGGGCTACTTTAGGGGCGTTCGATTAGAGCTTAGCGTAGGTGGGTCAATCAACTATTATACCCACACTCTAGACATAAATTCTTAAATTTTTTTTTTAAATAAAATGTTTAAATATTTTCAATTTGGTTATGAATAATCATATCTAATATATAGTACTTTTATATAATAGAAAAGGCGCGACTATTACAAACATTTTCATCACATTTTATACAAAAAACTACAAACCTACCCCAAAAAACTGTCCGTGGCGTTACTTCAATGACCATGCTAAACTTATTAAATAAAACAGTGTTTTAATGTTTTTTGTTTAATGTTAATTTTTCACATGCTTAATCATCTAGTTTGGCTTAATCAGACTTTTTAGTAATTATCATTTTAAAGAAAAAAACGTAAGAAGTTTGTCGTTCGCGTTACCAAAGCCTTATGAAAATAGGTTTTTTCCTTACAGAATTATGCTCGGTGTAGAATAAACCACAAATTTTAGTTAAAACATTTACAAAAGTCTTTGTCACTTTTGTCACCAAAATGCAGTAAGTTAATCCAAAGTATAAAAGTCCAATCAACTAAAGTCTTAATCCGAAATTGGGGACGAAAGTAACTCCAAAGACAAACTTTGGTAACACCTGAGACACAAAAAATCAAATACAGTACAAATTTGTACTAAAACAATTTAACAACACAATATTATTTTCATATAAAATTAACGTTAACAAGGAAAACAAAATAAAAAAAACAATTCTGAAATAAATTTTCAAAGATAAACATAAACTACAAGATAGATTTAGTTACTTTTCAAAAACATCAATTGAAGTCTCAAACTGGTAATAAATTCGATGTCCTCTTTTCAATATAACAGGTGTTGGCAAGATTTTAATAATATCTTTAAAATCTACATAACTGATATCTTGTTCATCAAGTCGAAATCTCTTTGCATCGTTCTTGCCAACTACTCTTAGGAACATGACCTTTACCTCTCCATCATCTTCAACAGGGGTTAATGCTTTGCACACATACGAATATGACTTTTTCTTTGGATCATTGCTATATACATAGACATGTAAAAAGTTACCAACAGTCACACGCATATAATTAGAGTCACCGTTGTTACTTGTAGAAGGTGATGGTTCAACAGCTTCATTGAGTGGAGATTTGCAAATCTGTCTATAGTTTTCTTTATTGTTCGTTGTTGCCTGTAGCTCTTCACTGTCGGAATCAGAAGATCCATAAATTGTTTTGTAAATACTTGGGTGTGGCATAATATTCTGTACTTCTTTAAGCACGGCAAGTGAACTGAGTGGAACGTCGTCATCTGACGATTCTTGTCTAGAAGACTCTACATTATCTTCATCTGAAGATTCTCGTCTTGGAGGTTCAATATTATTATATAATAATATAATATAATATCATATTATAAATTTGCGGGTTCATGCATTCACAAAAACCTCTCTTGAAATATTCACAAAAACAGGACAGTGGTCGGTACTTTAAAGAATTACGATTTTCTGTAAATACATGGTGGACTTTTAATGTTCCAATCAGTCGTGGGATAGTATTTGGTAGCATCTTCTGATATTCCTGAATAGAGAATTCTTCTATTAAAAAAAGTTTTATTTTGCTGATGTTTTTCAGCTGCTCCATAAATTGAGTAACATTTGCAATATCCGACCCATTTGCGACTATCTTATCAGCAGTTCGTTTTAAGTATCCACCTATGCCATCTGCGGGGCCCTTTCCATGACCTGCTTCGAAAAACGACCAGGTGGTTGCAGCGAAGCCATAATCAAAAAATTTTGTAGCTAGCAAATAAAAATTTTGTTTCTGGCGATACTGAGTGGACGGCCCATCAGAAAAAAAAATTTATCGTGTCAACAGATTCATACTCATTTCTTACCCACTGCATGATCGGGTGCAAATGTGCCCAAATGGCGGCAGGCTGGTGACAATTAGACGAAGAAATCGTACAAAACGAGTGTGCTGTATATTTATTGTCAAGGTGATAAGTGTAGACCATGACTGTATGTAAAGATATTTGATGTCGGGAGCCTCCAAAATGATGTGATTGCACCTCCTCATGATACTTACAGCTATAGTTTTCACTGAAGTCGACGATTACTACGCATTCATTGGGTTTGAGATTATTCAAGCACTGCCGGAAGTTATGGAACTGAATTTTTATATTATAAACATGTTTTTTTAGAGTAACTATATCCTTTTCAAATGTTTGCAAAAAGTGTGAAGTATCATCGCTTAGTTCTTCTTTTATATTTTTAATTTTTTTTAATTTTTTTCCTTCTTTTTCGTAACTCTCTTCCTTTCTAATCCATTCAAAGTATTTTATAGTTCCTATATTTTTATCTTGATCATACTTTAATTTTTTATTTTTGCATGCCTCACAATCGTTATACATACAATCTTTGGAACGATCGTTACATACTGTTGATTGAATGATTTCACTCAAATTATCTGTTTTTATAATCGCATGTTTTTTTAACGCTTGGGCCTTGTGAGCGAAATTGGCGTGGATTTTACACAAACATGTTTCACGGGCATCGACTGAAGGTTTAACTATGTAAAATGGACGATTCTTTGTAAAATAAAAGTAAGAACAAAGCATCCCATTATTTTCGGTTTTAAAGTCTTTGTAAATACTTTTCATCGTATCTAATAGATATCTCTTCTGAATTTTCTTCCCGTTTCGTGTTACAGTCTCCTTTCTTCCAGCTGTTGCTCGAGAAATATCATCACGTAAGAAAAATCTGTGTATTTTCTTTCTCAGCAACATCGGATCATTGTTCGATATTACTTTGGTTTCATACTCCCTATTTATTCCAAACACATCTCTCAGCAACTCATTTTTCTTTCCATATTTTTTTATTTGGTCATTTCTTAGTATGCTTTTAAATAGTTTTTTTTTGTTTGTGACTTTTAATTTGTTCATATCTTTCCTTAATAGAATTTGTCAGAAGTCTGTATTTTTGGTCGTCTTCACTTTGCTCATTGTCTTCAGAAACTTTGCTTCGATTGAATCTTTTTTTATACTTCTCATATTTTTTCTTTAATGTTTCGATTTTTTCTTGCAGTCTTTTATTTTCTCTGTATAGGTTGCTTCTGTCTCTCTTCACTTTCTTACGACCTCGTCTTCTAGACGATGTTGAAGAGGGTGATGCAGTTGGTGGTGTCTGGTTTACTTGATGAAATTACGGTAACTCAGCTGACAGCGAAATAAGACACGCAGCCCGTCCAACAGTTCGTTACTGACTGGCGGGGTGCGGGGCATTGTCAACGACTTCGCCGCCGTGCCGTCGAAGAGGCAGTAAGTGTAGGCAATATCGGGCGACAACTACTACCATCTAGTGGACGTTTTGTACAATTTTCTTGAGTAACTCAGTATACAAGTGAAAATAGGAAATTTTTGGGACAGAAATTTAATAAAATTTCGTAGATAAACACTTGCTTTTTTTCGTATTTTATTTTAATTAAATTAATGCTTGTTTGTTATGGAAACTCTATAACAAATAATTAGGTATTGCGCCATAGAAGAATAATCTTTTAAATCAAATAGTATGATACTACTACAGGTTCGGGACAGCCGTAATTAGTATGGAACATAGGAATTGTATACGGAGTTACTGAAAAATTCGAAATAATTTAAACGGTATTCGAATGTAGAACATATTTATTTTATTGCTTTATGATCTAGTTATTTGTAACTAATGCTAGATTATAGAAATATTATTAATTTAATGGTAATGTAATTTTAAACTGTCGGGGACAGCAGAGTGTGGGTATAATAGTTGATTGACCCAGGTATGCATTTAAATCTCAACATAATTTTGGGAAGGAGCAGCTGCGTTGGACGTTAGAGTATACCTACTCAAATATATTATATCAAATATATATATAACAGCACAGTAGTATATTATACCCTATGCAGCCAATTCTAACTAGTATTATACCTAAGTGCTAAAGTGAGCAACATGATTTATTGTACAGATATAATTGAATAATCAACTATACACAAAATTTAAACAATAATAATATAACTTAATTTTTTTTTTTTTTTTTTAATTTTTTTCTAATAATAATTGAATAAAACCCTGAAAATTCTTCAGGATACATTTAGAAAAAAATCACGGCCTTGGGCGAAAACTATATTATAATACCATATCGGTAGTGGTCACAAGATCGTCGCTGTCGCCGTGTCCTCCCACATTGTCTCGGTGGCGGTGCATCATCTTCTAGTCTACCGAATGTCCTGAAGTGGAGTGAATGAGCACCCTCTGATACTCCGAATGTAGCGTATGGACTTATCTCGTACAGTTCTGCTGAAATTATATGAAAAAACATAGTTGAACAATAGTTTAGTTATAATCTATACTAATATTATAAAGAGGAAACATTTGTAAGTTTGTTTGTAATGAATAGGCTCAGAAACTACTGGGCCGATTTTAAAAATTCTTTCACCATTAGAAAGCTACATTCTTTGTGAGTGACATAGGCTATATACCATCACGGCATGAGGACGGGAACGGGGTGGGCAGAGGTGAACATGACAAAAGCTATGTACGAAGTGTATGTTTGCCAACATTCTGAAATAGACACGTACGAAGTCGTGGGAAACAGGGTAGGGGTAGGGGTAGGGGTAGGGATCGGGGTAGGGGTAGGGGTAGTGCAGGCAAGCCATTATCTATGAGTGCTGTAGGGTATATTTTATTTTGTTTGCAAATATCCACGGGCGAAGCCGGGGGCGGAATGCTAGTAAGTAATCAATTTAAAATATTTTTAGGGTTTTGAACATCTCCGATGAAAAAACGGAACCCCTTATAGGATCTTCATGTGTCTCTCTGACACAGCTTATTGTCTCCGAATCTAGTGGATGAAAAATGTTGAAACTTGGTACAGTTTCATGACACAATCATGGACTTATTTGGAGGAAAAATTAAAACGTAAAAAAAAACTTTTTTCAAGTGCATCATAGATGTGACATTATATGTATGATGGGCTCAGATGCCGACTATGAAGCAAGAAGAAGATGATCTTGTGTGAAAGTTTTTTCCTTGAATCTTTAGGTCGCGATTATTAGGGTAAAATTAAAAAATTGGCAGAAGAATTACCTGAAGAGTCGTCATTAGACTTCTCATTCCCATTTATAGAAGATGAGGAGTACAACTTCTGTCCCTCTCTTAATTTCTCTCTCTCAGCTTCGTTACTTTCACTCAGTTTACGATTGTCACGCATGTAGTCATCGTTTGATATGCAGAAAAACCTGAGAAAAATCATACAAATAAATATCTCAACAGAATTAGAAATTAAAAGGTAACAAGGAAAACGTAAGGCAATCCAAGAAAGAATAAAAATTACCTACAGATAAGTCTGCGTTTTATTTTAGATTTGACATTTTTGTCATCTTTTTTTGTTCTTTTGTATGTAGGAAGAAAACTTTAAAACTACTGTCCCGATTTGTAAAATTCTTTTACAGTTAGAAAGCTATAATATTCCAGATTTATAGATATAAAGTTAGGGTTCCGTATATTAATATTTGTATAACTTACTTTCGTTTCCCCTGCAGCACACATACAATAGCTGCTAATGTAACAACTATGACCACGGCGCTGGCCACACAAGACAGTATCACAGTACGTAGTGAAGATTGTTTCTGACCTCCAGCGAGGGGGGATGAAGGTTTCATGGGAGGTATTCGGCCTGAAATTATTAATACCTACAAAATACGCTAAAACGATTCTTATAGTTTTATTTGACAGTTGCAATCATAGCTTAGGTTCTCCGAATCCACTGGACGAAAAAAATTTATACATGTTCTTATGTAGAGTTTATTGAGCCAATCACGTGCATCATGTAACATCAAATATGATAGGGATAGGGCTCGTTATAATAATTTTAAAATGCATGCTTAGTTTAAATTATATTCAAGAAAATATACGAAAAATAAGGAACTTTGACATTATTGGCTACTGCAGCTCCGCTCCCAAGAAACGTAGCGTGATATTTTATACACACAAACCTTCCTTGCGAATCAGTCTATCTATTAGTGAAAACCGTATGAAAATTGGTCCAGTAGTTTTTGAGTCTATTAATCTCAGCCCGACATCCACTTTTATATCTATACTGATAGATATTAGTTTGTAAGTTTGGATGTAGGGGGTAATCTCAGAAACACATTTATCAGATTCTTAAAACTCTGAGTGTAGAGCGGGGGGCGGAATGCTAGTATACACAGACATACCTCCATCAAGTCTATGAGTATCAGCAAAAAGAATGACTTTTTCAACTCCCGCATCATTGTAAGCTTCTATGGTGAGCTCATACCAAGTGGCTGGTGTCAAATCTCCAATCACATGACTGGCTGCATTTAAATCGTCACCAACCTGAAAATCAAGCTTATTAGCTAAACATTTGCAACTAACAACCAATCGCGCGACGGCAATTCGGTCGCTGTAGCAACTCGTCGTGAATTGAAAATATCCGTGCGAGCATGACGCGTGTAGAAAGAATCTCTCTACGTAGATAAAATCTCAGTTAGAAAAGAGAAAGATATAATTTCCCGTAGTCACAAAGCAGGACAACAAGTGGTGTGGCGGAAAGCGGTCTTTCTCTTTCTAACTGAGATTTTGTTTAGTTAGTGATTGCTTGCACAATGCACGGCATAGTTAACCCAATTGTATTCTAGTTGCTCGCAAGTACCTAAACGATATTTCTAGTTTGAAACATGTTACGGTTCCAGGGTACGCACGGAAGTCCAAGTCTCCCTCGTTTAGCCGATGGTATTTGTGAGGCTATACTTAACGAGTGGCCAGGTTCTGTTGAGGTATATTTGGATGGAAAAGCCTCCAAGTCTGGTTTGTCGGATTATGTACATAAGTTTTTAATAAAAAATCCGTCTGGTATTAACTAGGGAGACCACGGGTTCGATCCCGGCATGTACTCATTGTTGTGTATTGATGGGTTTTTAATTAATTTTAAGTATTTTATTTATTAAATGTAGTTTTCAATTTCTTAATTGTTCGGTATGGGTGCTAGGGTCGGTTGTGAGTTTAGTTGCGTTTTGATATAAAATATTACGCTTTGTTTTATTAAGTACTAGCTTTCCGCCCGGCTTCGTCCGTGGAACCCAAATTAACTTTCATTCCCTATTAAGGTCTTGAGTTCATACAAAAAATCCATAGAAAAGAGCAATTTCAGTTTTACCCGAATAATCCAAACATTCTTTTGCCTAAAAACCTTACTCAGACTATTACAGTATATAAAAAAATGTATCAAATCGGTTCAGCCGTTCTCAAGTATTTATTATTATTATATATTTTTGTTAATCTAAAAATAGTTAGGGTTCCGTAAACATCATTTCCGACTTCACCGAGGACCCTTGGGAGGCATGTGGCAGCAACAAGGGACTGGTCGGCTTCCTGGAGGAGCTGGGATGGCAGGAGTAACAGAATTTCCGCCTCACGCGAAATAGGCGCTAAGCGTCGAGATGCAGAGACCGAGCCCGATAACCAGTACCAGAAGAACCAGGGTTCCGAAAAATTTTTGCCCACCAAGCAAAATCCTGTGTATTGTCCCCTCCCTTTTTACCTTTATCCAATGTTCAGTGCCCGCTCTTCTGTATGAAACTCGGAAGCCCAATATAGGACAGCCTCCATCTCGCCACGAATAGAAGTTGATCTTGATAGCTGTTGAGTTCATGTATACGTGCTCTTCAGATTTTGGTGGTTTAGGACCTGAAAGAGATGTTGACGTCTCTTTATACCTGTGGTCAGAGACACCGACAACAGTGCCCACTTTTTGCCAATCAATATTAAACAAAGTAGGTGGCAAACCTGTTGCTGCACTTAATGGTCGTAGATAAGTATCTGTTCCTTGTAAGAAGTGCATGCCCCCGAAGAATGAGAAGTCGATTGAAGCACATATTGGTGCTTATTATTTTAGGCACAAGTGAGTTGAGTCCAACGCACTACCAATGACGCTATTCTCACATCGTAACAATATTAATATATGCGAAACCGTGTTTGTTTGTGAAAGTAGAGCAACACATAGACGTGATTCATTTCCACATAGATAGTTTGAGGGCTTTTTGGGATAATGTCTTATGTCGCATTTCAAAAACTTCCATAGGCAAAGCCGGGGCGCGGAAAGCTAAAATAGTCGATTATAATACAGGCATTAATACATACGTCCTCCCCTGGTTGTGGCTGTAAGGACTTCACTCGGCGGTCCGATAGAAATTTTATTTCTAGCTTGAATTTTGGAGTTGTATGTGGACCCACATTTTAGCACGTCCATTGTGTGCGAGGTCATTTCTGGCGATAACTCTATGACATGCCAATCGTTTTCTGATGCGTGTTTGTAATGTAGCAGGTAACCTGGACATAGGAAATATCATGGAGTTGAGAATTTTTATATATAAAAAAATAGAGTTTGCACTATTATTGATATTGTGGGTGCCTACGTCGTGAAAAGCAACCAATGACCTTCAGCGGTTCCGGAATCACTCAGAACATGTCAATCGATAGTATTACCTAATATACTTGTGACTAAAATGAATAAAAGTTGTTTACGCTGGTTTAAACATGTTGAAAGAATGAAGAATGAAAGATAGATTAAAAAGGTTTATATGGTAGAAGTGACAGGAAATGCTGGCAGAGGACGAAATAGGTGTAGTTTTATTCAATATTAATAAATTTATTGATCAGAGACAATCTTAACAATAGGTACACAATCGCCGAACATTTATGAAAGGTATGATGAATATAAAAGAAGCAAAAGAGGATGTCAGGATCGTAACAAATGGCCGTCGATTGTCTCTGACTACCTTTTAAGATAAAAGGCGTGATGATGATACATTACCTAATATAGGCGAGCCGCCATCTCTAGCTGTTTGCCAATGCAATTTGATGCTAGATGCTGTAGTGTACTGTAAACTTAGTGAAGGTGCAGCTGGTGGCAAAATAGCCACGACCGTGTATGTGATGGAATCTTCGCCGATGGTATTTGTCGCCGTACATGTAAAGTTTCCTGAAGAATGTTCGTTCACTTCTGAAATCAAATAATGTGCAAATTAGCTTCATATAAACGGTAAAATATGCTTAGATATTGCTAGCACCTAAAACAGGTCGCTATAGCAACCGGTCGCAATTGGCCATGCTAACTTTTTGAACAGGAACGAAGATCTCGAAACCGTTTCGAGATATAAGCTTTCAGTACAATTTCTATTTATCAGATTTTAAATTAAGTCTATACTTTTTAAGATATTCAATAAAAAACAATAACCTTAATTTGACCGATGTATGACGTCATCATAAGCAGTATGAAAAAATAATACCTTTGCCTACAAAAAAGGGTAATCGTCAATCTTTGAATGACATCATTATAAATTTATAGATTCCACGACACGCCTTGGTGGAAAGCGCACGCGCCGCGAAGACGTGTTGGGGAATCCAGTTTAATCCCGTCCGTGCTGTGATGGTTGTGATTAGTCAGTGATTAATAGGACATATCACGGTCGGCGGGATTATCTTAAATACCGATTTACCAGCTATATACACTATAAAGGCTATAATACTTGACATTGGCAAATCACCGATGAACATTGGTGGAGCCATAATAAAAAATAAGAAGAAGAAGAAGAATAAATTTATATTTTACGTGTAATTATTTTCTTTGTTATTAGGACATGACGGGATGAAACACTATTTACTTACCATTGTAAAAAACTATTCAATTTAAATAATTATAAACACGAGTATATAAACAAGAGTAATTTTTAGGTTAGTCGACCTAGACTGACGTTTGCTTGACGTTAATTTGATTGACTGTCACTTTTTATATGTAGTGGCCAAGATTATAATCCTGTTCCAAAATCTTGTGACGTCACGTTTACTTTTCGCGGGAAAAATTTGTAAAATATATTAAAAATAGACGCAATAGATAAAAAACAAAAATATCGAAATTAGTTTCTTAAAATGGGCTATATTTTCAAAATAAATTATAAAAAAAGTATATTATAAATATGTAGCATGGCCAATTGAAGTTGCTCCTCAGTTCTGGGAGTTGCTAGCAAGTAGATATATGACATTTCTAATATGAAAATAATTGCCTTTCAAAAAAAGTGTACCGACTTCAAAAAATATGCACTGAAAAGTGTGCTTTCCGAAAGCAAATGCAAAGTCACTATAAAAAAATATCCCAAATCGCTTCATGTGTGACTATAAAATTAGAAGAGTTCTCGATTTGTCCATGGATCCCATCATCAGATCCTTATCTGATGACCATGGGTGTATACTCTTTCAAACAAAAAAATAATTCCAAATCGGTCCAGGCGTTTTCAAGTAATCGGGGAACATACATAAAAAAAAAGATTCCGACGAATTGAGAACCTCCTCCATTTTTGAAGTCGGTTAATAAATGTCAGTTAATTCTTTAGAGTTAGTTGCGTTTTGTCAGTTCGTTCGCAGTTGCTAGTTTCCTGATTGGACTGCAAAAATGGGCAAGGGGTAATATTATTACAGTAATTGAAAGTATATAACCATTTCATATTTTTTATTAAGCCGCACGCGGCCTAGAGAAATCCAGATTATAAATTGAAATGCGTAAAGGGTTTTCGAGATCAGCGCAGTCATACAAACAGACAGATGCACACCGGAGACTTTTTGTGCACCAATAACGGTTTTCTGTGCTTCGGAGGGTGCATTCTGAAAATAATAGACAGCTCTGATCCTATTAAGTTCAGCGACGCGTAGGATTCTTTACCTATTAAATAACTAACTGTAATAACTAACTGTACATAATCCGATAAACCACACTTATAGGCTTTTCCATGTAAATATATCTCAATAGAACAGGAAAAGGAGACAAGGTCTTTCGCTGGGTACCATGGGGCCGATAACACGGTTTCGGGAGCTGTAAGGCAACCCGTGAACAAAAAAGTTTACCTCTAATATGTAGATGTCCTCTTGGAGTTACTTGGTAATAAGCGTGGTGGGTCACAGGGTTCCGAGCATGAGTCCATCGGGACCGTGGTGGGGGAGAACCGACACAGGCGCATGTTAGGAGCGCCGGACGACCTGCTCCTCTGACTATGATACCACCGAATGATGCTATGCGGGCTGGAACTGGTAAGGACTGAATTAAATCACAAGCAGACATTTTCAAGTCCACTTTTTAGTTTTGCTATCAGTACGCGAATTAAGAAGTTTGAGAACTTTTTTTATAAATATTATGCAGTGTTCTGCCTAACTTCTTATTTCTAAACTAAAAAAATATTTAAGATTTTATTTATAAGATTACGTAGTATCTAAATTTATTGAATACGAACAGTTCTGCGTCAATAAACCAAAATCGAATAGTACCTAATTTTATGACAAATACCAATTTTTCGAAGATCGAAAAATTTTCAGAAAAAAATTCAAAATTAAAACGTACTGATTTTGTGGACCATCTACGTGTGGGAAGGAACTCCAAAATTGACATAATGTCATATTTTTGTAAATGTTTGATCTGATGTTTGTTATTCTCTCTATCATATATTATGAGAACTTATTCTGTTTTTGTAAGGTTGTCAACTTACTTCTAGAATTTGGCCCCTGTCCCACAACTAAAGTAGGATCCCCTTCACCAGAGCCGGTGGTAGCTGACACCCAGAACTCATACAATTGACTCTCCATTAGGTTGCGGACTTGAAACATGAACTCAAGTTCAGCTTTCTTGTCTGACGGCACTGGATAACTTGAGTGCTTGCCTAACCTGAAAAATATCAATATTCATTAAAAAAAAGTAGTCCCACTAGAAAACTCCGCCATAAACATGCACATTTACTTAATAAAAATTATACTCACCGTCCAGCTTCTCTATGGTACACAGTGTAGTGAGATATAAGGCCGTTAGGATTTAGAGGTGGCAGCCAGCTGACCAGCACAGTATCGGCAGAATAGGCCAAAGCTTTGATCTTCTGTGGCGAGGATGGCACTGAAAATAGCAGGATGATGGGTTCTATTTAATATTTCTCTCGTTCATTTCAAATAGACAAGTGCATTGTCATAAAAACCAAAATATGGTTTAGTTGGGCCAGAGCCAGAAAAGGTTTGCGAGTACTTACTAAATTAATGTAAAAGTAAATGTACAAATTAAAGTCCTATATGGAAAAACTTTGGAGAAATTTCTTTATTATTTTTCTATGACACATTGCCGTTAAGGAGTCGATAGAGCAATTGGTAGAACGTTGGATTTGAAAAAATGCTAAGCATCAAAATCAACTGATCGTGCTTCGGAGGGCAAGAAAAGCTTATTCGATAAATATTAGATACTTAAGTCTGTTAAAGGCCGTGAAGATGTGGGTGTATAATAATGCGTAGTCACCCAGAATACTTACCATCTTCTTCAGTCATACAGAAGATAGGTGGACTTCGCTTCCCGTCTCCTGCGTTTGTAAAAGCTAGCACTTGTATGGAATAGTTCGTGTACTTCCTCAAGGTATGAATATATGTGTCTGTGGTAGTCACTCGCTTTATTTCGCCTACATTAGCTGAAATATTTAAATTATGTTATATAATTACTTGAATATGGGTTCCCGACCCAAGATCCGATTGAGAACAAGCCTTTATATTCCACATAAATGTTTGCGCCTCTCCTCATTACTTTGGCATGGTGATTTAGGTAGGTTTTAAAAAACTTTAAATATAGCCTATATACTTTTGGCACACCCCAGAACCTTTCTAGCCATCCCTACTCTAAAATTAAAGCAAATCACTCTACCATTGATATTAAATTGCTTCACCCCATCGTTTGAATACAAGAAGGCAGGCTTTTAGGCTCGATCTTAAAATACGTCACTGGTGCCTGCCATTTATTAAGTGGCATCAATTGAGTATGACTAATGTTAGGCATTTTCTTACTTACCATGATCTGATGACAATGGAGAATAAACAACTTTGTATCCTTGTATGAGGCCGCCGTGTTGACCGATGGGTGGGGGACTCCACGACAGTTTGATACTTGAAGAGGAAATAGCCGAACATATCAGCCTTGTCGGGTGAGATTCTGGTACTGAAAAAAGCAGGTCATTGTTAGAATGACGGGAAGTTTATTGATGGTCCAAGAGGAGTACTCAAAAATGTTCTTATACAAACAGGTGACAAGATTAAAAGGTCTGAAGAAGGGGTTGAATATCAATACGTATTAACTTATAGCATAGGAAAAATAAGATTTAATCCTATCGTTGATCCAAAGTAATTATAGTCCGGGAAGTAAGACTACCGTATTTCTGAAACACTGCTGCTGAATCAGTCGATTCGTGGGGAGCAACTAATTACTATCTTATTCATTTTGGAAATTAAAGAAACGCTAAAGCAAAGTGAACAAAAAATGAAAATTATACAAAAAAATATTCAAAACTACAAACCTCCCTCTAGTGTAGTAGCGGAAACAGGAGCTGCTGCAGGCCCCGCTGCGACACCATTAAATGCTCGCACTCGTATTTCATACCGAGTAAACTTCCTTAGAGCCGAAAGACTCAGTTCTCCTGCGGACCACCCATTGACCGTTAAAGTCCTACTAGTATTCGGTAGTAAAGAACCACCAGGAGAGACTTCTGTACAGGTAACAGTGTAACCTAGAAGTTCTCCGTGCCATGCGTCACGGGGTGGGGGTCTCCAACCGACGTGTAGTTCCCCTGGCCCACCAGCTGCCACGTGGACTTGGGTTGGTGCTTCTGATGGAGCTGTAATAACGGTAGCAGCTATTTTATTGTAATAGAAAAAAACACTAAAACTAAGTTAACATATTCCAGGATATACAGTTCCGTCGAGGTATTTTGAAATAGAAAACCTAGACTCAGAAATATCATCGGATAACTGGTGACGAAATTCAAGGCATCTATGATGAAAAAAAATGTTGATCACAAACCTTCTTCTTGTGTTTTGACGACCACAGGTTCTGTGAATGGACTCCTGTCTATTTGGTTGATGGCTGCTATCCGAATCATGTAAGCAGTGTGCGGTTTCAAACTACTCACAAGAGCTTCGTAATGATTATCCCCTTTCTTAGTCAAACTGAAATATGAAAAATAGAATAAACATTGATGGAATTAGAAAACTTAATAAAAACATACAATCTACTATTGCATAATTCTATTACTTAATCTTCATGAATATAAAAACCTTAAATCAAATCTAAAGATTAAAAATAACCAAATTAACCAGGTCCGCGTGGAATAGTGGCAAGAATACTGGCTGCATTTCCCCGCTGAATCGCGATGCTGATTCGTTGAGCGAGGAAGGAGCCAGCCCTCTTGTCACCAGAAGAGATGATGAGTCGAGGGGATACATCTTTAATAAAATTTTTGGCATCCCACGGTCCTAGAGTTTCTACACCATCTTCATGCATAGACTTATATGAGCTTATTTTAATAAATAGTGCTCAGTACCTCTAATTTTATTTAAAACGCGCGTCTTGGAAGTTCTATCTATCTATCTATCTACCTACTCAAGCCTTTTGTCCCAAGAGGGGGTAGGCAGAGACAATCGAATGTCATTTTATACGATCCTGACATACCTCTTTCGCTTCTTTTATATTCATCATACCTTTCATACATGCTCGGCGATTGTGTGTACCTTTTTGGAAGTCCTGTCCCTCCGCTTTAATTGCATAGTCAGCCATTCATCACACATATCTCAGCAGTTCCCTTACAACTTATTCTTCTTCTTCTTCTTTCTTCACGGGTTGCCGCCTTCCCCTGTTACGGTCCCAGGGTACCCAGCGGAAGACCGAGTCTCTCTCTTTTAGCCGATGGTTTTTGTGAGGCTATACCTAACGAGTGGCCAGTTCTGTTGAGATATATTTAGATGGAATAGCCTCTGTGGTTTGTCGGATTATGTACATAAGTTTTTTTTAATTATAAATACCCATTGGTACATGGAACCTTTGGTTTGCCTAGTTAATACCAGGCGTCTTAACCACTCGGCCATCGACGCACCGATTCATCACATTTTAATATGCCATTATTCCTCATTTGGTCTCATGCTTACCTAAAAACCACGGGGAATTGGTTTTTGTTTTTTTTTTTAAATATATTATTTTGTATACTTACACAATATGAGAAGTAGGGTTGGCAATATGTAAAGATACATTGACGGTAATGCTGTTGTCCCAGTGATCAGGTCGCATGGCAGCTTGGACGCTTAGTGCTGCATATTGTAGACAAAACCCCATTAAAGGGGAATTTCCGTCAAACCCCTGACTCCAGGATAAACGAACAGCTCGGCTAAGAATCTCAGTTACAGACAAGGAATGAGGAGCGTCTGGTTTCTCTGTAATTGACATAATTATTAGGTCCTAGCTTTCCGCTCCAGCTTCGTCCGTGGGACCCATACTAACTTTCACGACCTATTATATCGTTTTCCTGTATTAAATTTCATAAAAATCGGTTCAGTGGTTTAGCCATGAAAATGTAACAGACAGATAAGTCACCAGTAAGCACAGAAATAGCTTAGTGACAAGGTGAAATCCCCTCACATAATGTTTACTTAATTTAAATATTGAGGCACTGAATCAGTTTTTTTCACGGGTTGCTCCCGTAACCGTGTTAAGACTAAGCTCCCTTTGAGGTATACTTAGATTCCCTCATGTAAAATAAAGAGTTTAAACGGTAAATCAGGTAAAATTTATGATATTTTCTGGAATTTATTCAATTATTTACTTAATACTTAATACCTTGAAAACCCGTATGAACACAGCCTATACCCACTGACGACATGCCAGTCCATACCAGCCCCCCTGCACTTATCGATGACGACAGGTAATGCCCACAGCACTACATTTGCACACACAACACTGCAGTCAGCCATAGTTCATCAAAACTAACTACGCCACATGGATGTTGGTTTCATACTGTATCGACCTCTGGTTTGGGAAGAGAGTCATGTGGCGGTGCTACTGTATCGGGGGAGTATTCTCTTTTTTTCTTTTTTCACGGGTTGCCTTACAGCTGTGTTACGGTTCCGGAGTACCCAGCGGAAGACCAATTCTCCCTCGTTTAGTCGATGGTATTTGTGAGGCTATACCTAACGAATGGCCAGTTCTGTTGAGGTATATTTAGATGGAAAAGCCTCTAATTGTGGTTTGTCGGAGCATGTACCTAAGTTTTTAATTAAAAAAACCCATGGTCGGGATCTGCGATCGAACCCGTGGTCTGCCTAGTTAATAACAGACGTCTTAACCACTAGGCCACCGACGCACGTATTCCCTTTTAGTCTATCGTTGGATTGTTGTGTATAACTATTTCAATAACTTCATACCTTGGACGGAAAGGTATATGTAATGATCACTATGTCCATATGCGTTGACAGCTTGACACTTGTAGACGCCGGAGTCTTGTCTGTCCGCTCTACTTATAAATAGTTGAGACCTTAAACCACTATCAGTCTTGGCTTCAGAGATGCTTAACCTGCGACAAATAAAAAACAATATTCGTTAGCTATAATGGGCAGAAATAAAACTTAAGAGATATGTAATGAGTAGATGAAGAAGTGGATCATTTGCTCTGAACTTCTCTTTTCGAATGTAAATCAAAGCAATGGAGCAAGTAGATTTCTAAAATATGAAGATATTAGGATTTCTAAGGAAATCAGAAATGAAGTTTCGGAATTTACAGAAAATTATTGATGACCGAATCGATTTATTGGATTATTCAAGTGGAAATTGAAATTGCATCTGCGGGCGATTGCGATATCGAATATTCATCAAGTGTCTTTTCTCATGGACGCATCGTTGCTTAACACAGACGGTGGTAGAGTGATTTGCTCGTGAAGCTACTTTTTCACTGCCAATCCGACATCTACGGGTCACTTTTTGCTAAACTTTAAGTGAGTTATGTTCGTTTTTATCAAACTTTTAAGTCGTTAAGCAATTCCTTAACCATATTCAATATTTTATTAAGGAATTGATTAAACAGAGGTTCTCAAACTTATTTTGTATACCGCCCACTTTGAAAATCAAATATTTTTCAGCGCCCCCCCAATTTTTTTTACTTTACCACATTTTAAAAATCAGTATAAAATATAAGTTTTTCTGGGCCCTGACCGCCCCCCTCTAGGCCTCTAGCGCCCACAAGGGGGCGTTATCGCCCACTTTGAGGAACACTGGATTAAAGGTTGCCACCAACTCGTCCAATTCTTGTAACGAACAGTTCACCTAGCCAGATTATCCGGCGGCCGGAATGGAAAATTTTCGGTGCGATGCCGGACCAATGTATGCAGGAAAATAAGCAACGCCCGCGTATGTAGTTTCTTACGGGACGAAGGGGGGACCTTAACGTTAAGAATCGACTTAAGAATTTGGTAAAAACGGCCACTTGTGCTTTAATAATTACACCGTTATAATGTCTGTTATGACATCACTATGCTGACTCTCCATGCCATTTCAAAAAGTTCTGGACCAGTGAATCATCAGATAAATAGCAAAAATCAATCTCACCTATATGTATTGAGATCTAGATTGTTCATATTGTGCGACCACTGCACTCGTATGGGATGATCCCCACGAGCGTCGCACAGTAGTGTAGCGGGCGAGTCCCGACGAGCTGTCATGTTGTGTGAAGTAAGCTCAAATCGCGCCGCCTCTGTACAAAATGGTTATATTAAAAACCCGATGTCAAGCATTTTGGAATATAAGTAAGTAGGTATTACCATTAACAGCCAAAAATATATTCTTAGTTAGAGAAACTCCCACGCCGTTTTCAGCTTTACAAGTATAATGGCCTTCGTCATAAGGTAAAGCTGATTCAATCCACAAACTGCCGTTAGCTAAAAACTGAAATCTTCCACCCAAATTCACCAGAGGGACTATATCTGTATTTGAAGTTCCTGAAAAAAAAAAATTAATGAAATATATTACCTATCTATCCATCACCACGCCTTTTATGCCAAGAGCGGTAGGCAGAAACAATCGAATGCTATTTTCTTTGAGCAATTTTAATACATCTATAATTTTTTCTCATTAAACAATAACAATGAGACCTCAGTCATACAGACAGACAAGGCGATCTGAGGTAAGGATAATAAATTTTAGCAATGGAGGGGTTCCAGTACCTTAGCAATAAAGGTGTATTTTACCCAAAATAATAAATAAATAATATCTTATAATAAATACCTCGTTGTTTTAGCCAGGTTACTTGAGGTGTAGGAGATCCCATAGTTTGACAATGTAGTAGAATAGACTCCCCCGCTAACACAGAGTCGTCTTTAGGCTCCGTTATCCATTTAGGCGAGACTAAAGGAAAAATATCACCAATTTTTATACTTAGTAGAAATTCTTTATAAGGTATGTCAAGGTGTAACGAAAAGTCTATAACTTTCAGGAGAGGAAGGAGCACTCAACAAGTTCAAAAAAGGAAATTTAGTGAAATTAGTCGAAATTTGAAAATTGTGTGTGAGACTCTCTTAACATCCTATCCATATTTTTCTCACTCTTACCTAGATGAGGCTAACCATAGGAACACTAGAAAAAATGAAGTTAGGAATTGAGAAGGTTTTTGTTTGAAAATTTATATGTTTATAATTTATATAATTTATAACCAAATATTAGATAAAATAGTCCGCTGCGTTTCAGTATATTACACGAATATATAAAATTATTATTTTTTAAAATATTTGTTAACTACCATACTTTACCTGTTATCCTGGTAGCATTCTTTAGGTAAGGAAACTTGAGAGCAAAATGAGTATATTAAAAGAAAAATATATTTTACTAAGCTAGATGTTTTCACACGAGGGTTTTAATCTAGAATTAATATTCGTCTCCTTTATAAAAAAAACGTAAAATATTTTTGTCTGTGCATTTGCACACTAATCTCAACAATGAACCAATTTGGATGTGGTTTTGAGTGATTGAGATTTAAGTTTATGCTCACATTTAATCGGTTTACAAATAATAATGTCAACTTTGCTATATTTTCCGTGCTTTAAATCGAAAGCACAGTTTTTTGATAAATACATAATATATTTAAAATCAAACTTATTTACAAAGTAATATTGGAAATTACCCTTTCCAAATGCTATCTGTAATCCGCTGCTCCCCGCAAAAACAAAATAACAATAAAAATTGACATTGCTTATTATTATATTATATAAATGTTGTGGGTTAAAATTGGTGCATTATTTTTAAATAGTGTTGTGACCACATTACGTGTGCAAATGGGAAAATGGTGCAGTGCATTTAAGCTATATAGTGATTAATTTTATATTCTTAATTCAGGACTCTGATTTTCAGGTAATTTTCATATAAGCATGATTTTAATTATATAATATGACACTGTTCAATCCATTTTAAATAGAATTAAGTTGAATAAAATCTTTATAATTTTAAAAATTTAGATTACGAGATATAGCAGACCCTGGGCTAGGGCTACCCTGAAATTAAAATATCCTTGATTAACGCCTTTTTTGGTATCTAACAAATATTCATACTTGCAATACCAATTAATGTATAACAGTTTCATGTAAACTATTTTTTGTAACTCGATAGAGGGCGCCACTAGTTTCGATATAAAATACTATTGCTTTATTTACTTAGTAGAAATTGTTACCAATTTAATTTAATATCAGTTCTTGTATCAAAAGTTCAATCATTTTACAGTTTTAACAGCTTAAAAAGAACATAAATATCAAGTGTTAATTACTATCAAGCAGGGAGGTATTTTGGATGGGGTATGCTCGTGGCAAGTAAAACAGGTAAATCAAAACAGTGTTTTTATTAAGTAAGTGAACAGCGACTGCACTGGTGTAAGATTTACTTCTATAGTGCAATAGTGCTTCATGAAAAGCGTGCTTTGGTGCATCTAAACACATCGGATGGTACATTGTGTTACCTTTAACAATTAATTCTGCCGTATAATTTACTTTAGCGGCAGAATTCGAGGCCACACATGTGTAAAGGCCACTATGTCTGACCGACACTTCTTTGAAAACTAGGTTACTGAAAAAATCAGCACCCCTTTCTTCCACCTATACAGAAAAAGTCAAAATTGGGCCAGTATTTTCAGAGATAGAAAACAAGTCAGTAGTTCTTGATGACTTTTTAAATCTTGAAACCAAAAATAGCAAGTGTAAAAGTGGCAAGAACTGAGTACATTAGCAAGGAAGAAGCTTGATATCACATATTAAAAAAGCGTGATTTCAAAATTAATACTGATTTAGAAATAAGAACATATTTTTTCTGTCTGTCCCAATGTTTGTCTAGGATATTTACTGCAATTTGTTTCGATTGGATAGATATGAGATCAAAGGATTTCGAAAAATAATATTATCTAAATTAAAGAGGTTGCAAAAATAATACGCGCGAAAATAGTCTTGAATAAATTGTATCAGATTTTTACGGTACGAGTAGTTGGCACATATCTAAATTTTTTTTCTTCACGGGTTGTCTCACAGCTCCCGATACCGTTTTATCGATCCCAGGGTACCGTACCCAGCGGAAGACCAAGTATCCCTCTTTTAGCTGATGGTATTTGTGAGGCCTAACGAGTTCTGTTTTTTTCCTTTTTAATTTTTAATAAGTATTTTCCTGAACATAAAAAATATATTTACCTGTAAAGAAGTAGGTATAGGAGTATTATCTTTCAACCAAGTGAAGTGTACAGGCATATCTCCAGAAGTGACGCTACAACTGACTTGTGCCCGTTTTCCTTCTTGTAAATTGGCGGAGAAAGAAAACGGCTCGATTTCTGGTGGGTCTGAAAAATATATAAAAATATTAAAAAATATACATATTCGTCTCTCAATTAATTCGATTGTAAATTTTTTATGCTTGCACATATCTCTATTAATTAAGACGAGGAACGACTCAGAAATTTCT
Organism: Nemapogon koenigi; assembly: GCA_963924495.1. Taxonomy (NCBI): domain Eukaryota; kingdom Metazoa; phylum Arthropoda; class Insecta; order Lepidoptera; family Tineidae; genus Nemapogon; species Nemapogon koenigi. The sequence goes on along the minus strand of OZ004630.1, from coordinate 1,474,039 downwards.
AATCGTAAGCCACGCCCTAAACTCGTGGTTCGGGAGCATGAATGGTTCGAGCGCAACGATCACGTCATGCAAGACAACGACGTCGCTTTGTCCGTTCTTGCTGCAGAAGTGAGAAGGGCATTCTCGGAATAAATGACGTAAGCGGCACATTACAAATAAATAATTTATTAAAAAACGATCACATGCAGGGAAACATCTTCTTAATCAATACTAGGTACTGAAATTACCTACAGATTGGTATAAAATTTAAACGTAAATCCCTTCAGAGTATGGTCGTATGACTAAAAAGGTGTTTTTGAAGAGGTGATTTCAAAAATTTAAGTAATCGAGAAAATTTTCACCAATCATGTTTTCATCCTACACAATACTAGATAAAATCCTCTAGTTTCACAAATATTATAACGCCTGGCAGCTTAGAACAGGAGTTTTTTAGCCGTTGTATCGTTAACGCTGTAAAACATCGTATCTGCATACACTATACTATAATATTACTATTTCATATGTTACATAAATAATATTTAGTAACTCTTTGAGTTAGTTTTAGCTATACTTACTGCTAACAATAAGCTGTAATTCTCTCCGTGCTATTTCCCCATTAGGTCCAGTAACTGTACAGGTGTAAGTACCGGCGTGTGATGGCTCCACTCGAGGTATACGTACTGCACCTTCGGTACTTGAATCCCAGACCACTGGGTTACCATCACGTTCCCATCTTACAGAGCTGAAAAATAATATTAACCCGTCAAAATGGTAAGCACCTAAATTTTATTGTGCTTCTAATTCAGAAATTATCGGCTTCATAAATATGTGAACACGGTCAAGGTTGATGCCTAATATCTTTACAATAAAGTTATTATAAATTACTAAACCACAAACCAAACCTAAATAAACTTTCTAGTTTGTCAACATACAACATTGTTATGTTAACAAATATTAATAACTAAATTAAACTTATACCTACTTGTTGTCGGATAAAATATTACCTCATCACTATATACCTATTATATAAAAAAGTCCCCCGCCTCGTATATCTGTCTGTCTGTGACCTTTTCACGCAGAAACTACTTGTTGCGGTTTTCACGATTAGTTAGGTTGATTCGCGAGGAAACTTTACGTATATTAAACATGTCTAGAAGCTGAGCATTAACGGTTTGAGTGATTTAAGTCGGGGCAAAAGGTTTCATGGCGTATGCTGTCTTATCAGTCAGAGATATATAAAATGATGTAGGAAAGAAGTGTGAAGATTAAAGTGATCTACAAAACAGTCTGCGGTAACATATGGCTATCTCCAATAGATAAGTAAATCATATTGTACCCGTGCGAAGCCGGTGGCGAGGTCATTAGTAATATTATATATGACCATTAATTATGGTTAGGTATAGCCTCACAAATACCATCAGCTAAAAGCTGGGTACCCTGGGACCGTAACACCCGTGAAGAAAATAAAGAATGCTGTTCAGTTATTTTAATTTTATTGTGCATATATTTGGAGCTTTTATGGAGCAGATTGTCCTATATAGGTGCGATAGAATCTTGGTTTAGAGACGTATTTTCTGGTACAAAATTAGAGTATGAAGAAGTGTTATTCTATATTACTTAAGCGATTTTATTCTATTTTACCTATTGTTCATATAATAATGAATAAATAAATTATTTTAATGATTTTGTATTAGTTAAAATTATGAAGAATATGTATAGTAGAGTATTTGATGAGTAGGTATATTTACTTTATTGGATACCCAGAATAGGGGCAGTAAAGTGATAGTTCTCTACTCGCAACAGCTCTCACTGGACCAATAGATCTTACATAAGGCGGCCCTGAAAAAATAAAAAATATTTATTGAACCATCGACAGTTACGAAGTTGTTGTAATTTGGAACACGATTTCGTAACCAGAATTTGGTTGTCAATTACTTATTATTATACTTATAAAAAAATCGTTTTCATTTCTATTTATTATGGTATTTTATGTTTCATACAAAAATATGCAGTAATAGTTGAATTAATTTAAGTTTTTGGTACAAAATTATTGTGATACACATATAGGCCAGTCTGTCTATTTTAAGGGCTATGTAAATTTTCCGTAACCATTATACAGCAAATTAATACAAAGCCTATTTTTTTGAAACCAAAATAAAGTGTTTTTCAACCAATTTGGCCGCCATTTTCTCTAAGACCCCCTAATGTCAATTGTATTAAAAATATTGCATTTAATTCTACGGAAAATTTCGAAATTTTTACTGGCCTAATATAGTTCTTCGTGAAATCAAAAGAGAATATTACTTTTCTTTTACACACTTTCAATACTTTTATTTATATTAGTCCTAGGTAGACGGGAATTTTATTTTGACGGCCATTGCGATGTGGCCAAGTAACAGTGTCCATTTTTCAGTAGTCCATATTAAACAGAACAGGTATATTGCTGCACTAACCTTAGATGTGATTTATAATAGATTTCTTTAACAGAAGTAGGTATTTGTTATTTTTAAAAGAAATACCCTCCGAAGCACGATTTGAACCCCCACCCCGCCTCGGTTTAAACTTCAACATATCTTACTACAAAACATACTCACCATAAATATTGAGTCTTGATGTATGAGATACTTCCCCTAAAGAGTTAGCAGCTTTACAAGTATACAAGCCTCCGTCCTCAGAGCGCACACTAGATATATTCAAATATCCGACAACATCGTTGTTCTTCGTAGCAAACTGTTCAACACTGTAACTGAAACAGGACCAAAGTTCAGGAAATGGTTCAAAATCTCCATTCAGCAATATTTACACCATATCATCACTACATAGTATAAAACAAAGTCGCTTTCTCTGTCCCTATATCCCTATGTATGCTTAAATCTTTAAAACTACCCAACGGATTTTGATGCGGTTTTTTTAATAGATAGAGTGATTCAATAGGAAGGTTTATATGTATATAACATGCATAATATAGTAGAGAAACACTGATAATTTTAGAGGTTTCTAATGTGATGTCGTAAATAAACACATTTTTTGCGCTTACATTGCAAACGCTGGCTGAACCCTACGAGATAGATCAAAATAATATACTACAGTATTGTACACCTTAAAAAGTTCTACAAAAAAGTTAGCAATGGTATATGTCTATCTCTTAGGGATAACTCACAATAACCATTTTTTATCCTTTACTTTTTACGAGAAATAATATAGCCAAAGTTAGTGGTAGGGGTAGGGGTAGTGCAGGCAAGCCAACGTTTGGGCAGGACAACGTCTGCTAGTAGGTAATATAAGTTTCTTATAAAACATGTCTATAGTAAATTTCTCTACATTTGTAAAAAAGAGCAGATACTGAAATTAAAGAGATATTACAGTACCAACTTCATGATTTAAATGTTGTGTGAAAATTTATAATAAGCTTTCAACCCTTGGCCATCTTACTTCTGTCAAAAATATGGAAATTATCAGTTAATCCTAGAAAAAATAGTATATTTATACAACATTTTCAACTCAAATTGCTGATAGCTTTAATTTTAAATGGAATTAAGCCATATTTTTATATTTAGGGATTTAAATAGGCGTAGTTTTTAAAACAAACATTGCTATTGCGTTTTAAAAACTATGGCTAAAATAAAAAAAAGAAGTCTTAATAATGAAAATATGGCTTAATCCAATTTACAATAATAACTATCAACAATTTGAGTTGAAAATGTTATATAAATAAATTGATTTGTTCGCTTTATGGCAGATTCGCTTTACGACAGATTCGTTTTAGGTCAGAACTTCTAATTTCTACGTAATAAGGTCACATTTCTGCTGATGAATTTTGAGATGGAAATACATTTCAGTAGAGTTTACAAGATTTTTTATTAGAAAACCTATAAGTGCACTTACACACATCTTTACGTGCATTTCAAAGCACTTCTTATTTTATTTATACACCTGCCAAATTTAATCGAAATAACATTATAGAAAAGCCTATAAAATGTAAATACGAACCGATGACCCCTCGACATAGAATTAAGCGGTTGTCCATCTAATAGCCAAGTGAAGTGTGGTTGTGGGGAGCCCATAGCGGAACATTTCAGTGTCACAATTTGACCCGGGCGGAGCACTTGCTCTATAAATGTGTATTGCAACTCAGGCGCTGTGTCTGAAAATTAATGACAAAATTATGATTAATAACTAAGATGAATAATCCACTTCATACACACTCTCTTGCTTTCTCCAATATGTTACAGTATAGATTAGTAGGATTGTATACAAGTTGGAATTATTAAAATTTGACATCTATAGACCTATTCTTCTTATCAAACTGCAAAATATCAGGGATGGGGGAATCTTAACTAATATCTTTATATAAATAACTGGACGACTCGTGCGAAAAGTTCAATTGATCTTCAACAGATGGCGTCTTTTACAAAATACATAAATTTGTCTAATTTTAAAAGAAACATTAAATTTTGATTTGTTTGATTATTTTTCCTCATTACATTTCCGCCGACAAAAAAAAACACTTTTCAGAAATAATATATAGAGATTCTTCTGTATTGTGTATGTCACTGACCTCCTCCTAAACGGCTGGACCGATTCTGATTATTTTTTGGTGTGTGAGTGGGTTATGAATGGTTTAGATTCACAATTGGAATTTTATTTCATTCAGCGGAAAGCTGGTTTGTCCGTATTTCACGTCAGAACGGTATAACAAATTGACGTGATTTTTTGCACAAACATAGTTGGGGAGCCGACGAGTGAAATAGGCTAGGCTACGTTTACTCCCGGAAAATATCTAATACCTCCTTAGTACCTAAACAAAGAAATCTTATTCGTCCAACTAATCACCTAATTATATAGCAAATAATTTTGTTATTATATCTTCAAGATTTTTTCAACACATTTGCTTATAACGTGAGTCTTATTACCTCACTTTTAGACCCATAATCCCATATATAAAACACGCGTGCTTTTTACTTTACATTACAGCACAAGAGTTATAATAAAACCCAATGAAGTTAAATTCGTACAAAGCATTCTTAATTTAACCGCATAATACAGTTTTATTTTTAACCACGACTTTGTTGGCTGTTTGGCGAAGTTACCCGTGCTTTATCTAGCGCGACGCGGGAAAAAAACAAAACATTTGAGTGTTATTATTAAAATTGTTTTAAGTTTTAAATGTTAAAACCACATGAATGAAGTTTGTTTTTCCCTCGTAAGTGTGTTGAAAAACGTCGTAAGAAACGCGTGTGCATTGGTCATTCTTGTAATTTTATATATATTTTTATATATTTATCGAAAAACGAAAAAAAAACATTACATACTCAGCTTTCTTATAGCGCTCACCCATAGAGTACTAAGCCTATGGAGATATATAGTAGTCTGTGTATGGAGGGGCCATAGACGGGCTCCCCCTTTTGTGTCGTGAGACAGAGCTCTAGGAAAATAGTTAATTGTGATGTTTTAAACGGGAAAGGCGATCTAGGGCGTCAAACTTAGTGTTTCCAATCATTAATTATAATTATTATGTTTGTATTTTAACATAATCATCATATAACGTAAAATCCGTTGCGACAATAAAACGACAGAAAAATACAGTGGTACTGGGGCTAGTACTAGGCGTTTACCTCCCCCCCCCCCCGCCAAAAGTGGCAGAAAAAATTGTTCGGTGATTTATACCCTTCACGTCTCCTTTGGTAAATACTCAAAGCGCTCACCTCGTGGCTCGCGCTGATAATACCGCCCCGTACGTAATGACCAACATAGCACCCTTGTATCACAATGTACTATTATATCTAACGGAAACCGGTTACCGGCCCCAAGGTAGAAAGCGGAAGATAAGTCTTTCTTACTATTCCTCATTTAACTGATGTTTTATAAGAATTAAATTGTCGTACAGTACAGTTAGTTTAAGTAAGTTTTGAGAAGAATAAAACTTACCACCAAGTCTTAATTCCGCGCTAGCTTGCGCCGAATCTCTTTCGTTCCTTGCCACACATTGATAAACACCTTTATCAGCTCTATGGACTGCAGATATACTTAGTTGAGCTCCGTTATTCATAATTCGTAATCTTCCACCTGCCACCCCCGCTCCTAAGGGCGCGCCGTTATGAAGCCATTCCAAGCGAGGTGTGGGCCATCCTGTCCAGGAACAATTTATGGTTGCTGTACCTCCACTGTTGATAACCTGAGGAAAAATTAAGGATTTACTAATCGATTCTTCAGAAGTCAGGGAAAGTCGGTAAGAGTCGGCGTTCGTATGTTTCCTTTTTGATTCAGTAGAGTTGGTCATTATTTATTAGATTTTTAGGGTTCCGTACCGTTACTCTCCGCTGTCCGTCCGTCTGTCTGTCTGTCACCAGGCTGTATCTCATGAACCGTGATGGTTAGACAGTTGAAATTTTCACAGATGATGTATTTCTGTTGCCGCTTTAACAACAAATTCTAAAAAAACAGAATAAAATAAATATTTAAGGGGGCTCCCATACAACAAACGTGGGTTTTTTTTTTTTTTTTTTTTTTTTTTTTTGCCGTTTTTATAGATAATGGTACGGAACCCTTCGTGCGCGAGTCCGACTCGCACTTGGCCGGTTTTTTTTGTATTTAGCTGATTTTTGTAGGATCATGAAATTGAGCGATTAATAAAATATCCCACTTTCGAATGTGTTTGAGTTGAGTAAATTATTTCATCAATTTTATACGTATCGAGAGTGTTTTTGGACAACTCGTCAATTGAGGCCATTGTTACTAATAAGTATCCCGTCACCTGGTATTATCTATACTGAGTGTATAATTAAACATGTACAAGTAAATAATATATGTAATGTTACATTTAGCAAACGTAATTGGGTCAAATACGTTTACTTTCAGGACATAAAACCCTTATTTCGTATACGAAAATTATGTAATTAATTACAGAGGAAAATAAATGAGTACTTACATATTCTGTAATTGTAGTCTTCTGAATTTTGTTAACATTATTTAGGATTTAATATAGGTATGTTAATACTGTTTTATATATGGAAATAAGCTTGGATTTCGTTTGTCTATAAAACCTCACTTTGTAAATTTTCACGAATTTTACCTCCCCCGCTCATCCCCACCCTGCACTGCCCACTCAGTGGGAAAAATTAACAAGACACTGACGACTATGTTTTCAATGTGAATGTAATTAGACTCATATTGGCTTGAGCGTGATCATCCAATCGTTTTATATTTTCATTTTCAATCGAATTTCAAATAAATGTAGTACTAAGAGAAACTTCTGTGCGTTATTAGAACTATTATTTCTTTTGTGTCCAAAGTAGCTAAATTATTTTTGATATTTCTGTGATAATTAGTATATAAAAAAACCTGCTCATAAGTAGGTATAGATATTCATTATTATATAAGAATTATTTTAAAATTAGGGACCTACAATATAGGTTTGTAAACGCGGACTTTTTTGTACACAAATATTTTCTACATAATTTTGTTATAATCTCTGACATGCGATACGAAAGCGCGCTGACGCTAACTTTCCCCCCGACTTGATTCACTAGGTTATAGTGAAATCCACAACAAAATCGGTTCACTAGTTTCGAAGCAAATCGGGGACAGACAGACAGAAGCGGCGGAGGATTTTGTTTTATAATTCAGTAAGGTGATTATGAGTTTTTCAGAATATTCCTTCACGGCCCCAAAGTAATCATTCATTCGATGATACAGAAAATTGACTTGGAGAAGTTATTTAAAACTCCAAACGGCTTAAATATGGTTGGGTACATATTTGTGCCTTTTGGTGTTGAGACAATGCGCCCATGGGGTCCCGAAGCACATACATTTTTTAAACATCTTGCCTCTGTGGTTGAAGAGCTGGTACTTATTTAGGTCAACGAATCAGCTAGATGATACAAAGAGGGAATGCAGCAAGTGTTTTGGGGACCCTCTATTATTTTTTATTAATTGTTTTTTTTTAAATATTATTATATAATGATAATAAAATACCTATAAGTGAGGTATTCAAATAATCAATAAATTCTTTCTGGTGTACAGGTACAATTTCTCGATACATCAAAGCACTACCCTAAAATCAATTTCTTACGAGTTTTATCGAGCAGAAATCTTTACCGAATTTTCTCTGCTCCCTTTCTATTGAATTTCTTTTCGTTGATTGATAGAGATTTTTTTGTGGGATAGAGAAAAATGTTTTAGTGACCTTCGTTGTAATCAAAGGAGTTTTGTAAAAGGATTATCCTATTGTTTATTACATTAAGTTAAGGATTAAAATTAGATATAGGATTAGACATATTTAGTATGAAAATGTTAAATCGAGGTGCCTGCTTGCAATGTATATAAATAAAAATTTAATGCTTTTTTTTATTCTTCACGGGTTGCTTTACGGCTCCCCAAACCGTGTTACGGTCCCAGGGTACCCAGCGGAAAGCCAAGTCTCCCTCGTTTAGCCGATGGTATTTGTGAGTCTAACGATTGGCCAGTTTTGTTGAGGTATATTTAGATGGAAAAGCCTCTATGTGTGGTTTGTCGGATTATGTACTTTTTAATTAAAAACCCATTGGTACATTGTTGGATTCCGGGATCGAACCCGTGGTCTTCCTAGTTAATATCAGACGTCCTAACCACTCGGCCACCGACGCACCCGGAAAATTGGGAAACTCAGGAAAAACTGAAAGTACTTTTTTCAATGGGATTTTTTTAATGAACTCAAGACCTCAATAGAAGATGACATGACATCGAAAATCATAGCATAAAATACATATAAACTCATTTCTAAAAAAATCAAAACAAAAAGGCTTTAGTCAAAAAACTTTATTCAATAATATAAAAATAAAATTAAAAAACCCCCGAGTTGGTGAGGAGTTGAATATCTGGCTGCTTCCAGATGATACAACAGCATCAGGTCAAGGTTATGTTGTTGTAATATCACTGAAGTCACCGGATACTAAATTTCGAATCGATCAGACATCACACACCAAAGCCGATTAGATTTTTTGAGTATTTTTGAAATTATTATTTTAGAAACAATTTTCGATGAATCGTGCCTTTTTGAATTCAGATTTTTTGTAAAAGTTTTCGAAGTACTGACATTATAACCAAAAAATTGTAGCTTCCTTCATCGCGAATTCCACACAAAGCGAATCGAAATGGACCTTATTTTAAATAATCATAATTAACTAGGTATTAAACCCAAGACATTTAAATACATATGCTCATTTACATTTTAGTGATTGGAGACCGCAATGAAAGAAAACTTGTGGTTCGTAGGCTTTATTGGTCATGCATACTGAATGAAGTGCGGTTGTAAGGGACAACCCTTGCTGATTGTTTCAAATTCTGAGCAACCATTTGGTAGAGATTCCTTTCTTGTTAGTGAAATCCCTTTTAGGGGTAAGAGGTTTGTAAATAAGATTGTGGTTACGTAGTTACGAAACCCTTGAGATATCTATGCTGAATTGCATTTTATTGTTTGGAGTTCTATTGAGACTATTTAGAAATGTTATAAAGACTGTCTCAAAGTTAAGGACAGTTGAAAAGTCATTTGGTGTTTTTCGATCTGGCGTACCCTTAATTAGTTATTTATGAAATAAAGTACTTAGCCAATCAATAGCGTATTAGCAAAGTTTGGAATAAGTTATTTTGTAAAAATTCGACAAAATGTTGTTTATTTAGTGTTTTTTTCTTTTTGGCTAGAATTATAATATTATATATTGAGGCTTTTCCATGTAAAAATATAGCTCTACAGAACTGGCCACTCGTTAGGTATAGCCTCACAAATACCATCTTCTAAAAGAAGGAGATTTAGTTTTCCGCTGGGTACCCTGGGACCTTAATACAGTTTCGGGGGCTGTAACACACCTGAGAAAAAAGAAAAATAAAGAACTAATTGAGAGTACGTCAGATCGAAAAACGCCAAAGGACTTTTCGTCTCAGAATTTCATCCATATCCACAAATTTTTTGCTGTCCTTGACTTTCAAGACCAGGTGTCTTGATAGTGATACTTGATAATGATACTATATCATAGTGTATTTCGATAAGGAAAAATAATTTAAAATTGAGATTTTTGGTATACAAAAATAGAAACACATAAGAAAAGTAACATATTTTTCAAGTTTCATAAAGTTTCAGCAATAAAACATTCAGATTTTTCTGAGTTTATTTTGAATAAACTTCAGACAACCAGACAAAAGGACAGACAGACAAACATACTATAATTCTAAAATCAATTCATGCAGCCACTTCAATTTTGCTTATTGCAGTATCATATTTAGTATAATATTTGCCTCGTATCCTGTTTTTTCTACCTTCATTCGTTGCTTTATGGCTCTCGGGAAACATGTTACCAGCCCCGGAAAACAAGTATTTGTAATTTAGCCGATGGAATTTCTGATACTACCTAACGAGTGGTCAGTTCTCTTGAGGTTACATGTTAAATTTAAGCAAACAAACAAACAGCATCACTGCCAAAGACACCAGAAACAGCATCCACCTTAGCCAGTTGTCCAAATTAAATAGTATAGCTAGATTTGAAGACTTACTTGTAATTGCGGCTGAGTATGCACAGTTAAATGTGCATTGACATCAAGGTTAAGATACAGTGTGACATGCCCATGGGAGTTAGCAGCTCTGCATGCCCACCGTCCAGCGTCAGTGGTGTCAGCTTTTCTTATAAACAGAGATTCCCTCACTCGTGCGTATCTACCGTTACCATCGGAATCTCTTAGTTCTCTAAGTACACCACCTGCTGTTTCTCTGTACCATCTGCAAAGAAATATGTGCATTTAGTCATGATATTGTATGGTATGGCTTGGATTATTTCTTGGATGTGAAACAGTTCAAAGGTTTTTTACTGAAATATAGCTGTTTTTATAGAGAAAACGACATGTGACCTTGCCACCGCCTAGCCTGGTGCTAAGCAAAAGTGGTTGAAGATGAATTCACTAATCGCGCCCAATACCCATAGAGATACCATTTAATCCCACTAATATTATAAACGTGAAAGTTTGTATGGATGTATGTATGTTTGTTACTCAATCACGTCAGAATGGCTGAACGGATCTGGATAAAATTTGGCACAGAGATAGATTATAGTCTGAATAGCACATAGGCTATTTTATCGTGGAAAAATGTATGGTTCCCGTGGAATAGATTTGTTTTTGTTTTTCACGGGATCGACATGATTTTTTGCATAGTTGTAGTTTAGGGGTCAGAGAATGACATATTTATACTACTTTTTATTCAGCGAAGGTGGGCGGTGAAGGGGCAAATTACAGCCACGGGATTATTTCTTTTTGGATCTATTTCCACGCGGGTGAAACCGCTGACAGAAGCTTATAATGTCAAAAATTTAGTACTTTTTATTCGGTTATATTTTTAGGCCTATGCCATGTGTTTTTAGAGTGGGCTTCTTCATTCTGGTAATAATAATGGAAGGTAATAATGTGAAATGAAGAATTTTGGGATGCTGTGGCCGTTCAAGTCATGCGGATAATGCAGTAAAAATACAGTAGGGAACTTGAAATTGAGAATCATAATATTTTTATTTATTTGGGAGAATAAACAATTACACAATATAAGTCAAATCTTAAAAACTAGATACATACCTAAGTAAATAAGAGTTTTGAGCCTGGCACAATTCTAACTTCAGGAAAAAGTACGTAAAGCAAAGTGGCACATGATACGTGAAATGTGGTCCCAGGCAATAAGTCTTAGCATATTAGATACTCATTACCGTAATTGGCGTCAAATGGAGGCATTACTTCCATGTTCAAGCTTATGAATACACAAATTGGATCTTAATTAATTGAAGTCGTTGACTAATTTATATATTGATACAGCAATATTTGTACGACTCCATCGGTGTTGATGAAATTATTTGGGATCAACCTCAAAGTTACTACATATCTATACTTCTATCTTCTATACTTGTGTGTGTGTATGTGTGTATGTTTGTAAAGAATAAACTAAAAAACTACTGTGCCGATTTAAAAAATTCTTTCACCATTGGAAAGCTACATTCACCCTGAGTGACATAGGCTATGTTTTATTTTCAAAAAAATAGGGATCCTTACTAAAACTCCAATAATGTAACCCAAGGTGTAAAAAATTTACCTAAGAAATTTCTTACATCGCGTGCGCTGCGAAAACTATTAATGATATAGAGGTAATGGTAGTGGTAGTGGTAGTGGGTAGGGGTAGGGGTAGGGGTAGGGATAAGGGTAGGGGTAGGGGTAGGGGTGGGGGTCGGCGTAGGGTAGGGGTAGAGATAGGGGTAGGGATAAGGGTAGGGGTAGGTACCTACGTATAGGGTATATTTTATTTTGTTCGTAAATATCCACGGACGAAGCCGGGTTCGGAATGCTAGTTATACAATAAAGTTCTCCGCCGCGTCTGTCTGTTAGGAGCTGAATATTAAAAGTATTAGTGAGTCAAGTCAGCGCTCTTTGATGGTGTATGCTGTCTTATCTATCAGAGATATAACAAAATCATACAGGAAAGAAATGTGCAGAATAAAATTATGTACAAAAATAAAGATAAGTAGTAATAGGTGCAAAATAATAGAATAATAAGGCTAAAAGATTTTTTGATCTTCCGCTGGGTACCCTAGGTCCGTAACACGGTTTCGGGAGCTATAAGGCACAACCGATGTTGTACCAGTGCGAAGCCTGAGGCGGGTCGCTAGTGAAGACGTAAATAGTAAAATATGAATCCGTATAAAAAGTACACTTTGACAGGCTCTACAATTAGCAAGTGGAATATTTCGCTTTGACATACCTACCGATATTATCGAAACATGAGCCTCTCATCTCGACCTATCCTTTGTCAGCTGAAATCTACTGAATTACTGAAATACCTTTGTACTCTCTATGTGCAATATGTGCATTGTGCATTTCATGTTTGATAATTTAATATAGCTTCAATAGCTACTGTTGCACAATATAGCTTTGGGATAATTTAAAGTACCTACATGTTCTACATACATACAAATTAAATCAAAATAATTATGGATAAGTTGCGCGCGCTGAGAGGTGTTTACCATTTTTCCGGTTTTCGTTTAGGTTTTCCTGTAAACGTATTTTCGGAAATAAGGGGAGGGGGGGGGGGGATGGGCAGTCAATTTTCGTATATTTTCTTTAATATAATGTAAAATTATAAAAAATTGTATTTCTTATAATGAACCCTTTCATGTGATATATCATGCACTTGGAAAATAAAACTTTTCGGAAACAGAGTACATATTTTGACGTGGAAAAAGGACAAAAGGAATTCCACGCGGATCTGGTTAACTTAGTTATATTAAATATGTAGATTTAATTTTAAGGCTTTTTAGGAAGGTTGTAGAAACATAATATTACATTTATTGTAGTTTCATTTCATTTCATTTACATCATACCAAAACGAATTGAAATAATTTTCTGGAAGATAGATATCCCACTTCCCACTAATATTATAAACGCGAAAGTTTGTATGGATGTATGTGTGGATGTTTACTCAATCACGCCAGAACGGCTGAAAGGATCTGAATGAAATTTGGCACAGAGATAGATTGTGGTCTGGAATAACACACATTTTGGTTCCCGTGGGATAGATTTGTTTTTGTTTTTCACGGGATCGACATGATTTTTTACATACCTAGTGGTAGTTTAGGGGTCAGATAATGACGTAAACTACTTTTTATACCGCGAAGGCGGGCGGGGAAGGGGCAAATTACAGTCACGGGATTATTTGTAATAAATAAATTTAGAGCCTCAAACTGAAACTGGAGCTGCAGTATCATAATGTGCTACGACAGACTTACCACCTATTCTAAGTTTAATATAATTTAATTGCGATGGCGACAGTAGCGACAATTTTACTGAAATTGAATTGTGTTAAAATAAGTTGTCTCATTATTCTACTCGATTTAAGGAGATTTTAACAAAAATTACATGCTTCACGAAACTATATTTTACAAAGATAAATAAATTTGACACAGTATGAATTAAAAAAATATGAAAATCGGTTACACCTAAGTTTTATGACGCCCTGAAAGTCATAAAAATCACGCGTATTTTTAACCGATTTTGCGACTCGAGTTCTCTTAGTATATTTACTAATGTACAATTTTCTCTTATTTATCCTATAGATAATTTCACAAACTTTATGAAAACATTAACTACAACTTGCTATTTCTAATAGTTTTTGTATAATACTGGAAGAGCATAATGTCCGTTATGTGTATTTTCGAAGGCCGGATTTTTGTGAAATCGTTCTTTCTCATGTTTCTGGTACGTGGGTCTTGGCCTATCTTATCTTATCTTTGGTTATTTTATCGATTTTTTCGGCAGTGTATTGGCAACTTTTTAAAGATATATCGACAAAATAAGCCGCGAGGTTTACTAAGTTCATAAAATTGTCACAGTTGTCATCATCGCAACGAATTTGAAATCTAAGTCAAGAATAGGTAAGCTACCTGTTTTGTTGTATGTGAAAGTCTCCAAATGTGTTTTTGCCCAGGTTTGTACAATATTCCCCACTTTTCTTCCTTATTGCTTTATATATACAAGATGCGTATTTATTTATGATTGTGATCCAAAAACAAACATTTGTGCTCTGTTTGAATTTCATTAGGATTATCTCGGCAGCCAGTACATATAAAATAAATTACTTCACGCAAATACGCACTTGTGTATTATAAAGTTACAAGATTGGATCTTAAACGAGAAAATAACCTTATTTTGTGCTTTTTTATCCTTTTAGCTGTTAGGAAATTGAGTTTGGTAACACATTAGGGCTTCCTTGTTTTTGTCTAGATATAATATATTTAAAATCTACCAGACTTTCCGTGAAAATTTTCGAACAGAATAAATATAAAATTACATATAGCATAAGTGACTCAGGGATATCGTAGTTTTCTATTAGTAGGTATAGACTAGCAGTTGCCCGTGACGTCGTACGCGCTGTATTAGGAATACAATGTTTGGTGTCCCATTTCACCCCCTTAGGGGTTGATTAACGAAAAATCCTTTCTTTGTGCACCTCTACACCCCCTAAGGAATTTAGCTTTCAATTTTCATATTGTGCGTTGATGGTCAATTTAGATATAAATAAATTGCTGGCTAAAAAATTTTTTTTTTTCAATAAATTATTTTTCAAACGATGATCTCCCCTCCCTTAAGGATCCGTGGCTCTCAGTCATCTTGTATCTGTCAAAAATATGGCAAATCTAAGTTAATCCTGGAAACGCGAGTTTATTTATACAACATTTCCTCACCACACAAGTTATTATTTGAAATTGGATTGAGCCATATTTTTATTATTTAGGGTTCTTAAGAGCCGTAGTTTTCGACACGAGCAGTGCCTTTACGTTTTGGAAATTATGGCTATTTAGAACGCTTAATAATGAAAATCCAATTTAAAATAATAATTATCAACTGTTTGCCGAGGAAATGTTGTATAGATAAACTCACGTTTCCAGGATTAACTGAGATTTGCCATATTTTTGACAGATACAAGATGACCTTGACCACCGCCCCTTAATACTGTATAAAAGTTAATGTTTTGTACCCCATTTTGAAAAATATTATTTCCCTCAAATAGCGAAAAATAAACAAAGAAATCAAGATTAATTTATATATTTTGTAATAAACATGGCGTCTGGAGATCAGTTAAACTACGGCAACAACACCACTAACGGTGCGAAGTATTTGCACGGGTCATCTAGTATTATATTATTATATAATATATAAAAAAATGCATGGTGTGGGCATTATTTGGTTGAAAGTAATATATAGGCATAATCCCTTACTAAAACGCCTAATTTTACTAATATTATAAATGCAAGAGTATGTTTGTTTGTTTGTCTTTATTTTACGGGAAAACAAAGCAACAGATCGACGTATTTTATGGTACAGGGCGTCGGTGGTCGAGTGGTTAAGACGTCGGCTCGCAACTGAAAAGTCGCAGGTTCGATTCCTACATCCGACCATGTACCAATAGGTTTTTTATAATAAAAAATCTATGTACATTATCCCACAAACCGTACAAAGAGGCTTTTCCATCTATATACCTCAACAGAGCTGGCCACTCGTTAGATATAGGCTCAAAAAATCATTGGCTAAATGAGGAAGACTTCGTCTTCCACTGGGTACCCTGGGGCCGACAACGGATTCCCGGGAGCTGTAAGGCAACCCGTGAAGAAAAAAAAAGAAGGGATAATTAGATTGCCGTAGAATGACGTAGGCTCCTTTTATCCCGAGAAAACATCTTAATTCTCCGGGAAAATGGCATTTTTCATTATCAACTTTTTCTACCCGTACGATACCTTCGCAATATATAATAATATGGAGTAGGTACACAATAAAAGTGTATGGAGAATATATTAAATATATTATGTACAAGCTTCTGTCTGCGGTTTCACCCGCGTGGAAATAGATCCAAAAAGAAATAATCCTGTGGCTTTAATTTGCCCCTGTAATACATTGTATTGTAATACATAATAGGAATAATATTTTATTGTGAAGTCTCGTCATTTATACTAGAAAGAAAAAAAAAATATTCAAGAGAATTTACAAAATGTGTAAGTAAAACAAGACATACATAAGATAAATAGAATATAATAAAGTGAAGAGGTGCCCTACCCTTTAAATTATTCTCACCAATAGTTTTTGCAAAATTTAACGAAGAAAAGATTAACAATAATGTAAACACATGTAAAAAGGAATAATATGCTCATCAAGTAGCACAAAGTAATTACTTTCACCTACCCCTCCAATACCTGACATACGCACTTCTTAAATGTACTTATACAAATGTCTGATTTGTCAAATTGATTGTTTTAGGGCTTAAGTGCAAACCAACGTTAAAAAATCTCTTCTCATTCAATTAAAGTTTAAAAAATATTAGATTGATATAGCATTTGTTACAATCTTAAATTAAAACGGGCAGAGCAGAGCAAAAGCTTATAATTACGTACATGAAATACCCCTACGAAATATAGGTGACATTTGCTGACACCAAAACAGCGGACAATCCCTCCAAAGCCCGAATTGTAATAAACGATCCCGTACAACAACAGTTTGTGTGGAAAAATAACGAATTTTCCACGCCCTTTGTTTTTCCCAACATGATTATTCCAGGGGTCTGGACCCGCGTAATTAAATTTGGTGACCTCTATGCTTACATCATCCCAAGTACAATGTTTAAGGATTTACAAATATTTACAGTAGAAATTTCAAGTATTTGTTCTAGTTAAAACAAGATGAGAGACAAATTAATTTCTTAAGGGATAACATTTTGTGTAAGAAATGAGGGGAGTGCGTCGGTGGCCGAGTAGTTAAGATGGCGGGTATAACCTGCGCACACCACGGTTCAATACCGGCCATGTACCAATGAGTTTTTTATAATTAAAAACTTATGAAGGTACATAATCCGATAAACTACACGGCTTTTCCATCTAAATATACCTCAACAGAACTGGCTACTCGTTAGGTATAACCTCACAGCCTATACAGATACCATCGGTTAAATAGGGATACTTGGTCTTCCACTGGGTACCCTGGGACCGAGAACACAGTTTTGAGAGCCGTAAGATAACCCGTGAAAAAATTAAGAAAACGTAGTATAGACGCGTAAGAAGTGAAATTCTTTTATCTTATTATAATTAAGAATTAAATATACTAAATTAACATGGTTAAATAAATAAAAATCAATTGCCGCGTGTATGAAAGATCATTACTTGAGAACGGCTCGACTGATTTTGCTGATTTCGTTTGGTATGTCCGTAATTGTCAGAAAAGTTACCCGGAAAATTGGAAAATTAAAAACAGAAATTGCTTTTTTCTATGGGATTTTTATATGAACTAAGTTAATATGGACACCACGGGCGGCAAGCTAGTAATAAATACATTTTAATTTATTGTTAATGGGAGCACCATCTGTATTTTTTAAAAAGAACACCTTAAGCCTTTTTTTTTACTACGTGCTAAGGGTAAATTACATGCCGAAGATGCTCCCGGTCGCTACCTCGATGTCGATACTAGCTAATTTCTACATGGATGGCGGTGCGAACATGTCGGTTCAGTCGCACCTAGCTCAGTTGCTCAGTCGTATATTTAAATATAATAATATAAATATAATAATAATACAGGAATATTTAAAATCAAATCAATTAATAACTACTTATTCATAATTCACACAAAACAACAACAACAAACAACAAAGTGAAGAAGAACTGAGGCGATTATTTTTTGACCAATTACAAGCCAGATCACATCGATGCTTGCCGTCGACCGCCATGTAAAAACAAAATATTTTGTTTTCACGTAGGCATCTAGAACTTCCATGTAGACCGCGAGGTATCGCAGTGAGGTATCTTTCGGCATGTACGCAACATGTCTGTTTGCATGCATTTGTTTTACATGGAGGTGACATAGAGGCAGCAAGCTAAATCGCGACCACGAGATATCGCAGTGAAGCATCTTCGGCATGTTCTTACCCTAAAGAAGCTACACCATAAAAGAAAATGGATGCTTAGCATTATTGCCACGAGAAGGATTTGAGTCAGGTCCCCTGTTATATATGGAATAATAATAATAAATGTAGATATTTACATCATACTTTATTTACTAATATAATATTGAAGTCTGTCTTCTGTCCATCCGACAGATAGTTTTAAAACCAAAAGTATATTATTAATGTACAATAAAAGGTGGTATATGTCAGTCTCTCCGCCCTTAATTGAGATTGCCGCTTGTGACCGTAGTGGGCAGTATCTGGTTGACATGACGCCGCCACTCCTCGCCATCTTCGGTTATAACTTTGTAGTGTACTCGCCCTAGCCGCTTCGTGACCGTGGCGAACTGCCACCTCTCCCTCCCGGAGTATGACCGCACCTGTACTCTATCTCCTGGTGCAAAATGTTTACTTAGGTGGGCGGTTGCTGTTGTTGTATGTTCCTGACTCCTGTTGTGCCCCACACCGAACATCACGTCTAAGTTTGTTCGGACGTCCCTTCCGAACATCAATTGGTATGCAGACTGTCCTGTAGAGTTTGGTGTGCGTCTGAGTTGGGATTTAATGGTCAACAGTTTATCATTGATAGTTCCAGAACTATCCGCCATGCTAGGGCGAGTACACTACAAAGTTATAACCGAAGATGGCGAGGAGTGGCGGCGTCATGTCAACCAGATACTGCCCACTACGGTCACAAGCGGCAATCTCAATTAAGGGCGGAGAGACTGACATATACCACCTTTTATTGTACATTAATAATATACTTTTGGTTTCGGGTCTATATATTCACCCAACAGTTGACAAATTTGTTCATATGTCATTGCTGTCGGTACTTGAGGTGAACTCAGATCGTATAAACGTTCATGTAATTCTGGCGATAGTGTAGATAATAGAAAAAGTACCTTCGTTTTAGAATCACATATGTTGTTCAAAACAAGATAAGTATCCAGTCTCTTTGTATAATTATCAAATGTTTCTTTTTCTTGTAATGGTTGGAACGTAAATTTAGGTGTAAAGCTCTTGCTATATGTATCGTTCGATGTTATTAATATATTCTTTTTAAAACCGAGTAGTTTCATTTTAATTTGTATCAATAGTTCCTCAATCTCGTACCTGGACTCGGCCTCTGTCTCGACATTGTCCTCTTCGGTGTGCAATTCTATATCTTGTTGTAAAAGTTGAAATTTCGTGTATGAATGTTGTAGTGCTTCTATACGGGTTGTAATCTCCTCCTCATCCATCGTATCCCTGGTAAGGAGAAGGTTTTCTAATCTTGTGAGAGCACCCCGCAGGGAGCCCCGCGCTCTTTTAAGTTTCGCTAATTCACCGGCCATCGTCGCCAATGTTATATATGGAATAATAATAATAAATGTAGATATTTACATCATACTTTATTTACTAATATAATATTGAAGTCTGTCTTCTGTCCATCCGACAGATAGTTTTAAAACCAAAAGTATATTATTAATGTACAATAAAAGGTGGTATATGTCATCCCCCTCTACCAATTAGCAGCAATAACTCTTTTAGCAGTTATTTCAAAGTTAGTTCACAAAGTGATATATTTCGTAAACCTTTACCTTCTATGTCGCACTCATTCTTAATTAATTGGAACATGTCTGAGTATAAACCATGTGTGTTGAAATATTATGTAGCTTTTATATCATTTACTTTGCGACAAAAGGAAATGGAAAAGTTTTGTGTAAGTAAGATATTATTGTGCGTAGAAAATTATTCTTGAAAATTCGGACCGTTACGTTGTCACAGAAACAATGTCTGTACAATACTATAAAATTATAACGAAGTGAAGTTTGTTTGAGTTAAACTCTGGAATCTACTTTAAAAGTGAAAATGCGGTCTTTACGTAGAATGTGTGATATAAATCGTATTGACTGCATCCGGAACGATATCATTAGAGAAGAATGCGGAGTAAAAGTCGAAAGAATGAAGGATGAAAGATTGACTAAAAAGGTTTATAAGTGAAAGGAAATACTGGCAGAGGACGATGTAAGTGTATTTTTATTGAACATATAAAAAGTGTATTGATCGATGGCAATATTAAAAGTACACACAATCGCCGAGCATGTATGAAAGGTATGATGAATATAAAATAAGCGAAAGAGGTATGTCTGGATAAAAGGTGTGATGATAGATAGATAGAAAAAATCGGATACAATCGTTTGTTAGAAAATTATATCCAATAAAACCCTAGGTAGGTTAGGGTTATTTTTTTATATCCGCCCAGTAACTTGGTATTCACATCGACTTGGTTAGGTTAGTTATTCTAGCTAAAAGATCATACAAAATGTTGAAGAATATACAAAAACACGGGCAAAGCATGGGCAAAAAGCTAGTTTCAATGTGGATGTACAATTGTAATTGTCTGACGACAGTTTGTGGTTGGGGCACGCAAAGTCAGCGTCGATTTTTTTTTTAATTCATTAAGAAAATTTTATATAAGAATAAAATAAGGCAAGTGCCAAAAATTCGCACCTTTAGTTCAACTGATCTTTAACGGATGGCGTCTTTTACAAAATAAGTAAATTAGTCTACCTTTAAAAGAAACATTTAGCCATTAGAGGGAAAAATAATCTTTAAAATGGCGTATCAAACAATAACTTTGATACAGTATTAAGGGATATATTTGATACCGACATAAAAACTCGTTTAAGAAATAATATGAGATTATGGATGTGGATGAAGCAAGTAAGGGTCGAAAGAAGTCTGGAAAAAACACGTAAAACCGAATACACAACTAGCTTACAAGAAAAAGAAAAAAAAACATATTTTCCCGTTATTAAATTATTGATACGATACGCTCTCGCTAACATGTCTTTGAGGTTTGTATACTAACTTAGTGACGGCAGTCTTATTACGGAATTAGCAACTGCGACGAATTGCAATCGTAACGTAACTAAACTTATAACCGACATTAGCGCCCTTATCGAACAACTAAAGGTGCCCACTCGTTAGTCCAATCGCCGGCGCGCCGCCATATGGTCCACCGAAATCGACCACAGACTCGTCCAATTCTTGTAACGAACGGTACGCCATCCGTTTTCAAATTGTTGTATTTGTGGTTGATTTCGACGGCCGGAACGATCTGTTACACACACATAAATCCACATGCCTTTGTTTAATCGAATCTTGTGTGTCTGTGTGAGTGAGTGAATTGCATATGATTTACATCGCTTATGTGTGGCCTGTGTTCAATCTCGATCATAAGGCTGGCCGGACTGAAAATTTTCGGTGAGATACTGGACCAGTGCGTGGGCTACTTAAGGAATTGATTCATACTAGAAATGTCATTTACTTACGAGCAACTAGACTACAACTGCGTTAATAGCCTAAGATGCGACTGTGTGATTACTACCTAAGTTCATCTGATATTTAAACGAAATACAATTTTCTTTCCGTCCCCGGCTCCGCCCGTGGATATGTTCAAAGAATATAAAAATATCATATATACTTATGTCACTCGGGGATATCGCAGCTTTCTATTAGTGGAAGAATTTTTAGAATGGTTTCAGTAATAGATTTCAGTGAATAGATTTGTGGTCAATTTCGGTGGACCGTATACGGCGGCGTGCCGGTGATTGGACCAATGGGTGGGCACCTTTACATATATTCAAACAATATAAAATATAGCCTATATCATTCAGGGACATCGTAGCTTTCTATTCTTAATTACAAATAAACATACAAAAAATCAAATAAGTACTCTTTAAGTATAATATTATATAAAATAGAGAAATATATTTCTGCCGGGTTATTACCTATCAAAATAATGGCCGCAAGTATTTTTAATTTAAATTAAATTAATTAAGTAATTGATTACTGTTTTCGAATGGTTTCGAACAATCGATATGGTCAAGAGCATGCTCCATATACAATTTCAGACTATTAATTGCAATTGCGACCGGTTGCTATAACGACTGATGGAAATCGGTGTGACTAGTTGTTAGTTGCTTTAGATGAAAAGCTTGTCGGTTTCATGTGATGACAATTTAAGCGAAAAATATTTTTTTATCGTGAGTAAAAATATCATAGACTCAGAAAAGGAGGCTTTACGGCGAAATGTGTCCGTCATCATATTATTTATCTGCTCGATTGAAAATGATCGATATAAACTCGTTTTAGGGTTATCTGTGTGCGCTATTTAGCGCTATTTGAACTACATGGCATGTTTAAAGCGTTGGACTGAAAATCTAAGCATTTTTAGAATTCCGTACCCAAGGTGTGTAAACGGAAACGCTAAGGCTCCGCTGTCGCTCCGTCCGTCCGTCTGTTACAGGACTGTTGAAATTTTCTCAGAGTTGTGCTAATTGTGTGTGTACACGCGTGAGAATTGAAACTTCTGTGGCTTTTTATAATTAAGAATTAAATATACTTAGGTACTGAATTATCTATTTAACATAGTTAAATAATAACTAAATATGAGTTTATTGTTAATGGGAGCGCCATCTGTATATTTTCTAGGACTGCGTAACTACATTTTTTATCTATACTGGTTTCATATGATGAAAATAGTTAACGTCCAGAGAAAAGTGTTTTCCAGGACCCTCCAAAAGATCCTGACCTATATAGCAGTAAGGTTGAAAACACTCTAACGCAGGTGTGACTGAAAAACTCTAAAATCCTGTAAAACCATATCATGCCCCAAGTAAACACTTGAAAAAACTCTACTAATGAGAGGCTTGTGACTTCTGTAGAAAAAAATGCATGAATTTTTGCTCACACTAGTTAGAAAAATGTAACTTAATATAATTTACACACACACACACGCATCTTAACGGCTTAAGAGACACCAGTTACAATGTCCACCTTTGAGGTGGCAAGCCTAGATCTGTCACTTCTTTTAACAGACTTAATAAGTATCTGTTATTTTACGAAGAAGTACAGATCGGCTTTACATGCCCTCCAACGTACGAAGATGAGAAAATTGGTGCTTAGCACTTTTGGCACCAGTAAGATTTGAACCTGGGGCCCACCAGTGTCAAGTCCAAAGCGATTTACCGCGTTTGGTGTAAGGGTTGTGATTGTATAGAGCAAATGTGCCAATTGTGGGACACCTATTTTTTGTTGTAAAATTTTTGCCTCTAACCATAAATTTAATTTCAGTGCGTTAGTTCTTAATCATAAAACAAAACAATTCGATCATAGTGATGCAGGCAATGGATGCAGGTAAATTTGTTGGAATAAAAAACAAAAAAATGGCAAAATCTCACATTAGGACCATGACAATTTTAGGTATAAAATTTATTTGGAAACTTAATCAATTGTTTTAATTTAATGGTAGATGCGATAAAAAGGACAAAAAAACTTACGCATTCATATCTAATATATAATATTATTAGTTAGGAACGTGTAATACCCGTATACCCTTCATATCCGAGCTCATGTTTCCCCTGAGATATCATATACCAATATTTTCCATTAACGTTCTCTTCAATATGTAAATTATCAATTTTATATATTTTCATCGATCTCCGTCTGCTGTTGGGAATAATTTAATGTGTGTTTGAAATTGCAAAAGCTTCAATATATTTATTTCTATAAGTTAACTTCGGACCAGCCAGCGGTTTCACCCGCGTGGAAATAAAAAAAAATCGTTTTCCGGGATAAATAAAAATCACGTCAACCCAAATAAGGAAGCAATAAACCTTTTAAAAAAAGTGCACCGACTTCAAAAATTTGCACTAAGAAATAATAAATATTTCGTCGTAGAATTTGAAGACGGTTGGTGCCAAATTAGGATACAAAACTAAGTAAATATCTAAGAAGATAAAGATCTGTTCAATATTATCTATGATGATCGTAGGTTCCTAATGAATTATCTATATTAGTGAATTTGGGAACTAAGTTGTTTCTAATTTGGCACCAACCGTCTTCAAATTCTACGACGAAATATTTATTATTTCTTACTTTTCAGTGCAAATTTTTGAAGTCGGTGTACTTTTTTTTAAAAGGTTTATTTTACCCTTTTAAGTGATTTTGCTGCCTTGAGAGACAAATAATAACGCAACTAAAAAAATATTGATGGAAAATTAAAAAAGAATACCCCTGTGGATGTGATTTGAACCATGTAATGTGCTTGTGCATCCTATGCACCCCAATTACATTTAACCGCTAGACCATCGTCACGAAAATTGACAACTTCGTGTCAATAGCAACCGTTGCTAAGGCTTTTTCTGATACATAATTTTAGCCGTAAACAGAAATTAATTACTGAATTTCTGAAAAACTACTGAACCGATTTTCGTCATATGTCTGTGAGATAATGTCGAGAAATTATAATGTCTTAAAAAAAATAAGTTGTCAAAAACGGTACATATTTTATCGAGATATCAAGAAAAATGTACTTATATAGTCAGTTTTTTCAAAATTTCTGAAAAACTAATAAACCAATTTTTATGAGATAAAAATGGGACCAATCCGGAATCTGTCGATTAAAAAAGAAACCATCAAAATCGGTTTACAATTGGCGGAGTTATCGATGTACATACATGCATAAAAAAAAAAAAAAAAATACGGTCCGAATTGAGAACCTTCTCCTTCTTTTTTTGGAAGTCGGTTAAAAATACGATTTCGCGTTAGTTAGGAAGGATTGCAATAATCGTGTCTTTGTTTTTTTTCTTCCTTCACGGGTACCCAGCGGAAGACCAAGTCTCCCTCGTTTAGCTGATGGTATTTGTGAGGCTATACCTAACGTGGCTAGTTCTGTTGAGGTATATTTAAATGGAAAAGCCTCTAAGTGTGGTTTGTCGGATTATGTATATAAGTTTTTAATTAAAAAACCCATTGGTACATGGCCGGGATCCGAAATCGAACCAGATGTCTTAACTACTCGGCCACCGACGCATGGAAATTGACCTGCATTATCTAATATTAAAATTTGAAGTTGAAAATGCTCTCAAGAGAAACACATATTCCTTGCGGCATGACCAGAGACACCATTGAACAAAACAGGTGAGAAATCTGTTGCTATTTAATGGACCTAGATGTGTAATTTCTTTAACAGATGTAAATATCTGTTATTTTTACGGCACGAAGCACGAAGCGCTTTATGAATCACGAGGAGTCTATTGAACCCGGGACCTCTCTGTTTCAAGGCTCTACTAATTAGGCTATCGACTCCTTTTTAACCGAACTTCAAAAGAAGGAGGAGGTTCTCAATTCGTCGGAATCTTTTATGTTTTTTTATGTATGTTCCCCGATTACTTGAAGACGTCTGGACCGATTTGCATTTTTTTTTGTTTGAAAGGTTAATATACTTCCCAGGTGGTCCCATGGTCATCTGATGCTGGGATCCTGGAGAAATCGAGAACTCTTCAAATTTTATAGGCACACTTGAAGCGATTTGGGCGTTTTTTTTGTAGTGACTTGTGCATTTGCTTTCGGAAAGCACACTTTTCAATGCATATTTTTTGAAGTCTGTACACTTTTTTTTAAAAGGCAATTATATAAGCTCTAAGTTTTAATTTGTATTCTTAGTAGATGTTTTGTTGTAAAAGAAAATAACAACAAAATTTCCATTCCAAGTAACACACTGTAAAGATCGTACCGAAGTTTTCCCGTAAACAAGTAGTCGAGGATCGTGCGCTAATATGGAGACGGTACCTAAACATATAACCTAATTACTGACTCCATATAAAGTTCACAACTTGCTAGTAGATAACTGTAGCAAAATATATTTATTTATTTAAAAGTAGCTTTTCGCCAGTGGATATTTTTGTAATCACTATATATTATAAAATATATGCATTTTTCACGTAAAAACTTTCGGTTTTCAGTATTAGATTAGAGTAAAGTTAGCCCCAACAAGTTTTCATGGCATCTGCTGTCTATTCCGGTTGAGATATATAACAAAATGATGAGGGATATTCACATCCTTGCATTTCTTATGTTGTCAAACTGGGAAGTTAAATAACTAGGTACCGACGTAATTTTTAACGTCACATTAAAAAAAATCACGGTCGAAGCTGGGGCGGAAAGTAATTGGATCCGAATTACGGTGCTCTGAAAAAACTTTGTAGATAGTTTCCGAGATAGGTAATTGTGAATTACAAACGAATAACTTTGAAACGGTTTATTGAACACGAATGAATTAAGGTGCCCACTCATTCGTCCAAACGCCGGGCGCGTCGCCGTACGGTCTACCGAAATCGAGCACAGACTCGTCCAATTCTTGTAACGAATGGTCTGCCTAGATCGGCCCAATGTGTGGCCTACTTTAATATTAGATAATGGATTAATAATAGATGGTAAGATGGGACAAGCGACGATGTCTAATAATTTAACGTATACAAAGACAGAGTCGTGTGTAAAAGCAAGCTTAATAATAAAAACTTAACCTTCCAATAAGTAAAACTTCAGACACTGGAGTAGAAAATTAATTTGGTACTAGCAAAGTGCTTTAATAACAATGTTAATATTTAATTAACGACGTCTAGGTGTGGAGCAAGTGATTATTTTCACAATTGCACTCTGCTTGAAAGCTACTCTATTTTCATTGTTTCTAACATATTTAGTACTTGGAAAATCATCTTGGCAAGTCTTCGAGTTGAAAGTTGCTCGAACGATTGGAATAGATATCGGTCATTTGGTCGGCATAATTCTTCACGGCCAAACACCTTGCGTTGTGGACAGAGACACCACACCAGTAACAGTGTTTACTTTTTGCTAGTTGTCCATATTTATGATACGTATATACTTTTTATTCTGGCAAAGGTGCCAATATATGTCCCTTTTATCATAAATGTTTATTCGCCTAACAGTTTTTCTAAGGGCCATCCATTTCCGTAAACACACGTCCAAAGAAAAATATCTAGTTGAAGTTATTTTCAACCTTATGACAATAATAATAAATATCAAAATAGGTTTACTTTTACAGAAGACTATTTGTAAGACAAATATTGTGGCTTGGAAACAATATGAGGCTCTCCAGGAAGGTTTTAAGTACGGTATTCCATCAACGGTTCATGCATAAACATTCTAGAGGCATATAACGAAATTATGTAAGCAGCTTTCTACTCCAGCTTCGTCCGAGGAAGTTTTTGTTTTGTGACATAAGAATTTCCGGGATAAAAAGTAGTGTTACCGGCCGGCGGCGGTGGCCAAGTGGTTAGCCGCTAGGTACCCTGGGGCCGATAATACAGTTTCGGGTGCCATAAAGCAACCGTGAAGGAAAAAAGTTAGGATTAGGATTTCTACCATCACTCCTACCTTCTATATAGGGGTAGATCTCAGATCAGTTCCCTGATCTGAGGGGTAGATATCAGTACTCCAATACAATATCCTAAACAGACCGATGCTTTTCTTACCAATAATTTAAATAAGTAGGTACTAAAATCATTTATTTTATAACTAAAACAAATTAAAACCTAAAATTATCTAAAATATATACCTACTAAAATTTCACAATAATAAATATAAAACTATAAAACTAAACAAAAAGAAAAAAATATATAGCATGATTTACATTTTTTTACTTATTTTTTCAAGATTTGTGTTTCAGGCTTTCAGCCATTATATTAGGTATTTAATACAATAAACAAAGTGATGCTAAATAACTCAGTTTTCTTACTATGTCTAACGGAACCCTAGAAACTATAAAGTACAAAACAAAATCTAATTAAAAACTAACAAGAAGTTCTTTGAAAAGAATTGCACATAAAACACCACCTAAACTGAGGCAAGGAGTGAAATAACTGAGTTGTAAAATTGTGGTTTCAGTTTTACACGTGTGCCGAGTGTGCCGGGTGCTGGGGGCTCGTAAAGCTGGTTAATGAGGGACTGTGGGCACAAACAGCCGACAACTCGCGTTAAAGGGTTAGTCCCAATTTGTACCATAAATATTATTCACCTTTTATTGTAATAATAAATGTGTGCCATTTTTCAGCGTACGGCACGGCACGCAAATCACACCGGTTCGATCCATTTGAGAGATGTACGATGAGAGATTAACAAACTATACTAATAGGTCTTTGGATCTTAGAATACCTCAATAGACCTTATAAATCGCGCCAAATAAGTTGAGCTGGAAAGTATGACGTGCAATAATTATATTTACAAATGTTATAAAAAAGTAAAATTTGTTTGTATGTAGGGGTGATCTCTGAAACTTCTGAACAGATTCTAAAAATTACTTTACCAGTAGAAATCTACACTATCCTTTTTTATATTTCGAAAGCTTGCACGTGACACTTTCCAGCTCAACTTATTTGGTGCGATTTATAGGGTCTATTGAGGTATTCTGAGATCGAAAGACTTAATAGTATAGTTTGTTGGATATTTGTAACATAAATACAGAAAATATTGTTTATAAAGTATAGTCGTGTAATGTAAATGTATAATAATTTTGTTGAATGTAGAGACCAGACTTGGCTTGGCTCTATTTTTTTACCGCAAAAAGGTGTTTTGGCAATACCTGCCGTGATACTGACGTGATAGTAGGGCAAACAAACAAACACACTTTCGCATTAATAATGTTAGTAGGTAAGGATTATAAGTACTTAGATATAGCTAATAAAAAAATTAAAACGAGTTTGCTAATAATGTAAACCGATAACGTAAACACAGACTTAATGAAACTTAAAGTATTAAAAATAACCCTTAGAGCAAACACATAAATTAATTTAAAGCTTGTATGTGTACCTTTACGTATTTTAGGGTACAATGAAGGATACTGTCATTGTTGTTATTATGTAACTTACTTATATTTTGTTACATGTGGACACTCTCTGGCCACACCGCAAGATATAAAGGTATTGAAGATGTGTTTGTGTCTGTTGTATACATATAATTTTTGGCCAAACATGTCTTAAGGGGAGGAACGAATAATTTCGGTTGATTTCTGAACTGAAATACCCGAATTTTACGAATGCTATGAACATACAATTTGGGCATCGAAAACTAGAGGATTTTATCTAGTATTGTGTAGGATGAAAACATGATTGGTGAAAATTTAGATAACTTAATTTTTTGAAATCACCTCGTCAAAAACACCTCAAAAACACACCTGAAGGGATTTACGTTTAAATTTTATACGAATCTGTAGGTAATTTCAGTACCTACCTAGTATTGATTAATAAGATGTTTCCCTGCATATGATCGTTTTTTAATAAATTATTTATTTGTAATGTCCCGCTTACGTCATTTATTTCGAGAGGCGATGCATTATGCCCTTCTCACTTCTACAGCAAGAACGGACAAAGCGCCGTCGTTGTCTTGCATGACGTGATCGTTGCGCCCGAACCAATCATGCGCCGGAACCACGAGTTTAGGGCGTGGCTTACGATTAGAAATTTCTGAGTCGTTCCTCATCTTAATGATGTCTGTTGACCCCTATGACAAACAGAGAGCTTTAATTATCACTTACTAATTTTCCGCCAGGCTATGTCCGTTGAGATTTTTCCCGAAATATTTCCGGGATAATCGTGAAAAAAATCACGAGCAACTGGCTCCATTTCGATGTGAATCAAGGACAAATAAACAAACTGGTGTAATTGAAACTCATGACATCGGAATTCATGTTTTAAATGCACTAAACAAAAATATTCAAAATTAAAAAGTTATTAGTCAAAAAAGATATTGTAAATACAATATCAAAATGAAAAAATAAAATAGGTTAGCGACGAGTATGGTTTGGATGGTGTTCTGTTAAAACCTTGGTGACTAATAATGTTATAGAAAAAGTAATAAAACATTGAAATTTATAGAAAACATTATTAGGTATTTTGAACTTTTTAAAATTTTAGTATGATTGAAATTATTTTTCAGATTTTTAGAAATAGGTTTCGATGTAATGACTTATAACCCAAACAAACAGTATTCATCAATATTAATCCATTTATATATCAGAATCCAGGAACAAAATCCGTTGCAGAAGTTACGGTAAAACTTGTTTCATTATATGAAGTAAAAAGCGACGCGTTCAGTAACACGCGACAAATATGCTATAGTAAACAAAGTTTGACGATTTTCAAAACTTATAAAGGGTTATAGGAAGTACTCAGCTAAGCACTTGCGCTGTTGGAACATGAAAAACGATCAACTTTATCGGAAATTTTAACTGTTTTTGCGAGCGTACCTCGTTTATTGTTACCTCCCGTTAGGATTTTATGAGAAAAGTTTCTAGAAATGTTATTATGTAGTGGCTTCAAGTAGCGTTTATTATGTAACAAGCTTCTGTCCGCGGTTTCACCTGCGTGGAAATAGATCCAAAAAGAAACAATCCCGTGGCTGTAATTTGTCCCTCCCCCGCCCGCTTTTGCGGTATAAAAATAGCTTATGTCATTCTCTCACCCCTAAACTACCACTATGCAAAAAATCCTATCGATTCCGTGAAAAACAAAAACAAATCTATCCAACGGGAACCATACATTTATCCGGGATAAAAGTAGCCTATGTGCTATTACAGACTATAATCTATCCTTGTGCCAAATTTCATCCAGATCCGTTCAGCCGTTCTGGCGTGATTCAGTAACAAACATACACACATCCATACAAACTTTCGCGTTTATAAGTAATACTAGCATTCCGCCCCCGGCTTCGCCCGTGGATATTTACGAACAAAATAAAATATACCGTACCCGTACCCCTACCCCTACCCCTACCCCTACCCTTTAAGACTTTAAACAGAACTAAACTGATATTTGATAATAATTGTGATAATTGTGTAACTTGTATATAAACTATAATTTTAGTGTATTTTTGTACCTGAAAGTGTGATAATTATGGGTCGCCATAAAGAAAAACGCAACGACAATGAAAATCGTTTGCGACGTAGACTTTTAAGGAAAGTGGAGAAGCAGCGGTTGCTGAATCGACTTCAGTCTTTGGAGAACCTGGTCCTTGGAGTTCAGGACAATTCTCAGGCGCCAGCCTGTGGGCGGGCAGAACGCGGCGAGGGTTCACACACGCCCCCTCTTCCCGTGACTGTTCATGCTAGTCATGGGTGTCACGAGGGCACCACGTCGAGGGAGCAGGTACAGGTTGCGCAGAAATCTGTGCTCACTGCCGCGACACCTGTAAGATCGTGGGGGGCAAGCGTCGCTTCATCGTCGGCAGGAGAACCCGCGACGAATACACATACTATATTGGGTACACCAACACCACCCACGCACTTGGTCCTGGAGCCGGCGAACACTTCGTCGTCGGTGGACGCTCCCTTGGTAGGGGTACCTTTGATAAGCGCGACTTCCGAGAGGTCGAATAATACAAACGTTGTTCCGTTCTCAATGACTATGCCCGTAGTAGGTACCCCTATTGAACAATATAATAATGTACCGATTAGGTACGTAGGTCGTAACGATCCCATACCTGAATTCGATCCACAAGCATCTCTGATAACAACTGAACTATGGCTTAGGAAAGTGGAGGGCATCGCCAATATGTATAATTGGGATGAGAAGACCATTATTTTCAATTGTTCCTCAAAACTGAGAGGATATGCTCGCCGGTGGTATGACCAACGCAATGATTTTGATCTCACTTGGACCGATTTTAAAAATAAATTGTTGAGCGCCTTCCCGTCTCATAAAAGTATGCTAGTAATGTTACGCGACTTAGTAAATGTTGTTAGCCAGCCTGGCACCGACTACCTACAATTTTACTACGATAAATTGGCATTAGGTAACACCTGCGAAATACCTCAAACATTAATAACAGAGGCTATCATAGGTACAATCGGTAGCGAACTCATTGAGGTTGGCGCTATATCTGCTGGATGTCGTGACCCAGCTACACTACTAAATTATTTGTCATCTCTGCGTACTACAGCGCATACTTCGACTTCGTTCCCTATGAACCGTTCAAATTATAATACGAAAGATAAACAAATAGTATGCCACACGTGCAAAAGAAAGGGACATGTTGCTTCCCGTTGTAATGCTAGGGTTCCCAAAGTTAATAAATTGTGTAAGTTTTGTCAAAAACAAGGCCATACCGAGGATGACTGTTTCAAAAAGATACGTAAATGCTCCTATTGTAGCAATCTAGGGCATATTAAGGACGAACGCTTTAAACTGAAAGGCCGTAATTTGGGAAATTCAAAATCAGGGACTGATCAGGCGGTTCGCATAATTAAGGATGTATCTGGAAGTACGAAATATTATATGACGGTTAAGGTAAACGACCTACCTGTGCGTGCATTTATTGATTTTGGTAGTACGTGTGTTACTATTACGGACCATGTAGCGAAAATATTAAAGTTAAAAATTCATAAGAGTAGAAATGCGAAAGTTATTAAAGGTTTTGGTGGTTCCGAAATCACTCCTCTCGGCGAAACGGTCGTAAAACTATCAGCTGACGAGGCAGTATGTAATGATATTAGGGCATACATAGTACCTGGCTTTGCTCAAGATATTGGAGTAATCGTGGGGCAACCCTTCACGGAATATTCCGACGTATATGTGGTAAAAACACCGACATCTCTGAGAATTTTTAATGCGAACTATTTATCGCAATTGCCCAGCGCGTACGAAGGCATTGAAAATGTTAAACTAACTGCGCACGAAAATATAGACTTGCATCCTGGCATTAATAAAATTGTGTTGTCATGTACTGACGTATCAGGATAAATACAGGTACACACTACTGAGTATTCAAAACCAAGGTTTGAATGCGTTGTTCCTAAGTCCAATGTAGAAGTATGCGATGGTCAGACAATTGTAAATATTATCAATGTAGGAAAGGAAACAGTGACTATTCCTGATGGCTACTGCGTTGCACGCGCAACCCCGATTGACGATAGAGCGTCATTTAAATATGGGGATAATCTAGAACCTTCGACAATATCACAGCTTAAAAGTCTTCTTGCTGAATTCTCTGAATGTTTTTCCGAAAACAACAGTAAGATTGGTAAATGCGACGTTAGATGAAAATCGAGTTAACTAACGACAAACCTATATATTACCGTCCGTACCGAATGTCATTTAGCGACCGCGAACTTGTACGACAAATTGTATCGGATCTTCTGGATAAAGGTATCATAGAACCATCTAATTCACCATATGCCAGCCCTGTCCTACTGGTACCAAAGAAGACAGGAGAAAAACGCATGTGTGTCGATTATCGTGCATTAAACAAAATTACAAAAAAGGAGCGTTATCCGTTACCGTTAATCCAAGATCAACTGGATAGATTGTCGGAACAAGGAGTTTTCTCCTGTCTTGACATAATGTCTGCCTATCACTGTATACAGATTAGTGACGAAAGCAAACAGTACACATCATTCATTACACCTGATGGACAATACCAGTACACGCGAATGAGTTTCGGGCTAGTGAATGCTCCATCAGTTTTCCAACGTGCGATGGACAATATTCTAGGACCGCTCAAATTTCAATGCGCAACGGCGTATCTGGACGACGTATTAGTGTACACCAAAGACACAAAGGACGGTCTGATAAAACTACGCGCGGTTCTAGACCGTATTCGTAACGCGAACATGACGATTCGGCTCGACAAATGTTCATTTCTAGTCGATAGTGTTGAATACTTAGGCCACGAAGTAAGAAATGGGGAAGTTAGACCAGCCCAACTAAAGATAAATGCAGTAAGGGATTTTAAGATTCCCGAGAATGTGCACCAGGTTAGACAGTTCTTAGGACTTGCAAATTACTTTCGCAAGTATATATCTAATTTCTCCGTTTTAGCACGTCCCATTACTACGCTTACCAAAAAAGATAAGACGTGGCTATGGGGCAAGGATGAACAGCAAGCATTTGATACATTAAAAAATATACTTGTCTCGCGCCCAGTGTTAGCTATATATAACCCCGCATTTGAGACACAAATTCATACAGACGCGTCAAAAATAGGTCTTGGCGGTATCTTATTACAAAAGCAACCCGGTGATTTGTGGAAACCTGTTGCATATGCTAGCAGGCAAACTACGCCAGCAGACAAAAATATCACAGCTTTGAGTTGGAAACTCTTGCCGTAGTGATGAGCCTTCAGAAGTTTAAAGTATATGTTAGCGGTATTGAATTTATTATTGTTACCGACTGTAACGCTCTACGATGGACATGGTCTAAACGCGACTTAAATCCGCGTATCGCCAGATGGTGGCTCGAGGTACAGGGTTTTAATTTTGAGGTCCAATACCGTGCTGGGAAGTCAATGGCTCATGTCGACGCATTGAGTCGTAATCCCGTTGCTTCAATTATGCGTTGTACGGAAGAGGATTTGATAACTAGCCTACAACGTGCTGATGACTCAACACGCGCGATAATAGATCAATTAAGAGACGAACTATCTAAAAATAATAATTCCGGTTTAGCTGCCGATTACGTGGTAGAACACGATAATTTGTTCCGCAAAGTTAATGGTCACAATAAGCTTGTCTTACCTAAACAATCGCGCTGGTCTATAGTTCAGACATTCCATGATAATAATGGTCACGTTAATTATCAAAAGACTTATGATGCGATAAAGAGTAAATACTGGTTTAGTGACATGCGTCGTTTTGTACAAAAGTATGTCCGTGGCTGTATAAGTTGCCAATATGCCAAGAGACCAACTGGTCGTAAGATTGGTCTGCTACATCCTATTGAAAAAGTGGCTATACCATTCCATACGGTACACGTCGACCATCTTGGTCTATTTTGCAAGAGCCCTAGTGGTAAAATGTATATTCTTGCCATAATTGATGCATTTACTCGTTTTATATGGATCGAGGCGGTACGTGATACCAGTTGCGCTAAAGTATTATATACGTTTGACCAATTTATAAAGACATTTGGTCTGCCTAGTCGAATTATTAGTGATCGAGGCAAGGCGTTTGCCTGCCACGAATTTAAAAAGTATTGTCTTGATAGACAAATCAAACATGTTTTGACCGCCGTAGCTACTCCGAGGGCAAACGGTCAAATAGAGCGGTTCAACCGTACTATATTGGACGCTTTAGTTACATATGTAGGCGACGATCAAAATAATTGGGAACAATATTTACCTAAGGTTCAGTTGGGAATCAATTCTAATATAAACCAGACCACTGGTAAAACTCCTCTTGAATTATTATACGGTTTTCGTCCCCGTCTTGCCGGAGATGTAGTGCTCCCAACACAGATACCTAGTTTAGAACAGGCGAGGGAAAAGGCTGCTTTGCTTTCAAAAGAAGCAGCAGTTCGTACTAAACGTCGTTTTGATAAGGCTAGGCGTGATGATTCTCCACTTAATATTGGAGACTTGGTATTGGCCGAGAGAAAAATCATACGAAAAGGTCTAAGGAGTGGTAAATTGATGCCACGGTTTGATGGACCGTATATTATAGCTAAAGTTCTACCTCACGATAGGTACGTCATAAAGAGTATGAACGCTTGTGGTCGTTCCTATGAAAACGTCTTGGCCCGAGATAAATTAAAGATATTCGTTACTCGGGATATAGATTAAAACCTGCCTACCCATATTCATGTAAAGATGTACCTATATTTTCACTTACTTAACTGGTAATTATAATAAGCTTAAGAGTTTATCCATATTTCGTTGCAGAGTACGTTTTGTTTGATAAATGTTTTTTTTTTAATTTTTATATTATCTATGTCGTTTTATGATAATGTGTGCAGTTATCATTGTGTTGTGCCTAACAGAAATTGAGAATTCTGTCGAATGTAAGTGGATTAAGAATCAATATTCTTCATTTTGTTGTTTTGTATAATATGAATGTATCTTATAATTTTGTGATAATCATTAAAATGGGTGTTTTTAAGCTAAATACTACTGGTTGTTTTATGCAGCACTTGTGTGATTTCACCTAATACCTTAAGGGTTTAATATTGTGCCGATCTTAAGAGATTCTGGCTATTACATTATGTTAAATGCAGACAATTAGATGTGACCCATTTGACAAGAAACTTTATTATTACCTTAAGAGGTTAATATTGTGCCAATCTTAAGAGATTCTGGCTATTACATTATGTTAAATGCAGACATTTAGATGTGGATCTTTTGACAAGAAATCTTATTATTACCTTAAGGGTTTATATTGTGCCAATCTTAAGAGACTCTGGCTATTACAATATGTTAAATGCAGACATTTAGATGTGGACCTTTTGACAAGAAATCTTATTATTACCTTAAGAGGTTAATATTGTGCCAATCTTAAGAGATTCTGGCGATTACATTATGTTAAATGCAGACCTTTAGAGGTGGACCATTTGATAATACATCATATTACCTTATAGGAGGTTATTTTTTGTCAGTCTTAAGACATCATGGTTGTAACGTTTTGTAACATACCTACTTGACTTTAAGACATCATGTTGTAGACCTTAAGAGGTTATACATGATCGACTTTAAGAAGTCAACTGACCTACTTAGCATTAAGGCATTTGGACGCCTATGTTTTTGTTTCTTTTAGGACAATACTTATAAAGCTCGACTGCCCGGGACGTTCAGCGAAGTCAGAATGGCCGACTGAAAGCAAATCCAAAAGCATGCACAAAGTTCGTACTTGGCCCCGCAAGAGGAGTGTACGGTGTCGTTCCGATACAAGACAGTGAATATTGCGCTGGCGCTCGGTTCGGTCGATATTTATAAATATACGGGGTCGCACGGCCAATTTTTACTATTCAACTCTGTGTTTAATTATAACAAAACATTTCCTTTTCAATAGATTAGTGGGAAGTGGGACTATGTGCATTTATCTATCTTATAATTATAAATTTGATAGGTACAAACCTTTACATTTACGGCCTTTATTCCTTGCTTTGTGGCCAGAGACACCAGTAACAGTGTCCACTTGACACCACTTGTCCATATTGAACAGAACAGGTGGCAAGTCTATTGCTGCACTCAATGAACTTATATGTGTCACTTCTTTACCAGACGTAAATATCTGCTATTTTAGAAGAAGTCCAGAGGCCGGCTTTACGTGCCCTTCAAAGCACGAGAAGTCGATAGTCGATTAAAGCACATAGGTATTATTAAAGAAAATTAGTGCTTAGCATTTTGACATGAGTAGTGTAATATATTTATACCATAGATTAGTTATATCACAGTGTTGTATCAGGCAGTCCGCATTAATTTCAATAAGAATGGCTGTGTTTTTAACCGAATTTCAAAAGAAGGAGGAGGTTCTCAATTCGTTGGAATTCCCCGATTACATGAAGACGCCTGGACCGATTCCAGGTGGTACCATGGTCATCAGGTCAGGATGATGGGATCTTGGAGAAATCGAAAACTCTTCAAATTTTATAGGCACACTTGAAGCGATTTGGGTATTTTTTATAGTGACTTGTGCATTTGCTTTCGGAAAGCACATTTTGGTTTTGAGGGCGGTTTTTTTTTGTTCATCAGAAGTGGTTATATTAAGTTTAATATCCTATCAAATATAAGATCTCTCACGCTAAGGGACTCACTCGAGCATACCTCAAGTAGAAATTGAACCCGCGACCTCCCGACTATCGAAATTTATAGCGGAAAATGACTAAAAGGATTTACTAATATTATAATTGCAAATGTGTGTTTGCTTGTTAACCGTCCCTCTTTCACATCAAAACAAATCAATGGATCGACGTGAATTTTTGTACACAGATAGTTTGAAGGCCTGAGAGTGACATACTCGTAGGTTTGATTTTTATCCCCAAAATCTTAAGCGATAAATTCTTAGGTCGCTTTAAACAAAACACAAAACTATAACAATAAATCTAGACACAGGATCATATTCCCCAGTATATAAAGGTAACTAATGAATTGTCGCACAAAAAATTAATAGCGTAACTCCATCTACGAGAATGAATTACGTAAAAAATGTCCCACGTAACGAGCGAAATCCTACGTGACAGATGACCAACGACTGGGCGTGTATTTCATTAACTTTTTCCTTGTGCTGAGATGGAATCAATATGTTTAAGAGACTGGGGTTGGTTAATTTTACAGTTATTTTATGTGCTTGATAACATTTTACAATTATTATTTATTAAATACTAGCTTCCCTTACTTTGAAGTCCTTATTATACCCTCTCAGGGGGTGGATTAAAAAAAAACGAGCGAGCCTTACAGTGGTAATAAGCAACATTAACATTATATCCTGAACACATTACCACTTTATACACAACACTGTAGGTTAAGCGCACAGCTGATGCGTTCTCTTTCTCTATTTCCTTTTTCTTTCTCGTCACACACACGCACACACTGTTGGCTGACAGTACAAACCTCTTGGAAAATGGTTGGTACCAACTGACGGCCAACTCTACCACTGTGCGCGCTCATTCGTCAAAACAAATAGCTCCCCCGGCTTCCTGTTACACACTGTTGCAGGAAAGCGATAGGAAAGATGTTACACATTAAAAGTTATTCCCTAGGGTTCAAGCTCTCTCAGTATCAAGGTTTAACCGTGAAAGCACAGACTACCATACGTACAGACAGACAGAGTTACTTTGGCATTTATAATATTAGTATGGTTAAAAGTACAATTAGGCCGCCTTCCGTTAGCATTTCTTTTCGCTTCTACTATATAAACCTTTTTAGTAAATTTTTCATCTTTCATTATTTCAAAGTGTACAGACCAAATGTTTAAAATCGGGTATAAATACTGTATTGGCAGTTGGTGTCTCCTTGTGTAAAAATAATAAAAAGTAGTTTAGCACATCACAAAGTACGTAAAGAATTTGAGAATGTGTTAAAATCGTTAGCAGCTCTTTTATACGAGCAACAATCTCTGGAGAGTCATCACCTAATGCTACGACGGACGGTGAACACAATAATGTCAGCGGAAAATGAGCTCGTGTCGACAATGTTGAATGTCATTGGTCCATTTATATTGCCTACTTATGAAGTTTGGCCTAGTGGTTAGACCATAGATTTAGTATAGTTAGCTCGGACGCTCTACTAGATTGGCAATTCAAAAGAGAAAGCGCATTGATACGAGTATGTTAAAGCGAGACAGATAGACGAGACTGTGTTTTGAATACTGTAACAGCCTAGCGTCAGTAGTAATTTCGCTTATTTTTGTAAAAAAAATTTTTTTGTTTATTCTTCACGGGTTGCCTTACAGCTCCCGGGAACCGTTGCCGACCCCAGGGTACCCCAGTGGAAGGCAAAGTCTTCCTCATTTAGCCAATGATTTTTTGAGGCTATACCTAACTAACTGTACTACTAAAATACTCTGTTGAGGTATATAGATGGAAAAGCCTCTTTGTACGGTTTGTCGGATAATGTACATAGATTTTTTTATTATAAAAAACCCATTGGTACATTTTGTAAAATATCCTGTTTTAAAGTATAATTTAGTGTTCAATAGACGTGATTAATTATGGTTAATGCAGTGCATGGTGCAGTGCCTGGATGTAATTAATTTTAGATGAAAAATCCACAAAATTACATACACATTTGTCACGCACACTGATGTATTAATTTTTTGGTCTCGTTCTAATCGCGACATTACCAATCTAGTAGAGCGTCAGCATACTACATCTATGGGTTAGACTACCTATGAAAATTCCTTGGTACGAATCTGGGATTTGGTTGTATGGGGCCATAAATGTGTTTTAAACCCACCACAGACACGGCGGATATCTCACCGAAAATTTTGGGTCCGACCTCAGATGGTCCGACGATCGAGAGTGACACAGGCCACACACTAGCGATGTCAGTCACAATATCTGTGTGTGTGTGTGTGTGTGTGGACAGCAGTCCGGGATCTGTCCGGCATCGAAAACGACCACAGACATGAAGATTTAAAAACGGACAGGGGACGGTTCGTATTTTTTGCCCTCGAAGTTCTCGATATTTTGAGCGATAACCATTTTTCGTAAATATGATTCTTAATCAACACTCTATCTAACACGAATCACTAAGTCTTATACTAAAATACCTTGACCTAAATAATATACCTAGTACTGCTCTGACCTGTAGGTATCAAGTAGTAAACTGAAAACTGCATAACTGATTTGAAAAAATATTTTTCAATACAGCTGCTCAAAAAAAGGTACTTTTGTACCTGTATATCATGCGAGAAGTTTTATTTCGGGGACTTGTGCTTTTTACTTTTCCCTTTTTTTAAACTTATACTAGGTCTTTGGTTCCAATTCGTAGATAAAGGTATCCTAATGTACACATAAATGCTTACTTAATTTTTGACATATATATACCATAGAGTACTAAGCCTATGGAGGGGCCATAGACGGGCTTCCCCTTTCGCCAATTTTTCCCCCTTTGACCAGTTAAACTGACCAGGTGCGCAGTAATAAGTAACCTTAGATTTTGTTGGTATCGTTTAGTGTCGCAAGACAGAGCTTTAGGAAAATAGTTAATTGTGATGTTTTAAATGAGAAAGGCGATCTAGGACGTCAAACTTGCTGAAACATAGTGTTTCCAATCATTAATTATAATTATTATGTTTGTATTTTAACATAATCATCATATAACGTATAAACCTTTTTAAAAAAAAGAGCACCGACTTCAAAAATTTGCACTGAAAAGTAAGAAATAATAAATATTTCGTCGTAGAATTTGAAGACGGTTGGTGCCAAATTAGAAACAACTTAGTTCCCAAATTCACTAATCTAGACAATTCATAGGAACCTACGATCATCAGTAGGTACATACAAACATAGATAATATTGAACAGATCTTCTTAGATATTTACTTAGTTTTGTATCCTAATTTGGCACCAACCGTCTTCAAATTCTACGACGAAATATTTATTATTTCTTACTTTTCAGTGCAAATTTTTGAAGTCGGTGCTCTTTTTTTTAAAAAGGTTTATTTTACCCTTTTAAGTGGTTTTGCTGCCTTGAGAGACAAATAATAACACAACTAAAAAAATATTGATGGAAAATTTAAAAAAAATACCGCTGTGGATGTGATTTGAACCATGTGATTGTGCATCCTATGCACCCCATTATATTTAACCGCTACACCATCGTCACGAAAATTGACAACTTCGTGTCAATAGCAACCGTTGCTAAGGCTTTTTCTGATACATAATTTTCAGCCGTAAACAGAAATTAATTACTGAATTTCTGAAAAACTACTGAACCGTTTGTCGTCATATGTCTGTGAGATAATGTCGAGAAATTATGATGTCTTAAAAAAAATAAGTCGTCAAAATCGGTACATATTTTATCGAGATATCAAGAAAAATGTACTTATAAAGTCAGTTTTTTCAAAATTTCTGAAAAACTAATGAACCAATTTTTATGAGATAAAAATGGGACCAATCCGGAAGAGTTATCTGTCGATTAAAAAAGAAACCATCAAAATCGGTTCACAATTCGCGGAGTTATCGACGTACATACATACATAAAAAAAAAAAAAAAAAAAAAAAAAAAATACGGTCCGAATTGAGAACCTTCTCCTTCTTTTTTTGGAAGTCGGTTAAAAATCCGTTGCGACAATAAAACGACAGAAAAATACAGTGGTACAGGGGCTAGTACTAGACGTTTACCTCCCCTCCCGCCAAAAGTGGCAGAAAAAATTGTTCGGTTATTAAGCTCTTCCCGTCTCCAGTCTTAAATACTCAAAGATATATACAGATAGTGGCGCCACTGTGCCGGGTAGCGGTACTATTATGTAATATCAGAAATATTGAAACACGCCGTCGTGATTTTTTGCACAGGCATAGCTAGAAGGCCAGAGAGTAACATAGGATTATTCTATAAGTTTTCGCGAAAACAAAGAAAATGTTCCGTGACATATAACAATTTGGTAACAACAACGGGGCCTTCAAGAATCGTGGCAGCTCTAATACTATTGAGCGCAATGACAGGCTTCCCACCTGTCCAGTTTAACTAGCTAAATGTACACAATGTTACCACAGTATCTCTGGTCTTGCTGCATAAACAGATTATCTATGCTTTGTAAATGAACACGCACATGCAATCTACTAAATTCTGCTGCCTTGTTCTAGAAGCATTGTCTATTTAGGTATTAAACTAGGAAGACAAATGGCTGATGTAGGGAATTATCTCCCGAACTAATGTTACTATATTAAGCTACGGCCGAATTACTCTCCCGAGAGTCGTATGGCAGAGGCACACGTATCAGTTAGCTCTATTGGCTTTGTAACGAAAACTAAAATTGTTGTTCTATCTATCTTTCATCACGACCAAATCCCATGAGGGTTAGGCAGAGACAATCGAATACTATTTGCAAAGAAATTGGAGTCGAGCGAGGCTCTCTGCTATTTGCTACGACCTGTTACGCTTTCAGGGACTGAAAACCAAGTCTCCCTCGTTTAGCCGATGGTATTTGTGAGGCTATACCTAACGAGTGGCTAGTTCTGTTGAGATATATTTAGATGGAAAAGCCTCTAAGTGTGGTTTGTCGGATTATCTACATAAGTTTTTAATTAAAAAACCCATTGGTACATGGCCAGGATCCGGGATCGAACCCGGGGTCTACCTAGTTACTACTAGACGTCTTAACCACTCCGTCACCGACGCATCTTGACATCT
This sequence comes from Nemapogon koenigi, assembly GCA_963924495.1. NCBI lineage: Eukaryota > Metazoa > Arthropoda > Insecta > Lepidoptera > Tineidae > Nemapogon > Nemapogon koenigi. The sequence goes on along the minus strand of OZ004630.1, from coordinate 1,431,178 downwards.
TCTGCCTCCTTTATTTTAACGACTTCAAAAAAAAAGACGTTACTCAATTCGACCGTATATTTTTTTTTATGTGTGTTCGCGGATAACTCCGTCGTTTATGAATCGATTTTGATGATTTCTTTTTTAATCGACAGATAATTCTTCCGGATTGGTCCCATTTTTATGTCATAAAAATTGGTTCATTAGTTTTTCAGTAATTTTGAAAAAACTGACTTTATAAGTCAATTATCAGTATCTCAATGAAATATGTACCGATTTTGACGACTTATTTTTTTAAGGATATAATAATTTCTCGACATTATCTCACAGACATAACGAAAATCGGTTCAGTAGTTTTTCAGAAATTCAGTAATTTGTCTCTGTTTACGGCTGAAAATTATGTATCAGAGAAAAGCCTTAGCAACGGTTGCTATTGACACGAAGTTGTCAATTTTTGTATCGACGGTGGTCTAACGGCTAAAGGTATGGCATGGTATGGTGCAAATCAGGATGCAAATGGTTCAAATCCCATCCACAGCAGTATATTTTTTTTATTTTTTCATAATTATTTTTATTTGCGTTATTATTTTGTCTCTCAAGGCAGCAAAATCACTTAAAAGGGAAAAACTTCAAAAATTTGCACCGAAAAGTAAGAAATAATAAATATTTCGTCGTAGAATTTGAAGACGGTTGGTGCCAAATTAAAACCAACTTACTTCCCAAATTCACTAATCTAGACAATTCAGTAGCAACCTACGATCATCAGTACAAACATATATAAAATTGAACAGATATTTATCTTCTTAGATGTTTACTTAATTTTGTATCTTAATTTGGCACCAACCGTCTTCAAATTCTACGACGAAATATTTATTATTTCTTACTTTTCAGTGCAAATTTTTGAAGTTGGTACACTTTTTTTAAAAGTTAATTTATGTCTTCTTTCAGCTGCTTCGTACATTTATTACGCTTTATGTGTGCTTGGACATTGTTGTCAATCCGAAAGTTTTTATTTGGTTTAATACTAAGAAATTGGAGTCGAGCGAGGCTCTCTGAAAGGCTGAGCTGCAGGCATTTTATTTATTTCTGCTATGAAAACACTTTTAGCCAATCTTTCATCCTTCATTCTTTACAGACAACATCATCTTTTAAGCTGTATTCTTCTCCAGTAATATGCATCTGATTCAGTCGGTGATCCTAACTATTCTAATATATAACTTCGAAAATTATTTTATAGTTTTTAATTAATTAATGTTGAAATTAAATTTTCGTATGTAATAAAATTACTCATCATTATATTCTAATGATTACTAGAGGAAAGCAGATAAAACGGGGTTTAACCGAATTTGGGAATCCCTAATGAGATACGTTTATTCTAGGTATGATTTAATGATATCAGATTACAAATGATTAAAAGCAACAATGCGATTTGAGCTTACTTTACAATCAAGCTTTATATATGATTCACAATAATTATTATTAACCGACTTCCAAAAAAAGAAGGAGAAGGTTCTCAATTCGGACCGTATTTTTTTTTTTTTTTTTTTTTTTTTTTTTATGTATGTATGTACGTCGATAACTCCGCCAATTGTGAACCGATTTTGATGGTTTCTTTTTTAATCGTCAGATAATTCTTCCGGATTGGTCCCATTTTTATCTCATAAAAATTGGTTCATTAGTTTTTCAGAAATTTTGAAAAAACTGACTTTATAAGTACATTTTTCTTGATATCTCGATAAAATATGTACCGATTTTGACCACTTATTTTTTTCAAGATATAATAATTTCTCGACATTATCTCACAGACATATGACGAAAATCGGTTCAGTAGTTTTTCAGGAATTCAGTAATTAATTTCTGTTTACGGCTGAAAATTATGTATCAGAAAAAGCCTTAGCAACGGTTGCTATTGACACGAAGTTGTCAATTTTCGTCACGATGGTCTAGCGGTTAAATGTGCATTACATGGTTCAAATCACATCCACAGGGGTATTTTTTTTTAATTTTCCATCAATATTTTTTTAGTTGCGTTATTATTTGTCTCTCAAGGCAGCAAAATCACTTAAAAGGGTAAAATAAACCTTTTAAAAAAAAGTGCACCGACTTCAAAAATTTGCACTGAAAAGTAAGAAATAATAAATATTTCGTCGTAGAATTTGAAGACGGTTGGTGCCAAATTAGAAACAACTTAGTTCCCAAATTCACTAATATAGACAATTCATTAGGAACCTACGATCATTAGTAGGTACATACAAACATAGATAATATTTAACAGATCTTTATCTTCTTAGATATTTACTTAGTTTTGTATCCTAATTTGGCACCAACCGTCTTCAAATTCTACGACGAAATATTTATTATTTCTTACTTTTCAGTGCAAATTTTTGAAGTCGGTGCACTTTTTTTTAAAAGGTTTATTGTAATACTGTTTTATGTTTATGGAAGTCAAACGATGGCAAATGTAAACAATAAGTTGAGAAAAGAAAAAATGGAGATAAATATAAAATGACAGATGACATTATAGCAAAGACTGCAGAAGAGAATTGGAAAGATGTAGAAAAAGAAAACCGAAATATTAAAGAAATTGAAAGATTATATCTGTTCATAATTATTAGGTATATAATATCCCACTAATGTTATAAACGGTTTTTTTCTCAATCACGCCAGAACTGCTGAACGGATCTGGATTAAATTTGGCACAGAGATAGATTATAGTCTGAAATAGCACATAGGCTTTTTTTTATATCGAAAAAATGTATTGTTACCATGGAATATATTTGTTTTGTTTTTCACGGGATCGACATATTTTATGCAGTGGTAGTTTCGGGGTCTGAGAATGACATATACCTACTACTTTTATACCGCGATATATACGAGGAACGACTCAGAAATTCCTAATCGTAAGCCACACCCTAAACTCGTGGTTCGGGCGCATGACTGGTTCGTGCGCAACTGATCGCATCATGCAAGACAACGACGGCGCTTTGTCCGTTCTTGCTGCAGAAGTGAGAAGGGCATAATGTACCGCTTCTCGGAATAAATGACGTAAGCGGCACATTACAAATAAATAATTTATTAAAAAACGATCATATGCAGGTAAACATCTTCTTAATCAATATAGGTACTGAGATTACCTACAGATTCGTATAAAATTTAAACGTAAATCTCTTCAGAATATGGTCGTATGACTAAGAAGGTGTTTTTGAAGAGGTGATTTCAAAAATTTAAGTTATCGAGAAATTTTTCACCAATCATGTTTTCATCCTACACAATACTAGATAAAATCCTCTATTTTTCAATGCCCAAATTGTATGTTCGGAAATTTCAGTTCAGAAATCAACCGAAATTATTAATTTGTTCCCCCCCTTTAATAATATTACCTTCTTTATTATCGAATAGGTGACTTTCCAAATGACCATCATATAGTAGGTATTTCTGAATACTGTCCGTCTCTTCCTTGTTCAGATTGTTTCATAACATATGCGACTGTCACAATATAAATACCCTGCAAGTCGATCTACTTAAGTTTTGATAAATTTACTTACGTGATACTGGGAGCAGGGTGTCCATGCACGAGACAAGGTAGAATAACATCGTACCCTCTTCTTATTTCGGTTTCCCATTGTGTGTGTGTAACTCCGTGAGGGGCTGATGGTCCGTTTGAAGCTAAAAATAATAACCCGATTTAAAATAATAATATAACTAAAATAATCCTATAGGTAGTGCGTTTGCCACCGGAAATACTGGATTGGATCCACGCTTGAGCAATGTTAAGAAATTCGGACAGCATTTCTGGCAAGTTTAAAAGACTAGGTCAATAGAGTGTGGATGCAATGCAATACAGTTGAATATAAAGTATGGCTTAAATACCTACTGAAAGCTTTATCCGCAATGTATCACAGTTGGTTGGTTGAGTAAGTAAGGAGCCAGCCTGACCCTCTTGTCATCAGAAGAAGAAATCAAAGATACTCACTTGCAATTTCTAAATTGACCGGTGGACTCCGTCTTCTTTCACCAGTCAAAGTATCAAGGACGGAACAAGCAAAATGAGCGCTTGAGTCTTCTGTTTTCACATCTCGTATTATCAACCGCCAACTATCGTCCACAAGTAGACTTGACATCGCTACAAATAATAGACAAATAGTCATATAATGGTTGTAGGATTTGCATGTTAGAAGTGACATGATATTCCAGCAAAGTAATGTACTTTCATTGAATTGATGATTGAGTGCAATATTCTAAGCACTCACAACCACCAAGCCCGTAGCTATAAAAGGTATGATGGATATAGGAGATGAAAGATTGATCCTGTCTGGGAAGGACCTGTTAGTAGATAGATGTAACCTTATTATGAACTGTTGATTCAAACCCTAGAATAGTTAATTTTGTGTGTAGCATTACCACGAGGCTAAAGCTACAGAAGAATCAAAGAGGAATACAGAGGAATGAAGCCCGTATTATCACAGTTCAGTATCATCAGTTCTGCCATGCACATTACCTCAACAGAGCTAATTACTTATCAGGTAACCTCAAAATACCATCGCCCAAATAAGGAAGATTTGTCATCCGCTGGATATCCTGGGGATTCCAGGAGTAATAAGGTACCAGTAAAATGTTGCTTACTCAAGTCGTCGGTACTAGGTACTAGCACTGCATCATCTTTGTACCAAGCCGCCACGGATGCATGTTCCCTCCTTGACGCTGGCACTGTACACAACAATAACGCAGGTCCACCACTCTCAGCTCTGTTCACTGTTACTCTAACTGCCCAATCTTGCCATACCACTGGGGAAAAAATATTTAAAAATATAAAACTAAATAACGATAGATTGGGGTGGGGGTTGATTTTTGACGTCATCGTGTCAGTAACTCCGCAAGTTAAGAATTTACAACAATCAACCAGTCGCGCGACAGCAATTTGGTCGCTATATGTATATAAAACTATTAATTTTTGTATTTTTAGGGTTCCGTACCCACAGGAAACCCTATTAATAAAGCTCCGCTGTCAGTCCGTCTGTCACAAGACTGTATCTTTTGAACCGTAATAGGTAGATAATTGAAATTTTCACAGAGTATTGTATTACTATGGCCGCTATAACAACAAATAATAAAAATAAAATAATAATAAAAATACACATAAGTACAAGAAACGTGTTTTATTCGGCGTTTTTTGCTAGATGTAACTAGTGTAACTATACTGCATATTCCTAAGAAAAACAACAAAAATAAAAACCCGCCAAGTTTCTGCACCATACAGGGGCGTCTGCATATATGTATAGTCCGACTCGCACTAATTCCTTAGTTTTCGTTAGGGACGTTAGCGTCGGTTTAGTTATGTTTTAAAAGGTAATATTATGCAATCCGTCATAGAATTACTTTGCTAGTCAATGAATGTTTTTGACGGAAATGAATGGTGGGTGGCCCCACCCAGGAAATATATCGCATTTATTTCGGTTGGGTGGCACTCATAATAGAAATCATAGGTTTGTAAAACTCAAATTTCAAAAAATCTTTTCATTATTGCTAGTTGTTAAGTGCCAATTGATATTTTACTGAAAAACTGATGCGTCGATAGTCATAGGAACAAAATGTTTTTGCTAAGTGTATAATTTTCCATAATAATAAGAACTGTCTTTGGGCACAAAACATCAGCTTCCACACATTTTATTTCAACAACATATATAACAGCTCTAGATCGAATAAGTGGAACAACTCGATAAATGTGGACATTGTTACTGGTGGCAAGGTACATGGTTATGTTTCGGTATATTTTGGATGCGAAATTTAATATGAGAGCACGATCTATTACACATTTATCCGGCGCTCATCTGTATAACAAAGTGCCTTATTTATGTCACAGTCCGCATGAGGCAATGTTGCCAGAATTGTTTATGATGTCATAAATCATCAACGAGAACACACTTGTCACAGAGTATGGCATACAGAATTAAGTCTTTGTTTATATTAACATTACAGCGATATAATAGTCACTTAGAGTAATGAGCAAACATGGAGAATTAAGAAAACATTTAAATTCTTCGATGAAACTGAACCTAAAAACAATCTGAAACTCAAACTTATTTTGGTGGATTGTCATATCTTAAGAAATATACTAAGTGTATGACAGAATATTTTTCGGTAAAATCAAGGCTTGCCTTACGGCTCCAGGGAACCGAGTTACCGACTCCAAGGTACCCTGTAGAAGACGCGTGATGAAGCAAGGGAACGACTATAAAATTGATATGAGCAGGGGCAGTTTTTCAAATTATGAACAATGAACAATGAAATCCTTTGTAATATTTTTTTTCAAAATTCATGAAATACTATTTTTTGGGCAAGCTGTATTTATTTATTTATTTATTTATTGTCTCTGTGGTTCCTGGCTACGATCCAAGGTATAAATGCCGTCATGATATAGTATAAAAAATATTTTTGCAAAAAAGCTTTATCCAAGGACACATTCCCTACGGCATTTCCTTCAATCTTATAAAAACATATCGATATGTCGTTGAAAGGTCTCATATCAACACTTTGTTTTCGTAGTAACCGATCTGCTCGCCTGAGGCAGATATGGAGAGAATTTCTTAACCGTATTATGTAGTTAATTTTGTTAAAGGTTATACCATGACTTTTACCTCCAACATTTCCTCCATAAAGTGGTGAAGTACCTTAAATATTTATGCTAGCAAATTTTACTTTAAGGAAACATAGCTTTATTTCTTAAATTAAATAAAACTGCATTCAAAGATTTTTAAAAGTCGCATGCCTCAGCCGGGAATCGAAGCTGAAGCATAGATTAATCAATAATTGCCTGTAGCACATCTCTCTAAGGAGTGCTCAACTTAGGACATAGGTTTAGTAAATTTGATATTCAAAATAATAAAAAAAAACCGTGATTATGAAAACATCAGTTCTCATTCTATTTCTTGCACTTGATTAACAAACAAAAATAACCGAGCTAAGAGTTTTTTTATTCGCCGCATAAGCTTGGAGATTCATAGGGGGTAACGCAGCGAGTATTCTTGGCACGGTTGGACTTTCTTCAGAGTTGGAATTTTGATTCCACCATCTCTTTTCTTTTTTCTTATTATTTTTAGTTTTTAAGGTTTTTTTTAAATTAAATTTATATGTAGGTAGGTCTACTACTGCAGTTGTATTTTTAATAAGTAGTAAAAACGTGCCAAGTGCGAATCGGACTCGCGCACGAAGGGTTCCGTAGCATTATCTATAAAAACGGAAAAAAAATCACGTTTGTTGTATGGGAGCCCCCCTTAAATATTATTTTAATTTAATTTAATTTATTTATTTTTAAAGTGAATATATAACTAAATATTCTGTGAATATTTCAAGCGTCTACCTGTTGCCGTTATGAATATCGAGCAAAAACGAGCAAAAAAATCACGTTTGTTGTATGGGAGCCCCCTTAAATATTTATTTTACTCTATTTTTTAGTATTTGTTGTTATAGAGGCAACAGAAATACATCACCTGTGAAAATTTCAACTGTCTAACTATCACGGATCATACAGCTTGGTGACAGACAGACAGACGTACGGACGGACAGCGGAGTCTTAGTAATAGGGTATCAATTTTTACCCTTTGTGTACTGAACCCTAAAAACATTGAATTAAAAAAAAGACCAACAATAAAATATAATTGTCACTAATATTGTCTAGAATATTTAACATTTCCAGTAGGTATGATACGTCTCTAGCGAATGTATGAAGTAATGAAAACAATTTGAATACAATTTCAAGTAAAACGAGGGAACATTTCACGATGGCAACGAGACTTTAAAATAAACTTGTAAAGATTCGCTCGCTGCCTTCAAATTAATTTACATCAAGATACGACCTTCGTTAACTACGAATTTTAGCAATAAATAGCCTTACAATCTTTAAAATAATAGAAAAATTTCAAATCTAATTAAGTTAGAATAGAAGGATCAGACTAACCCTGATCCTAAATTCGAATCCATAGAAAAATATTTTAAAAGCAAAAACAGTTTCCAAATATAAAAGAATAGCTACCTACTTACAAATAAACGTTGTATTTAAAAGTTTTTATTAATATAAAAACCTTAAATCAAATCTAAAGATTTAAAATAACTAAATAAACCAGGTCCGCGTGGAATAGTGGCAAGAATACTGGCTGCATTTCCCCGCTGAATCGCGATGCTGATTCGTTGAGCGAGGAAGGAGCCAGCCCTCTTGTCACCAGAAGAGATGATCAGTCGAGGGGATACATCTTTAATAAAATGTTTGGCATTTGAACCCCACGGACCTAGAGTTTCTACACCAAACGGCATAAATTTGTAGTTTTCAATAATTGAACTATATTTGCGCCGTTTGTTAGACTCTTCGATTTCCGTCGCAGCTCCCGATTTTAATGGTGTTTCCCTGAGATGAGACGGGGCTAATGTGTCCACGCACGTAGCATCCCATACAAGGGCCCGACCTCGCTCCCAGGGAATCAGAGTCATTCCATCGGGTCTCTTGCCGTCTTCCCGGATTATTCCCGTTGGCTCTAGGAGAGCAGGGACGTCTATTGACGCAAGAGCCCTTTTGATGGTATCATGGAACGTTTTATAATAACATGTTTTATTTTCATAAATGCCGTGATATCTTCCTCTAACAAATCATAGAAATGGACCTACCATGTTTAATACTCGTAAACTTTCCCAATGAATCAACCTGTCTAAAAGTGAAACCTCAACTAAATCCGTTCAGCAGTTTTTGCGTGAAAAGGGCACAGACAGAAGTCTCTATTGCAGACTTTTTTAAATGCAGAAAGAGCAGAGGAATTTTTTTATACAGCCACATTAAACTCTATGAAAATATCGACATGCGCATGTCCGAGTTACTTGACAGTTAACGCGCATGTGCACTAATGCGCAGTAGGTAGGTAACCGCGGTTTGCCGCCAATTTGTCGATTAAGAAAAATATCTTGGTTCAATTTGTTTTGTACTATTGCATGGGATTAGATAAAGTAGTGTATGAACGGGCACATAACTTGGAATGAAAACACTCGTGGATGCTATTAAAAAATTCCACTTGTGTTTTAATTACCCCTATTATGATCAGGTATCATAAACTACTATTATTATATATTTTGTTGTATAGCTCAAATTTTTGATATAAAATTATATGAATCTCTTATAAGATATGAAATCCATGCACAAAAGGTTAAGCACCAATTTTCTTTAAAAATAAGTGACTTAATCGGCGTCTCGTACTTTAAAGGGTACGGAAAGCACTAGTCCGCCTTTCTGAAAAAGTACCTGTGTGGTTAGCATACTTGGAAATTCTCGGGCCGGGCATTCCTTGGCTGGCCATTGGTGCGGGACCAGTCGTTTTTGGCCTTCACTCCACTGATATAGGTGTAAGAAGTGACAGTTGTAATTCTATAAAGCCCTAACAATTTTGCTATTCATTGTTACTATATAAAATAGTAACTTTCCGCCCCCGGCTTCGCCCGTGGATATATAACAAAATAAAATATAGCCGCTTTCTATTTGTTAAATTTTATAATTGGTTCAGTAGTTTGAGATTAACCCTTACATCCAAACTTACTTTACCTCTTTATAGTATTAGTATGAATAATAATTTATACACAGAGTATTTCTTAAATATGCCCAGAAAATTCCTAACTATTATAAACAAAATGTGAAAGTTTGTTTGTTTGTTTGTTTGTCTTTCTCTTACGCCAAAACGGAGCAACGATTCGACTTTATTTTGATAAACAACTTTTGTCCTTTGGTTTTTTTTTTAATTATTCTTCACGGGTTAGGAAGACTTCGTTTACCACTGGGTACCCTAGGGCCAACAATGGTTCCCGGGAGCTGTAAGGCATATCTTCCTCATTTAGCCAATGATTATACCTAACGAGTGGCCAGCCAGATGGAAAAGCCTCTTTGTAACGGTTTGTCGGATAATGTAGGTACATAGATTTTTTATTATAAAAAACCCATTGGTACATTGGAACCCGCGACTGTTCAGTTGCGAGCCGACGTCTTACCCACTCGACCACCGACGCCCCTATATTATAAGAAGAGACTACAAATGACCTGAATGAATGAAGATTACGCCCTTTCCTTTTCCAAGTTTTGCCTTCAAAATTAGCTCTATCCAATTTGTAAAATTAATTTTGCTAAATGACGGGTTTTGATGAATCTTTGAAAATTCTTTGCTCTTTTCCTGTGTTGTCATTTAGAAAACAAATTAGTTAAAGTATATCATTTAATATTCTTAATTTTAAGAGTTTTTGAAACGGTTCGTTGAGGATTTTATTATTAGAGAGGTTGTTTCACGATGAAGCTATCATGTTTAGGAACTGATTAAGTCGGGGAAAATCTTGTATTTAACTAGGCAGTACCAATGGGTTTTTTATTTAAAAACTTATGTACATAATCCGACAAACCACACTTAGAGGCTTTTCCATCTAAATATACCTCAACAGAACTGGCCACTAGTTAGGTATAGGCTCACAAATACCATCGGCTAAACGAGGGAGAATTGATCTTCCGCTGGGTACTCTGGAACCGTAACACGGTTTCGGGAGCTGCAACCCGTGAAGAAAGACATAAAAAAGAAAAGAATTCATGGCGTATGCTGTCGAATAAACAAAATGATGTAGGAATGAATTATCTACAAAAAAGATAGGCGTATTTAAATACCAATGTATTCAAATTGTTATAAACCCATATAGTACCTGTGCAAATCCGGGGTCCGCTAGCTTGTCTATATAACGAATAAATGTCATCCATATCCAAGCATTATCTATGCAAATAATTTATTCCCGGATAATAATATATGCCTACTTCCTCAAGCCATATAGACGGCTAATGCATTTGTCCCAGATTTATCCTAGACTAATGGAGGCGCGGTGGCACCGGTCAACTTGATTTATTCGCCTGAACCGTTTTGTGGACACATACAATCTAGGTTAAACCAAGTTCTGTGCATATGAATTCATCAATTACTTACTACCATTGAGTGTGGATTTGTAGTGTTATTATGTGGGAATTGGTACTTTTGAGGGATAGAGTCGATGGTGGTACAAGGAGGAGTAAAGTTGAGTAAAGTTAATCATCTATCTATACTAATATTATAAAGAGGAAAGATTTGTATTTTTGTGTGTGTGTATGTTTGTAATGAATAAACTCAAAAACTACTGTGCCGATATCAAAAATTCTTTCACCATTGGAAAGCTACATTCACCCTGAGTGACATAGGCTATATTCTATTTTCAAAAAATTAGGGATCCTTAATAAAACTCTAATAATGTAACCCAAGGTGTAAAAAAATGACCTAAGAAATTCCTTACATCGCGTGCGCTGCGAAAACTATTGATGATATAGAGGTAGTGGTAGAGGGTAGGAGTATAAGTAGGGGTAGGGGTAGGGGTAGGTATAGGGTATATTTTATTTTGTTCGTAAATAATCCACGGGCGAAGCCGGGGGCGGAATGCTAGTATTAAATATAATGTTAATCAATTTTTTAGATGGAAAGCTTGGGAAAATGCTATGGAAACAGTTTGTGGCTTTTAATAAATATTTAATGCATTTATTTATTCATTTGTTTTAAATTTTATGTTTTATTCGATATTCCTTCAAAAAGTAACATAGCATAAATTTTTTTTGGACATAATGTTTTTGTATTGGATTTATGTAAGTAGTGTAGATTTAATCTTAGATTAATTTCTCATTGGTGTAGACATTTTTAGATTGTGCTCGCGTCATTATTATGCGGAGTTTTGCAGCTGAACAAACATAGTCTATGTGAGTAAAAAGAAACTACTGTTCGTTTCGATTTGGTAATTTTTTTTTAAATGTTAGTAATAGTCCAAATCAAGTGTTTAGAGAAAGAAAGATTGTTAAAGTGGCCAGGAAAATAGAAAAATTCGTGAAAAACGAAAAGTATTTTTTTACGAGATATTTTTATAACTAAAGTTATGGGCTTCACGAGCGAAACCGGGGCGAAAAGCTAGTATGCAAAAATAAAAATAGTAAACATAAAATTATCAAAAGTTTTCCTCAACAGAACTGACCATCGGCTAAAAGATAAAGACTTTTTGATATCATGAAGAGAAATTACCTGTTTAAAAATTAGTACATGATGCAATTCCTTAATTCTCTAGCGTTAGTTAGTACTTTGCAGAATCTTAAGTGAACTTTTCCATTATCAGAAATTGTTCCTCCATTGACCGTGGTATGTAACTCAGTGGAAACGGAAAACAAGGTTGTTCAACTACAAATACTATTCTCAACTTGGTAACTTCTACAACAAGAAACTTTGCTATTTATAACTTTGTTTCTACTGATATGACACCGACTGGAATCTCTTTGGAATAGAGTGGACACTCAATCGTAGGTTCGTAGTGAAAAAGCAACCTACGTTTACGCCCTCGGCTTCGCTCCTGGATATTTTCAAACCAAATAAGATAATATATCTTATAGCACTCAGGGATAGGTAATGTAGCTTTCTATTGGTGAAAGAATTTTCAGAATCGGATCAGTAGTTTCAGAGATTTGAACTTATAAACTTACAAAACTTTACCTCTATATTAGTATAAATACTGCTCTTATTTTGAAGTTTTTTAATTTTAGATTATTTTTTTGGAAAAATATCGAAACATAGTGTACATAACATAGTTTTCATGGCGAAAAATATACAATTTCTTAAAAGAAAAGCAATTTAAATGACATTCCGGAATTCACGGGAGCGGAACGGTACGTGATAGCTACATAATGCAAAAGTTTATCTTATTTTTCTTCTTTTATTGTGGTTCCACCAATGTTAATCGATGATAAGCCAATGTCAAGTATAATGCCTTTATAGTATCAATCTAAGATGATCTCGCCGACTGTGATTATGTCTTAATAATCACAGACTAATAACTATCATAGCGCGGGCGGGATTAAACCGTATTCCCGGATTGCCTTATAGTTCCCGAAACTGTGTTCCGGTTCCAGGGTACACAGCGGAAGACCAAGTCTCCCTCGTTTAGCCGATGGTATTTGTGAGGCTATACCTAACGAGTGGCCAGTTCTGTTGAGGTATATTTAGATGGAAAAGCCTCTAAGTGTGGTTTGTCGGATTATGTACATAATTTCTTAATAAAAAAAACCCATTGGTACATGTCCGGGATCCGGGATCGAACCGTCTTAACCACTCATTACAGCCACTGACGCAGAGTAGTCTGCTTTTATATATTTATTTGTATATATTAGTTCATATAGGATGCGTCCTTTAAGTTGACGAATAGCCATATAGTTTCAACTGTTTCAAGTAAAAGCGAGCGGTTGTGCAGGGAACAAATTGTAAATAAGAAAAAGAAGAAGAAAGATAAGTGTAGCCGATATGTCTAGGTTTAAAAACTACATAAGACAAAATTAAATCAGAGCATAAGGCTTGATTTTCAGAAAATTTAAAATTCTGTTAAAAAATAATTTATTTGTAACTTGCTGAAAATTTAAGTTTTGAAAGCGGTACAATTTTCAGACGAGCTCGAGATAATGAGCTCTCGTGTCGTGAGGCATATTTTCATAACATTTCATTAAATATTATGCAATTTTATTTTACAGATTACAGATTTATTCATTAACACATCATTCAAGGTAGAAAGTAAACTAAACTATATTTTTTTGTCTGTCAAAACACTTGCGTTTGAAATATCCTTAATGAAAGCTGGATTTCGTATTTTAAGTTATGCAGAATTTCATAGATAAAATGTTTTTTCAATACGATATAGGAAGGACTTTTCAAAACGTCGATTTGTATTGTTGATTCCATTAGAATGCATTTAGATGCATGTTTGAAAACCGCTGGCCTCTGAAACATTTCCTTCTTAGCTATACACTTATTTTTCCAGAAATCAATATCTATCTTATCTTATATTATAACCCGATAGTCAGGATGTGTCGCGATATTCAACAGCAGGTTCTCCTCTTTTAAAAAAGAAATAAACATTGTTTTCGGTTCCTCAGAAAGGGAAAAGAATCAAATTTAATTGTATCTGTAATTTTATGTGTGTTTAATTTTTTATTTTATAAGTTTTCTATTTTTATTTTTGTGTTTTTATATTATTGAGTTGTTAGTGTGTCCCACTTGTAGGTATAAAAATAGTATTTATATTTAGTTCATGTTGTACGTGCACCTGTAGGAAGTAAATTGTAACTTTATTTTTTAATATTTTAAGATTAAGCATAAATAAATGTATTTCTGTTGTGCCCGCGAAAATTAAATAAATAAATAAATTAATATCTGTTGTAAATAAACCTTTTAAAAAAAAGTGCACCTACTTCAAAAATTTGCATTGAAAAGTAAGAAATAATAAAAATTTCGTCGTAGAATTTGAAGACGGTTGGTGCCAAATTAGGATACAAAACTAAGTAAATATCTAAGAAGATCTGTTCAATATTATCTATGTTTGTATGTACTGATGATCGTAGGTTCCTAATGAATTGTCTAGATTAGTGAATTTGGGAACTAAGTTGTTTCTAATTTGGCACCAACCGTCTTCAAATTCTACGACGAAATATTTATTATTTCTTACTTTTCAGTGCAAATTTTTGAAGTCGGTGCACTTTTTTTTAAAAGGTTTATTTTACCCTTTTAAGTGATTTTGCTGCCTTGAGAGACAAATAATAACGCAACTAAAAAAATATTGATGGAAAATTAAAAAAAAATACCGCTGTGGATGTGATTTGAACCATGTGATTGTGCATCCTATGCACCCCAATATATTTAACCGCTACACCATCGTCAAGAAAATTGACAACTTCGTGTCAATAGCAACCGTTGCTAAGGCTTTTTCTGATACATAATTTTCAGCCGTAAACAGAAATTAATTACTGAATTTCTGAAAAACTACTGAACCGATTGTCGTCATATGTCTGTGAGATAATGTCGAGAAATTATGATGTCTTAAAAAAAATAAGTCGTCAAAATCGGTACATATTTTATCGAGATATCAAGAAAAATGTACTTATAAAGTCAGTTTTTTCAAAATTTCTGAAAAACTAATGAACCAATTTTTATGAGATAAAAATGGGACCAATCCGGAAGAGTTATCTGTCGATTAAAAAAGAAACCATCAAAATCGGTTCACAATTCGCGGAGTTATCGACGTACATACATACATAAAAATACGGTCCGAATTGAGAACCTTCTCCTTCTTTTTTTGGAAGTCGGTTAAAAATGGAAATTGACAATTTTTTGTGCACAATTTTTATTTAGTTGGAATGCTGGCGTCATGTTTAACGAGCCACTTCTTGATTTAGCAGCGAAGCGACTAATGGAGTGCGCGATCGACTCAGATAGCAAGTGATTTATAACTTCACGGAAATCTATTTTGGCTGCCTAAAGCCTCTTGGAGTGCAATTCAGTAATTCTATTGATAATATTCCATTTTAGTTACACAAATTATTTCTTGACGAGTTGGTAGTAATTTGTTATATTGCCTAACTCTAATAGTGACCCGCCCCGGTATAAGATATTAACCAAAAATTTCGAGATATTTTTAAGAATCACGTCAGCCCGTTGATCTTTTTTGACGTGAAAGAAGGAAAAACAAACAAACAAACACAACAAATACAAATAATCTCGGTAGGTACTTATACCTTCCGTTGTGGCCATATAACTTAAAAATGTCTTTTTAACTTAGAAGCTTTTCCATCTAAATATACCTCAACAGAACTGGCCACTCGTTAGGTATAACCTCACAAATACCATCGGCTCGAGGGAGACTTGGTCTTACGCTGGTTATCTTGGAACCGTTACACGTAAACCGTAACCGTTACACGTTACGCTGTAAAGCAACCCGTGAAAAAAAAACAATGTCTACAAGTCTGCAGTTTGCACCTAATAAGATAAGTGTCACGTATCAGAAGTGGGATTTAAGCAAATTCTTAAAGAAAATTGGTGTTCTTCATTCACGCCAGAATGGAGAAACGGATGTATGTAATTTTTTGCACAAAAATAGCTGGAGGGCTGGAGAGTGCCACATCAATTCTCATAGGGTTTTTTTTGAACCGAGAAAATGTAAAATTTACTTAAGTTTAATTTAAGTTCCATCTATCTATCTGTCTATATATCTATCATCACGCCTTTTATCCCAAGAGGGATAGGCAGAGACAATCGAATGCCATTTACTACGATACTGACATACCTCTTTCGCTTCATTTATTCATCATAGCTTTCATACATGCTCGGCGATTTTGTGTACTTTTAATATTGCCATCGATCAATATTTTTTTTTATGTTCAATAAACGTACACCTATGTCGTCCTCTGCCAGCATTTCCTTTCACTTTAGCCATATAAACCCTTTTAGTCAATCTTTCATAATGCATTCTTTCAACGTGTCCAAACAAAATTACAATGTTAGACTATATAAAAGTTGTAGTGAATAGTGTCCCAGTTCCCAGGTCCCAGGTACTATAATCAAGGCGGAAGTTGTGAGTCAACCAAATTTCCTGTTTCCTATTACAAAAGGGATGTGCTTGGTTTGTGTTGGTAGCTTTCTGAGGCATGTTGTATTGATAAAGAAATACCTTGCGGTGGCATGCAGCACGAAATCAATTAGATCTCTCCAGTCTTAGAGTACCCATACAGAAACCATAAACACGCACATACCAAGTGTGGCCAGAGACATTTTGCCAGTTGTCCATATTCAATTTCTTTAACAGACGTCTGTTTACTTTACAGCACGAGAAGTCGATTATCGATCAAAACTTTTCAAAGAAAATATTTGCCACTGGTGAAATTTGAACCCATGTCCCACAGGTTTCAAATCTAATGCGGTTCCAAATTACGCTGGTCGACTCCTTTTATACCACAGGAAGACAATTTTTCCCAATTTAGTCGATCAATAAACGGGGCGAGGAAATATTTAAAAAATTCGGGGCGGAGTGGCGAACCTATGTGGGGCGAAGAGTGTGAATTTAGAACTATAAGACAGTATATTTTGAATTTAGAACATATATATATATTACTACCGACCTAGCTCCCGGCTTCGCCTGGGTACAATATGGATTTAAAAGAGTTTAAATTTTTACATAAATACCTACCCTTATAACTACTTATCTGAAAACAATTTTTTTCTTCTTCAAGACTTTTTAGGTCTGTATAACTCTAGTTATCTTTAGGTACTACTGTCTATTGTTATATATGCTACCTACTTTTTTGTAGATAATTTTATTCTACACAATTCTTTCCTAGATAATTTTGTTATATCTCTGACGGATTAGACAGCATACACCATGAAAACTGTCTGGGGCTATCTTTTTCTTTCCCGCGGACTTGATACAATTATAACCTTAAGCTCCTAAACATGATAGGTCCATGTTTAATACTCGTAAACCATCCCGGTGAATCAACCTATCTAATAGTGGAAACCGCAACAAAATCCGTTTAGTATACCTAGTCTTTGACGTCAGAAGTATAGGTACATATTAGGTTCAGTTTTTGGTGCGAAATCTATTCTGCCGTCATAAGAAAAAAAGGCGCATCTGACATTTTTTTCAAAATTGAGTTTTATACATATTCGGAATCAGTGAAAAAAGACGCATCTACCAGTGTTTTTATATTTTGGCTAAACCTAACACAACTCGACAAATCGTGTTTTAAAAAAGGACGCATATGCATTGTGACCTAACTGTTGCTAAACAGGAAAGGCGTTTCAAAGTTGTACTAAATTGAAAAGACGCATTGAAGTAGAAGCGTCTTATTAATTAACAAATTATGTTATTAGTCATAAGATGAAAAGACATTTTTACATTTCGACAACAAAAACAGACGCAATTGCAAGGTCAGAAATACTTTTAATAAGAAAAAAAGGCGCTTCTGCTTATATGTGCCTTTTCATCGTAGCATTTCGAAAAATTACCAGACGCATGTGGCACTAGCGTCTTTTCTACTTAGTATTCCTAGTTTTACGGGGGGAAGTGGGATACGCGGCTCGGGTGCTGCTTTGCAGTTGCGCCCACGCAGTCTGAGCGTCAGCACGTGCGCGTGATTTTCTACGCTTTACCTGTCTAAGATTGGTAAGTGTTTGTTGATTATTTAATTTCCGTGGGTTAGCATAAGATTGAGTCTTAATTTATTCGCAAATCTATCCTATTTACTACATGATGTTAAAAAAGTATGAAAGTTAAAAATTAACTATTTATCAAAGAAGGTCGCAAAAGGGACATTTTATTTCCCCGTTTTTGTAACATTATTCAATATTGCTCCGCCCCTTTGGGTCGCAGCATGATATTACATAGCCTATGTCCACCTTGAAATTCCATTCTAACTATTGGTGAAAGAATTTTTCAAATCGATCCAGTAGTTTCGGAAACTGTTCAATATAAACAAACAAACAATCAAATATTTGCTCTTTATAATATTAGTATAGAATTAAAGTACCTACCTATTCATTTAGAAAGTTAAGTGATTGTTTCGTTTCAGTGTGACAGGATGAGATCTAATAGAAGTTTGCGGATCCTTGCGTTGGTGCCATCAACGAGTTCTTCTCAGGCGTCAACGTCAAACAATAATGCGGTGGTTGTGGATGTGCTCAAAGTACACGAAACACATGAAAAAGTACACGATAGTGCCAAATGAAAATAACTCTGATTATGTTCATAACAGCTCACACATCGAACTGGATTTCGATTCTGATGACTCGGTCTTTGATAAGGATTATATACCCTCACATTTAGAAGACAGGTCTTCGGAAGATTCGGATTCTTCTGCGAATATAATTCCCAACTCACAGCCAATCAATGTTACCATTCCTGAGTCACCTGGAGTCTCAGAAGAAGACACGGAACAAAATCTTACAAAAAAAGGAGAATACAGAAAAAAATACGATAAAACACAGGCAGATAGAAAACAGATTAAAAAACAAACTACAAAATTCATCTCCTCGCGCATATCTAGGTGATATGTGTGAAGTGATATTTGACAGAGGCACCCACGTAATTCGTTACAAGACTGATTTCCATAGTAACGAAGAATACACAATTGACTTTCTGAGATTAAAAAATATTAAATCCGGAATACCGCCTCCAAAACCAAAGAAATAATACAGAGGAATTAATCACAAGCAAAAGTCAGCAATCTTACAAAAACTAACGCCCTTAATGCCAAAAAATATAAGATCATTTTGGTATAATCTTCCGACTAAGAAAAATAGTGCTGATCTTACTCAAATTTATGAAGACTGATTTATTTTATTATTTATGATAACAGTAAGATAACTTTTTCCCGGATTAACAACTTAAACTAAGTGTAGTCTAATTTGATTACTAAAGTTAATATATTTTTATATTTTTTAAACATTTCCACAGATCTTGTATACCAGTCTGCAAAAATTTATAGTTTTAATTGTTCGTGGCTGTCTGAGTACCTATAATTTGATTAATGGTACAAAATGAAGGATCTCCTATGATAGAAGACTAGTTAAGTGTTTACTTAATGCGTACATAGTTTATAGGAAAGAGAGATCTCTTTTTTGTTTCTGAAAGAATTATTTTGTTTTGTTGTAAGTGGTTGTTTTTATTTTTTTAAATACATATTGTCCCATTTTGATATTTTGGTTTTATTTTTAAACTAGTTAAAAGAAGATTAGATCTTTATTATTATCATCATCTTCATCATAATTAGCCCACTATTGCCCACCAACGTGTCTAGGCTTTCTCTCTGCCCCTGTAAATATAAGGGTTTCAGTCATGTAAAATAGTTATTCTGCTGAAATAGAATTTGTTTAGGTTAAGATAAAAAAACACCATGGTCATATCTGCAGATTTGGCAATAGGTAGGTATAAATTACTAAATAAGAAAGCAGCAACTGGCTAGAAACGACTTTACTATTTAGATAAATGAAGCCTATTGAAACAATATTACTAAGTTAAAAAGACGTTTCATAAATTACTAAGTTGAAAGGTCATATCTAGCCAGAAACGCCCTTTCATTGCAGTATTTCGTATTTTATCGATATTTTTTTACTAAGAAGAAGAATAAAATTTAAATTATTTAATTTAAAACATCAATTTTATTGAAATTTGCATGCACATTAAGATAAAACAAACTGAAACACATATTTGCGCAAAAAAAAAAACAATAATGTAGTTATTTTCTTTCGCACATCTAACTATTTAATCTTAGAAACAAAACATTTTTTTTCTCCATTTTAATCTTTTGGTAGAAACGTCTTTTTTAATTATGACGGCAGTATTCTTTTGTCTATGTCATTTTCGATCATAGTGCGAGGCAGGTCATTGTGATATTGGATCGATTGATTAAAGTCAACCAAATGCTGTTACGAGATGACCAGACCATTTCACTGGTGACCACAGAATTGTGCGGTATACGCTTGAAAATTAACATTTATTTTGTATGCGTCCAATTAAAATTTTAACCGCCTTTAATATTTATGTATTTTGATCATCATGTTTAGTATGGTTCCATTTCTGCTGGGTACCTGGAACAATAATTCGGGAGCTGTAAGACAACCCGCGAAGAAAAAAAAAATGAATAAGTATTGGTTCATATTTATTTGAGTTGTCATTGGCAGTGATTTTGAAATAACTTACATATTTTTCTATATCTTTTGTGCCCTGGGACCTTAACGCGGTTTCAGGGGCTGTATATAAGGCAACCCGTGAAAAAAGAAAAACCTTTTGAATACCTACATAAATACGTTTATTACTACTTATCTATTAGGGATAGATACTTATATGCAACCTTGGAGTGTTTTGTAGATAATTTTATTCTAAACAATTCGTTACTCACTGGTGTGTCACTTCTTTAACTGTTATTTTTTATGACTATTTTTCGAGACGATTTATATTACTTTATTCTTTTTAAATTTTCATAAAAAATGTTTCCATCCTACAGGAACTTCATGTCAACGAGAGGATGTCGTTCTAGAGACTCTAGGACGTTCTTTGGATATGTTACGCGAGGAGACGAGCGGTTCATAGAAAAACTGGTTGTGCAGGGCAGAGTCGATGGCGGCAGATTGCGAGGACGTGATCCCTTGGGCTGGACCGACAAAATAAAGTAATTGACTAACATCTCCTTGAATTACTGTGCAAGGAAGGCCTCGGCGAGAGAGACATGGCGCAAGGTTGTGCGTCGCGCTGTGTGGACCGCCATGATTGACCACGACTGCTCTGTTAAGAGCACTACGACTGAGAAGAATTTCCGTCGGGGGTCTTCGTTGCTTTATTTATTTTAAAATATATTTATTCAAGTAATATTATTAAATAATATTTTTTCAAATAAAATGGCTCGTTGTAAATATATTTCGAGTCTTCCTTCTAACCAATGCTTACTTTTACTGACGGTACTTTTTTCTTAATTAAAAAAATTAACATACTATATGAGACAGGAACGCCATTAATTTATAAGTCGCGTCAGTGCCCAACCATATTTACTGTACATGAATAATTTCCCACAAACTGTCCTTTTGTAAATATACTTTGAGTGGGAAAAAGTACTTTTCTCTTTGTTTTATGTATATAAAATTTAAATATTCCCTTAAAGACGTCGGATGTGACTTAATTGAGGAAATGAAAGTGACGTTGGCGCAGTCTTCGTCTCAAGGAAGCCGTAAATTTTGTTTCTAAGCTCTTATGAATAAATCAAATTGTAATATTAAAGATTCCTCGCCAAGTTTTAATTAGGCAATTTTGTGGTAATTTCGTTCATCAAATGGCGGTTTATATTTTTTGTGCCCGCTCTGAATTTATACAAACATACAAGTGAACTGCCCCGGCTTTATACGGGTAGGCAAATTTTTCTATCAAAGATTTCAGTTAGTTTTTTTCGTTTATTCCCAGTAGTTAAGAGGATCGTGTAGCTCAGCGTACGCAGCGAAATAGGTATTTAGAAAATCATATTCTGTCTCAATCGCACTCTTCCCCCGGGCATCAGTGCGACAGAGAGCACTGCAGCTCGTGGGTGTTCGTAGGTATGTTTTTCGTTGAAAATTGCGTTTTGGGCGAAAACGATTTACACCTACTAAACTATAACGAAACCTTATAATTTTGGTGTCAAACGTTTTAGCAGATTATAATCTACGTACGTACGTTTTGCTTTTTTTGAAATTTTGCTTTGTTTCTCAAATACAGACGGTTTATTACCAGCAAGTTATGAACCAAAAAAAACCGAGATTTTAGGGGCTTATAACTTTTGACCTATTACGAATGTTGAAAAAAAGAAAAAATACGTACGTAGTTTTTCATTATAACAGTAACATATTACAAAATCGTTAAAATTAATGAATATTTAGGGGTAGTAAAACGTTTTCTCCGTTTGTATGGACATGGACGCGGTACACTACACTCTTAAGGGATAATTTCCCGGGATAAAAACTAGCCTATGTCAACTCCAACCTTACAACAAACGATTCGATCCGTTGCTCCGTTTCGACGTAAAAGAAACTTAAGCAAACATAATTTCGCACACATAATCACGGCTAGCACTTGACTAGAGACTCTTGTTACAATATCCACATTTATCAAGGTGCCAGTTAGGTGGCTAAATAGTCCTCTCAATTACTATTATTTATTGAACACCTGCTTTACGTGCCCGGCGAAGCACGAGCCTTAAAGAAAATTTGTGTTTAGAGGTTTTGGATCTGAATGGACTGATAACACCTATCTATCTATCATTACGCCTTTTATCCCAAGAGGGGTGGGCAGAGACAATAGAATGCCATTTGCGACGATCCTGACATACCTCTTTCGCTTCTTTTATATTCATCATATCTTTCATACATACTCGGTGATTGGTGTACTTTTAATATTGCCATATAAAAGCACCTTTAGTTTTTTTTGAATTTTCCAATTTTCCGAACAACTTTTCTTTTTATTTCCCTAAAAACCTGAATCGGACTACAAACATTTAAAAAAATAATTAGCCAAATCGGTCCACTTTTCTCAAGTGATGCGCTTAACAACAAACAGCATTTAATTTTTATTATATAGATTATTAAAAACCGCAACCAGAATAATTTCACAAAAATATCAGTGAAATTGTGAAAACTAATAGTTTCAGTAGTACCTAAAGTTATTCTCAGGGTGTGTGAAAAATTTGTGAGAAAATAAGCAAAGAGCGTCGTAGAATTTGCAGATGGCATCGGAAAACTAATATTTGCTCAACCTTTTTGTCAAAATTTAGTCAACATGGAAAGAAAATGTGGTGATATTTCTTTTTTATGAAAATAAAATAATTGTAATTGTAAATATCTATATTTTTACATGGTTATTTTCCTGTGTACCCTTGTCTGTACCCTCGAGGGTACAGTGGAAGATAAATTTTAACCGCTGTACCCTTGGCCGTGAAACCCGACCAAATTAAACGAAGAGTGGGGTTAGCATACATTTTGACAGCGACACTTTCGTTTCGGTCGAATGGCCTTGAACAGGCCAAAACGTTCATGTCCAACAAGGACCGGCCAGAGATAGCCCGGGGCCGAGAGGTCCGGCCCAACAATGTGCGGGAAAATTCTGTGTACTTGTCTTTGTCCGGCCAAGCAAATTGCTCGGCATTCTTGTGCAGGGCATGCCCGGTCCGGGCTATCTCTGGCCGGTCCTTGTTGGACATGAACGTTTTGGCCTGTTCAAGGCCATTCGACCGAAACGAAAGTGTCGCTGTCAAAATATATGCTAACCCAGCAGGTGTCATGAACTAAAATCTTATTTTTAAAATGTTATTTACCTTTTACAGAATACAGCTTATAACAACAGCAAGAGACTGTGCCACTTTAGATTATAGACATTAATACGATCAACGAACGCGTTTCGTCACGACATGATGGGGAATCCGGTTTAATCCCCCGCCCACGTTGTGATAGTTGTGATTAGTCTGCGATTAAGGCTTTAAGAGCGGTAAATTCCCTAAATTATTCGATAATAATTTAAGGTGAAGTGGTCGATGGTAAATTTGTGATGAAAGAGGAGAACGCATTTAATTGAATGGCTAGGCCATTCGTCAAATGAATTATGAAATCTTAACGTTCAATATCTTGGCTGGTAGAAAGCTAGGTTTTTAGAAACGGCTGAACCAAAAGCCGCCAGCAGGGCCGGATTTACCCTTAGTGCCGCCCTGGGGCACCGTGAAAAATTACTTAAATCCTATTTCATT
Organism: Nemapogon koenigi; assembly: GCA_963924495.1. Lineage (NCBI taxonomy): Eukaryota > Metazoa > Arthropoda > Insecta > Lepidoptera > Tineidae > Nemapogon > Nemapogon koenigi. The sequence continues at coordinate 1,407,060 of OZ004630.1, read as the reverse complement.
TTTATCATATATACATTTTACGGAACCCTATTGACACTTATATAAGATACTTTTCGGTTTCCGTAGCTAAATTTCATCATTGCAAGTGCTGGATGGTTATCATGACTACATATTTCCGGGAAGCCTACTTTTAGCCTATGTCACTTCTCTTCAAACTATCTCTATGCAAAAAATCATGTCAATTCCTTGCTCTGACAAACAAACAAACACACACACTTTCGCATTTATAATATTAATTAGGAAGTCTCCAAATATAGAAGAATATAGATTAATGGAATCTTCTTCCGTGTTCTTAACCTCCTCACTAATCGGTTCCTTTAAACCAGAGGTTCTCAAACTTATTTTGTCTACCGCCCACTTTCAAAATCAATTATATTTTAGAGCCCCTCAATTTTTTTTACTTTACCAAATTTTAAAAATCACAATGACATTCATTACCTACTTTAATGTAATTATAGTGTGCTATGTTAGTTTGGAGTTTAAACTTACATTCTAAAGGAGACTTTTTTTGTACCCATGAGAGCAATTAAAACGCAACTTTATAATATTAAGAGTATATTTTGTTAAAATTAAAACAAACAAAATCAATTTTAAGGTGGTTCGTTTTCCATACAAAAATGTAATTAAGATAAACTAATTAACTAATCAGTAAAAATGTCTAAATATGGGCTTATTTAACTATTTTCGGCTTTTATGTTGCGCCAAATCAATAAAAAATAACTTTTTTATAATAGAAATAATTAATATTAAACATAATTCTTTTTATGCGTATTTTGTCTAAAAAGAATTATGTTTAATATTAATTATTTCTATTATAAAAAAGTTATTTTTTATTGATTTGGCGCAACATAAAAGCCGAAAATAGTTAAGTAAGCCCATATTTAGACATTTTTACTGATTAGTTAATTAGTTTATCTTAATTACATTTTTGTATGGAAAACGAACCACCTGATGATTTTTAACAATGATTTTTGACAAACCGATAATAAAGCACTACCTCCACCGCTTCGTGCAATATTAAATAGATGAAATTACAAATCAGCCATCGCCCCCCTAAACCACTTCAACGCCCCCCATTTTTTTCTGGGCCCCTTACCGACCCCCTCTAGGCCTACAGCGCCCACAAGGGGGCGTTATCGCCCACTTTGAGAAACAGTACTTTAAACGAAAAGTGATACATCAGTCTGTGGTAGACTCTAGCCTGTGTTTGTACTAGTACTTATTATAAAAATCCTCCTGCAATTTTTATAACGAAATTCGTATTTACTTTAAAAAAATATCACGAACGAGCACAGTGTAAAATATTCAAGTAAAGTAGCTATTTGCAAATTAAAACCTGCATTAGTCAATTGGTTTTCACTCCCCTTTGCTAACACAAATAAAAGTGATCTATTTTTAGAATGGAACTTCGTTTACGAAGCCGCTTAATATTAACATCCCACCCTCAACCCACGTACACTCTGATCTTCATCCCTTAACGTTTACATAAGGTAGTTTGTCTTTGTACTAAATATTTAAAATATCATGTTGTAAATAATTAAGTACAAGCGATCAGTCCTAACTTTGCCTGGATAAATTTATATAAAAACTAGCTGTGTGTTATAAGAATATATCCTGAATGATTTCCGGGAATAATATTAACGCCATATAGTATGTTTGTTTCTTTGTAAATATCCGATGAAAACGGAGCTTTTATTTATAGGATCACTTTTCGTCTGTCCGTCTGTCACAGCTTATTTTCTACGAATCTATTTCAAGAAAAAAGTTAAAACTAGGTTCACATATAGAGTTTCATGACCCAATCACGGACTTATAACGTAAATAATCTAATTTCGATTCTGGGGGTTGATTTTGGAAAAAGAATTAAAATAAAAAATTTTTTTTCAAGTGATTCCTGTGTGTGACATCAAATGAAAGGGCTCGTTATAAGGAATACAACCATATTTCTTATATAATATTAAAATGCTTAACTAATCTACCCCCTTTATCTCCGAAACCACAGTCTAAAATTTTGAAAATAAATAGGGAATATTAGGCTTTTCTTATAGTTTACAGGAAAACCTAAACGAAAGTCCTGTCATATAGTTCTGACTGAAAAATGGTGCGGAACCCTCAGCGCGCGAGTCGTACTCGCAACTTGGCCAATTTTATTTTTACACAAATATAATGTAATTATAAATCCATTCTTACGCTACATTTCAAAAATTCAATAGGTAAAACCAGGGTGAAAAGCTAGTAATTTTTAAAAGAAAGCCACGTTTACAGAAAGTCCTGAACAGAAATTAAGTAGCTTCTAAGAAATATAAGATGAAACATTTTCCTGCAATCTTTGCTGTGATTTATTCGTTCCCTTAGCAATTGCTATAATGAAAAAAGATTTTATTGCAGTTTTTTCCATTAGACATAATGTTACTGTAATTTTCTATTTCTTTTCTCAAAAGGCATTGGCAAATATTTCAGTATTATTCTGTTTTCCATGAGAACTTTAAGGCAGGATTTCCGTTTAGGTTTTCCTGGAAACTATAAGTAGGTAAGGCCCTATATTTCCAAATTTTTTTTAAAACTTAAAACTCAGTAGTTTTTGGAGATAAAGAAAGGGGGATGCTCAATTATCGTATATTTTAATAACATTATTTAAACTATGCATTTTAAAATTTGAAAACATTTTTTTAAATTTATCCCTTAAAATTAACCCCCAAAATAGAAATTCGATCATTTATGCTATACATCCGTGAGTGGGTCATCAAACTCTACATATTTGGTACATAGATTTCCTCCAGTAGATTCGGAGAAAATAAGCTGCACAGACAGACATTACACAGATCCTGTAAGGGCTCCGTTTTTCCATCGAATGTAAGGAACTTCAATTATTTTGCTTGGTCGAGCCGATTTTCTTATAATTGTGTTCACGCACACACACACATCTACTTCGCACTTTACATAAACATCCCCCCGTTCCTTTCTCTTCCTGAAACGGCCCACGGAAGGAGAAGCATAATTAATAGAACCGCAAATATTAATTCACTCATAAATACGCAAACTCCAGTCATAAGTGAATTTGTGGTGATATGGACAGCGGCCTCAAACCTAAAACCATCCACCTAAGATAAGGTAAGAGCCGTTGAAACCCAACAATATTTAGTTCCACTCGGAGCCGGTTAACTCTGGTTATGTCCATCCGAAAACCAATATCTACTCCGCTACCACTTTAAATATTTGTCTGTTTATTGCAACAAAGTCATCGTTATCTCTATTGCAACAAAGCGAAATTCAGGATTTTAGAATGTCAATAATATGTATGCAGAGCACTGAACTGAATATTGTTTATTACCACTAGACAAGGTTTTCCATACAAATGACAGCTAATAAGGTGTGCCAATTTGAAGAGCCATATGTCAATGCATTTCCCGAAAACTAATTTTGACGAAAGCAACACCTAGTGATCCCTATATAGGGATAAGATAACATAGGCTAAGATTCACATACCAGAAACATTAGAAAGAACGATTTCACAAAAAATCGGTCTTGCGAGAATACACAAAAAGAACAATGTTTTCATAAAGTATGTGAAATTATCTATAGGATAAATATAAGAGTGAAATTGATGACTTTCAGGGCTTCATAAAACTTAGGTGTAACCAATTTTCATATTTTTTTAAATTCATACTGTGTCAAATATATTTATCTTTCGAAAGCTTTTCAATTCATATATCACAGATGTCGACTTGCGGACATAACCAGTTTTAGTTCCACGGAGACTCGTCCACCTACAGCGCCTAATAATTTGACAGCAACCAATCCAGTGGTAAAATTACTTTATTCCATGTCAGTGATGCAGAGAAAGAAATCATTGTAGCCAACAAGGGTAAAAAAATAGTTCTTCAATGAATTTAGTATTATTTATTACTAATCGAGATTCTACGTCATGTCATGGCAACCAACGCACGCGTCTCGTCATGACATGATGGGTAATCCTGTTTAATCCCGTCCGCACTGTGATAGTTGTGATTATATCACGGTCGGCGGGAACATCTTCCCTACCGATTAATCGGCTATTGTTACTGTGACGTCTATAATACTTGACATTAGCGGAAGACCTTGATGGAGCCATAATAAAAAAAGAATAGAATATTACTAATAAAGATTTTTTCCTTGTTAGGCATCGACGCCTCTTCAATTCAAGACTCTAGAAGCCAAAAATTTGTCTTACCTGCTTGAGTCTTCATTTCCCTGGATACTATGGCGCCGTGTGAATTTTGAGCTCGACACCTGTACACCGCCGCATGTACGTCGTGACGATAATGGACAGATGCAAATGGCAGAAATACTAGGGTACCATTCTCTAGCACTTGTCTGGAAAGAAGGAGAAAACTTATTGTATTTTTATGCTGGTATTTACTGTGAAAGAGGGATCAATACTTCAGGGACGATGGGCCGATCTGGTGTCCATAAAACCTGGACCTCACAGCCCTTCTTCAAGCTTCTTGTCTTCTTAGTAAAGGTTCTCTTCTTCATTGCTAAAGATCATATCTATCATGAAGAGGTAGTTCATCACTTTCTGGACAATAAGCCTCCATGTACCCTGGTCCTGGGCACAAGCAGAGAGATAAGAGCATTGTCGTTATGCGGAGTTCAAGCAGAAGACATAGGTAATATTAGAAGGCTATTCATTCAATACTAGTTCATCTCATTAAGGAATTGGTTTACAAGCTGTCAAATAAAGAGATGATTAATAACAGTGCTAAAATAGTTCAGCCAAATAAAGTAAACTTTAGCATACCTGTCTTGAATATAATGATTGAATTAGATATATCTGATTCATTCATGCTATGCGCTTATTTAAATCGTTCTAGACTTCCTATTCATATTATAAGTAGATGCACATTAGGTATTCCGTGTGAGCGCTAGTAGTCTCGTCAGGAAATAAATTTCACATGTTCAGTACAGAAAGAACTTCAAAATTGCTTCATCATAACTTTAAACGTTCGTAGAAGCTCTACAAAATTGTCTGTGACTATCCCTCTTGCGATAAAAGGCGTGATGATGAATAGATAGATTGAAAAGCAGTTTTTTAAAATTAACTATTGCTACAATTTTACTGTCTGATCTGTTACTGGTGATTTTCTCTGAATGTTTTCAACGTAACAAAATGAAAGGCATATGTCATAAATTACTTTGTTGATTAAAGTTCTAGACAATTTTTACTATTCAGGAGCATAATTCTGTGCCTCTAGTGAGAAAGGGTATAAGTCGAATTGTAGTCTTTTTCGATTTTATGCTATAGATAATAAACAAAAAAAAAACGTTCGGATTTTCTAAGAGTCGTTTCGTAGAGTTATTGTTTAAAATAACTTTTTAGCTTAATTCGAACTAGACTCACAAAATTTACAAAAGTGGTGCAAAAAAGTAATAAGTAGATACAAATAGCCGTATATCATTTCGGACCCTTTTTTGGTGAAAGTTGTTCAACTCAACTTTTAGGCCTGTTCACGAAATACGTTTGAAATTATTTTTACACTTCGATCATAAAAAAGGTCTCAATGAGACTATTTTGACAGAACTATCTACACAATCTAATATAATATCAATGGTTTCAATTTGATTATTAAAAAAAATAACACAAAAAATCTGTTAATGTGTAATCTGTTCTAATAAGAAGAGAGCGCAAAAAGTTAGGTAAGGTACCATTTCCAATTATAATTAATACAAAAAAAATTTTCAAAATATAATCTAAGTTTTTAAAATTGTTTTTGTCCCTCCTAAAGATTAGCTATTTTGCATTGTACCCTTTCTCATTAGAGGCACACAATTATTATATTTTTTTGTTGGTTGAATATTGATATTATTGTATGCTAGCTAGATCCAAAACGGTCCTCGGTCTGGTCTCTCCTCTTAACCGTATGGTCGGACAGTATAACAAGATGCACAAGCGACACGACTTAGATGTGTTTGGTTCTCGGGCCACTTTCCAATCCACGATTGGAAAAATTGATTTTTTCGAGTGTTCTTAGTTATTAGTTTAGAAATTGTGTAAATTAGGTATTATTATTGTATTTTTTGTGTTTTTATATTATTCAATTACTTTTTTTTTTTTTCTTATCAATGTTGTGTTGTTGTTATAAAAATGTTAATAGCCCTATAATTGACACTGCGTCTACTAAGTCATAAAAATATACAATGCATATGTGTGGACGTAGGTGTTGTTGGGCTATTTATAATAAATAAAATAAAATAAAATAAATAAAATGATGAGTATGAATTTGAATTATTCAGGTAAAAAATCTAAACTTGCGTTATTGTAGAAAATGTTATAGTGTATGCATATTTTTCAAAAGTCGTTTTATACCCTACGTTAGAAAAATAATGGAAATTAAATATTTCGCTCGCTTGGCATGGTGTATCTACACACAAACATTGATTGGATCGCGGCCATTTCTAGATTGGAAAACTAAAAGAGAAAAAACTGTTTTTTGTGTATATCGATCGCAAAAGTTACGAATAAAATTTTAGATTTCTAATAAAATTATTTCAAGAACTTTCTCGGTTTGATTATGACGACATAAAAATAAACAAATGTTGTAGTATTAGTACACTGATGTGAATTACACATTAATTATATTTTATACACAGAAGCGTCGTTGTTCCGCGTGACAACCGCCATGATAGCGAAATATGAACTGAATAGAGGGCGCCACTATGTGTCACAGCCTAGTGCTAATCACAAACTATATTTTACAGAACCAGATCCAAATAAAGATGAATGCGGATGAACGATGATGTTGTGATTAAAAAGAACAAAAGTAGTTTACCCTGATTTGGACACATTGAAAGAAGAAGGATAAAAGATTGACCAAAAAGGTTTATATAGCTGAAGTGAAAGGAAATGCTGGCAGAGGGCGACCTAGGCCTAGTCCATGGTGTAAATTTATTGAACATATAAAAAAATTAATCGAAAGCAATATGTTAAAAGCACACAATCGCCGATCATGTATGAAAGGTATGATGAATATAAAAGAAGCTAAAGAGGTATGTCAGGATTATAGCAAATGCCATTAGATTATCTCTGCCTACCCCTCTTCGGATAAAAGCATAGAGTACTAAGCCTATGGAGGGGCCCCTTTCGCCAATTTTTTCCCCTTTGACCAGTTATACTGACCAGGTGCGCAGTAATAAGTTACCTTAGATTTCGTTGGCATCGTTTTGTGTCGCGAGACAGAGCTCTAGGAAAATAGTTAATTGTGATGTTTTAAACGGGAAAGGCGATCTAGGGCGTCAAACTTAGTGTTTCCAATCATTAATTATAATTATTATGTTTGTATTTTAACATAATCATCATATAACGTAAAATCCGTTGCGACAATAAAACGACAGAAAAATACAGTGGTACAGGGGCTAGTACTAGGCGTTTACCTCCCCCCCGCCAAAAGTGGCAGAAAAAATTGTTCGGTCATTTACACCCTTCACGTCTCCTTTGGTAAATACTCAAAGGATAAAAGGCGTGATAATAGATATATAGTAATCCTAACTTACATTATAAATGCGAAAGTTGTGTTTGTTTTGTCCTTTTTATGTCGATCAACGGAATGATGATTTTTTTCACATAGATAGTTTTTAGGCCGGAGACTGTAAACCGTCTTCAAATTCTACGACGAAATTTTTGAAGTAGGTACACTTTTTTTTAAAATGTTTATTTTAAATCATAACGCAACTAAAAGAATTGATGGAAAATTAAAAAAATACCGCTGTAGATGGGATTTGAACCATGTGCGTCCTGTGCTGCACCCTATTATCTTTAACCGCTAGACCACCGTCGATACAAAAATTGACAACTCCGTGTTAATAGCAACCGTTGCTAAGGCTTTTCTCTGATACATAATTTTCATCCGTAAACAGAGGCAAATTACTGAATTTCTGAAAAACTACTCAACCGATTTTCGTCATGTCTGTGAGATAATGGCGAGAAATTATTATATCCTTAAAAAATAATTCTTCAAAATTGGTACATATTTCATCGAGATATTGATAAAAACGTATAAATGAATAAACTTATAAAGTAGTTTTTTCAAAATTTCTGTAAAACTAATGAACCAGTTTCTATGAGATAAAAATGGAACCAATCCGGAAGAATTATCTGTCGATTAAAAAAAGAACCATCAAAACCGGTTCATAACTGGAAAAAAAACATACGGTCCGAATTGAGAACCTTCTCCTTCTTTTTTGGAAGTCGGTTAAAAAATTAAAAGAACACTACGAGTTTGATAAAATGTCCGTTTATTTTTAGCAAAAGCGCGGAAATTGCGAATTATAGTATTAATCAAATATGAAAATTCGCTTCAATCATCATAAAAACACAAGCAGACATTTTCCTTTTTCCTTTACTTCGACAGACTCAATTTAAAAATCAATTATGATAAAAGAAAAGCGTTGCCCATTTTTAGTCTAGAAAACTTTGATATATTAGCTTTCCGCCCCCGGTTTCGCCCGTGGATATTTTCGAACAAAATAATATGTAGGTAGACTATATTACTCAGGCATTGTGTAGCTTTCTATTCGTGAAATATCTATTCCCATATCCTATATCCAAACTTACAAACATACAAACTTTACCTCTTTTACTACCAAAGGGTAAAAACGGAAACCCTATTACTAAGACTCCGATGTCCGTCCGTCTGTCTGTCTGTCTGTCCGTCTGTCACCAGGCTGTATCTCATGAACCGTGATAGTTATAGACAGTTGAAAACTAAACACAGTAGTTACTAAAAAACAGAATAAAATAAATATTTAAGGGGGCTCTATACAACAAACGTGTTTTTTTTTTTTTGCCATTTTTATAGATTGGTACGGAACCCTTCGTGCGCGAGTCTGACTCACACTTTATTTATTTATTTATGTATATGTAGATTTAACTTCATTTTGCTTTTAACTAAGTTTGAATAAATGAAATGAATCACTAAAGTACCTACTTAATTATAATAATATATACGAAGGCCTTTATTCATAAACGTTTATTAGCAACGTTTTTGTTAAAATATGTTTTGTCACTCTCTAACAAACCTGTCTTTACTTATAATAGAAAGAAACAAAACACATTTTAACAAAAACGTTGCTAATAAACGTTTATGAATAAAGGCAAAGAATACATAGAACAAATTTTTATAACTTAATTTAAAACTTATGTAATATTAATATCTATAAAAAAATAAAATAAAATAAAAATTAATTAAAAGTGGTTGCCTACCTACACCTACACACACTAAAACTATAAATAGAATACTTGTTCTAGGAACTCCGACGACTGGCCTAGATCACTAAATAACAAATATTGTATTTTTAACTTAAAAAAAAGGAGGAGGTTCTCAATTCGACTGTTTCTTTTTTTGTGTATTTCTCCGCCAATTTTGAACCGATTCTGATGGTTTCTTCTTTAATCGATAGGAATTTCTTTCGAATTGGTTGCATTTTTGTTTTGGTGAAAATTTGGTTCAGCAGTTTTTCAGAAATTACTAAACCGTCACACCACCAAAAGGACTTATAAATCGTCTATTGCGCTGCTATAATCACGTGGTACGTTAAGTCTAAGCTTATGTGGCACCTATTGTACCTTCCTATGATGAACAGAGTATATGAATTCAAATTGCAGATATTTAGCTTAATTAAACTTATTTGCTCATACAATAAAAGCGGAGAAAATAGCTCGCCTAGCCATCTTTCTAATTTACCTACATTTCCGCCACAGCTAAGCTTTATTTGAAAAATGCACAGGCGGCACCTCCTAAATATTTCTCTCGGACGAGATTAGGGTGACCATTATTTCTTTGGGATAATATATTTATTTATTTATTTCATAAGCATCGACGCAATGGTTAGTGGTATTTAAAATGGAAGTTTCGGCTTGACAAAAAACCTAAGAATATATTATTTAATCGACTGCTCGTGCTTTGAAATTCGGTATACAAAAGGCGCTAAATATATACGTAATATTTATTTATTGTGTCATGTGTCGTATGTTTGAGCAAAACCATTTTTAAAGAGTTTCCTTAGCCAATATGTTTCTTTAGTCGATGATTGAAAAACTCTACAAACAGTACTCTACTCTAAACTCTACAAACAGTACTCTACTCTAAACTCTACAAACAGTACTCTACTCTAAACTCTACAAACAGTACTCTACTCTAAACTCTTTTTTATTTTATTTTTAGGAATTTTAGTTCCATTAATTATGTAAGCGAGACATGGGTATGGAATAAGAAGCATGTAAGTAAGATAAATGCAGTGGAAATGCGGCCTTTACGTAGAATGTGTGATATAAAACGTATTGACCGTATTCGGAACGATGTCATTAGAAAAATAATGCGGAGTGAAAGATGACGTTGTGACACGTTGAAAGAATGAAGGATGAAAGATTAACCTTGATGAAAGGAAATGCTAGCAGATGACGACTTAGGTGTACTTTTATTGAAGATATAAAAAATATGAGGTATATCAGGATCGTAGCAAATGACATTCGATTGTCTCTGCCTATCTCTTTTGGGATAAAAGGCATGATTAAAGATAAATAGATAGATTGAAGCAGGTTATTTATTAATTTATTATTATTTTATTATTTATATATTAGTTATTAAAATGATGGTCACCCTAATTAGTCAGGGTTCGTTCTGTATCGCCAATTACGGAGTTCGTTCGGACAGGAATACGCTTTTTGTAACAAGAAGAGTCCCTGCAACTTCCCTAATACAGATGAATTTGTGCCTCTCGTTCTATCTTATATTAGGAAATATCCAGAATGTATCGATTTTGGGAGAAAATGATACAGTCTGGAGTATATTTCTGATTTCAGAAATATTAACTGAATGCGGATTGTAAGATAATGTTGTGGGTTAGGTTAGGAAAAGTAGTTTACGCTGGTTTGAAGACCAAGTATGGATTTTATTTTTTTTTTCTTCGCGGGTTGCCTTACAGCTTCCGAAACCGTGTTACAGTTCCAGGGTACCCAGCGTAAGACTAGGTCTCCCTCGTTTAGCCGATGGTATTTGTGAGCCTATACCTAACGAGTGGTCAGTTCTGTTGAGATAAATTAAGATGGAAAAGCCTATAAGTGCAGTGGCTTGTCGGATTATGTACATATGTTTCTAATTATAAAAAAATGATACATGGTTGGGATCAGGAATCGAACCCGTGGTCTGCCTAGTTAATACCAGACCTCTTAACCACTGATGATGAAAGACTGATTAAAAGCATTTATATGGCAGAAGTAAAAGTTAATGCACCCAGCCAAACATGAGATTTTTGCTGAATAAAAAAAAAAATTGTTTTATTTTTCATAATCCCAAACCGTTAAATGAGGACTGATTTTGGACAGGTATGTTAAAACTTATTTAGGTGATGCTGCGGAAAAAATAGGTCATGCTATAAGTCGATGAAAGCGCTGGAGCAAAGACAATATAACAAGTTATTAAAATATTTCAACCTATAAAAACTCTATTCAGAATACAAGACTGAATTTTAATAGAGCTTTGGGTCAGAGGCGATACCAAAACAAAAGTTATTAAGCCCTATTTTGAACTTTTATCATAAATTTTTGCTGCGTCCTTTCTCATTAAAATGGGTAATGTAATTTGGAGAAGCTGTCGTCTGAAAATGATGTTTATGTTACAATTTAGAAAGCGAGCTCAACAATATTACTTAGACCTTAACCTTAGCTTAAAGAATATATTAAAGTAGAAAGTTTGATTGTATGCTTATAACTATTTATCTATTAGATATAGATATAAATGCTACTTCGGACTTTTTGATGTGTAACAACTTTCCTTTCGTTTTCCTGCAATATGTGGGAGTGATTTCGTAAAAGGGACGGAAGTGTGTAACAGAAAGCCGGGGAAGGGCGCGCCTTTTAATTTAACCAATGAACGTGCGCGGTGGTAGATTTGGCCGTCAGATGGTACCAACCTATTTTCCGTGAGGTTGGTACTGTCAGCCATAAGTGTATACGTGTGAGTGACGAGAAAGAGAAAGGGAAATATAGAAGGGGAACGCATCAGCTTAACATGCAGTGTTGTGTATAAAGTGTTAATGTTTTCAGGATATAATGTTAATGTTGCTTATCTTATATATCATTTTATTCTACAAAACTCGTTCCTACATCATTTTGTTACATTCATATGCCATGAAAAAACTCACTGGGGCCAACTTTTTTCCCGACTTGATTCACTTATACTGTTAATACTCAGCTCCTAAACATGATACGTCCATGTTTAATACTCGTAAACCTTCCCGGTGAATCAACCAATCTAATAGTGAAAACCGCAATAAAATACGTTCAAGTTTTTGCGTGAAAAGGTCACAGACAGACAGATGCGACGGGTGACTTTGTTTATATTTATTGATTACTAGCGGACTCGGCAGACGTTGTCCTGCCCAAACGTTGGCTTGCCTGCTATTTACTTTCCTTCGTCAGTGGAAAACAACTACTCCTACCCCTACCTCTACCCCTACCCCTACCCCTACCCCTACCCCTACCCCTACCCCTACCCCTACCCCTACCCCTACCCCTACCCCTACCCCTACCCCTACCCCTACCCCTACCCCTACCCCTACCCCTACCCCTACCCCTACCCCTACCCCTACCCCTACCCCTACCCCTACCCCTACCCCTACTCCAACCAGTACTATCATATGTCCTTCTCCTGGCTCTAAACTACCTCCCTGCCAATTTTCAGCTAAATCGGTTCAGCCGTTCTTGAGTTATAAATAACCTAACTAACCTACCTGGCCTACCGACTCTGGAATTAACACATTTCCGTGGTAGAAAGTATAATACAGCGCCATCTATTGACGTTTGCAAATACATTTTAGTACACATGTAAAACTCAAGATGACGCCATATATTCACAATTAAAATTTATAATTTTAACTACCCCTACTCCAACCCCTACCACTATCCTATGTCCTTCTCCTGGCTCTAAACTACCTCCCTGCCAATTTTCAGCTAAATCGGTTTAGCCGTTTTCATGTTATGTCGTGACAACGGAAAACGGGTTTCATTTTTATATATATAGATATATTTGTAAATTAATTCTACAGGCACTTGTACAGCACAGCGAATCACAATAGAATACTCTTAATATTTTTAGCATTTCTTGAACAAAAGCTGAAAGTTTTAAATGAAATTCCGGCACCTAACTAATTTACATAAACTAAGGGACTATCGGGGCTAGGTATCGTCTAGCTAGAATTTCTTACAGTAGGTAATAAAGGAAAATCTAATTCAAGGGAGGTAGTTTAGAGCCAAAGGTAGTTTTGCTTCTTGTAGTTCTACAATGGACGTAATACAATACTAGCGATCCCCCTCGACTCTGTACGGTTATATTAAATGTATGCTCGCGACTCAAATGAGAAGCTAGCAGGTCTAGAAAGAAAGAAAGAAAGAAAGAAATTTATTTGCAGAAAGGTACATTAAAATTAACACTTTCACCAGATTCCTCGTATGCAACATTATTGCTATTTATGAGCCATTTCACTTTGTCCTTCTTACTTCACTACTCACTATTATATTAAAAGCCGGAGTGCGAGTCGAACTTGCGCACAAAGGATTCCGTACCATTATCTATAAAAACGGCAAAAAAACGTTTGTTGTATGGGAGCCCCCCTTAAATATTTATTTTATTCTGTTTTTTTGTATTTGTTGTTGAAGCGGCACCATAAATACATCATCTGTGAATATTTCAACTGTCTAACTATCACGGTTCATGAGATACAGCCTGGTAACAGACACACAGACAGACAGACAGGCGAAGAGCGGAGCCTTAGTAATAGGGTTTCCGTTTTTACCCTAATTATGCTCGCGATTCAAAAGAGAAAAGACCTGCTCTGCTAACAATATTATTGCTATTTAATATTGAGCAATTTTACTTCACAATTCAACTACATATTATACAACAAAGTCCTACGCTGCGTCTGTCTGTCTGTTCCCTATTCACGCAAAAACTACTAAACGGATATTGTTGCGATTTTCTCTATTAGATAGGTTGGTTCATAAGGAAGATTTATGAGTTTTAATCATGGACTTATCATGTTCAGGAGTTGGGCATAAACAGTATAAGTGAATTAAGTCGGGGAAAAACTTAGCCCCAGAGAGTTTCCATGGCGCATGCTGTCTATCCGTCAGATGATGTACGAATAAATTCTGTAGAATCTCTAATATCTTATAACTAATAAGCGTCTTTATTGGAGGTATTCAAGTTGTTGTGTAGGCGTCCTCCGAACGAGGGCGGAATGATGAGTTACAAGAAAAGTGTGACGTGAAAGATAATAGTTTGAATAAATTTGATAAATTGAAAGGTAAATGCTAAGATGGGTGATGAAAAATTATAAAAACAAATATATAAAACCGTGATACCGAATCATTACAAAATTACATTAAAAGTTAAGATGCCTACGCAGTATTAAAAATAAATGCATGTATGAAACAATGCATGGATGTGGATGAATCAAGAACTATGTGCATAGAGGGAACTGTGAGGTTAACATGCTCAGGTCCACACTAATGACTATAGTCAAGGAATGCCCGGCCCGAGAATGTCAAACACTAATGCCGAGAAAATTGCTGGGTCAGGCAAAGACAGTACACGATTCGATCGGACATTGTAAGTAAGCCAAACAAAGTGCTCAAACCTCTCTGCCTACCCTTATACGAGTAGTAAACAGGCGTAAAGTATGGATCTAGAGAATGATTGGTAGGGTAAGGTCCAATGTAGAATTTACAATATATTTTGAAAATAATGGCAACGATAACAGTAAAATTTTATGCCACAACATTTTCCTGACGGACGGAATAAAAATAATTTTGAAAAGTAATTCCAGTTAAGTGTTTTAAAAAATAATTATCAAGAAAACCTTTACCTAAGAGAACGAAAAAAGTTTCACAAAACAGTAAAAGGGAATTAAGCGATAAAGTAAAAGATATTACAAGGAACGGAAATTCACCTCGGCTCCGACGCGGTTCGTTGGAGTCAAATTTTATTTTATAATAATCTTGAAACTTCCTATAATTTACATAATTTCTCTTTCTAAACTCGAAAACGGTAAAACGTGTTTTGGTATCACTCAATAGTAGAACTTCTATACTTTAGGGTGCGCTAAATATATAATTATACATCTAAACGGCACGATGTACCGGCTCTATATGCTTCAGTTAATTAATAATTTTTAATAAGCGGCACATTTAAAAATTCATAAGTATTTGTGGCTGCCAGATCACAATGAGTTTCTTGTTTTTGCGGTTGAGACTCTTGGCCGTGGTCATCTGACTGAGGAAATTTTCTGATAAAATTGGCAAACCTTGTCGATAAACCTTTAAAAAAAACTGTACACTTAAAAAATTGAGCACTAAAAAGTAAGAAATAATCAATATTTCGTCGTAGAATTTGAAGACGGTTGGTGCCAAATTACAATACAAAATTAAGTAGACATCTAAGAAGATAAAGATCTGTTCAATATCACCTAATATTAATTTCTACTGATACCTAATTAATTATCTTCAAATTCTACGGCGAAATATTAATTATTTCATACTTTTCAGTGCACAATTTTTGAATTCGGTACACTTAAAAAAAAGGTTTATTGATTTTGCTGCCCTGAGAGACAAATAATAACGCAAATAAAAAAAATACCTAATATTTCCTAAATTCATTGTATAGAGTCATGTTTTGATTTTGTGATATTTTCTCTTTCTTGACATATTCTACGACGACTTCAATATTTATATCAGTCAATATACAGTATAAATTTTCTCCTAGCTTGTACCGAAGCAGTTTTCCAAAATAGCATGTTAGCAAGTTGGCCATTCGAGCCGTAAATTGTGTTCAGAGAGTAGAGTGACGTTTGATTTATCTCGCGTGCTTTTGAAGTTAAAATTCTGTAGAAAAATGTTGAGTTGCTGGAAAATCTGTAGAAAGCTGTTGGCTTAGTGGTCTTGTATACACAGTGCTGTATTCGAATCGTTTCTTTAAATAAATAAGTAGGTACCTACCTAATAGTTATTTTGTACTTAATAGTTATATTATCAAAATTGTAAGGTATAAATATAAGGTGAACTAGGATGTAAATTTTGTATGGAAAATTGTATTTTCTGAGTGTATATATGAACTTGAAACTTAGTACAAATACTCTTCAAAACAAATAATGGAACATGTGTTTTAGGATTTTTAAAAACAACCCTTAGGGAGGGGTTCAACGGGGTTTGTATGGGGAAAAATGTTGTTTTGGTCGGATCTACTTATTTCAAACTTAACTAGAGGTCTTAGGAGGTGACCTAAAAATATTTTTTTTTAAAAACCCATAAGGAGGGGGTCCAAGAGGTGTTAAATTGTGTATAGGGAAATTGTTTCGCATTTCAAACATTTTCACGGAGGACTGGAATATAAGGTACCCATACATATTTGAACTCCTGACTCACGGGGGTAAAAAATAATATATTGCGTATTTTATGATTAATAACTTCATTATGTATTTTATTACAGTTTTAAACATAAAATTAATTTATGAGTAAAAGCCTTAATGCTGTTGTAATAAAAAACATCATAATATTAGTGCACGCTGTTCGGTTTACGAGTGTTTATGAGTTTTTAGCAAAAATTGTGTATTATTTATGTGAGAACATAACAATAAAATTGGACATAAACTATAAAGGAAATATATTTTCCTAATGTGTTTTTAGTTACAATTTTATTGTGCATTGATATGAATATTATTAAGGTATTAAATAATTCGTACTTAACTTGACCTTTCTTACTGAAATAATTTAATTATTATTTTACTAACGACCCGCCCCCGGCTTTGCACGGGTACAATTATAGGGGTGCAACAATTTCATTACATAAATAATTATGCTTATATCTACTACTTATTTATTAGAGATAGATATAATTATGCTACTGCGGACTTTTTTGTTAATAATTTTATTCTACACAATTCTTTCGTACATAATTTTGTTATATATCTGACTGATTAGGACAGCCTACGCCATGAAAACTAGCTGAGGTTAACTTTTCCCCGACTTGATTAACTCAGCTCCTAAACATAATATGTCAATGTTTAATACTTGTAAGTCTTCCCAGTTAATCAACCTATCCAATAGTGAAAACCGCAATAAAATTCGTTTAGTAGTTATTGCGTGAAAAGGTCACAGACAGACAGACGCAGCGGGGGCTTTGTTTTATAATACCGGTCGCTGGACTGGTTGTTAATTGCAATTTTTTAGCTGATAGGTTTAAGCGGTTCAACAAGATCCTGTTGTTGATCTGAGTTCCAAAGATCTCAGTTTTCCCTTTAAATTTTAGAGACAATTTTGAAAATTTGACAAATCTTGTTAAAGACATAAAACTTAGAACAATTTTACAGCCAGTGAAAATGGCAATAAAATACTATGTAATCTTCATGACAATAGGAACTTAATGAGACAAAGTAAGTTTAGTCTTCACATAGTAGAAGTTTTAGTCGTAAATATGTTAGTTACAATAGAGCGAACGACTAGGCTGTAAATTTCAGCTTTATATACCGATATGAGTTTTCATAGATATTTTATCGTAAATGCTTGTGAACTAATAGATATTCGCGCCTGTTTCTCACTGGGACAGGCAGAAAGTAACATGTTTCTATACCTATTATTGATCCTATTCCTATGCACTATAAGGAAATGCTGACAGAGGACGACCTAGGCGTACATTTATTGAACTTAAAAACAATTTATTAATCGAAGGCAATGTTAATAAACATTTTTAAAAAAAGTGCACTGATTTCAAAAATTTGCACTGAAAAGTAAGAAATAATAAATATTTCGTCGTAGAATTTGAAGGTGCCAAATTAGGATACAAAGTAAACATTTAAGAAGATAAAGATCTGTTCAATATCATCTATGTTTGTATGTACTGATGATCGTAGGTTCCTATTGAATTGTCTAGATTAGTGAATTTTGGGAACTAAGTTGTTTCTAATTTGGCACGAAAACCGTCTTCAAATTCTATGACGAAATATTTATTATTTCTTACTTTTCAGTGCAAATAATTGGTGCACTTTTTTTTGAAACTTTTATTTTACCCTTTTAAGTGATTTTGCTGCCTTGAGAGACAAATAATAACGCAACTAAAAAAATATTGATGGAAAATTAAAAAAATACCGCTGTGGATGTGATTTGAACCATGTGCTTGTGCATTCCTGCGCTGCACCCCATTACTTTTAAACGCTAGACCATCGTCACGAAAATTGACAACTTCGTGTCAATAGCAACCGTTGCTAAGGCTTTTTCTGATACACAATTTTCAGCCGTAAACAGAAATTAATTACTGAATTTCTGAAAAACTACTGAACCGATTTTCGTCATATGTCTGTGAGATAATGTCGAGAAATTATTATGTCTTAAAAAAATAAGTCGGCAAAATCGGTAAATATTTTATCGAGAGATATCAAGAAAAATGTACTTATAAAGTCAGTTTTTTTTTAATTTCTGAGATAAAAATGTGTCGATTAAAAAAGAAACCATCAAAATCGGTTCACAACTGGCGGAGTTATCGATGTACATACGTACATAAAAAAAATCGAATTGAGAACCTTCTCCTTCTTTTTTTGGAAGTCGGTTAAAAATACACACAATCGCCGAGGATGTATGAAAGGTATGATGCAGAATCTAAAAAAATCGAAAAAATTGCCTTATAGCAATTGGCATTCGATTGTATCTGCCTACCCCTTTTTGGATAAAAGGCATGATGATATATAGATAGACCCTATGCCATTCTGAATTAATTAATGAGTTTTTTTTTCAAAATTTGATGATGTACAACTGAGATTTTTTGAGGATAGGTACGTACTTAAAGAGATTTTGAGGTCGAAATGTCTGTTACTAGTTTGTCGCAATATTTATATATGGAATGCTAACTAATATTATAAATTAGCGACCGCCCGCGGCTCCGCCCACGTAGAATCTATTGTGCACAGTTTTGGGATAAGTTCATATATTGTGTAAATCGGCCTTAAATCTCGAAACCAACCAAAGAAATGGCTCGAAATTCGAACTTGCGATTTTATTTTGCTTACCATACAAATTCATATCCATATTACTACCAATATTAAGTTTTTCGCGATTCGCGAGATCAAGGAGTCGAATTACATAGGTACAAATTCCTAAGAACGAGTACGCTGTTTGGAGGAAACGTCTCAAGAAAGTTTTGTGGAGCGCCATCCCGCTCTCTCTCATTTTTTTATCTCGTTCTGGTTTTTCGATTTTATTAGGATATAAAGCGAAACTGTGTTTGTTAGTTTGACTTTCTTTCACAACGTCATAAATTCTTAAATATCACTTTAATTATTATTAAAGATCGAATTTATTCTTTATCACAAGTAGGTCATACTTATATATGAGAGTGCACAAACAAGAAAATTCAAACTGTAAGAAGACAGTCAATTGATTAGGAGTTACGTCTTTTGCCCGCCAGGTGGCAGAAAGAGTGGTGCGTTGGCCAGCAAATGAAATGGTCGCTTTGTTTTAACTGTGTAATATTTTAATTCTGTTTAATTGTTTAATTGTGTCCAAAGTGGAAATTAAAGACAGTAATTAGTAAAGACGTTAATTTTATTCAATCCATCATCGTCTCTTTACAAAACTGATTTATTGCATACACTTTGCGATTAGAAATGGGTTGACTTGGCACGAACTTCATGTAAAAATCGACGTCAACATTTGAGGAAAGTAAAAAAACAACTTAGAACTGCATCGCGGATGCTGCATTGCAAACTGCGCCAAAACGTGAGCGCCATAACCTGCTATGAAAACAACTATGATTTATTTATCCCGCTCCGTATTTACTGTAGTCAAATGATTTCAGTTCAAACGCGATTTACCTACCTGCGACATCATTTCGGATATTTCAGCATTTTAAAGTAAAGTTTTGAGTTTTTTATTTCATTACGAGTTGCAATTTAGCCGAAGATATTTTTTTAAGATAATACATAAACCTTGATGTGATGAATGGGTACTTAGAAGATGTAATGAAAGTGAAAAATATTTTATTTTCTTTCACGGGTTGCCTTGCGGTTCCCGAAACAGTGTTACTATGTGCTCTTAGGGTACTCAGCGGAAGACCAAGTCCTCTTTTAGCCGAGGGTATTATTAAGGCTATAGTAACGAGATCTTATGGTTTTATTGTGGTTATCGACTCGATGTGGTTATCGAATCGACAATTGCTTGTTTTGGCATTCACTAAAGTAGCCCAAGCATTGGTCCAGTATCTCACCGAAAATGCAATTTACTCACTCACACACACACACACACAAGATTCGATTAAACAAACGTGTGGATGTGTGTGTGTGTAACAGATCGTTCCGACCATCGAATTCAACCACAAATACAAGGATTTGAAAACGGATGGCGGACCCTTCGTTACAAGAATTGAACGAGTCTGTGGTCGATTTCGGCGGACTGCATGGCAGCGCGCCGGCGATTGGACGAATAACCTTTAGCCTCTGTTAAAATATCTATGCCGTTTTTACTATGGTTTTCTGTTTGACACGAAAGTTTAGGATGTGGTTTCAATGTAGAAAGACATGCAATCGACATTAGTGTCGATAGGTTTTAAAACCATAGATAGAATAGGGCCGCTGATTCGAATTCCGAGTAATGAGTATTCACCGACCTAAACCTTTCTGTGATTTTGATGCGACGCTACTTAGCACAGGTTTCAGGATAGGGGAGTTAACGATTCAATATAGAAAAACCGACCGTCACGGAATGGAACTGACGTCATACGAGATATTAAGGCGCTTTCTTCTCGACGTACTTTAAACACTCACTCATTCTTTTTAAAGTTTACCAAGGGACCGATAGATTTCGCTGGATAATTTAGTCTACTCACACTTGCATAGCCCACACACACATACACATATAATGTAAACGTAGCGCGGGCGCACAATATATACCAGTCGTTCATTTTAGAGTTAATACTAGATTTCCGCCCCCGGCTTCGCCCGTGGATATTTTCGATCAATATAAAATATAGCCTATGTGGCTCAGGGATATCGTAGCTTCCTATTAGTGAAATAATTTTCAAAATCGGTTCAGTAGATCCCAAACTTTACGTCTTTATAATATTAGTATAGATAAATTTAATATTAAACAAGTAACTTGGTCACCAAATATAGTAGAAAGAATATTTATTAAAAGTAAAAATAAAAAAAAGCTTCGCTTCTGTTGTCACCGATACACCAATTTATTCGTATTTTAATTATTATTTTACACTGCTCTAATAATAAAACTTCGGACTCGCGCACGAAGGGTTCCGTGCCATTATTTATAAAAACGGCAAAAAAAAACACGTTTGTTGTATGGGAGCCCCCCTTAAATATTAATTTTATTTTAATTTAATTATTTATTTTTAAAGTGAAAATATATAACTAAATATTCTGTGAATATTTCAAGCGTCTTACCTGTTGCCGTTATCAATATCGAGCAAAAACGAGCAAAAAAATCACGTTTGTTGTATGGGAGCCCCCTTAAATATTTATTTTATTCTATTTTTTAGTATTTGTTGTTATAGCGGCAACAGAAATACATCCATCTGTGAAAATTTCAATTGTCTAACTGTCACGGTTCATGAGATACAGCCTGGTGACAGACGGACAGACAGACAGACAGACGGACAGACAGCGGAGGTTTAGTAATAGGGTTTCTAACCCTAAAAACGAAAACCAGGTCAGCGTTAAAAAAGCGTGAAATCATAAAAGTAGTTAAGAAGTTGTGGGTGTTCAAAGTTTAGTGTTAAGACATGCTCACACAAACAAGAGCCGTTAACGGAAACATTCAGAATACAAAAGCTTTTTAATTACTCTCTCAAGATATTTATATTGCAGGGAGAATTTCTTTTAAAGAAAAATAGCTTACCTTCCCGGCTCCACCCGTGGAAATGTGATATAAAAATGTATCCCAGCAAAAAAACAATCCGTTGCTTTGTTGTGGGTTAAAAGAAGGACTTAACAAAGAAACACACACACTTTCTCATTTATATAAATATTAGTTAGAGATCCTGAAAATCTTTTACAGTAGTAGAGCGTTTGAGTTGAAACAGCAAGTGTAGTAACAAGCTTGCAGCGGTGAAAATGTGTAGCTATAAAATATCCAAAACTTTAAATATTCATCTATGGTTCATCATCGCTGAGCTGAATGACGTCTTTGTATGTTCATAGTCCAGAATAAACTCAGCAGCGGCTGAATTAATTGTGATAAAGATTTTCAGCGCTGGACTTGAAACCGGGGCATGTAAAGCCATGTAAATTTACAGGCTTGCCATCTATTCTGTTTAATATGGACAACTGGCAAAATGTACTGTGTTTCAGCGATTGTACTAATTTTATCGTTGGAGCCTATAAATTAGGCCTAAGTAAACTCACAAATGATTCTACGTCATATTGTGGCGACTGACGCACGCGTTCCGTCCTGACATGAACCAGCCCTGAGCAAGAGGTCATATTGATACTATAACGGATATAAAACTTGACATTGGCGGAATTATCAAAATCCTGAAGCCTTCACGCCATTACGAAAAGACATAGAATAGAAACTCAGAAATATAATATCACATGGTTACATAAATTCAATTACGGAAACGTCATCTCTGAGGACGTCAAAAGAAAAGTAATAAAAAAAGAAGTTGAATATTAAATCGGAGTCAGGTCGAAGTCATAATACGATTATGTCCCAGTTAGCAATAAAAAGAGTTCGCAGCTAATTCGAAACGTGAATTCTTGCTCAAGACTTTCAAGGTACGAGATGAGCTAACCTATTTAATTTCTTTATTATTAGCTTTACGCCCCCGGCATCGCACGTGAATATAAAATAAATACAATATAGACTGTAGCACACAGTGATAATGTAACTTTACTATCAGTGAAAGACTTTTCGGAATCGGATCAGTGTTTCAGAGATCCCTACATTGAAACTTACAAAATTAAAAACTTAAAAACGTTACCTCTTTATAATTAGTATAGACATATAGTTCTCTGAAATCGACGACATGGTTCCTTAGAACACATTTTGCTATCTCTTATAGTTTCGGAGGTCCCCATACTGACCCATCTCGATCATCTTCGGCCGTGGATATTTTGGAACAAAATAAAATATAACCCATTCTATTGGTAAAATAATTTTCAAAATCGGTTCAGTAGATCCAGACCCCACAAACTTTACCTCTTTATAAATAGCATAAATAGATACTATACGGACTTTTTGTAGATAGTTTTATCACTACATAGTATAAAACAAAGTCGCTTCCCGTCTGTCTGTCCCTATGTAGATCTTTAAAACTACGCAACGGATTTTGATGATATGATATTTTAATAGATAGAGTGATTCAAGAGCAAGGTTTATATGTATATAACATGCATATTATAGTAGAGAAACACTGATAATTTTAGAGGTTTCTAATGTGATGTCGTATATAAACACATTTTTTTTGCGCTTACATTGCAAACGCTGGCTGAACCCTACGAGATAGATCAAAATAATTTACTACAGTATTGTACACCTTAAAAAAAGTCCGCGATGGTATATGTCTATCTCTTAGGGATAACCCACAATAACCATTTATTATCCTTTACTTTTTACGAGAAATAATGGCTTATTTACGAAGCGATTTTAAGCAATTTGCATTAATCCTTATCCAATTAAGTACCTTAAATACATTGTGCATTTAATATATGTAGATCAATATGGCCCTTTACACTTTACAGCATGTAATTTAAATGAATATTTTCGAAGATATTACAGATTTAAAATGCAGGGACATAGCGGCGGTACCGATCTAAAGACAAAAAAGCTGTGAACGTTGTATATATTATAAATACATTCTGTAGTATTTAGTATTAGCATTGCACCCGTGCGGAGCCGGGGCGGATCGCTATTTATTAATATTTTGTGTAAACTGATTGAAACATGACGATGATTGTTGAAGTCTGACGTTGGAAAAAGTCAAGCCGACTGGGAGCAAAGTAGGCATAATTAGCTCTGCTACCCGTGCGAAGCCGGGGCGGGTCGCTAGTATTGTATATAATTCTTTGTTATAATCTCTGACGGATTAGACAGCATAGTACGTCATGAAATTGAGCTAACTTTTTCCCAGACATCATTTACTAATACTGTTATTGCTCAGCTCCTAAACATGATAGGTTAATATTTAATACTCCAAAACCTTCCTTGTGAATTAACCTATCTAATGGTGAAAACCGCATCACAATCCGTTCAGTAGTTTTTGCATGAATAGGGCACACACAGACAGATGTGACGGGAATGTAGTGATGATAATATTTTTTAGGCTACGATTCGCTACGATGTTGAGATATAAAGGTCTCAAGCAGACAATTATTGCGTAGATAACTTTGTTCGTTTCAGTAAATCTGAGAATCCTTGAATAGTAATTTGAGGAGCTTAATTGCTAACTAACCTTGTATTATGCTCGAATTTATGCTTTGATATTATTTGGAAACCTTCAGAAAGGATTTTAAGTTTTATTTTAATTGCGCGTAGGAGGTATGAAATAAGAAGCATGGAAGTAAGCAAAAGCAGCGGTCTTTACGATGTCATTAGAGAAGAATGCGGAGTGAAAGATGATGTTGTGACTAAAATGAAGAAAATTAGTTTACGCTGGTTTGGACACGTTGAAAGAATGAAGGATGAAAGATTTAGATAAAAAGGTTTATATGGCTGAAGTGAAAGGAAATGCTGGCAGAGGACGACCTACACACACCTAGGTACACACTTTTATTGAACAATGTTTTGATCGATGGGAATATTAAAAGTACACACAATCGCCGAGAATGTATGAAAGGTATGATGAATATAAAAGAAGCGAAAGAGATATGTCCACAGAACTACTAAAAAGGATCTGTGACTATGTCAGTATCGTAGCAAATGGCATTCGATTGTCTCTGCCTACCCCTCTTGTGATAAAAGGCGTGATGATAGATAGATAGATTAAGAAACCTTCCAATGAACAGTTGGGAGTTTCATCAAAATAGATAGAGCTGTTTCTGAGCCAATTCTGTCTGAACAAACATTGGTATATTGGTACAATTCAATTTCATTTAGTTGTTTACATTACCACGGTCATATTATTGACAATACATTTTTTATCTATCAATTGAGACAACTACACACAGCACATACACAACTGATTCTTGAACTGATCAAAGTAATTTAAACCTTATTTCATATACAATAAGAGTTGCGTAAATCTATATATATAAAAATGAAACCCGTTTTCCGTTGTCACGACATAACATGAAAACGGCTGAACCGATTTGGTTGATTTTAGTCTTAAAATATTCCTAGATATCCAGGGAAGGTTTTAAAGGTGAGACAATTCGAATAATTGCCGAAAAACCCCTAAAAACAGCCCTTTTCTTTTTCCCATAATAACAGAGTCAATTTGAACCTTATTGCTATTCAATAAAGTTAATTTTAAATTAAAAGCACTCATTGTTGTCTATGCAATGTAGATGTGTTCCTAATGTCACCGCACAATTTTAAAATTCGCGTGCGTGTTGGAGAATCTAATGTCGCGTTCCGACACTCAACAAAAGTGATAATAATTTAATAGATCATTAGTAGTACTGATTTTCAGTTTGGTCGGCTTCGCGAAACTTAATTTTGCCTAGGAGTAGGGGTAGGAGTAGAGGTAGGAGTAGGGGTAGGTGTAGTGGTAGGGTAGGGTAGGGTAGGGTAGGGTAGGGTAGGGGTAGGGGTAGGGGTAGGGGTAGGGGTAGGGTAGGGTAGGGGTAGGGGTAGGAGTAGGAGTAGGAGTAGGGGTAGGTGTAGGGGTAAGGTAGGGGTAGGGGGTAGGGTAGGGGTAGGGTAGGGGTAGGGGTAGGGTAGGGGTAGGGGTAGTGCAGGCAAGCCAACGTTTGGGCAGGACAACGTCTGCCGAGTCCGCTAGTTAGAGATATTTATGAAAATGATACAAAATGATACAAACTTTATATATATATATATATATATTTGTACCGAAACTCAACCTGGTTTTATATATTTCGCGGGATAAGACTATGGAAATAAAATTACATGTCAACTATATTTAAAAAAAATACATTCTATAGCGTGTATCTTTAGGTAGGTACTAATAACATTTAAGAAAATTGTACAGAATGATTCGTAAAATTTACCTCAAAACTCAACATTTTAAAAGTTTCCGATAGAATTGAAACAGATACCATCTATCTATCATCACGCCTTTTATTCCAAGAGGGGTAGGCAGAGACAATCAAATGCCATTTGTTACGATCCTGACATACCTCTTTCGTTTCTTTTATATTCATCATACCTTTCATACATGCTCGGCGATTGTATGTACATTTTTATATATTTAATAAAAGTACACTTAGGTCGTCCTCCGCCAGGATTCTTTCATCCTTCATTCTTTCAACGTGTCCAAACCAGCTTAAACTGCTTTTCTTGATTTTAGCCACATCATCTTGCACTCTGCATTATTTTCTAATGACATCGTTCCGGATGCGGTATTGACGCTTTATATCGCACATTCTACATAAAAACAGATTCCACTATTCTGGATAAATATTGGTAGCGGAACAGACAGACAGACATACACATTCTAAAACACTGTAGAAAATAAATTTAGTACACATATTCTCATTTACGTTATTGTTAGTTCCCAGGTATATGCGGGCAGTGCTTTGTTCCCAAAGTAATGTTTTGTTTTCCTTCATGAATATTCCGGGATGGATTTATCTAGAACATTCTATGTGTGAACCTACTTAATCCAACCTCAGCACAAAGAGTATGCTATTCAGGTGTGACACACGATTCAATTGATATTTTTGTATTCATACTGTAAAACGTAAAGGTGATGATAATTGTTTTTATATTATTTATATGAAATAGGTAAAATATATTTAGATATTTATATATTAGTCTAGATTATGAATGCGAAAAATTTTTTTTTGTAATGCAATGAAAGGAAAACAATGGCCTGCGCAAAGTCTGCCTGTGACCTTTTCACGCAAAAACCACTGAACAGGTTTTGTTGCGATTTTTTCTATTAGATAGGTGATTAGATATATAACAAAATAATGTAGGAAAGAATTGTGTCTATCTATACTAATATTATAAAGAGGAAAGATTTGTATTTTTGTATGTTTGTTACGAATAAACTCAAAAACTAGAATTGTACCAGTGCGAAGCCGGGGGCGGGGTCGTTAGTGATATTATAAGAAGGACGGAAGAGGGGAGCAAATATAGTATTTGCATATATTACGCGGGTAGAACACTATATATAATGATAAGGATGATCCTAATCCTAATCCTTACCAATATTATAAAAATGCGAACGTGTGTTTGTATGATTGTTCATCCTTCTTCTACTAGTAGACAGTTTTATTAAAATTATTTGTAACCTGTCAAACACGTCCCTGGATTCTACGTCATGTAATGGCGACCGACGCAAGCGTGGTAACAAGATGGTGAATCCGGTTTAATCACGGCCACGTTTTGATAGTTGTGATTAGTCTGTGATTAATAAAACATATCACAGTCAGCGGATCATATTAGATCTTAGGCTATAATACTTGACATTGGCAAATCATCAATTAAGATTTTTGGAACCACAATATAAGAAGAAGAAAAAGAATAATAATAACCTGAACACAGAGAGACAAAAGAAGTATATTTTTGAGTCCATATATACACACAATTTTCTTATACAATAAAATAAAATGTATTAAAGCTGTCTATTCTAAATGTTGCTACTCTATGTTAATAGGACGTAATATCCGAGCTAAGGTAACACAATATATGCGTTAAAAGGGTTCATTTTGTTCGCAGCAAAGGAAGTGGCATTTTATTATACTATGTAATTCTATTATTTTACTCATTTGATATTTTCTGTTTTACATTTGAATAGTATGTAGATTAATGATAAAATTAACAGCATTATAGAAATGGCAATACATACAACAATCCAACAACTGTGAGTAAAAGGAATACTCTAAATAAGGAAAAGTTGTATATGCCAATCTATTAAATATTTTCAATGGCGCGATACAGGATTCAATTTCAATATTGTGAGACAGTAACGATGCGATATCTATCGACGCGATGTGTCGCCACAGCATAATGATTCGGAAGTCCTGCGGGTTCAATATTCTTTACATCTTCACAGTCTACCTTACGGCTCCCGGAACCGTGTTACTGGTCCAAATATACCTTAACAGAACTGGCCACTAATACCATTCGCCTAAAAGAGAAAGCTTAGTTAGCTTAGCTGGGTACGATAACATGGTTTCGAGAGCCCTAAGGCAACCTGTGAAGGAAAAGAAAAAAAATGTTTGATGACATAATCACCGAGAATAAAATTAGATATCCAATACTATGGATGTTATAAGTAAACGACTTCATAGATAAATAAAACGATTCAAATAAATATCTTTGACAAAAAAACCATAAGAGTGTATTATCTTAATAGGAGGGAAATAA
Source organism: Nemapogon koenigi (assembly GCA_963924495.1). Taxonomy (NCBI): domain Eukaryota; kingdom Metazoa; phylum Arthropoda; class Insecta; order Lepidoptera; family Tineidae; genus Nemapogon; species Nemapogon koenigi. The sequence goes on along the minus strand of OZ004630.1, from coordinate 1,378,538 downwards.
AATAAAGGTACCCAAGTGGGGTAGGCAGAGACAATGGAAAGCCATTTGTTACGATCCTGACATACCTCTTTCGCTTCTTTTATATTCATCATACCTTTCATACATGCTCGGCGATTGTGTGTTCTTTTAATATTGCCATCGCAATATTTTTTTTATATGTTCAATTAAAGTACACCTAGATCGTCCTCTGCCAGCATTTCTTTTTTTGATACCTACAAAATTTTTACCACAAGGTATACTTGTGGAGTAAATAAGGTATAAATATTAGAGTACCAAGCTCGGTCGTAAATCAAAACTACGCAAAACTTTATTGTACTACACGGAAACACCTTTGAGAAGTTAACACAAGATTTACAAAGTTACTGCACCCATTAAGGTGTACTCTGATTTCAGAATTTCATTTCTATTTTGTTTTGGTACTTTACGCCCCACTTCAGCCTCATTCGTCAGTGGCCGAGTGGTTAAGACGGCTGGTATTAACTAGACAGACCACGTGTTCGATCCCTGATCCCGGCCATGGGGTTTTTTCATTTAAAACCTATGTACATAATCCGATAAACCACACGTAGAGGCTTTTTCATCTAAATATACATCAACAGAACTGGCCACTTGTTATATAGCTTCACAAATAACATCGGCTAAACGAGAGGATCTTTCCGGCAACCCGTGAAAAAAGGAAAAAAAATCATACAATTAACTTTGTTGTTATAATCCAAATTCCTTGAAATATTTAGTTGTATTTATTCTTGAATTAATTTTCAATGTTTTGACCTCGGTCTATCTATTTGCTAGAATTTAACATAAAAACATTTGAACGTAATAATTTATGCTCCATGTTTTTATTTTTTTACCTCATAGCTCACGGGATTTCACTACAAAATTTGATATAATATACCTACTCAAAATACAAAAATCTTAAGGGTTCCATTTTAGAAATTTTGGCTACGGACCCATAAAAGTATGTTACAAATGGACCCAGTCTATCAAAGAAAAGCCGTTTCCATAGTCCGCTTTCTCAATTTTCCCTGTTCTATGGACGAAATAACAACAAATGTACCTCGAAACCTTTTACCCCTAAAACCTGCAAGGCTCTCCTTATTTCATTTTCGTTTGTATTTATTATTTACCTTCCGCAGTGGACTCTCGTTTCAACATTTTTCTCTAACCGGGTTAAGAGACTTTCTGAATTTTATGCGCAAAATTGTCGGTACCGTTTTATTTAGCTTGTTAATTTAAATATTCTAAAGAACAAAAATTAAATTTAGAAATCAGTTTACTTTTTTCTTCTTCACGGATTGCCATACGGTACCCAGTGGAAGACTTGCTTCATCTTTTAGCCGATGTTATTTGTGAGGCTATACCTATGAGTTTGCTTTTATGTGTCCTTGAAAAAATATGTTTTGATATTGTCGGATCCAATCACAGACAACCACTTCGTCTCAATGAGTAGGTGCTTATTATATTATTATCGTCGAAAACTTTATACTTACATCAAAATTGAAATAAATTTCTCAAAAAACAAAAGGCTCAATTATATCTAATAGTCATATGTTGCGCATATGTTTAAAGTATTAAAATTGAATAAACTTAATAAACATTTCATTGTAACTAAATTATAATTATTTATGAAACATCGTTCATGTCTATGTCAGATGTTCTTCCTAGAACATTAGTGTGTCGTGTCGCCACAGAGTGTCGCCAGTTTGCTATAATAGGCATGATGACTAAAAAATTCTAATTAGTCCGTCAGTTAGATTATCAGAAAATATTGGACACGTATTTTTTCTTTTGTCAATTAAACAAAAAATTATGAAGATATAGCCGCTAAAGTTCCGCGTGACATCACGCCTTAGTACAATTTTTAGCAAGGCGTGACGTCACCAGCCCCCACTATCAAACTTGACGCGCTTTATCTATGTAATTTTTTGTTTGATTGACAAAAGAAAAAATACGTGTCCAATATTTTTTGATAATCTAAATGACGGACTAAATAGAATAATATTTTGTTTACCCTGTCATCTACCTTATTCTAATATCGTTGCAGAAATTTAGTTACAATATGTTTTGTCTTTCTGTATAATATTAAATTATATATTTGATAGAGAAGCTTGAACATTTATTAAAAACTTTAGTTAGAACTAATTGCACGTCATTTAGTAATACACAATAACAACTAGTTAAACCAGCGACCAGTTTAGTGTAAATTAGCTCTCTAATTAACTCGAATAGAGAATAGCTGAAAATATTCAACAACTAGTTAACCAAGAAAAGGAATAGTCACGTTGCCATATTATGTCCTTCCCCCACCCACTTTTTCAGGATAAAAAGTCGCGTATATTATATTCTAGGACATAAATTTAAACTATGCACTTTAAAATTAAATATACATATTTGATATGTCACATGATGCACATGAAAAAAAAATTATTACGTTTTAATTCGATTATTTACGCTATACGTCCGTGATTGTGTCATCAAACTCTATATATAAAGTGTCAACTTTTTCGTCCAATAGATTCGGAGAAAATAACTTGTGCCATGTGATGTACGGAATCCTAAAAAAAATATTCTAATTATTTTCTTAAAATAACCTTACTTTTTAGAGGTAATTGTATTTTACATTATTTACAGGTATAAATTTATTCGTAGCATCGTCCAGTATCTCCCATATTCAGTGTAACTTTACGTTCTATTTTACGTCTTCTGCCTCTTGTTATAATAATGAATTATTCATAAAATTCAGGGTCGAAGACAGCTCTTCTGTATCTTTAATTGCAATTTGAATGCCTTCATTATTGTTTTGCTAACTAATATTATTTACATATTCGAACGACTTGATTTCTTCTTGCACATAGAGAGATAGAGAGTCCACTGTCCCGGGACAATTGAATGTTTGATGAACAAGTTTTCTACCGGGACCGGGTCGCTAGTTTTTTAGGGTTCCGTACCCAAGGGTAAAAACGGAAACCCAATTACTAAAACTCCGCTGTCCGTCCGTCTGTCTGACCGTCTGTCACCAGGCTGTATCTCATGAACCTTGGTTGTTAGACAGTTGAAATTTTCACAGGTGATGTATTTCTGTTGCCGCTATAACAACAAATACTAAAAACAACTGCTATAAAGATCGCAATCGTCTCGTTTCCATAATATAGCTAGTATTAGCATCTTTTATTGTAAATTTTTTTTGATTTCGAAGGTCCCAAACGTTCTAAAAAGGTTAAAAGTACCTACCCACTTTTGTTAGAAATAAGTGCTTTAATCGACATATCGTTCTTCAGAAAGGTAGTAAACAGTACCTCTGTATATTATAGTTAAAAAATACAGTGGTAATGGGTTCGATCCCTACATCGGTCGTGCAATAGGTTAAAAATATATCACAAAAATAAACTTTTCCATATCAAAATACCTCAGAGAACGTAACCTCAAAAAAATCTGTCGATTATATATGAGGAAACACCTTTTCGCACACTGTTTCCACCTATCCTATTTACTAAATACGGTAATTGTTTCTAATATTTCTGGTCATTTCATTTCTGATTATACACTCTAAGCTTTACCCTATTCGCCGAAAATAATACATAAGTACCAAACTAAAATTTCGCTTAGGTATACCTAATTAAATTTTCACTCTCTGTTGATTTTCATATTGTAAACCTTGTTAGTTAAGTCGAGTGTAACTATTTATTCTGAAGCTATTATTGCCAACTAAGTTAGTTTACAGTAGATAGACTTAGCAGAAACACCCACCTGAACTTAACAAGATTTTCGCAATTCAGTTAAGGTTTTGTTGACGTTTTCTTTAAATACGTTAAGTTATGCATAACAAATATTATAAAAATAAATTCACATAATATTCCGAAATACGTGTTTTAGATAGACGAGTATATTCGCAAAGAAGAAATACTCAAACCATAAATCTTAAAAAACTATGTAAGTACCGACTTCAAAAATTGTGCACTGAAAAGTAAGAAATAATTATATTTCTTCGTAGAATTTGAAGACGGTTGGTGCCAAATTAAAAACTACTTAGCTCCCTTCTATTACTTTTTTCCCGAGGAGGGGAAATCCGTCATGGACACCCTGGTTCTTAAACCGGCTACAACCCTTCCTTCTTTATCACTTTTTCTATGACACCTGACCGGAACTTCAGGGTATTATTACATCGTAACAGGAGTGTCAAGTGATCTTATCATTTTCATTATCTTTCTCTGTTACCCCCTTCCCTTCTCTTACTGTTCTTCTTCTTCTTACACTCTACAGTGACCAGTTTTGGCCCGGCTTCGCCTAGTTTATGCATATATCGGGGTATTTAAAAACATATTTTTTTAAACGAATTGGTAGTTCCTGATATTAATTATTCTATGTTTTTAATGGGATGAGATATATTATACACCAGCTAAGAGACAATTCACTACGCCAAGCAGATTTATTTTTATTTTATAACGTCGATAAATTATTTAAAAACCGGCCCTGTATGGGGCAGGTACAAATTAGCGCCTGTCGGTTTTGTTTTACTTAGGAGTATGCATTATAGTTATAGACGCAAAAAACGCCGAATATAACACGTTTCTCGTACGGGGTACTTTGACTTATTTTCTTTTATTTTTATTATTTGATGTTATAGCGACTATAGTAATAAACACTCTGTGATAATTAGCTGGTACGGTTCAAAAGACACAGCCTTGTGACTGGCGGACGGACGGACTGACGGACAACGGAGTCTTAAGTAGCCCACACACTGGTCCGGTATCGCACCGAAAATAACCTTTTGATCGAGATTGAACAAAGGCCACACATTAGCGATGAAAATCATACGATCTAGATCGCATACAATTGTCATTCACATACAAATATGTGTGACAGATCGTTCCGGCCATCGAAATCAACCACAGATTCAACGATTTGAAAGTGATGGTGGGCCGCGCGTACAAGAATTGGATGAATTGATCCAATGAGTGGGCGCCTTTACTAATAGGGTTTCAGTTGTCACCCTTTAGGTACAGCAATATAAAATAAAGCTATTTATGAGACCTTGGTAGATGGTAGATGGACGTCAAAGGTTACTGAGTGGAGACCTAGAATATAATAGAAGTGTCGGTAGACCATTGCACCAGCGAGATGGAGTGACGACATCTTGAAGAGAGAGGGTAGAGCGTGGAGAAGAACTGCGGAGGATAGGGAGTAGTGGCGCAATGCTGAGAAGGGCTACGTCTAGCAGTGGACGGACACAGGCTGAAGAAGATAAGAAGATGAGACTTTTAATTTAAATAAAGTCTCAAAACTTACACGATTTTCATGCATTTTTTGACGCCAAAATGATCAAAAATTCAAATCTATATCTACACTTCGCCCTGCATACTCCGCCCCGATGGTGGCTTACAACGTCATCTTACTTCATAGGTGGACTTGATCTTTGAATTTGCAGTTCTTAAGCGTGTGAAGCTTGGCAATAAGAGAAAAGGGGATTTTTGTTAGAAATAAAAAGGCGTATATTCTTTAGTTAGCGTTAATTTCAATGTGACTGTACCGAATTGTGCCGGTCTAATAGACAAAGTTTTAATTAAATCTCCGTGTTACAGAAATAATCCTTTTAGCGGCAATATTATTTGAAAGTTTTGTAAAGGACAATTTTATGCGTGTGTTAACATTCGTGGAATCAAAGGTATTTCAAATGAAATCAGTTTTGAGATTAATATAAATAATAAATTCTAAAGTTTTAATAGGCAGACCACGGGTTCAATCTCGGGTCCCGGCCTACCAATGGTCTTTTTTAATAAAAATTAACACAATCCGACAAACCACATTTAGAGGGTTTCCATATGAAATATATCTCAACCGAACTGGCCACTCGTTAGGTATAGCCTCACAAATACCATTGGCTAAATGAGGAAGACTTGGTCTTCCGCTGGGTAACCTGGAACTGTAACACGGTGAAGAAGAAAAAATTTTTGTTGTTGAAAATAAAATTAACCCACTCACTATAAAGATATGAGAAAATTTATTCAAATTCATTAAGGACCCTTTTGGACAAATATTAAAAGCTTTGAGTAATATACCAAAGAAGGTGTGAAGCGGTAAATAACCTAACAATTTTTCTGCCACTTTTGGTGGACATACTATAATTATTAGGAGTTCCAGTAAATTCATATTCATATTTAAAACAACACAAACGAAATCTAAGGTAACATATTTAGTATCCTAATGGTCAATCTTATGGCTAAATGAGCCTTGTCCATAACCCCTGCTGAGTCTAAATACTGTATTTTTTTTATAGAGAAGACGACATGTCACCTTGCCATCGCCTGATTATTAAGCATAGGTGGTTGGTCCATGAATGCGCGCGACTGGCATATCATAATAATACATGCTTTTTCACGCTTCGCTTGAACCTGGGGTAGGTTGTAGAAAGGAGGAAAGAACGACGCCGGAAGTTCATTCCACTTTTTGGCAGTACAACACAGGAACGAGTCACTGAATGATTAGAAGAGACAGAGAAGAGTCTCCGAGACCGTATTTACCAGTCACAGAACGTTCAGAAGTTTCACTTATTACACACCCACAAGCAAATATGACTCTAATTACATTGAGATAACACTTATTTTCCGTTGACAGTTTAATCTCAGTATTTTGTTTGTAGCTATACATTTTGCCCACTGAGGGCAGTGCGGGGTGGTGAGCGGGGAAGGTAAATTTTGTTAGAATTTTCGAAGTGAGACAAGCGCTGCCTATGTATCTGAGATTAATATGAGCAGGACTTATAAGTGAATACAGATTAATTAACAAGAGAACACGTAGCTAGAAGTAAATTGGTCTAACTAAGCTGTGCGCGGAATACACGTAATAAATAATCATTGCGGGAACGTTCGGAGGCTTCACAGAATGGTGCTTGCGGTCTCTAAACAAGATTAACTTGAAATATGGATTTTGTCAGTTTTAGAAATGTAACTCGCACAATAATAAAGTCAGTGAAAAATATACACATTTTATCCACTTGTTTGATAAGCAGAACAGGTGGCAAGTCTATCGCTAATGATACTGTGGTGTGTGTAGTGTGTGTAGTGTGTGTCTGCGTATGCAAACATGTTTTATTGCATAACTTTGTCCCATATAAAATCTTAAGGTGGCCACACATTCGTCCAATCCCAGGCCGGTCGCCGTACGGTCCACCGAAACCGACCACAGACTAGTCTAATTCTTATTGCGCAGTTTGATAATAATTTATATATTTTTCTGGTTTGTCTTACGGCACTGGAACCGTGTTGTCTTCAAATTCTAGCCGATGGTATTAAAATATGTGAGCCTATACACCTAACCAATCCTGTTGAGGTATATTTAGATGGAAAAGCCTCTAAGTGTGGTTTGTCGGATTATGTACATACGTTTTTAATTATAAAAAACCCATCTACAGCCCAAGGCTTTTCCATCTACATATCTCAACAGAACTGGCCAGTCGTTAGGTATAGCCTCAAAAAATCATTGGCTAAATATGAGGAAGACTTTGTCTTCCACTGGGTACCCTGGGGCCGGCAACGGTTCCCGAGAGCTGTAAGGCAAGCCGTGAAAAATAAAAAAAAGTTAAGTAATTAAGTTTTTCATGAGCAGGACATAGCGACCAAATATGCCTACCTGTTTCACTGCCTATGATTCACGAATATAAATATTAGAATTGAAATTGAATTTGAACAAAATAGTAAAATAACAAAATTGTAGGTACAACCTATATAGATAACGGCAAGGTTTTTTTTCTCTATAGTAACATTCTATTGAACAGCTCTATATAAATTACTCCCATTATTAGTAAGTAATAAGTCTTCAGACTGAAGGACTCACAATGAAAGGAAATTGGAAATATTACGAAATATGAAAGGATCATAGTTTGATTAGAATCTTGTAAAATATTGCTTATTCTATACTAGCTGTTGCCCACGGCTTGGACGCGTGGTAAATTGCGTGATGTTAAATAGCGTATAACCTTCACCGAGAATTGGGCTATAAAATGCAAAAATATTTTTTCAAATTGGTCCAGTAGTTTTCAGTCTATAGAATATGAACAAACAAAGAAAGAAACAATCAAATATTGATTTTTATATATTAGATATGTATCATTTATTATGTATCTACCTATATGTGTATTTTTCTAGTGTATCTGACCCGGCGAACTTCGTCTCGAGATATCAAAGAGTCGTTAACAAAATGTACGAAAAAATGAATTTTCTTCATAAATTTTTTATTCGTGAATTTTTCGACGTTTTAATAGTAATTATTATGCTTCTATTCGGGGCGAAGACAAATCCAACAAATCAAAGAACTTAAAAATAGGTCCAGCCGTTCTTGAGTTATAAATGGTGTTATCCAATCCCCGGCCGGTCGCCGTACGGTCCACCGAAACCGACCACAGACTCGTCCAATTGTTATACGCGCGGCCCACCATCTGTTTTCAAATCGTTGTATTTGTGGTTGATTTCGATGGCCTGAACGATCTGTCACACACACACACACATCCACACTTTGTTTAATTGAATCTCGTGTGTCTGTGTGGGTGAGTGAATTGCATAAGATCTAGATCGTATGATATAAGTACATTGCTAATGTGTGGCCTGCCTTCAACCTCAATCATACGGCGGCCGGACCGAAAATTTTCTGTGAGATACCGGACATATATTATTTAACATAGAATATAGAGTCATTATTTTAAATAGGGAATAGTCAGCCTACTTTTCTAGATTAGATTTGTAATAGTCTGCCGTCCGGTCAAGTGCGTATTTTTCTTAAAATATTAGATACATAAATATTAGAAGTACTTGGAGTAGCATAATAGTAGTTTATGATACTGGATCATAATAGGGGTAATTAAAACACAAGTGGAATTTTTTAATAGCATCCACGAATGTTTTAATTCCAAGTTATGTGCCCGTTCATACACTACTTTATATAATCCCATGCAATAGTACAAAACAAATTGAACCAAGATATTTTTCTTAATCGACAAATTGGCGGCACATCGCGGTTACCTACTTTCTGCGCATGCGCGTTAACTGTCAAGTGACTCCCACATAGGATTGTCAATATTTTCATAGAGTTTAATATGGCTGCATAACACATATCCTTCGCCCTTTCTACGTTTAAAAAAAAACAACATTACGATATCGTTTTTGTATGAAAACTTCGGTACTATAATACATTATAGTGTCGAAGTTTGAGATATCAGAGACGCGTGTATGTAAAACACATCATTATTAAGTTAAATTCGATTTTGTAATAGAAATTTTGCGATATAAGAGTAGATAAATATAATCTATCAATATAAAAGATAACTAAATTGTTTTTATAACTCTGTCCTTTATACAATGCCTACACAATTCTAAGGGCTACGTCCTACTGTACATTTTTTACTGTGATAACTATTAGTTGCGTGCCTACGCACAAAAAAGGATTTTTTTAACTTAAAACCTAGTAGAAGTAGGTACCTACTCTAAAATGTAAATAATGAAACAAGATTTTCAGCATTTCCCAAAATCAAATCACTAAGGGGGTAAAAGTATGAGAAATCACATTGTTTTGATCTATTTTTTTTGTAAGTTAGCAGAAAGAAAAAAATTAGGTATTTCACTGTTTATATAAAAAAATATCAGAAATTTAATTGATAGGATAAATAAGAGCTGGAAGTTTTTTTTCACAAAGGCTTAGTCTTTGTATACAAAGAGGAAACGCTGCCAGTGTACTCGGCACTATGCCACAGGGGGTATTTTCGACGGCATGTTTTTTTAGTTTGTAATTGAAATTTTTGTAATAGGTTTAATTGTATATATAGGTAGATATATATTTGTTGTAATGTTTAAGTTATTCAGAGAGATTGATAGGACTACGGGAAATGAGAACAGAAGTAAATTTAGTTTTCCATGGTACCATTGAACAGTGGGACTAGTTACCTCAACTTTACGTAAATCCATTAAGGGGACGAACGAATAATTTTGGTTGATTTCTGAACTGAAATTCCCGAATTTTACGAATGCTATGAACATACAATTTGGGCAACGAAAACTAGAGGATTTTATCTAGTATTGTGTAGGATTAAAACATGATTGGTGAAAATGTTCTCGATAACTTAAATTTTTGAAATCACCTCTTCAAAAACACCTTTTTAGTCATACGATCATACTCTGAAGGGATTTACGTTTAAATTGTATACCAAAGTTTAGATAATTTCAGTACCTAGTATCGATTAAGAAGATTTTTCCCTGCATGTGATCGTTTTTTAATAAATTATTTATTTGTAATGTGCTGCTTACGTCATTTATTCCGAGAAGCGATACATTATGCCCTTCTCACTTCTGCAGCAAGAACGCACAAAGCGCCGTCGTTGTCTTGCATGACGTGATCGTTGCGCTCGAACCACTCATGCGCCCGAACCACGAGTTTAGGGCGTGGCTTACGATTAGAAATGTCTGAGTCATTGGATTACGAAAGAAGACGGAGGATTTCTAAACATTCACGAGCGGACTGGGAGCAGTAAAATACTTTGTTATGTTTGTCATACGACTTTGCGAAAATAAGATAATTCTGTGTTTATATAGAATATAATATCTATCTATCTATTATCACGCCTTTTATCCCAAGAGGGGTAGGCAGAGACAATCGAATGCCATTTGTTACGATCCTGACATACTTACACCTCTTTCGCTTCTTTATATTCATCGTACCTTTCATACATGCTCGTCTATTGTGTGTAGATACTTTTAATATTTCCATCGATCAATAGGTTTTTTATATGTTCAATAAAAGTACACCTAGGTCATCTTCTGCCAGCATTTCCTTTTTAAAATCTTTTTAACCGAACTTCAAAAGAAGGAGGAGGTTCTCAATTCGTCGGAATCTTTTATGTTTTTTTATATGTTCGCCGATTACTTTTGGAAATATTTTTTTTGTTTGAAAAGGTATACCTACTTTCCAGGTAGTCCTATGGTCATCAGGTCAGGATCTGATGACGGGATCCTGGAGAAATCGAGAACTCTTATAGAAATTTTATAGGCACACTTGAAGCGAATTAGGTATTTTTTATAGTGACTTGTTTCTGAAAGCACATTTTGGTTTTGAAGGCGGTTTTTTTCTAAGAATATAATATTTGTCATATACATTTGACAAATTCATTTCAAAAAAGAAACAATGTAAACAAACAACCGTTTGACAAATTATGTCAATTTATTTACAAAATTAGACCCTTTGTTGTGAATAATTGGGATCACAATAATTTTAAAAATTTTGCACGCCTATCACGTGTCTCCCATTAACCAAAATAATGTGATATTTTCAATGTTTTTCATCAAAATGTATTTTATGGCTAAGCTACTGGACCTATTTAAAAATACTAATTATTTATAAACTAAATAATTCTGTTATTGACAAAAAAATCATATCGATTTATTGCTCCGTTTTTAAAATAAGGACAAACATACAAACAAACAATTTTTTTTTTATATTATTTAGGATTTTCAAAACCTTTTTAAGATCTCGAGATTAAAACAAAGAACAAATTGTACCTATTCACAAACATCCACTATGGTCTCTGAAAGTTACATCAAAATTAATTTATGTGTTTCTAGACCCTTTCTGGGCAATGATTCATACATACAATCATAAGTTTTGTATATGCCACATCCCCATAATTTTAACCCTTTTAAGACACGAACTTAATATAGCTTTGAAAAATCACTCAAAGATTTCCTTAACACCCTCTGAATCCAAGGTTCTCAAGACAGCTTTGATTTTCCCAAAGTTATGGACTCAAGTAATAAAAGGAGACCTCAAAGAGATAAAATAGAGGCCAACATGAAATATTTATCACAAGTTTTGAATAGTTCGCGCCGACAAGGTTGGCGGGGCAAGCGATCGATCATGAGCTATTTCCTGCGAACAGTGTTGCGGATTTCAGCAGTTTTTGAAAATTCCTTGGCACAGTAGATTTTGTATAAAGAAATATATATAAAAATAACAACCGCTGAAAACTTCAAATGGCGTAAATATGGTTCCTTAGGAAAAGGGTACATATTGTTACGAGCTAAGGTTCGAAGAGATTTAAAATACCGATTAAATAGACAAACTTTACTTTAACACCACAAAAACACAGTTAAATAAATGAAAACACTAGAATAACACTTAGTCGCACAAAATTCCACTTCGCTGTTTCGCTTTGATCGCTCTGATTCGCACTGTGTCACTCCCGAAATGATACTCTGCTTTTATCGTCCGTCGAACATTCAAGAAATATCGAGGTTGTTGTACAAAGTAGTAGACGCGCCTCGGCGTTAAATACCTACATACTAACCGCGGCCGATTTTGGTACTTATGGTTAGGTCCATACGGTCCATATTCTTTCTGTATTTTACTAGAGACGTCTGTCGACCTTGATGTGTTTAGGTGTTTTATGTGTGCGATTTAAGTACCTACTCGTTACAATATTAACTATCTTGCCTCTGATATCATAAAAGTATCAAGTGATCGAAGAGCTGGTACGTATCTTGGACAACGTATCAGCTTGGCGATACAAAAATGGAATGCAGCAAGTGTTTTGACGACCCTGCTGCAGGACAGCGATCTTGAGAAATCAGTTTACTGTACAAAATTGCTTATTTATATCTTTTCATGATTGTGAACTAATTTTACTTATATATATGTGTCTAAAATGAAGTGTCTGCCTATGGCTTCAAAATTACTATTAACATCAAAGTAGGATGATATGATATTTTTATCCATCGATAACAAGTGTTTCTCGTTTAGCCGATAGAATTTTTAGGCCAATCTTGTTGAGGTATTCCGAGACGCGGTTCAATTCTCACTCGTTTTAAAAAAATGCTAAGCACCAATTTTCTTTAAGAATGTGGTTTAATCGATTCCTTGTGCTTCGAAGACACGTTAAGCCGGCAAGGCCGCACTTCTTCTAAAAATAACAGATATTTACGTCTGTTTAAGAAGTGACACATCAGTCTATGTCCATTAAGTGCAGCAACAGCCTTGCCACCTGTTCTGTTAAATATGGACACTGTTACCAAGGTTTGTGTGGATATAATTCGTTTCTCAGAAGCTTACAGTTCTCACGATTTGGATATTTTTTTTAATGTAGGTACATAATGTTTTACTACCAAAGTCTACCTATATAGGTGTCATCCCTGAGAAAATTCGTTTTCACACAAAAACAAAGACAGACAATTAAACAATCTGAAACATTTCAGATTTTTTGTCTGTTTTTTTGCACAAAGGTAACATTATAGTTTCTTATAAGAATAAAATGATTAAAAAATGAATAATCCAAAGAAATTGGAAAACCAAGAAATATTCAGGCTGAAAAATAACAAAATGTTGACTTCAATAAACAGAGATGTTTTGTTATAATTCGACCTCAATTAACGCTTCGTCATCACACGTTTAATTTTTAAGGGCACATGTTAACCCTTAATTGGTCCGTCAGGCCGCCGCCGGCGTTTAAACTCGCATGAATAATTCAGCGACGGAACCCTTATAGCATAATTTAATTATCTATTTACAGGTTAAAGTTCAGAACTTAAAGTCCCGTGGGCGTTTCATATTGTTCTCGTACTAGCATTATGTAAACCAATAAACTTGGATTTTGGAGGTTTTGTTTTGACAGTTGTAAGCATTTACAAGAGGATAGGGCAAAAATTTCATTATTACAATCAATACAAATAAAAAAAAAATGAAGTCTTTGTGGGGTTAGCATATACTGCGATATCTTTCGTTTTCGTTTTGACCCGAACGTGGACCAAAATCGACGGGTCCCCACTAATGACCAGTCAAGTACTGGTCGGCCCGAGAATGTCCAACCCTACAATCTATCTATTTACTATCTATCATCTCGCCTTTTATCCCTAGAGGGGTAGGCAGAGACTATCGAATGCTATTTGCTACATACTAATATACCTCTTTCGCTTCTTTTATATTCATCATATCTTTCATACATGCTCGGCGATTGTGTGTTTTCAACCCTATAATGTCCGGGCAAATCCGTGTACTGTCTTTGTCAGACCCAGCAATTTCATCGCCATTCTAGTATTGGACATTTTCAGGTTGGGCATTCCTTGGCCAGTCATGTAACCCGCCGTTTTTGGCCTTGGTTCGAGTCCCGTAAAGTAAGCGGGATATATTTTGCCGGTTTTAAACAAAATTGCAAAACGGCAGTATAGATTTTCTTAAAACCTGTAGTACCTACCAAATAACAAAGCAGTCCTTATTAAGGCCTGTTATAATATCGATGAAAATTAACATGTACAAACAGTCTATATGACATTTATTATCCTAATCACTAATTAATATTATCTATCTATCTATCATCACGCCTTTTATCCCAAGATGAGTAGGCAGAGACAATCGAATGCCATTTGTTACGATCCTGGCATATTTATTTCGCTTCTTTTATATTCATCATACCTTTCATACATACTCGGCAATAGGCATGATGACTAAAAAAATCTAATTAGTCCGTCAGTTAGATTATCAGAAAATATTGGACACGTATTTTTTCTTTTGTCAATTAAACAAAAAATTATGAAGATATAGCCCGCTAAAGTTCCGCGTGACGTCACGCCTTAGTACAATTTTTAGCAAGGCGTGACGTCACCAGCCCCCACTCCCAAACTTTGACGCGCTTTACCTCTGTCATTTTTTGTTTGATTGACAAAAGAAAAAATACGTGTCCAATATTTTTTGATAATCTAAATGACGTACTGAATAGAATAATATTTTGTTTACCCTGTCATCTACCATATTGTCTGTACTTTTAATATTACCTTCGATAAATATTTTTTAAGCAAAACAAATTATTTTTTGTACAGAGAGGACGAAGCCGGGGCTGAAAGAGAGTTTATTATAAAGAAAATTGAACAGTAGTTAAAACTTATTCTATACACAAAATATAATGTTTCTTTTCAGTAAATAAGTTCACAGTATATGCGAGATAAGCGATGTGAGCGAAAAAACATCGCATATAGCCGCCGGAGGTCTATCAAAGTTAGCTCATATACACCAACTTTACAGCGCTGGTACAGGAGAAGTATTTTGCTATCGGAAAACGAGACTTTCATGATACGATTTTTCATGAAAATATACATTACAAGCTTCTGTCCGCGGTTTCACCCGCGTAGAAATAGATGCAAAAAGAATAATCCCGTGGCTGTAATTTGCCCCTCCCCCGCCCTCTTTCGTAAATGTTAAACGTATTGGCAGGCATTCTATATAAACCTATTTATATGCCTATTTACTTTACCGGATGATGATGAAGATATGGAGACTAGTAGACCTGATGATAAACTATGAAATTCTACTTGAACTATTTATTAGAAACAGAGAAATGCGTAAACAGCGCAAAATTTACAGCGACACTAATTAAAAAATACACACATTATTTCAGGGTCTTTCTTTATTACGGTGTGGTCAGATACACTAGTAACAGTGTCCACTTTTTGTCAGAAGCCAACAACATTTGAGTTTGTAAAACTATCTCCAAGTACAAACCTTAAATTGGGGATATCATCCAATTGTGTTCCGTCTGGCAGTTGCCACACGATGTGAGGAGATGGGAATCCATGTGCAGCACAAGAGACGCGGGCCCCAGTACCGTTGGAAAACATGAGTCTTGATGGTGGCTCCATCAGGAACACTGGACCGTGCTCCTGGCCCTCGCCTCCTGCTGTAGAAAAGACAAAAATACTATCAGTAAGGCTAAACGGTAGAATAATTATATTTTTTCTAATGTGCAAAGAGGGAAATTACGGAAAGTTTTATTAATTGAAAAATAATTAAACTGATAAAGAAAAAAAGTTTTATTCGAGTTATAGGTAAATCAAAAGATTTTATTTAAAATCGTCTCTACATTTATTTTTGGCTAGCTTTCAGGCCCCGGCTATAGGTGAACCGCTGAGAAAGTAGCACTCCCATGTCCGTGAGGGGTGAAAGGCGGGTGTGATTCTACTATACACGATGCGAGGTTTCGCGCGATGTGTCTGTTGTCGAGGCGATTTACCTCGGGTTTTGATTTTGATGAAATTTGGTATCAGGATAGCTTGAACCCTGAAATTTTTGAGGTGGATCGCGTCGACAACAGATATATCGCGTGAAACTTCGTATCACCCCCTCTCACCCACGCGGACCATGGGAGTGCTTTCTCAGTGGTTTACCTATAACGGATATTTTCGAACAAAATAAAATATAGCCCACAAATAATTTAAATAAAGACCTTCTGTCTTAATCTGGTAAAATATTTTTTAAATCGGTTCAGTAGATCCAAAAATTACCGCCTACAACCTCACAAAACCTCTTTATAATAAAGTAAGTATACTGTAGATGAAATTCACAATTTTCTGTATTATGACAAAAAAATATTCGTCGACCAAAATTTGTGTAAGTGTGGTGTGTGTTTGTTCGTTTGGCCTTCTTTAACGCCAATAAGGAGCAACGAATCAACGTGAGTTTCACAGAGATACTGAAGCCGGAAATTGTAGGCAGGGCAAAAGTAGTTATTATCAAGAAAAATCCTTTCTAATATTATAAATGGGAAAATGTGTTTGTTTGATCATTTATTTGTTTTTTTCCTTGTTTGTAATTCTTTCACAACAAAACAGAGCAATTGATCGACATTTTTTAACAGACATAGTTGGAGGGCTTGAAAATGACATAAGCTACAAATTTCGGAAATCCTTCAGGTTAAATTCTTGTATCATCAAATTTAAACGAAGCTAGAACATAAAACAAGTTCAAATATAATTTGGAAGTACCTATATTCATGAGGAACAAATCTGTGGGAATACACTAGTATGAAACATAAAGTGACTTTCCTAAGTTCAGGCAGCTGAATAATTCCCCTCAATGTATACAGACGTATCAAAGTTAACCGCAAATACAACTGGGAGCCTATATTCGCTTGCCAAATTATAGCTCTAGCATGGATTTAATAATATTATCTCTCCTGACATACATAAGCCTGTTTCACTCAGTTTAAATGGGAAACGTGTGATACAGATTTCTTATTTGCATAATAGTCAGGAAGATGTACCTGATTTTATTGAAAGGTAACGAATTCGTCTGCTTTTTGTAAAATATGATTGTGAGATGCCCCGCACCGCCTCATGATATTTGTCAGTTCTTTGACAATTTGAGTGTCCTGGACCATTTTGAAGTAGAGCCTTTTATTTAAGGGGCTATGCAATTTTACAATAAAGTCCCTTCTCATATACAGAATCTTCTTTTCTCTAGTTTCAAAAATACGATACAACATTTAAATTATTGAAAAAAGCATTTTTTTCTTTCTACACGGGTTGCCTTACAGCTCCCGAAACCTTGTACCCAGCGGAAGACAAGTCTCCCTCTTTTAGCCGATGGTATTTGTGAGGCTATACGAGTAGCTAGTTCTGTTGAGGTAAGCCTTTATGTGTGGTTTGTCGGATTATGTACAAAAGTTTTTAATTAAGAAACTCACTGCTACATGGCCAGGATCCATATAAAAAAAAGCATATTACGGAAATAATACTTGGATGATAAGCATCCACTGGCATATCCTGGTGAGGACATCAAGGTTTACAATGATATAATGAATTAATTTTAATTGTATTTTCTTTAATTATTAAGTTTTCAGACACAAATCTATAAAAATTACTATTTTAAGTGTATCTTGTGTACCTAAGAAATAAATGAGCTTTATAATTTTAATTTGAAGTTATTTCATGAATAATACAGTAACGACAGATGCTCCATATAAAATTTCAGCCTGGTAGATGGCCAGGTTCCAAAGATATGTACATATAAAAGCATCATTGAGACTATAATAAGTGTTCTTCATAATTCCATACCCAAGTTTCGCTTCCATAAATAAGTGATGCAACTAAAACAGCATTATGTATATTAATTTTAATTTTAGTAGTAAGTTGTGTATTTCTGCATACATTGTTTAGTCCACCAAATACCTTGCTTCCCGCTTTCACTCTCCTTTCAATTTCCTTGTCTATCTTTCCACTTCTTATAAACATACCCAAATAAATAAATTCATCCACTTGCTCCAATTTTCATTAGTTTACACAAAATGTCCACACACCGTCCTTTTATCATACCTAAATAAATTTTTATTTTTTTATTTTTATTCCAAACTGACCAAAACTTTCTCATACAAACTTCTGGGGGTTGAATTTCTGTTTCGATTTCCTCGTTATTCCAGTAGACTTCAAGCAGTTTGACATGATTTTTGAAAAATATAAGTTTCAAAAGTTTAAGAAATAAGAAAGGAGGGAGAGAATTCAAAGCATGGACTAATTTATTTATGAAATAAGTAAATGTTTTCATATTTTTTTATTCAATAACAAGCCCTTTTAAACAATTACCGAACCCTGGACCACTTTAAAAGCAAAGTGCGTAAACCGCTAAACGATGTTGTTTTTGTATTCTCTCGGAACAAAATGATGTTAATTCAGTTTTAATATTTAGAATTGAGTGGAAAAACATTAATTACACCAAACAAAAGTGGCTTTTACTTGTGGTTTTTTAATTCAAATTAGGAATACGATTCACCCCATCAAATCGGTCAAGTAGTTTTTGAGTCTATAGAATGCGAACAAATAAACAAATATCTAAACAGATTTGGATAACACTTTGTATGTGTATTTTTGAATTGTAAATAAAACCATTGCAAAGGACATTATTAAAAACTAGATAATGGCTATACAAATTATACCTACATCGATTCGTCTGTAAATTAGATATAACTTCTTGTAAATGTATCCAAATGTGGCCAATAAATTAATTATTTATACCTATATCTTTTTAACTTTTTAAGATAACGTGATGAAACATGTATGTATAAAAGGTATGATAAATATAAAAGAAGTGAAAGAGGTATGTCAGGATCGTAACAAATGGCATTCTATTGCCTCTGCCTCTTGGGATGAAAGGTGTGATGATAAATAGATAGATAGTGATAAAACAAAGGAAAGCATCATAGCATAGCGAACTTGGTGGAACACAATATCTCTTTAGAAAGATGTGAGCTAGATGCACTAAAAGTATCTATAAAAGTACCTACCAAGGATGAGATAAAATAGGCCAAGTTTCACGTATGTACCAGAAACATGACAAATAACGATTTTTCAACAAAAATTGTTTTTTCAAATTTTACGTTTTACGGACCCCTAAAAAGGGGATGCTAAAAAAGATAAAACCTTACTGACCAATAGTATTAACTCTACAGTTTTATGTACAAGAAATAGTGGGAAAACAGGCAATAAATCGTTTCTTACGCAATTACAACTTATATGGGTAATAAAGTTTGCCCCGTGCGTGTCGTAAAAGCGACTTAGGGATAGAGGTATTTATTTTTTACTATTACGTTTAGGAGAGGTCATTACCTAATCTGCTAAGGTCAGGGAAGCAAGAGATCTCCAGTTTTGGCTAAATTTATTATATGAACTTATCATAGTATGAAGTGAGACGAAGCGCTTTAAATTGTCTGGGCAGTTAAAATGGACAGAGTTTGTTTGTTGTATGGAAGTATATTTATTAAATTAAATTAAAAAATTAAATTAAATATTAATTTTATCTTAATTTAATTATTTATTTTTAAAGTGATTAATATATCTCAATATTTTGTGAATATTTCAAGCGTCTACCTGTTGCCGTTATCAATATCGAGCAAAAACGAGCAATAAAATCACGTTTGTTGTATGGGAACCCCCTTAAATATTTATTTTATTCTGTTTTTTAGTATTTTTTGTTATAACGGCAACAGAAATACATCATCTGTGAAAATTTCAACTGTGCAACTATCACGGTTCATGAGATACAGCCTGGTGACAGGCAGACGGACGGACAGACGGACAGCGGAGCCTTAGTAATAGGGTTTCCGTTTTTACCCTTTGGGTACGGATCCCTAAAAAAGAAGGAGAGATTCTCAATTCGCGCAGTATTTTTATTTTTTCTTAATTAGTCTTAAATTAAATTAAAGGACTCGATAGCCTAATTGGTAGAGCATTGACGTCCCGGGTTCAAATCCCACTCGTGTCAAAAATGGCAAGCAACAAATTCCGAACTTTTTCTAAAAATAACAGATATTAACGTTTGTTAAAGAAGTGATACATCTACGTCCACTGAGTGCAGGAACGGACTTGCCACGTGTTCTCTTCAATCTGGTCACACCACAAGGTATAAAGGCCGTAAAGTTGTGTTGTTGTTGTCTTAAATGAATGTCCTTGACAGTACCTACCTACTACTCAGTTTATATACCTACACGTTGGAGCCTAGGGAATGGTATTATACAGAGAAGTAAATTATAATGTTCAACTTTTAATCTCTAAAGAATAAAATGTTCTTCGTACTAAAGACATTTATCAAACTTCGCTGCTCTTAAACTAAGTAGCTCTACATAGTTAATGAATTTAAAATTTCTACTCTATTATAAACTAGCAACCCCGCTCCCGGCTTCGCCCGGGTACAATATGAGTTTACAACAATTTGAAATGGCTAAAAGTGAGAGACTTGGGTCTTCCGCTGGGTACCCTGGAAACTGTAAAGAAAGAAAATAATTGGCCATATTTCGTACTAATTTTTCGGTTTCAACTTTAATTTTAGGTTTTCTCTTAAACTATAAGAAAGGCCCCATATTTCCATTTTTTTTGCATTTGAAAAAAAAAAAATTGTATGTGAAATAAAAACCACCCGAAACCTCATCTGTCTCAACGTTTGTCCAGAATAGGGTACGAATTGGCTTAATGGATTTTGATTAAACTTTCATGATGAAGTCTTACTAAGGCTCCGCTATCCGTTAGTCTGTCACAGAGCTGTATCTTTTGAACCACAATAGGTATACACTTGAAATTTTTAAACAGTGTGTATTTAATAATGAATACTAAAAATAAAATAAAATAAAAAATTAAAGGGGGTCCCCATACAAGAAACCTGCGGCGTTTTTTGCTCGATGTTAATAATTACTTGACACTAATATTTTTTACTAAACTATTTAAAAAAAATACGTAGTGTTAATATTATGCGGTGGTACGGAACCCTTCGTGCGCGAGTAGAGTCGCAATTGGCCGGCTTTCATTGTTTCGTATTGATCGATTATGTAAATTAATATAAAAGGCATATAATAATAATGTTCGAAATAATAGTAAAAATGTTAAGATTAATCTTTACCCATTTTAGTATTACTTGACACCTGTCATCATAAACCACTGATAAATAATTTTCAGCCATTTACGCATTGTAATTCTATGACAACATAGCAATATTCATAACACTTGTGTGACTAAATTGTTTTTGGACAATGAACTCGCGGCCCATTCATGGTTTCGTGTTTTCAGGATTTTTTATATTTTTTCCATCCAAACCATTGTTAAAGCCACTCCGATGTTTCAGTTTTCTTTTTTGTTCAGAAAATATAATAGATGGTAATGACGGTAAGTTAACTTGGTATTTATATGTGATGGTACACCATTTGTAATTTGTAACAGATTTGTAAGAAGCAAATTTGAAAATTAAAAATTCGTCAACCGATTGAATAATTCCTAAAAATGGAGTCGATACCATAATTTATGGGACATTTCAAGTGTCTACCTGTTACGGTTCAAACGATACAGCCCTGTGACGGACGGACGGACGGTCAGCGAAGCCTAAGTAATAGGGTTTCTGTTGTCACCCTTTGGGTACGGAACCCTAAAAAATAATAGTAATTGCAATTATTTGAACAGGATCACGGAACTCCACTGTCTCTTATACTTTAATAGGAGTTTTATAAGGTAAAGCAAAGCAAAAGGATTTAAAATAATTCATGTGTAATTATTAAATGTCAAAGCAGGTGAATTTACTGTCAGGTCTCCATACAAATAAATCCTTATTGGGAACTGGCAATATATCATTCTAATGCCTTTGGGATTACATAACAAAACATAATTGCCATTAAAAAAAAAGTGTACTGATTTCAAAAAGTAAATTCAGAAGTTACTACTTATATAAAAAAATCCCTAAATCGTTTGAAGTGTGTCTATAAAATTTGAAGAGTTCTCGATTTCTCCAGGACCCTATTATCAGATCCTGACCTGATGACCATGGGACCACCTGGGAAGTATACTTTTTCAAACAAAAAAAAATAAAAATCGGTCCAGGCGTCTTCAAGTAATCGGAGAACATACATAAAAAACATATACGACGAATTGAGAACCTCCTCCTTCTTTTGAAGTTCGGTTAAAAATACACATCATCGCGGCTTTCGTACCTTGCTGCATAGCCAGAGACACCTTTGTCACATTTAGCAAGTGGCAGATGACAAGTTTGGCTAGCACAAATTCCAACGTTCTAGTTTCTAGCAATCTATGATTTGACGTCAAAGGGACGGAAGGGGAAGGAAGGAAGAGGGAAAGAAGGAACAGGAAGCCGGGGAAGCACGCTTATTGATTTTTCCCCATTTTCCGAGAGGTTGGTACTGTCAGCCAACAGTGTGTGCGTGCGTGTGTGTGACGAGAAAGAGAAGAGAAATAGAGAAGGAGAACACATCAGCTGTGCGCTTAACCTACAGTGTTGTGTATAAAGTGTTAATATTTTCACGATATAATGTTACTGTTGCTTATTACCAAGGTGAGATGGTATCGGTAAGGTGATAAAGGCTCTTTTTTTATATATCTCATTTGAATATGAATTGAATGAATGAATTGAATGCATTACAATCTTGATGATTTAAGGCAAGGATCGTAGCATATTGCCTACCGCTTAAGGAATAAAAGTCGTAATGATATATAGGCACATTTCCGTATATTCTATTCACAAAACTAGATAATAAGTTCCATTGTCTGAAGTTTGATAGACAGGAAGGTCATTCAAAGCGGAATAATTTATGATAATCCGACCTGAGTTGGGATACATTGATAGTGAAGAATAGAGATCTCTGGAGGTCTCTGGTAATTATAATTGCTAAAGTTTCTATAGCACACCATGATATTTTCTAGCAGACCTTAATAAGAACTGCTGTGATTTTGATGTAGAAAAAAAGTTGCAGTTCAGTAGTCGTTCAACTTACGAAATCATAAGTAAATAGTTCAATGAAACTTTCAGCAGGTCTGCAGTTGAACAGCCTTAATTTTAATCACCGGTTTTGCCTGTGGATTTTTTTAAATCTTCGTCATATATTTTCTTTAATATAATTTAAAGTATGCATTTATAACGAGCCCTTTAATTTGATATATCACATAATGCACTTGAAAAAAATTTTTTTTTACTTTTTATTTTTTTTTCCCAAAATTAACCCCCAAATCGAAATTCGTTTATTTACTCTATACGTCCGTGATTGGGTCACCAAACTTTATATATGTACTAAGTTTTAACTTTTTTTATCCATTAGATTTGGAAACAATAAGCTGTGACAGACGGACAGAATAGACACAAGAGTGACGCTATAATATCTTTGGTTTTTTCATCAGAGATAAACGGAACCCTAAAAAGAAATTGTATGTTTGTTATATACAAGCTAAAATGGCTGATCTGATTTGGATGACACTTATAGTAAAAAAGAACGTGCATGTATGAAACTGTGTATGGATGTGGATGAAGCAAGAGAAGTATGCAAAGATTGAAAGAAGCGGTGCTCGATACTCTCTGCTTACCTCTTTGTCAAACATTGTATAGTCTGGAAATTCTATCGTTACGCAGTAAATTAAAAAAAATTAAATCTTAGAATAACTTTGCTTTTAACTAAACGAAAATTGCATTTCTAGACAAAATATTTGCATTTCTGTATATAAATTTATAAAAAAATCGACTGTATTTAATAGACGACAAAGTGCAAAATGAACTTGTTGAAAAACAGCTGAAAAGTCTGAAGTTAAATTAGCATATAAACAAGGCAGACTATATCTCATCTACCATTCTCTGCTCACTTAATGAAACTTCTCTGAGTTGCTTTGCTTTTAACCAGTTTATATTCCTCCATTTGTTCTCACAATAACACGTCTGGATTATACTTGTTAACTTCTCAAGTTTTAGAATTTTCTTTCTTTAAAATATTGAATAGTTATCTAGGTTTAGTTTGTGGCGAAAAATTTTAATATCTTTGTTTACACTTCATGGGATAAATCATGTGATGGTAGAGTTAGTGCTGAAAGAAGGGGATGGTAAATTAAACTAAGGTTAAATTGTTGATAAAGACAAAATAATATTTGAACATGTTTATTTATGGTAAATATTTATTAGAAATATAAACGTATTTATATTCAAATTGTTGTACACACTTATTGTACCCGTACGAAGCCGGGGGCAGAGTTGTTAGTGTAAGATAATTCTGGTATATAACAATTATTATTCCACTAGATAACCTTGGGCCGACAACGGTTCCCGGGAACTGTAAGGTAACCCGTGAAAAAAGAAAATAAATAAATATTATTCTTTAGTATTTACCAGAAATTAACATGTTCAAATATTATTTACTTCCTTCACGGGTTGCCTTACAGCTCCCGAAACGGTTCCAGGGTACCCAACGGAAGACCAAGTCTCCCTCGTTTAGCCGATGGTGTTTGTGAGGCTATACCTAACGAGTGGCTAGTTCTGTTGAGATATATTTAGATGGAAAAGCCTCTAAGGGTGGTTTGTCGGATTATGTACATAAGTTTTAATTAATAAACCCATTGGGACATGGCCGGGATCCGGGATCAAACCCGGGGTCTGCCTAGTTAATACCAGACGTCTTAACCACTCGGCCACCGACGCACCTATTTTGCTTTTATCAACAATTCAACCTTAGTTTAATTTTCACTATCTTATACCTAGTGAAAATTGCAAGAAAATCTGTTGAGTAGTTTTTGCGTGAATAGGGCACAGACAGACGTACATTATTGATTTTAAGGCCTATGAGAATGTGGAAATAAAATAATAGGAAATCAAGAGCCTTTTTCATTCGTATTTCTTTTGATATATTTTTCTCTTTTGTAGAGAGTTTTGTTCAAAGGGTAACAAAGGGGCGCAGAGATTTTATGATCGCGTGTCGCATCAATTAATATGTAAATTGAGTTGATCCGACAACAAGACACTTGATGAAAGTCTGTATCAATTTTACTGTTATTATTTTGACTTTTGTTACAATATACCTCTAATTAACTCTATTTTTCAATGAATTCAATTAAAAAAGTGTACCGACACAAAAATTATGCACTGAAAAGTGTGCTTTCCTAAAGCAAATTCACAAGTCACTATAAAAAAACCCAAATCGCTTCAAGTGTGCCTATAACATTTGAAGAGTTCTCGATTTCTCCAGAATCCCATCATCAGATCTTGACCTGATGACCTTGGGACCACCTGGGAAGTATACCTTTTCAAACAAAAAAAAACCAAATTGGTCCAGGAGTCTTTGGGGAACATACATAAAAAAAACGTAAAAGATTCCGACGAATTGAGAACCTCCTCCATTTTTTAAGTCGGTTAAAAATGTGTAGAATATATGTAAAAAATACTGGGACATATACATTATACTTTTTCAAATATAAAAAAAAATCGGTCCAGCCGTTCTCAAGTGAAAGTGTAAGCACCAACGAACAGTTTTTCATTTTTGATGTGTAACATCTTTCCTATCGCTTTTCTGCAATCTGTGGGAGTGATAAAATCGTGAAAAGGGACGAAAGTGTGTAACAGAAAGTCGGGGGAGGCGCGCTATTTCATTGACAAATGAGCGCGCGCGGTGGTAGAGTTGGCCGTCAGATGGTATCAACCCATTTTCCGAAAGGTTGGTCCTGTCGGCCAATAGGGTGTGCGTGTACCAAGGTGAGATGTTAGATGTTACACATCACATGCGACTACTCTAAAGCTCGCTCTTTTTTATTTGTATTAGATTATATGACAATTTGGCTGATATCCTGTGCTACTTTGGTCCGGTGATGTTTATTTTCGTGTTATTAAAATACCTCAAAGAGATCCTAAACACATATACCATCATAGTCGTTTCCTAAAAGGGTAGACAGAGAGAATGAAACGCCACACCTCACGATCCGTAAAAATGCTCGTTTTGGAAATTATGGCTTTAACTCTTAATAATGAAAATATGGCTCAATCCAATTTAAAATAATAACTAACTAATCAACTGTTTGCCGAGGAAATGTTGTATAAATAAACTTATCTTTTAGGATTAACTGAGATTTGCCATATTTTTGACAGATACAAGATGACTGAGAGCCACGGACTCTTGGTAAAAGAATTCTTTTTTCAAGTGTATCATTTATATGTGGCATCAAATAAAAGGGTTCGTTATGAAGAGTACAAAATATATTTTTTATAATTTTAAAATGCATAGTTTCAATTATATTAAAGAAAATATACAAAAAATTACCGGACCCTAGGAGGCTATCTTATCTCCGAAACTACGGAGTCTAAAATTTTGAAAAAAAAAATTACGGAATATAGGGCTATTCTTAGCTTACAGGCAAACCTGAATGAAAATCCTGTCTTAAAGTTCTGACCAAAAAATTGGTACGGAATCCTTAGCGCGCGAGTCGTACTCGCAACTTAGCCAATTTTCTTAATTTAAAAATGCCTCAACAAAACTGGCCATTACACAATATTGCCACAACTATATTACATTATATTTTCACTCTATCTGTGCAAAAAAAGTGCGTCGTTTCGTTTCTCCATTTGACGTGAAAAAAAGACAAACAAACAAACAAAAACGTTCACAAGGGAAGCTAAAAAATTGTGTAACTTACCCATAGCGAATATTATGATAAATACCGACACAAACCAGGAGCACATGATGTTAGCGGTATATTTTAGTTTTGGTACTACATTTCTTGAATTACTTTTTCATGAGGCAACTGAGGATTATTCTGAAACAATACAAAAATATTGGCTGTAATATAATAATTTACACACAACTATAGAAACATCTTAAAATTATATATAACTAGCTTTCACACCCGGCTTTGCCCGTTGATATTTTGGAACAAAATAAAATGTAGCCTATAGTACTCAGGGATATTGTAGCTTCCTATTATAGTGAAAGGATTTACAGAATGGGGAAGAAAACGCAAAGCTAATGCAGATGGCGCTGCATTCGATCTACCTATAACAAATAGTTTGCGGTTTTGACGCTGTCGATTTAACTACTCAAAAACATGAAACAGAAATGGGTCAGACTTGAGAGTTGCAGACAATCAAAATAAGGTTCCCATCCCTATACTCTCGATTAAAACAGAGACTAATTAACCTAAAATGGAACCACTTGAGACTATTGACACAAGTCATTACAAGACATTGTCCCTTTAATAAACACCTTTTTAATATCGTCTTTACAGATAGTTCAGTATGCAGAGCATGCATGGAGACTGAAGAAACGGTCACCCATATCCTTCTGGAGTGTGCAGGTTTGACAGAATACAGGGCTGCTCATCTCGGTGCCCCGAGGACCCTTCGGGAGGCATGAAGCAACATCAAGGGGCTGATCGGCTTCTTGGAGAAGCTGGGATGGCAGGAGTAACTAAATTACACGCAAAATAGGCGCTAAGACGTCGAGTTGTGGAGACTGAGCCCGTTAGAAGACGCTGTCGATTATTTTACGATAATTCAGAGAAAAGTATAATATTGTGGTGTTTGTTTGTTACTAATAGTGAAAATGTACGCGAACTGTACCTAGACTAGTTAGTCGGTACCTAAGTTTTACTTAAGGCAGGGTGCAAACACGAAAGTGGCATTTTTGAACGCTTACTTTGAAGTGTCAGGAATCAATCTCAATCTCAAAAAAATATAGTGGATAGCAAATAATACTACATAAAACTTTAACCGCATAGATTTTTCATAAGTGTTTTGGTCTATTGAAAAAAAATTATGCAAAATACCTCTATAAAAAAACTTTTGAGCGCAAATTCACAATATTTTGCGCGACAACTATATACTTTTTTTTAGGAATCAAATAGCTTGAATAATCTATTAAAACTTTAACCGATTACTTTCACTGTTTAATTGTTTTTCTTTAACAAATTTTAAGAAAAAGCTACAAAATAAGTGAAATTTCAAGTGTAGCTGCATGACCACGTAAAATATGCCAAGCAATATTCAACCTTATATCGTCCTACATAAGCATCCGCCCACCGGAGTGCAAATAGTATTTTTTATTGAGGTTGATCCCTGCCTTAATTATCCTAGAAAAACAACTAACCAAACAAAACCATCCTCGATTCTGTTTATTACAGTGTCTTACAAGTATATTACAATCTAAACAGCACGTTCTATTGGAAGAAAGCTTGAAATTCTATGTTTCACTTCCTGTAAAATATTTTTTCATTGCAGATTGGAGTTCATTGACAGGAATTTTCACTTTGGTCCTCCTTAGGACCATGAAACTGACGATGTTAAAACCTGTTGCAGAACTTATCCCTTGAAAGTCAGATTCTTTAAAATGATCACGACATAACCTCGACTTTGGCTTAGAATTATGTATCTTCATTGCCTTTTCCCACAGCTTTTTTAATCGCAAATTATCAGGAAATTTTTGCGGCATTTTTTATAAAATCAATGTAACACGTAAATTAAATCTATACTAATATTATAAAGAGGAAAGATTTATATTTTTGTATGTTTGTGTGTATGTTTGTAATGAATAAACTCAAAAACTACTATGCCGATTTCAAAAATTCTTTCACCATTATAAAGCTACATTCACCCTGAGTAATATATATATATATATCATCACGGCATGACGACGGGAACGGGGTGGGCAGAGGTGAACATGACAAAAGCTATGTATGAAGTGTATGTTTGCCAACATTCTGAAATAGTCACGTACGAAGTCGTGGGAAACAGCTATATCTTAATAACTTTGGTTTTTGACACTTTTGACAGTTCTTTTCGGACAACCGATATCAGCGCCTCTAGCGGCGAGTAATGTAAACTTACTTCCCCATTGGGTCAATATTTTCAGAGATTACCCCCTACTACATATTTCTTATACTAACCATAGTTAACTTCTATAGGTAATGTTATTAGGTAAGTAAATTCCGGTGCTGCGAAATAGGAACGTTGCAACTTCGTAATTTAATTTATTACTTGTTTATGTAACGATTTAGATGAGCCTGTGCTACTGTATTTAATTAATATTTCACTTACAACTACTTCATTATTATAACGCCTATAATATGTTATGGGATTGGTAGAGTAGGTATTATCAATTTAGAAAATTTCCTAATTTGGTCTAAAACATGCAAGCACGAGTACAATTAGCTACTGCGAACTTTTTGTAAATAATTTTGTTCTACACAATTTTTTCCTACATCATTTTGTTAATTCTCTGACGAATTACACAGCATACGCCATGAAAACTCGCTGGGGTAAATTTTTTCCCCGACTTCATTCACTTATACTGTTAATTCTCAGCTCCTAAACATGATAAGTTCATGTTTAATGCTCGCAAATCTTCCCGATGAATCAACCTATCTAATGTTGAAAACAGCAACAACATCCGTTTAGTAGTTTCTGCGTGAAAAGGTCACAGCCAGACAGACTCGGCAGAGGACTTTATTTTATAATATGTAGTAATGATGATAATGGAAAAACTCTTGGACGTTTTCTTGTATAGGGTACCGTACTGTCGGTCTGTCTTTGATGAATTAGGTGAATTAGGCATAATGTTAAATTTAATTAAAATCTAGATACAATATTAAACCACAACATCGATGTGGGACTGTGTTGAAGTCAGCTGGAATGGACTGTGCCACTGGTTGATTGCACGTGCGGCGGAATCACCTGTCGTGATGTTGGGATAACCTGTGGTCATGTCGTGCCAGGAAATCTGGTCCAGACTGATTGTCATTAGTAGAAAATGACAGTAGGATGCTATGCATTGCGGGGTATCATACACACACACCTTTATACCTGCGGTGTGGCCAAAAACACCGGCAACAGTGTCCACCTTTTGTCAGTTGTCCATATTGAACAGAACAGGTGGCAAGCCCGTTGCACTTAATGGACCAATGTTGTAATGTAAATTAATCTATGTTGTAATGCTGTTTTCACGATATTTAATAATAAACATATATTACTAGCGGCACGCCCCGACTTCGCCCGCGGCAACAATCATAAACGAAGTTCATACTAATGTTTTTAATTTATTTGCGAATAACTTGAAATTTTTTTGTATGAGAATTTATTTTAGTTTTTTTTTAGTTTTAGTTTTTTTTCTAAAACCATCTATGGGGCACATCGGTTGGATGGTTAACGGACATTGGTAGAGACTTCCCTGATCTGAGGTAGAGACATATTTTGTGTTTTATCTATATTAATAATTTCGTTTAGGGCTACGGTAGACCTGATTCAAACGCATTAAATTGTTAATAAAAAAAATTTAATTAATTCTGGGTTAGGAACATATATCCGCAAAATTCATATAATCCCGTAATTTCCATAAATAAGTCCAATGCTGTAAGAAGCAATTTTCAATGTGATAGTAATGTTTGTTTGAGTCATTTTTTTGTCATCTTCTTTCCGAATAAAAGGCAAAAGTCATGTGGTTTGAGTCAAAGAAAAGAGTGTGCATTGTGTAACTTTTGTTTGAGCCATGAACTCCAAAGTTTATATAATTAACTAAATAATACAGTAAAAGTAATTACAGTAAAGAACACCCCGAGCCAAGCCGGGTTTGTATCTAGTATATATATATATTGATTAGAATTTTGTTTGAATATATATTATGTCTATCTAGACGTTTGTCCAGAATGCGCACCGAAACGACTAAATTAATTATAACATGATATCGTTTGACACCACAAGCGATCATGAATTATTCAAAAATATTCGTGTAAAATAATGTAAAATAACAAATTTCGCGGCAGTAAATTGAGACACACCCCATTCTAGGTTCCGCAGTCATTTATCAAAAAAAAACTCAAGTCCGGCTCAAAAACTCTCTCGTCACAACGATTTATGACTGGGGGACGAAGATTCATATCTCCCTGTCACGTATTATTAATAATTGTTTTTTAACATCTTTTAAATTACCTCCGCTTTCAAAGTTCCGAAGCTATTTTGTAATCATAAACTATGACAAGCTATTTTTTTTCTTTAATGTTTTCTCATTATAGTGTAAATATTATTTAATTGTTGACGATCCGGTTTCACTTATCCCTTGATCCATATAGGACTCGTAAAAGATGGCTCAACAATAGATACCTAATACCTACTTCTGGTAAGATTTTCCATTTGGACACCTCGCAATATGTGGACAGTGTTACCTAGCTTACTCCCAGAATACGCAGCGAAAGACCAAGTCTGTGAGCTTATATCTAACGAGTGGCCAGTACTGTTGAGATATATTTAGATGAAAAAGCCTCTAAGTGTGGTTTGTCGGATTATGTACATAAGTTTTTAATTATAAAAAACCCATTAGTACATGGCCGGGATCCGGGATCGAACCACTGCCTAGTCGTTTTAACCACTCGGCCACCGACGCACATGAAATCCTTCATATCCTTGTCACATTTCAAAAATTTCCAAGGGCAAAACCGGGGCGAAAAACTAGTTTACTATACGATTAAGATTTTTCAAACGATGTAAACTACGTTTTTGGGACAAAAGAAATTTGTTTTTTTTTACAAATAAAAGCTTTTCCTTAGAAACCCACTTTAGTTCTACCATTAATCAAAGTAGATATTTTGTGGAATGTGTTGCGAGTTTTGTCTTTCAAAAATCCCTGAAGGGAGTTTTTTGTTCACTGAAAAGTCGTTGTCCACCCTGTCCATTTAGAATAGCGTTATAGTAAAGGGTTCCGTAACAAATATAAACAAGGTTTTTTTATTTGCTAGTATTAAAAAAAACAGGAAACACATCGGCCATTTTAAGAGTAAAGTTACAAATTATTTTCCCCGTGGTCCAGTTAACGATGACAGTTCCGTTGACTATACAAATGGGAAATTTTGTTACCCGTGGCACTTGTGGTTATTTGAAATTCGAATGAAAATATAAAAACTTTTGATGACCATGCACAAGCAAATATGAGTCTAATTGCGTTCATATAAGGCTGACTTTGCATTGACTAAATCCGCAGTATTGCCCACTGAGTGGGCAGTGCGGGGTAGTGGGCGGGGGAGGTAAATTTTGTAAACGGGACTTGCTCAAACTTCACATCTATTAATTTTTTTTATCACTATAATAACATTTTTTATAAACATCGATTTTAAAATTTTTCTCGCTAAAACCAATAACTTTTATTTTTATACAGATATTGTGAAGCATTTTTATAATCAATCAATGTCGTCAAACCTAAAAATTTAATTCTGAGGACAAATTAATGTAAAATCTATTTTCCCAGTAATAACATTATTTTGTGACAAAATAGCTTTTTAAATAAAAAATACAATGGATTGAGAATTTTACAAAGCTCTATAAAATAAAACAAAGGTTTTGGAAATTTTCAACTAAAATTGAAATAATTGTAACGAAATATAGAACCAATGTAGAAATGTCCGTCTATTTAATTTTGGGATATACTTTTTGAAACCCATAAATACACTTCGATGTCAGACTCTTTTTAAATTATTATCTCGAGAAGCACTTATGACATATAGAAATTCTTTGTTCCTACTATAATAAATAAACACTTTCAGATATATCGCAAAAACTAGACTACATTCATATAGGTTTGGGCCTTAAATTTTTTTTTAATTTTCAGTTTCATTTTCAACCCTCAACATAAAAATTTCCGGCCTTCAAACTACGACTATTTCTGTGCAAAAAACAGGTCGATCCGTTGCTCTGTATTGAAGTCAAAGATTAACAAACTATTTTTATATTTATAATATCAGGATTTCAACGTAAAACGTCGAGTGGCCTAAAACAATTTTGGCTAAATGAGGAAGACAACGGTTTTCGGGAGCTGTACGACCTTAGGACAAGGGTTTTGCATTATTTTTTTTAATATACGCAGAAGACTACATCAACGTAGCAAGATTTTAAATTGCACAAAATAATGCTTATAAATTACTTTGTCTCTCCTAATTATGAATGAACATCGCGTTTCAAAATTAATAAATGCGTCAGATTAGTTTCCTTTTGCAGAATCAGTAACTTGACAACCTTAATTAGTATTCTCTTAACTTAGTGGGACAGTTTGCTCCTTTTCTGCGTTTTCTCATCAATTATAATTCAGCATCTATTGTTATTTGGTAAATTTGTATCAATATTATTTATTAACATTATCATCAATCTTTATACAAGAGACATTGCTAACAATGTTCACATTTAGCGAGCAAAGCTTGTTGATGGATTTAATGGAACTGGAGCTGCAGTTAGAAGTAATTTTAGATTGTGTGTACTTATTTATATGTTCAATAAAAGTGCACCTAGATCGTCCTCTGCTTACATTTCCTTTCCCTTCAGCCACTTTTCTTCATTTTAGTCACAACATCATCTTTCACTCCGCATTCTTCTTTATTGACATCGTTCCGGATGCGGTCAATACGCTTTATATCACACACACACACAAACGCCGAGCATGTATGAAATATAATGATGAATATAAAAGAAGCGAAAAAGGTATGTCGGGATCGTAACAAATGACATTCGATGTATCTGCCTACCCCTCTTGGGATAAAAGGCGTGATGATTCGAAGCACTAGAAGTTATCATATCCTTAAAATTAGCCCATATTAATTTTCATCCTCTATTATGGTCTTGAGTTCAAACAAAAATCTCATACAAAAAAGCACTTTTTTTACCTGAATTTTCCATTTTTTATTTCCATTTCCCTAAAGTAGGCCACACATTGGTCCGGCATCGCACCAAAAATTTCCGATTTCGGCCACCAGACGATCTAGGCGGATCATTCGTTACAAGAATTGGACGAGTCTGTGCTGGATTTCGGTGGACGGCACCTTTATTCAGACTATTACAAACATTTAAAAAATAGCAAATCGGTCCAGGTTTTCTCGTGATGGTATCGGTAAGCTAAGGAATAGCATTTAATATTTATGTATATAGATAATTTTAATTCAATTGCACAAACAGTATCAAAAATGATTCGCAGTAAATTTATAAACGCGTCGCAAACAATATCGATTTCTGAAGATTAAAATAGATTCTTAAGATGAGATTGTTTCAGTAATATTATCTTCGGTACCGGGTTTTCAGGAGACAAGTAATTAAGGCCCGGATATTTTGATGTCTGATATCTGATATTAACTTGGACGTCCTGAGTTCGATGCCCGGATGCCTTAGTTTTTAAACTTGGTAGAATCATCGTAGATGTGCGAAAAGAGATTACATATTTAAATCAAAGAGGATTCTACGTTAAGTCATCAATGATTCTATGACCATTTAGAAAATAAAGAAAATTCCTAGTTATACACAGGCAACATTTTCCTTCTTGTATTTTTTTAGAGTGGCAAAATATTATCGACCGTGGCCTGAAGCGTTATATCTACTCGTGGTTATAAAGGTCGTCAAGTGATTGATGCAAAGTATACTGTTTCAAGTTTGACGATGAGTTGCTAGTAATGTCACCTCCGTAGCTTAGTGGATACTGAAAATTTACTGAAGTGTTGTGGGTTCAATTTTCAGTTAAATTAAATTATTATTTAGCTTTGCGCTCGGATTCACCTATAGATTTTTTTATGAAAAGAACCACTATGTACCAATTGGTGTTTTAAATTTAAATTGTATGTACTAACTAGTATGTTGTGTAGTGCGCGAGTTGCAAGCAACTCGCGTGTTTGCTGTGAGGGAACAACTGCTGCCCACACCAAAGAAGACATGCTACAAGTCAGCGATAAGCCCGCCACCTATCATTAATTCCCTACTCCTACCACAACTACTCCCACTACCCCTACTCCAACCTCTACCACTACCTCTACTCCAAACCCTACCACTACCCCAAACCCCTACTCCAAGCCCTACCACTACCACTACCCCTACCACTACCACTATCCCTACTCCTACCACTACCACTACCCCTACCCCTACTCCAACCCCTACCACTACCTCTACTCCAAACCCTACCACTACCCCAACCCCTACTCCAACCCCTACCACTACCTCTACCCCTACCACTACCTCTACCCCTACCACTACCACTATCTCTACTCCTACCACTACCACTACCACTACCACCAACACTACCACTACCACTACCACTACCACTACCACTACCACTACCACTACCACTACCACTACCACTACCACTACCACTACCACTACCACTACCACTACCACTACCACTACCACTACCACTACCCCTACCCCTACCCCTACTCCCTACTCCAACCCCTACCACTACCTCTACTCCAAACTCTACCACTACCCCAACCCCTACTCCAACCCCTACCACTACCTCTAGCCCTACCACTACCGCTGTTCGATTGCAAAAAATAAAAAAATAAAGAAAATATATGGGAGTTATTTTTTTTTCTATGGGAGAATTTTTTTATAACAGATTCGCTAATAGGAACATATCCTGAACAATATTAGTTTCGGCACGTACCCCCTCCGATTTGTAGTTTCCGAGATAAAAAACAAAAAAATAAGGGGGGCGAAAAAGGGGGGTTTCGGTTTTTTGATAACTGACGCTTCTCCGGTCGCTGCCGCGGCATCGCTCGTTTCGCTCGCGAGTTTAAAAAATATTGTATGGGAGACGGGGGGGGGGGGGTACGGGGAAAGTGGAAAGGGGTAGAAATCAAATCCCAGTCCATAGGAAAAAAAAAAGAAAAAATGTATGAAAATTTGTATGGGAGTTTTTTTTTTGTATGGGAGAATTTTTTGTTTTAATGGATTCACTAATAGAAACAGATCCTGAACATTATTAGTTTCGGCACTTTCCCCCTCTGATTTGTAGTTTCCGAGATAAAAAACAAAAAAAATGTATTGGAGTTTTTTTTTTGTATGGGAGAACTTTTTTTTTTAGTGGATTCGCTAATAGGAACAGATCCTAAACATTATTAGTTTCGACACCTACCCCATCCGATTTATACTTCTCGAGATATAAAACAAAAAAAAATAAGGGGGGCGAAAAAGGGGGGGTTTCGGATTTTTCTGGTACTCACTGGGACCCCTTCTATACGATCCCACCAAAAGTTTCCCCCCACCACAACTCTTTCTGGGAGAACAATGATGTCAGTGAGTGAGTGAGTGAGTCAGTGGTAATCGAGCTTTATATAGTATAATATACGACAAATCACACTTAGATGCTTTTCTATCTAAATATACCTCAACAGAATTGGTCACTCGTTAAGTATAGCCTCACAAATACAATCGGCTAAGACAACAAAAATTATAAAGATGTTTCAGTATTATAGTAATGAAAGTTTAATTACAATTTACAGTTTCATAAGAAAAGGGTATGCAGAAAAGTTAAAAATCCTTTCAAACAGATAAAAACACATTTTTAAAATTTTCTAATGGTGGTCGAGTGGGTAAGACGTCTGCACATCCGACCATGTACCAATGGGGTTTTTATAATGAAAAAATCTATGTACATTATCCGACAAACCGTACAAAGAGGCTTTTCCATCTACATACCTCAACAGAGCTGGCCACTCGTTAGGTATAGCCTCAAAAAAAAAATGGCTTGTGTTTAAGTGACGCCCAAAAATGTATCTATTTTAGTACCAAAAAAACTAAAATAAATAAATAAATAAACGGTTACCAAAATGGATGAATGGTCACCAAATTACGTTTCCTAAAATATTATGAAATAGATCCATTTTTGGTATTATTGACTGCCATAAAAATATATAGACGCCTTTAAAATACACTTTATACTTAATAAATTTTATACTAACCTAACCTAACCTACCTACCTTACTTGGTGACCATTTATCCATTACTTGGTGACTATTTATCCATTTTAGAAACCAAATAAAATATTAGTACAAGGCGTGCGATTTTTCTGATGTTTTTTCTATTATTTTGGATCATAATATGATATACTTCAGGACACTTTTAATAGTGTCAATTATTTTATTTGGAGTTGTTTATTTTATTTGGTGCCTAAGCTTAGAGTCTTAAAAATATTTTTGGTGTCCGCGTAAATTATACCCAAAAAAAATCATTGGCTAAATGAGGAAGACTTTGTCTTCCACTTGGTACCCTGGGGCCGACAACGGTTCCCGGGAGCTGAAAGGCAACCCGTGAATAATAATAAAAATAATAAAATTTAATTTTCTATATCGTTAGAGATGAGAAAGCAGGAATTTGAGTTTATTTTATTATTATTTAGGGAGGAGCCACCCTTTCGTCAAGTGATTGAGTTTCGTTTGAGTTGACACTTCACAGGCAATTCACAAAGTTTTAAGAAGTCGGTAGGCTATACAAAATATTCCATAATATAAAATATAACTTTGTTATGAAACATGTTATAAAACTATATATATAGATATTTAAATTAAATTTAAATGTTGTTCGTTGATAAGCTCATCACTTGAGAACGACTGGACCGATTTTTTGAATCTGAACAAGGTTTTAGGGGAAAAATCGTTGAAATTTAGTAAATATAGGTATAGGTATGACATATCAAATGAAATTACTCGTTATTAGGTATACAAATATATTTTATTTATAATTTTGAAATGCATAGTTTAAATTATATAATGTAATACGAACATTGAGCGTTCCCCTCCTATTAACTCAGAGTCTAAAATTCTTAAACAAAAATTGGAAATATAAAGTTTTCAGGAAAACCTAAACGAAACTCAAGAAAGTTAATTTGAGCTCCACGGGCACTAGTATAAAAAATAAATTTATTAAGGAAATAAAAAAAGTCCCGCCGCGTCTATCTCTCTCTGCTCGATTTACTCTATTGAAACCAGAGAAAAGCCCATTATTTTTAAGTCTACCACAGGCGAAGACGGGGCCGCAAATCTAGTCAATTATAAATATGATCTAAGAGCATTACAAGACTATTCGTTGTTCAAAGGACACGTTAATCAAACATTTGAAACAATAATAACCTGTCTTGTAAAGCCACTGAATAAAATGTGGACTATGAAAGTATAACTGACTACGACGCAAGACATAAATGCCGTGATGGTGTTTATTTCATATATTTTAGTGTAAATATATTTTAGGAATTGTGTAAGAGTAAGCTTAGCTAGCAATTAATAAAGGATCGACCCACGCCTGGACCTCGAATCTAATAATAGTAAATGGAGATTTTGATTATGAGTTATCAAATTTCTAGAGTTCTGTAGACAAAATAAAGAAAACCAAAAATAGTAGCATTCATAGTTTAGTATGTTTTCATAGCCTCGCCATGGTGGTGGTAGTATGCTAGAAGCGCTACGATATTCGTAGCGGCACTTGTAGGTACAAATATGACTTTATCTGAGTCTATGCAAATAAATAATTGACTTCTTCGGACGGCACGTAAAACTGGCATTCGCACTTCTTCTACATATAACAGATACTTAAGTATGTTAAGGAATTGACACCTCTAGGTCCAATAAGTGCAGCAATTGCCACCTGTTCTGTTTAATATGGGCAACTGGCAAAAAGTGGACACAGTTACGTGTTTTCTACGATTCTTCTTAAAGCGCTACCAGATTCGTAGCCCGTTCGTAGCAGTTATTTTACACGACGTACAAACGTCTAAATCTAACAAATAAATAAAAAATATTGTTTGTGATTTCACAATGAATATACGATTTTTTTTTCTTACGGGTTGCCATACAGTTCCCGATACCTTGTTACGGTCCCAGGGTACCCAGCGGAAGACCAAGTCTCCCTCGTTTAGCCGATGGTATTTGTGAGGCTATACCTAATGAGTGACAAGTATAAGTTCTGTTGAGGTATATTTAGATGGAAAAGCCTCTAAATGTGTTGGATTATATACATACGTTTTTAATTAAAAACCCATTTATATAAAAACGATATTTATATATACATAAATAATATTTATTTTGGAATTTTGGAACAATTTGCAAACTGTTTTTTTTTTAATTTTGATGAATATAGACTAGCAGTTTCTAGCGACATCGTAGGTACGCGTTGTATAGGAATACATAGTTAATTATTTTTTTCATATTCCAATTTTCATAATATTTATGTCTTCAGTGGTTTAGGCTGTGCATTGATTGTCAGTCAGTAAGCGACACGACAGTATTATATATTTATATTTAGATAAACAATCTATCATCACGCCTTACATCCCAAGAGGGTAAGGCAGAGACAAATCTTATAAACATCCTCAGCGACTGTGTGCAGTTTTAATATTACCATCGATCAATATTTTTTTTATATTTATATTTAAGTATACAATCTAAATATATTTTCTTTCATGTGGATATCTATTCTAATATCTAAATCAAAATAATACGAGCAAAGCCGTGGGCACTAGTACTAACTAAAATTATCTTCCAGATAGACAGCTGCATTCACTGGTTCAATGATTTTAATTACAATACATTAATGGTCTCTACCATTCTTTTAGAAAGCGCTACGATATTCGTAGCACATTCGTAACAGTGCAATTCTTCGTCTAAATTAATTAATACAATAAAATCTTAGTGTGAATTTAAAATATCTTTATTACTTTTATAGTCTGACTAACGACTTTGCCCCCGGCTTCGTACGGTACAATATGGGTTGATTCACTTATACTGTAAATACTCAGCTCCAAAACATGATGGGTCCATGTTTAATACTCGTAAACCTTACCAGTGAATTGACTTATTTATGAATTAAAACTGCAACAACATCCGTTTAGTAGTGTTTGCGTGAAGAGGGCACAAACAGACAGACATACTTTGTTTTATAATATGTGGTGATGATAATTTCACCTTTACCTACGGATTCTAATATTATTTAACACTCAATCACGGCTAAATGGATTTGGATAAAAGGTACAGATATTCCTGAAAAAATACGATGAGAGATGGGTCTTATTAGGATATTGATAGGTTTTATTTTTGTCTTCATACTTAAGTTCATCAAAGTTTATAGTAAACCTATACTCTAACTGCCTTACAAATAAATGCTGTACTAAGTTATGTAGTGTTTTGTCTCCCTTTAACAAATCTGTCGATCAATATGATAAAGGGAGACATTATTTAACTTTGTATGGGGGTTAAAAAACAGATTTAATTTATTTATTTATAGCTAGTCTATACTATATATTATAAAGAGGTACAGTTGGTAAGTTTAGATGTAGGAGATAATCTCTCAAACTACTTAACCTATTCTAAAAAATATTTTACCAATAGAAACTAGGCTATATTTTATTTTGTTCGAAAATACACACGGGCGAAGCCAGGGGCGGAAAGCAAGTAAATTATAATTTACTAATGCTATTGAAAACATATAAATAATTACGATGTTTAATGATTTTTGGTCAGATTAGCCTGAATTAATTGTGATAAAAGTAATATAAATATATACAATTAAATTAAATATTTTCATTATTATCATCTCGATATCTCAAACTATTTTCAATATAATTTTAATAAGTAATTTATTGCCCACAATCTCAACGTATATTCTAAAAATACACGAAAAAAGCTATGGGTAGAATCTAGTTTATAATAACGCAGATTTATTTTTATCCCGTAATATAATTAGACAGAATTTCAATACAAGAAGTTACCCAGCCTCCATGTGACAACATAAACACGCTATTCCCGACCCATTCACACCAACGGCGATTTACCCTGTCAGTTGAAACAGAATCATCTTACGTTCCCCGTATATCAATTAAAAGTACCACTCCAAAGGATTTTAACCCATGCACTTCACATTCTTAATTACTACATACCATCTAAGTCTTTCTTTGTCTGTCTTGAGCGGTTTCACGAAGGTGGGAAAGGGATGGTATTACACGGGAAGGGACGCGACACGTGCTACGCGTTTCGTAGCTCGAAGCTGACTAAATCTGTGCCGGTTAGGTCAGGCCAGATGCCATCCGGATAGTCACCTCAATTTGGCATAATAAATCGTATAAATGCTTAAACAGGTACCGAATTTTTGATTCCATTTTTGTTTAATCTGTGTCATTTAACGGGAAGGTTCAATTTGTATAATTTTCGTCAAATAAATTAATGTTTTTTGTTCAACTTTTTGCTAATAACACTATTTTACACTTTATTTAAAAAAAAAAAATGCAGATTAGCGAGTCACAGTATTTGATCTGTATTATGCATATGCAGAAAATCTATTTAAAAATGATATCTTAAATCTGCATAAATAAGGTTGAAAGTTGAATAGTACGAAACGTCTTTGTATGTTAGGTGTAACAAGTTATGTATATAATTTCTTTGTTGGACAGTGTTTGTGTGTGTTGAAGAAAATGGCTGCCTAGAAACGCGCATGCGTGAGTGGTTGGTAGACTTTTGAAGTTTGAGATTGGGAAAGGTAAGGACCCTTCATACATTCTTGTATTAACAAAGTGAAAAAGTGTTGATTGAGGTCCTGTATAGTACCTTTGATTAAAATTCTGGAAAGCTGAGGGATTGATTTTTATTTACTGATCGGAACCTATTGGAATTTGAAGTTTTGTAGAAAAAAGTTTAAGTAGATGTTTTTCACATGAAGTAAGAATGATGTTGTTAGAGAAGAATGCGGAGTGAACGATGATATTGTGACTAAAATGAAGAAAAGGAGTTTTCGCTGGTTTGGACACGTTAAATGAATGAAAGACTGACTAAAAAGGTTGACCTAGGTGTACCAGATGGCATTCAGGATCGTAGCAGATGGCATTCGATTGTCTCTGCCTACCCCTCTTGCGATAAAAGGCGTAATGATATATTACAAATATTAATGACGATTCCTTAACTATGTGTTTTTCACAGTGTTCGCACAGGTACATATATGCGTGTCTTGCCTAGTTAAAACTCGAAACAAAGACCTTTTGATTACAGTTTTTTTTCTTCATTCTTATAGCTTCCGAAACCGTGTTACGGTTCCAGGGTACCCAGCGGAAGACTAAGTCTCTCTCTTCTAGCCGATGGTATTTGTGAGGCTATACCTAACGAGTGGCCAGTTCTGTTAAGGTATATTTAGATGGAAAAGCCTCTAAGTGTCGTTTGTCGGATTATGTACATACGTTTTTAGATATAAAAAAACTTAACCACCTTTTTTTAAGTATTTAAAATAACTTAACAGAAACGGCAATGCAAAATATTGCCTGGATTTTATAAGTTATACTAGCTTTTCAACCCGGATTCACCTGTGGAAATTTTTGCTCGACCCGTTGCTCTGTTTTTACGTTACATCTATACTAATATTATAAAGAGGTAAAAATTTGTTAGTTTGGAAGTAACCGGTAATCTCTCAAAGTACTGAACCGATTTTTGAAATTCTTTCTCTAATAGAAAACTATGATATCCCTCAGTGACATTACGCTATCGAGATGGGAACTAAAAGCTGGTTTATAATAAAACTATGTACAACAATACCTACATAAATACGCTTATAACTACTTATCTATTGGAGATAAATATGTGCTAGGTAACTATTTTTTGTAGGTAATTTTATTCTACACGTTTGTTTCCTATATCATTTTGTTATATTTCGACGGATTAGACAGCATACGCTATGAAAACGCGCTGGAGCTATCTTTATCCCCGACTTGATTCGATTACTGTTAATGCTCAGCTCCTAACCATGATAGGTCCATGTTAAATGTTCGTATGAACCTTGCTCGTGAAAAACACATCAAAATCTGTTCAGTAGTTTTTGCCTAAAAAAGTCACAGACAGACGCGGCGGAGGACGGTCAAAGTATACTTTAAGAATCGAACCTAAAACTTTTAACATCAAAACCTACAATATTGAGGCTTGTCTAATAAAATTGTAGACGAGAAAACGTATTCAAAGGAAATCTAAAAATACCACAAGGGACTCTACCTAAGGGACAACAGAGTGCGTATTACCGGTTACATTCTGTATAGGAAATAAGTTTTATATTACAATCGTTCTATTTTATTCAAAAAATACGTCTATAGCGCAGTGGCTAAGCAATGGACTTGAAACTGGAGTATCTATCATCACGCCTTTCATCCCAAGAGGGGAAGGCAGAGACAATCGAATCCATCCCATTTGTTACGATCCTGACATATCTCTTTCGCTTCTTTTATATTCATCATACCTTTCATACATGCTCGTCGATTGTGTGTACTTTTAATATTTCCATCGATCAATATATTTTTTATATGTTCAATAAAAGTACATCTAGGTCGTCTTCTGCCAGCATTTCCATTCACTTTAGCCATATAAACCTTTTTAGTCAATATTTCATCCTTCATTCTTTAAACGTGTCCTAACCAGCATAAACAACTTTTCTTCATTTTAGTCACAACATCATCTTTCACTCCGCATCATGTTACTTAATCTCGCTAAAAGTAGTGGTAGTGGTAGGAGTAGAGATAGGTGTAGTGGTAGTGGTAGGAGTGAGTAGGGGTAGTGGTAGTGGTAGGGGTTGGAGTAGGGGTAAGGGTAGACAGTGGTAGTGGTAGGGGTAGC
Organism: Nemapogon koenigi; assembly: GCA_963924495.1. Classification (NCBI taxonomy): domain Eukaryota; kingdom Metazoa; phylum Arthropoda; class Insecta; order Lepidoptera; family Tineidae; genus Nemapogon; species Nemapogon koenigi. Next base: position 1,335,096 of record OZ004630.1, on the reverse strand, counting down.
GGTAGTGGTAGTGGTAGAGATTTGAGTAGGGGTAGTGGTAGTGCTAGGGGTTGGAGTAGGGGTAAGTGTAGACAGTGGTAGAGGTAGTGGTAGGGGTTGTAGTAGGGGTAAGGGTAGACAGTGGTAGTGGTAGGGGTTGGAGTAGAGGTAGTGGTAGGGATTTGAGTAGGGGTAGTGGTAGTGCTAGGGGTTGGAGTAGGGGTAAGTGTAGATAGTGGTAGGGGTAGGGGTAGCGGTAGTGGTAGGGGTTGGAGTAGGGGTAGAGGTAGTGGTAGGGGTTGGAGAAGGGGTAAGTGTAGACAGTGGTAGTGGTAGGGGTTGGAGTAGAGGTAGTGGTAGGGATTTGAGTAGGTGTAGTGGTAGTGCTAGGGGTTGGAGTAGGGGTAAGTGTAAAAAGTGGTAGGGGTAGAGGTAGGGGTAGGGGTAGCGGTAGTGGTAGGGGTTGGAGTAGGGGTAGAGGTAGTGGTAGGGGTTGGAGAAGGGGTAAGTGTAGACAGTGGTAGTGGTAGGGGTTGGAGTAGAGGTAGTGGTAGGGATTTGAGTAGGTGTAGTGGTAGTGGTAGGGGTTGGAGTAGGGGTAGAGGTAGTGGTAGGGGTTGGAGTAGAGGTAGTGGTAGGGATTTGAGTAGGGGTAGTGGTAGGGGTTGGAGTAGGGGTAGAGGTAGTGGTAGGGGTTGGAGTAGAGGTAGTGGTAGGGATTTGAGTAGGGGTAGTGGTAGGGGTTGGAGTGGGGGTAGGGGTAGTGGGAGTGGTAGTGGTAGTTATTTTCACGGCGAAGGAAAGTAAATAGCAGGCAAGCTAACGTTTGGGCAGGACATAGTAATATTATAAAACAAAGTCTCCCGCCGCGTTTGTCTGTCGTCTGTCTGGTGCCCTTTTCACGCAAAAACTACTAAACGGTTTTCACTATTAGATAGGTTGATTCACCGGGAAGGTTTACGAGTATTGAACATGGCTCAATCATGTTTAGGAGCTGAGCATAAACAGTATAAGATAATCTATCGGGGAAAAATGATAGCCCCAGCGAGTTTAATGGAGTATGATGTCTAAACCGTCAGATATATAACAAAATGATGTAGGTAAGAATTGTGTGGAATAAAATTATCTACAAAAACGTTTGCGGTGGCATATATATCTCTAATAGATAAGTAGTTATAAGCGTGTTTATGTAGATATTCAAATCTATAATTTGAGCCTTTTTTCTTTCTATGATAAGTAGGATAATTTTCATTTCCCATGTCAATGTGTTAAATTATTTTTTGTCGTATTGACTACCTGTTCCCAGTAGGAATAAGAGTTCTGAGTGAATGTTGCTGACGTAGCGCTTCTTACAGGTTTATTCAAATGCGATCCCGGGGCTATATAGTGGAATGTGGACCCATCTGAAGCTATATGAAATACAATTTTTGTAGAATTTGGTAGCTAGCGTCTTTGTTTTCTCTTTGTATTTGCAAAGAAATTTCGACTTGGAATATTTTGATTCTTTGATTCAGTACATTTTTTTATTGACTACTAGCGTTGGTAAGGTAGTCGATAGACTAATTGGTAGGACGGTGGAGTTGAAACTGGAGGTCCCGGGTTCGATTCCTACGCGATGCCAAAATCTCCTCGTGCTTCGGAGGAGGGCCTGCCAAGCGTGGTGACTATGGCAATTCCTCTCAATGAGCATCACTAAAATGGTGCGCTAGAGGGAGACCATGATCCAGCAGTGGATCTTAAAAGGTTGATGATGATGATGATGACTAGCGTTCCTGGAGCACTTATAACTTTCAATTCCTGTTATGGTATTGGTTCAAACATAAATCCCATAGAAAAAAACACTTTCAGATATTTCCGAATTTTCCAATTCTCTGGACAACTTTCCAAATATTCTTTACCTAGAAACATTATTCAGACTATAAACTACAGACTACAAACATTAAAAAAAAACCGGCCAAGTGCGAGTCGGACTTGCGCACGTAGGGTTCCGTACCATTATCTATAAAAACGGCAAAAAAAAAAAACACTTTTGTTGTATGGGTGCCCCCCTTAAATATTAATTTTATTTTAATTTAATTATTTATTTTTAAAGTACATATGTAACTAAATATTTTGTGAATATTTCAAGCGTCTACCTGTTGCCGTTATCAATATCGAGCCGTGCAAAAAAAAATTACGTTTGTTGTATGGGAGCCCCCTTAAATATTTATTTTGTTCTGTTTTTTAGTATTTGTTGTTATAGCGGCAACAGAAATACATCATCTGTGAAAATTTCAACTGTCTAACTATCACGGTTCATATGAGATACAGCCTGGTGACAGACAGACAGACAGACGGACGGACAGCGGAGCCTTAGTAATAGGGTTTCCGTTTTTACCCTTTGGGTATGATGGGTGATGAACTTACCAATTTTTATTCATATGTATATATTATTTTACTTGCTCATCAATTTTATCATAAGTATTTCACGATATTTATCACTCAATTTAAAAATTGACGATGAAACAAAAATATTAAGTTACTTTTGTGGCTGACCATGCCGCCAGATATAATGTGCCGTGCTAGTGTGTATTGTGTGTAAAGTGAATATAATAAACTTGGGTATAGCCTCACAAATACCATCGGCTAAACGAGGTAGAGTGGGTCTTCTGCTGGGTACCCTGGAACCATAACACGGTTTCGGGGGCAGGCAACCCGTGAAGAAAAAAATTACAAAAGTATTTATTACTATATTTTTTATATTCATCATACCTTTCATACATTGTGTGTATTGTGTGTACTTTTATCAATACATTTTTATATGTTGAATAAAAGTACACCTAGGTCGTCTTCTGCCAGCATTTTGTTTCACTTTCACTTTCACATGTGAAAGAAGCGATCGTAATGGCATTCGATTGTCTCTGCCTACCCCTCTTGGGATAAAAGGCGTGATGATAGATTTATGTTTTGTATTATATGTTTTATATACACGCGTCTGTAATATGTCAAACTTCGATAATGTAATGTATTACAGTACCGAAGTTTTCATACAAAAACGATATCGTAATGTTTTTTTTTTAATGAAGAAAGGGTAGAGGATGTGTCTTATACAGCCACATTAAACTCTATAAAAATATCGACACGCGCATCTGCGAGTCACTTGACAGTTAACGCGCATGCGCAGTAGATAACCGCGGTTTGCCGCCAATTTGTCTAAAGAAATTGGTCAATTATTTAAAATACCTATTGCATGGGATTAGATAAAGTAGTGTATGAACGGGCACATAACTTGGAATTAAAACACTCGTGGATGTTATAAAAAAAATCCACGTTTTAATTAGGTACCCATATTATGAACCCGTTTCATAAACTACTACTATAAGTGTGGTTTATTCATGATTTACTAAAACTTTAAGAAGTCAAAAGTCGACCAACATTGTCACTGATTAAGTTGGCTCTGCAAATAGGTGGACAGATTGTAAAATTTTATGACGATCGACTTCTCTAGAGAAACGAGTTGATCCCATTGTTTGAACGAGGGCAGAGGAAATATACGACGACAATATGTCGGAAAGTGGAAATGTCGGGATACTATTATAGAAAGGCTGGATGAATAAGTTCTGATTTTGGTCAAAAATATAGTACAAAGAGAACCGTAGGTGAACAACAACGAGGCCACACGGAATGCCCGACCCTAGAATGTCGCAGTGCTTAAGTATGCTCACGGGGTACTATTTTTAGGGTTCCGTACCCAAAGGGTAAAAACGGAAACCCTATTGCTAAGACTCCGCTGTCCGTCCGTCTGTCTGTCTGTCCGTCTGTCACCAGGCTGTATCTCATGAACCGTGATAGTTAGACAGTTGAAATTTTCACAGATGATGTATTTCTGTTGCCGCTATAACAACAAATACTAAAAAAAAAGAATAAAATAAATATTTAAGGAGGCTCCCATACAACAAACGTGATTTTTTTTGCCGTTTTTATAGACAATGGTACGTGGGCGAGTCCGACTCGCACTTTTTTTATTTAGATATGTATCTGTCCATCTATCTATCATCACACCTTCTATCCCAAGAGGGATAGGCAGAAACAATCGAATGCCATTTGATACGATCCTGACATACCTCTTTCACTTCTTTTATATACATCATACCTTTCATACATGCTTGGCAATTGTGTGTACTTTCAACATTGCCTTCAATCATTATTTTGTGTATATGTACAAAAAAGTACCTACTCCTGCGAGCATTACCTTTCGCTTCTGTCATAAAGAACTTTTTTTTTCAATTTTACATCCTTCATTCTTTCAACATATCACAATGTAATGCCAAATTATTTACTGCCTGAGAAAATTATCTGTGCTTGCGGCGAATTAATTGCAGCCATGTTGAAATGGCATTACTATTACTAGTGTTTCTAGCTTTATGATATCGTTATTTTAGTATTTTCAAGATACTTAAATTGTAAAAATCTCCTTGCATTTATTTTTTCCAATAAATTTGCCCATTTTAAGGCAACCTTCTTATAATGGCAACACTAAACACTACGCTTGTAAATAGATAAATCTGTTGCTATAAGTTTAATATTTCTGCCTTTGTTGATCCATTTTATAGATTCCTAATTACAATAATTAAAACTCTCTAAAGAGCCCCACGTGTTGGACCAATGTCCCCATGCAAGCCTTATTAAAATAATAAAAAGCCTTACAAAGGACTGACTGTTATATTATCATAAAAATCACAATAGTAACCATGTCTACATGTAGTCAGTCCCTGTTTCTCTTTACACCCAAACAGACAATAACTTTGAAGCTGCAGTAAAAAGCTCGAGCATTTTCAAAGTGCTAATTTTATTTCCAAGTTGGCAACATAATCCGCTATGAGGAGAAATGCTTGTACTACACAGTTAGTTCTCGCCAATTTTATCACATGCAATTTTTGCATAGACCTATAAACGTGTAACGATGCCACAGCGAATTAATGTCACCCGGCCGGTTTCCATCTTAAGGTGGCCACACATTCGTCCAATCCCCGGCGCGTCCGTACGGTCCACCGAAACCGACCACAGACTCGTCCAATTCTTGTAACGAACGGTCCGCTTAGATCATCCTGCGGAATGGGAAATTTACGATGCGATGCCGGACCAATGTGTGGCCTACTTTACAGCAAACATAATGTTCACGCCTTGATTGTTTTTTAAGATAGGCAGAGGCCGAAGATCGCAAAGATCTTTTCGCTTTATTCAAATCTACACTTTATTATTTATGCTCTTCGGAAGCTTTTTATTTTCCTTTTTTATTATCTATTATAATACTAGGAATACAGACAAAACTAGAATGCGTATAAATTATTCAAACTGAGGCTGAAAATAGTACTCTATAACCACTTCTGACGAAGAAAAAAAACCGCCTTCAAAACCAAAATGCGCTTTCCGAAAACAAATGCACAAGTCACTATAAAAAAACCCAAATCGCTTCAAGTGTGCATATAAAATTTTAAGAGTTCTCGACTTCTCCAGGATCCTTCAGATCCTGACTTTATAACCATGGGACCGCCTGGAAAGTATACCTTTTCAAACAAAAAAAAAATCTAAATCGGTCCAGGCATCTTCAAGTAATCGGGGCACATAAGTACATAAAAGATTCCGACGAATTGAGAACCTCCTCCTCCTTTTTTTGAAGTCGGTTAAAAATAGATTCTATACTCTAAATAATATTTTAGAACAAAGGTACATATTTTTGAGCCCACCACAAGAATTACTAGTTCAATATTTTTCAGAACGAAGAGTCTTATAAAGTAGCAGATGTATGTAATGTCTTCTTTATTAACACAAGATCACGTGTTGTTTGTCATAAGAATTATTAAGAGCTTTTTTTGATTAACTAGATATTATCTACAATTCGTATCACGTACGCACTGCCGGCGGCTGTCTACATCTCATGACATCAAATACTTGTTTTGTCACTGAGATATTAATATATTTTGGGAATAACGATTGATTGATTGTTCGATAGGATTCCTAAATATTGTGCGTCGGTGGCCGAGTGGTTAAGACGTCTGGTATTAACTAGGCGGACTTCAGTTCGATCCCGGCTATGTATCAATGGGTTTTTATAAATTAAAAATGCATGTACAGAGTCCGACAAACCACACTTACAGTAGGTATACCTCAACAGAACTGGCCACTTGTTAGATATAGCTTCACAAATACCATCGGCTAAAGGAAGAGGACTTGGTTCTTCGCTGGGTACCCTTGGACCGATAATACGCTCACTACGGAACCCTAAATACTTTATTGATCGAACTGGGTAATTTAGGTTTTCGCTAGTTTAAGATAGACCGAAGTCTCTACAGCAATTCTGTAAAATCAATTTAAAACTTTTATCCGATATTTCCGGCTCAAAAGTTTTTCATTGGATTCTGGTATTTTTTTTATATAAGCTCGTAAAGAAAATTACCAAGAAAACTTTAAAGATAAAAAACCGGCCACACACGCCAACTTCCATACATAGAGTAGGCAGGCACTGTTAGACTTATCCATGGGATAATAAAATCTACAATAGAACTCATAGTTAGAGAGATATGGAGACAGAAAATGGTTGCAAGCACTTGCCGGCAGGCAACCTCTTTTTCGTGTAGTCTGAGGCCCCCTTTACACATTCTTGTAGACGAGTAGGGGTCCAGCGCTTGTCGGTAGCTACGCTGCAGAGCCGATATAGAAGAAAAAAAAAATTAAAAATAGAACCTCTCCTACCAGCTGGTAGAAAATTCGTGAACAGCATTTCTTGACCTCTCGGTTGTAGGAAAAATATTTTCTGCCAATTACTCTCTATTTGTAGACTACACGAAAAGAGGTTTTCTGCCGGCAAGTGCTTACAACCACTTTCTGTCTCCATCTCTCTAACTATAAAATCCCCCGTGAAGAAAAATAAGAAAAACAACCTACAATTCCTAAAATAAATGAATTTCTGCAGTCCTGGCTTTGCCCGTGGAAATTTAAATTTCGAAATTTTGCTCCGGTCCTCCAGCTATCTCTGTGCAAAAGACATTGCTCAGGTTTGGTGTGAAAATATCTAATTGGTAAGCGTATCACTTGGAACGGCTGGACCGGTTTGGCTATTTTTTAAATGGTCATAATAGCCTGAATAAGGTTTTTAAGAAAGAAAAATTGTAATAGTTGCCCGTAAAATTGGAAAATTTGGGAAAACGAAAATAATTTTTTCTATGAATATTAGTTAATATGGGCTTCACGGGCGAAGCCGAGGCGGAAATCTAGTTTCAAATAAACAAACAAACACTTGAGTAGTCCGGCCGCACACCGAAGACACACGTCACATTTATAGCTTATTATCATTATCACTGGCGCAACATTTGTTTGTAGATAGGCAATTTGCGTCGTGCATGTGGCGTGTGTCATCGGTGTGCGGCCGGACTAAAGTTAGGATGATCTGTATAGCATTGTACTGGCGAATAAATCGTAAGGAATAAGAAAGGAGTATACGTACCAATTCGTCGTTTGCTTTCTTGAAGTCGCCTTTATATATGGTATTCACTTCTGTTGTGGAGTCTGTAGGCTCTAAGATAACTCACTTTATTATTCAGAGATATATTTAATTATTTGATGCAGCGCGGAGAGTTGTCAACGCGAGTGACGCGAGACTGTTTTTCCTATCTCTGTTTACAGGAGGGTAGAAGGAAAAATAGGATTGCAACATGAATGCACCAATATGTACTAAGTAGAATTTTTGTTCATTAATAAAATCTTTTTATTTCCAAATCCTTATTTATATTGCGAATGTTGTTAGTAGATTCTTGTTAGTATTTGCTTATTAATTACTAAGTTAGTTAGGTTACATTATCTTTATGATTTGAAACCCTCCTTGGGTGAAGGCCTCCTCCATCCTCTTCCATATTTTTCGTTCTTTACGTGGGTGAAAATTGAAAGCTCATACTTATCTCGAAAAATATTTATCTAGTCACATTAAAAAAAATCGATGACTAAATTCGTGTCCAAGTCCAATTACACGTCGGTGCCTTTCGGACATAGGTTCTACAGTGGCATTAGGTATGTGTAATTTTTTTAACACAAATTACTTATATTACATTTGTGCAGAGTTTTTGCCATGTTACTACAAAAATAATATTTTATCTTTTATGTGGTAATTTCAGTTTCTGTCTACACCAAATGAAACAACTGGTAATGTATTGAAATCTTTTATTTCATCTTCTGTTACAAGATTTTTTTAATTCATCATTTTGAGATAAGTAGAATCTAGATGCTTTACGTGTCAGGCTTTTTGTTAGAGCCTGTAGTATACTGTAGCATGCGTCTGTTGTATACGTTAACACCAAAAATAATACACTTTTTCAAGTTCTATATCATTATAAAGTCTTACAGTGTGGCCAGAGATACTACTGGTAACAATATCCACATTTAGTCAGTTGCTTATAATATTAAACAGAACAGATGGCAAATTGAGTTTTAGATTTCTAGACGTGAGAATGACGGTTAAGTAGCCTTCTCTAAGATCTAATAACATAATAAAATTGTTTAATTATTAATTATTTTAACCAAACATATTTTCACAACACATATTTTGGGCATTTTCGTGCCTTTGACCTCGAAGACCAAAAAATAAAGGAAAAGACCCATACATAGAACATACTTCAAATGTTATATAAATGTTTTAAAATAGACGAGAAAATTCTCTGGCAGTGTTTAAAAGTTTTTAATATGATTAGGTCTCTATTATAATAATATATAAATAGAAATAAATGGTATAAGTATGTCGATATTCGGAGAAGAAATAGTCTGAATTAATATGGTCTGGAAAAAGAGAATCTGGCAACGATTTGTTTTGTATGCAAAGAGAACTATCGTGGAATTCGGTATGTTAAGTAAAAACTAAGGTTTGCATTTTATATTTTTATTTCAAAGATTAAGCTATTGTAACGAATAGGTACTTAAATCGCACAAATAAATACCTAAACACATCAAGGTCGATAGACGTCTCTAGAAACATCCAAAGAGAATCAAGTACAAACGAAAATGGACCGTATGTGCCTAGCCATAGGTACCAAAATCGGGCGCGGTCTGTGTGTAGGTATTTGGCACCGAGCCGCATCGAGACGCGTCTACAACTCTGTACAACAATCTCGGCGTTTCTCGAATGTTCGGAGGGCAATATAAACAGAGGATCGTCGCCGGGAGAACACAGTGCGATTCAGAGCGATCAAAGCGAAACAGTGAAGTGGAATTTAGCGCGACTAAGTGATATTCAAGTGTTTTCATTTATTTAACTGTGTTTTTGTGGTGTTAAAGTAAAGTTTGTTTATTTAATCGGTATTTTAAATCTGTTCGAACCCTAGCTCGTAACAAATTGGTGTCAGAAGTGGGATTCAAAAATGCCGATTACACCACGTGACTCGTCGTTATCACGGCGACCCAAAACACGACAAACTACTGCTGGACATCACGGCGAGGAGGTCGACGAGGCTGCTGCTGCTGGAGCCGCTGCTGGTGCTGCTGGGAATGCTGCTGGTGGTGCCGGAGCTGCTGCTGCTGCTGCTGGGACTGCTGCTGGTGGTGCTGGAGCTGCTGCTGGAGTTAATTCGGGTGCTGCGGGTTCTGCGGGTGCTCCCCAGGCAACCGACATGGGAATGCTGGTTCGGCTGATGGAGGAGCAGGCCAGACGTCAGGAGGAACAGACTCGACGGCTGATGGAGGAGCAGGCCCGACGTCAGGAGGAGCAGGCTCGACGACAGGAGGAGCAGGCCCGACGACAGGAGGAGCAGACTCGGCAGCTATTGGAGGAGCAGGCCCGACGTCAGGAGGAGCAGGCCCGACGTCAGGAGGAGCAGGCCAGACGACAAGAGGAGGAGGCCAGACTTCGGGAGGAGCAGACTTGCCGGCTGTTAAAGGAGCAGTCTGCTAGCCTTAAGGAGCTGCTTTCAGAATCACTGGGAAAGGTGACTATGGAGGTGAAGCAGCTACAGAGGGTTACAGACATGCACGAGGAGAGAATCGAAGACCTCGACATCCGTTACGAAGACCTCCAACAGCATTGCAAGGAAATACAGACTAGGATGAGCAGAGAACTGGATGCAAGACTTAACGACCGCTACGGAGAGTTGGAGGCACGACTTGACAGCCAATGCGAGAGGCTTCAGAATGAAGTGAGAAAACTGAAGCTGTCCGCTCCTGTTTCTGGAGGCGCCATCGTCTCCGGCCCCCGAGTCAAGGTGCCGCCGTACGACGGGACTACGTCCTGGACAGCGTACAAATTGCAGTTCCAAACGGTCGCCTCTGCCAACGGCTGGACGGACGAGCAATCTCTGACCGCCTTGACAGTGGCTTTAAGAGGCCGCGCACTGTCTGTTTTGGAAGCCTCTCCAGACAGCTGCACCACGTACGGGAACCTGATCGAGGCAATGGACTCCAGGTACGGCGACAAACACCTGGAGCACGTCTACCGAGCGCAGCTGAGGGACAGGACGCAACATGCTGGTGAAAACCTGCAGCAATGGGCTCTGGAGATCGAGAAGATCGTAAGGAAGGCGTACCCATCTGCCGGACAAGAGTTCATTGCTGCGAACCTCGTTCAAGCATTCATCGACGGCATCCGCAGCATGGAGGTCAGAGCTGCAGTTCGACTGTGCCACCACAGCGCCCTGAAAGATGCACTGGCCCATGCTCTAGAGGTGGAAGCCGTGAGACAGGAGCCTCGTTCTCAGCGATTGCGACAAGTGGCGGAGCAGGCTACTCCAACAACGACACCTGTAGCAGAGAGGCGTAGCTACTTACCCCGCTGCTTCTACTGCCACAAGCTGGGGCACCTTAAAGCAAGCTGCCCGGCGCTTAAACGACAAGGCACGGATCAACGAGTGCCGAAACGGGACGTAGGAGCTGATGTCCGTGCCGTAACTACGGAGCTTCCGGGAAAACGAGTAACAGCCAGAGCCGCGGGGCGGGTACTGGCTGATCGTGACACAGCCCCAAAAGTTATCATACGACAAGTTTTTGACGGGAACAGTCTGGTGATCGCCGGCGAGGTCAACGGGACGCCATGTGAGATGACGAACGAACACCGACGAGGACGGACGCATGGCAACGCTGACGCACTGTCACGCAGGCCGTGCCCTGAAGGTTGTAAACACTGCTCGAGGCGTAAAATCGGAGATTCTGTCATCAAAGTGATTACGACTAACAACCTTAATGACGAATGGGCGAACGAGGCGACGAGAGACGAGCAACTCAAAGATAACAACTTGGCGCCGATAATGGAATGGAAGACGCAGAATGTTCCAAGGCCCGGCTGGAATGTTGTATCCGCCATGAGTTCCACCACGAAAAGCTACTGGGCTCAGTGGGAAAGTCTAGTGCTGCACAACGGGTTGCTGTACCGCAAGTGGGAGTCGCCAAGTGGACAGGAGACATTGATGCAGCTGGTCGTGCCTAGGTCAAAGGTGCGCGCAGTGCTTGAGTCTGTGCACGATGGATCCTCGGGAGGACATCTGGGCATGAATCGAACCCTGGCGAAAATCAGGAAACGATTTTATTGGGTTCATTGCCGGCAAGATGTCGAGGATTGGTGTCGCAAGTGCACAGTATGTGCGGCCGTGAAGGGACCTACGACACGTACGAGGGGACGTATGCAGCTGTACAATGTTGGCGCTCCATGGGAACGAATTGCGGTGGACGTTGCTGGACCGTTCCCGGCCACTGAAGACGGGAACAAGTACTTTATGGTCGTGATGGACTACTTCACGAAGTGGCCGGAGGTCTTTGCAATTCCCAACCAGGAAGCGACAACAGTGGCGACTAAGTTGGTCAACGAAGTATTCTGCAGGTTCGGGCTACCAATGGAGATACATTCTGATCAAGGGCGTAACTTTGAGTCGCAGTTGTTCCAGGAAGTATGCCGTCTCCTGGGAATAAATAAAACGAGGACTACGGCGTATCACCCACAGTCCGACGGAATGGTTGAAAGGTTCAACCGCACTTTGGAGACTCATTTGGCGAAACTGGTTGAGGATCACCAGAGGGACTGGGACCGATATATTCCCTTGTTCTTGCTCTCATATCGATCCGCAGAGCATGAAAGCATAAAGGTGACTCCTGCCTATGCGAACTTTGGGAGAGAACTCCGACTACCAGTTGATCTCCTGACCGGCGGACCTCCGGATGCGCCGCAACCTGTAAGTGACTACGTATCGAACCTGAAAAACAAGATGTGCGACATACATGACCAGATTCGTCAGAGCAGTCTTGTGGCCAGTACAAAGATGAAGACCAGGTACGATAGAAACTTCAATAGTAACGGTTTTGACGAGGGATCGTTGGTGTGGCTGCACAACCCGAAACGCCGAAAAGGCAAATCTCCCAAGCTGCAGAACCGCTGGGTAAGCCCGTATAAGGTCATCACGAGGATCAATGACGTGACCTATCGGATCCAACGATGCCCGCGTGGACAGTTAAAGGTTGTCCATATTGATCGACTGGCTCCTTACAAAGGCTCGAATATTGCTCGGGACGAGCAAGTCTAAGCGGGGAGCAGTGTAACGAATAGGTACTTAAATCGCACAAATAAATACCTAAACACATCAAGGTCGATAGACGTCTCTAGAAACATCCAGAGAGAATCAAGTACAAACGAAAATGGACCGTATGTGCCTAGCCATAGGTACCAAAATCGGGCGCGGTCTGTGTGTAGGTATTTGGCACCGAGCCGCATCGAGACGCGTCTACAACTCTGTACAACAATCTCGGCGTTTCTCGAATGTTCGGAGGGCAATATAAACAGAGGATCGTCGCCGGGAGAACACAGTGCGATTCAGAGCGATCAAAGCGAAACAGTGAAGTGGAATTTAGCGCGACTAAGTGATATTCAAGTGTTTTCATTTATTTAACTGTGTTTTTGTGGTGTTAAAGTAAAGTTTGTTTATTTAATCGGTATTTTAAATCTCTTCGAACCCTAGCTCGTAACACTATTTTAATAAACTAATTTGAATATTTTTGTTTTCTATGCAGTAGTTTTTTTATAATAAATCTTCAAATTTTTGCTGATAGACGACAAAATGATGTCATCATTTAGGTAAAGTAGGCATTCTGCTCCATTTCTCAACTAATTTTTATTACTAGTAGTACCACGAGGCAAGTTATGGGTCGTGGTACTACTTTTATTACAAACGAATAGTACGCGGGACAGAAACGCTTCTTTACCTAAATGATGACGTCACTAAAACTTTGAAAATTTATTATAAAAAACTACTGAATAGAAAACAAAAATATTCAAATTAGTTTCTTAAAAATATAAAAAGCAAACCTTAATTTTAAATTTACATACCGAATTAAGTTCGCTACAGTGTCGAGTATTTGTGCAAAAACGAAATAGCAGGAGATAAAAAAGCGAGTTGCCAGTAAAAATCATATTTCTCTTATTATCTTCTGGATAAAGACCTTAGTTTCTTAGTTTTCTAGAGTTTTTTGCTCTTTCGAGTTAATTTATTTTTCACACAAAAAGGATTTGGTCAATTTTGAATCCTAATTTTATTTTTTCTTCCAAACTTACATAAATTTACAATTTAGCTTATAACTTTAACTCGACCTTAGTTTTTTTTACAAAAAAATTAAATATGTACATTTTTTTAATTAAACAGATTTCTACTTATTGTAAACCTAATTAATATTTTCCTAATGTCGCTCAGAGCAGTCTTATTGTCTTAGACATGTATGGTGAAGTCCCTCCTCTCTTGATCGGGTCTTTGTTGATATCTGGAAAAAGAAATCATATTTTTAATTATTTATATATTTATAAATAATAAAAAATCTACGTACATTATATACGACAAACCGTACAATGCGGCTTTTCCATCTACATACCTCAAAAAATCTTCGGCTACGTAAGGAAGAGTTTGTCATCCGCTGGGTACCCTGGGGCCGGCAATGGTTCCCGGGAGCTGTAAGGCAACCCGTGAAGATATTTTTATGGCAAACAGTATAACCTGCTTCGGGGTAACCAGCTAAAGACAAATCTTCCACATTTAGCCGATGACATTTATGAATCTACCTAAAATAACGGGTGGCCAGTTTAGGAGAAATTTTGAAGAATTTATTTATGAGCATTTTATAACTACAGTACATATATCTAGGTGCTAATTACTAAAAAATATAACCTAAAAATAAAATTAATAATCAAAAATATTTGGTCCGCGTCGCATGGTAGCAAGAACACTGGCTGCATTTCCTCGCTGTATAGCTATGCTAATTATCTGGGCGAAGAAAGAACGAGCTCTCTTGTCACCCGTAGCGACGACAATTTTTTTGAATAAATTTTGAAGAAAATATTTGAAGGGGTTAGTTAGGGGATACCTATACTTGGCACAAACTAGAAGCATAAAAACAAACAGACATAGGCTTCAAAATATCAGTCATACCACCCCTCTTTTTTCCGGGGGTTATAAAACCGGCCAAGTACGAGTTGGACTCGCACACGAAGGATTCCGTACCACGGTATGCATTTTAGTTATACTTTGCTCGTAGGTTATACTAGATAGACGTTTGTATGTATTGTCACGGACCCCCTTTAAGTTTTAACTTAATTTTTTTATATTTGTTGTGTTGCGGCCATAGTAATACACACTCTTAAAATTTCATTTGTCTACCTATTACGGTTCAAAACATACAGCTCTGTGACAGACGGACGGACAGAGAGACATACAGCGGAGCCTTAGTAATAGGGTTTCTGTTGGCACCCTTGGGTACGGAGCCCTAAAAAGTAATATTGCGACATCTACTGTTAAATATAAGCATTTGAACAGTTACTTTAAACTGTAGTTATCTACTGTGCTGAAAGGCTTTTATAACTTCTATATTTTGTCGCTAGATGGCACTTTATGCAAAATAATACTTTCACGGAAAAGCTACGTAAATTAAAGTAGAAAATTACAGGTATCAAATATTATATTATATATAATAAATAAATAATATATTAATAATTAATACTGTATCAATGTTTGATACGATATTCTAAAGATTATTTTTCCCTCTAAACATACAAATCATAAATAAATGTTTCTTTTAAAATTAGATGTTTGAGATCATTTGAACGTCGTCCAAAAGCACAGTAGAATTTTATATTCTAAGCAAAATTTACAATTTCAAAATACATTTAGTACGCCCGTTTCCCAAGTAGGTAGAGAGAATGGAGCGCCAATTGTCTTCTTTCTTGCTTCATCCACATCCATACATGTACTAATTTTAGCACTACGTACGTATTAGATTAGACCTTTTTAGGGTTCCGTACCCAAAGGGTAAAATAATCGGAAACCCCCTTACTAAGGCTCCGCTGTCCGTCCGTCTGTCTGTCTGTCTGTCACCAGGCTGTATCTCATATGAACCGTGATAGTTAGACAGTTGAAATGTTCACGGATGATGTATTTCTGTTGCCGCTATAACAACAAAAACTAAAAAACAGAATAAAATAAATATTTAACTCCCATACAACAAACGAGATTTTTCTGCTCGTTTTTGCTCGATATTGATAACGGCAACAGGTAGACGCTTGTAATATTCACAGAATATTGAGTTATATATTCACTTTAAAAATAAATGATTAACATAAAATAAAATTAATATTTAAAGGGGGCTCCCATACAACAAACGTGTTTTTTTTTTTTTTTTTTGCTGTTTTTATAGATAATGGTACGGAACCTTCGTGCGCGAGTCCGACTCGCACTTGGCCGGTTTTTAATTTTATTAATTACCTCTGACCCTACAACTATTTCTTTAAAAAAAATCCGTTGCTCTGTTTAACGTGAGAGGAGGACAAACAAACATACTTTCTCATTTATAATATTAGTTAGTATATTTTTATTATTATATGAAATAAAAGGAAATGCTGGCAGAGGCCAACCTAGGTGTCCTTTTATTGAACATATAAAAATGTATTGATCGATGGAAATATTAAAAGTACACACAATCGCCAGCATATATGAAAGGTATCTATGTATGAAGCGAAAGTGGTATATCAGGATCGTAACAAATGGCATTCGATTGTGTCTGCCTACCCCTCTTACGATAAAAGGCGTGATGATATAGATAGGTATATTTTAAAATATTTATATTGTATTATTTTACCAAACCTGGAACTAGTGGGTGTGTGATGTCTTCTCGCCCGACGTCGAGCTTTTTCTTGTGCACGAGAACTCATAGAGCACCCGTCCAGCTGGGACTCTGCGCTGGAGTCGGCGATAGGTAGAAATATTTCACCTGTGCGTAGATATATATATTACTAACTGTTGCCCACAACTTCGTATGCGTCGCAGGTAATACGATTTTTTTATACAATAGTTCACACCCAATTTCACCTCCTTTCATAAAATCAATTCTTAGTAAATCTATAAGGAATATACCTTCTAATTTTCATATTTATATCAACAGGGGTTTAGGCGGTGAGTTGATTGTCAGTTAGTCATAGTCACGACTGTTTGTAATTATCCTTCCTTGAGGACTGCAAAATGACTTGAACAAATAAATAAGAAAATAAATGATGTTTCTAAATAAAAAGTCTGATAAGTTTTGTTGTAATTAATTTACACAAAAATAAATCAATTTCACTTTCAATTTATGAATATGTGAGTCAAACAAACCCATAAAATGCAATTTCCAAAGCGAATATTGCAAATGTTGGAGGGTTTATAATGTAAATTGTAATGTAATTTAGATAAAAATCATTTTTTTTAAATCCAACTTGTTGGGAAACAATAACATTTCTATAATAATCTAGGTAAAAATAAATTGTGAGGTGGTCACCCTTAGCTCCAGTGACAGGCAATCGATATGTGGGTTTAGAAGTACACTCAGTACACGGCGACCCACTTGAGTCAGAATCTGACTCCTCTCTTCGCACCAACAGCGTCATGGCGCGAGAAAGGGTGTACTCATCTAAAAAAACGTAAGCGGAAAAGTTGTAATATATGTGCCCTGTGAAAAAAGGATAGGATTCCACATCCGGTCATGGCGGCGAACGTTCGTGCTTAGTTGTGATTAGTGTGATTAATAAGACAATGTCACGGCCGGCGGGATAATCTTAGCTACCTATTTATCGGCTTACTATTGCACAACATTAAACACTGGAGTCTGGCAGAATTGCGACGAAAGTCAGCACTGTTGCCATATATCAAAAGAAGAAGAAGAAAAAAGGGTATAAGTCAAATTGTACGCTTTTTCGATTTTATGCAACTGGTAGTAAACAAAAAATATCTTTCGAATGGTCTAGGAAATAAGATATTGTTTAAAATGACGGAGATACGAAATGTTTTTACTTTTTGGGCTTAATTCGAACTAGACTCACAACATTTACAAAAACGAAAAAACTACAAATAGCAGTAAGTACATCATTTCGGACGCTTTTTTTGTGAAAATTTGTACAACTCGACTTGTATACTTTCACGAAATATGGTTGTAATTATGTTTACACTTCGATCATGGAAAAAGGTCTTAATGAGAATTTAGACTATATTCACATTGACTATTTAAACAATCTATTGTAATTTTAATGGTTAGAATTTGATTATTTCAGAAAATAAAGGACACACAAAAAATCTGTTAACGTATTTGAAGAGACCGCGTTACAGTAAATACAACCGTTTCTAATTATAATTAATACTATACAAATAAATGCACAAAAAATAATCTATATAATAAAAATATATTTTCCTAAAGACTAGCTATTTTGAATTGTACCCTTTCTCACTAGAGGCACAGATTTTTTGACCTACCTAATGATTGACTTCTGTTGAGGTGCTTAAAGGGTCCTATATTCATAATTTGTATAGGGGGAAACTATTCCCAATTTCTCTGTAAATAATCCACCTGTGTCACTGTAATTTAGCATAATATTGTTATTTATTCAATATATCTAAGTGAAATTGCCGTTATTATTTTCAATTGGTTTTATTGAATAGGAATAATGGGCGAATGTGATTATTTTGCCCCTGTTTTCTTTCTCAAAATCTATCACAAAGCTCTTAAATAAATATTTCATGATTTTTTAATTGGTCAGTAACACAGCGCTTTAAAAAAAATGTAAGAGCTTTGCGATCGATTATGAGAGAAAAACGGGGGCAAAGTTTAACCACCCATATTTCCTATTCAATAAAATCCATTGAAAAATGAACAGTTATTTCACTTAGATATGTTAAATAAGTAACTAGATATGCTAAATTACAGTGACACAGGTGGATTATTTACAGAGAAATTGGGAATAGTTTATTCCAGAAAAATTATGAATATAGGAGCATTAAAGGACTCGGCCACACAATGTCCTAAAAAACTGACTCACATGGTAGATGATTTCTTTTTAATTAGTTACAGAAGATATATTATATCTTACCAGATTTATTCATAGATCGATGTTTATGTGTATGTAAATTAGGTCGCGCCGGCACTGCTAACGTAGGTTCCTCTACTCTACCGAACGTCCTGAAGTGGACCGCACCTGCTTCATCTTCAACATCAACACCTGCTGTCGTCCCTCCTGACATACTAAAGGTCGCGTATGGGCTTATCTCGTACATTTCTGGGAGAGAAAATGATTAGATTAGAATGTATACAAAATGAAAATATTTTAGCGTCTGTTTGTCCCCCTGTGTCTTTGTATACGCTACATTTTGTATACGTTACTTGAGCTAACATTTATTGTTTGTTTCATTTAAATCGGTTGACAAATTAAAAAAAAATTTAACATTATTGCGCAATTAATGCACAAATAAAGCGCCTACTAAATATATCTAATCTATCATCATGCCTTTTATCACAAGAGGGGTAGACAGAGACAATCGAATGTCATTTGTTACGATTCTGACATACCTCTTTCGCTTCTTTTAAATTCATCATACCTTTCATACATGCTCGGCGATTGTGTGTGCTTTTAATATTTCCATCGAACAATATATTTTTTATATGATCAATAAAGGTACACCTAGGTCGTTGTCTGCCAGCATTTTCTTTCACTTAAGCCATATAAACCTTTTTAGTAAATCTTTCATCCTTTATATTTTGTTTATTTTAGTCACAAATCCCTGGCGCGTCGCCATACGGTCCACCGAATCCAACCACAGACTCTTCCAATTCTTGTAACGAACGGTTCGCCTAGATCATTGGCGGCTGGAATGGGAAATTTCGGTGCGATGCCGGACCAATGTGTGGCCTACTTAAATCTATCGAGGTAATTTTATTTATAATTTTTGCCTGTCTCTCTGTTTGTGTGTCTGTATGTCCCAATGTTCATACTGACTGAAACAGCAGGATAATGGTTGATGAATCTCAATAATTCTTTAAATAATCGGTTACTTGTACCGAACCCTAGAAATCAGATATATTACTTATAATCATGATAAAGGTAACCTTGCTGTTCTTTTTTAGAGAGAGGATGTTTAATGGGCGAAGATGTATACACTTGTTGACAATTTCGATGGTTGTCGCGCTTCTCTACAGATTTATCTTCGTCTTCTGATATTTCACCTTGTGCATATCCTTTTCTCAAGCAGGCCATTGATGGACTGTAAAAAAAAATTACATTGTGTAATTGCATACACCTTCACAGCTAGTATGCCAAATATGCAGAAATTGCCTTACAGCTTCCGGGAACCGTTGCCGACCCCAGGTTACCCAGCGGTAGACAAAGTCTTCCTCACTTAGCCGAAGATTTTTTTTTGAGGCTATACCTAACGAGTGGCCAGCTCTGATGGAAAAGCCTCTTTGTACGGTTTGTCGGATAATGTACGTACATATATATTTTATTATAAAAACCCTATTGGTATATGGTCGGATGTAGGGATCGAACCCGCTACTTTTCACTTGTGAGCTGACGTTTTACCCACTTGACCACCGACGCCCCCTAATTAATCTTTGGTAGGGACGAACGAAAGTGTGTTTGTATGTTCATCTTTTACATCAAAGCGGCAGATCGGAATCGACGTGATTTTTTGCAAAGATATAGCTGGGAGTGACTTAGGCTGCATTTTATCTCGGGAAAACATGTTTTCTACATGTGTGAAGCCGGTGTGGATTGCTAGTACAGATTATGTACTTATCAAAAAATCCAATATCGAAATGTGTTATCTCTTGTAAATTACTAAGAAGAGGCAGTACTAATACAAATAAATTAAATAGTGTGAAATAAATAAGTGGAATAATAAATACCTAATATCTGTTTTAGAGTCCCAGTAGAATACACTCCGTAATGGCTGAATGGATTTTAATAAAATTTTAAGGGATCGTAAAATATTGTGTAGTAATTATTTATTTGTCTTATCTCGATATGAAAGTGATACGGGCGAAACCGTGGGAAGTATCTAGTAATAATCCTTAATACCTTCTTCGCCAAGCTACAATAGCAAGTAGAAGTAAGACAGCTACAAGTGTTAGAGCGGCTGTAGCACCGAGTACAGTGGCGGCCGCATTACTCGCCTCTCCTTCTGGTGGGGGGAACACTGCTGGGGCTGGTATGCGTTCTGAAAAAAAAATAAGCAAGATAATGCCAATAACTTAAAAAGTGGAATTGGACATCTATTTATCTCTCGATTACATATAAAATGTGGTTTCAATGATTGCATTTTTAAAAACAACTCAGGTAAAAAATATATTGGTCCTTTAGAATGCCATTAAAATTATATTAGCACAAAGGAATTGGAGCCGTATTGCCTTATTCTGAGTATTCGCCACTCACTCACCTGTCATTATCTGTGTGAGCAAGAGGGAAAAAGATGTAAATTTTATTCTATAAATAATTGAAATAACCTTGATTTTCTGTTCTATCAACCATGAAGAAAATAAAAATACAGATGTGGCTTTTTGTCAAAAACCGCTGCCACTTCACCATAAATGTCCTATGATTATTCTGTATGTAAAATATCGGTCTATGCTAAAGTTCTTGATTAGGTACACCATTCAATACATTTTACCCCGCAAAAATATATTTAAAAATCCACCCATTTACCCGCAGGAAAAGAAAATCCAAAAGGATATTTACCTCCCGAATCAGTGAGAGTGGAAAAATAATAGTTTCCATACGTGACGCCAGCAGTACTAGTGGCAGCAACCTTCAAATGGTACCAAGCGCCCATTCTTAGACCGCATATTGCCACCGGTTCAGCAGATGGCGACATTTTTTCATTCCTCCAAGATAATTCTTCAAAACTTCTTATAGAAATGACATAATCTGTTACTGGACACCCATTACTCTTCCATGTTAGCAGGTTGAGGCGAACGCAAGTGCTGTTTGTGAATATTAAGTCTTTTTCAGGGGCTGCCTTTGATACTGAAAAATTAAAATTATTATAGAGGAAGTATTTTCATAAGATATGAAATAAAATATATTTAGATAAGTACCTAACTAAGAGGCCTCTCGATTTCAAAATACATCAATAACAGACTACCTACTCGTTAGGTAGCTTTAAAATATAAAATGGGCAAAATGAAGAAGATTTCTAAAGGTATGAAATAATATTACAAAATTTCTAAAAGGGTTTTCAGTATTTCAGAGTATAGTATATTACACAAAATATTTCAGTTTGGTGCGTCGGTGGCCGAGTGGTTAAGACGTCTGGTATTAACTAGGCAGACCACGGGTTCGATTCCGAATCCCGGCCATGACCAATGGTTTTTTTTTAAATTAAAAACGTATCATGTACATAATCCGACAAACCATGCACTTAGAGGTTATTCTTTCTAAATATACCTCAACAAAACTGGCCAATCGTTAGGTATAGCCTCACAAATACCATCGGCTAAACGAGGGAGACTTGGTCTTCTGCTGGGTACCCTTGAACCGTTTCGGGAGCTGTAAGGCAACCCGTGAAGAAAGAAAAAAAAAAGGTTTCAATTTCATTAATATTAACATTATATTAAACTTAGATCAGATTTATTACCTAACTAGAGGAAGCCTAGATTTAGACGTGGTATCTAAGTTATAAAAAATGGCATATGATCGATCACGTGTTATTAATTAGTTCGCTACGGTTAACAATTTTAATTACATTAGAAATTAATCGATGATTAAAAAATTCCATACATACAGCTTAGTATAGAAGTGTCTAGTAAAATAATATCACCTGCTTTAAGGGTCCTATACTGGGAATTTGTATGGAGATATTACTATTCCCAATTTCTCTGTAAATACTCCACCTGTGTCACTGTAATTTAGCATATAGTTACTTATTCAATATATCTAAGTGAAATAGTCGTTATTTTTTCAATTGGTTTTATTTAATAGGAAATATGGGTGGTAGAATAAAGGATTATTCTGTCCCTTCTGTCTCTTTCATAATCTATCACAAAACTCTAAATTTTTTTAAAGCGCTCTTATACCATTATTCTTTAATTATATAAATCGCTTTTTTTTGTAGCTTATTGAAAATTCAAAAAAAAAATTTTATGATTTATTTGGCAAAAATAATAAAATAATTATTATTTTAAATTTTCAATAAGCTACCAAAAAATTCGACATATATAATTGAAGGGTAATGGTATAAAAGCGCTTTAAAAAAAATTTAGAGTTTTGTGATAGATTATGAAAGAGACAGCAGGGGCAAAGTTAAACTACCCATATTTCCTATTCAATAAAACCCATTGAAAAAATAAGAGCTATTTCACTTAGATATATTCAATAAGTAACTATATGGTAAATTACAGTGACACAGGTGGATTATTTACAGAGAAATTGGGAATAGTTTATCCCAGAAAAATTCCCAATATAGGACCCTTAACTACAGTGTTTAAATTTCAAATTTCACAATTTTATTTGCTACTAAAAGTCCTTAGACCATGCCTACCCCAAATCTTCTTACAAATATACTTACATCCTCCTTTAGTGCTAATTCTCAACTCCTCACTTGGCGTGGAGTCTCCCACTGAGTTATGTGCAATTAACTTAACACGATACATCACACCGCATGCCAATCTTTCTAAAGTATGAACTCTAGCATCAGCTGGTAATCTAGTACGATGCCATTTACTTTCGTCACCTTTTGTATGTTCTATTGTGTAACCTGTAAAATGTTGCAAGTATGAAAATGACATCGGATTAAAGCATTGAATTTGTAACTGAATTTCGAGTTAAAATTATCAAGAACCAAGTTTATTAAAGGGTAAGGAGCTTTAATCGAGCTTCTCGTTCTTCGTAGGGCAAATGCAGTTAATGTAGAGGCTATGAATGTGACAATCTAGCAGAGTATCAAAATAAAGAACATATAGTGTGCAGGTATAAAGTACTCTACGCATCAAAAAAAAATTTTTATATCTAATATCGTTAGGTATAACCTCACAAATACCATAACACGGTTTCGGGAACTGTTAGGCAACCCATGAAGAAAGAAAAAAAAAGAAAAATTAACGTATGTACATGGACGTAAAAAAGGAGAGGACGGATCGCCGCTAAGACAAAAGTGAAGCAACCAAGTTATGCCAGTTTAATTGTAAATACGAGCCTCACGCACACATTCTCATTCGGTTATGCTGATCAGCCGCATTAAGAAAATAAAAAACAATGCCGTCTTGTGTAGTAAAATTATGCAAAAACAACTCCATTACTCATAAAAAATCTCAAGGAATCACATTTCATAGGTAAGTTAGTAATTTACCACTTATTCAACAATCTGAGATAATGAATAATTATAGTACCTAAGTGTGATAGTAAAATAATGGCTGTGTAGAACTGCTGTATGCAGCACCAGTTGTTGTAACATAAATACACTGATGTGAATTACACACAATTATATTTTATAGACACAAGCGTTCCGAGTGACAGCCGCCATGATAGAATATGAACTGACTGGCCACCGCACATGCTAGAGGGCGCCACTATGTGTCACAGACTAGTACTGACTAATACATTCAGAATACCATAAAGGCAAAGCTGTGGGAAGCACCAAGGTTGTAAATAATAATATAAAAATAAGTTACTATGTATTGGCGAGCCGCCATCGTGAGGAGCGTCCCATCCTAAATGCAACCTCGCTGCTGTAGCACTGACCAGTCTTAGTACGGGTCTTGAAGGTACAAACAAAGCTCTCACTTCCCAAGTAGCACGATCTTCGCCCCATGGATTACGTACAGTACATGTGTAGTTGTCTGTTACAGTACGGTCCACATCTGAAAATAATCGTTGCTATTTTATTTCTAAATTCTAGCGTCATCACGCCTTTTATCCCAAGAGGGGTAGGCAGAGACAATCTAATGCCATTTGCTACGATCCTGACATACCCAAGCTCTTTCGCGTTTTTATATTCGTCATAATTTTCATTTTAATTATATAGGTACCTACGGTCGAATTGAGAAACCTCCTTTTTTTTGAAGTCGGTTAAAAAGTGAAGTACAGGAGCAATTTATAATATCGAAGAGGCGCTTCATATTAGAGTAGTAGTAATCGGACTAGTAGTTTTAGGGAGAATCCCTAAAACCTAAAAGAAAGTTTTCATTTAAATCTCTCAGAGATAGAGTAAGAAATGATGATGTACGTGAACATGTGAAGTGACTGATAGTGTTGTACAGTACTACGATAAAAGTTATGCGCCTCGGAAATTTTCGTTTATACGAAGTAATACGAATATGCAACCAATGACAGGCCGTCCTTCCCTCCTCAGTCACGCACTAGCTTCGAAGGTATATGCACGTGCGCTTTAAATAAAAAATTGGAATACTTAGAGTTATATTGAGAGAATACTTCGGAAACACGACCATTGCCGAGGCGCATTACTTTTATCGTAGTACCGTATATAAATTTGAAAGGGGAATGCTGAGATGGTTTAAACATGTTGAACGAATGTGTGATGAAAGAATGACAAAGCTATATTATTAAAGAACAACAAGGAAAGGACGACCAAGACGAACTTTCATTGATCCTATATCTGATGTCCTTAAAAAAGGTCAAATACCTACGTAGTACTAAAAATAGACGTGCATGTATAAAAAGATGTATGAATGTGGATGAAGCAAGAGAAGTATGTATGTAGTAAAATTCTTACTGAATATAATAAGGTCAGGTCCGTCAAGTAGAAATCTTGAATCGCTAGACAGCGGAGGTGACGGCCGTTGTCTGCTCCATTGACGAAGTGGTGGCGGTAGTCCAGCAGACACACAGCGGATACGAGCTCGTCTACCTTTTCCTACTAACACTCGACGACCGAAAGATGCTACTTTAGCACTTGCTGGAAAGAATGAATTCTATTTGAATACAATGGAGCTGAAGAAAATACGACTAGAAAATAGAAATGTAATATCATAGACAATCTTTTACAGGTCGCTCGTCAATAGCTCCTTGAGCGGTAATTTGGTATTCCAGAATTATTTTTACAAATGATATTTTAAAATCTCTTTGGTTAATTTACACTATAGAAGTAGAATCAAAGAATCACACTCTTACAAAAACAAGGAGATGTGTGAAAATTTAATAATGGGGTCATTTGCTTTTACAGAGAGGATAATTACGATTCTAACACACCTTTTACGAGTATAATACACTGTTTGTTTGGTTGAGTCTACCATTTATCTGTGCCCTTTTCACGCAAAAACTACGGTTTTCTCTGTAGGTAGGTTGATTCACCGGGAAGGATTACGAGTATTAAACATGGACCTTTCATGTTTAGGAGCTGAGCATTCACAGTATAAGTGAATAAAGTCGGGAAAAAAGTTAGCCCCAGCGTGTTTTCATTGCTTATGCCTAATCTGTCAGAGATATAACAAAATGATGTCGGAAAGAATTATGTAGAATAAAATGATCTACAAAAAAGTCTGAAGTAGCATATGTCTATCTCTAATAGATAAGTAGTTATAAGCGAATTTATTTATATTCAAATTGTTGTAAACTCTTGATGTATTGTATGTAATGCTCCTTAAATATCGCTCCTTAAAAAGCGCAGTTCCAAAGTGCATCTTGTCCATTTGAGCTCAAAAGGAGTTATTGAAAAAAAATACTGTTCCTGTATAGTCTAATGCCGTTATGAGTGTAGGACTTAGTCTTTTCAATCGACTAGTGTCTTATGGATCTATTGTTAGCCATAGCATTATATTAATCACAATTAGTCTAAATTTACATTTAAACTTTGGACAAGAGGAGTTCTGGAAATTCATCATGGCCAACTAGAGGTCTGGAAATAATAATATGGACAACATGCTATATGGAAATAAATAATAAGATGGAATAGTATCAAACAGTTTATTTTATCATTGAAATATTCTTAAATTCTTAAATCAAACACGAATAAAACAATAAAATTGACGGAAAAACGCATTACTTTCACAGCAGATCAACAGACAGTCAACTCATTAGATACGAATTAAAAATGGACGACACAAGTTTTGGTAATACATACATGGACAAAACGTCTTTTGGAAGTAAAAGCTTTTATAAAGTTGATTTTTCTACTGGACTGGATGGACAAGATGGGATTAGGAACAAATGTGTTAGTGCAGAAAATGGCGGCTTACATCCTTAACCTATTGATATTTTTACTTTTTTTTTCTCCAAAAGTGTACAACATGCACTTTGAAACTACACGACTCATCTATTAGATACCTCTAGAATTAGGTTTTCTCGCTATAATCGCGCTCATCTCTCCCTCTCCAGAGGACGTAGCTGCTGTCACCCAAAATTCATAAAGTTGGTGTTCCTGTAAACCTCGCACTTCTACTACGAACTCTTCCTCTTCGTCTTTATGAAGCACTGTCAGTTGAGAATGTTGACCAGTCCTGAAAATGTTTAAACCTTATATAAACAATGGGTGCCATCTTTCCTCTCTTTTTTCTGCAATCTGTGGAAGTGATTTTGCGAAAAGGGATGGAGTGTGTAACAGGAAGCCGGGGGGGAAGCGCACGCTATTTGATTTTACCAATGAGCGCGGACGATAGAGTTGGCCGTCAGATGGTACCAACCCATTTTCCAAGAGGTTGGTACTGCCAGTTAACAGTGTGTGCGTGTGTGTGACGAGAAAGAGAAATGGAGAAGGAGAACGCATCAGCTGTGCGCTTAACCTACAGTGTTGTGTATAAAGTGTTAAGGTTTTCAGGATATTATGTTAATGTTGCTTATTACCAAGGTGAGATGTCAGATGTTACACATCATAATATATGCGACTACTGTAAGGCTCGCTCGTTTATTTATTGAATGTAAGTATTATTATTAATTAATAGGGATTTTTTGCTGACTGTACATGATAATATGGACTTTAAAGCATTTTACTGTGTGCAAAATATTAATATTATAATAAGTATATTAATAATTTACGTCCGGTTGGGATTGAGTGAATTGACCAGGATTATATACTTATAGGAACTTAGAAAGTCTACTCCATAGGTTTAGAACGACTGCTATTAAAACAGAGCTCTAATTTAAAATCTCCAAATATAGTGCCTTTCTCAAGAGATGCTAACGGTGCTTACCTAGCAGAGGGCCTAGTATAGACTGTGTAGTGCTTGATTTTGCCATTTCTTTGTGAGGGAGGCAGCCAGCTTACCAAAACCGTGTCTTCTGATTTGGCCACCGCTTTGATGTCAGCAGGAGCACCGGGAACTGTAAAATTAAAATATTTATTTTTTGACTCTATGAGTGTAATTTCCTAAAAATATACAGAATAAAAATAATTTATTAAGACTCTTAATTGCTTTCATGTATTTAAAATAGAACAGACAATGTTTGGTAGCCTCAAAAACAATATCTCTAATGTCATGTGCCCTGGTTTCTTCGATCCACAAAACACATCAAGGTATAAAATACTCACTATCTTCATGGGTGATGCAGTTGATTGGATCACTGGAGGGTCCAGCACCAGCCGCAGTTCTCGCACGAACTGTTAAAGAATAATTCGTAGCTCGGTGTAGAGACTGAAGAACAGATTCCATACCGCCTGACCTTCGGGAATCAATGTGGGTACCTTCGAAATTGCTCATGGCCTGGAATAATGTAATTGGATTAGTCACACTTTTTCTCAATCATTTTGATAACATTATTATATTTGACATCAATTTCAGGAAAGTAAAAGTAAAAAATACTTGCTATGATTTTTACAGACAACATTGATGTTTATATAAAATTTCAAAGTATTTGTAGAAATGACAAAAAACAAAAATTCTCTGGTAAATATTAGAAAACTATCGAATGTTCAAAGTACATGAAAAATACCTCGTAAATAATTTCGTATCCAAGCAAGACACCTCCTCTTTGGTCTGAAGGAGGTGGATCCCACCAAACCCTGATGGATTGTGCTGACAGTGGTTCACACCTCACACGCTGTGGTGCACCTTCTGGGACTAGAATATAATTTTTTACATTCTCAATTTTAGTATTACTTCATAATAATAAATCTATTTCCGAATCCTGATTCCACCACTCGAGTAGAGTGTATATACGAGTCAGACACTGAGACAACAAAGTAAATGTTTAAAATACCCTAGGATATTAGATAAATTAGCAGGTTTAAATCAAAATATGGATAATAAAACCCACATACCTCCTTCTAATGTTGTAGCTGTAAGAGAGGGTGACGAAGGTCCTGGTCCAACAGCATTAAACGCACGCACGCGGACATCATAATGTGCATGCGTACGAAGTCCCGAGAGAAGTGCCTCACTGGCTCCCCACCCAGCTGCTGTGAGGGATCTTGATGTATTGTCAGAAGATCCTGCTTCACGCCACGTAACTACATAGCCTAATAATTCACCATTCCAGGATTTTTGAGGAGGAGCCTAAAAATTTGAACAGAAGTGTATATCAGAAATAATATGTAATATGTAAATATGTAAGCACTCATGTAAAAGTATGTAAATGATTTTTATTTTTAGTTATTTATTTGCATGCTATATTATTTACCAGCGGATGTTACTATGGTTAAATCGTCAGTTGGAACGTATTCATCAGTTACAATGACATCTGAGTTGACGTCTAGGGTATATCACGATGAGAGACGGGAAACTCACTCATGGCCCAGTTTATGCCTATAAGAATTATTCGGTAGATAAATATATTTATTTAATTTACTTTAAATAGTTACCTTCCATTTGACTAATAATTCACCAGGTGCTGTTGCTTGCATTTGAACATTATGCGGAGGATCAGAGGGTGCTTCCTCCAATGTCTTTACTATCACCGGTTCTGAATATTCGCTCTTACCAATCGCATTAACAGCAGCTAGTCTCATAGCATAAGCTGTGGCTGGACGCAATCCTTCTACTTTATATTCCATATTCGCTTCATTTACCGCATCACTGATTTCTGATCTGTAATTGAAAAAATATTTTTAAATAGTTAATTAAATTAATTAAAAAGTTATTTTTTTAATTACTGTTCAGGATGAAATTAAGTAAATTCAAAAATATTCAAAAATAATTTAATCATTACTTAATAACTTTCTATTGCTGATTAAACTACAAGAATTCATTTAGAGTAGCAAAAACGTCAAATGATTTGAAATTTGTAACGATCTCCATTAAAATATTCCTATCATTTTCAAGGAACAATATTGATCAACTTCACGGCCGTAAAGATTTTGTAGTAGCTTTTACCTATCAAGAATATGTTCTGCTGGCACTTCTTTAGTGGGAGCGTTAAGCCAATCGTCGCTATGGGCAGCCCCATCTGACAACGGCGGAAGAACACGATACTGTAGTCTATATGTTCGTACTCGAGCGTTCCCATCATGACCACGTCTCCAGCGTATTGTTGCCATTCTGCCTCCAGTAGTCCAGACAATGACTCCTTTAGGTGCTTCAGGCAATTCTGGAATCGAGAGGTACCTAATAAATAATTTAAATCGGTAAGGGTGGTCAGGTGTAAAATTTATCGAACATGCCCTTAGTGAGCTTTGTAATTAATAACTTGACATTTGTATGAAAAAATCGACCTAATTTATATTATATATAACATTTCCACGGATTACATGGCACGCCTTGGTGAATAATGCACCCGCCCGCCGAGATCTCATGGGGAATCCAGTTTAATCCTGTCCGTGCTGTGATGGTTGTGATTAGTCGATGACTAATAAAACATAATCATCGGCTGGATTATTTTAAATACCGATTAATCGGCTATAAACACTATAAAGGCTACAATACTTGACATTGGCAAATCACCCATAAACATTGGTGGAGCCATAATAAAGGAAGAAGAAGAAGAACATTTCCACGTCACCCAGAATGTATGCCTTCATACCTTGGACTGCCAAATATATGAGCAATTCATCTCTTCCATACGCGTTCTCTGCTCTACAGCGGTAAACGCCAGAGTCATGCCGTTCAGCTTGCGTGATCCTTAGTTGTGAACTAACACCACTTTCGGATCTCTTCTCTGATATTGACACTCTGAAATTAGGAACAAAACCAGCTTTAGATGAATTATGAAGGCATAATGAAGACCAAGGAATATACTACTATGAAGAATCTTCGGCAATGCCTAACCCATTAATGTTCATGATTTAGGGTCATTGCTGAATTTAGGATAAAATAACTAATACAATAAATAATAAAATACCTTAACAGAACTGGCCACTCTTTAGGTATAGATAGCCTCACAAAAACCACCGGCTAAAGGAGGTCAGAAAGAAAAAAAATAGGAAATAATTTAGACTATTAGATATCTAAGATATCTAGAGAACCTGTATGTATCAAGTTCCAAAGGTTTCAAATTGTGGGTCCAATGTAGCTGTAGGGGTGTATCACCAAGTGCATCACACATTAAAGTTACAGTAGATGATCGTTGAGCTGTGGCGTTCCTTGAAGAGATCTCGAAATGGGCGGGTTCTGAAAAATATGAGATAATAAACTTTCATGCTCAAGTTAGAGACATTTTCAAAGATAATCTGGAAGAAGCAATGTATCTAAGTCAGGCGTGAGCTTATTCATATTCTTTTAGTATATAATTTTGATTATTAATGCAAATCTGACTCCCAATTTTTATTAGGACTTTTTTTACCAAGACAAAAATCTGATTTAATAAGATTTTATGTTGTGACTTCAATATTACCGTTAACAGAAATCCTGATTATTTTCGATAATCCTCGTCCTATTCCGTTTTCAGCCCGACACATATACTGCCCCTCATGGTGATGTGAAGCAACTCCGATGTTCAAAGACCCGTTGTTGAGAATAGTAAACTGCAGGTCCATATTTGATATAGGACGAAAGTCGCTAACTTCATCAGTACCTGAGTCGCAAAAAATATTTACATTCAAACAAAATATGGTTGTATTAGAATCCGCATACAATTTGGATAATGATCGAATAAGCTGTTTTTTCGTGAACTCCTGACCTTCTTCAAAGCAATCACCATTGTCAGCCATTGAATGTCTAAATAACAAGACCTGGGCAAATCTGCTGTTCATGCGATGGCATATCATTTTAGGATAATACGGCCACTGCCCAAATGACACTAGGTCATTGATAGCCATTTTGTTGAACATTAAACGCAATCCTAGGTAACTACATTCTCACAGGATGGGCAGGGGGCAAGCATATCCAGTCCTGTGACTCAGTCCATAGAATCATGAAATTCATAGTCACATTAAATAAAATGACTACTATATTAGGAAGATATTATACAATTAAAATAACCCCAGATCTCAATGGTAATTACTTACTTACCTTGTCCTTTCATCCAAATGATTTTTGGTTCCGGATATCCTTTAGTAGCGCAGTGTGCTATCATCTGTGTTCCAAGTAATCCAGAAACATCTTGAGGCTCATATATCCATGAGGGTGCCACTGAAATCATCCATAGAAAGATACATATACATTTTCATTGGATTGAGTCTCAGGATTGGATGCATCAAAAATAACTCATCAGATGTAGGTACTCATACTCCAAAATTATTTATATAGATGGCGGATTTTAAGCTTGGTCAGACATAGAAAAATGACAGAATTATAATTATTGTTGCTTCCACAACCAAAAAGTAAAAATCAAAGATAAAAAGTACGTACCTTTGACTGCTAGTTTTGCTGTATGATTGACCTCGGCAGCAGAATTACTTGCGACACAAGTATAGTCTCCACTATGTTTTGATGTGACATGAGAAAAAATCAAGAAACTGAACTCATCTAGTGATTTTTCTTGCACCTGGAATAAAAAAAAAATTATTTAATTACACTTTTTGACGGCTAATTTGACATAAGTAACTATTTAAGTGCAGCGACAGGTTTGCCATCTGTTTTGTTACTAACGCTGTCTGTCTACGCCTCAAGTAATGATGGTGTATTTGTTTTCTATTAATATCACAAGAAACTGAGTGTATCATCTTTATTGAAATCAGCTCTGTAATTACAGATATTCCTCCAAATATACACCAATATAAACTTTACTACATTTATAATAACAATAGGAGCTGCGAGCACATTATATTCTGTTGAATTTTCTCTTAGATTTTTTTGCTGCTGAGGTATTTAGTTCATACCTGTAAATTTGAAGGAATATGTTGCCCATCCTTTAGCCAGGAGAAGTAAACAGGTTTGTCTCCAGATGTGATGCCGCATAGAAGTTGTATAGAGCTCCCTTCCACGAGGTCTGATGGAAATGCGAATCCAGCTATTCTTGGTGGGTCTGAAATGATAACCGTTGTACCATAAGCCAATGGTTTTACTTGGTTTTTCGCGTAGTATCATAAATCGGACAAACAATGGAACTACAGAAAAAGACGGAATTAATGGAACTGTCACAAAAAGATAATGCTCTAAAAAGTTTATTTTCAAAATATGTTTAATATAAATAATTTATAATTTATGTAAAACCCGTCAAATATTTCTGTCGGTTTCATAAATTTCAGGGATTTAATGTAGAATATTTAGGGGTGATGATAAAGAAGATTTATTAATATTCGATCTTCACAAAGTAGACGGCTATTCACCAAATAAAGCAGTAATTTAGTATTGCTGTAGATAATTTACTAACTTCTAACAAACACTTGCAGATCCTTCTGTGCATATTGTCCAGAAGAGGCTGTAACTCTGCAGGTATATATCCCAGCATCAGAAGGCTCTGTCGGCCATAGCAGAAGTTCTCCTGAAGTTCCAGAAGTAGACCGACTTGATTCCACTGAACTGGATGTTAAATCTACGTTGCGCTGCCATCGGATTTCACTGGAAATAAAGTATATAAACTCAATTTATAAATTTACAACTATAATCAGAAAGTTACAAGTAAGATATTCACAGATTTGTTCAGCAATCAGTAACTAAACAATTTAATCTGAATAAAGCTCGAAAACGGTAATTACTTATGAATTAGCTATTCAAACACTCATTAATAACTTTTTATAAGATAATCTTGGAAACATCTTCTGATTTGAATACGAAAAAGCAGTTTAAATGATGGTGGCAGCTAAACGAAATGAATGGAAAGTCAATCAAGATGACCCAATAAACTAAAAAACCGTACCCAAGATATTTAATTACATATATTATATTTCAAAAGAACTTATTTTTAATTTTACTAATCAAATGCACCTCCATCAACCTGATTGGAAATCCTGAGTATGGACAGTAGATCGTCGTATTGAAGCCGGCAACCACTCGGAGAGGGCCGATGTTGCGGATCGATGGTGGACCTGTAGATTTATATTAATTTAAATATGCTGCTAAGCTTTTATTCTTGAAATAAAATTATTTTATATTGATTGAAATTGATTCACCATGATATTCTAATAGAAATTACTTTATGCGAATCGAAACCAAAATATCTGAAAATAGAAGAAGTCAAAGTAAGACTTTAAACTACCGTTCCCTCTAAGTTTAATCGTCGCAGAATTTCCACCGCCATGAAAGAATACTTTCTTTAGCTTAGAAGAATGATTGTTAAGTTCGCACATGGTCAGGGCGCGGCGCATTCTTTATTCTATGTTCTTTACTTTCATCGTCGAAAAATAAATTAAAATAATCTAGAATTAGGAACGCAACATTGCTATATTAGGCAATCCTCATTAGGGCAGTTTGATGCAGAATCCATATAGTGCCTATCTTTGGGCAGCATTACTTTATCTCTATGCATATTTATGCGTCGGTGGCCGAGTGGTTCAGACGTCTGGTATTAACTAGGCAGACCCACGAGTTCGATTCCGGATTCCGGCTATGTACCAATGGGATTTTTGGCCTAAACGAGGGAGACTTGGTCTTCCGCTTGGTACCCTGGAACCGTAACACGGTTTCTAGAGCTGTAAGGCAACCCGTGAAGGAAAAACATTTTTTTTGAATAGACGCCACTAATTTCATAGAAGGAATAGTTGTAATTACCATAAACGTTAAGGCGTGTAGAATGCTCAGCAGCACCTCGAGAGTTATGAGCTCGACAAGTGTATCGACCGCCATCCTCAGGTCGTACGGAGGTGATGTTCATATAACTTACTACTTCATTGTTGCGGTTTATGAATTGAGTTATTAACCTGGAAATAGAAAAGGTCGTCAGTACTGCAGCGCTAATTTGTGTGTGCAGTTATGATGGAGCACCGTTATTTAGATCCTTACTGCTCTTCCTTCATCTACATAATGACATGGAAAATATTGTCTATGGAAATGGAACTTGGAAGGCTTGTGATGAAAGGCAATGTAATATAATATCTTCTAATATTGTATTTATTTTGATTAAAATTACAAATTTCGAAATAAAGGCTTACAAAATATATTATAGAGAAGTTTATAACTACATACATAAAGAAGGGTTCTAAGTTTATCCAAGTATATCCTGGAGCCCGGTAACACAGTTTGAAAATAATATCCTAATCTCAATATGCTTCAAGTAGCCTCAAAATATCATCAGATTTATGAAGAAGACTTGACTTTTCTTGGTTGTCCTGGGATTGGTAACTGAAATATATAAAAACTAGCTCTTCGCCCGGGATTATCCTGTGGGGTCCATAGGGCCAAAGGGGATATATTTAAAGAAAAAGTATCCTATGTGCCGTGAAAACGTAACGACAGACAGACAAAAAAATACTTTCGCATTTATAATATTAGTATCCCTTCACCTGTCTGCCATAAAAATAGAACGCCCTCAGACTCTGTCGGTCGCGCCCGCTTCGGGTTTTTTAACCGACAGCAAAAATGGTGGTGCGTATTTCATTAAAATCGCTTTTTTCAATGTTTTGAGTATGAAACTACCTGTTCAAACTTTACAGTTCTAACCCTAGATATATTTTCTAACCTCGTAGGTGTATTATGTTCTTCTATAGGCTGTCCATCTAAAAGCCAAGTGAACCTTGGTTGAGGAGATCCAGAAGCGGCGCAGTGTAATGATAACGCTGGTCCAGGATGTAAAGCTTGTTCTATGAAGGTGTAAAGTAGTTCTGGAGCGGTATCTGCAAATTGAGAAATAGTTTTTTTATAGAAAAGATTCCATTTGAATTCGTTAGCACCGGATGTTACGCGTTCACTGTGGTCAAAGAAGACGGCCATGTGCGAGTTGGACTCTAACCCAGTGGGAATGTCGTGTAATATTACATGTTTTTCTTAATAATATTGTACAGCAAATAATATTTTCGAATTTGTTTCTTCCATACGCCTAATCGCTAGACCACCGTCGATACGAAAATTCAGAACTTTTCTCTGATATATAATTTTCAGCCGTAAAGAAAAGCAAACTGATTTTTGTCATAATTATGTATGTGAAGATAATGTCGAGAAACTTTATTATATCCTTAAAAAAAATAAGTGGTCAAAATCGGTACATATTTACAAAAAATACTTCAAAATTCCTGAAACACCAGGAAAAAGAGACTTTATGATCAATCCGAAAGAATTATCTGTGGGATAAAAAAGAAATCATCAAAATCGGTTCACAACTGGCGGAGTAATCGATGTTCTTACATACTAAAAAAGTACGGTCCGAAAAATACGATACCAGTAATACGAGCAACAAGTGATCTTATAGGGTAACCCGTTTTTTTATGAAACATTAAAAAATTATGAATCGCATAGTTTTCAATCTTTAAACTCAGTAGATCTGGTCACTCTTTAGATAGCCTCATAAATAAGGAACACAATTTCTTCGATAAAATAAAATGTTTCCAAAAGAGGAAATAAATAATAAAGTTTACCTACTGACCATATAGAAAGAAAGAAAGAAGAAAGAAAGATATTTATTTGCAGAAAGCCTAGGCACTTTCACCAGATTCCTGGTATGCAAAATACAATAAGTGGCACATTATTACTTCCATATTACATGACACCAATACATTATTATATTCTAAAGCACAAGTATAAACGAGTAAGGAAATTCTAATATTTATTTGTCAAGTATTCTTTTACAGTGTAGAAACAATGTCCCAGTACGCAAAACTCGCTTAAACGTTATTATTTGTTCAATATTTTTAATGTCCTTTGGCAGTTTATTTATAAGAACAGTGCGTTGCCTATACAATGTTATTTCTGTATAATATCTCATGCTACATAATTTTGTAGTCAAAGCTAACATTAATTTCACTAAAATAATGGATGCCCATATAAATTTGTTCATATTTCGAGCTCAGTACACACTGCCGTTTACAAAACCCACTAGATTTGTTGGTGTCCAGAGAGCAATATTTTCGTAGCGTTAATGGGGGACGGCGTGTTATGATCGATGATAAACGAGCTTCCATATATTGGACATGGGCAAAGGCTTTCAATATAGATAGCAAATATAATATATCATTATTTTTCAAATAGCCTCTTGTGATCTTTATCATGCATTTTCTTGGTTCCGTAAAAGCAAGCCAAGGATCTTTTTTCCTTTTTTTTCTTTCTTCGCGGGTTGCCTTACAGCTCCCGAAACCGTGTTACCCAAGGTACCTAGCGGAAGACTATATCTCCCTCGTTTAGACGATGGTATGTGTGGCTATACCTAACGAGTGGCCAGTTCTGCTAAGGTATATTTAGATGGAAAAGCCTCTAAATGTGGTTTGTTTTCAATTAAAAAACCCATTGGTACATGGCCGGGATCCGGGATTGAACCCGTGGTCTGCTTAGTTGACGTCTTAACCACTCGGCCACCGACACATGACATAATCCTTCGGAATACATTAGTTTGTTACATTTCAGAAAACTTCCACGGGCGAGAGATAGAATGAATTAAATAAATGTTCACCGAAAGTTTCATCAAAATTCATTGAGACGTTTCGGATCCTGTCCTGCACAATCAGCCACAAAAAAATATTTCTTAGACAAACGCATACTTCCACGTCACAGACAGATACTTCCATTTATTAAGTACAAGCTTCTGTCCGCGGTTAGAATTAGATCCAAAAAGAAGCAATCCCTTGGCTGTAATTTGCCCCTCCTCCGCCCGCTTTCGCGGTATAAAAAGTAGGTAGTATATGCCATTATCTGACCCCTAAACTACCACTATGCAAAAATCATGTCGATCCGTTTCTGCCGTTCTGGCGTGATTGAGTAACAAACATACATACATACATCCATACAAACTTTGGCGTTTACAATATTAGTGGGATTGTTAAAACTTAGAACCCTTACATCTAGCTAACTACGAATCGATCCATTGAATTATTTTAAGCTGTGTCCATCGTTTGTTACCAGTTCTTTAATCTGGAGTTAACTTGTTATATACGACCTGTCCAGCCAACAGCCGGCCCACTCGTTATATGGGACACTGACTGAACGAAAATCGATAGAGAAATTCACATCACAAATATGCTAATTACGAGTTACTTCTATGTTATAAAAAACCTGCGTGGCTGATTTTTTATAGAATTCAATTATCGGTTGAGAACAAAATTTTAAAACTACCTACCTAGGGTATTAATAGTGGATTCTTGATTCTAGTGATAAATCATGACAAGGAAATTGAAAGGAGATGAAAGCGGGAAGCAAGGTGGACTAAACAATGTATGCAGAAATATTGACTGACACACCCATGAACACACACACACACACACATTACACTCATTAAAATCTAGGTACTTGATTAGTAACTTTATTGTGGCTGATTGCACCATTGTAATATATGATTAATAGTTTTAAGTTATGGTGATCTGTTATCGGCTGATGATTGTTGTCACAATGTTTTTGTCTTTATATTTCTCTGTATAGCTGTTGATCATCTATAAATAAATAAATAAATAAATAAACAACTTACAACTAAAAGTAAAATGAACATACATAATGCAGTTTTAGTTACAGCACTTACTTATGGAAGCGAGACTTGGGTATGGAATAAGAAGCATGAAAGTAAAATAAATGCAGTTGAAATGCGGTCTTTACGTAGAATGTGTGATATAAAACGCATTGACCGCATCCGGAACGATGTCATTAGAGAAGAATGCGGTGTAAAAGATGAAGTTGTGATTAAAATGAAGAAAAGTAGTTTACGCTGGTTTGGACACGTTGAATGAATGAAGGACGAAAGATTGACTAAAAAGGTTTATAGATCATCTATCGGCGGGATCATCTTAGCTACCGATTAATCGTCATATTGATACTATAACGGATATAAAACTTGACATTGGCAGAATCATCAAACCCCTGATGGAGCCATCACGAAAAAAATAGAATATAATAGGATTCTAGGACATAGTGTAAAATCAACAGTAAAATGGCAAACAGATTTCAGTACAGTTTTATGTTTTCGGGTAGTGAGAGGTTGTGACGCAACGGGCGGCAAGCCAGAATCTAACAGATCGCCTGTCCAGCAGCCGGCTTTAGGAAGTAATAAAGACTGGCGAAAATACGTTTATGTTGCTACGGAATTTAGAACCGAATAACTTGAGCTTGGAATTTTTGTTTACAATCTCTTGAACTTTAAGATTTTAAATAGAAACTGGTAAATTAAGTTCTAACCTTTACCTAACCTAACCCGGCCAAGTTTTAAGCAATATATTTTTTTTATTTACGAATCCTTTACGATATCAAGAAAAAAAAATGACCGCATGCTTCTGAACGATATTATTAGAGAAGAATGCGGAGTGAAAGATGATACCTAATTATTGTGACTAAAATGAAGAAAAGTAGTTTACGCTGGTTTGGACAAGTTGAAAGAATGAAGGATGAAAGATTCTTTAAATTCTATGATGAAATATTTATTATTTTTTACTTTTGTAAGAGATAATGTCGAGATATTATTATATCCTTAAAAAAATAAGTCGTCAAAATCGGTACATCGAGATACTGATAATTGACTTAAAAGTCAGTTTTTTCAAAATTACTGAAAAACTAATAAACCAATTTTTATGACATAAAAATGGGACCAATCCGGAAGAATTATCTGTCGATTAAAAAAGAGATCATCAAAATCGGTTCATAAACGACGAAGTTTTGCGCGAACACACATAAAAAAAAATATATACCTACGGTCGAATTGAGTAACGTCTTTTTTTTTGAAGTCGTTAAAAAAAACTTCTGCATAGAAAACAAATATATTAAAATTAGTTTCTTAAAATAGCTTTATTTTTTATTTTACCTGCTTGTTCTATAAAACCAGTCCGCGCTCGATTCCTTCTTAGATGAAACCTTAATATTATGTAATTCAGAACACACTTGTCCGGTTTCAGATATAAATGGCAGTAGGTTTATACAGTGTAAATAACGTTTCTCTTTGAAATTGAAAACAATGCGTTGAAATTACGGCCATGATTGGCATTATCTCTTTGTTCTACATTATATTGATCCAAATTACACACGAATTGTAGAATGTTGATATTAAATGTTTTATTGAGGGAAAATTATGCTGACCACATTTCTTTTTACCATAATTTCACATCCACTATAATATGGATATATAAATAAAATTAAATGCTGTTCGTTGGTAAGAGCATTACTTGAGAACGGCTGGACCGATTTAGCTATTTTTTATTATTCGTAATAGTCTGAATATAGTTTTTTTTTAATTTGAATAAGAAAATTGCAAAAAATACCCGGAAAATAGGAAAATTCGGGGAAAACTGAAGGTGCTTTCTATGGATTTTTTCTAATTTGCATATAGATATATATACATAACCTTTTTATATATAACTTTTTTCTTTATATTTATTTATTTATTTACACATGACAATATAAAAACCTTATAGTTAATCTAAACATTAAAAACGACTAAATAAACCAGGTCTGCGTGGAATAGTGGCAAGAATACTGGCTGCATTTCCACACTGAATCGCGATGCTGATTCGTTGAGCCAGAAAGGAGGAAACCCTCTTGTCACCAGAAGAGATAATCAGTCGAGGGTCTTTAAAACTTTTTGGTATTTGAACCCCACGGACCCAGAGTTTCTACACCAAACGGCACAAATAAACAAATAGTACAAACAAGTTTATTAGGAGGACAAATTATTTTTAAATCGATGCGAGCAAACTCGATGTTAAAACCTATCTTCTATAATTATTCGTGCTCGCCATTTCGTTCAGTGGTGCCGCGAGTGATTTTAATAGCTATTCCTTTAGGAACTGTGCATTTTCCGGGATAACATACTAATCCCGGATATGTATCTTTCTCCAAACATCCAAATCCCTATGTTCTATAATAGCTTTGTGTTCTACTAGCATTTTGCCCCGGCTTCGGCCATAGAAATATTTGAAATGTCACTTAATTTATTCCGAAAGATTAAAAGGGATAAAATGTAGCATGTGTCACCTATGTGCAAAAAATCACGTCGTTGCGTCGTTTATGTACGTGAAAGAAGAACAAAGAAACAAACAGATTTTCGCATTTATGTTAGTAACTAGTGCAGCACAATCGCCAGTTCAATCCGCACTCAAGTAAAAAAAAGGCATAGATAGGCAGGCATGGGGACTGCCGACAGGGGTGAAAACCACCGAACTTGTAACTACACACATATTTCAAAGCTCGGTGGGTGAAAACATAATAGTATTATAGTTTATGATACGGGATCATAATAGGGGTAATTAAAACACAAGTGGTTTTTTTAATAGCATACACGAGTGTTTTAATTCCAAGTTATGTGCCCGTTCATACACTACTTTACCTAATCCCATGCAATAGTACAAAACAAAATTGAACCAAGATATTTTTCTTAATCGACAAATTGGCGGCAAACCGCGGTTACTGCATATTAGTGCGCATGCGCGTTAACTGTCAAGTAACTCGCGAATGTGCGTGTCGATATTTTCATAAGAGTTTAATGTGGCTGTATAAAAAAATCCTCTGCCTTTCTGCATTTAAAAAAAAAAACAAAACATTACGATATCGTTTTTGTATAAAAACTTCGGTACTATAATACATTATAGTATCGTAGTTTGACATATTACAGACGCGTGTATATAAAACATATCATTATGAAGTATAATTCGATTTTGTAATAGAGACTTTACGATATAAGAGTAGATAAAACTATAATGAATAACTGTAGATTTAAATGTATAGATATTTTATAACGCGATCTAGGGCGCGGCTAATACATTTTTCAATTAAAAAAATCTCGGTCCTGACCGGACCGGACAATCCATGGTCTTGTGCCGAAAGCATGTCGTGGCGCGAACCAAAAAGATTTCCTCCTACCAAAAATCGCTTAACTTATATAATGTATAAGTATATAACGTCTAATAACGTCATCTAGCGATCATTTCATATATATGTATCTGTACCCGGAGTTCCAACCAGAAATGCGCAGCCAAAAATGCATACGTGGAAACCAGTAGGTACACAAATTCCTGCCCGGACATTCTCGCGTCGAGCATACTCGGGCCGCGCAATCCTTGGTCTTGTGCGAATACAGGTCGCGAATCCATAAGATTTCCCCCTACTAAAAATCGCTCAACGCGCCTAAAGAAGTTTTTACTTCAAAACTAAACATCGACTTCGCGTGCTTCGAATTGTAACGTATTAAAGAAGTGAGAGAATTCTAGTCCCGTTAACTGTAACAACAGGCTTGTGCCTTTGATGTGGGCTTCATAAATGCGGACATTGTTCCCAGCGTCTCTGGCCACAGTTATTAAGGTCGTTTGTTTCTCTATACAAATTGCATTATTTTCTCCCAGACCTTCTAGCCATTATTCATAGTAAACTTGATAAAGCAAACGAGTACAATTGTTTATTACTTGACCTCGTAATACGTTACCTTGTAATGGAATAAGAGGAGCTACCGAGTGTCCGATGTCCACGGGAATTGATATTTTGATAGGAAAACTATTTTTTAGATATCACATCACATACCTATATTTTCGTACTTTCCCGGGAGAATGAAATAATTTCTTAGGATATAAATTAGCCTAAGCCACTCTTCAGTCTCCAGCCCTCTCGCTATCTCTGTGCACAAAAGCACGTCCATCCGTTGCTCCATTTTGATGTGAAAGAGGGGACAAACAAACAAAAAACCTTTAAATTATAATTTGCATCTTCACTATGCACCATAGAGTACTAAGCCTATGGAGGGGACATAGACGGGCTCCCCCTTTAGCCAATTTTTTGCCCTTTGACCAGTTAAACTGGGTATCCTCTCAAATGCTCTAAAATAAAATATATAATTTCACAAGCTATAATTTTACTTGCTATAAATATTCATTTTCTATAAATTTAGATCCTGTAATTTTAAAAATCTATAAATTTTTTTGATATATTTTTTTAAATCTATAATATTAATTCTTATAACGTATTGTTTTCTATAATTGCAGTTGCCATAATTTTCAAAATCTATAATTTCAAGTCCTATAATTTTTATAATGTCTATTTTCAATTGCACTAATGGCTACTTTTCTATAATTGCTGTTACTATAATTTTGAAAATATATAATCTCATGTCTTATAATTTTTATAATCTCTAATTTCAGTTGCACTAATGGTTACTTTTCTATAATTGCAGTTATTATAATTTTCTAAATATATAAATTTATTTTCTATAACTTTATTAATCTATAATATCATTTATTCTAATGGATTGTTAAAATAAGGGTACTCACTATATTTTTAAACGTATAACTTCATTCTATTTACATTTACAAATATATAATCATAAAAAATATTTTTCTATAATGTAATCGACTTAAATAAGTACTACTTATTATTAAAAAAACACTAGATTTTGTTAATGTCTGTTGCAGTAATTTTCGATTCCTATTCCCCTAATTTGTAAATAAAAATAGGTTAGCGAGGAGCGAAGCGACGAGCGTGGTTCGAATAGTGCTAAAACAGAGCGCGAGACGAGCGAGCGAAGCGAGCGTTCCGCGGCAGCGGACGGCGAAGCGCCAGAAACTCATAAATACCTAAACAACCATC
The DNA here is from genome assembly GCA_963924495.1 of Nemapogon koenigi. Classification (NCBI taxonomy): domain Eukaryota; kingdom Metazoa; phylum Arthropoda; class Insecta; order Lepidoptera; family Tineidae; genus Nemapogon; species Nemapogon koenigi. Next base: position 1,291,950 of record OZ004630.1, on the reverse strand, counting down.
ACTTGTTGATAACGGACATGATACCTATATATATATTATTTATAATAAGACAGGAAGATTTTTATATATTAATAAATATTTCGCAAATAAACTGGAAAAAATATAGCAAATTAATCATTAGATTATTAAATGTTGTACCTTTTAATAATTTAGACATCTTGAAAATTATAGAAAACAATTTTAGATAAAACGAAAATTATAGCAAATTATAAATTAGATCATTTAATGTTATATATTTTGATAATAGTGATTTTGAAAATTACGGATATCGATTTTAGACAAAAGAAAAATTATAGCAAATAAATAATTATTGAATGTAATTTTATATATTTTGATAACAGTGATTTTGAAAATTACAGAAATCGATTTTAGGATAAAAAAAAATTATAGCAAATGAATAATTATAGAATTTAATTTTATATATTTTGATAATAGTGATTTTGAAAATTACAGAAATCGATTTTAGGTTTAAAAAAAATTATAGCAAATGAATAATTATAGAATGCAATTTTATATCTTATGTACCTATATATTCTAAAATTATATCAAAAGATTTTAGAGATAATGTAGGAGACCCGTTAAACTGACCAGGTGCGCAGTAATAAGTTACCTTAGATTTCGTTGGTAACGTTTTCAGTAGCTAGACAGAGCTCTAGAAAATATTTAATTGTGATGTTTTAAATGGGAAAGGCGATCTAGGACGTCAAACTTATTTTAACTTACGTTAACATTTTAACGTTATTTTAACATAATCATCATATAACGTAAAATCTGTTGCGACAATAAAACGACAGAAAAATACAGTGGTACAGGGGCTAGTACTAGACGTTTACCTCCCCCCACCAAAAGTGGCAGAAAAAATTGTTCGGTGATTTACACGCTACACGTCTCCCTTGGTATACTCAATGCTATGCATGCACACTGCACAGTCTTGCTTTATATCTTCATGAAATATCTGAATTTGAACGTTTTTGGTTTAATTTGCCACAGATTCTTCTCATAAATATAAGATTCTCCTTGTAAATAAAAATTAAATGCTGTTCTTTGGTAAGCGCATCACTTGAGAACGGCTGGACCGATTTGGTTTGTTTTAAGTGTTTGTGAAAGTGATTATTTTCTATAGGATTTTTGTATGAACTAAGTTAATATAGGCTCAACGTATCTATATTGGCTTAATCTTTTATTTCCTTTAAAAAACCCTTTAGACATTTTAAGATTAAGTAAAAGCAGATAAATAAAATTGTATTACAATTAATTTCTGTCTATTCATTTAGATGATGAAACAGATTAGGTAGGTACTAAAACAGCTAAATGAATGGGGTATTCATATTTATAATCTTTAGTTTAAATTTCTACGAATAAAACCAACAAAACACACCGACTCCATAAACATTTAGTGGGATAATTTATTTTTTAGCTAATTAACAGAAAAGCATGACTACTAATAAATCTTCTCTAACAGGTACTAAGAAGGAAGCAATAAAGTTGGATAAAGGTGAGAAAGGCGAGTTGAATATTCCAATGAGCTTTTTTAACTGGAGAAGCTTGAAGGAGGAAAAATCAATTAAATGGAACAATGCTATCGTATTTTTGCATTAATGATTTATTCAATCTTAATCTCTTTTTAGTTCTAAAATAGGGTTCTTTAATTAAAAATCGTAACATCACGGCTTATACTTCATGGGCATACTAGAGACAGTGTTTACATGCAATGTCCACTTTTCACACGAAATATTCGGTGACTAAAATTATATTGATTGACTAGCTGGCCGCCCCCGGCTTCGCCCTTGGATATTTTCGAACAAAATAAAATATACCCTACAGCACTCATAGATAATGGCTTGCCTGCACTACCCCTACCCCTACCCCTACGCCTACCCTTACCCCTACCCCTACCCCTTCCCCTACCCTGTTTCCCACGACTTCGTACGTGTTTATTTCAGAATGTTGTCAAACATACACTTCATACATAGCTTTTGTCATGTTCACCTCTGCCCACTCCGTTCCCGTCGTCATGCCGTGATGGTATATAGCCTATGTTACTCAGGGATAATGTAGCATTCTAATGGTGAAAGAATGATCAAAATCCGTCCAGTAGTTTTTGAGTTTATTCGTAACAAACATTCAAAAATACAAATCTTTCCTCTTCATAATATTAGTATAGATAAGATTTCATTATACTTTTTATGAGTTAAGAGTCGCTTTAATTTTTACATGAGATCATTTGCTCTCTTATCACCATACCATGCAGCGCCAAGAACACTCTTTGAAATGAATGTTACACAGTGTCACAGCTTATTTTCTCCGAATCTACTGGACGAAAAATATTAAAACTTAGTACATATATAGAGTTTCCTGACCCAATCACGGACGTATAGCGTATATAATCGAATTTTGATTTTGGGGGTTAATTTTGGAGGCAAAATTAAAACATTATTTTTTAAGTTCATCATATGACATATCAAATAAAAGGACTCGTTATAAAGAATAAGTACGAGATTGTTTTTTTTATAATTTCAAAATGCATAGTTTAAATTATATTAAAGATAATATACAAAAATTGATTGTCCCCCTCCCCTAGTATCTCCGAAACTACTGAGTAAACAATTTTGAAAAAAAATAGGGAATATAAGGTATTTCTTAAAGTTCTGACAGAAAAAAAGCCTAATGTCAATACCTATTATTTTAAAAAACACCTGTTACTTAAGAATTCGGTAAATAATGTTATTATATCACTTACCTCCAAGTCTCAATTCAGCAGCCGCTTGAGCACTATCAAGATCCCTCTCCACAAAACACTGGTACATGCCCCGGTGAGATCTATTGACGCTGTGCACGCGCAGGATCCTGTCGCCTCCACCAACTGGTACCCCATCATGCAACCAACGTACTCGAACATCGTCAGCGTCTACTGTGCAATTGAATGTCACAGAGCTACCAGAATTTGCAACCTGGGAATAACAGTGAAAAATATATCGATGACATTGATGTGAAATTTAAATATGGCAAACAGGGTCAATCGTCATACTCCTAGTCACCAAATTAACGCTACCTTATGTAAAGCTTTTATTTTTTAACCGACTTCCAAAAAAAGAAGGAGAAGGTTCTCAATTCGGACCGTATGTTTTTTATTTTTTTATTTTTATGTATGTATGGACATCGATTACTCCGCCAGTTGTGAACCGATTTTGATGGTTTCTTTTTAATCGACAGATAATTATTCCGGATTGGTCCCATTTTTATCTCATAAAAATTGGTTTATTAGTTTTTCAGAAATTTTGAAATAACTGACCTTATAAGTAAAATTTTCGTAATATCTCGGTGAAATATGTACCGATTTTGACAACTTATTTTTTTAAGGATATAATAAATTCTCGACATTATCATATGTCACAATATGTCACAGTCATATGACGAAAATCGGTTCAGTAATATTTCAAAAATTCAGTAATTTGTCTCTGTTTACTGCTGAAAATTATATCAGAGAAAAGCCTTAGCAACGGTTGCTATTGACAAGAAGTTGTCAATTTTCGTGTCGACGGTGGTCTAGCGGCTAAAGGTATGGGGTGCAGCGCAGGATGCACATTGCACATTGTACATGGGTTCAAATCCCATCCACCGCAGTATTTTTTTAATTTTCCATCAATTTTTTTAGTTGCGTTATTATTTGTTTCTCAGGGCAGCAAAATCACTTAAAAGGGAGAAATAAACCTTTTAAAAAAAAACTGCACCGACTTCAAAAATTTGCACTGAAAAGTAAGAAATAATAAAAATTTCGTCGTAGAATTTGAAGACGGTTGGTGCCGAAGACTTATGTCACGGTTGTATAAAATCCTTCATGGCATGATAGTTGATAGAACTTTTAAAGTGTGGAATTGCAATCTATCGTTTTTAATGTAGTTATTGATTTTACGGTAACCTAACGGAATTGGGAGACCAATCCAAGACCACATCAAAGAAAAATAATCTAACTATCTATCTATCATCACGCCTTTCATCCCAAGAGGGGTAGGCGGAGACAATCGAATTCCATTTGTTACGATCCTGACATAATTATCTCTTTCGCTTCTTTTATATTCATCTTACCTTTCATACATGCTCGTTTATTGTGTGTACTTTTAATATTTCCATCGATCAATATATTTTTTATATGTTTAATAAAAGTACATCTAGGTCGTCCTCTGCCAGTATTTCCTTTCACTTTAGTCATAACTTCATAAAAAAAAAAGGGAATAAGCCAATAATATATAACTGTTAACATTACAAATCAATTGCCTGAAAGCTTCAAACCCCTTTTAAGGCATCCGTTCTTAATCGACGATCGAAATTCCAGTCACACGCCCAAGTGTCGCGGGAGAAATTGAAAAATAAATATTCAGAACGCACTGTGCCTGTACCTACGGAAACACATCACGGTGGTGTCATCCGGCATCGTCTATCGAATATAGAGGAGGGATTCCTAGGGCAGAGAGAATCCTAATCTTGTTTGAGGCAAAACACGTCCGTAACGCCTGGAGGTAGTGGGTGGGTCCTTCCAGTGAATTATTCATGAGCTCTGACTCAATTGCCTTGACGACATGAAACTGTGAAGTCACGATATCTACCTATGTGTGGAATGAGGGACGTGTATTGGCTAAATAGAAGGAAATAATATTGATTGTTAAGTAAGCTGAAGGATGCTAATGTAAAACAAGAATAATTTTAAAGTAATTTTCAGCTATAATGGAAAGATATAAGATTTAGAATCCAGATCTCGAAGCTCCCATATTCACAAAAATTAAGTGCAATATAAAAGGAGGCGATAGCCTAATAGGTAGAGCGTAGACTTGACATCGAGAGGCCCGGGTTCAATTCCCACTCGTGCCAAAAATGCTAAGCACCAATTTCCTTGAGATTTAATCGACTCCTCGAGCTTCGGAGGGCACACAATAACATATATTTACGTCTGTTAAAGAACTGACACATCTAGGTCCATTAGGTGCATAGAGTACACTTTAGATGCAGCAATGGGCTTGCTACCTGTTTTCTTCAATATAGACAACTGGCAAAAAGTGGACACTGATACCAGTGTCTCTAGCCACAACATATTTGATATAAATTAAATTTTACAGAAAAAAATAAATGTTTGGATGTTTGGGATAAAAGCAATCAACGTTTCCAAGCTCTAAATAAGCCTCGGCACAAGTAAGTTAAATGATAAATCAACAGAGAACCTAAAATTGTTACAATATTCATCCTTCTATTGAGTATTGTATGAACTTCCGGCTCCCACTTCAGCATGTAATTGCTAGGTTTTATTTGCAAAGCACTCAACTCCGTGGACAAATATCTACACTCCCTTATTTGTGGACAGAAATGTTCCAGCATTCATAGCAAAGTATTTGTGCAAGGGGATGTTTAAATATTTATATTAAACTACCTTTTGATAGCGACTGCTTCCGCATTGTTTTGAAAGTACATGCTTACCCTACGATATAAACACGGTGTTATTGCAAAATCAATGAACCCATGACCCATTGCAATGGATCACCACTGCCAATGTTTTTAGATTCCCGTCCATAGCGAACCTAAGTTGGTGTAAGCGTATGTGTAATTACCTTTTTAGGGTTCCGTACCCAAAGGGTAAAAACGAAAACCTTATTACTAAGACTCCGCTGTCCGTCCGCCTGTCTGTCCGTCTGTCACCAGGCTGTATCTCATGAACCGTGATAGTTAGACAGTTGAAATTTTCACAGATGATGTATTTCTGTTGCCGCTATAACAACAAATACTAAAAAACAGAATAAAATAAATATTTAAGGGGGCTCCCATACAACAAACATTTTTTTTTTGCCGTTTTTATAGATAATAGTACGGAACCCTTCGTGCGCGAGTCTGACTCGCACTTGGCCGGTTTTTATTTTATTTTAAGTAGCATTAATCTGACTTTTACTTCACCGTAATATGATATCTATCAACTTTCTACGTAATTATGTATTCGGTATTTAGTTGACCTTTAGCGGTTTTAATGAGTGAATGAGTATTAAAATACAGAAGCAACATAATGTACCATGACGGATTTTATACTTTGCGACATCTCTGTAAATAATCCACATGTGTCACTGTAATTTAGCATATAGCTACTTATTCAATATATCTAAATGAAATAGCTGTTATTTTTTCAATGGTTTTTATTAAATAGGAAATATGGGTGGTTAAACTTTGCCCCCGTTTTCTCTTTCATAATCTATCATAAAGCTCTTAATTTATTTTAAAGCGCTGTTATACCATTACCCTTCAATTGAACGTCTTGCGTTTTTTTTGTAGCTTATTTAAAAATCAAATTAACAATAATTTTATTACATACAAATTCTGGATATAGGGCTCTTAAGTGACTGTCACATGTAAAGCTATCACATATTATAAATTTTATATAGGTAATATATTGAAAAAAAATTGGTGTTAAGTTCATTTTAGCTTTAAAGAGGATTAAACCTAAGACCTCGAGTCGGCATTATGATGTTAGCCATTCTAAACGTTTGTGTATTTCATCACGAATAACTTTTTAATTGTTCTATTTTAAAAAAATGGTTAGGGATCTTTTAAAAAAAGGAGATTTGGGTATTTTTTGAACCAGTTTCAAATGCATTCATCCATGCAAAATCAATGCATTGCATATACATTTACATACCTGTAGTTGCGGATGTACATGAACAGCCAGTCTACTCTTGACAATAACTCGAACATCCCGTCGTTGCTCTCCGTGAGAATTATGAGCTCGACATGACCACACACCATTGTCAGATGTAACTACTCGACGGACCACAAGTAGAGGACCGGTCACGGAGAGCCTTACGTTACTTGATATTTGTGTGAGACGACTGCCAATGTGACGGAACCAACTGGAAATATGTAGATAAATAAATATTACAGGAATATACTAAGGTCAGAATAAGGATCTTATCTTGAACTGAACTGGTCACTCTTTAAAATAAATAACCTAAATGCCTAATGATGCCACTTTTTCTTCCGATGGCCACCCTGGGGCAGCTAAAACAGTTGCTTCCTGTGAACATACTACTGTGATGACAAGCAATAAAACGAACTAAAAATAAATCCAGAATATGTGAATTTCACATGGGTACGGTCTGTCGATCCTAAAATGCATCGATAGAGCTAGCTACTTGCGAGGTAGCTTCAAAAATATCATCTGCTAAGTGATGAATACTTGACACCTTGACAAATGATTTCTGGAAGCCGTAAGGTTATGTGGTTATGTGGCGATTTAAAGAAATCACAAAGACTCGTCAAATCTATTCTGAAACAATGCCGAGGCGAAAAGTGTGCCCCAACTATAATACCGCTTTAGAGACTTTTCGATTAATTTTCTTGTATTCTCCCCTTGGACCCCGAGCCAATGGATGTTTTCACATCAAAATATAATTTGCTAAATGAGTATGACATGTCTTTCGCTGAAAACTCTGGCCATCAGCTTCATTTTTGGAATCTCATGTTAGTGACATCATAAGTAAAACCATGGACAGAATATAGCTAGTACTTTCCTACCTTCCAGGCGTGAGTAGGTATAATATTATTAGATACCTGTAAGTAGCAGGTGGATTTCCAACAGCACAACAAGCAATCCTAACGTCACCTTCCTGATGCACTGTCACCTCGTCTGGCAAAGCAACCATTCTTGGAGACATACTGCTTGTTGCATCTACAAATCACAAAATTGTTATTTGGACACTCATAGATCATGCCAATTCCGTACAATTAATTGTCAAGTAATAAAATATTTGGCAAGTAATAAAATAAATATATTATGGGAGCAAGGTTGCTTCAACTCCAAATGATGTTTGCCTGCCCGTTTTTCCAATGCTATAATATATATTCATGTTGCAAACCATCTAATTATAATAATATTGTAATCTAATCTCACAAGATTTTGAGGCTATACCTAACATGTGGACAGCTCTGTTGTAGTATGTAGATGGAAAAGCCTCTTTGTACGGTTTGTCGGATAATGTACATAGATTTTGTTATTATAAAAAACTCATTGGTACATGGTCGGATGTGGGGATCGAACTTCTAAGTTGTTAGCCGACATTTTACCTACTCGAACACCCTTCACTGTTAATTTTGTAACAATATCAACATTTAGTCAGTCGGTCATGTACAACACGACAGGTAGATAACAACCCAGAAGATAACGATCTGAGTTGCTAGCATCAATTTCTTGGGTAGTCCTGTCGTCATTGAATGAACTTTCTTTATAAAAATGCTGCTTTTATCTGTCATAGAACTATTTCTAATGCACTTTGCGTATATACTTCTTTAAAAACATATTCATTAGTATTGAAACTTACGTGAAACTGTGATTCCAGAAGGTGGACTTCTTCTCTTCTCTCCTGTGAGGGTATGCTGCGCTTCACAAGTATACAAGCTCTTGTCATCAAGTTTCATATCCTGGACTATTAGGATCTCACCCCTGCTCCCTGCAATGGCGTAATTACCTTCTGTGAAAATGAAAAAAAGGAATATTATTGTAAAGTAGCCCACGCACTGGTCCGGTATCTCACAGAAAATTTTCGTCCGGCCGCCGTATGATCGAGATTGAAGACAGGCCACACATTAGCAATGTATATCATACGATCTAGATCACATACAATTCACTCACCCACACAGACACACAGGATTCGATTAAACAAAGGCGTGTGGATGTGTGTGTGACAGATCGTTCCGGTCATCGAAATCAACCACAAATACAACGATTTGAAAACGGATGGTGGGCCGCGCGATAAGAATCGGACGAGTCTGTGGTCAATTTCGGTGGACCGTACGGCGACCGGCCGGGGATTGGACGAATGTCTTGAAATCGGAGATCTTGGTTTCCAAATTTTCTTTTGCGTTGTTTTAGAGAACATGGTTATATTACCTCTTGAGGTAGTTATGGACCTATGTTAGTTACTATTCTTGAAGGAACGTTCTTTCAAATCCTATCCTTTACCTGGAAATCAACCTTAAAACCTTTATCTATGTGAATAGGATCTCAAACCACCAAGTTTTAAACTATTAATAAAATGGCCAGCCCCTATCGGTGTAAATAAAAACACGCCCTTCTCTACAAACCGCCGAGGCGTTCACAGCCACCCCGTTTACGATCAGATAACTTTCAGGAAGACTTTTTCAATGAATTCTAAATGTGTTGAAAAAACTGGAGAATAAAGAGCTAGTCTGAGATTGTGGACTGTGTTAACTGATGCAGTTCAGCTCTATATTGTAGATCTAGATTTATTGAAGTTTTTGTTTGTAGTTTTTTGTTGATTTTTCTTTTGACATGTAATGGGAAAAAGGCAAGGCTAAAACAAAGATTAAAATCGGTAGATATGCCCTCGCTAAACAAAACATGTGCTTAAATTTATCGAAAAGTTGAAAGCAGAGAAACATTGTTGTCTCTCTTACCCGTACTCTTTTTACACAAATTCTACTCACCACACATAGCTTTCGGCGAAAACTTCGCAAATATTATTGATTTATATCTTTGAACTAAAAATAATTTGTTTTCAACAATCAATCAAATAGTCGAAAATAATAAAATTTAAACGTCGGTATGTGATTTTAAAATATACATAAATATATAATACTTTTACTTTAAGGTAGGCACAGACTAAGGATATCCACTTTGGCCGATTATAGCGATCCTAGCACAAATATTTCGTCTCATTCATGTTTATGTGTGCTATTCTATATTTTTTTTCAAAATTCTAAAATCAAAATAACTCAAGCTAAGTTGAGGGCAGCATGTAATCGGTGGGATAACCATATTTAGGATCCAGCAATTTCCTCGGATATTCTAGTGTTGGACATTTCTTGGCTGGCCATTGGCCTTTGAACCTCACTGTACTAATATATAAAGCTAAAAATATTTTTCCATTAAATAGCCCGTTTATTTAGTAAGGTTATATAGGTTATATACCATCACGCTACGACTCCAAGGAGTGTGGCAGTAGCCATAAACGTCAACCAATCAGTTCGAGGGCAGCATCTAATCCTAAAATAAATCTACCAAAATTGTCACATATATAAATCTGTTATTTATAATGTAGACAGTAATTTATTATATCTTTGCCCAACCCTGCTCAACTTCCCGACAATCAGCACGTGACAGATCGTGAAACAATTTTCTCTTCATTCATTCAGACTTGATTGGTTGAACCTAGTAAAATAAATCAATATAGAGGGGAAACTCCATTGAAGTTAAAAACATTCCTTTTAAAAAATACTTAGTACGTATATTTGACGTAAAGAAAGACAATAATTTGGCTTTTAAAAAAAGTGTACAGACTATGCACGGAAAAGTGTGCTTTCCGAAAGCAAATGCACAAGTCACTATAAAAAAAATACCCAAATCGCTTCAAGTGTGCCTATAAAAGAAGAGTTCTCGGTTTCTCCAGGATCCCATCATCAGATCCTGACCTGATGACCATGGGACAACCTGGAAAGTATACCCTTTCAAACAACGACATGTGACTTTGCCACCGCCTGATATTAAGCGCAGGTGGTTGGTCCATGAATGCGACATTGCTTAATACCCTACGTTGTAGGAAGCAGGAAAGACCGACGCCGGAAGTTCGTTCCACTTTTTGACAGTGCGACACAGGAACGAGTCACTGAACTTTTTCGTTCGTATGCAGAACGTGTCCACTGTGTGAGGATGAAATCTATATCCTATAACAGGTGAAGCCAGGGCCAAAAACTAGTAATAAATATCTAATAAAAGTAATTTTGAGAGGTGTTCGTTATGATTTGGTTTACAATTTCCCATGTCTACAATTTTGTTAACTGTGACGAAGTGTTAAAGGAATTTAATTAAGCCGTAAATCGTTTGAGCTAAAATACCCAATTAAGCAATAGGAGATTAAATATTGTTTACTACGTTTTATTTAATAAGTGATTATGATAAGTATTTAAGTAAAATAAGGCTTTACAACAATTTGAATACCTACATGAATACACTTATAACTACTTGTCTGATGGATTAGACGGCATACGTCATGAAAATTAATAAAAATACTGTTAATGCTCAGCTCCTAAACATGATAGTGAAAATATAAACATGAAAGTTATAGATTTTGCGTAAAAAGGTCGCATGTATTATCGCTTTGTTTTATAATATGTAGTGATGAAGACTTAGTAGTAAGAAAAGGCTGTATAGAATTTTAAATAATCTATAAAAAGTATACAATTTAAAAACTTTACAGGAAAACATTATGTAAAATACGTAGGTGCATAATTGTACCGGATCATGTAGCATGTATACAAGTAATTATTAAAAAAATCAAATTTATAAAAAAAAGTATACCGACTTCAAATATTTTTCACGGAAAAGCAAGAAATAATTAAATATATCGTTTCGCCGTTTAATTTGAAGTCGGTTTGTGCTAAATTAGGCTATAAAATTAAAATAAATTCTAAAGAATGAATGTAATTTGTAATTAATTGTCTAGATTAGTGAAATTTAGAGCTAGGTAGTTTCTAATTTTTGCACCAACCGTCTTCAAATTCAACGGCGAAACGATATATTTAATTATTTCTTACTTTCATGTCGGTATTCTTTTTTTTATAAAGTTATTTTTTTTCCCTTTTAAGTGATTACAAGTATCATTACAATTATAAATAATCGAAATCAGCATGGCATTTCATCGAGTTATGACAAAAATTGACTTAGAAATCAGTTTTTATTCAAAACTAGTGAACCAATTTTCAGTAAAATGGGACCACACGGGAAGCACCAGCTTTCAAATAAAAAAGAATCATCAATATCGGTTCACCCAGTCGAAAGTTCTGAGGTAACAAACATAAAAAAATAAGTCGAATTGAGAACCTCCTCCTCGAAGTCGGCTAAAAAACACAATTAAATTTTCGTTGCCTTTTAATGAAACAATAACAGTTTTTTTCGTAAGATATTAAAATTCTTAATTTCGCTGGTGAGAGTTTGTGATATAATTTATTCCGTAATATATTTCGCACTGTTCCTCTGGGAAAATTAATTAACAGTCAAATGTATAAAATAACAAACTATAGGTAGATGCTTCGGGATCCCATGGGGCCATTGTCGCAACTCCAAACGGCAAAAATATGTACTCTTGTCCTAAGGAACCATATTTACGCCGTTTAAAGTTTTCAGCGGATGCCAATGTATCGACACAGGTAGCATCCCATATTAAAGGCTTACCCTTTGACCAAGGAACGAGAGTCATATGTCAGGTTCTAAAAGAGCCAAAAACAAGTATGGTAACCAAATCGATATATTCAACAGCAGGTACTCTTCTTTGAAAAAAGAAGTGTTTAAGATATTTATGATTCTGCTATTTTTGAGTTTGTCTTGTACCTATGTATTGTGTTTTATTTAATTTTATAAGTATAATAAGTTAATTTGATCATGCTGCACGTGTCAAAAATAAAGCTAGATTATAATTGTACTTCCTAAATTCTTTGCAGTGTATTCTAGCTTTATTTTTTATATTTTTTTGTATTTTGTATTTGTACTTACAAATGTATTTCTGTTATGCACGTCTAAATTAAATTGAATAAATAAATAAACGTGAATTTACACAGAGACAGAGATAGGTGGAGGGCCTGAGAGTGACATAGCCTATATATTACATCATATTTCCTTTCCGCCCCGGCTTCGCCCGTGGATATTTTCGAACAAAATACATTATAGCCTATAGCACTCAGGGATAACGGTAGCTTCATACTAGTGACAGAATTTTCAGAATCGGATCAGTAGATTCAGAGATGATCCCCTACATTCAAACTTACAAACTGACAAACTTCGCCTCTTTATAATATTAGTATAGATTACTAAGAAACAAAAATTCGTAGTACGTGTAGAAGAAGCAATTATTTTCCTTTTACGAAACGAAATAAGCAGTCTGCCAAAGACGGCCTCTTAAGAGGTCTTAGCGCTTTTGACGACGAAATTAACTTCTCCAATACCAGATTATTGTAGCTTCAAGAGGACAAAATTAAAAAAAAACTCCTCCAGTTACTCGAGTGTCGCGTGTCGATGAAGGATGACAGTGCTATTGCGAAATCCAATTTTAAAATAATGAAAGAATATTTAATTAACCGTTTTAAAATTAAGGGGCAAAAAGAGAAGATTTTACGGAATTAGATTTGATTCTTGCTAAAATGATAATGAAAAATTCTGATACAAAAATATTTGTTAGGTAATAAAAAAAAGTTCTCTATTTACATACATTACATTATATTTACACTAGTCGCTAATATGTGTAACATATAAAGCATAATATATCAAAAATTATATTCCAATTTGAAATTATTATATGGCTGAAGTTTTTATTTAACATTATTATAAAAAATGTATTGATCGATGAAAATATTAAAAGTCACACAATCGCCAAGCATGTATGAAAGGATTGAAAGGTATGATGGATATAAAAGAAGCGAAAGAGGCATGTCAGGTTCGTAACAAATGCCATTCGATTGTCTCTTGGGATAAAGGGCGTGATGTCAGATAGATACTTTTAATTACGCGTTTCCGACATTTTTGACATTAGAAATTTCAGTCTCATTTCACGAAATTACTCCCTAAAAAGTTGAATCTTTGTGCTCCTATACGAAATCCCAGAGCTAGCGCATTTGATCCCTTCCTTCTAGCTAGACCGAAAACGGTCCTCTTAACCGTATGGTCGGACAGTATAACAGACATAACTTAGATGTGTTTGGTTCTCGGGCCACTTTCCAATCCACGATTGGAAAAATTGATTTTTTTGACTTATCCTAGTTATTAGTTTAGAAATTGTTTTTGTGTAAATTATTATTATTGTTTTTTTTTTGTATTATTATTATTATTCAATTACTTTTTTTTATCAATGTTATGTTGTTGTTTTAAAAATGTTAATAGCCCTAATTGACACTGCGTCTACTAAGTTATAAAAATGTACAATGCATATGTGTGGACGTAGGTGTTGTTGGGCTATTTATAATAAATAAATAAATAAATCCTAATATTATATTATAAATGTGTTTGTTTGTTTTTTTGTCCTTCTCTCACGCTACAACAGAGCAACTAATCGACATAATTTGCACAGACATTCGAATAGTGACATAGGCTAACTTTAATTTATAATAACCGGACTAATACAAAAAAATCGCTAAATCGATCCAGCCGTTCACAAGAGATGCGCTCACAAACGAACAGCATTTAATTTTCAGGGTTTCTCACTTGTTCCGACAAACCACACTTAGAGGCTTTTCCATCTACGAGTATATACATCAACAAAACTGGCCACTCGTTAGGTATAGCCTCACGAATACCATCGGCTAAACGAGGTAGACTTGGTAGACACGGTTTCAGGAGCTGTAAGGCATCCCGTGAAGAAATAAAAAAAATTTACAACCTTTATAGAGCATCATTAGACAGTTGATTGACATAAACTATGATAAAATACAACTTTCCTAAATAAAATCACGTCACGCGTCCATAGGAGTTAGGGACTTAATCCATCATTTAGTGTCGATTAGAGAATAAACGATCTCTCGGGTCGCTCCCTCAAAATAATTGTTGAGACAGATTTTGGCTATTTGATGTTTGTCCCGTATTTACTCAAAAACTACTGTACAATTTTGGTACTTTTACAGATAGATTACTTTACGACGAACGTTTAGGTGTATATAACATAACGCTAAGTCTTTTGGGAGCCGAGCAGTGACCAATAATATCAAGGCAACATTTTTTATGGTTATCAAAATCGTGAAGAATTAGAATATAATAAACACTTCTGATGAAGAAAAAAAACCGCCTACAAAACCAAAATGTGCTTTCCGAAAGCAAATGCACAAGCCACTATAAAAAATTCCCTAATCGCTTCAAGTGTGCCTATAACATTTGGAGAGTTCTCGATTTCTCCAGGATCCCCTCATCAGATCCTGACCTGATGACCACCTGGAAAGTATACCCTTTCAAACAAAAAAAAATCCAAATCCAGCGTCTTCAAGTAATCGGGGAACATGCATAAAAAAAAACATAAAATATTCTGACGAATTGAGAACCTCCTACTTCTTTTGAAGTTCGGTTAAAAATGGTTTTAGATACTGGTGACAATATTCACATTTTGCGAATTGCTCAACTAAATATATAAAACCATTAAAATCTATATATATATATATATAAATGAATTGTTATTCTTTGTCTCGCTAAAACTCAAGAACGGCTGAACCGATTTGGCTGATTTTAGTCTTAAAATATTCCTAGATATCCAGGGAGGGTTTAAAAGGTGAGACAATTCGAATAATTGCCGAAAAACCCCTAAAAACAGCCCTTTTCTTTTTCCCATCATAACGAGTCAATTTGAACCTTATTGCTATTCAATAAAGTTCATTTTAAATTAAAAGCACACATTGTTGTCTATGCAATGTAGATGTGTTCCTAATGTCACCGCACAAAGTTAAAATTCGCGTGCGTGTTGGAGAATGTAATGTCGCGTTCCGACACTCAACAAAAGTGATAATATCGCGAACGCGACCAAATTGAATAGTCACAAAATGTAATTTAATAGATCATTGGTAGTACTGATTTTCAATTTGGTCGGCTTCGCGAAACTTAATTTTGCCTAGGAGTAGGGGTAGGAGTAGAGGTAGGAGTAGGTGTAGGAGTAGGGGTAGGTGTAGGGGTAGGGGTAGGGGTTGGGGGTAGGGGTAGGGGTAGGGGTAGGGGTAGGGGTAGGGGTAGGGGTAGGGGTAGGGGTAGGGGTAGGGGTTGGGGGTAGGGGTAGGGGTAGGGGTAGGGGTAGGGGTAGGGGTAGGGGTAGGGGTAGGGGTAGGGGTAGGGTAGGGGTAGGGGTAGGGTAGGGGTAGGAGTAGGGGTAGGAGTAGGGGTAGGGGTAGGGGTAGGGGTAAGGGTAGTGGTAGGGGTAGGGTAGGGGTAGGAGTAGGGGTAGGAGTAGGGGTAGGGGTAGGAGTAGGGGTAGGGCCTATCCGTCAGTTAGATTATCAGAAAATATTGGACACGTATTTTTTTCTTTTGTCAATCAAACAAAAGTGACAGAGATAAAGGGCGTCGAAGTTTGGGAGTGAGGGCCGGTGACGTCACTTCTAGGTAAAATTGTACTTAGATGTGATGTCACGCGGAACTTTAGCAGGCTATATCTTCATCATTTTTTGTTTAATTGACAAAAGAAAAAATACGTGTCCAATATTTTCTGATAATCTAACTGACGGACTAATTAGATTTTTTTGTCATCTTGCCTTAGATGAAGTCATAGGCAAAAGCTAGTTGTACATAATTCTTTAATTCCTGGAAATCTCTGACAGATTTAGACATCATATGCTAAATGAAAACTGGCTGGGGATAACTTTTTTACCTATTACATTCACTTATACTTTTAATGCTCAGCTCCTAAATATGATAGGTCCAAGTTTAATACTTGTAAACCTTCCCGGTGAATCAACTTATCTAATAGTGAAAACCGCAACTAAATCCGTTTAGTAGATTTTGCGTGAAAAGATCACAGACAGACAGACATTGTGATATAATTTTTTTTATTTATAATTAATAATTTACTATTAAGCAACTTCAAACTACAATTTTATTTGTAGTAACTTCATATGAATTTCCTGACATCCAAGTAATATATGCTTGAAACATCACTTACCTACATTTCAACACAAAGCATCTGAAATTCCTGAAACACAACGAACAAAGAGCCTACATTGTACAAAACTGTTTTCGTAGAACCCGCTGAAATCCGTTAGCAAGTCTCAACTATAAATTACCCAACAAAAGGCGAAAATTAAAACTTTCATAAAACTTAACTTGCACTAATGCAAGTTTAATGTTCTTTGATGCAAATGCAGATGCCGCGGCGATCCGTTAAACTTTGAGGGAATTGCTACCTCCAAGTTTCAAGTTTGCATTGTATACTCTATATAACAGACTAACAATTTTAGTATAACAAGTTGTGGTTTTAATTTTGCTGTTCACAACAAATAAAATTATCAAACAGATTACAAACAAGGGGGTGGGGGGTAGACGCCACCAAGTTAGACGTCCTAGCTCGCCTATTTTTCTAGAGCTCTTTTTTTCTCGTGACACAAAACGATACCAACGAAACCTAAGGTAACTTATTACTGTTCTCCTGGTCAGTTGATAAATGAGCAAAAAATTGGCGAAAGGCGGAGCCCGTCTATGGCCTCTCCTTAGGCTTAGTACTCTATGTAAACATTAGGCATAGAAACAGCTTCATCAATTACCTTAAGATCATACCTAAAATTCATGGTTCAGCGCAATATTCAACGTGTTTACAAAAGCCTAGGACCAGTCGCTAGTGTATCTGTTATGTAACGATAGGATCTACTTCTAATCCTAATCCAAAGTAATATTATAAATGAGTTTCTTTTTCACGCTTACATCTCTTGAAACCGTGTATCCAGGGTATCCAGCGGAAGACGAAGTCTCCCTTGTGTAGCCGATGGTATTTGTGAGGTTATACCTAACGAGTGGCTAGTTATGTTGAGGTATATTTATATAGAAAAGCCTCTAAGTGTGGTTTGTCGGATTATGTACATAAGTTTTTAATTAAAAACCCCATTGGGACATGGCCGGGATCCGGGATCGAAGCCGTGGTCTGCTTTGTTTGTTTGTCTTTCTCAAAAAAAGAGCAACCGATCGATGTGACGTGATGTGAAATTCCACAATGCAGATAGCTAATACAGTAGAGTATGAAAATGTCTCATTTAAAAAAAACTTTGAAAATATGTTACCTGTTTCAGCAGCGACTGGATGCAGAGCTACACCATCTTTGTACCACCGAGTGATACTTGTATAAAGTTTAGCAGTTGTAGACACTGTGCAGGTAAGAGCTGCCGGCCCTCCTACTACAGCAAAAGACGCCTGAACTTCCACGGTCCATGGGGAATCCATTACTGAAAGAAAAGATAAGATTGGTTAACGTAAGATTATTATTTTCGTAACCAAAATATTTTTTTATGTGTAAAATGTGTTCATAAATTATTTGCTTTTGATGCTGTACGTATTCATGAAACCCTCATTCGTATTTAAAACAAATATTGTATTATTTATAATAAATATGACTGTTTACTTATTATGATACCTAGTTTTTATGTATGCATGAAATAATACTGAGAATCCTAGTTTGGGAGCCAATAAAAACCCATATGTTCAATTTTCATTTATAAACTTCTTTGTAATTTAATTTTTTTTAGAAGTATTTCACTTTTAGAAACTGATGTTAGTTACCTATTTTGAAAATTACAGTCAAGCAAGTCAAGGTGTTTAAAAAATATTATATTGCTCAAATTAATGTTTTCTAGGTAATTCTAATGGGTAATTCTAAAGGAGCGTTAATAGCCTAATTGGTAGTGCGTTGGACTTTAAACCTGGGGACGCGGATTCACTCGTGTCTCACTCTAATATGATTAGTTGACATCGGAGGGCACGAAAAGACAGCGTCTGCACTTCTAAAAATAATAGATAATTACATTTATATCCATAATTTGTATGGGGATTAGCTATTCCCAATTTCTCTGTAAATAGTCCACCTGTGTCACTATAATTTAGCATATAGTTACTTATCTATACAAATATTATAAAGAGGTTTTTGTATGTTTGTATGTTTGTGTGTATGTTTGTAATGAATAAACTAAAAAACTACTGTGCCGATTTCAAAAATTCTTTCACCATTGGAAAGCTACATTCACCCTGAGTAACATAGGCTATATACCATCACGGAATGACGACGGGAACGGGGTGGGCAGAGGTGAACATGACAAAAGCTATGTATGAAGTGTATGTTTGCCAACATTCTGAAATAGTCACGTACGAAGTCGTGGGAAACAGCTAGTATAATATATTTATTAAGTAACTGTATGCTAAATTTTCAGAGTGATTATTTACAGAGAAATTGATAACAGTAATGGTTTTTAGTGAATATTATTACTGGGCTCTCTGGCCACACCGCATCAGTTAGATGTTAGATGATGATATCAATTAGGTAAAAAAGCAATGTAGTATTTGTATATAATAAGAAATCTAATTTCAATGTAATTCCCAACTTTTCAATGTATTTAAACCAAATCCTGAATGATTGTAACACGGCTGTCTATTACAGGTAATCTCCATCAAGAGATTTATTATCGTTTAAAAGAAATTGAAACTTTTTTTCTCATTCATGTAAAAGCAGAAAGAAAATTACGTCTGCGGGAAAAATAAATCATCAAGACCCGAATAGGAAATTACTTTTCAATTTCACGATGAAGCGGGCTGCAGGAGCGACGTTTTTTAATAAGTCGTGATTTCAAATTTTTGGAGATTTATTGACCTAGTTTTTTCCTTGCCATCTATCATTTTGAAATGAAACGCGTATAGACCAGTAAGGATAGATTTCCAGGTGAAATAATCTTAAAAAAGTTTATTCTTTCACAGATGGTTATGTACCATTTACTGATACTTGAAATCATAAATTATAACAAATCGGTCCAGTGCGTTAGGAATAATTTAGGTATTTAGAACTTTTACTCATAACTGAGTGTAAAAAATATTAAAGTTAATTATTTCTCCAGAATCTTGTTTGTTGCACAGCTTACAGCATATAAACGAATTTTATAACAAATTCGCCCAGTGCTCATTGTCATAGACAGACTTTTACGTTTTCGACCCGTAGATTCTAGATAAAAATATTAAAGTTTGAAATATCAACTTATTTTGCTTTTAATGCTTAAATAAAATCCTTATATTAAAATTATAACAAATTGGTCAGTTGATTTACAAATAAAACGACCTTGAACTTTTCATACTCATTTACTACGACATAAAAATTCCGAAGTATATAGAGTTGGTTTATAAGTCTTAGTAGACACCTAAATAACATATATTATAAAATTATAACAAATTGGTCAATTGCTTTACAAATAAAACGGCCTTAAATTTTTCATACTCATTTATTACGACATAAAAATTCCGAAGTATGTAGAGTTTGTGTATAAGTCTTTGTAGACACTTAAATAACATCGATTATAAAATTATAATAAATTGGACAATTACCTTACAAATAAAACGGCCTTAAAATTATAACAACATGGTGTATTTATTTACAATTAACACAGTCTTCAATTTATCGCACTCATTTACTACGACATAAGAATTCCGAAGTGTATAGAGTTTGTGTATTACTTTTTTGTAGACACTTAAATAACATAATTATATTATAAAATTATAACAATTTGGTCAATTGCTTTACAAATAAAACGGCCTAAATTTTTCATACTCATTTAATACGACATGAAAATTTCGAAGTTTAAAGAGTTTGTTTGTGTATAAGTCATTGTAGACATATAAATAACCTATATTATAAAATTGTAACAAATTTGGCAATTGGTAATTTAAAAAAATATTTAAGCGGTGGTCAGCTTGTCTATAGCAGTAGCACACTTATCGTGTTTAGGCTGAGTCTACAATGATGCGCGATGTGTTCCGCGATAAATAGGCGAATAAACAAACCGATTATTATAGTTATTGTAATTGGCTACACTGTGATACTTGTTATGTAGCCATCACGTTATTTATATTTTAAAGTGAAAATTTCTTCTTCTTTAGTGGGAAATCTCATGGGTTCGAGCCACAACATGCTCTTGGTATAAATACCGACCATGGATTGCCCGGCCCGAGTATGTTCGACCCGACAATGTGCGGACAGGAACTACCACGTACGTCGGGGATGCGCATTTTTGGTCGCTTCTTTCTATTATAGTGCTACCTACCTAACTAAACTTCTAATTAAATTTTAATACTGCTGAGTTTGTTTTATACCAGAGAATAAAACCATTGTGTAATAGAAGAAAAGGACGACCAAGACGAATTTAAAAAATGTACCTATTTAACCTTTTTTTAAATAGTACTACTAATAGACGTACAATATGTATGAAACGATGTATGGATGTGCATGAATCAAGAGAAGTATGCAAATATCGAGAGAAGTCGCGATCCATACTCTCTGCCTACCCCTTTGGAAAACAGGAGTGAAGGTATGTATGTATATATGTAAAATAGGACGTATAATAGTATAGGAGGGCGAAAAGGTCCGCTTGCAACTTGAGTGTCACTCGGCGGGCGGCGGTCACAGCCAGCGATGCCAGATAACTTAATTCTTGGTAATCATTGTGACAAATAGACGACAATTCTACAAACCTATCTAAACTAACTAAAAATATGCTTCACTATCGTGTAACTAAATAGCAAATGTATTGATTCAACTCGAATTCATATTTAGCTAGTTTTTTTTAGTAGTTATAGTAAATATACGATAATTTTAGCCTATCTTAGGAACTATGCTATAAAAAAAAGCAGGAAAAATTTAGCTAATTCATATACGTTTTTTTGTTGAATTCATATTTTTTCGTGCTAACAGACTTGAATCCCCGCCCAGAGAAAGCCAACAAAATTCAAAATCACATTTATTTGTGAGTGCGCACTTCTATATTGTCTTATTTTTGTGATGTAATTCATATTTTCATGTTTTAATGGTATAATAATCTAATTTTGGCAACTATTTACATGCAAATACATATCAATAAAGAGGTGGTACAAACTTTACCTCTAGGGTGTAGGGGGTAATATCTCAAACTACTGAACCGATTTTAAAAATTATTTCATGAATAGAAAGCTACGATATCCTTGAGTAATAAAGGCTATATTTTATTTTTATCAAAGATATCCACGGGGGAAGCCAGGGGCAGAGTGATAGTATGCATTAAAAACTATCTATTTTGTAGATTTGTATTTAATTTAAAGATTGCCATATGGCAACCCTAGTCACATTACAGCTCAGGTAGTCGATGTAATAGGTAATTAGTAAACAAAGAAATCATTTCGACACAAACAAACAGTGTTTAATTTGTGACAAAATTTTAATAATTTAATTTACTGTAGACTGTAACTGTGAAAGAAAAAGCGATATATGCGTTTATTAGTGCCGGTGTAAAAAGAAGTAACTTTTCGACAACAAAACTTCATTAAAACTTCATCGAAACGGCCAAATTGCATACATAAATACTAGATGTATTGCAGCTGCTATGAAAAGAAAGAAACATGAAGTCGCAGTATCACAACTGGGCGAATTTGAATATGAAAATAATTCTATATTCTGTGTCAGTTACTTTTTCAAAATATATTAAGGAATTCCATTTTTATGCACGACGTTCTATAGGCACCCAAGTACTTATTATATTCAAGGCAATGTATATTAAAATTAATGGCAGTTTCTACAATGTTATGTTCAATTATTTTACCAACAAAATACACAATTAATAATAATATACGAGTATAATTAAGAAATTCCATCAAAATATTGGATCCGCGATTCAAATAAACTCGTAGAATACAATAATGCAGTCATGGCTATAATTAGTTGGTTAATTTGCCCATGTGACGCGGATCGCATCGCGCATCAATGTAGACTCAGCCTAAACACGACAAGTGTGATACTGCGAGACAATCGGGTGATCAACTGACCATTGATCAAGATGTACACCGCTTAACTATTAAATATAATTATATTTTATTACCAATTGGCAAATGTTATATGTATTTATAGTATAGCTTATTTATGTGTTTACAATGACTTATATACAAACTCTATAAAACTTCGGAATTTATATGTCGTAGTAAATGAGTATGATAAATTCAAGGCCGTTTTATTTGTGAATCAATTGACCAATTCGTTATAATTTTATAATATATATTATTTAGGTGTCTACAAAGACTTATACACAAACTCTACAAACTTCGGATTTATTATGTCGTAGTAAATGAGTTTAAAAAATTTTAGGCCGTTTTACTTGTACTTAAAGCAATTGACCAATTCGTTATAATTTTATAATATTATGTTATTTAGGTGTCTACAAAGACTTATACACAAACTCTACATACTTCGGAATTTTTATGTCGTAGTAAATGAGTTCGAAAATTTTAAGGCCGCTTTATTTGTAAAGCAATTGACCAATTGGTTATAATTTTATAATATATGTTATTTAGGTGTCTACAAAGACTTATACACAAACTTCAGAACTATTATGTCGTAGTAAATGAGTTTGAAAAAATAAGGTAGTTTTATTTGTAAAAAAAAATTTACCAATTTGTTGTAATTTTATAATACATATATGTTATTTAGGTTCCTACAAAGACTTATACACAAACTCTACACACTTCGTAATTTTTATGTCGTAGTAAATGTGTATGAAAAATCTAAGGCCGTTTTATTTGTAAAGCAATTGACCAATTTGTTATAATTTTATAATATATGTTATTTAGGTGTCTACAAAGACTTATACACAAACTCTACAAACTTCGGAATTTTTATGTCGTATTAAATGAGTATGAAAAGTTCAAGGCCGTTTTATTTGTAAAGCAACTGACCAATTTGTTATAATTTTAATATAAGGATTTGTTTTAAGCATTAAAAGCAAAATAAGTTGATAATTCAAACTTTAATATTTTTATCTAGAATCTCCAAAACGTAAAAGTCTGTCTATGACAATGTGCACTGTGCGAATTTGTTATGAAATTCGTTTATATGCTGTAAATTGTGCTTCATGATTCTGGAGAAATAATCAACTTTAATATTTTTTACGCCAAGTTATAGATAAAAATTCTAAATACCTAAATTATTCCTAACGCACTGGTCCGATTTGTTATAATTTATGATTTCAAGCATCAGTAAATGGTACATAACCATCTGTGAAAGAATAAACTTTTTTACGATTATTTCACTTCATGACCAAATATTTCGTTCCAGTATTGGACTAGTAGTGCGAACTCAAGTGCTGATCTTAAAAAATAACTTTAAAGGTGACGACTTCTTTGAGTGGAATTTTTGTATTTTTGTTTCTTTAATCTGTCTATCATCACGATTTTTTTCTCAAGGGGTAGGCAGAGACAATATAATGCCATTTGCTACGATCCTGACATACCTCTTTCGCTTCTTTTATATTCATCATTATACCTTTCATAATTATGCTCGGCGATTGTGTGTACTTTTTAACCGACTTCCAAAAAAAGAAGGAGAAGGTTCTCAATTCGGACCGTATGTTTTTTTTTATGTATGTATGTACATCGATTACACTGCCAGTTTTGAACCGATTTTGATGCTTTCTTTTTTAATCGACAGATAATTCTTCCGGATTGGTCCCATTTTTATCTCATAGAAATTGGTTCATTAGTTTTTCAGAAATTTTAAAAAAACTGACTTTATAAGTAAATTCTTCTTAATATCTCGATGAAATATGTACTGATTTTGACGACTTATTTTTTGAGGATATAATAATTTCTCGACAATATCTCACAGTCATATGACGAAAATCGGTTCAGTAATTTTTCAGAAATTTAGTAATTTGTCTCTGTTTACTGCTGAAAATTATGTATCAGAGAAAAGCCTTAGCAACGGTTGCTATTGACACGAAGTTGTCAATTTTCGTATCGACGATGGTCTAGCGGCTAAAGGTATGGGGTGCAATGCAGGATGCACATTGCACATGGTTCAAAGCCTATCCACCGCAGTATTTATTTTAATTTTCCATAAATATTTTTTAGTTGCATTATTATTTGTTTCTCAGGGCAGCAAAATCACCTAAAAGGGAGAAATAAACCTTTTAAAAAAAAGTGTACCGACTTCAAAAATTTGCACTGAAAAGTAAGAAATAATAAAAATTTCATCGTAGAATTTGAAGACGGTTGGTGCCAAATTAGAAACAACTTAGTTCCCAAATTCACTAATCTAGACGAATTCACTAATCTACGATCATCAGTACATACGAACATAGATATTGAACAGATCTTTATCTTGTTAGATATTTATTTAATTTTGTATCCTAATTTGGCACCAACCGTCTTCAAATACTACGACGAAATTTTTATTATTGAAGACGGTGCACTTTTTTTTAAAAGGTTTATAATATCTCCATCGATCAATATATTTTTTATATGTTCAATAAAAGTACACGTAGGTCGTCCTCTGCTAGCATTTCCTTTTGCTTCTGCTATATAAACCTATTTAATCAATTTTTCATCCTTCATTCTTTCAATGTGTTATTTTTTTCTTAAATACCAATACAATTTTATAAACACTAGTTATCTATTAAAGTACATTGTGATACAAGGAGGCTATGTTGGTCATTACCGTACGTACGAGGCGGTTAGGTAATGACCAATGCACACGCGTTTCATACGACGTTTTTCAACACACTTGCGAGGAAAAAATAAACTTCATGGAGTCAAATTTACGTATTCTTTGCCACTTGAAGTCGACAATTTTAATAATTAACCACAACACTGCGAAAATGTTAACAAATATTTATGGAAATATTTTGTTTTTTCCCGCGTGACAGATAAGGCACGGATAACTTCGCCAAACAGCCAACAAAGTCGTGATTAAAAAATAAAAACTGTATTATGCGTTTAAATTAAGAATCCTTTGTTGACACACATACAATTTGCAATCTTGTACGAATTTAACTTCATTGGGTTATATTATAACTCTTGTGCTGTAATATAAAGAAAAAGCACGAGTGTTTAATGCCCGGTCAATATAGACATTTCAAATAACACAAATTCCCATAGAGCCAAATATTGGTGGAGAGCTGGGGTTTACCATTACAAATAAAGTTTTAAAAATCCCCATCGATCCTATGTGTGCTACAAAAGTTATTCGGGGTCAAAGATCAAAATTTGAGGTTTTTCGGATTTTACTCAAAAACGGTAAGTTTTATCAAAAAAACCTCAAACCAAAGTTGTAGATCTTAAAATTCTCTACAAAAATGGCCTTCATGATTTTTTTCCTAAGAGTTACCATTCCTGAGATATCGCGATTCTAAGAGTCACATTATACATGATATGCATATATAAGCCACGTATATACATAATCAGGCACTTAAGACAAGTATAAATACCTATTTGTGTCTCTTTTATATATATTATACTATTCTGAAAACATTTATTCAAAAGATCTTCTTCTTCTAAGTCGTTCCTCATGGCTGAGGGTCGTGACACTTCAGGACAACACGCCTCACCAGCGCCCTCCAAGCCCCCCTGTCCTGCGCACGACCAATGGAAGCCTGTATAGTGCTCCCGGTGGCCTCCTTCACCGTGTCCGTCCACCGAGACGGCGACCTACGGCGGCTCCTCCTGCCCTCCATGTGACCGACGACTATCATCTTCTCTAGACTGTCTGGTTCGCGTCTAGCCACATGACCGAAGTAGTTAAGCAGCCGTTCCATGCACATTGAGGAGAGTCGCATTTTGATGTTCAGTTCTGCCAGGACAGACGCGTTGGTCCGCCGTGCAGTCCATGAAATGCTCAGCATCTTACACCAACATCACATTTCAAATGCGTCTATCCTGGATCGAATGCGTGCCTTCAATGTGCAGGTTTCCGAAGCATACAGGAAAATGGAGAAGACCAAGGCGTACATCAGTCGAACCTTAGTTTTTCGGGTAACCCCTCTGTTTCTCCATATCTTCTCCAAGCGCTTCACTGCAGCCTTTGCCATTTGGCCTCTCCTCACCACCTTCGCCTCACAGTCGCCGTCAGAGCGTATCATCGAACCGAGATAGGTCAGCTGAGTCACCATCTCCAGATCCCGGAGCTCATAGGTTCTCGACAATGTTCCCGCCCTATTAACGAACATGAGTTTAGTTTTCTTGCGATTGATACGGAGGTCATACTCGACGCTAACACGCTCCACTCGCCGCAACAGTTCGGCTAGCTCCTTTTCGTTCGCACCTATTATAGTTGTATCGTCGGCAAAGCGCAAGTTGTTGATTCGTTGGCCTCCGACACGAATGCCACCCTCCCAGTCTTCCAATACTCTACGCATTATATGCTCTTCGACCAAATTAAAGAGTTGGGGGGAGAGTATGCATCCCTGTCTCACGCCACGCTCGGTCTTGACTCTGCACCAGAAAGACTAGATGTTGAGGAACCCCCATCTCCCCCATAACTCCGAACATCCTGGCCAAGTTGAAGCAATCGAAGGCCTTAGCATAGTCAATGAAGCACAGAATCTGTGCAACTCTCGGCTCTTTTCGATCATCTACCTCATATTCAGAATTTGTTCACGAGTACCTCTGCCTTTGACAAATCCCGCCTGTTCCTTAGCGGTTTGTCCTCTGATGAATTTCTCCAGCCTTTTGTTTATAATATGTAGAAGCACTTTACTTGCGTGAGATAAAAGAGAGATGGTGCGATAGTTCTCGCATTTACGAGTGGAACCTTTCTTGTGAAGTTGAACAACAAGGGATTCTGTCCAGTCCTCAGGCCATAGTCCAGTTCTCCAGACTTTTTACTTAGTCAAAAGATAGTCAGTCCCTAACTGAATCCCCTCTACCCACGTGGCCTTGAAAAACATCTGGCTATTCTATTGGCCGTAGGTCTCGTTCTTATATGTTACCTGTTTCTTTTAGTGCTAAAGGTTCAGTTCAAGTTTATATACGTACTTATTACAAGCGTCTACCATTTAGGTTATTTGTGCTGTTGTTTATAGCTCGAAAAAATGTCTCAGTTTTGCTTTATTTGCAATAAACTTTTAACTGAAGATGAAACAGTTGTGGTTGATCGTGGAATGCCAACTTTAATCGAGGCTAGTGTCGCGAGAGGTGATGAGTTTACTGAGTATTTAAGAACTCAAAAATCCGTTACTTATGCTAAAATTGTCATGACAGTTAGTGGAGTAGGCCTACAGGGGAAACCACGGTAAAAAAAACGCGCCGAATACACTACCACAGGTGGCGTGGAAATGTGTGCATATCATGTATAATGTGACTCTTAGAATCGCGATATCTCAGGAATGGTAACTCTTAGGAAAAAATCATAAAGACCATTTTTGTAGAGAATTTTAAGATCTACAACTGGTTTGAGATTATTTTTTTGATAAAACTTACCGTTTTTGAGAAAAATCCAAAAAACCTCAAATTTTGACCTTTGATGACCTTTGACCCCGAATAACTTTTGTAGCACACATAGGATCGATGGGGATTTTTAAAACTTTATTTGTAATGGTAAACCCCAGCTCTCCACCAATATTTGGCTCTCCGGGAATTTTTGTTATTTGACCACTATTTTTATGTCTAAATTTACCGGGCTATAATTATATGGGATTGTGAGTCTAAAATTGAGGTAATAAGACTCACGTTACGAGCAAGTGTGTTGAAAATCGGTCGAACGAGGAGAGACTTGGTCTTCCGCTGGGTACCCTGGAATTGTAACACGGCAACCCGTGAAAAAAGAAAATTTAAAAAAACTTTTCCCCCGAGTTGACCTTATATACCTACCTATGTAATTGTGAAATCCGTTCAGTAGTTTTGAATCGGGCCCAGATAAACGCCACCCTCCGTCGTTATTAAGTAACTTTGTAACCACATTAAACCAAAACTGCAGCTATAAACTGGGTGCTTGTTTAGAGGTGGGTCATAATGAAAATTCGCGGTGTCCAATGAATAATAAAGAGTTTGTCTGCGATGATTTCCCTAGTCGTCAACAACAATATGGACGATACAAAAATTAGTCATTTGAAGAGGTGCTCGACTATATTATAATAATCATTGTTTTTTTAGGGTTCTGTAAATTATAATAATCAAATAGAAGGAAAACTAAATGACCCGAGCGAGTACTTGAAGTTTTTGAAGATCACTTGCCTCCAACAGATGGCGTCATGTACAAAATAAATAAATTAATCTAATTTTTAAAAAAACATTCAATTTTGATTTGTTAAATAGGTCTTATAATAATTATTACTTTTGTGATATTCAACGTGGCACTACACCCATTCTCCGCCTCGTTTACCAAGGCATACTATATGTGTTAAGGGGAAGTCAGTCATCATCAAAATCCAATTTTTAATAAATTTTTTCAGAAAACCTGATTATCTGTTCTATTAACGAAACTGAAAAAAAATTGATTTTAAGGATATGACAAATATTGTTATTGTTTTGAAAATATGATTAGAAACATTTTACTCGATAGAAAATATCGTTTCATTGTAAAATATTTCTATGTTGTATAAGATTTTTTTTTAAATTGCGTTTTAAACCAATATTATCGCTTACGTTGAATCGGTTACTCTTTCTATCCTGCACACGTGCGCGCGATTCTAGATAAATGCGTTCTGTTCTTTTATCACAATTTTTTCCATCGACCACCTTCCCTTAAATTTACAACAAAAATAATCTTTGTATATCATTATTGCACCAAAATCAAATTGGGTGGGAATTTGGGCATGACCTACTGGGCGTTTTCACTATCAGTATCTCTACATAACTATTATAAAACAAAGTCCCCCATAGCGTCTGTCTGTCTGTCTGTCTGTGAGCTATTCACGCAAAAACTACTAAACGAATTTAGTTGCGGTTTTCATTATTAGATAGTATGATTCACCGGGAAGGTTTACGAGTAGGTATTAAACATGGACTTATCATGCTTAAGAGCTGGACAGTGGAGAAAAGTTAACCACAGCGAGTTATCATGGCGTATGCTGTCTGATCCAACAAAATGATGTAGGAAAGAATTGTGTGGAATTAAATTATTTACAAGAAAATCAGCAGTAGTATATAAGAATATAATAGATTACTGGTTTTAAGCGTATTTAAGTAGGTATTCAAATTGTTGTTAACGAAAGTTGATATTTCAACAATTTCACAACAAACATTATAAGAAGTTGTAAATATGTCAATTATTTCTCAAATATCTCATGATTTGTTTTAAATATAACATTTAATTATTGCTTTAAAAGGAGTATGACCCATGTAAAGTACGAGGCTATAAGCAACAGCTGACGCCGCATAATAACCGAGCTCAAATCCTATTTTCTGCGTAATTAGTTTTCCTTTAACAGAACTCTGGGAAAAATACGCACCTATAGAGATTTTTAAAGCGAAAAGAAGCGGGATTAACTGAGATTCTGTTTTGTGTTGGTGGCTGTTTATTTTTTATTAGCTTATATTTTTTAATGCAGATATCTTATTAAAATGAAGATTTAATTCAGAATCCTACTTAATGCATAACTTCACGCCTGTTTCCTTTAGGAGTAGGCAGGCAGGCACTTGTCTTGGTTCAACTACCTTGTTATTAAAAGTACTCGTCGTCCTCTGCCAGTCAATCTTTTACCTTCATTCTTTCAACGTGTCCAAACCAGAGTAAACTACTTTTCTTCATGTAAGACACAACATTATCTTTCACTCGGAATTCTTCTCTATTTTTTTAATTTATCTACGATACCATTTAGGATATTTACAACCGTATTCAAGAACAACACTTAGCAAAGTAGCTACTGTACTGATGGACATTGGAAGAAATTGTTTTAGACAATTAGCCTAGTGTAAGTATTCTCACAGTATCCACCGATGCTCAAGTAAGGTTTTTGAAACGATTTTTTTACCACTGTGGTCTGTGGGTCCACTGTGCGTTCGCTTCCGCTTGTGGTTCTTGAATACGGGTGTAAGTCTAAATAACCACTATGCTCCCTGAAATACTGAAAAAGTAAATAAAATATTATTATACACTTAATTTTTAATTATTTGAATAGAAGATATTACCTTCTATTCTGTGTATGTAATTTCCTGACGACATTGTAATAAATTCCATTAAATCGTGTTTCAAAATACAAACATCAAGAATACGGGTATATTAAGCCCGGCTGAAACTCGACCAGCCCACAACGGTTGATTCCATTAAGAACCTTTTTCGCGCCAAATCACAAAGAGTTGGGGATATTGCCCCGCGTCCTTCAATCCCAACGTAGTATAAAGAAACGTATTTGCATTCCGGTGCCCCTTAGACAAGATTGATCCCGATTTTCGTTTCGGAAGCAAAAATGTCAATACGTAAGATCTAACGGGTCAAGTGTTTCTGGCATTCGGCGAAAGTGGGTTTGGAGATTCATAAATGATATTTCTTACTGCTCAAAATATCTTATTTTATTTATTTGTCATATTATATTCTACATATTTTGTAATGGGGGTGGTGAAATTTTTTTTGAAAATACTTTTAAATTATTATTTAAAAAATCTTTACGGGTTGCCTTACAGCTCCCGGGAACCGTTGCCGGCCCCAGGGTTACCAGCAGAAGATGAAGTCTTCCTCACTTAGCCTAAGTTTGTTTTTTCATTTTCGTATTTTCATTTAAAAAGTGACGTTTTTAATTTAATTTTTAAAATTCCTGCGAAAACGTGCTGGGCGTGACTATGAACATCACATTCACGCAACAACATGATAAGATAAATTAACAAGAAAATAACTTAATCAGTTACAGATTGACAAACTATTTATAGTCTGTGGTTATTATTTACATGAATGTGACGTCATTTCTCGTTACCTTGCGATGTGGCCAGAGATACCAGTAACAGTTTCCACTTTTTGCCAGTTGTCCATATTGAACAGAACAGGTGGCAAGCCTGTTGCTGCATTTTATGGACCTAGATGCGTCACTTCTCTAATCAATAATTTTAATTTTTAATATTAGATATTTAAAAAAAAATTAAATAAATAAACATTATTTTCGGTGATTATACGTTATAGAAATAGATAATTATAGAATAATAAAAATATTATTCTGTATTATTTTCTTTCACTGTCAACCATTAAATTTTATTTAACCACGCGAATCTAACAAACTCCTCAAGCATGAGAAAAGTGTAAAATCGCTTAATCGAACTATATGCACGCAGATGCTTGAACAACGCGTCAAATATTTGCTATAAACAAGCAACGCAGCTATTCATAATAGGGATGATTTTTTTGTTAATACTTTTAAATTATAGCAGGCTATAATGGTTTATAACTAATAAAATAATTATAAAATTTTAGGTATATATTTTTATTTTCATTTAAAAAATCACGTTTTTAATTTACATTCTGGGCGCGATGATGACGTCACACCTTGGTAAATGATGGTCACATATTAGATAAAATAACATAATCAAGTGACAGATTGACAGACGGTACAGTTTTTATAATACATTTACTTACTAGTCTGTGGTTATTTATTTGACATTAACTTAGAAATGACGTCCGTTTGTGGTCACGTGACCGGAAGTATGAATTTAAGCTTTTTCATTTCGATTAAACGTTATTTTCAGTGATTATACGTTATAGAATATTATTGTGTGTTTATTTTCATTCATTGCCATCACCTCTATTCACATAGTAATTGACCGATAAAAGAATCTGTACCAAAATGAGTTGAAGTTCAAAGTAGCGACTTTAAGAGTTCAAGCGTTCCCGGCACTCGTCTTCTGTATCCGGTGATTTGCTTTGTCCGCAACTTCTCGACAACTCTGCCAGCTTTTTAGTTCCGCTGCGGCGGCAAAAGGCGGAAACAATAGGCCGACGCCGCCGGACGTGACTATACGGAGCCTCGGGTGCATTTGGTAATTACGACCCTTAGAAGAGGGTAGGCAGAATTTTTTTTTAATTTAAGAAACAATATGACTCTACCATGGTGGTAAGTCTATGAGTGTTAACAATTAATGCAACGAAAAAGGCCTGTAGTTTTTAAACATTTATAACAAGGATAATATTTTGTTGTTTGTTTTTAGCTCCCAATGTAACGCAATTTTTTTATTTAGTAGTATTTTCGATCTTAGTTTATTAGCATTAAAATCTAGGATTTTTTTAGATCATTGAAGTCCCAGTGAGCAACAGGAAAAGCTAGAAATGGCTTCGAAAATTGTACTTGTTTTTTTTCTTGACAGGTTGCCTTACAGCTCCCGAAACCGTGTTACGGTACGCGGAAGACAAATTCTCCCTCGCTTAACCGATGATATTAGTGAGGCTATACCTAACGAGTGGCCAGTTCTGTTTAGGTATATTTAGATGGAAAAGCCTCTAAGTGTGATTTGTCGGATTATGTACATGTGTTTTTTAATTAAAAAACTGATTAGTACATAGACGGGATCTGGGATCGAAACCGTGGTATGCCTAGTTAATATCAGACCTCTTAACCACTCGGCAACCGACGCACTGGTAGTTGTATTTATCGTGATCAATGAAGTGAATCTCGTCAGTCCGTTGCTCGACTTTTCGCATTTATAATATTAGTTAGGTGCGTCGGTAGCCGAGTAGTTAAGATATCTGTTATTAATTAAGCGGACCACGGTTCAATCCCGGCCGAGTACCAATGGGTTTATTATAATTAAAAACTTTATGTACATAATCCGACAAACCACACTTAGAGGCTTTTCCATCTAAATATACCTCAACAGAACTGGCCACTCGTTAGGTATAGCCTAACACATACCATCGGCTAAAAGTGGTAGACTTTATCCTCAGCTGGGTAGGTACCCTGGGACCGATATCACAGTTTCAAGAGCTGTAAGGCAACCCGTGAACAAAGAAAAGTTATTAAAAGTTATTTTATCCATGAAACGGATAAACGATTATACAGAACATGTATTGCGGGTCCCACCACAAACGTATGTCAACCGCAATCACAAACAGTCGCCATGTAATCGATCTTTGTTAGTATTAACCTTTATTCCATATCACCAGTTTCATAAACTTCCTTAAAATTACACTAAACAGCGCGTGGCAAGTATGTTGCTGCAATTAATGAACTTAAATGTGTCACTTCTTTAAATATTGTAATAAAATTACCGACGTTTATGCCCACCGAAGCACAAAATTAAAAAAAATGCGCATAGAAAACATCATACGGATACAGGTTCTACACACAATGGACAAATTCTTCATACGAAAGAAAAATGTACAGTGACTCGTTCCTGTGTCGCACTATCAAAAAGTGGAACGAACTTCCGGCGTCGGTCTTTCCTGCTTCCTACAATCTAAGGTCCTTCAAGCGAGGTCGCTTAAGAACAGGCGGTGGCAAGGTCACATGTCGTCTTCTCTATAAAAAAAAATACTACTTGGAGATTTCAAATTAATTAATAATCTTACCAGCATCAACCCTCATGTCTCTGGACAGTATAGTGCCCACAACACTAGAAGCTCTACATCTGTACACCGCCGCGTGGACATCACTACGGTATTGAGCTGCTGAGAATGACCCCAACCAAAGGGTGCCGTTGGGTAGTGTTGTTCTGTAAACAAAATGAAGCATATTTTAGCTAAGAAATTAGTTTCACTTTGTCATTGTGATTAGTTTTTTAGTGCATTATGCAACGTTCAACTTTTGTCCATATATAGACAATATTAGACTGTACTGTGCAAACTAATAACGTTGAATTCTTAAAAAAGACACTCCTACAGTAGTACGTTATCAATTATAGTATTGATTATGGAGAACTGTAAAAATATGGTTCTTACAACGGCCTCAGTATATCAGTGACAAGCCTGTAGCGAAGCTAACATTATTATGGTACCTATACTGATTCGGTGAAACTTTAATTTTTTTAAATACATTTATGAAGTTTTTAAATATAATTTGCAGTTCTGATATAGAGGCTGAGCCAAGAATTCGTTAACATTTGAAAAAATCGTATAAAAAACCATTTGACATATTTTAAAAATTGTTTGTTTGTTCGTGTTCGACTCAAAAACTACTAGACCGATTTGAATTATTTTTTTGCGCCTTGAAGAACATAGTCTATTTAACATATTGCTATACCTATCCTAAGGGGGTGAATTGTATTCTTAATACAACGCGTTCGAAGTAGGGGACAATCAGCTAGTAATATATAATTATTTGTAATAAAATGGTATAGCAGCAGTCGTGTTTTCATTAATTACATCTAATTGTTTGAGATCACGGGTGACATTTACAATATTTGAATTATTAAAAATGTCATTACCTCTTTGTGAAGTTCTATTATATTCTCTAAAGAAAATAAGATAACTTAAATACAAGAGACTACAAGTTAAACAGAATCTTTGACTAAAACGGAATGGAAAAACTTTTTCATTTCTCTTGTTGTTGAATTCTCTACGGGTGATTTTTCAATTAACATTTCGATTGCTATTTTCAAAGGAAATTGATTGGAGAACTTTCACATAAAGACATATTCTTTGTGTTCTATTTGTTACTACTTTGCATTACAAGGAAATACAAATACAAGGTTACAAAGTATAAAGGTACTGTTACTAGTGTTAAATGATTTTCAAATTTTTGGTCATCGTCTTTCTTTTTCTTCAGCCTGTGTCCGTCCACTGCCTGCCTGACGTAGGCCTTCTCAGCATTGCACCACTTCTCCCTATCCTCCGCAGTTCTCCTCAACGCCCTACCCTCTCTCTTCACGAGGTCGTCATTCCATCTCGCTGGTGGTCTGCCAACACTTCTATGGCCCATTCTAGGTCTCCACTCAGTAGTCCTTGACGTCCATCTACCATCGTGTCTTCGAGCTACGTGTCCTGGCCATCTCAACTTCAGTGTCGCTATTTCCAATGTCCATCACTCGTATTTACATTACTTGTCGTTAATTTTTACATTTTTTTACTGATTTGGATGAAATTTGGTTCATAATTTCAAGTACATGTAGATATTTCCTATAATAATAATATATACGAGTTTGTTATGAACTTACGTGGATTTATGGAAATACATCAATGGACCTATTATTAACTGCAAACTATTATCACAAAGTAGATCAGCAAATCGTTTTTGAGTTTGCTTTCAGATTTTCCAAAATTCAAGTTATTAATTTATAAAATGACTTCCATGCATCACGTATATTCCAACAGAAAGAGCGACACAAATTAATGATAGGGGAAAATTCTATCAATGTCGGACCCGTTTCATCCCCAGCGCTATTGAATACAGAATGTTTTTCCTCAGATTTTTTTTACAATCTCAAATCGTTCTTGGCCAAAAATCAAGCTCCATTAATCTTTTTCACAAGCACGCTTTTCTAAATGATTTATATTAAAATGAAAAATTATTATTTTATTAAATAAATCTTTCTATTAATTATTTGGATATTTCTTTTATTTCTTTCACAATTAAATAAACTTTTGCTAACCCACGACAATTATATATTGAATTTAACATTTTGTTTGTACAGGCATAGTTTTAATTCATTCCAAATTCCAAGCCGCTAAATAATATTAGTAAAAACAAAATTAAAGTTCATCATGTGACATATCAAATGAAAAGACTCGTTATAAGAAATACAAAGCGAACAACGCACGCGCCGTGACATGATGGGGAATCCAGTTTAATCCCGTCCGCGCTGTGATAATTGTGGTTAGTCGTTGATTAATAAGACATATAACAGTCGGCGGGATCATCAGCTTACCTACCGATTAATCGGCTATTGTTACTGTGACATCTATAAAACTTGACATTGGCAAATCATCTATTAACATTGATGGAGTCATTATAAAATAAAAAGAAGAAAATTATGATTTAAAAATGCATAGTTTTATTATACGATAATAAAGCGTTCCCTATTTATCTCCGAAGCTACTGAGTTTAAAATTTTGAAAAAAATAGAAAAAATACGGCTCATGGTTTATAGGAAATCCTAAACAAAAAGCATTTCTTAAAGTTCTCACAGAACTCTTAACTCGTCTTAAACTAGTGGCCACAGTCGATGCATATATAATATAGTCATAAGATGACGTAAATTGAAATTCAAACTACAGAGTTGAGAACCCTTCAAATATTTGACGCTGGTACGAATGTGGATGGGTGCGGACGGGTGCTTCATACCTAGAATCGTTCTATCGGGGTCAATAGGCATTTGCGCCTCAATTAGTCTCGACATTTGTGATAATATAATTCACAATTTGTATGGCGGTACTTGTATTGTTTCGGGTCGTGAGTATATTTGGGTATTGAATTCGATAATTAATTATGCTTTTAGTATTTGCAGTGAATTTTGATTTTAGAATTTGTCGAGTAATGTTAGCTCGGAAAATTAGTGCTGATAAATGTATTTTGCCTACAATATTTGTCGAAATATGTTCAAATTAGATTTATTTGAAATGTGTATTTCCCCGGATTAAAAAGTAGCTTATGTTACTCTCCGGCCTTCAAATTATATCTGTGTAGATATGAAGTCGATCCGTTTCTCTGTTTTGACGTAAAATTTATATTATAAAATTTATATTAATTTATATAGAAGCAGAGTCTCAAATCGATACGACAATTAGAAGTTGATTAAATTCAACTTCCAAGATTTATTTACATATTAGGTAAAACTAATATAAAGCGTGTAAAAGGACAAACAATCAAACACACTTTCTAGTAAAGATAATGATAATTCTGCAATGCGGTGGCCGAGTGGTAAAGACGTCTGGTGTTAACTAGGCAGACCCCGGGTTCGATCCCGGATCCCGGCCATGTACCAATGGAGTTTTTAATTAAAAACTTATGTACATAATCCGACAAACCAAACTTAGAGGCTTTTATATCTAAATATGTCGCAACAGAACTAGCCACTCGTTAGGTATAGCTCAGCCGGTTGTTGTGTTCCATTTCCACGCGGGTGAAGCCGCGGTCAAAAGCTATACATACTTATAATGTAGGTATACGGAAGTATTTCCAATTAAATCTCATGCATATCAGAACAGGCAGGATATGTGAATTTTAATGATATGTCAATATTAACGTGCTCACACTTAATTGAATGATGGCTATCTCTCTTGAGATGTAAATTGGGACATGCAAGTCAATTATTTACTGATAAACAAGTACTTTAACAAATTATAGTAACAGTACCTACAGACTAAAAAATTCGGTACTAATAAAGCTGAAGAATTAGTTGTTTGATTAAATGCGCTAATCTCTTAGGTAGAGAGATGGCGACAGAAAGTAGTTGTAAGCACTTGCCGGCAGAAAACCTATTTTTCGTGTAGTCTGAGAAACTGAGAACTGAGAAAGTCTTCAATTTATTATTGTCTAGTAGGGGTCCAGCTCTTGTCGATACGCCGCTGAGACGCTTTAAAAAAAACCTCTCCTACCAGCTGGCAGAAAATGAGTGAATAGCTCAGAGGGGGGCTCAGACAACACGAAAAAGAGGTTTTCTGCCGGCAAGTGCTTACAATCACTTTCTGTCGCCATCTACTCGGATTTGAATTTTTTTTTGCATTTAACATCACCCTAACCTAAGGGGGTGAAATGGGGTGTAAACGTTGTATTTGATAATACAACGCGTACGAAGTCGCAGGCAAATTCTACTGTATAATATAAAGAACACCTCTTTCAAACACCCTCACTGTGTCTCAAATTTGTAAAAATATTTTTAAAATAATTTGAATTCCACCAAAATCTAAATTTCAAACATATGTTAACTAAAGCAATTTCGAAAGTCCAACAACAGTTGTAATATAATTCTATATTGAAATATCATTAATTGGCTGTGGTGCACTCTAAACTATCTCAACCCAAGAAAGGGTCAACAAATTTAATACAAAATGAGATTTCTATGTCGAGCGGATATGTAGAGTGGCGCTGTTAGGTCCAAATCAAATATTTGACGTTCCGAAAGGCAATGTGTACGCAGTTTTACGGGTAACGCTGAGTAAAGTTGAAGCTCCACTGAGAGCTATAAGATATTAATGATAAACTATTTTGCAACTGATTAGCTGTATATACCGCCAAATAAATTGAGCTCTGTGACAGCTCGGTGCGCAGTACAAAATTATAATATAATTGGAATGGAATTATACCTACGATGTTGTATGTGCAAATCATAGCAATATTTAGCTTCTTTGTCTTTACTGGTTATCTTATGGCTTCCGAAACCGCGTTATCTGTCATCTGTCCCAGGGTACATAGGGGAAAACAAAGTCTTCCTATTTTAGCCGATGATATTTGCGAGGTTATACCTTGGTACATGGCCGGTTCGAACCGTGAACCGCCTAATTAATACCAGACGCCTTAACCACTCGACTATCGACGCCCTTTTGAGTCATACCTTTGAATTCGCGTATCTTTTGATTGAGTGCTCTGATTCAGTCTAAATAATTGTTCTACTTGTCACTCATCAGTGCATAAAAATTTTTGCATAATATGTTACATTGGTTCAGTTGCGATAATTCATAGCAGGTTAGCACGCAGTGGAACCGCAGCCTTACAAAAAAGAGCTTTGTATAGTAGAGGTCAAAGGGCGTGCGAATGGAATTTAGAACAAACAGTTTCGGGTAGAGTTTAGTACTTTAGAGGACTTGGTTGGGGCTTAGACAGAATATTATACGTTGCGGACGAGGGAATCAACTTCTATTGACAACGTATATGTTAATTGAATAATTATACACGAACTATAATGTTATTCTTCTTTCTTCAAGGGTTGCCTTACGGTCCCAGGGTACCCAGCAGAAGACCAAGTCTCGTTTAGCAGATGGTTCTGTTAAGGTATATTAAGATGGAAAAGCCTCTAAGTGTAGTTTGTCGGATTATGTACTTCCGTTTTTAATTGGCCGGGATCCGGGATCGAAACCGTGTTCTGCCTAATTAATACCAGTCGTCTTAACCACTCGGCCACCGACGCACTATAATGTACACAAGGAGAAATAGGAACCAATCCTATGAGGCAAAATTTAGAACCAACAACTAGTCGCGCGACTGTAATTCGGTTGCTATAGCAATCGGTTGCAAATTGCGAGCACCTGTCTATCTTATCTATCATCACGCCTTTTATCCCATGAGGGATAGGCAGAAACAATGTTTCGATCCTGACATTCTTCTTTCGCTTCTTTTATATTCATCATACCTTTCATACATGCTCGGCGATTGTGTGTACTTTTAACATTGCCATCGATCAACATTTTTTTATAATGTTCAATTAAAGTAACGTTCTTAATTTTGGTCACAACATCATCTTTCATTACCCATTCTTCTCTAACTAAGAAACCCATCAATAGAATTAATATTAAAAACATACAAATAATAGTAACATCCAGAATATAAAGTAATGGGTTTGTCATAAAACAGGAAAAGTTTTTACGTTTCCCACACGATGTAATTCTGTTATGCGAAATGAATAATGCATAGATATTGGTGAATTGTTATGCTATATTCTAACTCAGCGAGATACGACAAAAATCGTTTTCATAATATTATTACTGAATCAGCAATTCTACTTGTCCTTATATAGGTTTTTATAAGCTTACTGCCCCCGGCTTCGCTCGTGGATTTAGCTTCCTATTCATGAAAAAATTTCAGAATCGAATCTGTAGTTTGAAAGATTATCCCCTACATCCAATCTCACAAACTTTACCTTTTTATAATATAAAAAAAAAGTATGACATTATTCGAAAAATGTAAAAGTAATTTATGGTTTAAAAAATATATCTTAGGATTCGTTTTATAATCCTTACCTAATCTAGGTATATAAATAAAATAATATGGCTGTTTATTGGTAAGCGCATCACTTGATAACGGCTGGACCGATTTATTTATATTAAAATAAATTAAAATTTTAAAATTATAAAAAATATGTAATTGTAACTTTTCATTTGATATAGGTATATCACATGGCATGATGTACTTGTAAAAAAATTTTCTCCCAAAATTAACCCCCAAAATCGATATTCGATATATGCCCGTGATTGGGTCATGAAACTCTATATATGTACCAAGTGTCAACATTTTAGTCCAGTAGATTCGGAGATAATAAGCTGTGACAGACGACATACAGACACATGATTGATCCTATTTTTTAATCGGCGATGTTCGGAACCCTAAAAACAACCGATATTTAACCGATACCTTTATTATGTTAAAGAAATATGGCAAAAAGTGGAGGTGAAGGTTAGGTTCATCCTTATTTATGATCACTCTTTGAGAGATCCTTAACTGAAAAAATAATTGAAAAGATTCCTTCACTTGAAATTGTATTTATAAAACTCACGACTTGAGTACTAAGGACACATTTTTGACACTTTTCCTTGAAATTCAAGTCTCCATTAAAAAATAAAACCGTAATATCAAGTAAAGAATGTTTTCAAGGAAACCTTCAGTTAGACCATTACGCTGGGACTCAAAATGGACAAAAAGTACAAATTCACTACCGTCATGTTACCACAGTTTGCGGCGTTATGCAGTGATAATACCTGATAACTTATTTTAGTAAATGTATACGAGTAGGCAAACGTGATCTTCCAAATTTACTGGAGAAAGTAATAGGCGTATGACAAAGGACAAAGGGCCATTTTTTTTATCTTCGCGAACAGAACCGATAATACCCACATTTGTCAGATATAAAACTCAAAAAGCGTGGTCCAGTATTTTTAGCTCTTGAATTAATAG
Organism: Nemapogon koenigi; assembly: GCA_963924495.1. NCBI lineage: Eukaryota > Metazoa > Arthropoda > Insecta > Lepidoptera > Tineidae > Nemapogon > Nemapogon koenigi. The sequence goes on along the minus strand of OZ004630.1, from coordinate 1,250,733 downwards.
TTTTCAGATTTTGATTTTGAACACCTATTTTAACATTATTTGTTGCTGGCAATAATTATTTAGCTGTCACTTTCAACTTGACTGACACTGATTGTTTTGTTTACCTTTTTAGTAGGTTGATTTATTAATTATATTTTATCTATGAATAACATAAGAAATGACAAAAACAGAAGCTAGCTAGCGAACTGACAGCCTGACTAAACTGGCTGACGACGGCTGACTTAAGTAGATACGTTCCGAAGCGTAAACATTTTATATTAGTGTTGCTAGTGTTTAAAACATTATAGGTAAACATACGTGTAAAATACGGCCGCTAAAATATAAGATTAATTTATTTTGGTTCGCCCATTTGTGACTTTTATTAATATATATATTTCATGTCGGCACTCGGTTGCCAGACATTGCCCGACACTAGCCCAACTATGTATGGGAATATGTTGATCTCCTTTTTGGGAATACTTTTAATTTATAGCTGCTAGGTTTATTATACCTAATAAAATCATTTAAAAAATCATGTTTTACAGTAGACTGCACCGTTTCGAGTCAAAGATAAATCTGATTATGTTAAAAGAAATGTATTTATGAAAACGTGTAATATTTCACTACAGATAGCTGTAATAAACTCAGTTATTTAGTAAGCTGACTAAATTACAAAATTAATTTGATACCTTTTGAAGGCAATTAATTATAATGAACATGGGGTCAGAGTTATTCACAACTAACATATCACAAAGTCCTAATGCGAAAACTTTCAGACCCGACATTCCTCTATTAGGTTGGAAAACAATATACTGAATTTAAGGGGATTTAATTACGCAGTAATTTCGTTTTGATTGAGTGCCGTACATGGAGCAAAACGTATTAATTATAAATTGTGCTTTGACAGATTTATTGGGAGAATATGCAAACTATATACCTCACTGAGTTGGCCAAATCGTTAAGTAACTGAAATATAATCATCTAAATTAGAATGTCCATCTAGGGTATAGCTAAAAGCTAAATAATTTGAGCCTGATGAAGTTCTATATTGTATAGAGTGCAGTCTAGGCGTCCTATACTGGGAATTTGTATGGAGATATTACTATTCCCAATTTCTCTGTAAATACTCCACCTTTTTTTTTTTTTTTTTCTTTCTTCACGGGTTCAGCTCCCGAAATCGTGTTACGGTTCCAGGGTACCCAGCGGAAGACCAATTCTCCCTCGTTTAGCCGATGGTTCTTGTGAGGCTATACCTAACGAGTGGCTAGTTCTGTTGAGATATATATTTAGATGGAAAAGCCTCTAAGTGTGGTTTGTCGGATTATGTACATATATAATATAAGAGCGCTTTAAAAAAAATTAGAGTTTTGTGATAGATTATGAAAGAGACAGCAGGGGCAAAGTTAAACTACCCATATTTCCTATTCAATAAAACCCATTGAAAAAATAAGAGCTATTTCACTTAGATATATTCAATAAGTAACTATATGCTGAATTACAGTGACACAGGTGGATTATTTACAGAGAAATTGGGAATAGTTTATCCCAGAAAAATTCCCAATATAGGACCCTTAAGTAATAATTTCATGTAACATTTTTTAAAAGGAAAATAGGGATAGATTGTGGTGAAGTCTACTGACTCGTCCACTATCTGAGATGCTTGTTTGAAATTAGTTACATCTATCATCACGTCCTTAATCCCAAGAGGAGTAGGCAGAGACAATCGAATGCCATTTACTACGATACATCTTTCGATTCTTATAAATTTATCATACCTTTCATACATGCTCAGCGATTGTGTGTAATTTTAATATTTCCCTAGATCAATACATTTTTTATATGTTTAACAAAAGTACACCTAGGTCATCCTCTGCCAGCATTTCCTTTTACTTCAGCCATATAAACCTTTTTAGTCAATCTTTCATCCTTCATTCTTTCAACATGTACAAACCAGTAGTTTACTTTTCTTCATTTCAGTTACAACATTATTTTCTAATGACATCGTTTCGGATGCGGTCAATACGCTTTATGAAATTAGGTACACAGCAAACACATCTTAACGGCCATTATACATTGCGGTGTGGACAGAAACATCAGTAGCAGTGTCCACTTTTTCCCCAGTTGTCCATATTGAACAGAACAGAAGGCAAGCATGTTGCTGCTCTACAGGCAAGAATCTACATATTATGTCACCTCTTTAACAAACTTTATTTCAACTATGAAATGTAAAAAAAATTGAAACATTAAAAGTCCACACAATAAAAGTGTATGAAAGGTAAGATGAATATAAAAGAAGCGAAAGAGGTATGTCAGGATCGTAACAAATGACATTCGATTGTCTCTGCCTACCTCTCTTGGGATGAAAAGCGTGATGATAGATAGATCAACTATGACTTGAGATTTGCCGAGTGACGCTCGTACTTGTAGATGTAAATAATTAAAGCACCTAATTGCGGTCATACAAATATACGTGAAGGTAATTCATATGAAAATAGTTTCGCTCCGCGACGTAATGATTTTTGACGTGCTGTTGACGATTTTTTTTTTTTTTGGTTCTGTAAATTGCATTCGGAAATGCATGTAATGTATTTATATAACAATAAAAGTTCAGCAGAGTCTAACAAACGGCGCAAATATAGTTCAATTATTGAAAACTACAAATTTGTGCCGTTTGGTGTAGAAACTCTAGGTCGTCCGTGGGGTTTAAATGCCAAAAATTTTATTAAAGATGTATCCCCTCGACTGATCATCTCTTCTGGTGACAAGAGGGCTGGCTCCTTCCTCGCTCAACGAATCAGCATCGCGATTCAGCGGGGAAATGTAGCCAGTATTCTTGCCACTATTCCACGTGGACCTGGTTTATTTAGTTATTTTTTTTTAGATTTGATTTAAGGTTTTTATATTAATATAAAAAAAAATAAAAAAAATAACAATATAATAAAATAAGTAAGATATGCTGGAAAATTTTACGTAAAAGATTACGAAAATGGTAAAAACTAGTATGAAAATTGTAACAAAGACATAGGTAGTACAAAATCATACGTGCTGCCAACGAACATTTTAAATTGCACTCCAAATGTTTGCAGCGACCGGGAATATGTTGAGAGTCATCGAACAGACAAGTGCCTATTGGCTCTGATAGTTTGCTGAAATGTATTGAATTATTTCTATATTTGAATTATTTCCCAGTTGCATTGGGAATTCTATGGCTGTTCATTTCTTGTAGTGGCTAAAACTTTATTAAACTTTCATAATATAAATTGAAAATATTACTTATGTACTCAGACAAACCACACTATTTCCATCTAAATATACCTCAACAGAACTGGCCACTCGTTAGGTCTCCTCACAAACACCATCGGCTGAAAGAGGGGATTTGGTCTTCCGCTGGGTACCCTGGGACCGATAACACGGTTTCGGGAGCTGTAAGGCAACTTGTGAAAAAAAACATGTATAAATAAAATATTTGATGTTAGCGGAATGATTAATTAATTGATATACTAGTAGGTATGGTTTTGTGTCCGCAGACCAAAATTATTTATGAAAATATTAATTCCTTTGAAATTCATTACATTGTTCATTTAATTTGTATAATATGTATATTATATTACAACTAGATACAAACCCGGTTTCGCTCGGGGTGTTCTTTACGTTTTATATTTTTTTTGACAAAACAAAACAACAAAGTGACTAATACCATAGATTAGCATACTTTTCGTAGTAGGTATGCTCTTCTATGATCTATGTTTTTTTTAATAGCAATCTTAATTTTACTGTATTATTTAGGTAATTATATGAGTTGGATAATTATATAAAACGACCTGACTTTGGAGTTGTATTGAGTTCATGGCTCAAACAAACGTTACCCAATGCCCACTGAACCAAATGTTACTGTCACATTTAAAATTGCTTCTGACAGCATTAATGAATAAATTTGGACTTATTTATTGAAATTCCGGGATTTAAATTTTGCATTACATTACATTTTTTTTCTTAACAATTTGGTATGCATTTGAATCAAGTCTAACTTACCTCTAAACGAAATTATGAATATAGATGCTGTTTATATGATATACTAGCCACCCGCCCTTTCATTATTAGGAAAAAAATCCATTTTCCCCGCGAGAATGAGATATTTTCCGGGATAAAAAGTAGCCTATGTGACAATTTGTCGTTCAGCTGCTCCGTTTTGACGTGAAAGAAAGACAAAGAAACAAACACATTTTCGCATAACCATCATCATAACCCTCGCCGCGTCTGTCTGTCTGTGTCCTTTTCACACAAAAACTACTAAACGGATTTTGCTGCGGTTTTCACCATTTCCTAAGTTGAGTCATGAGGATGGTATAAGAATATTTTTTAATGCACCAATATAAAAACCGTAGGAAAGAATTTGTGTCGATTAAAATAATCTACAAAAAAATACGTAGTAACGCAGTACTAATATAAGTTGTAATAAGCGTATTTGCATGGGTATTACATGTTTATAAACCGATATATTACAATATTAGTTAGGTTGATATAATGTGGGTTAATACTTAGTTTATAATGTCTATATTTCACCCATAAATCAACCCTTTCAAATATTTCATGAATAGTTGAAACCCTAAAATAATTATGAAAATACTTGGAATATTCTACAGCAGCTATGAAATAACAGCAATAATATTAATTTATCTACCTATATTAATCCTTTTGTCTGTGTGCATGATATTTTTGGATACCGAAGAGCATGCATGCAAAACAACATCGAAATTGATAGTAATAAAGAAAAGGAAGACACAGTATCCATCTCTTATTCTATGTATTATACTCTTAGGTAAAACTATTAGGGGTCTAATCCAAAAAAAGTACCAAAATATATCAAACCATTGTCGCTAATCGCTGATGTGAAGAGTTATTTTCCATCTCACAAAGTTTTTAATCTCGCTGCCTTTTTTTCTAGAGATCATAAAATTTTTATGAAACCCCAAAATTCTTTTGTTGTCCGCACAATATCGGGATGAGGTGCCGGCGATATTTTAAAAGGACCTCGAAAAAATAAAATACCTCCTCCGTATTACGAGAAGGATAACAACTAAGATTATTTTTAATGTATTTTGGACCCTAAAAGAAACGAAAAGGAAAAATAATATTATTTACTAGTAATAAATAATCCGTATTTTCACTTAATTTTGGTATTATATTTTGATTGCGAAAAAAATAATAGGGTTTAGTGTCAAATACGTTAAAATTTGAAGGTTTTATTTCGATATATAAATGTCTGTTTTTTATCAGTGGTTATTAATATTAAAATACATAGAATTAAAAAAATAATTATTGAAGGCAATGGTAATAAATTAACTTTAAAAAAAACCGACTTCAATTTGCTCTGAAAAGTAAGAAATAATAAATATTTTGTCGTAGAATTTGAAGACGGTTGGTGCCAAATTAGGATACAAAATTAAGTAAACATCTAAGAAGATAAATATCTGTTCAATATTATATATGTTTGTACTGATGATCGTAGGTTCCTAATGAATTGTCTATCTTAGTGAATTTGGGAAGTAAGTTGTTTTTAATTTGGCACCAAGTGTCTTTAAATTCTACGACGAAATATTTATTATTTCTTAATTTTCAGTGCAAATTGAAGTCGGTATACTTTTTTTTAAAAGATAATTTATCTTTCCCTTTTAAGTGATTTTGCTGCCCTGAGAGACAAATAATAACGCAAATAAAAAAAATTAATAGAAAAATAAAAAAAAATACTGCTGTGGATGGGATTTGAACCATTTGCATCCTGAGCTGCACTATACCATACCATACCTTTAGCCGTTAGACCACCGTCGATACAAAAATTGACAACTTCATGTCAATAGCAACCGTTGCTAAGGCTTTTCTCTGATACATTATTTTCAGCCGTAAACAGAGACAAATTACTGAATATCTGAAAAACTACTGAACCGATTTTCGTCATATGTCTGTGAGATAATGTCGAGAAATTATTATATCCTTAAAAAAATAAGTCGTCAAAATCGGTACATATTTCATCGAGATACTGATAATTGACTTATAAAGTCAGTTTTTTCAAGATTACTGAAAAATGAATTAACCAATTTTTATGACATAAAAATAGGGCCAATCCGGAAGAATTATCTGTCTATTAAAAAAAGAAATCATCAAAATCGGTTCATAATGACGAAGTTATCGGCGAACACACATAAAAAAATATATATATACGGTCGAATTGAGTAACGTCTTTTTTTTTGAAGTCGTTAAAAAAGTACACACAATCGCTGAGCTTAATATGAAAGGTATGATGAATATAAAAGAAGCGAAGGATCGTAATAGAAAATTACCTCTGCCTACCCCTCTTGGGATAATAGACGTAATGATAGATAAATAGACAGATTATAAGTTTAAAAAACCAATCCCTTAGTTTCAAGTGCAACGCAGTACCATCTATCTATCATCACGCCTTTTATCCCAAGAGGGATAGGCAGAGACAATCGAATGCCATTTGCTGTGATCATGACATACCAATATCGCTTCATTTATATTCATCATACCTTTCATACATGTATCAATTAGGCTTATAGTAGGAATTCCCTTAAAATTTAAAATAATTGTCACTAGTTATATAGGGTCTGTACACAGTTGACAGAGTTCTACCTTCCACTAGTTAGGACGCGACACATGCGGGTTGATTGGCTTTGACGAACTACTTTCAGTTAACTGCCAGTAATTAAACTTTAGATACGAGGATACCCTATATCTATATTTTTCACTGTACTTAATTTCAGTGGGAACTGAATTTCAGTAGATTTGTACTGGTTTGTGAAATTTATATACCAACTTCAAACATTGCTTATTATATTACAAGAAATAATTATATATTTCGTTTTGCCGTTGAATTTGAAGTCAGTTGGTGCAAAATTAGGCTACATATACATACATAAAGAGATGTACATAATCCGACAAACCGCACTCAGATGCTCGTTAGGTACCTCACAAAAATACCATCGGCTATTAAGAGGAAGTTTGGTCTTCCGCTGGATAACCTGGGACCGATTAACACGGTTTCGGAAGCCGTTAGGCAACTCGTGATGAGGAAAAATAGAAAAGACAGCAAAATCGGAAACCCTTTCTTACATCCGATTCTTTTACAATTGTTGATTGGTTTTCAATTTAAAATTTTTATTACTCGAAAGTTATGTAGGATTCCTGGCACTAACTCATTTTTGGACATTGTTTGTATTAACCCTTAAGCACTGACATACTGTTTTATTGCACTTCAACTGATATAGGTCTCGGAGACTCCCTTACTTTTAATAAATTATAAAAAATTAAATACAAAAGATATATTTTGATTTGTTTTATTTATATGTTGAGCAAATTACTAACGAGGCGTTTGAAGTAAAATAAACTTAAAAAAGGAAATAAAAAGTATACATTCAAAAAGTTTTTTTAACCTACCTAATTTTAAGGTCTGACTCAGATCTTAACCATGTAAAAACTAAAATACAATCAATATTTCTCTGAAATAAAAAAAAAATAGAATTCTTATAATCAAGTGAATGTAGAATAATCTTACTTATTATTTAAAAATAAAAAGAAATAAAAACGCACATAGTTAAAAATCACCAATTTTTTGGTTTACACAGTTCACGCATTAATGGCTTAGAGCACTGTATGCAGATAGGATTTTTGCAAGACACACACATATTATTGTGTCTTCCGTTTCTTTTTATAGTCAAATACACTACAGTACTTCCTTTTTAGTAGCTTTTCAGTAACCGGATTTATGTTTTGATTTGTTCGAGGCCTGTTTAAAATTTGAGCTATTGTGCTCTTAGATGTTCCGGAACATGAGGATTGCAAAGTCTGTTCTCCAAGTGTTCTCTGACTAACCCTTTTTAGCCACATCTTTTATGAATTCAGATCGTTTGTATTTCAGCCCTGAAAGTATATATGAATTTGCGCAGGCTATATCCAATATGCTATAGATATATATGACAGGGCCATCGACGCGATCTTCTTTTGCAACTTATCTTTAAACACTTCTCGTCAAGAGAATCAACGCTGCCATTAGTTGCATTGTAAAAGGAATGTATTTCAGGCAAGCTAGAAGCTCAGTATAAGATAAACTACATTCTGAATTTGAGTCAGACTGTATGGTTTCCATGACGATATTTTCGGCTACATCTGAATCACCACAAAAGTCGCCGTCACTGATGTCTCTAAGCCATTCTTCTATTGTGGAAGCGAAGTTAGGGTCTGATGACCTTATTACACGTGGGCAAAGAGTGCGGGAAGAATTCGGTTGTTCAGAATCCATCTCAAAATGTAATGTGTTAAAAGTACCACAAACACAGATATAAGTCCACTAGACCTACACGAAAAATTAAAGTTACGATATTTATCCGAAAAAGCGCGCAAAACGACCGTTCCTCTTGACAACGCGTGGGTCATTGAAGCACTTGAAGCTACTCTGACTCACAGCTCTCTCTTATGCGCCAGAGCAAGACAGCAACACTTTTAATTTAATGTGGGAGTCTACCAGACCTATATCAGTGCTTAAGGGTTAAACATGAATTTAAGTGAGGCAGGTACTCAAATTAATGTAAACCAGGTCGCTAAGTGGTACAAAAATGATCTAGTTTATCAAATATCCACAGACAAGTATGGGACAAATTATCATATGAAGCCAGGACCAGAAACATTTGCTGAATCCTTCTAATTTTAAACGTTATTGTAACTTTTAACTGCAAGGTGTAGTCATTTTGATAAAGCATAATGGCTTATGGTTTAAGTTTAAATACCGGTATTGTCATATTTGAGGGTCTATAATTCAAATATCTCATGACCATAGTGGTCTATTTCGTCGTCATATATTTACCCAAATGTCAATTTTAATGAGTACTGCTACCCACTCAGTCTTTTATTTTTAGAACGTGTGGTTAAATATATGTAAAGAAAATTGTGAATTTAACTTAATTAATTTTACTTAATTATATAATATGAAATATAACGAAATGTTACAGATATTTTATGGGATTTAATAACAACATGTATAAAGACTATCCTGTCACATAAAGCAGATCGAGAAAGGGAAGACGAAAGAAATCCAAAATCCGCCAGGTAGCCGACTGAATCATTCAAGCATAGTACCAGTCAACTATCAAATTGGCCTTCATCAGGAGGAGGGGTTTTAGCCGGTTTTAGTCCGGCACTACCCAACATCAAGACGGGTGTCCGTGAGGATTTCCCCTCCTCGAAGAAAAAAAAAGTAGGGTCTAAAACACAGGAAATATTTTTTTTAAGAATTACCATAGCCTACGATTGTTAATAAATATATCGTTTGATTAGATTTATTAAATTTCGTGTTAAAAACCAGTAAGTTTGATACGCAATTTTAAGGATTATTTTTCATTCTAATGACGAAAACTAAATAAACAAATCAAAATAAATGTTTTTTTTAATTAGACTATTTTATTTATTTTGTAAAATACGCTATCTGTTGGAGATCAGTTGAACTAACGGTGCTAATTATTCGCAAGGTTCATCTAGTCTTATTAAATTTAATACACCTGAATATTTTCGTAAAGTAAGTCAATGAAGTTTAATATTTCCTTCCAAAGTAGAGCTCATATTTTAAAAGACAAGTTTTCATCGTATCTTGTAGTTACGCTTCACTGAACGCCTTGTTGTCGTACTCGTAGTTAGGTTTATTAAATTTGTCATCTTCAACCGAGCTTGGTAGACTATCCGACTTTGTTCACTACAAACCGGTCTTTTGTAAAATTGTATTTAACTTGCGAAATGAAAATTGAATTAAGTTATTTCTTAGTTTTATTTACTTAAAAAATAACTTTTTTATTTTAAGCCAAGTGTAGCGACGCTGAAATCGGTGAGTCGGACCTCACACGAAGCAAGGTGTTGCAAGTTCTTTGTCTATATTATGAATCATCTCTCATTGGCGTCGGATATAACCCGCACAACGGACAGTCGTTCGGTGCCCTCCTTAGTGCACATACGCCGTATGTAATGCAGTAATATATATCGAATTTGTATCATAGTCAAATCTTTTAATATCCAGCACTCTGTAAGAACGACTCCCCGAACTCTAGCTAGACACGCAATAATTGGTGACCCCGACGTGATTCATCGCGTACCCCGGAAGCCGTCGACGCGAACGCCGCGTGCCCGGGAAGTACCGCCGCGAACCGTTCGTGCAGCAGGGAAATACGCGATATCGCGCGTCATAACCGCGAAGTACCGCCGGTCTCGCTTCGCTTATCCGTTAAGCGCCGACGCGAGTGAAGTGCTACGGAGTTCGGGTTTAAAAATTTTTTTTTCTTTGTGTAAACATCCAGTAGTGAGTGTGTGGAGTAGTGCAGTGAAAATGGAACAGCAACCAGCAGCGGCGCCTCCAGTGATCCCGCTGCCTATACAGCAGCCGGGTCATGATGACGCATCCATGGCCGCAATCACGGTGACATCACGCGTTGCCGAATTCTGGATAGAGCAGCCCAGATTGTGGTTTGCTCAATTCGAGGCCGTCGTGGGTAGCCAGCGGCTCGCGGACGAGATCAAGTATAACCTGGTCATCACGAAGCTAAACAAGGAGGCGATACAGCAAGTTGGAGATATAGTAGTGAACCCGCCAGCACAAGGAGTTAAGTATGTAACTCTTAAAAGTAGACTTTTAACTGTGTACGAGGAATCCGAAAATCGGAGATTCCAAAAGCTATTGTCCTAGATGGAATTGGGGGACCAGAAGCCATCCCAGCTGTTGAGGCGGATGCGTGACCTGGCCCGCGCCAAATTGCCGGATGAGACGCTGACTATGATGTGGACATCACACTTGCCACCGTCAATCAGGGCGGTGCTAGCCGCAAGTGAAGTGGCAGACCTGGAAAAATTGGCTATTATGGCTGATAAAATTTACGAGACAACGTCAGCAAAACAGGTCGCTGTGCTTCAAGACCCCAGTACCTCGCTGTCGCAACAAGTAGCCGCCCTTACTGAAAAAGTAAATAAATTGAATATACGACAGCAACGCGACCGTTCGCGATCTAGTAGTACAGGCCGCTATCGTGACAACTCACGAGTTCGTGGAAATATGACGCGACGCACGCCCGATAGTCCGGACTGGCTCTGCTTTTATCACTTCAGATTCCTCAACAGGGCTAGGAAATGCATAGAGCCGTGTAATTTTAAAAATTCGGAAAACTAAGCGAAGTGCGCGTAGCGGCGGAAGCGTGCACTATCAACAATACATACCGCCTGTGTGTCACAGATCGTGAGACTGGCATCCGGTTTTTGGTGGACACCGGAGCGAACATTTCCGTATTGCCTGTGTCGTGCGTCCGATCGGCGTCCCGCGAACCCAGTGCTTACCGATTATATGCCGCGAATGGAACAGAAATTAAGACATTTGGTGTAAAAAATTTAGCTATAGATTTAAATTTACGTAGAGTTTTTAAATGGACATTCGTGTTAGCGGACATTAAACAAGCTATTTTAGGTGCAGACTTTTTAACACATTTTAAATTAATAGTAAGTTTGTATAACAAAAAATTAATAGACCAAGTGACTAATTTAAATACTAGTGTGTCCGTAGTGAACTATTGTGGAGAACCGATAAATACAATAAGCATTAATCACCCGTATAGTGACTTGTTGAGTAATTATCCAGAAATAACAAAACCCATCTCATACAAGGAGACTCCACCGCACTCTGTGTGCCACTACATCGAGACGAGCGGACCACCTGTACATGCGAGAGCGCGTCCACTTCCGCCCGATAAGTATGCCAAGGTAAAAAAGGAATTCGAACTTATGGTAGAATTGGGCATCTGTAGACCTTCTAAAAGCCCGTGGTCAAGTCCATTGCACGTGGTACCCAAGCGAAATGGTGACATAAGGCCCTGCGGTGACTACCGCAGATTAAATACGATCACAAAGCCTGACCGCTACCCTATCCCGAGGCTACAGGATTTCACATACCTCTTGGCCGGGAAAAAGGTATTTTCACGCATCGACGTCACCCGTGCATACCACTGCATACCTATAGCTCCGCAGGACATAGAGAAGACTGCAATTATAACTCCTTTTGGCCTGTACGAGTTTACGCGGATGACTTTTGGATTATGCAACGCCGCGCAGACATTCCAGAGGTTCATGAACAACAGCGTCCTTCAAGGTTTGGACTTTGTGTTTAATTATATCGATGACTGTATAATAGCTAGTAATAACGTACATGAACATAGAGAGCATTTAACAAAATTATTCGAGAGATTGAATGATTACGGAATCACAATTAACTTAGCAAAGTGTAGTTTCGGACAAGCAGTTAGTAATAGACGTCGAGGGAAAACCATATACAGTATCGATCGATCGCGTAAAACCAGCGTTTCTTACTCGCGACTACGATAAAGAACGTATCACTTACAATGACACACAGGCGGACACCCAAGTTAAAAGTGATTCGCAGCATGATGCAACGCCGGCCACATCAAAGGAAACAAGAACCGACACTACCAAAAGCGGCCGACGAGTCAGACCACCGGTAAGGTTTGCCGACTCACACTTTTAAAACACTTCTAAGATTTCATTTGGCCATTACAGACGTACACGGCAACAAGTTTAACTTAATTTAATAAAATGGGCACTACTAAGAGCAAAGAAGAGATAATACTTGCACAAAGTGGCAGTGCAGTTGATGCAGCCACCTCCGTGCACCCCGGCACGACCATGAATATAGTAACAATGGTCCTATTGGCATTGACGATAGCGTACATTTTGTGGAAGTCCTGTAACGCTCGGATGCTGACGACGATCCGGAGAGAGGTGGCAAACCCACCTGCGGGGAACCAGCTGTCAATGCAGTCACCTGGCATCGCCATCGCATAAGTGTTTGTGATTAGTGTTGTGTATGGGCAATCTGTGAAAGTGTAAATAATGTATCAAGTGAAACGAGAACTGTTAGAGACTGTAGAAAGTGCACAAAACGGATAAGATATTTTGTGTAGCGATATTTTGCGGAGATTTTACTAAGTTTTTTTGTTTTTGGTAATGTGTAGCTTATTGATTCTTATAGATTTTTTTAGCGTAATTATTTTTGTGTGTACTGTTTACTATGTGTCGATAATATTTTTAATGTTTTTCGTGTAATTTTGTATTTTTTTTTTATTGTGTAACCTAACTAGCTTTGTATTGTGTAATCTTGTTTTTCATGTAACTTCAATTTTAAACATTGTGATTTATTTGGGAAAATTTCACTGTAAGTGCACTAAGGAGTAGCTAATAAGTAAGCAATAGTATATAGCGACATGAAACACCTTTCAATGACCCTCCTGTCTTTCGAAGTCTTTCTAAATATTATTTTTCACTCGCATTTCGGGTCGAGACTGTTAAGAGGATGCCTACCTTTACAGTGGCACCACCTCTGTTGCACAGTGGTTTTCAAAAAGGGGTAAGTGATGTAGCGACGCTGAAATCGGTGAGTCGGACCTCACACGAAGCAAGGTGTTGCAAGTTCTTTGTCTATATTATGAATCATCTCTCGTTGGCGTCGGATATAACCCGCACAACGGACAGTCGTTCGGTGCCCTCCTTAGTGCACATACGCCGTATGTAATGCAGTAATATATATCGAATTTGTATCATAGTCAAATCTTTTAATATCCAGCACTCTGTAAGAACCACTCCCCGAACTCTAGCTAGACACGCAATACCAAGCAATAACCGTCATAACCGCGAAGTACCGCCGGTCTCGCTTCGCTTATCCGTTAAGCGCCGACGCGAGTGAAGTGCTACGGAGTTCGGGTTTAAAAATTTTTTTTTCTTTGTGTAAACATCCAGTAGTGAGTGTGTGGAGTAGTGCAGTGAAAATGGAACAGCAACCAGCAGCGGCGCCTCCAGTGATCCCGCTGCCTATACAGCAGCCGGGTCATGATGACGCATCCATGGCCGCAATCACGGTGACATCACGCGTTGCCGAATTCTGGATAGAGCAGCCCAGATTGTGGTTTGCTCAATTCGAGGCCGTCGTGGGTAGCCAGCGGCTCGCGGACGAGATCAAGTATAACCTGGTCATCACGAAGCTAAACAAGGAGGCGATACAGCAAGTTGGAGATATAGTAGTGAACCCGCCAGCACAAGGAGTTAAGTATGTAACTCTTAAAAGTAGACTTTTAACTGTGTACGAGGAATCCGAAAATCGGAGATTCCAAAAGCTATTGTCCTAGATGGAATTGGGGGACCAGAAGCCATCCCAGCTGTTGAGGCGGATGCGTGACCTGGCCCGCGCCAAATTGCCGGATGAGACGCTGACTATGATGTGGACATCACACTTGCCACCGTCAATCAGGGCGGTGCTAGCCGCAAGTGAAGTGGCAGACCTGGAAAAATTGGCTATTATGGCTGATAAAATTTACGAGACAACGTCAGCAAAACAGGTCGCTGTGCTTCAAGACCCCAGTACCTCGCTGTCGCAACAAGTAGCCGCCCTTACTGAAAAAGTAAATAAATTGAATATACGACAGCAACGCGACCGTTCGCGATCTAGTAGTACAGGCCGCTATCGTGACAACTCACGAGTTCGTGGAAATATGACGCGACGCACGCCCGATAGTCCGGACTGGCTCTGCTTTTATCACTTCAGATTCCTCAACAGGGCTAGGAAATGCATAGAGCCGTGTAATTTTAAAAATTCGGAAAACTAAGCGAAGTGCGCGTAGCGGCGGAAGCGTGCACTATCAACAATACATACCGCCTGTGTGTCACAGATCGTGAGACTGGCATCCGGTTTTTGGTGGACACCGGAGCGAACATTTCCGTATTGCCTGTGTCGTGCGTCCGATCGGCGTCCCGCGAACCCAGTGCTTACCGATTATATGCCGCGAATGGAACAGAAATTAAGACATTTGGTGTAAAAAATTTAGCTATAGATTTAAATTTACGTAGAGTTTTTAAATGGACATTCGTGTTAGCGGACATTAAACAAGCTATTTTAGGTGCAGACTTTTTAACACATTTTAAATTAATAGTAAGTTTGTATAACAAAAAATTAATAGACCAAGTGACTAATTTAAATACTAGTGTGTCCGTAGTGAACTATTGTGGAGAACCGATAAATACAATAAGCATTAATCACCCGTATAGTGACTTGTTGAGTAATTATCCAGAAATAACAAAACCCATCTCATACAAGGAGACTCCACCGCACTCTGTGTGCCACTACATCGAGACGAGCGGACCACCTGTACATGCGAGAGCGCGTCCACTTCCGCCCGATAAGTATGCCAAGGTAAAAAAGGAATTCGAACTTATGGTAGAATTGGGCATCTGTAGACCTTCTAAAAGCCCGTGGTCAAGTCCATTGCACGTGGTACCCAAGCGAAATGGTGACATAAGGCCCTGCGGTGACTACCGCAGATTAAATACGATCACAAAGCCTGACCGCTACCCTATCCCGAGGCTACAGGATTTCACATACCTCTTGGCCGGGAAAAAGGTATTTTCACGCATCGACGTCACCCGTGCATACCACTGCATACCTATAGCTCCGCAGGACATAGAGAAGACTGCAATTATAACTCCTTTTGGCCTGTACGAGTTTACGCGGATGACTTTTGGATTATGCAACGCCGCGCAGACATTCCAGAGGTTCATGAACAACAGCGTCCTTCAAGGTTTGGACTTTGTGTTTAATTATATCGATGACTGTATAATAGCTAGTAATAACGTACATGAACATAGAGAGCATTTAACAAAATTATTCGAGAGATTGAATGATTACGGAATCACAATTAACTTAGCAAAGTGTAGTTTCGGACAAGCAGTTAGTAATAGACGTCGAGGGAAAACCATATACAGTATCGATCGATCGCGTAAAACCAGCGTTTCTTACTCGCGACTACGATAAAGAACGTATCACTTACAATGACACACAGGCGGACACCCAAGTTAAAAGTGATTCGCAGCATGATGCAACGCCGGCCACATCAAAGGAAACAAGAACCGACACTACCAAAAGCGGCCGACGAGTCAGACCACCGGTAAGGTTTGCCGACTCACACTTTTAAAACACTTCTAAGATTTCATTTGGCCATTACAGACGTACACGGCAACAAGTTTAACTTAATTTAATAAAATGGGCACTACTAAGAGCAAAGAAGAGATAATACTTGCACAAAGTGGCAGTGCAGTTGATGCAGCCACCTCCGTGCACCCCGGCACGACCATGAATATAGTAACAATGGTCCTATTGGCATTGACGATAGCGTACATTTTGTGGAAGTCCTGTAACGCTCGGATGCTGACGACGATCCGGAGAGAGGTGGCAAACCCACCTGCGGGGAACCAGCTGTCAATGCAGTCACCTGGCATCGCCATCGCATAAGTGTTTGTGATTAGTGTTGTGTATGGGCAATCTGTGAAAGTGTAAATAATGTATCAAGTGAAACGAGAACTGTTAGAGACTGTAGAAAGTGCACAAAACGGATAAGATATTTTGTGTAGCGATATTTTGCGGAGATTTTACTAAGTTTTTTTGTTTTTGGTAATGTGTAGCTTATTGATTCTTATAGATTTTTTTAGCGTAATTATTTTTGTGTGTACTGTTTACTATGTGTCGATAATATTTTTAATGTTTTTCGTGTAATTTTGTATTTTTTTTTTATTGTGTAACCTAACTAGCTTTGTATTGTGTAATCTTGTTTTTCATGTAACTTCAATTTTAAACATTGTGATTTATTTGGGAAAATTTCACTGTAAGTGCACTAAGGAGTAGCTAATAAGTAAGCAATAGTATATAGCGACATGAAACACCTTTCAATGACCCTCCTGTCTTTCGAAGTCTTTCTAAATATTATTTTTCACTCGCATTTCGGGTCGAGACTGTTAAGAGGATGCCTACCTTTACAGTGGCACCACCTCTGTTGCACAGTGGTTTTCAAAAAGGGGTAAGTGATGTAGCGACGCTGAAATCGGTGAGTCGGACCTCACACGAAGCAAGGTGTTGCAAGTTCTTTGTCTATATTATGAATCATCTCTCGTTGGCGTCGGATATAACCCGCACAACGGACAGTCGTTCGGTGCCCTCCTTAGTGCACATACGCCGTATGTAATGCAGTAATATATATCGAATTTGTATCATAGTCAAATCTTTTAATATCCAGCACTCTGTAAGAACCACTCCCCGAACTCTAGCTAGACACGCAATACCAAGCAAATTACTTTACAGTAGTTAGGCCAGTCTGGCTATTTTGAGCTGTATGGAAATTTTTCGTAACCGTTATACAGCAAACGAAGATATGTAAAAAATCGGAAATATTCCGTAGAATTCAATGCACTATTTTTAAAACAACTGACATTAGGGGAACTTATATAAAATGGCGGCCAAAGTTGTTAAAAAACACTTTATTTCGTTTAAAAAAAAATAGCCTTTATTTAAAAAAAGTTTAATACACAAGTTGTGGAACTATTTATTTCGGATCGGTCTAGCCCGGTCCGATGTCAATAAATTGCAAAACATATTATTTATTAAAAAAAAACTGTAAAAAATTGCATTATATTGAAACGCCCGTATCTCTTTGAAAAAAAAATTATGTAACCGAAAAATGGTGAAAATGTAGCCCTAGACAAGCCAAAAAAGAGCGTATTTGAAAATTTGAAAAATATTGAAAAGATTTTGCAAAAATCTGATTTTTCTAAAAAAAGCAATTTTTTAAAATTCCAATAAATCACAAAAACGTGGCTTTTTAGATTTGTCTCTGGGCTTAAAATTTTCTTTAATAGTTGCCGTTATATGTGCGAGTATTGCGCGCTTTATTAATTGACCGGTAATATGCGAAATATCGGTCAAAAAGCAATAAAAAAAATCTTAGCTCCAGAAGGTCGGTGAGGAAAAAAATTGTTCTTTAAATTTGCAGAAAAATACCAGCTATAACATCGCGTAAACGTCAATTTTATACAATTTTAACTATTAAAGATAAATTAATTAATTAATATAATTAATGTTGTATTTTTCTGCAAATTTAAAGAACAACTTTTTTCCTCACCGACCTTCTGGAGCTAAGATTTTTTTTATTGCTTGAAAAAAATCCTGTGGCGCCTTTTTTTTAATATTAATAGCTAGTTCATTATTTATAGTTGAAATAAAAAAATACGAAAACTCGATTGGCCGTCGCGTCGCTGAGCACTGCAAAATTAATCACACACGGAGCTTAGCGCTGTGGTACCATACTTCAGCTCTAGCGGTGGAGTAGGGGGGGAGAGCCGATCGAGGTCGCATGAATATGAGCGACTGTCGCGACGCGGTTCCTGCATTTTTCCGAAAAATACCCATTTTTCGACCGATATTTCGCATATTACCGATCAGTTAATGAAGCGCGCAATACACGCACATGTTACGGCAACTATTAAAGAAAATTTTAAGCATAGACACGATTATAAAAAGTCACGGGTTTATGAGTTATAGGAATTTAAAAAAAAACACTTTTTTTTCAAAAAATCAAATTTCTGCAAGATTTTTTTAATATTTTTAAAATTTGAAAATACGGTCTTTTTTGGCTTGTGCTACGAGTATCTACTATGCATTACGTGTAGTGCCCTACAAGTATCTACGATGTGCTACGAGTATCTACGATATGCTACGAGTATCTACGATGTGCTACGAGTATCTACGATGTGCTACAAGTATCTACGATGTGCTACGAGATGCTACGAGTAATCTACTATGTGCTAGGAGTATCTACTATGCATTACGTAGTGCCCTACGAGTATCTACGATTTGCTACGAGTATCTACGATATGCTACGAGTATCTACTATGAATTACGTAGTGCCCTACAAGTATCTACGATATGCTACGAGTAATCTACTATGTGCTAGGAGTATCTACTGTTCATTACGTAGTGACCTATGAGTATCTACGATATGCTACGAGTAATCTACTATGTGCTAGGATCTACTATGCATTACGTAGTGCCCTACGAGTATCTACGATTTGCTACGAGTATCTACTATGCATTACGTGTAGTGCCCTACAAGTATCTACGATGTGCTACGAGTAATCTACTACGTGCTAGGAGTATCTACTATGCATTACGTAGTGCCCTACGAGTATCTAAGACTTGCTACGAGTATCTACGATATGCTACGAGTATCTACTATGCATTACGTAGTGCCCTACGAGTATCTACGATTTGCTACGAGTATCTACGATATGCTACGAGTATCTACGATATGCTACGAGTATCTACTATGAATTACGTAGTACCCTATGAGAATCTACGATATGATACGAGTAATCTACTATTTGCTAGGAGTATCTACTATGCATTACGTAGAGCCCTACGCGTATCTACGATATGCTACGAGTATCTACTATGGATTACTTAGTGCCCTACAAGTATCTACGATGTTCTAGGAGTATCTACTATGCATTACGTAGTGCCCTATGAGTATCTACGATATGCTACGAGTAATCTACTGTGTGCTAGGAGTATCTACCAGGCATTACGTAGTGCCCTACGAGTATCTACGATGTGCTACGAGTATCTACTATGCATTACGTAGTGCCCTATGAATATCTATTATGCATTACGTAGTACACTTCGAGTGCCTACGATACTCTACGAGTATTTACTATGCTCTAAGTAATGGCCTTTGAGTATCTACCATTCGCTACGAGTATGTACTATACACTAGATATTACCCTTAGCATGTGTACGATACGCTACGTGTATCTCTTATGCGTTACGAGTATTTACTATGCGCTTAGTAGTGCCCTACTAGCATTAACGATTCGCCACGTGTGTCTGAGTAGTATCTCTACCAAAAGGTACTTTAAAATCTGTCTAACCTGGCTCGCATATACCTTTCTACCTTGTTAAAACGATAGATGGGGTGAGATCGTAAATATATCTTGTTTGTAGAAGTTCACGCGTCAGTGGTACTCTCGTTATAGCCGGACGACGGTTTATTACATTTGTGCTGTTTGTGTCCCTACTCATATTGGGTGCTAGTTTTATTACTAACTAGCTTTCTACGCCGGCTTTGCTCGTGGAAATTTGTTATCACTGCTTATTAGGAAGATATCGGTTCCAAAAAAAAATAACATCGATTTTATAGTAGTTTGATCCTGGAACATTGTTTTGGAATATTCATATTTATATAAGTAAGATAAATGCAGTGGAAATTTATTTACGATGTGATTAGAGAAGAATGCGGAATGCGGTCATTACGTAGATTATAGAAATATGATGTTGTATAATGAAGAAAAGTAGTTAGCGTACGTGTCCAACGTTGAAAAAGGTTTATGTGGCTGAAGTGAAAGGAAATGCTGGCAAAGGATGATCTAGGTGCACATTTATTGAACATATAAAAAATTTATTGATCGATGGAAATGTTAAAAGTACACACAATCACCGAGCATGTATGTAAGGTATATGATGAATATAAAAGAAGCGAAAGAGGTATGTCAGAATCGTAACAAATGGCATTCGATTGTCTCTGCCTACCCCTCTTGGGATAAAAGGTGTGATGATAGACAGATATACCTCTTGTAAAGTTTTATTTTCATCATATTGAATGACAATTTTCTTAGAGTGTTATAAAAAGTATTTATTTATTTATTTCTTAACATTTACACCCTCGCAATTCGGTTCCCTGTATAGCGGATGTTGTGGAGTATGGTACAAGTATACATCATATTATCATCAACATCCGAAAACAAATATTTATATTTATAATAAATATAACATTTTATTTATAGTAAAGACCTTTAGACAGTTTTCCACTTGTTGTGTAATCAGACTTTGAAGAATCAGGCTGTGAAGGATTTAATTATGTTAACCCTGGAAATATAATTTTAACATTGGAAATGTATTTTCGATCGCTATGTAGGGGCCCCTTTTTCAGCAAAAGTGCTGCATGCCGATATCTCCGAAAGTCTTAGTTCACTGTAGATCTACAATATTGTAGGTCTACGATATACAAAAAAAAATTAATTAGATAAAAAAAAGTCTCTAAAATGGTAATTTTTTAGGGTACCTTGTGTACGGGTGTTCAAAAAGGATTTTTTTTCAAAATTTGAAAAATAATAATTCCAACCTACTTCAAAAGAACTTATATCGAAAACGACTAGTAGTGTTTTTACCAAAGTGTAATGTCTCGATGACATCTTAATTTCGGATGCCAGCTTTCAAAATATACATGTACATTTTCTACTTCTAATACCGAAGTTCATTTTCATGCTCTTTAAAAGTCATGTGGTGCATGAAATCTGTGTTTTTTTTACCAAACCACGAATTTAACTTGTCAAAAACATTAATTTTAAAATCTGTGTCGTTCACCTTGAAAGTAATGATAAATATAGACCTGTCGTCAAGTCCAATAATTGTGTATTCACACGGTTGGTCTTCCACAATTTTTGTATGAAATTGAATTAGTGATTGTTGCGCGAGTCAAAATTCATTTGAAATATGAATTCTTTTTTACTTTTCTAGTTTTGACTACATAATATTTGATACATGGCGTGGGTATGAACTGAAACATTTCAGTTTTATACATAGAAAGCTGAAATACAGCAGAAATTTCGTTCAATATTTCAAAAGTGGCGGCTCTATCGCGCGGTAACGTCATAGGTAGGTATAACGAGTTTCCATCAATGTTCGTCTTTTCTTTTATTCAGGGTAATTCGTATTGTTAGGTATTGCCCATCCTATAAGTGGAAATGGAAAAAATAAATAATATATTCGCACGGATACAATATGGGTTGACAACAATTTGAATACCTACACAAATACGCTTCTTTTTCTTTTTTTGGAAGTCGGTTAAAACATAAACACTTTATGTCATTTTAATTTCGTTTCTAATATTAGATAGATCGTATAGTATCAAATATAATTAATAATAGAATAAATAATTAATATAGAATTAATAATAGATTAAATTACATAAAACATAAATGGAATTCCTAGGCCACAGCTTTTTCTTCCTATCTGCGTTGAAACACTAGCTAGAATGCTTTTTTTCCTTCAATGGTTACCTTGCAGCTCCCGAAACTGTGTTATTGGTCCCAGATTACTTAGCGGAATGAGTGGTCAGTTCTGTTGAGGTATATGTAGATGGAAAAGCCTCTAAGTGTGGTTTGTGGGAGTATTAACTCAAGTTTTTAAACCGTACAGTGTATAAGGCCATTGGCTAAAGTATAAGAGAAAAATATATTGAAATCTAAATTAATACGAACCGTAAAGAAAACAATTTACTTTCAATATTGTTTGCTGTCAACTTCAAAGAAAAGTCCATTTTCCTTGAGCTACATTTTCTTAATATTATAAAACTAAAGAAATGAACGGGTACGGAATAAACTATTATTACTATACCTGTATTTGACATTGCCCTATGTGATATAAACTAAATTTGTTACGAAGTGTTCCAAGAGTAAGCAGGAAATTACTAAACGTTCTTGCCTGCTATACTTTCCTATATAGCAGAAGAAGCATGCTATTAAAATTAAAGCTGTTGAAATGAGATCTTTAAGAAAGTTCCTGTGTGTGTGTGCGTAACGCCCATACTAATTTCTGCATAAGGAAGTCCTTACTATCTATCTACCCCACTATATTAATGCCTTGATCATATATAAGATTAACTGTAAATAATTCCCCAAAATCCTACCAAAGCAGGATGCATTAATCCTGTTCTATAATTATTTAGGGAGAACCGTTAAGCCACAGGCGTCAGCGTTCAGTGTCACGTCATTCTGTTATTACTTTAACGAAGACAAACAACTACCAACATGACATGCATATGTCATTACTGTCAGAGTATAAAAGACTCTATCCCATGACCTTAAAGTCCTAAATTCGTTATTGATGATGGATCCTGAATGGGATGATTTGCTGAAATGTAGAAATGAATGTTTAGTTGCTTCTTAATTATACACTAGCCTTTGTCTAAGGCTTTATATGCATGGAAAGGGTATATATAGATTTTTAGATAGAAATAAAAAAAAAACATTTTTTTTTCTTCACGGATTGTCTTACAGCTCCCGAAACCGTGTTACGGTCCCAGGGTACCTAGCGGAAGACCAAGTCTCCCTCTTTTAGCCGATAGTATTTGTGACCCCCTCATATAATGAATAGAGTCAAAGTGTATTTGTTTATTTGTCTTTCTTCACATCAAAACGGAGCAACGAATCGATGTGATTTTTTGCACATAGATTGTTGTAAGACCGGAGAGTGACATATAATCATAATTTCACTTATGTATTTTTTAATAAATAAGCATAATATGGGGCGTCGGTTGTCGAGTAGGTAAGACGTCGGTTCGCAACTGAAAAGTCACGGGTTCGATTCCTAAATAGAAGAAAAATAATATTTTTTAATATTCTAGTCTTTGAAAGGAAAATATTGGTAGAAAATATGACAGGAGGCTGAAGGGAGCAAGACGAACGGTCTAGCCATCAGTCTAACGCGCCGTGGTTAGACTTCGTATTATTACGTTAACGAAGACAAACTGTGCACGTCAACGGAGAATGAAGACGCCCACAGTGAATGGAAAATTGTGAAAAATGTACCTACGTTACGTAACGGTGAGGTACGTAAATATAACGCCTAAGTTTTATGATAGAGCTATGTTGCGATTTTTTTAACAACATGAATAACCTTAAAATTTAATCTAATCTTTAATAATAACTAAATAATTCAGGCCCGCGTGGAAGAGTAGCAAGAATACTAGCTATATTTTTCTCCGCTGAATCGCAATTTCAAAAAAATATTGAATTAGGAATACAGCACACATATAAAACACAACTTGACGCCATTTTTATCAGTGCAGGTGGCAAGCCTGTATTTGCACTTAATGGATCCGTATCCATTATTTTTAGAAAAAGGGCGGGGTGGGGTGCTCTTCTAGGCTCGTGAATTCGATTAAAGCACACATTTTAAATCTATTTAAGTACCTGCTTACTTTAAAAGGATTTAGGCATGAATGTATGTAGAAATCCTTTCTTGAATGTGGATGAAAGATAAAAGAATCCAATTGTTCGGATTCATAAAATGTTATCCATGAATGAAATTGTGAATTGAGACTTTGGGTCTGCTAATAAAGATAAAATGGATGTTTATATAATCACGCCTGTATCTCATTGAGGTAGGCAGAAACTATGGAGGTTATTGTCATGTCCAGTTACATTTTTATTAGTATCTTTTTTATGAATATTTTATTGGTAAAAAAATTTAAGTGAATTAAAAGGTAGTTTCAGAGATAATATAGTATAATATAAGTTTCTTTAACAATATTAAACTATGCATTTTAAAATTTAAAAAAATGTATATCTTTTAACGAGACCTTTATGTTACACGATGCACTTGAAAATTAAAATTTTTTAACAATTCAATTTATCTCCCAAAATTAACCCTTAAAATAGAAATTTGACTTTATTATGATCTGCCAGTCGCTTAATAATCAGGCGGTGGCAAGGTCACATGTCGTCTTTTCTATAAAAAAAATACGTCCGTGGTTGGGTCATCAAACTCTATATAAGTACCAAGTTTCAACTTTTATCGTTCAGTAGATTCGGGGAAAATAAACTGTGACAGACAGTCACGAGAGATAGGGGGTTCGTTTTTTAATCAGAATAATATGAAAAAAAAACACTGTATAGGTTTTGACACACTTAAATAATGAAGAAATTGAAAGATTGACTGAGGCATGTCAATATCATAGCAAAACCATAGCAAATATATCTGTTATTATTAGAAAAAAAGTGTCTTCCGAAGCATAATAAGTCAATTACCGTATGTCCTTCCTAGGATAAAAGGCATGAATATTTTGTAATGTATCAAATTGCTTAGTCACATAATTAGTAATTACATATAACGCCAGTCATTAATTAGACTAATACAATGATTTAATGGGAACAACGATAATGCCTTTGGGTCCAGTATTGGGAAGCAATGGACCGTAAGGGTCAACGTACACAGTAAACGGATCCTGTATTATGTAAGGAAATTGTTGATTAGTCCTAAATATTATATATGAATAAAGTGCTTTCAATCCTAATCCTAACTAATATAATAAATGCGAAAGAATTGAAAAAAAGTCGCGGGTTCGATCCCCACATCCGACCACGTACAAATGGGTTTTTATAATAAAAAAAAATGTATGTACATTATCCGACAAACCGTACAAAGAGGCTTTTCCATCTACATACCTCAACAGAGCTAGCCACTCGTTAGGTATAGCTTCAAAAAAATCATTGGCTAAATGAGGAATACTTTGTCTTCCGCTGGGTACGGTTTCCGGGAGCTGTACCGTAACGGGTGAAGAAAAAAAAAAGTTTTTTGTTTGTCCTTTTTTCACGTTAAAACAGAGCAACGGATCGACGTATTTTTTGCACAGAAATGCGAGCCATTTATAATTAATACAATTCTTATTCTTACGGAAAGCTAGTAACTAGCGAAATAATTATTGTCTGTTTGTCTGAATATTTGTCCAGACGGTGAAAAATTCATGAAAAGAATTAATGAAATTATTAGAGATCTTAGAGAGTTTATTTGTAATTTTTTGTAATGGAAGAGTCATCTTATATTATTAGTCGTTAATGACGTGTAAGATCTAAAAACTCCAAAAACTCATATATTAAAACAACAAGAAAAAAATTTCTTCACGAGTTATTGTAAAATAAAAAACCCAAGAAAATCCGTGAAGTCATTAAAAAAATGTTTACAAAACGTATACTTACCTATCAAAAAGAAATTGAAAAATAATTTCTATTATGACCCACTCAAGAATCGAACCTAAAATCTCCGAATTTTAAATTGCTTATTTTTTACCTCCACACAAACAGTGTATTTGAACAAAATCAAAGATCACACACTATATTCGCCTCAGCGCTTTATAGAAAAAATAAAATTCACTCAGACGTGTGTTTGTTGAATTAATCTTGCTAGCGACGAGGTTAGAAAACAGTGGACATTGGACGTCCACAAATTATTTTGGCTATCGTTAATCTTCAGACTGTTTGGGAGACCTTTCGGGATTATTCGAGAAATTAACTTTTGTCCATGTATTTTTGTAGAAGCTTGCTAATGACATTGAATGGGGTAATTTTGTTTAAAGCTAGCTTCTCGCCCCATCTTTGCCCGTGAAATTTTAATTGGTGAATGTTCCGCTGCAAAGGTCGGTGTGTGACATAGAATAGGTACTAAGCCTAAGGAGGGGCCATAGACGGGCTCCCCGTTTAGCCAATTTTCTACTCTTTGACTAATAAAACAATAAAGGAGAGCAGTAATAAGTTACCTTAGGTTTCATTGGTATCGTTTTGTGTCGCGAGACAGAGCTTTAGAATAATAGTTAATTTAGATGTTTTAAATGGGAAAGGCGATCTAGGACGTCTAATTTGCGGGAACATAGTGTTCCAATCATTATATTTAATTATTTTGTTTGTATTTTAGGATAAGTGGTATGATGTTATATTTAAATTGTGAGTAGGCTTATCAATGGAACAATCAATGATGCTACAAAGAGAAGAAAGTGGCCGATTACACGAGTTGGGAATTGTACTTCCTTCCGAGTGCTGCGTCTAGCTTTAAGTTTCGGCTACGCCCGTGGAAGTTTTCAGGATAAAAAGTAGCCTATGTCACACTCCAGAAAAGGAAAAGGCTATTTTTTTATAATAATAATAATAATAAGGGATGAAAATTAGCATGAGCCCCACGGGCGAAGCCGGGTAGAAAAGCTAGTATTAAATGTCCTTTAAAATCGGTCTGTTCCAGAAATTTTGCTTTTATGTAGATGAAATTGACAAAGAATCTCATTTCAAACTATGTTTTTTTTTAATTATACAATTTACACTTACCTTAACCCAGCCAAATCTATGGCAGTAACTCCATCCTCAGATAACCAGGATATCGTTGGTGCGGGAGTACCGTGAGCGGCACAAGATACTTTAGCTCCAGAACTGTTAGAATACGATAGACGTGGTGGTGGCTCCATGAGGAATAGGAGCTGGGAAGATGCAGGAGTAACTGTGAAAGAAAGAAAAAGATTGTTAAACTTTTGGAATTTATTTTTTTAATAGCCTTTACAGCTCCCGAAACAGTATTATCTGTCCCGGGTACCCAGCGGAAGACTAAGTCTCCCTTTTTAAGCCGATGATATTTATTGTCAGGCTATAATACCTAACGAGTGGCCAGTTCCGTTGAGATATATTTAGATGGAAAAGTCTCTAACTGTGGCTTGTAAGATTATGTACCTACATCTCCATATTTTAATAATTAAAAAATATTACGGATAATTATGGTATCTGTACCTAGAGTATAACTTTTTTTTATTCACCGGTTACCTCACAGTTCGGGAAACAGGGTACCCAGCGAAAGACCAAGTCTCCTCTTTTATCCAATGGTATTTGTGAGACTATACCTATCGTAACTTTAATGAATCTGTCAATTCTACAACCTTTTTTCCTTAAACATAATTACCAAGGGGCGTTGGTGGTCGAGTGTATAAAAACGTCGGCTCACAACTGAGAAGTCGCGGGTTCGATGCCTACATCCGACCATGTACCAATGGGTTTTTTTATAATAAAAAATCTATGTACATTATCCGAGAAACCGTACAAAGAGGCTTTTCCATCTACATACCTCAACAGAGCTGGCCTATCGTTGAGGTATGTAGATGGACTCGTTAGGTATAGCCTCGTAAGTGGGGAAGACTTCCGCCGGGTACTTTGGGGCCAGCAACGGTTCCCGGGAGCTGTAAGATTTATTTTTTTAATAGTACCAGTACCTATCAAATAAATGTTGACACTGTCTACCCCACTCTTGTACAGTCATGAATGTTTGCTCAGAATAAGTTCTGTAATTTGATTATATACAACATTTTGAATGGAAACAGAAAATCTTTACAAGATTGTTAAATTACGTTGTGTAATCTCTTAGGAGCGTAATACTCTTATGTTAAGAACCTCAAATTAGTTCTGTCATTTGCAGCCTTGTGAACGCAGCTTTATTAAAATCCCTAATGACATTGTACCCGAAAATTCCATCGTTCAATTTTGGTTTGGTGAAAAGAATATTAGTAGGACAATAAACTGGTGTCCTGACTTACTGTCAATTCAGGAGGATGTTAACGATCATTTTTAACACTAGAGCGCACGCGCAGGGTACATATGTAGCCCAGATGGTAATATTGTGGTAGGTATATTTTTTTATTTGGGGTCTTAGTGAGTTAGCACCTAGCACCTACTAGTAGCGTGCTTACTACTGCTTACCCCCGCGGTGCTCATACAACAGCATACAGCAAATGTATAAGGCGTATATTTAGCGATCATCAGAAAGTTGTGTTTACAGAATGTATGCCAATAGAATGATTTACTTGTCTAATTAGATGATTATAAGTTAATATCTTACATTAAAACCAATTCAATGTTAGATATTACTTACCTAATAAAAAATAAGATTCTGATCACAAGACTTCCAAACGATGTAAATTTATCTAAGAATATGTGTTTGTTTCAAATTATAATGTATAATCAATATTTTGTTTATTTTATAGCCCTTATTGTTAAAAATAAAGATTAGTAATTATATACAGTATTTTATTAATTGCTCAATATATTAAAGAAAAAAAATCAGTCCCAGAATGGACTACACCAGTAGCCCATGCGTGCGCTCAAAGAGTATTTTCAAGCGCGTGCGCTCTAGTGTAAAAAATAATTTTTTTTGTTCTTCACGGGACAAATCTCCCTCGTTTAGCCGATGTATTTGTGAGGTTATACTTAACGAGTGGCTAGTTCTGTTGAGGTATATTTATATGTATAAATGAACTTAAAAAAAAAGTGTACCGATTTCAAACATTTGCACTGAAAAGTAAGAAATAATAAATATTTCGTCGTAGAATTTGAAGGCGGTTGGTGCCAAATTAGGATACAAAGTAATAAACATCTAAGAAGCTAAAGATCTGTTCAAATTTATCTGTTTGTCCTGATGATCGTAGGTTCCTAATGAATTGTCTAGATTAGTGAATTTGGGAACTAAATTGTTTCTAGTTTGGCACCAACCGTCTTCAAATTCTACGACGAAATATTTATTATTTCTTACTTTTCAGTGCAAATTTTTGAAGTCGGTACACTTTTTTTTAAAGTTAATTTATTTTTCCCTTTTAAGTGATTTCGCTGCCCTGAGAGACAAATAATAACGCAAATAAAAAAAATTAATGGAAAAATAAAAAAAAAAACTGCTGTGGATGGGATTTACTCCATTTGCATCCTGAACTGCACTATACCATACCATACCTTTAGCTGTTAGACCACCGTCGATACAAAAATTGACAACTTCGTGTCAATAACAACCGTTACTAAGGCTTTTCTCTGATACATAATTTTCAGCCGTAAACAAAGACAAATTACTGAATTTCTGAAAAACTACTAAACCGATTTTCGTCATTATGTCTGTAAGATAATGTAGAAAAATTATTACATCCTTAAAAAAATAAGTCGTCAAAATGGGTACATATTTCATCGAGATATTAAGAAAATGTACTTATAAAGTCAATTTTTTTCAAAATTTCTAAAAAACCAATTTTCACTAAAAAAAATGGGACCACCTGTGAAATATCCTTTCAAACAAAAAAAATTTTCCAAATCGGTGCAGGCGTCTTTAAGTAATCGGGGAACATACATAAAAATAAATAAAGAACCTCCTCCTTCTGTTTTGAAGTTCTCTGAGTGTCGTTTGTCGGATTATGTACATAAGTTTTTTATTAAAAACCCATTGGTACATGGCTGGGATACGGGATCGAACTCGTGGTCTGCCTAGTTAATGCCAGACGTCTTAACCCCTCGGCTACCGACGCATTTTTTAACTTATTAAAAATATTTAATGGCGTGAGCATATTTTGATTTTTAACCATCTTTTCATCAATGATTTTGAAGGTAGGTGAACTTCACAATATAGATTCTATAAAAAGGTTACAGTCATGGGACGCCCGGCAGATGTGAAACATCGAAATT
The DNA here is from genome assembly GCA_963924495.1 of Nemapogon koenigi. Classification (NCBI taxonomy): domain Eukaryota; kingdom Metazoa; phylum Arthropoda; class Insecta; order Lepidoptera; family Tineidae; genus Nemapogon; species Nemapogon koenigi. The sequence continues at coordinate 1,220,745 of OZ004630.1, read as the reverse complement.
GACACGTCAAGTTTACTGTAGTTAGAGAAACGCATGCTGTTGTGTGTGTACAATGTATATAGTATACGCGCCACGCAAATTAAATTAAAATTAAACTTATAGTTGGAATAAAAGTCCGCTGCACTTTTTATAAAACTATCAGGAACTTACGTCTGTTAAATTAAAGATGCAAATTTAAAAAGAAAACATGCAGCAACAAGAGAAAGTTGTATATATGCCAATCTATTTTTTTTCAGTAACGCAATTCAGGTTTCAGTATTGAGACAATACCATCTAATCTAAAATTAATACGACATTTTACTATAATAAGTCAGTACTAAGGTGCTAAAGTTTTGGTTAGAACGTGTGAACTAACGTCTAACACCGATAGAACTAAAATAAATTTATGATGTCCTTAATACCAACATCACCTTCCTTTATATCAAATAACACTCACTTTAATTTCCTCTACACGAGCGCATGAAACTTAATAAAATGAAATTACTTGCCCAAAACAAGGGTAACCATGGTTTGAAATTACTGTTTAATTAGTACATTATAACTTAAAATTCAGGATCTGGGAATTGTCAAAAATATAAAAATTACATGAAATATAAATCACAAGCGGTTTTATCCGCGTGGAAATAGATCCAAAAAGAAATAATCCCGTGGCTGTAATTTGCCCCTCCCCCGCCCGCTTTCACGGTATAAAAAGTAGTGTAATATATGTAGTATTATCTTGTAACAATTATTGCCATTATCGGCATATCCCCTCATTTTACTCTCAACAAATCAGCCAACATTAACTATTACTGGCAACACTGGGAGCGCTGGGGTTGGGTGGGGAAGTGGAGAGGGCAGTCGGCATCCGCCTTGAGTCAGATTGCTTTTTGACGAGGCTAAGCAAACATACCTATGTCTGATTTTCTGAATATTAAAAGAACTTAAAGTTTGCTTAATATAAATTATTCTTTCATTTAAAATATATTCCTCGTATATTAATAGGAAATAGCCAGATTTTACAATCTTTGACCCCTAAACTACCACTATGCAAAAAATTATGACGATCCCGTGAAAAACAAAAACAAATCTATACCACGGGAACCATATATTTTTCCGGGATAAAAAGTAGCATATGTGCTATTTCAGACTATAATCTAGTCGACAGAGGTCTCTAGAAAATCCAGGAAGAAACAACTACAAACGAAAATGGACCGTATGTACCTAACCATAAGAACGAAATCGGGTAAAATTTTACAAAACCGGCGCATCACTTATGTTACTATAATATTTTTTTTTTGATACATTATTAATTTTGGAAACGAATTAGACTAAAATTTTTTGTCGGAACACAATGATTCTTGAAAAAAAAAATCATAAATAATTAAATATAAATCGCAATATCAGCTGCCATTTTGCCGGAAACCGAAACTGATTTTTTAAGAAAATACAGTTAACCAACTTAACAAAATTTTATTTATTTATGATTTTTTATAAAGAATCTTTGTGTTCCGACAACAAATTTTAGTCTAGTTTGTCTTGTAAATACATAATGCGTTTATTAAACCTAAATTTAGTAACATATGCCATGCGCCGGTTTTGTAAAATTTTACCCGAAATCGGCAGCGGTCAGTGTGTAGGTATTTACCGCCGAGGCCTGTCTACAACTTTGTAGAATAACGTCGGCGTTTCTCGAATGTTCGGTGGACGATATAAACAGAGTATCGTTGCTGGGAGGACACAGTGCGAATCAGAGCGACCAAAGCGAAACAGTGAAGTGGAATTTTGTGCGAATAAGTGTTATTCTATAGTGTTCATTTATTTAACTGTATTTTTGTGGTGTTAAAGTAAAGTTTGTCTATTTAATTGGTATTTTAAATCTCTTTTGAACCCTAGCTCGTAACAATATGTTTGACCTATGATAAGTTATTAGGTAAATGCTGTATGAATAGAAGATAAAAATTACGGATTATTATAATATGACCATAGTGGCAAGAATGAGCAAAGCTATGTAATCAAAGATTAAGTAAATGGTATTAGCTTTAAAACTATGTCAATGGAGAGAGGGCTGAACAGAGGCTATAAATAACCCGAGACTCAACGGCAACAAAAATTGGGAGGCAATATAATTAATGTTTCATAAATCAATATATATCATGGTCACCGTTCAGTAAAGCTTATGTACGCTTAGTCCAGGAGCTCTTAAGTTTACTACCACGTCTCCTGGCCTATAAAAAGAGCATTTGGTAATATTAGCGGAACATAAATAGAAGGATCACATAAAGGCATCTCTCATATCCAGGGTGGTTTATGAAGCGATGGCAGGTGCAAGGAAACATCTAAGGAATAGGTATATTGCGAAATATACTTAAATTATTATAGGAAATTCGGTATGTAAAGTAAAGTAGGCATTTTTCCCTATTTCTCAACTCATTTGTATTACTCATAGAGTACTAAGCCTAAGGAGGGGCCATAGACGGGCTTCCCCTTTCGCTAATTTTTTGCTATTTGACCAGTTAAACTGACCAGGTGCGCAGTAATAATTAAGTACCTTAGATTTCGTTGGTATCGTTTTGTGTCGCGAGAGCTCTAGGAAAATAGTTAATTGTGATGTTTTAAATGGGAAAGGCGATCTAGGACGTCAAACTTGCGGAAACATAGTGTTTCCAATCATTAATTATAATTATTATGTTTGTATTCTAACATTATCATCATATAACGTAAAATCCGTTGCGACAATAAAACGACAGAAAAATACAGTGGTACAGGGGCTAGTACTAGGCGCACGAAGGGTTCTGTACCATTATCTATAAAAACGGCAAAAAAATCACGTTTATTGTATGGGAGCCCCCTTAAATATTTATTTTATTCTATGTTTTTTTAATTTTTTGTTATAGCGGCAACAGAAATACATCATCTGTGAAAATTTCAACTCTCTAACTATCACGGTTCATGAGATACAGCCTGGTGGCAGACAGACGAACGGACGGACAGCGGAGCCTTAGTAATAGGGTTTCCGTTTTTACCCTTTGGGTACGGAACCCTAAAAAGCATACCTTAGTTTTTAATTTTAATTCCGAATTCGGGGTACAGCAATGATAACGTAATATTATTTTACCTCAGAAATTCTCCCGAAATTCCCCCGCCGCGTTTGTATGTCTGTGCCATTTTCACGCAAAATAATTGAACAGATTGTGATGCGGTCTATCACATATAAGTTGATTCAAGAGGAAAGTTCAGGAGTATTAAACATCATGACTATCATGAGCAAATCAAGTCGGGGAAAAAGTGTCCAGTGCGTTTTCATGGCGTATGCTGTCTAATCCGTCATAGATCTAACAAAATTATATAGGAAATAATTGTTTAGAATAAAATGATCTACAGAAAAGTCTGCGGTAGCATATATCTATCTCCATTAGATAATAATAATAAATAATAAGTAGTAATAAGCGTATTTGTGTGGGTATTATTTTTTTATAAACTGACTAGCGGACCCGGCAGACGTTGTCCTGCCCAAACGTTGACTTGCCTGCACTACCCCTACCCCTACCACTAACTTTGGATATTGTTCATACAAAAATACTAAAAAAAATTTAGGAGGGTGCAAAATAGCTTACGACCTATTCTCAGACCTACCGAATATACACAAAAAAATCATACAAATCAGTCAAGCCGTTTCGGAGGAGTTTGGTTACAAACACTGTGACACGAGAATTTTATACCTATTTATAGATCTTCGAATCACACTACACTTTTTATTTGTCTTTATTTCCAAAATTTTATTAACAGAATTACAGGGAACGAACATAGGACTTCGAACTACTTTTGCCTATACGCCATGGAAATAAAATCAAAAAGTGATGCAATAAGGAAATGCCAAAATTGCAAGTACCTTCGCTTATTTGGGACGTAAAAGGGTTAAAGACTTCAAACAACTCGTCGCGACGCGGCGTTAAAACGTTGCGAAGAACTGAAAATAGACTATGAATTTCTACCTTCATTTAAGGGTTCTGTAGAAAGAGAATTAAATCATCACGCCCTTTATCCCATGAGGCAAAGACAAACTAATACCATTTGTTGACTTTCTTAGCTTAAGTAAGAAATAATAAATATTTCGTTGTAGAATTTGAAGACGGTGCCAGATTAGGATACAAAACTAAGTAAATATCTAAGAAGATAAAGATCTGATCAATATTATCTATGTTTGTACGTACTGATGATCGTAGGTTCCTAATGAATTGTCTAGATTAGTGAATTTGGGAACTAAGTTGTTTCTAATTTGGCACCAACCGTCTTCAAATTCTACGACAAAATATTTATTATTTCTTACTTTTCAGTGCAAATTTTTGAAGTCGGTGCACTTTTTTTTAAAAGGTTTATTTTACCCTTTAAGTGATTTTGCTGCCTTGAGAGACAAATAATAACGCAACTAAAAAAATATTGATGGAAAATTAAAAATAAATACCGCTGTGGATGTGATTTGAACCATGTGCTTGTGCATCCTATGCACCCCATTACATACCGCTAGACCATCGTCACGAAAATTGACAACTTCGTGTCAATAGCAACCGTTGCTAAAGCTTTTTCTGATACATAATTTTCAGCCGTAAACATAAATTAATTACTTAATTTCTGAAAAACTACCAAACCGATTTTCGTCATATGTCTGTGAGATAATGTCGAGAAATTATTATGTCTTAAAAAAATAATTCGTCAAAATCGGTACATATTTTATCGAGATATCAAGAAAAATGTACTTATAAAGTCAGATTTTTTAAAATTTCTGAAAAACGAATGAACCAATTTTTACGAGATAAAAATGGGACCAATCCGGAAGAATTATCTGTCGATTAAAAAAGAAACCATCAAAATCGTTTCACAATTGGCGGAGTTATCGATGTACATACATACATAAAAAAAATACGGTCCGAATTGAGAACCTTCTCCTTCTTTTTTTGGAAGTCGGTTAAAAAAGAATAATCTTTTTGTTTAGTTACGATTCCTATTCCTAAAGTTTGTGAGGATGGATGGATGTTTATTACTCACTCACACAAAAACTACTTGACGGATTTTGACGAAACTTTACAATGTTATAGCAAAGTCCGCGGTAGCATATATCAGATTATAATATTGTACCGGTGCGAAGCCGGGGGCGGTGTCACTAGTCATTGATTTATATCTTTTCAGATCGGTCCAGTAATTTTTAGTCCACATCGTTCAAACAAACTTACACTTTTTCTTTATAATAGTACTAGCTATTCGCCTGTGGAACCTTTATAACAGTCGGGTCCTTCGACTAGGTATCTCTGGGCAAAAAAAATCACATCTTCAAACATTTTGCACTGAAAAGCAAGCAATAATTTTCGCTTTGTGCTAAATTAGGCTATAAAATTAAAATAAATTCTAAAGAATATCTGTTCAATGTAATTTGTAATTAATTGTCTAGAATCAACAAAATCGGTTCACCCAGTCGAAAGTTCTGAGATAACAAACATTAAAAAAAAATACAGTCGAATTGAGAACCTCCTCCTTATTTGAAGTCGGTTAAAAATAAATTGGTCACCAAAGAAATGATATCTTAAAAAAAAAAACAACTTTTTTCAAAGCAAGCTAAATTCCCTCAAAATCTACACCTATTTTCCAATATTAGTAGTGACAGGGGTTGAGTCGAATCTCTCTGGGAATACCTTTAAGTTCTCACTATTTGTACCCCAGACACGCGTCTTCTAGACGTAAATTGAAATTCATTGAGACCAAACCCTGAAACTTCATGTGTGAAGAGATCACGTTAGACATTTTAAATGAGATGGTCGAATTGTGTAACTTTAAGCAAGTGTATAATGAGTTCCGGGAACTGTGTTACCTTTGCAGTACCTTTAAGATCGGCTTGTGTTTAAGCGGCGCCCAAAAATGTATCTATTTTGTACCAAAAAAAATCTAAACGGTTACCAAAATGGATGAATGGTCACCAAATTACGTTTCCTAAAATATTATGAAATAGATCCATTTTTGGTATTATTGACTGCCATAAAAATATATAGACGCTTTTAAAATACACTTTATATTTAATAAATTTTATACTAACCTAACCTAACCTACCTACCTTACTTGGTGACCATTTATCCATTACTTGGTGACCATTTATCCATTTTAGAAACCAAATAAAATATTAGTACAAGGCGTGCGATTTTTCTGATGTTTTTTCTATTATTTTGGATCATAATATGATATACTTTAGGACACTTTTAATAGTGTCAATTATTTTATTTGGAGTTGTTTATTTTATTTGGTGCCTAAGCTTAGAGTCTTAAAAATATTTTTGGTGTCCGTGTAAATTATACCCTTTAAGATCGAAGGCATCTTAATACAGTTTCGAAAAGTTTTTGATTTCATAGAAATTTCAAGGACGCGTCACGTTTAAGCACATTTCGTTACATGAGAGAGAAGAAATATATTACGTAAAGAGAAGAAGAAAGAGTACATTGTATATCTAAAACCTCTTGTACACACTAGACCATTATGGCCGTTTGATTAAGTAGTTGTCGAAATATAGACGATGTTACTATTACACCGTGTTACTATTGTCCCCTACTAATATTACAAAGAGTGTAAGTATGTTTGTTTGTAAGAAGTTAGAAAACTACTGTACGGATTGGAACAAATCTTTTACAGTTATAAAACTTATTCCAGACGTACCTAGGCTAAATATTTTGTAAAAACTTGTAAACATACTAAATATTCATATGTAAATAACAGCGTTTTACATATTGCTACAACATTCATTATAATGTTGATCAGTAACCAATTTACAATCCTTTGACAACTGAACCGTGCGATGAACACACCGTAATATGAATATTGAGATTAATTAGTATTGGATGAGTTTGGACGAATTGGGATGAATATTTTATATAGAAAAGCAAAGTGCGTTCCGTAAACTCAATATTATGCACTAAGGTCAGAGCAAGTTTGACGCCCCTGTATGGCGCAGGAACTAATTAGCGCGAGTCCGACTCACACTTGGCAGGTTTTTATTATTTGTTATTTTACTTAAGAGTACGTCATTAGAGAAGAATGCGGAGTGAAAGATGATGTTGTGACTAAAATGAAGCAAAGAAATTTACGCTGGTTTGGACACGTTGAAAGAATAAAGGACGAAAGATTGACTAAAAAATCTATATAGATTCTATAATAATTACAATATAATTTTTGAGTTCTCTATAAACCTTTTAAAAAAAAGTGTACCGACTTCAAAAATTTGCACTGAAAAGTAAGAAATAATAAAAATTTCGTCGTAGAATTTGAAGACGGTTGGTGCAAAATTAGGATACAAAATTAAGTAAACATCTAGGGACATATAGATCTGTTCAATATTATCTGTGTTTGTACTGATGATCGGTAGGTTCCTAATGAATTATCTAGATTAGTGAATAGCACCAACCGTCTTCAAATTCTACGACGAAATTTTTATTATTTCTTACTTTTCAGTGCAAATTTTTGAAGTCGGTACACTTTTTTTTAAAAGGTTTATTTTTCCCTTTTAAGTGATTTTGTTGCCCTGAGAAATAAATAATAACGCAACTAAAAAAAAATGATGGAAAATTAAAAAAAATACTGCGGTGGATGGGATTTGAACCTCGAGCAATGTGCATCCTGCGCTGCATCCCATACCTTTAGCCGCTAGACCACCGTCGATACGAAAATTGACAACTTCGTGTCAATAGCAACCGTTGCTAAAGCTTTTCTCTGATATAATTTTCAGCAGTAAACAGAGACAAATTACTCAATTTCTGAAAAATTACTGAACCGATTTTAGTCATATGACTGTGAGATAATGTCAAGAAATTATTATATCCTTAAAAAAATAAGTCGTCAAAATCGGTAAATATTTCATCGAGATATTACGAAAAATTGACTTATAAGGTCAGTTTTTTCAAAATTTTTGAAAAACTAAAAAACCAATTTTTATGAGATAAAAATGGGACCAATCCGGAAGAATTATCTGTCGATTAAAAAAGAAATCATCAAAATCGGTTCACAACTGGCGGAGTAATCGATGTACATACATACAAAAAAAAATAAAAAAAAAAATACGGTCCGAATTGAGAACCTTCTCCTTCTTTTTTTTTCGAAGTCGGTTAAAAATACAAAAATACAAATCTTTCCTCTTTATAATATTAGTATAGATATAGAAGACATTAATAAAATTTCCCGGGACAACAAGTAGCCTACATCACTCACCGGCCCTGCAACTAATATTGTGCACAGTGTTAACGTGAAAAAAAGGAAGGAAAACAAACAAACAAACCCACTTTCGCTTTAATATTATAGTATATACTAGTATAGATGGCAGTTTACTAAAATCCAGTCAAGCTTAAAGTAAAAGCAAAGTTAAGTGCTTTAATTACGATATGGCTGTCTTAAAACTTTAACGACATTTTCCTTCGTCAATCTGACAGATTATTACAAGTAACGACGCGAAAACTCATTTAATGCATTTTGGAATTTTATGGGTGTCGCTGAACTTAAGGTCATTGTCATTTCGGACCAACGTGTCACAATATTTATTTTGATAATTCGGTACGTAAAGTATGATTTATTTCAAAGTTTAAGCAATTTAAAAGAACTAATTTGAATACTTTTAATTTCTATGCAGTAGTTTTTATAAAATAATTGGCTAAGTTGCGAGTACGAGTCGCTCGCTGATGGCACAATTTTTTCGGTCAGGACTATAAGAGCTCTCTCTTGGTCGCGTGACAAAACGGACTTCAATAAATCAAGTATTGTACAAATTTAGAAATAGTAAGTTCTAGTTAATGTATCCTTAAAGTATGTGATATTATCTTTACTCTAAATGAATATACATACATTAAAAAAATATACATTAGTAAATATTATTAAGAGAACTTGAGTCACAAATTCGGTGAAAATATGCGTGAAATTGATGGCTTTCAGGGCTTCATAAAACCTAGGTGTAGGTAGTTGATATTGGCATATTTTTATATTTAGAGTATATATAATTTCACATACTATAAGGGTCTATTAGTTAGAACTTGCTATTTTTAATAAGTTTTGTACAATACATGATTTGCTGAAGTCCGTTTATGTATGGGACAAAAGTTGTGAGGCGTCTCCTTAAGACAGAGTTTTCATTTAGGTTTTCCTTTAAACTATAAGAAAATTCCCAACTTTTTCAAAATGTTAGCCTAAGTAGTTAGGGGGGGGGGGGGCTTATTTTAGTTATACTTCTCGGTATAGACAGAGCCATTCAACAATCTTTATCCCACTAAAAATGTCAAGCATCTATAATTTAAAGAGCAAGTGCTTTATTCCACTTATCTTTCTTTAGAGGAGACGTAAAACAAAAAAAAAATCAGAAGGTTAGAAAACTAATAGATACTTCCATTTAAGAAACTTGCTATTTGCGTTGTGTAACACAGATAACATGTGGACATTGTTACCAACAGCTTATCGTGTTTAGGAACGAACCAGGTACACATAAAGTTAAGCTTTCGTGTGACATAAAACTGTAATATATTTTAAACGTTTCCCTCATAAAGACGGCTTGAGACTAAAATAAACTTAAGGCGGTAAAATTGATCATAAAAGCATTTTCTAATCCCAAAGGTTGTTTGAAATGTGAGTTAGGCGTTTAAGGCTCTAGTTCACTGGCGTCTTATTACGGAAGTAGCAAGTGCGTGTGAAATAATAAGTTTTCTATTATTAAGTATTAACTAAGGGTTTTTTATAATTAAAAACTTATGCACATAATCCAATAAACCACACTTAGAGGCTTTTCCATCTAAATATACCTCAATAGAACTGGCCACTTGTCAGGTATAGCTTCACAAATACCATCGGCTAAAAGAGGGAGACCTAAGTCTTCAGCTGGGTACATGACCGTGACACGGTTTCAGCCCGTGAAGAAAGAAAAAAAAGGTTTTTAAATTTTATTTGTAATTACATATTTTTAACTACTTTTTTTAAACATCTATCTATAATCACGTCTTTTATCCTAAGAGGGGTAGGCAGAGACAATGGAATGGCATTTGCTACGATCCTAACATACCTCTTTCGCTTCTTTTATATTCATCATACCATTCATACATGCTAGGCGATTATGTGTACTTTTAACATTGCCTTCAATCAATATTTTTATAAGTTCAATAAAAGACACCTAGGTTGTCCTCTGTTAGCATTCCTTTTCACTTCTGCCATATAAACTATAACGTATAATTTAAGTACGCAATCCTAACAATAAGACAACAACGTATCACTAATGTAGTTAAGTAAAACGTTAACTTCGGCCAACACGCCTTAATTACGGATGTTGTTACATACGTCTCTACTTGACGTATGTACCGGGTGCTATTAAATTTGTCTGTTTAACTAGGTCATGTCAAAAGCTAATTAGGACATTAATATTGTATTACGACCTATTATCTATGTCGCAGCCGAATTGTAGAATCCGCCATAATACAAAGCAGCTCAGTTTTAGGTATTACGGCGGCTCACGTTTTAATTCAATAAATAAAGTATAACCTATTTTACATAAATATGGCTAATCACTTTTCAGCAGTATTACAACCGCCTAAACCTGCTGTTTTGTAAAACGGCTAGCCTTTTTGTAATACGGCAGATTCTACAATTCGGCTGCGAGATCTATACAAAATTGCCTCCGAAACGGTTCAATGGATTATAGTGGATATAAATCGCGTTAAATAAATTGAACTGAAACCTTGCACGTGATTATACTGTCGTCCATACGATTTACGACATTCGATGAGCAGTACAAAAATATACTTATTTAAAAAATATTTTTCAAAGAACATTTTAATCTAAATATATAAAACAAAGTTACACAATTTACAACTAAAGAACGACTGGACCGGTTTTTAAGACCTTTTATTTGTTGGATTTATCTCCGCCCCAATTAGAAGCATAACTATTAAAAAATCGGAAAAAACACGAATAAAAAAATTATGAAGAAAATTCATATTTTCATATAGTTTGTATGGAACGACTTTTTTGTTTGTTTGTTTCTTTGTTTGTTCGTATTCTATAGACTCAAAAACTACTAAACCGATTTGAAAAAATATTTTTGCATTTCATAGCCCAATTCTCGGGGAAGGTTATAGGCTATTAACATCACTGATCACGCTACCTGCCCAAGGGGTGAATTGTATTCCGAATACCACGCGTACAAAGTCGTGGGGAACAGCTAGTTTTTAAATTATTTTCATGATAATAAAATATTATGTATTCATTATAACATTATGAAGAACACTTAAGTGATAGCCCAAATACCATCGGTTCTTGATCCATCAGGTTTATCTAGATGTAATGGCAAAAGACCAGATGGTATGACCTTAATACCATACAAAAGTGGCAAATATCTGGTATGGAACGCCACGTGCTCTAGCCATATATCTGCCACATCACTCAAAGTAGGCGCAGCAGCAGTACTGGCAGCCCGCACAAAAATAAATAAATATATTAATTTAGATAATAGATACATATTTGTTCCTTTCGCCGTCGAGACGATGGGCCCTTGGACCGAGACGGCTAAAAATTTCACCTGCAGCCTCAGCAAGCTTCTCCGTCTGGCCACTGGAGACCCTCTGAGCAAGGAGTACTTTGTACAGAGGATCAGCGTGGCTATACAACGAGGGAACGCGGCAAGCGTACTCGGCACCCTGAGCACATCGTCTAGACTAGACAATAAAAATTTGTAACCTTTTAAAAATTCATTATTAAAAGAAAAATATGTATTCAACAGTATAAATACACAGTTACTTGTAAAATTGCTAGGAGTCATCTTCATGAACTAGAGTTAAATTCAATATTTATTTTAAATTCATAGCGAAAACCTATCCGGCGCTTTTATTGTCGCAAGTTCGAACGTTTTATGGTGGTGACAAGTGAAAAATTCCCGAAATAGTTTCAGCTTTGTATTCCGTATTCACAGAACGTACTCTCAAACCCACATTCCTTAACACGTCCTTTATATTTATTTGCTTTTTGTGTTTCCCTTGCCTTTTTCATTGCCTAATGTTTTTCTCTGACTATTTGCTCCGACTTAGTATTTACTATAGAAACTAAGAATAATTTTGTTTCATCAATTAGAAAGTAAAGGGAGATGATGAAATTGTGGATAAGAAAATAAAATATATGGGAAAAAATAGAACATAAATTAAATTGAAATCTTATGTTGAGAAAATATACCGAAATACCTACTATAATTTAATACAAAAATGGTCAGCAAGTTGTTAATAATTACATAAATTTCACAATTCACAGTAGAATCGAATTAATTCGATGATTTCCATAGTAGAGGTTGCTCAACGAATTTGCATCACTGAGAGAAACAATAGAGCATGTTTGCAATGCTAATGCACCTGGCAGGCTCGAATTCTAGGTACGAATAAATTATGCAACTTACTGCGCTATTCCGATTTTTTAAAGCCTACCCATGTCTTTGTAACCCACACTCTTAATTAAACAATACAAACTGCGGGAAATGTGAGTTTTTTTTATTTATTATTTATTACTATTTCGCCCTATTTTAGTTTAATTTTTTTAGGTTTAATTTTCACTTCGAATTTAACAGAATTTTTTTAAATATTTTTTTTACTTATTTTTTTTTATAGAGAAGACGACATCTGACCTTGCCACCGCCTCATTGTTAAGCATAGGTGGCTGGTCCATGAATGCGCGCGACTGGCAGATCGTAATACAGTCCGCCAGTCGCGCCCGTAGAGATGCTTTTTCACGCTTCGCTTAAAGTACCCAAGGTTGTAGAAAGGAGGAAAGACCGACGCCGGAAGTTCATTCCACTTTTTGGCTGTACGACACAGGAACGAGTCACTGAATTTTTTCGTTCGTATAGAGAACGTGTGGACGGTGTGAGGATGAAAACTGTATCCTGTGCGAGCAGTGCGGGTGCGAAAAGGGGATGGAGGGACGAGGCCATGGAGTTCTTCTGAACACTCGCCATAATACAGTCGATAGAAGACGCTAAGAGAGGCTATGTCTCTGCGTAACTGTAGAGGCTCGAGATTTCGTGTGGCCTATGGGTCATTGATGATGCGAATCGCTCTTTTTGGCAAACCGTTGAGGGCATCGAGGAGATACTGAGCGGAACCATCCCAGAGGTGTGAGCCATATTCAATGCACGAACGAACTTGGGCTTTGTAGAGCTTTGGCGCGAAATATTGTCTCACCTTGTTCAGAATTCCTAGTTTTTTTGAAGCTGTTTTGCTGATGCCCTCAATGTAGTCTCTGTCATTGAAGTCAGAGCGGATTGCCACTCCTAGTAATGAGACACTGTTTCGCAACATCAAGGGAGCGTTCTGAAGAGTGGGGGCAGGAAGGAAGGGGGTCTTTTTGGCTGTGAATGCACACGCCTGGGTTTTTGAGGCATTGAACTGAACGAGGTTCTCGGAACCCCAGACCGCAATGCGATCCAACGTCCCGTCCAGCTCACGGACAACACCCTTACGCAGTTCCTCCAGTTGCTGAGGGCCTGTAGAAGGTCGACCGACAAACCCAGCGTGAACCGTGCTGTCGTCAGCATAGCAATGAATGTTACCCAATTATTACCTACATCTATATCAATTTCATTATACAATTATAAAAAAACTTAATTAAAATATATGCAATAATGATATTTATTGAATTTTTTTAAACTATATAATACAATATTATACATATTATAATAATAATAATATAATAATTGATTAAATGTGGAGATTGTTACTGATAAACATCTGTTAATGGTAGATATAAAAAACCCGTCGGGTATTTTTAAGTCTTTGACCCCCTGAAGTAAACGTTAATAAATTTCCAAAAGTAGTATTTGCTTATTTCATATTCATGCAAAAATATCAAATTTAAAAACAAATTCATATACAAATTGTGCTATTTGAAGTTTAATCCAAAGAAAACATTTTGCAAGAATGCGTTTCATATGCGAGCACAGTCTTATTTCATTCCGGGATTTTGTATACAGAAATTATATTCTAAGGAAACGAAACGAGAAATGTAAGCAAGCATTGTATTCTTGTCAAAATGTGTGTAATATATTTATGTATATCAACCTATTATTTAAGGTTCCATTTAAAATTAACAGATCAAGCGATTTAAGTGACAATTTGAAAAAAGGAAAAGAGATGTGCCATAGCAATCTTTATTCTCTGCCTATACTCGAACGGATTTAAGACGTAAGTATTCATGTTCCATCCAAATCGAACCTACTATAATGAAACTTAGGTGTCTGTATGTATGTAACATGATAAAAATGCTACAAATTGACATTTAGTTTTATGTAAATATATCCTTATTAGCTTTCATCGTGGACATTTTTTTATATATTTTAAATATCCTGTTTTAAATATTTCTATCTTGATTTACCTTTAACTTTCTTTAATAATATAGACTATCCATATTGAGAAAGTGAAAGGATTTTTCAAATCGGTCCGCTAGTTTTCTAGTTTACTTGTTACAAACTTAGCTCACATTTATAATTTAGTGGGTAAAATTAAAAAGTGTTTTCAAAACATACATTGACATCCAAAAAAAAGGAGGAGAAGGTTCTCAATTCGAACCGTATTTTTACCGATTACTTCGCCAGTTGTGGATTTCCGGCATAAAAAGTCATTTATTCTTTATGATATTTTTAACCGAACTTCAAAAAAGGAGGAAGTTCTCAATTCGTCGGAATCTATTATGTTTTTATGTATGTTCCCCGATTACTTGAAGACGCCTGGACCAATTTGGATTATTTTTTTTAAAGGGTATACTTTCCAGGTAGTCCCAGGTAAGGATCTGATGATGGAATCCTGGAGATATCGAGAACTCTTTAAATTTTATAGGCACACTTCAAGCGATTTGGGTATTTTTTTATAGTAACTTGTGCATTTACGGAAAGCACATTTTGATTTTGAAGGCGGTTTTTTTCTTCATCAGAAGTGTTTATTTAAAATTCTACATGTGTTCAGAAAGGTTATAATATCTCACGATGTTTTTCGAAATATGAAAATAAAATTATTTGTAGTTGTTACGATTTTAAGATCAAAATTTAAAGAAAGTTATGTGGTACATAAGATCTGTAATGTTTTTACCGAATTTTATAATATAAAATTTATTTTTAACACAGAGCTACAGAAATTGTAAAACGGCTCAAAACCCGAAACTTATAGGTACGTACCTAAATGCCTACATAATCCTCTGCGTCTGGGAATGCATATGCGCTAAATTCCATCACATACCAAAGTGAGATAGCTACGTGCTCTAAACGTCGGCATGTGTGGTATTAAATCTGTACCGAGTTACTGGACGAAATTAAATTTTCCTAAAATTTGTCTTTTGTGGGTATTTTCAGGAATTTACATTGACTTTTATGTATATAAAACGCAACATTTTGGTACAATAACGATTGTTTTTTGTACCGAATGAAAATCTCATTTTCTAATTTCTTTTAAGAGTACCTCAAGAGAGCTGAGCTGAGCTGGCCACTCGTTAGGTACAGCCTTACAAATATCATCGGCTAAAAAAGTGGAACTTGATCTTAAGATGGGTACCCCTGGACCAAAAACACGGTTTCGGGAGCTGTAAGACAACCCGTGAAAAAAAAAATTAAAAAAATTAAAAGCATTTTGAGATGATGTATTGAAATGATATCGGAAATTAAACTCTACCCGTTCTCTCTGTTGTCTCCGGTTACATAGTTAGAAATATTGCCAAATTTTTTTTGTAGCCAAATTGCGAAATCGGAGTTTTTTTTAAAGTTTGTCAAGTCCGTCCGTCTGTATGTCGCAGGCTTTCTTGGATAATTTACAAAAGAGTAGCCTATGTCTATTTGAAATAATGTAGCTATTATAAAACAGCAAAATCAGGCCCGTAACCAGGATTTTTTTTCGGGGGGGGGCTGTGAAGGTCGCACGTCTGGAAAGTTCAATTCTATCTAGTGTGAAGCCAAGCTGCAGCCCCCTAGCCCCCCCCCCCCGGTTAAGGGCCTGAGCAAAATATAATTATGTAAATCAATGCAGGAGTGTCAAAATTAACTTTTTACAAAAACACACACAAAAACACAAACCTTCACGGCCTTTATACCTTACGGTGTGGCCAGATATATCAGTAGCAGTGTCCACTTTTTGCCAGTTATCCATATTAAAGTGAACAGGTGTCACTTCTGTCAAGCCTGTCGCAGATGTGTCTTTTTTTTTACTGGTCCTCCGAAGCACGAGAATAAATTCTAATGAGAAGTTCTTAATTAAAGAAAGTTGGTGCTAAGCTATTTTCTAATAGTTTTTGTATAAAACTGGAAAAAAATTAATATGTCCATTTTGTGTTTTTTCGCGAGATTTTTTTTTTAAATCGTTCTTTCTCATGTTTCTGATGCGTGAATATTGGCCAATCTTATCTTATCCTTGGTTATTTTATTGATTATTTTTGCAGTGTATTACTCTAACAACTTTTAAAAGAGATATCGACAAATAAGCCGCGCGGTTTACCGAGTTCATTGGGCTAACAAGCTTGCATTTAAAACAAAATTGCGACGTATAACATTTCATTGCAGCTGACTCTACCAGTAAAATTCTCAAATATTGTAGCCACGTAATAACATAGTAAAGTTTAATTGCATTTTTAGTACCGTTTTAATCTAGCTTCAGGTTATTTTTACTGTGAAGTTTAATTTCCTGGAGTATAATGTTAAGCTTCATACTATATCTATAATAATATTATAAAGAGGTAAAGTAAGTTTGGATGTAGGGGGTAATCTCTCAAACTACTAAACCGATTCTGAAAATTCTTTCACTATAGGAAGTTACATTATCCCTGCTATAGGCTATATTTTATTTTGTTTGAATTTTTAACTAGCGACGTCGCCCGGCTTCGTGCAGGGATAACAATGATTTTACGCATTGCAATTTAATTTGCTTATGGAACTATCATCTCGTCTAATCGACATTTCAGGTGACAAGAGGGCTGGAGCATACCTTGGACAACGTATTAGCATAGCTATACAGCGAGGAAACGCTGCTAGCCTTCTTGGCACTTTACCGCAGAACAGTGATTTCGAGAAGGTTTTCTACTTATGAGTATGTATCACTACATATTCATGATTAGAGAGCCACTCATGGAGTTATTTGTGTTTATTTTTTATTATATTTAAACTTTGTAAGTAGAATATATTATTTTACACAATGTTATTTTAACATGAACCAAATGTACATACATATTTATAGAAATAAATAAAACTGAAGTTTATATGTGTGATTCCAAAATATATACAACTAGCTTTCCATCCCCGGCTTCGCCCGTGGATATTTTTGATCAAAATAAAATATAGCCTAAAACATTAGCCTATAACAGTAATAATTTTCAGAATCGCATCAGTAGTTTGAGGGGGTTAAGAGTGTTAACACCCTTACATCCAAACTTACATTTTTTTCCTCTTTATAATTTTAGTATAGATATTTACACAATACTGAAGCAAAGTAATAGTTTTTAAAATTACTGTCTGCCTGTTTGTCCCAAAGTTTGTCAAGAATAGACGCCGAAACGGCAGAATGGATTTTGATGACACTTACGAATAAGTTATATAGTTATTTAGAGGTAAATTATATGTTTTTTTTATCGGCTGTTAGTTAAAATAATTTACAAGGCTGTGCCAGATACTTTTCTTCCGAAATTCAATAGCAAAAAAGTGAAACTCTTTTAAAAATAAACGTTGATAAATTGATAAAAATTTCAAGACCGTCCACACTTGTCTGGGCCTTGTCTTACAATGTATAGCTATCTTCCTCCTTCTCTCTACGTTATATCTTTCTTTCCTCTCATGTAACGTGACGCGTCCTTGAAATTTCACTCTCAATTCTCATCCAAAAATTATTGTATCGCCGCCTAAGAAGTTTTATTTCAAAAACTTTACTTCATAAGTCCACGGTAAAATCCCCAAAAGTATTTTAATAAAATTTCTGATCCATACACATAATCCTCTACTTGTAGGTACAAACTGGAAGCTTAACACTGTTCCAAGTTACCCCATTTAAGTGCACTCCAGAAATTCGAGTGGGCACTCTGATTGGACAGAACTATGAACTCGTAATTACTTATGAATTTTGAATTTTAGTTTACAAACTAGGTGCTATCTCTAATCCTAAGTAATATAAACGAGAAAGTGCGTTCGTTTATTTGCCCTTCTTTAACACCAAAACGAAGTGACGAATCAACGTGATTTTTTGCGAGATAGCGGGATGGCATAGTTTTTATACCGTATCTCATATTCGCGTCTGTCTGTCTGTGACCTTTTCACGCAAAAACTATAGAACGGATTATTTTGCGGTTTTCACCATTAGATAATTTAATCCACCAGGAAGGTTTATGAGTATTAAACATGGACCTATCATGTTTAGGAGCTGAGCATTAACAGTATTAGTGAATCAAGTCAGGGGAAAAAGTTAGCCCCAGCGAGATTTCATGGCGTATTCTGCCTAATCTATCTATACTAGTATTATTATAAAGAGGGATTTGTATTTTTGTATGTTTGTTACGAATAAACTCAAAAACTACTGGACGGATTTTGATCATTCTTTCACAATTAGAATGCTACATTATCCCTGAGTAACATAGGCTATATACCATCACCGCAAGACGACGGGAACGGGGTGGGCAGAGGTGAACATGACAAAAGCTATGTATGAAGTGTATGTTTGCCAACATTCTGAAATAGACACGTACGAAGTCGTGGGAAACAGGGTAGGGGTAGCGGTAGGGGTAGGGGGTAGGGGTAGTGATAGGCGTAGGGGTATGGGTAGGGGTAGGGGCTGGGGTAGTGCAGGCAAGCCATTATCTATGAATGCTGTAGGGTATATTTTATTTTGTTCGAAAATATCCACAGTCGAAGCCGGGGGCGGACAGCTAGTCAGAGATATAACTAAATGATGTAGGGGTTAATTGTGTAGAATAAAATGATGCCTAAACTAGTATGATTTTTAGTGGTGAGAAATCTAAAATCCAGATACCAAAATATTTGCAATTCTGAAAAAAATAACGTAATTTTAGCGTCATATCGTCACATTATCGTGTTGCCTATATTAAACAAACCAAGTGGCAAGCATGCCGTTGCGATTAATGAGATTCATTATACATTTCAAAATTTCTGGTGAAAAGAGGGTTCTGGCTCAACGAATCACTATCGCAATTCAGCGGCGAAAACGCAGCTAGTATTCTTGCCACTATTCCACGCAGACCTGGTTTACTTAGTTATATTTAATTTAATTAATTTTAAGGTTTTTATATACTTAGTTGTGTTATTTAAATATTATATAATGAAAAGAAGTGCTTATTTTGGTTCCAGTGAGGATAGAACCCGGTATTAGGATAAAAAAGGTACATTAACACTTTGTATTTTAACTTAAAACTGTCACTGTAATTATCATGGTGCTACATACGCGCGCTCGTTCAGAATCGTGTCAAGTGACCCAAATTGCAATTCCGGGTATTCTCTGCAGAACATTATGCAATTACGTGAACATATGTGCTAATTATTACAGACTGCTCTTTAAATTCACATCAGATTACAAGGTAATTATTAATAATTATTTTGAATTTCTGAAAACTTTAGTAGGGTGGAAATCCCTAGGAAATAAGAAAAACAGACTTTCTATTTAAATGTGATTACAGTGGGGTTAGCATACTTAATCGACGACTTCTTTCGTTAGACTCCAACTGTCAAAACGACGAAAAGCTAGCGTAAGTTGTCTCAAGCAATAACTTTCGATCGACTCGGTGGAGACTGACGTCACAATTCGATGGTACCATATTTGCATTCGTTTCACCAATTTTTTTTACTTATTTATTTTGTAACAATTAAAATTGAGAAAGTGAAGTGAAATTTATTATATACGAATACAATAATAAAGAAAACAACAAGAGGGTTTTTTAATTGTTATTTGACTATGTCTATGTCAAATACATAGATTCATAGACATTTTTTTGTGTGTTTTCGTTTTACCATTGTGGCACTCGTGAGCGATAACAAATCCATGCAACCGTTTTGTAAAACGGTTGGTACTCTTTCGCCCGGTCGAATTCTAATGACCGAGTATGCTAACCCAGCTGATGAGGCTGAAGAACGACCAAATGAATTTTAATGGAATTTCCAGCTAACAAATTGAGTAGGTATCATGTTCCCGCTAGTTTTGTTACAATAATCATGTTACTTGTTCTTGATATCCTAAAGAGTTGTTTTTCTTGTTGCCTAACAGCTCTCGAAACCGTGAAGTCTCCCTCTTTAATCCGATGGTATTTGTGTGGCCAGTTCTGTTGAGATATATTTAAATGGAAATTAAATGGAAAAGTGTGGTATGTCGGATTGTGTACATAAGTTTTTAAATATAAAAAAACCATTGGTACATGGCCGGGATTGAACAATGGTCCGCCTAGTTAATACAAGACGTACATAATATATTGTTACGAGCTAGGGTTCGAAGAGATTCAAAATACCGATTAAATAGACAAACTTTACTTTAACACCACAAAAATACAGTTAAATAAATGAAAACACTTGAATATCACTTAGTCGCACTAAATTCCACTTCACTGTTTCGCTTTGATCACTCTGATTCGTACTGTGTTCCTTGCGGCAATGATCCTCTGTTTATATTGCCCACCGAACATTCGAGAAACGCCGAGATTGTTGTACAAAGTAGTAGACGCGGCTCGATGCGACTCGGCGCCAAATACCTACACACAGACCGCGCCCGATTTTGGTACCTATGGCTAGGCATATACGGTCCATTTTCGTTTGTACTTGATTCTCTCTGGATGTTTCTAGAGACGTCTATCGACCTTGATGTGTTTAGGTATTTATTTGTGCGATTTAAGTACCTATTCGTTACACTGCCCCCCGCTTAGACTTGCTCGTCCCGAGCAATATTCGAGCCTTTGTAAGGAGCCAGTCGATCAATATGGACAACCTTTAACTGTCCACGCGGGCATCGTTGGATCCGATAGGTCACGTCATTGATCCTCGTGATGACCTTATACGGGCCTTCCCAGCGGTTCTGCAGCTTGGGAGATTTGCCTTTTCGGCGTTTCGGGTTGTGCAGCCACACCAACGATCCTGTGGAGACCTGGCTGGTACACTTTCCTACGTTTACTTTATAATATTATATTTGATATTTTGCACGTCATCTTGGTTTTGACGTGACTGGATGTAAACATAATTCAATGAATATATATGAGTATTTCAAGAATATTTCAGCGTTTAACTAATACATTCCTGCAACTCTACATTGGTGACCACCGAATTGAACTACTATATGTAACTATAACATACATGGCGCACAAGGATAGCAGTTTGGGCAGCGGCAACCCGGCGGCTGTGTCCGGTTCCACTGCCGCAAACGGTACGTCTGCAGAACTGTGCAAAGTCGGAGTAAGGATTCCACCGTTTTGGCCTGAGGATCCTGAACTCTGGTTCGCTCAGGTCGAGGGCAAATTCTCCAACTCCGGGATCACAAGTGATACAACCAAATTTAATTATGTTATCGGGCATCTGGACCGTCAATTTTCGAAAGAGGTTCGAGACATTATAATCAATCCACCACAAAATGACAGGTATGAAAAATTTAAGTCTGAATTAATTAAACGACTCAGCGCTACTCACGATCAAAAAATTCAACAAATATTAACACAGGAAGAATTAGGAGATCGGAAGCCTTCCCAATTTTTAAGGCATCTACAATGTTTAGCTGGAGCGACAGTACCGGAGGATTTTTTGAAAACTATTTGGATGAGCCGTCTTCCCGTAAATATCCAGAGTGTTCTCGCCAGTCAGCCATCAGTATCATTATCTATATTAGCAGATTTAGCGGATCGAATCCAGGATATAGCTCCTTACACTAAGCAAGTAGCGACGACCAGTCAGGATAATCCTGGAAACTGCTGTGAAGAAGTTAAGCATGAAATTGCAGCACTTAAGAAAAGTTTTCAGAAGCTCTCAACTTGGGACAATAGACGCCGCTCCCGTTCTAGTTCCCGATCTCGCTCTCCATCGACGCCTGTTCGAAACAATTCTCCAAGCGACCTTTGCTGGTATCACTACCAGTTTGGTTCTAGAGCAAGAAGATGTGTCTCGCCCTGCAAATTTGACGCGGAAAACTCAAACGACGGTCGTTAGTAGCGGCCAACGACTGTCGTCAACCCTCGTCTGGCCGCCTATTTGTAACCGACAGAAAGACAAAAATGATGTTTTTAATTGACACTGGGTCTGATATTTGCGTGTTTCCTCGGACAGCTATCAAGAACAAACAAACAAAATCAAGCTACCAACTTTTCGCAGCCAACGGCACTACAATATCAACTTATGGTTTTATACATCTTACATTAAACTTCGGACTTCGACGTGAGTATGGGTGGAGGTTCGTTATCGCTGACGTCACTAAACCTATTATTGGCGTCGACTTTCTGGCGTATTACAACATCTTAGTAGACTGCAGGAATCATAGGATTTGTGATCAACTTACATATTTAGTTGCACCTGCATCTGGTGTTAACCCTACCGAAACAGTCACTTCCATTAAAACCAATTATCCGGAACTTAACCCCGATTTTGAAATTATCCTAGAAGACTTCCCAAACATAACGCGTCCAGCTGGCAGGCCACGTGACTGTCCCCACAATACTGTGCACTACATCAAAACTACATCTGGCCCGCCAGTTACTGCCCAACCACGTCGTCTACATCCAGACAAACTTATTATTGCTAAACGTGAGTTTGACGAGATGGTTAGGATGGGTACCGCTCGACCTTCTAACAGCCCCTGGTCCTCAGCCTTGCACCTTGCTCCTAAAAAGGACAATAACTGGAGACCTTGCGGGGACTACCGAATGCTTAATTCTCGCACTGTACCAGATAGGTACCCCATTAAACACATACACGATTTCAATTTTAGCCTTTCAGGTTGCACTATATTTTCTAAAATCGACCTTGTCAAGGCATACAATCAAATCCCCGTTTTTCCACCCGACATTCCCAAAACGGCAATTACTACTCCTTTTGGGCTTTTTGAGTTCCCAATGATGACTTTCGGCCTAAGAAATGCTGGACAGACTTTTCAGCGATTCATTGACGAAGTTACCAAAGGTCTTGACTTTACATTTAGTTACTTAGATGACATTTTGGTATTTTCGCATGATTTCGTAGAGCATCAACTTCACTTACGTGAGCTTTTCTCTAGACTTGATAAATACGGTCTTCTTATCAACACCTCCAAATGCACTTTTGGTGTTTCAACTCTTACTTTTCTCGGCTATACAGTTTCCGCTGAAGGTGTTAAACCGCTACCAGATCAAACTGTCGCGATTCAAACATTTCCAGAGCCCAAAACTGTGAAAGAGCTAAGACGTTTCCTTGGTATGTATAATTTTTATCATCGCTTCATACCTCGTTCAGCTGAGTTACAAGCACCCCTAAACGATCTTCTTAAGGGCTCTGTGAAAAACAATCAGACTATTAAATTTGATGACATATGCAAACGGGCTTTCGAAGACTGCAAAAGAGGTCTCTGCAATGCTGCAACTCTGGCCCATCCTGACAGCAGCGCTAAGCTTGCTCTTGTCACTGACGCGTCTAGTACTGCCATAGGTGGAGTTTTACAGCAGTTTAAAAATGGATTTTGGCAGCCTTTAGCATTCTTTTCACGTAAGCTTTCTCCATCGCAGATTAAGTATAGCCCTTACGATCGTGAATTGCTTGCTATATACAAATCAATTCAATACTTCCGGCATATGTTAGAGGCTCAGGTTTTTACAGTTTTTACAGACCATAAACCTATCTCATTTGTGTTTCAAGCAAATAGAGACAAATTTTCACCCAGACAATTCCGTTACCTCGACTATATTTCCCAGTTTACATCAGACATTCAACATATTTCGGGAAAGGATAATGTAGTCGCAGATACCCTTTCCAGGATTGAAGAGTTGACCTCCAAGGCCATTGACTATGATGTGCTTGCTCATACTCAATCTAACGATCCTGAATTAAACCTTTTATTATCAGGGGGTTCATCACTCAAACTTGTTAAACTTCCTATTTCAGGATCTTCCTCATTCATTTATTGTGATGTGAGCTCTTCTACTCCTCGACCTTTTATCGTCAAAGCATTACGCCGTCAAGTATTTGATGCCATTCATTCTCTCTCTCATCCAGGAACAAATGTCACAGTTAATCTTTTGGTACAAAGATTTGTCTGGCCTGGCATACGGAAAGATTGCCGAGAGTGGTGCCGTAGCTGTTTAGCTTGTCAACGTGCTAAAGTAACACGGCACGTGTCTTCTCCTTTGGGCGTTTTTCAATTACCTCCTGCCCGTTTTCTCCATGTTCACACCGATCTTATAGGTCCTCTTCCCATTTCAAACGGTTTTCGTTATGCTCTCACGGTTATCGATAGATTTACTCGTTGGCCTGAGGTCATACCACTCACCGATATCACGGCGGCTTCCACTGCCAATGCATTTTTGACAGGTTGGATTTCCCGTTTTGGTTGCCCGGTCAGCATCACTACTGACCGTGGTAAACAATTTGACAGCTCTACGTTCAAAAATTTAACTCAGCTAATTGGCTCGCAACATAAGATGACAACAGCATATCATCCAGCTTCCAATGGTTTAGTTGAGCGCTTGCACAGACAATTGAAAGCTGCCATAATGTGCAACGCAGACTCCAGTTGGACAGAATCTCTCCCTTTGGTTCTCCTCGGTATAAGAAGCGCCTGGAAATCAGACTTACAGTCATCTGTAGCCGAACTTGTTTATGGTGAACCATTGCGCCTTCCTGGCGAATTTTTTCATTCGAATTCTAACACTATATTAGACATGCAAGACTACGTTTCAAGGTTACGCTCCTTCGCTAATAAACTAAAGCCTATCCCTACAATACATCATACTTCTAAAACAGTTTTTGTTTTCAAGGAACTGGCAACTTCAGACTTCGTGTTTCTTCGTCAAGACGGAGTCCGTCCAGCCCTGCATCCACCATATTCTGGACCTCATAAAGTCCTAAAGCGAGGTCAAAAATATTTTCGTATTCTCCTTAATAACAAGGATACCACCGTTTCGGTAGATAGGTTGAAACCAGCTTTCATGATGTTGGAAAAAGATCTTGAAACCAATGTTCCTCAGTCTCCTACTCTACCCGCAGCCACTGTGCAACCCGAACCTCCACGCATTACTCGCTCTGGACGCCACGTCCGGTTTCCACCTCACTTACGCCCGTAGTCACGGTCTCGGTGGGGGAGTGATGTGGAGACCTGGCTGGTACACTTTCCTACGTTTACTTTATAATATTATATTTGATATTTTGCACGTCATCTTGGTTTTTGACGTTACTGAATGTAAACATAATTCAACGAATATATACGAGTATTTCAAGATTATTTCAGCGTTTAACTATTACATTCCTGCAACTCTACAATCCCTCGTCAAAACCGTTACTATTGAAGTTTCTATCGTACCTGGTCTTCATCTTTGTACTGGCCACAAGACTGCTCTGACGAATCTGGTCATGTATGTCGCACATCTTGTTTTTCAGGTTCGATACGTAGTCACTTACAGGTTGCGGCGCATCCGGAGGTCCGCCGGTCAGGAGATCAACTGGTAGTCGGAGTTCTCTCCCAAAGTTGGCATAAGCAGGAGTCACCTTTATGCTTTCATGCTCTGCGGATCGATATGAGAGCAAGAACAAGGGAATATATCGGTCCCAGTCCCTCTGGCGATCCTCAACCAGTTTCGCTAAATGAGTCTCCAAAGTGCGGTTGAACCTTTCAACCATTCCGTCGGACTGTGGGTGATACGCCGTAGTCCTCGTTTTATTTATTCCCAGGAGACGGCATACTTCCTGGAACAACTGCGACTCAAAGTTACGCCCTTGATCAGAATGTATCTCCAATGGTAGCCCGAACCTGCAGAATACTTCGTTGACCAACTTAGTCGCCACTGTTGTCGCTTCCTGGTTGGGAATTGCGAAGACCTCCGGCCACTTCGTGAAGTAGTCCATCACGACCATGAAGTACTTGTTCCCGTCTTCAGTGGCCGGGAACGGTCCAGCAACGTCCACCGCAATTCGTTCCCATGGAGCGCCAACATTGTAAAGCTGCATACGTCCCCTCGTACGTGTCGTAGGTCCTTTCACGGCCGCACATACTGTGCACTTACGACACCAATCCTCGACATCTTGCCGGCAATGAACCCAATAAAATCGTTTCCTGATTTTCGCCAGGGTTCGATTCATGCCCAGATGTCCTCCCGAGGATCCATCGTGCACGGACTCAAGCACTGCGCGCACCTTTGACCTAGGCACGACCAGCTGCATCAGTGTCTCCTGTCCACTTGGCGACTCCCACTTGCGGTACAGCAACCCGTTGTGCAGCACTAGACTTTCCCACTGAGCCCAGTAGCTTTTCGTGGTGGAACTCATGGCTGATACAACATTCCAGCCGGGCCTTGGAACATTCTGCGTCTTCCATTCCATTATCGGCGCCAAGTTGTTATCCTTGAGTTGCTCGTCTCTCGTCCTCTCGTTCGCCCATTCGTCATTAAGGTTGTTAGTCGTAATCACTTTGATAACAGAATCACTGATTTCACGCCTCGAGCAGTGTTTACAATCTTCAGGGCACGGCCTGCGTGACAGTGCGTCAGCGTTGCCATGCGTCCGTCCTCGTCGATGTTCGATCGTGAAATCGAATTCTTGTAACTGGTCGATCCATCGAGCGACTTGTCCTTCGGGATCCTTGAACTGAAGTAACCATTTCAACGCCGCATGGTCTGTCCGTAGCTTGAACTTCCTTCCGATGAGATACTTGTTGAAGTGTCGTACTGTCTTCACTACGGCCAGAAGTTCGCGTCTGGTTACACAGTAGTTCCTTTCTGGTTTCGACAGAGCCTTGCTGAAATATGCTATCACAACTTCCTTGTCCCCCTTCCGTTGTGACAGCACACCTCCAATGGCGATGTTGCTTGCGTCTGTGTCCACCACAAACTCGCCGACTTGGTCCGGGTAGCCCAATACAGGTGTTTCACACAGTCGTTGTTTCAGTTCCTGGAACGACTTCTCACAGTCCTCAGTCCACTGAAACGAACGCTTGTCCTCCGTCAGTCGATGTAGGGGCTTGGCTACTCCCGCGAAGTCGTATACGAAGCGGCGGTAGTATGAGCACAGACCAAGAAACGCCAGAACATCTGTTTTGTTCCGTGGGGTGGGCCATTCTCGTACAGCTACTGTCTTTACAGGGTCGGTTTCTACGCCATCCTTTGTAATTACATGCCCGAGGTAATTTACACGTTTCTTGAAGAAGCTACACTTCTTGGCATGCAATTTCAGGTTCGCAAGCTTCAACTTGGCAAACACTCTTTCTAAATTCCCCAGGTGCTCGTTGAAGTCGCGTCCCATGATGATGACGTCATCCAGGTAGACTAGGCAAGCTTTTCCAACGAGATCCGCAAGCACAACTTCCATCAGCCTTTCGAACGTAGCGGGAGCATTGCATAACCCGAAAGGCATGACGTTGAACTGCCACAGTCCATTTCCGGTCGAGAAAGCAGTCTTTTCCTTGTCCTTGGGATCGATCTCCACTTGCCAGTATCCACTCTTCAAATCCAGTGTTGAGAACCACTGGTTCCCACTCAACTTGTCCAAGGTGTCGTCAATCCGGGGTAGAGGGTAGCTGTCCTTTCTGGTTACGTCGTTCAGTCGACGATAATCCACACAAAAGCGAGTGCTGCCATCCTTCTTCTTAACAAGCACAACCGGAGAACACCATGGGCTCAAAGAAGGTTCGATGACATTAGCCTTCTTCATGTCTTCCAGCATGCACTGTACTTCGGCTTCTCTTCCTACTGGGATTCGTCGAGCACGTTGACGTATAGGTAACTCGTTGCCTGTGTTGATGGTGTGTTTCACCAATGACGTCCTGCCGAGATGCCCATCTCTGTCACTAAAGATGTCAATGTAACGAGTGAGCATCTCCTTCGCTCTTTTGTACTCGGAGATTGACAAGTCCTTTTTCGAAATATCGACGAGTTCCAAGGGGTTTACACTGTTATTTTTCACCGCCGACAGCTTCCCCTGGGTGCAGCTCCGCATCCAATTCGCCTCGTCGCACTTCGCCACGACTTGATCCTTACTGAGAGTGACAGGAGCGCCATTGAAGTTGGTCACCCTTACTACAGCTCGTCCACTCTGGCTGTTTACTAAAGTTGGAGTGAGTAACCAGCCTTTATGTTTAGAACGTTCCAGGTGGTCGATGATAGAGCACCTCGTATTGGAGGGGTCCCCATTAGTTGGTAACTCCACATCGACAAGCGTCTCCGAATATGGGTTCAGCTTGACGCCCTTGGCACAACGCACATAGCCAGCATAACCGCCTTTCAAAAATACCTGTTCCTGGCCGCACTGCAGTACACCGTTGCGCAAGTCGATGCCAAACTGGAACCGCTTCATAAAGTCGAGTCCGAGAATGCAGTCGTCTATAATGTCGGCCACGATGACGGTGTGTGGATACTCCCCGTCACCCACCTTGAGTGTCACCGGCAGCTCGTCGTATGCGGGTATTGGCTGACCGGTTGCCGTGAAGAGTTTCAGACAGGAAGATGAACGTCTGGTTCTGCTCGTAGATCGTCCCAACAACTGAGGTCTCACAACCGTACGCGTTGCTCCTGTGTCGATCGTCATCTCACATGGCGTCCCGTTGACCTCGCCGGCGATCACCAGACTGTTCCCGTCGAAAACTTGTCGGATGGTAACTTTTGGGGCTGTGTCACGAGCAGCCAGTACCCGCCCCGCGGCTCTGGCTGTTACTCGTTTCCCGGAAGCTCCGTAGTTACGGCACGGACATCAGCTCCGACGTCCCGTTTCGGCACTCGTTGATCCGTGCCTTGTCGTTTAAGCGCCGGGCAGCTTGCTTTAAGGTGCCCCAGCTTGTGGCAGTAGAAGCAGCGGGGTAAGTAGCTACGCCTCTCTGCTACAGGTGTCGTTGTTGGAGTAGCCTCCTCCGCCACTTGTCGCAATCGCTGAGAACGAGGCTCCTGTCTCACGGCTTCCACCTCTAGAGCATGGGCCAGTGCATCTTTCAGGGCGCTGTGGTGGCCCAGTCGAACTGCAGCTCTGACCTCCATGCTGCGGATACCGTCGATGAATGCTTGAACGAGGTTCGCAGCAATGAACTCTTGTCCGGCAGATGGGTACGCCTTCCTCACGATCTTCTCGATCTCCAGAGCCCATTGTTGCAGATTCTCACCAGCATGTTGCGTCCTGTCCCTCAGCTGCGCTCGGTAGACGTGCTCCAGGTGTTTGTCGCCGTACCTGGAGTCCATTGCCTCGATCAGGTTCCCGTACGTGGTGCAGCTGTCTGGAGAGGCCTCCAGAACCGACAGTGCACGGCCCCTTAAGGCCACTGTCAAGGCGGTCAGAGATTGCTCGTCTGTCCAGCCGTTGGCAGAGGCGACCGTTTGAAACTGCAATTTGTACGCTGTCCAGGACGTAGTCCCGTCGTACGGCGGCACCTTGACTCGGGGGCCAGAGACGACGGCGCCTCCAGAAACAGGAGCGGTCAGCTTCAGTTTCCTCACTTCATTCTGGAGCCTCTCGCATCGGCTGTCAAGTCGTGCCTCCAACTCTCCGTAGCGGTCGTTAAGTCTTGCATCCTGTTCTCCGCTCATCCTTGCCTGTATTTCCTTATGGAGATCCTTATAGTGCTGTTGGAGGTCTTCGATTCTCTCCTCGTGCATGTCTGTAACCCTCTGTAGCTGCTTCACCTCCATAGTCACCTTTCCCAGTGATTCTGAAAGCAGCTCCTTTAGGCTAGCAGACTGCTCCTCTTGACGTCGGGCCTGCTCCTCCAATAGCTGCCGAGTCTGCTCCTCCTGACGCCTGGCCTGCTCCTCCTGACGCCTTGCCTGCTCCTCCTGACGCCTTGCCTGCTCCTCCTGACGCCTTGCCTGCTCCTCCAATAGCTGCCGAGTCTGCTCCTCCTGACGCCTGACCTCCTCCTCCTGTCGTCGGGCCTGCTGCTCCTGACGTCGGGCCTGCTCCTCCTGACGTCGGGTCTGCTCCTCCATCAGCCAAATCAGCATTCCCATGTCGGTTGCCTGGGGAGCACCCGCAGAACCCGCAGCACCCGAATCGACTCCAGCAGCAGCTCCAGCACCACCAGCAGCAGTCCCAGCAGCACCAGCAGCGGCTCCAGCAGCAGCTCCGGCACCACCAGCAGCTGTCCCAGCAGTCCCAGCAGCACCAGCAGCCGTCTCGTCCACCTCCTCTTCGTGATGTCCAGCAGTAGTTTGTCGTGTTTTGGGTCGCCGTGATGACGACGAGTCACGTGGTGTAATCGGCATTTTTGAATCCCACACTCCTGACACCAATTTGTTACGAGCTAGGGTTCGAAGAGATTCAAAATACCGATTAAATAGACAAACTTTACTTTAACACCACAAAAATACAGTTAAATAAATGAAAACACTTGAATATCACTTAGTCGCACTAAATTCCACTTCACTGTTTCGCTTTGATCGCTCTGATTCGCACTGTGTTCCTTGCGGCAATGATCCTCTGTTTATATTGCCCACCGAACATTCGAGAAACGCCGAGATTGTTGTACAAAGTAGTAGACGCGGCTCGATGCGACTCGGCGCCAAATACCTACACACAGACCGCGCCCGATTTTGGTACCTATGGCTAGGCATATACGGTCCATTTTCGTTTGTACTTGATTCTCTCTGGATGTTTCTAGAGACGTCTATCGACCTTGATGTGTTTAGGTATTTATTTGTGCGATTTAAGTACCTATTCGTTACAATATTTAAATCTTAAAACTTTGCCATACAATTCTCACTATTAACAAAATGCCACTAATATTATAAACGTGAAAGTTTATATGGATGTATGTATGTTTGTTACTCAATCACGCCAGAACGGCAGAACGGATCTCGATGAAATTTGGCACAGAGATAGATTATAGTCTGGAATAGCACATTTGCTACTTTAGATACCGGAAAAATGTATGGTTCCCGTGGGATATATTTGTTTTTGTTTTTCACGGGATCGACATGATTTTTTGCATAGTGGTAGTTTAAAGCTTAAAGAATGACATATGCTACTTTTAATACCGCGAAAGCGGGCGAGGGAGGGGCAAATTACAGCCACGGGATTATTTCTTTTTGGACATATTTCTACGCCGGTGAAACCGTGGACAGAAGCTTGTAATATATCATTTTAAGAGGTGCAAAAATCTCGTGAAAGCAATGTAAATTGAGTTTTATCGATAAAGTGCTTTGAACAAAAAATGTGATAGCTGGTGGCCACCCTTCCATAACAAAGTATTCCCGTTTAAACTTTTAATTAACTCGTGAAGTTCTGAATAGAACTAATGAGGCGGTTACTTCGGAAATTTACTATTTTATTTCGCTTTAAAATTTAATTACTTGCCTTTATTACTTAAATTACTTTTATGGAAAACTTACAAACAATCAAAAAGTGATTAAATTTTGGCATGTAGATAAACTTGATGATAAAATTGTCAAATCATGTTATGTTTAATGCATACTGGTATCTCTGGTCACACCGCATAGTATAAGATCCATGATGGTTTGTATGTTTTTGTTATACCTAATAAGACTATCTATTTTTAATTAATTTGATTTCTTTAAGTCTAAGAGACATTTTTTTTTAGAAATTAAGAATTTGTTTTCGCTGCGTATTTTGTAAAAATCACTCTAAATGTTTCTCTTCTACTTAACTTTCTATGTCGTTTCACATTGCCGTAGCGAATCAATGCATGATCGTAGTTATCTCAGAGATTGATACAAAGGGCTTTACTACCTCTACTTAGACAGTTATTTTTGAAGTTATACTTCCTTAGGCGCGTTATGAAAAAAATATATGAGAGTGATATTTTACGATGTAACAAAAAGTTACAGTATTATTAAATAAACAATTTAGTACACTTTTCAGTGCATAATTTTTTTTAGTTGGTACACTTTTTTTTAAAAGGCAATTGTTGTTTGCGTGCTAAATAAACTTATTTGTATTATGCCAAAAAAGTAGGTATAGGTAACTTCTAACGCGCGTTAGAAGTTTTTTTTTGTTTTATTTTTTGTAGAAACTTCAGCAGATTCATAGTAAGGCCAAGTTAAATCTTCCGCGATAGTCCTACGTATACAGAAAAAAATAATTTAGCTGAATATAAGACCAGAAAATGAGTCCGCTACAATACAAACCGTACTCAGTTTTGTTGTTTGCTTTCTCCGAGACCTATTCTTTGCATGTTTAATATAGTTTCGCAGAAAAATATTTTTACTATTTACACATGTCGCAAACTCAGGCAGAAAATAGAATAGAACAAGTGACAACATTTTGTATTAAAAATATTTAAATAAGCATAAATGTATTAAAAAAATAAGAATAATATGCCTGTGTCCTCCAACTATATGTTTTCACTGTTAGTGATTTACGAGGACTGTTTAGGAGTATTAAACATGGACCTATAATGTTTAGGAGCTTAACATTAACAGTATAAGTGAAACACGCCTAGAAAAAATAGCTCCAGCGAGTTTTCATGGCATTCAAATTATTGTAATCCCATATTTCACCAGTGCGAAGCCGGGGGCCCGCTAGTAATAAATACAATTGAAAAGTGTGTCTGTGATTTTGAAATAACTGCGTTATATTATAATTGGGAAATGCACATGTAATAGATACTTGTTTTTAAAATGTTTGTAGTATATCAGTTCGTTATGGCTAATTATTTTCCAAATGGGCTGAGCCGATTCATTAGGACTCCTAAAGACTTTCCAATGAGTGATCTAGGCCCGAAATATTTAGAGGCAACTGAAAAAATTAACATTTTTTTTAAAATTCCATAAGTATAAAATAATTTCCAATTCAATGATGGCAAGGCATCTTAACTAGGGTGGAGTTTCTTTGATTTCCAAATGTAACGAGGAATCTTGATTCGGTTGTTCCTAATTAGGAACCTCTGACGCGGTGACGTCGCATAACAGTGTTTTAATGAGATCTCCCTTCTACCGTAACGTACTTGCCACTAATGAACTTATGGGAGCAAAGTACGGGATGTCTGTGTCGGTTCGTTAACTTGAAGTGTGCGTATTTGAAAGGATATTTGGTTAGTTGAAGGAGTTATCTGTCGTCGATTTTAAATTTAAGTATTTTTACACGCGTTATATTGTTTCAAAATCTATCTGTAATTATCGTATCGATTTAACATTTTGCAAGTGTAAGTATGTACCTAATTCTGATGGCAATACAATTATTTGGTATCATCGATCTGATTTGGTCGATGGATAGTGGAACTCTGTAACGAAACGACGTAACTCAATCGAGTTTGGGCACGTTTGATTTGTCTTCACAAGTGCTCTGGTGCTAGATGATGTCCAGGGTCTTGATGATGGAGCCGGTAGGTGTCCACAGGAACTCTATAACGAAACGACGCGACGTAATTTCATCTAGTTTGGGCTCGTATGATTTGTCTTCACAAGTACTCTGGTGCTAGACGATGTCCAGTGTCTTGATGATGGAGCCGGAAGGTGACCACAGGAACTTTGTAGCGACACGACGTAACCCCATCGAGTTTGGGCTCATTTGGTTTGCGCAAGTGTGCTTTACTACCTGTGCGTGTTTTTTTTTAGATTTTTATAAACTACTAGCGGACCCGGCAGACGTTGTCCTGCCCAAACGTTGACCTGCCCGCACTACCCCTACCCCTACCCCTACCCCTACCCCTACCCCTACCCCTACCCCTACCCCTACCCCTACCCCTACCCCTACCCCTACCCCTACCCCTACCCCTACCCTACCTATAAAAAAATTAAAAAAATTTAGGGGTGGACCACCCTTAACATTTAAGGGGATGAAAAATAGATCTCCGATCTAGAAATAGATTGTCCGATTCTCAACCCTAACGTATATGCACACTAAAATTCACGAAAATCGGTCGAGCCGTTTCGGAGGAGTGTGGGAACGAACATTGTGACAGGAGAATTTTATATATAAACTATTAATTATTCTGTATGAGAATGAGAGTAGAAGCTTCTTAAAGTGTTTGCTGTGAAAACATAAATTATTCTAAACCTAAAGTTAATTTTAATTAACATTTAATAATAATCTTGATCTTGTTTTATCAATAAAATAAAAAACATTTTTTCCAGATCAGAAAAAAACACTCTTTGTAAATTATATTTTGACATAGGTTCACTCACATCCCACAGTAAATTGCGATGCGGTTTTAAATAATGAATTTATATGTTTGTCAAGGAATGCCTTGTGATGATAGCATACTGTGTGCAACTGTGCAATTGAGACCCGAACTAGGCGAGGGCCTTAAAGTTGGGAATCGCACTTTCTCCTTATCGATACATAAAATTGTATACTAGTACAGCTACTAGGAAAATACAAGAAATTTAACATTTTTAACTATTTAAAAAAACATTGAAGACTTGACTATATGTTTACCTTTGCCTTTTTCAAATGGAATTTACAAAACCAAAAAAATAGAAAAAAATCAGTCTGCGGCCGCTGAGTAGCGAGGCTAAAGTATTTTCATACGAATTTTCGTCCCTCATATTTATACGACCGCAATTACGTACTTTCGGTGCAGGTGTAGAATAAGAACAATAATATATTCAAAAAATAAATTATACGGGCGTTATAGAAATTATTTTTATATCGAAACAGAATTTAATTTACTCGATTAAATTTTATTAGAAAAAAGATTACTTATGTCTCATTGGACTTCATAAACGGAGATTCTTTTGAGATTTCTTCTTTTAGAATATCTAAATATCAAATTTTCTCGAATGAAACAAAAAGTCTATATTCACTACTTATTGTATTATGTATAAGTTAGCCTAAACATGTGGGTTGGCAGTTTTAAAATGCAACTCAATGACTCTGTGAAGTGTTCGCTAGAAAGCTATGTTCGTCTGAGATCCCCTCCTTAGAATAAGAGCGCTGAAAGCTCCTTTCTACTATACAATGCGAGGATACTTTAACTGAAAATTACGGTATTCAGTCTTTTTTTTTCTCTTATATAGAACAGTCTCACTATATGAATTGTATGCCAGACCCCTATCTATAGTTTTGTTTTATTTTGTACGCATTTTATTAGAAACAGTGACATATTCCCTCTAAAGAATATACCTTAAAATTTTCATATTTAAATCTTCAGTGATTCAGGCTGTGTGCTAATTGTCAGTCAGTCAGCGACATAACGGTTTTTAGAACAAAATTTAGAAAACTTTCTGCCTTCGCTTGTATTTTTTTGATATCACAGCACATCTACGAAATTCTTTAACATTATAAAGCTTAAGCTCCACTCTTCATCAAAATCCATTTCTGAGCTTATTTTGGACAAACATGGCCGTGATGGTGTGTTTGTTTGTTTTTTTAATATTTTTTTCGATGTCTTCTTATGTTCTGTGGTTTTATTATATGTGTTCTTTATTATTTTAAAGTTTTTTTCTAATAACTTCGCTTCACTATGATGACAAATACATTTTCGTTTCAGATCCCTTAGGTACGGAACCCTAAATAAGCTGTCAGTTAAGATATGCGTATCATAAATTATTGTCACAAAACAAAGTGAATACCTTCATAAATATAAAATGCTCCAAAGTGATTCATGAAATACTCTCACTTATTTCTTTTGTAAATTTCATTCGCTCATTGTTTGTGTTTTAGCTAACTTTACAAAACAACGGTTTTTTTTTCTTTTTTATTAAACGAGGAAATTGCAAAAAATAATAAATAACTGAGACCTTAAGAAAGTCTTAGTAGGTTTCATTATATCTACACTGTTAATATTCTCTGATTTACTAATATATATTAGCATTTTCCTAGGACTTTATTATAAAATCTCAACAGAGAAGTCAATCGAAATTCCTGTTTAGCCTTTGAAAATTACTGTCAAACATAAAAACATTTACAGTAAATATTTTATTTTATTTTAAGGCCTTGAGTTTATTTAAAAAGCCAATAGAAAAAAAAGGTTGCAAAATCCTTTTCCTAAAAACCTTATTCAGACTATTACAAACATTTTCATTACTGCTTAGCTCCTTTAGGTCGTAGCGTGATGAAAAGTTTAAGTTATAGAGTTATGTTTGTGTGCTATGAACCTATAAAACGTTTTCTGAAAAGCACAAGGTATTCGAAAAAGAAAACTCGTTTAAAAAAGAAAACATCAAAAGTTATATTGTATTCATTGAGAGGAAAGTCTCATAAATTTCCATAAAAATATTAATATTATTTTTGCAAGTAATTCTATTATTGCATACAATAATATTAAAAGTCAAGACTCTACAGAAATGCAATTTATAGAGTTTGAATAGAAAACTTATTCTTCAGAAATCATTAGAAAATTAAAAATATGTAGAAATGTTTTGGGTTACGGCTCCCAGGGTACCCAGTGAAAGGGGTCTCCTACATTAACTCTAAAATGTTTTGATATAATTTTAGAATATATAGGTACATAAGATATAAAATTACATTCTATAATTATTCATTTGCTATAATTTTATTTAAACCTAAAATCGATTTCTGTAATTTTCAAAATCACTATTATCAAAATATATAAAATTAAATTCTATAATTATTCATTTGCTATAATTTTTTCTTACCCTAAACTCGATTTCTGTAATTTTCAAAATCACTATTATCAAAATATATAAAATTACATTCAATAATTATTTATTTGCTTTAATTTTTCTTTTGTCTAAAATCGATATCCGTAATTTTCAAAATCACTATTATCAAAATATATAACATTAAATGATCTAATTTATAATTTGCTATAATTTTCGTTTTATCTAAAATTGTTTTCTATAATTTTCAAGATGTCTAAATTATCAAAAGGTACACCTTTTTATTATCTAATGAATTCTAATGATTAATTTGCTATATTTTTTCCAGTTTATTTGCGAAATATTTATTAATATATAAAAATCTTCCTTTCTTATTATAAATAATATATATATAGGTATCATATCCGTTATAAACAAGTGATGGTTGTTTAGGTATTTATGAGTTTCTGGCGCTTCGCCGTCCGCTGCCGCGGAACGCTCGCTTCGCTCGCTCGGCTCGCGCTCTGTTTTAGCACTATTCGAACCACACTCGTCGCTTCGCTCCTCGCTAACCTATTTTTATTTACAAATTAGGGGAATAGGAATCGAAAATTACTGCAACAGACATTAACAAAATCTACTGTAAATTTTAATAATAGTACTTATTTAAATTGATTACATTAAAGAAAATTATTTTTTATGATGATATATTTGTAAATGTAAATAGAATGAAGTTATACGTTTAAAAATATAGTGAGTACACTTATTTTAACAATCCATTAGAGCAAATGATATTATAGATTAATAAATTTATAGAAAATGAATTTATATATTTAGAAAATTATAATAACTGCAATTATAGAAAAGTAGCCATTAGTGCAACTGAAATTAGAGATTATAAAAATTATAAGACTTGAGATTATATATTTTCAAAATTATAGTAACAGCAATTATAGAAAAGTAGCCATTAGTGCAATTGAAAATAGACATTATAAAAATTATAGGACTTGAAATTATAGATTTTGAAAATTATGGCAACTGCAATTATAGAAAACAATACGTTATAGGAATTAATATTATAGATTTAAAAAATTATATCAAACAAATTTATAGATTTTTAAAATTACAGGATCTAAATTTATAGAAAATGAATATTTATAGCAACTAAAATTATAGCTTCTGAAATTATATATTTTTTTTTAGAGCATTTGAGAGGATACCCAGTGAAAGACCAAGTAGCCGATGGTATTTGTGAGGCTATACATAACGAGTGGCCAGTTCTATTGAGGTATATTTAGATGGAAAAGCCTCTTTGTACGGTTTGTCGGATAATGTACATAGATTTTTATTATAAAAAACCCATTGGTACATGGTCGGATGTAGGAATCGAACCCACGACTTTTCAGTTGTTAAGTATAAAAAACCCATTGTCTTGGATCAAATCCTGGCCCACCTAGTTAATATTCAATTAAATTAATACGAAGTAACTTAGGAGTGTTTATTTAGTTTAGGGGGAGATATATGTATTTCAGTAAAGGGTATTATTGGAATATGAATATTCCCACAGAAATCTCGTCACCTGCGTCCAATTCACACGTATCCGATTTTTTCGTACCGGTTCCTACTTCTAGGGGTCACGGGTCAAAATATATTATTGTGAGAATGTTTTTTTAGGAGTTAAAACAATCACTTTTGCTGCTAACTCTTAAAAACTATGAGACGTATACATTTCAAACATTTTGCAATTGAGACAATGGTCCCATGGGGTCTTAAATATCTTGCCTCTGCTCTAATAAAAGTATCGGGTGATCGAATAGCTGGTACGTATTTAGGACAACCATTCAGAGATACAAATATGGAATGCAGCAAGTGTTTTGGGGACCCTGCCACTGAACAGCGATCTTGATTATTAATTGTTGTTGTCTTTAATAAACTGTTTGGCTATCTAATATTATTTAAGTTTGAATTGGATATTTTTTTTGGTTCTTTTTTCACTACTACTTCACACCGACTCTATTACGTCGCTATAACGCTGTATTAACGAAAGGGTAAACAGTTATTTTAAAATAATACAAACAGATCAATGGGTAACAGCTAGTTTCTCATAAAATTTGCCAGAACACAAGAATTTCCCGAATGTCTCCGGAATTTGTAAAAATCGACCTCGATTTACAGGTTTTCCGAGTTATTTCTCCCTTCAGAATCAGCTTTTGTTCTTGTGATGTCGTAAAAATGTGAACGTGGGTTGGGGACAAAGAAATTGTGGGTCGAGTGTTCGTTTAAATGAAAATTTCTTTTTACACGCGAATTAGCATAATCTGTGAACTGGCGACAATGAGATAAAAATGGTTTTGTTATTGAAGCAATTCAATGTGGTTTTTGTTTAATAAAACGCAGTGTCGAGGCCATGAATGCGAGGAAATGTCAAAGCAGAAATTGTTTGAAAGTCACTATAAAGTTTGCAATGTTTATCCTATAATATTGTCGTGATCTCATTGTTACTTCCGGGATAAAATTAGGCCTACTCGTATTTTAGACTTGGTCTAGGTGCAAAATATCAAATTCGTTAGTTAATCGATAAAAAAACAGGTTAAAAGAAAAAAACTGGCATGGTACCCTAGGAGTTTATAATATCCCAAACTAAAACAGTACCAGTCACGTAGCCAAAAATCTAATGCAATATTCTCGCAGTGTAATGAATAATGACCGTTTTGCCATGGTATACATATACTGGGATAAAAATAACCATCAACGATATGGAAACAAAACATATTTATCATCACGCCTTTTATATCAGTGGGCAGAAACTGTCGAATACCATTTGCTTCAATCCTTATATTCCTCGCCTCGCATCACCTTTCATTGCTCTTAAAGTTTTTGTATAGCTCTGAAAGTATGTATATTGGCATATATTTTCACTTCTGCTATGTAATGTAAATTCTTTTGGTCAAACAAAGATTTTTTTAAATAGCACATATGTTACTCGCCATCCACTTGGTGTAAAATGTCTATGGGAGTCCATGAATGGATGTGGCAAACAGGCGTCCATACAGACAGACAAGTGGATTGTGTTTGATGAGTTCGACTCAGGCTATGTAAATGTCGGTTATATACTGGATACTCATCAATTGAACTGAACTGAATTTAATCGAACTGCACAAGCCATAGAAATAAGTCAATAGCGTAGTCTGTAAGCGAGTATTATATTGACAGTAAGATGTGATCATTTCTAGGAAGCCGTCAAAACGTCGTTGCACTACCGTCGCATTTGATTAGACATCGAGATAACATCTAACATAGATATCTATATTATTCATGGCAAATAATATTAAACTAATGCTAATATAGAATTAGACATTCTAACTGGTTTTGCTTTTGATTCATAACTACATTATAAAACAAAGTCCCCCGCTTTCTTTGACTTATTCACGCAAAAACTACTAAACGGTTTTGATGTAAATACACGCGTCTATTATATATATAATATATAACAAAAATAAAGAGAATAATAATAATAATAAAACTTTATTTACATACAAATTTATACAATTATTTTAAGCTCCTGGTGTTACACTAGGTCAGAACCTATATTACAACAAACCAGATGTATATTTGTACACATTATGCACATAATAACTTACCAACTAGTACCTACACACATAACATACCTAAACAAACACAATCACACCTTAAATGAGAAGAAAAGAAAACATATTTAAAAACATCCTTTGCAACAGAAACAACAGCCACGGTTTGTAAACCTACCCTCAATCTTCAAAACCTACAAACCTCTAGCCTCTATGTTAAACTCTATGAAAATATCGACACGCACATGTGCAAGTCACTTGACAGTTAACGCGCATGCGCGGTAGGTAACCGCGGTTTGCCGCCAATTTGTCGATGAAGAAAAATATTTTGGTTCAATTTGTGTTGTACCATTGCATGTGATTAGATAAAGTAGTGTAAGAACGGGCACATAACTTGGAATTAAAACACTCGTGGATGCTATTAAAAAAATCCACTTATTTTTTAATTATCCCTATTATGAACCCGTTTCATAAACTATCTACTATTATATAACTTTTAGGAGCTGATCACTAACAGTATAAGTGAATCGAGTCGGTAAAAAAGTTAGCCACAGTGAGTTTTCATGGCATATGCTGTCTAATCCGTCAGAGATAAAACAAAATGTCTGAATGAAATAAACTCAATTAAATTGTATGTATGCCGATTTCGGTGATTTATTTTTGTAATGATGTTACATTATTATGTTATTAACAGCAAAATTACATAAAAGGGAAAAAATAATTATCATAAAGAAAAGAAATTTAAGACCACCGATGCACCTTCTTCAGTTCCTACACGTAATCAATCTATCAGTTCAGGATCTAATACCATTTCTGATATGAATGTAATATGCCCTCTTGAAGCTAGATATAAACGTAACGCGTACTAAATTAGTTTACGACCTTAGCACAGTGCATGTTTGCGGACGGGTAGCGGAAAGCAATTAGATCCACTCACACGTGTAATGGGCAGCCGGGGGCAAACTCACGTTATTGCAAGTGGCAAACACAAAGTTATCACTTTTTCTGAACCAAAATGGTCAAAATATGCGACAAATTTTCATATCCAACTGCGTTAGTTGATAGAATAGATATTAATCTATACTAATATTATAAAGAGGAAAGATTTGTATTTTTGTGTGTATGTTTGTAATGAATAAACTCAAAAACTACTGTGCCGATTTCAAACATTCTTTCACCATTGGAAAGCTACATTCACCCTGAGTGACATAGGCTATATTCTATTTTCAAAAAAAATTAGGGATCCTTACTAAAACTCCAATAATGTAACCCAAGGTGTAAAAAAATGACCTAAGAAATTCCTTACATCGCGTGCGCTGCGAAAACTATTGATGATATAGAGGTAGTGGGTAGAGGGTAGGGGTAGGAGGTAGGAGTAGAAGTAGGGATAGGGGTAGGGGTACGGGTAGGGGTGGGGGTAGGGGTAGGGGTAGTGGTAGGGGTAGGGGTAGGGGTACGGGTAGGGGTAGGGATAAGGGTAGGGGTATTGGTAGTGGTAGTTATAGGGTATAGGGTAGTGGTAGTAATATTTTATTTTGTTCGTTAATATCCACGGGCGAAGCCGGGGGCGGAATGCTAGTACTAAATAAGTCTAAAAAATAATAAATCATGTAGTCGCCAAGATCTAAAGAACCTCAAACAATATTTGAAAGTATTTACCCCTGGTCACGAATTAGTTTATGCCACATAGCGAGAGCTAAGATGTTACACAAAAAATTTTGAAAATGTTCATGTTATTTTGAAAGCGATATAACCAACATCCGATTATATCGCCTGCTTGTTCGATATAGGAAATCTTTATCTATACGCGCCGTCAAGCATTCACTTCTCACATCTATAATCTGCGATATTGAAAGGCTTTGTTGGAAAATATGATATTTATGCAATTTATTAGAAACTTGATAGAAAATACAATATGAACATAGTGGCTTTTACTGAATATTAGAAATACTTATGTAGACATATGGCAGTGTGTCAGCCAAGTTCACAGAGACACACCGGTCATGAGCATTATTAGACGACCCAGTACGCAGCACTTTATTACACGCTGTGCCTTGCGGTTCCACCTGCGTTAAGGCTCATATATCCATAATTTTTCTGTGATAAACTATTCTCAATTTTTCTGTAAATAATTCACCTGTGTCACTGTAATTTAGCATATAGATAGGTACTTATTGAATATATCTAAGTGAGATAGCTGTTATTTTCTCAATGGATTTTTTTGAATTGGAAATATGGGTGGTTAAACTTTGCCCCCGTTTTCTCTTTAATAATATATCACAAAGCACTCATTTTTTTTAAAAGCACTGTTATACCATTACCCTTCAATTAAACGTCTTGGGTTTTTTGTACCTTATTGAAAATTCAAAATAATAATTATTTTATTATTATTGACCAATTAAAAAATTATAAAATAATTTTTATTTTGAATTTTCAATAAGCTACCAAAAAACGCAAGACGTTTAAATGAAGGGTAATGGTTAAACAGCGCTTTAAAAAACATTAAGAGCTTTGTGATAGATTATGAAAGAGAAAACAGGGGCAAAATATTCCTTTATTTTACTACTCATATATCATATTCAATAAACCCAATTGAAAAAATAACGACTATTTCACTTAGATATATTGAATAAGTAACTATATGTTAAATTACAGTGACACAGGTGGATTATTTACAGAGAAATTGGGAATAGTAATATCCCCATACAAATTATGGAGATAGGGCCCTTAATGGTTACTGCCTATTGGGTTATCAAATGCAAAAATATTTTTTCAAAGAAAGGTAGTTCCAGAGAATAGCGCGTTCAAATCAACTCTTGAGCTCTATTATTAGTAAGTAAGATGGTATTTGTGAGGCTATACCCAACAAGTGGCCAGTTCTGTTGAGGTATATTTAGATGGAAAAGCCTCTAAGTGTGGTTTGTCGGATTATGTACATAAGTTTTTAATTAAAAAACCCATACGGGATTGAACGCGTAGTCTGCCTAGTTGATACCAAACCTCTTAACCACTTTTATTTTATCTTATTTATATATACACTCAGTTATTTGAGTGTATATAAAGACAATACAATTGAGAAGTTTAATAGATAAGAAAATGTATCTTTAGGTGTTGAATTTATCGAACGTTGTTTCGAATTCTGAAACTCTTTGTTTTCGATTCGATAAAAAAACCGATTTCGTAATTATTCCAATGGTCCGTCCCATTTTTAAGGAAAAACTATCGTAGAACGTAACCTCTTTAATTATCAATTTCATAATAAAAAATATTGTTTGTTTACAATTTATGTTATTACTAACAAGATACTAAACGTCTATTTTAAAAAAGTTACACATATTCTATTAATAAACAAGAGGCTTGCTACCTGTTCTGTCAAAAGTGGACACTGTTACTTTATTTTGAGTCGATATAAACCGTATTTACGTACCAAACGAAATTGTAGGTGTACATTAAAGAATTTTAATTAAAACGACTGAATCATAAATTTGGCGCGTGACTCTTTTACACGTATTTTATGAAAACACCCATATAATTGTCAAGCAATTAAAATTATTAAGGCATCGTTCCAAACATATAGGTACTCTTTACTTATTTGTGTACTCTGGTGTTATAATAGATTAATTATATGTTATATTATTATGTTATCTATACTAAAAAATTACACCGCTCACTTCTACGCACGTGTACGAAATATGTACAATAATTTGAATACCTATGTAGTAAGTACGCCTAAAACTAGTTATTTATTATAGATAGAGTTATGCT
The DNA here is from genome assembly GCA_963924495.1 of Nemapogon koenigi. Classification (NCBI taxonomy): domain Eukaryota; kingdom Metazoa; phylum Arthropoda; class Insecta; order Lepidoptera; family Tineidae; genus Nemapogon; species Nemapogon koenigi. The sequence continues at coordinate 1,176,778 of OZ004630.1, read as the reverse complement.
ACCAAGAACTTTCTTGTAAATAATGTTATTCTACACAATTCTTTCCTACATCATTTTGTTATATCTCTGACGGATTAGACAGCATACGTCATGAAAACTCGCTGGGGCTAACTTTTTTTGCTCATCTCCTAAACATGATATGATATGTTTTAAGCCGAAGTACGTTCTCGCGGTTGAATATTGCTCTCACATCTGGGATGGTTCCGCTCAGTATCTCCTCGATGCCCTCAACGGTTTGCAAAATAGAGAGATTCGCATCATCAATGACCTAAAGGCCACACAAAATCTCGAGCCTCTACAGTTACGCAGAGACATAGCCTCTCTTAGCGTCTTCTATCGATTGTATTATGGGGTTGTTCAGAAGATACATCGCACAGGATACAGATTTCATCCTCACACAGTGGACAAGTTATGCATACGAACGAAAAAATTCAGTGACTCGTTCCTGTGTCGCACTGTCAAAAAGTGGAACGAACTTCCGGCGTCGGTCTTTCCTCCTTCCTACAACCTGGGGTCCTTCAAGGGAAGTGTGAAAAAGCATCTATAGTGGGCGCGACTGGCAGACTGTATTATGCTCTGCCAGTCGCGCGCATTCATGGACCAACCACCATGCTTAATAATCAGGCGGTGGCAAGGTCACATGTCGTCTTCTCTATAAAAAAAAAGATAGGTCCATGTTTAATACTCGTAAACCTTACAGGTGAATGAACCTGTCTAATAATGGAAGCCGCAACGAAATCCGTTCTGCAGTTTTTGCGTAAAAATATTACAGACAGACGACGCGGCGGGAGACTTTGTTTATTTCGTCTCCCTCTAACATGTCTTGTCATTCAATATGCTAAAGGGAGGCAAAACGTTGTATAACTACACTGTTGTTCAATCTATCTATCCATCATCACGACCCCAAAATCTAATGGCATATGCTACGATCCTGACATACCTAGGCTCTTTCGGTTCTTTTATATTCATCATACCTTTCATACATGCTCGGCGATTTTAACAATATATTTTTTTCATAAAAAGGTTGTTAAACTACTTAACAATTTAAGGGGCCCTGTTGTAAATAAACAAACTTTTGACCGAAACATAATTTACACGCATCGTTTAAACGACATGACACGTGTAACCGTGTATTGATTTATCAAAGGTTGTCTAGCAAAAGTAATTAATATTACTCGAACGATAATGGATGAGGCCTCTAGGCGTAATCAAATACTTAGGTTATTTTAAAACAACAAGTGTTTTGGCAAAACATTCACGGTCTTTATACGTTGCGGTATTGCCAGATATCAGTTACAGTGTAGTGTCAGTTTCCCTTAATAAACAGATCAGTTGTCAAGCTTGTCTGTCTGTCCGTCTAGAATTTACTCCGAAACGGCAAAATGAACTTTGATGATACTGTCTCGATATCTTAAAGAAACTACATTGCGGTATTGCCAGATATCAGTTACAGTGTAGTGTCAGTTTCCCTTAATAAACAGATCAGTTGTCAAGCTTGTCTGTCTATCCGACCCTGTCTAGGATTTACTCCGAAACGGCAAAATGAACTTTGATGATACTGTCTCGATATCTTAAAGAAACTACGCTGTAATTTCCTCATTACTTGTCAAGTCATTTTTTAAATTAGGTTATTTTTCTGTAGAAGGTAGGTGTAGGTATACATAAGTACTTTTTCTATATGCCGCCGTATTGCTTTGTTGATACTGGTTCCTTTTTTTATCATCTTTTACGCTGAAAGAAAAGTAGATTGAGAACCTCGCTGAGAATGGCTTACCTTTTGTAATGGTGTAATGGGCCAACCATCTACATCCACCGACAATATTATTTCGCAAAATTCTTCATAATTAAAGCATACAAAAATTAATGTTCCTGGAACTGGCCACTCGTTAGGTATAGCCTCACAAATACCATCGGCTATTATTAATTGACCAATTTCTTAATCGACAAATTGGCGGCAAACCGCGGTTACCCACTGCGCATGCGCGTTAACTGTCAAGTGACTCGCACATGCGCGTCTCGATATTTTCATAGAGTTTAATGTGGATGTATAAGACATATCCTCAACCCTTTCTGCATTTAAAAAAAAACACATTACGATATCGTTTTTGTATGAAACCTTCGGTACTGTAATATGTTCGCACCTCTTTGGCCATATAAGAAGTTTCTTTTTATTTTCTGTCAAGGAACAGTTTGACTATAAGCTGTCTAGTTTTTTTGTTGTTGACATTCAATTTGGTTATGTTGATTAAAAATATATTACTAAGATTTTCTAAGTTTTTTTATGTATTAACATGATATTTTTGGTCATTACGACCGGGATACAAGCGACTATGGATAACTAACAAAGTTAAGTAATATTTCAAATGCGAATCGAAAATCTACGCAAATAACTCCTTACGTATCTCCATCGCAACGGCAAATCGCAATTTCTAATCGTCAATTTATTATTCGACAGAGTACCCATCTTCGGCCTATACAAGTATACACCCAAATCAATACAAATTTGACCGAAAATTCTTGGACCATCAATTGTTTGCTGGTGCATGAGCTGCCAGCTGGTCGAGGAAGTTTTGGCAGTGGGGTTGGTCTACGGCTGAAAGAAAGTGAGTCCATTCCATATCATTCCATCTGCATTACACGATTTCAATTTCAAAAAACAATATTTGTTATTTTCTAATTTGTTCGAGTTAAACATTATTCTCTAATTTGGCAAATTTCAAAATTGTGTAAATTTAAATTTGAAATTGAATTTTCGAATGTCACTTTTGTTTTGAGTTTTAATAACAAATGTCAAATTCAAACTTAAAAATGGAGAACAATGACGAATATGCTAAATTAATACGAAAGCGTGGTTCTATTAAAGCGCGACTCACAATTTTTAAGAAACATGTTTCGAAATATCCTTCGGAAACTTTATTGCCAGACCCGGAGTGTCAGGAATTGGAGCTTAGGGTTGCCAAAATGGAATCATTGTCATTAGAGTTTGATGAAGTTCAATTGGAAATCGAATGTGTGTGCGAGGATCCCGACGAGCAATATATCGAACGAGAAGTTTTCGAAACCACTTATCTAAATGCAATGGTCGAAGCTAGGGATTTATTAACGCGTACTCGGCGTGCACGGTCAGGCTCCCTCGACAGTAGCCAGGGTAGTCAGTTCCAGTCTATGATGAAATGCAATCAGGGAGACAATGGGGGCTCTGAGGTTCATCATGGCGGTTCTTCTAATGGTAGGCCGTATCAAATTCGTCTTCCGACGATATTTCTTCCAAAATTTGACGGAACCTTTCAAAACTGGCTACACTTTAGAGATACATTCTGCTCTTTGGTGCACAACAATGAGTCGCTAGATGCTATAAGTAAATTTCATTATTTACGAGCCAGTTTGGAAAGTGGTGCGTTAAATTTAATAAGCTCACTTGAGCTCACAACAAGCAACTACCTTATTGCATGGGATATGCTTATCGATCGTTTTGACAACAATAGGCTGTTAATTAACACTTTTGTCAAATCGCTGTTTGACGCCAAGCAACCACGCGAGACATCAAAGGATTTACGCGAGTTTATAGACATGTTCAACAAGAACCTTCGCTCTCTTAATGCATTGGGAGAGGCGACTGAAGGATGGGATACACTCCTCGTTCACATAGTAACCACCAAGCTGGACCCATGCACCTTAAAGGAATGGGAAACCTTTAGAGGCTCCAGCGATAAAATGGACTATGCTGCGCTCGACACATTCTTAAAGAACCGAGCAGATCTTCTCGAGAGTTTGGAAGGGCACAACAAGCTAAAGCCGTCTACTTCATCAAGACCTTATGTGAACCGAGGATTAGCAACTGTCAGTAACTCGCAGTCGAAGTGGAAATGTGTGGTATGCAATGGAGACCACACAATATATCATTGCGTCGACTTCCTCAAAGAAGCTATATCTAAACGAAAAGAAATCGTCAACAAGGTGAAAGCTTGTCAAAACTGTCTTCGAGTTGGCCATACTATCTACAACTGCAAGCATTCAAGCTGTCGAGTATGTGGCAAGAGACACAACTCATTGCTACATTCCAAGGACGATGAGACGCCGCAGAAGCAGGAGACCATGACCGATTCAAAGATCATAACAACTACTGCCAGAACGTCACACCAGGTGCTCCTATCTACAGCATGCGTCAAATTATTTGACAACGAAGGTAATGCGCATGTTGTTCGCGCTTTATTGGACTGTGGCAGCACCTCATGTTTCGTCACCGAAAAGCTTGCGAAGATACTACAGCCAAAGATGACAGCTGTCAATACAACAGTCACCGGGTTGAATAATCGACCATCATCAATTGCCAACATGTGTGCTTTGCATATAGAGTCTATTTATGGGACATTTGAAGCGACAATTGAGTGTTATGTCATTTCTAACATAACAGAACCCCTCCCTGTGTACCAGATGAACATACAGGAAATACAAATTCCGTATACTGTCAACCTAGCCGATCCCGATTTTGCAACGCCAGGGGACATCGACTTACTACTAGGAGCTGAAATTTTCTGGAACTTGATCCAAACGAAGCGTATCTACATTGGCAAGGATCAACCCACTCTTCAAGAGACGAAGTTAGGATGGGTGATTTCAGGAAGTGTTCCTGCAGCTCCTAAGATAAGATGCCATATTGCCTCTATATTGGAAGTTCAAGATCAACTTGCAAAATTTTGGGAACTTGAAGAAGTGACTGAAGTTAAACCCTGGTCCGAAGAGGAGCATGATTGCGAGAAGATATTTCAAGATACCACAGAACGCCTTTCAGACGGAAGATTTCTTGTACAAGTGCCATTAAAACAAGAGGCACGGGCACTTGGGGATTCTTTCTCAATGGCTGAAAGAAGGTTCTTGTCACTCGAACGAAAACTTCACGCAAATCCCAAGCTTTTCGATGCTTACAAGGAATTCATCCACGAATACGAGAGCATGGGCCATATGTCAAAGGTTACACCTGATGACACTGTTAAGCAGTTTTACCTACCACATCACGCAGTAATCCGAGAAGACAGCTTGACAACAAAGCTGAGAGTCGTCTTTGACGCTTCTGCCAAAACATCCAGCGGGCTATCTTTCAATGATATCCAATTAGTCGGACCTGTTGTGCAAGATGACATCCTCGCAATCTTGCTGAGATTTAGACAACATGCAATAGTTATCTCTGCCGATATTGCCAAGATGTATAGACAGGTTCTTGTGCGTCATGAACAAAGGCCGCTACAACAAATCATATGGCGGGAGAACAAGCACGAGCCTTATACGGTGTTTCAATTGAACACTGTTACCTATGGGACTGCTTCAGCTCCGTACTTAGCTGTCAGATGTTTAAAGCAACTTGCCGATGACTGCAATGACCGCTCGTTTGGTACAGTAATTGAGCATGACTTTTACGTCGATGACTTGCTTTCTGGAGCAGATACCATAGACGAAGCAACTAGAATCTGTACTGAAGTCAACGCTCAACTACTATCTGGATGTTATGAACTCAGAAAGTGGAGATCAAACAATGTGACAGTTCTCGCAAATTTGTCCGATGTGGCAGCTAACTGTCAATACACCTTCAACGAGTCTTTTGAGTCCAAGACGTTGGGTTTGTTGTGGAACAGTGAAGCTGATACTCTCAATTACAATATATCGCTTTCTGCAAATGTAAAACCTGTTACAAAACGAACGATTTTGGCAACGATCTCACAGATCTTTGATCCATTGGGGTTAGTGTCACCTACGGTCATACAAACCAAAGTTTTACTGCAACGATTATGGCTTCAGAAACTGGATTGGGACACCGAAGTTCCAAATCAAACAGCAAGTGACTGGAACGAAATCGTTGAGACACTACACCACCTCAATGCCATGGATATTCCCAGACATGTACTAGTGAACCAACCACAGCAAGTCGAAATTCAAATCTTTTGCGATGCATCCGAGTTGGCGTATGGCGCTTGTGCATACGCTAGATCTATCGATTCAAATGATACAGTCCACTCTCATTTACTATGTGCAAAGGCCAAAGTAGTGCCACTCAAGTCTACGACGTTGCCGCGACTCGAACTGTGTGGTGCGTTGGTAGCGTCTCGATTATGTCAAAAGATCAAACAATCATTAAGGCTTAAAATTGATAAATTCGTATTTTGGTGTGATTCTTCTATTGTTTTGGGTTGGTTAGGAACCCAGCCAAACAACTTAAAGACATTTGTACGAAACCGAGTATCAAAGATTCAAGAAGCTACTGCTCCGTACACATGGCGATATGTTGCAAGTGATGCGAACCCAGCCGATAACCTCTCGCGAGGAATCAAAGCTGATGCCATTAAAAATCACAAGCTATGGTGGCACGGACCCTCGTTTCTAAAGATGGAGGAACGGTTGTGGCCTACCCATGATTTTATCAATCCCGTTGAGCTACCCGAACAACGAGTGATTTCGAATATTGTTACGAAGCCTCAAGATGATATAATTGAAACAATACTCAATCGATGCTCTTCATTGACTAAAATGAAGCGAGTGTTGGCATACAGCTTGCGTTTCATCGGCAATACTAAGGTTCATATACCAGGACATCGAATCAAGGAACCACTATCATGTGATGAACTGGACAAAGCTTTGATTATCATACTGAAGAATGTACAAGCTAGACATTTTGCAAGCGAGATTGAGATGATAAAGTCAAACAAGGAATTTCTACGAAGCAGTTCTTTTGCTAAGTTGCAACCTTTCCTATGTCCTATGGGACTCGTTCGTGTACGTGGTAGATTGTCGCAATCTAACGCAAGCTTTGATGTCAAGCACCCTATAATATTACCAAAACGTGACATCTTAACTACGAAGGTTTTTGAAGATCAGCATATCAGATCAATGCATGCAGGTCCTCAATTATTATTAGCTAACGTACGCCAAAGGTATTGGCCAATCGGGGGTAGGGATTTTGCCAGATCTATAGTTCACAAATGTATCACGTGCATGAGGCTAGCTGCTCGTGTGAATTATCCCATCATGGGAGATTTACCGGCTACTAGAGTTGAAGAATCAGTTCCTTTCAACGTAACTGGAGTTGACTACGCTGGTCCAATCATGATTAGTAGCAAGAAAGGTCGTGGCGCCAAATATGTCAAGGCTTACATATGCGTTTTTGTCTGCTTTGCTACTAAGGCAATTCATCTAGAATTAGCTACGGATATGACGAGTGCTACATTTATACTAACGCTCAAACGATTTATTGCTCGTCGTGGAATGCCTTCTCACATTTATTGTGATAATGGGTCTAATTTTGTTGGTGGTTGGAATGAAATCAAGGCTAAATTACAAGATACCTTTTCGAATGACGGCATCCAGTTTCATTTTACGCCTCCCTACGCTCCCAATTTCGGCGGTCTATGGGAAGCAGGCGTTAAGTCTACCAAACATCACCTAAAGCGCGTTCTTGGTTTAGCTCATCTCACGTATGAAGAGTTAAACACTACATTATGTCAAATAGAAGCTATTCTAAATTCGCGTCCTTTAACACCATTATCATCATCCGCAATAGATTTGTCACCTCTCACTTCGGGTCACTTTCTTATTGGTCGCCCACTGACCGCACTGCCGGAGCCTACTTTCCCTGCTGGTAACGCTGTACAAAGATATCAACGGATAGAACAGTTACGGCAGCACTTTTGGCGTCGCTGGAGTATCGAATACTTATCACAACTGCAACAGAGAGCGAAATGGAATCGAAGAATTCCTTCTATAGAAATTGGGACTCTGGTCGTAATCAAGGAGGACTTTCTCCCACCATTGAAGTGGAAAATGGGACGAATAACTGCCGTACATCCTGGCCGAGATGGTGTCGTCAGAGTGGAGATTTTCACTGGGTCCGGGTCATGCAGGCGTCCTGTTACCAAGATTTGTCCTCTTCCAATTTGTTGAAGTCAAGACCTTCAAATGTTCGCACCTCTTTGGCCATATAAGAAGTTTCTTTTTATTTTCTGTCAAGGAACAGTTTGACTATAAGCTGTCTAGTTTTTTTGTTGTTGACATTCAATTTGGTTATGTTGATTAAAAATATATTACTAAGATTTTCTAAGTTTTTTTATGTATTAACATAATACATTACAGTTTCGAAGTTTGACATATTACAGACGCGTGTATATAAAACATATCATTATGAAGTATAATTCGATTTTGTAATAGATCCTTTACGATATAAGAGTAGATAAAGGAAATTACGAACCTCGCTGAGAGTGACTTCTTGTTGCACTTGTGTTTTTAGAGCCGAACTCCCAAACTAACTAACTTTGCTTTACCTACCCTTCTCAGGTTACAAGGCGTGATAATACATAGATGTGTGACATAAAAATACATAATGCAAGCTTACATACATTGTAAACCCCTTTGAACTCCACAAGACCTTTTCTCGACAATGTAGGTTGTGAACCATACGACAGATATTAGCAATTCTGATTTGACTGTTTATTACAGCTGTGAAAACTTGAGACGGTATAACAAGTAGTTTCATGGATATTTCAGTGGTGACAGAATTATTGCTTTTGGTTACATAATCTATATCCAGGTACTTTCCGCCCCGGCTACGCCGTGAACATTTTTTAACTCTATACAAATAAATTTGAAGTATCTAGAATAGGCTTTGAAACGGTTAAATGGATTTTGATGAAGAGATCATAAAGGCCATTTATACTTGAACGCTTTTCGTTTAATCTCGATATGTAAAAATATTATGAAATAGTAGAAATGTTCAAAAATTAATATAATTTAGTGTTATGAGGCTTTTATTTCGTCCATAAAAAAATTTAAAAACCATTTGTTATGCATTGAGATGCGATTTTAAAAAAATAGCCAAGAGGGAGTCGAAATTTTTAATTGTTCCCCAAAAAATATTTACGCTATACGTCCGTGATTGGGTCATTAAACTCTACGTATGTACTAAATTTTAACCTATTTCGTCCAGTAGATTCGGAGAAAATAAGCTGTGACAGCCGGATAGACAGCCACAAGAGAGATCCTATAAAAGTTCCGTTTTTTTCCATCGGATGTACAAAAATCTAAAAAATGCAGTAGAAGCCGACGGCGACAGCTCGATAATGATTACCTGTAACAATAAAAAAATATATTAATAAAAATGAATACATACATACTTGTTTTCCAAAGGGGTAGGAACAGGTATGGAGCGCCACTTCTCTCGATTGCATATTTCTCTTGAATCATCTATTTTTAGTGCTACGTATTTGGCCTTTTTTTAGGATATTAAATATTTGATCCATGAAAGTTCGTCTTGGTCGTCCTTTTCTTGTTATTTCTTTCGGTACGATAGCTTTATATATATTATATAAAGTAATAGTTAAACAACTAAAAAATCCCCGACGCAAAATATGAACATTCAAAAAGCATCAAATAATTTATATTCACTGGCTTGAAAAGCAATCATTAACAATCATAAATGCATCGGGGACCGCTACATGAACATTGAACAAATCATACAGTGAACTATAAATAAAATATATATCTATCTATCTATCATCACGCTTTTTATCCCAAGAGGGGTAGGCAGAGACAATCGAATGCCATTTGCTACGATTCTGACATACCTCTTTCGCTTCTTTTATATTCATCATACTTTTCATACTTGTTCGGCGATTGTGCGTACTTTTAATATTGCCTTCGATCAATAATTTTTTATATGTTCAATAAAATTACACCTAGGCCGTCCTCTGCCAGCATTTCCTTTCACTTCAGCCATATAAACCTTTTTAGTCAATCTTTCATCCTTCATTCTTTCAACGTGTCCAAACCAGCGTAAACTAATTTTCTTCATTTTAGTCACAACATCATCTTTCATTCCGCATTATTCTCTAATGACAGTACAATGTCGTACATAAATATATTATCTAATCTAAGTATAGATATCATACATACTTACATAGTACATAATAAAAAAAATCCGATAGTAAAATAGTTTTGTTTTTGATAAATGATGAAAGCTAACGAACTGAAAATATCCTGTGCAATTCGAAAACATGGAAATTCATGTTACAAAATATGTGATAAATTTAAAAATAGGAATCCCTTTTACTATTTGATGGAATATATTTTTTTGTTAGTATGTGCGTTCTTCTCTGTACGCGACAGAAACAAATTTGTAGAGCGAAAAAATTGGCAAAAAAAGGATAAAATATGCATTTTAAAATTATAAAAAAATATATTTATATTCCTTAACGAGCCCTTACGGTTGATATGTCACTTGATGCAATTTAAATACGTTTTACATTTTAATTGTTCCCCCAAAATCTGAATTCTAATCCGGCCGTAATTTTTTTTTTCGGACAGTAGATTCGGAGAAAATAAGCTGTGACAGCCGGATAGACAAACAGACACAAGTATGACGTGTGACCTATAACGGAACCCCAAAAAATCGAGGACTATCAGGGTTTATATGGAGAAGGTGTGTAGAAAATAAATATTTTTATATAATGTGTTGGAAATTCATTAAATTTTCAATGTTTACATTCATATTATCAATGACAAACATGGCGGCTTGCAAAGGGTAAAGATTGTTGCCAAACAGCAAAGGGAATATAACCACTACGTTACAAAGAATTTCAAAATATTCCCAAGAAATAATTACTGATTGATACATTTTTTTTAAATTTCCAACTTTCCGAACCGACTTCTCTTCGCTTCTTTAAAGAGACAAGTATTTATCCCTAAGGATTTATATGCCTTTGTCACTGGGCTGGCTTTCAACTATGTCTGTGCAAAAAATCACACGATCCGTTGCTCTGTTTTCACGAGAAAGACAAACGAACACACTTTCGCAATTATAATATTAGTTCAGGGTTAGAATCTGATCTATTTTACCCACGGACAAAATAGAATATGTAGAAAGGCTAGACCAGAAAATCTATGAAATTTAAATAGAATATCAAGTTTAATAAATGAACTGGATTAAATGCAAGAACACGGAGAATTGGTAATAAAATCGTTACGAGCAAATGTTCCCATTCCCACATGCCAGCTCAAGCGAGTGTTTCAGTCGTTTCAGAAGATGCCCATATGGCTATTTCTGGAAATGGCCATACTGTCGTAAGCTCGAATATCGTGTTGCAGGTAGTAATTGCATTTAAATATAATGGTGTCGACGTTCTATGATAATAAGGATTCATCCTATATGGCTAATTTTTCCTTCGTTGATTTAACTGATAAATTGTTATGGATTAGAATTGGAAATGTTTGGTATGAAAATAGAATTATGTACTGAATTTATCTTATATAGATAGAATATAAAAAATAATTGGAGTTGAAGAGTTTGTTTCTTTGTTTAACGTGCTAATCTCTAGAACTACCAGTCGGATTTGAAAAAAAAATTATTTGTATTGGATAGCCCTAAGATTTTGCAAGACGACGCCCCTACCACGCATCGTCTTACAAAATCTTAGGGATAGCCCAATTTTTGGAGAAGGTTATAGACTAATAACATCGCGCTACAACCTAAAGGGGTGGAACAGTAACAATTAACGCGTACACAGGTAGTATTAAATAAAATTACAAATAAAAAATTGGAAATAATATTTTATTTTTGTAAGGGAACATTTTGAAATTTTCTTTGCATGTACGTAATAAACGATAGTGTCCTGTCTGTCTGTGCCCATTTCCCCCAAAAACTACATAATGGATTTTATTGCGGATTTCACTAATAGGTGGTTGATTCGCCGAGAAGGTTTACGATTATTTAACGTGAACCTATCATGTTTAGGAGCTGAGCATTAACAGTATAAGTGAATTAAGTCGAGGAAACAGGTAGCCCTAGCGAGTTTTCATGGCGAATTCTGTCTAATACGTCAGAGATTGAATAAAATATTGTAGTACAGAATTGTGTAGAGTAAAATTAACTACAAAAAAGTCGGCGGTAGCATATATTTATTTCTAGTAGATAAGTAGTTATAAGAGTATTATTCAAATTGTTGTCAACTTACATTGTTCCCCTACGAGGCCGGGGCGGGGTCGCTAGTGGTAGATATAATTGTTTTCATATTAAATAATAAAAAGTACAATTTTATTCCATGGACAAAAGTTTGAAATGTAAATCCAATGGAAGTGTTAAATCAAGATAAGCACTTTAGGTTTCAACTCAAATAATTTACATAAACAACATTCAAAAGTTCTCTAACTAATTAAAATTATAAACAGAATCAGAACGGCTGAGATTTGATTAGGACGGCTGGGGAATGTCAAACTTTACTAATCCATTGTTTGGGGGTAATCTGGTGTATTTGAATACAAAAGGAATTATTGCATCTGGCAAGTAACCGCAATTATAGGTTTGTGTACATGATTTATAAGAGGTTTACAATATAGTCTGTATATCGTCAATTTAGACATACGTGGCGTATGAAAAAAAAAACATTCCTACATCAGACTATATTTTGTTATATATCTTTGGCCGATTAGACAGCATACGCCGCGAACACTTGCTGACCGACTTGATTCACTCAGCTTCTAAAAATGATAAGTACATGTTTAAAACTCTTCTTCCTCATGAATAAACCTATCTAATTGTAGTGGTTTTTGCATGAAAAGGGCACAGACAGACATGTGTATTAAGAAGCGTTGCCTAGCGGAACGTCTTTGTTCGTAGTATCAACAATGAAAGTAGATCTTCTTTACAAACTACGAGGAAACAGTTTCGTTTCGAGTTATAAGTTTTGTTTGTAGTTTTCTGAAGTAGTGGACATTAATAGGTATAAATTATAATTGAGATAGCTTTGTAATTCAAGAATATGTTCTCTTTGCCCGCCTACAATCCTGCTACCGCCTACTATGCTAATATTATAAATGCGTGTTTATTTGTCCTTCTTTGAAGTCAAAGCGAGGCAACGAAATACATCTGATTCTATTGATTTTTTCATGAAAATAATGTCTACCCAAAGCCGGGTGGGACGCTATTACCTGCTGAATTCTTGAGATTTCAATTTGAAGAAAATAGCTTCAGTGTTTCTAAAGTTGAAACCAGACAATCAGGTGAAGGGACATTAAAAGTTTAAGTTTAAACAAGGTGTGATTGTAAATAAGTATATGCAACTGTATTGCGAGTTAAAATACCTCGTGGAACTAATAACGTAAATAAACCTTTTAAAAAAAGTGCACCGACTTCAAAAATTTGCACTGAAAAGTAAGAAGTAATAAATATTTCGTCGTATAATTTGAAGACGGTTGCTGCCAAATTAGAATACAAAACTAAGTAAATATCTAAGAAGATAAATATCTGTTCAATATTATCTGTGTTTGTATGTACTGATGATCGTAGGTTCCTAATGAATTGTCTAGATTAGTGAATTTGGGAACTAAGTTGTTTCTAATTTGGCACCAACCGTCTTCAAATTCTAAGACTAAATATTTATTATTTCTTACTTTTCGGTGCAATTTTTTGAAGTCAGTGCACTTTTTTTTAAAAGGTTTATTTTACCCTTTTAAGTGATGTTGCTGCCTTGAGAGACAAATAATAACGCAACTAAAAAAATATTGATATAAAATTTAAAAAAAATACCGCTGTGGATGTGATTTGAACCATGTGCTTGTGCATCATGCGCTGCACCCCATTACATTTAAACGCTAGACCATCGTCACGAAAATTGACAACTTCGTGTCAATAGCAACCGTTGCTAAGGCTTATTCTGATACATAATTTTCAGCCGTAAACAGAAATTAATTACTGAATTTCTGAAAAACTACTGAACCGATTGTCGTCATATGTCTGTGAGATAATGTCGAGAAATTATTATGTCTTAAAAAAAATAAGTTGTCAAAAACGGTACATATTTTATCGAGATATCAAGAAAAATGTACTTATAAAGTCAGTTTTTTCAAAATTTCTGAAAAACTAATGAAACTATTTTTATGAGATAAAAATGGGACCAATCCGGAAGAATTATCTGTCGATTAAAAAAGAAACTATCAAAATCGGTTTACAAAAAAAAAATACGATCCGAATTGAGAACCTTCTCCTTCTTTTTTTGGAAGACGGTTAAAAATGGCGGGAACTGCGAAAAGTTCTAAAGGAGTCGATGGATTCCGTTCCTCTACACGATTTTCGTGAATTAGCTTGTAATCACAACATTTCACATTTACAACACAATTTACGCGGGATATAAGTGTACATCACATAATAGTAACTTATATTCCTCGACATAATGTTGTAGACTATGCATGTAGTGCACCCATTTAGTGGATGCTGCTCCTCAACACGATTAACGTGGAGTTTGTATCAACAAATTAATCGCGGGTTCAATGCCTACATCCGACAATGTACCAATGGGTTTTTATAATTATAAATCTATGTACATTATCCGACAAACCGTACAAAGAAGCTTTTGCATCTACATACCTCAACAGAGCTGGCCAAAATAGTAGAGGTTAGTTTAAAACATGCATTTAAGTTTGTTTTGAGGTTCCCGACACGGTAACTGTCTACCCTGATGTTTGACGAATTTGCCCATTTTAAGGGAACGTTACCTTCTTATTATGGCAACACTAAACACGACGCCAGCGCCTCCACCACACGCACATAAAACTTTGTCGGGCTGTAAGTATATATTTGACTAGCATTCCGCCCCCGGCTTCGCCCGTGGATATTTGCGAACAAAATAAAATATACCCTACAGCACTCATAGATAATGGCTTGCCTGTACTACCCCTACCCCTACACCTACAACGATCCCTACCCCTACCCCTACCCCCTACCCCTACCCCTAGCCCTGCCCCTACCCCTACCCCTACCCCTACCCCTACCCCTACCCCTACCCCTACCCCTACCCCTACCCCTACCCCTACCCCTACCCCTACCCCTAACCTGTTTCCCACGACTTCGTACGTGTCTATATATTTCAAAATGTTGGCAAACATACACTTCGTACATAGCTTTTGTCATGTTCACCTCTGCCCACCCCGTTCCCGTCGTCATGCCGTGATGGTATATAGCCTATGTCACTCACGAAGAATGTAGCTTTCTAATGGTGAAAGTATTTTTAAAATCGGCCCAGTAGTTTCTGAGCCTATTCATTACAAACAAACTTACAAATGTTTCCTCTTTATAATAGTAGTATAGATAAAAGAATGAACGACGGGTAGGTACACAATCCTTTTAAATTCATGAATTGTGTGGCATGAACAGTTTTGTTACTTACTAATATTAACGTTTTCGTATATATATACTTTAATATAATTTAAACTATGAATTTTTAAATTTTAAAAAGTATATATTTGTATTCCTTATAACGGACCCATTTCATTTGATAAGTCACATGACGTACTTAAAAAAAATTGAGTTTTCATTTTTTCCCCAAAATCGAAAATATACTCTATTTATGTCCGTGATTAGGTCATAAAAATTCCTGTATATCAGATAGACACATAGTGATATTATAAGGGTATCAGGGGTTACCGTCCCCCCTTTTTTTTTACACGATTTATATTAGTTTCACCGGTAACTAACTAATATCTATGTATGTAAACAAATCTTGGAAGTTGAATTTAACTAACGTCTAATTTGGGGTACAAGTAGATTGGGTTCGTTTAATTTGTCTTCACAAGTATGATGTCCAGGATCCTGATGATAGAGCCAAAAAGTGGCTCCTTTGATTTGCACAAGTGTGCGTTACTGACAAAAGCGCGTTTTTTAGTTTTTTATATACTATTAATTATTGACGTAAATTTGAATTAATCCTAATCCTAAAATCTTGAGTTTAATTTCATTGTTATGGTGATAGTTGCGACATATTTATTGAGATTGAATAAAGTAAAGTTTAAAATTGAAAACTGATCTAACTTTCAATCAAAACCATATTATAGGAACTTTTCTTGTATGATTTTTAATAATGTTTTCGAAATAACGCCGTAACTACATGTTATTTGGTATTTTTTTATTTCCTCAAATTATGCATTAATTTAAATTCAAAATAAATATGGAAATAAAAAACAATAGATTTTTTATATTTAACACGGTGTTAGGGAATGGACCCACTTTGACAGAATTCTCTAGAAGTTGCATTTCAGGAATTTCTCGTGTCGTACCAATTTCACGTGTAAAACTCTTTGAACAAAGTGTACGTGGCTTTACATTTAGCATGTTTGTAAAGGAAGATAAATAAAACTAATATATATTCAGTAGGTAGGTATAAGTCAAAATAATATAAAATAATGTTTAACTGACTTTAAAATATTAAGAAAGAGAATTTTAGTTCGACGCGTATTTTTTATATGTTTATGGTAAGTACCGGTTATATCTCTCGGTTCAGATTTTTAATATATATTTTTATTCAAGACTAGCGGTCCCGGCAGACGTTGTCCTGCCCAAACGTTGGCTTGCCTGCACTACCCCTACCCCTACCCTACCCCTACCCCTACCCCTACCCCTACCCTACCCCTCACCTACCCCTACCCCTACCCCTACCCCTACCCCTACCCTACCCTACCCTACCCTACCCTACACCTACACCTACCCCTACTCCTACCCCTACTCCTACTCCTACCCCTACTCCTACCCCTATTGTAAATGCGAAAGTAACTCTGTCTGTCCGTGATGCTTTCACGGCTAAACCACTGAGCCATAGGGAAGGACATAGCCTACTTTTTTAAATCTACAAATAGGGGACGAATTAGTATAGGCCCCAAGGGTGAAACCGGGGTGAACAACTTGTCTTCTGTAAGTCTAAAATCGCAAGATATAGCTAGTTTTATTTAAAGTGGAAGATTTAAAAATCAAATTACCACTCCGGAGAGAAATGTGAGAATTGCCGTTAAGAGGCTTACGACAGAAGCCCATTTTGCAAGTAATTACTTCGCAAGACGAGAATCTGCCCTTTAATACGTTTCTACGTTCAAATGCACTGTACAGATTTTTTACTAGCTGTTTGTCTTATAATTACAATTTAATTAACACGCAAAGTTAACACAGCTTTTTGGTAAAATTTATTTTAATTAATATTAAAGAGCGCTTCCAATATTAATTAGTGTATGTATGTAATGAAATATATTCATGGCTTTTATATATTGTGGTGTTATGAGACACAGTGACCACTTTTTGCTAATTGTCCATATTGAACAGAACAGGTGGCAAGCCTGTTGCTGCACTTAATGGACCTATAGATGTGTCACTTCTTTAACAGACATAAATATCTGTTATTTTTAGAAGAAGTGCGGACGCTTTACGTGCCCCCGAAGCACGAAAAGTCGATAAAAGCTCAGAAAATTGGTGCTTAGCATTTTTGCCACGATCAGGAAAGGTATGTTTTTTACCGGCTTCATTTATATCGACCGCTGTCTATCTTTTTTGTTGGTCTGAGCTTAATAATGGTTCTAAAGATATAAAACTGAAACTAGCGAGCAGTTTTAATTTTAATTTTTTAGTTTTAATATAATTTAAACAAGAGAATCTGAATTTTTTGGAACTATTTCAATTGCAGTCGTCACTTATTTTGCAATAGCAATCAACCAGCAATCAAATAATTGCCTTCAAAAAAAATTTACCGACTTCAAAAATTATGCACTGAAAAGTGAGTGTGCTTTCCGAAAGGAAATGCACAGTCACTATAAAAAAAATACCCAAATCGCTTCAAGTGTGCCTATAAAATTTTAAGGGTTCTCGATTTCTCCAGGATCCCGTCATCGGATCCTGACCTGATGACCATGGGACCACCTGAAAAGTATACCCTTACAAACAAAACAAAATTTTCCAAATCGGTCCAGGCGGTTTCAAGTAATCAGGGAACATAAATTAAAAAAAAGATTCCGACGAATTGAGAACCTCCTCCTTCTTTTTTTGAAGTCGGTTGATAAAGAGGTAAAGTTTGTAAATTTGGATGTAAGGGGTAATCTCTCAAACTATTAAAACGTTTCTAAAAATTTTTTCACGAATAGAAGCTACGATATCCCTGCGTGATATGGGCTATATTTTGTTTGAAAATATCCACAGGCAAAGCATAGTGTTATAATAAATCCCTAGGTAATTGCTGCCAAAGGAGTAGGGAAAATAATAGTTTATAAAAGAAAGTAAGTCTATGTCATAGAATAATATTTCGTAAAGACGACAATACAAAGACAAAAATACCTGTTGGCAAATTGAAAAGTGTTTTCTGAAACAATTTTATTGTCTCTTTGAGATACTAACACACATAAGCTATTTTTTTTTGTTCAAAATGTTTTCAAATTTTACTGTAATTTTACGAAAGACAGATTCGAGGCCCAGCGACACGATTTTTAAAACGTATCTACACATATTCGGCAAAGTATATATGCCTACCTACAAAAGTGTTCGATTTCATGATTATTATGTTTCAAAAATGGCATGTGATAGTGATCTATCTATACATAATATTTCTCAAGGGTGTTTTTATCTCCCTTAATAGTTCATCAAAATTAATACTTGATACGCCATTTTGAAAAATATTTTCTCCTCTAAAGACGAAAAATAATCAAACAAATCAAAATAAATTGTTTCTTTTAAAATTAGACTAATTTATGTATTTTGTAAAAGACTCCTGTTGGAAATCACTTGAACTAACGATGCGAAGTTTTCGCACGGGTCATGTAGTCAATATTTTATAAAACAAAGTACGTCGCCGTGTCAGTCTATACCCGATTCACAACAGAACTGTTATTTTTATTGTTTTTACGATAAGATAAATTGATTCACGAGCGAGGTATTAGTGAATCAAATCAGGTTAACAGTTAGGGCCGACGCGCTTACATGTAGTATGCTGTCTAATCCGTCAAAGATATAACAAAATTATGAAGGAAACAATTATGTAGAATGATCTACAAAAAAGTCCGCGGTAGCATATACCTATCTCTAATATATAAGTAGTTATTAAGGCATGTGTCTATGTTGTCAAATTGTTGTGAAGCGATGTTAGTATCTACTCGTGCAAAGCCGAGAGCGGGTCACTAGCTAATATTATAAAAAAAGAGTATGAGTTTGTTTGTTTGCAATAATTAGACTCTAAAATTACTGGACCAATTTAATAAATATATTATTTTAATATATATATAAAATAAGTGTTGATATTTTCGCTTTTTATCCAACCAATTTATTAGGCAACACCCTAGTAAATATATCTATGGCTACGCCTCATTAACAAACGAGCGAGCCTTACATTCACATATGATGTGTAACATCTGACATCTCACTTTGGTAATAAGCAACATTAACATTATATCCTGAAAACATTAACACTTTATACACAACACTGTAGGTCAAGCGCACAGCTGATGCGTTCTCTTTCTCTATTTCCCTTTCTCTTTATCGTCACACACTGTTCGCTGACAGTACCAAGCGTTTGGAAAATGGTTTGGTACCATCTGACAGCCAACTCTATTGGTCAAATCAAATAGCGCGCACTTCCCCGGCTTCAGGAGAGATGTTACACATCAAAAATGTTATTGTTTATTATGTCTATTATTATAGGCGACAATTGATGACATACAGTGTTTTTGTAAAATAGTATATTTTGAGGTCCTAACCTTCATCCTAAATACTCAGAGTCAGCATTGACAATATCTTTCTGCTACCTAAGATATTTTTGCCAAAGAACCTATTTCCGCCATATTGGACCTCCATTATTCATTTTGAATCCTTTCTGTGGCAAGCGACTACCGATATTAATGAAGCCCCGACATCGGCAAGTAATAAAGTGAGATCAGGCAGTCATTGTACGAAATATGAGGGGAGAACCGTTACTACCGCTTTTTATATGAAAACTTCATCCGAATTCGTTTAGAAATTGTTACATACAACGAGTTGTTTATTAGAGAAGACAGTGGAGTGAAATATGATGTTGTTACTAAAATGGCCAGCCAAGGAATGCCTGTATACTGGTCGTATTCCATGATTCGAGTTGACATAATTATGCTAACCCCACCGGTAACCAGTGGTAGTGAGATAGTGCATTCTTAAGATCCATATTTTTTCTGGGATAAACTATTCCCAATTTCTCTGAAAAGTATCTCGTATGAAATTTTATAGATATTAAAAAAGCATTCTAAGACAAATACATTTATGAAGGCAATATTAAAAGTACACACAATTTCGGAGCATGTATGAAAGGTATGATGAATATAAAAGAAGCGAAAGAGATATGTCAGGATCATAGCAAATGGCATTCGATTGTCTCTGCCTACCCCTCTTGTATTAAAAAGCGTGATGATAGATAGATATAAAATTCATATATATACAACACGTAGGTCTTCCGAATGAAAATAAATTACTTAGGATTTATTAAATTGCTACTTTCAAGTTTACAAGCCAATGCTCGCACAAAATTAACAAAATGAGATGAAACCTTAATTAAAATTTCTCACATCCACACGAACGACGTGTTTGCAGAAATTACCAAATACTCTTTATTGCCCATATAATTAAGATTTACATGAGAAATACACGATAGCAATAAACAAGATAATTAAATGGTAATTTTGTGGGACTTGTCATTACAGTTAATAATATACTATACTGTCTCCACTAATCACTTCACTAGTCATATAAAACAAGAAGAAAGAAAAAAAATGCTTGTGCTGTATGGACTCAGTTCCTTTGCCTGATCCTGAAAAGACATGGCTATGGCCTTTATATGAAAAACAATTAAAGACTTGGCTTAGGCCTAGATAATGAAGACATGGCTGTATGGTTACATAGACATTTGCCTTTTCCTCGGAAAGAACACTACCAAAAAAAAAGGAACTGTGTGTGATCTTTTAACGCAAAATCTACTAAACGGATTTTGTTGCGGTTTTCACTATAAGATAGGTTGATTCATCGGGAAGTATTAAACATTGACCTATCATATCTAGGAGCTGAGCATTAACAGTATAAGTGAATCAAGTCAGGATAAAAGTTAGCCCCAGCAAGTTTTCATGGCGTATGCTGTCTAATCCGTCGGAAATTCAACAAAATGATGTAGGAAAGAATTGTGTAGAATAAAATTATCTACAAAAAAGTCTTCGGTAGTATACATCTATCTTTAATAAATAAATTGTAAACTCATATTGTAAAAATCGCCGTGTCGTTGACTTACTGACAATCAACGCACAGCCTAAACCACTGAAGATATAAATATGAAAATTGGAAGGTATATTCCTTAGAGGGTGTAGAGGTGCATTAAAAAATGGTTTTTCGAAAATCAACTCCTAAGGGGATGATGTATAAGTAGTGTAAACGTTGTTTTCTATTACAACACGTACGAAGTCGCGGGCAACTTCTAGTAGAATATGATACCTTACTGGAAACAAAATAGAGTCTATACATTCAAATAAAATCATAGTTTGAGGGGCGTGGCCTAGCTACAAACGATACTCTAGCGCTACCCTACGTGATCGATTGGTCTCTCCGCTAATCTCTCTCTGTCGCATTGAATAGAAACAAAAGAGAAGAGGCGCACGGAAGGTGCTTGGAACAAACGTCCTAAGTGACAAATCAAAAATAATTTATTTAAATTAAAGGAGTAGTTTTATTGAAAATCTAAATTAACATCTTACTTTAGTAATAGATGATACAAATTTGTACTTAATTTAATAAACAATACTTCATGTACTACTGAGAAATTTTGAAAGGAGATTTTTTTTTCTATAGAGTAAAGTTTCTTAAAACCTGTTATAATATTAACAAATTAATATGAAATATGATTAATTATAACATGTATTTTTTCTGTATTTGTAAGAGCTTTAGGTTTCACTCAAAACGATTTGAAAAATATGATTTAATATGAAGGTAGCCTCTTAAATGCAGCAACAAGCTTGCCACCAACTCGCTAAAAGTGGACATTGTTACTGGTGTCTCTGGCTACACCGTTATTATATTTATAAAGGCTGTAAAGATGTGTATTTATTGTTTATTTACTAATTTATTTTGTAATTTATTTTACCACGCGCATACGTATTGTCATATATTTTTTGTAGTCAAATTTCAAAGTATCCATTTTGCTAACTAATAGGGGGTTGATAGTGTAAGAAAATAAATACACAATGTTTATTTATTTGTTTAATAAATATTTATTTTTAACCGACTTCCAAAAAAAGAAGGAGAAGGTTCTCAATTCGGACCGTATTTTTTTTTATGTATGTATGTACATCGATAACTCCGCCAATTGTGAACCGATTTTCATGGTTTCTTTTTTAATCGACAGATAATTCTTCCGGATTGGTCCCATTTTTCTCTCATAAAAATTGGTTTATTAGTTTTTCAGAAATTTTGAAAAAACTGACTTTAAAAGTACATTTTTCTTGATATCTCGATAAAATAAGTACCGATTTTGACAACTTATTTTTTTTAAGACATTATAATTTCTCGACATTATCTCACAGACATATGACGAAAATCGGTTCAGTAGTTTTTCAGAAATTCAGTAATTAATTTCTGTTTACGGCTGAAAATGATGTATCAGAAAAAGCCTTAGCAACGGTTGCTATTGACACAAAGTTGTCAAATTTTCGTGACGATAGTCTAGCGGTTAAATGTAATGGGGAGTCATAGGATGCACAAGCACATGGTTCAAATCACATCCACAGCGTTTTTTTTTTAATTTTTCATCAATATTTTTTTAGTTGCGTTATTATTTGTCTCTCAAGGCAGCAAAATCACTTAAAAGGGTAAAATAAACCTTTTAAAAAAAAGTGCACCGACTTCAAAAATTTGCACTGAAAAGTAAGAAATAATAAAAATTTCGTCGTAGAATTTGAAGACGGTTGGTGCCAAAATAGAAACAACTTAGTTCCCAAATTCACTAATCTAGACAATTCATTAGGAACCTACGATCATCAGTACATACAAACATAGATAATATTGAACAGATCTTTATCTTCTTAGATATTTACTTAGTTTTGTATCCTAATTTGGCACCAACCGTCTTCAAATTCTACGACGAAATTTTTATTATTTCTTACTTTTCAGTGCAAATTTTTGAAGTCGGTGCACTTTTTTTTAAAAGGTTTATATAATATCTAAATGAAAAAGCTTTAATTTATACTTCCGGTCACGTGACTACTACGGGAAGTGACGTCCCTTCTATCTAAATGTCAAATAAATAACCACAGACTAGTAACTATATTATAATAACTGTCACTGACTAAGTTAGTTTCTAGTTTCTTGTTATTTTATCTAATCTGTGATCATCATTAATTTTATTTTGATTTGCAAGATGTGACGTCATCATCGATTTCACGGGAATTTGAAAAATAAAATTAAAATTTAAAATATGAAATTTTCTAATAATTTGATTATACCATAAATCTTACAGCTATAATTTAAAAATATTTCAAATAATTGTCTTCTGCAATATAAATTAATATTTTATCCCTTCTGAAAATTAACGCGATATACTTAACATTCTTGAAAATTTTGTCTTTAAAGAAACGCATCTGCCACGACACCAGGCAGCAATGAATATTACAATGTTATTTAATCAAAAAGCAAGAATTTCTACTCCAATTTTCTTATGTACGATATTAATAAAGGCATGCACGGCAATCTATTTACCGACTTTGGGTAAACAAAACATTTCCCTCAGACATAGCTCCCCTTAATGTTATTAAGGTCGAGAATTATTATTTATTTCTGCTGCCGTCAACATTAAATGACAGGTCTGTACGAGATCTTAATGAAATTACGGTAGATTTCTCTAATCAAAATGAAGAAATCTAGAAAAATGACTGAAAGTGACTTTGTTTGTATGAAGTAGATATACTTGAAAACTTCTGGACGTATTTATCATAAGCTATCTATCTATCATCACGCCTTTTTATCCCAAGAAGGGTAGGCAGAGAGAATCGAATGCCATTTTCTACGATTCTAACATACTTCTTTGGCTTCTTTTATATTATCATACTTTTCATACATACTCGGCGATTGTGTGTACTTTTAACATTGCTTTCGACCATTTTTAGGGTAAAAACGGAAACCCTACTACTAAGGCTCCGCTATCCGTCTGTCTGTCTGTCCGTCTGTCACCAGGCTGTATCTCATAAGCCGTGATAGTTAGACAGTTGAAATTTTCACAGATGATGTATTTCTGTTGCCGCTATAACATCAAATACTAAATAACAGAATAAAATAAATATTTTAGGGGGCTCCCATACAACAAACGTGATTTTTTTTGCCGTTTTTATAGATAATGGTACAGAACCCTTCGTGCGCGAGTCCGACTCGCAATTGTTATATTATATCCATATTACTATTATAAAGAGGTATTGTGAGTTTGGTTGTAGGAGGTAATCTCTGAAACTGCTGATCTGATTCTGAAATTTCTTTCACTAATAGGAAGATTAATAAATTATCCTTGAGTGCTATAGGCTTTATTATATTTTGTTCCAAAATATACACAATAAAAGTACATCTAAGTTGTCCTAGAAAGCTAGTGTGCTATAATAACAATACATACTATATGTTTCGATTTTTATTATTTTGTATATGCACCTACCTCTAGCGAGCCGTTCAAGAAAACTCAAAGAGAATGTGGTTTTTTTTCACTTTAGGGCTCCCTGAACCGCGTCATTGGCCCCAGAAAATGAAATTTTTAAGGCAACCACTGGCTATTTCTTTTATAAGATAGGTATATTATGAAGATAATTCGTATTCATCTTTCGCTTAAAAT
Organism: Nemapogon koenigi; assembly: GCA_963924495.1. Lineage (NCBI taxonomy): Eukaryota > Metazoa > Arthropoda > Insecta > Lepidoptera > Tineidae > Nemapogon > Nemapogon koenigi. The sequence continues at coordinate 1,152,128 of OZ004630.1, read as the reverse complement.
AACTTGTCAACTTTTATACATGTATGCATAGAAGAGAGGTTACAAATTTGATATGTCAAAGGTGGAGAGAACATGAGCGAGCGCTTAACTCGGCAGGACATTGACGTATTAAAACCATGATTCAGGTTGTGGGTTCAAAATGAACTCTGGAAATTTCAATATTTTAAGCTTTCTAACAGTTTTTCTTGGCAAACCTTAATAAACCGTCAATGTAGTTGAACAAGAAACGAAAGGAAATGCTGATAGAGGGCGACCTAGGTGTACTTTATTAACCATATAAAAAATAATACATCGTACAAACGCCGAGCACGTAGAAAGGTATTATGAATATAAAAAAGCATAAGAGGTATGTCAGGATCGTGGCAAATGGAATTCGATTGTCTCTGCCTACCCCTATTGTAATAAAAAGCGTGATGATAGATATTATACTAGCTGTGTATTATCAAATTTGACTGGTAGTTCCAGAGGTAGTTGTAGTTTCACAGCAAGTGTCCACCTGCACGGAAGCGAATGTGTTTGTGTGCGTATAGAAAGTATTCGCTGTCATTATAGTCTGACCAACCAATTTTGGTCTCCAGTTTTATTTATTATTTTATTATTTTTAAATGAATCGCGCGCTGATTTCAAAAGCATTTTTTTTAAATATTTAAAAAATATTACAAATATCCCATAATTTTTTTTTAAGATGTTGTTCTATTTCAATAAATAATTATCATTTCAAATGAAGTGAGATTTATAGAGAAAATAACAATTTTATGGGCTATAACTTTTTATAATATGATTGTGATTTTAATTTCTGAAGAAAAGAACCAAAATATTACTATATTTACTGATAACTATTTTTCTGATGATATTTATAGTCTAATACTATTTTTTATTGTGAGATCGGCAAGTGATTTCAGATATTTGAAGTTTGAAACTTGATGATGAAAGCAAAATTGAGAAAACCCGTCAATGCAAAAAATATTTATTAATTTAAAAGTTTTCTCAATTAACTTTTTAGATAACCATATTCTCTATAAAGTGGCTAAATAACAGGTAATTTCTTCAAGTGCTTCATGGAAATAGTACAGTTTTGGTCCAAAAGTACGATTAACTCTTAAACGCTCTTAAACAAACAAACAAACAAACACTTTAGCTTTATTATTAGTATAGATAATACGTTCTACATGCTTAAACCTCAACTTTAAAGACAAAATCTAATTGTATACTATTTGGGCTGACCTACAGCTCCTGGAAGAGGCCCCAGGTTACCCAGAGGAAAACTAAAACGAATAGCCAGCTCTGTTGATGTATTTTGGCCTGGTAAAGCCTCATATCTCGAATATTATTATTAATTGTTTTCCACACATGTCGAATGCACGCCAACATCCATCTCTCCAGCCACTGGTTGGCAGTGCGATGGCAATCGTAAAGCGGAATGTGGCAGAGAACGGCATCAAAGGGATTTGGGAATTGCCCGTGGGCTTACATGTCGGACGTTGTTGCTGGTAGCGCTAAAACTACGGTGACCATGGCATCTATACATTTGATAGCTTATGATATTTACATGATTAGATACTTCGCACCGTTAGTAGTGCTGTTGTCGTAGTTCAACTGATCTCCAATAGATGGCGCATTTTACAAAATAAATAAATTAGTTTAATTTTAAAAGAAACAAAACAAAAAATTTTTGTGTGTTGTTGTTAAAAGAAACATTTAATTTTGATTTTATTGTTTTTTTTCGCCTTTGAGAAATAATAATATATACAGATATTTCAGGCACAAGTTACTAACTTTAGATTATTTGTATTTGGATGTACCTATATCTGAATCGAACCCCACTTCGGCATGTGCCTCGGCCATGTAGATACTAATTCATAGTTATATTCGATAGATAATTTTAGCGTCGTATGACTATTATAAAGTTAAAAGTTAAGAGAACGCAGGGTAAAGAAATATTTTTCTAAAAAATACAGATGGCGCTAGCATACATACTTATAACATTATTTTAAATTTGCATTCATTTTCCAGGGTCACATAGCGATTTGCATGTGCTTGGGCATGGGGCATGAGTATATTATGGCGTTTATTAAATATTAAGCCAAAGAAGTTTCATTTCTTACTCGTACAAATACAAAAACCGATTTTTTTATTGTAATTAATGTTGTGATATTACATTTTCAAGGCAATTAATTGTTTCCTGGCGCCTGCAATATGTTTTGCAAAATATAATTTATCCCTTTGATAGCTGTCTCCAAATTTTAATTCAATGATATAACTTTTTACGAGCGTCGAGTTTAAGTTTATGATTTCTTGCAAAATGTAAAAAAAGCTTTAATCTGGCAGCTTACTTTGATAGTTCTTATAAAACCCAAAAATTATAAGCTATAAGGTGCCCATTCAGTCTCCTACACATCCACCGCTTATAGTTTGACACTTTGTTTAACCGAATCTTTTGTATCTGAATTGCATGTGATCTAGATCGTATTATTTACATCGCTAATATGTGGTCTGTGTTCAATCTCGATCATACGGCGGCCAAACCGAAAATTTTCGGTGAGATACCAGACCAGTGCGTACTTTACCAAATTTATGGATTTTCTAAAATATAACAACTTTGACCTATTTATTAAGTGTTTATTTAGCAAAAATGAACATTTTCCGTCCGCGTGGTCACCCTCACCATAAAGGCTCCCGTTATCGCGTTAGTACTGCTCCAACAATTACTTTGTTACGTCCTCTCCAGTTTGGGTGTTACTTCTTTTGTTTGTATGTGGATAAGTGAGGGAATTAATGGTCAACCTACATTCACCACTATTAAACCTAACGGGGTAATGCACACATTCCCAGCATTTATCTTTTTACTTTTCATTCCAATTAAACTAAATATAAATAAAAATATAAATAAATGCTGTTTTATCCTACTTTCTTTTTTTAATTGTTCGTAATCGTCTGAAAAAGGTTTTTAAGGAAATAAAAATTGAAAAAGATCCGAGGAAAATTCGGGTTTGTCGGATATGTAGGTACATAGATTTTTATTATAAAAAAACTCATTGGATGTTGGTCGAATCCGCGACTTCTCAGTTGAGAGCTGACGTCTTACCCACTCGACCACTCGTTGTTATTTTTATGTCACATTAAAAAAAACACATTACATTCGTATGGCGATCAGACCCCTATGGTTTGAGCTTTCCCCACATTAGGTCCATAATAAAAAATCCCAGAACGACAACAGACTTTCCCCAACTTCCCCAAAATAAACACAGACACAAAGGGTAACATGCTGTGCAAGTATATGTGCAAAAACATACAATTACGTTTTTCAGTAAAATTTAATAGGTCAGGGAAATGTCATAAACCGTTTACCCTACAGACAGGCGACGGGCACGCAGCTGGCATGTGTCCAACATGACGAGGTCCCACATCTGTTATTACATGCATCGGGTTATCGCTAATGGCTCATTGTTATAGTGCATTGCATTGTTAAATTAAACCACCAGAAGTGCAAAGAACTTTATAGACATGGATATAATGCTAGCTTTCTACCCTGGCATCCGACTTTCTTTAAAATATGACATAAATAGACCCAAAAAGAAATAATCCCGTGGCTGTATTTTGCTCATCCCCCACCCGGTTTCGCGGTATAAAACATAGCATAAGTAATTATCTGACCCCTAAAATACCACTTTGCAAAAAATCATGTCGATCCCGTGAAAAACAAAAACAAATCTATCCTACGAGTACCATACATTTTTCCGGGATAAAAAGAAGCCTATGTGACAGACTATAATCTATCTCTGTGCCAAATTGCATCCAGATCCGTTCGGCCGTTCTGGCGTGATTAAGTAACAAACATCCACTCATACATTTTCGCGTTTATAATATTATTAATTAAGTAGCCAACGAGCGTGGGATTTACCATCTATAAAGGCAACCCACGCTACATTGCTCGAACAGTGTCCTGATGATTTCGACAGATCACGGCTTCTAGCTGTATCTGAAAAAGAGTCGGGACACTGGCTTCACGCATTGCCCTCCCATAACATAGGTACGGTGATGGATTCATCGACCTTACGTATCGCGGTTAATTTACGATTAGGTACTAAGGTCTGTGAACCTCATCGTTGCCTATGTGGAAAAGACGTGGACTATTTTGGTCGCCATGGACTTTCATGCACAAAAAGTGCTGGTCGCGCCTACCGCCACGGTACCTTTAATGATATAGTACGCCGATCTCTTGCCACTGCCTCTGTTCCTGCAATTCTTGAACCATCTGGTATGAGCAGGGACGATGGCAAAAGACCTGATGGCGTAACTTTAGTACCGTGGCATATAGGAAAAAATTTGGTGTGGGACGCTACCTGTGTTGATACACTGGCAGCGTCTCACATACAGTATACAAAATTAAGAGCGGGTGCGGCGGCAGAACAGGCTCAACTGCTCAAGCGCCGAAAATATTCAAATATTATAACAAATTATTTATTTTCGGCGCTTGCGGTGGAAACAATGGGTCCATGGTCTGCCGAAATGAAAATATTCATAAAAAATTTAGGTACGAGACTAGTCCACGCCTCAGGTGACCTAAAGGCGGGCTCTTACCTCGCTCAAAGGATCAGTTTAACCATTCAGCGAGGTAACGCAGCCAGTGTTTTAGGAACCTTGCCACAGGGAGGGGTTCTGGAAGAGGTATTCTTTTTAACCGACTTCCAAAAAAAGAAGGAGAAGGTTCTCAATTCGGAAAGTTTTTTTTTTTTTTATGTATGTATGTACATCGATAACTCCGCCAATTGTGAACCGATTTTGATGGTTTCTTATTTAATCGACAGATAACTCTTCCGGATTGGTCCCATTTTTATCTCATAAAAATTGGTTCATTAGTTTTTCAGAAATTTTGTAAAAACTGACTTTATAAGTACATTTTTCTTGATATCTCGATAAAATATGTACCGATTTTGACGACTTATTTTTTTTAAGACATCATAATTTCTCGACATTATATCACAGACATATGACGACAATCGGTTCAGTAGTTTTTCATAAATTCAGTAATTAATTTCTGTTTACGGCTGAAAATTATGTATCAGAAAAAGCCTTAGCTACGGTTGCTATTGACACGAAGTTGTCAATTTTCGTGACGATGGTGTAGCGGTTAAATATAATGGGGTGCATAGGATGCACAAGCACATGGTTCAAATCACATCCACAGCGGTATTTTTTTTAAATTTTTCATCAATATTTTTTTAGTTGCGTTATTATTTGTCTCTCAAGGCAGCAAAATCACTTAAAAGGGTAAAATAAACCTTTTAAAAAAAAGTGCACCGACTTCAAAAATTTGCACTGAAAAGTAAGAAATAATAAATATTTCGTCGTAGAATTTGAAGACGGTTGGTGCCAAATTAGAAACAACATAGTTCCCAAATTCACTAATCTAGACAATTCATTAGGAACCTACGATCATCAGTATACATACAAACATAGATAATATTGAACAGATCTTTATCTTCTTAGATATTTACTTAGTTTTGTATCCTAATTTGGCACCAACCGTCTTCAAATTCTACGACGAAATATTTATTATTACTTACTTTTCAGTGCAAATTTTTGAAGTCGCTGCACTTTCTTTTTAAAGGTTTATTGTAATTTGTATATATAGTTTTTAAATATATTATTTATTTATTATTGTACATTTTAGTTAAGTTGTAAATTGTTAATTATTTATTAAAATAATTGCATGATTATTTCAATTAATTTAATGGGATGAGAATAATTTACCTCGGTTCTGCAACTATCTCTGCACAAGTAATGGCACCGATCCGTTGATCTGTTTTAATGTAAAAGAAGGGCAAACAAACAAACAAAAATATTGTGTGTGTACTTATGTATACTTTTTTGACATATAATAAAAATTATTTTGCCCACAAATAATTAATTGAAATAAAATTGTATGACCTTAAATACGGTTGCTAAAATTTACTTGCATTCAATTAAGAACTCCCCTCTTAACGTTTATTCCATACTAATTACATACTGCAGGCTTATGCGACAACTGTAATTCATGGGTTTGAATTTAAAATTGTTTTCTAAAGATATTAAACTTGAAAACAATGACTTATAATTTTCAAAATAACATACACATAAGTTTTATGAAGCTCTGAAGTCCTCAATTATTCGCGTATTATAAACCGACTACGCGACTCTAATTCTTTTAATATTAATTGAATAATGTACAATTATTTTATAGATAATTTCATATATTTTAATAAAACATTAACTACAACTTGCTTCTTCTAATAGTTTCTCTATAATACTCATAAGTCCGAAGTCCGTTTCGTGTATTAGACAGGTTTTGTTGAGAAATAGTACTTTCTCATGTTTTTAGTATTTGAATCCTATCCTTGGTTATCTTATCGATTTTACAGTAGTTCATCTTGCTCACATATTTCTAAAGAGATATGAACAAAACAAGTCGCGCGTAAAACTGAGTTCGTTGCGCTGTGATGCGTCGCCTTAAATGATTAAATTTTAAAAATCTTGGCAACTTCATACTGTCACTTTTTGTTGCATCGTAAAAAATCCCTCTGATATTTTTTTCATAACGTGCGAGTAAATAATAATACCTAAATCACACTTCTTTTCTATTATTATAGGTATCAGGCCATTTTCCAGGGGGATACCTAAGCACCCCATACAACTATTGAATGCAGCTTGATGGACTGAATTGCGTCTGTCAAACATTTTCTGTTTAAATATTTCAAACAAGTTAAAAGTTATACCCCTTCAAAATTCCAATAAAATTAATTTCTCGATCGTGCATTTCACTAGGACTCTAGGATAAAGGCTCAAACGGTTTTTTACCGTTTGAAAACTCGCTCGTTATGGATAAAAGTTGCTGAGCCATGTCGGGATATTAATGAGAGCTTAGCCAGCGATCGGCGGCAATAAAGCGGGATCAACGGGCACAATATGATCGCGAAAAGAACTGTAAGGGTAGAGTTTTGTCTCTGGCTTTTTTGGAAATGGGGCATATGTTTGGATGTAATAAGCTAAATACTGTATTTTTAGGGTTCCGTACTCAAAAGGTAAAAACGGAAACCCTATTACTAAGACTCCGTCTGTCTGTCTGTCTATCCGTCTGTCACTGTTCATGTTGAAATTTTCACAGATGATATATTTCTGTTGCCGCTATAACTATATACTAATAAACCTTTTAAAAAAAAGTGCACCGACTTCAAAAATTTGCACTGAAAAGTAAGAAATAATAAATATTTCGTCGTAGAATTTGAAGACGGTTGGTGCCAAATTAGGATACAAAACTAAGTAAATATCTAAGAAGATAAAGATCTGTTCAATATTATCTATGTTTGTATGTACCTACTGATGATCGTAGGTTCCTAATGAATTGTCTAGATTAGTGAATTTGGGAACTAAGTTGTTTCTAATTTGGCACCAACCGTCTTCAAATTCTACGACGAAATATTTATTATTTCTTACTTTTCAGTGCAAATTTTTGAAGTCGGTGCACTTTTTTTTAAAAGGTTTTGATTTAAGTGATTTTGCTGCCTTGAGAGACAAATAATAACGCAACTAAAAAAACATTGATGGAAAATTAAAAAATAAATACCCCTGTGGATGTAATTTGAATTTAATGTGAATTCCTGTGCACCCCATTACATTTAACCGCTACACCATCGTCACGAAAATTGACAACTTCGTGTCAATAGCAACCGTTGCTAAGGCTTTTTCTGATACATAATTTCAGCCGTAAACAGAAATTAATTACTGAATTTCTGAAAAACTACTGAACCGATTTTCGTCATATGTCTGTGAGATAATGTCGAGAAATTATTATGTCTTCAAAAAAATAAGTTGTCAAAAACGGTACATATTTTATCGAGATATCAAGAAAAATGTACTTATAAAGTCAGTTTTTTCAAAATTTCTGAAAAACTAATAAACCAATTTTTATGAGATAAAAATGGGACCAATCCGGAAGAATTATCTGTCGATTAAAAAAGAAACCATCAAAATCGGTTCACAATTGGCGGAGTTATGGATGTACATACATACATAAAAAAAAAAAAAATACGGTCCGAATTGAGAACCTTCTCCTTCTTTTTTTGGAAGTCGGTTAAAAATAGAATAAAATTAATATTTAAGGGGGCTCCCATACAACAAACGTGATTTTTTTTTGGACGTTTTTGCTCGATATTGATAAGGTAGACGCTTGAAATATTCACGGAATATTTAGTTGTATATTCACTTTAAAAATAAATAATTAAATTAAAATAAAATTAGTATTGTCACACTTGGCCGGTTTTTTATTAATCTTTACTAATATGATATGAGGTCAGATGGGGTAAGTGAAACATACTTTAGTTTTAATTTTATGTAAAAATCTCTGTGTTTTTAGGGTTCCGCAGCCAAATAGCGAATACGGAGCCCTTATAAGTTCGTCATGTCCGACCGTACATGTCCACGGGTTACCTTGCAGCTCCCGAAACCGTGTTATCGGATACCCAGTTACTTTTAGCCGATGGTATTTGTGAGGCCAATTCTGTTGAGGTATATTTAGATGGATAGATGAATAGCCTCTAAGTGTAGTTTTTTAAGTTAGGAATTCAACCACAGCAAAACCTATATTGCTGTAGTTTAGCTAGAAATAACTGTTGAATCATAAAATCTACACTTTAAATTGGAATAGTGACAAGAATCCTGGTTGCATTTCACCGCTGATGAAGCTGATTCGTTGAGCGAAGAAGGAGCCAGCCCTCTTGTCACCAGAAGAGATGATCAGTCAAGGGGAAATGTCTATTACAATATTTTTTCACATTAGTAATTGGAAATCCGTCGGCATAAATTTCTTAAATCACATTTTACGGCGAAGCCGAGGCAATAAGCTAGTTTTACATAAGTATACGAATGTCTGAAGAATCATTTTTGCCAGAATAGGTAGTTTTCATTCTACCAAACCATATAATCCTGTTTCCAGTTAGATTTACAATGGAGATTCCAGCTACGATTATGTTCCCCGAGAGATCAGTCAGTAATATTTGACTTGCTGATACTGTTCGTAGTTAGACAAGTTTGATAGGAGCTTTTGTATCCGGACGCATGGGAATATCTAGATGGAAATAGTTCGTGTAGTGTAGTTATTAAACTTAAAGTTTAGAGTTGGTTTTAGTAAACTTTGATCTTACCTAGCTGTTGGCAATTTCAAGAATTATGTTTGTTTATTATGCTGATATAGTGCGGGAAATGTGGAGTATAATTTTGAAGCCCTATATAATTTATTGGCTATTTTAGAGCTTCCAAAACAGTGTTATCGGTCCAAGAACCCAGTGGAAAACCAAGTCTCCCTCTTTTAGCCGATGTTATTTGTGAGGCTATATCTAACGGTGGCCAGTTCTGTTGAGGTATTTTTTAATACTTATCTAAACTTAACTAAAATGATAAATTTAATAGTGCGTTTGTTTTTCCTTATTTCACAGAGATAGGTGGAAAGCCTGATGGTGATAAAGGTTACTTTTTTATCCTGGAAACTTAAATTATTGTGTCACATTTCAAAAATTTCCACAGGCAAAGCCGGGAGCGAAAACTAGTACTAAAATTAAATTATATAATATATAATATACTAATATCTTCTAATTTTAAATTGCGGTATTTGTTTGTTTGTCTTTTTTCCTCGTCAAAACAAAGCAACGGATGGACGTGATTTGGAGGGCCTAAGAGTTACATTAAGCTACTTTTTATCCCAGGAATATACCTAAACAACTTTTCTTCCCTCGTGTATCCGGGGCGTTTGGCTATACCACAGTAAATATTTTATACATGATATTAACTTAAGTTTAATACAATTTCAGGCTATTTAGTTTAATTCCTGCTGAACACTCTGAACAGTCACAAGTTTAAAAACTCTTTTATAAAATGAACTCATCCCAGGCCACACATTGGTCCGGCATCGCACCGAAAATTTCCTATTCCGGCCGCCGTACGATTTAGGCGGACCGTTTGTTACAAGAATTGGACGAGTCTGTGGTCAGTTTCGGTGGACCGTACGGCGGCGCGCCGGTGATTGGACGAATGGGTGGACTCTAACAGATTTGTAAGAGAGTGATAAAACATAGTTTAGTTAAACACCGTTTTGTGGTCCATAGGGTTTATATCACAGAAATTCACCTTAGACACTGTAAAACAAGCCTTTAGGAAATAGCTTATTTATAAGAACGTTTTGTTCTAGTATCCACTTGCAATATGACACTGAGTACTAACAAGACAAATCTTAAAGAGAAGTAAATTTAATCCTTATCTAAACAAATTCAGCACTTGTTATCCTGTTAAGTGTATAAATGTTTTCGAGATCACGAAATTTCTTCAAGAAGATGTTTGTTTATACATAAATTAATTCTCATTTGTAACGATAATATATTTAGAAAAGTTGACTTATACTTCCTTTGAATCCTCTTTGAGAGTAGAAAGCACTGTGGTTAGAGATCTGGACGTCCTAGAGTCTATCATAATTCACGCTTATTTGAATACTAGCGACAATATGGTTTTACAACAACAACGCTTATAATTAGGATATGTAAGTATCTATTATAGATAGATATATGCTACCGCAGACTTTTTCGTAGATCATTTTATTCTACACAATTCCTTCCTTTATCATTTTGTTATATCTCTGACGGATTAGACAGCATACGCTATATATCTTGATTCACTTATACTGTTAATGCTCAGCTCCTAAATATGATATTTCCATCTTAAATACTCTTAAACCTTCTTGGTGACTATCTAATAGTGGAAACCGCAATAAAATCAGCTCAGTAGTTTTTGCGTGATAAGGGCACATACAGAAGCAGCAAAATTTTAATAATTTTGAATATGAAAATCAACATTTAGGTAGATTCCCATGAGATGTATGCCTCTTGCAGCCGTCGCACGTAATAGCCTTTGTCCGGCTCATGTCAGAGGGAATTGGGAACGAAGCGAGCTCAAAATGAAATATAACCCGTCAATTTTGAATTTACGTCTATTATCTAACTCATCTACTTGGCATTAGATTACGAATTGATTGTCGATTGGTGAATTACTCGAATTATTATTGAATTCTCTATCAAATTTCTTCGAGAAAATTCATTTTAGAAATCTGTGATAAATAATGAATCTAATATAAAAAAATATATAAACACAAAAACTACTGGATCGATTTGAAAAAATCGTTTTGCATTTGATAGCCCCATTCTCAGGGAAGGTCGGCTATTAAACATCACGCTACCTACCCAAGATGGTGAATTGTATTCCTAATACAACATGTACAAAGTAGCTGACAATCAGCTAGTAGTATAAAAAAAACACGCTTTTTCAGTAACGCACACTTGCGCAACCCAAATGAGCCCAAACTGGGTTACGTGTCATTTCGTTTCAGAGTTCCTGTGACCTGTTCCCTGGACAACATCAAGAACTAGACTACATGTGAAGAGAAATCCAACGAGCCCCAATTCGTAATTTTGTTACATAGTTCCACTATACACATATTGGATCCATTTGCACTTGCAAAGCGTCAAATCGATACAACAATTAGAAGCTGATTAAATTCGACTTCCAAGATTTATTAACCGATTTCAAAAGAGGAGGAGGTTCTCAATTCGTCGAAATCTTTTTTTTTATGTATGTTCCCCGATTACTTGAAGACGCCTGGACCGATTTGGAATTTTTTTTCGTTTGAAAGGGTATACTTTCCAGGTAACTATACAATCCTGAAGAAATCGAGAACTCATCAAATTTTATAGGCACACTTGTTGTAATTAATTGTCTAGATTTGTAAGCTAAATAGTTTCTAATTTGGCACCAAATTAAAAAAAAATCTTGCTTTTCAGTAAACAATGTTTCAAGTCCATACATTTAAAAAAAAGTTAACTATTCACATACATTATATTATTATGTGAAACTAATATAAAGCGTGTAAAAAATTGTAAAACCGTGTCAAGCCGGGGCGGGTCGCTAGTAGGTATAGAATTTAATAATTAACATTTTCAATCTATTAGCAAGTCTTATATATCTCGTGCATATTGTCAGACAATAAATTGTCCGTTGAGCCGCTGGCAGATAGAATTGGGTATGTTTTGGACGACCAAATGAAATACACCCATACATGTACGTAATTGATTGGACACCATTTTTACTTGCGTACATACGAATGAAGTTAAAATTAATTTACTAATTGTTTTATATAATACAACAGTCTACTGTTTTTGTGTGAATCTAGGAGTCATCAATGGCGCATTATACAATAAGTTCACAGAGGTTTACGGAATATCAAAAGAATTTATGAATAGTTATTTATAGAGTGTATGTGAATTGAAGAGTTTTTTTTTTATGTGTAACATCTTTCCTCTCGCTTTCCTGCAATCTGCGGGAGTGATTTCGTGAAAAGGGACGAAAATGTATTACAGGAAGCCGGTGAAGCGCGCGCTATAACATTTGACCAATGAGTGCGCGCGGTGGCAGAGTTGGCCGTCAGATGGTACCAACCCATTTTCCGAGAGGTTGGTACTGTCAGCCAACAGTGTGTGCGAGGAAATAGAGAAGGAGAATATAATGTTAATTACGCAAGTGAGATGTCAGATCTTACACATTATATGCATAAGGCTCGTTCTTTTTTTTATAGAGAAGACGACATGTGACTTTACTACCGCCTGTTCTTAATCGAAAGTGATTGGTGCACGCGCGACTGGCATACATAATATAGTCCGCCAGTAGCGGCCACTTGATTTTAGGAAGCAGGAAAGACCGACGCCGAAAGTTCGTTCCACTTTTTAATACCTAGTGCGACACAGGAACGTGTCCACTGAGTGTGGATTCATCCTGTATCCTGTTTGTCCAGACTAGACAAATATACAAATATGAAATACCCATAATTCCTAGCTCAATGATATTTATAACTTTATCTATATGAATATAATATGATTAAAATAATCTATCTATATCTATACTATATAATAAACTCAACAACTACTGAACCGATTCTAAAAATTCTTTCACTAATAGAAAGCTCGTCTTTTTGTTTCTTTTTCTTTCTTCACGTCTTTACACCTCCCAAGTCTCCCTTGTTTAGCTGATGGTATTTGTGATCCTAACGAGTGGCAAGTTCTGTTTTTTAATTAAAAAACCCATTGGTACATGGCCAGGATCCGGGAGTGGTCTGCCTAGATAATATCCGAATAGAAAGCTACGATATCGCTGAGTGACATAGGCTATGTTATATATTGTTAGAAAATATCCACGGGCAGATCCGGGGGCGGAAAGTCTAGTAAAAAATATTTTTGGAAATTCTGGCATATGGAATCTCTACCAGAGAAAAGAACTCACTTTCTTTGTGCTCGGGACAAAATTACGTTTTTTTTTCTATTTTGTTTATGTCACTTTTAGGGTCAGATACCTACACGAAATTCACAATATTGTGTGAATATACCTAAAATATCTATATAGTGTCTGCCTACCCCACAGGGATACGAACTTGAGTATTAATGTCTATTAATTTAACAGAATAAATTGCTTCAATGTAATTCGAATGAGTTAAAATAAATTAAATAATGAGCACTTGAATATTATTATAAAGTTTGCTGAAACAACACTGAAATTTTTATCAAAATTAAAACAAAATTTACGTAACTTTAAAATGTATGTTATGTGAAAAAAGCGGGTCGAATATGTAGGAGATACCTCCAATGCAACGAATATCTGGGTTGGTATTTGGGAAATGGATTCTGTGATTTAATTTGCTCTATTTTAATGGCATAAACAGATTATTTGTTGTTTTCACTATTAGCCGACTTCTAAAAATTAGGTTCTCAGTGCGACCTGTAGATTGCATGTAAATTACTACTGAAAAAATTGTAATTAAAACTAAATAAAATGTAATAAAAATTAAATTAAGCGCATCACTTTAAGTAGCCAACCCACTGGTCCGGTATCTCACTAAAAAAATTCGGTCCGGCCAGCCGTATGATCGAGATTGAACACAGGTCACACATTAGCGATATAAACCATACTATCTAGATCACATGCAATTAACTCACTCACACAGTCACACAGGATTCGATTAAACAAAGGCGTGTGTGTGACAGTTCGTTCCGGCCATCGAAATCTATCACAAATACAACGATTTGAAAACGGATGGCAGACCGTTCGTTACAAGAATTGGATGACTCTGTGGTCGATTTCGGTGGACCGTATGGCGGCGCGCCGGCGATTGGACGAATGAGTGGTGGGCACCTTTAGAACGGCTGGACTGATTTGACAACTTTTTTTTATGTTCGTAATAGTCTGAACAAGAGTATTAGAGGAAGAAAAATTGGAAAATTTTCCCGGAAAATTGCCTTTTTTCTATGGGATTTTTATATGAATTCAAGACCATAATATAAGGGATATAAGTTAATGCGGACTCCACGGGTGAAAGTTAAAAATTAAATGAATTCAAGGCTTTGAAGCATGATCTTTATAATGCCAAAAAATGTAATTATTTCGCCAAATCAAATTAAAATCTCTAACCGGATCTCAGGCTACTAACCACCCAATGTAAGGCAAGACACTATAGCACAAAAAAGTTCTAATAACAATCTGTCTGTCTACATTGACAGCATGCAGGCGTGAATATATGTCCGTAGCACTTTTTCATTTTGAAGGATGCATCTCATCCCTCTGCACTCACGACGAATGATGCGCGTAATTAAAAAGTGGGGTAATATTACGTAACTGAAAACGTTGTTTCCACCCCATCCCTCGACCTCGATGGGAGTCTAAAGGGAGCCGAATGAAACCGCAACGTATCAACCTATGGATAATGTGGGATATTCCACTGATATTCGTTTGCAGTTTTTAATTTTCTAAAAGGCAGAGCAAAATGATATATTTTTTCTTTCAGGTTGCCTTACAGCTTTCGAAACCGAATCACGGTCCCAGGGTACCCAATGGAAGACCAAGTCTCCCTCTTTTAACCGATGGTACCTAACGAGTGGCGGCCAGTTCTGTTGAAGTATATTTCGATGGAAAAGCATCTAAGGGTGGTTTGTCGGATTATGTACATAAGTTTGGTCGGGATCCGGGATCGAACCCGTGGTCTGCCTAGTTAATACCAGAGTCTTAACCACTCGGCCACCGACTAACCGTGTTTGTGTGTTCTTCTTTGACTTTCAGTTGGAGCGACGTGATCTTTTTGCACAGAAATACTACAGAGATTGACATCATGCCACTTTTATTCTGAATATTTAAAAATTTCAACAAGCGCACCTGGGGCGAAAAACTAGTTTAATATAATCCCAAATAAGCTCGATCGAATGTAAATAATCCAAACTTGTATCCAGTAGGTCGGGTGGGTATGATTAATGATATAAAATAAATACGTATGAACATAATGATTTCCAATAAATATTTCAATTTAAATGTTATTCGTGTAAACCGATCGCAAAACACTGCACTGAGAAGATTATTGTATAATGTATAAATTAATTACTTAGGTATTTTCAATATAACTTCACGCCTAAATCCAAATGGGGTAGAAATAAAGGGGTAGAAAAGGTAGAAATTATTTCGATAAATAATTCTATATATACATACACTCCGCCCCCGACTTCGCACGGGTACAACTATTTGAATTATTAAGGTATTATTAACTATTATAGGCAGACCACGAGTTTGATCCAAGATCCCGGCTATGTACCAATGGGTTTTTTAATTAAAAACTTAAGTACATAATCCGACAAACCATTCCATCTAAATATACCTCGACAGAACTGGCCACTCGTTAGGTATAGCTACACAAATACCATAGGTTAAACGAGGGAGACTTGGTCTTCCGCTGTGTACCTTGGAATCGTAACAATATTTCGGGAGCTCAAAAGCACCCGTGAAGAAAGAAAATTAAAAAAACCATTTGAACACAATGACATGACATTGTCATGTTCATAAAGTAGGAAATAATAAATTAAGTTTCGTCTTCACAATAAACAATATTTTACTTAAATAAAATATAATTTTGAAGTAATAAACGAGTTTAAGGTCACGTTCAGACCGACGCACGTATTTGATAAATGGATACTACGAGACAAGGTAGAAATTTCAAAAGTGGAATAAAATATTATTTTCCGCAATTACTTACTTGTACAAAAAAAATCGTTCGCCAGTTTTATGGATAAGAGTGGATAAAATCA
Source organism: Nemapogon koenigi (assembly GCA_963924495.1). Classification (NCBI taxonomy): domain Eukaryota; kingdom Metazoa; phylum Arthropoda; class Insecta; order Lepidoptera; family Tineidae; genus Nemapogon; species Nemapogon koenigi. The sequence continues at coordinate 1,135,938 of OZ004630.1, read as the reverse complement.
GCTGGAAAGAATAAGTAACTAAAGACTAAGTATCGACGATTGTAAGAGAGAAGAAATACTTGCTGTCTAAAATGAAAAACAAGAAAGAAAAGATTTCAGGACACACGATAATATTATAAAAAACATTATTGAATGGAAGAGAGGTAGAACAAGATGAAAAAGCAGTTTCATAGAAAAAAATGTCATGTCGTCACAGGAAGTCAAATTGAAAGCGGGGAACAGAGAAGAGTGGATTCGGATAGGGCTCCCGAAACTGTGCTTTTTGTCGCAGGGTGAGTGGCCAATTCTGTTGAGGTATATTTAGATGGAAAAACCTCCACCGAAAAGCATATCTCGTTCTATGTATGGAAACCTACATAAATTAAATTGCGCGTGCAGCACCGTACACCGTGATAGAAGTAAAATTAACATAAAAAAACAGCCCGTACACACTGGAAATTGCCTTGTCTGGGCCATAATGGTCCACTGTGTACAAGAGGCTTAGATATACAATGTATAGCTCTCTTTCTCCTTCTCTCTACGTTACATCTTTCTACTCTCTCATGTAACGAAATGTGCCTAAACGTGACGAGTCCTTGAAATGTCACTCTCAATTCTGGTCTAATAATTCTATTCTCTGCCTAAGAAGTTTCACTTCAAAAATGACCATAAACATCAGACATCGTATAAAGCGCTGTCTAACCACGTGATGCTTTTCTGCTCAACTTATTTGACGAGAGTACACTGAAAAGTATACTATAACACATCGTTGCTTGTGAGTGTGTGTACTGCATGTGCCTCTACATTCGACTTGACGCGTCAATTTCGATGTTACACATCTACTATTTTTTTAAATTGGTAGCAAAATAATGTTGACCCTTTTTCTGAATAATAAACCTACATATTCAATGAAGAATAGAACACATTTAATTTTGTCAATAGGCCTGAGTGTACCACAAATTGTTGCCGCCTGATTTACGGTGGCACACGGCAGGTCACGTCCGGTACCGTGCTCGCCTGCATAAATAACTACATCTACCTGAGAACAAAAGGTATTATTCACAACAAAAATTATGTCAACCCCGAATTGTTGCCGACTTTTAGGTATGCTTAATTGCGTGTGGTTATAGAACATTCTAGCTTTTTAGGGTTCCGTACTCAAAGGGTGACAATGGAAACCCGATTAATAAGGCTCCGCTATCCGTCCGTCCGTCTGTCACACACCGGGCTGTATCTTTTGAACTTTTCACAGTGTGTATTACTATGGCCGCTATAACAACAAATAATAAAAAATTAAAGTTAAAAATTAAAGGGGACCCCCAATCTCCATACCAGAAATGTATTTCATTCGATCTTAATAATGGCAATACATATAGACATCCGGCCAATTGTGAGTTGGACTCGTGCTAATTTGTTCCTGCGCCATACAGGGGCGTCAAACTTGGTCTAACCTTAGTGCATAACATACTTTTGAGTTTGAACGAATCTTTAGAAATTTACAGCCCTTACCTTCGAGATGTTATCTATGTCCTTGATGATAGGTCGCTGGTTTAGGTTCGATGTTTTGGCTGTCTCTTTCTGCACCACACAACCTAAGTTTACTAACTAAATTGCGGGTTTGCGGGTAAAAAATATTGTCTTTGCGTTAGCTATTCGAGTAGGCAGCGCGACGGCTTAACGGGTACGAATAGCGCGACTCGATTGCGGTACGTTGCGACACTTGCGACCAACGTCTTGACCGTCCGGGCACTTGACACACACTGGCGGGGCCGTTATAAGGAGAACGGAGGGTAGTTAGGAAAATGTATAAAGTATGTGTGGCGTGTTGTGTGTATATATTGTGTAATACAAAATGTTTGACCAAGTCTGAATCGCACTTGGCCGATTGTTTTATAGATGTTTCGGAGGGCAAGTAAATCCGGGGTCCGCACTTCTTCTAAAAATAACAGATACTTAGGTCTGTTAAATAAGTGACACATCTAAGTCCATTGAGTGCAGCAACAGGCTTGCCACCTGTTCTGTTTACTAAACTGGCAAAATGTGGACTATCTCTGATCACACCACAAGGGTAAAGGCCGTGAAGTATTTAGATATTACTTAAAAATATTTTGGAAAATAAAATAAATATAGAATTTGTTATACAGTTTCATAAAAAAAATATAAAAACGTGCTCTAAGGATGAAATGCGAAAAATGTAGCAGTCACTTCTCTAGAAGAGGGTTTTGGATGACAAAGCCCTTACCTTCCCTAGTACTTCACATCCCTTCTTAACACTCCATTTTGTAATTAGACACTCCAATCAACCCTACTTAAAAACTCAGCTCTTAAATACACCCATAAGATGAAATATCAAGTATCAAAATATATCTACGATTCCGTAGAATGTACAAATCATCACTACATATTATACAACAAACAACAAAACAAACTGTGTTTTTTACTACATTAGATAGGTTGGTTCACTGGGAAGGTTTGCGAGTATTAAACATGAACTTATGATGTTTAGGAGCTGAGCATTAACAATATAAGTGAATGAAGTCGTGGGAAAAGGTAGCCCAAGTGAATTTTCATGACGTATGCTAAAAATTATGTGGAATATAATTATCTACAATAAATAAATACCGCCGAATTGCGAGTCGGATTCGCGCACGAAGGGTTTCATACACTCACACGTAAGTTAGACTCCGGTTTTTAGGAATCCGTAGCCAAATGGTGGAAACGGATACCTTAATGTGGCATATCATTCCGTATTTCACAGGCTTATAACTCGGCCGTCTTCCATTAACCGCCAATTTAGTAGTCGAAATAATGAAAATAATGCACATATTTTTATAATTCCAAAGCGTGGACCTAAAATTTGCCACTCTCTTACACATTTAATTTTTTTTATGCCCACAATTGGATTATACTAAAAAACTATAGATTTATTTTAACCATTATTATATCCAGGTTCCTGGAGTTTTTTTTATACTTCCTTCCTGTGCTATAAAAAGAACAATATAAAAACAAATACATAATAACAGTGTCCTTTATTCAGACTTACCAGTAAACAGAGTTAGCAGGAAGGCAGCGACTCTTCCGGTGTAACACGGTCGTAACGCCATACTCGCTTCCGGGGCACTGCGGATAAACATAACATCCTTTAGATGCAAACTAAATTTAGCACAATACTAAATCAAATATTTTTATTTACGTCGGGATTTGATGTGTAACATCTGTCCTCTCGCTTTCCTGCAATCTGTGGGAGGGATTTCGTGAAAAGGGACGGAAGTGTGTAAGATGGTACCAACTCATTTTCCGAGAGGTTGGTATAACTGTCAGCCAACAGTGTGTGCGTGTGTGTGACGATAAAGAGAAAAGGAAATAAAGAAGGAGAACGCATCAGCTGTGCGCTTTACCTACAGTGTTGTGTATAAAGTGTTAATGTTTTCAGGATATAATGTTAGATATTACACATCATACGAGACTACTGTAAGGCCAGTTCGTTTTTTTTGCATTCTTGTGAAAATCAACAATTTTATGTTTGGATGTTTGTTTTATGCTCTTGATTTATTTAAAATACAGGATATATATTTTTGTTTAAGTTTTATAGAATATATTTATTTTTAGTTATTTAAAATCTTAATATTGCTATAGGTATGTAAAAACATTGTAAGTTAATTATTAAAAAAAAAAATTTCTTGTGGCCGAGTGGTTAAGACGTCTGGTATTAACTAGGCAGTGCCCGGGTTCGATCCCGGCAATGTACCAATGGGTTTTTAATAAAAAACTTATGTAAGTACATAATCCGACAAACCACAATTAAAGGCTTTTCCATCTAAATAGGTATATCTCAACAGAACTAGCCACTCGTTAGGTATAGCCTCACAAATACCATCGGCTAAACGAGGGAGACTTGGTTTTCCTCTGGGTACCCTGGAACCGTAACACGGTTTCGGGAGCTGTAAGGCAACCCGTGAAGAAAGAAAAAAAATTATCTTAGATTAGATACATAAAAAATAAAAGATAAAATAATGTTTAATTTATAGTCTTGAATATGGTGGTATATTTTGTATTAAGTCTGTCTTTTTGTCTGTCTGCCTGCTTGGCTCCAAAACGGTTCAATGGATTTTCATAAATCCTATGCTCATAATGGATTTTTATTCTGCTTCACTCAACTTTTAATACACGTAGATAAACGTTCAGTGTTTTTCAAGACATACAGAAAGACGCGCCCCAGAGACTTCCTTTTATACTATGTATTGATTTCATAATCAACAATATGTATGTATCCACTAGTATCAATATAAGTGCACTAGAGAAACCCTTGTCAGAATTAATTAACATACATTTACACATCTCTAGCTACGGTGACGTTGCTTCAACATAAAGACAATGTTGTGGTAACAATGGCCTGTATTATACTAAGTTTTCAGCATGGCTTTGCTCGTGTAACATTAAAAATTTTAGTTAGCTTTTCTATGTCCATCTGGAATCACAGAGGTTTTTCTCAAAAACTATGTAACGTATGAATTTGATATTTGGCATAAGGTTAGGTCTCGTTGTTGCCAGGTATATTGCCAGTCTATGATTAGAAAAAAAATAACATTAAAATGGGTTGTAAGTTTGATTTACCAAAAAAGTATATTTGCGAGATATCATTACAAAAAACTACCTCTGAAATTCCAAAACATTCTGATCCATTATTTTAAATTTTTGCAAAAAATGGTCGCCCTACTCCCTGTTCTAGGTTTCTAAAGGTAAATTTCTGATTTTAATAGGGCTAGTAGATATTGGGTCATTGGCTGCTGAAAAAAAATTTACATAAAAATAGGTGTTTACTTACAAAAATCTTCTGACTTATATTATATTAATCCTTATCAAATAAAAAGGCATAGGCAGTCATGGGGACTGCCAACAGAAGTAAAAACTTAAAATTATGAATAGCAGTGCTGTTGAGGTATATTTAGATGGAAAAGCCTCTAAGTGTGGGTTGTCGGATTATGGTATGGACGGGATCAAACCGACGCGCGACGTCCACCTAGTTAATGCCAGACATCTTAAGGTGCAGTAATAGGCACTCAAGAGCAAAATAACCATTTTCAAATGAGTAAATAAGCCTTACGCTAATATAATATTAATCAGAAAAAAAAATATTTTGGTATCTAAGGACTAATATCTAATAAAATGATTAAAAAAAATTGCAAAATTCACTGAAAAAAATAATTATAAATGAGGTCTATTTTTTTATTATTTTTGAGCAAATCTCTTAAAGTATGAATTCTATTATGATCAAATAAACTGGTATGTATAGTAAAATAATAAATCTAGTAAATTGACAAAAAACATAATATAATTATTTCTTTTTTATTAAAAAATAACTATAAAACAATCGTCGCGCACTACAATTACTCAGTATTACCGGACTATCAGACGTGTTATCCGTAGTACTTTGGGCGCGCCTAATATTGACCTTGAAATGGGTACGTTATGTCTCTTAACCACTCTTAACCCTTGCTTGACCGATTAGGTCTGAACTGATTTGAGAAATTCATTCACAAGATATAGGTATATTCCAGATGAACAGGCTGTAATATTTATCTTGCAATTGTATATTTTTAGATCATGGGAAAACGTACAAAATATCAAGTAAACAGATTATTACAAAGGTAAGTAGATCAAATAAAATTATCATAAATAATGCACAAATCACAAGTTTGTCTTGCGCTGGGTATAATCACCGGACCTAAAATTTTATGTGCACTGGTCATGCCGCAACATATAAATGCCGTGTGTATATTATATAAATGTCCATGTTTACAGTAACATTTAGCATATTAAACATTCAAAATATTCACATAATTTATATAAATATGTATTCGAGCCACAAAAGAGGATTATGATTGGGCTTTACATTAAAATTCTGGTGAAGTATCCAACAAAAAGTTAAATTTCCTACCAATATACAATTTTATTTGGAGTGTGGCCGTCCATTTCATATTCTCATTTGAAAGTCGACAGCGCGCGTGGAATTAACAATACAAAAATTAAAATTCCCAATTGTTTTTGTGAATTTTGAATTTTGGATTTACTTTTAATCATGCATGGATATTAATTAAAATCAGAGCTGAATACATTGTATTACATAATATTGTAATTAATATCAACGTTCAACCATTCGTTCGTAGTGATATGGAAAATATTAATATTATAAAGAGATAAAGTAAGTTTGTAAATTTGGATGTAGGGGGTAATCTCTCAAACTACTAAACCGATTCTTAAAATTCTTTTACTAATAAAAAGTAGCTACATTATCCCTGAGTGTTACATTTTATTTTGTTCGAAAATATCTAAGAAAATTATAAAGACACATTTATAATCAAAATTACTATTTCTTATAATATTTTGTTATTACTAGACTAGGCAAAGTAATTTTTTGCCAGTTAGCCATATTAAACAATATAAAATAATGTGTAATAGCAAAAACTGTATAATTATTAGTTAGCAATCCGATTATAAACGAACTTGCAGTTGTCCATGATTTCGTACGCGTTGTATTAGACGCCCCATTTTTAGGGGTTGATTTTTTTGGTAAAATAAATTTTATTCATAAAAATCAATTTAACAAATAATCAATTACTACGAAATTTTATAAGTATTCTAAAAATTATGGTAAGGTAAGGCAAGGCAGCTCCATCGTCGAGGCCAAATGATTTGGCTATTTTTATTATTTTGATTTTTGACTGGTAGTTCTAGAGATTAGCGCGTTCTAACATATTATAGATTACAATATATAAATATTTTCATTTAGATCATTAATTAATTAACATTTTTTGGGATAATATATTATCGTTGTATTCAACATAGTTTTTTTTTTATTATCTATATAAATAAAAATAAATGCTGGTTGTTGGTAAGCGCATCACTTGAGAACGGCTGAACCGATTTGGCACTTATTTCGGAACCCTAATAGGATCACTAGTCTGTATGTCCATCTGTCATTGAAACTTGGTTCATATACAGAGTTTCATGGCCCAATCACGGTCGTATAGCGTAAATAATCCAATTTTCATTATGAGGGAAAACTTAAAAATTTCATCATCATGTTTTTATATCAAATGAAACTACTAAGTCCAAAATTTTGAAAACATATGGCAATTGATGGCTTTTCCTTATAGTTTACAGGAAAACCTGAACAAAAATCATGTCTTAAATTATTTGGCAAATAATTATTTTAAATGTTTGTAATAGTTTAAAAAAAGTTTTTAGGGACAGAAAAATTTGAAAATACGGATAAAACTGAAATTGTTTTTTTTAATGGTATTTTTGTATGAACTCAAGACCATAATAAGGTATGAAAGTTAATATGGACTCTACGGGCAAAGCCCGGGCAGAAAGCTAGATAGTTAATAATAAATTAAATATCAGAATTATAATAATTTGACATCTAGTTTTTTGACATATTATAATAGTTTGATATTCAGATTATATGTAAATATAATTTAAACTTACCACAAACCAAAAACAATAATAAACCAGTCACCAGCACTAAGTCTCCAGCATCACAAAAACCACTTAACTAAAAAGTTAATCCAAAAAAGTTTAAACACACTTCCGCTAAGCTACGAAAGTTCGTAGCAAACCGCTACGACGTAGACCGATCGCGTAGACACTCAAAACACGAATGCCGACAACCGCTACGAGTCGCGCATGGACCAAACTCTATGACATAGACTAACATATTTCTATACACCGCATTAATTTATCTGTATTTTTGAATATGTTATTTGTAGCTATTTATTTAATCTATAATTTGGGTTGTAGTGACCAGTATAATCGTAGTTCATTATATATTCCGTTGTTCGTAGCATAATTGAATGTGAGACCGTGTTTTGGGTGGCGATTATCCTCTTTTTGTCTACATTGTCTCATAGGGGACTATTAATTATATAATTATTAACGAATGTGTTAATTACATTATGTTTGTTACAATTTATTATGTATGCCTTCTTTATTCTGTGAAAGTACACATATCCTCTTTGTATTGGTTGGCAAGAATCTCAAAGTGAATACTAGATTGAATAGGGGGGTTGACGATTTTTTGGAAATATTTTTAAATTATAGATGTAAGGTTTATTATCTGAGACTTTGTGAGTTAGTTTATACGTGGAGATAACTACTGCACCTATTTAAAAAATATTTTAACATTGAAAAGGTACATTACTCCAGATGAACATAGGCTATGTAATAAGTATACGGAATTAAGCAAATATGCAAATAGAGTAGATGACAGGGTAATCAAAATATTATTATATTTAGTCCGCCATTTAGATTATCAAAAAATATTGGACAAGTATTATTTCTTTTGTCAATCAAACAAAAAATGACAGAGATAAAGCGCGTCAAAGTTTGGGAGTGGGGGCTGGTGACGTCACGCCTTGCTAAAAACTGTACTAAGGCATGACGTCACGCGGAATTTTAGCGGGCTATATCTTCATCATTTTTTGTTTAATTGACAAAAGAAAAAATACGTGTCCAATATTTTCTGATAATCTAACTGACGGACTAATTAGGATTTTTAGTCATCATGCCTATAAGCTAAAGTTATGATGATATTCGACAACAAAGTCGGAATAAATCATGTCACAAACAAACAAATAAAGCAATAACAAAATTACTGTTTCCCTGGCCCGACCTCGCTCCCAAGGAATCAGAGTCATTCCATCGGGTCTCTTGCCGTCTTCCCGGATTATTCCTGTTGGCTCTAGGAGAGCAGAGATTTCTATTGACGCAAGAGCCCTTTTGATGGTATCATTGAGGGAGCTGTGGCGAGAAAGCCTCCCTGCACTTTTTATGCAGGAAAGTTCGTGAGTTCCAAATTGATCAACCTCCTTTCCGCAAGGACATCTATGTTCGCAACATACTGGTGCTCCTAACCTAAGGATATAGAATCAGTATAGGCCCAGGGTTAGGAGCACCAGCATGAGATGATGACCAGAGAGATGTATAATGTATTTATATCTCTTGTTGTTTTCAACCGAATTGGCCGCTGCACCTGGCTTAGTAGATATTGCACAGCGATGGGATGGGGCAACTGTGTCAACACATGTGGCATCCCATACTAAAGATCGACCCTTCTCCCACGGCACGAGCGTCATTTCGTCAGGTCTATTGTCATCATCTCGTGCTATACCTTTTGGCTTATTATTTCATTATTATTATATTAGTTTGTATTAGAATTACTTTCAAATTGTAGAGTAATGTGGAGTGAAAGATGATGTTGTGACTAAAATGAAGAAAAGTAGTATACGCTGGTTTGGACAATTTGAAAAAATGAAGGATAAAAAGGATTATATGGCTGAAGTGAAAGGAAACGCTGGCAGAGGACGGACCTATGTGTACGTATGATAAATATAAACGAAGCGAAAGAGGTATGTCAAGATCGTATTATATATTCGATTGTCTCTGCCTACCCCTTTTGGGATAAAAGTCGTGATGATAGATAGATAGATCAAATTGTAGACAATACTTATTTTGTTTCACAATACATACAAATAAAACAGGTTTTTATTACGCTACTAGACAGAACCATAAAGCATAAATTAAAGTTTAAACCGCAACAGACAAACTGTGCACAATGTTGCAACAAAAACAAATCTCCAATCACTTTATCAATTTATTACCACATTGGAGATCCTTAGAGAGTGGTACATATGTTAGAAGTCGATTCTACCTCCATAGAAAGCTTCGAGCAGAGGTGAAGAAACATTAACATAGATTATTGTGAAGTAGAAGCGACATTTTATTGACTACATTTTTTTATTGTGGTATCTGACCCGAGAAAAATGCAAATAAAAATAATTTAAAACTTCAAGCCTAAATCTGTCATGCAGATAGTTGTTTTTCTTCAGATATAAATTACACACAAACAAAACAAAACACATTTTTACGGCTTTTAAACCTGCCAGAGACTCACTTTTTGCCAGTTGCCCATATTACACAGAACAGGTGGCAAGCCTGTTGCTGCATTTAATGGACCTAGATGTGTCATCTGCTATGTTTAGAAGAAGTGCAGACGCAATCTTTACATGCCCTCCGAAGCACGAGTAGACAAATCCTAAATTAATGAAAGAATACTTAATTAATTAAAAATTGTGAGGAGTAGTTCAAGTGTTCTAAATCTTTCGGCGCATAATAATAAATCAAAGGGAACTTTAATATAATTGTCAGATCTAAAAGTTAGTTATTCTTTGTCTATCTTTGCCCCTGTTGGCTAAAGTTTTATCACGCTCACAGACAGTGCCGGCTGGTCGCCGCAGATAGGAGACGAGGCGCTAACAATTGCTCAACTGGATTCAAGAAATTTAAACAAACTTAAACTGATTTACTTATTTATAAAGAGAGGCCACGCTTTTTGATACCTTTAAATTGCGAACGGCAATTTTGAACGTGGGTTAAAAAGTTTGAGGGAATGTTTTGTTGGCTTTATTACTTTTGGTAGACAACTCGTCCCTCTCAGAGCTTTGTGTCCGAAGGTATTTTCATTAGGTTTGTTGTTTTCGTATTCAAATTTTTCGTTTAAGTGACAACTGGAGAATGGTTGAAATTAAATCTGTTACTTAAATTAAACTGCGTTTGTTTATATTTTGTAAACTAACTTATGCTTTTGTTTACTTATATATTATAGCTGTCTGCCTCGGCTTCGCCTGCGAAAATTTTTAATTGTGACACAATGACACACGTCACAATACGGCCTTGAAACTATCTCTGTCAAAAAATTACGTCTATTCGTTGCTCTGTATTGACGTGAAAGGTGGACATACAAAAATAAACTTTCAAAGGATATAAACAAGGCACTTGTATATTAGAAATAAGACGACTATTTGAATGGAATCGCTCAGTCAAAGATCTTCGTATTTATTACTTTTGATCGTAGCTTCGTCCACCAGGGTTCCGAAATATCTTTATTAAATCTGTTTTACTTCTGTTTAAATAGTGTAAATATTAATATGATATAATTGGAACATAATACAATATTTAATATTCATTTTATTCTCTCGAACATAAAGAAAATGTAACTGTAATAAATTACAATATCAAATATTTTAACATAACGTAGAATTTTTTTCAAAGGAAAAGTGTATTGCGTTGGAATATATAATTTTGTTTCGATTTACATATTAGAGGAAAAGAAAAAGAGATTTTTTATTTATATTAGCTAATTAATTCATAATGTGAGGTTTGTACATATTATTCTTCAAAGGGGCTCTGATTAAAAATTTTTTGATGTAAAACATATCTATTGGGGCTTGCCTTAAAGGTAAGACCAACTCGTATGTCGTGACGAAAAACAACGTCATTCCCCGCCGCTCTTTACTCGCTTGTGTGTGCGTGGCGCGTATACTATATACTTAGTTGCTACTCCGTCTGAGTATGTGTACTGCTTGCGCCTTGCTATTCGACTACAGTATACTACACACCCATAGTCTCAACAGCAAAGGCCATGAACTCAAATTGGTCGAGGAGTCCTGAATATTTTTTTTTAAGATTCTCAGCACTCAGTTTAATCCAATCAAGCACAAAGAGCTTCAATACAAGTTTTTGATTAAAATTAAATACAAAAACAAAACACAACAAAGTGACTAATGACACTTTTCGCAGTATGCTAATCTATTGTAATATGGTCTATGTTTTTTTTAATATCAATTTTAATTTTACTGTAATATCTAGGTAACTATATGAATTGGATAATTATATAAAAAGACCTGTCTTTGGAGTTCATGGCTCAAACAAATGTTACTGTCACATTGAGAATTGCTTCTGACAGCATTAATGAATAAATTTGGACTTATTTATTGAAATTACGGGATTATACGAATTTTGCGGATATATGTTCCTAACCCAGATATGTTTTAATTTTTTTTCTTAACAATTTGGTATGCGTTTGAATCAAGTCTACCTTACCCCTAAACGAAATTTTTATATCCCTATTAATATAAATGCGAATGTAAGTTTGTTTGTTACGCTTTCACGCAAAAACTACTTAACCGATCATCATGAAATTTTGCACATATATTCTTGGAGGTATTAGAAGTAACATAGGATACTTTTTATTATCACGGCATGACGACGGGAACGGGGTGGGCAGAGGTGAACATGACAAAAGCTATGTATGAAGTGTATATGTTTGCCAACATTTTGAAATTAGAAGTCGTGGGAAACAGCTATTTCTAATATGTTTATACTAGCTATCCACCCCGGCTTCGCGTGTGGACAATATTAAAATCTTACATATAAAATTCTCGTGTCACGGTGTACGTAATTGAACTCCTCTGAAACGGGTCCGCTATTTTTCATCCCCCTAAATGTTAAGGGTGGTCCACCCCTATTTTTTTTTATAGGTAGGGGTAGGGGTAGGAGTAGGGGTAGGGGTAGGGGTAGGGGTAGGGGTAGGGGTAGGGGTAGGGGTAGGGGTAGGGGTAGGGGTAGGGGTAGGGGTAGGGGTAGGGGTAGGGGTAGGGGTAGGGGTAGGGGTAGGGGTAGGGGTAGGGGTAGGGGTAGTGCGGGCAAGTCAACGTTTGGACAGGACAACGTCTGCCGGGTCCGCTAGTATATTATATATAAGTAGCATTTATTTATACGAAAACCGGTGAAACCAAATTTTTGTACTGAACAATGACAATATTGTGAAAAAATTATCTAAGTGGAAATCATAACCTATGTTGCAGCGAATATAATAATATGTGGTTACGCGGAAACGCCCAGTTACTTATATTATTATAGTTCTTTACAATGTTTTGTGAGTATGGATTTAAAAAAAAAGAAAACAGAGTAGTTATTATTTTAATACGCTTTCACCTAAACAAATCTTGGAAGTCGAATTTAACCAACTTCTTATGGTCGTATCGATTTGGTACTATGAAAGTGTATGTAATTCGGATGACAATACAATAATTTGGTATCATCGATCTGATCTGATGATGGAGCCAGGTGGATAGTGGAACTCTGTAACGAAATGACGTAATCTCATCGAGTTTAGGCTCATTTGGTATGCGCAACTGTGCGTTACTGACAAAAGCGTGTTTTTTAGTTATTTTTATAAACTACACGGATTATTCCATATGAAAATAAATTACTATTAGGCCTTGCTACGCACTTTACTCAATAAAGTTTTAATAGAAGCTATAAGGCGCAGTATTCCTGACATAGTTATGGATGCACAATGTTATGAACAAAGTTCTTATTAACTTCTACTTCCACCACAAACTGTTTACAGAATAATCTCGCAATATTTAATGAAGAGAATATTATGTAATATAATAATATTAATTTTATTTTTTATTTTTTTTATCTTTTAAATATACTAACTGACTGACAATCATCGCACAGTCTTAGGGGATGTAGAGGTGTACTATGAAATATTTTTTCGAAATTCAATCTCTAAGGGGATGAAATGGGGTGTGTAAACTTTGTATTCCTAATACATCCGCTTCTCTGTCTATACCTATAAGTAATAATTGGCAAAGTTGCGAATACGACTCGCGCACTGAGGGTTCCGTATCAAATTGTACTGTCTCGTTCTATAATATTGATTGACAGGTTTCTTAGGGTTTGACAAAATCGATTATAGTAATATTTCTGTATAAAACAGCAAAATACAAATTACTTAAGAAGTTTTTTCAAAGTAATATTATTTTTTAACTAGATTAAGACCACATATTTTTCGTGTTCGTAATATTAAATATGAAAACTGCAAAATTCTAGACCTCTGCACTGTAAAAAAATATCAGTACGTACATAAAAACTTTCCAAACAACGTAAAATAAATTAAATTTTACAAAAAATCCAGTTTGTCGACGACAAAGAGCTTCCAAGTGCAATAAACACTCTCAGTTTCATTGAGAACTTCTGTACATGGATTCCTTTGGGAAATTATAGAAGGGCTTTACCTAGAATCAACTTTACTCTGTACTACAATGAAGATTGAACCAACTACATAAACTACATACATTTGAACTCTTGAGTGAAAAATGTGACAGAAAGTTGAGTCGGTGAATAAGAGATATTATTTCTGAAATATAATATACAAACATAAATGGGGCGTCGGTGGTCGAGTGGGTAAGACGTCGGATCGCAACTGAATAGTCGCGGGTTCGATTCATACATCCGACCATGTACCAATCAATGGGTTTTTTCCATGTTTTTTCTAATAAAAAAATTATGTACATCCGACAAACCGTACAAAGAGGCTTTTTCATCTATATAACTCAACAGAGCTGGCCACTCGTTAGGTATAGCCTCAAAAAAAAAATCATTGGCTAAATGAGGAAGACTTTGTCTTCCACTGGGTATACCCTGGGGCCGGCAACGGTTCCCGGGAGCTGTAAGGCAATACTTGAAGAATAAAAAAAAACCGTAATTTCAATAAATAAGCCCAAATTTATTAATTAATGCTGTCAGAAGCAATATTCAATGTGACAGTAACGTTTGTTTGAGTCAAAGAAAAGAGTGAGCATTGGATAACATTTGTTTGAGCCATGAACTTTATAACTCAGGACAACTCCAAAGTCAGGTCGTTTTATATAATTATCCAATTCATATAATTACCTAAATAATACAGTAAAATTATTTGTAAGTAAAAAGTCATTATGTAGGTACAGTCACGAACACCACGAGCGAAGCCGGGTTTGTATGTAGTAATCACTAAAATATAACTTATTAGAATATTGTAGACAAACATCAACAGACAGACACGTCTACAGTTTTCTACAAATACATATATTCAGTGATTACGCCCCAAAACTATGTTACGGATGTAAATAATAATTAATCCCGGTCCAGCTGACACAATACATCGCCGACGGTCATAACACCGCATGCAAACTACGTCCACTATTTATAACTACACCGGGTGTGATTATGTATATTATTTAATGGGTTTTTGAACTTTTTATTTTATTACTGGCTCATGAATTTTTTTTAAATGTCACATAACAATTCTTATGGCAATGTCCAGAAGGATTTTCGGAATAAAACGTAGCTTAAGCCAGTCATCTCTGTCCAAAAGCCGGCCAAGTGCGCAGGAACAAATTAGCGCGAGTCCGACTTACACTTAGCCAGTTTTTATTATTTGTTGTTTTCATAAGGAATGCGTTATAGTTATACCAGTTAGACGTTTGTATGTATTGCCATTATTAAGATCGAGCAAAAAACGCCGAATAAAACACGTTTTTTGTATTGATTTGCCAAGCATAAAGGATTTGCTACATAATTTATTAAAAAAAAGACTAAAGCAATGGCTTGTTAAAAATTGCTTTTATTCAATAAAAGAATATGACGTTGTGTGTAAGTGTAAGTAAATAAATATTTTTGTAATTTCTTTAACTATTTGTAGGTACTTATATAATTTTAATTGGTTCTTTTTTATTATTGTAGAATTGTTAAATATTATATTATTGTGAAATAGGATAAAATATTGGACGCCATGTGAGGATATGTGAAACAATAAATATTTTTGAATTTGAATTTAATACCTAACTTTATTTTATTTTTATTGTTGTATGTTATAACGGTCATAGTAATACACACTCTGTGAAAATTTTAAGTTTCTACCTATTACGGTTCAAAGGTACAACCCTGTGACAGACGGACGGGCGGACAGCGGAGCCTTATTAAATAGTAATAATAGGGTTTTCGTTGTCACCCTTCGGGTACGGAACCCTAGAAATCGGTTACTCCGTTTCGGCATGATACAAAGACAAACAAACAAACACGCTTTCGGATTTATAATATTAGCTACGACCTTAGTTTCTATTATTTCCACATGGAAAAATCGCGGAAGTGTCCCAGAAGTGTACTAATAACAAATTCCTTTGGTACTGGATAAATTAGGCAGCGCATCAGAAATATCGATGAAATGTGTACCTCAGAACAGATAATAGTGATGTAGGAGGAGTCGTGTGAATCAAACTATGATGCATATAATATGTGTTATTACTATTGTCAATGTGTTTGATGCTATGCCCTAGGCTCCTCGTCCAGTATACTTAGCGGAAGACATTATTAACCGATGATATTATATTTGACATCGTAAGGTGGAAATCGAACCACATGCAGATACAATTTTGAACAAACATTCACTCAGAGTTTTTTTTTAAAACCGTTATTTATCATACCACTTACATATTGGTATTTATTTTAAAACTAGCTTCGCCCGTGGAAACTTTTGAAATGTAACATAAGAATTTATTACGAAGGATTTCAGCGATAAAAAGTAACCTACAATGCGATTAAAATAACAATATGGGCATGCGCCATTTTGGATATTAAAGTAAGGTTGCCAAAAAAACAGCATGGTAATTTTATTTTAATATAAGTAATAAAATAATAATTTTCTTTGAATTTAAATGATAAAATCCTAGAATGCCCGCAACCCCGAGGGGCGAGTATGCTATCTATCTCTATCTATCATCACGCTTTTCATCCCAAGAGAGGTAGGCAGAGACAATAGAATGTCATTTGTTACTATCCTTTTTTTTTTTTTTTTACGTGGGGAAATGCATCATGCATACCCGCCCCGCCCCCTCGGGAGTGAGAGAGCGGGTTATGTCGGCTCTCGAGGCAGCCTTCTCTCGAACTCCGCCAGGCGGGCCGCCACGAAGTCGCCCATCTGGCGCACTCCGTTAGCTATGCCCTCCTGCACGGCCTCCTGAACGGCCTTGGCCACGTCCCCCGGAAGGGGCGCCCGCTCGGGCTGAGCCTTCCCCCTTGCGACCTCCAGTGCTTGCTGGCGGAGCTCAATCACCTCTTTTTTGAGTTTGTTGATTTCCGCCACAAGACTCAGCACCTCCTGCCTCATCCTGTCCTCGGTGGAGGTCCTGGGGCCGCCCAGCAACTGCTCCAGGCACCCCTTCATCGTTTTGTCTACGGCATCAGCCGACGCCTTGAGCGCGCTCTGGTATTTGCCATGCAAGTTCCCAGAGCCGGTCGCCACCATCCGGACGATTCCCGCCGCTGTGTCCATGGCGTCAGCGAGAAGGGTCTCGCTGGCGCCGCCACCGCTGATCCTTGTCACCGTGTCGCTGAGCTTCGTCCTCGCCGCTTCCACCATAGTCATGGTAGACTCGCCGCTCAGCGACTCCTTCGACCCTCTGGCGGACACCCTTCTGAGGGGGGGCGACCTTGACCTTGAAGGGTCTCTAGAGACCCCCAAAGACCTCGTTCCGGTCGCCGACAAGCGGGTGGCCCGTCCTCTTGGTGCCCCTGCACCTATGGGAGCCCTCAGCTCCGACTCATCAAATTCAAATTCAAATTCAAATATATTTATTGACTCACATTATTACATGTTACCTGTTAAGGCGTACAATAAAGATCAAACTAATTATTCTACAATGCTACATCATATAAATATTGAATTATAATATAATCATTAATCTAATTCATAAATTACAAAATTAAATGTCAATATTACCAAATAAAAAATAAAAATATTAGTCAATAAGTGTATAATAGTAAATTCCAATGTCAAAATAAAGGGTCTTTTAAAAAATCCTCAACGGTATAATAACACTTTTCAACCAACATATTTTGAATTCTACATTTAAAGACTGATAAGCTAAGGTCCCTCAGTGCATCAGGTAGGTGGTTATAAAGGGAAGCAGCCATTATGTGCGTTGTGTTTTCATAAAACTGTGTCTTAGCTTGGTGACAGGGCTGAACATAATATTTATTTCTATTGTTACGTGGTCGCCTGTTTATAATTATTTTAAAATCATTTAAATTAGCTTTGACATAGCTACATGCTTCATAAATATATATAGAAGGCAATGTCAATAACTTTAATTGTATAAATATAGGCTTACATGAATCCGTTTGTTTCATGCCAGACATTGCTCTGATACACTTTTTTTGTAATCTAAATAAAGGTAATATGTTGGTTTTTGCAGCGTTTCCCCAGTTGAGTATGCTATATCTTAAATTAGACGCAACAAATCCGTGATATGCAGTAAGAGCTGCTTTTTGTGATGTGTTTTCACGTAGTTTTTTAAGGGCAAATGAAAATCTACTCAATTTAGAACACAGTAGGTTCATATGAGATTTCCAGTTTATATGGCGGTCTAACATCACACCCAGAAATTTTATTTCATTTACCTCTTTTATAATTTCATAATTGTGTGTTAATGTTATGTTTTTTCTATTTGACTGTGGAAAATAGAACTGCATACATTTTGTTTTATTTATATTTATTACAAGGTTATTATTTTTAAGCCATTCTATTACATTATTTACAGATCTGTTTATCTCGCATTCATATTCATTAATATTTGTCCCTTCAATTAAAATCGTTGAGTCATCAGCAAATAAAATCATCTTCTGATCTAATATAGCAGGGAGGTCATTAATATATAAAAGAAACATCAACGGCCCCAATATGCTACCTTGAGGGACTCCATATTCTACTATTCGATAATTCGATCGCATTCCCTTCTCAATACCATCATTGGAGGAGAGGTCCGACCCTCCCTCCATCCTGCGTCCTCTTGGAGCTGCTCCTTCCAGCTCCTCTTCCCTTCTTTCTTAAGCGAGACGCGCTCTCCCCCGCCGTCTCCAAGCATGCGTGTTCTCGCTTACTATTTTTTTTTTTTTTTTTGTATTTGGATCCATATCAAGTCCCACGAGTATGGGGGAAGTAATCCGTCCGCCCGAGTGGTGCCCCCTGCACCCGGGTAAGCCTAATTACACCCAGGGTTTCGGCCGGTGCCCTGGGAGCGCTCGCGACTGATCTACCTCATCAGCCATGCATCCCCTCGCCACGCTAGAGCTTGGGATTGAGGGATTTTTTATAGAGGTTGTCTCCTCGCGACCCAGGCGGTTAAGCCAAGGCCCCCGTTCCCCTTCATCACCAGACTCCAGGGTTTACGGGTTTGCCGACGGAGCAGTTGTGAACTGCTCGTCCGGCTGCGCACTAAAGCGCCCACCGGACCCGTCGCCGACCGCATCCGGCTGGACTCTGATCCAGAGTCGGTCCGGAGCGGTTTTGTGTTGTGTGCGGCCCAAAAGACCGCGCCCACCCACCTCGGGTGTTCTTAGCTTCACCCCGGGACAGAACCCGGGGCTACTGAGCCCCCCCGCCACGACAAGGCGACACCCCCAGGGGGGATTTGTTACTATCCTGACATATCTCTTTTGCTTCTTTTATATTCATCATACCTTTCATACATGCTCGGCGATTGTGTGTACTTTTAATATTTCCATCGATCAACATATTTTTTAAATGCAGTCCACCAAATACCTTGCTTCCCGCTTTCACTCTCCTTTCAATTTCCTTGTCTATCTTTCCACTTCTTGTAAACATAGATACTACCTAAATAAACAAATTCATTCACTTGCTCTAATTTACATCCTTTCACACAAATGTTACACTCCGTCCTTTCATCATCCTTTTCAAATACTAATAGTATTAGTAACATTTCTCCACGTAAAAAAAGGTCATCATCTGCCAGCATTTCTTTTCACTTCAGTCATTTTCAACGTGTCCAAACCAGCGTAAACTACTTTTCCTCATTTTAATCACAACATATCTTTCACTCCTCATTCTTTTCTAATGACATCGTTAATTGAATATTAAAAAAAATGGTAATGCACTTTTTTACAGACCGTACCGTAGTAAGCCCGATTTGACGTAACTGAATGACAAAATGGCGCATGTCCAGTCCTGTTCTTATTTTAATCGCATTATATATCACAGTTCAGATACAAACTACATTTGTGCAAAAACTCACGTCGGCCCGTTGCTCTGTATTGACGTGAAAGAAGGGCAAACAAACAAACACACTTTCACATTTACAATATTAGTTTTGATTACAGACATACATTTTATTTAAAAGAGAAATAAATAAATAATTATACCTACTGATTGACTGATGCAAAAAAGTCTCATGTTAAAAATGGCGAAAATAGATTGCATACTGAAGAGTTTGTATGTATGTTTGAACATGTCGCAGGAAGTCTGATTTGGAAAAAAACCGGCATCACGCTACGACCCAAAGGAGCAGAACAGATTATTTAGTTCACGCTAGCGTTAACCGACCAGTCTAACCATTTCTAGTTCATTATCTGTTCTGAAGATACTACATACGTACTCGTACAAACAGATCTCTAAGCTGATTGATTTCTCGTTGATTAATTCTCTTTGCATGTGAAACGTATTTGTTAGACAAACGACCAAATTACAGTCGCCATAACGACTCGTATCTTCATGCCTTTTATTCATTTAGGGTTTGGCAGGGTTTGAGTACAAATTGATTTCTGATTTGATATAAAATAAATGTGAAGAAAGAATTTTGAGAAATAAAATAAACTAATATTGTAAATACGAATGTATTTGTCTTTCTTTTACGAGAAAACGGAGCAACGGATCGAAATGATTTTTTTGCACAGAGTTCGAGGGTCATCCCGGGAAAATATCTTATTGAAAATTTTAATACAAAATTTTGTATATACGTACGAAGATGATAGTTGGTTGTAATTAAGAAATGATATGGAGGTCCTTACACCCGTATTCATGAACAACAATGACCTTTCTCGTAGCAAAATGGCCGATTTCTCACACTACTGTCTACTGTTGAGACTTTGTCTGTGCGTTCGCCAAGTGTTGTTCTAGAATACGGATTTTAATCTCAATCTCTGTAACTGTGTTGAAATTTTCATAGAGTGTGTGTTACTATGGCCGCTATAACATAAAAAAATAAATTAATTAAAGGGCGACCCTTACAAGAAACGTATTTTTTCGGCGTTTTTCCGATCTTAATAATAACAATAATGGCAATACATACAAACATATTCTAAGTAATGTACCTAACTATAATGCATACTCTTAAGACGATACATTCAAATAAAAATTAAATCATAGTTTGAGGGGCGTGGCCTAGCTCCATACGATACTCTAGCGCGTCCCTACGTGATCGATTGGTCTCTCCGCTGAATCTCTCTCTGTCGCATTCAATAGAAACAAAAGAGAAGAGGCGCACGGAAGGTGTTTGGAACAAACGTCCTAAGTGACAAATCAAAAATAATTCATTTAAATTAAAGGAGTAGCTTTATTGAAAATCGAAATTAACATCTCACTTTAGTAATAGATGATACAAATTTGTACTTAATTTAATAAACAATACTTCATGTACTACTGAGAAATTTGGAAAGGAGACTATTTTCAGAGGCTACTTTGCAATTTTTTTCTATCGAGCAAAGTTTCTTAAAACATGTTATATGATTAACAGATTAATATGAAATATGATTAATTATAACATTTTTTTTTCTGTATTGGTAAGAGCTTTAGGTTTCATTCAAAACGATCTGGGACATTTATTTTCCTGTGTACCCTTGGCTGTACCCTTGAGGGTACAGTGGAAAATAAATTTTAACCGCTGTACCCTTGGAGGCGTAAATCTAGTTTATTATAAAAACAGTTACACCCGTTATCAGATTTTCGTTTTCATTAAAACTGTTATACAAAAAAAACTTCATTGTCAGTCCACTGCTATTTCTCCCGATTTGATCTCACAGAATTCAAGGAATTCCTGGCGTTTAATTGAATCGTGCTACGAGTCGGTCTGCCTTTGTGTCAGAGTCGCTCTACGAAATTGCTAATTCGTGTTCGCATGCCATGACCGATTGTTAGAGTTTTCATCAAAGAGTCTACTCAAATTCTTGGCTTCATTTAACTGAAAATATATATAAGAACAAAATCTGAAAGTTAATTTGGAACTGTTCAAAAAATAACAAAACACATACCTACACACCATCACAACTTTTTTCAGAGACACGCGTAACAATGTCCATTTTCAACTAATTGGCCATGGCCTTGGACCTTGAGTTAGAGCTGCCAATAGATACGTCAAGCTTTCACGGACTGCAAAATTGAGTTTGTTGATAACTGAAAACTAATATTAATTGGCCAAGTTGCGAGTACAAGTCGCGCCATTTTTTCGGTCAGAACTTTAAGACAGGATTTTCGTTTAGGTTTTCCCTATATTCCCTATTTATTTCATGATTCCGTAGTTACGGAGATAGAGGTATGGAGGGGCGGTAAATTGTATAGTTTCTCTAATATAATTTAAACTATTTTAAATTATAAAAAATATATTATTTGTATTCTTTATAACGAGCCCTTTCATTTGATATGTCACTGATGCACTTGAAAAAAAAATTACATTTAATTTTTTCCCCAAAATTAACTCTCATGATCGAAATTTGATTATTTACGCTATACGTCGGGTCATGAAACTCTACATATGTACCAAGTTTCAAAATTTTTTCGTCTAGTGGATTGGAAGAAAATAAGCTGTGACAGACGGACAGACAGACAGACACAAGAGTAATCCTTTTCGATTGTTTCAGTTTTTTCATATGAGATATATACGGAAGCCGAAAAATAAAAAATAACCGTATTTCTGGCCCCAGGGTACCCAGCAAAAGGCAACTCTTCCTCATTGATATAACCTATGATCAGTTACACAGGTCAGCTCTGTTGAAATATTTTGTAAGTTTTAAAAAACTCATTGATTTATACACGAGGAAAAATTTTAAATATTTTTTCGGGGTAGACAGAACCTTGAAAATTCATATAGGTCTCACTGTACCAATTGAACCACAATTTATGGTCTTGTTAATATAATTACAACAGAAATTGTGTCAGAGGCGAACTCTCAAAGGATACTGTGACGTAGCGCCACGGAATTCAATTATAATTACATTTAAAAATGTCTAGACTGTACAGCGCAATATTATCCTTCGAACTTGATCATCCCCTAGTTACCCCTACACAATTTTACACCCAATTAGAAGCGAAAAATAGAAGTAAAGAATCGGCTAGTACCTGATAATCCGACAAACCACACTTAGATGCTTTTCCATCTAAATATACCTCAACAGAACTGGCCACTCGTTACAAATACCATCGGCTAAAAGTTCCTTCTTTAGTCTTCTGATGAATACCCTGGGACCGTAACATGGTTTCAGGAGCTGTAAGGCAACCTGTGAAAAAAGAAAAAAACTGTAGGGATACCTACCTAAAAGTTTAGACCCTCAATAGCCGGCATGCCGCCATACGTTCCGTCGAAATCGACCACAGACTCGTCCAATTCTTGTAACGAACGGTCCGCCATCCGTTTTCAAATCGTTGTATTTGTGGTAGATTTCGATGGCCGCAACTATCTGTCACACACACACACACGGATGTTTGACACTTTGTTTAATCTTGTGCGTCTGTGTGAGTGAGTGAATTGCATGTGATCTAAATCGTATGATTTACATCACTAATGTGTGGCCTGTGTTCAATCACGATCATACGGCTGGCCGGACCGAAAATTTTCTGTGAGATACCGGACCAGTGCGTGGGCTACTTAAGATGAGAATCGTAGAATTTAAAATGAGAACAAAATTGTGCCAGAAACCGATAAATTACCTCCCCTACGAAGCCAAGAATGTCCAACACTAGAATGCCGAACAAATTGCTGGGTCTGACAAAGACAGTTTGTCCGGACATTCTAGGGTTGGACATTACTTGGCTGGTCAATGGTGGGGACCTAAGTATACTAAACACTTATATCGTCAATATACAGAGCTTCTAACTAATTTAATATAGCGGCCTGGCTTATGATTAATCGATACTGTCCTATGTGATCTACTTCTGATATGTGACAATTAATATTACTCATTGCATTATGTTAAAATTATCTTTATTGTGTAAGCAATAGGGTTCCATTTTAAAAACTAATTTCTATATTGCTTTGAATAATTTGAAAATCTGGGTCATGTTTTTGAATATAAATACGGTATTTGATATGAATTTAGCGTAATTTTATAAGAGCACCATTTGTAGCAATTCTCGAAAATATTTTGCTAAAACTGTGAAAAGAGTGATGAAATTAATATGTCCTATAATTTACTTCTCGTGTTTCTCGTGTAGGTGTTAAAGATGTGACACATCTAGGTACATTCACCTGTTCTGTTTAATGTGGGCAACTGGCAAAAAGAGGACATTGTTACTGGTGTCTCTTGCCACACCACAAGATATGAACGCCGTGATGATATGACTATATATTTGTTCTAGTGGTACTTACCAAGTGTAATATTCCCACCTGTACCACCCTAATGTATTTCAGTTATTCCCTGAATCCCAACTATTGCCATAATACTGTGTATAAATGCTATACAAACAAAGATGAACGCGGTACGTAATTATTGGAAAACGGTAATGCAGTCTGCTGGATTATTCGCAATTATGTGGAAAGTCTATATCAATTGATTTGTGTTTGTGAAGTTATTGAGAAAAGTTGAAATATAAATAAGTCTAGCCACCTTGCACCGGCTTCGCATGGGTTTACAGCAATTAGGAAGCAACAACTATTAGAAATTAGAAAGATCGACTAAAAAGGTTTATATGTGGTGAGGAAATTAACAGCCCTTACCTTGAAGATGTTGTCTGTATCCTTGATGAACGTCTTTAATCCATAGGTCGTTCGGTCCATTGTTGGCTGTCTATTCCTTTCACCACACTTTTCTTTTTAACCTAGCTTATTAACTAAATAGCGGGTTTGCGTATAAACAATATTGTCTTTGCTTTAGCGTTAACTTGAGTGGGCGGCGCAGCGGCTCAACGGATGCGAATAGCGCGACTCTATTGCGATGCGTTGCGACCAACGTCTCGACCATCCGGACACTCGACACACACTCGCGGGCCGTTATAAGGATAGCGGAGGGTAGGTAAGGAAATGTGTATAAAATGCATGGCGTGTTGTGTGTATGTATTGTGTAATACAAAATTGGCCTGACCAATATGGCTAAAGTGAAAAGAAATGCTGGCATAGGACGACCTAGGTGTCCCCCCCGGGGGTGCCCGCCTTGTCGTGGCGGGGGGGCTTAGTAACCGTGGTAGTGCTCGTCACACTATCCACGGTGAAGCTAAGCGGCACCCGAGGTGGAGCCGCTGCGCAGGGGTTCTGTGGATTTGGCAGGGCTCTTCGCGCATGCGGCTGGAGGCGGACGCCGGTGACGCTTGCGCTGCCGGTCGAAGCATGACCCGACTGCACTTTCCATCGCAGTCGGGTCGCCGCGGTCTCCGGTGGCGGTTGAGGGGGAAATCAGCCGCTGCTCAACCGGGGACCAAGGTGGAAGGCGCAGCAGTTTGTACTCGCTGCTGCGCCAGCTCTGGGTAAAACCAGAGCGAGATGGGGCCTTACGGCCACCCGGCGGCGGGTCGCGGAAGAATGCTAACGCGTCCCCGTGGCCCGCCGACTAACCGGCGAGATGAAGTACCGTGGGGTTTTAGTGGGTTAAAGTCCCACATAACCCGTTCCCTCACCCCCGAGGGCGCGGGTATGCATGATGCATTTCCCCACGTAAAAAAAAAAAAAAAAAAAGGACGACCTAGGTGTAATTTTATTGAATATATAAACAATGTATTGATCGATGGCAATATTAATAGTACACACAATCGCCGAGCATGTATGAAAGTATGATGCATATAAAAGAAGCAAAAGATCGTATGTCAAGATCGTAACAAATGGCATTCGATTGTCTCTGCCTACCTTGGGATCAAAGGTGTGATGATAGATAGATACATAGATCTATTAGAGATAGATTTATGCTACTATGGATTTTTTTGTAGATTATTTCATTCTACACAATTATATATCTGACGGATTAGCTAATGTTTTCCCGACTTGATTCACTTATACTGTAAATGCTCAGCTCCTCAACATGATAGGTCCATGTTTAATACCGGCAAACCTTTCTCGTGAACCAACCTATCTTATACTGAAAATCGCAACAATGTCCATTCAGTATTATTTTTCTGAAAGGTCACAGACAACCAAAGGGGACTTTATTTTATAATATGTAGTGATTTAATTTAGATAATAATTAAACTGAAAGTTCAATTTTTTTTTGTTTTAGGAATAGATTTATTCAGTTTAAAAATAACCTGGTAAAAAACCTGGTTTCTAATGCATGGCTGAGGGTCGTGACACCTCAGGACAATACGCTTCACCAGCGCCCTTCAAGGCCCCCTGTACTGCGCGCGACCAATGGAAGCCTGCTGCATAGTGCTCCCGGTGGCCTCCTTCCGGCTCCTCCTGCCCTCCATGTGACCGATGACTATCATCTTCTCTAGACTGTCTGGTTCGCATCTAGCCACATGACCGAAGTAGTTAAGCAGCCGTTGCATGCACATTGAGGAGAGTGCGTTTTGATGTTAAGTTCTGCCAGGACAGACGCGTTTCTAATGTTTCTAATGCTGATGGGGTTCAAATGTCAAAACATGTATAAAACGACTGATCATCTCCTCTGGTTGAAAATTTCAGGCTGAAATGCAGCCAGTATTCTTTCCACGCGGACCATTTTACTTACTTTTATTGAAAGTTCAACTGATCTGATTTAATTTCATACATCTTTAGATGAGTTTAAGCATACAAAGAAAATAGTTAACAACAGATATAGCATGACCTTCTGTTATGAAAGTAGCTTATATTAATTCGAACCCTTCCAAACTAGCTAAGTAGTGTTAAGATAGATTAAATCCTTACTAAACTTAGCGACTCAAACAACATGAAGTTGAAAGTTGGACCACAAACGTCGGCAACTCCTTAGTAGAGGAATTGTATTCTCTATATATTTTAATAGAGCTCGGTAACTTTAACGTCAAACTTATCGACTATTCAAATTACCTATATGAAGTGAACAGCACTGAAAACATAAATTATTATATTGTCAAGTGAGAATGTATATTTGTATTTAATATCTTAATTTTCACATAAAAATATAAAAACTTTAATATAAATCTAAACATTAAAAATAACTAAATAAACCAGGTCCGCGTGGAATAGTGGCAATAATACTGGATGCATTTCTCCGCTGAATCGAGATGCTGATTCTTTGAGCGAGGAAGGAGCCTTGAAGAGATGATCAGTCAAGGGGATCTTTAATAAACTTTTTGGCATGTAAACCCTACGGACCTAGAGTTACTACACCAAATGGCACAAAATTGTAGTTTTCAATAACTGAACTATATTTGCGCCGTTAGTTAGACTGAGATTTTCCCCGCAGCTCCCGCAGTGAGAATTTGACTTACTTAAATAGTGTTTCTGTCGACATTTTTTCGCATTACTTTCACTCCTCTTCCCTTTTTTCAGAAATTGCAGTCAACAGCGAATCCAATAGCTATTTTCATCGTGATAAATTATGCTTGCGAATTTTCATTCATTCAGTTGCGTACATTTTTTTTATGAATTTTGGATTTTCGATGTATTTATCAGAGTTGTTATTTTATTGTGTACCTACTAGCTTTCCGCCCCGACTTCGTCCGTTGAGTCCACATTAACTTTCATCCCCTATTATGGTCTTGAGTTAATACAAAAATCCCATAGAAAAAGGCACTTTCCCCATTTTCCAATTATTCGGGCAACTTTTCCAATTTTTCTTTCCCTAAAAACCTATTACGAACATTAAAAAACTTATCCAAATCGGCCCAGCCCTTCTCAAGTGATGCGCTTACCAACGAGTCTTTTATTTAAATCAAACTGAATGCGGTAATTGATACAGAATTCATTCCTAATCTACATCACGCTCAAACACGTAAATTTGAAATTTGATCCTAAAATCAATTCTAATAAAGTGGAAATTGATATGACATACAAAGATAGATTCCAAATAGTTGAATATTGGCAGGAGGCTGTCGAAATTATAATTCCCTTGATGTTTGCAGATCTTTGGATTAAAGTTTCTTGTGATTATTATAATGAAACAGTATTCCCAGAACATAATGGTTGGTTGGATATTGAGTTAATAACTAATAGACATACTCTTCCACATATTATGTTCATGCTAAGCGAGTATTTGGTATAAATAATATGGATAGATATTTTATTTTTTAATGAGAAGACGACATGTGACCTTGCCACCGCCTGATTATTTATTAAGCATAGGTGGCTGGTCCATGAATGCGCGCGACTGGCAGAACATAATACAGTCCACCAGTCGCGCCCACTATGCCCGTAGATATGCTGTTTCACACTTAGCTTGAAGGACCCCAGGTTATAGGAAGGAGGAAAGACCGACGTCGGAAGTTCGTTCCACTTTTTGACAGTGCGACATAGGAACGAGTCACAAAATTTTTACGTGCGTATTCAGATATAATATAATGCATATGCAGTAATAAAACCAATTGAAAAAAAACAGCTATTTCATATAGATATATTGAATAAGTAACTATATGCTAAATTACAATGACACAGGTGGATTATTTACAGAGAAATTGATAATAGTTTATCCCCATACAATAATTAATAATACCATCAAACAAATTTATACCATCTTCGATTTTAGATATTCAGGCAACTACTGAAAGTACACAGCACATAGACATAACTGAGAAAATTGTCAAAGTAATTTAAACCTTATTTCTTAAGTAAATTAGAGAAATTTACGAAAACGTTAGAAAAAATTATTGAAAAAGATTACGAGAGAGATTAAAATGTTGAATATTATTTACTGTATCATGTAATTTTTATCATTAACTAGCGGGCCCGGCAGACGTTGTCCTGTCCAAACGTTGGCTTGCCTGCTATTTACTTTCCTTCGTCCGTGGAAAACAACTACCACTACCACTACCACTACCACTACCACTACCACTACCACTACCACTACCACTACCACTACCACTACCACTACCACTACCACTACCACTACCACTACCACTACCACTACCACTACCACTACCACTACCACTACCACTACCACTACCACTACCACTACCACTACCACTACCACTACCACTACCACTACCACTACCACTACCACTACCCCTACCCCTACCCCTACCCCTACCCCTACCCCTACCCCAGCCACTTCCACTACCGCTACTATCCTATGTCCGTCTCCTGGCTCTAAGCTACCTCCCCACCAATTTTCAGCCAAATAGGTACAGCCGTTCTTGAGTTATAAATGGTGTAACTAACTGACTTTCTTTTATATATTATATAGATGAAAACGGAATCAAACCCGGGGTCTACCTAATTAATACCAGACGTCTTAACTACTCGGCCACCGCTCGTGCGTACCTACAGCGAATTGTTCCTAAGAATAAGAAGGAGCTCAGTCGCCATGAAAAAAAGGTCTGATTTTTCGGGTACATCTTCGTGCACCTGCGTTCGTTCTGTCTGTTCCAACTGGGTAGAGCATCGAGGTGTACCATGTGATCATGCTCCAACTGACTTCTCCAACCAGGTGATCTATAGTTTTTATTTTATCCTTGTGCTCCAACTAGTACAATATTATTCGGTACATCCATGTCCCAAAACATCTCTATGCCTTAAATAACATATATTACCTCAACAAGATCCAGTCTATTCAAGTGTATAATGAATCCATGTGAACGGCACGTCTGTGTAAATACTACGTTGGGTGTACACTTGTATGCAACGATGAATTTTAGGAAGCTACTCATGATATCTATATTGAGCTGACATTTAATCCGAATCTTCCTACTAATATTATAAATGTTGCACAATCACTCCTCACGGCAAATTTTGAAGAAAATTGGAGGACGAATATGTTCTGGAATATAATATATACTTTTTATCCTCAAAAAGGGGATTGGGGATGAGTATATTACTTTTTCTTGGTTCTATTTCCACGTGGGTGAAACCGCGGGCTAAAGCTAGTAGCAATTATGTGATTATAATAAGAATTAATCAATTATTTCGTAAATAACTTTTAAACAACAGTCTGTCACCTATACCGTCATATAGTGTGTATATATAGAATTTTAAAAAAATACAGATGGCGCTCCCGTTTATAATAAATTCATATTTATTTAAGTGAAAACTACTTTAGGCGCGTTCAGTGAATTTTGGTCGGGGGAAATCTTATGGATTCGCGATTTTCTTCAACCCCTAAGGAGTGAAAATGGGTTATTTACATGAAAAATAGTAGGATAATACAAATTAAAATTTTCTATCTTATCACATACTCGTCAAGCTGTGACACCATAATCAGACCACAAGCAACTCTATATAATTCTGTTGGTTGCAGCGTATTATGCGCGAGTCGTTTGTCAGTGCAGTTGACAGGGCAGGCTATTAGGGTCAATCATGCGTGTTAACGGACATACACCCAGTCTGCTGCAATGAAAAGCCTATAGGCACAAGTGCTGTCCTATAGAAATATATATTTGCAAAGCATGTTTTTGGCAAATACAATGGAGGTGCGTTGGTGGCCGAGCGGTTAAGACGTCTGGTATTAACTAGTTCGATCCCGGATCCCAATGGTTTTTTTATAATTAAAAACTTATGTACATAATCTAACAAACCACACTTAGATATTGTTGTGTGTATTTTTGTAAATTAAATTTAAAAAAATGTAGGACTTAGTAATAACGTTTAAAAGTTTAACCGACTTCTATTGCTTCGGAGGACATGTACAGTTGTACACACACTGTGTACAGTCCTGTTCCGATTAATAGAGACAAATAGCTAAATGTGGACATTGTATGGCGAGACTGTCCCGTAGTGCTACTCATTTGTCCTACTGGCAGTACCACCGGTTTTACGTGCCCTCCGAAGCACAAATTCTTACAACCATTGTGGTTCAGCATTTTTTCAGAAATGACTTATTCAAATAGCAATGTGTGGCGCCATCTTTTGGGTGGCTAAAGTATTTAAGCCATCCAAGCTCCTTCTGTAGTTAGAGTGTTCTTGGAGCTTTATTCGCATGTTATTTTAGTTCTGTTATTGAACTATAGATGGCGCTGTAAGAAAATATATCTCAATACTCTCTATAATATTATTTCTTAAAGGTTTTATGTCGATTTAAAATATCACCCATGTTTGATACGTCATTTCTGACGTCTAATGACGAAAAATAAACAAACAAATCAAAATTAAACGTTTCTTTTAAAATTAGACTAATTTATTTATTTTTTATAAGACGCCATCTGTTGGAGATCAGTTGAACTAACAGTGCGAATTATTCTCACGGGTCATCTAGTATGTTTTTATTGTGAGAAGTGATGAATTAGGTAATATGCGGTGTGGATAGAGTACGGCTTCGCGTAATATGGACAATAAGTGTTTTTTTTAATTATCTACGGAACCGTTTAGAATATTAATATGAAACTAAAGGATCAAATCTATACAGCCATTTCGGAATCTATACTAGATAAACATTGGAAGAGGCAAACAGCATCGTGCTACTAACATTTTGGTATTCATTTTGAAATCACAAAAACAAAAGCTTCATTATACATTATTATCTAATATATAAAATTCCCGTGTCACAAGTTAGTTGCCATACTCCTCCGAAACGGCTTGACCGATTTTTATGAATGTTTTTGTGTATATTCGGTTGAGCCCACGATCGGTCGTAATCTTTTTTTCCATACCCCTAAGTGATAAGGGTAGGGGTAGGAGTAGGGTAGGGGTAGGGTAGGAGTAGTGCAGGCAAGCCAACGTCTGCCGGGTCCGCTAATATTATTATAAAACAAAGTCCCCCTTTCACGCAAAAACTACTAAACGGATTTTGTTGCGGTTTTCACTATTAGATAGGTCAATTCACTGAGAATGTTTACAAGTATTAAACGTGGACCAATCATATTTAGGAGCTGAGAACAGTGTAAGTGAATCATGTCAGGAGAAAATTTGCCCCAGAGAGTTTTCATGGTGTGTCTAATCAGTCAGAGATATAACAAAATGATGTCGGTAAGAATTGTGTAGAATAAAATTATATACAAAAATTCAATGAAAACATACATCTGTCTTTAATCGATAAGTATTTATAATCGTATTTATGTAGGTATTCAAATTGTTGTCTAGTATGAATATAATGTTATAATATTATTTTGTAAGCAATTATATTAACAAACGTTGTATGCTGTATCAAATTACATGAAAGTAAAAAGTTCAGTGGCTTGGAAATAATTTCATTTCAACAGGGCCGCTTCAGCCTTTTATTACTCCTTCAAAATCACAATTTCACAAAATATTACATATTTTTGTCGACATCATATGAAATTATATATGTAGAAAGCTTTTTCATGGATGCTTTGTTTATGGAATTATTTCCTTGAATAAAAAAAAGTTAGATTAATCGGTTATCTAATATTAAATTTATATCTATACCCCTACCCCTACCCCTACCCTTATCACTTAGGGGTATAAAATAGATTACGACCGATCATGGGCCCTACCGAATATACACAAAAATGTTCATAAAAATCGGTCAAGCCTTTTCGGAGGAGTATGGCAACTAACTTGTGACACGGGAATTTTATATATTAGACTAATACTAAAGACCTGGAACAGAGAAGCCGGGGCTTCATGCTAATAGAAATGAGATGTTTCCCCGGATAAAACACGTCGATCTATCCCTCTGTTTTGACGTTTGAAAGAAAGACAAATACATTTACGAATTTAGGTATAATATTTGTGTGTTTGTTTGCCGGAGAGTGACATCTTAAAATTAACCAGAGCAAAGCCGGTGCGGATCACTAGTGATTATATTATAATCGAATGTAATAGTAGATAAATCTAAA
The DNA here is from genome assembly GCA_963924495.1 of Nemapogon koenigi. Classification (NCBI taxonomy): domain Eukaryota; kingdom Metazoa; phylum Arthropoda; class Insecta; order Lepidoptera; family Tineidae; genus Nemapogon; species Nemapogon koenigi. The sequence goes on along the minus strand of OZ004630.1, from coordinate 1,103,393 downwards.
TGGAATTTATGAAGTTTTCAAAGGAACGCCCAACAGGCGAGTTCGCAACTAATTGCATCGGAAACTTTGTAAAACACTCAGCATTCCGAGAGAGAGAGCTTTGTTAACTGGATATTGTCTATAGCTGTTACACTACTTCTAACTTTAACCTATCTTAAAACGACGCGAACGGGTCCACTTTACTGAGAAGTGGATGTTGCGAGAGGCTTCATACGCATGGATTTTCAATACAGTTTTTCTGATGAAAAAATGGAACCTTTATATGGATCATCACTCTTGTGTCTGTCTGTTTGTCTGTCTCCGAATCTACTTGCTGAAAAAGGTTTAAATTTCTTACATATGTAGAGTTTGATGACCTAATCAGAGACGTATAGCTTAAATAACGGAATTTCGATTTTGCGGTCTACTTTTTGGGATTTTTTTTTTCAAGTGCATATATTTATTTTCATTATATTATATTCTATTTACTACTACTAAAAAGAAGTGCGGGCTTAGCTGATAATGTAGGTACCTCTACATTATCAGCTAAGCCCGCACTTCTTTACTTCTAGTGTACTCATACACGCAAGCAATAGAGGACAAATGTTAATTAGTACAATTTAATATTTATTCTACATAACCATAAAAGACAAATACATTTTCAGACAATATACTTTTAGTTCCTTTGTTAAAATTTCATGAAATTTAATCCAGAAAATCATTGTACAGACCAAACAGCCGGGGGGCTATTTGCAAAAACGTCGCACAAACACTGATTTAACTTCCCGAGTTGATATTCAGATTTATATGAACGTGTTCTATGAAAATTTAACGTTATTGACTTTTCATATTACTTCAGCAGAAAATGAAAAAAATGTACAAGAACATAATCGGGCTCATGCAAAAGGGTCCCGTATTGACATATTTTTGCATTCCAGAGACATATTTAGGAGGCATGTAAATATGATAATGAAGAAAAAATAAGTGGTTGAGTGAGATAAAACTTTATTGTAGCTGATTGCACTATTGTAATAAATATATGAATAGTACTTTTTTTTTTTTTTTTTTTAATATTTCCTTCGATCAACATATTTTTATATGTTCAATAAAAGTACATCTAGGTCGTCCTCTGCTAGCATTTCCTTTCACTTCAGCCATATAAACCTTTTTAGTCAATCTTTCATCCTTCATTCTTTCAACGTGTCCAAACCAGCGTAAACTACTTTTCTTCATTTTTGTCACAACATCATCTTTTACTCCGCATTCTTCTCTAATGACATCTGTTGTGTTGTTTGTAAATAAATATAACTGTTTTAGTAAAACCATTTATTTCTAGTCACCATGTTCAAGTCTGTACATTTAGTTGTCTATCTTCCTAGGCCAAAGCCTCACTACATTCAGCCACAGGTTGGCTCTAAGATAATATACAACATCCTTCCTCTTTTAAAGTAAAACAATATTGGAAAACAAATTAATAACATAAAGTAGGCAACTCAACCTTAAAATTAATACATAAAGAAAAAACTTAATTTATTTTAAATATTTAGGCTTTCTTACAATTCTACCTGATCTAGTTATATAGTAGGTATTTTTATTAATAGGTATATTTGGAACTTTAGGTACAGAGTCAGAAGTATCTCTTACATTTTGATTACAGTTATTTTCATTACAAACACTATCATCAAGTGAATCATTTATATAATTATAGTTTTGAATAAATTTGCCACCTTTAATTAAACTCTTCCTATTTCTTATTATATTATTACCATCTTCTGTTTTAACTATATATGACCTTACATTTTCTCCCTTTCCAACAACTATACCACTTCTATGAGGAACTGGAGAATTTTCCTCTGTAATTTTTACTGATTCACCTTTTTCTAAAACAGGTAAAGTTCTACAACCCCTATTATAATAATGACTCTGTCTTATCTGCCTATCTTTTAACACTTTTTTATATCTTTTATGATTTACAATGTTATTTCCTTTTTTAAAATAAGGTAAAATATTTTTAACACTTCTGTTCACTATCAATGGGTGTATTTCTATACAATAATAACCCTAGATACATGTCTTTATTTTCATATGATAATTTCTTTAATATTCTTTTAACTGTCTGTATATATCTTTCTGCTAGACCATTACTTTGGTGGTGTTGTGGACTAGTGATTTTATGAACAAAATTCCAGTTATCAGTAAACTTTTTGAATTCTACACTTGTAAATTGAGTTCCTGAATCTGAATATAAACATTCTGGTATTCCATACCGTGCAAAAATTTCTTTCAAGCTTTGAATAGTACAATTAGCTGATAAGTTTCTTAATTCTGCCAACTCAACATATTTACTATATGAATCTACTACAATAAGATACGGTTTTCTAAATAAGAAAAATATGTCTGTTGACACAATTTGCCAAGGTAAGTCCGGTATTTCTTTGTTTACAATTGTTTCTTTCCTATTATTATTTTGAAATTCTTTACATGTATTACAATTAGATATTAAGTCTTCAATTTGTTTGTTCATAGATGGCCAATAAAGAGATTTGCGAGCTAACATTTTACATTTTTCAATCCCTAAATGAGCATAATGTATTCTTTGTAACATATCTTGTCTTAAACTCTTAGGTATCACTAATTGTGACCCTTTGAAAATTAAATTATCACATTCACTTAACTTATCTTTGTAGCTATAATAAATTTTAGCTAACCTATCCACATTATATTTATTATCAGGCCATCCCTCTTTTATATATTTCAACACTTTTTGTAACTCACTATCTTTAATTGTCTCCTCTTTTATTAAATTTAATTTCTTATCTGTGACAATAAATCCGTCTAATATCATTGCAACATGAGCTTGAATATCAACCTCACTTGACTTACATTTATCATTTATATAGGAGCGACTCAAATGATCAGTTACTATCAACTGTTTTCCTGGCTTATAGATTAATTCAAAATCAAAACCTTGTAATGATATTCTTATTCTTTGTAATCTAATTGGACTTTTATTTAATGGTTTTTTAAATATCGAGACCAATGGTTTATGGTCAGTTTCCACTATGAACTCTTGACCATATAAATATTGATAAAATTTGGTACATCCAAATAGTATTGCTAGACTCTCTTTTTCAATTTGACTATAATTTTGCTGTGTAACTGTCAATGCTCTAGAAGCATATGCAACTGGTTTATTTTCTTGTAACATTACTGCACCTAATCCGCTTTTTGATGCGTCTACACTCAAAATTATTTGTTTATTTATATCAAAATATGCTAAAACCGGAGAGCTACTTAGCAATTCCTTTAACTTATTGTAACACTCTTTCTGTTCACTACCCCAAATAAAAGGAATGTCTTTCTTTGTTAATTGTCTCAAAGGAGCCGTTATTTCTGAAACATTTGGTATAAATTTTGATACATAGTTAATCATGCCAAGATATCTTAATAATTCAACTTGTGTTACTGGCTCTTGCATATTTCTAATAGCTTTTACTCTATCACTATCTATGTGTATCCCTTCTGATGAAATTATATGTCCTAAATACTTTACTTTAGAAACCTTTATTTGACACTTATTAATATTAAATTTTACACCAGTCTCCTGTGCTCTTTTAAGTACCTTTTCTAATATCCTATCATGTTCCTGTATGTTTTTTGCATAAATTAAAATGTCATCTATATATATTTCCACTCCATTAATGTTTTTAAAAATATCTGAGAACACTCTGTGAAAAATTTCAGCACTACAATTTAAACCATATGGCAGCCTATTGAACATATATCTTCCATAAGGTGTGTTGAAGGTTGTGAGTTCTTTTGACACATCCCTCAAGCTTATTTGCCAAAAACCTTTGTTCGCATCGAGTACACTATATATTTTACTACCATTTAATTTAGATGTAATTTCATTTAGAGTAGGTATCATAAATTGTTCTCTCTGTATTTGTTTATTGAGATACTGTGGATCTAAACAAACCCGGATTGACCCATCTGGTTTTTTAGTCATAACCAAAGAATTAACAAATTGTGTGGGTTTTTCTATTTTAGATATTATACCCAAACTTTCCATTTTATCTAATTCTGATTTTAATTGTGACATTAATTTAAAAGGTACATTGCGACATGGTTCTATCTTACCTTGTATGTTTTGTTTCAACTTTATTTCATATTCATAATTGTTGATTTTACCAATCCCATTAAACAATTCACTATAACTTTTCAAAATCTGACTTTTATTTAATATATCCAAGTTATTTACCTCCATGACATCTATATTTCTTTTAATCAATTCACACTCAATTAATGTTGGTAAACCTAAGATAGGTGAAAAATTTCCTTTTGTAACCTGAAATTCAATTAAACATATTTTATTATTTATTTTACAATTTAACATTACTTTGCCCAGAGTATCAATTGGTTGTTCATTATAATTTGTCAACTTTACAGTAGAATGCATGATTTTTAAGTGTAAATTACTACAAATATATTTAGGTATGACATTACATTGTGCTCCAGTGTCAATCTTAAATTTCAACAAATAGTTATTATAATCTGTCAGATAAACTGATTCAAACCATGTTTTCAAATTATTCAGACTAACAAGTCCTAATTTTACATTGTTATTACAAATTTCAGAGGTTATTTTATTATCTTGAAATACCTGTACACTTTTAATACGACCTGTCTTACACATTGATGCATAATGACCAATTTTATAACACTTCATACACTTTTTGTTGTAGGCCGGACACTTGTTCTTGTGATGAGTGTATCCACACCGTTGACATTTCCACTCTGGCTTCTGTGATGATATATGATTATTATTTCTCCATGATGTATATTTCTTACTATACCAATTGTTTTCAGTATTAAATGTTGAGTTATTATTTGAAGAATTTTCTTGTTTTGAATAAAATCTTTGTAGTGGCTTGATTTGTGTATAATTTTTGTTCCTAACCGCAGACACACTGGGGTCACTTGGTTGATTTTCTATTACTTTTAGATGCTCACTGGCTAACTCTGCAGCCTTACATATTTTTATAGCCTTTGTCAATGTTAAACTGGATTCTGAGAGTAATCTTTCCTTCATTCTAGTGTCATAAATTCCTGCTACAATTCTGTCTCTGATCATCTTGTCCTGTAATCTTCCAAACTCACATTCTTTGCTCAATTTTCTCAATTCTGTTAAATAGTTGTCAAAACTTTCTTGCCTTTTCTGATTTCTTGTGAAAAATATGTGTGATGCAACGCTTTCATTCTTTATGGGTACAAAATATTCTTTAAATTCATTTATTACTGTTTCATAATTCTTTGTGTCATTCTCTGATATGGAAAATGTGTTATAAATGTCTATACAAGACTCACCCATGCAGTGTAACAGCAAGGCTACCTGCACCTCACCCGGTTTTTTCATAACTCCGGATGCGATTCTGTATAAGTCGAATCGTTGTTTCCATTTTTTAAAACCTTCTGATGATAGATCAGTTAGATTTTCTGGGGATTTTAATCCCATGATGCCACACGACGACATTGCGTCATTTAATCCAAGCACATCAGCCGACACGTTTTTCTCTTCCGCCATAATTGATGAATTTTCTTATTACTTATTTAATTTCACATCGGTTGCCGTCTTTATTTATTAATACGCAGCGCCATGTTGTGTTGTTTGTAAATAAATATAACTGTTTTAGTAAAACCATTTATTTCTAGTCACCATGTTCAAGTCTGTACATTTAGTTGTCTATCTTCCTAGGCCAAAGCCTCACTACATTCAGCCACAGGTTGGCTCTAAGATAATATACAACAACATCGTTCCGGATGCGGTCAATACGCTTTATATAAATATTAAAAGTACACACAATCGCCGAGCATGTATGAAAGGTAAGATGAATATAAAAGAAGCAAAAGAGATATGTCAGGATCGTAACAAATGGCATTCGATTGTCTCTGCCTACCCCTCTTGGGATGAAAGGCGTGATGATAGATAGATAGATAGATAGATAGATATATGAATAGTTAAGATATGGTGATCTGTTACCGGCTGATGATTTTTGTCACTATGTTTTTGACTTTATATCTGTTGATCATCTATAAATAAATAAATAAATATAAATATGAAAATTCCCATAAAATGGAGAGAAATGTCGTTTTGGTCGGATTTACTTATTTGAAACATAGATAAAGGACATAGAAAGGTACCAGGACATAGAAAGGTAGCAAAAGAAGGATTCAAACAACCCTTATGAAGGGATGCAAGGGGGTGTTAAATTGTATATGGAGAAAATAGTTGGTATATAAAAATTGAAATAGGTACCCACACAATAAATTTACAAATTTATTTTCGCAAAATTTTAATAAATTATAGCTTATATCCTTCCTAGATAATCCCTCTTTATATTGGTGAAAACCGTATGAAAATCCGTACAGTAGTTTCTGAGATTAGCCTGAAAAAACACAACTCACCACGAACGGATGACTTTAACTTATAATATGTAATGATAGATTACGGATAAAGATATTTAATATTTGTCTAACTATAAAACGTAACCTTTAGAGATGTTAATCGTATCAGGTTCTGGTAAAGGCGCCTGCAGCACCGGAATTTCAATTAAGTGGCTTAGACAAGAGAGAGGGTCTTGCACTTGTCTTTAACTGAAGCTTCAATGATATGGTAACTGGCTAGAGTCAGACAGTAAGCAACACGATAGTTTTACATATTTTAGATAGATACAAACTTGAACACCCCGTTTCACCCCTTCTTAAGGGTTGTATAAAAAATCCTATAACAAGTGTTTCATTATTTGTTTTGAAGAGTTTTGTACCAAGTTTACACACCATTTCATCCCCTGGAGCCATAACACGAAAAATAGAATAGAATAGAATATACAATTTTTGACGCCACCTGTAATTATTTAAGGCTAGCGACTCGCCCCGGCTCCGCACGGGCGCAATGCTGATACTAAATACCGGTACCGCGACAACCGCTATGTCTCTGCATTTTAAATCTGTAATATCTTCGAAAATATTCATTTAAATTACATGCTGTAAAGGGCCACATCTATATTAAATGCACAATGTACTTAAGGTACTTAATTAGATAAGGATTAATGATATTGTATTGCTTAAAATAGCTTCGTTATTATTTCTCGTAAAAAGTAACGGATAAAAAATGGTTATTGTCGGTTATCCCTCAGAGATAGACATATACCATTGCAGATATTTTTGTAGACCATTTTAAGCTGTAGTACATTATTTTGATCTATCTCGTAGAGTTCAGCCAGTGTTTGCAATGTAAGCGCAAAAAAAAGTGTTTATTTACGACATCACATTAGAAACCTCTAAATTATCATTGTTTCTCTACTATATTATGTATGTTATATACATGTAAACCTTCCTTTTGAATCACTCTATCTATTAAAAAAACCCGCATCAAAATCCGTTGCGTAGTTTTAAAGATCTAAGCATACATAGGGACAGACAGACGGGAAGCGACTTTGTTTTATACTATGTAGTGATGATGCGACATAAGCCGTACCTATCTATTAGAAAACTTTTTGCCGTACAAATTCAACAAATTGTAAGTGTATTTTCAGTTTTGTTTGTCAAATAAAGTACTAACTTCGTTGAACCTCTGCGCATTTTTTGAGGAAACTTTTGGATTGGACTTCATAGCCCGTGTTCAATTCTCACTTGAGTGAACACAAAAGTGGACACTGTTACTGCAAGGTATAAAGACCGTCTTTTTCCCGACGGATAATCCCTCCAATCCTTACAAATAATTATAACCGGCCTGGAAATCGAACCAAAGACTTTTCCCACTTCATCTTGATCTAAATTTTGATCTAAACTTTAATAATACTTCCAGACAAATATTAAGTATTTTTTTCATCGCGGGTTGCCTTACAGCTCCCGAAACAGTGTTATCGGTCTCAGAATACCCAGCGGAAGACCAAGTCTCCCTCTTTTAGCCGATGGTATTTGTGAGTATCTCCATTATTCCCCAGATTTTCCATATATTTTCCATCTTTTCATTACCTCGTCAACACTGTTTCGTAGAGGGCTATATGTAATTTGCTTTAATGGAATGTACACACAGCCTCCGCTGTCTTGGTTTGATTTATTCATTTTTTGGGTTCCTTAGGAAGTGAATCTCAAGGAACGAGAACCTTTATTCATATATATATCGGTCTACGGTAAAATAAAGAGAGGGTTATGATTTTAGATTATTATTATGTAACTCTAAATTCACAGGCATAATACCCGGTCCTTTGTAAGGCTTGCATGGGGACATAGGTCCAACACGTAGAGGCCCTTAAGAGTGTTTAATCTAAAGTGTTGTGACTAGCACCCGTCGGGACCTATCTCTGACTGCATCAAATACAATGTGCTCACAGACAGGCCCCGTCAGGTGCCTGGACTATTACTGAGATAAAATTAAATTAAAATCGGGCTATTGTTTTGAGGTGTTAAATGGATTGGTTTATCAAGTTTATTGGTAGAGACTACGGTCACCTGCCGGTATCATTCATCTCATGAAACGTAAAATTGGCAGGTGGTGACTCGCCGTTTACTAAATGGGCCTCCTAAAACAACCACCATTTTTAAGCATTTCTGCCGGCAGTAAGACAGACAACTTTCGTGTAAGCGGCTGGGGGTGTCGAGAGGTGTGACACCGGTTTCACATATAGCTTCCCCGTTATTACGCCTTTAGACACTTTAACCCCCGAGCATAATACATAATATTATTATTATTTAGATTCTATACTATGTTCGTTTTTTCTTCGCGTGTTGCCTTACAGCTCCCGAAACCTCTCTCAGCCTCCTTTTAGTCGATGGTATTTGTGAGGTTAGTGGCCAGTTCTATTGAGGTATATTTAGATGGAAAAGCCTCTAAGGTGTGGTTTGTCGGATTAGGTACAACTTTTCGCACAGGATATAGATTTTATCCTCACACAGTGAACACGTTCTGCATACGAACGAAAGCATTCAGTGACTCGTTCCTGTGTCGTACTGTCAAAAAGTGGAACGAACTTCCGGCGTCGGTCTTTCCTGCTTCCTATAACCTGGGGTCCTTCGAGCGAAGCGTGAAAAAGCATCTATAGTGGGCGCGACTGGCGAACTGTATTACGATCTGCCAGTCGCGCGCATTCATGGACCAACCACCTATGCTTAATAATCAGGCAGAGGAAACCTAGAGGTACCTAAGTTTTAATTACAAGAAAACCATTGTTACATATATGTATGTAATAAATATCTATACTATTGTTAGCATTTTATGTCAAAATACTGTAATTTGTAATATTAGTAAGGGTATTGTATTGTTTTTTTTTAGTATAAGCGGCATCGAAAACTACTCCCAATTTAATTTAATGCCAAGAATTTTCACCCAGACCATTATCTTTGTAAAAGTAGACACTAAAGGAACAGGAGAGCCTAAATCCACAAAACCCTGATATAACTGTTATTGTTATGGACTCCTTGTTCTTTGGGTCGACATTGTATTATTCGTAAACTGAAGCACAATTCACTGTCTTCCAACAACCATACGACCGTATTACGGACCAAGTCTCCCACTTTTAGCCGATGGTATATGTGAGTGACGAGTTCTGTTGAGGTATATGTAGATGGAAAAGCCTCTGTCGGATTATGTAAATAAGTTTTTAATTATAAAAAAACCATTGGTACATGGCCAGGATCCAGACACCAGCTTTCACAAATAGTATCTCGGTATGTATCCCAATTAGTTGAGTCGTTACGCTCAAATATCACTACAATTTTAGTATTTCACTATAATTAAATATTATTTTTAAAAAAGTGTACAGTTTATATTAAACATATAGAAAAAAATATTGATCGAAGGCAATATTAAAAGTACACACAATCGCCGAGCATGTATGATAAATAATAAAATAAGCGAAAGAGGTATGTCAGGATCGTAACAAGTGGCATTCGATTGTTTCTGCCTACCCCTATCGGGACAAAAGGCGTGAAACAAAGTCACCCCGCCGCACCTGAGGTATAAATGCCGTAAATATGTGTTCGTTTGTAAGCGCATCCCATTTCAATTGTTTAGATTTCATTAATTCAGAATCGACATGTCTTCCTCATTTTGTCAACGATTTGCAAACGATGGCCAGTTGGATAAAAAAAATTCACTGGTTGCCTTACAGTTCCCGGGAACCGTTGCCAGCCCCAGGGTATCCAGTGTAAGACAAAGTTTTCCTCACTTAGCCGAAGATTTTTTTGAGGCTATACCTAACGAGTGGCCAGCTCGGTTGAGGTATTATGTAGATGGAAAAGCCTCTTAGTACGGTTTGTCGAACAATATACATAGATTTTTTATTATAAAATATATATATTATTATAAAGAGGTACAGTTTGTAAGCTTGTATGTAGGGAGTAATATCTGAAACTACTGATCCGATTCTGAAAATTCTTTCACTAGGAAGCTACATTATTCTTGAGTGCTATTGTTCAAAAATATCCACGGACGAAACCGAAATCACGTCGGGATCACCAATATAGAAATGGCTACATATAACAATCCAATGACAACGACAATGTGTAAAAAGGAATACTCTCCTACGCGCATCGCTGGAAAGTTGTATATATGCCCATCTAATAAATATTTTCAATGGCGTGATACAGGTTTCAATTTCAATATTGTGATACAGTAACGATGCGACATCTATCGACGCGATGTGCCGCTACAATACTTTTAATTATTTGTCAGACATATTGTTAGGGAATTGACTCACAAAATGTATATAAGAATAGGAGTCTATTTGCAATAAAGTGTATTTATCTGTTACAATTATCCTTTATTCGGAATTATCAGCAATGAAAATGGTGCATACATTACTGCTTATAGGGTACCTTTTGTAGAAATTCTTACTAAATGTTATGTTCCAAACTACAAACAAATACACGCATTTGTGGGTACCCGTAGCCTTTCAAATAAATATACAAATATATATTATATTATTCAATCGATTTTAATATACTTTGTATATCGTATAGATCCATTCATAATCCTGCAGATAGAGTTCTCAGGAAACTGGAAATCGTCAGGAAAATTTGTGGATAGGTATCGCGTATCTATTTCTGTTGAGGTAATTTTAAAGGTGGAACCTGACCTGTGGTGGAATTTGACATATTTGTGTTCGAATGTTTGTTTTTAATTTCAAATTTTTGACAGTGACGTATGGATCTCTCAAAATGGCAAATATGCAAACACGAATAAACCAAGAGAGGTCGCACCATCAAACTCTCTGAATAATGTAAAAAATATTTCATTTTGTAAATTTTGAATCAAATTTATTATCTCCGATAGAAAATCTACTTGTTCAGTTATACTTTGTAGTTTCTAACCTGGCTTTGTCAGGGGATTTTTTTTAGGCGCGTTGACCGAATTTTGGTAGAGCGACTTATGTTTTCTACACAAGACTATAGTCCGGGATTATTACGGTTTGGGGTAAAAAAAACCCATAGCAAATTTTTGTGCAAAATCGTTCCTTAGGACCACAGAAGTATACCCTTAGAACTCATGACTGCTAAAGTGCCGGCGTCCCCTCCCCCGCCCCTCAAATATGTCCCGGTCTGCAGTTTTTTTATTGTTTCTCAAAAACAGTAGGAGGTAGGTAGAAACTGTCAAAGAGCTAAATAATCCTTATTAAATTACCTATCAAACGACACCAGTTTCATACCAATTGGAATTTTAGTTTTTGAGATAAAACATGCTTGCCAATATTAAAAAAAAAACAAATTTCTACAAATTTCTTGATTGAAAAAACTGTTGGACTATTCATAAAACCTTAATAACTAAACATTATTCCTCGCAAAGTTATCTACAAAACAAGACCATATTTTCTTAAATTGCCCAATTAGTAATAAAGTTGCAGTTCATTAGGTACATCTGAGCTGATAAATTATATTGCAAGATTTTTCTTAACAATTTGGTATGCGTTTGAATCAAGTCTACCGTACTCCTAAACGAAATTATTAATATAGATATCCAGATATTTAACGCAGAAATATTTTTTAATCAGAATAGTATAAGGTCCCGAGATTAATGCGTTTATACAAACTCTATTAAGTACATAGTATAGATGTATATGAACACAAAAGCATTAATACAGGGTATGCTACGAGCAGATCCAGGATGTGCCGTCGATATATCATTTTCACATAAAGCGCACTTTGGCGGTATTGAACGCGCTCCCGTATCAATAACGCACGGTCGAGTTGGCAAGCGCCTGTCTGACTCCCATATCTAAGACGAATTATTGCGATATTGCATCTACCCTGGATATACGAGCTCGGGGGTAAAAGTAAATATCTGATAGACTATTTAAAAGGCTTAGTCAGTCTCTTAGTCAAATAGTAACAAATTAGTCAGTATCGTTTTACAAGTGGATTTTTAAAGTGGTTAAAGTAACCAAAATCTCATAAACTTTACTGTTTTTGATCACAAAATATTTCAGAAAATATCATCAGGCCGGGAAGAGGCACTCGGGTTGCTTTACTGCTAACGAAACCGTGTTATCGGTCCCAGGGTACCCAGCGGAAGACCTCCCTCTTTTTAGCCGATGGTATTTGCGAGGCTATACCTAACTAGTGGCCAATTCTGGTGAGGTAAATTTGTTTAAATGGAAAAGTGGGGTTTGTCGGATAAGTTTTTAAGTATAAAAAAATGCATTGGTACTTGATCGGGACCGAACCAAACATTTATTTTATAAGATACTAGCGGACCCGGCAGACGTTGTCCTGCCCAAACGTTGACTTGCCCGCACTACCCCTACCCCTAACTCTACCCCTACCCCTACCCCTACCTCTACCTCTACCTCTACCTCTACCCCTACCCCTACCCCTACCCCTACCCCTACCTCTACCTCTATCCCTACCCCTACCACTACCCCTACCCCTACCCCTAACCCTACCCCTACCCCTACCCCTACCCCTACCCCTACCCTTACCCTTACCCCTACCCCTACCCCTACCCCTACCCCTAGCCCTACCCTACCCCTACCCATACCTCTACCCCTACCCCTACACCAACCACTACCCCTACCCCTACCCCTACCCCTACCCCTACCCTACCTATAAAAAAAAAATATTAGGGGTTGACCACCCTTAACATTTAGGGGGATGAAAAATAGATGTTGTCCGATTCTCAACCCTAACGGATCTATCTATCTATCTATCATCACGCCTTTCATCCCAAGAGGGGTAGGCAGAGACAATCGAATGCCATTTGCTACGATCCTGATCTTCTACGATCTCTTTTGCTTCTTTTATATTATATACGGATATGCACACTAAAATTCACGAAAATCGGTCGAGCCGTTTCAGAGGAGTTCAATTACGTACACCGTGACACGAGAATTTTATATATAAGATTTTTAAATTAGGAATTAAAATAAGAATCTATATTAAAATATTTCAATTGGATATTCTAAAAAACAAAATGTACAGTAAAAAAATATCAATTATGATTTTTTGCAGTGAATTCTGGATTAACATACAGACAGACAAGGAATCTATCACTTTTATTTCTTTCAACTTAGATTTTTGAAACTTGAAAATTGTAACTTATCAATACAAAACGTATTCAGGGCAACAACTAATATTGAGCTAAAAGAGGTAAGCCAAAAACTGCCACTCAAATAAGCACAAATATTCCGAGCACGTCTGACCACAGGCCTAATTTCTCCCTTGACAGGGTGGATTTAGGGTCTGCGTCCACCAGTAGAGATTATACGGGTCACTGTTTCCTAAGTCCTTGTGTGATCAAACGTTAACATTATTAGTAACACACTAGCCTTTGATAATAAATTATACCTCAACAGAACTGGCCACTAGGTATAGCCTCACAAATACCATCGGCTGAAAGAGGGAGACTTGGTCTTTCGCTGGGTAGCCTTGGAACGATAACACTGTTTCAAAAGAAAAATAGAAGATGAGATCAATTATAGTGGAAAATAATGTATACAAATAAGTGAAAATGTAAAGTCTGGGATGAAACTTCAGGGATCATAGTTGGTAGGATTAAATAAAGTTTTCAATTATTCCCGAATTTTCCAATTTACCAAACAACTTTTCGATTTTTTTATTCCCTAAAAACCTTATTCAAACTATTACGAACGTTTATAAAAATGCCAAATCGGTCCAGCTGTTCTCTGTAATGCGTTTATCGTCCATTCAGTTTAGCAATAGGCTTGCCACCGTTCTATTTAATAGACAACTTAGTGGATATTGTTATCAGACCAAAAGGGGTAGTGATTGAGTGTTTGTTTTGAAAACCGCAAACGCGTTTAGCAATTACTCTAAATTAGCCCAGTCAGTGCCTGGGATGTAGTGAGTAACGTTATATGGGTAGACTCGGTATAAATCACAATCAGTATTCCAATTGTCAATTTAGATCCCTATTGTTCACAATAAAATTCAATAATAGGAACAAAACTGGCCGTACTTTGATTATCGAGACCGCATACACCGCAATTGGGTGTAACTGAAATGTCATTGATGACTAATAAATTTTGTATAGTTCTGTGTAATCACGACTTTAATTATTTGTGTTTGTGGTAAGTAGACAATACCAAAATTGACGTCAGAGATCAATTATCCAATTATTCGTGAGCCTTTCGGTAACCATTTTACCCATAGTGTACTAAAGGTGCCACACATTCGTCCAATCCCCGGCGCGTCGCCGTACGGTCCACTGAAACCGACCACAGACTCGTCATAATCTTGTAACGAACGGTCCGCCTAGATCATCTGGAGGCCGGGATTTTGTGGCTTACTTTAGACTAAGGAGGGGTCCGTTTCGCGAGGGCCTCTCACAAACAATTGTACGGGAGTTACTGGCGTACTGATACGGGCAAAGAAATTTACCTTTAGCGTACAAAAATAGCAGCCAAATGTAGGATATCTACATCACACTTGCATGACCCACACACACAAATGTATCTTCATATACCTAGCTGCCCGCCCCGTGCTCTTCAGTCGTTCACTTCAGTTTGCCTTAATTAGTAGCTACTTTAGTTAATATAAATTCAGTATTAAACAGTATAAAGTATCAATCCTTCTTCACTTTCTGAATCTGGCCACCAATATAGTAGAAATCACATATTCTACACAAATAAAAATAATGAATGCAGAATATACGACATACGTAGTCAGACTATTTCTGTTTAAATTAGCAATTCCTGTTTGTGATCCTGCCGTGCAATCAGTGGAAGCATGTGGCGTACGAATACAAACAAACCGACCGAACTGCTGTCAGCAGTCACTTGGTTTCGTAATTCTACGAACTCAGTTTTACGCGCGGCTTATTTTGTCCATATCTCTTAAGATAGATGTGAGCGAGATAGACTACTATTAAAATCGATAAGGTAATCAAGGATAAGATAAGATAGACCAATATTCACGTAACATGATAAAGTACGATTTCTCAACAAAATCGGTATTTCGAAAATAACGAAAAGAACTTTGGCTTTTCCATGTTTTTACAAAAACTATTAGAATTATCTAATTCTAGTTAGTGTATTCTTGTATAAACGCGAAAGTTTGTGTACATGTATGTATTTTTGTTACTCAATCACACCAGAACGGCTGAACGGATCTGGATGAAATTTGGCACAGAGATAGATTATATTATAGTCTTATTAGACTTAGATTATAGACTATAGCACATAGGCTACTTTTTATCCCGGAAAAATGTATGTTTCCCGTGGGATAGAGTTGTTTTTGTTTTTCACGGGATCGACATGATTTTTTGCATAGTGGTTAGTTTAGGGCTCAGAGAATGACATAATATACTACTTTTAATACCGTGAAAGCAGGCGGGGCAGAGACAAATTACAGCCAGGGGATTATTTATTTTTTGATCTATTTCCACGCAGGTGAAACCGCGGACAGAAGCTTGTATTTTCATAAGTTACATAAATTCTTTAATGAGTAAATACTTAGTAGTAAAGTAGAAGTTCACAATCGTTTATAAAAGAAATTAACCCAAAATGTTCAATTTTATTGTGAACCCAAACTTTTGGAGCGAATCCAGAAAGTTTAATGGGGTTATTATATCCGACATCCGGCCGAGACTGGCTAGAACACGTATTCTGTACTTATTAACAATCTCGATTTACCCTTTAAATTATGTTGTTTTTAATACCCGTGTTAGAGGCCGCACGGTACTTAGTGGACGACAAAGTCTTCCTCGTTTAGCCCATAGTATTTGAGGCTATACCTTACAAATGGCCAGTTCTGTGAGGTATTTTTGATGAAAATGGACGTCAGATTATATCTTAGTATATAAGTTTTTAATTTGGTATCACATAGTCGCTGTGGGTTAATTAATCTAAACTACATCAAATTCTTCATCGCAGCAAAATACTAGATTCTTAAAATACCACGGGCCGTACATGGACCTTATAGCAGGCCTGGATAAGATCGACCGTGTTAATTGGTCAATATTAGCAATCGTTAATCCGTTCAGCGTTCAATTTAATTACTACAGGGATGTTTAAGTTTCAAAACTCGTTATTACATAACAAATAAAAGCAAATCAAACTGTATATTTTTATACATGTCATCCTTATAACACAAATAAACATTTTTAAAACAGTGAGAAATAATATATTTCGTCGTAAAATTTTAAAATGGTTGGTGCCAAATTAAGAACAACTTAGATCTCAATTTAGTTCGCTAATCTCATATAATTAAAATCAGTTCAGTAGTTTTTCAGGAATTTAATAATTTTCCTCTGTTTACGGCTGAAAATTGTATATCAGAGAAAATCTTAGCAACTGTAGCTTATCTATTGACACGAAGTTGTTTCGTATCGATGATGGTCTAGCTAGCGGATAAAAGCGTATAAGGTGCAGCGCAAGATGCACATGGTTAAAATTCTTGATTTTGTATCCTAATTTGGCAACAATTTAAATTCTACGACGAAATGTTATAATTCCCGGCAATTAACTTGAATATATGTCATCTACTGCGCAGTACAAATACCTATTTATTTCAAGATTTTGTACTGCGCAGTAAGTGACAGATGTTCAAGTTAATTGCCGGTACCTATAAATATTTCTTACTTTTCAGTGCACAATTTTTGACGTCGGTCCACTTTTTTTTTAAACTAATTAGTCGTTATCTAACGCACAATGACAGAATAGAAGACTAAATAGAAGTCTACGTGCGGGCAGTATCTCTACGTGATCGCTAAAACCATTACTTACTTGATTTTGCTGTGACTCCGGTTTTAAATCTGGGATTAAAATAAAGCCGGTATTAAGATAGGCTCTCGTATATCAAATATGTTATTTATGTCATGAAGTATTTACCCTGCCCGGCTCTGCCCGATTACAAATTAAGTTCTACATAGATAAATTACTAATAGAATTGTGCCTAAATATGGTTTATACGCGTAGTTTTTTCTCTTTAATTAAGATAGCGATTTTCCGGTAGAGAAGATTGCCCGGCCCGAGTATACTCGACTCGAGAATAGTGGCTTCCTGGGTCGGGCATTTTTGGCTACGTATTTCTGGCCGGCAATTCTTCGGTCCGGACACAGATACTTTATATTTATACTTAAAAATTAAAAACCACTGTTGTTCATAGTTTTAAGTTTTTACTCTGTCGGTATTAATAGTCCCCATGACTGCCTAAGTCTTTTTTTTTTTTTTGATTAGGCAGCCATGAGAGCGCGCTTTAGGTATTTTTTTCTGATCAGCTACTAAATCTAATAAGACAGATTGCAGGGAAAGAAAAGTCTTACTCTTTTAGCCAATAATAATTTTTGAGGTTACCTAACGATGGCCAGTTCTACATAATAATATACATAAGAGCGATGTGCGAATATAGAAATGAAAACCAGAAAATATATGAAAGTTCCAAGTTCTAAATAAAAAAGATGACTCCATATTCGAGCTATTTTCGCACTACGGCATTTCCGTTTCCTTGAAAAAGAGCCGGTTTAAGACATGGAGACATTTTGAAATATTGCGAGCGGTTCCGATGTGTCGCGGGTAGTGTGAAGCGAACCGGAACCGATGCGCCGTGGCCCGGATATTAATACCCTCGCTTGACCGGACTTTAGAATATCCGGGTACATTGATACTCTACATTTTTTAATATAACACACTTTCGTGTAAATTGTAAAAGCGTGCCAAGTTTTCTGCAAATTGTGTAAAAGTTATTTAAGTTACTAATTTTAAATGAGAAAGCGTGTTTGTCGGACGGATTGTATCAACGGATGCATTTCTTGCACAGAGATAGTTTGAAGGCCGAAGATATAGGCTTGATACCTACAAATATTGGCTTCCTAAGCGAAGCCTTTGAGAGTCACTTATGACTAATGGGAGATGAACTAATTAAATTATAATCTTAAATCAAATCTAAAGATTAAAAAAAACTAAATAAACCAGGTCCGTGTGGAATAGTGGCAAGAATACTGGCTGCATTTCCCCGCTGAATCACGATGCTGATTCGTTGAGCGAGGAAGGAGCCAGCCCTCTTGTGACCAGAAGAGATGATCAGTCGAGGGGAGCATATTATATTCAATTTGAGGACAAACTTTGCATCCAGCGCACTTTGATTGAATATACTGCTTAATTAGTAATAATATATTTTGTAGGAACAAATTGTAGAAAAGCCACGGCATAATATCTCTATATATATTAAAATTGTCTTGAGCGGGGTTTGCAATAATGTAATAAGTGTTTTTAAAGCGAAATTAAGCATCACAAAATCGTACCTAAATTGAAATATGATGTTTTGGACATATTGAAAGAATAAAGGATGGTGGATTGATGTAATAAAAGAAGCGAAAGAGGTATGTCAGGATCGTAACAAATGGCATTCGATTGTCTCTGTCTTGTGATAATAGATATTTTACCACAAAGTAGTCGCCTGTGTTGCTGTATTACCTCTACCTGTTCTTTTGGGAAACAGACATGATTAAACCTAAAACGTATTTCATAAAAAACTCAAGTACGGTATTATTAAGCTCACTCTGATTGTGAATAGAAAAGCAGTACTTTTACCTCTAGATGAAATTCTTTTCTGCCAGCGTTAGGTGCACTTTGCTAAATTATTCCCATCTCCACTTGATTTCACGGACCTCACAGTATTTTCACATCATTACAGCTGCATCTCATCCGTGTTGCCTCTATAAAAACACAATTCTGTTCAACAAAATCCTTTTTTCCAGCGATATATTTGTAACAATGGAAATTCCGGAAGGTTAAAAAAATAATTGTCGATCTATGTCGATGTTTTGTTCAAAAAATAGCAAAATCAATTCTGATAAAAATAATGCTGAACGCTTGTACCATCACGGCTTTTATGACTTGCTATTTGGACAAATACACGTAAATCTAGTAATATTGTTGTTGTAACAGTTGTTGAGCAATCTGTTAAAATACTAATGACAAATTGACTAAACAATTTGAACCTATTTATCTCATGGGAATACCATGTGCCTTTTGTTGCAAAATATTTATTACTTGACAATTGCGTGTTGCGTATTATGTTTTTTTTCTTTCTTCACGGGTTCCCTTACAGTCCCGAAACCGTGTACCGTGTTACAGTCCCAGCGGTACCCAGTGGAGGACCAAGATCTCCCTCTTTTAGCTCATGGTGGCCTTAGTTCTGTTGAGATATATAATTATATATTATGCTTTAAGCCAATTTTTGAGTTTTGTTCATTATATCATTGGAAGTTAATAGTCCTAGAACATTCAGTCTTATGACACATTTTAATTAGTACAATTGTTAAGTATTTGGTATTTAATGGACTAAACAGTCCAGAAATACACAACTTACAACTAAACGTAAAATTAATATACGTAATGCTGTTTTAGTGGAAGATGATGTGACTAAAATGAAGACAAGTAGTTTTGGACAAATTGGACACGTTGAAAGAATGAAGGATGAAATATTGATTAAAAAGTTTTATATTGCTAAAGTGATGGGAAATGCTGGCAGAATCCGACCTAGGTGTACTTTTATTGAACATTTAAAAAATATATTGATCGATGACAATATTAAAAGTAGACACAATCGCCGAGCATGTATGAAAGGTATGATGAATATAAAAGAAGCGAAAGAGGTATGTCAGGATTGTCTCTGCCTCTTGGGATTAAAGGCGTGATGATAGATAGACAGAGAGGTAGCTATTGAGTGATTTGCTGATTTATGTAACCATAGACTTCTGCTACATAAATAAGATCTCACTACTTTTTACGCGTAGCTCGTAATATCGTCGCGACACTTGGCTTCAATATTTACATTTATGTGTTTCAGAAGTGGGAATTAATATAATAAGAGAGCTTCTAAGTTCACGCCTGTATAATATTTCACCACAATTTTCATTAAGCATTATTAAGAAAAGTCTCGCTATAAAAGAGTCTAACTAATAACTACTACAAATCAACTTCACCGACCATCTGCTGGCTTATTAGAACAATAATCTTAATAGGATCTTAGCTTAGTAAAGCTAGCGTTTTCTGTTATTATCTTTTTAGCTTTGCTTTGTGCATTTTGTCTTTGTGGGGTAGCTAGAGATGGTAACAAATTGTTGATTTGAGTTAGAGGTTTAAATTTTTCATTGAATGTAGTTTTAATGGTAAATAAATCGAATAGTTAATTATATTTGTAACTAATTATACTTGTATTTTTAAATCGACTATATTGAAAACTTTGTAAAAGTCAAAAGTTTATAAATTGTATTTCTAATTGACTATTTGATATTAGTTAATTATAGACAATCAATTTTGAATGGAATTGCCCATATCTGAATAGGGTTACGATTTCAGAGAAAATTTAGTCTAAAGTATGTAAAATAGATTGCTTTGTAAGGTTCAAGATTCTACGTACCTACCAAATTTCACGTGAAAAAGTAACAGATAGAGTTACTTCGCATTTATATTAGTATGGATTGGTTGTATTAATTAACCTAAAAGCTTTTAAAATTAAATCTTCATTATTTATCATTAATTAATAAAGCTCACAATTACGAAGTTTCTACGACAAATTCAATAGAAACACGATTCTCCACTTAAGCGACTCGGTTTCTTCAATATTTCTTCACAATAAATGACGGTTTATAACGTATTTTCAACAATTTTACTAAGTTCAATATACATTTCAATAATGCAGATGACATTATTTGTGAAAGTTTGAATTTTGTTACATTGAACAAGTAGAACTGAAATTGAACTGATTAAATTATTAGAGTACCGAAAATACAAACTTTAAAAATATACTGCAAAATATATCGCCCAAAACGTAAATCTATGCAAATATATAAAATTAAAGTGTCTGTTTGTATTAATGAGGTCAGATGAGTAGTACTTAGTACTTATCAAAATAAGAGGCTTCAGGCAAAGCCGTGGGCAGTCATGTAGAATAAGAGTAGAAGATATATATATAGATATAGTATACGGAACTAAAGAAGTGTTTCGGAAACCGTGTCACCGGCGAAAGACAAATCTTCCTTATTTAGCCGATTTTTGAGGCTGTATTTGAGATCTAAAATTAAGATGTTATCTATGTTTGTAATTAATTGTCTAGATTAGTGAAATTTAGAGCTAGTTAGTTTCTAATTTGGCACCAACCGTCTTCAAATTTAACGGTAAAGTTAAATATTTAATTATTTCTTGCTTTTGTTCTTGCTTTGCTTTTCATGTCAGAAGTAGGTATCGTACTTTTTTTAAAGTTAATTTATTTTTCCTTTATAAGTGATTTTTCTGTTAATAACATCATAATATCATTACAAAAATGAATAATAGAAATCGGCATGTATTTAAAATTTTCTGAAAAACTACTTAACCAATTTTCACCAAAACAAAAATGGGACCAATCTGGAAGCATAAGATGAAAGAAATTTTCAAATCGGTTTATAAATGACGGAGTTCTGAGGTAACAAACAATTTAAAAAAATACAACCGCATTGAGAACCACCTCCTTTTTTAAGTCAGTTAAACATAAACATTTATGTAAACGTGCATAAAATTGGAAAATATTTAATATACAGCAAGCGACGTTCTAAGTAAATGTAGGTAAAATGAAGAGAATTTCTCGGGTAACGGTTGTGGTCAGCATTTCTGTAGCAAATAGGAGTTAGATGGTCCGTAGTGTAGCCGCCAGCGAACCGTGGAAATGGATAAGCTTGTAGCGCTCTCAAAACTACGAATGTGAACTATCTTGTTGGTTGGGATATTACGAGTATGTAGGTTCCAACGATTATTTCTAGATTTTAGAGATAAAGGGAATATATTTCAGCTGTAATATATCTAAAAATTAAATTTGGCTCATTTTATAAAATTTAAAAAGATGCCGAAAATTGAAAAATTCGGAAAAAACTAAGAGTTTTTTATGGAAATTTTGTATGAACTCAAGATAAGTATTAGGGGACGAAATAATCAATTAGTCTTGTTTTTTTAACCTTCAAGCAGGCGCGCGGCCATTTGAAACGGCATCGGTCGCGCGTAACCTAAAAGACCTATTGAAGTTTTTCGGGATTTAAAAGACAAATCAATGATATAATGGATTTTATTATGCCTAGACATATTATTATCTTTTGATCAGAAACCATTTGGTGACAAAAAATTACGTAAATCTATGGTAAAATAGATTTAAAGTTTGGCGAGATCAAATAATAAGAAACAAAACAGTTTTTATTGTCTGTTTTTATCTTTAAATTCTTTGTTTAGTAATATACATAAAATATCACTTATTGGTCTACATACCTTTTTATAACAATATTTCAAAATATATATATATAAATATTTCAAAAAGTTCGTAGTGCGTATCGTTTTCTATGTATGGGGCGCGCATAAACTATTCGACGTCTACGCCGCAAGTAAAACTAAAGCTAATATCTTTGCCTCACGGGACGCCTGGAACCTCAAAGCTGGAAGGGGGCATAGATTTTGAATCTATGAGAGGCTACTAGAAATGGGAATTATGTGTAATAAATATATACAATTTTAAGACCGAAAATATGTCGAGCGCGGTCTATTCGACGCCGCGCGACCGCTTGAAGGTTAATAAAAAAACTTATTTTGGAAATTCCGCCAAATTCAATTTTACAGGCATTTAGAAGAATTTAGTGTATTTTGTAGTTTTTATTGCTCTTTTAATTTATTTATTTACAGACTTATTGTCAGTTTTGAAACGAACAGGTTTTTTTTGTAGGTATACCTTTTTTTCAAGTCTTTTCCCAGCCCGGACTTTTAATAAAAGTACCACATGTTCTCACTATGTAATGTACTTTTCAAACTACTTGGAAGTTTCCAAATGAAACAAAAATAATTAAGTTAATGAAGTAAGAACCTTTTAATGAATTATTTTGTAATAAGGTAACAAAATACGAGAACTAAAAGATGCATGTAATACTAGAAAATATATACCATTAGCTAATTGCTTTTGTACTGCATCGTAGAAATGTATCTTCAATTCTGAAAATTGTTTTCGTAATTGCCAGCTGAAAGACAGAAAAGCTTTAGTAGCTTACCGGAAAAGCTTGGGAAATTTTAAATGGAATTCCATACATACGTCGATTCTTACTTGACCTTTTTTAAGGTCAAAATTTGGACTATGTTAAAATTTCACTAGAAGTTTCTTTCTTGAAAGGTAATTTTTCTACTATCTTTATAAATAATCTATCTATCAATCTATTACCACGCCTTTTATCCCAAGAGGGGTAGGCAGATACAATCGAATGTCATTTACTACGATCCTGACACACCTCTTTCGCTTCTTTTATATTCATCATACCTTCCCATGCATGCTCGGCGATTGTGTGTAATTTTAAGGGGCTGTGGTCAAGGTCATCTTGTATCTGTCAAAATTATGGCAAATCTCAGTTAATCCTGGAAACGTGAGTTTATTTATACAACATTTCCTCACCACACAGTTGATAGTTATTATTTTAAATTGGTTTGAGCCATATTTTCATTATTAAGAGTTCTAAATAGCCAAAATTTCAAAAACGTAAAGCCACTGCTCGTATCGAAAACTACGGCTCTTTAGAACCCTAAATAATAAAAATATGGCTCAATCCAATTTCAAATAAAAACTACGATTGTGTGGTGAGGAAATGTTGTATAAAAAATTTACTTTTATAAAAAAGTGTACCGACTTCAAAAATTTGCACTGAAAAGTAAGAAATAATAAATTTTTCGTCGTAGAATTTGAAGACGGTTGGTGCCAAATTAGGATACAAAGCAATAAACATCTAAGAAGATAAAGATCTGTTCAATATTATCTATGTTTGTACTGATGATCGTAGGTTCCTAATGAATTATGTAGATTTGTGAATTTGGGAAATAAGTTATTTCTAATTTGGCACCAACCGTTTTCAAATTCTACGACGAAATATTTATTATTTCTTACTTTTCAGAGCAAATTTTTGAAGTCGGTACACTTTTTTTTAAAAGTAAATTTATTTTTCCCTTTTAAGTGAGTGCTGCCCTGAGAGACAAATAATAACGCAAATAAAAAAAATTGATGGAAAAATAAAAAATAAAAAGTGCTGTGGATGGGATTTGAACCATTTGCATTCTGAGCTGCACCATACCATACCATACCTTTAGCCGTTAGACCACCGTTGATACAAAAATTAACAACTTCGTGTCAATAGCAACCGTTGCTAAGGCTTTTCTCTGATACATAATTTTCAGCCGAAAAAAGAGACAAATTACTGAATTTCTGAAAAACTACTGAACCGATTTTCGTCATTATGTCTGTAAGATAATGTCGAAAAATTATTATATCCTTAAAAAAATAAGTCGTCAAAATGGGTACATATTTCATCAAGATATTAGGAAAAATGTACTTATAAAGTCAGTTTTTTCATAATTTCAAAAAAACTACTGAACCAATTTTCACTAAAAAAATATATAAATAAAAATACCCTTTCAAACAAAAAAAAATTTCCAAATCGGTCCAGTCGTCTTCAAGAAATCGGGGAACATACATAAAAAAAAATCTGTTTTGAAGTTCGGTTAATAAACTCACGTTTCCAGGATTAACTGAGATTTGCCATATTTTTGACAGATACAAGATGACTGAGAGCCGCGGATCCTTAACATTGCCTTCGATCATAATGTTTAGGGTTCGGTACACAAAGGGCCACAAAAGGCTCCGCTGTCCGTCCGTACGTCCGTCTGTCACGGTCTGTATCTTTTGAACCATAATAGATAGACACTTGAAATTTGTGAGAGAGTGTGTATTACTATGGCCGCTATAACATCAAATAATAAAAATATAAAAAAGTTAAAAATTAAAGGGGGTCCCCATACAAGAAACGATGTTTGCTCGATCTTAATAATGGTATAATACTATAATGCATACTCTCTTAAGTAAAACAATAAATAAAACCGGCTAAGTGTGAGTCGGATTCGCGCTTATTTTTTCCTGCGCCATACAGTGGCGTTAAACTTGGTCTTAAAGTTCAGTGCATACTATTGAGTGTACGGACGGTTGTGTGTTAGTCCGACTCGTAGTCTTTTTCACAAAATAAAATTTCAATTTAAAGGTTCAGTTCAAGTGAATATACGTACTTATTACAAGCGTCTACCATTTAGGTTATTTGTGCTGTTGTTTATAGCTCGAAAAAATGTCTCAGTTTTGCTTTATTTGCAATAAACTTTTAACTGAAGATGAAATAGTTGTGGTTGATCGTGGAATGCCAACTTTAATCGAGGCTAGTGTCGCGAGAGGTGATGAGTTTATTGAGTATTTAAAAACTCAAAAATCCGTTACTTATGCTAAAATTGTCATGACAGTTAGTGGAGTAGGCCTACAGGGGAAACCACGGTAATTAAAACGCGCCGAATACACTACCTCCACAGGTGGCGTGGAAATGTGTGCATATCATGTATAATGTGACTCTTAGAATCGCGATATCTCAGGAATGGTAACTCTTAGGAAAAAATCATAAAGACCATTTTTGTAGAGAATTTTAAGATCTACATCTGGTTTGAGGTTTTTTTTGATAAAACTTACCGTTTTCGAGAAAAATCCAAAAAACCTCAAATCTTGACCTTTGACCGCGAATAATTTTTGTAGCACACATAGGATCGATGGGGATTTTTAAAACTTTATTTGTTATGGTAAACCCCAGCTCTCCACCAATATTTGGCTCTCCGGGAATTTTTGTTATTTAACCACTATTTTTATGTCTAAATTGACCGGACTATTGGCTGGTTTTTTTATATGCAGTTCAAGAAAACTACACCTAGCCATCACTTCCTTTCATTTCTGCCATATAATACTTTATAATTACTAATTTCAAAGATAATATTTAGTACTTTATTATAAGCTAGGGTTTGCAAGAGATCAGGAAGCTTCCGACATAGAACAAACAATGTTAATTTTCTTTCTTATCCAGTATATAAGTTGGTCTGCGGTCGGTACGTGCTTTTACTTTAAGATAGTTATTAATGATTTTATAACCAAGTCACGTACCTAACTCACTGAATAGAGCTTCTGTTTCATTTTTAAATAATTAACTAACTTGAAAAGTATTAAAATAAATAACGAGAGATATATGAAAAGAGATTACGAGTTGCAATGTTCCCATAGATATATGATTTTTTTGTTTATCTGGTTCCCGGGAAACAAACTTCAAACCGGGAAAATTTCAATGGGGGCTGACTTTATAGCATAACTATGATATCAATCATTTTAATATTTTTCTTCACATATACACCCTTACTACAAAACTTAGTATTTCATATTGAATGACATATGAATTTGTAACTGAGTGATAAAGCATAAAACACTTGTTAAAGCCACGTGTTTTATTTGGTCAAAAATGAGATTTCTAACAAGAATACTTACCAGATTTTTTTGAAAGACTAGGACGGACGAACTGATCGATGTTCCATGTTCTCTTTGTAATATAAATATAGATAAATGTTATAATATGTTTTCTACATAAGTTACTCTGAATAATAGCCCCAATCCGTCTGCCTGAATAATGGTAGAGAACAGACAAAGGCCACCAATTATTGGATCTCCTTGTTTGCGCACGTACACCATTCTTCCTTATAACTCACATAATATTCTCTACGCGAAATATCAAAATCATTTGTATAATATAAAATACTAGAATGTCCGACGTGTCTGTCTGTTTTCAAAATTTTATTTTCATTACCTTTATATGTGGCCTGAGCCACTAATTACAGTGTCACATTTTTTGTCAGTTATTCATATTGAACAGGACCTAGATATTATGTGTATCTCTTTATTTGGCATAATTAATTATATTACAATAACACACTGGCTAAAATTCGTTCCAAACAATAATTGGAAATATTTGCTTACTAAGTCGTAAAATCAGTAGGAGAATCTCGTTATCTTCTAATATATAAAATTCCCGTGTCACAAGTTGGTTGCGAAACTCCTCCGAAAAGGCTACACGATTTTTATGATTTTTTTTTGTGTATATTCGGTAGGGCCCACGATCGGTCGTAATCTATTTTTCATACCCCTAAGTGATAAGGGTAGGTGTAGGGGTAGGGGTAGGGGTAGGGGTAAGAGTAGGGGTAGGGTTAGTGCGGGCAAGTCAACTTTGAGCAGGACAAGGTCTGCCGGGTCCGCTAGTATTTATATAAAAATAGGTATACATGCGTGTCCCTACCCACTGAGTTTCTTGTCATTTCTTCTCAGTACAAGGGTTTCCGAAATGACGGTAGCTTCTTTCGGCTAGCGTACGCGCAGCCACGGATGTCCGATTACGTCGTACGGCCTCGTTCCAACGACTAAGTCAGTTTAAAAAAAAAATGTGTGTCACACGCACACACGCATAATTAGTTCACCCATAAATCCCTTGGCGGCGCTAGCATTTATGTGGTTTCTTTTTCTATATATGGCAACAGTGCCGACCTATCGTCGCAATTCTGCCAATGTTCAGTGCTTAAATATTGTGCAATCTTTTTACAGGGGCAATGTACAATTTCAATATATGTTCACAAATGCCAGAGACAAAGTTTTTCAGGTGACAGTGTGGGTTTTGCCCTTGTGATTGGCTACAATGTTGACAAAGCAGTTGGCTCTCTTTTCCCCCTAAATTATTATACTCTTTGTCGCTTTCTCTTACAGTTTTTCGTAACGCGTTTCATTTTTTCTCGGCTAAGTCACAGCGCCAACCCGCGATAAGGAACTTCGTTCCAATAAAAATTAAATGTTTCTTTTAAAATTAATCTAACTTATGATCTTTGTAAAAGACGCCTTCTGTTGGAAAAGTAACGGTGCGAAGATTTTAGCAAGTTCATGAAAGATGGACAAACAAACATACTTTCGCAGTTGGAATTTGATACTTTAGAGTTTTAGAGCAAGTTTGGTATGATGTCTCGCCCGCTGCACAGAATAGCCAGATAATAACATTATTATTGTTCTTGGCCTCACTCCAAATGCTGCAACTTGGCTGCACCGACATTATACGGTTTTCGTAACTATGTGATAATGAGATTTTTAATGAATAATTTTGTAAGAAAACTCAGCCGTACTGTAAAGAAATTGTATATGCTTTACCAACATTCAATACAATGATTTGATTGTATCTGCCTACGTTTTATCTAATCATGAAAAATAAGAAAATAATAATAAAAAAATTAATTGCCTCATGAATGATGATTACTTGAGAACGGCTCGACCGATTTGGCTGGTTTTTTTTTGTAGCGTTCATAATTATCAGGACAAAGTTGCTTAAAAATTTGACTGAAAGAGTTTTTTTCTATGGGATTTTTGATTGAACTTTATAAATATAGGCTCCACGGGCGAAGCCTAGGAAAAAATAAAAAAGCTAATAAAAAACGAGGAAACATTCCGCTGGTATGCCTTGAGAATTTAAGAAAAATCAGTATTTTTATTGTTTAATGTTATTCAGGTACATAAACTAAACGGCGTCATAAAGATAACAGCTACAACATAAAACACAGAATGAAAAATACTGTTATTGCATTTAAGGTTATGAATTTTAAAAAAATCACATCCAACGACTGGTTATTCGAAGTTATTGCTACATAAATCCTCATTGTACGAATGAAGTCATGACGGTACCGGGTGAAATTGAAATAACTTTTGTCAAAAATAGCAATTTTAATAACGAAATGTTTTTAATATGGCAGGTGTTTTGTATGTTTCTTTGTATGGAATAAACTCAAAAACTATTCTAAAAATTATTTCACTAATAGAAAGCTCCCTGTGTGGCATAGGCTATATTTTATATTGTTAGAATATATCCACGGGCGGAGCCGGGGACGGAAAGTGTGCATATATTTTGGAAAACAAACAAAAAAACAAAAAAAAAAAACAAAAAAAAAAAAAAAAAAAATTCAAGTTTGAGTGAATCAAACATCCTTTTCGTATTACAAAGTTGGATGGGGATTTCTTAACCTCTGTTAATGATATTACAACAAAAGCAAAGATGCGTTATATTTAATGGCTCCATCAAGGTTGATGATTCCGCCAATGTCAAGTATTATAGACAGTAACAATTCAACAGTCAAACAACAACAACGAACTTCATAATCCCTATTAATCACTGACTAATCACAACTATCACAGCGCGGACGGGATTAAACTGGATTCCCAATCATGCAACGACGGGACGCGTGCGTGTAATGTCCGTATAGTGTAATGACGGTTTGACGAACTTTACCTACATTCAATTCGATCCAAAAATCCTGAGCACCAATTTTAGTTTTTAAATCGATTCAAAGGGCACGCAAAGCCGGTGTCAGTCTTTCGTCTGAAACTAACAGATATATAAAATAATAGATCTAGTTCTACTTGCCACAGTAACTCCTTAAATGCGTACATTGTTACCTGTCTCAAGCCACGTCGCAAGTTATTGTCAACAAAGTTTTTTAATGTTATCCCTCATGGCAGGTGTCGAGGCTATATATAACTGAAGCAGGATAAACAGTCTTTATATAAAAGACCAACTACTTCAAGTAGATATATGGCAACGTCACTCCAAAGTCCAGGCAACCGTGCGTGAAAGCGGATGATTCATGCGCTTCAAAAACCACCTATGTCCATCGCTGAAATTTCTTTTTGTTTTCTTTTACGTAAAACTTGCTTTCCGGTCCGCCTTTGTCTGTGTAAATAATTACACGCTTTATATTTGTTTCACATGTATCTAACAACTATGTTTATGATTCTACGTCATGTCATAACGAACGACGCACGCGTTCCGGTGTGACATGATGGGGAATCCGGTTTAATCCCGCCAGCGCTGTGATAGTTGTGATTAGTCTGTGATTAATAAGACATCACAGTCAGCGGGATCATCTTAGTAACCGATTAATCGGCATATTGATACTATAAAGGCTATAAAGCTATATAACACTTGACATTGGCAAATCATATATTAACATTGGTGGAGCCATAATAATCTTGGAAGTGGAATTTAACCTACTTCTAATTGTCGTATCGATTTTATATAGGTTTTGCAAGTGTATGTAATTCGGATGACAATACATTAATTTGGCACCATCGATCTGATCTGATGTTGGAGCCAGGAGGTCGATAGAGGAACTCTGTAACCCCATTAAGTTAGGGATCGTTTGATTTGTCTCCACAAGTAGGTACTCTGGGCCTAGATGATGTCGAGGGTCCTGATGATGGAGCTAGTAGATGGCCACAGGAACTCTGTAACGAAACGACGTAACCCCATCAAGTTTTGGTGCATTTGGTTTGCGCAGCGTGTTTTTTAGTTTTTTATAAAACGTAACCTAGGAATCTGGAATAAGTCAAATAAACTAACACAAACTCTCTTTTTGAAGGAAAGCTTCTAATGCAGACTTCAGGATGGGAAGTCAACATATAAAAGCCGAGCGTCACGATACGTAAGTGATGTCATACACAACATTTAGGCTCAATCGTATCGGCATAATTGATTACTTCCTTCGCTTACTCAAATATATTCACTAATATTGGCAGGCCTGCTATTGAACTGCCTTAGTTTTGAACTACCTAACCCCCAAGTCGGTTAACTTTTTGTTAATAAAAATCCACCATATCGCTCACCTAATTACACGGCACTCTTCACTTTACAAAGCCCAAAGATCCTGATTAGTCGAGCCTTCATTTCACGCTTAGTGGACATATACACCTAAAGGTTGAGATAATTACTAACTTGACATCACAGTCAAAGATGATTACACCGGCAAACTTATTAGCTAGCAACTAACAACTAGTCGCACGGTAGCAATTCGGTCGCTAAAGCAACCAGTCGCAAATTGCAAATACCTAACCCAGATTCTAGTTGCTGACAAATACATGATATCTATACTAATATTATAAAGAGGAATGATTTGATTGTTTTTTTTGTTTGCATTGAATGGGCTCCGAAACTACTAGACCGATGTGAAATAATATATCACCGTTGGGAAGCTACACTATCCCCGGGTGACATAGACTATATAGTATTTTCAAAAAAATTAGGGAGCCTTATTAAAACTTCAATAATGTAACTCAAGGTGTAAAAAAATGACCTTAAATCCTAATAATAATTCCTTATATCGCGTACGCTGCGAAAACTATGGTATCCTCTCAAATGCTCTAAAATAAAATATATAATTTCAGAAGCTATAATTTTAGTTGCTATAAATATTCATTTTCTATAAATTTAGATCCTGTAATTTTCAAAATCTATAAATTTGTTTGATATATTTTTTTAAATCTATAATATTAATTCATATAACGTATTGTTTTCTATAATTGCAGTTGCCATAATTTTCAAAATCTATAATTTCAAGTCCTATAATTTTTATAATGTCTATTTTCAATTGCACTAATGGCTACTTTTCTATAATTGCTGTTACTATAATTTTGAAAATATATAATCTCAAGTCTTATAATTTTTATAATCTCTAATTTCAGTTGCACTAATGGTTACTTTTCTATAATTGCAGTTATTATAATTTTCTAAATATATAAATTCATTTTCTATAAATTTATTAATCTATAATATCATTTGCTCTAATGGATTGTTAAAATAAGTGTACTCACTATATTTTTAAACGTATAACTTCATTCTATTTACATTTACAAATATATAATCATAAAAAATAATTTTCTATAATGTTATCAATTTAAATAAGTACTATTATTAAAATTTACAGTAGATTTTGTTAATGTCTGTTGCAGTAATTTTTGATTTCTATTCCCCTAATTTGTAAAAAAAAATAGGTTAGCGAGGAGCGAAGCGACGAGCGTGGTTCGATTAGTGCTAAAACAGAGCGCGAGCGTTCCGCGGCAGCGGACGGCGAAGCGCCAGAAACTCATAAATACCTAAACAAC
Organism: Nemapogon koenigi; assembly: GCA_963924495.1. Taxonomy (NCBI): domain Eukaryota; kingdom Metazoa; phylum Arthropoda; class Insecta; order Lepidoptera; family Tineidae; genus Nemapogon; species Nemapogon koenigi. Next base: position 1,071,089 of record OZ004630.1, on the reverse strand, counting down.
CATCACTTGTTGATAACGGATATGATACCTATATATATATTATTTATAATAAGAAAGGAAGATTTTTATATATTAATAAATATTTTGCAAATAAACTGGAAAAAATATAGCAAATTAATCATTAGATTATTAAATGTTGTACTTTTTAATAATTTAGACATCTTGAAAATTATAGAAAACAATTTTAGATAAAACGAAAATTATAGCAAATTATAAATTAGATCATTTAATGTTATATATTTTGATAATAGTGATTTTGAAAATTACAGATATCGATTTTAGACAAAAGAAAAATTATAGCAAATAAATAATTATTGAATGTAATTTTATATATTTTGATAATAGTGATTTTGAAAATTACAGAAATCGATTTTAGGGTAAAAAAAAATTATAGCAAATGAATAATTATAGAATTTAATTTTATATATTTTGATAATAGTGATTTTGAAAATTACAGAAATCGATTTTAGGTTTAAAAAAAATTATAGCAAATGAATAATTATAGAATGTAATTTTATATCTTATGTACCTATATATTCTAAAATTATATCAAAACATTTTAGAGATAATGTAGGAGACCCGAAAACTATTGATGATAGAACAAAATAATGTACTACGACTTTGCAGAACACATCATTATGTACAAAAATTGTCGCGACAGCATATGTCTAACTATTATAGTTATGTCACAATAAGTGTTCTTTTAGAGGTAGGGGTAGTGCAGGCAAGCCAAGGTTTGGGCCGGATAACGTCTGCCTGGCCCGCTATTACTTAGAACTTGTTAGTTGTAAGTTTAGTTGCGTTTTTGCAGGAAGTATTGTGCAATCCGTCGCAGTTGCTGATTCCGTGATAAGACTGCTGATACTCAATTTGATTATAATTAAGGCCTGCTGTTGACTGAGCTTAATTATATAGGAACACAAGCTTCTATCAAAGGTGGCGGGCGTCTATAGCTTATTGGTTGGAAACTGGGGGTTTAAGGTTCAATTGGCACTCGAGCCAACAAGCTTACAGTGTCTTTACTCAATTTGTAAAGCCAAAAATTTTAACTAACAAAAAAATTTAAAAACACTTTTTTTTTAAAAAAGGCACAAATATTTTAATCTCTGAAATTACTAATCCGATTCTAAAAAATATTTCACTAATAGGAAGCTACATTATCCCGGTGCGTCGGTGGCCGAGTGGTTAAGACGTCTGGTATTAACTAGGCAGACTACGGGTTCGATCCCGGACCCGGCCATGTACCAATGGGTTTTTTAATCAAAAATGTATGTACCTACATAATCCAACAAACCAAACTTTCCATCTAAATCTTTCTCAACAGAACCGCAGGTCACTCGTTAGGTATAGCAAAATATATAGAAAAATATCTTGGTTCAATTTGTTTTGTACTATTGCATGGGATTAGATAAAGTAGTGTATGAACAGGCACATAACTTGGAATTAAAACACTTGTGGATGCTATTAAAAAAATCCGCATGTGTTTTAATTACCCCTATTATGATCCCGTATCATAAACTATTGTTTCTTTGGATCAAACTGACCTCCCACTTTAATCTATTTTTTTCTAACCGTTAACATTTGTGCGCGTCATTAAGAGATAAATTTCAAATCCCCATGGCACATAACAAGAGTGTCCTTCTGTTTTTCCTTTTAAGGCTCCTATACCTATCCATAATTTTTCTGGGATAAACTATTTTCAATTTCTCTCTAAATAATCCACCTGTGTCACTGTAATTTAGCAAATAGTTACTTATTGAATATTAGCTGTTATTTTTTATAGAACATAAAAAATATTTCACTTACATATATTCAATAAGTAAATATGTGCTAAATTACAGTGACACATGTGGATTATTTACAGAGAAATTGGGTATAGTAATATCCCCATACAAATCATGGATACCTACCCTTAAGGTATGAATGTATATGTTTTTCATTCAATTAGTGCTCAGACAAGCTTAGAGTAAGATGATATACGAGCGCCCTAGGCTCCCTAGGTAATGGTAAGCTCTAAGTAAGCCGCTTATACTGAATAATGCTCTACGAATGCACATACTTATGTCTTAACTTAATGTATCTTCAATATTAGCTGTTAGGATATAATAGGAGAATGTGGGTTCAAACCTTAGCCGTGTTAATTTTTTTTTTGTTTTAACGGTTTGCCATACAGCTCCCGAAACCGTGTTACAGTCCCAGGGTACCCAGCGGAAAACCAAGACTCCCTCTTTTAGCACTCATATTCATTATTTTACAAGAATTTTATCAACTTTTTTTACTTCGGAGTGTAACTACTTTTACTTGACTTGATAAATAGATTCTCAAAATGTGGATATCTTTACCATTGTCTCTGGCCACGCCACATCGTATAACGTAATCAGGATAATGTGTGTGTGTGTGTTTTCGAAAATCTGAATTTCTGAATTTTTGCATGAAGTAAAACTATAAGTTTATTCTTGTTTTGATTAGGAGGAGGTTCACAATTCGTCGGAATCGTTTATGTTTTTTTATGTATGTTCCCCGATTACTTGAAGACGCGCCGGGACCGATTTGGAATTTTTTTTTTGTTTGAAAGGGTATACTTCCCAGGTAGTCCCATGATCAGCAGGTCAGGATCTGATAATGGGATCCTGGAGAAATCGAGAACTCTTCAAATTTTATAGGCACACTTGAAGCGATTTGGGTTTTTTTATAGTGACTTGTGCATTTTAAAAGGCTATTATTGTATACTTCTTTGTAGTTCTAAGTTTAAATGTAACATTTAATTTCGTGTTAAAAACAGCACTCAAAAACCTCCCACGGTAAATAAATTGAAGGCAACTACTTGTCTTGTTAAGTGCAGCGCTGAGACATAAGAGGCTACTGAGACGAGGCTCGAGGGTACGTCCTTACATCCTTGTACCACACATTTAATTAGGATTTCCTAGTGATAAAATAGCCAGGAAATTATCTGACAAATAAATAAAATTAGAGTATCTGTCTGTGATTTAAAAATTAACATTTATTAAGAGTCGATTAGTTGTCAACATTACGAGCGCAAACGAGTTTGATCTTAATTGTTAAAGACATAAATTTAGTTCCTTCGCCTCAGCCGGTTGGTGCTGGCCAAATGTGCGCTCATTGTCTTAAAATCGTAAAAAGTCCGTCCTATTTCTATTGCATTAAAAATGTAAACCATTTTATAACTAAAGTAAGCGTAAGTTTAGAAAATTGTCTGTTGTTCTAGATCTACCACACTCCACACAGCTTACATATTTATAATTTTAGAAGTAATTTTGGATTTTCTGTCTATCGAGAAAATATCAAGGAATCCTCTATTTTATTGTGTATTAATTATAGAAATAATGGTACAGTATTGTTGATACAGCTAATGTTTACGCGAAGCAATGTGAGGTAGTATCGACCCTTAAGCAAAGGAGTCGATTACGTAATTGGTATTGGTAGAGCGTTGATCTTGAAAGCAGGGGCACCCGGGCTTAAATCTCATTAGTGACAAAAATGCTAAACACCTATTCAATCGACATCTCGTGCGTCTGAGGGCACTCACTTCTAAAAATTAAGGTGCCCACTCATTCGTCCAATCCCCGACGCGCCGCCGCACGGTCCACCGAAATCGACCACAGACTCATCCAATTCTTATAACGAACGGTCTGCCATTCGTTTTTAAATCGTTGTATTTGTGGTTGATTTCGATGGCCTGAACGATCTGTCACACACACACATCCACACGCCTTTGTTTAATCGAATCTTGTGTATCTGTGTGAGTGAGTGAATTGCATAATATGATCTAGATCGGATGATGTACATCGCTAATATGTGGCCTGTGTTCAATATCGATCATACGGCAGCCGGACCGAAAATTTAAAAAAATGAGATATCGGACCTGTGCGTGGGCTACTTAACACTGTTGAAGAAGTGACACATCTAGGTCTATTAAGTTCTATTCCTTGGACATATGTATAGACCATGAAGATGTATTTATTTTTTGTACGTATAAACTATTGTTAGATTTTTTTGATGTGTAACATCTTTCCTCTCGCCTTCCTCTGTGGGAGTGATTTCGTGAAAAGGGACGAATGAGCGCGCGCGGTGGTAGAGTTGGCCGTCAGATGGTACTAACCCATTTTCCGAGAGGTTGGTTCTGTCAGCCAACAGTGTTTACGTGTGTGTGACGAAAAAGAGAAAGAGAAATAGAGAAGGAGAACGCATCAGCTGTGCGCTTAACCTACAGTGTTGTGTATAAAGTGTTAATGTTTTCAGGATATAATGTTAATGTTGCTTATTACCAAGGTGAGATGTTAGATGTTACACATCATTATGCGACTACTGTAAGGCTCGCTCGTTTTTTTGTCTGTGTGAATTTGTTGTGATTAGCCTCTGAAAAGTGTTTGTACAATCGTGGAACCGCAGCCATTCCATTATGTTAATCAACTTTTATGTTATCTTCAATACACTTCCGCGTCTTGCTCAGAACATTCACAAAATGTTATGTATGGTGAACAGCGATTTTTGGATTTGCAATTTTACGCTTGAAGCGTGCCATACAATGAAAACACCTATCTTGATTAAATTATACAAACACTAGCGACACGCCCTTGGATTTGTACGGGTACAATATCGGTTTACAACAGCTTGAACACCTGTTGAGTATGTAATTTAAATTAAGTATATACGCTCATTACTACTAATATATTAATAGATACATAAATACACTACTGTGGTTTTTTTTTTGTAGATATTTTATTCTACACTAGACTTTCCGCCATCGCTCAGGGATATTCTAGCTTTCTATTAGTGAAAGAATTTTTAGAATACGTACAGTAGTTTTTGAGTTTATTCATTACAAATAAACATACAAAAAATCAAATTTTACCTCTGTTATATATATATATTAGTATAAAGATACAAAATTATTTCCTACATAATTTTGGTATACCTCCGACGGATTAGACAGACAGCATGGGTACTTACGCCACGAAAGCGCGCTGGCGCTAACTTTTTTACTTAATTCACTTATACTACTAATGCTCAGGGGGGTAAATCTTGACGTAAATTTCAATCATAATCCTAAAATCCTGAGTTTTCGTTTCAATGGCAATAGTAGCGACAATTGTATTGAAATTGAATTGTGTTTAAATAAGTTGTCTCATATGCTACTAGATTCACATAAAATTGTCCCTGTTGTCATCATTGCAATGAAATTCAGGATTTTAATAGTCAAAGAGTAAACGTGATATCCAGGTATGTAGTGACATGAACCTTAATAATACTATTTCAAAACGAAAAACAATTTAACATACGCTGTGTGCAATTTCATTTTATAATGTATCCAATGGGAATTGTTATTCAAATATCGCATAGAAACAGTTCTCGTATGTTAAAACTCTCTCTACTACCGCCTTTAGAGTGACAATGGTTTTTTATTTTTGTGTCACTTTATATTTTCTTGAACTAGAAGAAAGGTAGTGCACTGGAAACGCGCGTACATTTGGTTCAGAATAAAATCAACCTTGCTGAGGGTGTACCTACGAGGTAGATGTGAACTTTGACCCCGACCAATTTGAATGAATTAACATGTCTCAAATGGCGGGAAGTTTCAACCGACCCAAACGCACCAAAATTAAAACGATCCATCTAGCTAAACATTCAGTGAAAATTCTTCTACAGTCTACTTGATAGAATTTTAAAACGTAGCAGAAAGGGTAACGCATTAAAGCTTCTTAGAAGACTCTGGCATTCACTTTTGGAAGCAAGTAATTTGTTGACCTTAGCTGGAATAAAGCGTTGGTATTCCCAAAAAGCTTGTTTGTTATGTATATCTTTTTTGTTTTTTTTTTATATTGTTTAAGAGCATGTTTGTTTTTTGTTAAAATAATTACATTAATTTATTCTGTCACATAAAGCTTTTTAATGTATAATTTCAATAGATAGGCTCGAATACACTCCTTTACATTAATTTAATAGCGCCCTTACTATGTTACTTCAGCATTCCATAAAAGAATATTCCATTTTTATATATTTCTGATGGTGTATTTTATAACAATTTCCTCGTTTCAGGGGAAAAAAAATAGTAAGTGCCTAGCTAGCAATTAATTTATTTTCAATATTTTTCCCAAAACATGGACATCGTAACATAATCTAGCGACGTAGGTGTCTGGTAGAGGCGTCGCGTGAAACGGTTATGAGAATAGCCGGCGTATCATCTTTTATTAACTTTAATGTCTCGAGCTTCTGTGTGACTTTAAGATATTTTATATTTAGTTTAAAATACGATCTAGGTATCAAGAAATATGTCGAAACATGCAAAAATATGAGCCCGTGAGTCACAAAAGAATCTAATCTATATATCCTTAAAATTTATTTATTAAAACAATATTAAATAATATATATCTACATACAAATTTTAAATATTATAGAAATTAAACACAGGGAACCCCATGAGTGGCTCTCTAATCATGAATATGTAGTGATACATACTCATAAGTAGAAAACCTTCTCGAAATCACTGTCCTGCGGTAAAGTGCCAAGAAGGCTAGCAGCCTCGCTGTATAGCCATGCTAATACGTTGCCCAAGGTATGCTCCAGTTTTTGTCACCTGAAATGTCGATTAGACGAGATGATAGTTCCTTATATAATTTCTTTGCTCCGAGGCCCCACGGACCCATGGTTTCAACCCCAAACGGTGCAAATAAGTAATCTTGTGCAAGGTTTGCGTACTTATGCCGTTTGAGGTTTTCAGCTGTTGTTGCTGCTGCACCAGCATTATTAGATGTAGCCTGAACGTGAGAAGCCGCCAATGTATCGACACAGGTAGCGTCCCACACTAACGGTCTTCCCTGCGTCGTCGGGCCTTTTTCCATCATCACGTGCCATACCAGGCGGCTCTAATATAGCTGGCACGTTGACAGTGGCAAGGGCCCTACGCATGACATCATTAAGACTGGCGTGGCGTGGTATTTTACCAGCACTTTTCGTACATGATAGTCCGTGATGTCCCAGAGAATCGACAAAGAAACAGACGTGAGTTATTTACTTATTTTTTATATTCTTCACATATCATAAGTGTATTGAGAAGTGCTGAAATAAATAGTACTCGCCGGATATTATCGCACCGAAAATTTTCGGTCCGTCCGCCGGATGATCAAGATTGACACTGGCCACACAATAGAGATGTCAGTCATAATATATGTGTGTGTGGACTCATGCACGAGCAACGATTAGTAACGATTATAGAAAACAGAACGCTGGGTACCCTGAAACGGTAACAAAGTTTCAGGAGCTGTAAGGCAACCGGTGAAGAAAGAAAAAAATTGACAGGATGATATGTTTGGTTGCGAAATGAAAAGGCAAAGTAGAATATTATGTATCACAAAAACTATTTTGACAGCTAAATATCATAAAAATTAAGAATTTAATACAAATTAATTAAAAAGGTTGGCTCTATGGCATAAGCAGAAATTTTCTTTTGAAATATAGTGACCGTTGCACTCCAATAAGTGCATCGACAGACTTGCCACCTGTTTCACACGAGGAATTATCAAAATGTGCACATAGTTACAGTATCTCTAGAATGTAGTTAAGTTTTCCAGGTATTCATTGCACATTAGAGACTAGTCCCAACAATAAGAGCACAGTGTAATGTAAATTCCACATGAATGGGTAGCTCCTCCGCTAAGCAATTCAAACAGAAACTTTACGAACAAGATACAGTGTTTCAGACACTTGCTTCCGTTTTCCCAATTACGTGAGTGCATCGTAGCTTTTTTATTTAATTAAGCTTAATTAAAATCAGGTCTTTAAGAATATATGCTTAAATCAACATTTTGATAAGTGCAGCGTCAGGCTTGCATTGGCTACTCGCTAATGTGGACAGTGTTACCAACGTATCTGGCAACACTTATATAATTGTCGTAATGTTCTTGATTTTTGAACGATGATCATAAAATAATATGAATTGTCTATTGTTATTGATATGTTATTATATCGACTAGTTATATGTTTTCTGTATATAAGATTTTTTGGACAGATCCGGGTACAAATCTCATGCTAAGAACCAATTTTGCTTTAATAGATTTCTAGTGTTTCGGAGGGCACGTAAAGGTGATGCCCGCATTTTTTTTAAACTATGAAATACCTACCTGCTGTTCTGTTTAATAAGTTTTTGGTGTCTCTGGCTACGCCACAAGGCTGTGAAGATGTGTTTGTTATTTATTTTTTGTTATAATATGTTTTTAAGGGTTCCGTATCTAAAGGGTGCAAACGGAAACCCTATTACTAAGGCCTCGCTGTCAGTCCGTCCGTCCGTCAGTCACAGGGCTGTATCTTTTGAACCGCAATAGATAGTCTCTTGAAATTTTAAATGAGTGGCCACTATAATTAAAAATAAATAAAGTTAAAAATTAAAGGATGTCCCCCATACGAGAAACGTATTTTATTCGGCGTTTTATGCTCGATCTTAATAATATCAATACATACAAACGTCTAACTAATAATTTGAGTGTACTGAACCCTTAGTCTGCGAATCCAAATCGCACTTGGCCGATTTTTTTCATTATCTAACAGACAAAACACTTTTCAATTACGTTTATAAATAAAGGCTCTAAGTTTCCGTTTTGCAAATTCCAACAAAACATTTAGATAATTCTCCTTATGAATGCAATGAAATTGTGTGCCAAATTTCATTGTACAATTTAACAGTTTCCAGTAACAAATAATACCGTTTTCTAATCGCAGTTTTAAAGTTTAAACTTATAAGTTAGCAAGTGGCTGCAGTCTCACTGCTAGTTGCAGAGATAGAAGTTTACGTCCTCGAGCAGATAAAACATTAAACTTGCTAACTTAAGTAACGAAACCGACCTGAATAATTTAATAATTAATTTGAAAATGTTTAAAAACTTATTCTCTGGCCACCTCTATAGAAAATATGCGTGAAAGTAAAATGATGTGGACTGGAAATCAACGTATATATGAACGTATTTTTTCAGAAATCGAAAACAAATCAAGAACTTCTCTTTTTGTGAAATTCTTTTTTTTTTTGCATTTGGGTAAGAAACTATCAACCACTATCGATTTTTCAGGAGCATTCTCCTTCTCTGTTACTACCCCAAACATATTATGTAGAAGTAGTTCTAGTATTTAAGTTAATAATCTGCGGAACCCTCAGTAAGGACGTACGACTCACACTTTTATGGTTTGTGTTTTGAGTGCGTTTTTAGGGTTCTGTACCTAAAGGATGACAACGGAAACCCTATTACTAATGCTTCGCTGTCAGTCCGTCCGCCCAGGGGCGTCAAACTTGGTCTGACCTTAGTGCATAATATTAAGTGTCGGTTTTTCTACGACGCACGACACGATACGGCACACGGACTGTCGTTCGTTCGTTTTTCCATTAGCGACAAATCCAGCTACGACACCGCAGTATAGGCGAGAAAGTTTTCTGTCGTGTCGTGCAGTGCATTGTGAAGAAACGGCTATACATTTAGTACTGGTAAAACTGTTCAATAAATGTATAGAGTTCTGAATATTCATCGTAATTAATCGTGTCGGCTCGTGCGTATTGGAAAAGTGGCCTTAGTAATGCAATTTTTTTTATATATTTTTTTGTTTACTTTATTTCATAGGTACATTATAATGGTACACTTGAAATAGTCAATAAAAAATACAATTAATTAATAAATTCTCTACATTACATTTTTATATGCTTTTGAATAGTCAATAATAAAATACAATTCATGTCCGAAATAATAAGAAATAAAATAGTACAATTATGTCTGATATAATAAAAAATGTGCAATAAAAATCGTACCTAATACTTCAAGACAAATCGTTATTGGACAACACATCAAGCATAGTAAATATTCCAGTGAAATCCAAGCCACAAGATGGATTCTAAAGTTGTAAACAGTTTCAAGTTAGTCGTATACAACAGTCTGCTAACACAAAACAAAGTAGTTATTCGCAATAGAATATTACATTTAAACAGAATTGCTTTCCACCTCAGTTTAGCCTGTAGAAATGTTCGGTCTAGTAGTTTTCGGTTTTATGTCTTACATACAGGAATAACAGGAGTATATTTGATTCCCCTTATCATATCACAAACATACATCATGCCCTCAATACCTGCTGTGTTTTCCAGAGACTCCGGTAACAGTGTCGGCTTATAGCCAGTTGTCTATATTAAACAAAACAGGTAGCTAGCTCCATTGGTGCTTAGCATTTTTGACTCGACTGAGATTTGAACCCAGGTCTACCCAGTTTCAAATCCAATGCTTTACCAATTACCTACGTTATCTAAATATATTAAACCGTCGTGTCGGTGACTGACTGGCAATTAACGCGCAGCCTAAACCACTAAAGATATAAATTTGAAAATTGGAAGGAATATTCCTGAAAGTAGCCCACGCACTGGTCCGTTATCTCACAGAAAATTTAAATATGATCGAGATTGAAGACAGGCCACACATTAGCAATGTAAATCATACGATCTAGATCACACACACAAGATTCGATTAAACAAAGACGTGTGGATGTGTGTGTGTGTGTGACAGATCGTTCCGGTCATCGAAATCAACCACAAATACAACGATTTGAAAACGGATAGTGGGCCGCGCGATAAGAATCGGACGAGTCTGTGGTCGATTAGGGCGGCGCGCCGGCGAATGGACGAATGAGTGGGCACCTTAAGTAGGCCACACATTGGTCCGGCATCGCACCGAAAATTTCCCATTCCAACCACCGGATGGTCTAGGCGGACCGTTCGTTACGAGAATTGGACGGATTGGACGAATGTGTATGAGGTGGCCTTTAGGGAGTGTAGAAGGTACAGGCAGGTGCACTAAGAAAGGATTTTTCGAAAATCAACCTATAAGAGTCTGAAGTGAGGTGAAAACTTTGTATTCCTAATACAACGTTTATATAAGCGACCGGGCAAGCTGCTAGTCTATTATATACTTCTATACTAATATTATAAAGAGGAAAGATTTGTATGTTTGTATGTTTGTATGTTTGTTACAAATTAACTCAAAAACTACTGGATTTTGATCATTTTTTCACCATTAGAATGCTACATTATCCCTGAGTAACATAGGCTATATACCATCACGACTTGACGACGGGAACGGGGTACGCAGAGGTGAACATGACAAAAGCTATGTATGAAGTGTATGTTTGCCAACATTCTGAAATAGTCACGTACGAAGTCATGGGAAACAGCTAGTAATTCATAAATTCATTAAATAAGATATACTATAAATTGCACATGTAACTCTCATTTCCAACTGCAGTGTTGCAAAAGGTGTACTTTAGTTAGTTCTGCAGCGAAACTTCTCTTATTTGAATATACAAACGATACGAACTCGGCGTTTTACAATTACATTATTTTAAGCGATTTTTTTTAGTTTCTTTAGACTAATCTTGAAGACTATTTGATACTCATGGTTTGAGAAATATGTATATGCTTAAAAGTATTGTCAAAGAAAAGTAATTATGTATTAAAATTGGTCAAATGGATAGAATGGATGACAAATTACTTACTATAGGCTGATATTGTGACTGAAAGAATTGATCTATGGCACTCCAGAAGATAATTCACCGATTGATCAGTGAGATTTTGAAAAAAAAGAGAAAATAAAATACACCCAAAATCTAAGATAGTGCGTATGTGTATGCATCATCAATGACCCATGAATTTTCGAGCCTCTACAGTTACCCAGAGACTCTATCGACTGTATTATAGGAAATGTTCTGAAGAACTTCATGACCTCGTATCTCCATCCCTTTTTAGCTAGTGAACAAGTTTTGCATACGGATGAAAAAGTTTTGTTATTCTTGTGTCGCATTACTAAAAAGTATGGAACGAACTTCCGGCGTTGGTTTTCCTGCTTCCTAAAATCTGGGATCCTTTAAACGAAGCGAGAAAAAGCATCGATAGTGGGCTCCACTGGCGGACTATATTTTGTTTTGCCATGCCATTCATAGACTAACCACCTTCGTTTAAGAACTGGCGGATGGCAATGGTTACATCGTCTTCTCCATAAAAGAAAAGCTATGCAAGATTATATCCTTTGAATGCGGCGAAAGATCGTAGCAAGATCTCTGGTCTCTGCCTACCCAAAAGGAATTAGGGTGTATTGTTTTGTGTTTTAAAACTATTTTATCCAGCTACTTCCTTTAGCCGATGGTATTTGTGAGGCTACACCTAACGAACAACCAGTTTTGTTGAGGTATATTTAGATGGTACAGTATATAAGTGTGGTTTGTCGGATTGGTCAACATCGTACCGTGATCTGCGTAAATATACTAGACGCTTTAACCTCGACCACCGACGCACCTGTATCTAATTAATCTATCTAATTATAGTGAAAGCGGAACCCTAAAGCGGCATATTAAAGTAATTAAAAGAAACTTTTAGTTACTTGAAGTGCGTTTACAAACCGAGCGAAATTCAATCTCTCGGAAAATATGAATACTGAAAATGCTGTCTGACGGTTATGAATACAAAATAGTTTTTGAGTTTTTTTTCTTTCACTCGAGCTTGAATGGTAGCCTACCATTGATACATTTTGTTAAGTACTAGAGTGACTCGCTGTGACTTCGCGCGAATATAAATGTTAATTTATTTCCCGGAGATATTTTTCCGGGATAAAAAAGTGTACAAAAATTACATCGATCGTTGCTCGGTTTTGGTGTAAAAAAAGGAGAAACAAACAAATACACTTCGAAATCCGTATACCTATAGAATTTCAAAACTTTTTTGTGATTTCAACTCTATCCAACAGGGTAAGGTATTATGTACAAGTTTTATTCACTAATATAATTTTTAAAGTTATACTTCTTATCGCGCGTTAGGAGAAACGAGCTACGGATCAGATTGTATTCTAGCATGCGATGGATATTGCTCGCCGATGTAACACACTATAAAGTTATTAACAGATTAACACACCATGAAGTCAGTAAGTTTTTTTTTTCTTTCAATACCATCGGCTAAACGAGGGAGATTTGGTCTTCCGCTGGGTACCCTAGAACCTTAACACGGTTTCGGGAGCTGTAAGACAACCCGTGAAGAAAGAAAAAAAAAATTTCACAACGCTTTTTGGTCTCTTATTACTTGTTCATGGACTGACAATTTTCCATACTTTTAGAAACACTCATTACGAACACTGCGTATGATGCAGGGTCTCAAATAGGGCACTAAATCAGTTTATCTATCTACTGATAAAATTTTGTTAGAAATTATCAAACGTGACTGAATTTCGAATAAGGAAATGTCACCTAAGAACCACGATTGCGAAAGTTTCAAACTTGAATTGGGAAAAGTTTTCTTTCTTACATTCAGTTTACCTAAAACTTCATTAGTGCTTTTCTTGCATAATGCCATAGTAGTGTAGTGGTTAAAATTACATTAAACTAGCGACCCGGGCTTTGCACTGGCAGAAAAGTTGTTTAAGTAAAATTTCATTTTCACGCGATAAAAAATTAAACTTTGTCACTCACTCGCATCTGTGCAAAAAATCGCATTGGTCCATTGCTCCGTTTTAAGGTGAAAAAAAGACAAACAAAGAAACAAATTTGCTGTAAAATATTCTACATGTCTTATTCAGGATATTTATAGTTGGGATATAGTTCGTCTCGACACACAAGTATAACAGATACTCTTGACATAGTCTATAATTATTTCGACAGTTGCCGATATTATACAGCTGAAAGATATTGAAAATATCTTCTTATATATTATGCCAGCATTCCGCCCGGGTTCCGTGAAAAACTGTAGAGTTTCACATATAAACTGTACTAACATAGCTGTAAGTTTAATACTAACATAAATGGATCATTGTTGTCAGAATCCCACTAATTTATAAACGCGAAAGTTTGTAAGGATATATGTATGTTACTCGATCACACCAGAACAGCTGAAGGGATCTGGGTGAAATTTGGCACAGAGATAGATTATAGTCTGGAATAGCACATAGGCTACCTCTTTATCTCGAAAAAATATATGGTTCCCGTCGGATAGATTTGTTTTAGTTTTTCACGGGATCGACATGATTTTTTGCATAGTGGTAGTTTAGGGGTCAAAGAATGACATATACTACTTTTTTATACCGCGAAAGCGGAAGGGGGAGGGGCAAATTACAGCCACAGGATTATTTCTTTTTGGATCTATTTCCACGCGGGTGAAACCGCGGACAGAAGCGTGTAAAAACATAAATTTATTATTTATTATTATACTCTTATAAGGCATACTAACATAAGAAAAATCACAAAATCTGTAGATGTTCTCCGTTACGCCAAACAACTGAAATGGAAATGGGCTGGACACGTAGCACGACTCCAGGACCAGCGTTGGACCCAAAGAGTGACGTCATGGAAGGGACCAATAGGAAATTAAATATAGGAAGACCAACGTCAAGATGGGAAGACGACATAATAAAATTCACCGGTCCAAACTGGATACGCACGGCCAAAGATCGGGAGAAGTGGAAAGCTTTGGAGGAGGCCTTCACCTATGAAGATGGGGTTCTTGCATAAAACTACAAAAAATATATTATATTTATTTATTTTTTTATTACTAACACTAGGATAAACTAGAATAATAATATACTATAAAAATAAAAAATAAAGAATATACTGATATACTAATTGTAAAAAACGCAAGAAATAAAAGGCTTTTTTATTTTTTATTTATTTATTTATTTATTATACTCTTTATTCATATTTCCGGAATTTCGAAATTTCGCCGATCAGTTCCTCTGTATTGAAGTGATTATATTAGTTACGATATCCGCCCATACCCCACAATTTCGACAAATAACTTCGAAAAAAAAAGTTTTCTTCTGAACGCTCTTTTAAATTACTTACATAAATTTGTTTAAGGGTCCTATGAATTCAAATCAAAACACATAAGATTATAGTAGACTAGGCTAACTCACTTAATTTAACACAACAGGTGCCTACGACTCCCAGGTTCCCTGTTGATCGGCCCCAGTGTACCCAGCGGATAGCACGTATACCTTATTTTGCCTCCTACTTTTTTTATTTGCTCTATCTTTTACTAATAAACACATAGCATGTTTTATCCAGCACTAACAAATATATCTTTCAATAAGATAAAAGGAGATAAAACAATGGAAGGTTTAATTTAGTAATTTCGCCATTCGTGGTCGGGTCATTATAATAATACCAAGCCGGTTCATGGAAATTCGTAATTTGATGTCTTTCATGCCCAAATAATGTACCAACGCCACTGAAACTTTCGAACAATAGGTATACGTTTCCAATCTTACTTGGTCATAGAGTAAACAACATCTTTAAGAATCCTAAAGCTTGAGTTGTCAGGATTTAGATAAAAATTTGGTACGGAATTATACTACCTATATTAACCTCAAGTAATATCTATCTATTTTCTATATATATCAATCATCACGCCTTTTTCCCAAGAAAGGTAGGCAGAGACAATAGTCTTTCCGAAAAAAATATCAACGAGTAATAGGCATGATGACTAAAAATTCTAATTAGTCCGTCAGTTAGATTATCATAAAATATTGGACACGTATTTTTTCTTTTGTCAATTAAACAAAAAATGATGAAGATATAGTCCGCTAAAGTTTCGCGTGACGTCACGCCTTAGTACATTTTTTAGCAAGGCGTGACGTCACCAGTCCCCACTCCTAAACTTTGACGCGCTTTATCTCTGTTATTTTTTCTTTGATTGACAAAAGAAAAAATACGTGTCCAATATTTTTTGATAATCTAAATGACGGACTAAATAGAATAATATTTTGTTTACCCTGTCATCTACCCTATTGAAAGATATCCGCTGGAGACCATGACGAGCAAGACATACATTAGAATACTCTTTGCAAATAATACCAAAGTTTATTTTAATTCAAAAAGAGTTATCTAAAATATTAATAACTAGCTTTCAGCCCCGATTTCGTCCGCCTATATTGACTTTCATCCCCTATTATGGTCTTCCGTTCTGAAGTAATACGCTTACCAACGAACAGCATTAATTTTTATTTATATAGATTACTCTAAAATTATATACTTAGGTATAATATTTTGTCTTAGTTACGGGATGTACAGCAAAATCTTCAGTAGAATTTAACCACAAATTATTCAAAAAATAAAAAAATAAAATATAAGGCATAATCTGTGCAAAAAAAACTCCCTTAGAAAATCCCCTTTCTAAAATAAAAAGAACTTAGAAAATCCTGAACACCTTGCGTTAATTTTAGTCACACTATCGTAACGCTTTAGTAATTTAATTTGTCATAATGCTTCCATGTGTCTCAATATCGCGATGTGTGAGAAACGTCATATCTGAAATATGGTTACTCTGCGTCTTCTCCAACTCCAACCGTCATATCATGGCCGCTGTAGGTTTCATTTTCTTTTCATCAAGGTGTATTCACGCTCGAGATGGCAGCTCGACTAACAATTTTCCTGAACATTTTCTCTTACACCACAATACGACTTTAACATTTTATTCTTCTTTGTATAATTCTCTAGTATTTTCTTTGTAATTTCTGTTGAATTCTCGAGGGTTCAGTTGAATGGTTACAATTTTTAAAGTTTTCTTGTACGTTGACAAAAATATGTATGTATGTAAATGTGCACAAGGACATAGTTTGGACTAATGTTTTTTGGATTGTGTACATAAGTTATTGATTATAAAATCTGGGATCTGCCTAGTTAATACCAGACGTCTTAACCACTCGGCCACTGACGCACCAGCTTTAAAAAATATCAGTGGCTAAATGATACTTGTGATAACGAAGATGGTGAAAAAACCTGACCCTGACCACGCCATGTGACAAAAGGCCGTGATATTTGGATGATGTGAAAAAAATATTATAATTTTGCTATATCTTTCAAAATAGTAGATTGTATCATAAGGGAGCAAAATAATATTAATATTAGCAAATTATATAAGGGATTGAAATTATGCCGTCCGAAAAAAAAAATGTTGTTGCCGAGTGCCACTCTCTACCTTTCATCTCCCTGTGAGAAAACTACTACGAGTACACAACTAGAGTGGTAAAAATCTCTTTGCGTATTTACATAAATTACACCACTATTTCTAAAACAACACGTACGAAGTCGCGGGCAATCGCTAAGTCTTCTTATAAATAACCACTTCTGATTAAGAAAAAAACCGCCTTCAAAACCAAAATGTGCTTTCCGAAAGCAAATGCACAAGTTACTATAAAAAAAATACCCAAATCGCTTCAAGTGTGCCTATAAAATTTGTATGGTTCTCGATTTCTCCAGGATCCCATCATCAGATCCTGACTTGATGACCATGGAACCAACTGGAAAGTATACCCTTTCAAACAAAAAAAAAATCCAAATCGGTCCAGGCGTCTTCAAGTAATCGGGGAAACATAAAATATATAAAAAAAACATAAAAGATTCCGACGAATTGAGAACCTCCTCCTTCTTTTGAAGTTCGGTTAATGAAATGCTGTTCGTTGGTAAGCGCATTACTTGAGAACGACTGGACCGTATTTGTAATTTTTTTTTTAAATGTTCGTTACAGTCCGAATCAGATTTTTGGAAAAGCTGGAAAATTCGGGGGAAAAGTCTATGGAATTTATGTATGAACTAAGCTAATATGGGCTCCACGGGCGAACCCAGGGTGTAAAGCCTTTATTAAATACTTATATTATATTAAATACTTGGAACAGAGGGGCGACCATTGGTATGGGACGCAACATGTGTGGACACCCTCGCTCCGTCTCACCTTCTATGCACATCAATTAAGACTGGGGCTGCGGCTTGCAAAGCCGAAACTGCCAAACGTCACAAATACTTATCTCTTCCTGAAGAATACATATTTGTGGCGTTTGAGGATGTAACACTGGGCCCGTGGGGATCTAGTGCACGACATGTGCATACAAATAAATCTCCAAAAGATTAGTAGAGGTGTCCCACGACCAAAGAGCTGGCTCATATTTGGCTCAAAGAATCAGTATCGCCAAGCAACGTGGCAACGCAGCCAGCCTTATGGGCACTCTCCCTATTTTTAAGTGTATTTGTATATATAGCATAGTAGATATATTTGTCTAAAATATATTATTTTATAAACAACACACACTTTTTATTATACAAGAAAATAATATAATTTGGTAAAACAAAGTTATTTCCAACCCCTCAGTAAGAGCAGGCGTCATTTTCCCACCCTACTTCATTCACAACTCGCTTCTGTCGTATACGGACGTGCGTTTGGGAAGCTAGAGTTATAAACGCGACCGAAAACTTCTTGTACTAATTGTAAGTTTTAAAATAGTTTTAAGGGTAGGCAGAGACATTAGTGACTGTTCATTGGTTAAAAAGTGTAGTTTTTTTGTGGTGAGTGATTATGTTTGTTGGATTCAATTTATGGATCTAAGAAAAAGTATTTTAATTGTAAGTATTACTCACTATTGCAAAAAAAAAAACATTTTCACAAAAAAAATTTTAGCAATTTCTACCTAGCAGCTTTCCGTCCCGGCTTTGCCCGTGAATATATATGAAATGTGACATAGAAATCTATACTAATACTAATAATATTATAAAGAGAAAAATTAGATTTTTTGTTTGTAATTGATTAACTCAAAAACTACTAAACCGATTCTAAAAATTATTTCACTAATAGAAAGCTACGATATCTCTGAGTGACATATGCTATATTTTATATTGTTAGAATATATCCACGGGCGGAGCCGGGGCGTAAAGTCTATACCTAATATTGTATATGTTTATATTCATAAGATGGAACTAATTTAGATACTTTTCCTTCTATTCGAATATAAAATTTATGTCATAAAGCTAAAAATTGGTGGCCCGCGCGATTACACTATTTAATTTAAACCAAAAAAAATAATATATTTTTTATAATAGCAGTATTTTGGGCACAAGGGGAATATTTAAAAGGGATTTTTCATATCTTTTTTTACATTTATTTATTAAGTTTTATTATTGTAATATTTTAGTGTAGTTTAAAAAATTAATAAAATAATTTAAAAATTGAAAGTTTACATGACCAACGGGCTGGCTCTTACTTCGATCAAAGAATAAGCATTGCCATCCAACGAGGCAATGCAGCCAGTCTGTTGGGTACTCTCCCAGTATATATAGCGATTTACATGAAATTTTTTATTGGTAATTTTATTTTATATTCGTAATTTAGTATTTAATATTATTCTAATATTTTCAAAATAAATAATTAATATTAATTAAATTCACTTTAATAAATTCAATAAGACCTTTCCAATCCCAGGATAATAAACTGGGTAATTAAAACATCGGCCATTTTAAGTGCTTATCGGACCACGCATAATGTGCCACCTCCGCACAAAAATGTATAATAATTGTTGGATTTTGTATATACTAATAATGAAGCTGAACAGTTTGTTTGTTTGTTTGTTTGTCCGCGCTAATCTCTGGAACTACTAGTTATTTTTGCATGTATGATAGCCCCATTTTTTTTTTTTTATTAAAAACTTATCTACATAATCCGACAAATTACACTGAGGCTTTTCCATCTAAATATACCTCAACAGAACTGTGGCCACTCCTTAGGTATAGCCTCACAAATACCATCGGCTAAACGAGGGGAACTTGGTCTTCCGCTGGGTATCCTCATATCCTGGAACCATAACGTGTAGATAACGCTGAAAAAAATGGCGAAGGTTTTGGTCGATAAACAATTTTTTTGAGGTTATGCGATGTTTTGTAGTTTAAATGCATAAATTGGGCTTCTTATTGTTCGTATAATTCTTATAATTTGGTTATAACTTTCTGCATAATAATATTATGGTTTAGTGTTCGAAGATAATAGAATATAGCGTTCGTATGTACGAACGGTAATGTTACCTAAGGGGGCTGATTTTATTGTTTTCGCTGGATTGCATGCTAATTATATATATCACTTCTTATATATAAATATTTAGTATATTTCACTTTATATTACCTACTACTCTATTATCTTTATGATTTACCTACAACACAATTTACCTACGACATACCTAGTAGATTTCCAATTAAAATTAAGTACGGTGCCACTCGATACGTAAGGTATAAGTTAGGTTCTACCCTAATAGCAAGTTAGCTCAAGCGGTATCAATTCCACTAAGTATTATGGCTCTTGACAACTTTCTCCAACTATTTGTTCCGGGTACCTACTCCAAGAATTATATTCACATGCCTTGAATTACTTGCTGGGTTATTTGTAGGATTATGTACATAAGTTTATAATCCCTATTTTATTGGTCATAACAAGAAAAATATAATAAAATACAATTAAGTATACCTACTATGCTCTATATACAAACAAGCTTCTGTCCGCGTGGAAATAGATACAAAAAGAAATAATCCCGTGGCTGTAATTTGCCTCTCCCCCGTCCGCTTTCGCGATATATGTCATATTATTATGTCATTCTCTGACCCCTAAACTACCATAATGCAAAAAATCATGTCGATCCCGTGAAAAAAAAAACAAATCTATCCCACGGGAGCTATACATTTTTCCGTGATTAGAAGCTATTCCAGACTATATAATCTATCTCTGTGACATACATACATACATCCATAGAAACTTTCGCGTTTATAATATTTGTGGGATAAACTTATAAATAAAAAAAATCATCAATATCGCTGCCTTCTGGGAGAGTGCCCATAAAGCTGGCTGCATTGCCATGTTGAATAAGAATATTTATCCTTTGGGCAAAATATGAGCCAGCTCTTTGGTCGTGAGACACTTCTACCAATCTTTTGGCTATTTATTTGTAGAGGTTGTAATCTATATTATGAAAGAGAAAACAGGGGCTAAATAATCCTTTATTTTACCACCCATATTTCCTTTTTAATAAAACCAATTGAAAAAATAACGGCTATTTCGCTTAGATATTTTGAATAAGTAACTATTTGCTAAATTACAGTGATACAGGTGAATTATTTACAGAGAAATTGGGAATAGTTTATCCCCATACAAATTGTGTATGTATCTGGGGTAGCCTGGTATCATCTCAACCGAAACAAGACATGTAATATTACCATCAATTACTTAATCAAGATGCGGTTAACTTGTAATCGTAAATTGCAATAATTTGTCAGTGTCAGCATATTAGTTAAATACATAAAGTGGTTTATACATCTGGTATTAACTAGGCGGACTACGGTTCGATCCCAGCCATGTACCAATGGATTTTTCATAATTAAAAACTTATGTACATAATCCGACAAACACTTCCATCTAAATATAACTGGCCCACTCGTATAATAATGCCATCGGCTAAAAGAGGAAGACTTGGTCTTTTGCTGGGTACTCTGAGACCGATACCAGTGAAGACTAAGCAAAAAGGTGAAACAATCGAAAAAAAGTGTTTTTCGGCGACTTTGAGGGGTTGTTTCTCCGAAACTGCTCATCAGGATCGGATGGCAATTTTTTCCCAACGTTTGGTGGTGTCAATAAGTATGCTCACTAATTTTGAAGCGGTTGCCTTTTCACTTTTTTTTTTGTACTCGCTAGGCAAGAACGGCCCGCGTGTTTCGGCTGGCAAAAAAAATATTATATAATTAGGGTATTTCCTTAAATGCTACCGCATTTTTATCCGGATGCCTTTTCAAAAAATTTTCGATTTTGCCCCTCCCCCATATCGCCGAACTTGTCCATTTGGGGTCACTTTGTCCGCTACCAGGGGACTCTGTACCACTCAAAGGCCCAGATTACCACTCGCCATCCGGTTGCCTGTGCAACATCGGCTTGACTTGCCATTGCCTTGTATATAATAAATAAATATGAAGGAAATACTAAAGAAAACGAGCGAATCCACATTCAACATGTAGTTATCTGAAATACCCTTTCACGTATCGCTAGCCGCCCCAGTTTATTGAAATAGGAAAATAGAGTGCATTCCGTATGATTACTCTCTACATATTTGTAGCAATAACTCTTCTAGTGTTGTCAATTATTCTCATAGGATTTTACACTCATGAATGCCCTTTGTGTGATTTTTAAACACGGGTTTGATGCCATGTGCTAATTTTCTCTTCTAGGTACCTTTTCAGATATGAGGACAACTTGTGTAAAATTTTACAGTATAAAATTATTAGCGATTTTGCTTTTGATCAAACCTAGAGCTTGCTATCTGATTTGTTTGTGTGATGTCATTGGTTGAAATATGAATGTTATAGACTTTATGTTATAATTAGTGATTGAAACCACAAAGTACCTATCTGTATTTTTTAGAAAGAGTTACTTTACTTTACTTCAAAAGAATGTGGTTTTGGGTTCAAATTCTGAATCGTATTGTTTTTAAATAGTTTAATATATTCATTGATAACCCTATACCGGTAACCGATAACGCATTATATTAGTTAAACCTGTAACTAACTATGTAAACAAATATTGGAAGTAGAATATAATAAACTTCTAATAGTTGTATCGATTTGACACTTTGCAAGTGTATGTAATACCAATGACAATACAATAATTTGGTACTATATTGATCTGATCTGATGATGGAGTTAGGAGGTAGACGTAACAAAACGACGTAACCCCATCGAGTTTGGGCTCGTTTGATTTGTATTCACAAGAACTCAGGTCCTAGATGATGTCCAGGGTCCTGATAATGAAACCGGAAGGTGGTCACAGGAACTCTGTAACGAAATGACGTAACCCCATCGAATTTGGGCTCATTAGGTTTGCGCAAGTGTAAGCGTGTTTTTTAGTTTTTTTATACTATTAATTATTCTTCATTTCCGCCTCCGGCTACGCTCGTAGTTATATTCGAACCAATATAAAATATAGACTATGTCACTGAGGGATTCTTATGTTCTTGAGTTTATTCATTACAAACGAAATATCAAATTTTACCTCTTTATAATATTAATTAATATTTCTAAGAACGAAGAACGGTATCTTTTAAAATAGAAGGTCATGTCTTCATTATCGATCTAAACGTCACATAAAATTCACAGTCAGTTTGCCTCCGAAATATTAAACTTTGTAGGTAATTGAAATGTCAATTAACTGTCTATTACGATGTTAGAACTAAATAAAATAGTCTATGGAAATAAATATAAACACGCTAATATACATAACCAAACAAATAATTTTTAGAAAGCTCTCTTTTATTTCATACTAGCTGTCCTCCCCCGGCTTCGCCCGTGGATATTTTCGAACAAAATAAAACCTGCACTACCCCGACCCCTACCCCTATCCTGTTTCCCACGACTTCATACGTGTCTATTTTAGAATGTTGGCAAACATACACTTCATACATAGCTTTTGTCATGTTCACCTCTGCCCACCCCGTTTCCGTCGTCATGCTGTGATGGTATATAGCGTATGTTACTCAGGGATAATTTAGCATTCTAATGGTGAAAGAATGATCAAAATCTGTCTAGTAGTTTTTGAGTTTATTCGTAACAAACATACAAACAAATCTTTCCTCTTTATAATATTGGTATAGACTAGTTTTAGAAATATCACATGATAATTTATCCTGAAAGATTTCCGGAATGAAAATGGCTTATTTATGTAATCTCTGTGCAAAAAAAACACATCGCTCCGTTGCTCTGTTTTAACGTGAAAGAAGGACAAACAAACACACTCTGTCGCATTTATAATATTTGATGGGAACATCATACCAATTTATTAATACTAGATGACCCGTGCGAAAAATTTGCACCGTTAGTTCAAGTGATCTCCAACAGATGGCGTCTTTTACAAAATACATAAATTAGTCTAATTTTAAAAGAAACATTTAATTTTTATTTGTTTGAATATTTTTCGTCATTAGAGGGGAAAATCATCTTCAAAATAGCGTTACAAACTATATAGAGATAGGTTTACTTAGTCATATTTAATTTTAAGATTCTTTATAATATAGTTGTTTTGTTTTTAAATTTAAGTATCTAATAACAGATCTATTTATTTATTTTATGAAAAATGCTATTTACACGATAAGCATAGCAGATAAAATGTCAGTTAAGCCCAAAGAACAAAACAGAGCCTAACTTTGATAATATTTTTCCACGTTTTACTTTTCTAATTGGAGTTTTTTCTGAAATCCCTACAAAAGCAGGTACTGACACCGAGTGAAATGGAGTAAATAAAATCCGGATCTTTTGTTAGCTTGAATCTCATCCGGGCAGTATCTATTAGGGTACCGTAGCTCTATATTTTCAAAGAACCGTTTCACCCGCGTGGAAATACCACAAAGAAAATTAATAATCCTGTGGCTATAATTTATGCTTTCCGGGATAAAAAGTAACGTATTTTCTAATCCAGAATTAAAACTTATATACATAATCCGACAAACCAGCACATTTAGAGGCTTTTCCTTCAACAGAACTGGCCACTCGTTAGGTATAGCCTCACAAATACCATTGGCTAAACGAAGGAGACTTGGTCTTCCGCTGGGTAACACGGTTTCGGGAGCTATAATCAAGAAAAATATAAGCCATTTCTGCCACATTTCTCAAATCATTTTGTCTAACTGGTAGTTTTAGGACCGTTGTACTACTTATAACACAAACAACGGGACAGAAACAATATTTTACCTAAATAATGACATCATTTTGTCGTCTGTCAGCAAAATTTTGAAAATTTATTATAAAAAACTCTAGAATAGAAAACTAAAAACATACCCTAGTTTTTACTTTAGGTACATACCGAGTTATATGTTTTTTTACGGAACCCTTAGACCGCAAGGCACAATAATTCTTGCCTCATTTATCAGAAAATATAGCTGTGTTTCTTTTTCCAGGAGCTGGCAGACAATAAGTTGTCCAAATGTCGAGAACAATCGTTTTGTCCCTGTATTTGCTTCTGCGATGTAAGTATGGTTTTGATACATTAACAATAGCATCACGATTTTCTATACGTTTTTGTTGGTAGTGATTTTAGATTTTGTTTTCTTATACTTAAGTTTTTCTCTGGACCGAATTGAGTTATTTCCCGTAACTTTTCCCGCTTTCCACTTTTTTCAAGTTGTCCATATTGAACAGAACAGGTGGCAAGCATTTAATCGACCTTTTTTTTTTTTTAATTTATTCTCTTAGAAAATTAACCTAATATACAATTCAAAATTCCGCCAAACTGCTATACAGTTTGTTGGCGGATATGCTCTCTTATATTGAACAATTTACATTGTCAAATCTACTGCTTAGGTACATAAAAAATATTAAGGTACTTAAATCTAGATGTGTCACTTCTTTATCAGACGTAAATATCGGTTATTTTTAGAAGAAGTGCGGACGCTTTGCTTGGCCCCCCGAAGCCGATTAAATCTTAGCATTTTTTTGCAATGAGTGGAAAATGAACCTGGGGCAATTAGGCTATAGACTCCTCGACTAATACATACTAATAAAAAAGCTAAAGAATTTGTTTGTTTCTTTGAACGCGCTTATTATTAGTAGTCAAATTTGAAAAAATTATAGGCTTTATAACATCGCACTACGACCCAAAGGAGCAGAGCAGTAACCAAGTATATCCACGGGCGAAGCTCGGGCAGAAACAATTAATTTTTTACACATTCATAAACAATTCAATGAAACAAACATACACTGCCTTATAAATAAACTTTTATTAGTTATCTTTCTCTCTCTCATATTAAAATAAATATTGCTGCCATAACAAAACAAAGATATGAAATAAAATATAAATTTAACCATATTACTCTTCAGAGAATAATTCATACAAGTTCCTACAAGCAAACTGTATTACGAGTGCACCCGCATTATTTCCCCGCAGTCCTTTTAAAACTTCTGTACCAAGTCTCGGACTAACTTTGTAAGAATCGTGTGTAACTTTTTTATTTCACAAAACAATATATTTTTGGTTTTTTATTGTGTTTCTTGAAGTAGCTTGGGAGAGCGGAAATAAAATATACTTTGGAAATATGTAGGATTCGGTTACTAATACGTTATCGATATTTTTCGACGAGGGGAGTCCCGACTCAAATCTCGACTTCTCGTGCTTCGAGATATAACACTAAAAGTACCACATACATTAAGACTATTTAGAAGTGACACATCCAGGCTTTCTAACTATTCTGTTCATTATTAATTGATTAAAAACTGGACAATATTAGTGTTTTCCCTGACCACATTGTAAAATATAAAGGCCATGTGTTTTGTTCGTGTTTATAGGAATTAATTTTTAAATGTTTGTAATAGTCTGAATAGGGTTTTTAGTGAAAGAAAAATTGGAATAGTTGCCCGGGAAATATGAAAATTCGGGAAAAACTGAAAGTTCTTTTTTCTATGGATTTTTGTATGAACTAAAGACCTTAAATAGGGAATTAAAGTTAATATGGGCTCCATTTAACTAAAAGTACAATTGAATATTTTTAATTCCATCTATTTTAGTAATAAATATTTTCATATTTTCCTTAATAGTTGTAAAGTATTATATAAATAACCAAAGAAAACCACTGAAACCGTCTAACAATAGAGTTTCTCTTTTTCTAGCAAAGTGGTCCGGAAAATCAAAGGTTTATGTCCATAGCTTCAAGATGAATTGTGAATATATTTCCCTATAGCCCGGAGAAACAAATTATCCTGAGTTTGATTTGCAGAAGACTGTATTTATTTATTAAAATAACAACTAAGTACATAACACTGCTAACATTCCGCCCCCGGCTTCGCCCGTGGATATTTACAAACTAAATAAAATATACCCTACTCCTACCCCCTACCCCTACCCTCTACCACTACCACTAGCTCTATATCATCAATAGTTTTCGCAGCGCACGCGATGTAAGGAATTTCTTAGGTTATTTTTTTACACCTTGGGTTACATTATTTTAGTAAGGATGCCAATTTTTTTTGAAAATAGAATATAGCCTATGTCACTCAGGGTGAATGTTACTTTACAATGGTGAAAGAATTTTTGAAACGGCACTGTAGTTTTTGAGTTTATTCATTACAAACATACAAACAAAAATACAAATATTTCCTCTTTATAATATTAGTATAGATGGGCAAACTATTCAGGGTATTTTATGTGTTAAGTATTCGCCCCGGTTTCAATCATGGCCATTTTTATAACATGGTCAAATATCCTCAATCACTGAAAGTCTCATCTAAGTACATTAAGTTGTTTTGGAGCTAATCCTGGATAAAAACCAAGGCATACAGACAGGTTAAAAAAGTCTAAAAATGCTTCCGTACCAATTAAATAACATAACCTAATTATTTTGTATACATTTTGAAATCACAGAAAGAAACTTCGACTTTATTAACCAAGCGACTTCGATTGGTCCCTTTTTAACCGACTTCAAAAAAGGAGGAGGTTTTCACTTCGTCGGAATCTTTTTTTTTCTATGTATTTGGATCGAATTGGATTTTTTTTTTGTTTGAAAGGGTATACTTTCTAAGTGGTCCCATGTTCATCAGATCAGGATCTGATGATGGGATCCTGGAGAAATCGAGAACTCTTCAAATGTTATAGGCACATTTTATAGAGACTTCTGCATTTGCTTTCGGAAAGCACACTTTTCAGTGAAAACTTGTAAAGTCGATACACTTTTTTTTATCATTAAAATTGGTTCAGTGAATTTTTCAGGAATTTTGAAAAAACTAATTAAACTAAATAAAAACAATATTTCACAGACATAATAATATAAATAAGTTCAGTCGATTTTCAGCTATTCAGTATTTTGTTTATTTGCAACTAGCGACCCGCCCAGCCGGGTACAATATCGGTTTACAATAATAAATATAAAAGAAGCAAAAGGGACAGTTATGTCAGAATCGTAGTAAATAGAATTCGATTGTCACTGCCTTCTCCTCTTGGAATAAAAGGCGTGATGATGGATAGGTAGGTAGATATATTATGTAGTTTTTTTGGGTGAAAAAGGCACAGACGGACAGACGGGCGACTTTGTTTTATAATATGTAGTAATGAAGATATGGCTAACAATTTTTTTTCTGTCACAGTGTTTTCAAAAGCAGACCAGCATCAACTCGGCCCATCATTCACAGTGGAACCACCTTCGTTAGTCCAATATCCAGTTAATGTTGGAGTCAAGTTGTCATGTTCTGCAAGAGGTGATCCAAACCCCACTTTGACTTGGATCAGCGATGATGGAACACCTGTCACAGATTTGGCTGGAGTAAGGTTAGTGATCCTATCACTAAGTAGAAGGACTAAGTTTGATTCTCAGATACAGCATATTGTGTATCAAAAAGAAACAAGTAATCATCGCAAATTGATTTTAATTGCATACCTTTTGTGGAGAAACATTGGTACAGTCAGACTGTCGGACTGTCAAAAATTATAAATTACATTTTACACTCTAGACACTTGGCGAATGAGAGCTAGGCCGAAAAAAGTGTAAGGCTTCGACCGTCACGACAATTTTGACATATTACGTTACAATCATGCATGTGTACTACATTTTTATATTCGTTGTATCATTTATTATTTTAATTTTTTATTTAATTACTCTTAAACGTTGTTAATTTATGTTATTTAATAAATAAATATATATCGAATAAATCGTTCCAACAAACTCACGATACTTCTCGTATTTTATAAATTGCCTTGCGGAACCGTATTACTAGCCCCAGGGTACCCAGCGGAAGACGCAATCTTCCACCTGTAGCCAATGGTATTTGAGAGGCTATACCTTACAAGTGGCCAGTTTTGTCAAGGTATATTAAGATGGAAAAGACACTAAGTATGGTATGTCGCGTTATGTACTAAGTTAATAATTAAGAAAACCCATTGGTCATGGCTGGAATCGAACTGTGATCTACTTAGTTACATACCTGACGCTTTAACCACTCGTCCACCGACAGCTACTGGACAATGTGACCACAGTTACTCTAATGTTTCGTAGTCCCACCAATGGGACAGCCAGTGGGACTACATAAAAGGATGGTATTATTTGTAAGACAACTTACATACATTTCGTACTTTAAAGTAACAATGATATTACCTTTTCTGGGAGTATTTAATTTGGAAGGATTATCGCGCGAGGGTCACAGAACGTATAATGATAATTGGGGACCAGGATAATGGAAACATTCCGCCTGCCTTCAACTGGGATTAAGGGTAGTATATCCAGCAATTATTTACATGAACGCTCTAATAGGGTATTCAGTATGCTTGGATAGGCTAATGTGGTCGGGTACTTGATTTTTAGTTGGAATACGAACAAACAGACATGCTTCCTAACTTTTATGTTCGTTTGTTTGCCCTTTTTTGACGTCAAAATGGGAGATTTTCGTTCATTTAAATAGTGGATTCATTCACATCATTACTTCTGGTATTAATAAAACGTCTGGTATTAACTAGGCAGACCTAGTGTTCGATCCCGGATCCCGGCCATGTACTTATAGGGTTTTTTAATTAAAAACTTATGTACATAATGCGACAAAAAAAATAAAAATAGAAAAGAAAAAATAAACATAATAACTTCATAATTTTTATTTTTGTATACAGAAGAATCTATACAAACGGAACCCTGGAGGTATTATCAGCATCAAGTTACCGCAGTTCGCTCTCCTCATACCGGTGTCGAGCAGTCAACCCACACGGCACAGTGTTGTCCAGAGAAGTCACATTACAACCAGGTAAAAATATCTACTAATATTATAAATATATATTAATGTAATTATATTACAACTCGAAAACTACCTAATGAACCGATTTGTAAAATATTTCAATCGGATATAGGCTATGTTTTATTAGAAACAAGTTGGACTACGTAATACTCGTAAATCGAAAATATACCGGATCCCGGAACGATGTCATTAGAGAAAAATGCGGAGTGAAAGATGATGTTGCGACTAAAATGATGAAAAGTAGTTTACGCTGATTTGAACACGTTAAAAGAATGAAGGATGAAAGATTGACTAAAAAGGTGCATATGGCTGAAGTGAAAGGAAATGCTGTCAGAGGACGACCTATGTGTACCTTTATTGAACATATATAAAATGTATTGATCGACGGCAATATTAAAAGCATGTATGAAAGGTATGATGAATATAAAAGAAGCGAAAGAGGTATGTCAAGATCGTAGCAAATGGCATTCGATAGTCTCTGCCTATCCCTCTTGGGATAAAAGGCGTGATGATAGATTTCAAAAATATTTCAGTTAACTTTAAGTTACACAACTGAGTGGCGTACATAACAAATATTATTATAATTAATTTTGAAGAACGTTGAAAGGTATGATGAATATAAAAGAAGCGAAAGAGGTATGTCAGGATCGTAGCAAATGGCATTCGATAGTCTCTGCCTACCCCTCTTCTTGGGATAAAAGGCGTGATGATAGATAGATAGATTTCAAAAATATTTAAGTAAACTTTAAGTTACACAACTGAGTGGCGTACGTAAGCAATTGAAGAACGTTGTGAATCCACAACATTTCAAAATTTTAACACCCTAATTTTATTAGCCTATATGAAAGTAGGTGAAAAATTAAGGTACCCGTATTTTTTGCTTTTCTAAAATTTTAACTTTAACACTCTTAAATTAATTTTTAAATATTGCCTTTTTAGAAAAAGCCGATGACGGCTAAAAGTATCAGGTGTCTATGCGTATTCTGTATTAAAAAAAAAGAAATGACATGAGCTGCGTGCTTTCGTTCGTTTCATTCATTCAATAGTTCGTTCATGGTTCTTTTGTTTCATTCATTATTGTTTATTTTTAGTTTATTAATTTAAAATTAAATTTTATTCACTTTCATCAACAAAGATGGGTAGAGAAGCACGTAAATTAAATTCCCTTGTATCAATTCTATTCTATTTTTTCGTGTTATGGCTCCATCAGTAGTCCCCTTGTATCCTGTTTTGTTTTTACAACTACAACTAATACTTTTTATTACCAGTTACCTTTGTAGGCAGAGAGTACTTGATTTTGTTGACCCGTACTTGTTACGCAGTGTAGTTTTTTCAAAATATCTCTTAAACCACTGAATAAAAAAATAAATAAATATGTGTATCGTGTTAAGCAAAGGAAGATCTCCAAACGGATTTTTAATTTTGGTACTTAACGAAAAATGAAATGTTGTGAATTGCTATAGCTATGATTGAAAGAGTTTCTATAGAACTTGGTACCCATTGAGATGTAATTTCTTGCACATCTATTGTATCAAACTTGGCTCCCTTTCACATATATCTTTGGTATATATTTTCTACATTTCACAGTATCGGATGGCAATTGGGAGGCACTGTTAACGGCACCCACCGTGCTAGAAGGAGGGACGGCAGCACTTACTTGTGGCACTAATGATATACCATCTCAAGGTTTAGTTAAACCTGCCGTCTGGTACCGGGGTGATAGAGTATTAAACGCAGAAAAACAGCATCCAGGTAATTTTTTTTTCTATTATGTTAACGCCTCACGCCTTCAAGGCTTTTAAACGTTGTAGTGTGACCAGAAACATTGGTAAGTCTACATTTGTATATTCACCATATCACTCTTGTGCGACTCACACTTGGCCGGTTTTTATTATTAGTTAGACGTTTGTATGTATTGCCATTATTAAGATCGATCAAAAAACGCCGAATAAAACACGTTTCTTGTATGGGGACCCCCTTTAATGTTTAATTTTATTTTATTTTTATTCTTTGCTGTTATAGCGGCAATAATAATAATAATAATAATTTTAAGTATCTACCTATTACGGTTCAAATGATACAGTCCTGTGACAGACGGACGAACAGACAGCGGAGCCTTAGTAATAGGGTGTCCGTTGTCACCCTTTGAGTACGGAACCCTAAAAAATCTCATATAAAACCCTAAGCTAATGCCTGACAGACTCTTTCCGAACCTTATTCCTTCCCTTCCATAATTTAAAAATTTACTTAAAATTCAAACAGGGTATTCTGAGCAAAATAAGAAAAACACTTTTACCTTGTTCGAAAAGACCGTAAAATTGCCTTTCTATAATAACGAGAAGAAAATTATTAATGACATAAATTTCGCAGAAAATCCTTGAAAGTAAGAAGCGAAATGACGTAAATTTAATGCCGACCACAATATAGACTGTCATATATATCAAAAAACCAAGTAGTTACGATAAAATATACATAATATTACTTATATACTTTGTGCGTGTTTTTTATATACTTATAGAAATTATACGAAAACATAACCAATAATACGAAATAGACTTTATCGCATTATACTTCTATTTTATGTACATATGTGTTGTAATTCAAGATTCAAAACATACAAAAATAAAGACAAAGGAACAAAATACATAGGTCATAGGTATCAATTTCTAAGTCATATATCTGTAAAATTATTCCACAATAATTAATGATTTGAATTTTATGGAAAGAATGGATTGAGAGCAATAGAATACTTAGAAGCGGAATTAAGGATGAAATACTTTTCATCATAACAATGAAAGTTAGATGAAGTTATGATTCAAAAAGTTTCAGGATAAGTAAGAGCATCCCTGAAGGTTATGCTTACCTTGTTTTATGTAAAAATGTGAACTGATTTCCATGTTTAGTTAATAGATAGATAGAACTGGCCATTCGTTAGGTATGTCTCAACAAATACAATCGGCTAAAAGAGGGAGACTTAGTCTTCCGCTGGGTACCCTAGGAGCTGTAAGGTCACCCGTGAAGAAATAAAAATAAATTAGATTTGTAAACAAGAGGTGTAGTTTCGTTCTTTAATCGTTGATCGTATTTAATATAAATTCCACCTTATCCCATTAATATTAAATATGAAAGTTTGGATTTTCGGATGGAGCAACAATGCTCAGGCTTTGATTAAACTTAGAGGATAAATAGTTCTTGTAACAAAGGCTACTTTTAATCTAGAGACTTGGAAAACCTGATGATGGTCCCTAAAAGTATCTTTGAAATGAAATGCTGCTCAAACAAAATGCGCCACGGGAAAGTATATTCTTTGTTCCATTTTCAGGCTAATGAAACCGCGGGTTAAAGCTAGTCTATCATAAATCACAATAAAATGTTCATTAGAAACTAATTTCGTAACAAAATTATCAAGTTTCTATAGAAATTATGGATATAGAAGTTAATAAGAATCGACTTGGCGGATAATCCACACCCTCTCCTTTCTGCGGTCATTTATCTTAGCTCTACGTAACTGAGTGAATTATATCCATTCTTCGTACGGTCTACTTTCTCCTCACAAATGAGATATGGCCTTAATTAATATAACTTTCTCGGAATATAAACATTTGGCCAAACGGAAAACTTATCAAATCGAGAGTCCGGAAAGAAATCACTGGTTGTTTGTTTCTTCTGATTATTTCTTACAGTTTCTATTTGTTTACAAGATTAAACGTCTGTTGTACAATAGTAGTTCATAGGATTATATGATCATAATAGAGGTAATTCACGAGTGTTTTAATGTCAAGTTATGTGCCCGTTCATACACTACTTTATCTAATCCCATGCAATAGTACAAAACAAATTGAACCATGATGTTTTTCTTAATCGACAAATTGGCGGCAAACCGCGGTTACCTACCTACTGCGCATTAGTACGCATGCGCGTTAACTGTCAAGTAACTCGGACATGCGCGTGTCGATATTTTCATAGAGTTTAATGTGGCTGTTCAAAAAATCCTCTGCCCTTTCTGCATTTAACAAAAAAAAACAAAACATTACGATATCGTTTTTGTATGAAAACTTCGGTACTATAATACATTATGAAGTATAATTCGATTTTGTAATAGAGATTTTACGATATAAGAGTAGATAAATTATATTTTAGGCTAAACTGTCAAATACATTTTATGAGGAAGTCGGAGATTGGTTCCGAATTCGTTTTTTTTCCAAATTATACATACAACCATAAAGCATTATTTTATACTAGCGTTTATAACTACTTATCTATTAGAGATAGATAATTATATGTTACCACGGACTTTTTTGTAGATCATTTTATTCGACACAATTCTTTCATACGTCATTTTGTGATATCTCTGGCGGATTAGACAGCATAAGCCATGAAGTTTCGCTGGGGCTTACTTTTTCCCCGGCTTGATTCACTACTCTTAGGTCCATTTTTAATACTTTGTGAACTATCTAATGGTGAAAACACAAAAAAATCCATTTAGTAGTTTTTGCGTGAAAATGGCACAGACAGACGCGCGTGGAAATAAAACAAAGAATATAATTTGTATAAGGTGCGTCGCCGTCTGGTATGGGTTTTTAATAAAAAACTTATGTACATAATCCGACAAACCACACTTAGAGGCTTTTCCATCTAAATATATCTCAACAGAACTAGCCACTCGTTAGGTATAGCCTCACAAATACCATCGGCTAAACGAGGGAGACTTGCTCTTCCGCTGGGTACCCTGGAACCGTAACACGGTTTCGGGAGCTGTAAGGCAAACCGTGAAGAAAAAAAAATTGTATAGAAGCAATCCGTCAGAGGCTTAGACAATGTACAACTAAACGAATAGAATAGAATGTAGAATAGACAACTTTAAAAGTATGGGGCCGACTGATATACAACCACGTGACCTAACTAAACTGTCCTTCACACTGACGAAACCAAGGAGTTTATATATTTATTGTATACAAACCCCTTGAAGTATAAACTCCTTGTAGAAAACGAAGCGTAAATTATGTCATTTTGTCTTCAATTAGCGTCTTTCGTGAACACAAAGTTAGCGTCTACCCATACCCTGTAGATAGCGCTGAAAAGAATATCGAAGGTTTTGGTCGATCAACTAATTTTTTAAGGTTATGCCCGATTGTTGTTTTTCGTATTTCTTATTATTTAAGTAGTTAAAATGCATAAATTAGGGGCTTTGAATACTTTTCATATAATTATTATAATTCAGTTATAAGTTTCTACATATAATATTATGATTTAGCGTGCCGAGAAAATATAATACTAGCGATAAATAGACAAACAGACAGAAAGCCGTTGCATAAAAAATAAAAATAAAAGTTATAGGTCAATTAACAACAGCTGACAAGTTCTATTACCTATAGAACCCTGGATCCCAGCTATGCCAAATCTATTAATAAAAATGCTGTTCGTTGGTAATCGCATCACTTGAAAACTGCTGGACCGATTTGGTAAAATTTTTTTTAGTGTACTTAATAGTTCGAATCAGGTTTTAGGGAAAGAAAAATTTAAAAAGTTTCGCAGAAAATTGGAAAATTCGGAATAAACTTAAAGTGCTTTTTTGTATGAACTCAAGAACATAATATGGTATGAAAGTTAATATGGACTTCACAAGCGAAGCATACCTTTACCATAAATATGGCGTAGTGTACCTTTATTCTGAAAAATTATAACCCTTTGTTAGGTAAATTAAGGTTTTTTTATTCGGGATATAAGGAACTACAGGTACCGGGACGGTTCTTGAGCGCTCGACGAAAAAGTGGGGGAATGTTTGTGCATAATGTAATTCGAGTGCAATATAACTTGTATATTTATTATAATTGATTTATTGGTGTTTGTTTTTACGATTGCTTTTTACTGCTGGTAAAATTAAAATTAATACCTCATATATACCGTCAAGCAGACCCAAAAATAGCGTTCTGCGCATCTAACGACCACCGCTCAAGAACCGTCCCGGTACCTATACTCAGCTCCTCATAATAACTTCAGATTTTTATGACCATTCAGATTATTTCTTTACGTCCCAATCTATGACCCAAAAATATAATATATGTTTTCCCAACAGATGCCAGATATCTGATAGCCGGCAACACTATGCTGATCAGAGAAGTGAGCGCTTCAGATGGAGATACCTACAGCTGTTTAGCGAGACATACAATCACGGGCGTGACTAAAAGAAGTAAACCGGTTCATTTAGTTATTACTGGTAAGTTTAAAAGGGATTTTTTACGAAAACTTCAGAGCACAGTACTTTATTAACCTTTAGGACAAGGTGGCATGCTACCACAGATATCCTCTGATCATCGCTATATATATATATATATATATATGCGTTAAATTGAAATATATAAGTTGTCTACTTATTAGGTAGATGAAGATTTGGGACAAGAGTATTTTCTTGTTTCATACTTTTCAGAACGCTATTTTTTCCGTAGTCGGGTTTTTAACATTTTTTTATACTTAAATAATTTGGGGGTGTTATTTTATCTTATTTTGAAAAGTGATGATTAAGCCCTTTCGTTTGATACCAAAAACGGCACATAAAAAATCAATTTAATGCAGCCGACGATCAAATCAATTCTAACGATTTGTCAAATTATGATAGGTACTTAGTTTAGTTTAGAAGATTCGCGGGAACAGATAAACATACATACATTATATATAGCCAACCGAAATCAAACCCTCCTTTTTGGCGTCGCCGTAGTCGGGTAAATAGTGTAGTAAACAATAGTGAAAACAATATTTTAGAAAGGGCATCTGAGTTTAATTGTAGTTAATTGTTTTTTTAACAGCTGGAACATTAGGCACAGCGCCTAGACTCATAGCATCATCTGGAGAGTTATCTGTGCCAGTTGGCACGGACTTCTGTGTACCGTGCGTGGCTACCTCACAACCACCTCCTCAGTATATGTGAGTTTATTACAATACTAGCTTTCCGCCCCCGGCTTCGCCCGTGTATTTTTTCGAAGTATGAAAAATAGCTTTCTATTTGTGAAATTTTTTTTAGAGTCGGTTCAGTTCCAGGGATTATCTCTTACATACAAAAAAAACAAATATTACCTCTTTATAATAGTTTGGAAATATTTTAAAAGTTTTATACTTCCTATCCTAGACAATATTTTTATATTTTTGTCTAATACATATCTAAAGAACACGGTACTTACTTTTGACTTAGAATTTATATTTAAATCCTAAAATCCTGAATTTAATTTCGTTGCGACGACGACAGCAGTGACAACTTTATTTTAAGCGAATAGCATATGATATAAAATAACTTATTTAAACACAATTCAACTTTAATTAAAATTATCTGTCACCACCTTAATATAACTCAGAACTTTAGGATTATGATTGAACTTACGCTAAAGGTGCCCACTCACAAACACACACACACACATCCACACGCCTTTGTTTAATCAAATCTTGTGTGTCTGTGTGAGTGAGTGAATTGCATGTGATCTAGATTTTATGATTTACGTCGCGAATGTGTGGTCTGTGTTCAATCTCGATCATACGACGGCCGGACCGAAAATTTTCCGTGAAATACCGGACCAGTGCGTGGGCTCTTTATACGTACACCCCTGCCCACTCACTCCTATCAGATTTTCTTTTAAATCGTAATTATTAGCTGCCAAAATATCTTTGCATAACCAAAATTCCTACTTCGCTTCCGTTGACAGATACATAGACGCACCCAAAAGAGTGATTATTTTCCCGAGGTTCTACGTCATGTCATGGCGACCAACGCACGCGTTTCGCCGTGACATGACGGTGAATCCAGTTTAATCTCGTCCACGCTGTGATAGTTGTGATTAGTCAGTGATTAATAGGGATCACCATAAATACCGATTAATCGGCATACACACAATAAATGCATAACATTGGTGTAGCCATAATAAAAGAAGATTATTTTCCTTTTTTGAGGTACAGAACCCTAAAAACTACCCCAAACTACATCTTAACGTCTATTTCCAGATGGTATAAAGAAGTAAACGGTCGACTTCAGCCAGTAGATTTCAAATCACCAAGTATAGCGTGGCTCTGGGGGGAAGGATCAGCATTGTGTAGCACACGAACAAGTAAAGATAATTCTGGAGCTTGGCTGTGTAAGGCGTTCAATATGTATGGAGATACGACGTCGCAGATGAGGATTGAAGTTTTAGAACCATTGGTTGTGAATGTTTCTCCAACTGTGCATGTAAGTGTTGAAAAACCATGAAATGACACCAAAGTTACAATAAGTAATATATTTTTTAAACAATTTCTTATTTAATGATTGCGAGGTTATAGTTTAACGACAACACTATTTTTAAAATAACAACTTATTTTGAAATTTCTATAGTTCTACGATCATAGTATTTTCATAATAATAGCTTATTTTTAGATTTCTTTAGTGCTACGACAACACTATTTTTAAAATAACAGCTAATTTTGATTTTTTTATAGTGCTACGAGCATAGTATTTTCATAATAATAGCTTATTTTTAGATTTCTTTAGTGCTATGACAACACTATTTTTGAAATAACAGCTTATTTTGAAATTTCTATAGTGCTACGACAACACTATTTTTAAAATAACAGCTTATTTTGAAATTTCTATAGTGCTATGAACATTAGTTTTGAGATTTCTATACTTTATTCTATAGAAATTGTTTTAAAATTTTCTATTGTGCTACAAGTTTATTTTTTTTAATCGTTTGTTTTTTCAAATGTGCTACGAGTATATATGTAGTTTTCAAAATAATTTCGTATCAAGAAATTGGGCTAACATATACACTGCTACAAGGTAGTATTTTCAGAAACATTAGTATGGACAGTAGTGCTACAATCGTAATGTTTTTAAAAATAATATCTCTATGACGTGCTACGAAGGTCTCATATTTTTATGTCACAGACTATCCCAGAATATTACTGTAAGATTTGTGAAATGTGTCAAGACTGCATATTATAATTAAAGATTAAGGGTCGCTCATAATAAGGTAGATGACAGCGTAAACAAAATATTATTTTATTTAGTCCGTCATTTAGATTATGAAAAAATTTTGGACACGTATTTTTTCTTTTGTCAATCAAACAAAAAATGACAGAGATAAAGCGCCTGCTCAAAATTGTACTAAGGCGTGACGTCACGCGGAACTTTAGCGGGATATATCTTCATCATTTTTTGTTTAATTGACAAAAGAAAAAATACGTGTCCAATAATTTCTGATAATCTAACTGACGGACTAATTAGAATTTTTTAGTCATCATGCCTATTCACTTAGTTTTCAAAACGTTATTGTTTCGTTCTTTGTTTCTTATATGGGGATGGGGAAGTCATGAATTGTTGCAGGTTGATTTTATTTGCGTATTTCTCCATAATAATAATAAAAACCCCTCCATGACGCACCATATGGTTAAAAACATACGACATTGTTATATTATGTTGATATATAGATAGGTGCGTCGGTGGCCGAGAGATTAAGACGTCTAGTATTAACCAGGCAGACCACGGGTTCGATCCCGGATCCCGGATAAAAAAAATTCTTCATAACAGGTAGCAGACACTGGCAGTAGCGTCAAATTCAATTGTACTACAGACCCATCTGCTATAATTCGATGGCTACACGACGGAGTGCCAGTCGGAAGTGGATCAAAGGATCTGTATCTTAGAGGAGTCACCAGGTCTCAGCGGGGGATGTACCAGTGTATAGCAAGATTGGCTTCACAGACTGCTCAGGCTACGGCGGAATTGAGATTGGGAGGTAAGGTTTTTGAAATATGTATCTCAATGTGTAAATAAACTTCCAGTATGGTTCAATTGGCCATGCTAACTTTTTGAACAGAAACGAAGATCTCGAAACCGTTTCGAGATATAAGCTTTCAGTACAATTTCTATTTATCAGATTTTAAATTAAGTCTATACTTTTTAAGATATTCAATAACAAACAATAACCTTAATTTGACCGATGTATGACGTCATCTTAAGCAGTATGAAAAAATGATACCTTTGCCTACAAAAAAGGGCAATCGTCAATCTTTGAATGACATCTTTATAAATTATATTTTACGTGTAATTATTTTCTTTGTTATTAGGACATGACGGGATGAAACACTATTTACTTGCCATTGTAAAAAACTATTCAATTTAAATAAATATAAACACGAGTATATAAACAAGAGTAATTTTTAGGTTAGTCGACCTTGACTGACGTTTGCTTGACGTTAATTTGATTGACTGTCACTTTGTATGTGTAGTGGCCAAGATTATAATCCTGTTCTAAATTATTGTGACGTCACGTTTACTTTTCGCGGGTAAAATTTGTAAAATATATTAAAAATAGACGCAATGGATAAAAAACAAAAATATCGAAATTAGTTTCTTAAAATGGGCTATATTTTCAAAACAAATTATAAAAAAAGTATATTATAAATATGTAGCATGGCCAATTTAACACATACATATATTTATCGTCTTTTTACCTTGCAGTGCGGTAAGAGTAACTGTGTCAATTTTTTTTACAATTCAAGTCTGTTGTTGCACAAAAAGTGCCTAGATGTGCAATTTATTTAAATATTTGTTACAAGCTTCTTTAGACCCGCGTGGAAATAGATCCAAAAAAAAAAATATACCGTGGCTGCAATTTGCCCCTCCCAGGCCCGCTTTCGCGGTATAAAAAGTAATATATGTCATTCTCTGACCCCTAAACTGGACTGGACGAATGGGTGGACACCTTTATCTATCTCTGTGCCAAATTTCATCCAGATCCATTCAGCCTTTCTGGCGTGATTGAGTAACAATACATCCATACAAACTTTCGCGATTTTTAGAACTAGGAACTACTTTACGTGCCCTCCGAAGCACAAAACCCCAAATATTCTTCAAGAAAATTGGTGTTTAGCATTTTTGGCATTATTGTGATTACTCAACCATTTCGTTATAAATCCAATAAGCACGCCACCTGTGCTGTTTAAAATTGGCAACTGGCTAAATATAATATCCGACACTAATATAATTTATTTATATAAATTGATCTCTTTGTTCGTACACATCGTATGTCACCATCAATAACTGTCTACAGTTATTTTTTCGAATCAATCAACGAATAATATTGAACAAGCAATCGCCTTTCGTTCAAATAACATAGACGACATCAAATCATTCAATGGGAAATAATGTTTCGTTTTTCTTACCTAGAAAAAAGGTCTAGCGATGTTGGCA
Organism: Nemapogon koenigi; assembly: GCA_963924495.1. Taxonomy (NCBI): domain Eukaryota; kingdom Metazoa; phylum Arthropoda; class Insecta; order Lepidoptera; family Tineidae; genus Nemapogon; species Nemapogon koenigi. Next base: position 1,030,315 of record OZ004630.1, on the reverse strand, counting down.
ATTAATTTTGAAGTAATGAATAAATTAGGAGGAGTAGGTGATGGAGCACCACTTGCTTCGATTCATATAATATTAAAATTATTCAGCTAAGTGCGTATAGAGCCTCGAGCTACGCAAAGTGAAGGATTCCGTACTATGTAATGCTATAATGTTTGTTCAGCGTTAGTCCACGTTTGTCCAAGAAATTTGTTTTGTCCACCCTTCACAAAAAAGTTATTTAAAAAAACTGAAAAATCGCATTTGGGAGTGCCAAATGTATGGCCGATTTTCCACGAAGTACCGCATGATACAACAGAAAACTCTGTCGCGTACATTGCGGTGTCGTTACTGGTATAGTCGGTAGTAGAAAAATTTACTAACGAAATGCCGTGTGCCGTTTATTGTTCGTTTAGTTTTGCAACCGTAAATCGTATCGTGCGTCGTGAAAAAACGTCTTAAGAACAAGCTTGTTAGTGAAATGAACTCAGTTGAAGCAAGGCTAATTTTGTCGATATATCTTTAAAAAGTTGTTAGAGAGATACAATGCAAAAAGAATAGATAAATAAATAAATATGCTCTTCCAGTTTTTTTCAAAACTATTGGAAATAGCAAGTTGTAGTTGATGTTTTCATAAAGTTTGTGAAATTATCTATAGGATAAATACGAGAAAATGGTACATTAGTAAATATACTAAGAGAACTCGAGTCGAAAATACGCGTGAAATTAATACTTTCAGGGCTTCATGAAACTTGAATGTAACTGATTTTCATATTTATTTTAAATTCATACAGTGTCCAATATACTTATCTTTTGAAAGCTATTTAAATTTCGAAACTAAGACATAAGTTATCACGTAATTTAAGAAGTCTTGAAACATGTAATTTGTATAGGACAAAAGTTATGGATACTAATTCGTTGGCACAACAATATATTCAAGGCAATAGCACGTCAAGCCGATGTTGGACAGGCAACCGGATGGCGAGTGGTAATCTGGGCCTTTGAGTGGTACAGAGTCCCCTGGTAGCGGCCAAAGTGACCCCAAATGGACAGGGGCGGCGATATGGGGGAGGGGCAAAATCGAAAATTTTTTGAAAAGGCAACCGGATAAAAATGCGGTAGCATTAAAGGAAATACCCTAATTATATAATATTTTTTTTGCCAGCCGAAACACGCGGGCCGTTCTTGCACTAGCAATTAAAAAAAAAAAAAAAGTGAAAAGGCAACCGCTTCAAAATTAGTGAACATACTTATTGACACCACCAAATGTTGGGAAAAAATTGCCATCTGATCCTGATGTGCAGTTTCGGAGAAACAACCCCTCAAAGTCGCCGAAAAACACTTTTTTTCGATTGTTTCAACAATTATTATAATTAAAAAAATAATAAAAATTGTTCAAATCGGATGGCATTCGAAAGTTATACTGTCCTAAGTACAAATAATGGTGTGTATCAATGCCATCCGATTTCGATTAAATTAACCCCTATTTATACTGTCCTAAGTACAAATAATGGTGTGTATCAATTCCATCCGATTTCGATTAAATTAACCCCTATTTAGCCACCCCCCCAAACCTCATGAAAATACCAATAATTCCATACGCTGCAAAAAATTAGGACAATGTGGGCAACAGTGGGGGGGTTGTTGGGGCGGGAGGGGGGATTGTAATAGATAATGAGCATACACAGACCTTTTAAAAGTCCAAGCAGTCGTTAAATATTAATTGATATGGATTTTCAACAATTTTTTGCAGCGTATGGAATTATTGGTATTTTCATGAGGTTTGGGGGGGTGGCTAAATAGGGGTTAATTTAATCGAAATCGGATGGAATTGATACACACCATTATTTGTACTTAGGACAGTATAAATTTCGAATGCCATCCGATTTGAACAATTTTTATTATTTTTTTTTAATTATAATAATTGTTGAAACAATTGAAAATAAGTGTTTTTCGGCGACTTTGAGGGCTTGTTTCTCCGAAACTGCCCATCAGGATCGGATGGCAATTTTTTTCCAACATTTGGTGGTGTCAATAAGTATGCTCACTAATTTTGAAGCGGTTGCCTTTTCACTTTTTTTTTTTTTTTTACTGGCTAGTGCAAGAACGGCCCGCGTGTTTCGGCTGGCAAAAAATTTTTATATAATTAGGGTATTTCCTTTAATGCTACCGCATTTTTATCCGGTTGCCTTTTCAAAAAATTTTCGATTTTGCCCCTCCCCCATATCGCCGCCCCTGTCCATTTGGGGTCACTTTGGCCGCTACCAGGGGACTCTGTACCACTCAAAGGCCCAGATTACCACTCGCCATCCGGTTGCCTGTCCAACATCGGCTTGACGTGCCATTGCCTTGAATAATAGGGTTACTTTCTTGGTACGGAACCCTAAAAACCCGCATAAGAAAGTTAAAGGATTTTTATGGACCTCTCTAGGCCCAATATAATTTATGAGAGAGAAGCAAATAGAAAATCCGCCATTAAATTACTTGCATTGTAGAAGTGACAGCTAAGTAAGACAACCCGTGATGATAATACGTAATCAAAGTCGTATTCACGCCATCTCTCGTTAAGCTACCTATAGTAAAGTTCCCTGCTTGTATATTGTAGGATACATGAATCACAGTAAATCTTGCCTTCTAAACCTTTGTTCCGACAAGGTATATAAATTGTTTTGTCCACATCCTCCGTCACACGATCCTGTTTTGTTGTACCTACATACTGCAACATGTAAATTAGAAGGGGAGCTTGAATATCTTATAAAAAAACATTTAGGAAGTTCTCTAATATTTCATACAACGCTATTCAACAGTAACCTACATGATGGGGTAAACGCAAAAAAAAATTCCCACTTCTATGTATGGAGAGCAGCAACGCTTAAATATATTTATGAACTAGCTCCTGTCCGCGGTTTCACCCGCGTGGAAATAGATCCAAAAAGAATCCAAGGGGAGTCGGAGGTCGAGTTGGTAAGATGTCGGCTCGCAACTGAAAAGTCGCGGGTTCGATGCCTACATCCGACCATGTACCAATGGGTTTTTATAATAAAAAATCTATGTACATTATCCGACAAACCGTACAAAGAGGCTTTTCCATCTATATACCTCAACAGAGCTGGCCACTCGTTAGGTATAGCCTCAAAAAAATAATTGGCTAAATGAGGAAGACTTTGTCTTCCACTGGGTACCCTGGAGCCGGCAAAGGTTCCCGGGAGCATGTAAGGCAACCCGTGAAGAAAAAAAAACCCGTGGCTGTAATTTGCCTCTCATCCGCCTTCTTTCGCAGTATAAAAAGTAGTATATGTCATTCTCTGACCCCTAAACTACCACTATGCAAAAAATCATGTCGATCCCGTGAAAAACAAAAACAAATCTATCTCACGGGAACCATACATTTTTCCGGGATAAAAATGCTATTGCTATTCCAGACTATAATCTATCTCTGTGCCAAATTTCATCTAGATACGTTCAGCCGTTCTGGCGTGACTGAGTAGCAATCATACATACATACAAACTTTCGCGTGGACTGAACGATAGAAAAAATGGACGAGATATTTTAATACGGACGGATGGACGGACAGTCATGATAGGCCTCAGAATAGGCCTTCGTTTTAATAGTATATACCGCTCTCGCCTTATACTACATGCACGAGTAAGAACTCAAGCTATACAATCCTTAATCCCTTCGGACATTGACATGTGTGCGAGCTCCCGGTCGACACTACCTCCGATATATCACAAAACACCAACGTAGACAATATTAATAGCTGTCCACGGTATAGCCATTGATTTCAAACTTTTGCTTTATAGGTTTATTTTTATGAAAGGACTAAGGAATATTTTGTATCATACACCTAGCTCCTATAGTGGTAGTCTGAGAGAAACATATCACAACTTTTCTCGATCTCGAGGACGAAGCCCTAAACAATGTTCCGATGAAGTGTCCGAAAACCTGGACACCAGTATTACCACAGCCTTTCATCAGGCAGAGGACCGCAGCCGATGGAAGAAAATAATTGAGGAGAAGCTGATGAGGCGGGGTCACGATCCTCAGCAATGAGGATCTGCAGATGGCGACCTAAATGCAGTTTTCTATTTAATTTTTTTTAAATATTCTTAGTGTTATGTTTAGTTTTTAATTTACTAAAATTTTTGTTTTTGTATGTTTGTTAAGATGAGTAAAATTGGTAATTATATTAAAACACGAACGGTTTAATTAAAATTGTTCCTGAAGCAAAATCTGAACTAGGCTAGTTATAACTAATAGTATAAATATGAAAGTATGTTTGTTTGTCCTTCGTCCACGCCAAAATGGAACAACTGATGGACGTGATTTTTTGCACAGAGTTATGTGTCTCCCGGTAAAAAACAACGTTTCTATCCGTACGTCAAGAAAACTGAAACTGAAAACCCTGTTTGATCTAAAAGTGGATATCCCAAAAAACTTGAAAGATATAGTAAAACACTTATTTCATAAAAAAAATCATCAGGATTTTGATAATTCCGCCAATGTCTAGTATTATAGACGTCACAGTATCAATATGCCGATTAATCGGTAGCTAAAATATTCCGTCACAGCACAGACGGGATTAAACTTGATTTGGTCGCCATGCCATGACGTAGAAGCCATGGTATACTATAATGCATTGTCAACAGAACCACAACTGTCAATCGCTTAATTACGTATTATCAGCTAATTAATAATCTCTAAATATAAGAAAAATATGAAAATTTTAAAGAATACTCAGTTTGCTGTTACAGGTTTGAAAGTGTATTTATACACACTCCTATATTATTGTGTATGAAAATGTCAGCCTTTTCCTGTAAAAGTTGTACATATCCACAGATACAGTACCAGAATTACACTACACATTCATCGAGCAAGCTCTACGGTCGGGAGGCTCAGTGTCATTACGATGTGCTGCGTCTGGATCTCCTGCTCCGAGATTTGTTTGGCTGTTGGATGGCCAACCTGTGGACCAATATTTGGCCGTACATAGGTATTTACAGTTAGTTTAATTGTCAAATAAACAGACAGGCGAGCAAACATCTCTGCCAACTTTAGTGACCATAATCGTTATAGAAAGTTAGTTTAGGTTTCAGTTTTTGTACCTATAGCTCTAAAAAAATAGTTACTTACACTGTTTTCTAAGTGGAAAAGGTCCTATACGTCTAATTTGTGGTAGAAAATAAATAACAGTAAATTAAAATTTAAAAAACCCCGAGTTGGTGAGGAGTTGGATATCTGACCGCTTCCAGGTGATGCAGCAGCATCAGGTCAAGGTTACCATGTTATTGTAATATCATTGCTAAATTTCGAATCGACCAGACCAGTAAGTTGCTCACATCCCATCAACGACTAGAAAAGAGCTGATGATCTTCAAACGGCTGAACAGATTTTCTTGAATCCTAGCTAAAAACACTAAATCAAAATCGGTTCATCCATTTAGGAGCTACATGCCACTGACAGACACACATATACACAGATACGCACGTTAAACTTACAACACCTCTCTTTTTGCTTCGGGAGTTAAATAGGGTCGCATCAAGCATCAGATGCTACGTTGCGCTGTAATGTGTTCCGGGATCCTGGGAAATAGCATGCCTTCTCCAAGCAACTTCTGAGTGCGAAAACAATTAAAACTAGGGTATTCCACAGGTACTCAATCAATGAAGAAACTTCCATCAATGGAGACGTGGTGTCAGTCCTGAACGTTAGTACAGCAACAGCGGCTGACGGTGGAAGATACACCTGTAAAGCTCAAAACTCGTTGGGACAGGCTACGCACTCTGCAAGACTAAATATATATGGTAAGTATACACTATACATGTTCAGTGTCCATTTTTAGCGAGTTTCCAATAGAACAGGTGGAACTTGAGATTATTTAATGGATGTATCTATTTTTTAGATAATGTTTTTTTTTTAAATTACAGACAGACACTTCATTATGTATACTTAGATTACTAATTCTGTATTATTTTTCTGCAATTGTTTGTATCTTGGTATTATCCTCAGGTACTCCGTCCATAAGAGCGTTGGGTCCAGTCCGCGTAGTAGCAGGAGCCAACACTACAGTATTCTGCCCTTACGCCGGATATCCGATCAGGTCCATATAGAGGTGCATTTTATAGGATAATTCTGCTTCAAAATTTATAAAATGTTATTAACTCTCAATCTTAGTATAGGAATGGCACTTAACTATTTGTAGACATTTCAAATTATTTAAAGCTTAGCATTATAGATTTGGTCAATTTGTAAAACTTTGACAGTGCTTTAAAATCGAAATTGGAAATGGGTCTATAAGAAATATATGCCCACGGTAAAATTTTTAATAAGTTTGCAATTGACTTTTTTATTCTGTAGAATTTCTTTCGACTCCTCAAGGAACCCAGATAAAGACGACAAAACTCCCTTATTTAGCCGAGATTTTTTTTTGGATCTAAAAGCTTTGACCAGTTCAGTTAAGTTCTTTATTTAATTAATTTATACTTTTTATTGATTTGTACAGTTCAATATCATGGTGGGCCCGTGGTGCTGAGAGAGCCTTAAGTAACTCAGGTAGAATATCAGCTAGAGGTGCAGAACTCCGTTTGTTCCCCGCACTACCTACTGACGCGGGACCTTATGCTTGTTCTGTCGCCGCCCCTGATGGTACCGCGGCTAGGAGAGATATAGAACTACAAGTTAGAAGTAAGTGTTCAAATTATAATATGTGGCCAGAATTCTTAAATGAGTTATAACTACAATTAAAAGAAAATTCGTTATCAGCCTCTGAACTTAAGAGCTCTGGTTGCGAACCGTATATGTTTTGTGGTTAAAAGTAAAAATTGTCTATAGAAATAGTTAACTACATTGGAATGTTCTTTCCACAGACCCACCGAAGATATCACCGTTTATATTTTCATCAGAATTAACTGAAGGAAGTTCTGTGCAAGTGTTATGTGGGGTATCTACAGGAGACAAACCGATGTATTTCTCATGGTTTAAAGATGGTGTACCAATTTCTACAACTTTACAGGTAATTGATAAATAGATTTAGGAAGCCTGTTCTATAAAGATATTTAAAATTCACTGCTAATAATAATCTCTGCCTATTTTACAAATTTTATTTAATTAGATTCAAGATAGACTAATATTGATTGATAATGATATTTATTTCTTTTTATGTCCACGTCTTCTACCTAAATTACTTAATTTTTCAAAGACTATTGTCAGTGGACCAATCTCAACTCCCTCTGCTCTGTCAACTTCTTAACTTCCTGGTACGACTCAGCCTAACGGCTTTTACTTAATTAAGTGTCGTATCAAGTATCCCATCATCATCAATCTTCTAGTTTCTGTCATTTCCATCAAGGTTCAATGTAAAGACTGCTTAATTAATTTAGAACCTATCCCTGCCAGATTCAGGAAAAGAGTTTGGATGAGTTTTCGTTGCTGATGTTCTCTGATCTAACAGCTAAACACAGTGGGGAATACACTTGTCGTGTTTCTAATCACGCCGCGACTGTCAACTATACCGCTACACTCAGCGTTAAAGGTAAGCCTAATTTATATTTATAAAACAGGTAGGTTTAGTGCATGTTGCCTTGTTGTTGATGGCTGCAAACATCTCTATGAAATATTATACCCTGCATTAATAAAAACGTGTGGGTACATGATTTTTGTTAGCCAGTTTAGGGCATATTTATGTGTGGATCTAATTTAAAAAAGTGATACGCAGCCTGTTTCAAAAGAGTGCAAGGTTATGCAAAGGAAGTCGTATGAAAGTGAAATGTAGTCTAATATCTATCATCACGCCTTTTATCCCAAGAGTGGTAGGCAGAGACAATCAAATGTCATTTGCTACGGTCCTGACTCTTTCGCTTCTTTTATATTCATCATACCTTTCATACATGCTCGGCGATTGTGCTTACTTTTAATATTGCCAATAAAAGTACACCTAGGTCGTCCTCTGCCAGCATTTCCTTTCACTTCAGCCATATAAACCTTTTTAGTTAATATTTCATCCTTCATTCTTTAAATGTGTCCAAACCAGCGTAAACTACTTTTCCTCATTTTAATCACATCATCATCTTTCACTCCGCATTCTTACTATAGAAAACCCCAGTGGTTCTTGATATGATCAATGATCATGATTATATATCTATCCTGTTGCCTGATAATGGTAAATAAGTTAAATTGTCGTTTTTCTTAACAGTGGCTCCGACTTGGGCATCGGAACCATTAGATTCAGCAGTGTTATTGGGAGCTCCGATATCACTAGAGTGTGCCGCAAAAGGATATCCGTATCCGGTAGTAAACTGGTTTAGAAAAATTGGTAAGTGCACAGATATTTTCATGGAAAAGTGTAGTAATTATTCTGAATAAATTCGATCTTATAGGAAAAAAAACACTAAATACTTCATACAGTCAGTGGCACTACCAAGATTAATCTACTGTCAAAGATTTAAGATAATTAAAATAGTTTAGACACCTCCTACTTTAAATTGTATTAGAAGTTGTAAGAGTCTGAAATCCGTGGAATCTTGCCACTTGTCAGAATTAAAAAATTGATTATTGTCTACATTTTAGAATCTGTATTTCAAAACTCACAGCAAAGAAGATTTCTAAACAAACTGTCCTTAAAGGTAACGCCATGATAAATGCAGAAGGATCCTCGGAACAGTGGGAAGAGGTACAAAACGTCGAATGGAGTACTGCCAGCATGAGGTCTTATAACGGGACCCTCACATCATCATCGGCTTCCAGAGCTCACCAGGGTACATACAGGTGTAAAGCTGACAATGGCGTTGGACCAGCTTTGTTGAAACATATCAATATTACTGTGCATGGTAAGCACTAATCACTGTATTCTGGTAAATATTCTTAAAAATGGTGCCTGATCTCACCATTACTGTTCCGCAGCGCACTGCTCATTAAAAATTAAAAGAGACGAAGTATTTGTTGGTCAGACTGATTATGATACAGTTTCACCAAAAACATCTCTTAATTTTATTTTGAATTCACATATTTGAGGTTTTTGAGGTGTAAATGCTGGGTAAATTGCCAAAAACTTGGATGAACACCTCATTCAAGTAAAGCCCCTAACAATGAATCATCATTAATCTTGCTTTTTAATAAGAACGTATTTAGTATCTAACCATAATTTTTCACAAACAATTAAATCTATGCACATAAGCAAATGTCAGCTATTCACAGTTATTATAACGCAGAATGTTCTGATAGTAGTATATTCTGTATCTCATACTAGAAAGTTACACCTTCAATCACCGATTTCTACCGCTTTTGTATGTTTTTCATAGAGCCAGCACACTTTGACACATCAGATGGTACGAACGCACGAAATGTCACTTGCACGCGGGGACAGGGTGCAACAATGACCTGTCATGCACTCGGTGATACTCCTTTGAGAGTGCATTGGGCACATAAAGGGAGAAGGCTGGACCTCAACTCTTACAGGTAAAGTTCTCCCCATCCCGTTTTCATTCAAACTAAAGTATTACCATTACATATCATCATCACTACTAAACGGATTTTGATGAGATTTTCATCATTAGATAGGTTGATTCGCGAGGAAGGTTTTCGAGTATTAAACATGGACTTATCATGTTTAGGAGCTGAGCATTAACAGTGTTAGTGAATAAAGTCAGGGAAAAGGTTAGCTTCAGCGCGTATGCTATCTAATCCGTCAGACATATAACAAAATGATGTAGAAAATAAATGTGTAGAATAAAATTATTTACAATAAAGTCGCCGGTAGATAGATAATCTCTAATAGGTAAGTAGTTATAAGCATATTTGTGTGAATATTACAAATTTTATAAACCGGTTGAATTATTAAATTTTTATTCATGTGAAGCCGGGGGCGGGATCGATAGTCTGATATAATTTGTAGATGGTAAAATACGTTCCAGATTTTTATAGTTTCTCCCAGTAGTTTCGGCCCATTCTGAACATATATTGAGACAGACAGAAAAAAACAATAAATTCTGAAACCATTTAAACCAAGATTGATCAGCCAGATTGAGCAAGAGGCTGCACCCGTTATTTATGCTAATGTATAGTAAACCCGACTATATTAGAAATCACAGATATACAATTTATTTATTATTATATGTTATTTGTGTAGATATAATATATCTTCTCTAATACTAGAACCCAATTTACAAAGAGTATTTTTGGCAATACCTTACTATATTATCATTGAAACGTTTTAACTCATAATATCCATTCTAAATGCCACTTAATATTTTTTGTTTAAATTAAATGTGTACGAACCAAGAAACACAACGAAGAAAATCCAATTAAAATGTGATAGGTAGGTTAAAGCTTTAAATTCCAGATGTCGTTAACAGTATTGATGAAGATTGCTTCGTTTTATTAACTTATTTGCTTATGTGTGTGTTTTAGTGCAAAACTTGAGTTGATCCTTCCTAGATTAAAAGTAATAAAATTAATTTAGGGTTGGTCCCATAGCCATCTTGTATTTTTATAATTAACTTAATATCCTGCAGTTTTAACGAAGTAGGTAGAATCACTACTACAAGGCCATGCCTCATCAAACCTAGGTATTAGTTCCCGTTAGGCATTTTTGGGATAGAAATAGAGGCGTTTCCTCCCAAATACCATCGGCTAAACGAGGGAGACTTGGTCTTCCGCTGGTTACCCTGGAACCGTAACATACGGTTTCGGGAGCTGAACCCGTGAAGAAAGAAAAAAAAGGAAGAAAAATCTTAAATGCTTTGTTTTAAATATTTCTATATTTAGCACCATCAAAGCTATTATAGATTGTAGTGTGGCCAGCAACATTGGAACACGTCTTGTCCACATGTAACTAGGGTAAGTATCCTGTCAGTCGGACAGGTAACTTTAACAAATCCCAAAAACTCGGAAAAAAAAATCTGTTGGGAGGTGGTCAAGGTCCTCTTGTATCTGTCAAAATATGGCAAATCTCAGTTAATCCTGGAAAGGTGAGTTTATTTATACAACATTTCCTTAGCACACAGTTGATAGTTATTATTTTAAATTGGATTGAGCCATATTTTTATTATTAAGAGTTCTAAATAACCATAATTTCTAAAACGAGCATTGCGTTTTGGAAATTATGGCTATTTAGAACTCTTAATAATAAAAATATGGCTCAATCCAATTAAAATAATGTATTAATTTACCAAATTTATTTGAATCCTTTCACAAGTATTATTTTATTGTACCAGGGCAACAGTATCAGAAATACGAACAGCAGACGGCCTAAGATCGTCTCTACAACTTAGGTCCGTAGAGCGGGAGGACGCTGGAGAATATAGATGTCATGCTGAAAACGAATATGGTCGGAGTGAACTTCTTATGTATTTACATGTGGAAGGTAAGTTATCTTGTTTATATCTATTTCATGACTGTTATGGTATAGCTTAAATTCTGGCATTATGTTCCGCAGAACACTCGCAATTCACAAAAAATTGGTGATTAAAAATCTCGTCATAATTTCTGACTCAACAAATACATTATAATATCTGTTATACTTTTTGGCATCGTCACAAGAAAACTATGTACAAGAGACAATATCCACAGCTAAACAGTCGTTGCTCTTTATAGTAATTAAGCTTTTTAGTATTGAGTGAGGATCATGCAAAGTGGCGTACCTACTATAGTGTAATCTAAATCAGATAACAAACTGCGCGGCCATACCAAAGAGATTTAATACTACCAACGTTGTAACCCAATACATATTGACAATGTCCGGGCTTCCGGGGACAATGTTCGTAATAAAATAGCCAATTTATGCATTGCAATTCAATGACGTAATCATTCTCAAACAGAGCCTCCAGAAGCGCCCCGTGCTTTGCGACTTGGTGGTACTGGCTCCAGATGGGTAAAGTTATCTTGGAGAACAAGGCCAGGTCGAGAAGTTGCATTTGCTGCTGTCTACACAGCCCTGCACGCCCTCGCTGGTACTGATTCTAGACAGAAAACTGTAAACTTGACGACTGAACCCATCAGCGAAGATAGGTAAGCCAATAACAGTTGTCCAGTCGAAGTTTGCTATTGGTAATGCTATTCATATACGTAATCATTAAACTTTTAGGTTAGATCCAGATGGATCAGCGCTGTTTATGTCTCGTCTAGAAGAGCTAAGACCGGCCACTGCTTATTCTTTGAGGGTTTTGGCATCTAATCATGTGGGACAATCACCAAACTCAGAACCTTTAATGTTTACAACTTTAGAAGAAGGTTTGTGCATGCAATACTACTTGGTTTTTAGTAATGTGATAAATAATGATGATATTTTCATAAATATTTAATTTATCAATTTGAAGTTTGATTTAATTATAGTTATAATGTGTTCGCAGGTCCAACAGGATCTCCACAGAAAGTAAATGTCAGACCTACGGGTACAGGGGAACTACATGTGGAATGGTCGGTAAGTTAAAGATCAACAAAATATAAAATAAGAAACACATATCATATCTTATCTAGCCTTATAATTGTCATGGCTTGAAGCCGAAGATTTACAGCATTTACTATTATTAGGCACCACCTCAAGATAGTTGGAATGGCGAACTCCTAGGCTACGTTATCACATGGAGGGAATTAGGAAGATTTGACGATGAGCAAAGTGAATCCGAAGACCATCGACGATCTGGAAGCATTACATCACCTGGATGGAGTAGTTCAGAAATCACTTTAAACGGCTTAAGGAAATATGCACGTTATGCCGTCGCTGTTAAAGCATATAATAGTGCAGGGGCTGGACCTCCTTCACATATTGTCTACGCTTCAACTGGTGAAGGTAAGTTGTACCTAGTTTATTTGGAAAGTCAATCTTGTTGACAACGCATTGAGATGATTTTTGAGTAAAATAAAGAACGCACATATTAATGTACCTATTTTAATGAAAGTAAGTTTGCGTTGGTTTGAGCCAGTCGAAAGCATGGATGCTGGAAGATTGTATGTATGTAACAGTAGTGTCTAGAAATAAGCCCTCGGGCTCATTGATACCCTTCCTGATTGAGAGCAATGTCCTAAGCACTCGGAACAACTTGTAATTAACATTGAGAAGACGAAAGAGATATGCCAAGATGATAGCAAATGGCATTCGACTTTCTCTATCTACTCCGTCTGGTACCCCAGAAGATACCTTATGGCTGTGATGATAAATAATTATTGATAATGAAAGCATTTGTCTTTCCTCCTGGACTTGCAACTATAGTGTGTTTGTTTACTATAAAAATAAATTGTTTGACAGCTTCCAATATAGCCCCGCTAGATGTAAGATGTGATCCGTTGTCATCAAAATCATTACGAGTTCGGTGGACATCTTTAGGCTCAAGGACTGCTACTCCACAACCTATAATAGGATACGATGTTCTGTACGCGGCTCAACATGTATCTCAATGTAAGTAATGTTTTTAATATCAATACCTTGAAAAGCTGCACGCCCTTAAATAGATCTAAGGATAAACATTTCGAGAAAACTCACCTTAGACCAAAATACCTTATACTTTATAGCTTCTTATACTTCTCTATTTTTTCTTCTATATTCTTAACTTTATAATGAATTAATATAAAATTCTCATTTTTAGAGTTCCATTCAAAACGGACTCTTTAATTATGTATGTGTTGTTCTGTATGTCATGGTACATTATCTTGATTTTAAATGCTCAGTCGTAGAAACTACAGAAAAAACAGAAACTATTACAGGATCACTCATGTGTCTGTCTGTCACAGCTTGTTTTATCCGCATCTACTGGATGAAAAATGTTGTCACTTGAGTTTAATGACCCAATCACGGACGTACAGCGTAAATAATCGAATTTCAATTTTGGGGGATAATTCTGGAGGGAAAATTAACAAAAACATAAAAAAAATGAAAGTGCCTCATGTGACATATCAAATGAAAGGGCTCGTTTTAAGGAATACAATTTTTTTTTATTTTAAAATAAATAGTTTAAATTAAGTAAGTATACGAAAATTTACCGTTTCCCCCCCCCCCCCTCAATTTTGGGGATTATATCTGGAGGGAAAATTAACAAAAACATAAAAAAAAAATAAAGTGCCTCATGTGACATATCAAATGAAAGGGCTCGTTTTAAGGAATACAATTTTTTTTTTATTTTAAAATAAATAGTTTAAATTAAGTAAGTATACGAAAATTTACCGTTCCCCCCCCCCCCCCCGCCCTCCTTTATTTCCGAAACTACCGAGTCAATTTTTTTTTAAATAGACAATATGGGTGGGGTCTTACTTATAGTTTACAGGAAAACCTAAACGAAAACCCTGTCTTAAACTTCTGACCGAAAAAAATTGTATGTAAATTTATTTGTTTAAGCCTATAGCAGGAATGTACCAACACTAGCGGCAACTGTACCAAGCTAGATATCCTGAAAAGACGACAATTTTTAAATATTATCCTTCCTTAAGCTTAGTGAGCTTCGAATTGAAAACTAAATACAGATTTGACCATCCAAAGCCATATTTTACACACAATTTAATAACAAATATTTGCATATATTTTCAAAGTTTCCAATCAGTAATCAGGACAGTCCTAATGTTTGGTTGTAGCATGGAATGGCGCGTTGTCAGAGGAAATAGCCCGCTCGGATCCTATCAATGAAGCGACGCTGCTCGGTTTGCGGAGAGACACTAATTATTCAGTCTCGGTGAGAGTGCGGGGTGTGGCTGCAATGGGACCGCCGACTACACCGATATACTGCTCTACGTTGGAAGATGGTAATTATGTAACTTCGCCTCGTTTTGCATTTCTTTTTAGTTGAAATTATTAACTTAAAAAGTTAAATGGATAATGCACATACCAATTGGTTTTCTAATAAAATATTTAGGACATAATCAGACAAAATTCACGCATCAGACACATTTTGATCTTCGAGTACCTCAACAGAACTGGCTAGGCTACTTGTAAAGTACCCTCAAAAATATCATCGGCCGGACATTTCTTTATTACTAGCTTTTGCCTTTGTGGACATAAACTATATTTTATCCTCCAAGTTTCAGCTAAATCTCTTTATCCGTTAAGGCATGATTGAGCAACATCCAAACTTTCACATTTACAATATCAGCAGATAGCCATGTGATTCACAAAATCTTTGTATCCCAGTACCAGGTTCACCGGAGAAAGTGAGAGCTCTACCAGTGAGTGCGGACTGTGTTCTTGTGTCTTGGTTGGCGCCAACGGATAGCGGGGGGAAGTTGTCACACTACACGCTGTACATCCGCGAGCTCGGCAAGTATGCTATACTTTTGTTCCTTATTATAAGTCTATTAACATGAGCGCAACCCTAAAAATTATAAAGCCTATAGCACTCCCACGATTATGACAAATCTAACGATACTTCATTAATTAAGCAGTTTAGTCGAGTCCGCCAAATTCCCACATTAACGTCCTTCTGCGTCAAAATGTATTAACTTCTTTGTTGGAAATGTATTGTTATTTAATTGTTTTATAGAACATTATAACCACTTCTGATAAAATGTGCTTTCCGAAAGCAAATGCACAAGTCACTATAACAAAAAATACCTAAATCACGAATTGAGAACCTCCTCTTTCTTTTGAAGTTCGGTTAAAAAGGACTGATAGTTACAGAGATATATTAAAAAAACGTAGAAACTTCCCTTTTAAATTAAGCCTTGCCCATCAGGTACCAAACATGCCAAATTTCAAATCTCCGGGATTTATTTATCTCAAAAAACATCCTATATTTATACTTATTTGACTCGGGTTCTAGATCATTCTGTGATAGACCTAAAATTGTCTTAAAGTTTATCTAGGATTTCATGTTAGATGCATTGAGAATGTTGCGGTCGTAATCGTAATCGCTTTGCCCAGCCTATGTGAGGCCGTTACTAACATCCACTCACTAGGCTCCCTGGTAAATACATCCTTAATTCGTTCCAAATTCTTTATCCCATCCTTAGATCTGGTGGCGAATGGTCCCAGCGAGTAGATAACACTGAAACACAATATGATTCTGAAGAGTTATCACAAGAAGTTAGAGGTCTAAGGGAACAGACCGTCTATGAATTCTGGGTTCGAGGTTCTACGATGGCTGGACCAGGTGAACGGAGTAGGCATGTGACTGCCACGCCTAATTCTGTTGGTATGTACTTTTTGTTACCATTCATGTATAAGTCCCCCAACTGACTTACAGTCTACCTGCAGGTGATTCCCTGATCTGATGACCCTCCAACCGTGATGTGCGGGTAACAATCTCAGCCACACACTTATAATTGTTATTTTTCATGACAGTCATCAAATATAGATCAACGCCGTTCTTGATTACCTTAGTACCTACAATGAATGGTTGTACAATACGGTTATCTACCTGTTTATTCAGTGGTTCAATAAAAACGTTAAAGATCTTAATTTATCAATTATCTTTATTGTTTATTACATCTTTGTTCACCTTAATAACATTTATGTTATTTTGTCCAAGTGTCAGCACGCATATCATCATTTGGCAGAATAATTCGAGTAGCAGAAGGTGCTAGAGTAAGACTGAGATGTGTAGCAGTTGGCACAGCACCATTATTTAGAATTTGGAAACCTCTACCACGATCACATACATTGACGGATGCTGGAGATTTATTGATACACAGTAAGTGCTTTGTCATTTATATACCTACTTAGAGTAGGAAAACTACATCTTCACCATTATTGTTAAAATTATAGCTTAATCTACACCAATATTTACCTCAGACTTATCCCACTCATTTTTGTTTCTCTTAGGATTTTCTACATCTAATTGGGTTGAATATTTATTTAACTTGTTGATACTTTCCTATTTTATGATGGAATTAATTTTAATGAAGTCTATGATGTTTAATTCCAGAGTAATATGTGTGATAGTGTAAATAACGTCATAATTATTAGTATCGTTTCCGAATCCCTTTATTAGGATTACCTCGAAACTCTAAATCCCTCCAAGATCTTTTTTGCAATCTTTTTTCTCATCGTCTCAGCAATATGCTCAGTGTTCATCTTGCAATCTGGAAAGATTACAACCACTTCTACTATTTCCTTTCTATTATCATATTCCGTATTATTAAACGTAACAGGGTTGGAAGGTTCAGTAGCTGGCAACTACACATGCTCCGTCAGAAACAGCTTCGGTACAGATAAGACTACGTATAACCTCCGAGTTCTTCTGCCACCATCATCACCATCACCTCGGTTGGCGAGAGCAGACACACATGCTTTACATCTTACTTGGGATCCACCACAGGACGGCGGCACTCCTTTACTTGGTATGAATTCATCACACCACACACACAAACCTACACGGCTTTTACATCTTGGGACCAGAGGCACCAGTAACAGTTTCAACTTTTAGCTAGTTGCCCATAATTAACAAAACAGGTGGCAAGCCCGTTGCTGCACTTAATTTTATGCGAAGCACAGCATTTTTCACACGAGTGATAATTTATATTGAATTGAAGAATTTATCACCTGAACATTTTTTTTATTATTATATAATAATAATAACACCTAATAAATATATTTTACCTACTGTGAAGTACCTATGACTTCAAATGAATCATTGTCCAATAATTCGGACAATAATACAAATGTAAGAAAAATATCCACTCTTCATATTATTCCCCAGGTTACACAGTATGGTGGTCTCGACTAGAAGGACATGAACCAAAGTCAACCAGAGTACCAGGGGGTAACACAGCTCATACTCTTGAGGGTTTGGCTTGTGGATCACAATACAGGGTTACGCTCCGTGCTCATAATGCTGTTGGAATCTCACCACATTCACGTCCACTAGTTGCTAGAACCCGTGGTGACAGTATGTATTGTATTCTTTCTTATGTTAGTCGATAATGGTTCTGTAGTTATTAGATTTTTAGTAACAGTGTATATTTCTAGTAGATTGCAAATAATTTGGCCTAATTACAATTTTTTGAGGCTATACCTAACGAGTGGCCAGCTGGAAAAGTATCTGTGTACGGTTTTTTATAAATTGGCTCCAATTAAATAATGCATAGGTTCTGGGTTCCATTATCATTAGCATAGATAGGTCCTGATCAAACTTTTCATGCGTAAGAATCCTCATCATATGAACAGTGTAAAAAACACATTGTTTTCGTAGAGGCAAAGGCAGCATTGGCAAAGGAGTTTATTTGGGCGAACAGTACACATCTGAGATTCAACTTACTATCCTGGGCTGCTAGATGTCCAGTGACCTCATGGACTGTCACAGTGAGAGCTACTGCAGGCGGACCTTGGAGGAATGTCATAGCTAACGGGGAGGTTGCTGAGGTTAGAATTATAAATGTTATTGAATTATTAGTTCTGACCATTGGTAGGCCCTTATGATCCTGCCCTTAAATATTTTATTTTTATATTTATAATTATTTTTATCATCATATCAGGGTATTTAGTTGCAATGAATGGATATTCCTTGTCTGTGATATCGTCGCCTTTGGTCTAGGTGACCAATGTGTATGTGACAAATCAATATCGTTATTATACGTAAATATCTGTTGATTTTAGAATAAGTGCGGATGCAGGCTTTAGCCATATTATTAAGTATAACAGTACCCACACAAAAACTGAAGTAAATGAAAATCATCATTCATCTTCCAATTAGCCCTTTCTCTTGCAACTACATGCTTTGGAATTTTGGATTAATTGCATTTGGTTTTGTGATCTAGTATGCAAAAGTGTTAAAAACTGTGTTTGGTCACTATCTATACATTTTATCTCTCAATTCATTAGGCAAATGGTTTGAGATCTGGAACTTGGTACGAAGTGCGTGTGGTAGCAAGATCTCCGGCTGGTGACACTACTGCGCTATATCGAGCAGCCACTTACACTCATAATGGAGGTATGTTTGTCAATTATATAATAATCGGTTGGATATCATGATATTTTTTCAGTATATCGTCGTTAAATCGCAGAGTAACAAACGGCGCAAATATAGTTCAAATTTAGAAAACTACAAGTCTGGTTCTGGTTCTGGTTATCGGGCTCAGTCTCCGCAACTCGACGTCTTAGCGCCTATTTTGCGTGAGGCGGGAATTTAGTTACTCCTGCCATCCCAGTTCCTCCAGGAAGCCGATCAGCCCCTTGATGTTGCTACATGCCTCCTGAAGGGTCCTCGGGGCATCGAGATGAGCAGCCCTGTATTCTGTCAAACCTACACACTCCAGAAGGATGTGGGTGACCGTTTCTTCAGTCTCCATGCATGCTCTGCATAGTGGACTATCTGTAATGCCGATATTAAAAAGGTGTTTATTAAAGGGCCCATGTCCTGTAATGACTTGTGTCATTTGTCTCAAGTGGTTCCTTTTAAGGTTAATTAGTCTCTGTGTTAATCGAGAGTTTAGGGATGGGAGCGCCAGCTTTGATTGTCTGCAACTCTCAACCTCTGACCCATTCTATTTCATGTTTTTGAGTGGTTATTTTCCTGAGTTGTGCACGGATCCAGTCTCTAGGCAGTGGTATATGTGGTTCAGGACCCACAGCCACCTTAGTGACCTTACCTGATCCTCTCCTTGCAAGTTCGTCAGCCGCCAAAACTACAACTGTAGAACTTTACTTCTTCGGGGAAAGCCAGACACTATTCCCCGCGGTTTATTTATTTATTTTTAATGTTTAGATTTAATTTTAAGGTTTTTAGGTTTTCGTACATCTGATGATATAGGATCACTCTTGTGCATGTCTGTCCGTCTTATTTTCTCCGAATTTTCTAAACGAACAAAGTTAAAATTTAGTATATTTGTATAGTCATCCATTTCGATTTTGGGGGGAAAATGAAAAAGTAAAAAAAATCCATGTGACATATCAAAAGAAAGGACTCGTTATCAGAAATAGAAATATATTTTTTTATAATTTTAAAATGCATAGTTTAAATTATATTTAAGAAAATATACGAAAATTGAAACCCTTATCTCCGAAACCACTGAGTCTAAAATTTGGAAAAAAAATATGGAATATAGGACCTTATAGTTTACAGGAAAACCGAAGAAATGGTATGGAAATTGACCAATTTTTTTTATAATGTTGTGTGTAAAAATACTATATTTTTCCAACATTGAGAATATTTTCATTTCAAAACTTTTGTTGTTTTGGTTACCTTGTTTTCTGGTTTAGTGGTTACTCTGAAGTTGGTTAAATAAGAAAAATAAAAGTTTTAAATAAAGCATTTCAACACAAGCTCATGAAAGTTATATCTTTATACGCAACTTTTTTATTTACAAGAAAACTTGAAGCAAAGAGTTTTCAGTTGATATTGTTTCCATGCACACGACAAAGGCGATCATTTTAGGTATAGAATGTTAACATACACTCGTATTCTGTTACGAACATAATCCCTAGGTTATTTATTACAGATATAAATCACAAAAAAGATTCAGTGACATCTTATGTTATATTGGTATATTTTTCTTATGCCCTAATACTCTTCTATCCATAAAAGGGATTGAATTTCAAGTTTTCATGGACATAAGAATGCCCTTCTCAAAGTACAAAAAAAACACATCAAACAAATCACATATCTTTTGAGTTTAAGCAAGTGATCATACCTATTATATTAATATTCTGTGATAACATAGACGGTTATTTTGAGGGTTATGGTAAAAATTACCGTTTTAATTTCACATGACTGTTAACCAGAAAATCTTTACCATCCCAAATAGAACGCATTGGAGAACCAGTAGAAGTGCCATTAGAAACAAGTAATAGCATAGCTGGAGGGGCCACAGATGGGATCGAACAAGATGATTGGAGAACAAGCCTAGCCCCGGCACTGCTTGGAGGAGGTTTAGCTGCATTCCTAGCTCTAGTTGCTGCACTGATGCTGATAAAACGTAAACGTGCACCACACTGCCTGCAGAGAAGTTGTTCAATGCAACAAGTATGCCAGCCTCATCCACAATTGTATACTACTGAGCCGGGGAAGAGGAATGGAAAGACTTTGAGCCCGCCTGATGGTAAGTTCAACCTATTTCTTTCCATTGTGTTTTTGTTTCGTTCCGCTGCTTTCAAGAAATAAAGGTTAACTAATAGGTCTCAGCTTCAATCCTTCAACCATAAAACAGATAAGCTCAACCCAAAAGGTTCAACTCGTGCTTTGTAAGCCACATAAAGCCAGAGACCACACTTCATCTAAATGTGTGCATCTGGTTAAAAGTGATTCAAAATAAAGTAAAACAACAGGTCCTCAACATGGACAGAGGCACCAGCCTTTCTGGCTAATCCGGTGCTGATACGATGGTATTATTATTCACTCCTTCAGATAAAAACTTAGTAATGCCCATGATCACTCATAAGACAAGGTATCCCTGTTTATGGACAAGGCAATACGTTTGTCTTTGTTACATACTTTATATTAATTTCGCTCTAACATTTATGTAAACAAATCTTGGAAGTCTAATTTAATCAACCTCTAATAAAATTGTCGTATCTATTTGGTACCATCGATCTGATCTGATAATAGAACCAGGATATGGATAGTGGAATTCTATAACGAAACGACGTAACTCCATCGAGTTTGTGCTCATTTGGTTTGCGCAAGTGTGCGTTACTGACAAACGCGTGTTTTTTAGTTTTTTTATAAACTATTAATAATTTTATTATTAGAATTACGTAATAACATAAATACAAAATATCTTTAATCATAGGTGATATTCACGAGATCAGCCCATACGCCACATTCAGTATGGCAGGAGGAGCTAACTCAGGCGGTGACCCAGCAAGGTGTACATCAAGTTGTCTGCTGCATCTCAGAACGTTTGGGAGAGCAGAATCTATGGATTTGGCAGCGCCACCGTCAAGACCTAATCTTCTTCGGCATTCTGGTAAGTATATCTAATATTAAAACAAGATGCTGCCCATGGCTTTGTCCTTATTAATTTTATATTTGTTATTTTATTTATCTTTGGAATGTTGAAACGATTTTAGTCTGTATACCCCCCCCCCCTGTGATTACTGACCATTAAAATTCAACAGAGTATAAGTACTTTACTATAAAATTTATAAGGATGTTATTAGGCTGAGAAATAAAATTTTATACATAAATTACAATCTGTATTCCATGAAATATACCTATAGCATGAAAGTAAGATAAATGCAGTGGAAATGCGGTCTGTACGTAGAATGTGTGATATAAAGCGTGTTGACCACATCCGGAACGATGTCATTAGAGAAGAATGCGGAGTGAAAGATGATGCTGTGACCGTGATGGAAAAGTGGTTTACGCTGGTTTGGACACGTTGAACAAATTAAGAATGAAAGATTGATTTAAAAAGTTTATATGGCTGAATAATGAGGAAGACTTTGTGTTCTACTGGGTACCCTGGGGCCGGCAACGGTTCCCGGGAGCTATAAGGCAATCCGTGTAGAAAAAAAATAGAAATATTAAAACACACAATCGCCGAGCATGTATGAAAGGTATGATGAATATTGTTACGAGCTAGGGTTCGAAGAGATTTTTAAAATACCGATTAAATAAACAAACTTTACTTTAACACCACAAAAACACAGTTAAATAAATGAAAACACTAAAATAACACTTAGTCGCACTAAATTCCACTTCACTGTTTCGCTTTGGTCGCTCTGATTCGCACTGTCTCCTCCCGGCGACGATCCTCTGTTTATATTGCCCTCCGAACATTCGAGAAACGCCGAGATTGTTGTACAGAGTTGTAGACGCGGCTCGATGCGACTCGGCGCCAAATACCTACACACAGACCGCGCCCGATTTTGGTACCTATGGCTAGGCACATACGGTCCATTTTCGTTTGTACTTGATTCTCTCTGGATGTTTCTAGAGACGTCTATCGACCTTGATGTGTTTAGGTATTTATTTGTGCGATTTAAGTACCTATTCGTTACACTGCCCCCCGCTTAGACTTGCTCGTCCCGAGCAATATTCGAGCCTTTGTAAGGGGCTAGTCGATCAATATGGACAACCTTTAACTGTCCACGCGGGCATCGTTGGATCCGATAGGTCACGTCATTGATCCTCGTGATGACCTTATACGGGCCTTCCCAACGGTTCTGCAGCTTGGGAGATTTGCCTTTTCGGCGTTTCGGGTTGTGCAGCCACACCAACGATCCCTCGTCAAAACCGTTACTATTGAAGTTTCTATCGTATCTGGTCTTCATCTTTGTACTGGCCACAAGACTGCTCTGACGAATCTGGTCATGTATGTCGCACATCTTGTTTTTCAGGTTCGATACGTAGTCACTTACAGGTTGCGGCGCATCCGGAGGTCCGCCGGTCAGGAGATCAACTGGTAGTCGGAGCTCTCTCCCAAAGTTGGCATAAGCAGGAGTCACCTTTATGCTTTCATGCTCTGCGGATCGATATGAGAGCAAGAACAAGGGAATATATCGGTCCCAGTCCCTCTGGTGATCCTCAACCAGTTTCGCTAAATGAGTCTCCAAAGTGCGGTTGAACCTTTCAACCATTCCGTCGGACTGTGGGTGATACGCCGTAGTCCTCGTTTTATTTATTCCCAGGAGACGGCATACTTCCTGGAACAACTGCGACTCAAAGTTACGCCCTTGATCAGAATGTATCTCCAATGGTAGCCCGAACCTGCAGAATACTTCGTTGACCAACTTAGTCGCCACTGTTGTCGCTTCCTGGTTGGGAATTGCGAAGACCTCCGGCCACTTCGTGAAGTAGTCCATCACGACCATGAAGTACTTGTTCCCGTCTTCAGTGGCCGGGAACGGTCCAGCAACGTCCACCGCAATTCGTTCCCATGGAGCGCCAACATTGTACAGCTGCATACGTCCCCTCGTACGTGTCGTAGGTCCCTTCACGGCCGCACATACTGTGCACTTGCGACACCAATCCTCGACATCTTGCCGGCAATGAACCCAATAAAATCGTTTCCTGATTTTCGCCAGGGTTCGATTCATGCCCAGATGTCCTCCCGAGGATCCATTGTGCACGGACTCAAGCACTGCACGCACCTTTGACCTAGGCACGACCAGCTGCATCAATGTCTCCTGTCCACTTGGCGACTCCCACTTGCGGTACAGCAACCCGTTGTGCAGCACTAGACTTTCCCACTGAGCCCAGTAGCTTTTCGTGGTGGAACTCATGGCTGATACAACATTCCAGCCGGGCCTTGGAACATTCTGCGTCTTCCATTCCATTATCGGCGCCAAGTTGTTATCCTTGAGTTGCTCGTCTCTCGTCCTCTCGTTCGCCCATTCGTCACTAAGGTTGTTAGTCGTAATGACTTTGATGACAGAATCACCGATTTCACGCCTCGAGCAGTGTTTACAATCTTCAGGGCACGGCCTGCGTGACAGTGCGTCAGCGTTGCCATGCGTCCGTCCTCGTCGATGTTCGATCGTGAAATCGAATTCTTGTAACTGCTCGATCCACCGAGCGACTTGTCCTTCAGGATCCTTGAATTGAAGTAACCATTTCAACGCCGCATGGTCTGTCCGTAGCTTGAACTTCCTTCCGATGAGATACTTGTTGAAGTGTCGTACTGTCTTCACTACGGCCAGAAGTTCGCGTCTGGTTACACAGTAGTTCCTTTCTGGTTTCGACAGAGCCTTGCTGAAATACGCTATCACAACTTTCTTGTCCCCCTTCCGTTGTGACAGCACACCTCCAATGGCGATGTTGCTTGCGTCTGTGTCCACCACAAACTCGCCGACTTGGTCCGGGTAGCCCAATACAGGTGTTTCACACAGTCGTTGTTTCAGTTCCTGGAACGACTTCTCACAGTCCTCAGTCCACTGAAACGAACGCTTGTCCTCCGTCAGTCGATGTAGGGGCTTGGCTACTCCCGCGAAGTCGTATACGAAGCGGCGGTAGTATGAGCACAGACCAAGAAACGCCCGAACATCTGTTTTGTTCCGTGGGGTGGGCCATTCTCGTACAGCTACTGTCTTTACAGGGTCGGTTTCTACGCCATCCTTTGTAATTACATGCCCGAGGTAATTTACACGTTTCTTGAAGAAGCTACACTTCTTGGCATGCAATTTCAGGTTCGCGAGCTTCAACTTGGCAAACACTCTTTCTAAATTCCCCAGGTGCTCGTTGAAGTCGCGTCCCATGATGATGACGTCATCCAGGTAGACTAGGCAAGCTTTTCCAACGAGATCCGCAAGCACAACTTCCATCAGTCTTTCGAACGTAGCAGGAGCATTGCATAACCCGAAAGGCATGACGTTGAACTGCCACAGTCCATTTCCGGTCGAGAAAGCAGTCTTTTCCTTGTCCTTGGGATCGATCTCCACTTGCCAGTATCCACTCTTCAAATCCAGTGTTGAGAACCACTGGTTCCCACTCAACTTGTCCAAGGTGTCGTCAATCCGGGGTAGAGGGTAGCTGTCCTTTCTGGTTACGTCGTTCAGTCGACGATAATCCACACAGAAGCGAGTGCTGCCATCCTTCTTCTTAACTAGCACAACCGGAGAACACCATGGGCTCAAAGAAGGTTCGATGACATTAGCCTTCTTCATGTCTTCCAGCATGCACTGTACTTCTGCTTCTCTTCCAACTGGGATTCGTCGAGCACGTTGACGTATAGGTAACTCGTTTCCTGTGTTGATGGTGTGTTTCACCAATGACGTCCTGCCGAGATGCCCATCTCTGTCACTAAAGATGTCAATGTAACGAGTGAGCATCTCCTTCGCTCGTTTGTACTCGGAGATTGACAAGTCCTTCTTCGAAATGTCGACGAGTTCCAAGGGGTTTGCACTGTTATTTTTCATCGCCGACAGCTTCCCCTGGGTGCAGCTCCGCATCCAATTCGCCTCGTCGCACTTCGCCACGACTTGATCCTTATTGAGAGTGACAGGAGCGCCATTGAAGTTGGTCACCCTTACTACAGCTCGTCCACTCTGGCTGTTTACTAAAGTTGGAGTGAGTAACCAGCCTTTATGTTTAGAACGTTCCAGGTGGTCGATGATAGAGCACCTCGTATTGGAGGGGTCCCCATTAGTTGGTAACTCCACATCGACAAGCGTCTCCGAATATGGGTTCAGTTTGACGTCCTTGGCACAGCGCACATAGCCAGCATAACCACCTTTCAAAAATACCTGTTCCTGGCCGCACTGCAGTACACCGTTGCGCAAGTCGATGCCAAACTGGAACCGCTTCATAAAGTCGAGTCCGAGTATGCAGTCGTCTATAATGTCGGCCACGATGACGGTGTGTGGGTACTCCCCGTCACCCACCTTGAGTGTCACCGGCAGCTCGTCGTATGCGGGTATAGGCTGACCGGTTGCCGTGAAGAGTTTCAGACAGGAAGATGAACGTCTGGTTCTGCTCGTAGATCGTCCCAACAACTGAGGTCTCACAACCGTTCGCGTTGCTCCTGTGTCGATCGTCATCTCACATGGCGTCCCGTTGACCTCGCCGGCGATCACCAGACTGTTCCCGTCGAAAACTTGTCGGATGCTAAGTTTGGGGGCTGTGTCACGAGCAGCCAGTACCTGCCCCGCGGCTCTGGCTGTTACTCGTTTCCCGGAAGCTCCGTAGTTACTGCACGGACATCAGCTTCGACGTCCCGTTTCGGCACTCGTTGATCCGCGCCTTGTCGTTTAAGCGCCGGGCAGCTTGCTTTAAGGTGCCCCAGCTTGTGGCAGTAGAAGCAGCGGGGTAAGTAGCTACGCCTCTCTGCTACAGGTGTCGTTGTTGGAGTAGCCTCCTCCGCCACTTGTCGCAATCGCTGAGAACGAGGCTCCTGTCTCACGGCTTCCACCTCTAGGGCATGGGCCAGTGCATCTTTCAGGGCGCTGTGGTGGCCCAGTCGAACTGCAGCTCTGACCTCCATGCTGCGGATGCCGTCGATGAATGCTTGAACGAGGTTCGCAGCAATGAACTCTTGTCCGGCAGATGGGTACGCCTTCCTCACGATCTTCTCGATCTCCAGAGCCCATTGTTGCAGATTCTCACCAGCATGTTGCGTCCTGTCCCTCAGCTGCGCTCGGTAGACGTGCTCCAGATGTTTGTCGCCGTATCTGGAGTCCATTGCCTCGATCAGGTTCCCGTACGTGGTGCAGCTGTCTGGAGAGGCTTCCAAAACAGACAGTGCGCGGCCTCTTAAAGCCACTGTCAAGGCGGTCAGAGATTGCTCGTCTGTCCAGCCGTTGGCAGAGGCGACCGTTTGGAACTGCAATTTGTACGCTGTCCAGGACGTAGTCCCGTCGTACGGCGGCACCTTGACTCGGGGGCCGGAGACGATGGCGCCTCCAGAAACAGGAGCGGTCAGCTTCAGTTTCCTTACTTCATTCTGGAGCCCCTTGCATTGGCTGTCAAGTCGTGCCTCCAACTCTCCGTAGCGGTCGTCAAGTCTTGCATCCAGTTCTCTGCTCATCCTAGTCTGTATTTCCTTGCAATGCTGTTGGAGGTCTTCATAACGAATGTCGAGGTCTTCGATTCTCTCCTCGTGCATGTCTGTAACCCTCTGTAGCTGCTTCACCTCCATAGTCACCTTTCCCAGTGACTCTGAAAGCAGCTCCTTAAGGCTAGCAGACTGCTCCTTGAACAGCCGGCAAGTCTGCTCCTCCCGAAGTCTGGCCTCCTCCTCTTGTCGTCGGGCCTGCTCCTCCAACAGCTGCCGAGTCTGCTCCTCCTGACGTCTGGTCTGCTCCTCCATCAGCCGAACCAGCATTCCCATATCGAATGCCTGGGGAGCACCCGCAGAACCCGCAGCACCCGTATCGACTCCAGCAGCAGCTCCAGCACCACCAGCAGCAGCTCCAGCAGCAGCTCCGGCACCACCAGCAGCAGTCCCAGCAGCACCAGCAGCGGCTCCAGCAGCAGCAGCCACGTCGACCTCCTCGCCGTGATGTCCAGCAGTAGTTTGTCGTGTTTTGGGTCGCCGTGATGACGACGAGTCACGTGGTGTAATCGGCATTTTTGAATCCCACACTCCTGACACCAATTTGTTACGAGCTAGGGTTCGAAGAGATTTTTAAAATACCGATTAAATAAACAAACTTTACTTTAACACCACAAAAACACAGTTAAATAAATGAAAACACTAAAATAACACTTAGTCGCACTAAATTCCACTTCACTGTTTCGCTTTGGTCGCTCTGATTCGCACTGTCTCCTCCCGGCGACGATCCTCTGTTTATATTGCCCTCCGAACATTCGAGAAACGCCGAGATTGTTGTACAGAGTTGTAGACGCGGCTCGATGCGACTCGGCGCCAAATACCTACACACAGACCGCGCCCGATTTTGGTACCTATGGCTAGGCACATACGGTCCATTTTCGTTTGTACTTGATTCTCTCTGGATGTTTCTAGAGACGTCTATCGACCTTGATGTGTTTAGGTATTTATTTGTGCGATTTAAGTACCTATTCGTTACAATATAAAAGAAGCGAAAGAGATATATCAGGACCGTAACAAATGGCATTCGATTATCTCTGCCTATATTAACTCTCTATATGTGGACATTATTACCACTCTGGCCACGCCGCAATTTCTTCAATTTCTTTCGCTATTATCTATTATAAGTTCAAGTAACACGGTTTCGGGAGCTGAACCCGTGAAGAAAGAAAAAAAAAAAGAAAAAAAAAAGTTCAATATGATAACATCGATTAAAAGTCGCAACTTCTGGTGTCCAAAATCATTGGAAAGTTGGCACGACGCGATCATAAATTTGGAAAATATAGACAGTCTCACAAAGCGCGGGTTGGCAACGCTCGCTGAGATTGCAATTTCCGTCGAATCTATTATTCGGGCGTTCATTGCCGCTTCGGACATATTTGAAGTATATCCCAATCGTCGGCGCTCCCGTGGTATTTCACAGCAAACGGCTTTCTTGTAATACATTTCTTGATCAACTTTGAATTTTAAATGTATGGGTGGAATTTTATATTTTACTAGCAGACCCCGGCGTTGTACTACCCAAACGATGGCTTGCCTGCTAACTTTGGATATTGTTCATACAAAAATACAAAAATCGCTATTTTTAAACTCGTGATATCTTTCGAATGGAATGTCCGAATTGAATAATTCAAAAAGTTATATTCTATTGAAGCAGTTGTGAATATGAAGTAATTTATTTTAATAGGGATTAATACCAAGGTACAAATAAAGAGCCTTTTCTAGCGGCATCATTTCAATTATTTTTTTTTAAATAAAAGAACACTTATTGTGACATAAAGACATATGCTGTCGCGACACATTTTGTAGATAATTATGTGTTCTGTAAAGTCGTACACCTTTATTCATAAAAGTTTATTAGCAACGTTTTTGTTAAAATATGTTTTGTCACTCTCTAACAAACCTGTCTTTACTAATAATAGAAAGAAACAAAACACATTTTAACAAAAATGTTGCTAATAATCGTTTATGAATAAAGGCCATAGTACATTATTTTGTTCTATCATCAATAGTTTTCGCAGCGCACGCGATGTAAGGAATTTTTATGGTCGTTTTTTCACACCTTGGATTACATTATTGGAGTTTTAGTAAGGATCCCAAATTTTTTTGAAAATATAATATAGTAAACAGCTTTCCGCCCCGGCTTCGCCCTTGAATTTTTTTAATTTAATATAAAAAATTATCCCGAATTATTATTTATCCCTTTAATATTAGTTAAGTTATACCAGCTTCCCATTACGTCTTAACGTTAAAATTTTTAAAAAATACACCTATATTTTAAAATAATCTGATCACTATTATATACAATTATACATTTAAGATTATTTTTGATAAATAAATCCGACCAAACTTTCATATCCTCTTTAAGGGCCTTATATCCATAATTTGTATGGGGATATTACTATACCCAATTTATCTGTAAATAATCCACCTGTGTCACTGTAATTTAGCATAATAATATAGTTTACTTTTGAATAAAATTGAACTGTTATTTTTTGAGTGAGTTTTTTTGAATTGGAAATATGGGTGCATAAACTTTGACCCCGTTTTCTCTTTCATAATCTATTACAAAGCTCAATTAAAAAACGTAAGACGTTTAATTGAAGGGTAATGGTATAACAGCGATTTAAAAAATAAGAGGTTTGTGATAGATTATGAAAGAGAAAACGGGGTCAAAGTTTATGCACCCATATTTCCAATTCAAAAAAACTCACTCAAAAAATAACAGTTCAATTTTATTCAAAAGTAAACTATATTATTATGCTAAATTACAGTGACACAGGTGGATTATTTACAGAAAAATTAGGATTAGTTTATCCCACAAAAATGGGATATTGGGCATATATAATATGTAGTATAAAACTAACAAAAATAATAAACCTTTTTAAAAAAAGTGCACCGACTTCAAAAATTTGCACTGAAAAGTAAGAAATAATAAATATTTCGTCGTAGAATTTGAAGACGGTTGGTGCCAAATTAGGATACAACACTAAGTAAATATCTAAGAAGATCTGTTCAATATTATCTATGTTTGTATGTACCTACTGATGATCGTAGGTTCCTAATGAATTGTCTAGATTAGTGAATTTGGGAACTAAGTTGTTTCTAATTTGGCACCAACCGTCTTCAAATTCTACGACGAAATATTTATTATTTCTTACTTTTCAGTGCAAATTTTTGAAGTCGGTGCACTTTTTTTAAAAAGGTTTATTTTACCCTTTTAAGTGGTTTTGCTGCCTTGAGAGACAAATAATAACACAACTAAAAAAATATTGATGGAAAATTTAAAAAAAATACCCCTGTGGATGTGATTTGAACCATGTGATTGTGCATCCTATGCACCCCATTATATTTAACCGCTACACCATCGTCACGAAAATTGACAACTTCGTGTCAATAGCAACCGTTGCTAAGGCTTTTTCTGATACATAATTTTCAGCCGTAAACAGAAATTAATTACTGAATTTCTGAAAAACTACTGAACCGTTTGTCGTCATATGTCTGTGAGATAATGTCGAGAAATTATGATGTCTTAAAAAAAATAAGTCGTCAAAATCGGTACATATTTTATCGAGATATCAAGAAAAATGTACTTATAAAGTCAGTTTTTTCAAAATTTCTGAAAAACTAATGAACCAATTTTTATGAGATAAAAATGGGACCAATCCGGAAGAGTTATCTGTCGATTAAAAAAGAAACCATCAAAATCGGTTCACAATTCGCGGAGTTATCGACGTACATACATACATAAAAAAAAAAAAAAAATAAAAAAAAAAAATACGGTCCGAATTGAGAACCTTCTCCTTCTTTTTTTGGAAGTCGGTTAAAAATAAGCCACCATTGCCAAAATTTCAATAGACTACAGAGCATATGACCAGTGGAAGTAATCCGAAAATTTCTGAAAAAAGTTTCCAATTCACCGTGAAAAGAAGCTTAAATTGGTGCCTAAGAGAATAGGAGCGTTGCAATAGCAATCTATGAGCCTGAATGCATCCGCCTGGTTGAGAGGGAATATTTTCACTGGACGGACTCGACGAATAATGGATTCATAGGAAAAAGCGGAAATTGCAAAGTCGACGAATGGAAGCGAGGAGATAATACTTGGAAATGAACTATTATTATTTTATGTTCAACATTTTAATATCCTGTGGATGTAGATGCCGACTCGCACAATTATTGCGGCTGACAGTGGCGGTGGAAAAATGTTATAGAATACCACTAATATTATAAACGCGAAAGTTTGTATGGATGTATGTATGGACTCAATCACGCCAGAATGGCTAAACGGATCTGGATGAAATTTGGCACAGAGATAGATTATAGTCTGGAATAGCACATAGGCTACTTTTTATTCCGAAAAAATGTATGGTTCTCGTGGGATAGATTTGTTTTTGTTTTTCACGGGATCGACATGGCTTTTTGCATAGTGGTAGTTTAGGGGTCAGAGAATGACATTATACTACTTTTTTTAACGCGAAAGCGGGCGGGAGAGGGGCAAATTACAGCCACTACATTATTTATTTTTGGATATATGTCCACGCGGGTGAAACTGCGGACAGAAGCTTAATACAGAGTTAACACATTTACTACCTTTCACTACTTGGCTCAGTATGTCGGGTCACATAAGACACCTACCGGAAATAGGGCGGTGAGCTTGTGAAATAGGTAAGGACGAACATAACGAAATTATAAGAACTTTGAAAAAGAATAAGGAGAAATGTGACGTAGGTTTTTGTTACTTCGCGGGTTGCCTTACAGCTCCCGAAACCGTGTTACGTTCCCAGGGTACCCAGCGGAAGACCAAGTGTCCATCTTTTAGCCGTTGGAACTTTTGAGGCTATACCGGATAAGCCTCTAAAAGTGTGGTTTGTCGGATTATGTACATATGTTTTTAAACATAAAAACCCATTGGCACATGACCGGGATCCAGGATCGAACCCGTGCTCGGTCACCGACGCACCAGGTTTTTTGTTATTTGTCCATTTTTAAAACAGGTTGATAGCCTTAATTGGTAGGGCTTTGAATTTTAAACCGGGAGGCCCCAGGTTCCATTATCACACGTGCCAAAAATTCTAAACACACAGCTTAGGTCAATTAAGTCCAGCAACAGACTAGCCACCTTTTCTATAAGTAATTAATATGGAGATGTGTTTATTATGAAAAGCTCATAATCTAGTAGACTGTAGACCGTTAACAGCTATTAAGCAGTGCACCAACATTTTTAAATTATGTATGGGTGACAGTTTTATATTAAGAAAAACAAAGAATATCTAAAACTTTGTCATGATGAAAGTTTGTACATTAAAATAAAATTCAAGTTGCAAGAAAATAACATTGTTCGTCTGCATAACAATAAACCATCTCCGCTTCCTCTTACTGCCGTTACTGGTCTCACAATTCCCGCTATTTCCTTAAAACGATTTTAAGTTGACTAGCGAAAGCCTACAGCTTCTTTTTGTGGTTACATAGTATCAGTGAAATCTTGTATATTAAAAGAGAAGAAATAATCCAACAAATTGTACTCAAAGTTCAGTAAATTTCTTTAGATTTCTCCACCAATAGTGAACTGATTTGGATGGCTTCTTTTTTAATCGACACATAATTCTTTCGGATTGATCCCATTTTTGTTTTGGTGAAGATTGATTTAGTAGTTTTTTATACATTTATAAATAGACGACCAGACCACGACCAAGATTTTTCAAACAATTTTAGTCATAACTCGATTAAATGTATGCCGATTTCGATTACTTATTTTTGTAATGATTTTTTTTTTCAAGTGCTTCAGTGACATATCAAATGAAAGGGCTCGTTATTACGATTACAAATATATTTGTTATATAATGCATAGTTTAAATAATATAAAATAAAATATACGAATATTGACCGTTCCTCCCCCGCCCCCCTTTATTTCCGAAACTACAGTCAAATTTTTTTTTTTATTAGGGAATATAGGGCCTTAGTTTACAGGAAAATCAAAACGAAAATCCTGTCTTAAAATCTGTACATACATACACAAAACACACCCCCCCACTCATTCACCACACACATTTAATTTTTTATTGTTATATTCATTCTCATTCAATTTTATTTTTCTTGGTTTTTAGATTGTATTTTTAATTTGGACATTTTATAATTGTAATTTGTATTGATATTTTTGATTTATTTTGTAATTTTTTGACATTGATATTTGTAATTTTGATTACTATTTTATATTGCCTACTTTTGATGATTTTTTTTGTTTGTTTGTTGATCTAATATATAATGTCTCCGTACGTACTATGTAACATCAACATAGTGGAAATCCATTAATGGCAATATATTTTACTTGTTTTTTTCCGAAATATTTATATTATTAAGTGCTGTGGATTTTTTTTAAATAAATAAATAAAGTTCTAACCAAAAAAAATAGTACGGTACCATCAGCGCACTAATCTTCTCGCAACTTGGCCAATTATTTTCTTCACGGGTTGGCTTTTTCTTTACAGCTCCGGAAAGCGTGTTATCGGTCCCAAGGTACCCAGCGCAAGACCAAGTCTCCCTATTTTAGCCGATGGTATTTGTAAGGTATACTTAACGAGTGGATAATGTCTAGATAAATGCCATGGGCAATACTTGAAGACTTCTCTATATTTCAATTCCCCACTAAGAATACTAAAGTCTATTTTATTTACAAAGTAGACAATTTCATTTAGGTTTGTAATACATTTACTATATAGAACCTCTGCGTATCCAACATAGCTTAACCGGATTTTCAACAGCTGAAGTATCTTAAGTCCCAATTTTGTTTGGATGTTTTTACGACGTTTTAGCTCCCGTTTATGACTCCAGAGTTATATAAGAGGGTACTTTACTGCATATTTGACCTTGCATTTAAACATGGTTTGCTCTTAATACTGTTAGGCTATGAATGGTAATTGACTAAAATGAAGAAAAGTAGTTTACGCTGGTTTCGACATGTTGAAAGAATGAAGGATGAAAGATTGACTACAAAGTTTTATATGGCTGAAGTCAAAGGAAATGCTGGCAGAGGACGACCTAGGTGTACTTTTATTAAACACATAAAAAAATCCGGTTTAATCCCGTTCGTGCTGTGATTTTGATTAAGCGGAACCCTAAAAATGTCATGGGGGCGGTCATGGGAACGCTGTATATTTTATTTTTGTAATACGAGCCCCGCACCAAGTAGGTAATTTTCTGTCCTAAATGTAAGGAATAATAAATATAGTTCAATTTCTCTGAAAAATATTAAAATACCTTCATTATTCGTGAAGATAATACATTTAAGGATTGAGTACAAAATTTTACAAAGGTTAATTAAGTTATTTAATTCAAAAGAGAATGGATGTTTCCACGGTAAAATATTTGTGGAGGCCATTCCTGTCCGCTATTTATGAGACGGCGCCGTCGACTTTATGACCGGCCGGTCATCCGGGTACATGTGAAGGTATGTTCACACTGGATACTGCCCGGAAAATACATACTTCCATTATATCTTTCTATCATCACGTTTTTTATCCATTCATACATCAATCCATGACGACAATAGATTTGCTATGATCCTGACATTCCTCTTTCGCCTCCTCGCCACTACTTTTTAGTGTTTTATTTCTTCACGGGTTGCCAGCTCCCCGGAAGACCAAGTCTCCCTCTTTAGCCGATGGTATTTGTGAGTGGCCAGTTCTGTTAAAGTATGGAAAACCCTCTAAGTGTGGCATGTCAGATTATGTGCATACCTACGTTTTTGGTTATTAAAAACCCAGTGGTATATTGGTCATCCACTCAACTCTTAAATTTATAGATAAATTATAATTATAATTCGCACGGGTACAATATTGATTTACAATAATTTGAATACCTGCCTACACAATACGTAATTTAAATCACTGCATATTATAAAACAAGTCCCCAGCCGCGTCTGTCTGTCTCTAACATTTTCACGCTAAAACTACAGAACGGATTTTGATGAAGTTTTCACTATTAGATAGGTTGATGCATCGGGAAGGTAACAGTGTAAGTGCGTCAAGTCTGGAAAAACGTAGCCTCTTAGATATATCTACCTTTTTTCCCATAGAGTGCGTCACTTGGCCGCAAAATTAGTTTTCCTCGGGCGGTGTTCTTTAAATTCCTCGCTATACTTAGGACTCTACTTTAGTAACCCTCGCCGTAAAATAATAATTTTGCTCCTTTGTGATACATTCTACTATTTATAAACCGATATTGTACCCGTGCAACTTAAATATAATTTTAAAATAACTAAAAATTTAGTAACGTCATTAGTGTTGAAAATGCACATTATTTTCCCGGACCGTCACCAATTCCCACAGAGTGAAGTCAGCCTAATCTCACAAAAGCGACTCTTATTCGCAATAAACTCTAGATAGCATCTCATAGGGTATATTTTGAACAAAACTCTCTGTTGTATATTGTTGTTTTACGAGAACTATAAGAATGAAGGTGTACTACAGAAGATAGTGTTCTTTCAGCCGTAATGTACTCAATTTTCATTGTTACTTTTGTTATGACAAGGGTATCTTAAACTTGTGAATTTTTTTCTCTCTTTATATTTACCAAATATTACATAGAAAACTTATCTGCTACTCTAAGATCTAGATACTACCTGTCCATGGCACCATACACTGCATATTGACAAAATAACTGAGTAAGTTTGAATGGAAATGCAGATAAATAACTGAAAAACTAATCAAAGGAGTTGTGATGTTTCCTTAGAAATTAAATGGAAGACGCTTTTCAGACCCAGAATATTGACCTCTCAAGATTTTAAGTCCTTAGTCTTTCTCTCTCTTCCCTTAGATCGTCAATAAAATTCTAGGACATAATCTTGTATCGACGCATATTTACAATGTGTTTTTGCAATGGCAGAACAGTCATTTTCTTTCCAATCACTCTCTAACTACAAAATTATTTAACTGTGCCACGGTACAAGGTTACATCGCACGGTGTAGAAAAATAATCATCCCAAATGTTTCTATGACTTGTGTTGTTCCCAGATGACTACGCCCGTGCGAAACACAGTTCTGGTTCCCGTGAAACTGACTCTGATTCTAGCGGCTCACCGTGTGCTGAGTGTGCTGCTGAACTATATAGAGTATCTACAGCACATCTATCTGGTAAGTAGGTACTAGGTATATCAACATCTGTTTCACGAAAAAGTGTACAATAAAGGATTTTCTTAGGAAAATAGTTAATTAATGGCTACGTGTATGTCAATGACAAAATATCTTTAATTTTCAGAAGAAGTGCGGAACTCTTGGGTTTTTGTGTCTCCAATGAGATTTGAATGTGAGACCTCGTTAACAACATAACAACATCATAACCAAAGCTCTATCGCTGCAAGCCATATATCTAGCTTCAGAAATAATCTGACAAACCACACTTATAAGCTTTTCTATCTAAATATACCCAGCCTTACAAATACCATCGGCTAAAAGAGGAAAACTTGAGGGTACCCTGGGACCGATTACACGATTTCGGGAGCCATAAGGTAACCCGTGAAGAAAAAATATATTTGGAATTGTTGTAATGTAAAACGGATGGAAAAACAATTAGAAATTATAGTGCATACCGTTTCTTAGATTCACTACCAGTCAATAACGATTTTAACCAACAAGACTGTCATATTACAAAACCGCCACCAAAGATTTAAATCGGTAGATGTGCTATACAGAGAATGAAATAGTGTAAAATGCGTGCGAGTGAGAGAGTCAACTATATTTATCCGCTTTCGACTGTTCGACAAATTTCGGCATATATTTTGTTTAGCAAGGGCATATCTGACGATTATAATATTTGTTTACTTATTTATTATATTTGATCAATGCAGATACATTACCAGTAGTAGAATCAAGTGCAGAAGATACATCATACAGCGCGGGCGGCGGGCGACCGACTAGAGGTACTAAGGTGCCTCGTGGTAGAAGACGGAGGGAGCATGCTAGACATTTACCTGGACCTACTGCAAGGTAGATTATACTGATGTAACCCTAAAATTAAAGTCGCAATTATATAACTGAATTTTGTGTATTTAAAATATTATATACTATACAAAGTTTCATCTGAATCGGATCAGTAGTTTTCACAGTAAATTATTTGTTTTATGAAAAATCTACTTCAAAACGAAAAGATTTTAATAATAATTAGATCCAAAATTAGATTATAAATACACGAAGTGGGGAACAATTTCATAAAATAATATTGATTAGTTTTTAGTAAGTGTAATGGCGGCTGTACACACTCACCGAGAGTCTCGGGCGAAGAGCTCTCGGCGAGAGCACACCATGTACACACTCGCTGTATCAGAGATATAACAAAATGAGGTAGGAAAAAAATGTGTGGATTAAAATGATCTACAAAAAAGTCTGTGGAAGCATAAATCTATCTGTAATATATAAGTAGTTATAAGCGTATTTAAGTAGGAATACCTAATTGTTGTAAACCCATATTATACCCATGCGAAGCTGCTTGTAAAATATAAACGACGATTTGAAAATCCAAATACCAGTGGGTCTGCTTGGTGCGTCCTTGAAGACCAGGGGTATTTTATACTTAGATATTATCTTTCATACCTTCTTTGCATCTGTCTACAGTAGACGTTTTAATTTATGTAATATAAATAATTGTCACACGATACGAGCAATTTAATCCTATATAATTGAGCAAAATATACAAATATAACAAAAGGAAAAGTCAGACAATTTTGCACAATTTACGACACATAGTATAGAGTTTCCGTGCCTATATCATATAACTTTTCAAGCACGACCAATTTATTTTTATTGCTGAAAATGAAATAAAAATAAAAATGTATTTTCTTTTTACACAAAAGCCACCGTTTCTAAAGGACTAGCAGAGGAAAAATAGAAATTAAAAAAAATACGAAAAGAAGCATTTTTTGGTAAAAATAAATTAGAAAACTTAGATACCCTGCTACGAGCTCCCACATACCACTATGCTGAAAAACAGCATGATTGCTTACAACGCTTTAAAGCGCTGCAAGAATGCATGAAGTCTCATAGAATTGCATGGAAAAGACACAGATAATCTCTGATGTGCATGAACATAAATTGGTTATTACCGATTGCAATAATTGAAATAGAATCAAATAATGTCTACCGCTTAAGACATGACCCAAATTATTTCCAAAATGTCTTATAAAGACATAGCTTTTAGCGCAAAACCTTTGCCTTTGAAATTTAGTATTTTTTGATACGAATTTCAATTTTTACTACATTTTTATCCTCCCTGCTATTTTGAAGTTTTTGGTAAAATAGTTTAAACCATATTTCTTAACGTTTTGTAAAAATAACTTTGAATAACTTTCAGATATTTCAGCAGTGCTACGTTGCAAGCTCGCCAGGAAGCTCTCTAATAATGTTTATATAAACTTTCATCTTTACATGAACTCTGTACATAGTATACAATTTCCAAGAAATTGTCCCAGTCTGACTGATTTATGTGTATTAAATAATTGAGTTTTATATCTGTATTTTATTTTCATTCATATCTTCGACAGACTGTAATGGTAACATCCTGCCTTTCATATATTATTTTTATGATTTTTTAAACATTGACAATCACTCACACCAAAATGGCATCAACACAATAAAATTCAGTTCAATTTTATTCGGAATCATGAATAAATCATATTGCGGCAGACAATATCAATCAATCTCAACCGGCCATATTCTCTTTGTCGCCATTCGAAATTTCCACACAAATGGGGTACCTACGCCAATTGGGCTCGCAACAGCCTAATTAACTTCAAAATTGAATTCCCGTGAACTAGGTCAGGGGTGTCATCTGCTATTTTGAGATGACATTTTTTTATGCGGGATCAAATTGAAGGCCAACCTTAAAGGGAGCTAATTATATAACAACATGTTTGGCCCAATGGTTAAGTTACGTAGAATACACATGAAGTAGACGGATTTGGGTTTGTATCCTAGATTAAATAACCTATGATCTCGCTGGTTGTGTAATATTTTAATGAACTTTTTAAAGACCATCACGAAAAATTGCACATAGGGCACATTCCATCGTGCATTTCAAGTATAGATATCCTCAAAAAAGGTCAAGTACGAAGAATTATCTGTCGATTAAAAAAGAAATCATCAAAATCGGTTCATAAACGACGAAGTTATCCGCGAACACACTTAAAAAAAATATATATATACGGTCGAATTGAGTAACGTCTTTTTTTTTAAGTCGTTAAAAAACAGTAATAAATCTTCCTCATTTAACACCGGCTAAATTATTTATCGGTGGCTGAGTGGTTAAGACGTACGGGTTCGATCCCGGATATCGGCCATGTACCAAAGGCTTTTCCATCTAAATATAACTCAACAGAACTGGCTACTCGTTAGGTATAGCCTCACAAATACCATTGGGTAAAAGAGGGGAGACTTGGTCTTCCTCTGGGTAAATTGTGAAGATGTTTAGAATATATTTTTTGTATATTTTCTCGGATGGTACAATTCTTTCATAGTGGCATCCCTTACAGCTACAATGAACGAACATTCGTTAATTTTAATAACACATATAATTATTTTATTGTTGTTGTTTAAAGAATCGAGAACTTCAAAGGAGATATTTGGTAAAAAATATAATTATAATTTCAGGTATTCGTTATTCTAAAACGTTTTTCCTTGGGCTAATATTTCTTTTAACAAAAACATAGGCATCTATAAAGCTAGAAATGGCGCAATTTTGGGTCCACGGCCTTTATACCTTCCGGTGTGGATAGAAACACCAGTAACAGTGTTCACTTTTTGCCAATTGTCCATATTGAACGGAACAGGTGGCAAGCCTGTTGCTGCACTTAATGGACCTATATGTGTCACTTCTTTAACAGACGTAAATATCTGTTATTTTTAGAAGAAGTGCGGATGACGGCATAACGTGCCCTCCGAAACACGAGCAGTCGATTAAAGCACATAATATTCTTAAAGAAAATTGGCGCTTAGCATTTTATTTTTTGGATCAAGTGAGAATTTTTTTTTTACGGGTCGCCTTACAGCTCCCGAATTTTTTAGGTCCAGCTATATTCTACTAATAAACAATATTTAAGCATTTGTCTGTAATAAAAAAAAAATTTTAAT
The DNA here is from genome assembly GCA_963924495.1 of Nemapogon koenigi. Taxonomy (NCBI): domain Eukaryota; kingdom Metazoa; phylum Arthropoda; class Insecta; order Lepidoptera; family Tineidae; genus Nemapogon; species Nemapogon koenigi. The sequence continues at coordinate 989,881 of OZ004630.1, read as the reverse complement.
GACTTCAAGACTGGCACAACTTTAATTATATTTGTTACATATTATATATGATATTTTCTTTTCATATATCTAATAATGAAACGTCTTTTCAGCAACAATAGGTATTATAAAGGAAAACTTATTACGGTTATCTGCGGGGTCGATGGTCATTAACGAAATTTTGCTTTCTTTGCGGCTCTACCAAAGACTCTCTGAATATAAATTAGGTTTAGAAGAGCTTGGGCATGAGTAATTGCATTTGTGCCTTTTACTTTATTACAAAACTTTCTTAAATTACTAAGGTTTAGGTGGCACCGGGATCTTGGCGAAAAATTACGAAGTTCGGCAGAAAAAAGTTTTGGAAATTATTAAGTAAATAGTTTATTTAAGATGTCGATCAATATTATTGGAGTTACGGTTTAATTCTAGTTTGGATTACAATTGTATTGGTATATACTGGATTAGCACATTATTTTATCCCGGAAATATCGGAGCTGGGACATTAATATATTTAAATTTTAAAAATGGGAATTGATACTTTATTAAGTTACAATCTGACTTGCTTGAATTTTTTATCATTATCACTACATATTATAAAACAAAGTCTGCCACGCCACGCCACGTCTGTCTGTCTGTGAGCTTTTCACGCAAAAACACTAAACGGATTTTGATGCGGTTTTTACTAATACATAGGTCGATTCACCGGGAACGTTTCAAGTACTAAACATGGACCTATCATGTTTAGGAGCTGATAATTAACAGTATAAGTGAATCAAGTCGTGAAAAAAGTTAGCCCTAGTGAGTTTTCATGGCGCAGGTATGCTGTCTATAATCCGTCAGAGATATAACCTCAGATCATGTTACAATTTTTAATCAAAATAATATTTTATGTTACCACCCATATTTCCTATTCAAAAAAACCAATCAAAAAAATAACGGCTATTTCACTTAGATATATTGAATAAGTAACTATATATACTAAATTACAGTGACACAGGTGGATTATTTACAGACAAATTGCAATGGGAATAGTTTATCCCCCATACAAATTATGGATATAGGGCTCTTTACGCACCATCACGGTTTAGATGAAAATACCAATATATACTGCTAAAATACATACATCCTCGTTGCTGTAGTCGAACCAAATTAAATTCAGGTATATGCTGTCTATAATCCGTCAGAGATATAACCTCAGATCATGTTACAATTTTTAATCAAAATAATATTTTATGTTACCACCCATATTTCCTATTCAAAAAAACCAATCAAAAAAATAACGGCTATTTCACTTAGATATATTGAATAAGTAACTATATATACTAAATTACAGTGACACAGGTGGATTATTTACAGACAAATTGCAATGGGAATAGTTTATCCCCCATACAAATTATGGATATAGGGCTCTTTACGCACCATCACGGTTTAGATGAAAATACCAATATATACTGCTAAAATACATACATCCTCGTTGCTGTAGTCGAACCAAATTAAATTCAGGTACGGAACCCTCAAATCGAGTATAGAAATCCGAGAGCGATACAAAATTGACTGTTATCGTAAAAGTGGCAAAATGAAAAATTTGTTGAGAAATCGTAAACGATCCGAAAGATGAGTCGACAATCACATTACCTCCTGCTCGCTATAACTTGATTTGAGCCAATCGTATACATGATATACATTAGCTTGGATGGATTTATCAATCTACGCTGTAAATAGGGGTGTTGACAGTGAAAAAAAAAATATGAAAAAAAAACATAAGTGCATAATCCGACAACAAGAGGCTTTTCCATCTAAATATACCTCAACAGAACTGGCCACTCGTTAGGTATAGCCTCACAAATACCATCGGCTAAACGAGGGAGACTTGTTCTTCCGCTGGGTACCCTGGAACCGTAACACGGTGTTATGGCAACCCGTGAAGAAAGAAAAAAATAAAAAATTCATCATTTTTTTTATATAGTTTATAACGTCACTGAAAATAATGTTTATTTATTTGTTTAATAAATTTTCTTTTTTAATATCGAAATGAAAAATATTTAATTCATACATCCGGTCACGTGACGTCACTTTTATCTAAATTTCAAATTAATAACCACAGACTACTAACTAATATTATAATAACTGTCTGTTAATCTGTCACTAAGTTATTTGCTTGTTATTTTATATAATCTATGACCATCATTTTGTTGATTTACAAGATGTGATGTCATAATCGTGTTTGCGGTAATTTGAAGAATAATATTCAAATAAAATTGTTTTAATAGATATAATAATTCTTACAGCTATAATTTAAAAGTATTTCAAGAAAAATGTCAACATCCCTATTCAAATATTTCTGATGTTTCACAAGTCACAAATGTATTGATATAACATTTTAAAACTAAACTGATATAAAAGGAATATGACGAGGATATGAATATGACTGCACAAGTATTTGCATCAAAGGCTTGTTTCGCTTATTAAAGTACCTACTAATATATATTTTAAAGTGAAGTAAGTAATCTACTTGACCAATCTATCATCACGCCTTTTATCCCAATAGTAATAGGCAGAGACAATCGCATGCGATTTGTTACTATCCTGACATACTTCTTTCGCTTCTTTTATATTCATCATACCTTTCATACATGCTCGGCGATTGTGTGTCCTTTTAATATTTCCATCGATCAATACATTTTTTATATGTTCAAAAAAAGTACACTCTGCCAATATTTCCTTTCACTTCAGCCATATACACCTTTTTAGTCAATCTTTCATCCTTCATTATTTTAACGTGTCCAGCGTTAACTACTTTTCTTCATTTTAGTCACAACATCATCTTTCACTTCGCATTCTTCTCTAATGACATCGTTCCGGGTGCGATCAATACGTTTTTTTATTTATATTTATTATTCTATTTAGACATAAACAGAACTGTTTTATTAAAAAATAAAATGGAAAAATATTTACCACAAATTGCAACCAAGGGTACCTTATACTTTCTAAATTACTACTAAACTACTACTAAACTACTAACTAATGCGAAAATGTGTTTTTTGCTTGTCCTTTTTTCACGTTTTCAAGACAGGGATCGACGTAATTTTACACCTTTAGAGATGGGGTGACATAGGCTACTTTCTATCCCGGGAAAATATCTCATTCCTTACCCGACACCCGTACGAATTATAAGTTCGACTCCCCTTGATTTCTAGCGAACATAGCGGAATATATGTCTGCCACAATATATATAATTGGTTAAATCGTAATCGGATTGTGTTGAAATTGTCCTTCATGGACCTATAGAGCTATAAGCAACGAGCGTATTCCTCATAATTGGATCCCGCGGGAGACTGGAGCGTCTAAATTGAACCGAGATTGATCAACCAATAAAGCTCTACGACAAACAACACTGTTGTCAACATCAAATATTACCTATATATTACAGCTTCTTAGACAATGTACGAACGCTAGTATTCTATAACTATATGTAATTCTGTAATGCTAAATCCTAACTTTATATGCAGAGACTTAGAGAGATTATAATAATTATATGAAAAGTATGCACATCCCATAAGAAGCTCAATTTATGCATTTTAATTACTTAAATAATAAAAAATCTAATAAAACAACAACCGGGCATAACCTCAAAAAATTAGATGCTTCGTTTTCTACAAGGAGTTCATACTTCAAGGAGTTTGTATACAATAAGTCACAGATTAATTTTATTGGTTGGGGCGCGCGCCAACCAATAATTAATCTATGACAATAAGTATATAAACTCCTTGGTTTCGTCAGTGTGAAAAACAGTTTCGTTAGGTCACGTGGTTGTATTTCAGTAGGTCCATTCTATGCGTTTATTTGTACATTGTGAGATATTATAACAGTTAAACAGAATAATTGCACTTGATGTTTGCTCAGCTTTCTTGGCTAGACTTTTAATGTGAGGATTTATGTTGTTTTTATTAACTTAATACTTTCTTATTTATATACAAAATCTCAAATATAAAAAGTCGGGCAATTTGAAGCCAGTACACGAATTTCTTTCCGGACATTCACAGACCGAGCATTCTCGGGCCGGACAATCCACCCCCTACCAAAAATCGTTCAACGAGCCTAAAGAAGTTTTCACTTCAAAAATATTATTTTCACGTAACAAAAAAGATTTAGTGAAAATCAAAAAACGATAAAACAGCCAGTGAATTCAATTCTCTTGATGGAATATTATTTTACAGGGCGAGTTGTGAAGAGTTAGTATAGCGATATATTAAGATGGAAATTATTTTTTGTCAGCATTCTATTTATTAACCGAATTTTGAAGAAACTGACTTTATAAGTACATTTTTCTTAATATCTCGATGAAATATGTACCCATTTTGACGACTTATTTTTTTAGGGATATAGTAATTTTTCGACATTATCTTACAGACATAATGACAAAAATTGGTTTAGTAGTTTTTCAGAAATTCAGTAATTTGTCTGTCTCTGTTTACGGCTGAAAATTATGTATCAGAGAAAAGCCTTAGCAACGGTTGCTATTGACACGAAGTTGTTAATTTTTGTATCAACGGTGGTCTAACGGCTAAAGGTATGGTATGGTATGGTGCAGCTCAGAATACCAATGGTTCAAATCACATCCACATCAGTATTTTCTTTTTATTTTTTATTTTTTTTTATTTACGTTATTATTTTTAACCGTCTTCAAATTATACGACGAAATATTTATTATTTCTTACTTTTCAGTGCAAATTTTTGAAGTCGGTACACTTTTTTTAAAAATGTAATTTATTTTTACAAGGAGGTTATGTTTTTCTAATGTCAAAATATTTTCTACCACGGCTATATGTGAATTATAATTATTTCCTAATCATCTGCAGAGACACAAAAAGCTGATTATAATTTTAAAATACACAGCTTTAATAAAGACAAGCGGATAGACAATAATATAATTATAAAAGCAATTATTTAACAGCATATTTTAGGTATTAATTTTGAATGAGACTAGTTTTGAGACAGGCCACACCGGATACAGCTCAGCACTGCACAGCAGCAGCATTGTGTATTAATACCTCATTAATACCTATATGAAGGAGATGTCACACTGAATGCTGTGCACTGTGCAGCGTTTATTTACGAAAATATGCCGAAATAATAAAAATATGAAAATTGTGCGAAAACACAAATGCATTTAGGAAGCCGATAATGAAAATTATAAAGAGTCCACGTCCTGTCATGGCGGCAGACGCATGCGTCCCGTCCGCGCTGTGATGGTTGTGATTAGTCAGCGATTAATAAGTCATTTCACAGTCGGCGGGATAATCTTTGCTACCGATTTATCGGCATATACTATTGCACAAGATTAAACACTGGACATTGGCAGAATTGCGACGATAAGCACTGTTGCCATCAAAAAAAGAAGTAGAAGCAAATTATATAAAATTGGACTACACTTCAACACGCATCCAAATATCATTTCAATAAAGCATATAAGAAATAAGTAGGTAGGTAAGTAGATACTCACTGTTTCCGCTTTTCGTATTTTCAACATGTTTCACGTTCTTTTTCATCATTTTGCACAACACACATTTCACTACACTTTCATCATAATATACACAATCTATCGTTCACAATATACAAAATATAATCGCTTACTTTTTGAAGCCGCTCGGTTAATAGTAAAGCCATCAACCAAAAATACAAGAAATAATTTACCTAGCCTACCCTCACTTGTTGAGATTGTATTTATAGATATAATTCATTTTTAAATCCTTGAATTATTAATTTTACCTAAAAATAAAACACAAGCATAACATAAACAAAAATACTTGAGCACGATTGAGCACCAACTGTTCTCACAGGAAAATAAAACATTTTGAGTTTACATACGATTGAAAATGGTTTTGTTGTCATCACTCGCGCGCCGGCATTGACGCTAGGAAAAAAATTTACTTCTTATACCGATACCATTGCGCGCCGGCCACTAAACGATATTTTGACAAGTGACTCATTTTTTTTTGGTACAATTTTTTCCATGAAAAGGCAAAGGTTGAAACAAGTGACTCAACTAACTGAACATTTTTGAACGGTGACCGAATGCATTGAATGAGAAGGCACAAAAATGGCAAAGGCATACAACTATGATGCCACGCAATATCTATATATATAAAAATGAAACCCGTTTTCCGTTGTCACGACATAACATGAAAACGGCTGAACCGATTTGGCTGATTTTAGTCTTAAAATATTCCTAGATATCCAGGGAAGGTTTTAAAGGTGAGACAATTCGAATAATTGCCGAAAAACCCCTAAAAACAGCCCTTTTCTTTTTCTCATAATAACAGAGTCTATTTGAACCTTATTGCTATTCAATAAAGTTAATTTTAAATTAAAAGCACTCATTGTTGTCTATGCAATGTAGATGTGTTCCTAATGTCACCGCACAAATTTAAAATTCGCGTGCGTGTTGGAGAATCTAATGTCGCGTTCCGACACTCAACAAAAGTGATAATATCGCGAACGCGACCAAATTGAATAGTCACAAAATGTAATTTAAGTAATTTAATAGATCATTAGTAGTACTGATTTTCAGATTGGTCGGCTTCGCGAAACTTAATTTTGCCTAGGAGTAGGGGTAGGTGTAGTGGTAGGGTAGGGTAGGGTAGGGTAGGGTAGGGGTAGGGGTAGGGGTAGGGGTAGGGGTAGGGGTAGGGGTAGGGGTAGGGTAGGAGTAGGGGTAGGGGTAGGAGTAGTGCAGGCAAGCCAACGTTTGGGCAGGACAACGTCTGCCGGGTCCGCTAGTTATAAATAAAAATTAAATGGTGTTCCACATCCGGTCATGGTGCACGCGTTTTCGTCATATAATAAAAAAGGGCCAAGTAAGTCTAACTCGCGCTAATTAATTCCTGCGCCATACAGGGGCGTCAAACTTGGTCTGACCTTAGTGCATACTATTGAGCGTACGGAAACCTTTATTATAAGAGTCCGACACGCACTTTTCCGGTTTTTATCATCGAAATCCTTGAGGTTTAGTACATTGTAATACAAGTGTGCTATGTTGGTCATTCTTTACGTACGAGGCGGTATTTTCAGCGCGAGCCACTAGGCGAGCGCTATAAGAAAGCTGAGTATGTAATGACCAATGCACACGCGTTTCATACGACGTTCATCAACACATTTGCGAGGAAAAAAATAAACTTCATGGAGTCAAATTTACGTATTCTTCGCCACTTGGCACGGATAACTTGGATAACCAACAAAGTCGTGATTAAAAAATAAAAACTGTATTATGCTGTTATATTAAGAATGCTTTGTGGACACACATACAATATTTGCAATCTTGTACGAATTTAACTTCATTGGGTTATATTATAACTCGTGTGCTGTCATATAAAGAAAAAGCACGCGTGTTTAATATATGGGATAGTGAGTGTAAAATTGAGGTAATAATACTCATGTTACGAGCAAGTGTGTCGAAAAAATTATTATGTCACATTTCAAAAAATTCCACTGGCGAAACCGGGGTGGTAAGCTAATATTATTTATAGAGACTAAGGCCATTATTCATAAACGTATTTTAGCAACTTTTTGGTAAAATATGTTTTGTTTCTTTCTATTATTAGTAAAGACAGGTTTGTTAGAGAGTGACAAAACATATTTTAACTTTAAAATGTGTTTATGAATATGGCCATTTGTGTCTCCTGTTTGATCCTGTCATATCTACGTCCACATTTCCACAATTATTTTTTTGCCGCGATCAGATTTTCAATTAGTTATACCCTTCGAAAACCGGATGAAGTAAATTGTCAAGTGGAAAGAGGTATCCATTAAAACAAAATTCAACGACTGCGGTCAGCTAATTAACTTTTTCATGAGAATTTACCGGTAGACATTTTGAAATAACCTTTGATAAATTTCAGTCCCCTGCCTGTTTGACTTTTTCAAGGCTGCTACGGTTCCAATGCTTTTACAGTGTTAAAAATTCATAAACGTGGGTTCACATTCCATTAGGATCAATTTTTATCTAAGTTTAGAAACATGTAAGCAAAATATGATGGAAACAAGTAGTATTCTGTTGATTTTTTTTGCATAATGTTACTAGTATTTAGTGTAGGGTAGGTTTTTAATATTTTTATTTATATAAAATTAAGTTTTTTTAAGAAAATTAAGTTGTATACTGAATTGCAAAATTGACTTATGATTTTGTTACTTATATTTATATTTTTCAGGTCGCCTGTTATTTAGTCAAATTAAATATAATAATATAAAATATTTTAAACAAATAATAAATAAAATTATATTAAATAACTTAGTGGCGTCTGTTTGTATATCTGTGCACAATTACCTCCATAACTATGGAACGACTTTTATTCAGGTTTTCATTGTTGGACTATTAAGTATGCTTTTCTCGATAAAGGTTTATGTGGATGGAAAAGCCTCTAAGTGTGGTTTGTCGGAATACCTCAACAGAACTGGGCAATCGCTTCACAAGTACCTACTATCGGTTAAAAGTGTAAAGGCCGATTTAGACGGTTCTAGTGGTTAGTAGAGTTCGTTAGGATAGTACATTAGTTGAAACATGTAATTTAGTAACTTGCACAAGTTGACAAGGAGAGATATGTGTGTTTTGGCCTACAAAATGGCAATCTACTGGAAGAAGTATAAACGTCACTGGAAACCTACTAATGCACTGGCATTCGAGTGCCACCTACGCACTCTACTAAACACTCGTAACGTCTAAATCGGCCTTAGTTGGTCTTTCGCAGGGTACCCTGGGAACGATAACACGGGAGCCGTTAGGCAATCCGTGAAAAAGAAAAAAGGTTTATGTGGTAGGTACTTATATTAGAAATTTTGCTATGACCATAGCATTAACAAGTCTAGGGAATGGATTTCTGTCAACACTCTCTCATGGAATATGCTGCACATATAATAATAGGCCAATAAATGTAAACTTTTAATTGAAATTTTATAATTCGCATCGTTAGTTGTTGTAGTAGTTGTTGTCATAGTTTAACTGATGTCCAATAGATGGCGTCTTTTACAAAATAAATAAATTAGTCTAATTTTAAAAGAAACATTTAATTTTCATTTGTTTGTTTATTTTTCATCAATTCTCTAATAAATCCTCTAAAATAATCTTCAAAATGTTTTTTGTTATGTTAAGATGACGATATAAAAGAAAAGATATTTCATAGGAATGATAGGTTCTTCTTCTTAGTCATGGTACTCTTGACAGATCAGTCGTAGTCAATCATGGCGGTTCACAGCGCACCTTGTATTGACTCGGCATGGTTAACTTTCTTGGGAAGAATAGTGCAGTGGTTTCTCCTTGCCTTCTGCACTTTGATAGGTACCGACAAGAAAACACCTTTGAGAAATATTATATAGAAATAATATTACCTCAATCACTTCGTTGTCGCGCTTTAGGGACAGCTAAACCACGCAGTTTAATTAATTTCAATAATTTTAGAGATCAATTCATTTTATATTCCCGCAGAGTTCGATTCTCCTTGACAGTTAGGCGATCCCTTTTCTAGACACGATTAGCGTTGCTTCGAGGCAGTGATTTAATTTTACAAGGGTACAGGTCAGCCCCTTCGTCAAAGGGAAGTAGGTTTTACACGACCGACAGATTCTAACAGATTTTGGATTTAGAAATTATTGTTGTCCTTAATTTCGTTAGCATTAAAGAGGGATAGATTTTCCATGCGTCCTGTGTAAAAAAAAAATTGTGTTTTTTTAACGACTTCAAAAAAAAGACGTTACTCAATTCGACCGTAGGTATATATTTTTTTTTTATGTGTGTTCGCGGATAACTTCGTCGTTTATGAACCGATTTTGATGATTTCTTTTTTAATCGACAGATAATTCTTCCGGATTGGTCCCATTTTTATGTCATAAAAATTGGTTCATTCCTTTTTCAGTAATTTTGAAAAAACTGACTTTTTATAGTAAATTATCAGTATCTCCTTGAAATATGTACCGATTTTGACGACTCTGATACATAATTTTCAGCCGTAAACAGAGACAAATTACTGAATTTCTGAAAAACTACTGAACCGATTTTCGTCATATGTCTGTGAGATAATGTCGAGAAAATGCAGCAAAATCACTTAAAATGGAAAAATAAATTAACTTTTAAAAAAAAGTGTACCGACTTAAAAAATTTGTACTGAAAAGTAATAAATAATAAATATTTCGTCGTAGAATTTGAAGACGGTTGGTGCCAAATTAAAAACAACTTACTTCACAAATTCACAATTCATTAGGAACCTACGATTATCAGTACAAACATATATAATATTGAACAGATATTTATCTTCTTAGATGTTTACTTAATTTTGTATCCTAATTTGGCACCAACCGTCTTCAAATTCTACGACGAAATATTTATTATTTATTACTTTTCAGTGCAAATTTTTGAAGTCGGTATACTTTTTTTTTAAAAGTTAATTTATAAAACAAATAATTTGGCCTAACCTCGTGCTCTGAGCGTTCCGTACCATTTTTGGTTAGAACTTTAAGACAGGATTTTCCTACTTTTTCCAAATTTTTCACTTAGTAGTTTCGGAGATATAATTTAAAGTATATAGAATTATAAAAAAATATATATTCCTTTCATTTGATATGTCACTAGATGACGAAAACATTTTCTTTTACGTTTTAATCGAAATTCGATTATTTACGATTATTTATTATTGGGGCGTCGCGTCGGTGGTCGAGTGGGTAATACGTCGGCTCACAACTGAGAAGTCGCGGGGTCGATCCCCACATCAGACTATGTACCAATGGGTTTTTATAATAAAAAATCTATGTACATTATCCGACAAACCGTACAAAAAGGCTTTTCCATCTACATACAGAGCTGGCCACTCGTTAGGTATAGCCTCAAAAAAATCTTCGGCTAAGTGAGGAAGACTTTGTCTTCCGCTGGGTAGCCTGGGGCCGCCAACGGTTCCCGGGAGTTGTAAGGCAACCCGTAAAGATGTCTTCTCGATTATTTACGCTATACGTCCATGATTGGTTATGAAACTCTATATATGTAACAAATTTCAACGTTTTTCCTCCAGTAGATTCGGAGAAAATAAGCTGTGATAGACACAAGAGTGATCCTATAAAGGTTTCCGTTTTTTCATCGGAGATGTTCAAACCCCTAAAAATTACATTACATTATCCGACAAACTGTACTAATAAACCTTTTGACCTCAAAATACCTCAATAGAACAAGCCGCTCGTTAGGTAGCTTCCAAAATATCTGCTAGGTACCTTAGGGCCGCTAACAAGGACATCGACTCGTCCTTGGATGGTCTTTGGTGGAAACACTTTGTTTTTGCTTTTCGAGTCGAAACGAAAGATGTATTCCACAAAAAATTGAGTACAATATAAAATACCAAAGTTTTATACTCTAGTTTATTTAGTTATTTTTTTTAAGCAGACACAATTCAAACTGCATTTATAGTGGTTTGCAAATTAATATTTACTGTTTCCATAAAATACACCAATAACTAAAACCCGACTACGGAAAATCTTTATTTACTAAAAATTGTGAAAACAATAGCTTGACGCCTGAAATCATAGCCTTTATTTTTCCCTTCATCTGGGGCAACAGCCGTGGTCGCAAGCCCTATCGTTATCAAAAATGTATATCATACGAAGTACCGATCACTAGCGATACCCCAGATGAAGGGAAAAATAAAGACTATGATTTTAGTCGAGTTTTAGCTATTTTAACTTTAATTTTATTTCCAATTTTTTTGTGCTCCTCAGAATACAAACGTACAAAATATCTCGGCCGCTTCCACCGCGCATTGAGACATCTCATAATATTTCTTGTGAAGTTTGTTAAGAAATTTAAAACATTTGCATATATGCAAAAAATACCAAATGAAACATGAGAGGATAACATCAAAAAAATGTTTTAGTTGTGTAATTCACCTATAAAATGCGCCATTTGATTTCTTTAACCGACTTCCAAAAAAAGAAATGGAAGGTTCTCAATTCGGACCGTATTTCTTTTTTTTAAGTACATCGATTACTCCGTCAGTTGTGAACCGATTTTGATGATTTCTTTTTTAATCGACAGATAATTCTTTCGGATTGGTGGATTTTTTTATCATAGTTTATTAGTTTTTTTAGAAAATTTGAAAAAACTTAGTTTAAAAGTACCTATATTTTTTTATTATCTCAATACGAAGGAACAGATTAACATACACATGCATAGACTGTCAAAAACATAACCCTTTGTTTTGTAGTTGGGTAAACATAATGTAATTATTATCAAACCCGGGAACTCCACTAAATTAAAGGTAAATATCGGTAACCAATCATAAATTCCATCTATACTGAAGCACGTTGTGTGCTGCCTTTCCTGATGAAGCCGACAAGCACAATTGTGGCCACAACAGACAGCTCCAATAATTCAGGTTAATTGCTGCCCTTGATTGCCTATGTATCTAGATTTAATGCGTCCATATGAATGGTTCGATGTCCTAGGTTCAATTCTTACTGGAGCCAAAAAACCGTCGTTCGCATTCATCACTACATTATTATAAATTTTACATGTTTAAGAATGCAATAATTCATAATTTAAGTATACGGTTTGTGGAAAATTGTACTGTTTTTACCTTGTAGTATTGTAATTATCGTCACATATAGGTCTTATGTATTCTCATTTAAGTTTAAGTAAGTTTAAGTAATGACTGTTTTGTGATAAATAAAAAAAAAAAAAAAAATTGTCTGTGACCATTTCGCGCAAAAACCACTGAACGGATTTTATTGTAGTTTTTACTATGATTCACTGGGAAGGTTTTCGAGTATTAAACATGGACATATCATATTTAGGAGCTGAGAATTAACAGTATAAGTGAACCAAGTCGGGGAAAAGTTAGTCCTCAGTTTCATGGCGTTTTCTGTCTAATCCGTCAGAGATATAAGAAAATGATGTAGGAAAGAATTGTGTATTATAAAATAGTCTACAAAAAAGACTGCGGTTGCATATCTCTATCTCTAATAAATAATTAGTTATAAGTGTGTTTATGTAGATATGCAATTGTAAATCCATATTGTATCCGTGCGAAGACTTGGATGGGGTCGTTTATATTGTAACGAATAGGTACTTAAATCGCACAAATAAATACCTAAACACATCAAGGTCGATAGACGTCTCTAGAAACATCCAGAGAGAATCAAGCACAAACGAAAATGGACCGTATGTGCCTAGCCATAGGTACCAAAATCGGCCGCGGTCGGTGTGTAGGTATTTGGCACCGAGCCGCATCGAGACGCGTCCACAACTTTGTACAACAATCTCGGCGTTTCTCGAATGTTCGGTGGGCAATATAAACAGAGGATCTTTGCCGGGAATAACACAGTGCGAATCAGAGCGATCAAAGCGAAACAGTGAAGTGGAATTTAGTGCGACTAAGTGTTATTTTAGTGTTTTCATTTATGTAACTGTGTTTTTGTGGTGTTGAAGTAAAGTTTGTTTATTTAATCGGTATTTTAAATCTCTTTGAACCTAGGACAAATTGGTGTCAGGAGTGTGGGATTCAAAAATGCCGATTACACCACGTGACTCGTCGTCATCACGGCGACCCAAAACACGACAAACTACTGCTGGACATCACGGCGAGGAGGTCGACGAGGCTGCTGCTGCTGGAGCCGCTGCTGGTGCTGCTTGGACTGCTGGGACTGCTGCTGGTGGTGCTGGAGCTGCTGCTGGAGCCGCTGCTGGTGCTGCTGGGACTGCTGCTGGAGCCGCTGCTGGTGCTGCTGGGACTGCTGCTTTAGCTGCTGCTGGAGTGGATTCGGGTTCTGCGGGTGCTCTCCAGGCAACCGACATGGGAATGCTGGTTCGGCTGATGGAGGAGCAGGCCAGACGTCAAGAGGAACAGGCTCGACAGCTGTTGGAGGAGCAGGCCAGGCGTCAGGAGGAGCAGACTCGACAGCTATTGGAGGAGCAGGCCAGACGACAGGAGGAGGAGGCCAGGCGTCAGGAAGAGCAGGCCAGACGTCAGGAGGAACAGACTCGGCAGCTATTGGAGGAGCAGGCCAGACGACAAGAGGAGGAGGCCAGACTTCGGGAGGAGCAGACTTGCCGGCTGTTCAAGGAGCAGTCTGTTAGCCTAAAGGAGCTGCTTTCAGAATCACTGGGAAAGGTGACTATGGAGGTGAAGCAGCTACAGAGGGTTACAGACATGCACGAGGAGAGAATCGAAGACCTCGACATCCGGTACGAAGACCTCAAACAGCACTATAAGGATCTCCATAAGGAAATACAGACAAGGATGAGCGGAGAACAGGATACAAGACGTAACGACCGCTACGGAGAGTTGGAGGCACGACTTGACAGCCAATGCGAGAGGCTTCAGAATGAAGTGAAAAAACTGAAGCTGTCCGCTCCTGTTTCTGGAGGCGTCGTCGTCTCCGGCCCTCAAGTCAAGGTGCCGCCGTACGACGGGACTACGTCCTGGACAGCGTACAAATTGCAGTTCCAAACGGTCGCCTTTGCCAACGGCTGGACAGACGAGCAATCTCTGACCGCCTTGACAGTGGCTTTAAGAGGCCGTGCACTATCGGTTCTGGAGGCCTCTCCAGACAGCTGCACCACGTACGGGAACCTGATCGAGGCAATGGACTCCAGGTACGGCGACAAACACCTGGAGCATGTCTACCGAGCGCAGCTGAGGGACAGGACGCAACATGCTGGTGAGAATCTGCAACAATGGGCTCTGGAGATCGAGAAGATCGTAAGGAAGGCGTACCCATCTGCCGGACAAGAGTTCATTGCTGCGAACCTCGTACAAGCATTCATCGACGGCATCCGCAGCATGGAGGTCAGAGCTGCAGTTCGACTGGGCCACCACAGCGCCCTGAAAGATGCACTGGCCCATGCTCTAGAGGTGGAAGCCGTGAGACAGGAGCCTCGTTCTCAGCGATTGCGACAAGTGGCGGAGGAGGCTACTCCAACAACGAAACCTGTAGCAGAGAGGCGTAGTTACTTACCCCGCTGCTTCTACTGCCACAAGCTGGGGCACCTTAAAGCTAGCTGCCCAGCGCTTAAACGACAAGGCACGGATCAACGAGTGCCGAAACGGGACGTCGGAGCTGATGTCCGTGCTGTAACTACCGAGCTTCGGAGAACAGCCCCAAAAGTTACCATCCGACAAGTTTTCGACGGGAACAGTCTGGTGATCGCCGGCGAGGTCAACGGGACGCCATGTGAGATGGCGATCGAACATCGACAAGGACGGACGCATGGCAACGCTGACGCACTGTCACGCAGGCCGTGCCCTGAAGATTGTAAACACTGCTCGAGGCGTGAAATCGGTGATTCTGTCATCAAAGTGATTACGACTAACAACCTTAGTGACGAATGGGTGAACGAGAGGACGAGAGACGAGCAACTCAAGGATAACAACTTGGGGCCGATAATGGAATGGAAGACGCAGAATGTTCCAAGGCCCGGCTGGAATGTTGTATCAGCAATGAGTTCCACCACGAAAAGCTACTGGGCTCAGTGGGAAAGTCTAGTGCTGCACAACGGGTTGCTGTACCGCAAGTGGGAGTCGCCAAGTGGATTGATGCAGCTGGTCGTGCCTAGGTCAAAGGTGCGCCAGTGCTTGAGTCCGTGCACGATGGATCCTCGGGAGGACATCTGGGCATGAATCGAACCCTGGCGAAAATCAGGAAACGATTTTATTGGGTTCATTGCCGGCAAGATGTCGAGGATTGGTGTCGCAAGTGCACAGTATGTGCGGCTGTGAAGGGACCTACGACACGTACGAGGGGACGTATGCAGCTGTACAATGTTGGCGCTCCATGGGAACGAATAGCGGTGGACGTTGCTGGACCGTTCCCGGCCACTGAAGACGGGAACAAGTACTTCATGGTCGTGATGGACTACTTCACGAAGTGGCCGGAGGTCTTCGCGATTCCCAACCAGGAAGCGACAACAGTGGCGACTAAGTTGGTCAACGAAGTATTCTGCAGGTTCGGGCTACCAATGGAGATACATTCTGATCAAGGGCGTAACTTTGAGTCGCAGTTGTTCCAGGAAGTATGCCGTCTCCTGGGAATAAATAAAACAAGGACTACGGCGTATCACCCACAGTCCGACGGAATGGTTGAAAGGTTCAACCGCACTTTGGAGACTCATTTGGCGAAACTGGTTGAGGATCACCAGAGGGACTGGGACCGATATATTCCCTTGTTCTTGCTCTCATATCGATCCGCAGAGCATGAAAGCATAAAGGTGACTCCTGCTTATGCCAACTTTGGGAGAGAGCTCCGACTACCAGTTGATCTCCTGACCGGCGGACCTCCGGATGCGCCGCAACCTGTAAGTGACTACGTATCGAACCTGAAAAACAAGATGTGCGACATACATGACCAGATCCGTGAGAGCAGTCTTGTGGCCAGTACAAAGATGAAGACCAGGTACGATAGGAACTTCAATAGTAACGGTTTTGACGAGGGATCGTTGGTGTGGCTGCACAACCCGAAACGCCGAAAAGGCAAATCTCCCAAGCTGCAGAACCGCTGGGAAGGCCCGTATAAGGTCATCACGAGGATCAATGACGTGACCTATCGGATCCAACGATGCCCGCGTGGACAGTTAAAGGTTGTCCATATTGATCGACTGGCTCCTTACAAAGGCTCGAATATTGCTCGGGACGAGCAAGTCTAAGCGGGGGGCAGTGTAACGAATAGGTACTTAAATCGCACAAATAAATACCTAAACACATCAAGGTCGATAGACGTCTCTAGAAACATCCAGAGAGAATCAAGCACAAACGAAAATGGACCGTATGTGCCTAGCCATAGGTACCAAAATCGGCCGCGGTTGGTGTGTAGGTATTTGGCACCGAGCCGCATCGAGACGCGTCCACAACTTTGTACAACAATCTCGGCGTTTCTCGAATGTTCGGTGGGCAATATAAACAGAGGATCTTTGCCGGGAATAACACAGTGCGAATCAGAGCGATCAAAGCGAAACAGTGAAGTGGAATTTAGTGCGACTAAGTGTTATTTTAGTGTTTTCATTTATGTAACTGTGTTTTTGTGGTGTTGAAGTAATGTTTGTTTATTTAATCGGTATTTTAAATCTCTTTGAACCCTAGCTCGTAACAATATTATGATTAAAAGCTTAGCTCTACTCTCAGGCTTGTCACCTGTTCACAAATATTTTGTGCAATTATCTTTTTTATGGTATTAGTTTATATAAAGCTTATTGACCGTATCCGGAACGATGTCATTAGACAAGAATGCGGAATGAAAGATGATGTTATGACTAGAATGAAGAAAAGCAGTTTACGCTGGTTTGGACACGTTGAAAGAATGAAGTATGAAACATTGACTAAAAAGGTTTATATGGCTGAAGTGAAAGGAATGAATATAAAAGAAGCGAAAGAGATATGTCGTAACGAATGACATTCGATTGTCTCTGCCTACCCCTGTTGGGATGAAAGGCGTGATGATGATAGATATATAGATATTTTATCTTAAAAATTCTATTCACTTTCCGCTCGCGAGGAAATAGTAGAGGAATGAAAAGGATCGAAACTAAGTTCTTAGCTAGATTCATAGATAACATAAGATGTTTATATGTCGCAGCCGAATTGTAGAATCCATCGTAATACAAAAAAGCTAGTCGCTTTCCTAAACAGTATAGTTTGTGTTTCATTATAATTAATTTAGTTTATATTAAATTATAGTAAGGTTTAGGCGAATTGCAATACTAATATTGTAATGTCGTTTGCGTTTTTCAATGCGGCTAAGTTATTTACTTGACGGAGACGAAAATTTCACTCACAGTCGCCATAACACAGACGAGACTAAAATATGTGACAGGATCCTAGCAATTTACTTTCTATTGTCTCTACCTACCTCTTTTTGGATATAGATCGTGAAGATGGATGGATGAAATAATTATTTCAAGAACGTTGTATATTCTGAAAACCTATATTAAACTTAGCCAATAATTTGTACGTGTGTAAGTAGAGAGGCTTAAATTCACATAACTTAAGTCCCGCCTCATTCATTGTTCTCCACATCTTCAATTAATCACCGAAAGGGAGATGTAATCCATTTGATCCGAGACACGATATATAACCTATCTATCGCTACATAACACACACATCTTCACGGTCTTTATATCTTGCGGTGTAGCCAGACACACCAGTAACAATGTCCACTTGACGCCAGTTGTCCATATTGAATTGAACAGAACAGCCTGTTGCTGCACTTAAGGGGAGGATCAAATAATTTCGGTTGATTTCTGAACTGAAATTCTCTAATTTTACGAATGCTATGAACATACAATTTGGGCATCGAAAACTAGAGGATTTTATATAGTATTGTGTACAATGAAAACATGATTGGTGAAAATTTTCTTGAATGTAAGTTACATTTTTGAAATCACCTCTTCAAAAACACCTTTTTAGTCATACGACCATACTCTGAAGGGATTTACGTTTAAATTTTATACGAATCTGTAGGTAATTTCAGTACCTAGTATTGATTAAGAAGATGTTTCCCTGCATGTGATCGTTTTTTAATAAATTATTTATTTGTAATGTGCCGCTTACGTCATTTATTTCGAGAAGCGATACATTATGCGCTTCTCACTTCTGCAGCAAGAACGGACAAAGCGCCGTCGTTGTCTTGCATGACGTGATCGTTGCGCCCCCGCGCCGCCCACTCAGATCGCTAACGCAAGGACAATAATTATTTATACGCAACCCGCTATTTAGTTAGTAAGCTAGGTTTAAGAAAAGTGTGGTGAAAGTAATAGACAGCCAACAACGAACCGAAGTACAGCGACCTATGGATCAAAGAACATCAAGGTAAGGGCTGTTAATTTCCTCACCATAAAATAGTCCCAACGAGCCGAATTAACCACTTTTTTTATTTCATTTATATTCTTTAATTTATATTTTTACATATTAAAAATAAACATAAAAACATATAAAAAATATTAAAAAAAGAGTTATCCCCCAGAAGCGAGGTAAATACCCAAACTACCGGTGGTTAAGGCTGCAGAGAGAGGAACATGCCGTGCTGAGGAGTGCCTTCTGGATCTGGCGCTGACCCAACTGCCAATTTTATTATTAGGTTATAGAAATGGCAATACATACAACAATCCAACGACTATGAGTAAAAGGAATACTCCCCAACGCACATCGTTGGAAAGTTGCATATATGCCAATCTTTTAAATATTTTCAATGGCGCGATACAGGTTTCAACGAGATAGTAACGGTGCGACATCTATCGACGCGACGAGATGTGCCGCCACAAGGTATTAGTTTGGATAGTGAAAGAAAATAAATGCACAATAATATTTTTTATATAGTCTACAATGTATAATCACTGAAAATGTTTATTTATTTGTTAAATAAATATTTCTTTTGAAAAATATTTAATTCATACTTCCAGTCACGTGACCACAGACTACTAAATATATTATAGAATAACTGTCTGTCAATCTGTCACTGACTAAGTTATTTTCTTGTTATTTTATCTATTTTTTTTTTGTTTGCAAGATGTGACGTCATCATCGTTTTCGCGAGGATTTGAAAAATTAAATTTAAAACTTGATTCTAATTATTTTATTAGGTATAATAAATCTTACAGCTATAATTTAAAAGTATTTACAAAAAAATTACAACATCCCTTTAATGAGCCCTATTACTTAATTCTGAATATAATTACGTATAGATCAAGAAAAGCTTGTTCAATCCTTTGGAGACAAGCGTAAAAGTATGTATATTTGTCTGTTTGTATAAGAACTATTTTTCGATACTCGATATATATTTTAGTGAGTCCCGTATTTGTATCGCTTAAACCTTTTAGTTGAAAGTAAGTTCTTTTAAAACTCCAGGGATCAGGGTCTTGTAAAAAGTTTTACTTCAATTCTACTTAGTTTAATCTTTTTGGAGCTCCAACATTCTTTATCAGTTAGAGTTCTTGGGTCAACAGTTTTAATTAAAAATAAACAGATTAAGCAACTTGATTTCGATTTCTTAATACCTCAATTGCTCATGATTGTATGTTTCTCAATCGGTTTTTGATGGCACATGACATGATGATAAGTAGTACCTATAACTTGAGGTCGATTCATAAATTTTGCTGAGTTAAGAGAAAAATCTTATCTCATTAAGTAAAGGTAAGTTTGTCTTTCTAAACTTCAACTTCAACCATCATTTACATTACACGGCTGGCTTCGCATGGATAAAAATAGATATATTATTCCACAATGTATATATTTTATACTATGGTTCTTTGATGAAATTTTGATGTAAAATATAATATGATATATTTTACTCGTAGGTAACCGTTACCGACCCCAGGGAACCCAGCGGTAGACAAAGTCTTCTTAACTTAGCCGAAGATTGTTTTTTTGAGGCTATACCTAATGAGTGGCCAGTTCTGTTGAGGTAAGCAAATGGAAAAGCCTTTGTACGGTTTGTCGAATAATGTACATAGAAGGAAAAAAACTTTAATACATGATCACTGTGGAATATTATATTTATTTCTACCCAAACGAAGCTAGCCGTGTAATATAATCGATGTTTGAAGTTGAAGCGAGAGACGAACTTTTAAGGAGGTTCATGCGATAAGGTTTTTTTCTTATTCAGCAAAATTTATGATTCGATTCCAAGCTATATAATTAATCTTCCAATAAGTACAGATATTAAAACGTCATATAACAGGATAAAGTATCATCCAAAACCGTTAGTCGTGTTTGACTATAATTTCTATAATTTCAAAGTACTATTACCCACCAAAAATATTTCATGTTAAGACTCACAAGCTTAACGCTTTCACTGTTAGCAGATCTAATGATAGCCTTACTTTTTGACCAAGACGTAGGGTTTCAAGTGTCAGGGTTTATAAAGTTAGGCCTTGTAGAGTTAGAGGCTTGGCTCTTCATCAGATCTAATAACTTTTTACAGTGAAAGCATTATGATTGAGTCTTGGCAATATGAAATGTTTTTGATGGGATTTTATTTATTTTGGTATGGTAGCAAATTTTAGCTAGGGTGAAAATTACAAATTTCTTAATTTTTTGTGTGCAAATCCTAAGCTACAAAATTTCAGCTTCTAGGACTTCGTGAGTGAGCGAGTCAGTGGAAAAATCGACGTAATTTTGGTATTAATAAAGTCTAAAGTATAAAGCTAGACAAATGAAATTTAGTGTGTTTCATAAGTCTGCTAATTATATCTCCTTCTTCTTCTTCAGCCTGTATCCGTCCACTGCTAGACGTAGCCCTTCTCAGCATTGCGCCACTACTCCCTATCCTCCGCAGTTCTCCTCCACGCTCTACCCTCTTTCTTCACGAGGTCGTCACTCCATCTCGCTGGTGGTCTGCCGACACTTCTATGGCCCATTCTAGGTGTCCACTCAGTAATCAGTACTCCACTCCACTCAGTAATCCTTCCAATCCTGAGAATGACACTTTTTACATATTTTTTATAAATTCACTTACCCGCTGTTTTGCAGGTCTGTAAACCACTTCTCAAATATTTATGAACAGGTTACTTCTTAAGGTATTAGAAAAAAACTAAATATATTACCAATAGGAAAAATATTCTTCACAGAATCGGTATAGTAGAATGTCGAGCCTTCCAATTAGCTAGCACTACTGCTTTAATGAGACTCGGGACTGAATTTTTCATCATTTCCATCGTGAAAGGTCCAATTCTTTTACTTTGAAGGCAATATCCCTTTGCATCGACAGAGAAGCATCGTTGAAACAACTTTGAATTTTTAAAATTGCTTTTTACCTTTTTGGGAAATATTGTAAACTTGTAAAATACAAAATAGTTGAATTCGTATTTTTTTTATATAAATTTATCCTATTTTAATTTTAAAAGGTTGTATGTATGTTACTCAGTCATACCAAAACAACTAAACATATTTGAATGAACTTTTAAAGGGAAATACGTTACCTGTTTCAAGACCCGGAAAATAAAACGGGGGAGTGTCTTGAATTATAACTCCAAAACCGCTCAACTGATTTGAATTAAAGGGGCTTCAAAGTTAAAATGCAAACATAAAATACAACAGGCAAAAGCTAATTGTTTAGTAATTTACAAATGAAATCCTAAATTTCTTACGTCAACTACTGTTTAATTTTAATATGTTTTGACACTTTTAACAAATATGCTATTGAAAGTTATAAGAAACTAGCATTCCGCCCCCGGCTTCGCCCGTGGATATTTGCGAACAAAATAAAATATACCCTACAGCACTCATAGATAATGGCTTGCCTGCACTACCCCTACCCCTACCCCTACCCCTACCCCTACCCTGTTTCCCACGACTTCGTACGTGTCTATTTCAGAATGTTGGCAAACATACACTTCGTACATAGCTTTTGTCATGTTCACCTCTGCCTACCCCGTTCCCGTCGTCATGCCATGATGGTATATAGCCTATGTCACTTACGAAAAATGTAGCTTTCTAATGGTGAAAGAATTTTTAAAATCGGCCCAGTAGTTTCTGAGCCTATTCATTACAAACAAACTTACAAATGTTTCCTCTTTATAATATTAGTATAGATATTACATAGTCTACTTTTTGTCCCAGGAAAATATCTCATTCCTTCCCGTGTGAAATGATTCTACCCGTGTGAAGCCGGGTCTAGTCATTAAACCTACAATATTTACAGTGAGTGCGTTATTAATCCTGTGGAGAGAAAATAGATAAAACTAGTCCACAACGTTCTAAAGTTTCCCCAATGAGTTTAACTCTAAGCGGCACTGTTTCAAACACCCGGATACTCGACGGTGCAGTTTTTCGCTAACTCTATTGTATTCAGACTTCCAACTTTATGTAGGTTTTTTTAAACAATACTATAAATTGTATCTACCTACTACATTCGAATCGAATGCAACTAATATTATAAATGGAAAAGTGTGTTTGTTTGTCCGTCGTAAATACACAGCAATGAATCGACGTTTTTTTGCACAGATACACATAAATACTAAAATCTTTAATAAAAAATGGGGAGTGGGGGTAGGAGGGTGAAAAATAGTCTATGACCTATTCTCAGACCTACCAAATATGCACAAAAAAAATCATACAAATCGGTCAAGCCGTTTTGGAGGATAGCATAATATATAAAATCTAAAACATTTATTTGACAGTAACCTAAACTTTTATCCCGGATAGTTTTCATTGTAGTGCGTTCGACTCTGTTTAATTTCCCTGTCATTTGAGACATGTTCATTCATTCAAATCGGTCGTGGTCAAAGTTCACTGAACGAGCGATGCATCGACGAGAGTGAAATGACGTTTTTCACTCACTCCTTGTCAACAACATCGGCTTGCGCACGCAAGATATCATTACATTACTTTAAAACTAGAAAAGAGTGTTGTGTGGATTTGGAAAGAAGGCGAAAGATCCGCCACACAGTAGAAGCATCAATCTGGGTTACTAGCAAAGAGACCCGGCGCGTAGTCTGCACAGAAGCAAAGCAACGCCAAGTAAGTGGAACTTTGTACTACTGGTTGGTTTGGGTGATTTGGAGTGTCTCTGATTGTAGCCAAGCAGGTGTAGAACTGAATACAAACTTACTCTTCAAACTGAGGCTAAAAATAGTTATACTAAAATAGAATAGGTATAATTTTGTTGTATTTCTTGATAAAAGACAATATGAAAAATGCATAAGAACAAAGAATTGGTGTTATTTTTAACCGACTTCCAAAAAAAAAGGAGAAGGTTTCGATTACTCCGCCAGTTGTGAACCGATTTTGATGATTTATTGTCTAATCGACAGATAATTCTTCCGGATTGTTCCCATTTTTATCTCTTAAAAGTTGGTTCATTTGTTTTTCATAAATTTTGAATATATTCTTCGATTTTTAACCGACTTCCAAAAAAAGAAGGAGATCAATTCGGACCGTATTTTTATGTATGTATGTACATCGATAACTCCGCCAGTTGTGAACCGATTTTGATGGTTTCTTTTTTAATCGACAGATAATTCTTCCGGATTGGTCCCATTTTTATCTCATAAAAATTGGTTCATTAGTTTTTCAGAAATTTTTAAAAAACTGACTTTATAAGTACATTTTCCTTGATATCTCGATAAAATATGTACCGATTTTGACGACTTATTTTTTTTAAGACATAATAATTTCTCGACATAATCTCACAGACATATGACGAAAATCGGTTCAGTAGTTTTTCAGAAATTCAGTAATTAATTTCTGTTTACGGCTGAAAATTATGTATCAGAAAAAGCCTTAGCAACGGTTGCTATTGACACGAGTTGTCAATTTTCGTAACGATGGTCTGGCGAATGAGGTGCAGCGCAGGATGCACAAGTACATGGTTCAAATCACATCCACAGCGGTATTTTTATTTAATTTTCCAAAATATTATTTTAGTTGCGTTATTATTTGTCTCTCAAGGCAGCAAAATCACTCAAAAGGGTAAAATAAACCTTTTAAAAAAAAGTGCACCGACTTCAAAAATTTGCACTGAAAAGTAAGAAATAATAAATATTTCGTCGTAGAATTTGAAGACGGTTGGTGCCAAATTAGGATACAAAACTAAGTAAATATCTAAGAAGATAAAGATCTGTTCAATATTATCTATGTTTGTATGTACCTACTGATGATCGTAGGTTCCTAATGAATTGTCTATATTAGTGAATTTGGGAAGTAAGTTGTTTCTAATTTGGCACCAACCGTCTTCAAATTCTACGACGAAATATTTATTATTTCTTACTTTTCAGTGTAAATTTTTGAAGTCGGTGCACTTTTTTTTAAAAGGTTTATATCTCTCGATATTATCTCACAGACATATGACGAAAATCGGTTCAGTAGTTTTTCAGAAATTCAGTAATTTTCCTCTGTTTACTGGTGAAAATTATTTATTAATATAATAATATTTAATTAATTTATTATTATATAAGAAATTATTTTAAAATTGGTAAATCGTGGCAAGAAGTATGACAGGTGCGGAAAATGTCGGCAACTGTAAGGTAACCCGCGAAGAAATAAAATAATAATAAATAGTAGCTCATGCTTACCGAACTCTAAAAGCGCTTGAAAAGACCGAGCCACTTAGTGCAGGAATGTCGTACTGAGGTTTTGAAGCGCTTTCCTCAAAATTAGGTTAGCGCTGTAAGCTGGGACTCGTGGCCAGATAAATATACAGCAATTTATGCAACGTTGCATCCACTTGCTGAATAATGAGAGTAGGTAACTCTAATAATATTTTCAGACCATTTTCAAAGCATTTTACATTTTAAGGTTATTTAAATAAAGAAAATAATTTAAGGCTAATAGAAAATTGTATGAAAATACTGTGAAAATGCAACAATATTTATTTACCAACAGCAACCCATGCCAGCTTCGCACGGGTAGAAATACCGGGTTGAATGAATTTACCCATTGCTCCGTTTTTTTGTTGTATTTTTTTATTTGTTTCAAAGAATTAAACAAAAACACTTTTGCATTTATAATATTATAAATATAAGTTTGCAGTTTAAATCCGCAATATTAAGTCTAGAAAAAAGAGTGAAAGATGATGTTGTGACTAAAATGAAGAAAAGTAGTTTACGCTTGGACACGTTGAAAGATTGATTAAAAATGTTTATATGGCTGAAGTGAAAGGAAATGCTAGAAGAGGACGACCTAGATGTACTTTTATTGAACATATAAAAAATATGTTGATCGATTCTGTGACCTTTCACGCAAAAACTACTGAACACATTTTGTTGCGGTTTTCACTATTAGATAGGTTGATTCACCTTGAAAGGTTTACAAATATTAAATATGGACCTATCATGTTTGGGAGCCAGGCATTAACAGTATAAGTGAATCAAGTCGGGGTAAAAGTTAGCCCCATGGCGTATGCTGATAGTAATACAGAAATAGAAAAAGTGGATTGAACCCAGAAATTCTCAGTTAAAACTTGAACAAAGCGTATCTCATTATTTCTGTCGAGACAAAAGCGCGATACAAAGTATTCTGTAGAACTCGAGAGCACATTTCTAAGATGCGATTAACGATTTGATGTCTTCGGATTAACTCGATCGCTTTGTGTTCGTATAATTTTGTTAAGGACTTATTTACGGTATACCTACGTAAATCTTGTGTTTATTGTAAATTGTAAATATTATCGTTAAATCATATTTTAAGGATTAAGTTGTCTTTTTGAAACGAAAATCCATTAAAAAATAAGGCTGTTCAGTAAAAGACCTGCTAAATTTTCATTGTTGTAATTTTGTTGAGCAAATAGTAAGTAGAATTAATTTAACAATGAATTAAAAAGATATTGAAGGCTGAATTTAAATGGTACCAATAACATTTTAGTTCATATTAAACACTTTGGCTTATATAAAATATTTAGTCCAATTTTTAGTTCACACTTTTACATACTTTCATCGATTCGAAATAATGCACAGAAAGATGTCTTATGTAAACCTCCACAGAGTTTTGCAGTCAAATTATGAAAATAATTTTTTTATGGGGACCTCGATTCGATGAAACGGAAGCCTCAGCACGCGAGTCTTGGCCAATTTTTTGTTTTGTATCATGCTCCATGTAGACTTAAGGATATGAAATTATTTTAATGTTTTGTAATAGAAGCCTTTACAAAATTTCATGTTCAATGGTAATTAACGTCCGTTTAGAGTTCTCATGCCAACTTAGTAAGGGAATTATATTAATTGTACCGGCCATAATGACAAAACCTTTTTCATGAAGCCTATTTGTAACAGCACAACATTAGTTAACAGAAACCTTCGTCTGTTTCATCCTTTGTGCTGCGGATCCTTTAATTATACGACCCTTGATATTATCCCTGGTGAAAAGGAAAAATTTGTCAGAAAATAATATTGTGTTTTAAGTATTACAAAGTGTAATTCATATTTAATTACCTTTATATAGAAACTAGGAATTAAAATGGTATGGTTTTTTTGCCAATTATCCCACAATTTTCTTTGAGAGGTCGTTATATGGTATAGCTGTAGAGTATTAGTAAAATGAAAATTAACGTCATAAAGCTGACCTGCTTCATATTTTGTTGTTGTTGTTGTAGTTAGGCTAATCTATCTATCATCATGCCTTTTATTTCAAGAAGGGTAGGCAGAGACAATCGAATGTCATTTGTTACGATACTGACATACCTCTTTCGCTTCTTGTAGGTATATTCATCATACCTTTTATACATGCTCGGCGATTGTGTGTACTTTTAATACAGCCACTAATTTATCATGAAATATTGAATTTATTTGAATATTTTTGAATAAGAAGCAACATTCAAGTGTATTTAATAACGATTAAAAAACCACCCAATGGAAACAAAGCAAATTTAATTAAATATGTTAAACAATGTAAAAAAGTGTCTTTTTTATATTGCTTTTTTTAGAGGGGCTTTTTTATATTGCTCGTCAGTGTATTTCCATCGATTAATATTTTTTTATATGTTCAATAAAACAAATAGGTCGTCCTCTGCCAGCATTTCCTTTCACATCAGCCTCACGCAAATATAACACCTATATTCCAGACCTCAAAAATATTTGCGCAGTATATGGGCAATGGCAAGTTTAAATAAAGTTATTTATGTTGCTGACATAAAGGGAAAGTGGCTTAATTGGATAGAGGTCACTGAAAAAATGTCTGCTTTGGGACCACGCGTGGGGGGTCACTGGTAGGGTGACCAGGCATTTATTAGGCAATTATTTAACTTGTTGACGAATATTATTATCAAGATGATGCAAAGTGAGTAATTGTGACAAAGACTATTAGCACTTCTAAGTTTTTCTTTAAGGTTTATCATACCCAAATACAATGTATTCTTTAAAAATCATAAATTACAATCAATTGTAAAAAAAAACCCTTTCCTTTTCTCTAAAGTTAAAATGCTTTTTGCATGATTATGCACATTTAACTCTCTTGCACAACAATATCATTTATTTTTCTGATAGCTGTCATATTTTATTATGACAGCAAATTCAGTGACTTTTTACGAGAGTCGAGCCAATAATTTATTTAGGAACACAAAGCCTCATTTGTTTTTAAATGATTAGTCAATGATACACACTTATTTAGCACCATAGCACCATTGCCAAATATTGCACAACGACATTGCTATGGTGCTAAATAAGTGTGTATCATTGACTAATCATTTAAAAAACTAATGAGGTTTTGTGTTCCTAAATAAATTATTGGCTCGACTCTCGTAAAAAGTCACTGAATTTGCTGTCATAATAAAATATAACAGCTATCAGAAAAATAATTTTTTTACGGTTATCGCCCCAAGATTCACTAGGATCCATTGCCTCGATCCACCAGTGCATCCAATTGAATCATTTGAGAACTCAAAGGGCTGAGTAGATGCTGTGACACTTCAAAGTTTAATGAACAAGTAGTACAGAAATACAAAATGAATATAATATATACATGTAAATAATGTTAATGTCTGTCCCACACTTGAAAGTAATAATAGGTGACCCTAGTATCGTTACATTCTCGGACAGTCCCGGATCACTGTGACACGGGTAGACCTACTAAGTTAATGTGTAGCTTAGCCACAAGCCTTTTATTTTTTATGGCTCGAACCTTTTCAGGCAATTATAAACCTATTTCCAAATATTTTTTTAAATAACAATCGTAATGAAAATGGAACAAAGGACCACCAAAATTTCGACGTAGGGACACTGGGTAACTAACACTCACATTATGCGATAGTTTACTAACACACAGTCACTGACTGGAGCAATCCATAAATGCCAGTAAGAAGCAAGAGAAAGGTGGACAATTGCAAGTGTAGCCAACTAAAAAGATCCATTAACAGAAGTTACATGTTCGGCACTTAAAGAAGATAAGCAACTAATATAAGAGATATATAACTTTAAGGTAGAACATATAACTGAAAACTATCAGAATCCCAGTTTAGATGGGTAAGAACTAAATTGTCGTCAGTGGGAAGTGGGAGTTGGATGCGAAGTCATATAAATTGTTTTTTTTTCTTATATGGTAAACAAACTTTGCATGTCATTTTATCGTAAAAAATATGTTAATTAATATGTAAAATTGTTAATATAACGTCTTTTGAGAATTTTAAATGACATCTTATTTAAAAAAGACACCGAAAGTTTGTTTACCAAATGAGACAGGACCTAAAAACGTACCTTGGATTTGGCTGGACAGGCTGTGTTCATTCGGGGTCACCAATATAGAAGTGGCATTAACCACGTGGTCGATGAAATGCTTATTTGGTGCATAAAAAGGAAAGCCTATCTCATGTAGCGGTATAAGGCGAGGACTGTGAAAAAAGGCAAATGCAGAATCGTGGCTTATAAATCTTCTTAATCTCTGTCTACCCCACTCGATTAGCAACGCGATTATATACAGAGTCTTTTATTTAACGATTGACTCTATGGAAACATTCATTTCTAGAAGAGATATGAAAATATTTTGTACCCTGTACTTTTCTAAAAAAATCAAAAAGTCAAAATTAATCAATTTGTATGAAAAAGTTATCATTAGCGGAAGCCATGTATAATGACTAAGAGAATTAAATATGAAATGAAATAAGGTCCAAAATCCAAAGCTCCCAAACTTTTGTGTAGATTGTTTTAAAAACAGTTTCACGACACATTCGCCACAAATACATCAGTAGGACCCTTCATGTCACTAACTAGGTTTTCTATTTTGACCCTCGTCAAATGAGGGCGTAAATTTAATTTTGTGATAAACCTTTCTGTTCGACAATCTATCTGTGAAAACAAATTGTTGAAAGAAACCCACGCGTTGAGGTAAATGAACGTAGATCTTATTGTGTTAAGTTTTTATATCATCACTAAGAATTATAAAAGTCGCATCTGTCTATAGCGCTTATCTCAAGAAACACTAAACGGGTTTGGATGTTTTGCCCTGCATTTTCTTGATGGATATCTATTCTATCTATCTATTATCAAGTCTTTTATCACAAGGCAGGGACAATTAAATGTCATTTGCTACGGTCCTGACACTCTTTCGCTTCTTTTATATTCATCATACCTTTCACACATGCTCGGCGATTGTGTGTACTTTAACATTACCTTCATTCAATATATTTTTATATGTTCAATAATAGTACACCCAGGTCGTCCTCTGCCAGCATTACCTTCCAGTTCTGCCATATAAACCTTTTTATTCAATCTTTCATCCTTCATTCTTTCAACGTGTACAAACCAGGAAGATTTATGTGTATTTAAAATATTTAAAATAATTTTGTTCGCATAATTTTGATGTCTGTCGGTCGGTATGACTGCGTTGCGTTTATCTCGAGAAAAACTAAACGGATTTGAATGCGGATTCCACTGTCACGATCTGCATTTTTTGATGAAGGTTTACGTATTACGTAACTCCAACTTTTTCCCCGACTTGATTCACTTATACTGTTAATGTTCAGCTCGTAAACACGAAAGGGATAAGCCCATGTTAAATATACGTAAACTTTCCCGGTGAATCAACATATCTAATAATGGAAACCGCAATAAAATCCGTTCATTAGTTTTTGCGTGAAAATGGCACATACTTCTAAAGGCCTTTAAACAAGCGGTCACCCATCCCTGAATATGCCTTTGATATACGTTGCCTCGCCACGAGACAAGGACTTGCTAACCAAGCAGTCATAATTAAAATTGTATTCTTCCTAAGTCACAAGAGCATGTTTTCACGAAATTCTTTTCACCTCATCCTGATTAAATAGACTGGCGGGAGATAAGCACGACTCCTTTACGAGTGGATGGTCCTTGATCTCTAATTGGACGTGGCTTCTAAAGAAGCTGACACGCGCTTCATACAAGTAGCAGGTACATTCATTAAACTAGATAATAAAAGATAAAGTGTACAAGGAAAAGTCTCCTTGTCTGTCAGTATGAATAGTGTTTATGTCAATGGAGAAAGAAATAGTCCTGTCCGTTTCTGAACCTATTTTATCTTCCAGTTTAATCTATTTTTGTTTTATTAAAGTACCTATGTCCATCTAAATATAAAAAAAAACGTGTCGCTGACAGACTGACCATCAACGTACAACCTAGACCACTGAAGATATAAATATGGAAAATTGGAAGGTTTAGGAGTAAGAAAGGATTTTTCGAAAATCAATCCTTAAGGCAGCCATGTCAAACATGCGGCCCACTGAGAATTTCCCTGCGGCCCGAACCATTAACCGAACTTCAAAACAGAAGGAGGAGGTTCTCAATTCGTCGGAATCTTTTTTTTTTTAATGTATGTTCCCCGATTACTTGAAGACGCCTGGACTGATTTGCAAAATTTTTTTTGTTTGAAAGGGTTATACTTCACAGATGGTCCCATTTTTTTTTGTAAAAATTGGTTCAGTAATTTATTACAAATTTTGAAAAAACTGACTTTATAAGTACATTTTTCTTAAAATCTCAATGATATTATGTACCCATTTTGACGGCTTATTTTTTTAAGCATATACTAATTTCTCGACATTATCTTACAGACATATTTGTTATTGAAAATTTAATAAATAAACTTGTCCTTTAATAATACCTACTTCTTTTTGTTAAGATTTTCAGTGTTTTGTTTCCATTAAAATTAGATTTTGCGGCCCACCTAGTTTACAGTCTTCATGCTTTTGGCCCACCAGTGGTTTTGAGTTTGAGTACATGGCTGCCTTAAGGTATTCATAATACAACGCGTTCAAAGTCACGGGCAACTGCTAGTCTGAAATAAATTTAGTTTTATCCGTGAAATATTTTAGGATCACTCTTGTGTCTGTCTGTCTAGCCGTCCGTCTGTCACAGGTTATTTTCTCTGAATCTACTGGACAATTTTATTCGAGGATTAACTTTAGGGGAAAAATTAAAAATCAAAATAATTTTGATTGCATCATGTGACATCAAATGAAAGGGAATACAAATATATTTTTTATAATTTTAAAAATTAAAGAAAGAATACTAATGACTCTAATACCTGGTATTGAGCAATAGTGGTGAGGCTATTAATGAAAAAAAACTACTGCTATGAGAATCGCAATCGTCATATTCCCATCTTTTGTATAGAATGAATTTCGTTTCCAGAAACAAATAGAACGTTATCATTTTTCAATATTTCCCGTCCAATATTTATAACATTTTTGATAGATGTTTGTTTTCCTTGTAGGCAACCCATCACGATACATTCAGATAAGTTTGTTTGGGACACAATGTGATGTGGGTATGAAATATATTATACAGTGGAAACAGAACTGCTTTGTATTCAAATTCACGGTAATATTGTCGCAAATAAACACATTTATTACGTTATTACACACTAATACCATTTTACCTTTTCTCTAAATTGTTTTTCTATTTATATCATGCGACAGTGGCCGAGTGGTTAAGACGTCTGGTTTGATCCCGGTGATATACCAATAAGGTTATTTATAATTAAAATCGGGAGGTTCAATTCCCACTTGTTCCAATAAAAATGCTAGGAACAAATTTTCTTAAGGAATATGTTCTTCGGAGGGCATGTAAAGCAGTCGTCCGCACTTCTTCTAAAAATAACAGATATACAATGTACTGTTTCTGTTCAATATAAACAACGCTGGCCACACCACATACGTGAAGAAGTATTTTTTGTGTTTTTGTGTTATATAAGTAATTAGGTACATAATTCGACAAACCACACTTAGAGGCTTTCACAAATACCATCGGTTAAAGAGAGGGAGGCTTGGTCTTTCGCTGAGTATCCTGGTATAACACGGTTTCGGAAGCTATAAAGCAACCCAAGAAGATAAATAAAAACACACTTTCTGCTACTACTCTCCGTAACTTCTAAATGGATTTGTTTCAGTCTTTATATTAGATACAGAAGCGGACCATATATTGGTATTATAATAATATGGTAAACAGGTGAATCAAGTCGGGCGAAAAGTTTGCAGCCAGCACGCTCTTATAAAATGTAACAAAATTATGTAGAATTTAATATGAAAAACCAACTCGTTTTGTTCTGTGTTATTTTTAGTTATACATTTTGCCATTTAAAAAAATATCAAGGGTCTATAACAAATATAATTATTACTCCGTATTGTTTTATTTCAATTTTAATGTAGAATTAATGATATTTACACCAGGAAAAATATAAAATAAAGGATGTTAGATTTAGGACAATAATAGTATTAGAAGAAAAAGGAGTAGGTAATAAGGAGAAAAAGGAGTAAGTATATGAAAAAGAAAGGAGCATGCTGGAAAATAAAAATGAAATAAATAAGTAATGATTTCCAGGATATGATATGATCTAAACACAATACAACTTAAATAGTACTTACAAATATCATGCTCCTTTATAATATATTTTATATCACAGCTTATTTGTAATTTGTTCAATTTATTAAAATTATTGATATTATGAAATAGGTGTGCTACTTAGCAATGCTAAAACGGAATTGACTAAAAATGGAAGAAAATTAACAAATTGCAGACACTGTTCCAAATTCAGATTAATTTGAAAAACGCAGCCAGTGTTTTGGGAACCATGCCACAGGGAGGGGTTCTGGAAGAGGTATTCTTTTTATAATTTGTATATATAGTTTTTAAATATATTATTTATTTATTACCATTACATTTAAATTATGATGTAAATATTTAAATTAAATTCTATAATTTGAAAAATTCTTAAATTATAGGTAGTCACTAACTTATTTTGTAAGGAGGTTAACAACTATTCAAACCTCATTAAGAAAAATGGTCTCATTTATTAGCTAAATGAGCACAACGTTACACCATTACAATGTTTACGTGTGAATTCAAGAGCATAAAGCTAGTCATGCCATAAATAAATTCTACAACAATTATTAATTAATCTACGAAAAGCAATTTCTCCCAAGTTGAACGCAATCTCGTCTCGTATCACAAAGGTGTCATTGTAATTGTAGACTGCAGCCTCCACATTGTTGGTTTAGGGCTTTGTGTTGACTCTAGTGCTAACTTACTGTCTAGATATCTAGCATATTATACATGACTTTCTGAAGATCACGTTTAGTCGACTTCTCGTGCTTCGGAAGGCTTGTAAAGCGGCGTCTGCACTTTTAAATATAACACATCTAAGTGCAGTAACAGGCTTTACTACCTGTTCTGTTTAATATGGACAACTGGCGTGAAGTGGACACTGTTGTTTTGATGGCATTCATTAATTTTGATAACGAGTCGTAAGCACACAGAAAGACGAAAAGTAATGTTTTTTAACAATTTTAGAATTTGGAATAGATTGAAGCCCAGGATACTGGCTCCCGTTCTGTCACCGCAGTTATTATGTTATAGAGTTATTTGTCAACAGAAGATATACAGTTAAATTCGCTTAATGAGTTTCCTATAGCGTCTTTTATGAGTCAATTCCGACTTTATGTATCCTAGGCGGTATTGTCGTCATGGAATGCCCCAACGATCCGACGAATTACCGCTCCGTGTTGCCAAATGTACGTAATGAAATTCTACCACAGCTCCTAGCTCTATTGTTCGCGAGCTAATAAATAGTAGAGAATGTGCGCTTTGTAAATACAGCTGTAATAGCTTTACTAAGTTCACTTTTATTGGTGCAAACTATTTTGATGTCGTTTTGGAAGAAGCTAGCATGTAGAAGATAAAAGATACAATGTTTTTGGACGTACAATTTTCGGTCCATTCGCCGTATGATCGAGATTGAAGACAGGCCACACATTAGCAATATACGATCTAGATCACATGCAATTCACTCACCCACACAGACACACAAGATTCGATTAAACAAAGTCGTGTGGATGTGTGTGTGTGTGTGACAGATCGTTCCGGTCATCGAAATCAACCACAAATACGATTTGAAAACGGATGGTGGGCCGCGCGATAAGAATTAGACGAGTCTGTGGTAGATTTCGGTGGACCGTATGGCGGCGCGCATGAGTGGGCACTTAGACATCATACACCATGAAAACTCGCTGGGACTACCTTCCTAATACTGTTTAATTATCAGCTCCTAAACATGATATGTAAATATTGAATACTCTTAAACCTTTTCAGTGAATCAACTACCTACCTAAAACTAACTACCTAGTGAAAACCACAGTAGTTTTTGCGTGAAAATGTCACATACAGACGCGGTGGGCGTACATTTAAAAATCAGACAAGTTCACAGGTTAGAATGAAGGTGATTGTTGTCAACATAGTATTTGTCTAGTTGCTTAGTTGGATGTTGCCATGACTCGTCTTTATCCCAGATCTTAATGAATCAAGCCACATGTGTATTATTTTGAGAACAGTTACTTCTGTTACCTTAATTAGAGACTTCAATAAACCCAAATTATGAAACATTCCTCCATAAAGTGTGTTCCATTTACAAAATGGCACCCCAAATTCACACATAAACAGTCATCTGGAAAATATTTAGACGATTTTCTCTTACCTTGAGGAACAGGTGTGACATACTCTCCTACAAGAAAGTGGTGTCATAGATTTTAAATATAGAACTGGCATTCTGTAGTAGTCTTATCTATACTAATAATATAAATCTTTTTTTTTTCCTTACGAGTTGCCTTTACAGCTCCCGAAACCGTGTTACAGTTCCAGGTTACCCAGCGGAAGACCAAGTTCCCTCGTTTAGCCGATGGTATTTGTGGAAGAGGTAGATTTCTTAGATAGAGGTAAATTTAACTCAAAAGAGACGATTTTTTTAGAAAAATATAGATTTTTAGAAAATCTCTTGCCCGAGTCGGGAGTCGAACCGACAAAAACGAAAAAAGTCATTATTTTCAGTCGATGGAATTACTTAAGGCGACGCATCACAGCGCAACGTTCTTATTTTGTCCATGTTTCTTTAGAAAGATGTAAGCGAGATGGAATGCTATTAAAATCGATAAGATAAGATAGACCAAGATTCACGTTCCAGAAACATGAGAAAGTACGATTTCTCAACAAAAACTTTGGATGTATGAGTATCATACAAAAACGATTAGAAAAAGCAAGTTGTAGTTAATGTTTTTTATTAAATATATGAAATTATCTATGAAATAAACGAAATTTGTACATTAATATATACACTATGTTGCAAAAAAAACGAGCACTTAAGAGCACCAACGTTATGTGGCATGGCGGCTTGGAATTACACATTCTAAAGTTTAAAGGATTTGGAAGAGGTTCCAAAATACTGTTTCTCTATGTAGAAGGCCTGGTTCTGACAGAAAAAGATGTACGGAGCAGAGGGATGATCGATCTCTTGTCAGTCAAGCTCTTAGAAATCGACGAAAATCTTACAATTATCTTAAAACCCCACCTACAAGAATTGAGATTGGTGAGAGTTAGCAAATGGACTGTACAAAAGAGACTTATAGAAGCAGGCATACATTCTCACAGACCCGCTAGAGGACCAAAATTATTCCGTGGGCATCGCGCAGCAATACTAAGTTTTGGGCAAAATTTGTTACTATGGACAATTGAGGATTGGGGTAGGGTTCTGTTTTCTGATGAGGCCCGTATATGTCTACATGGTGAAGACAGACATCGGAGAGTACTGAGAAGACAAGGTGAACGTTGTGCCGACGTGTGCTTTGAAGAGGTAACACCATGCGGTTGAGGGTCCTTAATGCTCTGGGCAGGAATAACTTCTGAAGCTCGTACGGAGTTAGTTTTTTGCCAAATGGGACACTTAATGCACATCGCTATATCTCAGAAATTCTCTTTGCACATGTGCAACCTGCATTGGTTGTTATGGGAGACAGGTCCATTTTTATGGATGATAATGCTCGTCCTCATCGTGCCGTTGCAGTATCCGCCTATATGAAGGAGGTTGGGATTCCTCGATTGGATTGGCCTGCGAGGAGTCCCGACCTTAACCCTATAGAGCATCTATGGGACGTACTAAAACGCCGGGTTTGAGCTGGAACTCCAGCTCCACAAAATCTGACAGAGTTAAAAACTGTGATTCAGGCTGAATGGGAACTGATACCACAAGATATCATAAGAAACCTGATCGGGAGTATGAGAAAAAGAATAGCAGCTGTCATAACTGCAAGAGGTAGACATACTCGATATTGATTTTGGTGTAGGTTCATTTAAAAAAAGATTATTTAAAAAAATATTTAAGTTTAATTTGTCACTTCATACTCATTAAAATTACTTAATAAACTGGTTTTTCATTTTTTTATTCAATTTACCTCAGATTTCTACTTGTGATAATTAAAAAATGTAGAAATTTGATTATAATATGATGAAACATCATAAAAAATAATTATTGAACCATTATTAACTTCAAAATATAATAATAACCAATAAAGTTTTAAGTGCTCGTTTTTTTTGCAACATAGTGTATTAAAAGAATTTGAGTCAATCAAGCATTTATAATATTAATTAGTGTTGAGTGATCGTTGTAAGTTCTAAATGAACTTTTATATTTTCTATATAAATATTCTTTCTTAAGGGTCCTATACTGGGAATTTGTATGGAGATATTACTATTCCCAATTTCTCTGTAAATACTCCACCTGTGTCAATGTAATTTTGCATATAGTTACTTATTCAATATATCTAAGTGAAATAGTCGTTATTTTTTCAATTGGTTTTGTTTAATAGGAAATATGGGTGGTAGAATAAAGGATTATTCTGCCCCTTCTGTCTCTTTCATAATCTATCACAAAACTCAAAATTTTTTTTAAAGCGCTCTTATACCATTATTCTTTAATTATATATATCGCTTTTTTTTTGTAGCTTATTGAAAATTCAAAAAAAATATATAAATAATTATTATTTTAAATTTTCAATAAGCTACCAAAAAATTCGACATATATAATTGAAGGGTAATGGTATAACAGCGCTTTTAAAACAATTTAGAGTTTTGTGATAGATTATGAAAGAGACAGCAGGGGCAAAGTTAAACTACCCATATTTCCTATTCAATAAAACCCATTGAAAAAATAAGAGCTATTTCACTTAGATATATTCAATAAGTA
This sequence comes from Nemapogon koenigi, assembly GCA_963924495.1. NCBI lineage: Eukaryota > Metazoa > Arthropoda > Insecta > Lepidoptera > Tineidae > Nemapogon > Nemapogon koenigi. The sequence goes on along the minus strand of OZ004630.1, from coordinate 951,983 downwards.
ACTATATGGTAAATTACAGTGATACAGGTGGATTATTTACGGAGAAATTGGGAATAGTTTATCCCAGAAAAATTCCCAATATAGGACCCTTCCTTGGTCGCAAGCATTCTTTGCCCGCTGCACTAATTCTAGTAAAAGCTTCTGACACACTAATGTGATTTGTCGGAGCTCGCAAGTCGACTCTACTCGCTCAGTAATCTACTTTTCTTAGATATTTCTGAAAATGTGTGAGCGAAAACAATTTAGTATGTGTGCTTTAAGGCCTTTTAGTGTCATAATTATACCATATTCCCTTTTTTATCTCTCTTATGGTATTTGTGAGGAGTGGTCAGTTCTGCTGAGGTGTATTCAGATGGAAAAGCCTCTAAGTGTGGATGTCGGATGCCATTGGTACATGGGCTATATGTACCTTATTCCTATGCATTCCTATTATAGATGCAGTGGCTAAAATAGTGAAAGGGATGCTTAGATGGTTTGGTAAGACTTACATATAAAAAAAGGTATATAATAGAACAGATGTAACTGGAAGAGTTAGCTCTACACGAAAATTCAAAATGAGTGACACAGACTGTCTCGTATGCAAATCCCAGTGTTCATCAAAATCAAGGGTTTTTCTCACTTTTTACACGAAATTTACCTCCCCCCGCTTATCCCCCCGCACTGCCCACTCAGTTGACAAGCCTGTCGTCGCATTAGGGTTCTTTACCTTCTGTCACAACTATTAATTATCACTTAATATTATTAAGAATTAAATCAAATTGAAAGCAAAATCACCTGTCAAATTAAGCATTATAAACATAAATACAGTTATATTGCCTCACCCTCCACAAAATAAAGGACTCTAATTAACCCTCATCCTCGAATCAATCAGACCCATATTGATTGGTAACTTTTTTCGGTCGTTACTAGAGCAAAGTAGGGGATGTTTGTTGCTATTAGTGATGTACTACCCAAGTCCAGATACCAATTAGGGGTGAAATCTTCTAAATGTTTACTAAGTATCAATTAATTTAATGTAATGTATTATTATTAGATGAACGAACTTATTTCTGTGATGATAAATTAAGTATACATTTTTTATTTTATGACCAATTCTTCTTCAAATTAACCGCAAAAATTATATCTATGAATATTATTAAAATATAAGGATTTGACTGTACGTCTAAAAAACTTCAATCTCAAAATACAGATAGAAAAATATCATCGCCTAAATTAGAAATGCTCCCGGATACCATAAATGGCAAACAAATTTTATTTTTCTTCATGGGTTGCCTTTTTTTACAGCTCCCGAAACCGTGTACGGTCCCAGCGGAAGACCAAGTCTCCCTCTTTTAGTCAATGGTATTTGTGAAGCCAGTTCTGTATATATTTAGATGGAAAAGCCTCTAATTGTGGTCCGTCGGATTATGTACATAAGTTTTTAATTATAAAAACCCATTGGTACATGACTGGGTTCCGGTATCGAACCTGCCTAGTTAATACCAGACGTTTTATCCACTCGGCCAACGACACCTGATTTTTTTAAACCGTACCTAATCCAAAATCAAGAAGATAATGTACACATTATTGAATTGTAAATTAGTTTCTAAATATTAAAGAGTATCCATTGTTCATTTGATTACATCGCCCAACAAGCGCTGTCATAAACAATGACAGGGACCAATCAAGGCCTCCTGTACAGTGTACACTGTCTATATAGAAATTTAATTTGTATTGTCCGAATAAGGCCTAAGGAAATTTAGATTTAATCGTGGTATACCTCGGTGGCTTGATATACGGTAAATTATTTTATACTATATTTGCTCTGAAAGTACCTATTACTTCAATTTTGTATCAAAATTAGACAACGCAAAAATTAAATGCTGTTGGTTGATAAGCGCATCACAATTGTTTTTTAAATTTTCGTAATAGTCTGAATAAGATTTTTAAAGAAAGAACAATTGCAAAAGTTTCCCGGAAAATTGTATAATTCGGGAAAAACTGAAAGGCTTATTTCTATGGGATTTTTGTATTAATTCTGTATATGAACGCGACTAATAGACTATAGGACTCACCTCAATTTAGGGGATAGCTAAATCCTGAAACTTGATATTTATTCATTAAGAATTTGTTAAATTGATATTTTAGAAACTAAGACAACACTTTTCCAAGAGCAATTTTGTAAATTCATCTTTTAAACCCTGCAGTTTGCTAGTAAATCAAGTAGATACTAAATAAATTAATACGTGATTGTGATGATTATCTAAATATTACCTCAACAGAACTGGCCAGTCGTTAGGTATAGCCTCAAAAATACCATCGGCTAAAAGTGGGAGATTTGTTTTTCCAGTGGGTACCCGATAACATAGTTTCGAGAGCCGTAAGGCAACCCCTAAAAAAATTAATTATATTGATGTCTGTTTGCATGAGTTTCATATGTACCGCATCGCCTGAGAAGTCACTCCTTGTATAATTGCCTATTCTTTTAAGGTATTACGTTCCCGTGTGTTTTCCTTTTCTCACTAAAATCTCAAAAAGTAGATCCCGGCTTCGAATGAGTTAATATGAATTTACAATAATTTGAATATCTACATATATGCTTACTACTAGTTATATAATATAAGAGGACTTTTTTGCAGATCATTTTGACGGATTAGACAGCATACGCCACGAAAACTTTCTGGTGCTAACTTTTTCCTCGACTTGATTCACTTACACTGTTAATGCTCAGCTCCTAAATATGATAAGTACATGCTTAATACTCGTAAACCTTCCCGGTGAATTAAGCTAACTCATAATTAAAACCACAACAAAATTCATTTAGTAGTTTTTGCATAAAAACGCCACAGACAGACGCGGCGGGTTTTGTTTTATAATATTAAGTAGTGATGATGAAATATATTTTACTCAAAAATGCATGTAATGTGGTCATTATTTTGACAACCTTGTTTGAGCAAAGTCGACCTTGCCGTTCTGTTTCAAGGAGCGGCCGGCAAAGTTTTGCTGGTCGCTCTAACAGGCCGGCAAAACATTGCCGGCCGCTATTTTGACGTTTCAACGTTTTAAAAAATCAAATGCAAAAGATTTTATTTAAAACACAGCTGTTTGTATTTATAGAGATAGGTACAAAAAGATTTTATTCCATATTTGGCTGTATAGTTCCAACTACCATTGCTTAAAAAAACAAAGAAGTAACAAAAGCGCGGTTCAGCGAAAATTTTACTTTTATTTAGTGACTTTTTGGCTAAAAATGAGCTCTCAAAGCGAAAATTCTTCCGATTCAATGTGTTTAACACCGCCAGACATTAAAGATGAAGCTAAATTGGTGGTTGAAAATTTAATACGGCGAAACTCAAAGAAAAATATAAACTTGCATATGAAAAATTTGTGCAGTGGAAAATCATTAGGAAATCTAAATCTTTATCAGAAAATGTTTTTCTTGCGTATTTCAATGATCTTTGTACTTGCATTTTTAAATAAAGCACTATACAAGCCTTGGCCCACTATGACTGCTTCGCTGGTCACGCTATGATTGCCTCGAGCTAGCCTAGCTACACTCTAGGCCTTCCAGTTACCTATCTTACCTCGTCCATCAAGTTCTGCACGCTGACCGCGCTGTGTCGGCCTGGAGCTGCGCTGTCGGCCATCATCAGCGCGACCAGCAAAGTAGTCATTATAGACCGCGACAGTAATGTACTATCACTTCTATACGGTCCAGTAATTACTTATGCTAATAATACCTGAAATAATACTAAGTTTCAGTTAATTAATATTGTCTCAGCATGTAAACCAAGATTGAATCTGCCAAACATGATCTGTAAATGCCAACACAATATTGAAATTCATCATACCCGAGTACGTCCCAGGTCGAAGCGACGAGCCCGTCAGAACCAATTTCCGTCGACCCCAACTTGCAAGTTTCAGCTAAAATTCACAATGTATTTGCTAAATTATTACGTAAACCACTTAGGTATCATTCACAAATTGTATAGGAAGTGACTTGTGCACTTTCAAAGATATTTAAGGTCAAATGACCCGAGATAACGAGATGACTGTAAATGTGTGAAACGCTCGGGATATTTTTTCTATACAAATCTCAACACACGTCTCTCCTCGCCGTCGCAGGTTGTGATAGTGTGTATCTTGCTGCTGCTGCTGAATAAGTTGATCCCACTAGCGGCTAATCTATCTATCAACATGCCTTTTATCCCAAGAGGGGTAGGCAGAAGGGTAGGATCCTGAGATACCTCTTTCGCTTCTTTTACATTCGTCATACCTTTCATACATGCTTGGCGATTGTGTGTACTTTTAATATTACTGATCAATACATTTTTATATATTCAATAAAAGTACACTTAGGTCGTCCACTGCCAGCATTTCCTTTCACTTCAACCATATAAACTTTTTTAGTCAATCTTTCATCCTTCATTCTTCCAACGTGTCGAAACCAACGTAAACTACTTTTCTTCGTTTTAGGCATCAACATCTTTCACTCCGTATTCTTCTCTAATGACTCCGAATGCGGTCAATACGCTATATAGCTGGTTAAAACCCGACATAACCTAACCTAACCTTAAATTAACTAACTGCAACCAGCAACATCATAACTTAATAACAAAACCTTAAATTTTGTTGCGGTATTCACGGTTAGATAGGTTGATTCATCTGGAAAGTTTACGAGTATTAAACATGGACCTATATGTTTAGAATCTAAGCATTAACAGTATAAGTAAATCAAATCGGGTGTAAAAGTTAGCTCAGAGATATAAAAAAGTGTACCGACTTCAAAAATTATGCACTGAAAAGTGTGCTTTCCGAAAGCAAATGCACAAGTCACTATAAAAAAATATAAGAGTTCTCGATTTCTCCAGGATCCCATCATCAGATCCTGACCTGATGACCATGGGACCACCTGGAGAGTATACCCTTTCAAACAAAAAAAATTCCAAATCGGTCTTCAAGTAATCGGGGAACATACATAAAAAAGAAAAGATTCTGACGAATTGAGAACCTCCTCCTTTTTTGAAGTCGGTTAGAAATGATCTACAAAAAAAAAGTCAACAGTTATAAACGTATTTATGTAAGTAATCAAATAGTTGTAAACGCATAACAAAAAGCCGGGGGTGGGTGTATGTAATTCCGCATTTCAGCTTTTATTTTATTTTTAAAGTTAATAAAGAAACAATACAAATATTTAGTAAAACAAATAACAAATCGGATTACATCCCTTGTTGGGAAGACAGAAAAGAAAACAATTCAAACTAAAATTGCTTTGGAAACTGATAGCAAAGAGACAGTCTGTAATACAAAACTGAATTAAACATCTCTCTAGAGTATACAGCCATCTGCTACATTTTAATGAATATCATTTGCATTTTAAAGCTGGATAAGAGTCATTCTTTATGGAGCATCGTTTAGCCACTTTGTATACTCAAAAATTACTCAAAAACTTCACGCTTGTATATCAATGGGGTAGCCAGAGACTTTAGAAAACCTTTTGTATTTATTAGGGTACAATATGGATTTACAACAATTTAAATACCTACATAAATACGCTTAGATATATGCTACGGCAGAACTTTTTTTAGTTCATTTTATTCTGCATAATTATTTCTTATCAAGGATTAGACAGCATACGCCAAGAAAAATCGCTGGTGCTAACTTTTTCCTCGACTTAATTCACTTAATACTATTATTGCTCACAACTAACTATTATGTAAACAAATCTTGAAAGTAGAATTTAATCAACTTCTAATTGTCGAATCGATTTGGCACTTTTCTAGTGTATGTAATTCGGATGAGAATACAATAATTTGGTACCGTCAATCTGATCCTTGATCTGATGATGGAGCTAGGAGGTGTATGTAACGAAACGACATAACCCCATCGAGTTTGGGCTCGTTTGATTTGTCTTCATAAGCTCTCTGATTCTAAATGATGTCTAAAGTCCCGATGATGGAGCCAGAAGGTGGCAGGAACTCTGTAACGAAACGACGTCATCCCATCCAGTTTGGGCTCATTTGGTTTGCGCAAGTCTGCGTTACTGACAATATCGTGTTTTTTATTTATTCTTTTAAATTACACGGATTATTTTTACCTCGGGACAATACATAATATTAGTCTAGTCTACCTCAATGTGTTTCAGGCGTTATGAATTTTCAAAAACGCATCTACAGTTGGAGAATGATACAGTGTATGCTTGCAAGTAACATAAATGGTAGAAAATTATGCAGTATCTCGCTCGGCAGCGCGTGATCCACACCTCGCTTCACAAACGTTTCCTGCAGACAGGCTTAACAATCTTGCATATTGTTTCATGCTGAAATTATTTTTCAGTCTCTTTTTTGCAGTCAGGGGTTGCAACTCTTTTTTTTATATCTTTATAATCGCCCGAGTACGCAGTGGAAGACTAAGTGGCCCGTTGAATTTTGTTATTATTAAAAAAAATAGGTATTTGACCGATATGGGATCGAAGATTTTTCAGAGTATTGAACAATATCACTTTGTTTGTTTGTAAGAGGTACACTCGAAAACTACTAAACCGATTTGATAAATTATTTCACTGCGGTAAAAACCTGAGGTTTTTTGCATTTAAAAAGGTTTAGAGGCGAATCTGCGATGCAAAGTTATCTATATAAAAAAAAATTAAATGGTATCTATCGATAGATATATAGATATATCATCACGCCTTTTATCTCAAGAGGGGTAGGCAGAGACAATCGAATGCCATTTGTTATGATCCTGACATACCTCTTTCGCTTCTTTTATATTCATCATACCTTTCATACAAGCTCGGCGATTGTGTTTAAATTTAATATTTCCATAGATCAATACATTTTTATATGTTCAATAAAAGTACACCTAGGTCTTCCTTAGCCAGCATTTCCTTTTACTTCAGCCATATAAACCTTTTTAGTCAATCTTTCATCCTTCATCTTCAAATGCTATTCGTTGGTAAGCGTATCATTTGAAAACGGCTAGACCGGTTTGACTGTTTGTTTTAAATGTTCGTAATAGGTTGAACAATGTTTTTAGAGAAAGAAAATTGGAAAAGTTGCCGGAAAATAGGAAAATTCGGGAAAAACTGAAACTGCTTTTTTCTATCGGATTTTTGTATGAACTTAAGACCATAATAGGGGATGAAAGTTAATATGAACTCCACGGGCGAAACCGGAGCGGAAAGCTAGTATTAATATTGAATTTTTATTTATTCTCAATAAATATTTGTAATATTTTCCTTTCCGACTTTTAATAAAAACAAGTCAATATGAAGCTACAATAAAACTTGCCTTCTGTAATACAACCCTTCCACCTTCCTATAACACAGAACACAGGCACTATCTCAGGCCCCTGTGCGCAAATATACAAGCGATCTCGCCAACAATATTCCCTTTGTGCCGTTTTCATTTCACTCCAAAACTGGTATTCAATTCCCTTACACCACGTTTCAGAACTCATTATATTTTCTACTTAGTTACTTCTCACTGCTTCGCTTCTAATAATTTGATATCACAGCTTATTCGACGGTTCTCCCTTGTTTTACATAACAACTTTTGATATAATTTCATTTCGTATAATATTTACTTTACCTAATACTCTTCTTTTCTTTTTTTATTATGGCTCCATCAGTGTAGACGATGATTTGCCAGTGTCAAGTTTATTTATACCGCAAAAGCGGGCGGGGGAGGGGTAAATTACAGTCACAGGATTATATATTTTTGGATCTATTTCCACGTGGGTAAAACCGCGGACAGAAGCTTGTAAGTAATATTTATATTATTTGTCTGACGTATGACAGTTTTCACAAAAAAACCGACTTCAAACTCCTGTTTAAAAAGTAAAAAATAAATTCACTTAGCACAAAGTAATTCGTATTTTGATTTAGTGAATCAGAAATTATTAAACAATTATTTTATAATTTTGAAGTAAGAAATAATAAATATTTCGTAGTAGAATTTGTAGACGGTTGGTGCCAAATTAGAACAAAAAAAGAATCATCAAAATCCGTTCAAAAAACGACGAAGTTACCCGCAAACACACATAAAAATATATACGGTCGAATTAAGAAACCTCCTTTTTTTTAAGTCGGTTAAAAAGTGAAGGGACCTTCGCCTAAAGGGCCCTCTGTGGGGATTAAAATAAAGTTTTTAGACTAATATTAGAAACTCAAAATGACCGAATCGCCCCTCTAGATCAATGCGGTTCGCAGGAAATGCATCGACATATACCTCCATTGTCGTACATACAAGAACGTCTATTATATCACTCGAGCATCTAATAGCGTATTCATAACTATATTGTGTTTGGCGCGTTCAATTTCACCAAAACATTTGACAATACGAATCTGTGAATAAGATGTGGGTCTTTAGAAATTTGATTTGATTTGATTTGATTATGTTTGATTTGATTAGGTTTGATTTGATTATACAATAGCGATCGACTTGGCTTTGATGTATGAAGTCAACTACTATATAACTATATAAATTTTGTTTGTTTGTTGGTACTTGTTTGAAGGCAAAACGAAGGTACGGATCAGCGTAAATTTTTGCACAGAGATAGACGGAGACCCGAAATGTTACATATCATCTCATTCTCCGGAAAATTTGTATTTTTCATAAAGCTTTTCTGTTCCGTGCTAAGCCGAGACGAGTCGCTAGTAATTTATAATTTAGATGTGGAATAAAAGTGAAGTGAATTTATCTCTTTTTACTAAAGTAAACACGTTTAGTTTTACCTATTTAAGGGTCCTATACTGGGAATTTGTATGGAGATATTACTATTCCCAATTTCTCTGTAAATACTCCACCTGTGTCACTGTAATTTAGCATATAGTTACTTATTCAATATATCTAAGTGAAATAGTCGTTATTTAATAGGAAATATGGGTGGTAGAATAAAGGATTATTCTGCCCCTTCTGTCTCTTTCATAATCTATCACAAAACTCTAAATTTTTTTTAAAGCGCTCTTATACCATTATTCTTTAATTATATAAATCGCTTATTTTTGTAGTTTATTGAAAATTCAAAAAAAAAAATTTTATGATTTTTTAAATTGGCAAAAATAATAAAATAATTATTATTTTAAATTTTCAATAAGCTACCAAAAAATTCGACATATATAATTGAAGGGTAATGGTATAAAAGCGCTTTAAAAAAAATTTAGAGTTTTGTGATAGATTATGAAAGAGACAGAAGGGGCAAAGTTAAACTACCCATATTTCCTATTCAATAAAACCCATTGAAAAAATAAGAGCTATTTCACTTAGATATATTCAATAAGTAACTATATGGTAAATTACAGTGACACAGGTGGATTATTTACAGAGAAATTGGGAATAGTTTATCCCAGAAAAATTCCCAATATAGGACCCTTAATATATATAATGCCTAATATAAAAAAGGCATAGGCAGTCATGGGGACTCAATACAGTGGTTTTTAATTTATAAGTATATAACGTATAATAACGCCATCTAGCGCGGGCCTAAAGAAGATTTCACTTCAAAAAAAATCTCGGTCCAGACCGAAGAATTGCCGGCCAGGAATGCGCAGCCAAAAATGCCCGACCCAGGCATAGGTGGAAGCCAGTACGAGCCTCGGGTCTTAATAGAACCTAGGCTACACATTGGCCACCCATCAAGTAGATACAAAGTCACACATCATAAAAATCCCATCTTCCTATCTAGCACAAGTTCCACCCCGCCATTGAATTAATTAAGAGCAAACAGTAAAATTATTCGTGTCGTAAATTCGTTCCTCAAATGAAGTCGGCACGTCTGTCTACTAAATTGTTTATGGTCCTACATTTCCGTAGAAGAACAAAAATTACATGTTAATGTCCTTCATATTTTTTGTGTCTCCTTTATAATTGAGAATTTTCTCTTTTAGATGCCTAATGTACTCTTTTTCGAATTAGCTAAAACCTAACTTTGACGTTTAAGAACTAACGTTTATCCCATACTAATTACATGCTGCAGGCTTATGTAAATTACGCAATAACTGCAATGTCTTGAATTCTAAATTAAAATTGCTTTTTAAATATAGATATATTAAACATGAAAACAACGACATAAAATTTTCGTAATAACATACACATAAGTTTTATGAAGCCCTGAAAGTCCTCAATTTTTCGCGTATTTTTAACGACTTTGCGACTCTAATACTCAGAAGCCTGAAGTCCATTTCGTGTATTATAGCAAGACAGGTTTTGTTGAGAAATCGTACTTTCTCATGTTTCTGGTTCGTGAATCTTGGTCTATCTTATCTTATCCTTGGATATCTTATCAATTTTAATAGTAGTCCATCTTGCTGACATATTTCTGAAGAGATATGGACAAAATATGTCGCGCGTAAAACTGAGTTCGTTGCGCTGTGATGCTTTCTTATAATCACCATATATTCATTGACAGTCAAATAATGGATGAGCTGGTGTATGTCACTGTATGTAGTCCAATTTGTGTTTTTAAGATTTACTCTACATTCGTATAGCTATAGATCCAAGGTATACCAACTAAACTTAAATAACCATTATTTTGTACGCTCGATTTCATAAATACGAAAAAAAAATAGCAATTATTTACTAGTAATTGAATATTCCATACCAAAATAAATGAGACAGAATGTCGTTCATTCAGTTCCGACCAAAATCAAATCGGCTCTAAAAATCATAAGAAAATATTTTAAGAGTTTTTCGCATTTTTTCCTTTGAATTTTTCAATTATATTAAGAATCCCGGGGGAAATTTTTTCGTCACAGTAATCTTGTTCAAATAAAGACAAGTCTCCACATTAAAACGTAGCACTTAACTGTATTACCCGTCGTGTTAGAGCCACCCATTGTGAATTCATGCAATATCTCTAGAAAGCACCCTCAAAAGCTTGTGTGCTATACCTGTATTCAGGATCTGCAAATGTGATAAATTACTTTCGTGGTATCATTCAATAACTAGGCAGGCCATGGGTTCGATCCCAGATCCCGGCCATGTTTTTAATAAAAAAATTATGTACATAATCCGACAAACCACATTTAAATATACCTCAACAAAACTGGCCCACTCGTTAGGTATAGCCTCACAAATACCATCGGATAAACGAGGGAGACTTGGTCATCCTTTGGGTACCCTGGAACCGTAACACGGTTTCGGAAGCTGTGAGGCAACCTGTGAAAAAAGAAAAAAATCGGTCAAATTATCCTAATGAACATTATAAATGCGATGTATTTGTTTATTCTTTCACGTCAAAAGAGAAGAACGGATCGACCTGATTTTCGCATAGTGATAGAGGGCCCATATGTGACATAGGCTACTTTCTAACACGGAACTCATTGGAAATCAAATCTTATGTCACATTTCAAATTCAAATTCAAATTATCTTTATTTGTGGACAGATGTGTTACAGATATTAGGTGTTACATATATTTTGGTCTCTATGTCCTGCCCCATGGGCGTACAAATTTTATATAATCACTTAATACTAACATGCTATAAATACGACAAACTATGCAAACACATTATTTTAATTATTGTAAGTTGATGGCAATGAACTATCTATTTGACTCATTTATGTATTCTTTGATAGTGTAATATGTTTTGTCTATTAAAAATGTGTGTAGTTTCAAAAGGTCCACTAAGATTTTAATAAACCTAGACAATCTAGATCTAGACATAGTAGTACTTCATTAAATGCAACATTGTACAAAATACAGAAGAGTCTCCTATTAAAATTAATTATATTCACGCTTTCGTCTGTGAAATACGCGGTTTAGTTTAGACATTTCTTGGAAATGTGAAAACCGGCTAAGGTCGACAGCGAAGCTTTAGTAATAGGGTTTCCGTTGGCACCCTTTGGCAACAAAGAAAAATATATTTTTATTTTACTAGCATTCGCCTGCGGATTTATTCACATGGATCTTGTACAGTACGTCTTCACGGCCTAGACTCTATATCATTAACAGTGTCTACTTTTGTCCATATTAAACAGATCTGTCACTTCTTCCAACGCACGCGTCCCGCCTTGACATTGGGAATCCAGTTTAATCCTGTCCGCGCTGTGATAGTTGTGATTAGTCAGTAATTAATAGGGCTTATCACGGTGGGAGGGATCATCTTAAATACCGATTAATCGGCTTTATACACTTTGATATGGAGCCAGAATTCTTCCAATCGCTGTAATTTTATTATACTCCTACCTACATATCATCACGCCTTTTATCCCAGAAGCAGTAGGCAGATGAAGTGAAATGTCACTAGTTTATATTAAATGTCACTTCCCAGCCTCTTGACAACTTTGTGGTCATATAATAAATTAGTTTACGTGGTCAAAGTACAGAATGTGTTCGGGATGACGCGGGTACTAGGTAGGTAGGTACTTGTCAGGAATCTTGCTTGCTCATTATGATTATTAACAGTTTATTTTAATGTAAGGAGTTACTCACCAAAATATTGAGAGATCGTATACCGACACAATACGTAATTTAAAACTACAACACGACACACCATCACGGTCTTTATACCTTAACGGTGTGGCCAGAGACATCGGTAACAGTGTCCACTTTTTGTCAGTTGTCCATATTGAACAGAACATTTGGCAAGCCTGTTTTTTTTCTTTCCCAACCAATGCCGGTTTGTAAAGCCCTGAAATTCCACTTTTTTTTTTAATTTATAAATTAGATAACTTGCTATTTCTAATAATAATTGTATAATACTTGAATAGCCGATTATTGCAAGACCGATTCTGCTGTGAAATCATTATTTTCTAGTAAATTATGTTGGCCTTATTTTATCCTTGGTTATCTTATCGATTCTTTTCGCAGTCCATCTTGCTCACATCTTTCAAAAGAGATTAGGACAAAATATATGGCGCGTTTCACTGAGTTGCACCGCCTTAAATCTGCTCTTTGTTTCACCTATATTATTTCTCAAGGCTGTTTTTTTTTGTCAGCACGCCATAATCTCCCTTAATACTTCATCAAAATTAATATTTATTACGCTATTTTGAAGATTATTTTCTCCTCTAATGACAAAAAATAATATCAAACTGATCAAAATGAAATGTTTTATTTTAAATTAGACTAATTTATGTATTTTTGAAAAGACGCCATCGTTGGAGATCACTTGAACTAACGGTGCAAATTTTTCACACGACGAAGCCATTGGCAATAACTTGTAAAGAAAAACAGTAAGAACTGTATAATATAATTATTGGCACCGTTATTCAGCGGCGAGTCGAGTACGATCTGTTAGAAACAAAATGAGTAGAACTAACTCCGTATAGAGCTAGAGTAGTCCTTCCTGCCAAAGTATTCTTTATCAAATAACGTGGCGGAACATCGTCTTCTGCTGAATTGTATTTACTAGGTCGACTATCCAAACTCAGAACACGTACAGCCTGTTTAGATACGGGAACGTATTACCAATTCTGTGTTGGACAGAATGGATAAGAGACGATCTCCACCGATGGCTGTTAGATACTTCGTTTGGCTAATTCTGATTAGATGAGATTTTCTTTCATTACTTTATAGATTATTTTCGGTTTGTTCTATGAACGAGGAAAATGTGGTGTTTAGCAAATATATTAAGGTTACATAAATAAATAAAAAACACTAACTTTAGAATAATAATGTTTTCAGAAAATGTTCACAGACCTTAGGCACCACATAACCTTCAAAGAGCATTGGAAATGGACTTCGGTATTTTTATTCGATACATTTTTATTCTGAAAATTTATTTTGAGATATGGGACCCTTTGAAATTTTGATCTTTTTTCAAATTTCCAAAACATCCCGATATGTAAAGTTTCTGAACATGTACTTATAGAATTTAAAAAAATCGTACACAAGGTACTCCAAAAATACCATTTTAGAGCCATTTATTTATTTTTCAAAAAATACACGACTAATTCAAAAATTATATTATAGCCCTCATCAATACAAATATTTTGAGCAACCTATAACTTCCGGAGATATCGGCATGTCGCCCTTTTGCTGAAAAGGGACCCGTAAACATTTCTCATAATTCCTATATAAAAAACAACTAAGATCATAAATTAATAAAACCATTGAAAAATAATAAAGAAATATAATGCTAATTTAAATACTTCAAAGGTTTTTCTTAGGTATTTCTCCTTTCATAAAACCGCACGGCTGGCATGCTACAGTAGAATTAACATAGAAGATGTACAACTCGCAAAGATAATTTACTGAAATTCACGCCCGGATGAATAGTGAATTTATAAAACAGGTATTTTTAATTTATGCAACCGTTTTTACAGAGACAGAATTTCGTAATTTCTTTCTTTTGTGGGAAATTTTGACAAATTAAGTAATAAACGTGTTTGTCATTGAAATTGATGAATTTATTTTGAGTTTTATTGAATTTATGAAAATGGAAATGGATTGATATAATTGAATTTTCTGTATTCCTACTTCTATGATAATATTTTATTACATAACTATTTAAAACTAGCTTCTCGCCCCGGCTTCACGCGTGGAGCCCATATTAACATTAGGTATTTTCAGTTTTTCCCGAATTTTCCAATTTTCTGGGCAACTTTTCCAATTTTTCTTTCCCTAAAAAACCTGTATTGGACTATTACGAACATTTAAAAAACTTTAACTAAATTGGTCCTCTTCTCAGTCGTAGTACTCTTGACAGAGCAGTCGTGGTCAATTATGGCGGTCCACAGCGTGACGCTCCTTGTTTTGACTCGCCATGGTTAACTTTCTTGTGAAGAATAGTGCAGTGGTTTCCACTTGCCTTCTGCACCAGACATTTCGAGATTATTTAGGTCTTCAGGCTCGCTGTAGCCTCTTCCAGCCAGTTGCCTAGCTAGGTGTATGGTTATACCGCTATTGCTCGGTGGCCAGAGCCTCGTTTGTTGTCTATCAGAGCGTACCAAACGTGCAGGTGAGGATGACATTTGGGGTCGGATAGATCTTATTCCGTTCTCCCCCTTACCCTCCGTTGGTCCAGCCGTTCTCAAATGATGCGCTTACCAGCGAACAGCATTTCATTTTTATGTATAAGATTCACTTGAAGCCAAAGCAATTCCTAGACTTATTTTCTTGCATATAAGATCGGTAAATTTTTGCTAAATGTGTGAATTTTTGGATATTTTGGAAAGCAGTTTATCAAGATCTTTTATCAGGTCAATAACTGAACTTTTTATTGAAAAATAAACGTTTGGTATCATTTACCAATATCTTCAATAGGTATTATAAATCTAAAGCCATTGTTTTGTTGAAGCCTACTTAACTGTTGGTAAAACTCTTAAAGATATTTCCTCTAATATTTTAAGATTACGAAAGTTAAATTAAATTTCGTAACACGGCGTTTATAATAAGAAACTTTAAAATTTCTATAATAAAGTTTAAATTTACGGCGCCACTTCCACAGTGTTAAGTGTTATCTGAGATAGTTGAGAAAGTTTAAGATAAACTCAATTTTGTATACAGCTTTTTGTAACAATTACAATTTTGAACTCAATTTGCAATAAATAAGATTAATAATCTACTATATTAGAGGTAAGGTAGGAGGTAAGTAATAAAATATATACTAATAGTTTCATAATGTATATATTAAAATCTTAATACAAAGTTGTAAAAAAAATAAATCTACGAGACCGGAATTCTATAGATGGGACCACAGAACATTATAAGAACATAGAAGTAGCAAGTAATGAGTATATTTGATATGATTTCGGTACATATTCAGAATTTCTCCTGAAATATAGCCCACAACTAATTTGACTAAAGATAGCATAATAGTTTTCAACAATATTGTCACCACAGTACATATGCTAACTATTCTACTTTCTTTACAATGTTCTGTGGATGGTACGATGGGATGGATAAAAGCCGCTAGAATAGAGACCGCGAGTAATATCATAAAGAAAATGAAGATGAAGGTATTAATTTTAAGTAGATACAGCTTTAGCGAACACATTACACATTATATGACAGATATCAAAAAAAACTGGTTTCAAAATGGAAGAGAATGGAGTGAGCTTTAGTAATTCTCAACATAAAAAACATTTTCTTAAAAACCAGAATACAGACAGTTACAAAACATTTCTCTCACTTGCGCGACATCAAATTAATCAACTGTTAAGAAAATTAATGAAGAAAAACAAAAACAGCTTCAGAAAGTACAACAATAATAACGAACTAACTAATTTTCTAGTCTGCAAGCTGTCCTAAATAATTATCAAATATTTACTGGAATATTTTAATAAATTTTACATTATAAATTCCCTTTAATTGACTAATGGAGGCTTTAAATGCAGGATAGACATATCAAATATATATTTATCTACTCTTATATCGTAAAGTCTCTATTACAAAATAGAATTATACTTCATAATGATATGTTTTATTTACACACGTCTGTAATATGTCAAACTTCGATACTGTAATGTACGGAAGTTTTCATACAAAAACGATATCGTAATGTTTTGTTTTTTTTAATAAAGAAAGGGCAGAGGATTTGTCTTATACAGCCACATTAAACTCTATGAAAATATCGACACGCGCATGTCCGAGTCACTAGACAGTTAACGCGCATGCGCAGTAGGAAGCCGCGGTAGCGGTAATCACGGTTTGCCGCCAATTTGTCGATTAAGAAATGTCTTGGTTCAATTTGTTTTGTACTATTGCATGGGATTAGATAAAGTAGTGTATGAACGGGCACATAACTTGGAATTAAAACACTCGTGGATGCTATTAAAAATTTCCACTTGTGTTTTAATTACCCCTATTATGATCCCGTATCATAAACTACTATTACGGATTTGGGATTATTCAAGGAGATTGTAATAGGGTCGTATCAAATGGCATTCGTATATACTTTAGCATTCGATTGTTCTGTTCTTCGAGATGCAAATAGGGTTGATAGATGCCCGGTTAAATACCAGACAGTCCAGTTTTTTATGTGGATTATGGCAATCAGCGGCATCAAATTCTAAGCCAACCCTCGATATAAACCGTAATGATAGATAGATAAATATTTTCAGTGATGCTAAGCAACTGAGTGTTTTATTACCAAATATTTACCAAAATATTTTAATTAACTCTAGGTTCAACTCTAACAAAGGATTCGATTACAGCCAACGTCAGCCAACGCTTAATAAACTGCCATTTACCTGATACTAAACAGTTGGTCCCGTGAATTAATTAACAAATATTTTTAGTTAATATGATTTATATACCTACCCGAATAGTACATAGAAATATTCACACCCCTCCCAAGCCTTGATTTATTTAAAACTCGCGTCCCGCTCCAGATTTATCCGTGAGATTTTTTTTAATTCTCACTATTTTTTTTTTTTTTTAAAGGAGTCCACGTGGCATAACGCAACTAAACAGTGAATGAAGCTTTCAAATCGAGGAAACTCGAACCCCCAACTGTCTGCTTGAGTAGGACTCAGTCGAGACCTATTGTCAAAGAATTTCATTCAATTGTCTTTGGTGCTTGGTGAATGTATTACAGGACAACGTGACGCGAAATCCACTTTAATTCGACAGTAAGCCTCTCACTTTTTTTTTTGTGTTTGTTTGTTTGTTTGAAGGCGCTAATCTCTGTAACTACCAGTCGGATTTGAGAAATTATTTTTGCACTTGATAGCCCAATTCTTGAGGAAGGCTATATAACATCACGCTTTGACCCAAAGGAGCGGAGCAGAGCAGTAACTATTAACGCAGGTGCAACCGCAAGGCACAGCCATAAAGAATAATAAGAAACTTCCATTACAAGACTAAGGATCTCTAAAAAGATAATTTCCGTGACCTCGCAGTATAAGCAATGTTCATTATTTATTTTTATTAAATTCTCATCCCCACGGAGTCAGAAAATATTTCCTACAATGACACTTATAAGAAATACGCTGAAATTCATTAGGCGCGCTCTAAATTTCATTATTAGGTATCCCACGCTCGTTTATATTGCTTAGAGGGAATAATGGAATAAATGGAAATAAATTGTATACGCTGATAATGAGCACCTTTTGGCTTTTTAACAAGAATTATTTTTAGGATTCCGTACGAAATAAACATCTATCTACTACGGAAAACTGAAGAGACAAGAAACTCACAAAAAATATAAAAGTTGTCCATTAAGAGGTAATTCAATAGCTAGTAGATATCATAAGAATTACGTGCTTTCCGAAGCATGAAAAGTAGATTTGGTTTATATAAGCAATGACAGATGGCGGTTTAGACAATGATTGCTTTACGCCCGTGGAAAATTTCTAAATGTATGTATGTCATGTGAAAACGACTCGCAGGGAATACAATTTTCCTTACAAACGCGTTTATACTCAAATGAAATAAATATGACCAGATAAAATTATTTTCCATACAAAGTGTGAAAAAAATAATCGTTGGAGCTATTTTATACCAAGCAGTATTCCACGCTAGATCGAGTTTCTACTTTATATAGCAGTAATTTTCCCCCGTCGCACCTTGTTCAGGATCTTGAAATCTACACCATAGTGAATGAATCACAAGTCGGGAAGTGCTTTGAAGTGTAGTGAAAAAGAAAAGGGGATATTTTTCAACTTCTACAATACATGTCTGTAGTTTTTTGCTACAAATTAGCCTGGGATACCCAAGATTCTCTCACTTAGGCTACCTGTCATTTGAATTAACTTGCTTTTTGTCCCGGCTTCGTGCGTGGAAATGCTTGAAATGTGACATAAGAAACTATAAAAAGGACTTCCGGAAAAAACGTATCCATCTAAATATTCCTCAACAGGACTGGGCACTCGCCGCGTTAGGTATATCCTCAAATATCATCGGTTAATAGAGGGAGACTTGATCTTCCGCTGGGTACCCTGGGACCGTAACACAGTTTCGGGAGCTGCACGGGTTGCCGTGCAGAAAGAAAAAAAAGTCTTATTATGCAACAACTGACTTAATAGAAGGACAAAAAAATAAACACTGCTGTATAGTTTTCATTTTGATGCGTTCGACTCGGTTGAAACTTCCCGCCATTTGAGACATGTTCATTCATTCAAATCGGTCGCGGTCAAGGTTCACTGAACGAGCGAGAGATCGAATGACTCCTTGTCAACAACAGCGGCTTGCTCGCGCAAGATATCTTAAATAAATAACTTAAAAATTAGATAGTGTATTGTGTGGATCACCAAAGTAGGCGAAAGATCGGCCACACAGTATAAACCACAATCAGGGATACGAGCAAAGAGACCCGGCGCCGGTAGTCTGTACAGAAGCCAATAACGCTCAAGTAAGTGGAACTTTGTACTACTGGTTGATTTGGGTAAATCGGCGTGTCTCTGATTGTAGCCAAGCAGGTGTATCTACCTCGTAGGGACACCCTCGGCAGGGTTGTTTTAACCCTGACCCAAATGTACCGGACGTATCAAAAGTAACGCGCGCGTTCGGTACAACTGCACTTTTGCATTTATATTATTATGGACAATTTTTTCGCATTAAAGAATATTTTATGAGCGAAACTAGATTGGACACTAGTAGATTTTAAAATACAAACACCTGCTTGTTTAACCGCTATACCTAACCTTCAAAGAGTAAGAGACAATAGACATTAAGCTTGACGTTACAACGATATTCGTATGAGTAGATATATACTGAGCATGTACGTACGAGGAAACCCATTTTGAAGAGAGACAAAGAATCTTTTATGGCGGACGCCTACATTAATGAGTGAAGATCTTAGCTCATAATGTACATACGCTAAACTTAGCTGATATTTCGTAGGCCAAAACTTTTAAGTGCTAAAAAATAACAGATAAAGAGACACATCTATAGGTCCATTAAGTGCAGCAACGGGGAATATGAACTGCAAGCTAGAAATATTTACATTTTTCATTTCGCGGTTGAATTTAAAGACGGTTGGTGCCAAATTAGAAACTATCTAGCTCTAAATTTCACTAATCTAGACATTTAATTACAAACATAGATAACATTGAACAGATCTTCTTTAGAATCTATTTTAATTTTGTAGCCTAATTTGGCACCAACCGACTTCAAATTCAACGACGAAACGAAATATTTAATTATTTCTTACTTTTCAGTGAACAATGTTAGAAATCGGTATACTTTTTATTTTAATTATTTTTTATAAACCGCGCACTTATTTTGATTGAACACATTATGAACAGAAGTAATAATAATGTCCTTTGTTTTGAAGAGAATCGTGTCCCAATTAAAATACGAAGATCCTTTGATGTGTCTTATTCTGTGAAGAATTTCAAAATGAGGAACATAAAGCTAACATTTAAATTTCTATTTGTATTGATGTAAATATTATATTTATTCAAAATTTCTTTCAAAATTTTCACAGATGCAAATTTATACTCATGTGTGTACTCTACAGACATACCTATATTAATTACGCATGTATCCCACTAGGTTAGACTAAGGACCATATAGAAGAGAAGTATAGACACAATGCCCACATCTAGCGAATTGAACTTAATATGAACTGTGACTTCTTAATTTAAAGCTGAAGAAACTACCAGTCGGATTTAAAAAAATATTTTTGGATTTGATAGCCCAATTCTTGAGGAAGGTTATATAACATCACTAAGGAAGCGGAGCAGCAACCATTAACGCGGGTACAAACGCAAGGCACAGAAAACTTTTGCTTAACATGAAATTACCTGGTTATTCTAAAATTAACTCAAATACTCTAAAACGCATAAAGTGGAAAAGGGAGCAAGCGTAAAGGAAAACCGACTAAAGCGTCCAAGAGCGTGATTTTTCAAAGAGATCCCTTCTCAAAGCTACTTCGGTTACAAAAGTTTATTTACAAATTCTGTACTATGTTAGCTGGGGGTAAATCTTGACGTAAATTTCCATCCTAATCCTAAAATCCTGAGTTAAATTTCAGTAACGAAATTGTTATTGAAATTGAATTATTTTTAAATAAGTTGTAAATAAAATTGTCACTGCTGTCGTTGTCGCAACGTTTCGATTAAGTTATCTGATCCTGTACTAAGAATTAAAACTTTTTTTTATTTTATTTTATTTATATATTTGGGAAACAAACAGTTATATCAAATAACAAATTTCAGACAAAACATTAATTATAAATATTAACCTACAAGGTTTCCACATATTAATTAGGTACACAAATGGCACACAAACACATTATAAAATACATGAGACTCAGCTATCAGGTTAGGTTCACTCAGGGCTTTCTTAAACTTAGGAAGAGTGATGCTACCAAACATTACCTTACTATATTTATTACAATTATAACTTTTTGTCTTCGTAACTATTTAAGATATAGATATGAAACAAAAAGAAATTTATTCCAAGTAAAGATGCCCACTATAATCCCTAAAAGTTTCTTAAAATAAAAAAAAACAAATTTACGTTATAGGTACCTACGTCCGTGATTGGGTCATCATCAAACTCTATAATTATATGCACCAAATTTAATCTTTTTTTTATCCAGTAGATTCGGAGAAAATAAGCTGTGACAGACGGACAGACAGACAGACACAAGAGTGATCTTTAATAAGAGTTTTTTCAGCTCTACAAAGCCCAAGTTCGTTCGTGCATTGAATATGGCTCACACCTCTGGGATGGTTCCGCTCAGTATCTCC
Source organism: Nemapogon koenigi (assembly GCA_963924495.1). NCBI lineage: Eukaryota > Metazoa > Arthropoda > Insecta > Lepidoptera > Tineidae > Nemapogon > Nemapogon koenigi. Next base: position 930,422 of record OZ004630.1, on the reverse strand, counting down.
TCGATGCCCTCAACGGTTTGCAAAAAAGAGCGATTCGCATAATCAATGGCCTAAAGGCCACACGAAATCTCGAGTCTCTACAGTTACGCAGAGACATAGCCTCTCTTAGCGTCTTCTATCGACTGTATTATGGGGAGTGATCAGAAGAACTCCATGGCCTCGTCCCTCCATCCCCTTTTCGCACCCGCACTGCTCGCACAGGATACAGTTTTCATCCTCACGCCGTCGACACGTTCTCTATACGAACGAAAAAATTCAGTGACTCGTTCCTGTGTCGTACAGCCAAAAAGTGGAATGAACTTCCGGCGTCGGTCTTTCCTGCTTTCTACAACCTTGGGTCCTTTAAGCGAAGCGTGAAAAAGCATCTCTACGGGCCCGGCATAGTGGGCGCGACTGGCGGACTGTATTACGATCTGCCAGTCGCGCGCATTTATGGACCAGCCACCTATGCTTAACAATCAGGCGGTGGCAAGGTCACATGTCGTCTTCTCTAAAAAAAAAATTGATGTACGGAACCCTAAAAAACTTATTTGTGTAAAACGAAGCCGCTAGCAATTGGTAGTTTCTATAATAATTTCAAATGCCATATTATTCAAATAACAGGGAAATTCTTAGAACTTTTTTCAGTGGATTTAGCAAAAATTACCATCCCCAAGGGCGAGGGTGGGAGTAATCAAATCAACTAGGTAGGTATATAATCGAGTTGTGTGTATAGACTTCGTTAGTAAAATTAAAATTCTAAATTCCCTTTCTTGTTATTAAATGAAAGGTTGTAATTAACGGAGTTTACTTGTCTGGGTTATTTTACGTTTAATCTGTTATATGGAACAATTACTATTAGGGATAATATAGTCGATAAATCCGACTATTGAGCAACTTTTATAGTCGGCGATTAGTTTGCAAAAAGGTCGACTAGTCGGCACTTATGATGGTTTTTTTATAGAGAAGACGACATGTGACCTTGCCACGGCCTGATTATTAAGCACAGGTGGCTGGTCCATGAATGCGCGCGTCTGGCAGAACATAGTCCGCCAGTCGCGCCCACTATAGATGCTTTTTCACGCTTCGCTTGAATGACCCCAGATTGTAGGAAGGAGGAAAGACCGACGCCGGAAGTTCGTTCTACTTTTTGACAGTGCGACACAGGAACGAGTCTCTAAATTTTTTCGTTCGTATGTAAAACATGTCCACTGTGTGAGGATAAAATCTATATCCTTTGACAACTTCTTTGTGACCGATATTTTTACCACCGGAACAGATATTGCTATTTACTCTTTATCAATTTCATCCCAAATGAAACAAAATTAAAATAGCACCAACTATAAAATAGGATATCTATTGTAGAAGTAATAGTAACAGAACAAAAGAGGATTATCTCGGTGCTCCAGAGCACGACAAAGAACATACCCACTACCCACTACCCAATTCCCTCCCTAAGGCGATTTACGGAGCCATTGTTAGTCGATATTGCTTCTCTATGCTATCACTCTCAGTATTTCATTAAGTTTGTTAATATTGTCTCTACTTTAGGTACCTACCTATAAGTACATTGCTCATAAAAACTTATATTTATTAATCTATAAATATACTAATAATAATGCTGAAGAGTTTGTTTGTTTGAACAGGCTAATTTGATACCCAAATTCTTGAGGAAGTTTCTATTAAGCACTTTTTTAGAAAATTCAGTAAAATGCCCCTGGAACATTAAACGGCTGTAAATTATATAATATAGAAAAGCCTTGGAACAGTTGCTATTGACACAAAGTTGTCAATTTTCGTATCGACGACGCGACGGTGGTCTAGCGGTTAAGCGTATGGGGTGCAGCGCAGGATGCAAATGGTTCAAATCCCATTCACAGCGGTATTTTTTTATTTTTCCACGTCACCAACCGCCTTCAAATTCTACGTCGAAATAAGAACGTCCCTATGTCACTTAAAGGTCCGTTCTAAACTTTGAGTATTTACCAAAGGAGACGTGAAGGGTGTAAATCACCGAACAATTTTTTCTGACACTTTTGGCGGGGGGGGGGGGGGGGGGAGGTAAACGCATAGTACTAGCCCCTGTACCACTGTATTTTTCTGTCGTTTTATTGTCGCAACGGATTTTACGTTATATGATGATTATGTCAAAATACAAACATAATAATTATAATTAATGATTGGAAACACTAAGTTTGACGCCCTAGATCGCCTTTCCCGTTTAAAACATCACAATTAACTATTTTCCTAGAGCTCTGTCTCGCGACACAAAACGATACCAACGAAATCTAAGGTAACTTATTACTGCGCACCTGGTCAGTATAACTGGTCAAAGGGGAAAAAATAGGCGAAAGGGGGAGCCCGTCTATGGCCCCTCCATAGGCTTAGTACTCTATGGTTCCAAAGGATCAGTAAAAAAATTACGTCCTTCGTTTTGACGTGACAAACAAACAAACAATACATAGTATTTTAATAAATGAAACATTACTTTCAGTGTAGACAGATATTTTTAATTAAAATTAATGTCAGAATCCCATGAGACATTCTGTCTGAGCTTGAAAAATGTAATTAACTTTTGTTCTTTACCTACCTTTTGGAAATGACAGGTGCTACCGAGCCTAGGGTACCCAGAGTAGACATAAAAGTTACTAGACTACCGCACTCGTTTCCATAAAAATGGAGAAAATGTTTTACTATTTTATTACTACTATTATCTATTTTCAACTAAATTTTAGTATGTTATTGACATAATACAAAACTACCCTTATAACTACTTATCTATTAGAGATAGATATATGCTACTACGAATCTTTTGTAGCTCATTTTATTTGGCTTGTGTTTAAGCGGCGCCCAAAAATGTATCTATTTTGTACCAAAAAAATTCTAAACGGTTACCAAAATGGATGAATGGTCACCAAATTACGTTTCCTAAAATATTATGAAATAGATCCATTTTTGGTATTATTGACTGCCATAAAAATATATAGACGCCTTTAAAATACACTTTATACTTAATAAATTTTATACTAACCTAACCTAACCTACCTACCTTACTTGGTGACTATTTATCCATTTTAGAAACCAAATAAAATATTAGTACAAAGCGTGCGATTTTTCTGATGTTTTTTCTATTATTTTGGATCATAATATGATATACTTTAGGACACTTTTAATAGTGTCAATTATTTTATTTGGAGTTGTTTATTTTATTTGGTGCCTAAGCTTAGAGTCTTAAAAATATTTTTGGTGTCCGCGTAAATTATATCCATTTTATTTCACATAAGAATTAGTGAAAACTCGCTGGGGCTAATTTTTACCCCCATGATTCACTTATACTGTTAAAGCTTAGCTCCTAAACATGAAGGTCCATGTTTAATACTTGTAAACCTTTCAGGTGAATCAATCTATATAATAGTGAAAACCGCAACGAAATCCGTTCAGTGGTTTTTACGTGAAAAGAGCACATACAGACAGAATTTTATATTTTATTTTTATTTAGTTTTTATTCATCACGTGTTGCCTTACAGCTCCCGGGAACCGTCGCCGGCCCCAGGGTACCCAGTGGAAGACAAAGTCTTCCTCATTTAGCCAATGATTTTTTGAGGCTATACCTAACGAGTGGCCAGCTCTGTTGAGGTATATATATAGAAAAGCCTCTTTATACTGTTTGTCAGATAACGTACATAGATTTTTTATTATAAAAACCCCATTTGTTTTAGGTAAAGGACCGCACAAATAAATAATTGGATGAATCTTTATTTACCTCTCTCTCACATAGTGTAGGTACTTGTGAGCGAGGGGGAAGCGAGAGGGCCATATAGAAGCCGCCATTTACATGACATTTTTATCGGTGCAGGTTGTATAGTTAGGATAATTAAATAAATATTAACTTAGTTCTTTATTATGTTTACTTAGTTTGACGTAAAACAGTGTAGAATGTGTACGAAGATCTTAATATCTGAAATTAAACACATATTATTAGTTTATATTAGAAGGTATGGCCAGAGGCACAAGTAACAGTGTCACTTTTTTAACAGTTGTCCATATTAAACTGAACAGGTGGTAAGACTGTTGCTACACTTAATGGACCTAGATGTGTCACTTCTTTAACAGACGTAAATATCTGTTATTTTTAGAAGAAGTGCTTAGCATTTTTATGGTTTCTTAAATGTTATATTATCATTACATACATTCTCTTTTTGGATGACAAAGGTAGAATACTCAAATACAATTGAATTAAACTCCCAAAGAAAAGTTTCCCTTTGAAGCTCTAGATTTTTTAAGCGATAACTATAAAGATTTGTTTTTGTACATATGAACTATGTATTATTGAAATAAACCCTTTATCGACAAATTTTTGAATTTTTAAATAAATAAAAAAATCGACAAAAAAAATCGTTCGCCAAAATGGCACCCAGCAGAATTATGCAACAAAAAATAATTTCACTGATATATAAGGCATAGATTCTCAACTTGGGCATTTGAGATTTTCAGAGGGGCAGTAGAATACCCAGATAAAATTGGGCAGGTTAAAAAAAAATAGTTTTTAGCCTAAAGTAGCCCACGCACTGGTCCGGTATCTCATAGTAAATTTTCGGTCCGGCCGCCGTATGATCGAGATTGAACACAGGCCACACATTAGCAATGTAAATCATACGATCTAGATCACATGCAATTCACTCACCCACACAGACACACAAGATTCGATTAAACAAAGGCATGTGGTTCTGTGTCACACACAGATCGTTCCTGCCATCGAAATCAACCACAAATACAAGGATTTGAAAACGGATGGTGGGCCGTGCGTACTAGAATTGGACGAGTCTGTGGTCGATTTCGGTGGACCGTATGGCGGCGCGCCGGCGATTAGACAAATAATGGGCACCTTAAGTCTGTAGGCTCTAGATAAAAAAATCTCAAAGAGGGCAGTGGGCAAAATAAGGTCGAGAACCTATGATGTAAGGGGATGTCGTGGGTGAAAAGCTAGTATATAAAGGTTGTTTGTTTGTACCGTAACAAAAGTATCCAAGGACAAAGGTATGATATGTCCAGCGGCCGGCTTCACAGGTCTCTTGGCTCTCTCCAATAATATTAGAAGAGATTTCTGGAACGATACTGGTGTCCGTAGCCAGTTCATTGTGTATATTGAACTTGTCAACCGCTGACTCTAAAATATGGTTATTTTTTAAAGAAGAAAAGAATAAACAAGAAGAGAATTTTAATATTAACTGACACCTAATATGTTTTAATTAAACAGAGCATGGGATAGTATGGGGAGTAGTAGAAGAAAATATACGAAAATAGTTTCATTGTAGGACTTCAGATGCTTTGTCTGAATATAAGTTCATTGTGTTTGAGCAGTGGTTTGTCTACTTTTTAACAACAATTAATGCAATTTAAAAGTCGATTAGCTTGATCTTAGTTGTTAAATTCATAAAATTCATTTTAGTTTCTTCGCCTTAACCGGTCAAATTGTGTAAAATGGAAGGTAAAAAAGTAGGTCCTCTTTTTATTGTATTAAAAATACAAACCATATAAAAACTAAGTTATTATTTAGATTTGTGTAATGTTGTGTACACTTCTTACGTAATGCCAGCGGTTTATTTGTAGTTTTAAAGGAAATTTTGGTTTTTTTTTTATCGAGAAAATATCCATTTTTGGTCCATGGCTTTATAAGCTTAGTATATAATTTGTAAAGAGACGATGATGGATTGAATAAAATTATCGTCTTTACTAATTACTGTCTTTAATTTCCACTTTGGACACAATTAAACAATTAAACAGAATTAAAATATTACACAGTTAAAACAAAGCGACCATTTCATTTGCTGGCCAACGCACCTCTCTTTCTGCCACCTGGCGGGCAAAAGACGTAACTACTAATCAATTGACTGTCTTCTTACATACTCCCCCTTTTGACCAAATATAGGACCACCAGTTTGGTCAAACAAACACAAAAGTTACACAAAGAGAAAGTGAGTAAGAACAATTAACAATAACAAAAAACAATTAGAACAAGGAACTTAAACATAATCTAATAGTTTAAGAGGTCGACCGCGTCTCCGTTTTGGGTTGACGGGTCGTGGCTTGGACTGATCACCCTCACACTCACGTGCATGGTAGCGAGTAAGATCGGACACGTGATACTTACCGATCGATTCATCAGGAGCTTCACGATGCGAAATTAAGTAAGTGGTGGGACTCACCTTCATTTTTATGCAGTAGGGCCCATCTCTTCTTGGGACGAGTTTCGAGGTTATACCCTTACCGGCATTACTCAAAACATGGCTACGTAGAAGGATTAGGTCACCAGGTGAATAGTCTTCCCCCACACGACGGGTCTCGTCTTTAGTAGTCTTAGGAAAATGGTTACCTGTATCGATGGTATGCTCGGCGAAAGGTGTCGCTCCTCCCCCTTCACCAAAGATGTCCTCGTACTCGTGAACTAAGGTTGACAATGCAGTTCGCTCCATTGACGACAGCATCGCCCCCTCATCAGGTCGAATCACGTCTGCAGCTGCACAACTCACCTTGACGCTTGACTTCTCGCCTTGCAAAGGATACACAGCCTGCGGGTGATCAGTCATAAACCATGAGTTCGCGTGTAAGTTAAGAACAATACGAGCACTACATAAAAAATCGATACCAAAAAGTGTTTCATTATTTACGGCGTTAGGTAAAACTATGAAGGTAGTTGGTACAACCTTACCCTCAAGTTTAACGTCGACGTCAACAAGTTTGACATTCATATCGCGCACAATCCCGTCTGCAAATTTTACACGAAAATTACTTTTACGAAACGGGTGACCTTGATCGCGTAGCAACGTATACAAACTATAACCAGCTATACATCGTTTGGCCGCTGTGTCCACTAAACCGGTACCACGAACCCCATTAATCTCGACATTGAGAATAGGTCGGTTACTGGTGCCGTTACTGTTGGAGTCAGACGCAAAGGCAACCTTCATTAATGGTAGCTTGTTACAATTTTGAATAGGCGACTTGCCTCTGAGAGGCAAACTCCCATTAGGTACAAAAGTGTTAGTACACAACTCGGTGATCTTTGACAGATGACCTTGCTTAATCTTTGACAAATTTGTATTAAACGAAAACGGACTCTTCTTTGGGCTACGATTGCTACGATTTACAGACATATTGTTACAACATGTACAACTACGATCGTTACTACGATTTATAAAATTAGGTTCATGACTAAGATCTGTAAATGGGTAGGTATCATCGCTCAAAGACTTGTCCAAAGAATGAAAATTACAAGAATAAAATGTATGACTAGTGTCTTTAGGTTTACTGTCCCCAGCATTACAATTAGCACACTTAGAACGAATGATGCCCTTAGCACCACAACCATAACACTTGATTTCACTATCACTTTTAATTTTAAGTCGCGGACACTCAGAGCGAGCGTGACCACTTTTACGACAATAAACACAATAACTTTTGTTACCTTGAAGAGGTTGAATTACTTGGTTACACTGTGTCGCCCGAGGAACTTCACACGTCGAAGACCGAAGCGGAGTCTCGACCGAGTTACGAGCAGTCGTTGACCCGTGAAACACAGGTGACCGGAGTGAGGTGCTCGGCGCAGGCGCCGCCGTAGAGCGCGGCTCATGCCGGCCGGCACGAAGCTCCCGTTGTCCCTGAACAGGCACCGACGCTGCTTCGTCGAACTCGTCCTCCACCTGTCTGGCGCGCTCGATGAGCTCGTCGACACTATTAACCAGGTCTCGAGGTATTCGCTTTCGAATATTGATGTTTAGCAAGCCGTAAAGAAGGTCTAATATAATTCGTTCATCAAGAACATACGGTAGACTCGCGAGTTCCGCGCGTTGACGGCTGATATAAATATCGGCGCGCTCGTGTCCTTGATCTGCACTGAACACGCCACGAAATATTTTGTAGGGAGGTTTCGGCGCACCATACATGGATCGCAAGCGTTGTATTGCCTCTGTCCACGAAGAAATGGAGCCCTTTACTCCCTTGTACCAAACAGCAGCATCTGCCTCTAGTAATATTGGCAGGCCGCGGAGCGCATGCTCGTCACTTATATTTGTACACTCTTTGTATACTATGATTGTATCAATAAAAGCATCCACGACACGTGGATCTTGATGAGCTCTCCCGCTGAAACGCGCTGTACAGTTAGCGAAGTTTCCCATAAGCGCGGAGGGCGGTGCGATGTGTGATGTCGGAGACAGGCTTGGAGCGCCGCTGTCACTGTTGGAATCCTTGGAAGCTAGGATAGCTGATATTAACTCTCTGTTAGACTCAGCTTGAGCCCTAGCAAAGGACGCGAACATCGCTGACATGCGCGACTCCACCTCGAAGTCCGCCTCGTGGCTACTTTGCGCACTTTTTCTTCTTGGCATTTTCACTTTCACTTAACACCTCGAAGATTGAGACAGTCACACATAAAACCAGCAAAATGCTTGTTGAAAACTGAATATATTTTAGAAACAAAATTTAAGAGTTCGTAAAAATTCGTTATTTTGGTTCGAAACTTTTATTGGCCACTAGTTGGGCTGCCACTTGTAAAGAGACGATGATGGATTGAATAAAATTATCGTCTTTACTAATTACTGTCTTTAATTTCCACTTTGGACACAATTAAACAATTAAACAGAATTAAAATATTACACAGTTAAAACAAAGCGACCATTTCATTTGCTGGCCAACGCACCTCTCTTTCTGCCACTTGGCGGGCAAAAGACGTAACTACTAATCAATTGACTGTCTTCTTACAAATTTTAATATAATTTGTTTATGCGAAGCAATGTGATGTAGTATCGACCCAATGAGGAATTTAAAAAATACTCATTAGGTATAGTCTCCAAATACCATCGGCTAAAAGAGAAAGACTCCGTTTTCCGCTGAGTATCCTGGGACTCATAACCGTGAAGAAAACAATATCAATAATTTGTTTATGTTATAAATGTAGTGATAGTTATATTCTGGAAACTATAATCGCAATCGATTTTTTTATAGAAAATGCAACATGTGCCTTTACCGCCATCTCTGATCTATGAATGCACGCGACATGACATAACTATAACATTATTTTCCTCTTTACCTCGAAAGATGCTTCATTGCCATAGTAACAATATAAAAATAACTCCAACAGAATGCAGAATATGAACAGAAACATGGACGCAAACTCCACGGACAACAAGCTCACCTGGGAACATAATTACAACTTATTTTAATTAAATTTGTGGCATTTTTTATTTTATTTAAACTATAACTTAACTTGTTTCAAGAAACCTTTCAATCTCAAAATGCCTCAAAGAAGCTGGTCTTATCTATCTATCTATCATCATGCCTTTCATCCCAAGAGGGGTAGTCAGAAACATTCGAATGCCATTTGTTACGATCCTGACATACCTATTTCGCTTCTTTTATATTAATCATACCTTTCATATATGCTCGGCGATTGTGTGTACTTTAAATATTTCCATCGATCAATACATTTTTATATGTTCGATTAAAGTACATCTTAATCTTATACTATAAAGAAGTATGAATATTATGTAATGAAATGTTGAATGTATGAAATACTTACGCTTACTGTTTTATAAGCAGCCATACACAAGATCCAGCCACCGATAGTAAACTGTATTAGTATGGCAACTCCGAAGATATCTTCTAAATCTGATGTTGTTCTGAAAATTAAGTAGTTTTAACTAAATGCTATATTCTCGATTTCATACGCACAAAGCCAGATAAAAAATAAGTGCAAAGAAAAATTCACATAATTTTTCACATCTTTATTGACCGATTTTTGGTACGGAGAAATCTTATGGATTCGCGACACGCTCTCGGCACAAATGCCGACCATGGACCCGAGAATCTCAGGGCAGGAATTCGTGTACTGGTTTCCATGCATTTTTGGCTGCGCATTACTGGCCGGCAAATCCCGGTCCGGACCGAGACCTTTTTTTTCAAAATTTTTGATTCAGTAGTTTCGGGGGGAGGGTCAATTTTCGTATATTTTTTTAAATATAATTTATAGTATGCATTTTAAAATAATTAAAAAAATTGTATTCCTTATAACGAGCCCTTTTATTTGATACTAGCATTCCGCACCGGGTTTCGCCCGTGGACATTTACGAACAAAATAAAATATACCCTATAATTCGTATCTAATTGTAGCTGACCGAAATGAATAATATTTGATCTCTTTGGCTGTATAAAGAGTTCCTTTTTAAGAAGATTTTGATTTGACACATTCTTTACTTTATATTTGATAGCTGTTTCCCACGACTTCTAATTTCAAAATGTTGGCAAACATATACACTTCATACACTGCCCACCCCGTTCCCGTCGTCATGCCGTGATAATAAAAAGTATCCTATGTTACTTCTAATACCTCCAAGAATATATGTGCAAAATTTCATGATGATCGGTTAAGTAGTTTTTGCGTGAAAGCGTAACAAACAAACTTACATTCGCATTTATATTAATAGGGATGTGACATGATGCACTTAAAAAAAAATAAGTTTTTATTTTTTTCCCACAATTAACCTGATAACCGTTTCCGTTTTTTCATCAGAAACAGAAAATTGTAACATGCAATCGAAAAATAGATAATATTATTTTAACAAAAATAAGTAGAATTCTTACTTGCAAGCTTTCCTGTAATGCTGCAGACATTTCTGGAATTCTCGTGCTAGAAGCGTTTCATAACTTTCAGCGCAACTCTGTTTTAATTCCCAACATTTGTCTGGCAGTCTTTCTAGGTTTAATCTAGGAAATATAAATAACAAACTTATATATTATAGAGATAGATATATGCTTCCGCAGAGTTTTATTTGGATCTTTTTATTCTACATAATTTTCCCCTACATCATTTTGTTTTATGTCTGACGAATTAGACACCAAACGCCATTAAAACTCGCTGGGACTAACTTTTTCCTCGACTTAATTTGCTCAGCTTCTAAAAGTGATAGGTCCATGTTTAATGCTCGTAAACCTGAATGAATAAACCTGTCTATCCGTCTATCTAGCTGAGTATTGTTTAAAATTGTTATTCTTACAGATTTTTAAATTTGTTTAAAAAAAATAGTAGTGCAGAAAGAGAACCGTCATGGCTGCTGGACATACCGTTTGTACTAATGATACTATCACAAGCAACAAAGGGTCCATAACTCATGACATCTGTCAAGTTATTAATGTCAAACTCGTATTTTCTTCGTTTTTAAATAAACTTACCTAACTGGATTCCACGTCTTGTCATTGCGACCAACGCCAATCCAGCTTAATCCCGTCCGCGCTGTGATAGTTGTGATTAGTCAGTAATTAATAAGGCATATCACGGAGGGAGGGATCATTTTAAATACTAGATTAATCGGCTTTATATACTATAAAGACTATATAACACTTGACATTGGCAAATCACCGATTAACATCTATTCCACGCTCTCAATCCGCACAAGTATGAACTTACCTTAAAATCCTCAGTTGTGTTTTAGTCTGGTACAGTATAGTACCCATAAACGCATCCATCGTTGTGTTAGCGACGCCGACTAAAGTTGTCAATATGTGAGAATACAACAGAGTCACCTCGAATCTAAATTTTAAACAAAATCATTTAAAAATATACTTGTAAAACTACGCGCATTCACAGCCTTTCTCTTGTATCTAAAGGTGGCCACACATTCGTCCAATCCCCGGCGTGTCGCTGTACGGTCCACCGAAACCGATCACAGATTCGTCCAATTATGAATTGAACGAATTAGATCTTCCGGCGGCTGGAATGAGAAATTTTCGGTGCGATGCCGGACTAATGTGTGGTCTACTTTAGCCGTTAAGAGGATCGTGTAGCTCAGCGTGCGCAGCGAAATAGGTATTTAGAAAGTCATATTCTGTCTCAAGCGCGCTTTTCCCCCGGGCATCAGTGCGACAGAGAGCACTGCAGCTCGTGAGTGTTTGTAGGTATGTTCTTCGTTGAAAATTGCGTTTTGGGCGAAAACGATTTACACCTGCTAAACTATAACGAAACCTTATAATTTTGGTGTCAAACGTTTTAGCAGATTATAATCTACGTACGTACGTTTTGCTTTTTTTGAAATTTTGCTTGGTTTTTCAAATACAGACGGTTTATTACCAGCAAGTTATGAACCAAAAAAACCGAGATTTGAGGGGCTTATAACTTTTGACCTATCTCGAATTTTGATAAAAGGAAAAAATACGTACGTAGTTTTTCACTATGTCAGTAACATATTACAAAATCGTTAAAATTAAATAATATTTAGGGGTAGTAAAACGTTTTCTCCGTTTGTATGGACATGGACGCGGTACACTATACTCTTAACTCTGTCGAAGCTTCAAACGCACGAAGAACTGCACTGCAGCGGAGCGGCATGACACTACGCGGTTTCATACAAAAACTACTGAACAGATAATGATATATAGAGATATAACAAAATAATGTAGGCAAGAAATATGTGGAGAGAATTTATCCACAAAAAAGTATGCGGAAGTATATATCTATGTCTAATAGGTAAATAGTTTTGTACCGTGCGAAGCGTGGTCGTACCGCGCCGCTTTGCTGCAGTGCAGTTCCGCTTAGTTAGTGCGTTTGTACCCTAACAATGTCCACATTTAGCGAGTTGCGATATTAAAGACAATAAATACGTGGGAAGCTTAGTTCTGCACTATACTGGATTAATATTTATTATTTCCAAAAAAATGCAGCCGCCGACTTTAGAGATCACTCTGAAGCACAAAAAATCTGATTGTTTATCATTTTCGACTGAACCTGAACGTCGATTTCAACCTAACGCTCCATGGCGCCCTTATATTTCCAACTACCCTATATTTAAAAAATATGCGGCCGATTTTAGCTGCAAAAATATGTAACTTAGAAAATGTTATACATACAAAACGGGTTTATTAGAATCCAAAGTATACTTCCAAAAGAAGAATTCCACATGCCTTCCTCGGTAATGATCTATCAAAGGAAATACAATCCATAGATAGCAAGTTACTATGGCGGTACTGAAGTATGCTTTTACCAATCTGGTGGCATTTCTGACCATTTGTTGAAGATGGGATTGGGCATGATCTTCTTCCTGGTTGAATACGGGGTCTGAAAAGTGACTAATGTTTTATACAAATTAGAGTGCGTCGGTGGCCGAGTGGTTAAGACGTATGGTATTAACTAGACAGACCACAAGTTCTATCCCAGATCCCGGCCATGTACCAATGGGTTTTTTATAATTAAAAACTAATGTATTGATAACGGGACGGTTCTTGAGCGGTGGTCGTTAGATGCGCAGAACACAATTTTTGGGTCTGCTTGACGGTATGAGGTATTAATTTTATTTTAAAAAAAATCGTAAAAAGCAATCGTAAAAACAAACACCAATAAATCAATTATAATAAATATATCACCGGACGCTAGAGTTTTTGCTAATAAAATCGGGAAAATACTTCTAACGGAGACCGGCGATCCACGCTCCAAAGCCTTTTTCATACAACGCATAGCGCTAGAAATTCAAAAGGGTAACGCGCTTTGTGTTCTAGGCACTATGGCAGCGGATTCGGACTCTCTGGAAGAAATTTTTAATTTGTAGTTTTGAGGATTTTAAATTATTAAGTTATATTATTATTGATAAATATACAAGTTACATTGCACTCGAATTACATATGCGCAAACATTCCCCCACTTTTTCGACGAGCGCTCAAGAACCGTCCCGGTACCTGTACATAATCCGACAAACCACACTTAGAGGCTTTGCATCCAAAAATATACCTCAACAGAACTGGCCACTCGTTAGGTATAGCCTCACATATACCATCGGCTAAAAGAGGGAGACTATCTTCCTCCCTGGGACCGTAACACGGTTTCGAATGCTGTAAGACAACCCGTGAATGAAGAAATATGAATGAAGAATATTCAAGTGATTTTTAAATACATACATACATACTTTCACGCCTGTTTCCCAAAGGGGTAGGCAGAGAGTATAAGCTCCACTTTCTCGATCTTTGCATACTTCTCTTGCTTCATCCACATCCATCCATTCATCATTTCATAAATGCACGTCTATTTTTAGTACTCCGTATTTGACATAGACATAGACAAAAATCTCAGTTAGAAAGAGATAGTTATATTTTCCCGTAATGACAAAGCAGGACAAAGAATAGCGTCGCTGATATCGGTCCTTTTTGTCTTGCTTTGTCTCTATAGGACATTATATATTTCTCTTTCTAACAGAAATTTTGTCTATGTAATTTTAAAATTGATACAAAAATAGCACGTGTTATTGGTTTTAGAATGTTTCTCTGTCTATCTGTTCAGAATAGACTTCAAAAAGGCCGAATGGATTTTTATGAATCTTTCTTGGATCATAGCAACGATTTTGATTCTGCTTTATATTTTATCTCGATATCTAAAGGGTTCCTGGGTGATAAAGAGTCATAGGCAGTCATGGGGATTGCCGACAGAAGTGAAAACTTAAAACTATGAATAATAACTCCAGCAATTGGACATTCTCGGGCCGAGCATTTTCAGAAAATCAAAGCCAGAACACGAATTCTTGCTCGACATTCTCGGGTCGAGCATACTCGGGCCGGGTAATCCATGGTCTTGTGCGGAAGAGATATGAAAATTTAACATAATTGAATTGATGTTTTGTTCTTCTATCGCGTTAAAACTTTTTTTTTACAGAACAGTCCTTGTATTACGTATCTCAGTTACTAATAAAAAGCTAAGGTTACCGTCCACAGATTAATAAATATAACAGACCGAGAGTGTGTGTACCGTGCAAGCTCGCTCTTCTCGCTTTATCGTACATTATTAATCTGTGAACGGTAACTTTGGCTTTTTGTTAGTAACTAAAAAACGTAGTACGGGGGCTGATCCTATATATGTAATAATTTCTTGTTAATTCATGTCACGGCCTATATACCTTAACGGTGTGACCAGAAACCCAAGTAACAGTGTCCACTTTTTGCCGGTTGTCCATATTGAACAGATCACAAATAAGATTACACTAACCCATGGCCATTATAGAACATCTTACCATCAAAGTCATCTATCAACGTCTCAATATCATCAGCTCTTGTATGGAACACCATTTGTTTAGCTATGGACGTGATATGACACAACAATAGGAACATAACACGAGCCAATACATCCATGTTGCTGCGAACCTGTGGATAAATTGTATTTTTTTTAACTTCATGGGTTGCCTTTTCCTCCTTTAGTCGATGGTATTCGTGAGGCTATACCTAACGAGTGGGCAGTTCTGTTTGGATAGACAAGCCTCTAAGTGTGATTTAATTATATTTTATCGAGTTATGACTAAAACCTAAACCAACTTTTTTTTTGCGGGTTGCCTTACAGCTCCCGAAACCGTGTTATGGTCCTAGGGTACCCATTGCAAAACCAAGTCTCCCTCCTTTATCCGATCAACCAATTTTCACCAAAATAAAATGGGACCGAAAGAAATAAAACAGTCGAATTGAGAACCTTCTCCTTTTTTTATGTTGGTTAAAAAGGTGCGGAAGTTTGTATTGTCTAGAATTAGGTGTAATCAGGGGCGCCGACTCTGTGGGTGCTCGAGGGCTCCAGCACCCACTAGAAATAGTCAGTACAGAGCACACATGACCATAGACATCATAATTACGCATAACAATTAATTATACCAGTCATCAAATGAGCATGAAACTATTCTGTAGGTGTAACCTAGATGCAAACTATTATATAATGTAGATCTTTCGTATACATCTACCCCAGTTGAAGATGCTGAGTAAAGTATAAGTACCTAAAAAATCTGTCAAAGTCTAGTCAGATTAATTTTTCAGTCTGAGCAAATTTCCTGGAATCTGGAAACCGATATCATCATCCTCCGGAGTTATAAGGCACTCGTTGTGTTATATCTAAATACAGTAGAACCTCGATTATCCGAACCTCGATCATCCGAACCCTCAATTATCCGAACGAGTAGTAACGTGGGCGTGAAAGATACAATGTTGCTCGCTGCTACGGCGACGATTTTATAAAATATAAAAAAAGCATTCGACTTTTTTCAATGTTTAAAATACATATACCTATACGTTAATATGTATGTAAAAAGGTGTTTTTTATGATCTCGCCCCAAATAACCCACGTTTCGATTATCCGAACTGGTCTTGATCCCAATTGGTTCGGATAATCGAGGTTCTACTGTATACAAAACTGACTGACTGACAATCAACGCACAGACTAAAACACTAAAGATATAAACAAAGAAAGGATTTTTCGAAAATCATCCCCTAAGGGAGTGAAAAGGTAAACGTTGTATTCCCAATACAAAAATTTAAAATAATGTACAGGAAGAATAAGTACATTTACCTCTTCTACTTTAATTACCTGATAAGCGTAGATACATTCTTGGACGATGTATGTGAATGTGTATGCCAAACTCATCTTCCTGAAGATCTCATGAAAAAATCTCGTTATTCGTGGTCGGGTTTTATGTAATTTACAAAACCCACACACTCTTAACACGAAGAGATGGGTTGATACACAACTCCCAGCTATAGAAGGCATGGTGGGTCGTGGTCTAGGATTTTTTTTAAAGATTTATTAATTAAGAATATGTGATATTTAAATCTCTATAGTAAAAATAAAGTAGGTATTACGCAATTAGAAATAATTCACTGGTTATAAATAAATTTCTTTTATCTAGTTAATTTAGTTAAATCATAAAATAAACTTCATTTTGCTTTGACTTCATGCAATCGACGACTTATTTTGTATCTGAATATAAAAATGTAAATGGTATCATGAACTGTTCTAATAATACAAAAAATTCTTGGCCAGGGTAATTTGTTATTATTTACTTACAATAGCAATTTTCAAATTACATAGATTTGCCCAAGTAATTCATCATTCACATAAGAAAAGAAACAAAATGTATCTGGATCCTGGCAAATGTAGATCCTTATTCCCTACTTCTTCATCTAATAATTCTCCAAGAAGCCCTACAAAATATGTCCATGAAGATTATGTAGAACCTAGTTTTTTTTTCGTCGATTTATTTAGATTGTTCAGTTTGTAATGTAAGGCCTATGTAAGGCCTTTATTGCCTGGAACACAGGAGCAACCTAGTTCAGGCACTTGTATTGTTTTTTATCTAAGTTTATTAGTATGATCTATGTTATTCTATCACTTAAGATTTTATTTTTTTTATTTTATTATTTACCACTAAGTTAGTGAAATATGCTCACAAAAAAGTCATTAAATTATTTTCTTAATTAAAATTACTTACATGTATTTCGTGCTAATTTTCCTTTCTAAATATTTTCAAGTGTCTTAGATTCGTTTATAAATTCAATCCGTACTTAATAATGAAGTAATTATACGCCCATAGACATTAATTGCCCTGTTACGTTTGACATATTAATAACATAGTACTAAATGAACACTTTAAATTATAAATTTGGGGACGGATTTATAATTATTAAATTCGAAAATGTTTTCACGAGAATATATTAATTCTAAATGTCATTGCGTCATCGTTAGATGTTCAAGATCATTATTTAATTTGGGGTGGACTTACTGATTTGCAATTTTTTTAAAGTTACCAAACTTCGCATATAATATAATTCCGTACTTGCGGTGGGGTTGCAAAGAAGGGAATGAATTTGATTGTAGATATTTAATGCAATAATTTGTATTTTTTATTTTTTTTATTTTATTGATTGGCAATTGTACTAAGATAAGTACATTTCTGCCAGTGTCACGTCGTTATTCAGTTACATATAACTGTCGAAATTTAGTATTGATACTTTCAGGAATCTGAAATAAATATACAATACTACTTCTATATTTACAATTAAATTAATTAGTGAGATGTGTCGCGCAATGACTAGTCGGTCGCTATAGCAACCGGTTGTAAATTGCATTAACTTAGTTGCAAGTCAATAATATTTCTAGTATGAATCAAAGTATCAATGTCGGTTAGTGCCAAATTAGGCTACAAAATTAAAGTAGATTCTAAAGAAGATCTGTTCAATTTAATCTATGCTTGTTATTAATTTGTAATATTTAGAGGTACCTATATAATTTTTAATTTGGCATTAACCGTTTTCAAATTTAACCGTGAAACGAAATATTTAATTATTTATTGGTTTTCAGTGATCAATGTTTGAAGTCGGTATTCCTTTTAACAGACTTCAAAAAAAGGAGAGGAGGTTCTCAATTCGTTTTTATGTATGTTCCCCGATTACTTGAAGACGGCCTCGACCGATTTGGATTTTTTTTTGTTTTAAAGGGTATACTTTCCAGGTGGTCCCATGGTTATCAGGTCAGGATCTGATAATGGGATCCTGGGGAAATCGAGAACTCTTCAAATTTTATAGGCACACTTGAAGCGATTTGGGTATTTTTTTTATAGTGAGTTGTGCATTTGCTTTCGGAAAGCTCAATTTTCAGTGCACATAATTTGAAGTCATACACTTATTTTTTAAAAGCAAATTATTAAAAATCGTAATATAATAGCATTACAAAAACCAGTTTTTTCAAACTTTCTGAAAAACTACTGAACCAATGTTCACCAAAACAAACAAAATTGGACCTACCCAAAAGAATTATCTGTAGATTAAAAAAGAAACCATCAAAATATTTTCACAATTCGCGGAGTAATGGCGTACAATAAAATACAGTGGAATTGAGAAAGTCCTCCTTTTTTTGAAGTCGGTTATAAATGATGTAGAATTTCTAGTTTCTTCGTAAACATTCCCTTCTCTCCACCCAAGTTACAGACAGCTACACAAATCTGTCTCTAAGTCCAATATATGTCAGGATATGTCAGCTCCCAGCTTGTTGGCCGACACAAGATACATACCTACATATTTATCTAAATTCCTAACACTAACTGCAAAACAAGCTTTATTTTAAACATTTTAAAGTTTAGTTTTGTTTGAATTAATGAAGTTATGAATCGGGTTTAGTGATAATAGCAAATTAATAATATTTATTATTTTTCCGGAATAAAAGATATTTATATATCTATCAATTGTCATACTAGGAAAACAAATATATCAAAAAAATCGGCGGACTCGCAGACGAAGGTTTCCGTAGGTACACTCAATAGTATGCACTAAGGTCAGAGCAAGTTTGAAGCCCCTGTATGGCGCAGGAACTAATTAGCGCGATTCCGACTCACACTTGGCCGGTTTTTATGATTTGTTGTTAAGAGTATGCATCATATAGTTATACTAGTTAGACGTTTGTATGTATTGCCAATGTTAAGATCGAGGAAACAACACCGAATAAAATTTTTGTTTTTATAGCGGCCATAGTAGTACACACAGTACAAATTTCAAGTGTCTCAAAAGATACAGCCCTGTGAAACACGGACGGACAGGCGGACAGCAGAGCCTTAGTAATAGGGTTTCCGTTGTTGTAAGCTAGGCTTTTTTCTACCTAATAACAATTATTAAAATTTTCTTCAATATTCTGAAGTTATTTTTAATAAAAGCTCTACTAAATCAAAAAAAAACTGTAGCTTTTCTGCTGAAAATGTTCTAAGTTTCACTACAAAGCAAGAACAAGAACTAAACACAAGAGCGTATTGCAACACAAAGGCGACACATGTCACCATCACAAAGCATCGCAATATTAACTACGAAATATACACTGTTGTGTGCTGGGAACTATTATAGCTTCTTTTTGTGTGATACTTTACCGCCTGTTTCGTAAGCTTGCAACTTTGTTATAGGCTACAAATTACAAGTATATATTTTTTTTTTCTGCACGGCTTTCGAAACCGTGTTATCGGTTTCAGGGTACCTAGCTGAAGACAAAGTATTTCTCTTTTAGCCGATTATATTTATGAGGTTATACGTAACACGATACTTATTCATAACCAGACACAGCTTTTTAGGGTTCCGAACCCAAAGAGTGCAAACGGAAAACCTATTACTAAGGCTCTGCTGTCCGTCTGTTTGTCACGGGGCATTATCTTTTGAACCGTAATAGGTAGACACTTGTAATTTTCACAGAGTGTGTATTACTACGTCCGCTATAAGAACAAATAATAAAAATAAGTTAAAAAATTCCAAATCTGTAGCAATCACTCTGTTAGACAAAGAGACTGAATAAGGTTCAATTTTCTTTAGATTTATAGTCGGAACCCTAAAATATCTGTAGATATTTCTTGCACAATACAAATTGTTTACCATCACAAACAACACACTTTAAATTAAATTACGAGAATTGGCCTTCCAGGCGTACTTATCTTCTAAGCCCTTTTAAAAAGAAAATTCCAAAGAAATTTAAACTAAGCAACGTAAATAATACCACTTTTATACATCCTATAGCAAATGACTTTATTATACTTCTGTGATAAACGTTTTATAACTTATAATGGTGTTTTAATAGCTCTTATATAACTTACTTTCCGCCCCCGGCTTCGTCCTTGGAGCCCATATTAACTTTCATCTCCTATTATGGTCTTTAGTTCACACCTTAAATACTTTAAAAACGAAAAACTAAAAAGAAAAAGGATGGAGGAATTAAAGGTAGAATACTCTGAGAAAGTCTACCAGCTCTGAAGAAAGTCTGACCGTGCCAGGAACACTCGCTGCGTTACCTCTTTTGAATCTCCAAGCTTATGCGGCGAATGAAAAAACTCTTAGCTTGGTGATCACCAGACTTTTCGATAAAATGTTTATTTATATAGATAACAAGAAGCAGAGTTACTTACGTCGTAGTACCTTCGTAGCACCTTCGTAGCACCACATAGTATAGTCCATTTTTTTTTGTATTTATCAGCACAACTGTCAACCTGAATAATCAAATAATACTCTATTTATAAGTAAAGTAGGGATTCCACATCCGGTCATGGCGCCGACCGGACGCGTTTTCGTCATGGCGTGATGTGGAATCCGGTTTAATCCCGGCCGCGCTGTGATGGTTGTGATTAGTCAGTGATTAATAAGACATATCACAGTCGGCGGGATAATCTTAGCTAATCTTATATAATTTATCGGCTTACTATTGCACAACATTAAACACTGGAGTCTGGCAGAATTGCGACGAAAGTCAGCACTGTTGCCATATATCAAAAGAAGAAGACGAAGTAAAGTAGCTTTCCGTCCCTGCTTCGCCAGTGGAAAATTTTAAAATGTGACAAATTTTGAAAAATGAAACCTATGTCACCCTCTCAAAGATTCCTATCTGTTGCTCTGTGTTGAAGAAAGACAATTGTCAGCGGGGTCGAATATTTTTCGAATTCAAATTTTACTGGGCTTTGTTTTCACCTTCACAGCCTTTATATCTTGCAGTAACAGTGTCCACTTTTGTCAGCGGTCCATATTGAACAGAACAAGTCAAGCCTGTTACTGCATTTATGAACTGTCACTTCTTTAACAGACGTAAATATATAAATTAATGCTAAGTATCTTTATCATAAGTAGAATTTGAACCCGGAACCTCCCAGTTTCTATTCCAACGCCCTAAACATTATTAGGCTATCGACTTATATACATACTTCTCTTGCTTTATCCACATTCATACATACATGTTTATCCGTGTAGTTCCGTGTTTTTCCTATTTTACCTAATAAAAAGGTTATATTTCATTTTATTCTCTCCGACATAAACAATATGACTCCCACACTGTAAAGTGCGAGGGCACTTCATAACAAGTTAAGTATCTAAATTAAGTTCCATGTTCCAACCCACAGCACCGTGTAATGAAACTCGGTAAAGTAGTCAAGTGAAATTTTATACTCTAATAATCCTATTTCACAGGAGACAAATCGTTATAGCTTTATATTATACCTACAAGTGGTTAAATTATTTTGACTAATTCAAGAAGCCAAAATATAGTAATTAAGTTTGTGATTTATCTTTTTCTCTGATATTTTTCATACATTTTTATTAAAATTTTCATAATAATTCTAAACTTTTGAATTCTAATACAAGTAGTAGACGGCCTACGTAGAAAAACCGCAAATCGATGTACATGATAGCCGTTTGGCACACAGGTTAAAACAATCTTTTTGAGCGCTTTTTCGTCTGGGATTTGATATCTTTTGCCATTGGAATATTTTTAATGCCGCTCCAAATGATTTGTTTAACCAAAAGTACCTGTGTGCCAAATGGCTATGCTGTAGCATTCTACGATTGTGAGTCTCGTAGCAATATTTGCCTTTACATAAAAAAAATAGTTTGACACAATCACCACCTGTTATTAATGATCTAATACTAATGAAGAGTTTTTAAATGTACTAATCTCAGGAAATACCAGCCTACGTAGAGTTAAATAGTCCGTTTATTGACAAAAGGTTATTATATTATATCACGCTACGACCTAAAAGTTAAATTAAAATTATCTAAAAGTAAAAAGAGGAATCTACAAGTTCAGTTAATTTCGGCTCTATATTAAAATTGCTGTAGAGAATTTACCCCGTTACCAGTCTGTAAAAAAAACTGAAAAAGTTTCAGGTAAAATATACCTTATCTCAGTTTATATTCATTTTTCACGCGCGTCCCCAGTCCCCGAGTGGTACAAGTTCCACAGTTTGACAATACGCTATAAAAACAAATTGCGCGAACTTCAAAACGACCCTGTCGACAAATTATGTCGGGAACAAAAAGAAAACACAATTTCCTGTCTATTTAACGGCACTTAAGTCGGGAACTTTTTCTTAATGGACTTTTCTTAGTAGTCAAAGATTTTAAGATCTACAAGTGTTTTTTTTTTTTTTCATTTATTCACTTTATAAGGAAAGGGTTGAGATTACACATATTTCAATGCCTCCAAGTTGTTTGTAATAAAGTTTAAATATATTAATGTCACTACATATTATAAAACATTAGTCCACCGCAGTGTCTGTCAGTCTGCCTGTCTGTGACTTTTCACGCAAAAAAAACTCCTAAACGGATTGGGTTGTCGCTTTTCACCGGGAAGGTTTATAAGTATTAAACATGGACTTATCCAAGTTTAAGAGCTGAACATCAGTATAAGTAAATCAAATCGGGGAAAAAAATAGCCACAGCAAGTTTTCATGACGTATGCTGTCTAATCCGTCAGAGATATAACAAAATAATGTAGGAAAGAATTGTGTAGAATAAAATGATCTACAAAAAAGTCCGCAGTAGCATATATCTATCCCTAATAGATAAGTAATTATTTAGGTATTAAAATTGTTATAAACCAATATTTAACCCATGCGAAGTGTGGGGCGAGGTCGCTAGTTTAGCTATCTGCCCTCACAGACGTATTATGAAAAATCGCATTACCAAAAGTACGCTAATCCATTGATTGATGGTTGTTAGTAAAGTTCTGGAGCTCACCAACTTTATGAGCTTTGGATCCAGTAGGTAGGCTTTGTACTAACTTGTACGGATACTCTAACTTATCTCGATCTATTGACAAGTGAGGAAACTTTTTCTGTTCGCTTTTTACACTATCGGAGATTTCTTTGAAGCGAGCTTTGGGATGTGGTGATATAACACTAAGGTCCCATTTTATTGAGGTAACTTTATGTACTTTAAACACTCGAAAAAAATCGCTAATTTAATACAGACTGACCAACACTCCAGTCGTTGTCGCAATTGAGTTTTTTAATTGGTTGCAATAGGTGGACTCTTATTTAATTTGCAACTATAGTTGAGGTATTAAGTTATTTTCCCTCGATTAGGGTGCCCTTTGACAGCATTTGAAGTTCTGATAGAAAAACTTGGCCAATTATTCTTTAATTAAAATTTGATATAAAAATAAATTAAACATCAAAATATTGAATGAACAAAGAGAGTCGCACAGCTTTGTGTACACGACGGGCGCTCCTTTTGTCTCTACAACTTAATGACACGAAATTAATGTTTATTATATGCTAACTTTTATTTAATTTAAGTAGCCATTTTTGTAGGCAAACATTTAAATCTATCTATCTATCATCAAACCTTTTTCTCCCAAGAGGGGTAGGCAGAGAATCGAATGCCATTTGTTACGATCCTGACATACCTCTTACGCTTCTTTTATATTCATCATACCTTTTATACATGCTCGGCGATTGTGTGTACTTTAATATTTCCATCGATCAATACATTTGTTTTATCTATACTAATATTATACTATATGACATCACGCTACGACCAATAGGAGCAGAGCAGTAACCATTTAACGCGGGTGCAACCGCAAGGCACAATGTTCAATAAAAGTACGCCTCGGTCGTATAAATATTTATCGTATATGTTTATAATTTATTATATATCTACCAACTAGTCTATCGACTCCTTTATTTTATATAATATTTTTCTTATTTTACTTTAGTATAGCTGCCTTTTTCAGACATCGTGAATATACTGTATGTACTGTCAGACTGTACGGTGGCTGCACATTTAGCTGCTGGAGTGTGTTAGACATTTCAACAAGATTTATATTGTAATTATGTAAGTTCGTATGAAGGTTTAACTTACTTCATACTACAGCAACACTGTTGTGTACCTACTTGCTATTTAGAAGACCATTTCCTGAACACTCCGTCAGTTTATCTCCCTTAGCTTGATTTATGCAGTGTGATCTGTCATTTATTCTTAAAGAATTAAAGCATATGTATTAATAAAATTTGAAAAATAAGAATAAGAATGAGAAGAAGAAAAGGGAACGAAACTAAAGTATTAATTTTTTCCACAAAATTTTGGTGCAGGAACGAACGTCCATCGCTGTTATCGTTCATGAACTTCTTGGGCCGAATTATTTTACAAGCCTCGCAAACCATGCCTTTTGCTACGCTTTTTTGCTGACGTTTCGTAGGTATAGGTGCAGGAGAGGGGGACTTTATAAACTGTTTACTATATCCGAGCGGTGGAAGTATTCATGTGACCTAAATAATTTTGCACATTCGTGGTCAATAGTCAATGGTCTTCTAACGGTGTCTAAAATGGAGTAGAAACATATAAAGAGAATTTCAACATAAAACCGCTGCAGCAATCTACAAGTTAGCTCGTACATCACAACTCACTACCCTCACAAACTTAGATTTAATCTACTTAACACAGTGTTAAGAAACTTCCCGCTCAACTGTCTAGGAGGCATACATTTTTAAAAGTTGGTAGGTACTTTGACAAAGAGAAAGCTTCGACATCAACTCAAATATTCCGGAAAAAGCTTAATAGAAAGGATGTGGCAAATATTCCCACGTCTCTTAACTCGGATTACGACAAACTGTATGATGTCTTTTGGTCTCAAAATATCATAAAAGAAACGTTGCACACGTGAGGTAGGCTCAAAAATGTCATCGATTAAATGCTGTAACACTGCTGGGCTGGTAACACGATTACAGGAGCCGCAAGATAATATAAAAAAGTCCACTTAATTGTTAGTAAACAGAAATATCAAAGCCATTCAAAAATTAATAATTTTTTTTTTGTTTAGTTTATCGTCTGCTAGCCGAGAAAGACTTTGTCTTCCGCTGGGTACCCTAGGACCCGCAACGGTTCCCGGAAGCTGTAAAGCAAACCCGTGAAGCTTTCATCATCATCATCATCATCATCATTAAAAAATTAAGATTTTTTTTTATTTACAAAATCCCGAAAATTGTTTGAAGTAACAACACAACTTATTCTGTTATTCGAGTACACTTTATAATTATATCGATACACTTTTCTAATATTTAGGGAGATAATGAGCTCCTAATGTTCTTGAGAATGTGTCCCCACGTGATTTACAAAAATCAAGATACCATCAATCTTCCAGACGAAATTTTGCTGTCTGTTAATTTAATTTGTTGATAATTCCAAATTTCAAACACGATGATATGAAACCCTCTGCGCAGATACTATATAATATACTACTTCATGTACCATAGGTAACATCACTGACCTCAATCCCAGGACTGGTTGCTGTCAAAATATTATTGTGCCTACTTGATTAACGCCATTTTGGCGCTGTAGGTGGACGAGTGTATCTGGAACTAAAACTAGTGATATGTTTTAGTAGCGATGTTTGCAAAATACACATTTCTTCATGTATTAGACCTCGAAATAAACTGAAAATCTCAACAAATTAAATTAAATGGCGCAAGCATCTCACGAATTTTACGATTAATTGTTGATTACACAGACTAAACGCAGTGATATATATACTTTGACACACTCTATTATAGGGATTACTACGTGTTAGTTCTCGGGACATTCATTGACTAATTCAATAATTCACGTCCAATCCCCGGCCGATCGCCGTACGGTCCACCGAAACCGACCACAGACTCGTCCAATTCTTATCGCGCGGCCCACCATCCGTTTTCAAATAGTTGTTAGTTGATTTCGATGACCGGAACGCTCGGTCACACACACACATCCACACACCTTTGTTTAATCGAATCTTGTGTGTCTGTGTGGGTGAGTGAATTGCATGTGATCTAGATCGTATGATATACATTGCTAATGTGTGGCCTGACCGAAAAAATTCTGTGAGATACCGGACACACCTTATTAGCTGTCAGTATTGCCAACCCTGTCCAGTGTTATATACAAGTTGGTGGGTAACATTTATTCCCAGATGAGTGTAAAAGGCCTGCAATCATGAATATTTAGTTTAATCCATTAATCAAGTTCTACAGACATAACTTAAACTAAATCAGTTAGAGGAGGCCGTCTCATGGGAAATCTGCATTTGTTATCTGTCGACAATAGTATTAAATAAGTATAAATGAAAAAAAAACAGTTACAACAAAAAAAATCTAAATATTTATAAAAATATTATAAAAAATATTTGCCACTCGTTAGGTATAGCCTCACAAATACCATTGACAAAAAGAGGGAGACTTGGTCTTTTGCTGGGTACCCTGGAACCGATAACACAGGTTCCGTAATTATTCCAGTATTTTCATATTACGACAGACAATGCGTGTTGTCCATCTATCTATATATGTATATAAAAGCTTTATATAATATAAAATCAATAGCCCACGCACTGGTCCGGTATCTCACCGAAAATTTTACTAATATATCTCACCGCCGTATGATCGAGATTGAACACAGGCCACACAGCGATGTAAATCATACTATCTAGATCACATGCAATTTACTCACTCACACAGACACACAAGATTATGTGTGGATGTATGACAGATCGTTCAGGCCATCGAAATCAACCACAAATACAACGATTTGAAAACGGATGGCGTTGAGTCTGTGGTCGATTTCAGTAGACCGTATGGATTGGACGAATGAGTGGGCACCTTTACTTTCTTAAAACTTGAAAATGGCTCGACCGATTTTATGATTTTTTGTGTGGGTTTGATGGTTTAGATTTACAACCCGGTAGGTGGCGCTGCAATCAGATTCTAGGAAATATCTTTTTTTTACGAAACAAGCCAATGTTCGGGAAGGACAACGTCTGTCGGATCCTAGTATTGAATAATTTGTAGATATCATTTCTTTACGTGCTCTCTGAAGCGTCGACGATCATTTTTCTTTTTTTTCTGCGCGGGTTGCCTTACAGCTTCCGAAACCGTGTTACGGTTCCAGGGTACCCAGCGAAAGACCAAGTCTCACTCGTTTAGCTGATAATATTTGTGAGGCTTGAGGTATATTTAGATGGAAAACATTTCAATTAGAATGAGTATTGTGTGAGCTGTGACGTGTAGTAACTCAAATATTAATTATAGTACGAAGTCACGTCGATAGCACCGTCGCGCCATGATTAATGTTACCGTTGTTCACTTTTTGTATGGAGGGTGTGTGATGTGTGATATATGGCGTGAACTGGTTACTACTAAAGTTTCAATACACGCTACGATACTGCGGCACTTAATTGTTAGTCTGCATAGGATTTTAGTCAATTTATATATTATGTCGCCACCAATTGGTTAAATTTCATGAAATGGCGGCATTCAATTGAATGGCTAAAGGATGCTTAGCCAAGTTGTTGAAAGAAACGTTTAACATAAGGGCTGAACGTCGCAGCCTCTTGGTTGTTTGTCGTATTCATATTATTTAGACTCAAAATTTTGTTTAAAACTAGTGCTCGGCTCATTATTTGCAGGTAAATCCATTATGTGTTCCTTTTATTATACTGTCTATTTAAATTCAAAACAAAGCACTTTACATAAAACAACACACACAAATAATCAGCTGTTGACGCGATATTTGTTAGAGAATGTTAGCGCTATAGTGGCAAAATAAGGAACTAAATTTTAAATGACCTGGCTGCTTTTAGTTCAGCCGTTTCTAAAGAGCTAGCTTTCAACCAGCCAACACATTAAACGTTAAGATATCATAATTCATTTAACGAACGGCCTAGCCATTCAATTGAATACCCAGGGTATGAGGGGAAATACATGACTTTCTTTAGTAAATTTTAATCAAAGGTTACTTAGTAGGCTTGTAGGAAATATAAAATCTAAAAGTTTTTTGTAAAATAATTTACAATTCAATACATGTGTGAAGCCGGGGTGAACCGCTAGTGTTGTCAAACAATAATATATAAATTGTTTGACTAAAGCAGTTCAATTTCGCAATATTTCCGTTACGCCGGCGGCGCGACGTCTCCCGGAAACAGGAAATTATCATCCTTTACTTGTATTCTACGGCTCCTTATCATCACGGACTGTACACCTTGCGGCATGGACCGTTTTTTATAGATCAAAGTACGTCAATTCTTCTGATTCAGTTTTGATAGCAACATCTGTTACTTGTGATACCATTTATAAGCAGAAAGTGTATTTTTAGGAGAATTTGCAAAGGTTTTTTTTTAATATTTTTAACCGACTTCAAAAAAAGAGGTTCTCAATTCGTCGGAATCTTTTTTTTTTAATATATGTTCCCCGATTACTTGAAGATGCCTAAACCGATTTGTATTTTTTTTTTTTTTCATTTATATTTCCAGGTGGTCCCATGTTCATCAGGTCAGGATCTGATGATGGGATCCTGGAGAAATCTAGAACTCTTCAAATTTTATAGGCGCACTCGAAGCAATTTGGGTATTTTTTTTATAGTGACTTGTGCATTTGCTTTCGGAAAGCACACTTTTCAGTGCATAATTTTTGAAGTCGGTACACTCTTTTTAAAAGGCAATTATTGTAACTTTTTAGACGATTTTTTTGGACGAGAATTGAGAGTGAAATTTTAAGGACGCGTCACGTTTAGGCACATTTCGTTACATATAAATAATTACGTTTATTTTTTAAAGAGTTTCACTTCTACCACGTGTTTCATGAATTTTTTTATTTAATTCTGCTGACACCTACTGAAAGTACGTACGTAATTACTAGGTCACCAGATCTAGTTTTATTTATTCTGTTACTCTTACAAAATATATGGGCACAGACACAACTCGCGAGACAGGAGCTCCGAATAAATTAGTTAGCGTGTTCTGTACTGATTTACGTGAAGCTATGATAACTTTTTACAACAGAACTGTTCCTTTTGTTGAAAATATATGAACGGCGCTGTAAATACAGAGAGAAAAACAGGAAAATTACCCTCGCTGATATTATAAATCAAAGGAACATAAAAAAACCGGCCAAGTGCGAGTCGGACTCGCGCACGAAGGGTTCCGTACCCTTATCTATAAAAAAAAAAAAAAAAAAAAAAAAAGTTAACATTTACGCCGTGTTGTGGTTAATTATTAAAAATGTTGACTTCAAGTGGCGAAGTGACTCCATGAAGTTTATTTTTTTCCTCGCAAGTGTGTTGAAAAACGTCGTATGAAAGACGTGTGCATTGGTCATTACATACTCAGCTTTCTTATAGCGCTCTCCTAGTGGCTCGTCGTACGTAATGACCAACATAGCATCCTTGTATCACAATGTACTATGTATACTTGTACTCAAATATTAAAAAGTCTAAACAAACTACAGAATTGTATGAAAGCTTTCTGCAAACTTTCCATGGAATTGATGGAAAGACGATGTTATGAGCCTGTGAAGTAAATGAAGTGTTTCATTGTATCATTAGTCAATAGGACTATGGTTAATTTAGTTTTTGCGAAGTTCCATCAATGGTACAACGAAAATTGACAGATAATAATAATAACTAAATAGTACAGGAGACCACTATTTATATTGGCATTACGTTTACTTCCTCTTTTCCAAATTACATTAAGCCGAGTTACGACTCAGATATACCTAATCCTAATAAGCCACGCCCTAAACTCGTGGTTCGGGTGCATGAGTGATTCGAGCGCAACTGTTCGCGTCATGCAAGACAACGACGGCACTTTGTCCGTTCTTGCTGCAGAAGTGAGAAGGGCATAATGTACCGCTTATAAATAATTTATTAAAAAACGATCACATGCAGGTAAACATCTTTTAATCAATACTAGGTACTGAGATTACCTACAGATAAAATTTAAATGTAAATCCCTTCAGAGTATGGTCGTATGACTAAAAAGAAAAAGGTGTTTTTGAAGAAGTGATTTCAAAAGTTATCGAGAAAATTTTCATATATAGGTATCGAGAGAATTGTAGTGATTAGATGACCCGTGCTAAAACTTCGCACCGTTAGTTTAGGTTATCTCCAACAAACGTCTTTTACAAAATACATTTGTTTGATTATATTTCATCATTGAGTGGTAAATAATCTTCAAAAACACCCTTTAGAAATAATATATAGAGATGATGATAGGTTCTTCAAAATGTATTCAAAATCGAGTTTCCACCAGAGCCCGTCACAAGATATTACAATGTTCGGTATATTAGATTACATAGAAGGTTTTTACTGAGCACCAGCACGACGCGGCAGCACCTACCTAAGTAAACAAGGTTATACATGACATCTATTACTGTAACTAACTTTGACACCAGGTCCAACCTGTTTAGGTGCAGGGAATTTTACCTTTTAATTTTGGGTTTACCCCTTGACTGTACAAGCTTCAGTCATGGTAACATGGTCCACATTTAGTCAGGCCTGGACCTGTATCTATTTTTATCAGAAAACAATACATCTAATTTTAAGAAGGAAGTTGTTCTTTTGTTGTCATTTCTGTTTAAACGTGGACCTAATATTTTTTTTTTTATAAAAATCCCGAAATCCAACAAGCAGTTATCCATAATATTATAAATGTGAAAGTAACTCTGTCTATTACGCTTTCACGGCTAAACCACTGAACGGATTTTGATGGAATTTGTATCGGAGAAAGTTTGGCCCCACGGGCGAAGCCGGAAATCCTAAATAATATAGACAAAACCGGGTCTTACCACTAGTATAAAACCAAGGAACACTGTAGGAGACCTACACATGTAGCAGAACTCATTTGGTTAAAAGCTCTCCAACGTGAGAATGCAATTTGACGTAACTTGAGACACGACATGGATGCTCTAATTCGAAGACAAAAGGGGATTTTCTTGAAACTTTAACGCGGTTTTGTACGGATTTTGTTTGTGTTTTCACCATATGCGAGAGGAAATGTGTAAGAGATGTGACGTCTCATACATCTGATGGGTTATAAATATAAATGTCATACAAATTAAATTTATTGTACTAAGAAGCCTTTTGACCTAAAAATACCTCATCAGAACTTCGTTAGGTGGCCTCAAAAATATGATCGGTTAATTGAGGAAGATTTGTCTTTCGCTGGGAATCCTGGGCCGGTAAAGGCCTCTTAAAAGTTAGAGTTTGTCAATAAAAGCATAAAAATATTCAACTTGCCCCTATAAATTATTTTCAAAAATATTATTTCCATATTGTCTTCAGAGCATAAATCATATTTGTCTCCTAAAAAGACGTAACACAAGTGTTCATAAGGGTGCTGCAATATTCACTTGTCGCACACTTTACTAACGTAAAAGCTCTCAGCACGAAAAGTCTTTACGTAAATCACATTTTTCACGGGGTTTTTTTTTAATTTAAAAACATTGACTTTACGTGGTCTCATACGAGATATATTTACAAAGAGAAACCGGTATATGGAGTATATGTGGTGTTTAATATTTCCTGAAATTTGCAACACAAACGATTTTAAAAATTTTACTACTATATTTCAGTACAATTTGCTTGATTATATATATGAAAAATAAAACGAAAGCATAATTTCCAAAGAAAGTAAATAATTCTATTAATTTTACGGAGGGTAGAAACGGACACCCTATTACTAAGACTCCGCTGTCCGTCCGTCTGTCTGTCCGTCTGTCACCAGGCTGGTATCTCATGATCCGTGATATTTAGACTCATTAATTAATTAGAATCATTAATTATAATTATTATGTTTGTGTTTTAACATGAACATCATATAACGTAAAATCCGTTGCGACAATAAAACGACAGAAAAATACAGTGGTACAGGGGCTAAATACCTATCCTTATTTTAGGAGAAGATGAATGAATGGATGGGACTACACTCTGTTCATTATGTGATGGTATTATGACTGATAAAGTCAAATGCAGATAATTCATATTTAAATGTTATTTTAAAAACCAATCTAACTAATAAAATATAAAATTGTAATAAGTCAATATTAAAATAATAAAAGGTAAAGGAAGTCATGAGGACTGCCGACAGAAGTGTAAACTAATTATCACGCCATCTAGCAATCATTTCACAATGTATCTGTGTCCGGACCGAAGAATTGCCTGCTAGAAATGCGCAGCCAAAAATGCCCGTCCCAGGCATACGTGGAAGCCAGTACACGAATTCCTGCCTGGACATTCTCGGGTCGAGCAAACTAGGGCGAACTACAACACGACGTATTTTTTATGTGCAGACGACGCGCATTTATGGCGCCGTAGAGGTCCAAAAAGCATATTGTTGCATTTGTATTGATAATATCTCAGAAGTTCAATGTTGTTACCAGTCGCGCATACCACTTTATATTGGAGATGTTTAGTTATTATTTAGTCGCTGAAAAGTAGTTTTAGTAGTACCTAAGTTAGTTTAGTAGTTAGATATGTCGGTCACGTTGTATTCTGCAGGTCGCCATCTCCCCAACAATCTCTACTCTATTATGAGACTAGGTTTGAACTCGATGAAGCGAAATTCTAACTTTTGACATTAAATAAATTGCTTTACTCAACCTAATATCTACTTTGTACTCTATGGTTACGTACTTCGTGCGATTTTTGGTAGGGGGATATCTTATGGATTCGCGGCCTGCGTTCGCGATATGTTTTCGGCACAAGACCATGGATTGCCCGGCCCGAGTATGCTCGATACAGTCCGGACAGGAATTCTTGTACTGGCTTTCAATTGCTTGACTTT
Organism: Nemapogon koenigi; assembly: GCA_963924495.1. Lineage (NCBI taxonomy): Eukaryota > Metazoa > Arthropoda > Insecta > Lepidoptera > Tineidae > Nemapogon > Nemapogon koenigi. The sequence goes on along the minus strand of OZ004630.1, from coordinate 897,286 downwards.
TATCCCTTTGACTTTTTTATGTCTCTTTTTTACAAATGTATAACTTTGTTCGAAAAAGACATGCTTAAGGAACTCGGATACCACTGACTGATATCCCTCCTTTTTCGTTCGGGGTTTAATAAAGTAAGTAAATATTGTCAACACTTTTTATAATCCACAATTTTGGTCAACACTGTAAAATTACGTTAAAAAGTATCAAAAATGATTAGATATTCGGGAGGCGAAGTTCGCATGGGATGTCTGTTGTCAATTACACCTCTTGTCCGGGGGCACAATTCGGTATCTAAATTAAAAACTAAGGTATACTTTTATGTTTTTAGAAACTAATTTGAATATTTTTGTTTTCTGTTCAGTAATTTTTAATAATAAATTTTCACAGACGACAAAATGACGTCATTATTTAGGTAAAGTAGCCATTCTGCCCTCTTTCTTAACTTATTTATATTACTTATAGCACTACGGGGACGGGGCAAGTTATGGGCCGTGGTACTACTTTTACCAAATCACTCTCTGGGCCTCCAATTTTTTCTGTGCAGAAAATCAGGTCCATCCGTTGCTCTGTTTTGACGTGAAAGAAGTTTAGAAGAATATTGAAGCGCCGTTAGTGGTGTCAATACTGTTGTCATTGTTCAACTGATCTACAATAGATGGCGTATTACAAAATAAATATTTTGTCTAATTTTGAAAGAAACATTTAATTTTGATTTGTTTGTTTATTTTTCGTCATTAGAAGGAAAAAATATAATCAAAATGGCGTAAGTATCAATTTGATACCGACAAAATATGTTAGATAAGTGGTCTTTAAATATAAATACTAACTTAAGACTAACAGTTTCGTTGCCGAAACTTGTTTTATTTTTCATATGTGGTATAATTCTTCACAGAATAAGATACATACCTAATCCCACAAACTGTACTCACTAAGAAGCGTTTCGAACTCAAAATAGAAAATAGGAAGGTAACCTCAAAAATATCATCTGCTACAACTAATTTTTCATATGCGTTACCTAGGTACGTCATGTTCGACGTACCTACAGTTAGCGAATTGCCCCCGCGTCGTCGACTGCTCCGACAATAACGAACAAATTGAGGAAACGTTTTGCTTGCTTCATTTTTTCTTTTATTTAATATTGTAAAATGTACTATTCTCACTTTTCGATCAATAGAATAATAATATCCACAAATACCTATAGGACCTCGATCCATTAGGATCACTCACTCGATCCACCAATGGATCCAAATCCATTCCGCCATTTCGGAATTAATAATAAAGAAAACTACCCAATGAAACTATATTATTATGTATTTTTAGTAATAGTGCAAAAAGAGAAATTTTTGAAGCACTCACATACTTGTATGACGTCAAAGATAATGTCAGGATCATAGCAAATGACATTCGATTGTCTCTGTCTACCCCTTCCATAGGGCGTGATCTCGATCGATAGCCTAATTGGTCTTGAAACCGGGTTCAATTCTCGCTCGTTCCAAAAAAAATACTATTTGCTTTAAGAGTGTAGTGTACCGCGTCCATGTCCATACAAACGGAGAAAACGTTTTACTACCCCTAAATATTAATTAATTTTAACGATTTTGTAATATGTTACTGTTATAATGAAAAACTACGTACGTATTTTTTCCTTTTTTCAAAATTCGTAATAGGTCAAAAGTTATAAGCCCCTCAAATCTCGGTTTTTTTGGTTCATAACTTGCTGGTAATAAACCGTCTGTATTTGAGAAACAAAGCAAAATTTCAAAATAAGCAAAACGTACGTACGTAGATTATAATCTGCTAAAACGTTTGACACCAAAATTATAAGGTTTCGTTATAGTTTAGTAGGTGTAAATCGTTTTCGCCCAAAACGCAATTTTCAACGAAAAACATACCTACGAACACCCACGAGCTGCAGTGCTCTCTGTCGCACTGATGACCGGGGGAAGAGTGCGATTGAGACAGAATATGATTTTCTAAATACCTATTTCGCTGCGTACGCTGAGCTACACGATCCTCTTAAGATTATGTGTTTAATCGATGCTCGTGCTTCGTAAACCAAGCGTCCGCACTTCTTTTAAAATAACAGATAGGTATTTTCGTCTGTAAAGTAGGCCACACATTGGTCCGGCATGGCACCGAAAATTTCCCATTCATTATGAATTGGACGAATACACCTGTACTGTTCAATATGGACAACTAGCAAAAACTCGAAAAATATTGTGTCTCTGACCACAGGTCTGTTTTGTTTGTTGTCTAACTAGTATTATAAATAAGAGAGTTCTTTTCACATTGAAACGGGGCAAAGGATATAGTAGGAGGTCTGGAGAGTGATATAGACTACTTTATCCCGTCAAAATACCTCAATCTTTCGGGAAAATTCTAATTCGAATCTTTGATAGAAAATATTACGTCTACCGGTACGAAGTCGGGGCGGGTTGCTAGTTAGAAGTATATCTATTTTAGTGCATAGAAGTAGAAACTCAAAAAAGAATTCAATCTTAGTAAGTATTTGTAAGCGAGCCCATCAAGGAAATGAGTTGTGCATCGCTCGGTCACAATCAAACTACCTCATTCGGTAGAGAGCTGTTTTATTCTTTAGTTTTCAAATCTCTTAGCAAAGTGAAGTAGAAAATTGTATTGTTTTTAACCCTCGACGACAAGAGATAAAATGTTATAAAATGAAAACTCCGCCGCCGCTCTCTACTCCCTTGTGTGTGCGTGGCGCGTATACTATATTACTTCGTTGTTTCCCGTGTGTGTGAGTGTGTGTGTTTGTAGTGCGTCTCTCTATTTGACTATAGTAAACTTGACGCGTCAATTTCGATGTTTCACATCTACCAGGCGTCCCGTGACGGACACCTTTCTTTTATTTTAAGTTTAGTTTGATAAAAAATAAAAAGTTTCCAAGATCTTCAACTTTCATCATAGCCTGTGTAGGTACTTAGCGATTTCTAGCTTGTGCTCAAATTATTTATTTAAATGAATATACACCGTGCGTTGGTGACCGAGTGGTTAAGACTTCTGGTATTAACTAGGCAGACCACTGGTTCGATACCGGATCCCTGACATGTACCAATGGGTTTTTTTATTAAAAGCTTATGTACATAATCCGAAAAACCACACTTAGAGGCTTTTTCATTTAAATATACCTCAACAGAACTAGCCACTCGTTAGGTATAGGCTCACAAATATATACCATCGGCTAAACGAGGGAGACTTACCCCCAGTTTCTGAAAGGTCGATCAACAGTTAATCTGCGATTAGTAAACATTACAGTTGTCAAATACGTGAAAATGTATGGATTTTGACAGTTGTTGATTAACTAATTTAACTTTGACAAGGCTTTCAGAAACTGAGTTTAAGTCTTCCGCTGGGTAACCCGGAAACTTGACACGGTTTCGGGATCTGTAAGACAACCCGTGAAGAAAGAAAAAAGTAAAAATATACACTAGATTTCTTTTCTTTCTATATAGTGTTCTGTATATTTACACTCTGTGACTATTACTAGACTGTGGCGAGTGGCGCCCTCTATGGTGTGTGGGAGGGGCATCTATCATGGCTGCCGTAATGCGGTACTACGAGGGACTACGCAGATCACCAAACTTGGCCCCCGCGAAATTTTTTTTTTATTATTTTTGAATTTTTATTATTGCATATCGTTTGTTCATCGTTTGTTCTTATTTGTTCGCTATGAATAATCGTTTGTTCGTTAATTGTTTATTTAGAAAAAATAATTAAAAAAGTACTGTTTGGTTAGCCCCCTCAATCAAAATTATTAATATTTTGTCTCATTATCAGTCTATAAATACATATTGACGTTTGTTCTTCAATAAATTACGTTTGTTCGAACATTTAATTGCCTTTTTATTGTTTAAATTACAATATTTATTTCGAAAATGTTGCATTGCGCATGCGCCATCTTTTCTTTTCGATTGCTCTAATAGTGTTAGGATAAACAGGCAGCCGCTGGTCGCCTTGGCGCCAACCATAGGCGTCTAAAGAAGATACCGGGGAGTCGTCGCTCCCTGAGACATTGTCGGCGCAACGGGGGTTGCCCCAAGAGATGGATCAGTCGATTTTTTATTTTTTTTTTATTTTTTAATTTAAACAATAAAAAGGCAATTAAATGTTCGAACAAACGTAATTTATTGAAGAACAAACGTCAATATGTATTTATAGACTGATAATGAGACAAAATATTAATAATTTTGATTGAGGGGGCTAACCAAACAGTACTTTTTTAATTATTTTTTTCTAAATAAACAATTAACGAACAAACGATTATTCATAGCGAACAAATAAGAACAAACGATGAACAAACGATATGCAATAATAAAAATTCAAAAATAATAAAAAAAAATGTTCACGGGGGCCAAGTTTGGTGATCTGTACTACGCTTGTGTATGTAATTAGTCTGTGTACTTATAATTATTAATGAAAATATCGTTGATTCAGAATCAGAGACAAGTAGATTCTAAGTCCAAGAAGTTTGAAAGTGTTTTTAATTCCCGGAGGCAGGCGGGTGTCTTTCTAAATGATCTAAAGTCCAATTAATATAATCCAAATGACCGTTATTAAATGATGAAATTTCACGCTAATGATCTCTTTGAGAAATTTTCCTTTAGAGCCATTTAATGTTCACCATTTGTTAACGAACTTGGTAATAAATCTATTTGTTACTCTCAAAGAGTAATAATTTTTTGAACAAGCCCCTACTCAGCCCCGTTTTTTTCCGAGCGACAAAATATAGAATATATATACGTCTGCATTTCTTCTGGAAATAATAGAAGTGACAGTTCTGAACAAAGACAAAGTTCAGGTCTACATGGGGAACGCGCTAAATGTTCACACTGTTACAGTGTATCTCGCAGCAATGTCATAATAGGTGGTTTTTAATTACAAGTAGCAATGGGCCTTGTTTGCTTAGAAAGATGGAGATAATAAGCTGGACAGAGAAAATAACCAAGGAGGAGGTATTAACGAGCGGGAGGGACATTTCACTCCAAATCGATCGAATCAAAACGAAACGAAATTGGACTAAAATAGTATGTGGTCGGTTTCGGTGGACGCGCCGGGGATTGGACGAATGTGTGGCCACCTTTAGATATAAACGGAGAAAACGTTTTTATACCACTAAATATAATCATTAAAAACGTTTTAAATTTAGTAATTTGAGGTGCTTGAACTTTTGAGCTATTTGGGAACTTAAAAAAGAAGAATCTACATCCGCAGCTACAAGTAGGTACATATACCTACAGACGAATTAGCCCCAGCGAATTTTCATAGCGTATGCTGTCAAATCCGTCAGAGATATAACAAATTAATGTATAAAGGAATTGTGTTGAATAAAATTATCTACATAAAAGTCCGCGGTAGCATATATCTATCTCTAATAGGTGATAGTGGATTTTGTGTAGTAAATCGTTTTCTACCACAAGTAACACAGGAAGCACTTTAACAAGCAAATAATTAACTTACGTAGAACTTAAGGTCCGTACAAACTCTTATATAAGTTCACCGAGCATCTTAACGCTCTATATTGGCAATTCAAAACCATTATGATGCTTTACACTGTATAATGGATGGATAATGGCATACCAAAATGCTTTTGTAAAGCCTGTAGTTTTAGTGCAGCAAAACATAATGCAGCTGTACAGCTTTCAGCGTTTTTAGTGCATTTGGATCTAAAATAGCATTTTTAAGTAGTAAATAAATGCTCAATACTGTTTAGTAGCATAAACATGAACCATTATAATGCCACGTAAAACCGCTATACAGCTTTTAGCTCTTTTTAGTGCCCTTCGTTGTTTAATAGCACTTTTAATTGGTAAAAAAATGCCTAGTACTGCTGAGTAGCATAAACGTGAGTAAATGTAATGCTTGCATTATTAAAGATCAACTGAGTACTGTTGTAAAGCTAACAGCTCTTTAATCAAATACATGTGAGTTATTGTAATGCGTAAAGCTGTATATACATTAATTTTACCTTATTCGTATAACCATTAGTCGGCCATATTAGGGAAAAGCACACATAATTAAAAAACGACACCACGCAGCAATTTTTATTGTTTTATTTATTTTTCTTATTGGTTTTATTGTTTTGCTCAAGAATCCCTAAAATTGTTTTCAACTAATGGCACTATTTCAGTCTACATCAAATCTATTAGTATACCGGTGAACCCATGTACAACTAATTTATAGACAGTGACACTACAGTTGGTTCACCAAAAGTCTTCTCTCTGGCCACTGACTTAATAATTGTTCACATGTGAGTGTTTATACTGCTGGCGGCATTAATTAGTCTTTTTAAAGGCTCACCGGGCTGCTATGGACCGACGCCATATTCTGTAATTAAATATTTTATAACCAAAAAATATTATTATTCGAACCTGTTTATAAAAAGCTATTACCTATATAATAATGATATAAATTTAATTTAATACAGCCCAACCAATTCTATTATGTTAATTATGCAAAATTCGTTCTATAGGTACTAGGTTAAATACACAATTGTTTTGGTTATTTCACACATACACATACATAACATTTTATAACAAACCCACAAAATATCAAAGGCGCGTGAAAATTTTCAATGGGTATAATTTACGCGGACACCAAAAATATTTTTAAGACTCTAAGCTTAGGCACCAAATAAAATAAACAACTCCAAATAAAATAATTGACACTATTAAAAGTGTCCTAAAGTATATCATATTATGATCCAAAATAATAGAAAAAACATCAGAAAAATCGCACGCCTTGTACTAATATTTTATTTGGTTTCTAAAATGGATAAATGGTCACCAAGTAAGGTAAGGTTAGGTTAGTATAAAATTTATTAAGTATAAAGTGTATTTTAAAGGCGTCTATATATTTTTATGGCAGTCAATAATACCAAAAATGGTTCTATTTCATAATATTTTAGGAAACGTAATTTGGTGACCATTCATCCATTTTGGTAACCGTTTAGAATATTTTTGGGCGCCGCTTAAACACAAGCCATTTTCAATGAAACTTATATAAACATTTTCAGTAAACTACATTGCGCAGTGATATTTGAAGGCATGAAGTAATAGAAGAATCAAAAACTTATACCCAGTATTATAAATTTTGTTTTGATGCAAACAAAATATGGTGTCACTTATATATTTTATATTGCGAGACAGTATTAAATTACATTTATACCGATGATATTAAAAATGTTTTTGCAATGATTAGGGTTTATTTAAGTTTAAACTGTGAACACTTAAATAGCTCCAATAATGCTTTTACTACCTTCTAATGCTAGTCTAAAGCTTTTGTAATGCAGTTAACATCTTCATTAACAATAATATTGCTAGAATAATGTTACTGCACTGCGTTTGGCAACTTCATTGGCCAAAATAATGCTTCTTTAATGTGATTAGCATCTATATTGACCACAATAATGCTAATATAATGCACCTGTAATGCAATTAAAAAACTATTGTGAACCTATTTAGGATCTAAAGCCGTATAATGTGTGCCCAAATAAGCATTACAGTAGCCGTATAAACGTTTGTAATGCTATCATAGAACTTACTCAAAACGATACAAGAATGCTGTAAGTCGGCTCTTATACTGCTTTGATTGCGTTTTGTATCAGTATGTAGCTACATAGTATTATGTAGGAAATTAAAAAAAAAAATGTTTGACTGGTTGCTTCAAGATTCTCGAAACGATGTTATATACAAGTAGATATTATTATGTAAATTACAAAAACTGAAACGTAATATTGAAGGATCTAACCTACTTGCTACTTGTTGAAATATTACAAAGGTCGGTACGGATGTTTACTTTCCTCTCGTCTGAGAACGTTCTAAGTGATTATGTAGACATACTCTCCACTCTTTTGTTAGGAAAGATAATGTGTATGTAGCCTAGGCATTCTTTTTTCAGTCGCAATTGTCCTTTTACACGTGCTTTAAATTTTTTGAGAGAGTGTGATGAAAAGGGTACCTACTTATGTAGGAAACGATTGTAAGTATGTACCTACCACTTATGGGATAAAAAGCGTGATGATATATAGATATTTATTGATAGTGTAGGTACCCACACGAAAACGCAAGCATGAAATTATGTTAATAGCAATTTGAAATATGAGTCCAACAGGTATCTACTTCCATACTCGCTGCCAAAATGCTAAGCACCAATTTTCTTTAAGAATATGTGCTTAATCGACTCCTCGTGCTTCGGAGGGCACGTAAAGCCGCGGCGTCCGGTCACCAACCCGCCTGTTAAGTGTGGTGACTATGGCAATTCCTCTCAATGAGCACCACTAAAATGGTGCGCTAGAGGGAGACCAATGATCCAGCAGTGGATCTTAAGAGGTTGATGATGTTTTTTTTTGTCACAAAACAGTCATTACATACAAATTACAATGAACTTAAATGAAAATAGATAAGACCTACATGTGCCGATAATTACAATAAATGTACCTACAAGGTACGGAAACGGTACAATTTTTCACAAACCGTATACCTACTTATGAATAATATAATTTATATCAGCAAGTAAATACAAAAAAGTACCTAAATACAAAAACAATCAAAACAAATAACCAAATCAAACAATACTAAACAAAACAAATCAACTAAATTAAACAGATAATTTGCCAAAAGTTAATTAATTTTAGCGTAGGTAGGATCATTTATTTTTATTTCCTGAAAATACTTCAGCAATATGACCAACAAAGACAAGATAGTTCAGACGTAGTTCTTAGTAGTGCCGTGGGGAAGGAGTGTAGGGGGAATCCGGGAGACTTGCCCAGGTTGGAGAGTTGAACCATCTTTCAAAATTACATTTAAATTTAGCGCGAACGGAATGTCAATGCGTTCATTGGTCACATGCGAGAGGCCAATCATAAGTATGCCGCCATTTTGCATCAAAGCTCTTTTATTTAGCAGTGATGATGTAAAACGTGTTTTTGTTGCTCCAGAGTGTTTTTTTTTAATTAGGTAATTTTGTGATTGCAGTCGTATTTATTGAGGTACGTACGTTTGTTACTATTATTATATTACCAGATTAATATAGTTTGAGGTGTGCTGAGTAGTTTTTCTCTACAATTGGAGGTTTTTCTATGCCTTGAGCTAAATATGAAACTAGTGTGAGATGGAGAGTTGAACCAGGGAGGGTGCGGGAGAAATGCTCAGTGGTTCATGTCTCCTTTTGTAGGAATTATGAATCATTTAAGTGTTTTTTTTCTGTCTTAATTTTCCATGTTTATTTACAGAACCTTCCTACACGATGCCCTTTCAATACAAGCCTCCTGAAAATGCACGCAAACGAAAAAAATACACAAAAACGGAGTTAGAAAATGCCATATGCGAAATTAAGGAAGGCGCTTCTATTAGAAAACCTTTGTGATTTAAAATAAATAAAAAAAAAAATAATAAAATAAAAATAATAAAAAATAAAAAAAAAATAAAAAAATAAAGACTGATTGTTACAAAGTTTGATAGTAATATGTTATCTGAGTTAATAATTAATGTTCGGTAATTTGGTTAAGGTAACGTTTATTTGAGAAAGATATAAATTAAAAAAAAAAATCATATTGATTTACAATAATTTTGAGACTAGCAAATTATGCAAAATTATTAGAAATAAGTTCATAATAAAAAAAACTAAAATAAGTACTTAATAACATGTTTGTTTAAAAAGATTGTAAGTTGTAGTTTTGTTTATTTTGGAACATTTTGTTACCTACAATTTTATTGTAATGGAAATTTGTACTTTTTTATGTTTTCCTTGCTGGGAGTACTAAAAGCAAGTTAATTATTGTATAAGATAACTTAATAAAGCTATGATTCAATCTGAAAATTATTTTTCTTTTCCCCAAAATAGTATGGTCAACTCTCCCCATACCCCGGTTCATGTGTCCCTGCTGGTGGGGAGACTTGACTCATATCTCATTTTTTATAAAAATACAAATAAAATGTATACCTTCGCGTTATATTAAATTACAATGATGCACAAATGTAGATACTATAATAAGGTATCGCAAAAACGTATAATCGATTCTCTAAACTCTATGAACAAAAAAATATGATGGTATATGTAAAAAGCGGTTCAACTCTCCCGGACTCCCCCTATTTATCCCCTCGAAGCGTCCGACTTGTGGTTCAAACGCAAACTTTAGGTATTTGTAGTTGAAACATTGTGGACCTAACTTTAACTTAACTAAATATTTATATAAATCACTTTACACAATATAACGCCTGACTGTCGTTGAAATAGTACCTAACTAAAGGCTTCTATTTCAACATTCATACAAATTCGTACTTCGTCTCCATTCTGCCACATTGTAATTTTGCCACAATGGTCATAATTAAAATAAATTAATATTTTTTTCATCCACTTCGAACTTTTAAAAAACTAAAAAGACACGCTTTTATAACATTATTGTGATCTAAAAAGTAAAAAATATATTTTAATACTACATTAAATTTTATTTTATAAATAAATAAATGAATTCTTTTCCTTCTTATTAATTTTTTTACCTAGAATAAAAAATTATAAATATACATAGATTGGGATGCAAAGCGTATCTATGTAATTAAGCACTTGGTAGTATGTTATGTTGGGTTGTTGATTGAAGCCGCAAGCTAAATCTAGGAATTGTACCTACCTAAATGTGTTTTAATTCAGTGACCACTTGGCCCTGTTTTGACTAGGTACAAGTAGGTACCTACATAATTATTTTTGTTGTTAACAGCCAAAACACTTCCATTGTTTATTGTAGGGTATTGCGTTAATTATTCGTTGTCAAATAAAATGAAATGAATAGCGATAAAATTAAATTAAGAGCTTGTTGAAGTGCTCCGGCCATTCTGTTTAATTACCTACCTGTAGGTAGACACTTTTACATCTTGACCTATTTTATAGGAAGTTTGTTTGTTTAAACTAACTTTAGGTACATAAATATAAATTGGCCAACTAGCGAGTAGGTACTTACGACTCGCGCTCTGAGGGTTCCGTACCATTCCGTTTTCGGATCTTCGTTCAAATTTCGTATACCTACCAACTAATATCTACTAACATAATTGTATTTCTTATAACGAGCCCTTTCATTTGATATGTCACATGATGCACATAATAAAAATTTCGTCAATATTGCAATATTATAAAATTTCAGAAAAATATTCGAGCGGGCTCTCAATAAATGGTCCACGAATCGCGATGTCTTGACAAAATATGTATTTATGTAGGTATCTGTGTCCATAGAACAGACGTGCGAGCATGTCAGTGTAGAAAGAATATCTGGTGCGTAGACAAAATCTCAGTTAGAAAGAAAAAGAGATAATGTTCCATAGAGATATAGCAAGACAAAATAACTATACCTACCTACTATGTTAGAGCTACAAAAATATTAGTTATATGTAGTACCTACCTACCTATAAATTTTCCCTAAGAATTCGGTAAGTAATGCTGTACCTAATGCCTTGATGTTTCAGAAGGCGCTCACTAAATGCGGACATTGTTATAATTATCTGGATACTCTGCAATGTAGGCCGTGACGGTGCGTTGCGTAGCCTATTAATAAATATCTTACATGAGACAGAAATGAGACACTTTTGGGCGAGTAGCTCAAAGTACAGGCAGTATGCACAGAGCCACAAGTAACATAACTTGGCATTTTTATGGAAATACTTTATAGCTGTAAAATTTATTATACCTAATAAAAATAATTAGAAAACGTTTTTAATTTTCAGTTCAAACTTCCCGCGAAAACGTTCATGACGTAACATTAGATAAAATTGACAGATTGATTAGGTATTATAATAATAATAATATAGTTAGTAACACTTTGTACTCCAAGACCTGATGAGAGCCAAGAACCCTCTACATCTACTGGCACTTCAACCATAGAAAATTAATATAATTCACCGATTATTCCTGTATAAATTGATCAGATACTGCCACTGGAAGAACCCTTGTGCGATCATACTCTACATTGATGGAATAAATATGGAAGTAAGCGAAAAATATCATTGCCACCCATTGATCAGTGACAACTTGACATTGGCAAATAATCGAAAGCACTGATGGAGCCATAATAAAATAAGAAGAAGTAATAGTGTCAGTCTGACACTGGGGGAGGCCAAACAAGATACAAAGTCTAAAGTCTATAGTTAGACGTCACTTGATCACTTCCCGTTTGCGGTCGCGTAACCGGAAGTATGAATTAATGGGTTTTCATTTAGATATTAAAAAATATAAATTTTTAAACAAATAAACAAACATTATTTTCAGTGATTATACGTTATAGACAATATAAATAATATTATTGTGTATTTATTTTATTTCACTGTCAACACCCCTATTGTATTAATTAAATTCGTCTGAATCAATAGAAGTATGGGAGAATCGGTACTTTGTCCTCTCTACATTTGTGGACCACAAAAATAAACAACAAATAAATTTCTTAAAGTTTTATTTTCTATGCAACATAAAAAAATATTTACCTATCATAATTTCCATATAAATAATTGTTACCGGATCAAATCGTTATCTTTAAAACCTGATACATACATATAGATACAGAATCTATAAAAAGTAAACAAAACAAACGTGATATACTACACAACAGATCTTGAGACACGAGACAATGCGTCGACTCAATACTATATCTAATTCTCAAGATTTGTCATTCAACACTCGACTAATAATAATAAGAAGCTTGCTTAGCAAAAATTTAATTGTTTAATATAAACACTGATTAATGCACAACAATAAAATATATCAGATACTTGTAAATTACGTATAATTAAAAGCTATGTTCACATTTAGGGTATTGCAGCTATTATTACATGCACACGAACGCAACGTTGTAAGAGATAGACATACTTAGTGGATTTTTTAATTATATGTGAACTAAACCTATTAGTTTATCTATACTATTGTTGTAATCTCTGACACTACTGATCCGATTCTGAAAATTGTTTCACTAATAGGAAGCGATTATTCCCGAGTGTTATAAACTATATTTTGTTTGAAAATATCCACGGACATGCGATCGTGTGATGGAGTAATGACTTGTGACATGTGACAAAATAAATGCAACATTGTGCTCTGCGATGCCGGTGATGACACAGGCATTTACATCTAGGTTTTCCTTAAACGATAATTTAAAAACAGCAAGGCATGTTACATTTGGGGTAGGCAGTGACAGAACATTCTAGGCGGGTGTATAATATTTAACTACAATAAAATCGTATTTTTGTTTCCTGTTAACAGTGCCAGGTTAGCCAAACAAACGCAAACTTTAATCAATACAATATTAAAATCTTACAAAATCCTTAACAACTCAAAGAGGATTTATAACATTACTTTGAGAATACTATGTATTAATTAAAAAGGGTGTGCAAGGTACACTTTTGCTCAAATTAAGCTCGTCTCAAAAAACTTTGCATGTAGATACAGCGCGGAATGATTCGTATGCAATACAACAATAATTACTGTTACTCGCCTTGTAAGGCCGGCCTTACCAAAAATAATTTTGTACAATAGATTAAAACTAAAATAAGATGAAAAAATAATATTATAAAACATATATTAACTCTGTTAACATATATATATAGAGTTGGCAATTTGAAACTACCAACCGCCGCGGTACACAGACAAAAATATAATAAAGTCAACATTCGGTTAGACCCTCGTGGAATGTATCGGGAGCTCGACCTTGCAGGCTATATACGAGAGCGTGAACAATGTGGAGTGAAGCATGCAAAGTGTTGTTGATCGCGTACTAACATTAGTTAACATGAACCTACCTTACATCTAAACACGACACAGAAACTGCACGCAGTGTACACACAACTAAACTCAACAGAAGCTACTGAAATCAGCGCACTTGTAATACCATTTTGACAGAACTGTGTACACTGCGCGGCTCTTAGAAACATTAACTTTGAATAATTCGTAAGTGTAGGTGCGAAGAACAAACCGTTATAATAATAATAATATTAGTTAATACAAAAAGCCTTAAATGTAAAAGGGACTTAACGACTAAGTAAGAGAGACGATTTTATGACGTTCCTTACGTCACAACAAGACTCACCGACAACTGGGAGAAGACAAGACAAGAGGAAGTTAAATTATATAACGTGATCTGGGACTCGCTCAGGACATTATTGGTTCAAAATGTTTATACATATTGCTTTTTGTATTCAAATTTTGGCACTGCAGTTATGTAAAGAACTACAATAAAATATTAAGATATTATTTTATTCAAAAATGTGCCCAGATTTAATGTCTAGAACCAAGAATGTCCTGCGTCAGTTCCTTATGACAAAGAAGGTGTGGTACAGTGCGTGTTACTCTATCACAACATCAACCTGCCTCCATCAAACCCGCGTCCAACAAGCACCAACGTCCGGTGGTCGAACTGCGATGTTTACAAAAATATCCAACTAATCTCCTCACAAAAATATCAATTTACACCAAACTCTTCACAATTTGAACAATATTAAATAGCTAATTTCTTGTAAAATTTTAAATTTTCACGAGTAACCTTCGTTGTGATACAATAACGATCAAGGGAGATAACATTAATAGTACTAAATAGCTGCAACATAAATTATACAGGATGGTTATTGGTAAACTGTTGTCTGTTTTAGAACATTTTAAAGCGTTTGACCACAAAGTAATACTATAAAACATTGTTCCAGATGATATAAGCGATGTTAAGCAGACGCACCACCGGTTCCAGTATTCCCTACTCTAAGACAGTGACAAAAATAGCATTTCTTATAATAGAGTCTCCAACCGCTACGTACGCTTATTGATAATAATTAATTGATATCCAATCCACCAAATGTGCTAACTTGACAATCTGAATGTACCATGAATAAAAGAGATATTTCCCGTTCGTCCAATGACATTCAGACACGACAAGTAGCACGTTCACATCTCAATTTCTATTTAAATAGTGTCAGAGCTGGCTATTTCAAATTACTTAAAATCAGTCTTATAAATAAATCAATTTATTGATCAGATTGTATTGATATTTTTCAGTAAAAAAAGCTAAATTCATAACAAATATTATTTATAAAAAAATGTAAAGCTCGTCGCCATTATGCTAATAACCATCTAACACCACGTTTGCTTAAATTGAATTGCATAATTTAATTTTTAAGCACAAGACGACAATATTGTAAAACCTATAATATTATTTAAATAGCCTTAACTACTGACACTAAGAGCCGAAAGCTGCTACAATAGGCTTTGCTTCTTAACTCTAAAATCGGCTCCATATCACTACATTGCTAAAGTATATTTCGACTAAAGAAGATTGCATGACCCGTTGGTCTAGAATTGCACAAATGCATACATTAAGTCATTACGTCTTGGATGTTATATAGATTTTATATAATAATATCATTTAAAACGTGTTAAGAGATTCAATATAGTAAATATATGGCAGTATAACGTTGATTATTCATTATTTGTTTTTTTATATAATAACGATGTTATTGATGATTTATGACGATATTTTAAAACATCACATTAAACAGTGCCACCAACTTTTCTGTTTCCGTCAACTACTTTTTTATAACATTATTGTCAAATTGCTTTAGACGCCAAATAAAAGTGACTTTAATTCACATTTCCTTGGCGATTATTGCAAACAGTGGCGCGCGTTCCATCCAATAAATCAAGGCTGTATGATTCGTAGCTACCGTTGTCGTTACCAAGATGGAATTAAAAGCTGCCAAAAAAATGTGCACGCAGTAAACTTCTTGTTGGTGAAATTAATAAATATGTTCACAAATTATTTGGTGATTTGAACGGTTAAATACCACAATTTTTCCGAGAGTATTCTCAAAATAAATAATATCAATAAAAGCGTTATCAAACAGCCTTTCCAACTGTGTACACTCAGTACACTTCAGAACGCACGCCCCCGCGACACGAAACAGAGAAGCGAATGGCACCGCACACTAACCACGTGGCGACCTAAAGTCCGTTCTTCTGTGCTTGTCTTATTTTAATAAACAATCTTTTTTAAGTATTTTTTTTAAATAACCGTTTAAAAAACATAATTCCGCAAACGTCATCAGGTTAAAAATGTTAATTATATGTAAAATTGTTTTCCTATTATTACAAAACTAATATAACTATTAGATATAGGTGTGATAAATCAATATTCGATTCATGTTGTTAATTATCTCGAAACATTTGTATCTCTCACACAAACCATCTTATGTTGAAAAGAGTATACATAAAAAAGATATACAAAGATTGTTTACTAAATAGACAAGTATACAAAGACGTACTTTACACGTATGTAGGGTGTGTTGGCGGCGGGGAGGCGGGGAGCACGGCGGGCGGTGCCGGTGCTGAGGGAGGGGGCAACACCCGCGCGCCCGGCACGTACTGACCAATGAACGAGCCGTCCTCGGTAAAGCGACCTGCGGGATAAATTCACTGTTAGTGCAGTTCAAATATAGGCGTGTGCAAATATAGCTCGTCACCGTAGATATTTGTGGCGGTTTATTAAGAAAATTTAAAAAAAAACCTTCCTTCCTTAGACAATGTACGAACGCTAGTACCTACCGCTAAATCATAATATTATATGCAGAAACTTATAACCGTATTCTAATAATTATATGAAAGTATGCGTTTTATGCATTTTAACTACTTAAATAATAATAGATCTAAAAAACAACAACCGGGCATAACCTCAAAAAGTTAGATGATCGACCAAAACCTTAGCCATTTTTTTCAGCGTTATCTACAGGGTATATGGGCAGACGCTAACTTGGCGTTCACGAAAGACGATACTTCAAGGTGTTTGTACACAATAAGTATATAAACTCCTTGGTTTCGTCAGAGTGAAGGACAGTTTAGATAGGTCACGTGGTTGTATTTCAGTCGGGCCCGGTTATCTATTCTACATTCAATTGCCTTAGTTGTACCTACATTGTCTAAGCCCCCAGGCAACAGTGGAACGGAGATCCTCCTAGAAAAAAACGTCCGCGACTTACAACTAATACGGCTTAATTCGCATCCGATACAAAACGACTTATATCGCACGACCTATGTACCTGCTCACTTTATCGATCGTAAGTGGCGAACGTTTTTTCTAGTGGGATCTCTATACATAACTTTAGAACAAATGGGTTTTTCAGCATAAATGACCCATCCCTCCTGTAGAATTTGGGTTTATCAAAATAAAAAAATATCTTATTTAAATTTAATTAACCCACATAACATTCAAAGTAAATATAAATACATATTTTATTAGTTTCTAATATTAAATCAAGACAGAATGTATTATATACATTTAAAAAAAGCATAAGGAAATTACTTGTATGTAAATTCAAATCAAAAATAACATTAGGTATTATTTCAATGTTATATTAAAATTAAAATATGAAATTAAAGTAAACGTCAGGCGAAGATAGAAATTATGTAAACATGTCAAACACGATCCAATCACAGTTATAATTATATTCAATTATAGAAATTTATTGTAAAAATAAAATTAAGAAATGCTCTTCGTCCAAATGTTGCAACCACCTGAACGTTGGTTCTATCTGCTCCTAACTCTTACTTTAGTGTAAATTATAACAAAGCAAATTAAAAAAATCATACCTCAACAAAATAAACAAACAGCAGAAAATATTGTAGCTCGTGCGAGGTGTGTCAGGAGGTAGGAATAGGACGGATACCACTATTATACACATAATAACTAAATAGAATTAGCTTTTCAACCTAGTGCCAAAATAAAAGAATAAAATATTTTAGAAAAAAAACACTCAAGTCTCACTCAAAAGTTGCTAAAAAGACTATGCTAAAGTTTTGTCTTACAATATAATTATGATGTGTACTTAAAGTCTAATCTACATTTTAGAATTATAAATTCAGATAAAAATAGATACCAAAGTAAATATGGAATATGAACTTAAACATAATTTTTACAATTATCTTAAAAATATCATTATTAATTCGAGATACTTAGCCGCCTTTATTAGAGACTATTTTAGAAATAGTGCTGTAAAGACCCTGAACGCCCGGAATGTATATGGCATTATGAACTTTACAGTCTTACCAAAAGAGCGCAAATTCCAGCTTTACCTATAATATTTGAGTAAGTAGTTCAAGGGCGTACATAATGGCACTACTTTTTAGTTTTCAATTTTGAAAATAGAATGTTAGCTATTTTATTCACTAAAGATTCAAAGTTCGGGCAGTGGTTGAAAGAGATTCAGCCTTAAAGGCTCGCAGGGTAGCAATGGAACAGGGTATGGTAACGCCTAATTTTAGACGAGGGTTGCGAAGGCTTGCGAGGCTGAGTCGGGTTGACCGGCCGTCGGCGGTCGTCGTTTGCGGCCATACTGACCGATGAAAGAACCGTCCTCGTTCATACCGGCTGTAATGGAATGTTACATGCAAACACATACATAACAAATAATAAACAATGCGAGGAGAGGGGGGTTAAACAATTAAAAGTACAAAAAAATAGGTATTATTTAGAAGTAAACAAAAAACAAAATATTAGGATAGTCAGGAAATGGACAACATTACATTTTTAAACCACCTGCTTTTATATCTTGAAAAATAAGAGACCCGAACAGAAACCCTTATTTATAGGATTACCCATTCCTATAAGCCTATTTTCTCCGAATCTACTTGACGAAAAATGTTGAAACTTGGTATATAGGTACCGGGACGGTTCTTGAGCGGTGGTCGTTAGATGCGCAGAACACAATTTTTGGGTCTGCTTGACGGTATGAGGTATTAATTTTAATTTTACCAGTAGTAAAAAGCAATCGTATAAACAAACACCAATAAATCAATTATAATAAATATACAAGTTATATTGCACTCGAATTACATATGCGCAAACATTCCCCCACTTTTTCGTCGAGCGCTTAACAACCGTCCCGGTACCTGTAAATATATAGTTTCATGACGCAATCATGGACGTATAGCTTAAATAATTAATTTTCATGCGCATCATACATCATGCACATATCAAATAAAAGGGCTCGTTATATGAAATACAAATTACTATTTATTTTTATTTTAAAATTAACCAGTTTAAATTATATTTAAGAAAATATATCGAAAATTGATCGTTCCCTTCCCCCCTTATCTCCGAAACTTCTGAATCTAACATTTTGAAAAAAAAATAGGTAATACAGGGATTTTTAAAGTTCTAACTGAAAAAATGGTACAGAACCCTCAGCGCGCGTGTCGTAGTCGCAACTTGGCCAATTATTTTTATTTAGTATTGCTAAGTGAATTCTATTTTATATAATAATTCAAAAGAAACAGGCAATATAACTGTGTTGCCTTGGTCAGCATGACAATAAAAAAGACAATCTGCCGAAGTCATGTCAGAAATCCTGTTATCACTAAAAGTGGCTTGGCAAAATTAAACTTCATTATTCCTATTTTAATTCGAAATTTAATAGAAAAAAGTTTTTCTTTCGGTTTTCTAACTTTTGTACCTAACTTTCTAAAAATGCAATGATGTCCATTGACCAAAAGCATAAAACATGCCTAGTTAATATTCTGTTTGAAATAAAACTCAGCAGATACTATGACAAAGCGTCTAACACATCTATTATTAAATCTAAGAGAGTTGTTCACTTTATCACATCTTACACTTTATATAAATTTACTCAACAATAATATATAAGAGATAGCAATAAATGCATTAGTAAAGTTTAAATAACAAACAAGTACCTGTCTCTCCCTCCCCATATTCCGCCATAGAGTCAGTATCACTCTCGGGGTGTTTAGTTGCGCTGCTCATTGAATGGCGAGATTTGTTGTCCAATCTGAAAGTATTTTTCATTCAAATTAGTACTCTGGCACGAAAATTGTGAGAACACGAACTTTAGGCGCAGTGCCCACCGTGACTCCGTGTATTCAACGGATTCTACGTCATGTCATGGCGACCAATATGAAGGGGAATCCGGTTTAATTTCGCTAGCGTTGTGAAAAGTTATAGGGATCATCTTAGCTACCGATTAATCGGCATATCGATCCTATAACGGCTATAATAATTAAGGGCCCTATCCCCATAATTTATCTGGTATAAACTATTCCTAATTTCTCTGTAAATAATCCACCTGTGTCACTATAATTTAGCATATAGATACTTATTGAATATATCTAAGTGAAATAGCTGTTGTTTTCTCAATGGAATTTTTGGAATAGGAAATATGAGTGGTTAAACTTTGCCCCCGTTTTCTCTTTCATAATCTATCACAAAGCTCTTATTTTTTTAAAGCACTGTTATACCATTACCTTTTAATTAGACGTATTGGGGTTTTTTGTAGCTTATTGAAAATTCAAAATAATAATTATTTTATTATTTTTGACCAATTAATATGCTAAATTACAGTGACACAGGTGGATTATTTACATATAAATTAGGAATAGTAATATCTCCATACAAATTATCGGGATAGGGCCCTTAACATTGGCAAATCATCTATTAACAATAAAAGAAAAAAAGAGGTATTTAACCTCTTTGGTTGCCACAGGTGTCTTGTTACGTGACACGTTATATCGGTGCCACATCACGCTGCAGGTCACCGCCGCGCCGCTTCATACCATTTCTATAAAATATTGAGACGAGTGGCAAGAGTGCCAGATCACGTGTCACGTCACATAGATGGACACGCTTACCAACAAAAGCAGATGAGCCAGGTAAGGGGGATACCACACGATTGCTATATCAAGTATTTTCGACGGTTCCATCAAATCTCTTTATACTCTATGGTACAATATACTCACGGATGCGTATACTCGTGGAAGCCCGCGTCAGGGTAGTCCCGCCGGCCGTGCGCCAGCTCCCGGTCGTGCACGTCGTACTTGCCCCCCCGGTTCCTCCTCACGACACACACAAGTACCAACAGCAACAACAAGAACGCGAGCGCCAACATCACACCTATGAACCAGCCGGCAGTCGCCATCTTGTCGTCGCGGAGGATCACCGGCCCGTCTGGGATAACCAAACTTTAAAACCACTGACAAACAAAAAATGAGAACTACCTATTAAGCCGACGGGAAAAGTTTGCGGCCATTGTGCTCTCATGGAATATGTTGCCTAACCTAATCCGTTAGAAAGAACTGATTAGCATAAGTTAATCTATAAAAAAAGAAATATGCAGTCATTGGGAGTGCCGGCCAGCCCAGTACAGTTTCAGCGGCTGTTCTACGGGCTTTGCTCCAATAGTTACCATAACATGTCGGTGACGCGAACCAATAAGATTATCCCCTACCAAAAATAGCTCAACGCGCCTAGAAGTTAGACCTCTAGAAAATAGATCTCTTTATTATTTTCAGAAGTACTCTTGGAAGGAAACACGAGAAGTCTGATAAAACACTTATTCTTCGAGCACCAAGCCCGGAAGAATAGAAGTAGATATTTCCGGGTGCCAGATACCTTCATAATATAACAATATTTTATTATAAGGCAGCTATAATCTAAGGCCTTTATTCATAAACGTTTATTAGCAACGTTTTTGTTAAAATATGTTTTGTCACTCTCTAACAAACCTGTCTTTACTAATAATAGAAAGAAACAAAACACATTTTAACAAAAACGTTGCTAATAAGCGTTTATGAATAAGGCCGTAAATATGTATGTAATTTTTATAATACAACATAGTATGATTAATTTATATGAATTTTATATTTTAAATCAGTCTGTCTAGCTATAAATTCACCATATTGACAACTGGAATGCTACATATATGTATGACTAGATTAGGTATATATGACTATTTACATATTATGCTAAATAGATTTCACAAATCTACTAATGCGAATAATACTACACCTCTAATTTATGTTATAAATGATTACCGAGTGTATTAACTTCATGTAACGTCTCATTGAGGGTCAACGCAGGCGGACGGAGTGGCCGCAAAGAGACTAAATTCGATAACAATTTCGAGTCAAGTTGATTTTCTAAAGGAGTCTGACATAACGAAATATATCTAGCGGTGCGCGGTCGAGCGACTTCAAGCTGCCCTGAGTCGGCGTGCGTTGACCCTAACTCACTATAATCCCTTGAGGGAGTGGCTGGGTTCTCAGTTGTTGTCACATCTGGTGATATGTAGGAAAAACAACAATTAATTTACAGAAAGCCGGGTAATGGACTTGTAAATCCATCTT
Organism: Nemapogon koenigi; assembly: GCA_963924495.1. Lineage (NCBI taxonomy): Eukaryota > Metazoa > Arthropoda > Insecta > Lepidoptera > Tineidae > Nemapogon > Nemapogon koenigi. The sequence continues at coordinate 875,133 of OZ004630.1, read as the reverse complement.
GTTGGTATTTAGAGAAAAAAATTACTAAATTGGTCCAGTAATTTTGGCAAATCAAGGATTAACTTTAGTATCTGCGGCAATATTATAAATGCGAAGAGTGTTTGTTTTTCTTTTTTCACGTCAAAACAGAGCAACGGATGACATTTAAAAAAAATCCATGGTCAAAAGATAATTTTCAATATAATAAGCTATGCTACGATTATGAAACGATCTCTTTGGGTTTCTTTGGCAGTTTAAAGACTTCAAATCTACCTATACATTAAAAATCAAAAATAAATTGCCCACTCACCCATGGTAGTGTCGATATCTTTAGGTTCGCTATCCCTGAAGTATTCTCCATCGTATGCCGTGATCTTCACCTCATAGATCTGTCCGGGCTCCAGCCCCGTCAAAACTGTGTAATCATCATCCGTCACTTCGTTGGTCTTCAACCAGGAGGGGTGACCTTTCAACCTATAGGAAGCCACGAAGTGCGTCCCAGGGTGTCCGCTCGGAGAAGGCAACCATCTAACCAAAATGTGCGCAGTGCCTTGCTTCGACGGCAACATGCTCAAATCAAATTGCGGCACTTCGGGCATCATCTGAACTTCGGATCGCGTCGTCTGTTCTACATAGAACTTCTCCCCCTCGCCTGCTTTAGTCTTCGCGCGGATCTCGATCCTGTACTTCGTGTTGGACTCGAGACCGGCTAACTTGGCGCTGGTGAACTTGGGTTCAATTTCCTTCTTCCGTTCCTGGAGCGGGCCCGTGGCAGTGCCGACCACTTTCTGGTAGTATATCTTGTAGCCGGTGAGGATGCCGTTGGGTTTCTCCGGTTTCTCCCATTTAAGCATCATGGCTGAGGATCCGATGGGGTATGCGACGAACGATCGGACCGTGCCTGGTTTGCCTTCGGGGGTGTTGAAGCTGAGAGTTTCGCTGGGAGGTCCGTTGTATCGGCCGTTGTATACCAAGATGCGCGCGTTGTTTTTGGAGTGCGGCACGAATTTGGAGACTAGAGTGCTTTTCGCATCAGCTTTAACGAGGATTTCTTTCATGTTGTCCTCGCCGCCGTCGTCAGTCCAGGTCTGTATTTTGTATCCCTTGAAGTGTCCGCGAACTGTTTCCGCGGGGACCGGGTTCCAGCTGAGTAGGGCGGTGGTAGCCGTAGTGACTTGTATGAGAGTGAAGTTAGTGGGAGCTTGTAGTGGGCTGTCCTCACCAGACCAGCCGGTGACCTCTACGGGCGCTACGTTCGACGTGCCCTTAAAGTTGACGGCGATCACCTTGATCTTGTACGGCTGGAAGGTTGGAGTGTTGGGTACGATCACCTCGGTCTTCCTCCAGTCTCGCACCTGATCCTCGGACCACTGTTGTCCGGTGATGTTTCTGCGCCAGCTCACTAGGTAGTAGAAGCCGGGGCCGTTGTGTTCAATTTGCGGCATTGGCTGGAAAGTTGCATTAATAGAAATTAATTCATGGAGTCTTCTGATATATTGTAACACTGGATGCGCGTGATTGGTATCAACACAAACAATCAGTTCAGTAGTTTCGACGTGATTCAATAACAAACTTTCACAATTATAATTTGAATTTATATTGGTGACTCTCAAGCCACAGCTCCGCATCAGTCAGAGGACCGCAGCCGACGGACGACCGTAGTTGAGGAGAAGCGATACGATGGAGTCACGATGCTCAGTAATAATTGACTGACTGAGAAGGAGGTGACATAAATGAAATCTGCTGATTCGAATGCGGTTTTCACTGTTACAAATTGTACTTCTCGATGGTATTTAAAAAATGCCATATCATTAAAAGATATGTTTCCACTTACCGACCAAGAGATAACCATATTAGTAGGATCGGTGCCCTTCCCCTCAACATTATCCGGGTTCTTATATGGCACATCCGGCTGGGTGGTACAAACATCCGAGTGCTCCGAAGGCGTAGAGGGCCCTATCTTGTTCCACGCTATCACCCTGAAGGTGTAGTTAGACCAGGGACTGAGCCCAACATTAGTGGCGGTATCTATCGCAGGCACGTTGTCGTTAGCCACGTCCCAGGTGTCCGGCGTGAATGTCGTGTTGTACTGGATGGTGAAGCGGAGGATGGGCGCGCGATTGTCGCCCTTGGCCCGCCAGCGGATGGTCGCGTCGCGGTCGTGGCAGTCGATGTCGTCGAGGGACGGCGGGTTGGGTTTGTCTGGGAACGAGAGACAAGAAAAAAGTGTGAGTGTTTGTTGGTATGGCAGATATTAAACTATAGGAGTCCGAGAGCCCTCCAAAGAACGAGAAGTAGATTTAAACATAATAACATATTAATTAATCGTCGAGTGGTTATGACGTCTGGTATTAAGGCAAACCACCGGTTCGATCCCCGGCCAATGGGTTATTATAATTAAAAACTTATGTACATAATCGGACAAACCACTAGAGGCTTTTCCATCTAAATATATCTCAACAGAACTGGCCATTCGTTAGGTATAGCCTCACAAATACGATCATCTAAAAGAGGGAGACTTGGTCTTCCGCTGGGTACCCTGGCACCTTAACACGGTTCCGGGAGCTGTAAGGCAATACGTGAAGAAGAAAAAAACAGTGAGGATTCGAACCAACGCTACACCAATTGCGCAATCAATGCTCTTAATAAATGTTCTCTATAATTTACCAATAGGAGCTTTACAATACTATGGGTGGATTTTGCTCTGGTCAAAAGCCAGCTTAAGGCTTAGGAAAATACCTTAAGCAAATTTCCCTCTATCTCTAAAATGTATTACGCTCTTTCCCAAAGAATACAAAACCAAATCCTCACCTTGCACCGTGAGCGTGGCCTGCGCGCGCGCTTCATCGATCTCAGTCTTCGCGATACAAGTGTACTCGCCCGAGTCCAGCTCGGTGGTGTCTGATATCAGTAGCGAGTAGTCGTTAGTCACTCGGAACCTGGGCTGGTTCTCAAAGTCTATGGGCTGGCCGTCGTTGAGCCAGATGATTTCTAGTTTGAGAGAATCGTCAGCGTTGGCGTTGCAGCGGAAGGTGGCCGAGGATCCCGCAGCCACTTCATAGTGCTCCGGCTTGTCCGTAATCTGGGTGCGCTCTGTGGAGGAAGGTAGTATGTGTTATATTAACTGCGGGCCTATTCTACTCAAATCTTTTTTTGGAATGGCAACATGTTGGTTATAATGTTGACAATTTGACGGCTATACTATATAATTAACCAAATGAGGACGATGTCTTCCATCCGCACCCTGTAGTACAAAAATGGTGTGTGTGCTTGTGACCACACGATAGAAGTGAAAACTATATAAATTAATCAGAGTATGCGAGATTCAGCGTCACCGACCCGGGCGTGACGGTTGAGTTTCCTTCACTGTTCAGAAAGAGCGCAAGGTTTTATTGCAACAAAAATCGAACTCACTCTTAACAGTAAGCGACCCGAACGCCGACTTCTCCCCGAACTTATTCTTCGCGTAACACTGGTACGTGCCCACGTCCGTGTACGTCACGTCACGTATCACGAGATCACCCTCCGGCGTGATGTTGTACCGCCCGCCGGTCAGCTCCACGTCGTCCCGGATCCACTTGACGAGGGGTTTGGGAGCGCCGAACACGCGACACTTCATGATCGCCTCGGATCCGTCCACCTTGGTCAGGTTCTCGGGGCTCTCTTTGATCTCCGGCGGGATGGCTGCAAGGTTTATGATAATAATATAATTTAGTGTCCCGAGTGGGGTTTTTTTATAGATAATACGCCATGTGACCTTGCCACCGCTTGCTTTGGTAAGTTATTGAACGTACCTATCTATCCGTCAAATACTAATTATTTGTAGTACAGAACGTTGACCTATGTCCAGTACATAGATTAAAAGGCTTTAAAAAAATTATGTTAAATTAAATCCGGAAAATCAGATTGCGGATAATCCGAATTGCATTAAAATATCTAATTACAAAAGTATCTAAAGTAACGACAATTTCTAATTAATATCTCTAACATCTCATTCACAAATCTTTACGGCCTTTATACCATGCGGTGTAGCCAGAGACACTAGTGACAGTGTTGCTGCACTTAATGGACCTAGATGTGTCACTTCTTTAACAGACATAAACATCTATTACTTTTAGAAGAAGTGCCCTCCGAAGCACGAGAAGTTATTTTCGGCATTTTACCAAGTAGGCTATCTCGTTCACAATTGGGGATTGGAACCCGGGCATTATATCTTCCTAGAGACACAATCAGTAAATTACGTAGTAGGTGTGAGAACATAGAGCTAATCGCGTTGTGGAGGAAGCTACCAATATAGGTAAGTCGTCCAGGCTGGGTTACTGACTTCTTAATTGTGTACTTCCCTGTATAAGGTTTGGACATTTCTGGACATTTGTTACTAGGATAGATACCGATACAAATATCTAACGGGCAAACATTTTTGGACTGTCCGCGTCACCCATTCAAACCAACAACCTACAACTGAGGGGCCAACTAAAGTCCTTGTCACATGTTGTCCCATTTGTGTGACAGTTCCTTTTGTGGTAAACAATTATATTCTTGAGCCAAGCTTTAAAAAATATGATTTTCTAAATATGTGAAAATATATAACACATCAATTTATCAACTTATACCACACCAGTCACCATGTACAAAATTAACTTTATAATAAAAATATACTCACACTGCACATTAACATAGACATCCTTATAGACGTATCCCAGAGAGTTAGTCGCGTTGCATCCATAGTTGCCCGTGTCGTTCTTCCATAGGTCCGTGATTGTTATGGCATTATTTTGGACCTTCCGTCTCGAGTTAGGCGGGGCCTGCTCTATAGGGCGCCCGTTGTGGATCCATTTGATCTGGGGCTCCGGTGTGCCCTCGGCCTTGCAATGAATGACGGCCGTTTCACCCTCGGCGGCGTTCACCAGCTGCGGTTCCTCGGTGAAATACGGAGCGGCTGGACGGATAAGAGAAGAACTTGATTAGTTTTAGACAACAGATTTAACCTGGTGGTTCGTAAAGTCCCGGGTTGGAATCCCAGGTTCTAGCAAAATATTTAGTCATATAACCACGCCACTAGTAACAAAATCTTTTATGTTTTTTTTACGTATGTTCCCCGATTACTTCAAAACGCCTGGACCGATATGGAAATATTTTTTTTGTTTGAAAGGGTATGGTGGTCCCATGGTCATCAGGTCAGGATCTGATGATGGGATCCTGGAGAAAACGAGAACTCTTCACTTTTTATAGGCACACTTGAAGCGATTTGGGTAATTTTTTATAGTGACTTGTGCATTTGCTTTCGGAAAGCACTTTTCAATGCATAATTTTTGAAGTCGGTACACATTTTTATAAAAAGCAATTATATTTAATATGAGACAATTTAGATATTTAAACACAAAATTAAATTTCAACAAAATGGTCGCTACTGACGCCATCGCAACGACATTAAACTCGGGATTTTGGGATTAGGATTAAAATTTACGACAAGTGTTAATTTAAGTCATAATAAGCGTATTTATAATTTAAATGACGTATTGTGTAAATTGTCGTAAACCGATATTGAACCCTATGCTCGACTCGGCATGTTAAATAAGGAAATCTTGAAGGAAATGAACTAAAAATATACCATAAAATAAGATAAAGCGATAAACCAATCTACAAAAAGGCAATAAAGCTCACACATAATAGAGCTGTTTCGTACGGCATGCAGTAATTCCTCATAAAAATTCTATAGTTGTGGGCGGGATCTAATAAGGAATGTTTAATGATTCATTTAGTAAGCCACTGTGCAACACTTCTCACTAACATACATCATGACGATGCTTTTGGATATGTCATTTTTATAGTCGGAAAATAAATGTTACTAAACGCCTGTACTAACTGTTATGTTCTACTTTTTTATTAGTAACAAATAAACCAATCTTAAACAATCTCAAATTGTCAATTAATCAGTACTTGTTAAGGGGATCTATCGACCGAATAGTCGGCGACTTAGTTGTCTAGTCCCACTAATATTATAAACGCGAAAGTTTGTATGGATGTATGTATGTTTGTTACTCAATCACGCCAGAACGGCTAAACGGATCTGGATGAAATTTGGCTACATTTTATCCCGGAAAAATTTATGGTTCCCGTGGGATAGATTTGTTTTTGTTTTACACGGGATCGACATGATTTTTTGCATAGTGGTAGTTTAGGGGTCAGAGAATGACATATACCTACTACTTTCTATACCGCGAAAGCGGGCTGGAAGGAACAAATTACAGCCACTGGATTTTTTTTGTATCTATTTCCACGCGGGTCAATTCGCGGACAGATGCTTGTCTTCTCCATATAAAGTAAACGGCGACATTAAAACGACAGAATTTTTTGTCGGTACGCCATATTTCCCTTAATACTGTATCAAAGTTAATGTTTGATACGCCATTTTGAAAATTATTTTTCCCTCTAATGACGAAAAATAATCAAACAAATCTAAATAAAATGTTTCTTTTAAAATTAGACTAATTTATGTATTTTTAAAAGCCTCAATCTGTTGGAGATCAGTTGAACTAGCGGTGCGAAGTTTTCGCCGGGCCGGAATCGCTAGTAGATTAAAATGAAACAGTCTGTTGTTCAACAACGCTTATTAGTAAGGCGGTAAAATAATTTAGGTGCCTCTTCGCTATTGTTTAGTTTTGAAACAGTTATGATCCAAATATGGTTTTCGTTATTTTGGCGCTAGAGTATTGACGCGCTTCCTCTAAGACAACATATTATCCGTACATACAAATAATTTGCGTACACGATTTTCTTGCTGGAGGAGAATATGCTATGACGGTTCTCCTAACTAATAATAGAAATGCGAATGTATGTTTGTTTTTGTGTCTTTCTCTCGCGTCAAATCCGAGCAACGGATCGACCTGTGTGTGGGCTTTTAGACAAGATACGTACAACTAAACGAATAGAATAAACTGTAGAATAGATAATTTTAAATGTATGGGCCCGACTGATATACAACCACGTGACCTAACTAAACTGTCCTTCACTCTGACGAAACCAAGGAGTTTATATAATTATTGTATACAAACTCCTTGAAGTATAAACTCCTTGTAGAAAACTAAGCGTAATTATGTCATTTTGTCTTCAATTTGTGTCTTTTATGAACGCAAAGTTCAGTCTGCCCATACCCTGTCTATAAAGCTGAAAAAATGGCGTAGGTTTTGGTCGATCAGCAAATTTTTTGAGGTTATGCCCGGTTGTTGTTTTTCGGATTTCTTATTATTTAAGACGATACATTCAAATAAAATCATAGTTTGAGGGGCGTGGCCTAGCTGCATACGATACTCTAGCGCTACCCAGCGCTACGTGATCGATTGGTCTCTTCGCTGAATCTCTCTCTGTCGCATTGAATAGAAACAAAAGAGAAGAAGCGCACGGAAGGTGCTTGGAACAAACGTCCTAAGTGACAAATCAAAAATAATTTATTTAAATTAAAGGAGTAGCTTTATTGAAAATCTAAATTAACATCTTACTTTAGTAATAGAGGATACAAATTTGTACTTAATTTAATAAACAAAACTTCATGTACTACTGAGAAATTTGGAAAGGAGACTATTTTCAGAGGCTACTTTGCAATTTTTTTCTATCGAACAAAGTTTCTTAAAACATGTTTTATGATTAACAGATTATTATGAAATATAATTAATTATAACATGTAATTTTTTCTATATTTCTAAGAGCTTTAGGTTTCACTCAAAACGATTTGAAAAATATGATTTAATATAAAGGTAGCCTCTTAAGTAGTTAAAATGCTTCTTATGGGCTGCGCATACTTTTCATATAATTATTACAATTCGGTTGTAAGTTTCTGCATATAATATTAGGATTTAGCGTTCCGAGAGAATAGAATACTAGCGTTCGTGCATTGTCTAAGGTGGCTGGTGTTTTTGCACATTTATCCTTGGGATACCTAATTATTCTTGTCCCATAAATTTCCACGGGCGAAGCCGGGGCGGAAACTTAGTAATTCTAATCTAATCCTAAGATAGACGAATTCATCGAGCACTGAAAATATTGGTCACTTGATAAGTAGGGGCGCGGGCGGAAATTCTTACTTATACCAGTCAATTTCAATGGGAATTTGACAGCACCGTCATCTGCTGTCATCAATTGTAAGGTTACCCATAAAAATCTGCTCGATTCATGACGATATTATGATCCTTCAATACTTTGCTGCCTAAAACAAACTAATTGAGCAAACCGTCATTGGGCACTTGAGAAAAGAACAGAATATAATTTTCTTCAATAGATATATATTTAACCTCTTTAGAGATCTAACAGACAAACAGATAGTCAGTCAGTAATTATAGAGGCCGTAATAAATAGATGGGACATTTTGGGAATCAACTGCGAAACCCTAAAAACAGACAAACAGATCTTTACCATTAACTAGTTTTTACTGTCCAAAAAATTTAGTATTACCGATTAGTTTTCGATATGCTCATGAATCTGGAGGTGCAACGCTCTTACGGGCGCTACCGTGTGAACAAACAGGATCTAGACAGGTATGAAATCTAAATGAAGTCCAATTTGTCACATGCGAATGGAGCATTGAAAATATCGATCACATGGAAAGCAGTGCAGTGGCACACGATGACTCACTCGTCCACTTAGAGTTGAACGCACAAACAGCACTATAAATACAACTTTGTTTACGTCTGAGGCACGAACAAGCGTTTAAACTCAACTAGCCAGAATAGAGATATCTAAATATGGCCAATATATGACTTAGTTGCCATTTCTTTGTAATTCATAACATTTAACTTCATATTTGGATCAAAGGATACCTCTACCTACCCCTATGGGAAACTGGCGAAGAGGTATGTTAACTCAAGCGAAATAAGTTGAGCCAAAAAGTAGCATTTTAGACTGCGCTCCATGCGTTCCTTTCCCCGTGTTACGTTTCTCGATTACTAACAAAAAGCGATGGTAACCGTCCACAGATTAGTAAATATAACAGGCCGAGAGTGAGTGTACCGTTGCAGCTCGCTCTTCTCTGTATATCGTACATTACTAATCTGTGAACGGTTACCATCGCGTTTTGTTAGTAACCGAGACACGTAATACGGGGGCTGTAGTTATTAATGACCCATGCGAAAGTTAAAACCCCTCAAAATTATTGCGAATACAGCCCAAGATATTCATCTCCACGTTTACGAAGGCGGGGAACCCGATAGTGACAATATAGATTTTCCTAGCCCTCTTGAACGCTAAAACCATCCCTTTTTCCATTCATGCATGCGATGGCTAATTGGATTTGAATTTGACCACGGGAGACCCAAAAAAAAATAACCCTTAACGTTTTTAAGGGCGGGAAACACGATAATGGCGTTATTTAGTTCGCTGCCCCTCACGAAGTACCTACCCTGTGCAAAAACGTAAAGAGTCACTCTGTTGTGGCGTGAAAGAAAGACAATCAAACATACAAACAAGTACACTTTCGTATTTATAATATTAGTTAAGATATTATATTATATATATATAAATCAAGGGAGATTAAATTTGTCTGTAAATGACATGACAACTGCAATGTAAGCGTGTAGGTAAAGGTTGGTTACCAAGAGATGGCGTGAATACATCGACATGTCTCTTATTATACCATGCCTATAATGTCCTTTATCTATACCCATATTAAACAGGACATCTTTCTAGTCTAAGATCCGGCTGCAAAATCTCTACGTTCATCGCGTAGTTAATCAAATTCACATGTTTACATACATTTATGATTAGGAGAATACATTGATAACAGGGTGCCAGTCAATAAGTGGCCGCAAGTAATTTTAATTAAATTAATGTTAATTAATTTTCGAAAAAAAAATTCGTTCACTTGTTTTTTAAATAAAATATAATCCACATCATAGCAATGTATGTAAAGAATTCGAAAATCGATGGGTGCCGTTGCACACTCGGCCGCAACTACTTCGCAGCCAGGTGTAAACAGGTAATATTTTGGTGAATTTATACGTTCATGACGTTTACGCATGTTTTTTATATCAAATTAAAGCTATTTTTTTTTTAATTTCTCTCATAACTCCTCTCCTTTTTTGTTTTTTTTTTTGTGCTACGGGTCAAATTGATTCGTATGGCCTAAAGATCAATCGTTCCGATTTTCATGCTTTTAACAATATTTGCAGTAATTTCGGGTCTACCGCATGCACTAAATTGGCGTTGCGCGCTAACTATCTTTCACTTTATCTCGAATACCTCGAGTGTTTAACAGCTAACAACCCTAATTGGCCGCACCATTTGTTCACAGGCAGCGATATATCATCATATTAAAAAAATTTGCTTTAATTTGATATAAAAATCATGCGTAAACGTCATGAACGTATAAATTCACCAAAATATTACCTGTTTACACCTGGCTGCGAAGTAGTTGCGGCCGAGTGTGCAACGGCACCCATCGATTTTCGAATTCCTTACATACATTGCTATGATGTGGATGATATTTTATTTAAAAAACAAGTGAACGAAATTTTTTTTTCGAAAATTAATTAACTTTAATTTAATTAAAATTATTTGACTTATTGACTGGCACCCTGTTATCAATGTATTCTCCTAATCATAAATGTATGTAAAAATGTGAGTTTGATTAACTACGCGATGAACGTAGAGATTTTGCAGCCGGATCTCGTACTATTCGTTTCGGCCCAAAGGCCAAAAACGTTCCAACCCAACAATGTACGGGCAAATTCTGTGTACTTGTTTTTGCCCGACCAAGCAAATTTGCTCGGCATTCTCGTGTTGGACAATCTCGGACCGTGCATTCCGTGGCTGGCTCTTGTAGGGACATAAACGTTTTTGGCCTTTCGCTCGACACGAAAGATGTCAAGTCAAATATATGCCCTTTAATTTGATATGTCACATGATACACTTTAAATTTTTTTTTTTTATTTGCTCACACATTTTCACGGCCTTTATACATTGCGACACCAGTAACATTTTTCACTTTTTCCAGTTGTTCATATTAAACAGAACAGGTAGCAAGTATTCTGTTGCTGCACTTAATAGATGTATCACTTCTTTAACAGACGTAAGTTAAATATGTTTTTTTTAGGTGAAGTTCGGACGTTTAAAGAACATATTCTTAGCTTAGCTTCTTGATACTATTGAGATTTTTCCCCCGGTTTCAATTCCAACGCTCTACTAATTGCGCTATAGCCCCTGGTGGCTCCAGAAGGGCCCAAGGAACCATGGACCGCATCTCTCAAAAATTCGCGGAATCGTAGATGCAGACTGGATGCCGAATTCTTCTACAAACTGGTCAACTCCAAGGTCGACTGTCCAAACTTGTTGGGACAGTTGAATCTATGTGCTCCTATACGAAATCCCAGAGCTAGCGCATTTGATCCCTTCCTGCTAGCTAGATCGAAAACGGTCCTCGGTCTGGTCTCTCCTCTTAACCGTATGGTCGGACAGTATAACAAGATGCATAAGCGACACGACTTAGATGTGTTTGGTTCTCGGGCCACTTTCCAAACCACGATTGGAAAAATTGATTTTTTTGAGTGTTCTTAGTTATTAGTTTAGAAATTGTTTTCGTGTAAATTATTTTTATTGTATTTTTTGTGTTATTATTATTATTATTCAATTACTTTTTTTTTCTTATCAATGTTGTGTTGTTGTTATAAAAATGTTAATAGCCCTATAATTGACACTGCGTCTACTAAGTTACAAAAATGTACAATGCATATGTGTGGACGTAGGTGTTGTTGGGCTATTTATAATAAATAAATAAATAAAATAAAATAAATAAATAAAATTGCATTACTGTGTGAGCAATACTAACAAAAAAACTTAAATCGGGGGCAATCCCGGGGCATCCTGGGGACTCCTTTTTTTTAATAAACAGTAGAATATCATAATCATCCTCACCTCGTATACTCAGCGAGATGGAGTGCGACTGCGGCGTGCCCACACCGTTGCTGGCCTCGCACGTGTAGGTGCCCGCGTCCTCGAACCCGGCCCTCTTTATCACGAGAGTTTTGCCGTAGTTGTCCTGAGTGACCCGCTGGGATGAGAGTATCGGGGCGCCGTTCTTCATCCACACTATCTGCGGTAGCGGCCTGGGGAGATGAAGGTTTTTGCATTAAAGGTGTCCAATCAAATATTAAGAACTAGCGACCCCGCCCCCGGCTTCGTACGGGTACAATATGGGTTACTTCTATATTAGAGATAGATATTTGCCACCGCGGACTTTTTTGTAGATCATTTTATTCTACATAATTCTTTACTACATCATTTTGTTATGTCTCTGACGGATTATGACAGCATACACCATGAAAACTTGCTGGGGCTAATTTTTTCCCAGACTTGATTCACTTATACTGTCAATTGCTCAGCTCCTAAAGATTATACTGATTTACTGTCTACACCCCTATTGTACCTACTTCTGTGAAATTTTATTTCTTTTTTTTTTTTTAATTTACATTTAGGTATATGTCTGCTTTTTTTATACTTATTATTTTTAATATTTTATTTTTTGTATTCAGACATAAATTGCACATTTTATATTATTTCAGACATAATTGTAATATTTTATTTTATTTTTTTATTATTTCAGACATAATTGTAATATTTTATTTTATTTCTTTATTATTTCGGACATGAATTGTATATTTGATGTTTTATTATTGACTATTCAAAAGCGTTTACGTGTACCTACTAATATTGTACCTATGAAATAAAATGTCTTTTGAATTTGAATTTGATAGGTCCATCCATATTTAATACCCGTAAAAAGGTCACAGATAGACGCGATGGGGGACTTTGTTTTATAATATTTGTAGAGTGTTAAATTCGCACGCTGCATTGAGTTTGAATCGGAAGATCATCGGCGGCCGAATGGCTTTATGTTGGTGTTCCTTGGCTTATTGAAAGAGATTATCTTTGATTGAATGAAGTAGTGATAATGGTGGGAGTTGCAAAGCGGAGATCATGTTCACATTAGTATGGATATATACTCACGTCCCACCAAATATACAATAGAGCTCCACCTTCTTCCCTCTCAAGGCGACCTCGTTCCTCCTTGTAGCGTACTGGTACACCGGCGCATGTTTGTTCTGTCCAGGCGCTATACCTGTGTGCAACACTTCTAGAAACACCTTCATATCCAACTTATACTCATTCCTGAACACGGACTTAGCAGCACATGTGTAACCATAGTCCGTGCTAGCATCTTGCCTTGTCACGTTAGAAAACCATAGATTCCCTTCAGGATCTAAAGTCATGCGGGAGTTGTTAATGGTCTTCAAAGCCCCTTGGTCGCCTTGCAGCATCCAGTAAACGTTGGGTTTGGGCCAGCCATCAGGTGGTTGGCAAGTCAGCTTGTAGGGTTGCCCTTCCTGAGTTTTGACAATATTCTGTCGGCCATCCGCTTCCTTGAAGGAGTTCAATTCGGCTTTCCGTACAAAGACTGAATTTGAGGTGGCCGTGCCCCATTCGTTTTCTGCAAAGCATTGGTACTGGCCGAGGTCTTCGTCCATAGGTTTGCTGACTACTAGAGTGCCCCGGCCTGGCTGCTGGGAGATTCTGTTGTCGTAGCTGGTGTACTGGAATGGCTTTCCGTTCTTTATCCATCGGTATCTGTAGGCAAAGGAATAAACAATTTTTTCAGAAAAATTTAAAGGGACTGATTATTTATCTGCAAAATAGATAGAAAATATATAATGTTATTTATATTTTGCAGGATGGTGGACAGCTTCATATAATTATACAACTCTTATTTATATTAAACTTTTATTTTAACACATTCTTATTTTCTATTAACAGACAACCATCTTGTTCCTATATCTATCTAACCATAAACAATATTAGGGATGGGCAATTGCTATTCAACATATAAGTGGGACACCTTCCCTACTGAGGTTTTACTTAATTTGAAAGCCTATTACAAATATATTATTTATGCAACTTAAGTATAGTATTTTCTGTGATATTATCTATGTTTATATTATATGTCCATGTAAAGATAACAATGACAAGTGTTTTAACAGGTAACAATAAACATTGTCAATCAAATGTATGTATGTAAATAATTACTAGTATAGACAACTAAATACCTAATAAACAACCCACAGATGAAATCATCCAATTCTTTGGAACAGATGACTTAATTCCCATTCGAAAAGTACAGTGATATCATTTATTTATTTTTGTTTAATATTCATCATACTAGAAAATTGCATTTTGTCTTTTGTGTGTCATTCAGTTATGTCAACTTTTGTGCTGCTATGCTCATGTGGAATCAATGAGTAAACTAACATAATGTAACTAAGGATTTTTTTTTATTTTTCATACAAGAGTTTCTTTAATATCACCTCAATTGTTGCAACTGAGTAGAAGTGCCTTCAAAGACAAATATAAGTTTTCTATAGCATGGTTTTTAAATTGGATAGCAGTTTTACAATGAAAAATGTTGCAACCTATCTATATTTTCCTTTAAACATTAAAATTGTCAGATTTTTTTTCTAAGTACATAGAGAAGTACAGAAAAAGGGAACAAACAATTTTAAGCTAAATTGCTTTCATAATGTTATTAGGATAATATGTCAAAAATGTTTCTATCATGTTGTTGTACATACAGAATAATAATATACAGATCATATATCTTACTTAGGTGCGGGCTCTCCTTCAGCTTCACATTCTATAATAAATGGCTTGTCAGATTCTCCAGGCTGCGCCACTTGGAACAGCTGCTCTTCCTGTGTTGGTTGTTTCACAATCCGCGGTGGTGATGTTACTGTAGGAAAAGGAAATAATTACCTAATAATATATTGAACCAGTAATATTGTACAGTAACAGATACTTTGGAAGCATGCATTTGTATTGTGCTAAAAATAAGTAGGCATACAATATTATCTAAACAAAATATATATAAACAACACACTGTTTTAAAACATTTACAAAACTATAAGATTTTTAAATGAAGGTTTTTGACCTACTTAGCCTAAATTAAGATTGTCATAAAATAAAAGGGACAGTTCCAAGTAGGTATAGGTTTCAGTATTTCAGTTTCAAGACTAATTAGACAACCATTCATAATTGTATGTATGCATTCATTCAAATTATGAGACAAAAAGAAAGTAAAATAGGTTTTATGATTCAAAATATGAGACAATGTGCATGTTCAGATATAAATTGATAATATTTCACAGACCAGAGGTCAATCATATCAAAGCAAGGCCAAAATAATAGTCAGTAATATCTAAGTAGGTATTTACAATTTATAGGTCCAATGAAATGAAAATTTTATAGATACAATTCTAACTTAGTATATGGATATGGTTGACTAAACTATTTTATTTATTTATTTATTTAGTACTTAAATGTTAATGTTTATATATTAAAATTACTTACATATAGCGCTGGCATGCGATATCAGCGCAAAGGCCGCAATAATCTTATAGGAACACATGGTTCCTAGCGTCGAGATTCAACAGATCTGAAGGAAAACAGAAGATTATGAACCATTTGGTCAAGTACACTTCCCGGCGCGAGACGCTGGGCTTGATGACCTAATACAACCGGGGCCGCAATGACAGCACCTACTATAAATAGTCTCTCAACTTTATATGAATTAACCCTATTGTAGTGACACAAATTATTACACCACGATCCACAAGCGCCTCCGGACACACTAACCAAATTTTAATTAATATTTTTCATGACAAAATACACTTAAAAGTCCCTCACTCCGTCCAAGAGGTGATAAATCAATAATGTGACAAGTCTAATAGGATTAAATGGAACGACGCTAGTCATTGAACACTGTGTAAATTATAAAATATTTACCTAAGTTATTGTTTTATAAACAAGTCATTTGTATTGAAAATAAATTAAACTAAATAAATTAACAAAATTTATAGGCGGGGCCTTTGGGAATAGCGGATTGCTGTCGTTCGTTCGTTCCGATGATCTGACTGACATAGACTAGATAGACAAGCAAGGCGCTTGTGGTAACGAAACCGGTTGGCCATGACATATATGTTTATACCTTGCTCACTCTACAGAAACAATAAATAATACTTTCTCTTTCATTCAGTCATTTGTACCATAGATTAAATAAGTAATCGATTCCTTTCGATTCTTATGTAGATTTATATCGATGTACAGTGTAAACTCTTTACAACCATTCGTTATAACGAAAAACTCTCTATAACGTAGAAATTAGTTCAATTTAGTTTGTTTACCACAAAGCCCATACATTGATTCACTCTTTATAACGCAACAGCCATTCTCTATTACGAAGAAATATTTTCATATTTAGACATCAACAACATACATATTTAACAGTGTAATTGTTTTTATAATCAGCTTACAAAACTAATCTTTTGAGGTGCCGAAATTTCTAAGAAAGATACCTGAGGTCATAAACAACCGTCTCGCTTTGTTATTGTTAATTGCCTTAACACGTGTGCCATTATTCTTAGATTACATTGTCTGTAGGAAATGTTGGTCTCAGTTACTAAACGCACCATCGTCAAAACAGCACATCCCAAGACATGCACAAAATACTTTAAAAAAATACAAAACAAATATTGGCATAGCAAAACACATCAGGCAAAGTTAACAGAATATATGTGTTTAGAATAATTTACCTATTGATAGTAATAAAATTAGAAATTATTGTAATTGGTTAAATATGGTTTCCTTTTTCTCTTCCCTCCGTATAACGAAAACTCTTTATAACGAAAAAAAATGGTCGATCACTTGAAATTCGTTATAAAGAGTTTACACTGTATTTAATAATTGCAAGAAAGATAATAAATTAATAATATGTCAATGAAACTTTGTTTATTGACATTTTTAATAAATAGTGTCAGTTTTGCAGAGAAGCTACAAAATGGTAATAAATGTACCTAAATTATAGAATGTATTGATATTCAAGAATACGACATACCTATCTTTACTGTTTCGTTCGTGGATACCAATGTAACAAAGATTATTAATCTTATTTTATATCTTTTAATTGCAAAATTATGTGTAAGTCTTGTTTTTATTATGTTAGGCTCATTCACAATCAAAGAAATTACTTATAGGTAGTTTAATCTCTTTGTTCAGAATAAAGGATGACTAGCGAGCCTATTGCTGCATTTTTAATGAAGTCCTTTTTACATCGATGCCTTGGACTCGTTTTAAATAAAACTACTAAAGCGTGAATTACGCAAAGTTTGAGTGTTGGACTTGCAACAGGGCGAGTTCCTCGTAGAATTATTTCATAAGCTAACCCTTGTGCTTCGGTAATTACTTATACATTTCTATTTTCTATCGGTATTCTAGCAAAAGCATTCACTTAGCCGCATGGTTAATTAGTTAAGTTAGTCGCGTCGCGTACTGTGGTAGTAGTGGTAGGTAGTTCCCTAAAAAATCTTGATTATTCTTGGTTTCCAATGGAGTATGTGGAGCCCGTAGTAAGACCAAAATCTTTGTGTCCACCATATGATAGAGATGTAGACTATCTAAACTCAGAATTAAAGTGAATAAAATTAACGCATATCCATCCCAGCAATTGACTCAAAGAAAATAATAATCACTACCTACTTGGATTGAGCATATTTCAGACTTGCTAGAGAAAAGTAGCCTTAGGCATTGATAGATATATTATGTTACAAGTAACACATAATATATCGTGAGCCTAGGTATGTTATTCTCCGGCCCTTCAGCTATCTCTTTGAAATCACGTACCGTCGATCTATTGTTCCGTTTTGACGTGAAAGGACAAAATAAGCAAGTCTCGCATTTATAATACCTATCATTGTGCCGCCTCTGCTGAAATGTGACATTGAAAAAATGGCGAAAAATTTCGAATAGCCCTGTGCAAAAAAAAACATGCCGATCCATTGCACCGTTTTGGCGTGAAAGAAGGACAAACAAACACTCTAGTATTTGTAATAAGTTAGGTAGGTACTGCTTATTAGTTAAGATTAGGGATACGGTAATTAGTAATAATGTAAGTAAGTAAATTACACGTTACTTCGCCCATTCAACAAGTAGAACCTAACCTAACCCTACTCCCAACGGTTACACGACCCTCGGTAACGATATGTGTAACTATACCTATAGATGCAATGGGTGCGACGTGGTACCTATATGAATTATATGATAGCATAATCTTTATATATACCTATATAAAAGTTTAGGAACAAGATTGATACATTTATTTATTTCAGATTCAGATTTATTTTACCAAAGATCTAACTTAACAAATAAAACAAGTAGCTCTTGCCAAAGTGATTCTAAATCTAGCGTTAGTTTTTCTGGTACCATGGATTCTTTAAAAGGAAACGAATCTTTATCGAGCAACGGAGCGAGATTTAATAAATTCAAAGAAAACGAGAGCTTGGCCAAAGGTGACAGTCAAAAACATCTTTCCGAAATATTAACAGCCTCTCAATGGGAATTATTAGTTATGTTGAAAAAGAAATATAAAAATAGGCTCGACAGCAATTCTGATCCAACTTTGGAATCAAACTTAATTCTTTTAAGAGCAACTATAGAAGACATAATTGACAAATGCAACAACAACTTAAGAGATATTGAACGTCAAAAGAAAAGATACAACGAAATTATTGGAAATAGATCTGATAGTGTAGACGAAATGGAAGAATTCAAGAAAGACATGCTGAAGTATATAATCTCTACAGAATCAATTAACAAACATTTTAGAAATGAAACGTCACTTTTATACCCTATTAACGAAAGTATGATAATGGATAAATGCAGGCTCGAGAGAAGAATGAGAATTGATAGAGTAGCAGCATATGAAATGGCACATACAAGTAGAACCACGTTTACTATAGACGAAGTGCCAGAAGAAAGTGATAGCTTTTACGAGAAAAGAAATTCTAACACAGTGACTAATTCGGGTGCCAGCTGCAATATTTATTTACTCCCTAAAATGCACTACGAACAGAGTAAACTAGGTGATATAAAATTATCTTCTGAAATTCACGTAACCTATAAAAGACATGGCAAGAAGTTGAAAAAAGAATCAGCTTCAGCAGAAAATTTTATGAAAATAGCTGAAAAGAGACGACAAGTAGAAAAATATGTGTCACAAGAGTTGCGACCAAAGGATGTGAATAGAGAAATACCGATAAAAGTATCTTACGCAAAAAATAATATTCACAGAAGAGAATCTATTGAAAACGATAAGAGTGAAGGTTCTACCAGTATAATGTATAAAATATGTAGCTATCTATGCAGACGTGTAAGAAGAAGTTGAAATTTTAATAGGTGTCAAAATTACATGGGTGCTAGTTGCTACGAATATAAATGGATGTCAGTTATTGTTGTATTTTTAACACAAATATCAAATGTACCTTCTGATTAAACCATATAATAAACTGTACCCAGGGCGGCAAATTTCGGAGAAGTTTTTTTTCGCGTACATAATCGAAAATGCTTTAAAAAGTGGGATTGTATTGAGAACATTTTCACATTTAACGTTTATTTATACCTACCATTTATAATAAAAAGAATAAATTATTCATTTTATTTATTAAAAAAAAATTAGGATTTAAGTAATTTTTCACGGTGCCCCAGAGCGGCACTAAGGGTAAATCCGGCCCTGTCTATACCTATTGAAAATATTTGGCCAAAAAATAATAGTGAAAAAATAGAATTTTAGAATGCGTGATAAGCATCATGTAAAAACTACTTTATAATGAATAAGAAACTACTGTCCCTGGCCAGAGGCCCTGTTGGTTTGAAGTACCTACCTACCTATATTAGATTTTTCATTCATTCATTCAACATTCGCTGGCTTTTATATTAAATTTCAGCTTACTTATTGTGCCCCCGCTACTTCAGATAGGTATGTGGTCGCTTCTTAGATTAATCTAACCACGAATACTTTACGTGTCTGTAGGTAGGGAGTAGTTGTTTGTCCACCAATCCCAGTCCCGTTATGACCAATGCTGGACTATCACGGGACAACTGGGGAAAAAATCCTGCCACGGAACTACCCACCCAACGGAACAACTGGAATTGGGTGAATTTTTCTATGGTGTAAAGTATTTGTTTTATTTAATTGTCGTAAAATAAGTAACGAAATTGGGAACATGTCATAATAAATCTGCCATCTTTTTTCTCAATTTCACATTGAACTACGTTTTAAACCAGAGGTTCCCAATCATTTTTGCCATAGATCACCCCTCTACCTACCAAGTATAGAATTTTCCCTAACATATTGTGTCATCTGATCTTTTTTAATATCTAAAGAAAGGAAAGTAAAACTCAGTATACTTGGAAACATATTTATATACATATATACATAATTTATTATACATAACTTATTTACATACCCGTCTAGAAATTAAGGGCCGTTGGTCAAGGTCATCTTATAACTGTCAAAAATATGGCAAATCTCAGTTAATCCTGGAAAGGTGAGTTTTCTTTAACATTTCCTTACCACACAATTGATAGTTATTATTTTGAGAGTTATTAGTTAGTTATTATTTAAGCCATATTTTCATTATAAGAGATTCTAAATTCTTTTTAAAATGCAAAAGCAATGCTCGGTTTGGAAACTATGACTATTTAGAACTCTAATAATGAAAATATGGCTCAATCCAATTTAAAATAATAACTATCAATTGTGTGGTAAGAAAATGTTGTATAAATAAACTCACTGTTGCCATATTTTTAACAGATACAAGATGACTGAGAGCAACGGTCCTTATTAACATTAACATTAATCAGCACCATCATCAGAAGCGTCAATATAATAACACCTAATTTTGGCTATATGTTTACATAATTGCCGCGCAAACTCCGGCTTCATATGTAGAAAGTCCCTAATTATTGACAAGTCCAGCATTATAAACGCCTGTCCATCTATCTGTTCTTGTTTCATTATGTCAGCTAATAATTTACAATCTTCCGTATTGCTTAAATATAGGTAGACATCGTCCACGGACCAATCTACAGGATTGGGGGACAGTTTAAGATCTCTATTAAACCAAGATGTGGTAGCGTTTTTATCAAACATATTACTGTCTGTGGGCTGAGAGTCGTCCGATCCAAACTTCAGCTTCTTCAGTTCCGGTTCTTCACTATCAGAAACGTCGGAGATCCGTTTAATTTCTCTAGAATTGCTGCTTTGACTGCTACCTATATCAGTGTCGCTGTCTGGTGAGCTTTGTTTCTTTGCGGCGCAGGAGCTGTTGTAAATAGTCTCTACGTCTTTCCTATCCCAGTGAGACTCCTTCATTTGAACAGCAAAATTGGGTAGTTTGGCCCCTCGAGTTTTCATTTTGGAGTTTTCGATTTGATCGGATTTTCTCTTTCTGTTTCGGGAATCGCTCCCGCTGTCGGGGGAGTTAGGACGCGTGCCTTGTTCCGATGGTGGGGTAGAAGTGCTTTGTTCACTGTCGTTAGCTGAGTCTGGGCCTTCTTTAGTGGTCTCGGCTTCCTGGGAAGGCGGCTGCTCTTTCGGTCTTTCGGTGGGAGATGTGCCCTTCTTCTTCTTTTTTCGTCCGTTGACGCATCCTTTTGGTCTACCGCGCTTCTCAGCCCCATTTTCTGAAAATATTACTATAGTAAGTATCTAAAACTACCGGTTACCATAAGTATCAGCACATACCGCTATAGTGGCGGTGAGAGTGAACTATAGACTATGAGTCCAATGTGAAACTATTAACAGAATCTGGAACCAGGTACCGTGAGAGTATTAGTGATCCCCAAAATTGCAAGTCTTGCATTGCTATGTCGTTGCAAGACCAAGACTGTCCCCGCAAGACTTGAGCAAGAACTAGACTAATCTGCAATGCATTTGAGTTTCCTAAATTACTGAGCAAAATACCCGTACTTAAACTTATAATAACATGTGCAGACATCGCTTGATTGTTTGGCTGTGGGTATCATGAGAGGTGAATACTTACGAAACTTAGACTTGCCCACCATCTGGCAGGTCTCGGGACACTGGTCCGTGAACTCTTTAGTTCCGAACATGAATGGGCAGGCCTGCAGCTTCACGCAGTATTGGCGACAATACAGCTGGACTTGGTCTGCCGTCGTTGCTACCGGCACACAGCCGCGATATATGCTCTTCGTCAATCTGCGGAAGGGAGCTGTATTCTGAAATCTGAATTACTACACATATCAGCATGGCCTTTATACCTTGCGGTGTGTGAGTCAGGGGCAGATCAGGTGGCAAGCCTGTTGCTGCACTTAATGAACATAGACGAGTCACTTTTTTAAAGACGTAAATATCTGTTACTTTTAGAAGTGTGTTAGTTAGTAAAATTAAAATATACTGGGAATAGGCGAAATCCAAATGAATCCTCCAGGACAGTTCAGTAGTAACTAGGGGTGGTGTCAGTCTAGGACTCAGGTGACCATTCTAAATTAATGTTCTTGGAATCTATTAAGAACGACTATACCACGCGACAGCAGTTTTCCTATTTGACTGTGGATGTTTTCTTACTTTTTAATGAAAGGTCAATGTAGTTTTATCTGAAAAAGCTCTACCAAGGTGTATTGACAAGATCCAACTCACTTTGCTTTAAGCACTTCCAACTTCATCCCCTCCGGCGGCTCGTTGACCTCCCATTTTTTGAGCAGCCTGGTCGGCTTGTACGCCGCTGATATTAGGTTGTTCATCACCTCTTTTAGAACCAACGAGCTTGGCCCGGGCCCCACGTGCTTCGGTAAATTTGACAACTTATTCCTACTAATCATTGGTCCGGAGTAACATTTATAATTGAAATATATCCTCTCGCACCATTCTTCAGTCACTCTTTTCTCTTCAACCTTTTTCTCCTCGACCTCTGCTTCCTTCAAGGCCCTTACATCCGGTATATGTAACTCGTAGTTGTTGCTATCGCTCCACCCAACAGGATAGAGCAAATCGCTTTTATGATGATACCAACATTTCTCCCGTATGGGAAGCAACTCGACACACAGCATGTGTTCTGTAACCGCGCATACGTTCGCTATATGAATCTCGTCATTGTTTCGCGGGTTGACCGCCTCCAATTTCATATTAACTTGTATTCCCTTGGCGTGCTCCTTTCTGCTGAAACAATATTCAGGAGCCGGGACCGAGGATGTCTTTGAGAGGTAATCGTCCCATGCGAAAGTATTAGAGCCCGATATGGTAGGCGGTTTGAACGGTACTGAGTGTTTCTGAGCCCACCCTATGGGGTAAATGTAGGGGTGCGTAGAATTACACAACCAGACCATTCTGGTCAATTCGTAGTCGTCCACATGGTCATCGATGACAACCAGAAAGTGGAAGTTGCTGAACACTTTAATGACGGTGGCCGGTCGTATGGCATCCATAGTGCGCGGGTCCAGAGCTTCAAGTTTCATGCCGTATACAAAGTTGTGAGACTCCATCTTTACATTTGCCTGAAACAAATAAATGTTATTAAACTTCGCACGGGTAGAAAAGTTTATTTATTAAAATATACCATTTTCGCAGGGGAATGAGATCTTTTCCCGAAATAAAAAGTAGCCTATGATACTCTCCGGCCCTCCAATTATCTCTGCAAAGAATCACTTCGATTCGTTGCTCAATTTTTCATTTTCATCTCGCACTTTCGCATTTATAATTTTAGTTAGAGAGTTAGGCTTCGCATTCCTTACTCTTGCACAATAATTTTAACTACGATAGTTACATTTTGATGCACTAAGATGCTATTTTAAAGGGAGGGGTGAGCACGAGTGTGCAAGGAAGAATTATGGATCCACTTAATTCCTTGATAGCTAAGCCCTTTTAAAAATCGGCCAAGTGCAAGTCGGACTCGCGCACGAAGGGTTCCGTACCGTTATCTATAAAAACGGAGAAAGAAAAAAAACACTTAAACATTTTTAAATTGAATATATAACTAAATATTTTGTGAATATTTCAAGCGTCTACCCGTTGCCGATATCAATATCGAGCAAAAAAAATCACGTTTGTTGTATAGGAGCCCCCTTAAATATTAATTTTATTCTGTTTTTTAGTACCTATTTGTTGTTATAGCGGCAACAGAAATACATCATCTGTGAAAATTTGAACTGTCTAACTATCACAGTTCATGAGATACAGCCTGGTGACAGACGGACAGACAGACAGACAGACGGACAGCGTAGTCTTAGTAATAGGGTTTCCGTTTTTACCATTTGGGTACGGAAACATAAAAACAATCTTTTCTAAATATCCGAAATAATCGTAGCTTAGCGAGAAAAGATGTAGTGCATTGTTGTCGGTGACAAAAAATATCGAATTGAAATTATTACTTATTTGTCAAAATAAACGTGCAAAAAGGTCTCTTTCGCGTCTTTTCAATTCAAAAACATAAAGTTGAAGAGTTTGTATGTTGAACGCGCTAATATCGCAGGAACAACCAGTCCGATTTGATATAAACGTCAATCAATCAAAGGCAAAGCCGGGCGGAAAGATAGTGTATTATAGATTCCTCACGTTGTTCTTAAATAACAACCACGTTACCGTGACCTAGATTAAATACGACAAAGATAAACATATGACTCAATCCAATCATATTCCTCAAACTGGTAACAGGGAAACAAAGGATATTTTATTTTATAACTAGGGCTTCGTACCACTTATTTTGATATCAATCGATCTCATTAGAGCTGGGGTCCCGAGGCCCGTTTTTCTTTATCTTTTCTTTCTTGGTACACTTTCAGTGGTATTATGTTATATGTACTGCATTGTATAAATATTTTTCGAATATTTTAACATTGTCTTCATCATAATTTTGCAGTATGACCAATGGCCATCCATTTAAATAAATATAAAAATATCGAGTCTCTTGACTGACTGACAATCGACGCACAGCCTAAACCACTGAACACATATGAATATCAAAATTGGAAAACCAACCCCTAAGGGGCTGAATTTGGGCTTGTATGGAAAATCGTATTCCCTGCGTGTGTGTATCAACTTGGACCTTGGTGGGAAATACTCTTCAAAACAAATAATAAAACACGTGTTTTTGGATTATTCAACTGAATCGCGGGCAGTCGCGGGGGCGGGTTTAAAAAAATAATTACGGGAAAAATCTTTGCGTATTTACGTAAATTACGTTACTATTCCTTATTTAAGTACTTTAAGCTTAATTTTCGTATATCTTCTATTTTAAAATTATATATAACGAGCCCTTGCATTTGATATGTTATATGATGCACTTGAAAAAAAAATTAACTATGTACCTACTTATTAAATATTCCCCAAAAATTTAACCCCAAAATCAAAATTCCATTATTTACGCTATACGTCCATGATTGGGTTATCAAACTCTACCTTCAACCTTTTTCGTCCAGGACATTCGGAGAAAATAAGCTGTGAGTGCTGTGACGCCTGTGACCTTTGAGTATTTAAGACTGGAGACGGGAAGAGCTAAATAACCGAACAATTTTTTCTGCCATTTTTGGCGGGAGGGGAGGTAAACGTCTAGTACTAGCCCCTGTACCACTGTATTTTTCTGTCGTTTTATTGTCGCAACGGATTTTACGTTATATGATGATTATGTTAAAATACAAACATAATAATTATAATTAATGATTGGAAACACTATGTTTCAGCAAGTTTGACGTCCTAGATCGCCTTTCCCATTTAAAACATCACAATTAACTATTTTCCTAAAGCTCTGTCTTGCGACACTAAACGATACCAACAAAATCTAAGGTTACTTATTACTGCGCACCTGGTCAGTTTAACTGGTCAAAGGGGGAAAAATTGGCGAAAGGGGAAGCCCGTCTATGGCCCCTCCATAGGCTTAGTACTCTATGCCTGTGACAGATGGACAAGCAGACAGACACAAGAGTGATCCTATAAGGGTTCCGTTTTTTCATTGAATGCACGAAACCCTAAAAATCACAACAAAAAGATGTACCTACATAAACAATGCAATATTCAATAATAGCGCCAAAATTATAAGATTGAAAGAAATTTATTTACTCTTTAATTTTCCCCTAATTAGATGTCTAGACATCAAATGTATACAACATTGTTTTGTTTGACTGGTTCAATTTTATATTGATTATGTCTAGTGTTTTTCAATAACTATGAACTGTTAGTCAGAGTACTTGATACAAAAGGAACAGCATCAGGTATATAATAAACAATGGTATCTATTCCAGTTAATAATTTTATATTGTTACTTGGAATATTTTATTACTTCAGAAGTTCAGAGTAATTGATTATCTCATTAAGCAAAAAAGAAATACTTTTGTAAAATGCAGAGCCAATATAAAAATGCTGAATACCTGTGTAAACAAAGAGAAAGAGATAAGAGACTTAATGTGAAAAGGCTGCTGTTTTTAGAAACTGATGTATTGTGTGCTAATTATAACATTGTTATAAAACTACCAGACATTAGAAAAATATTACTTGCAATATTTTATTACTTCAGAGTAATTGAGTAGGTATCTATCTCATTTAGCATGAAAGAAATACTTTTGTAAAATCTAGAGGTAATATAAAAATGCTGAATACCTGTGTAAACAAAGAGACAGAGATAAGAGACTTAATTTGAAAAGGCTGCTGTTTTTAGAAACTGATGTATTGTGTACTAATTATAACATTCTTATAAACTACCAGACATTAGAAAATAAAGGACCTCATAAAAAAAACATAATTATAGGTGTACAAATTGAATGACTCAGTTAACAGAAATTCTCCCTGCACCTGCACAGGTAGCAACTGAGATTTTAACTCCAAAAGCTTACTATGGCCCTGAAAGTTGCCTCAAATGAATCAGCCATTTCAGAGCCTATTCTGGACAAACAATGAGACAGACAGACAGAAATTCTTGTTTGATTTATGGTGTGAATTCCATCCATTTTCCACTCCACTCCATAATGATCCCTCAAAGTAAACTTCAAAAACTTGACCCTCCACACTTGCAATCTTTCAATGAAAACTGACCACAGAATAGCATCTATAATAATTTCCGTCTGTATGTATATCCGTTGTTATTTGCACCTTGCTCTAACACACTGACCTTAATAATAACTTAAATTAATTTACTAATACTCACTTGAAACAAGTCGTTTGGAGTAGGTTCTTTAATGGCCTCCTCAGCACATTGTCGCAGCTGGGCGCTCAACTTGTTCTTACACAGGAACCTGTTCACTCTGCCAGGATACTTAAACTGCCATGGGGACCCTTTATTTGTGACAAAACCGAAGCCGCACAAACGAGGATTGGTGTAGAATATCCAAAATTGATTGATGTCATCATCAGCACCATCATAGCGTAGCTGCAGTCTGCCTCCAGCATTCTCACATATCTAGAAATAATTACATTATTACACACAGCTCTTTAAAAATTCTAAAACATCTTTGTAACTATATTTTGAAATAAATAATTTCCATTTCTACCAGATTAGCTTCCCATTAATGAAAGAATTTTCAGAATTGTTTCAGTGGTTCCAGAGATTAGTATAACTTTAAATGAAAGACTAAACATGAAATTTACTTGTGACATCATATTTTAAACCTTAATTTACAGAGATTTTGTTTTAGCTTTCAAATTTTGATGCAAGAATGCTATATGTTTTTAATTTAATCTCTCTACTACTAAATCTTCCTATTTGTGGAGACTATTGCTACGAGTGTCACAACAATTATCTGAGGTGTGGCCAGAGACACCAGTAACGGTGTCCACTTTTTGAGAGTTGTCCATATTAAACAGAACAGGTGGCAAGCCTGTTGCTGCACTTAATTATTAAGCTTAATAATAAAGTTATGTACACAAACTTACCGTAGCAATCCAATATTTATAAGGATCTATAAAATTCTGAACTTCCACCTTCATGCCAGGTTTAATCCTATCTATAGGAGTCATCCCTTTTATGTTCAAAGCCTCTAATGAAACTGATGTTCCTTCATACAAAGTTTGTTTCATGATATCAATAATACTGTCCCCATTTTTCTGGAATACTTCATCAGGAGGTTCCAGTTGTTCTTCATATTTAGCACACCATCCGAGAGGGTGAACTTTAGTAGTTAGCAAGTCACACCAAAATTCAGTGTCTGATCCTATGAATTTGACACAGATCAGATGACTACAGACCACAATTATTTCTCCAATCCAATGTATATCAGGATTGTTTTTATGACACACTTCTAGTAACATTCCCTTTTTAATGCCATTGTGAAGACTCTGCTCTACCTGGAAAAGATAAATAAATTGTTTACCTAATTTGGGTGCTAAAACTACTTAATTAGTCTTTTAATGGATGTTAATGTTAATTATGTAGATACTTAGCAAACATTTACTTAACAATTTAAAAAATAATGATTAGATCATTTGGTTTCTCATAGTATCCATTAATACTAAATTTGAGAGAAAGAGAGAGTAAGTTGTGTGTACAAAAAAAGTGGATTAATATGATTCAAATAACTACTTATATAAATATATATAGCTTTCTATTTTTAAATTGTAAGCTTTGTTGCTTTTCTCAAAATGGAAGAATAATTATTTTACTACATTATTCAGTACAGTCAAAGAAATAGTTAATATACAATTAATATAAGTATTTATTATTATTCTTGTATTTTATTAATTAAATAGGTATTAGCAAAAATGAAGTAAGTATGTACCTACCTACCTAAGTATACTTTTTATATCAAAATAGAATAAATGTTATTTTTCATAATTAAATCAAATAAAAAAGATGATTATATAAGGCACTTTAATTATAATGTCCTAATCATAGAATATAATTAACAAATTACCATTACGATGCTTTGCTCCTATTATACCTATAATAAATTGACACAAAATAATTATTGTGAAATAAAACGTGACAATTTATAAACCCTTTCCAAGTAAAATTATATTTAGAGTAAAATAAATTAAATATCAATAAAATAGGTACATATTTGTAGTAGATTTGGCTAACGACTATAATTAGTTTTTGGGAATCGCTTATTATTAATATTATGAGGAAAAACATAACGTCTAAAAATAAATTACGTAAAATTTCAATGCTGAAAGTCAAACATGAAACTTTATAAAAATAAAATTTGAAACTAAAGTAACTTAATTTTGGGTAAAATTTCTAAGTTACCTATACTTTTAAATGCAAGAATCAATAATCATAATTTAATATCATCCACGTACTACATTATAAATAAGTTAAATGAAACTTACGTGAGAAAACAATTCCTCAGGGACAGCTACACTTTTTTCCTGCTCTAAAAAACTGGTCCAATCAAAATTATCCATAGCTGGATAAATAAACTCACTATTTAAAATCTATTTATTTGAAGTATTGATAAAATAAAATATTTTAAAGTTAAAATCTGCGAAATATGTTGTGAGTAGCAAACCTGCGGCCTTCATGAATTTTGTGATTTGAAATTTTTCTTTTCATTCGTTCAATTTCATATCCCCGCCACCTCACACAAATCTTTCATTCATTCAGTCCGGTCGTTCATGCGTTCCTTCGTTTTTCAATATTTTTTTATATCTGCCTCCTGGGTTTCATACTTATCAAAATTTTAAACTATTACTTACTTTATTTAGAAAACATAAACTGAACAAACTATTGCTTTAGTTATAATTTATTATAACTTTGTCAAAGAACTAAATAGAATATAATATAATAATTTTGTAAATTCAGAACGTATCAGTGTTTCCGTTTTTTATCTTTTTACAAAAATATTGGAAACATCCAAAAAAACTAAGCAATAAGCCAAATGTTCCTAGCTTCCATGGGGTTTTGACTGTTCAGTTCAGAGTAGTGTATTCATTGGTTCAGTTCATTAGCTTTGAAAACATACCTACGCGAAAGTGCGTTTCTCCTTTTCTTTCTCGTTTAAACATGAGCTGAGACAGAGAGGCACAGTACGACCAGATGAACGCAACCTATAATATACTCTTTGCCACAACCCAACCAGTCCAACGATGAATGAATCTATGATCTTGTGCACCAAGTATCTTGTGAACAGAACATACACAGTGTTGGACAAGTTTACCAAATTCAATCAGTAAGTTTTACTTAATTATCCTAGAAAAACAACTAACAAAACCATGCTCGATTCTGTTTATTACAGTGTCTTACAAGTATATTACAATCTAAACAGAACGTTCTATTGAAATATTTAAGCTTAAAATTCTATGTTTCACTTCCTGCGTAGATAACCTATAAAATAATCTTTCGTTGCAGATTGGAGTTATTGGACCGGAATTTTAACTTTGGTACTCTTCAGGGCCATAAAACTGACGAAGTTAAATGGATTTACGAATTTCTGATAGCTATCATGACATCAACAGCAATACTAACCTACCTCGTTTGATTAGATATCATATTCAACTATATTTTGATGAGTTAAGTAAGTATAGTTTCATGTTAATCGTAAATTCTCAGGAAATTTATGAGTTAGTGCAACCGATTGCCACAAAACGCGGCATTTTTTTTTAAATCAATGTAATACGTACGTAAAGTAAACCGATTGCCACACAACGCGGCATTTTTCATAAAATCAATGTAATAGGTACGTAAAGTAAACTATTTTCTATTTTTTTCAAAATGGCTCCATCAGGGTTTTGATGATTCCGCCAATGTCAAGTAATAGACGTCACAGTAACAATAAGCCGATTGATCGGTAGGTAGAATGCTCCCGCCGGCCGTAATATGTCCTATTAATCACTGACTAATCACAACTATTACAGCGCGGGCGGGATTAAACTGGATTCCCCATGACGTCCTGGTGGACGCGTGCGTATACCACAAAGGCGTCACGTGGAAATCACGTAAAGTAAACAAAAAACAAAATCGGTTTTGACACTTTTTACAATTCTTTTGGGACAACCGATATCAGCGCCTCTAGCGGCGAGTAATCTCAGTTTACTTCAACATTCATCACATTTGAGGAGGGGTAGTTGGTGGAGAAAAAGAGAGGTTTAAACCTTAAAGATTGTTAACCAG
Source organism: Nemapogon koenigi (assembly GCA_963924495.1). Taxonomy (NCBI): domain Eukaryota; kingdom Metazoa; phylum Arthropoda; class Insecta; order Lepidoptera; family Tineidae; genus Nemapogon; species Nemapogon koenigi. The sequence goes on along the minus strand of OZ004630.1, from coordinate 844,234 downwards.
CCCTCTTATTATAAGGTTTTGTACATCCGTTGAAAAAATCAAGCACCCCTCCCCTTATCTCTTCAAAAGACAGAGCCTAATTTTTTTTAAATATAGGGAGGGAATGCCTATATTATGGTCTCACTCATACTTTACGAGACCTCGAATCAACTTCGCAGCATTCTACAACAACCGGTTCGTTTTTCGAATGTGACTCCAATTGATGTAGACGTCTTAGAATAATAAATATAACAAAATATAAGTGGCAACATGGTGCCTTCTGTCAATAAGTTCGCGGCTCGTCGATACGGCGCCGGCGCTAAAAATAATTAAATTCACACGAAAAAACTAGCGGAAGTAGACCGATTTCTATCCACCAAGTTATTTTTAAGTTATTTAAAAAAAAAAATATATACCTAAATTAAAAATAAAGACAATCTATAAAATAAATTCCACTGAGAATAGGTTTGCGAGTAGCTTTTGTTTGCAAACTTTGTAAGATAAGGAAAAATAATTATTAATGAAAAATATAACAATATAACAAAACAATCATTAATTACCTATAATTTAATTAACAAATTGCAACATAACGATTTGCTTTCTATGTAGCTAGGGCTAGGTAGGTACCTATAATGGATGAACTCATTTGTATTGTAAAATAAAACGTGACAATTTTATAAATCCTTTCTAAGTAAAATTATATTTAGAGTAGGTAAAATAAAGGAAATATGAATAACACATGTCATGTAATTGAGATGATGATTGAATTGCTTATAATGTTGGGAGAAAACATAAGTATCGCTTAAAAACAAATTACTTATGTAAATAAAATTTTAATGCTGAAAGTAACACATGAAACCTTATAAAAATAAACTTTGATAACTGAAGTAACTTAATTTTGGTTCAAACTAATAGACATATTACTAATTAATAATAATATGTATTATAATTAAATGTATGAATTAACAATGATATATTAATTCCACTTGCATTATAAATTAATTGTAATGAAACTTACGTGAGAAAACCATTCCTCAGGGATGGGTACATTTTTGTCCTGCTCCAAAAAATTGTTCAAATCAAAATTACCCATAGCTGGATAAATAAATTCACTATTTACTTCTGTATTGATAAATTAGTTACAATTCACAGTTAAAAATATTTGAAATTTTCTGGGAGTAGCAACGTGCAGCCTTCGTGAAGGTACGTCAAAGAATGATCAGGCTGGCTAGCGCAACGCAACTTTGAACTAAAAATTGGGGCTAGGCTAGGAAAACATTTGCCGATACTAATGGCGTCGTATCGCCATCTCTTTCACTTCTTTAGACTTTTATAGAAAAAGATAGCAAATATTGGTGTACCAATTCCTTTCAGTTAATTGTTGTTACGTTGTCACCACTGTCTGTCATTTCTTAAAAGCGGCAGTTTTGTTTATTTGCTTTGGCGCAAAATTATAAAAGTTAAAATGATCGTAGTTATTATTGTATATAGCGTAATAATAGTTTTTTTTATATTTTTATAATTATTATTTATAATAATTAAATTTTAATAATTGAGGACAGTTGTGAAAAAGAAAATGTGTTATTTATGTCATGGGCGGCCAGAGTATTAATATTCCCACATTCCCTACAGATGTTACTGATCCCATAGGGGGGGGGGGGGTATAACAAAGAAAAGATAGGTTAAACTTAAAGATAATACTGAGCCTAAAATACAGGGAATATAAATATGGTATCACTCATGTTTACTGACTAAAACTTAAACAACCTCGATTATGAGAAACCTCGAAGGTGGAAAGGTACGGAACCCTTAGTAATCTTTATTTTTATAAATGCAAACGCGGTATGTAATTTCGGCTTAGAATCTGGACAAATTAGGCAACATTTTAGGATGAGTGGCCACTCATTGCTAAGTAAATTTTTTTTCATAATGCGAGGTTGAAATTGTGTAATATGAACTTGGTACTCTTAACTTCAGGAAAAAAATGTTTATTCCGACGGAACCCTCAATTTTACTGGAGAAATTATGAACTAAGTTAATAATACCATTATTCAAGAGTACACTGCAAAAAACAGAATGAAAATTAAGGTTAATTTGTAGTCAGGGCATGCAAAATACTGTTCAAAGGTTGTGATTTTTCTAGAATTTTGAAAAGTGAAAAAATCTCGAAATCCATGCGACTTTTATTAAGGTCAAAATTTTATGACGTGATGCTCCTGACCTGGTCTATCTCTGGTTGCAAGGTTATCCATTACTTACTGGACACCCTATATGTAATATATTGATAAAGAAACTCATTAGTACAATCAATGTGAGAAATGTGCAACGACAGGCTAGCTACCTGTCCACTTTAATATTGGATACTTGCTAAATGTAGTCATTGTTACCAGTATCTCTGTATGGCGACGCCGCAAGGTATATAGTATTGTTATGTTTGTAAGATATCTAATACGTATACTATTTTGTCAAATAAATTTCCAAAATGCCAAGCCGAAAACAAAGAAGTCTACGATTAAAAGACTTAAATTAAAAATAAAGACAATCCATCAAATAAATTTACTAAGAATAGGTTTGCTAGTAGCTTTTGTTTGCAAACTTTGTAAGATAAGAAATAACTATTAATGGAAAATATAACAATAGACACTTTATAGAGCTTTAATTACCTATAATGTTATTAACAAATTACAACATAAAGATTTGCTTCCTATGTAGTTAGGTAAGTATAATGGATAGACTCAATTTTATTGTAAAATAAAACGTGACAATTTTATAAATCATTTTTAAGTAAAATTATATTTAGAGTAGGTAAAATGAAGGAAATATGAATAACACATAATATGTCATGTAATTGCTTATAAAAACAAATTAGTTGTATCTACATTAGTAATTTAAATAGCATAATAATCGTAATAAATACAAATATCTGTTGCGGTCCAATCGAAATTTCCCCGTTTATGTATAATTTATCCTAAAATTTCCCGCCATCCCTATACTTCTAAGAATCTCTCAGATTTCTGGCCTCTCAAAAGCGCTTTGGCACTGGTCTTTAACGGTAGTAGCCCGACTTCTATTCATCTAGTTATTTTTACGCTATTTAAAAAATCATTAATATGCAAACAATTCCACTGATATATAATAGGTTTGTGAGTAGCTTTTGTTTGCAAACTTTTTAAGATAAGAAATAAGTATGAACCGAACCTATAACAATAGACAGTATAGAAAGCTTTATTTAACCATAATGTAATTAACAAATTAAAACATAACGATTTCCTTCCTATGTAGCTAGGTAGGTAGGTACCTATATAGAATTTTATTGTGAAATAAAACGTGACAACTTTATAAATCCTTTCTAAGTAAAATTATATTTAGAGTATATAAAATAAAATACATAATCCGACAAACACACTTAGAGGCTTTTCGATCTAAATATACCTCAATAGAACTAGCCACTCGTTAGGTATAGCCTCACAAATACCATCGGCTAAACGAGGGAGACTTGGTCTTCCACTGGGTACCCTGGACTTTCGGGAGCTGTAAGGCAACCCGTGAAGAAAGAAAACAAAAAAATTAAGGAAATACTTTGAAAACAGAAGTAACTTAATTTTGGTTCAAGCTAATAGAGAATAGAGATATCACTAATAATAATATGCTAACTAAATGAAAGAATTAATATTGCATTATAAATTAATTGTAATGAAACTTACGTGAGAAAACCATTCTTCAGGGACGGCTAAAGTTTTATCTTGCTCCAAAAAATTGTTCAAATCAAAATGATCCATAGCTGAATAAATAAATTCACTATTTACTGTTGTATTGTTTCTGTGAGTAACAACGTGCAGCCTTCGCGAAGGTACGTCAAAGAATGATCAGGCTGGCTGGCGCAACGCAACTTCAAACAAAAAATTGGGGCCATCTCTTTCACTTTCTATACAGATAGAAAGAGATAGCAAATATTTGTGTACTTTGTGTATTTCAGTTTATTTTTGTTACGTTGTCACCACTGTCAGTCAGTTCTCAAAAGTGGCAGCTATGTTTTGGCGCTAAATTATAAAAGTTATAATGATCATAGTGTGAAATTATATTATTATGTACTATATTAATGTACATAGAGTAATAACAGATTATTACTCTATGTACATTATTCAGAAATAAATACTATATTTTATAAATTAATTTTATCAACTCTTATATCGTAAAGTCTCTATGACAAAATCGAATTATACTTCATAATGATATGTTTTATTTACACGCGTCTGTAATATGTCAAGCTTCGATACTATAATCAATGATTGTGACTATAATGTATTATAGTACCGAAGTTTTTATACAAAAACGATATCGTAATGTTTTGTTTTTTTAAATGCAGAAAGGGCAGAGGATTTTTTTATATTGACACGCGCATGTCTTAGTTACTTGACAGTTGCGTACTAATGCGCAGTAGGTAGGTAACCGCGGTTTGCCGCCAATTTGTCGATTAATAAAAATATCTTGGTTCAATTTGTTTTGTACTATTGCATGGGATTAGATAAAGTAGTGTATGAACGGGCACATAACTTGGAATTAAAACACTCGTGGATGCCATTAAAAAATTCCACTTATATTTTAATTACCTCTATTATGATCCCGTATCATAAACTACTATTAATAATTAAGGACAGTTTCGTGAAAAAAAAAGATAGGTTAAACTTAAAGTTATTACTGAGCCTAAAATACAGGGAATATAATATACTCATAGTTTACTCACTAAAACCATAACAACCTCGATTATGAAAAACCTCGAAGATGGAAAGGTACGGAACCCTTAGTACTATCTATAAGTACTTACATGTTTATATAGCCATGTTTTAGTTTTTTTTTTATTGTATATTAAAAGTTTGAATTTTTATTTTGTACATAACAATTTTGATAGTTTTAATTTGATTATTATAAATGTTGAACTTTGAAGTGGTTTATTCTTGCTGTGACAGAACGGGAGTCAGGATACTGGCTTCAATCTATTCAAAATTCTAAAATTGGTATTCAATTAGATAACATTACTTTTCGTCTTTCTGTGTGCTTACGACTCGGTATCAAAATTAATGAACCCCATCAATGTCGCTGCGGTCAAAATGTCGATTCTCTGGGACATCACGGACTATCATGTACGAAAAGTGCTGGCAGAATACCACGCCACGCCAGTCTTAATGATGTCATCCGTAGGGCCCTTAGCACTGTCCACGTGCCAGCTATATTAGAGCCGCCTGGTATGGCACGTGATGATGGAAAAAGGCCCGACGGTATGACACTCGTGCCCTGGACGCAGGGAAGACCGTTAGTGTGGGACGCTACCTGTGTCGATACATTGGCGGCTTCTCACGTCCAGGCTACATCTAATAATGCTGGTGCAACAGCAACAACAGCTGAAAAACTCAAACGGCGTAAGTACGCAAACCTTGCACAAGATTACTTATTTGCACCGTTTGGGATTGAAACCATGGGTCCGTGGGACCTCGGAGCAAAGAAATTATATAAGGAACTATCATCTCGTCTAATCAACATTTCAGGTGACAAGAAGGCTGGAGCATACCTTGGGCAACGTATTAGCAAAGCTATACAGCGAGGAAACGCTGCTAGCCTTCTTGGCCCTTTATCGCAGGACAATGATTTCGAGAAGGTTTTCTACTTATGAGTATGTATCACTACATATTCATGATTAGAGAACCACTCATGGGGTTCCCTGTGTTTAATTTTTAATTTTTATTATATTTAAACTTTGTATGTAGATATATATTATATAATATTTAGTTTGTAAATTGTAAATAAACGTTTAATCGTAATTAAACTTACGTGACAAAACCATTCCTCAGGCACGGCTAAACTTTTTTCCTGCTTCAAAAATTTGTTCAAATGAAAATTATCCATAGCTGGAGAAATAAATTCACTATTTACTGAAGTATTAAAGTAAACTTTGACATTTTCCGTGAGTAGCAATGTGCAGTCTTCGTGAAGGTATGTACCATAGATAATACTATATATACCGGGTATGTACGTCAAAGAATCATCAGGCTAGCTGGCGCAATGCAACTTCGAACTAAAAATTGGGACTAGGTAAAAGTATACCAATACTAATGGCATCGTATCGCCATCTTTCTCACTCCCTCCCTATACAGATACTTTAGACAGAGAATGATAACAAATATTTGTGTACAAATTCCTGTCAGTTTATTTCTGTTACGTTGTCACTATAATTATGTTAGTTTTATTTTGGCCTATATTATTATACTCTTTGGTTAGGCTCTAAAATAATGATTATAGAGTGTACTTGTATGTTCTATAGTAATTTAAATAGCATAATAATCGTAATAAATACAATAAACTCATTATAAATTATTAAGGACAATTGTGAAATTTATGTCAAGGGCTTAGGTGGCACAAAGACAGTATTAATATGAGCAGATTCCCTACAAATGTTACTCATCCCATCCCATGTAGCCCATATAGGGGTTGGTGAAAAAAAGAGCTTAAACTTAAAGATTGCTAACCAGCTCTTTTATCGCCAGGCGTGGATATATATTATGGTTCTTAGACATCTCCAAGTCTGGACAACTATTTTCTAAGCTGCCATCATACAGTCTATCTGGCTGCCTACTGAATCACCAGCTTCTTGCATGGGCGTGGCATCCACGTCCTTTTTAATGGAAGCATATATGTCTACGCACATATCGGTTAACGCTGGCGTCCCCCAGGGATGCGTGCTGTGGCCAACTTTGTTTCTTCTGCAAATTAATGATAATTATGCTGTCATTGGGTAACACTAATTGCTATGCGGACGACAGCACGGTGCACGCTGGGTCTGTCAGTCGATCATCTACCCACAACAACTGGAAGAAGATGCCACATCCGGTCATGGCGCAGACCGCACGCGTTTTCGTCATAGCGTGATGTGGAATCCGGTTTAATCCCGGCCGCCCTGTGATGGTTGTGATTAGTCAGTGATTAATAATACATATCAAAGTCGGCGGGATAATATTAGCTACCGTTTTATCGGCTTACTATTGCACAAGATTAAACACTGGAGACTGGCAGAATTGCGATGAAAGTCAGCACTGTTGCAATATATATATCAAAAGAAGAAGAACTGGAAGAACTGCATAAGACTGTGGTCAGTGAGCTGGACGGGACGTTGGACCGCAATACGGTCTGGGTTTCTGAGAACCTCGTTCAGTTCAATGCCTCAAAAACCTAGGTGTTTGCATTTATAGCCGAGAATGTCCCTTTTTACCCCGTCTCCACTTTTCTGAATACTCCCTTGATGTTACGAAACAGTGTCTCAATACAGGGGTCAAAATCCGCTCCGACCACAGAGATTGAGACGCTGTTTAGCATTAAAGTTCAGTCTGCAGCTTTACAAAGTCCAAGTTCGTTTGTGCGTTGAATATTGCTCTCACCTGTGGGATGGTTCCGATTAGTGTCTCCTCGTTGCCCTCAAGGCTCAATGGTTTACAAGAAATAGCCATTCGCATCATCAATGACCCAAAGGCCACACTCTCTATCGACTGTATTATGGGGAATATTCAGAAGAACCCCATGACCTCGTCCCTTCATCCACTTTTCGTACCAGCACTGCTCGTACAGGATATAGTTTTCATCCTCACACAGTTGACACGTTCTGCATACGAACGAAAAAGTTCAGTACCTACCTAACTCGTTCCTGTGTTGCATTGTCAAAAAGTGGAACATACTTCCGGCGTCGGGCTTTCCTGCTTCCTACATCCGGGTCCTTCAAGCGAAGCGTAAAAATGCTCATCTATGGATCTCTCGCGCGCATCCATGGACCGACGTGGCAAGGCCACGTCATGTCGTCTTCTCTATAAAAAAAAACCTTTCGACCCTAACTTTTATTTTATTTCAGTATATGGCAGTTCCGACTTCAATTAAATATTCTTTATCCTTCATCTATAATTTTTTCAAGCACACGTACACTCTATTCATTAAAAAATATTTCTGAAAAATATTTCTTTTCAGGAATTAAATTGCAATCTTTAGATGGAAATGTGGAAACACAGATCTATAAAAGTCACGATGGCCAATAAGATTAGCATCCAAGCCATTAATATAATTCTAAATAAAAACGTCACGAATGTCACGATTTAATTTGATTGTGATCCAATCTTTTAATTTTTCGTAGTGATTATCAAAGAGTACTTTGCTTTGTTGTTGCGGTTGTGGTTGCGAGATAATAATAATTTGTGTTAAAAAATTGAAACAAAAGTGAGCATAATTTAAGAACCCGGAACTGATCGCATATGTTTATTTCTCTCAATAACAAAGAATACAAATAATGTTTCGGGAACAATAAAAGTGGATAATGTAAACTTTTGTGCAAGAGTTACGACATTCAACATGAACGAATTTACAAGGGAGTCCTTCGGTTTTTCCAACGACTCTGGCGGAAACGGTACTGATGATGAGGGCTGCATGCTCCTTAATCCTTCACAAAGTGTAATTATCACGGGGGCGTACAACGGTATACCGCAGAATCTAATTCTTAATTTAATAAGTTGGACATGCCTGATTGCGTTGTTTACTGTGTTACGACGCACTGCGTGGAATTATGGTCGAATGGCCTTAGTGCAACGGTCTAAAAACACATGGAGCGGTCTGTTCCAACGGAGAAATGATGGTGACGCACTCGTGCGACGTAGAGGTAGCGACGACTCTGTGACTATTGATGAAGGTTACTTCACATGGCTGCCGGCCGTGTTCCGTGTTACTCGTGAACAAATGCTGGCCAAGAGTGGACCTGATGCAGTGCACTACCTCTCCTTCCAGAGACACTTGATAACCCTCATGTTTGTCATAACTCTGGTGTCCATAGCTATAATACTGCCCATCAACTTTAATGGAACCAACCTCCAAGTGGACACAAGCACATTCAGTCGCACCACATTGTCAAACTTAAATGGTAAATCCAATTGGCTATGGGTGCACACTATATTCAGCATAGCTTTCCTACCATTATCCATATTGATAATGCGGCGCTGCACCGGACGTAAACCTGTCCCAGAGTCCATGACAGGCACCATCATGATAACAAATATATCTAAGGTGGACAGAAGCGAGGCCACAATTAGAGCATACTTTGGTCAGAACTTTCCTCATATCCAGATTCTGGACATAAGGCTAGCTTACAACATTAACAAGATATCAGAAGTTCAAGAAAAGAAGGAGATGGTTACACAAGCTCGAATTTACTCTGAGGATTATGAGAAGAGAACTGGAATTCGTATTTTGGTTAAACCAGAGTTTTGTGGCCCGAAGATGGACGCTCTGGAGTACTATACAACCGAGGAGAAGAAACTAAAGGCTGAGGCGCAGAGATGTCGTGCAATGGTGTTAAATGACCCATTAGGAATTGCTTTCCTTACTCTGCCGTCACACCAAGTAGCAGAGCATGTCATAAGCAACTTCTCACTTCACAGAGGATGGGTGTTAAGCCATGCAACAAACCCCAGTGACATAATCTGGGAGAATTTGAGTGTGAAACCTGGAGTGTGGTATGTGAAAGCTTTTGTAGTAAATTTCTTTCTGTTTCTAGTATTATTTTTCTTGACGACTCCAGCCATCATAGTGAACCTGTTCACAACTGTAGTAGCTAAACCGGAGACTCTTAGCAAGTTCAGCAGTATTATATTTGAGTTTTTACCAACTTTGCTCTTGTGGACTATGGCAGCCATCATGCCCGCCATTGTGTCATTTTCTGATAAATTTCTTTCACATTGGACCAAATCTCAGCAGAATTATTCTGTTATGACTAAAACTGTATCTTTTTTGTTACTAATGACTTTGATTCTTCCATCTTTGGGTTTAGCTAGTGCCGAAGCATTTGTAACTTGGACACTTCATCATAAGAATGATACAATGAGATGGGATTGTGTCTTCTTGCCTGACAAGGGTGCGTTCTTTGTCAATTACATCATCACATCTAGCTTCATCGGTACAGCCTTAGAGCTTATAAGATTCCCTGAGTTGTTCTTGTATGTCTGGTACTTGTTATTGTCTAAGTCTAAGGCTGAGAAAAGTTATGTTAAGAAAGCTATTCTGTATGAATTTCCATTTGGAGTGCACTATGCTTGGAGTTTGGCAATATTTTCAATAGCTATGGTGTACAGTTTGGCCTGTCCGTTGATATCTCCGTTTTGTTTGATATATTTGTGTTTTAAACACACTGGGGACAAGCATAATCTTTACTTTGCTTACGGCCCGAGTGACATGAGTCGTGTTGGTGGAGGTCCCATACATGCCACGGCTGTGAGGCTGACCAGAATGTCTGTGCTGCTTCTCTTAATCAATATGGCGGCGTGGGCAGCACTAAGAGCCGGTTTGGAAGCTCGGGCAACAATTCTTATTATGGGATGTATTGTAGCTTTTGGCACGTTTGTGTTGCTTAGCCCGTTCCCCAGCTGTACACCGCCGGCACCGCTGCAGGATGATAGGAATACCAGGTACCCAGAATATGTGGCTCCAGTTTTAATGAAACCCTTAGAGAGTACCCCTCAGAACTCTGCTCCTTCCACTCCGGATTATGGAGCTTCTTCATCAACAAACTCATTCAATCAAGAGCCTATTAATATATAATTTTGTATTTTCATATTATTTTAGTTTATTTATATACACTTGAGTACCTAACTGTAGTGTTTGTTTTGTTGTGTACAAAAGAGTTTTTATTAGAAGTATTACAATTTTTTTTTATCTGTGATGTAAAACAAGGAAATCCATTGACATAATAACAAAATCTATTGGTTCATAACTAATCTGTTGTAAATTATTGATCAAAAGGCCTTAAGAATATGTTTAAATTGACTAATTATTTGTATATAAAATCATTGGATGAGTCAATCAATGTTCATGTTCAATGTATAACAAAGTTTATTATGATATCAACAGTTCAACACCTAAATGACATCACATATAAGTAATCATAACTTTCAGATAAATAACTAATGCCTTTTTTATCAACAATTGGTAATGTTGTACATATTGTAAATTTAAATTACTGGTGCCTTTTTTATTAGGACTAGTAAAGACAGCAGTATTCCCCAGAGACAGTCTTAATGTACTATAATTAATAAATTAATTTTGTGATTTTCAAGGCTGTCATCTTTTCTCATTCTTTCATTGTGATCATTTATATTATTATTTATTATAGTTAATAAAATCATAATAAAATATATTAAGTTAATAAAACAGCTCATAGTTTATTTATTTTATTATAGATACTTAATGTACCTATCCTATCTATTTATATTTTTTTTATTACATGATATAAATGTAAAATTAGTACAGTCAGTCAAATGATTTTCATAATTTGTCAATAAATTAAAAGATATGTCTCAGAAATAGAATTGGCTGGGTGTACTTTTGTATATTTTTATGTGGAATTATATGAAAGAGCTTTATTAATATAACATCAAATAAAAATATTGTATTAAAAATTTGTGTTACTCATACTGTATGAAATAAAAGCACATTCCAGTATTTTATTATGATTATAGCAAGAAGGCATCTATTGATTTACCTACATATACATTAATATGATAATTATGTAAAAACAGTATACAGTATTTTGTCAATAACATTATATCACATTCTATACTGTTATTGATAATCAGATATTTTAAGGTAGGTAATATTATAATATAATTTGTAATGGCAATCATTATTGGCAGGCAACTACTAAAAGTGCCTTTCAATGTAGTTTTTTTTATTTTAATCTTTTTAATGCAGCGCTAGATATTTCATCACTTTAAATAGCTTTTTGCAATAACAAATACTTTCCTCATACTTAGTCCACAAATTTTATGTGTTTGTAATTTCTTGTTTTTGTTTATTAATATTTTTTTAAAACTGGACAGCATGGGGAGTTTTTAGATTTAAATATTTGCCTATATTTTTGTATCCTAATTTCTGAACAATAAAATAAATAAACTCATAATTATGTTAAATCAAATAATATATTTTTTATTGTTAATTAATATTTTGTATTACTTTAATAACTATTGAGTTAATGAACGAATTAGAAATATTTTAATAAATGTACATCCTAAAATTTTTTTGTACAGTCGCATCATCTTTATATATGCATTACTGAAAATAGTATTTATTTGCCTACAAAAGAAACTACTTGACTAAATTATAATGTTATTTTTTTTCATTACATTTCTAACAGATAATTACCAAACTGCCTGGCAGCATCTTTCCAATATCTTCTAATCTAAAAGTAAAAATAAAGCTAAGGTCCGTTTTTATAGATATATCTTGTTTAGAAAACAAACTTTGCATGTCTTTTTAAAATAAGTTGTCATTGTCAATTCTTAAAAGACGTTATATATTAACAATTTCACAAATTAATTAACATTGTTAACCAACTTTACATTTGCAGAACTATTAATCATGTTTTTTAAATTGTCATTTAAAAAATTAACAATAAAAAGACAAGTTTGTTTACCAAATAAGACAAGGGCCGGGTACTGAAAAACGCACTTAAGGTAGGTACATTGTCAATTTACGTATTGTAATTTGAACATTAATAAAATTTAAATTACTTAGAAACCAGTATAACTTTCTATACTTAGGTCAAACAATTTAAAAAATTAAATAATCAAAGTTATATTTAATTTTAAACAAATACTATTTACTTACTATACAAATATAAATTAAATTAATGTTTCTGAACTAATATATTTTTAATCAATTTAAGAAAAAAATCATGGGCCTTGATTGTTGAGATTATTTTGATAGATTATAAGAAATATAATGAAGTAGGTACTTACATAATAATAATTGATCTGACTGTACAGGAAATTTTCCACTAGAATCTGCTTCCCCAAATGGTTCTTATTTCCCGGTGTTTGGTTATAAATTATACTCTATTAATAGGTAACAAGCTGTTTCTGTGTACATACCTACATACTTAGTATTTTTTTATCTAATGCAATAAAATTTATATAAGTATATAATTGTGTTGTGTTGTAATATTTTTCTAGTGTATCTCTACCCCCTCATGGAATAAAAGGCGTGATGATGGATAGATAGATCTAGTAGGACTTTAAAGTTTCTGGAGTATATAGGACAAAAATGGGGGTGCCATTCCGTTTAGGAGATTTAAAGTTTTAATCAAGCATATAATACCTATGTAATCTATTTTCATTCCAAATTTTATTCAAATCCGCTCGTTATTCGTGATTGAACTTTTTATTTTCTTTACAACTTTTTTTTGAGAGATGGAAATATTAAACGTACACACAATCGCCGAGTATGTATGAAAGGTATGATGACTTATAAGAAGCAAAAGCGGTATGTCGGGATCGTAGCAAATGAGATTCGATTGTCTCTGCCTGTGCCTACCCCTCTTGGGATAAAAGGCGCGATGATAGATTTATACGGTATTTCTTTACATTTTTTTTTAAAGTAGGTACCTTCATCACTTACAATAAACTTTACAGACGTACCTACATACCACATCACGAGAAATAATTTTTTTTTATCAAAGATAATAATTTTCCCAAAGGAATGTGATATTTTCTCTGTACGAAAAATCACAACGATCCATTGCGTCGATTCGTTGGTCGATTATATATTGGTTGGACGTGGTGGTCTATTACGCGAATTCGTTCGCGTAGCACATCGCATGACTACGGCGTAGCACGCCCGCGCCGCCCAGGTTTTGAGTTTTGAGGTATAGTATATTTACATGGAAAAGCCTTTAAATGCTACCCTCCCTCAATCCCAATTTTTTAAAATTTTTAAGCATAGTTGAAGGTAACCTCCCCTCCCCCACACATTTTACTGTTTATCAACAATATGTAAACATAAATACTGTAGAGATGAGATGACCAATTACACTGAATCTAATGATATTATATTAGTGACGCAATAAAAATATCCAAACAAGTCAATTACTTTAGTTTTATGGCAGTAGATACTACCTACCTATACCTACTTATTAGATAGAATATGCTAATTGCCACTTGCCAGTACTAAAACTTCTCATGTTGGTTTTATTTTCCCTCTATTTAAGTATAGAAAAGCAGCTAGCTAACTACCTAGCACCTAGTTTGTAAACAAAATATATATACCTACATCGTGTCAACCTTTATACATATTAAATTATACATATTATTTATTTATTAATATACACTATTATATATATTATAGTGGCCAAATATACTACGAGGTTGTCCAATGCAATCATAAAGAGAACAAGTGGCAAAAAGGCCTCCTTATTGTCTGTTATTTTATAGGTGCCCTCCGAAGCACGAGAAGTCTTAGCATTTTTATTTGATTTGAACCCGGGGTTCCCCAGTTTCTCTATAATAAGTACCTACTTACAAACTAAGGCCTTTATTCATAAACATTTATTAGCAACGTTTTTGTTAAAATATGTTTTGTCACTCTCTAACAAACCTGTCTTTACTAATAATAGAAAGAAACAAAACACATTTTAACAAAAACGTTGCTAATAAATGTTTATGAATAAGGGGGTAAGTATCTCTATTTAGGTATATACCTACCCATATCTAACTAAAAATTATATTGATGATTGATTGGCCGTAGTAGGTACCTAGGACTTCGTTCGTGGTGATCACAACGAATAAACAAACTTTCACATACTTAGGTATTATTACTAGGATTAATTTGCACAGATAAGCAGCTGTTATCATCGGCTATATAATGCTATAAGATTACCTTCGTCTGATATGATATTTGTTATAAGTAAAGGAACAAATAATTTGAAAATTATGTAGGTGAATATACCTTACAAGTCTTAAGACGAGGCTTTGCAAATTTTGAGGGGATTTGTTTAAATATGGAGAGGCAAGTAAACATCTGATCGATGTAAAATTTTAATACATGCTTAATCAGACCTTTATGTCTCCATGACCAAGACAGTTTCGTAATTTGAAGATTTTCGTTCGATAGATTTTATTTTTGAAAATGATGCTGTTTTGACAGTTTTTTTAATTTTACTTATAAACGGCATGTGTTTTATGTCTAAAATAACAACACACCGCAAGAAAATATAGTTTATTATCCATTGCTTAGATGAAATTTTCCTAGATATTATAATTATTTTTTAAATGAAAAAATAAGTTTTGAGACTTACGTTATATATTCTGAGACAAAATGCGTTCAAAAGCCACACACGATATTCAACCATAATGACGCACTACTAGTGCCCCTCGAGTAATAAATTAGTATGCGCTTGAGTTTACCAACCAGTACTGCTTTGTGCGCCGAAGAGGAAGGATGTGTGATTTTGTTCCGCGCACGCACATAGCAGTTACTAAATCAAATCCCTCCAAAAAAAAAGTAAAATAATGAGAGAATTAAAAGTACTTACTACTTTCCTTGTTTTTTTAAATAACAAACAAAAAAAGTAAAAGTAAAAAAAAAGTTAGGTAAGTTCGTAAGTAAGTACACGAATTGGAATGGAGTCGCCAAATAGACCACTATAAATATTTGTATGTAAAAATGATCTACAATCATGTAGGTAGTAGGTATGTATGTGATGAGTTGTCGCCTATTAGTAGTATGTATGTGATGAGTTGTCGCCTATTACTAGTATGTATGTGATGAGTTGTCGCCTATTACTAGAATGTATGTGATGAGTTGCCGCCTATTACTAGTATGTATGTGATCAGTTGTCGCCTATTACTAGAATGTATGTGATGAGTTGTCGCCTATTACTAGTATGTATGTGATCAGTTGTCGCCTATTACTAGAATGTATATGATGAGTTGTCGCCTATTACTAGTATGTATGTAATGAGTTGTCGCCTATTACTAGAATGTATGTGATGAGTTGCCGCCTATTACTAGTATGTATGTGATCAGTTGTCGCCTATTACTAGAATGTATGTGATGAGTTGCCGCCTATTACAAGTATGTATGTGATCAGTTGTCGCCTATTACTAGAATGTATGTGATGAGTTGTCTCCTATTACTAGAATGTATGTGATGAGTTGCCGCCTATTACTAGTATGTATGTGATCAGTTGTCGCCTATTACTAGAATGTATGTGATGAGTTGTCGCCTATTACCAGAATGTATGTGATGAGTTGTCGCCTATTACCAGAATGTATGTGATGAGTTGTCGCCTATTACTAGAATGTATGTGATGAGTTGTCGCCTATTACTAGTATGTATGTGATCAGTTGTCGCCTATTACTAGAATGTATGTGATGAGTTGTCGCCTATTACCAGAATGTATGTGATGAGTTGTCGCCTATTACCAGAATGTATGTGATGAGTTGTCGCCTATTACTAGAATGTATGTGATGAGTTGTCGCCTATTACTAGTATGTATGTGATCAGTTGTCGCCTATTACTAGAATGTATGTGATGAGTTGTCGCCTATTACCAGAATGTATGTGATGAGTTGTCGCCTATTACCAGAATGTATGTGATGAGTTGTCGCCTATTACTAGTATGTATGTGATCAGTTGTCGCCTATTACCAGAATGTATGTGATGAGTTGTCGCCTATTACTAGAATGTATGTGATGAGTTGTCGCCTATTACTAGTATGTATGTGATCAGTTGTCGCCTATTACTAGAATGTATGTGATGAGTTGCCGCCTATTACTAGTATGTATGTGATCAGTTGTCGCCTATTACTAGAATGTATGTGATGAGTTGTCGCCTATTACCAGAATGTATGTGATGAGTTGTCGCCTACTACTAGTATGTATGTGATCAGTTGTCGCCTATTACCAGAATGTATGTGATGAGTTGTCGCCTATTACTAGTATGTATGTGATCAGTTGTCGCCTATTACTAGAATGTATGTGATGAGTTGTCGCCTATTACTAGTATGTATGTGATCAGTTGTCGCCTATTACTAGAATGTATGTGATGAGTTGTCGCCTATTACTAGAATGTATGTGATGAGTTGTCGCCTATTACTAGTATGTATGTGATCAGTTGTCGCCTATTACTAGAATGTATGTGATGAGACTGATGAGTTGTCGCCTATTACTAGTATGTATGTGATCAGTTGTCGCATATTACTTAGTATGTATGTGATCAATTGTCGCCTATTACTAGTATGTATGTGATGAGCTGTCCTAAATAAAACAGAAGAAATCATAACTTTCTCTGAACTGTCTACGATACTCTCACAACCACTGTTGCCAGGTCTACTGATTTATCAGGAGATCTCCCGTTTTAGTTCCATCACTTATGTATGGAAACGAGACTTGGGCATAAAATTCAGTTGAAATGCGGTCTCTACATAGAATGTGTAAAGTAAGGCGTATTGACCCCATTAGAGAAAAAAATGGATTGAAAGATGATGTTATGACTGAAATGAAGAAAAGTAGTTTACACTGGTTTGGACACCTAGGAAAAAAATATTAATATAGTCATAGTTTACCTTTGCCCTACCCGTCGTCATAGCGTGATGGTATATACATTAGTATTATATAGGATTATAGGTAAGTAACTAATCGTTATCAGTATTGAGGCATTGTCCACATATAATATATATCTGTGCACGGCATGCGTCGCAATGTCTCTTTTTATTTCTAAGTAGGCATTTTTTGTCAAGTAAGCGTCGCAGGCGTGTCCACAACAATTCACCAAAGTTTCATCGTAATTGGATGAATAGTATAGGAACGCATAAATTACGACCGAACGAGCAAACAAAGACATATTTTATTTATAACATTCAAGTATAAATATTCCTACCAAAAAAGAAAAAGGATAGGAGACTCCATGACATCTATGTTCCAGCGCGAGACCACGGAGCGCGCCGATGGCTTGCGGACACTCGCGGTTGATCGCAAATCGCAAGCCGCGTAATATTTGCGGGGGGTGTGAGCGGGTTCCGGGGAGCGGCAGCGCCGATTTGAGATTCATTGTTTATCTCTGCTTCACCTTAAACAACAAATCTGATAAATAGCACTATTATGCAGGTATGTACCTAGTAGACCTAGCTAAGCAAATATTACTTATTTATTTTATACGCAAGTCGCTTGCATCAATCTCGATCGTAGTTTGGCCGGACCGAATGACTGTGGTGTCGTCATGGACATTAGGACGGTATGGGACGCTACTTGCAGCCAGCTTCCACCTTAATGGCATGGCACTACAGTCAAAACAGGAAAGGTGGTGGAATCACATGAAACTGGAAAAAGGCGCAAAATATGACTTCATATTTGTGCTTTTTGCCGTAGAGTCTATGTCGTTGGGGCCTAGAGCTCTGTGCTAGAGACAAAGTCATTTTACAATTAGGTAATTGTCTCAAATGCTAATCGATAGAAGTTCTGTGGTAGTAGGTATGCCGTTGGAAAACGATGTAGGTAGGTAGATATTTTTAATTTTTCTTTAAATACAATTTTTTGTTACACCTAATTTTAAAAAGCATAGTTTAAATTAAATTTTAAGAGAAAATATACAAAAAATGACCGTTCCCCCCCTATCTCCAAACTACTATTAAAAATAGAGAATAGATAAAATAGAACTTCTGACCGAAAAAATGGCACGGAACCCTTAACGCGTGAGTAGAACTTACAGTTTTTTATAATATTTGTGTGTATATATTTTCAAGTTATTTATTCTTTTATCTCTTGCTAGATCTACACAATCGGATAGGTACAATTCGGTCATAGCCGATACACCTACTTATAATGAGTTATAGCCAACAAAACAATATAGTATAGGTACCTACGTCTGTACAAAGATTAGAGAAGTAAAAGTAGGTGGGTTGGGTGTAGGTTATTCGGTTTCAGGGTTAAACGCATCCATCTATAAAAAACTTTCAGACAGGCCCTTGGTAGATTCTTAATAAGAATTTCTTATCAAGATAGGTCTATATAAGCACTATATACACCTAGTAGCTTTCTGCCCCCGGCGTCGCCCGTGGAATACCTATAATAATTAACGTAAAAATAGGCTGTGGGATATGTAGCTTCCTATTAGTGAAATTAGTTTGAGAGATTACCCTCTACATCCAAACTTACAAACTTTATCTCTTTGTAATATTAGTATAGATAGGTAAGAGTGCGTAAGTGAGAGTTGTTACCGCTGTTGGCCTTAACAGTGGATATTTTATTTCAAAATCGGACTCATTACTTTTACAATCGAGGTGAATCAGGTGAATGCTGTACCTAAGTATAGTTGTATGTGTTTTTAATGTTGTTTGTGTGTAATGTGGCGAGACGATCGCGATAAGGCGATAAACTTGTGGAAATATAGCTTGACTTGAAATATAGCAACTTTTTAAACAAAAAATACTCAAAATATACTCAACGGATTTTGTTGCGGTTTTCACTATTAAAATTTCATTGAATTACAATTTTCACTCCAAAGTTTGTAGCTATCTATACTTAAAACCCAGGCATGTGCATCCTCTTCATCCCCGTCCTCACTCTTCAGAACACTCCCTTGATGTTGCGAAACAGTGTGTCAGTGTCTCATTATAGGGGTGGAAATCCGCTCTGACCTTAATCACAGAGACTACATTAAGGGCATCACCAAACAGCTTTTAAAAAACTAGGAATACTGAAAAAGGTGAAACGCTATTTCATGCCAAAGCTCAGACTGCAGCTCTTACGAACCCCAAGTTCGATTCGTGCGTTGAATATTGCTCTCACCTCTGGGGTGGTTCCGCGCTCAGTATCTCCTCGATGCCCTCAACTCAACGGTTTGCAAAAAAGAGCGATTCGCATCATCAATGACCCAAAATCACACACGAAATCTCGAGCCTCTACAGTTACGCAGAGACATAGCCTGATAGCGTCTTCTATCGACTGTATTATGGGGAATGTTCAGAAGAATTCCATGACCTCGTCCGTCCATCCCCTTTTCGCACCCGCACTGCTCGCACAGGATCTATGTAGATTTCATTCCACACACAGTGGACACGTTCTGCATACAAACGAAAAAGTTCAGTGACTCGTTCCTGTGTCGCACTGTCAAGCTAGCGTGAAAAAGCATCTCTACGGGCCGACTGGCGGTAGTTGTTTATGTTCTGCCAGTCGCGCGCATTCATGGACCAACCACCTTCGCTTAATTATGAACAGGCGGTGGCAAGGTCACGTCGTCTTCTGTATAAAAAAATACTTCGTAAAGTTAATCTAAAAATTCGTACGCGAAAAGAAAGTTACTAGGTATATCCGTGAGTGGATATATATCTATCATCACGCCTTTTATCCTAAGAGGGGTAACCAGAGACAATCGAATGTCATTTGCTACCAGATATGCGAATACCTATATTTTGACGTCAAGCAGATGTCAATCGGATGAAAATGACATTAGATATCTCAATTTAAAAAATTGCTAAAAGTTTACTTAAACTTGAATTTCTCGGAAACTATTTAATATTTTATTATAAAATTTGGAGGGCAGTTTTGAGGGCTTAAAACCTACCTTCAGTCCAAATTTCAGCCAAATCGGTTGAAAACTCCCTGAGTTAGCCGACACGCAAGTTCCCATGCATTTATATGTATATATATATATATATATCTATTACGAGAACGGGGGAGTTCGGATTAACTTGGAACTGGGGGTTTCTTAAACATAAAGACAATAAAAGGGTTCCAGTTTGGTTTCTTAATTCCCAATACAACTGGAGATAGCAATTTTTTTACGAACTTCCCCTAAATCTATCTAAAATAGGTACCCCAAAATATCAAAAAAAGGGGTTGGGTTCAATTTCGGAAGTAGAAATTTTAGACTTTTGTTTTATGCACCAGAACAAACATTTTCCATGGAGTCGCGTTAAATCATAAAAAATTAGCCGATATCACTTACCTACCTACTTATTTTTTGGTTTCACATACTGCACTATAAGTTACCTTAGATTTCATTGGTACCTATCGTATTGTGTCGCGAGACAGAGCTCTAGGAAAATAGTTAATTGTGTGTGATGTTTTAAATGGGAAAGGTGATCCCCATGTATTTTAAGAGGATCGTGTAGCTCAGCGTACGCAGCGAAATAGGTATTTAGAAAATCATATTCTGTCTCAATCGCACTCTTCCCCCGGTCATCAGTGCGACAGAGAGCACTGCAGCTCGTGGGTGTTCGTAGGTATGTTTTTCGTTGAAAATTGCGTTTTGGGCGAAAACGATTTACACCTACTAAACTATAACGAAACCTTATAATTTTGGTGTCAAACGTTTTAGCAGATTATAATCTACGTACGTACGTTTTGCTTTTTTTGAAATTTTGCTTTGTTTCTCAAATACAGACGGTTTATTACCAGCAAGTTATGAACCAAAAAAACCGAGATTTGAGGGGCTTATAACTTTTGACCTATTACGAATTTTGAAAAAAGGAAAAAATACGTACGTAGTTTTTCATTATAACAGTAACATATTACAAAATCGTTAAAATTAATTAATATTTAGGGGTAGTAAAACGTTTTCTCCGTTTGTATGGACATGGACGCGGTACACTACACTCTTAACATAATCATCACATAACGTAAAATTCGTTGCGACAATAAAACGACAGAAAAGTGATACACGCGGACCTGTTTTATTTAGTTATTTTTAATCTTTAGATTTGATTTAAGGTTTTTATAACTATTAATAAAAGTAAAAAAAAAAAACGAACGATGATACAATAAGTAAAATGTTCATGTTTCTTCTACGTATTGTTCTTTCTACCTAAAATGAATATGGCCAAGCGTTACAGCGTGCATATTATATACCAGAGAAAACCGAACACAATTCTGTTCGGTTTTTTGTTTTAAAATATCCACAGACGAAGCCGGGGGCGGAGAGCTAGTTGATTATAAATTTATAAAATTAAAGACTAACTAATTACTTACTTAATATGTATAGAAGCGAGACTTGGGTACCTATGTAATAAGGCATCAAAGGCATGAAACTGAAAGTAAGACAAATGCAGCCACGTCAAGGCCTTTTAAAAAAAAGTGTAGGTACCAACTTCAAAAATTATGCACTGAAAAGTGTGCTTTCCGAAAGGAAATGCACAAGTCACTATAAAAAAACCCAAATCGCTTGCCTATAAAAATTTAAAAGTTCTCGATTTCTCCAGTATCCCATCATCAGATCCTGAGCTGATGACCATGGGACCACTTTCAAACGAAAAAAAAATTTCCAAATCGGTCCAGACGTCTTTAAGTAATACATAAAAAAAAAGATTCCGACGAATTGAGAACCTCCTCCTCCTTTTTTTAAGTCGGTTAAAAAGAAAAGAAAGAGGTTTTATGTCAGCAAATGGCACTTGATTTGATTGTCTCTGCCTACCCCTCTTGGCATAAAAGTGTGATGATAGATATCTATTTAGAAAATAAAGTATTATCTTAGGGGACTTAATGAGTGACATGAGATAAGTTGCTAAGTACCTACCTACCTATCTAATGTACGCAAATATAATAACAATCATCTAATTTTCATAAATGATGTATACGGAAATGTATTTTTGCCTACTTAACAAGTATTGCGTACTTACTATGTTATACTATAGAAAATGCAGGCTTTACTATTGATTTCGATATTTATAGCATTACAATTGGGCATCTATACAAAGGCAGCCGGGTTGTATGCATTTAGCGAGTCAGCGCGAAAATGTCGGTGAAGATAACAGTGATAACACTGAAGTCCTAAATGGCTAGACCGATTTTGATGAAATGTTTTGTTTGAGTGGATCCCTGGATGGTGTTTCCGGCAAGTCCGTCTGTCCGGTCCATACAATTTATTTAGGAGTATAGTTAGGCCAGCTGTCTGTACACAATGGTAGAATTTCGAAAACTTGCAATAAAATAAAATAATCTAAAACTAGTTATAAATTTTATTTTTCATATAAATTAATAACAACTATCTGCGACCCTATGATCTTTTACACAGAGAGAAATATCAAATAGAAAAGTAACAAAAATTTACATCTTATTGTTCACGAGCAGGCTCTATTACTAATTTTTTCTTTCCTTATTACAGACAATTAACAGTATTTTGTCAAGTGTTATTATATGCATAAACAAACATTGCATATTTTATAGAAATCAACATTAATTGATTCATTCAAATCACAAATTATTATCTCTAGAGACAACCTTTAGCTAGAAAAAGAAATTGAGATTTATTTTGATGACATTTTAACTGATCTGACCAAGCATTGCCAATTGATCAAGAATGTAAAACAAAGTATTGATTCAAGTTGTTGTAGAAAACACAGTCCAACACACCACCTTTCATTAAAGATAGTGGGGTGCACAAGAAGAGACATTTTAAAAATAACTACAGTATGTAATGTAAATCTAGTGATTTTTCTTGGGTTTCGTGAGCTTTTCATATTTGCTCTTAGAGGAGTACCACAGGCCGAAAGGAATTGCTAAGGACGGCAGGGTCATGACAGCAAATGCAGCCCAATCCAGAATGTGAGAGGAGAATTTTCTATCAAAATCTTTGAATGCAACAATGGCACCTTCTCCGGGAGCACTGCTGTAGGCAAACTGGGGCTGAAATTTAATTTTAAAAAGTCAGTAAAATTCAAATTAAATATATAGGTAAGTTAAGCTTGCAGCATATAAATTTAAAATAAGATGATTTTTTACTGAGCTCCAAATATTAAAATCTCAACTTACTTGGAATTATACTTAGACAAGAGGATCAGTAACAGTACACAATGTGATATATTTGAAAATTTACGGTATTTATTACAAAAAAAAACGGCATTTGCAAAACTAACTATAACTGCCAGATCTTTGTTATGAGCCATGAACAAGCAGCGCCATCTGTAAATAGCTTTGCATTTTCTTCTCCATTTATACAAAATTGACTAGCCCAAATAAATGTTAGTTTTATATTTTAAAAAATAATATAAAATCTAAGAATTAACTTCAAATTTAATTTAGAGAGGGGAACCATGTTACAGGCCCCAGGGGTTTTTAGTTTAGCAGCAGTCCTAGAGCAAAAGGGGGCTTTTGGTTTCTCCACTGGTAATAAGGTTCATAATTATATAATAGGTGGAATAAAAAGTAAACTATATTTGTTACTCTCTGGTCCACCATAAAATCATTTTGATAATTATGAAAGAAGGTCAAACAGATATGTTCATATTTATAATAGGTATTAGTTCGGTCATGTTCAGGGCTTGTGACTATTTGTTTCTTAAGTACCTACTACAACTGTCAGTGGTAAAGCTTTATATAGTATAAAAAAAAACCAAATGGCTCTCACCTCAACTGCATCCTCAGTAGGTTTGTATGTAACTTCAGCTGATGTGAAGTTGAAATAGCCATATCTGTTGGAGCGGACTGTCACCACATGAGACACATTAGTTTGAGGTGGAATTCTGTCAATAGTTGCTGATAGCTGGCCACCTACTACAGTGAATACATCTGGATGGAAACCATTGTCTACAAGCTTCACTTCCACCGCCGGTGCTGTCCCAACGTTGTACAAGGTGTATTTAACTAGGATGTCCATGTTCTCTACTAGATATTTGTTTAAAACTTGTTTGGATACAAGCAGTCGCGCTACAGTAGGCTCGTCATCGGCGGAGACGGCCGCGGCGACCAGAAACAGCGTAATCGCTAATACTTTTGAAATCATTTTTGCCTGAAAAATGTAATATTTTAGTTAGATAGTTTGAACTATGTACAACTGTAATTATGGAATTATGAATGAAATATAAATGCAAATCACTTACAACTTTATTAGTAGTGGGTGCACAATTAGTTATGATTGATTAAATAATTTAATTATGTGAATAATAAGTAAGTTATATCCAATTTTCCAATACCTTCACTTTGATATTTGAAGAAATTCACTCACAGAGCAAGTAAATATGTAGCGCTAGCGACAAAGTGACACTACGTGGCTGACGTTTCAATCCACGCGTACATAATGTTGCTAGTGTAAATTTATTAATTGGATGAAGAAGAGATTGGTTCGGAAATGGTTCACGATTTGGTTTAATTTATAATTATATTATATCCCTGCCATCAGGGCGCCAGAGCATTGTAAGTTGTTTATTTTTTTTTCTCGACCAGTATTGCTCTTAACTTTGAGCATTGGCTCTAAGGCTCTTAAAAAAAATTGATTCGAGTAAAAGTTGTGCAAGTGATAATTTTGCATGCAGATTAGGCATTTTAGAAAATAAAAAAATCTTAAGCTTGATCATAATGATATGTACCTGTGGCGACTGGCTAGGAAGCAGCCTATGATAATTTAAGAAACTTTTGTCTAGGAGATTTTTGTATTTGTCAAAGCATTTCAATGTTTACTTTTAGTCTTGTTTCATATTATATTAATGTAAATATATATTTTAGTGTTTGATTTAAGTCCAGCACAATTGGTGACCCCGCACGAACACAACAGAAACATGACGGAATCGTCGGATGATAAAATATCAAGAGTGGCCGTGAAATTGCCACCCTTTTGGTCGAAAAATCCGACAATATGGTTCTACCAGGTTGAATCACAATTTGTTACATCATGCATTGTTTCTGAAAATACTAAATATCATTATATCATTGGAGCATTAGATTCCGAAATTGTGGACAAAATATCAGACTTCATAACTCAACCTCTTAGTTGTACACCATACACAGATTTGAAGGCAAAACTTATAAAAATATTTGAAGAATCGGAAGCTAAAAAAACTGACAGGCTCATCAATGATACCTCATTAGGTGACAAGAAACCGTCAATACTTTTAAAAGAAATGAAACACCTAGCCGGGAGTAGAGTCAATGATGCTTTTCTAAAAACAATTTTTATTCAGAGACTTCCACTTCATATTCGGCCCTTTATTATATCATCGGATAAGAGCCTCGAAGAAATTGCTCAGATTGCAGATCAAATTCTGGAAGTATCTCCACTGTTATCGGAAAGCTATGTGACCACCATGAATAGTGAATCTTCTCCTACTTCTTCATCTTTTAATGGCTTAAAAGTAATTGAAAAGAAAATTCAAAATTTGACAACTTCCATTGAGTCAATAAAAACCTTTCAAAATAAATATCAACAAGGTCGTAATGATAATTGGTGTTGGTATCATAACAATTTTCGTAATAGAGCTAGGAAATGTATTCCTCCATGCTCTTTTAAGTTAAATAAATCGGAAAACTAGATAGCCAGTTCATTTTTGCGGCCGATGATATTGGCAAACGCTCAAGCCGCCTATATATATATGACAATTTATCAGGAGCTCAATTTTTGGTGGATTCGGGTGCCGATGTGTCGGTAATACCAGTCTCTCTTATAGAACGTCGACATGAGAAGGCCGAGTTCAAGTTATATGCTGCAAATGGTTCAGAAATTGCTACATTTGGAGAGAGAATTTTACAAATAGATATTAATTTAAACCGTCAGTTTCGGTGGCCTTTTATAGTCGCTGATGTCAGTCAGTCGATAATTGGTGCAGATTTTCTCAAGCAGTTTGGATTACTTGTGGATCTGAAAAATAAATGTCTTTTAGATAGAATTACACATCGTTCAACTAAAGGACATATAGTAAATATTTCAGATGGAACTACAATTTCATTAATTTCTCCTACTCAGAAATACTCAGATATACTAAGGAGATTTCCGAACCTACTGCGTGAGAAACCAAACTTTAATGTAAGTAACAATAATTTATTTCATACAATTGTAACAAAAGGTCCACCAGTCTTCGCAAAAGCTCGACGTCTTAATCCTGAGAAGCTAGAAGTAGCTAAACGAGAATTTAATCATATGATAGAATTAGGAATATGCCGACCCTCGAATAGTAATTGGGCAAGCCCTCTTCATCTTGTACCAAAGAGTGACGGGTCGTGGCGACCTTGTGGAGACTACAGAGCTTTAAATGCAGTAACACAACCAGATCGGTATCCACTGCCACATATCCATGATTTCAATGCTCAATTAGAAGGTAAAACAATTTTCTCAAAAATTGATTTGGTAAAAGCATTTCATCATATACCTCTGGAACCTGAAGATATTCCCAAAACAGCTGTTATAACGCCATTTGGATTATTTGAATTCACTAAAATGCCTTTTGGTTTACGCAATGCTTCTCAAACATTTCAGAGATTTATACACTCAATCTTAAGGGATTTAGATTTCGTATATCCCTATATTGATGATTTACTTCTCGCATCAAAAAATGATACAGAACATGCTGAACATCTTCGATTACTTTTTGAGCGGCTAAATTATTACAATTTAAATATTAATATAAAGAAATGTGTATTAGGAGTTAAAGAGATTAACTTTTTGGGATACAAAGTTACAAAAGATGGAATTACACCGCTTCCAGAACGAGTTGAAGTGATTTTACAATATAAACTTCCTGAAACAGTTGAAGATTTACGAAGATTTCTTGGTCTCGTCAACTTCTACAGACGTTCTCTATCTAAATCTGCTCAAAAACAACAGGCACTATTTGATCTTTGTAAAAACATTAAAAAAAGAGATAAAAGGAAAGTCCAGTGGACAGATGATGCTGTGAATGCGTTTAATCACTTAAAGGGAAGTCTTGCGAATGCAACACTTCTCGCACATCCTTGTCGAGATCTTCCTCTTTCATTAATGGTAGATGCGTCTGATTATGGCATTGGAGGTTCATTGCATCAAATTCGTAACAATCAATTAGAACCTCTGGGATTTTTTTCAAAAAAATTGTCACCTGCACAGAAAATGTATAGTACATATGACAGGGAATTATTGGCAGCATATGCAGCAGTCAAATACTTTCTATTTATGGTTGAAGGAAGAACGTTTTGTATATACACTGATCATAAACCTTTAACATTCGCCTTCAAGCAACCACTTGACAAGGCTAGCCCCCGACAACTAAGACAACTCGATTTTATAGGACAGTTTACAACAGACATTCGGTATCTTAAAGGAGAGCAAAACATTCCAGCAGATACATGCTCAAGACTTGAATCTATAGAACTTCCATCATTTATATCTTGTGAAGACCTTTATAGCTCACAGCTTACAGACGATGAGTTGATTGCGCTTCAAAACTCTTCAAATTGTTCTCTAAGATTTGAAAAAATCATTTTACCAGGTGGGAATTCATTGGTATGTGATACTTCAACAAGTATTCCTAGACCATATACCACTACATTACAGAAAACGAATATTTGATGTACTTCATAATATGGCACATCCAGGAATAAGAGCGTCAGTAAACCTATTACGGAAACGTTTTGTCTGGCCTTCACTTAAAAAAGACGTTACTCTTTGGGCACGAACGTGTATTTCTTGTCAACGGGTAAAAGTCCATAAACATACTAACAGTCCATTCGGGAAATACAAAGAAGTTAGCAAGCGATTTTATCATATTAATCTTGATATAGTTGGACCACTTCCTCCATCTAATAACTTTAGATATTTGGTTACAATGATAGACAGATATTCCCGGTGGCCCGAAGCTGTCCCAGTATGTGATATTACTACCGAAACTGTTTCTAAAGCAATTATATCTACATGGATAGCACGTTTTGGTGTACCGGCGTATATAACAACTGATAGAGGACCTCAATTTGAATCCGATTTGTTTGCCCAATTAACAAAATGTTTGGGGATTGAACATATACATACAACCGCATATCATCCTCAGGCTAATGGGAAAATAGAACGATGGCACAGAAGTCTGAAATCAGCTCTTAAAGCCCATCTAACTGATAACTGGTCTGAAAAACTTCCTCTTGTACTATTAGGTCTACGGTCTAATATTTCAGAATCATCAAACTTTTGCCCAGCAGAACTAACTTATGGTGAACCACTGAGACTTCCAGTTGATTTTTTTTCTGAGGAAGTTAAACAATCGAATCATGTTTCAGATTTTGTTTATAGATTAAGAAATTTTGTGAATCAGATAAAACCAGTAAATATAGAGCACAAGAATACAAGAAAAATTTTCATTCATCCTGATCTAAGCCGAACAAGCCACGTGTTCATCAGACATGATGCTGTTCGTAAACCACTCCAACCAACATATGATGGACCATTTTTAGTGCTAGAAAGGCATGAAAAATATTATATTGTTGATACACTTAGAGGTGCCAAAACTATCTCTATAGACAGATTGAAGCCTGCATTTCTTTTGAACGAAGAAAATGGTGAAATATCTAATGATATCAATAAAGATTCAGAAATGTATTCAAGAAATTCGAATCCTCCTGCGGCTCCTTGCCGAGATAACACCGGTGCTGGTTTTTGCACACGTTCTGGACGCTTGGTTGTACCACCACTTCGCTACTTGGAGCACCTGCACTCTGGGGAGGGAGTATGTGGCGACTGGCTAGGAAGCAGCCTATGATAATTTAAGAAACTTTTGTCTAGGAGATTTTTGTATTTGTCAAAGCATTTCAATGTTTACTTTTAGTCTTGTTTCATATTATATTAATGTAAATATATATTTTAGTGTTTGATTTAAGTCCAGCACATACCTACTTGCGGTGCTTTAAATGCAATAAAGACTGGGTATGTTATACACTTTTGTATATTTAACAATGTGCGCTATTGCAAAGTGCAACAAAAGTTGAAACGATAATCTGCACTCGGGGGCAGATGGGGGGCGTTTGTGAGGATTTAAAACTGGCAACATTGCATGCCTGTAATTGACATGACAGCTGTGAAGCTGTCACTAGTGCCATATTATCTGTCAAACATGAGTTTTGTTCGGAAAATACGGGAATACTTGACAAGTTGACATTGGCGGAATCATCAAAACCCTGATGGAGTCATTTTGAAAAAAAAATATAATATAAAATACGGGAAAATACTAAATAGGAATCTTGCTTGATTTTAGTACATTTGATTTCAGCAGAATATCCTTTCAGGTTTCAGTAGTTTCAATTCGATTTCTTTTAGTGGCAAACCCGTCAGCGCGGTCTGGTCGGGGACTGCTATATGGTCGCTACGACGCTTTTACTTATTGATTTTTCGGGTATATGAATAGCTTTAAAACTAATTCGCCGCCGTTAAAAGTGTTTTATTTGTTGTTTTCAAATTATGTCAGAGAAGGAAGATGAAAAAAAGGAACCCAAGGAATCTATAGACGAGAAGACTCTGGAAAAGTGAGTTTAAGAAATCTTGTCTTTATTATTTAATAAGAGCAGTTTTGTAAAATTATCAAATTAAATGTTTTCTTTTTGTTGAATTGTCACAGGTCTTGATCTGGACATAAGCTAGAAGTCTGTGGATTGTGGGGCTCATAAGGACATAACATTCTAAACCAATAACTGAAGAGATTGTGATCAATTTGTTAAAGAGTATTTTGTATTATTCAGATTAGCTGTTGAAGAACTTCTTCAGGAAGCAGTACAAGGAGCGGCTCGTGCGGAAATAGTTGGTCCTTCTGGTTGGATCAAAGTCCCTCAACATAAATATAAAACAAACAAAAAGTTCCTTGTTAACACCTTAAAGAATGCTGTAGCGTCAAACAATTACCACTTCTCAAAAAAATCAAAAAAATATTCCACTAGACATTCACCCAAGAGGGAAACTCTCAAGGAAGCTACAATTAAAAAGGAAAAGTCAAAAAGAAAGCACTAAAATGCAGTACAATGTGGACAATATTTTGGAGTCTATTTTTGATAGTAATGAATCTAACCAATGGAGCCCTTCAGAGAAAATATCCATTGTTACTAAAGAAATAGAAAAATATAAATTAGATATTAGAGAGTTTATATCCCAAGGCAACTATAATATACAAGACTTGACCCATGAGTGCAACGACTTGTGTATTGAGAGTGAGAACTTGATAGAAGACATGTTATATTGCAAGAAAGAGATGGAAGGGAAAACCATGGCTGAGGTAGAGAAGACCATAGAGGAATATGACCTGCTATCAGGGGAGCTGCATGCCATTAACCACACCCACAGAATTGTTTTAGATATGATGAAGTACAGCAGTTATACTACTGATTATTTCCAGTGCAAAGAGCATGAACAGTTCCTCAGGGCAGCGGAGGCCCTGGATAAATTTTCAACATGTGTAAATCATCCTATAACAGATGCCAAGGAAGTTAACCTAGTAGCTGCCTACAAAAAGCAACTAGGTGTCCTTCGTGACGACTTTACAGTTTGGATAAACAAGAAGTGGGACAGCTTATTTTCATGGAACTGTGAAGACACCAATAGAAAAACGACAGTGTATATTAACATACATTTTACAAGCTCACAAGGTATCCCTGGTCTGTTAGATGCCCTAATTTTATGTAATAAGTTGTATGAGAAGGTTAATGACTTTGCAACATTTTTGTTGAACCAGGTCCTTAAGCCCTTAATGTTCCAGGATTGTACAGTGCAAGAAGGGTCTGATGACCAAATTATTATCACTATTTCTCAGCGAACACCCACCAAGCCTGAATTTGGTAAAGTTGTTGAAAATTTGAGACTTGTACTGCTACTTCTAAGTCGCAGGCTGAACCTTAATACTTTCAGTAATGGCAAAACATTTTTATCAGCCGTTGGTGATCTGATCAGTAAGGAGTTTGGAGAAATTTTGATCAAAGAGTGCTTGGTGGAAACTATACCTAATAGAGTTGAGGATCTTCAATCATACAGCTCCATCACTTCAGTTATACAAAAACTGCAATCATTCATGATTGAAATTAAGTTTCTCCCGAAGAAGTTTTCTATACTGACATACACTGAGAACATTGATATCCTTTTTGCTGAGAAATCTAGTCATTACTTTTTGAATCAAGCTCGTGAGATAATGTTTAAGGATCTTAGTGTGACCATGTCTATTGGTGTGGAGGCCATACCTGATGAGAAAGATAAAATGGAGGTCCAGGAGGCGACCATAGAGGAAGCTTTGAAGGTGTTTGATTCAACAATTCCCAAGGGTTTGTTCTTCTTCCCACGCTGCATGATATCAAAATCTGCCCAGGAGTTGTTGGACCTGGTGTACATGATCATGGAGCAAGGATTGCAGTGTTCAGACTTGGTGTGCAAGAGATCGTACACCACAACCAGGCTGGTGTTTGAACTGTATGATGCTGTGGTACCTTACCATCATGAGAACTTCTTACAAACTATACCGCAGTATGCAGGTTAGTACACTCAGCACCTATTAATAAAATATTATATATAATTGGATCAGTAGTATGAGAGATTACTCCCTACATCCAAACTTTACCTCTTTATAATATTTAGTTTAGATTTGCAGGTATCCATTAACTTTTGATGTTATAATTTGCCCTTAAGGGGCCGCCTCATGATTTTTGTCCCATACAAATCAGATGTTTCGTTTTTCCAGTTTTACGCGATAACTGTATGTCCTAGGCTCGAAATAAAAAATTGCTTTTCAAAGATAAATAAATTCTAAAGTTTCTCATGGAAAGAAAATAACCAAAATCAGTTACACCTAAGTTTTATGAAGCCTTGAAAATCCTCAGCCAAGTTTGCGACTCGATTTCTCTTAATATATTTACTAATATTAAATTTTCTCGACATTAAAAGATAGATAATTTCACATACTTTAAGAATACACTAACTAGAATTTAATTACTTTAATAGTTTTTGTAAAAACATAAAAAAGACGAAGTCCTTTTCGTGTTTTTCGAAATACCGATTTTGTTGAGAAATCCTACTTTCTCATATTTCTGGTATGTGCATATTGGTCTATCTTATCTTATCCTTGGTTACCTTATCGATTTTAAAAGTAGTCTATCTCGCTCACATATTTCTAAAGAGATATGGATAAAATAAGCGGCGCGTAAAACTGAGTTCGTTGCGCTGTGATGCGTCGACTTAAGTGAATTTTTATAAAATACTTTATGGTCTTGAGTTGATAAAAAAATCCAAAGAAATTAGCACACTCAGTTTTCAGAATTTCCATTTTTTCTTTCCCTAAAAACCTTATTCAGTGTATTATGAACATAAAAAAAAGTGATGTTCTTACCAAGGAACAGCATTTAATATTTATTTAGTCACATTAATATATTTGCCAGAAGGACAAAGTTTAATAATATTTTTTTAACTTTCAGCTCTATTCCACAACAACTGCATGTTCCTAGCCCACAATCTTCAGCTACTTGGCGAGAAGTGGACAACTTTGATGTCTGATAGATATATCACATACCCACTCAGCTTCCTGGACCAGGTACAGAGGTTGAGGGACCTCGGGTACAAACATCTGACCAATCACATGCAGGTGCAGAGGAAACAGATATTGGACAACATTCGGGCATCAGGTTTGGGATATTTTATTATTTTTCGGAAACTTATTTATTATTTCCATATCCTGAAGACACCAGTAACAGCGTCCACTTTTTGCCATCTGTCTGTATTAAACAGAACAGGTGGCAAGCCCGTTGCTGCAATGCCAGTGCATTTTTAGAAGAAGTGCGGACGCTGGCTTTACCTGCCCTCTGATGCATGAGAAAATAAATGCCTAAATCCTCTTTACTGCTTGTTTTTTACACAGATGTTTGTCACAGTATTTGTTTGTTCATTCTTTAAGAAGAGATAATATCTCCTATATAATTATCTGTGTTCATTTATTGCAGATTTGAATCGCATGGTAGTGAGGGACATATTGGGTGATAACGCGGAGTTGGCTGTCAGACAGTGTTTACGTCAGCTGCAAATACTGAAGAATGTGTGGATCGGGGTGTTCCCGGCTAACGTTTTTGCAAGGTAGGTGCCAGAATAAGAACAGGGGGGCCGGCACGAGTCTCTTGTGTTATCGTTTCTATAGAATTTTGACAATTGCTATTGTGGTTACCGACGAACGGAAAGTAAACCCTACAAAAGTTAAAAAAAAGGTGTCGACCTAAACTTCCCACTTGTCGTATGAAGCAGCGCTTAGTGGCTAAGGGTGGATATTTTCAGAAGAGAAGCCGTTCGTCGCCGTTTCATAAAGAGGCTAATAGTAATAATAGGCGATAAATTCTGGAAAGTGTGGGACACAGTGACACACAATTCGTTACATTCGCTATTTTGTATTCACTCGATTACTAGCTGCTAGAACACGAAATCCCAGCTTATATGTGAAAATGTTGTTAGTCTATACTCTATAATAGTCTAGGTCAGAGATTCTCAAACTTATTTTGTCTACCGCCCACTTTATTTTTCAGCGCCCTCCAATTTTTTTTTACTTTACCACATTTTAAAAATCACAATGAAATTCATTACTTTAAATTAATTATAGTGTGCTATATTAGTTTTTCTGGGCCCCTTACCGCCCCCCTCTAGGCCTCCAGCGCCCACAAGGGGGCGTTATCGCCTACTTTGAGAAACACTGGTCTAGGTTGACCAATTACTAAAGGGAAGCTGTAAGGAATCGTGGTGTATTTTTTCATTTTTCAAACGTGCTTGTCTTTGTCTATAGTTACTGTAGGTACAACGTATCAAAGTGCCGTTTATATTACCGTAGTAGAAGTACCTTAAAATTTGATCGTAAAAATCCACGCCCACTTCCCGCATCTACTTTTTTGAGATCAAATTTTAAGGTACTTCTAATACGGTATTATAAACGGCGCTTTGATACGTAACAAAACGTAGTTGCGGGAAGTGGGCGTGGCCTATTGCCTAATCCACCAGCCGGAGTGCAAAACTAGCATTTTTTACGATCAAATTTTAAGGTACTTCTTCTACGTTAATATAAACGGCACTTTGATACGTTGTAGAGTAACTATAGACGAAGAGAAGCGCGTTTGAAAAATGGCCCTATGTTCGCCAACAACTTTTCAGAGTCATTTTTCAAGAGGACCTTTTTTTGGTTTTTACTGCGGTTCGCAAAAAGTTTACAACCAATCAGGCTGAATTTTGATGTGTATGTTTAGGGCTACAATCTACAATACCTACCTTCAGTCCAAATTTCAGCTGTTAATATTAATTGAAACGCGAAATTAATTTCGAAAAAATGGCCCAATTTAACGATTTTTTTTGTAATTTGCAAAGAAACGTCTGGACCGATTGAGACCCACCGCGGCTCATTTGTTCGTCTTGAAATTGCGCATCTTTTTTACGATACACTTTTTTTGTACGTTTCTACGGTTTTCTTCTAGACGCGACAAAATTGCGTTTTGCCCATTTTTACAATTTTTTTGGGGCCGTTCCGAAAATTTTCATCGTTTTCTATTATCGAAATTATTAGTCTCACTAAAACATATTTTTTAGATTAATGGGAACCCTGGTTAACATGTTTGTGGAGGAGTTGATACACAAAGTTGTCACAGTAGAGGATATCTCCTCTGACATGGCATCACAGCTCGCTGACATGTATGCTCTGGTGGCTAAGAAGGCTCCCAATCACTTCCAGGTAAATTATTTGTTTTTTTTATGTCAGTCAACGTTGAGTTGTTTGACGGACGTCTTCAGGCCAGCGTGTCGCGCAATCCATATTGTAACTTAGTTGTTACTCAAAATAACACCATTTTTGTGGAAAATATTTTGGGGGGGTCGCACTATATCTTACTCAATCTCACCAAGGGGAGGGGGGAGTCTGAATTAGAAGAAAAATAGCTCACGTAATTAATGGATGCCCCCTAGTGATCATTTCACGTATACGTATCTGTTATTGATAGTACGGTAACCAATAAATCAATTATAATAAATATACAAGTTATATTGCACTCGAATTACATATGCGCAAGCATTCCTCCACTTTTTCGTCGAGCGCTCAAGAACAGCCCCGGTACCTGTAACTTATTACTGGTCAGTGTAACTGGTCAAAGAGCAAAAAATTGGCGAAAGGGGGAGCCCGTCTATGGCCCCTCCATAGGCTTAGTAGTCTATGTTCAAACCACATGACTCAAACAAACGTTACTGTCACATTGAAAATTGCTTCCGACAGTATTAATGAATACATTTGGACCTATTTATTGAAATTACGCGATTATACGAATTTTGCGGATATACTCGTTTGTTCCTAAACCAGAATTGCTATTTTGTTTTTATTAACAATTAGGTATGCGTTTCATTCAAGTCTACCGTACCCCTTGACGAAATTGTTAATATAATAGATGTTGGCTACCAAAGACATTTAACTATAGATTGGATACACATGTAACGCAATCTAGAGATTATTTCACATATGAATGTATCTGTGTCCGGACCGAAGAATTGCAGGCTAGAAATGCGCTGCCAAAAATTCCCGACCCAGGCATACGTATACACGTATTCCTGCCCGGTGGTTCTCGGTTCGGGCAATCCATGCATGGTCTTGTGCCGAAAACAGAGACAAAAGATTTCCCCCTACCAAAAATCGCTCAACGCGCCCCTAAAAAAGTTGTCACTTCAAAAATACACTACATTTAATAATTATATAAAATTCCTTTATTTTTTTTTCAGAAATCCACTGACATTGAGGTGCATGTGAAGTCTTGGATCAAATTGCAAGAGTTGATCCTGATTTTGGGTGGGACGTTGAAGGACATTGACAAGCGTTGGGGCGATGGTACGGGACCGGTCGCAGTCAACTTCAGACCAGAAGAACTTAGAACCCTGATCAAGGCTCTGTTCCAGAATACGCAGATGCGCTCTAATTTGTTGGCGAAAATTAAGTAGATTCATTTGACTAAACTGGACATCATATCTAGAAAAAAATCCAGGAGAATAATGAAAACAAACTCGTTACGACGGAATCTTGAGGTGACTGTCGCCATCTTGAAATCGTTTTAATCAACTCAATGGGGAAGAAAACTGCTTCTTTTTGCCACTAGAGGCGCTGATATACCTTGGCCCTGGAATTTTGTTATTGAATTCAAAATTTACTAATAATATTCCTAAATGCCTCGTGGTGTAATTTGATGTAATAATAATGTAAATCATTTTGAAGGATTTACGAATGAGAAAATTATGGGAAAAGGCTACTAGAATTAGTAACTTTAAAGCTACTGACAATTTTTTTTTATTGAGAGGACGACATGTGACCTTGCCACCGCCTGATTATTAAGCATTCTAAGTTATGTTCTTTCTAGAGGCGGCAAATCCATCTTAGTGTCTTCAGTATCATGTTGTTGGGGAATCCTGAAGTTGATATTCCGATCAAACGATTCGAGTCTGTAAAAGATGCACGTTAATAATATGTACTTAAAGCTATCTTAAAGGTTATGCTTATAGTATATCGAACAATGAAAATAGCTAAAATTTAAATTCTAGTTTATTATGTTTATGTCTTCAACTCGATTTTTAAATGTGCAACAGTCCATGTGGAGCACACAACGTAATATCTTTGAAATTTTACGGTATAGATTACAAAAAAACGGCAATTACAAAACCAGCTACAACTGACAGATCTTTGTTATGAGCCATGTATAAGCAGGCGTCATCTGTAAATAGCTTTGCGTTTTCTTCTCTCTTATTGATATTGTACCCTAAAAGTACCGTCAATCCTGGCAACATTGCCAGAATTTGCACCTTGGTGATATAGTTCCTATAAAATTTATTAGTTATTAGATTTTTCGTTGTAATTATTTTTATTTACTAGCATGATATAGATAATGGAAGGCTATTAAAATAAAGTATAATGAGTTTATGAAAAGAAATTCTAAAATGGTAAAGTCAACAGCAGTTTTGGTAACAATGCCATTACATATATTTCTATACCTCTTCCACATAGAACTTGACTTGTATGCATGAAAGCGATGACCTATTAGTGCTGTATTACCAGCTAAAAAAATATTAAAAAATAACATTTGTTAGAAACACCTAAAATCAATATTTGGTAAAGTTACGATCATAATTTCAAAATTTTCATACAAATAACTGCAAACTAACCAGGGTTGTCAAAAAAATACTATAAGTAGTGGTTTAAACTACATAGGGGAGCAATGTTGAGCCGTCTGCACATATATATGCTATAGCAAACATAATAGATGCACAACTTTTGGAATTATTCATTATTCTCTCAGGATATTTAATTTTAACAGCTCCGTGATTGTCTCCTAAATTAGTCTCATCGTAATTCAAGACATTGCTTCGAGGAACGTCCTTCAAAGTACGTTTATTATTCAAATAACATTAAACGTAAATCTAATTCTGTCAATGGTGCACCAAAGTCTCCGGCAGCAATAAGAACACTAATAATTTGAGATTCTTTTTCAATCGTACGCCGAGGGATGTTAAAATGTACCGAAGCTTCACTCGACGACATTTGTTTGTTCTTTCCTAAGTCAGTTGCAATAGCTAACATTTCTCCCGAATAATTGCGGTATTGCCTGCTTCCCAACTTCCTCCTTGATCTTTTATTATAATTTTTCTGTAAATAATAAAATATTTTTGCTAGATTAACAAACTAACAAATATTATAACAATATGATAACATTAATTTTGTTAATTTGTACTTCGGATACAAATCTTATTAATAAGTACGTGCTAGATTCTCGTAATAGAATTACAAAAATTTTGTGACAACCCTGAACATTAAAAATGCGGCAGTCACCAACATAAATCAAAATATAGGAGAGGTAACTTTGCCAAGACTGATAACTTGTTAAATTGTTAACGGATTGAGATTGTTTTCATATAAACAATGAAAAAAAAAAAAAAAAAAAAAAAAAAAAAAAAAAAAAAAAAAGAACATCTAAAATTATTACTAACACACTTTCACTTAACTTGTTTGCGTATTTCCAAAGTTTGAAAATAATTTTCACAAAGACGCAAAATAACAACAAACCCACTCAGAAATGAATTTGACAGTTATTCGAAATAATTCGAATATATTTCAATTGAATACGATTACGAAAATTACCCGTAGTTTTTTAAATAGACATCTAAAAGTGAATGATAGAAGTTCTTGGCAAAGTGTACTTCGTTTGGCAAAGTTGCCAGGATTGACGGTATTTAAAATGATAATGTTAAAAATACATGACAATTAGGTACTTAGTAATGTAATAGATTTACTTAGTTGTCCAATAAATAACAAGAAAATTGTAAGTTTTATAATCAACTAGATGATCGCTCCGGCTTCGCCCGTGGAGCCCATACTAACTTTCATTCCCTATTATACTTGTAGATTTAGAAAAAAGTAGCCTATGTCCTATACCATAGGGTTCAAACTTTCACTATAACTCATCAAAATTGGTTCAGTGGTTTAGTCATGAAAACGTAACAGACAGACAGAGTTACTTTCGCATTTATAATATTAGTACATAATATTGATGTAGTTACGCTGGTTGCGTTATTTACCTGTAATACCTAAATGTGAATTTTATCTGACCTTTTATTAAAATAAATGTTTTAGAAATAATTACCAGTTTTTTTTTTTTTGTTTCTCATTCTCCATTTTAATGGAATCGATACCCTCTTTGATCCCCCTAGCTAGAAGTGGCCAAGAACACCCGTATTACGTATCTCGGTTACTAACAAAAACGCGATGGTAACCGTCCACAGATTAGTAATGTACGATAAAACGAGAAGACCAAACTTGCACGGTAGGTACACTCTCGGCCTGTTATATTTATCAATCTGTGGATGATAACTTTAGCTTTTTATTAGTAACTGAGATACTACTCACCTAGTCAAAGAGTATTATTATACTCAGTCTACGACAGTCTACGTCCCTCGTAGACTCTCTTAAATCACAGGAAGTCCATAGAGTAGGTCTCTCTGTGTAGAGCTGGGTCGTTTCGTATTTTACGTGAAACGGAACGTAACCCGTTTTATAAATCGACAAACTGCTTCGAAAAGCAGTGCTAAAAGAAACGGTTTTTTATTCCTAAGGCATAAATCGTACATACTATATTTATTCATTAAAAAAACCCGTTGATTGATACAGCGTTATGGTTCATTTTAAAAGAACAGCAAACCAGTTTCTTTTTCAAAACCGCCTCGGAAATATTTTTGGTAGATTTTTTATGGTTAGCATACATAATTGGACCCCCCCCCGCTACATCTTTTATTTTGACCAGAATGAGGAAACTTGGAACAATAAATTATTTTAGCTATTTATTGTTTGCATAGAAACTACTGTCATCAAAAGGAATGCATGACCCGAGAATGTCCAACACTAGAACTGCTGGGTCGGCCATTATTCTGTTGGACACACCCGGGCAGTGCATTCCTTCCCTGGCTGGCCCTGTATGGATTCGTCGGTTTGGCCTTTGAGTCGAAACGAAAGATGTCGCGGTTCTAAATATTATAACACGGAACCCCAAAGTATGTGTTATGCGTGCATGTATCTAATCTATACTAATATTATAAAGAGGTACAGTATATAAGATTTGATGTAGGGGTAATCTCTGAAACTACAGAATCGATTTAAAAAAATATTTGGTTGTACCGTACAACACCAGAAGAAAAATCAGTTTTAAAAAAAAACACGTTTCGGCGAATCAACTACTGTTGATCAACTGTTTTTTTTTAAACTGATTTTTCTTCTGGCATAAAAGCGTTCGCTCGTTACATGGCAAAAATCTGTTTCTTGAAACGGTTAGTCAAAAAAACGAGTGCAAGTCCGATATTCTCTTTGGTTAAGTCAAACAAAATAAAGTTTTTAGAGGTTATTTGATTATTTTTGTAATTTTCTTGCCTGAAATTCCTGAAACAAAGAGTTTCCAATTTTCATTATATATTTTACAAAGTAATGTGAAAGTATCACAATGCTCAAAACACTAAAAGCTGCGTTGTTGCGCCCACGGCTATGTTATGGCGGACCGCAAAGAACCGCTACAACAAAGAAGAAACTACATGATCCTGATGAAGAAAATGAGTTACCAAGTTAGTGTAACATTTAAATTATTGTACGACAGCAGATTTAGGTGATATTTTTCTTATTCTAAATTGTAAGGATCTTTTTTGGAGGTTAGGTTTTATTATTATGGATATAGACATTTTGATGTAGGTACTTACCTACAGTATTGTGCAGAGTATAGAAGTTAATCTGAATTGTACACACAATATCTCTATCTAAAGTCGCGTTTCCTTTTCTCTAACTTAGCATCCTGGTGGCAGCATATGCCTTTTATGCCCAGTTGTAAAAATTACATAATTTTGGTTATAGACTGCGATTTCTTCATTGCCTCACATTCCACTTTGTTATGTTTGCTAGCAGACTGGTATATAGACATAAATAAAGTACTTATAGTTGAATCCATAGTGTGCTCCCCCCCCGACCCTAACTCTCAACCTGGCTCAACTTATTTGGTGTGCATAATAGTTTTTACAATTTGTTTTTTTTTCAGTATTTAAGTACCCACTTAGTAAAAGCTCGGACAGAAGGATGTATGTGTGGGGTCTCGTAGACACCGGGGCGTTGGGGGTGCACTTTTCTAGATCTTCTAGAACTAAGAAACGGGCAAAAATATCTTTTGCCTGGCATCCATTGAGGTCTACCTTTGCTGAAAGGTTTGATGTGAGTACTTTTATTATATATACCAGCTACTCATGATTTCTCTTACCCATATTACGTAGCTTGACTTATCATTATCAGCACAAGTGCTTTTATATCTTAAATATTGAATTTTCAGCAGTTACTTAGATATCTAACATAACTATGTGCAAGACAAAAACAATACAAGAATTGTAAGATCTGAAAAAATTATGTCCATTACAAATGAATTTGCTGTATCTGGGATTTGAACCTGGATCTGTCTACATGCAATTTCTGATAGGCCAATGCTGTCAATACATTATATTATCTAATAATTTTTTTTGTATGTTTAGGTCACACATGTCACTTGTGGCTACGGGTTTACAGTTGCCTCAATAAAAACTAATGAAGCTCACAAAGTGTTTGGAACTGGCATCAACACAGACTCACAAATAGGTTACCATGCACCCAGAATAAATCACCCGCTGGAAACACTCCTGGCACCTGCACCAATATTCATACCATACAAGTCATTAGAAACTAAAATTGTAGGATTGGCCGCAGGAAGGGCTCACACATTGATCTTGACTGATAAAGAAGGTGTCTACACACTAGGTAATAATGCATATGGGCAGTGTGGACGGAGAATCAATTCTCAGGAAGAGTATAGAGGCAGTATGTTGTCACATAATATACCGAGCTTGAATAAGGAGAATATTGTTAGTGTGTGTTGTGGCCAGGATCATAGGTAAATTATATTTTTTTGCTCCTCTTTGCTAAGATATTAATACCAACCATTTGTCTCAGACCATCCATCCACCTTCATGATATTTTATTATTTGGGAAAAATATATTATTACATTAATAAAAGTTTAAATTCACATCATGAATTTAAACTTGATTTTGTCAACTTGAAGCTCAGGGCTCAGTGATCCCATTGGATAATGAATAATAGCAAGTCAAAGATGTGGCGCACAATTAAATAGTATGCTGTCAATTTGCAAATAATATATTTTTCAGTTTGTTCATAACGGAGTCTGGTAAAGTGTATGCATGTGGTTGGGGAGCAGATGGCCAGACTGGTCTGGGTAACTATGACAACCAGAGTATTCCTGCGGCAGTCAAGGGGGATATAACTAGTGAGAAGATTGTCAAGGTGACCTCTAGTGGTGATTGTGTGTTGGCCTTGAATGGTATGTCATATTTAATTGGTAATATTTTTAGCTTTTCTCTGTGGACAACTGGACATTTTTGAAGTGCCCTCTGGTATTAGTTACAAATGTTGCTATATTTTTTGGAACCCAAACTTTCTATTAATAAAACATCCATTTTAATTTAAGGACTGCCCAAATAAACCAAAATAAAATTGGGACACTCTTACTTTTCTTTAATATATATTACATTTCATAGATTTTCAATTCAAGGATTTAATTGATTAAAAACATTATCCCCCTTACCACATAGCGATATTTAACCAGTGTTTAGTTTAAACATAGTTCTGTCTCAGTCTTTCCTATTGCATGACATATTTGTAAGAGAGTGATAAAACAGAGCTAAACACTTGTTTTGCAGTAAGGCTACTAGTTGTTTTTCGTAGATTGAGGAACAAATAATATAGCTTGTAGTGTGAAATTATGTTCAAACCTTTAAATTCATCATTATCATTCACATACATCATCAGTAACATGTTTTCAGACAAAGGTGAACTGTTTGGCTGGGGCAACTCTGAGTATGGTCAAGTGCCGATGGCTTCTAAGCAGCAACAAGTGAACATGTCTTACGCTCTCTTGAACTTCACAAAGGGCATTGGAAAAATTGTTGATATTGCTTCTGGGGGCTCCTTCTGTTTGATTGTTAATGGTAAGTAGCTTCACTTATGTTAGATAAAGCTGAAGAGTTTGAATATTTGAACGCTCAGGAGGTCCGATTTGAGAAAATATTTTTGCGTTAAATGGCCTGTTTGTTTTGGAAAGTTATAGGATATATAAGATCACGCTACAACCCAAAAAATTACTACAAGTGAGGCCGGAGCGGAAAGCTAGTCGACCCGTAAAAGGCCTATTAATAATTATGTCGGTTTATACTTATATTTTCGTTCTAATTTCAGACCAAGGCGATGTCTTCGTATGGGGCTTCGGATTGTTAGGCCTCGGGCCGAGCGTGCAGCACGCGGCTCGACCCAAGATAATACCGCCTGCTTTGTTTGGCCGGAACGAATTTAACCCAGAAAGTATGGTCGTGAAGGTATCCGCCGGTATCGGGCATTTAGCCGCTATCACAAGTACGGGCGACTTGTTTACGTGGGGTCGCAATAGGCACGCTTGTTTGGGTATAGGCCACATGAATGACCAACAGTTTCCACTGAAAGTTAGTATAGGTGCTTACGCGCTAGATGTGGCTTGTGGTGTTGATCATACGGTGGCATTCTGTAAACCGTTCGTCTAAAGATAATGTGTATTATGTGAGGGTAGGCTGAGATTTTCCTGAAATGTATGAGGCAATGATGTATGAGGATTAAGAACCGGACAAGTGTGTTGAATTATTTCTTACTCCAATATCCGTAGCACACTGTGTAGTGAGCATGAATCCAGGTTTTGTCTATATAAATTACTGTTTTTTTGTCAGCTTCAAGTAAATCATTAGCTTTGGTAGGGCGTAAATAACTAGCCCTCCATGCTTGGATATTAGGTCTTTCATTACTTTTTTTAAATCGATAGCCCAATTCTCTTTTTATAATTTGTCGCAATGTCGTCTCACTTGCTTCATAATTTAAGTCTTGTTTAGCAGCAGCCATAATTATACGCATAGTGGGAATTTCTTTACGCACTGTGGACATTGAATTAATAATATTTCTTAATGCTGATACTGCAAATCAATCCTAAAATTGTTTTTTGTAGTTGACGTTTTTTCTTTACTGCCACTATAATAGCTATTTTCTTTTCATGCCTTGTTTGCTACTGTATTGTTAGCTACCCCTGTGGCTCTTAGTACATGCTCTGTGACCTTGGTCTTATTTTGAAGCTTTTGTA
The DNA here is from genome assembly GCA_963924495.1 of Nemapogon koenigi. Taxonomy (NCBI): domain Eukaryota; kingdom Metazoa; phylum Arthropoda; class Insecta; order Lepidoptera; family Tineidae; genus Nemapogon; species Nemapogon koenigi. The sequence goes on along the minus strand of OZ004630.1, from coordinate 800,004 downwards.
AGATTTCCATTAAAATAACTACGTCCTGACTAGTGTTAGACGCATTTTTGAGCAATCGAGTGCCATTCTCTCATCCTTCTCTTTTGCAAAGCAATTGTCCACATTAATAATAATTTCACCTGAAGGGTCATAGAATAAGGTACGGAAGTTACCACTAAAGCTCCTGAAATCCTGCTGGGCTTGATAGTCTTAAACTGCTTACTGTGTAATTTACTATTCCGGAGTCATAAGGAAAAGGAGGAAATGATTTTGCTAAGTGACCAAAGCCTAGTTACATTGGCCACAATTACGGTTTTGGTATGTACAACCATCGGAATATATTATTATAGGAAGTGGCCATCTATTACTTCCTGCAACATATATACTAAGAATGAGGCATTAATCTCACTGAACCAGTAACAATGGACTGTGTGGTCAGCAATATTATACTTTGACAGCCTGTAAATCAACAGTAAACACATGATGGATCCCTTTTATGGCTTTTTTTTTCACTAACTGAGCTCTTATCTTTTTCTGTGGTGTGTTTATTGTAGATTTCTTCTGTTAAATTATTGACTTTGTCTTTACAACAAATAAACTTTATTAAAAAGAATAAAAAAAATATATTTGTCTTTGTATAGATTATAGATTTGTGTAGTAGATTGAATTACTGTTTCCAGGTATAGTTTAATGGTTGATTTTCGACAATAATGTGATGGAACTTTTGGTAATTATGTAATTTAAAAAGGTGGAAATCATGAGATGACTAAAGACTTTCTTTCGGGTCGTTTTTCATCACTTTGATCAGTTTTATTAGTTAGCTAGTACCTAACTATTCACTCTTTTATATCTAGAGTATTTAAAAACATTTTCATGCAAACAGGGATGCACTCTCCATTGCTGCATTTGAGATGAAAGAATTTTATCAAATGGTGGTTAGTGTTGTTACTTGTACTGGGGCGCTTTGGAACTCAATAATCCACCATTGACTTATATTTTTTTGGTCTGCCAATTCATTTTCCATTATTCTTCAAATATTTTTTTCTTTCGCTTTCAGGTAAAGAGTTACATTGCGGAGTCTTAACTTTAACATGTTTCAGATGTCATGATCGACGTGGTTGTTTTTTCGCCTATAACCTTTATAGGGCTGCGCGTCATTCTATTTTGCTTGGTCACGTTACGTTTCCAATCATCTGGACCCAGTTTTCTCTTATTTGCAGATACTATTGTACTATTTCAGTTGACATCATTGTCGTTTCCTGCAATGGCGCGTGTAGTACTGGGTTTTCTCCGTTTCTTCCTTCTATTTGCATACTTTCATCTCCATCAGTTGTGGTTTCTAACATTGGTAGATGATTGGTTGTAGTGTCCTCCTGAAGTCAAATGCCTTCTGAATTAATTATAGCTATTATTTCACCATACTGGCTTATGTCTCCGTCAGATATCAGCGTTATGTCGGCTGTAACCTGTAGTACCAAGTAATTCTTTTAGTAAGTCTTTCACTATAATGAAATCTAACATTTCTAGTGGTTAATAGTATCAAGTGACAAATATATATTTTATAGAAGACTATATCTTTCTTTCTTCTTATGGTCATGCTAGCTTGGCTGAATTTATAGTTCGTAACAGAGGCAGGGCACAACATAAGCCCACGAGTCGTAAAGCTGCTTGCAATATGACATTAATTAATAATAATGCATCGTTATAGCAAAATCCAAGTTGACATGTTCTAGTTTGTGGCTAACTGTGGCGCCCCAACTCGCACTTGCCCGGTTTTTAATTCTTGTAACAAACAAATGTAATGATTAGCAATTAGTGTTTTTACTGTGATAATAAAATATACATAAGTAATTTCAAAGTATTTTATTTTTATATCTATCAATCCTATTGTATGTAAGTACATACCTACACTGAAAACTTAATAGCATTGTAGAACAAGTGTTGAGCAGAGTTTCAAGGAAATAATAAATACTTATACAAGTTATAACACTGAAACATGGTGTAGAGAAACACACACAAACTTCTACAAGCAAAATGTTAGGACTATCTATACATAATTGGGATGTAACTACAAATATAACTTAAGGGGATAATATAGGTGAAATCACCAAAACTACGTTGGCTTACACCCGTTTGTAGACTAATCCCTTTGTTATTTTGATATATAAAAATACACATATTAAAGTTAAGTTCGTCATAAATAACTTGTATTGTTTAAAATTTCTATAAAAGTCTCCAAATAAAAAAGAAAAAAAAAAGAAAAATCAGGCCATTTTTAATCTAAATAGTAAATTCTCTCTATAAAGGCTCATGAGATACACTTGAATCCTACATTAAATTAAATGTTATATCTTCTTTAACAATTTGTATTGTTTTTTTTAATATAATTGTCAAATAAATTTCGTGAATTAAATATTTTCACCTAAATTGAAGATTATCCGCGCGAGCGTGCCGCTTCGTCACCCTATAATCTCGAGCGTTTTCTATACAAAATATAGAGGTCAATGCGTCAAGGTTATTGGCAGATGTTAAAGCCTTAAATAACAATAAATATAACTAGATACCCATTGCGAAAACTTCGCACCGTTAGTTCAACTGATTTTCAACAGATGTCATCTTTTACAAAATAAATAAATTACTTACCTAATTAAATTATGTAATAATTAAAAATACAGCTCATAGGTATGAAATGTATTGAAACTGTATTTATAATGTAATAAGATGACAAAAGTACACACAATCGCCAAGCATGTATGAAAGGTATGATGAATATAAAAGAAACAAAAGAGGTAGGTACATAGCATTGGATTGTCTCTGCCTACCCCTCTTGGGATAAAAGGTGTGATGATAGATTTATGTACCCATCTAATTAAAGTTTTCCCAACAAATCCATACAGTATCAGGAAAATGTTTGCTTTTATCATCATTGACCATACCAGCGACCTCAAGCGACCCTTAAACAGAGTGCCAGCATACTATATCTATAGTTCCTACCAATGACATAGTGTCATAGTATATATTTGAAAAAGATGGGAATGTCATATTAATTGACATTATATTATGTAGAGATAAACTAATGAAGTATTTGTATAAAATCTTATGGTCTCCAATAACAGAGACTCTAAATTGTAAAAAATGTACTTGAATATTAAAATTATTGTATAATTTTCTAATTACTATTTAGTCTTTTTATTTAAGGTGGTAGAACTAGACATGCCAGAGTAAACTTCTAACGACAACATTGCATCTAAATGACAGTCAGTACAACTTATAAATTGGCTCTTATTGTTATAGGCTCTTCAAATGAGGTGAGCTTTTTTTTGACATTTGGTACAAAATTACAAAGAAGTAGATTTTTATTGTCTTTGGAATGTCAAAATTTATTTGTTGGGAATTGTATAGTTCATTATCAAGTAGAGACCACCACAATCACATAGTCCCAGTCTCAGTCCCAAACCAACAATACACATTACACACACTTCACTCTACTTTAGAACAACAGTAGCTATTGTTTACACTCATCATGGAACGGTTCCAGTGTGCGGAAGTCACGCCATGTGGGCGGAAGTAGGGATGTGTGATGTAAATGGGATCCGCATCTCTTACAAGGCTCACTAAAGAGGTTCACATAGCTGTGGAGCCAAGTCATAAATGATCTGACTGCCAAGTCTGGCAATGTTGGCGAGTAGAAGTGCAGCATGGCAGCATGTGCATTCTCTGTTATTTTTCTGAAAACATGATGTCTGGATTCTGTCCACAAGTCTAATGTCTCTCCATAACCCTTGATCATGACCCATTCCATCAACAACCCTTTAAAAGCCACTAATGCTTTCAAGACGTGGCTCAAGTTTATTTGTACGACAGCATTGCTTGCAAATGGTCGAGAAATGGTTATTTTCATGTCATTGAAGGACCTGTCAATGTTATTGATGACATTATCTACTTGTGCAGGAGGTACGTTGTGGTTGCTTTGTAGTTTGCCACGTCTCTTAGTGCTACCAGAGTTAATGTAGGACCGTTTGAGAGAGTTCTGACTGAGTAATGACTGTGCGAAGGAGCTGTATTCATGCACTTTATCTGTCCATTTGTAGCTATTGACAAGCTGGGTGTAGAGGGCTTGTCGATCCTGTGCTGTTTCCTGACTCAGGAAGGTGGTGTTACCGAGATTGAAGGGAGCGGCGGGCACCGGCAGAGCTGCGACAGTTTGTTCTAGATCTCGCAGGTCTACATTGACGTCGTTTAGTAACTCTTGTAGCTCCAAGATGAATCTGTCTTTACCGTCGTCGCCATGGTCCGCTCGTAAACCACTAGATAGAGTTTCGAAGACATGGCTGACGCTGGAGCGAAGGGTTCGTAAGGAGTTTAGCGCGGAACTTAGCTGTTCCACACTGCCTGCACTGTTCATGATGCCGGCGAACAACGGTCTAAGTAGCGCAGATTACTTTAAATAACAAAATGCACTAAACTACACTTTAAAACACGGCAAAAATGCAGTATATTTTAGCTAGTCTGTGATTTTAGCCACAGACAACTATATTATGTACATTTTAGCCACAGACTACAGACAGATGGATACAATACTACTGACTGAGAATTCTGCCATCTGTCAGTGTGTGATTCGGCCTTGATACGGCTGATGTAAGTAACTGAGGCCAAGGCGTAGACAAGGAGGTTACATGTTCAACATCATATTTTATAATTTATTATTGTATTAAACTTTAATTATTAGGTAGAAATGGTAGAATTTATTTTACTCACTAAAATAGAAAATATTTTTGTTACGTACCTACCTATCGGTATAACCAATTAACTTACGAATAGCAATAATAGATGGCGCCACGAGAAAAGAAGGTGAATGATTGTGAAAACTTTGAAGAATTTTTGTGGTTTTCTGCTCTTGTAGTTTCTCTTTTTTGGGTTCCGAATCAGTTAGGAAAAAGAACCCCTTTTTTAATTTTTACTTTAATTTTGTATTTGGTAAGTATTAAAATAACTAACCTACCTATCATAAAGAGATAAAAATATAAAATAACTTGCTTCAGGGTCAAAAATAAAATTTTTGAGCGTTGGACTCTAAAACTCCCAGTTCAAATCACAGTAGTGCCAAAAATATGTGCTAATACTGCTAATCTACTTCTCGTGTCTAGAAAAGCACGCGTCCGCACTTTTTCTAAAAATAAGAGATACCTACAATAGTTATGTCTGTTGAAGAAGTGACACATTGCCACTGGCAAAAGGTGAATTCGGTTATGATTTATTTTGTATTCCTACCATACCTATTTTGTTCTAATACTTTGATCTTTAAGTTGCACTAGACTAGGGTATAAAAGTAGCGGCCTAGTAATTAGGGGCTCTGGCTCTGTGGCTATTAAATCGTTAGCAGCTGTTAAGCAGCACACAAAACTGTTATAGGTACTCAGGGGTAAGGATAGATGACCGTTTTGTACCTACTATAGATCACAAAATACATCAAAAGTGCTTGTTACTCGCAAATATCGTTTTGGTAAATGAAAGCCTTAAATGTAATCTAAACATTAAAATAACTAAATAATCTTCCTAAAAAATTAAACTAAAAAAAAAGGCCCGCGTGGAATAGTGGCAAGAATACTGGCTGCATTTCCCCGCAGAATCGCGATGCTGATTCGTTGAGCGCTCTTGTCACCAGAAAAAATGATCAGTCGAGGGGATATATCTTTAATAAACTTTTTTGCATTTGAACCCCACGGACCTAGAGTTTCTACACCGAACGGCACAAATTTGTAGTTTTCAATATCAATTATTTATTGATTTATTAATAATTGAATTGAATTGAAAGATGAGGGAAAGTTAGTTTTAGCTTTGATTTGAACAAATTGAAAGGATGATGGATTAAAGATTGACCAAATGTTAATTGAAGGAAACCGTAGGTACTTATGTCGAGATAGGTAAGTAAATAACATTCGATTGTCCCTACCTACCTACCTACCCTGGCATAAAAGGAGTAATGATAAATAGATTCCTTTGAACAGTATAAAATATCTGTTGAAAGAAAAATGCGAGGCAGTAACAAATGAAGCGATGTCCACCCCTACCCCCATTTTACAGTTTCGTTCACGACAATATTGCCCGTTTAAGGACCCTTTTGGAATTTTCTATGCAAATGAACAAAGTTGTATCTAAATAGCGACTTATAAATTCCACGAGTTTGTGCCGCACGGTCACTTTGTATAATTTTGTGTAGATATTTATTTGGTTGAGTGTAGAGGTACCGAGTACACCTAGCTATACTTATTGCGGTTTTATTTGGGGTTTGGCTTACCTTACCTTTTAATTATCATTAGAGATATTAAATCGTAAAAACCAAGTAGGGACTTTAACTATAAGTACCTTTTTGTCGTTATCAAAGTTAGATTTTTCTTTACAGTTAGGATCCATTTAATTTTTATGTTGAAACTATCCTAATTTGTATTAATATTATACATACAAAAAGTTTGTATGTTTGTTACGGTTAAAAACTGTTAAAACGGTTGAAAGGATTAGGATGAAAGGAACGAAGATATAGTAATAATATTGAATACAAAGAAATAATGGATAAACATACATGGTTCATATTGTAGGGTTCCGTAAAAATAGACGGGATGGAGTTTGTAATATATTATTATAGCTAGGTGAGTTTTTATTTGTTATCAGTTTGGTGACTTTATGTCTGTCGAAAAAAGTGGAACGAATACCGGTCTTCGGTATTTCCTACATTTCAAAGCGACTGCTACTCTAGTTCTGTTGTGCAGGTCATCATCTCCACCTAACCCGAGTACCCGAGGTTGCAGCGACCTTGCGCCCGATGGCCTACATCAGCCCTCCCGGAAATATTTGCACGCGAGATATGGCAATTCTGATTTGACCGGGGAATCGCGCATTTCGCGCAGACTCCGGCCGGGCGCCGGGCGGGGGGTCCCGGGCCAGTCCCGAGCCGGGTGTCGGTCGGGCCGCACACCTCGCCACCTGTCACATGTGCGCGACGCCGGCAGCGTGCTAGCGCAGCGTGCGCGGGTGTGGTATGCCCGCGCGTCGCGGCCATGACCCGTCTACTGGCGGTGCTGGCGCTTACGGCCCTGTTCTGTGGTGAGTGGAGTGATGTTTACATACGGACCACCTATACAACTTTTTTGACATGTATAATTTTTTAAATTTTAAAATTTTAAAAAATGTCATTATTTTGTCATTTTATTTTTAAATTAAAACCACCTTTTTGGGTTATAATGTGTACGTTTTTGATATGTATACCACCTTTTTGGTGCATATACTGTATTTTTTAAACGCTTATTTAAAATCGTCACATAGTTTTCATATAGTTCAAATGTAAGTAACACATACGACGTTATGCGTTACATTACATTTTCACGTTTCAACAATCCACCCTGTTGCCGGCTCTTCTGCTACGATCAACAGGCGCCCGACCGCGCCCTCATATTCATCACATTGATTGTGAAGTGATGTTACATAACGTATTGACTTACCTATCAGGTATCATTTCAAAGTGAATACCTACAGAGGGTAGAAAGAGATTGTGCGCACCAAAATAAAAGACGCCACGCCACGGAGCGCCGTCGGTAAAGTATGGCGAGAACGGGTAATAAAATAGACGATAAAAAGGTGGTTCTACACGATATATTGGTGATGTTGCTGTGATACAATCTGTGTGGGAGATGGGAACATTTTTAAAGGAAAATATATACTTGTGGAATGTTGTTCATAACGTTTTATAGGTGCTACGATTCGTGACGTGTCTCATAATGAAAGTGTCCTAAAGAAAACTCAGAGATTGTTTTATAAATTACCTAAATGTAGCAAAATGGCTTCAATACAATAATTCCAAGTAAATCTAGGAAAGAGGAAAGTTAACTAGTTCGTGAACGCTAAAACCTACCCTGTACTTGTACCTATCTTGTACTTATTACTGCTAATGTTCTCTTAGCACATGATATTTCAAACATATTCCAAAGCGTCTACCATCAGCTAAAAGAGGAAGGCATGACTTCTGCTGACTATCCTGGTTCGATAACACAGTTCCGGAAGCCGGAAGACAACCCGTCAAGATATGTCACATAGAATGCTAGACATCAAAAGACTGACACATACACTATTTGTTAATGCTTATATTGTATCTTCTGTATGATGCCTATATCATAGTTTGTGTCACACTTTATATTTCAGGATCACTTTCAATACAAATGCGGCCATATACTCGGTTTTGGACCTCTAATATATTCCGTAAAGTAGGTGCTACGCACTCGAAGCTTGTTGCTACGCATTCGTAGCGCATTGATATTATTGAAAAAAGTTTACTTTTCTTGGATTTTATTTTAGGCAGGTGACCGTAGTCTTCAACCAATAAACTTGATAAACCGTCCAATTAACACCCCAAAACAATAGAACGATTTTAATTACATTTTATCTCTGCAATAGTCCAGACACCTGACGGGCGGTGTCTATGAGGGCATTGTCTCTTCAGAGATAGATCCCGACGTATGCAAGCCACAACACTTTAGATTAAACAGTCTATTTTGCACTTTTGTACTCGTACGTAGATTAAATTGTTTAGTAAAAAAAAAACTATGTTGGTAAGTTTACAGTAACTATAAATTAAAGTTAAATCTTAATATATCAAATCGATTCAGTAATTACAGCTAAGAATAGCTATGGCACGAGTACTTTTGTAAGGTTCCAGAACAAAAATGTTCTATTCATGATTATACAAAGAGAGAAAGAAACTCATGCTAGACTGTTTTGTACTCGACATTTTTCGTAGTGCACTATGTGTATGTTTTGTAATTTTCCATAACTCTCCTATAATTCGTAGAGCCAACCTACGAACGCGTAGACCGTTTCTTTATCAAAACTAGGGACCTCGCCCCGGTTTGGCAGCTTTTTTTAATACCTACACAAATACGCGAATCTATTACTACTACTAAAATACTTATGCATTAGAGATAGATATATGCTACCGCTGACTTTTTTGTAGATTAGCTATTAACTACCCCGACATGATTCGCTAAGACTGTAAATGCTTATATCCATGATACCTGAATCAACCTATCTAATAATGAAAACCTCAACAAAATCTGTGTTAGTCAATTTTGTGCGAAATAGTGACAGACAGACTACGCGGCAAGGGACTTTGTTTTATAATAAGTAGTGATGACAAAATCTAAGAAAAAAACATATTTTCAATAATATCAAGGCGCTACGAATTCGTAGTTACGAGCTACGAGTGCGTAGAACCTATATTACTGAATATATGAGAGTTCAACACTGAGTTTATGAGCACATTTGTATTGAAAGTGATTACGACATATAAAGTGTGACTCAAACTATGATAAAGGGATGTCTTTAGTTTATGATGATAAACAAGATACAATACAAACATTAACAAATATTTTATGACACAGTGTTTGATTTTTTGATGTCTATAGTGGCAATGAAGGATTTTTTATTTTTTGACAAGTTATTATCCTAGGCCTAGGGTATTTACACGTAGACAAAGTATTTTTCTTTTAGCTGATGGTATATTGGATAAAAATTTTAATTCTGAAGAATATGTTTGCAATTTGCAATAACTTTTTTATTCATTATAGATACATACAATAATAATTAATTACATAAAAAAAGAATATAATATAAAAACCTTAAAATAGACTTAATACAATTATAAAATCTAAAACTAAATTTATAAATAAAAAATTTGTCCCAGGTCCCCAGACATTGGAAGTGTACCCAGAAGGCTGGCTGCATTTCCTCGTTGAATTGCAAGGCTAATGCGATTTGCAATAATGTGCTACATGACGCTACAAGCTATAAATGCGTAGCAATAAGATTCGTAGCACTTGTGTTCGTAGTCCATTACGACATTTAAAGGTAATGAAGAGAACTTATGACTGCATCTGTTTGTTTGTATTTAAAATATTGAGTAGAGGTGTTATTCTGTTTCACAATATGTATATAAACTTGATTTCTATTTAACTCTATTTTATTATTAAGTTCAATCCCTAAAAAAATATTACAGGTGAACTAAGTTTGATAGATATATACAGGCGTATTATATTTAGCTACTTTTCATTTCGGAAAAAACAGAGCGCGGATATAAAATTCTCAATAGAAAATAAAGCTAAAAAAGACTACTAATAAACGCTGTACAAAGTTATTGTGTCTACCTCTAACAAATCTGTCTACCATTATGATAGAGGGAGACAGCTTCTATTTGTACAGCTTTTATTAGTAACGGGGTAAAAGTATAAATAAATATTATATCAAGATTAGCTGGCGAATCTGTCGCAGCTATATAATTTTTATTGACTTTTTGATAAAGTATGTTGCTTATTAGCGCTCTTTCCTTTCTCATATTAGATGTAGGTAAATTCTACTGTCTTTATACCCTGCCGTGTGACCTGCGACATCAGTAACAGTGTCTACTTTTTGACAGTTGTCCTTATTGAACAGAACCGTAGGGATTTTGGAATATGTTGTATTGCTTTCTATAATAAATTTTTTTTAGTTTACCTTTAGTTAAATCAAATAAATACCAAATCTCACTCTAATCTGAGTTCTTACACAACTGTCCAAAAAGGTTTCAGGTTTCATGTACTGTTTGTCCGCTTCTTTATTTCATGTGTATATTCCTGTCATTTAGATGAAAGTTATGGTTAATTAAAAAATTAAGATCGACTGCAGTATTACAACGATTTTGGTCTTGAATTACAATTTTTGACAGAAATTCCCAAATCACGTCACTCAGGCCTCAGCCTATATTAATTTTAATTATTTTGTTTTAAATGTCATTAAGCTTAACTTCTTTAGTACTTAGTTGATAGAAAGTTGTTCATAAAACTTTGTTCACTTTCTTCAAGATAAAAGGGTGCGATACCTAACTTCATTAAATATGAAAGTCGCGCTTTGAATTTCAGTAGATAATAACATTTCATTTTAAATCTGTTTTTAAGGTTGGTAGAGCATATCACACCATCTTTATATTTTATCTTCCTACAACCAAATTATTATCTTTTAAAAACTCTGCCAACCAAAATGAGATTTTTATTATTATTTAACAGTTAGGCTTTAACAGTTAGGTAGCCTCAAAAATATCGTTGGCTAATCAGGTAGACTTGTACATAGTGCATTTAGGAACTTTTCAATCAAAATTTCAAATTGATGTACTCGTATTCAAACATCCAGTATAGGTATCTATGCGCCCTTCACGTGTCTATACCACTCCGCGTCCCTCGCAATTCAGCAAACTTAATTAAATATAAATGTGAAAATTTTCAGCTATATGAATATGTTTATAACCTAAACTGTAATAATATTTTCAGCAAACCAGGCTACGAAAGTCATCTTATAAAGGTTAAGTTTGATTAAAATGTAGCCGATAAAGTGTTTAATTCAATAAAATTCAGTTCATTTGCGAAAAAATCTTATGGTCATCGCCTAAACTTTGGAGAATTTCGAAGGCAAACTTTATTTCAATGTTTAATTAAAAACCACCGAACCCGACTGCTCCAGAGAGTAGGTCGAGGCAGGCGTCTCCACTGCTAGACCTAGGGACTCTCGCCCCTGGCTTGTTAGAGTCATTAGAGTATAATATTATATATTATGCTAGGGGATGGAAGTGTCTAGAGGCGTAATAACGGGGAAGCTATATATGAAACCGGTGTCACACCTCTCGACACCCCCAGCCCCTTACACCAATGTTGCCTGTCTTACTGCCAGCAGAGATGCTTAAAAAAGGTGGTTGTTTTGCCTGCCAATTTTACGTTTCATGAGATGAATGATACCGGCAGGTGACCGTAGTCTCAACCAATAAACATGATAAACCAATCCATTTAACACCCCAATACAATAGCCCAATTTTAAATTATTTTTATCTCAGCAATAGTCCAGGCACCTGACGGGGCCTGTCTGTGAGGCCTGTGAGCGCATTGTCTCCGATGCATTTCTTGCATGCATCCCGACAGGTGCTAGTCACAACACTTTAGATTAAACACTCTAATTAAGGACCTCTACGTGTTGGACCTATGTCCCCATGCAAGCCTTACAAAGGACCGGGCATTGTGCCCATGAATTGAGTAACATAATAATAATAAAAAAACACGATGTCATTAGAGAAAAATGCGGAGTGAAAGATGATGTTGTAACTAAAATGAAGAAAAGTAGTTTACCCTGGTTTGGACACGTTAAAAAAATGAAGGATGAAAGATGGACTTAAAAGGTTTTATGGCTAAAGTAAAAGGAAATGCTGGCATAGGACGACCTAGGTGTGCTTTTATTGAATATAACAAAATGAATTGATCGATGGCAATATAAAAAGTAGTCACAATCGCCGAGCATGTATGAAAGGTATGATGAATATAAAAAAAGCGAAAGAGGTATGTCAGTATCGTAGTAAATGGCATTTGGCAAGCCCTTTGGACTCATGTAAGCCAATGTTCACGGAGTTGAAATTGTTAACATTGCCAAGCATGTACATATTCGAATTATGTCTTTTTGTAAAAAAGTATCCATATCTTTTTAGGAAAAATTATGAAATTAAAAATTATAACAGAAGATATCCAAATAATCTACAAGTATCACCAGCGAAAAGTGCATTATACACAAGGAACTGTTATAAAATGGCAACTAAAGTATTTAATAAGCTGCCATTAAACATTAGGGAATTGCCATTACGACCATTTAAAAGAAAATTATATGAGTGGCTGCTTGATGCATGTTTGTATAGTGTTCAAGAATTTATGGATTAGTTTAAGGATTTTGATTTTTTTGTTTTACTTTTTTGACATTTCATTTGATTTTGTAATTAATTGTATTTTGTAATTGTGTTCAAATATTTGTATACCCGAAAGGGTTCGTTATTGTTATAACTATGTAACTGAATACGACAAATAAAGATATTATTATTATTATTATTATTTGATTGTCTCTGCCTACCCCTCTTGGGATAAAAGGCGTGATGATAGAGAGATTAATTATTTTAGAAGTATTTGTAATTTTTTTTAAATGCATGTGGAACGGTCTTTAATAGATTATTATTATACATATATTTGTATGTAATTCTTTCACTTCAAACAAAACAGAGCAACGAATCGATGCTTATGCTCTGTTTCTAATATTTTTGCAATTATACTTTGTCCCACATAAATTACATGCTTCAAATTACGCGATAACTAAATATCTTAGGTTAGAAATTTAAATAGCTTTCGAATGATAAATATATTAGACACAGTATGAATTTAAAAAATATATGAAAAGGAGTTGCATCTAAGTTTTATAAAGCCCTGAAGGTAGGGATGAATCGATACCGGTCTTTCAACGATACTAGTACTCAATACTAGTATTGAATCGTATACTAGTATTGAAAGTATCGATACCCCATTCGATACTATATTAAAGTATCGATACTTGTGAGTACTCGATTAATATTTTGTAACATCGACAACATAGTTAATTCATACAGATATTAGACGAGGCTTGATGCTTTCTTTAATAATATAATAATAGAGTCAGTTATTGTTAGGTATAATGAAAATTAGAAACACAATGTGTGGAGAAAATAAGCAGATTAGATTCATAATAATGCTTTATTAATAGTTATTTGTTAAACTTTTAATTAAAAAAAACTTTGTGAGTAGCACCACCCAAGAAAAGCAATTTGTCCAAATGTTTGCTGGTAAGAGTGGTAAGCCTGTTGCGGATTTTAGTCATAATTGCCCCTGCTTTAGAAAATAAACGTTCGCAAGGAACGGAAGTGACAACTACAATAATTATAGCAAATAGAGAGTAGTATATTCCTTGATAGCAAATGTTGGCCCGACCGAGTGGATTGCGGGCAACAGACAGAGACAGACAATTGAGACAAAGCGATCGTGACTTTGTTGTGTACTTGTCGTGAGTATTGCATGCGAGTGAGCGACGGCCGGCCGCGGCCACGTGGTATTCGATACTAGTATTTTCATTCGATACCAGTACTTAGTATTGAATAATGATCACAATATCTATTACAAGTACTCGCCAGTACTAGTATTGAATGAGAAGTATCGATACCATATGAGTACTCACTAGTATCGATTCATCCCTACCTGAAGGTCATCAATTTCACGCGTATTTTCAACCGATTTTGCGACTCGAGCTCTCTTAATATATTTACTAATGTACCACTTTCTCGTATTTATCCTATAGATAATTTCACAAACTTTATGAAAACATTAACTACAACTTGCTATTTCTAATAGTTTTTGTATAATACTGGAAAAGCATTTGTCCGTTTTGTGTGTTTTCTCAAGACCGCTTTACAAGTACGTAAATCTGGCCTATCTATGTGATCTTATTCTTGGTTATTTTATCGATTCTTTTTGCAATGTATCTCTCTAACAACTTTTTGAAGAGATATCGACAAAATAAGCCACGCGGTTTGCTGAGTTCATTGCGCTAACAATCTTGCTCTTCATTATTTTATATACCAAAAGAACTATTGCACGATCGATTATAATATTTCAAAACTTCCCGCTACCTTCCTCCCAACACAAATAAAATTCAATTAACATAAAACTGGAATCCAATTAGCTACCTTTCGCTCGCAGTGGCAGACTCGGCTTAGAATTTTGTTTATATCGATTTTATTGCATACACAGAATGGTTCATTCCTTGACTCTACGTTCAATATCCACTACATAAAAACTACTGATCTAATTTTGTTGCGGTGTTCACGATGAGATAGATTGATTCAGGAGACAGGTTTACGAGTATTAAACATGGATTTATCATGTTTAGGAGCTGGGTAATGACCGTATTAGTGAATCAAGTCGGAGAAAAACTTAGCTCTTACGTGTTATCATGGTGTATGCTGTCTAATCCGTCAGAGATATAACAAAATAATGTAGGAAAGAATTGTGTAGAATAAAATGATCTCAAAATCAAAGTCAAAATCCTAATGTTTTCTTTATTTGCGCAGCAACAAATTTTAGGTTAATATTTCTTCCGGAAATCCGTCGGGCTAAATTTACATTTAAAAATATTCCATGGACCAAGCCGGGAAAGCCATAGTTGCCTATCATTGCCTATAATATCAGTGAATTGACCTCCAGATATGAAAGGAATAATGTTTACTTTAAAGTTGAATAATAGAATTCAGGAATAGTTGACTTAGGCCTATCAACATTATTATTATGTCAACATCTTCTTGTTTGACTAGTTCATACTTAATTATACCGTATAGCTAAAGGTCACTGAGGAACATTTCCAATAAATAATTCTTGCCACTATTCCACGCGGACCTTGTTTATTTAGTTATTTTTAATGTTTAGAGTTGAACTAAATTTTAAGGTTTTTACGTATAAATTTCAAAATAGAGCTAGGTCCAAATAAATGAAAAAAAATTCCCTTTAGATTTAACTTATACCTATTTCAACTGTGACTTATTTTTACGCCTGAAACGAAACGCTAATTTTGCGATCCGACTAGCTTATGGCCGGTTTTTTTTGTAAATAATTAGAAAACAGCCAAAAATAACGAATTATCTAACACGCGGCTATTTTTCTCCATACAAATCTCTGACAATCTATTTCTTTAATAATAGCAACTCGCTATTTATAGACCACGATTTATGTACATGTTTTATTATGAATCCCTAATTAAATACCTCTTATTTATTTCTCAGTAAAAGTGTAGTAAAGTAAAAAATCCTACCTAGTCATGCGAGACTAATCAAAGGCGAATTTCTTTAAAACAATTTCAACTCTACCAAAGTTTTTGTAGTAATTTAACATTATTACTGTAACGACATGTATGGAAGTAAACATGGGTTAGTTGAGTTAACTTTTCTATTACTACGGGTACAATATGAGTTAACAACAATTTAAATACCTATATAAAACGGTTTTATTATACACAATTCTTTCCTACATCATTTTGTTTATATCTCTGACGGATTAGACAGGAAACGCCATGAAAACTCATTGGTGCGAACTTTCTTCCGACTTGGTTCACTTATACTGTTAATCCTCAGCTCCTAAACATGATAGGTTCAAGTTTAATACTCGTGAACCTTTCCAGTGAATCAACCTATCTTATGGTGAAAACCGCAACAAAATCTGTTCAGTAGTTTTTGCATGAATAGGGCACAGACAGACAGACGCGGCAGTCGACTTTATTTTTTATAAGTGAGAGTGTTATTTCGTTTGCAAGACCTAAGTTAGGTTGTTTTGACGTATTAAATGGTCCACGGGTAATGCTTCTCCTCAAAACTTGTCAAAATAAAAAAAATGTACCTAAATAATGACGCCGGGACTAGAAGAATGTGGATTGGAAAATATTGTAATAGTACATAGTGATACAAGTGTGCTGTGTTGGTCATTACGTACGAGGCAGTATTATCAGCGCGAGCCACTGTGTGAGCGCTATAAGAAAGCTGAGTATGTAATGACCAATGCACACGCGTTTCATACGACGTTTTTCAACACACTTGCTTGGAAAAAAACAAACTTCATGTGGTTTTATTATTTAATTATTAAAATAAATTATTGAAAGTACAATTCTCAAATGTTTTGTTTTTTCCCACGTCGCACTAGATAAAGCACGGGTAACTTCACCAAACAGCCAACAAAGTCGTGGTTAAAAAATAAAACTGTATTATGCGGTTAAATTAAGAATGCTTTGTGGACACACATACAATTTGCAATCTTGTACGAATTTAACTTCATTGGGTTATATTATAACTCTTGTGGTGTAATGTAAAATAAAAAGCACGCCTGTTTAATATAATGGGATTATGGGTCTAAAAGTGAGGTAATAAGACTCACGTTACGAGCAAGTATGTTGAAAAAATAATATATTTGTTGGTAACTGAAAATTACAGGTATCCTAAATTCAAAATATTCAAATTTAAACTTTTTTAAATTATCGTTAAAACCGGCCAAGTGCGAGTCGGACTAGCACACGAAGGGTTTCGTGCACTCAATATGTACTGTATGGCGCAGGAACAAATTAGCGCGAATCCGAATTACACTTAGCCGGTTTTTCCATTATTGCCATTATTAAGATCGAGCAAAAAATACAGAATAAAACACGTTTCTTGTATGGGTTTTATTTAATTATTTGTTATTATAGCGGCCATAGTAATACACACTTTGTGGAAATTTCAAGTGTCTACCTATTACGGTTCAAAAAATACAGCCCTGTGACAAACGGACCGACAGCAGAGCCTTCATAGTAATACGGTTTCAGTTTGCATCCTTTGGGTACGGAACCCTAAAAATAGAGTGTCAAGTCATAGTAGTTATAATATATACAAATACGTACAGCTACAAAAATTGATTACAACGTGTAAGCTTGTGAATATCGGCTGTACGTTGGTAGAGACCACGGACGCGGCTTGTACTGTGTGGCTGTGGTTTAACGTTGTATTGCTTGAACGACTTCCGTACCATATTTAGGATTTTTTCTCTGAACGTAAATTTAGCCATATTAAAAGTAGGTAAGTGATGAAATCCTTAATAATATTTATAAATTCTTGTATGTTTGTTTGTTCTTCTTTCTCATCAAAACGGAGCAACATGTTGGTTAGAACAGAAATGGCCACTCGTTAGGTATAGCCTCACAAATACCATCGGCTAAAACAGGGAGACATTGCCTTTCGCTGGGTATCACGGTTTCGAGAGCTGTAAGGCAACTCGTAAAAAAAAGAAAAGATAGCTGGAGGATATGAACGAACCTAAAAGTTGTTGGCATATTTCCCTATCTCTAATTTAAGAAGATTTTTATCATTATAATATAACATTATTTGTTAACATTTTCGCCGTGTTCTGGTTAATGGACAACATTTCATTTTTTTAATCACCCGTTTTTATTACTTTAATTAAAAATATATTAAAAAATAAGTTACACGTATTTTTCTATTTTATTTTTGGTTGAGTTTTTATATTTTTAATTTAATTATGAATTTTTATAAATTCTGAGGACTTATAAACTAAAAACCATAGCTAGGACTAAAATTAAGAAATATAAACTGTCACCCAAAGAAAGTGACAGATAGTGTCAGTCAAGCCACAGAGTATACGTTATAGAAATGCAAAGAGTATAATATACCGTGTTCCAAATAGGTGTTGCCGTAGCCGGAACTCAAATCGCCTACAACATTATTCATAATGTATATAATAATACTAGCTTTTGTCCGCGGTTTCACTCGTAAATATATTTCCTGTGATAGCCCATTCGAAACTAGCAAAACTTCCAAAAAATATTATATAAAAGAAGTATTTTTATAATTATATTTAAAGAATAATTATTAATTTAGCTTTAAATGGAATAAAAATGGGTAAAATTAATAGAGGGCAACACCTGAGTTCAACTCTGCCACAGATATTAGTATTTTTAAATTAGAGGGTTAGCACAGATTAGGGCACCTATTAATCCTTAATTTTCAATATTTCAGTATTTTTAAAATAACTCGAAAATTAAAGGATATAAAAAATAAAAAAATGAAAAATAAGCTTTCTAGCATGTAATCTCCAAACGGTTTTCGAATTTTGGTACCTTACAAAAAATGAAATGTTGTCCATTATCAAAAATGTCGACTTCAAGTGGCGAAGAATACGTAAATTTGACTCCATGAAGTTTGTTTTTTTCCTCGCAAGTGTGTTGAAAAACATCGTATGAAACGCGTGTGCATTGGTGATTACATACTCAGCTTTCATATCGCGCTCGCCTAGTGGCTCGCGCTTATAATATCGCCTCGTGCGTAATGACCAACATAGCGCACTTGTATCATAATGTAATATTATAATGCTTGGACAGTATGAAAAATGCCCGATAGAAATGGCACGTGTATGATAATTGAAAATATTTAATTGACCATTAAAAAAATAATGCCCTTCACATATTGTACAGAATAATTAATACTAGCTTTCCGCTCCGGCTTCGTCCGTGGAGATATAGGCTCCCATAGAGTAGGTACTAAGCCTATGGAGGGGCCATAGACGGGCTCCCCCTTTTGCCAATTTTTTGCCCTTTGGCCAGTTAAACTGACCAGGTGCGCAGTAATAAGTTACCTTAGATTTCGTTGGTATAGTTTTGTGTCGCCAGACAGAGCTCTAGGAAAATAGTTAATTGTGATGTTTTAAATGGGAAAAGTGATCTAGGACGTCAAACTTGCGGGAACATAGTGTTTCCAATCATTAATTATAATTATTATGTTTATATTTTAACATAATCATCATATAACGTAAAATCCGTCGCGACAATAAAACGGCAGAAAAATACAATGGTACAGGGGCTAGTACTAGTACCTCCCCCCGCCAAAAGTGGCAGAAAAAATTGTTGGGCGATTTACACGCTACACGTCTTTTGGTATATAGATATACTCAAAGTACTTTCCCTATTATTGTCTTAAGTTCATACGAAAATCCCATAGAAAAAACACTTCTAATTTTTCTTTCCCTAACAACCTGATTCTTATTACAAACATTTAAATATATAACCAAATCGGTCCAGCCATTCTTAAGTGATGCGCTTACCAACGAACAGCCCACACAAACTTTCATCCCCTATTATAACCCCTTAGGGGGGGGGGGGTGGGGTGGATACATTTTATCAAAGGTCATACTGCCCGAGCATTATGAATGTCTCCTTTAATCAATCACTTGGTCCACAACATACACTTTCCACTTCAGGACGCGGCAACCTAATCCCTTCTTTAGTCCGTACCTCGCTGCCAGACTATAGTTACGTAGGGCCGCTGGGTAGATACGCAATTTCAATTAACGTGGTTTTACTTTTCGCTTGATTCGTGCGAACAAGGGCCGAATGGTTTATGAATTCGTATTACTCGGTGTGCGGTATAATCCTGAGTTTTGGTAAATATGGTGAGAGATTTCTCGTGTTTTTTGATTATTGGGGGGCGATTTTATTCAGTGCGTGCGTTAGCTTAAAAATAAGGTTTTCAGTTTTATCTGTGTAAAGTGAAAACATGAAGAATTTTATTTTGTTCCATATTTTATTATAATTATTTAAACCCACGACTTATGTCTGTTAAAGAAGTGACAACTATATCCATTAAGTGCAGTCTGTTCTGTTTAATATGGACAACTGACAAAAACTGGACACTGTTACTGGTATCTCTGGTCACACTGCACGGTATATAGGCTGTGTAGATGCGAAGCCGAAAGCAGCATCTAGTTATACATTTTGATATTGAATTAATATCACCAACAAACCACACTTAGAAGCTTTTCCATCTAAATATACCTCAACAGAATTGGCCACTCGTTAGGTATAGCCTCACAAATACCATCGGCTAAACGAGGGAGACTTGGTCTTCCGCTGGGTACTCTGTAACCGTAACACGGTTTCGGGAGCTATAAGGCAACCCGTGAAGAAAGAAAAAAAAAATTATAAAACTAAGTCCACCGCCGCATCTGTCAGTCTGTGCCCTATTCACGCAAAAACGACTGAATGAATTTTGTTACGATTTTGACAATTAAGCAGGTTGATTCATCGGGAAGGTTTACGAGAATTAATCATGAGCATATCATGTTTAGAAGCTGATCAATAACAGTATAAGTGAATCAAATCGGGGAAAAAGTTAGCCCTGGCGAGTTTTAATGGCATATACAGTCTTACAGTCTAAGTATTATAGGAAAGAATTGTGTAGAATAAAATGATCGAAAAAAACTCAGCGGCAGCATATTATTGTATCTGTCTCTAATACATAATTGTATTTTCAACACACTTGCTCGTAACGTGAGTCTTATTACCTCAATTTTAGACCCACAATCCCATATATTAAACACGCGTGCTTTTTCTTTATATTACAGCACAAGAGTTATAATATAACCCATTCAAGTTAAATAAAAAAAAAAAAAAAAAAAATGCAAATTGTATGTGTGTCCACAAAGCATTCTTAATTTAACCGCATAATACAGTTTTTATTTTTTTATCACGACTTTATTGGCTGTTTGGCGAAGTTATCCGTGCCTTATCTGTCACACGGGAAAAACAAAACATTTTCATAAATTTTTGTTGTGGGCGAAGAATACGTAAATTTGACTCCATGAAGTTCATTTTTTTCCTCGCAAGTGTGTTGAAAAACGTCGTATGAAACGCGTGTGCATTGGTCATTACATACTCAGATTTCTTACAGCGCTCGCCTAGTGGCTCGCGCCTCGTACGTAATGACCAACATAGCACCCTTGTATCACAATGTATTATTATGTAGGTATTCAAATTGTTGTAAATCCATATTGTACTTTTGCGAAGCCGGGGGTCGGGTCGCTAGTATATGAGCAAAGACACGGGTTAAAGTAGTAGTACCTACTGTTTACGATAAAGTTAGAACTGGCGAGCAGAAAACTAAAATAAATGGCCGTTTCTTGTGGTATTGTTTGCAACCAAACACATTTGTTTTGTTCGTATTATTCGACAAATTTGGCTATTTATTGTTAGGAGGTGACAAGTTAATGTTCACTTCAAGTTTCCTTTTATGTAAACGTTTACAACTTACGAGTAAGGTTCCTTTTTAAAGAGATATAAAAAAAATTGGGAGACTCTTTTTTATTTGTCGTGATATATGGTGAAGTGGAAAGGCTTTCCTCAGTGTTCCCAGCCATATAAATACTTATATAGTTCCTTCTAGTTAAAGCTTTAAAAAAGTTGCTACAAAACGTACTATCTATGAATCATCAAAACTAATATCTTTGCAACTATTATTTCATGATAAAGTAGCATTATTTTTTACAATTTTTAAAAGGACAGGGGCATACATGAGGTAGCATTTTTATTTGTTGTTCGCCCGTGGGGCCCTACTAACTTTCATCTCCTATGATATCCATTAATATCATAGAGTACTAAGCCTAAGGAGGGGCCATAAACGGGCCCCCCTTTCGCCAATTTTTTGCTCTTTGACCAGTTAAACTGACCAGGTGTTACCTTAAGTATCGTTGGTATCTGGTATCAGAGCTCTAGAAAAATAATTAATTATGATGTTTTAAACGAGAAAGGCCATCCATCTAGCACGTCTAACTTGCGGGAACATAGTGTTTCCAATCATTATTTATAATGATTATAATTGTATTTTAGCATAATCATCATATTACGTAAAAGTCGTTGCGACAATAAAACGGGTACAGGGGTTAGTTCTAGGCGTCTACCTCCGCCCCCGCCAAAAATTGTTAAATATTGTCTAAATTGTTTTTCTTACCTATAACCTATAACACTTTTCTAGCTGGTACAAGTTGTATGTGTCACACGAGAGCAAATTTTATTTTATGTCTCGTGCCTTTAAATCACTCACTGAGCTCAGTAGTCTATATTAGTATAACTCGCTACGCTCGTGATTCAATTCTAGATTACTTCGCTAGTTAGTGATTTAAAGTCAGCACTCGCAGTAAAAAATAACTTTGCTCACTTGTTGAACGAATAACTATTTAACTTTTGCCGCACGAATAGTTTTATTTTTTCTCTGCCATCAGTACTATTCGGTATAAATACGGATTCTGGTTTATTTTGTATTACCTCAAAATGAATAGTAAATTATACAGCAATGTGTAATAATTCTACATTCCTAGACAATAGCTCAAACGAGCGACAAATGTTATTACTATGTATACAGGAATATTAAGTTACCAATACTACGGTTCTACTTTACGACGGTCCACAGTTCTCCCCAAAATCAGCTAAGGTAGTTTTCCCCTTTCTAACGGGGAATATTCCAACATTTGTTGGAAATTAATTACGTAGGAATTACACGCCATGTTTGCGTCTCGGGGCGTACAACGTACATACATAAATTGTGTAAGTAAACGGCGAGACGGTGCGTACTGAAGTGAGGGAGGTGATATTTCTAACTCGCTTCATTTTGTATTACGCAGTTTAAATATAATTTAAAAGTGAGATATGTGACAGGTGTTGGTCATTTAATATTACTATTGTTATAAGTCCACGCTGTCAGTAAATCGGTTTATAAAGTGGGAAATAACTAAAGTAAAAGTGCTGTGCATGAAATATTCAATGTATGAAAAAAATAAATGTTAATAGAATAATATATCTGACAATTTCCAAGTCTATATGCTTTATAGTTGCGGAGATTTCGTGATAAGTCAAAGTCCCGTGGTCCTATTACAAAAAAAAAACTTGGTTGGTATATTAAAAGAGGTTTAAAATGCATCAAAAACATACTGACTGGCTGTTATCAATACTTATTCTTCTTCTTTTTTATTATGGCTCCACCAATGTTCATCGGTGTCAAGTATTATAGCCTTTATAGTGTATATAGCCGGTAAATCGGTATTTAAGATAATCCCGCCGACCGTGATATGTCCTATTAATCACTGATTAATCACAACCATCACAGCGACGTTTTGTCATAATTTTGTGTTAATTGACAGCTACTATATTTCAATAGCAAACATAGTTTATTATTTGCATTAAATATTAACAAACCAGAAGTTAAAGTTGGATTAAATATAATAATAAAAATAAAAATGGACGAATAGGTTGCGTGATTATGTAGAAAGAAAAGGTAATATTATAAAGTTCGTGTTTACAAAAGCCGTAATACCTACCTACATATTGGAGATGCGCAAATATAAATATTAAAAAAAAACAACTAAAATATATCAAAATATAGTATATCTATATCATAAACTAGTAGTTGCCCACGACTTTGTACGCGTTGTATTAGGAATACTATTTCACCCCTTCTAATTTCATATTTATATCTTTAGTTGTTTAGTCTGTGCGTTGATTATAATTATATATTTTCAGTGAGTCAGCGACACGTTGGTTTTATATATTTAGATCGAAAATTGCGTTTGTTTGGTTGGTTGCCTTTCACACCAAAACGAAGCAACGACTCGACGTACTTTTTTGCACAGATATAAATGGAAGGTCGGTGAGTGACATAGACTACTTTTCATCTCGGAACCATATTTCATTCTTCGGGAAAACTTATTGGAATCTTTACTATAAAATTTGTCGAAGCTAAGATAGGTTACTACTATTTATAAGTGAGTTTAGCATCAAGCGAGTTATGACAGTGTCACTTGAAACACTCCAAAACAAATAGAGCGTTAGCTTCAGTAAAATGTTGAAACTGTGCTTGTGTGCACAGTACAATTATTAATTTGTTACTTTTGTTAATTGTATTTCCGTGGTTGTACGTGGAAAAGCGATTTCACGAAACTGTACAGCTGCTGTACTTTTGATTTTCCTTTTTGTGAGTATGAATTTTGATAAGTAATTATATTTTACTGGCGTTTGTTTGCGGTCCTCACCCAACCGGATTTAGGAATACGTTCTGAGATTGTGCAGTTCTGGGACTATTGTATCGAGGAAATGCGTTATTCCTACACTAAATTTAATCAAAATCGGTTCAGATTTTACACTTTCAAAACTTTTGGATAGATTTCGGAATATATACGAGTAGTAGGTATTATAATTATATAAAATTAACCTATATCCAGCTTATAGAGAAAGAAATCGAGTCTTAAGGTGCCCACTCATTCGTCCAATCGCCGGAGCGCCGCCATACAGTCCACCGAAATCGACCACAGACTCGTCCAATTCTTGTACGCGCCGCCCACCATCCGTTTTCAAATCGTTGTATTTGTGGTTGATTTCGATGGCCAGAACGATCTGTCATACACACACACACATCCACAGGCCTTTGTTTAATCGAATCTTGTGTGTCTGTGTGGGTGAGTGAATTGCATGTGATCTAGATCGTATGATTTACATTGCTAATGTGTGGCCGGTTTACAATCTCGATCATACGGCGGCCGGACCGAAAATTTTCTGTAAGCTACCGGACCAGTGCGTGGGCTACTTTACAGTAGTTGACAATGATATGTACCATCTAAAGAACCTAAACATTAAATTGAAATTAATTCTAATTATGTACATAATCCGACAAATCACAGAGGCTTTTCTATCTAAATATACCTCAACAGAACTGGTCACTCGTTAGGTATAGCCTCACAAATACCATCAGCTAAAAGAAGGAGACTATGTCTTCCGCTGGGTACCCTGGGATCAATAACACGCCAACACGGTTTCGAAAGCTGTAAGGCAACCCGTGACGCATTTCCGTTCAACTTGACATACACAGTTCCCTCCCATTTCACTAAATTACTCTCTAAAAATAATACCAAGTCTCAATCTTTTAGCCAATGGTAATTGTGAGGCTATACCTAACGAGTCAGTTCTGATGAGGTATAATTTAGATTGAAAGTGTGGTTTGTCAGTTTATGTGCATATTTTAAGTATAAAAACTCATTGGTACATGGCCGGGATAGAACCGGACGTCTTAACCATTTGGCCACCTACGCACATAAAACATGTATTGTATGTATATATATTATTCAAGAAGCACACACGGACCATTCGTCATGTTTGTCATGTCATCCATTTTATTGGAGACTCGCTGTAATGTTTCACCAACTACAAATTTATTGTTGCAAACAGATGGTGGTAGGTACGTGACCGAATACTACCCTTCTTTACTTCTTCCCGTTCATTTTTTCTTTAACATGACCGGATGACCGAGTCGGATGTGACCGAATGATTTTGTGATGAAATATGAATGAATGATTTATCGAGTCGATTGGACAACATTTCATTTTTTTAATCACCCATTTTTATTACTTTAATTAAAAATATATTAAAAAATAAGTTACACGTATTTTTATATTTTATTTTTGGTGGAGTTTTTATATTTTTAATTTAATTATGAATTTTTATAAATTCTGAGGACTTAAAACTAAAAACCTTAGCTAGGACTAAAATTAAGAAATATAAACTGTCACCCAAAGAAAGTGACTGATAGTGTCAGTCAAGCCACAGAGTATACGTTATAGAAATGCAAAGAGTTTAATATACCGTGTTCCAAATAGGTGTTGCCGTAGCCGGAACTCAAATCGCCCACAACATTATTCATAATGTATATAATAATACTAGCTTTTGTCCGCGGTTTCACTCGTAAATGTATTTCCTGTGATAGCCCATTCGAAACTAGCAAAACTTCCAAAAAATATTAAATAAAAGAAGTATTTTTATAATTATATTTAAAGAATAATTATTAATTTAGCTTCAAATTGAATAAAAATGGGTAAAATTAATAGAGGGCAACACCTGAGTTCAACTCTGCCACAGATATTAGTATTTTTAAATTAGATGGTTAGCACAGATTAGGGCAGTATTTTTAAAATAACTCGAAAATTAAAGGATATAAAAAATTAAAAAAATTAAAAATAAGCTTTCTAGCATGTAATCTCCAAACGGTTTTCGAATTTTGGTACCTTACGAAAAATGAAATGTTGTCCATTTGTCACATGCTGTCTAAATTGCATGTGACAAATTGCATAATGTAAATACGTAAATTGCATGCGACAACTAGAAATGATAAGGACACTAAAGTCTTACTTACGTATATTTAGACTCAGAATAAGGACGCTAGCATAGCATCCAATTATTTTGTTTTAAGTTCAATTTAACTAAGTGCACTGTATACTCTTCTATTGAATTGTCACCAAATCCTGACTCTACTGTTTAATATCTAGTGTCTTTTGGTTTCGTTTGGGAATCGAACCTATTTCCCCCAAGGATTGTGTAAGTAAGTTTTAATATCCCGCGACCCCGACTGTCCTACGAGTTACTTTTCTTTTATTCCAATGTACTGTGCCCGCATTTGAATCTCCGCCCGAGGCACAATGCTCCTTTTCGCTCTGGTCTCATTTTGGGTTATTGTTTCTTTGCCACTGTTTTTTCTTCTTTTAAGAGCTAAACGTTTCCGTTTTGAATTTCAAATTCCGTTAAGCGAGTAATGCTAGGCGCGCTGCTGTTTTTCAGTAGTAATAAAACGAGTGTGTGGCGCGCCATTTTGCGGAACGACTATAAAATTGCCGCCATTTTCCCAATGGTTCCATCCAGGTGTCGAGAAAATTACTTACGGAAATAACTATTGTGTTTTTTGTGCTAAATACTAAATGTCGATGTGGGATAAATAAAACGTGTTTGAATTTTTGACACACGTTAACATTTTCAAATAAGTACAGCTATTTTTTCATGAATAATAACAGAATGACAGATTGGGTTGTAGTAGATTTTAAGTCCATGTACCCTGATTATGATCTCTAAAAGTTTCATAAAAAACATTAATTCATTTAGCCGTTTCGATCAAACATTGAAACTGAACACAGAGAGACATTCATGCTAAAATGCAAATCACATTCCACTTATAACTAGATAATTAGCTTTACGCCCATGAAGCCTATATTAACTTTCATCCTTTCACTTATTATGGTCATTCATAAAAAATCCCATAGAATTTCAGTTCTTTGCAACTTATGCAATTTTTCATTCCCTAAAAATTTTCAGGCTACATATTACGATCACTAAAAATCGGTAAGCCATCCTTATAAAGTACAAATATTTATCATCTAACAAATATTTATACGCGAGTTTGTTTGTTTAAGTAAACTAGAAGACATGTTAAAAATTTTGCAATTAATCTCCTATCCATAATTTGTCTGGGATAAACTTTTCCCAATTTCTCTGTAAATAATCCACCTGTGTCACTGTAATTTAGCATATAGTTACTTATTCAATATATCTATTCTAGCTGTTATTTTTTCAATGGGTTTTAGTGGATATAATATGGGTGGTTTTCCTACCACAAAGCTCTTATTTTTTTTAAACGCTGTTATACCATTACCCTTCAATTAAACGTCTTGCGTTATTGTGGCGTATTGAAAAATACAGATTTAACTCTTGAAAGTTTCCACGGGTGAAGTCGGAGCATACATGTAGTATAATCAATTCAACATAGTGTCACTGACGGATAGATGATCTATTGCGGACATGGTGTTCTTGCACGATCTGATAGGAGGCCGTCTGGACAGTCCGGCGTTGCTTGGCATGTTGAAGCTCAACACCCCAGTTAGAAGAACACGACACACTGAACTCCTCTGTTGTCCCTTTTATAGAACTAATTACGCCAGAAACTCTGTAATTAGTAGAATTTCATCAACCTATAATAAAACCTTTTCATCAATTGACCTGTTTAAACATAATAGAAATTCCTTTAAAACCTTATTGAAAAAACAAATAATGCATTATTAATGTTTGTAAGTGGTTATCAATTGTGATGTTTGTAAAGTACACAACATGCTCATACACACCCCCCCACCCACACCCCCCCCCCCCACACACACACTACGAAATGTTTGAGTGTATAACAGTGGTTCTTCTGTATATATTGGTTATAATTAGGGAAATCTGTAATTAGCCTTTTTTAAGATTAATACATTATATAGGTAAACTTATTGTATATGCTGTTGATTTTCTTTCTAAATAAATAAATAAATAAATAAATTCGGAGTATAGTTCCGTTATCAGCACAATATCCCGTTACAGCGGTAGTGGTTCAGTAAATAATTCTTGTTACATTGGCTTCTTTGTGAAGTTCGTTCAGTTTCCCTTATTTATTCTGTTCCGTTAATTAATCTGTCTCGGTTTACGGCTTTTATTCATTTCTCTGCAAAAATGAGCTCCTATTTCTGTTTAAGTGGACATAGCTTTTTGTAAACGACCTCCTTTGTTATTGTCACATGTTACTAGGCTGGTACCTACGGTTTAATTACTTTTAAATTATATTCTTAATTTGTCAAGAGTATCAGTTTCTTACAACGATTGTTAGTTATGGTCATAGAGTAAGTTAGCAATCACTATATTCTTTAATAAGAGTCGGGACTGCCACATTAAAATGAAACAAATTTAGGGCTGAAAGGTACTGCCAACCTAACAACATCGTACTATGAATTGGTATATAAATAATTGCTATCTCTGTCATCTGCATATGACGCCATTAGTATTGGCTCATTTTTCCTAGTCCTAATTTTTTGTTCTAAGTTGCGCCAGCCTGGTTATATTATCTGGATTTATCGATAAAGATGTTTGGTGAATCAAGTCGAGAAAAAAGCTGCCAGCGTCCTCTCGTGTAACATCTGCCTCATTCCTTAGATAAAAAAATTCTTGCTTTTCAGTGAAGAGTTTTTGAAGTCGGTAAACTTAAAAAAAATATTTTTCACCTTTAAGTAATTTTGCATCATAATATAATATAATTAGAAAAATAAATCATTGAAATCATTTTATAGTATTACGATTGGCCTTATTTTTGTTTTCACCAAAACAAAAATAAGGCCAATTCGTAAGAAATATCTGTCGATTAAACATTTTTTTACGGGTTACCTTACAGCTCCCGAAACCATGTTATCGGTCCCAGGGTACCCAACGGAAGACCAAATCTTCCTCTTTTAGCCGATGGTATTTGTGAGGCTATGCCTAACGATGGTCTATTGTGGTATATTAAGATAGAAAAGCCTCATGTGGTTTGTCGGATTATGTACATAAGTTCTTAATTATAAAAAAACCCATTAGGACAAATACGGGATGAAACCTTGCAAAGTCTTCCTCATTTAGCCCATGATTTTTTAATGCTGTACCTAACGACTGGCCAGCTCTGTTGAGGTATGTAGATAGTACGGAATACCCTCTTTGTACCCATTGGTACATAGTCGAATGTGGGGATCGAATCCGCGCCTTCTCAGTTGTGAGCCGACGTGTTGCCCACTTGACCACCGACGCCCTACCACTGCATAACCGGTCTACATTGCTAGTACAAATGAGTTAGGCATATCTCGTAGTACCTATATTGAAGGCGTTGTTTTAGCGGTCGTAACGCGCCTCTCACATTTGGTTTGCAAATCCATCGTACATTCGCTTCTTGTTGAGTTGAGACAAGGGTACTGTTACGAGTATTTACCCTATTCTACAGGATACATTATTTCGTGCTGTCGTAACCTTTGTTTGAAGAATTATATATATAAAATAAATGGTTAATATTGTATGTTTGATAATCATTTTTAGGAGTCCGTACACAAAATGTTTATGCATACTAACTTTCATCCCCTTATAAACCCTCTTAGGGGGGTGGATTTAAAAAAAAGTAACCAATGTCGTTCTCTAGGGTTCTTAGTGGTTTAGCCGTGAAAGCGTAACAGATAGACAGACAGACGGATTTACTTATAATATTAGTATGGAAGTATGGATTACACTCAAGATTCCAGTAAATTCAAAGGCCACTTTTCTTAAACATAAATTTTAAATATAGGTATAATATAAAATATATAATAAAAAAAAGCGCAAGAGCTTGTAAAATTAATGATATTCTAAAAGAGCACGTTCTTATAAATTAAAAAATCGAGAGGTGTCGTGGAACATGCGGTTGGAACGAATTTCCTTTTGCTATATATTATGTATTAAATAACAATGTAATACAATTAAATATCATATTAGTATAGATAGAAGATACCGATTGGTGTGGCTATTCGCCTTAAATATTGTAGGTGATAGATAGTAAATTTTAATAAAAGTACGAATTATTCTTTAAAATTTGAAGCTTTTCCCTAAACAACCAATATATTTATGCGCGAATTGTAAAAATAAAAACTGTCAAGTCGTAAAAAAATGCTACAACATCTTTTATGAGAGGCGGCGCTCACAAACAAAATACAAGTACTCGAGCCCTATATAAGAGAAGTATTTTCACTCTGATATCTCGACGTTATTCAACTGAGAAAAAGAGCTTTGAAGGTTCTTTTTGGTTGGTACTTGACTCTGAAGACGTTCGGTTTGATCCATCAAGCTTGAAAGCGTGAAAATGTCTTTCTTTTATTATTCTTTTAAATATAATGTATCTGGCGACCCGCCCAGGCTTCCTATGGTTAGCCTATATCACTCTTCGGCCTTCTAATTATCTCTGTGCAAATGATTATCTCGATCCTTTGCTCTGTTTTGATGTGAAACAAGAATAAACAAGCAAACACGCTTTTTAGTATAGCTTAAAAGAAGTAAGTATTTCTGTAGAGTATACTAAATTCAACCTGTTTTTTACTTTTGATAGCTCGAGTACTAATCAATTAGTGATGTCCTAATGCGTTACATTACACATATCCATACCCAGGCGTTTGAATGACTATTGTATGTATTAAAATAAACCATTTATGTAAAGCACTAGGTCCTGTAAATGTATTTATTATTTGGTAACATCAATGAGGCAGGTCATAGATCAATGTGGACTCAATCAATATCGATATCGATAAATATCGGAGTTAAAGAGCATGTCGCTTCACTATTGTAAAGAAAAAATAGCGTCCATGAAGTATTGTATTTTGCTTATGTCAAAAGAAAAATAAATGGTTGGATTAAGTCTTGTATAATAGGCTAACTAATCGAATATGCTGATAATTAGCCAAAATGGAAAAACTACGTATATCTTACACTAGCAGTTGCCCGCTGTATTAGGAATAGTAATGTATTTATGTAAATACGACACACAGAGAATTTGATTTTCCATACAAACGTTTACACACCTTTTCACTCCCTTAGGGGTTGATTTTCGAAAAATCCTTTCTTTGTGCATCTCTACACCTTCTAAGGAATATATCTTTCAATTTTCATATTAATATCTTCAGAGGTTTAGGATGTGCGTTGATTATCAGTCAGTCAGCGACACGTCAGTATGTAGGTATAATTTCATAATTTTTCACAGCTAATAAAAACAAATTATTTATATATAACACAAGTTACGAAAAATAGTTTAGGAGTAGATTCAATAGAAGGATGGAATAAAAAATAGTATTCAGTTGTTTATCAATCTATGAGTTATATTTCCGACATTATATAAAATATGATAGTCAAATATTTTTCAATCGTCAAAAAAATATTATCTTATTTTTAACCGACTTCCAAAAAAAGAAGGAGAAGGTTCTCAATTCGGACCGTATTTTTTAATTTTTTTTTAATTTTTTTTTTATGTATGTATGTACATCGATAACTCCGCCAATTGTAAACCGATTTTGATGGTTTCTTTTTTAATCGACAGATAATTCTTCCGGATTGGTCCCATTTTTATCTCATAAAAATTGGTTTATTAGTTTTTCAGAAATTTTGAATAAACTGACTTTATAAGTACATTTTTCCTGATATCTCGATAAAATATGTACCGTTTTTGACAACTTATTTTTTTTAAGACATTATAATTTCTCGACATTATCTCACAGACATATGACGAAAATCGGTTCAGTAGTTTTTCAGAAATTCAGTAATTAATTTCTGTTTACGGCTAAAATTATGTATCAGAAAAAGCCTTAGCAACGGTTGCTATTGACACGAAGTTGTCAATTTTCGTGACAATGGTCTAGCGGTTAAATGTAATGGGGTGTATAGGATGCACAAGCCCATTACATGGTTCAAATCACATCCACAGGGGTATTTTTTTTTTAATTTTTCATCAATATTTTTTTAGTTGCGTTATTATTTGTCTCTCAAGGCAGCAAAATCACTTAAAAGGGTAAAATAAACCTTTTAAAAAAAAGTGCACTGACTTCAAAAATTTGCACTGAAAAGTAAGAAATAATAAATATTTCGTCGTAGAATTTGAAGACGGTTGGTGCCAAATTAGAAACAACTTAGTTCCCAAATTCACTAATATAGACAATTCATTAGGAACCTACGATCATCATAGATAATATTGAACAGATCTTTATCTTCTTAGATATTTACTTAGTTTTGTATCCTAATTTGGCACCAACCGTCTTCAAATTCTACGACGAAATATTTATTATTTCTTACTTTTCAGTGCAAATTTTTGAAGTCGGTGCACTTTTTTTTAAAAGGTTTATTCTAAGTATTTTTTCGAAACACAAAAAATCAAAAAAGTGAAATCGAATTTCTATAAAACTTTTTTAATAGTCACAAAGGAGGTCGTTCACAAAACAGATTTAACCTTTTTTGTCAAAGTGAGAAAGAACTCCTTCATACCCTTACAAGGTCCTTATAAATAAATAGCGAAATTTACGTTAAAGCAATTCTTATCATCGTTTATGCATCATATGGTAGGAAAACTAGACGTTGTCTGGAAAACAATACTCGAGGGTTTCTTGGGGATCAGTACAGCTTTGTGTGGGCTAGCTCTATATGTTTGTAAGAAGACGAGATTGTGGGAACGGATCCTATTGGGAATTTAACTTGTTCTACTTGATATGTCATACACTGTGGCGTGGTCTGTTGACAATGTCCACATTTAGCGAGTTGCCTGTCATGAATAAGACTACAGTTGTATTTTTTTAAATAGAAGTAGGTATTTATAATAGGACAAGTGTGGACTTGAAGCACATGAATTCTGTTTGTCGCATAAGACAGCGTGGTAGAAATGATATTCGTATTTTAAAAATATGAATAAAGTTATGTTAAAATTTATTAAATTGTTATTTTTGGATATTTTTGATTTGTAGATTGAATTTACATTAATTTTCTACAATCATTAACATAGATGTAGATTACTTCTTATCTTAGTAATCCCATATAATAATAGTAATTAAATGTAATTACTTTGGTTCTAAAAATAATTTTGTGCTAGCTGTTATGAAAAAAACGGCCAAGTGCGAGTCGGATTTGCACACAAAGGGACCGTATACTCAATAATATGTAGTCAGACTAAGTTTGACGATAATGTATAGGAATAATTAGCGCGAATACGACTCACATTTGGTCGGTTTTTTTACTATTTAATTACTTTAATTTTGAACTTTATTCTATTTTATTATTTGTTGTTATTATTATTGTTGCATTATAAAACACACTCTGTGAAAATTTCAAGTGCAATACCTATTACGGTTCAAAATTATACAGCCCTGTGTGACAGACGGACATACTGCGGAGCCTTAAGGTGACCACATACTCGTCCAATTCTTGTACGCGCGGTCCGCCATCCGTTTTCAAATCGTTGTATTTGTGGTGGATTTCGATGGCCGGAACGATCTGTCACACACACAAACCCATCGCTGATAGTTTGACACTTTATTTAATCGAATCTTGTGTGTCTGTGTGAGTGAGTGAATTGCATGTGATCTAAATCGTATGATTTACTTCGCTAATATGTGGCCGGACCGAACATTTTCAATGAGATTCCAGACCAGTGCGTGGGCTACTTTAGTAATAGAGTTTCCGTTTGCACCCTTTGGGTACGGAACCCTAAAAAGTTTCAGTAAAATATAAATTGGCCACAATTTTCTTTTACTTTCACAGTATAATAATATCGTTAGGAACTTAGGAACAACACAATGGACGTTTTAAGGTATACAATGGATCAAGCGAGGCGGGACACTAAATTATATATTTTTCACAAAAATTTCAGCGAAGGCGTACGTTTTCCCTTGTCTTTGTACGAAAATTAAACCGCAAATATTATTTTATGAGTTAAAAATAAGCTACTTTCATTTTCTTTTATATACCTGCTGGGGTTGATTTTAGGATTTCAATGATTCTCTCGGCACAGCCTATCTGAAACAATATTCAATTTTGTGTGTTTGACCTTTTTTGAAAAATAATGGGATAAAAGGTGAGGAAATAAAATACCTATAGCCCTGGGAACGCAGCCAGTTTTTTGTAAATCTTTTTATTCTTGAATCATTTTGTTAAATCTCTGACGGATTAAACAGCATAATTGCCATGAAATCGCGCTGGAGCTAAATTTCCCCCCTACTTGCTCAGCTCCTAAACATGATCATAAGTCCATGTTTAATATTCATAAACCTTCATCGAGATAACGGCAATAAAATCTGTTCAGGTGAACAGACAGGTTGATAGATATAAGTTGATTCACGAGGTAAGCTTACGAGTATTAAACATGGACCTATCATGTTTAGGAGCTGAGTATTAACAGTATTAGTAAATCAAGTCGGAGAAAAGTTAACTCCAGCGAGTTTTCATGGCGTATGCTATTAGTAAGAAAGAATTGTGTAGAATAAAATAAATCACAAAAAAGTCCGCGGTAGTTATAAGCATATTTGTGTAGGTATTGAAATTGTTGTGTATCCATATAGTACGCGTGCAAAGTCTTGGTGGAAAAAAATACAAGAAAATTATTT
Organism: Nemapogon koenigi; assembly: GCA_963924495.1. NCBI lineage: Eukaryota > Metazoa > Arthropoda > Insecta > Lepidoptera > Tineidae > Nemapogon > Nemapogon koenigi. The sequence goes on along the minus strand of OZ004630.1, from coordinate 765,022 downwards.
TAGCAGCTACGAAAACAAACCTTCAAAGTCCTACAAAGTCAAGTTTTTACCATAATTTTTCTATATAGATCTCTTTGTAATATTTTCTTTTCATAAAAGTGACTAACTTATCAACCAGCGTAACTTATTATCGGGAATCTCTTTTACAATACGAACTTGATATTGGGAAAAAAATATGATAAGACACTTTTAAAGAGTAACGTAATTTTATGAACTCCAAGAATAAAGATGCCCACTCATTCGCCGGCGCGCCGCCATACGCTCCAACAAAATCGACCACAGACTGGTCCAATTCTTGTACGCGCGGCCCACCATCCGTTTTCAAATCGTTGTATTTGTGGTTGATTTCGATGGCCGGAACGATCTGTCACACACACACATCCACACGCTTTTGTTTAATCGAATCTTGATATCTGTGTGGTTGAGTGAATTACATGTGATCTAGATCGTATGATTTACATTGCTAATGTGTAGCCTGTGTTCAATCTCGATCATACGGCGGCCGGACTGACAATTTTCTGTGAGATATCGGACCAGTGCGTGGGCTACTTTAGTGCTTTAATCGATGTCTCGTGCTTTAAAAGGCACATAAAACGGCGTCCGCAAATCTTCTAAAAATAACAGATATTTACGTCTTTTAGAAGTGACACAAAAAAGTGTGCAGCAGCTGTTCTGTTTAATATAGACAACTGGCGTCAAGTGGACACTGTTACGTATCCACCTATTTTACTGCGGAAATAATAAGCTATCGACTAACGTGATTTTGCCCGCCAAAATGTATGAAATGCGAAAAAATAACAACCATCCGCGTTTAGTTAATATCTTACGGAATGTTTCTTTTAATAAAAACATTCATGAATAATGTAGCTTTATAACTGTGGAAGATTTTATTCAAGAAAGTTTATCTATGGTATGTAAATCCATACCACGATTTGTAGCAAAATTACGAAAAACAATTTATGGTTCACTCTGAAACTACTATATATAGATTAACAAGAAAGGTTTACGAGTATTAAACACGGATCTATCACGTTTAGGAGCTGAGCATTAACAATATTAGTGAACCAATTAGGGGGAAAAGTTAGCGCCAGCGCACTTTCGTGGCGTATGCTGTCTAATCCGTCAAATATATAACAAAATGACTTAGGAAAGAATTGTGTAGAATATAATTATCTACAAAAAAGTCCGCGGTAGCATTTATCTATATCTAGTTCTATACTAATATTATAAAGAGGAAAATTTGTATTTTTGTATTTTTGTGTATGTGTATGTTTGTAATGAATAAACTAAAAAACTACTGTGCCAATTTCTAAAATTCTTTCACCATTGGAAAGCTACATTCACCCTGAGTGACATAGGCTATATTCTATTTTCAAATAAAATTAGGGATCCTTACTAAAACTCCAATAATGTAAAAACCAATATGTAAAAAATGACCTAAGAAATTCCTCGCGCGTACATATAGAGGTAGTGGTAGAGGGTAGGGATAGGGGGTAAGAGTAGAAGTAGGGGTAGGGGTAGGGTATATTTTATTTTGTTCTTAAATATCCAAGGGCGAAGCCGGGGGCGGAATGCTAGTTTAATATATAAGTAAGCGTATTTATAATACAAAATTTGTGTAAGCCGGGGGTGGGTCGCTTGTAATTATATAAAGCGACTAATACCAAAATAATTCTTCACAACGGCTCTTGTTCTAGAACAATAAACCGCAGGAATAGCCAATTAGAATAAATTTAATTCAAAGGACTGATCATTAAAAGAAAGGTATTACCTAAGCCATTACCATTAAACATGGCGGCCTATATACCTTCGTATTAAGTGACATCGTAAAAATATCTACCATTTGGTCTAGACGGTTTAGACACACGATTAACTTTGGACCTAAAATGTTTGTATGTATTTGTGTGAATGTAGAAAAATACGAACATGTATATTTTGACAGCTGTCATCAGAAATGAAGATCTCATCGAGACCTTTCATTTTGGCAAAGACACGGGACCAGTGGTTTTCGAAAAAGGCCTTTTTAAAAATTGTTGTAAATCAAATTTTGAAAAACATCCCGGGATATAAACCTTTCTGAACACGTACATGTAGAATTAAAAAAGGTACCCCAAAAAATACCATTTTGGAGCCGTTTTAATTTTCGTCAATACAAACATTTTGACAACTCAATCATCTATAGTGACCTACAACTTCAGGAGATGTCGCACTTTACCTGAAAATAGGGCCCCGCCCCCTACAGAAGCGATCGAAAAAACAATGAAGAAAGTGGTGATACATGGGAGATAAGGGTCAAGCATTATATTTTAATGGCACAACTTAATACTTTGAGACACTGCCATGGTAACAATGCCGACATTTCCTATATTTTTTTATTTTCCATCTCAATATACCTCAACAGCTCAGTTACCGGTTAAAACCGGTAAAAATAAAAGTCTATACATAAAAAGTCCATTAGAAAACCTGCAAACACAATCATCACGACACATTTCTAGTAACATAGTCTACATTTAGCGATGAAAGTTGAAAATAGTGAACAAACTAATGACATTTAACATTCAAAATCACTTATCAGAACACAAAAATACACCACAAAACCTTACTTGTAAGTTCTCACCACAATTTTCTTATAAAATATTAGGAAGATAGCACACGAAGGCCGTATTGCTTGCTTACAGCCCATAAAATGTCCCCAATTCTATCCGTTCGGAAACTGCTTGTGTACCGACTTGTTTATTTAATAGTTTCGCTATGAAGCCGATTTGTTTTCTTACTACAACCGAATGTCCAATAACATTCTGGTCAAATGTTTACTTTTATTGCTTGGAATTTAAATTAAAAAGAAGACCAGCCAAGTGAGAGTCGGACTCGCGCACGAAGGATTCCGTACCATTATCTATAAAAACGGAAAAACACGTTTGTTGTATAGGAGCCCCCTTAAATATTTTTATTTATTTATTTATATATTTGGGAAACAAACAGTATACAGAATAACAAATTTCAGACACAACATTAATACCTATTAACCAACAAGGTTTCCACACATTAATTACACAAATAGGTACACAAACACATTATAAAATACAGAATAAAAGAATAAAAGACACGAGAATTCAAAAAATTAAAACAAAACTCAAAAAACAAAAACCAGTCAGTTATCATAGTTACACTCAGGGCTTTCTTAAACTTGGAAGAGTGCTACCGAATATATCCACGTTACCAAATCTCTCATTGAAAACATTACAAGTACGGTTGATGTTCATCATTGTAAACCAAATACTTGCTTAATTTTAATATTTATTTTATTCTATTTTTTAGTAGAAATACATCATCTGTGAAAATTTCAACTGTCTAACTATCACGGTTCATTAGATACAGCCTGGTGACAGACGGACAGACAGACGGACGGACAGCAGAGCCTAATAGGGTTCCCGTTTTTACCCTTTGCGTACCCACTGCTTTTTAATGTTGTGTTGTAGCTAGAAAAATAATAGATAAACAAATTACTTCTACAGCGACAACTTGTCAAAAGTGAAATTCTACTACCTAATCAGTGCCCGGCAGAAATAATACCCATCGGTTTTAAGAGACTTAAGTTAATGCATATGAATACATCAAGTACTTGAATTTCTCAAAATAATACAGTAATTTACCTAAAAATACATGGCCGTGGTCTGCCTAGGCCACCGACGCACTACGAGGAGCTTTGTTTTATAATATAACGGACAGAGTCACTGGCGAAGACTAGTATATCCTAAGTACCACAGTCTATTTTGAAAGCCGTCAAAGAAGAACTAGATAACCGTCCCGGAATGTCACCCTTGCCACTTCCCAACACCTTATCTATGACACTTTTTATCTCGTACTATGCCATTGTTCAAATATTGTGTTACATTACATAAAGAATCAATAAGGTTAGTGGTTCGTGAAAATATAAGCACATCCCAGCTTCGAATGCCAGGTCGAGAAAAATATGCATTTTGAATTAATTTGTGTACTAGTTATTACGTGAGATTAATGTCATATATCGATTCAAAAGATTATAGAGTGGTCATGCTAGCACTGCAGATTTTGTTTATATAGGCACAGAGTAATCTTATAATTGCTTTCTATCCCGGTTTCACTCTTGGATATTTTAAAAATAAAAAAATTTAGTTTAAAATAATGTAGTTTTCATAGTGGAATAAATTTCTAAATGGGTCCAGTAGTTTTGGTTTCGTCTGTAACAAACAAACTTATACATTATCTCTAGAGTTTAGAATAATAGTTCAGATTCCGTATTCAACCCTAACTAATTATAAAATTTGATGGATACCAAGAAAACTTGGTCTTTAGTGAAGGACATACTTTTTGATGTGAAAACTTCTTTAGGCGCGTTGAACGATTTTTGGTAGGGGGAAATCTTATGGAGTCGCGACCTGTGTTCGCAACATGATCTCGGCACAAATTCTGACCATGGATTATCCAGCCCGAGTATGCTCGACCCGAGAATCTCCTAGCAGGAATTCAGGCATTTCTGGCCCGAGATTTTTTAATTGAAGACTACCTTAAGTGCGCGCTTAATGGCGTTATTATCTATGATAATATTAAAGAGGTAAAATTTGTTTTTTGTATGTTTGTTTGTTTGTAATGAATAAACTCAAAAACTACTGAACCGATTCTAAAAATTCTTTCATTGATAGAAAGCTACGATATTCCTGAGTGACATAGGCTATTTTATATATTGTTCGAATATATCCACGGGCGGAGTCTAGTACATAATTTTTTTTTAATTTCTTCACGGATTGCCTTAATGCTCCCGAAACCGTGTTACGGTTCCAGGGTACCCAGCGGAAGACCAAGTCTCCCTCGTTTAGCCGATGGTATTTGTGAGGCTATACCTAACAAGTGGCTAGTTCTGTTGACCTCCATATTGATGGAAAAGCCTCTAAGTGTGGTTTGAATAAGTTTTTAATTAAAAAACCCATTGCTACATGGCCGGGATACGGAATCAAACCTGGGGTCTGCCGCCTAGTTAATACCAGACGTCTTAACCACTCGGCCACCGACGCACCTCTAGTACATTATAAACTTAAATTAAAAACACTGTTATTAATAGTTTTAAGTTTTCCTTCTGTCGGAAGTCCCCAATGACTGCCTTTTTTGTTAAATCCACCCCCTAAGGATAGGGGATGAAAGTTAGTATGGGCCGGGGCGGTAATAGCTAGTGTCCTATTAAACGGGACGGGAGAGGACAGTGAAATATGATTACAATCATAGAAGACTGAATAATATTTCGCCGAAAAATGGTGGAAAATAAATATAGGAAAATGAATATTGAATTTGTTTGTGCGTTTTGTCTTGTTTACGTGTGTACTTTAGTTTTAGTGAGGACTTGTTTGGATGTTGGTTCCCTTTTAGCATTAACGGTGTCATATATTCAGGCATAATGACAGAGGACGACCTGGGTGTACTTTTATTGAACATATAAAAAAATGAATTAAAAGTACACACAATCGCCGAGCATGTAAAGGTATGATGAATATAAAAGAAGCGAAAGAGGTATGTCAGGTTCGTAGCAAATGACATTAGATTGTCTTTGCCTACCACTCTTGGGATAAAAGGCGTGATGATAGATAGATATATTCAGATTTACGAACTCAAAATACCTCAACAGAGGTCGCCACGAGTTAATATCCTCAAAAATATATGGGGACGATTTCTTCCCGCCATATATTATCATATATATGGTGTGTGAAAAAGCTTCCGCGCGCCATTTGAATTAATAAATGGTTATTTTTAGAAGACATTTTATTTATTTGCAAAAAACTGTGAGTTTATTCAAAAGTTTAGTCGATAAAATATTTAATTATAATCGAGAACTTTCTATAAGGAGTTTTTTTTGGATGTGAATCGCATCTATTGACGGGCGTTGGGCCTAGGATTCGTATGACGTGATGGAAAACTGTGTCATGCCTCCTCTTTCTCTCCGCCGTCCTCTACACCCTTGTGTGTGCGGGGCGCGTATACTATGTGTACTGCGTGTTCCTCTCTATTCGACTACAGTATACTTGACGGGTCAATTTCGATGTTTCTCATGTCCCGCCATGATCACCTTTTTTTTCTGAATGGCTAAAAGTTTTTTGTAAAGTATTTAGCCGTGTCAGAGTTTTGTATGGAGAAAAATGATGGCAAAATTGCCCCCTTGTAATTCTCTTATGTCCGTCTGTTCGTCTGTATGTCACAAGGTTTCAAGACCTTTTCCCCCCTTTTTGTTATAAAAAACAATAAAGAACAACTCAACAAGCATCCTGTCCTCTAACAAGCCTAAATCTTCCTATTGTATCACAGCACCAAACGAATTACATGACATTAATCATATTTTTATCAGAAAGAAATGTACTACAATAGAATGATCTGTGGAGATGTGATGTGCTTAACGAGGCGGGAAAGGAAGAGAGATTACGTCACGCTTGTTGGTTGGCGTCAACTTCACTACATATATTAAATAAGACAATATGTTTTGTTTCTTTATATCATACTAGCTTTCTGCCTTTCTGTTAACATATAGCCTATGTCACTCAGGGATATCGTAGCTTTCTATTCGATAAATAATTCTTAGAATTGGTTCAGTAGTTTGAGGAATTACCCTCTACATCTAAACTTAGAAACTTACAAATTTAGGTACATCTTTATAATATTAGTATAATAATAGGCACACCACGGGTTCAATCCCGGATCCCGGGCCATGTACTATGGGTTTCTCATAATTAAAATAATCCGACAAACTACATCAAGAGAACTGGCCACTCGTTAGGTATAGCCTCACAAATACCATCGGCTAAACGAGGGAGACTTGCTCTTGTGCTGGGTACCCTGGGACCGTACACGAATTTGGGTCTTGTATAAGGTAACCCGTGAAGAAGACGGAAAAAAAAATGTTCAAATCAGTTTACTTCTTACAAACAAAGATAAGAACGCTCTCTCTTTTTGTAAAGATTCCGCATTTCAGACTGAAAAAAACCGATTTCTTAGCCCGTATTATAGAAAAGTTGTTAAAAATATGCTTCGTCTCCATCAACCTCCGTGGCTTAACGGTGCTTGAATATTTCCTCTATTTAATTTTAAATTACACAAGGAACCGTTTCGTAGCACTTTCGTAGCAAATTTCGTAGCGAATTTCGTAGAACATTGAATACAATGAAAACGGCCTATTATTAATAACTGTTCGTGTGCTACGCCATAAGGAATTAGGGTTCCACGCGATAAATTTAAATAAACTTTTGGTTGGTCCCTTGTAGGTGGAGGAACATCCGTTAATTGAAAAACCAAAGTCAGAAAAATATTTTCGACTTTCTGCGCAAGAAGTTAATGAACAAAGATTTTTTTTCTTATTTTACACCTTTGTTATGTAATGATTGTTGACTGCTTTTTTTTTATTAACATAAAAACCTTAAATCAAATCTAAAGATTAAAAATAACTAAATAAACGAGGTCCGCGTGGAATAGTGGCAAGAATACTGGCTGCATTTCCCCGCTGAATCGCGATGCTGATTCGTTGAGTCGAGGGGATACATCTTTAATAAAATTTTTGGCATTTGAACCACACGGACCTATTATAGAGTTTCTATACCAAACGGCACAAATTTGTACTAAGGGTCCTTTTAGTCTCAAGATACCTCAATGAACCTCAGTTGGCATCAGATACTCTGATAAATGAGGATTGTGTCCGCTACGTTATGCGATTATGGCGTCGTCGGTAACATGGTTTTTGCACGAAAACTGCAGAGACACAAGTAACGGTGTGCTGCACATTTAGCAAGTTGCCAATATTAAACAGAACAGGTGGCAAGTCGGTCTTTGTTCTTAATTGTCCTTAGAGCCGTCATTTCGTCGATAGTGTTGACACCGGAAGACCCAGGTTTTCAAGCCAAAATAACTAAATATTAGCAGCCTATGTATCTACTTATCAGATTTGGACAAATGAGGTATCGTTGGCTTTATCATCTTTGTCATAGCGTTCCGGATGACATATGCTATATATAACATCATGAATAGCAACAAAATCCGTCAGTAGTTTTTGCGTAATAAGGGTACAGACAGATATATGCGGCGGGCAATTTATTTTATATAAGGATGATAGTGATTTCATTTTATAACCGACCTGTTACCAGACGATGACGTTCTAATTGGCAATCGTACGAAAAAGCGATGCAATTAGTACTTTTGCAATGGCAGATATACACAATTTCTGCTGGGAGAGCAATTGCCAATTAGGGCAGCGCCTAACGAGTGGCCAGTTCTGTTGAGGTTTTTTGAGATAGAAAAGCTTCTTGGTTTAATACTTTATTATACAAAACTAACAACCTCGCCCCCGGCTTCGCATGGGTACAACATCGGTTATTAAAAATTGTAATACCCACAGAAATATACTTATTATTACTTATCTATTATAGATAAATATATGCTACAACGGACTTTTTTGTAGATTAGATAGCAACTTGATTCATTTATACTGTTAATGCTCAGCTCCTAAACATGATAGGGGGCATGTTTAATGCACGTAAACATTCCTTGTAATTTAATCTATCTACTTGTGAAAACTGTATTAAAATCCGTTCAGTAGTTTTTGCGTGAAAAGGTAACAAACAGACAGACAGACGGACGCAGTGTGGGACTTGTTTGTTTGTTTGTTGGTTTACAATTTACAAACTTATTTAATCTAGACATAAAAAACTAATTTAGCTAAAAATTAAGACTAAATACATTTTTAAAATAATTATCATAAATATCGTTGGCGTGGTATAGTGGCAAGAATGCTGGCTGCATTTTTGTATATTCTGCCAGCAGTCACCAGTTTGCCAGAGTGTACTTAATTTTTTTTAATAAAAAAGCCATTGATGCTAACTATATAACGACCGTATATCTATTATTCCCTCTTTCTCGTTTTCTCTTGAATGGTAGAGAATAAAGAATGATAAAAACAAGCGAAATTTTTAAAGTATATTTCTTTGCAATGTAATTTACCAGTATCAGTGTCCTCTTTTTGCCAGTTGTCCATATTAAACAGAACAGATGGCAAGCCAGTTGCTACCTTGTAGAAGAAGTGTGGACGCAACCGGATATACGTGTCCTCCGAAGCACGAGATTCGATTAAAGCCAAGAGTGAGACTAGCACCCAAGTCCTCCGGTTTCAAGTACAATTACGATAGTTCAATGTTGGTTCATGGCATGGCCGATTAGTTAGTTACCAATCGGTGATCGACGCAGCTTCTTACCATCAAGTAGATTCAGAGTCACACGTTTGGTGTCAAGTAGATCCGGGACTTATCCTCCTGACTTAAAATTCTTTAAGTGCCCACCTCAAAAGTTTCCCTGCTTGTAGGTACTTGGTGACGCCAAAGATATGTCGATTTAGGGTTGGCACCTGTCAGTTATGAGGACAACAATATACCGTATATTGTTGGAAAAAAGGGTTCGTATTTTTAAAAGTATTTTAATACTAGCTCTTCAGTCATGTTTTCCCTGTTATTTTTTTAATTTTTCCTTTACCTATTTTTCCAAGTAAAAATTGTGTAATTTTTTTTGAGATTGCGAGTGATTTCAAAATAAAAGTAATATCTAAGTGGGATATGATTTAAAATAATTGTCTGTTTGTTCCAATATGAATAAGCTACGAAACGACTAAATTAATTTTAATTATACTTTCAGGGGGTCATAGTGGTTTATTTATGCATAAGAAGACCGATACCCTTTCATAGATTGCTGGGGCAAGGTGAAAATTTTGTAAAGAGGGCATAATATAAAATAATTACTGATAATTCAGACGAAATTTAACAATCTATCTATATATCATCACATCTTTTATCCCAAGAGGGGTAGGCAGAGACAATCAAATGCCATTTGCTACGATCCTGACAAACCTCTTTCGCTTCTTTTATTCTCATCATACCTTTCATACATGCTCGGCGATTGTGTGGACTTTTAATATTTTCATTTTTATATGTTTAATAAAAGTACACCTAGATCGTCCTCTGCCATCATTACCTTTCACTGCAGCCATATAAACCTTTTCAGCCAATCTTTCATCCTTCATTCTTTCAACAGATGATTAGTGACTTGTAATTGGTTGTAATAGATATAATATTTTCCGTGGCATTTACTTTAGTGACTCACCCCTGACTTTCGTCCCTTTTGGAGAAAGAGCCTAAAGCAGACGCCAATGGATAGCTTCCACCACTTCACCAGCTGAAAAGTAATTAGATATATCGAATATGTGTGTATAAATTGTTTTGCATCTGTCACTCCTGCAATCTGTGGGTGTGATCCGGGGAAGCGCGCTCTATTTGATTTGACCAATGAGCGCGCGCGGTGGTAGAGTTGGCCGTCAGATGGTACTAACCCATTTTCCGAGAGGTTGGTACTGTCAGCCAACAGTGTGTGCGTGTACCAAGGTTATATGTCAGATATTACATCTCGCTCGTTTTTTTTGTATTCTAAATTACAAAAATATAATCCTTGTTTTGAAATGTATTTTAACTTGTTACAAGTTGGCCCTAAAGTTCTTTGTTCTGTTTTTGTGTAAGTAATGATATTTCCAAGCAAATTAACTGGCATCATATTATTATAGTTGTTCCTATAACGCATCATAATAAAACTAATTTAAAATATTTCATGTCATAACATTAACTTTCCATCAGTTCATTATAAAATACAAATTGGTTAAGTCTTAAAATTGAACAACCTTGAATTGTTCGGAGTGAAAAGGGTCCCTATATTGCTTTATGAATTAATTATGTATTCTATCTGAGTACTTCACAAACACTTCTGAGATATTACCTCGCTTTGATGTTGGTTGCACGTTCATACACCTTACGAGTTGCCAACTGGTTTTGGTCTTAAAGGTATTCATATCTTCACGGTCTTCATATCTTGTGGTGTGGCCAGAAACACCAGTAACAGATTCCACTTTTGGATAGTCGTCCATATTGAATGTATCACTTCTTTAACAGACGTAAGTATCTGTTATTTTAGCCCTTCGAAGCTCGAAAAGTAGATTAAAGTATATATTCTTAAATTAATAATGGTAATATTTGATACCAGGTCCTCCCAGTTTTATGTTCTTGAAAGCATAAAGGAGTCTGCAATTCTAATAATTGCCTTTTAAAAAAATGTGTGCCGACTTCAAAATGTATGCACTGAAAAGTGTGATTTCCGAAAGCAAATGCACAAGTCACTATAAAAAAATACCCAAATCGCTTCAAGTGTACCTATAAAATTTGAAGAGTTCTCGATTTCTCCAGGATCCTGACCTGATGAGTATACCACCTGAAAAGTATACCCTTTCTAACAAAAAAAAAATTTACAAATCGCTCCAGGCGTCTTCAAGTAATCGGGAAACATACATAAAAAAAAAGATTCCGACGAATTGAGAACATCCTCCTTCTTTTTTTGAAGTCGGTTAAAATATCTAGGTCTAAGTGACATAATATGAGTGATGGTATGTTTGTATAACCAGCATTTCTTCTAGAAACAGTCGACTAAAGGGCTTATTTCACAATGTGTAGATAAAAAATCCCAGTTAGGTTTACTGAAATGTGACAAACATAAGGCGCTTCCACAAAATTATCAACTTCTAAAATCGCACACTGATTCGCCTAACCAAGGACATTACATTAATATTATTAACTAGCTGATTGTCCGCTATTTCGTACGCGTTGTATTAGGATTACAATTCATCCCCTTCTTATCATAATATTCATATCTTTTCAGTAGATTTTGAGTCTATGGAACACGAACAAAAAAAAATTATTTTTTATAAATATTTAATAGACAGACCACAGGTTCGATCCCGGATCCCGGCCATATACCAATGGGTTTTTTAATTAATAACATCCGACAAACCACACTTAGAGGCTTTTCCATCTAAATATACCTCAACAGAACTAGCCACTAGTTAGGTATAGCCTCACAAATACCATCAGCTAAACGGGGAAGACTTGGTATTCCACTGGGTACTCTGGAACCGTAGCCCGGTTTCAGGAGCTGTAAGGCAAACGTGTTGGGTAAGCCCGAGAATCATATAGGCAACTGTTTTCCCGTAAAAATACCTTATTCCTTCGAGAAAATTCTTATTAAAATCTTTTAGGTCCGGAACTTTGTAATTACTTCATAGTTAGCGCAAATATGTTTGTGTAGGGTCCAAAAATATAATGTACAAATTTCAGTATGGTATGTAAAGAAATTAAATTACTCTCTTAAGTCTTGAAAGTCCCGTTGAACCCTTCCCAACCAAACAAATTACTAAATTAAGCGTCCAAAATAAGTATTTGATAAATGAGTTTTTGGACCTTTTGTTCTTATTAATAATGAACGTGGGTCCCACGATCCCACCTGGTGAGGCACGGATTAAGGTTTCTTAGAGATTTCAGTGAATATTGTACTAAATAATTAATCAATAGAGGTATAGAAAGGTGACGTGAAATTTTAGATCTTTTGATGAATTTATATTATAATAAATAGAAATGGATATCGCTTCACGGTCTTTTTATCTTGCGGTGTGGCCAGAAGCATAAGTAACAGTGTCTGATTTTTGCCAGTCTGAACCTTCTGTAACGTTTAAAAAAAATTTCAAAATTGGATTACAAATGGCGGAGAAATCGGTGTAAAACCGAATTCGGTATGTATAAAATAATGTTTTTATATTTTGATTTCAAAGATTTAGTTATTTTAAGAAAGTAATTTAAATATTTTTGTTTTCTATGCAGTAGTTTTTTTATAATAATTTTTCAAAGTTTTGGATAGACGATAAAATGACGTCATAATTTAGGTAAAGGAGGTACATTAAGGGCTGTGGTACTACTTTTATTGCAAAAAAATGCACGCACGGGAGAGATAGTCTACTTGACCTAAATGATGACGTCACTATCGTCTGTCGGAAAAACTTAAAAAAAACTGCGAAAAAAAAAAAATCCAAATTGGTTTCTTAAAATCAGAAATATGAAAAACATGCTTTAGTTTTTACTTCACATACCGAATTCAGAGCCTATCCGTCTTTTTTTTTGAAGTCGTTTATTAATAGAAGTTCAAATTTCCCTCAACCCAGTTTGATAAACATTTCACAATACATACACGCCACTCCTCTGGGAATGTGGGATTTGTGGTCAATTAACCTTTATTTTATGTGGGTATATCTACTAATTTAACTTACATAATAATTAGTTATGTTAATTGAAATCAATTCATAATTAACTATTTTGTACGCGTGTACGTTTAAAAATAGTTATTAAATTTTACCTGCGGTTTTACTCACGTTTAAATGTATTCTATGTGTTATTCTAGGATACAATCGGTTATAGTTCCCATCCAAATCCATTAAACCGTTATACTATCTTATGGGGGAAATCCTATAGATTCGCGACCTGTGTTCGCCACATGTTTTCAGCACAAGACCATGGAGTGCTCGACCCGATAATGTCCGGCAGGAATTAGTGTACTGGCTCCCACGTATGCCTGGGTCGGGCATTTTTGGCTGCCCATTTCTATCCGCCAATTCTTCAGTCCGGACACAGATACATTTATATGTGAAATGAACGCTTGATGGCGTTATTATACATTACGAGCTGTGCCTTGCGCCACCGCGTTAATAGTTACTGTTCTGCTCCTTTGGGTCGTAGCGCGATGTTTTACCATCCTCAAGAATTGGATTATTAAATCCAAAATATTTTTTCAAATCGGACTAGTAATTTCAGAGATTAGCGTGTTCAAACAAACAAACAAACTCATCAGCTTTATTATTAATATAAATTATATATATATAAAGTATACCACTGCTGTCGGCAGTCCCCATTATGACTGCCAATGCCTTTTTTTTTATTTAAATCCACCCCTAAGGGGGTACAATAAGGGATGATTGTTAGTATAGACCCCACGGGGGAAGCTTTTGCTTCTTCTATATTTCCATTGATCAAAAAGCAGCTGTATACGAGGTCAGTTGAGATATTTTGAGACCGAAGTTTGTCAGTTTATTTAATTAAATAAATTCATGTAACAGTGTCCACATTAAACAGAACAGGTACCGTACTACGAACTTACAATCTCTGAAACTACTGATCCGATTCTGAAATTTTTTTCACTAATAGTAAACTACATTATCCCTGAGTGCTATAGAATATATTTTATTTTGTTCGACTTGGATTCGAAATATCGACGGGCGAAGCCGGGGGCGGAAAGCTAGTTACAAATATAATTGGCATGCAATAAACTATTGTTTCCTTATTCTTATCCCGCGAAAACATTGAAACCAGGGTTAGTTTCAGTACAAATATTTCTACAACTACATAATTTTCATCAATGATAATATTTTTTTATTTTTCGCGGGTTGCTTTACAGCTCCAGGGAACCGTGGCCGGCCCCAGGGTACCCAGTGGAAGACAAATTCCTCATTTAGACAATGATATTTTGAGGCTATACTTAACGAGTGGCCAGCTCTGTTGAGGTATATGGAAAAGCCTCTTTTTACGGTTTGTCGGATAATGTAGATAGATTTTTTATTATAAAAAACCCATTGGTAAATGGTCGGATGTGGGGATCGAACCCGCTACTTTTCAGTTGCCAAAGGGACCCCTTCAATATTTTATGTTATTGATAAAATACTCAAAATAATTTTAACCAGTCTCGGATTTTTATCAATAATTTTGTAGCATTTTCGTAAATTTTACAAATCAAATCAAATCAAATGTTTTTATTTGCAAGAATACATACAATATAGGTCCTAAGATTATGGTGAGTATATGGACATGTAGGTATTCAACCTGCAAGCAGGTGTGCAAACATTAATTAGATATAGGTAGGTACATATTTTGATTCTAAAACATTGGTTATAAAATCTACACAATTACAATAAATTTTATTTTTATCCAGTTTTGTGACACATGTATTCACTTATTCCATAAAAGCAATTTGTATTTTTTATTTACTTTTTTTTTTGTATTACTTAGATCATTTTTTCAGTTCTTAAGGGGCCGCATTCATACAAAAACGGACTTCAGCAACTCAAGTATTGTACAAAACTTATTAAAAATAGCAAGTTCTAGTTAATGGATCCAAAATGTATATGAAATTATCTTTATACTAAATGTATAAAATATGTCAATATCAGCTACACCTAGGTTTTATGAAGCCCTGAAAGTCAACAATTTCACGCTTATTTTCAACCAACTTTGCGACTCGAGTTCTCTTAATACATGTGGTTTTTTTTACATTTTAAATAAAGATAATTTCACATACTTTATGGATCCATTAACTAGAACTTGCTATTTCTAATATTTTTTGTACAATACTTGAGTTGCTGAAGTCTGTTTTGTGCATTATCGCAAGACAGGTTTTGTTGAGAAGTCGTTCTTCCTCATGTTTCTGGTTCGTAAATCTTGGTCTATCTTATCTTATCCTTGGTTATCTTATCGATTTTAATAGTAGTCCATCTTGCTCACAAATTTATAAAGAGACATAGACAAAATAAGTCGCGCGTAAAACTGAGTTCGTTGCGCTGTGATGCGTCGACTTAATGGGCCTAATATATGTTATTTTCAGAAGAAATACGAGCCCTACGAAGATCCAGTTTAGGTAGTTTTTACATTCTAAGTGTTAATCAACACAACTCCCGTATAGCGGTCGCATTTCAAACGTGACAAACTGACTGGGGACCGACGTAGTTAAAGTTTAAACCTAGTTTTCTGAAGTTTTATGTTTCACCTGTAAAACTGCGGTGAAATCCCCAAACTACAAAATAAAGTGTCGTTAACTATGTTCGTGCTATGTTTTATTGCTTCTCTTAAATTTTACTTCGGCTAACTATGTGATAATTGTATAAGGCAGAATCTTAATACAATGTTAGGTACTATGGAAGCTATGAGATATATTGAATATAAAATTAAAAATTCAAGATGGCGTCAAATTCTTCTTTTTTTGAAGAATTTCTACCACATTCTACCGTATTACGGTGTACAAATATTTAATTAACTAAGTACAACAAAGTCTGGGACTTCCAATATTACAAACGCCAATACAAGGTGCGTCGGTGGCCGAGTGGTTAAGTTCTGGTATTTAACTGGACAAACCACGGGTTCGAAAGGTTTTTTAATTAAAAACTTATGTACATAATCCGACAAACCACACTTAGAGGCTTTTCTAAAATTTACCTCAACAGAACTGGCCACTCGTTAGGTATAGCCTCACAAATACCATCGGCTAAACGATTTGATCCGTTGGGTACCCTGGAGGTTTCGAGAGCTGTAAAGCAACCCGTGAAGAAAAAAAAACAATAAAATTACACAAATATTACATAAAAAAATGTCAAACAATCAATAACAGAGCATCAAATATAATCAGTCAAATATATATTATATTCTAATTAGTTATTCTATAAAATCACGCATTCAAATATAATATTAATAAATAATTAAAAAACATGTCAAAAGTTAATTCCAATAAAACAATAATAATGTGAAAATTTATAAGATGTCAAAACGTGATTTATCTTTTTGGAATTCATTGATAGAAGATATTCTGAAAATGTTATGTACTCTTCAAGGAGTGATAACTCTTGCCACCTGTTCTGATTTATATGGACAACTCCCTAAATGTGGACATCGTTACCACGCCACGGAGTATATATTAGCGTAATTTTAAGTTTGGACCATTAAAATGAATTTCGTAATATTATATGACAGTTACTGATTTTTATTTAAGTAAAGTATATAATTTTTAAATTGTGTCTAACATACATACAGAAGAATATATAAGGTTTTTTTATATTAAGGAACCCTAAAATATAACCGCTGCACCGGTTTAACTAACTCATCAATTTAAAAGACAATAACCGTACCTACTCATCAGCATAATCAGATCTTGCTTGCCAGATTGATTCACGAAACGTTTTCCGAATTAGAGGTTTATTGAAACTGGGGCAAAAATCGAGGTAGCGAGAGGCCCCGACGGTTGCCATAGAAACCATGGCAGCCTATCCCCTCCCCTTCCGTTTTCCCCCACCCTCCGTTTACCCCCCAGTGTGTCCCCCTTCACCCCTCCGGCAACCTGCCCTGTTGATTCTGAACGTTTAAAAGGCCCATTTAGACGTAGAGGGTTTCTTAAACTACGAGAGAAATGTGTATATGGTTTTAGTCTTTTTTGTCTCTTATCTAGTGATATTTTTTTTTTATTATTATTGTTAATTAGCGACTCTGCTCCCGGCTTCGTTCGGGTACAATATGGGTTTACAATAATTTTAATACCTACACAAATACTTTTATAACTACTTATCTATCTATACTAATATTATAAAGAGGAAACATTTGTAAGTTTGTTTGTAATGAATAGGCTCAGAAACTACTGGGCCGATTTTAAAAATTCTTTCACCATTAGAAAGCTACATTCTTCGTGAGTGACATAGGCTATATACTATCACGGCATAACGACGGGAACGGGGTGGGAAGAGGTGAACATGACAAAAGCTATGTACGAAGTGTATGTTTGCCAACATTCTGAAATAGACACGTACGAAGTCGTGGGAAACAGGGTAGGGGTAGGGGTAGGGGTAGGGGTAGGGGTAGGGGTAGGGGTAGGGGTAGGGTTAGGGGTAGGGGTAGGGGTAGGGGTAGGGGTAGGGGTAGGGGTAGGGGTAGGGTTAGGGGTAGGGGTAGGGGTAGGGGTAGGGGTAGGGGTAGGGGTAGGGGTAGGGGTAGGGATCGGGGTAGGGATCGGGGTAGGGGTAGGGGTAGGGGTAGTGCAGGCAAGCCATTATCTATGAGTGCTGTAGGGTATATTTTATTTTGTTCGCAAATATCCACGGGCGAAGCCGGGGGCGGAATGCTAGTTAAATATATATATTTAGTCGCATACGCTACGAAGGCGCGCTGGACCTAACTTTTTCCCCGACTTGATGCACCAACACTGTTAATGCTCAGCTTCTAAAGATGACAGGTCCATGTTTAATACTCCAAAACCTTCATCCTGAATCAACCTATATACTCATTAAAACCGCAACAAAATGTGTTCAGTAGTTTTTGCGTGAAAAGGGCCCAGATAGACAGACAAACGCGGCGGCAGAATTGTTATATATAATGTAGTTATTTATGATGATAGTAATTTTCTATGTTCTATTTCGACGCGGGTGAAACAGTGGAAAAAGGTTAGCATATGTATAAAAAATCCTGCTGTTTGTAACTAACAAAGGATGTCTCACATAGTGGAAACGTTCTGCATACGAACGAAAAAATTCAGTGCCTCGTCGCACTGTCAAAAAGTGGAACGAACTTCCGGCGTCGGTCTTTCCTCCTTCCTACAACCTGGAGTCCTTCAAGCGAAGCGTAAAAAAGCATGCAAGCTATATTATGTACTGCCAGTCGCGCGCATTCATGGACCAGCTACCTAAGCTTAATAATCAGGCGGTGGCAAGGTCACAATCTTCTACTCTATAAAAAAAAAGAATGCGGGTTAAAAGATGAAATTGTATGATAAAATTATTGCCATGACAGAAATTGAGGGCAATGAATGAGAAATGTGATGAAAAAGGAGCAAAATATGTGAGCATTTATCTATCTATCACCAAGTCTTTTATCCCAAGAGGGTTAAGCGGAGACAATTGAATGCCATTTGTTACGATCCTGACATACCTTTTTTACCTCCTTTCTATTCATCACACTTTTCACATAATAATTTTTTCTTTCACTAATGCCTTATAAACCTTTTTAGTCAATCATCCTTCATTATTAATTAACGTGTCCAAACAGCATTATTTTCAAATACCTCCATTCCATTGTAGTTGTCTATCCTTCCTGTGATAAACGGCGTTATGGTAGATATAATCTCTCTAAGTAGACATCATTTTAGTTAGAAAGAGAAGAAGATAATGTCCCATAACGATAAAGAAAGACGAAAAGGATTAGGTTTTCGCGACGCCATTCTTTGTCCTGCTTTGTCACTACGGAAAATTATACCTTTCTCTTTCTAACAGAAATTTTGTCTACGTACTTGACATTCTTTCTACACCGTCATGCTCCTGTCCTACTGTTTTATAAATAGAGTCGTAATGATGTGTGTGAATGGGTTTAGCCTCGATATAAAATTACCAAGAACTAAGGGAGAGCAGAATGACGCGCGCAGGCGTATGAACCCACCCATCTGTTTACACATTGACACGCTCCGTTCATTCATGGCTTGGATGTATTTTTATGTGTGACTTTTCAACCTCATTGTGGTGAGTTTCATACAAAATCATACATATGTTCATACTTGTATGTAGTTGATGTGTTTTGGGATTCTTTGTATTCTAACCAATTCATCCCTACATAATTTTGTTATATATCCGATGGATTAGATAGCATACGCAATAAAAACTCGCTAAGGGCTAACCTTTTCTCCGACTTGATTCACTTGTATTGTCAATGCTCAGCTCCTATACATGATAGGTCCATGTTTAATACCCGTAAACCTTTCCGGTTCTAATGGTAATTTAGCACTTTTCGAAATTAACACAATTATACAGATAGATGCTCGGGGGGAAATTCTTTTACACTATAGATTGTTAAAATACACAGAATATGTTAAAAAATACGGAAATTTTCCTTTTATTGAAGTTAGTGAAAAAGCAAATTCAGCTATTTTGAGAGTAACGCTATTATGCGTTGCCCGTTCTTTCATAGCCAGGTGAGTGGAACGTAAGCCAGTGAAATGAAACAGGCGATGTTATTTCAAACTACAATACATTTTCAGGGATTAAAAATACAATAAAATGCGAAGCTTTTTTATATATTTTGTCACTTCTCAATAAAAGAGACTGAAAAAGTAATACTTTTATTCATCGTTATTTTCTCGTATCGTATTCGTGTGCATAGATCTCAAACACGTTGCGGTGATTAACGGTAGTCTACAGTCACTATAAAGAGTACCAAATTTACAATTATTCTCACTATTATGCCCCCGGCTTCGTACGGGTACAATATGGGTTTACAAATACGACTTATCTATAAGAGATAGATATAATTCTACCGCAGAATTTTTTGTTGATAATTTTATTCACACATTCTTTCAAAGGTGCCCACAAATAAAGGTATACACACGCTTTACACAGATATTGTGCCTGACATTATCTGCTGACAGATTATAATTATCTCGATCATCCGGCGGACTGACCGAAAATTTTTGGTGAGATATTCGCCGGGTCTGCGGTTTGTTATATCTCTGACGGATTAGACGGCGCTAACTTTTCCCCAACTTGATGTATTAATACTGTTAATGCTCAGCTCTTAAATATGATAGGTCCATGTTTTATAACCGTAAACCTTTCTCGTGAATGAATCTATGTAATTCTGAAAACCGCAACAAAAGAGACAGACGCGGCGGGATACTTTGTATGTTTTATGTATTATTTTATTTATTATGTATTATGTATAGTGTAATAATGGTATATTGTTTTATTAAAAGAAAAATAAGGGTTACGTGATACAGCAAAATAAATATTTTTTTCTAGATTTTAAATTTTTTTCACATTTCATTAATATATGTATTTAATAACAATATTTATTATTTTAAGTTGGATTTTAATTTTTATTGTCTAGTTACCTCGCGTTACCTCGTTGTATAGCCATGCTGATCCTCTGTACAAAGTACTCCTTGATCAGAGGGTCTCCAGTGGCCAGACGGAGAAGCTTGCTGAGGCTGCAGGTGAAAATTTTAGCCGTCTCGGTCCAAGGGCCCATCGTCTCGATGGCGAAAGGAACAAGTATGTATCTTTATTTTTGTGCGGTCCGCCAGTTCTGCTGCTGCGCCTGCTTTGAGTGATGTGGCAGATATATGGCTAGAGCACGTGGCGTTCCATACCAGATATTTGCCACTTTTGTATGGTACTAAGGTCATACCATCTGGTCTTTTGCCATCATTTTTTTTAATTTAATTTAATTTTAATTATATTATTAGTATTTAATTAAATATTCGACCCTAATAGGAGTCGATAACCTAATTTGTTGAGCGTTGACTTGAAACCGGAAGATCCCGAGTTCAAATCTCACTAAAATGCTAAGTACCCATTTCCTTTATGACTATGTGCTTCGACTCCTCGTGCTACGGAGGGCACGTAACGGGCGTCCGCACTTCATCTACAAATAACAGATATTTACGTCTGTTAAAGAAGTGACCCATCTAGGTCCTTTCTTATGCCACCTGTTCTGTTCAATATAGACGACTGGCAAAAAGTGGACACCGTTAGCCGTGTAAATACAGTGAAGGTGTGTGTGTATTAGGAACTATATTAATTTAGTAAATAGATTATGAGTCACTGTTAAGCCAAAGCTGTCATACATGATCATAAATGATGTATTGGTTGTGTAAAAGCTTTACTGATGACGTTTGTGGCTACATTGACTGATTTATGAGTTTTCTATTTTATATCTTAAAACAGTCTCTACTATTGTTAGCTAGTTATTCTGCTTTTTATGATTCCGTCGACAAATGGAAAATTAAATTAAAAGGCTTTTAGAAAAAATCGACATATTTTCGTACACATTGTAGGCCTTTTCAGCATTTCGCCACTTTTCCCTATCCTCCGAAGTTCTCCTCCACGCTCTACCCTCTCTCTTCACGATGTCGTCACTCCATCTCGCTGGTGGTCTGCCGACACTTCTATGGCCCATTCTAGGTCTCCACTCAGTAACCCGTGTCTTCGAGCTACGTGTCCCATCACTCTTGTCTGTCTTATTAGGACATTGGGTATTCGATAACTGAGGAAGCTCCCGAGCATCCTACGCTCCGTAGACCTTTGTGCCACCTTTATCTTCCGAACAATCTCCTTTGTCAGTGACCATGTTTGTGAATTTTAGAACTATATTTAAAAAATTCTACGTGTGAAGACGAAGGTAGGTAGGTACCTAGTATAAATGTGTTGTAGATTTTTTTTATTAAGTTGAATATTTTTCGATATTCGAAACGATTGAAATGATATATTATTTATATTGATATTTGTTTTCCATTGGCTGTACGAATTTTGATGATATTTTTATCGACGTCAGTAACAGCGGACCAACGATAATAAAATTATAATGTAAGCACATTTACGACAAATAAAAATCTGAATTTTCCAATATCGGACAAATCCTGTATTAATTTTATTTCATATAAAAAAATTGAAGGAAATATAAAATGGAATGACTTACAAAATGCATGAAAATTTTATTACTAGCTTTCCGGCCGGCTTCGTCCGTGGAGCTCATATTAACTTTTATCTCCTATTACGGTCTACGGTCTACGATCGGACGACCTAGGTGTACTTTATTGAACGTATAAAAATGTATTGATCGATGGAAATATTAAAAGTACACACAATCGCCAAGCATGTATGAAAGGTATTGAACATAAAATAAGCGAAAGAGGTATGTCAGGATTGTAGCAAATGGCATTTGATTGTCTGAGCCTACCCTTCTTGGGATGAAAGGCATGATAATAGATAGATAGAAAAAGTAGCCTATGTCACTTTCTGGTTGCCACGGCGAACTAGTGACGAGCGTAATATGCCAGACAGTGATTGATTTCCAAGTATATATTGACCGCCATGTCATTCACAAAGCGATGTTCATTTGCCCTTATAGCGGTCGAGTAAACGTCGAGTAAACGCATCACGTCCGACCACAGAAGGTGAAACTCGTTAACATTTAATTGAGGTTCGAACTCGGTCAATTTGAATTTATGAAGGGGTTGAGCCATTATGTGTATGGGATTTATATTTACAACTAAATAATATATATTATCTTGAAAAAAAAAAAACCCTGATAAGTGTTTTAATTCCAAGTTATGTGCCCGTTCATACACAACTTTATTTAATCCCATGCAATAATACAAAACAAATTGAACCAAGATATTTTTCTTAATCGACAAATTGGCGGAAAACCGCGGTTACCTACCTACTGCGCATTGACTTAGCATGCGCGTGTTGATATTTTCATAGAGTTTAATGTGGCTGTATAAGACAAATCCTCTGCCCTTTCTGCATTTAAAAAAAACAAAACATTACGATATCGTTTTTGTACGAAAACTTCGGTACTGTAATACATTATAGTATCGAAGTTTGACATATTAGAGACGCGTATATGTAAAACATATCATTATAAGGTATAATTCGATTTTGTAATAGAGATTTTACTTTATAAGAGTAGATAAATATATTTATAAGAGTTGTAATTAGTAAATCCATGGTTAAGTACCTATAAATATTAACTTTTGAGACTTTTTCTTTATTTTCCATTTTGGAGGGAAAATCAAACGTAAAAAAAATTTCAAGTACATCGTGTGACATATTAATTGACAGGGCTCGTCATTAGGAATCAATTAGGAATACATTTTTTTTTATAATTTTTATAATTTTAAAATGCATAGTTTTCTGATCGAAAAAATGGTACGGAAATCTCAGCTAGCGAGTCGAACTCAGAAATTGGCCATTTATTATATACTAGCTTTTGCCCGCGACTACGTCCTCGTAGAATTAGAAATAATGACGTAATTTATGTAAATACGCAGAGATTTCCCTTAATTTTATCTTTCACCCAGCCGTAAATTCCCCGTCAGTCAGAAGTTTAAAAAAAGTATTAATTCGGTACCTCAGTCCCGTAAAAATATTTCCCCATGTCCAATTTAACAATTTCTTAAGGGTTGTTTTAAAAAATCCTTTCGTCCAAAACAAAATTTTTCCCCATACAAACTTCTACACCCCGTTGCACCCCTCCTTAAGAGTCGTTTTTAAAAATCCAAAAATACGTGTTTTATTATTTGTTTTGAAGAATATTTATACAAAGTTGATACACGCAGGTAATAGGATTTCCCTATACAAACTTCTACACTCCGTTGCACCCCTCCTTAAGGGTCGTTTTAAAAAATCAAAAAATACATGTTTTATTATTTGTTTTGAAGAATATTTGTACCAAGTTTCAAGTTGATTCACGCAGGTAATACGATTTCCCTATACAAACTTCTATACCCCACTGCACCCCTCCTTAAGTGTTGTTTTTAAAAATTAAAAAAAAACCTATTTTATTATTTGGTTTGAAGATTATTTTATCTTATTTTAAACCCAAAACTCGTGAAATACCTACTTGTTTCAATAAGAACAAAGAGCGGCCTGCTAGAAACGCCAGTAGTGGCCACTCGAGGTAATCCTCAGTATAATCGATGAGCGGATCTACCTTAAGTCCTCCCGAGCCGCCAAGTACGCCACTATAAATACGTGTTACGGGTTAAGCTAGCTAGAGCCTTGTGGGTACTTTTGGATTTCATTTTTACTAGCCATTTTTAGGGTTCCGTACCACGAAGTTCTTTGCTACTTCCAAAGGGTTCAAACGTTGGTCCTTCGAGCCGGATAAAAAAATTCAAGATATAACCGGTTCAAACCGGTTTCTTAAGTAGCCCACGCACTGGTCCGGTATTTCACAAAAAAATTTTCGGTCCGGCCAGCCGTATGATCGACATTGAACACAGGCCACACATTAGCGATGTAAATCATACACAAGATTCGATTAAACAAAGTGTCAAACATCCGTGTGTGTGTGTCTGTGACAGATCGTTCCGGCCATCGACATTAACCACAAATACAGCGATTTGAAAACGGATGGCGGACCGTTCGCTACAAGAATTGGACGAGTCTGTGGTCGATTTCGGCGGACCGTATGGCGGCGCGCCGGCGATTGGACGAATGATTGGACCTTTAAACCGGTGGCTAATATTTTAATTCTATTTAATCCAATTCGTTTGGATATTTTATGTCTTCATAATTTTTTGGTATTGTTATTGACTTATCAATGATACCAATATAGTTATTGTTAATAACGATGTTTACCCGTCCACGTAAACGTCCAGTCATACATACGTCATACGGATTTGCTGGTCAAAGAGTAAACTTTTATATTTGGCATCAGGTCAAAGAAAGTGAAGAATAATTACTTTCAGTGTAGTGTATAATTAATATTATTACATTACACTGATATTTATTTATACTAATTCTCAATATCAAAATTATTGAATGAGACTTCCGCAGAGACCGATAAAACGGTTGTCAAGAGTCGTCATAGGTACTATTGCTTCATTATGGTAAATAAAAATGGCGAGTGATTCATTACAGTAAGTACATTTTCAGGTATTAACTGCATTGTTATATAATTTCAAACAGTTGATCCGAGGCTTAGCAGGGTTACAAGCCCTGAATTGTGATAAGTTCGCTATCTATCATAAAGCAATTTTAATTATCACACAGGAAAATTTTACGTAAAAATATGAAATGGGGTTTTTAAAATTAAAAACTTATATATGCACACTTAGAGGCTTTTCCATCTAAATCCTCAACAGAACTGGCCACTCGTTAGGTATATCCTCACAAATCAGCTAAAAGAGGGAGACTTGGTCTTGTACTGGGTACTCTGGAACCGATAGCAAGGGTTTCTGTGAACAATAATAAAAAAATAATAGAAAAAACGAGTGAGTCTTATATTATATCTTGACCTTGGTAATAAGCAACATAGCTGATGCGTTCTCCTTCTCTATTTCCCTTTCTTTTTCTCGTCACACACACGCACACGCTGTTGGCTGACAGTACCAACCTCTCGGAAAATGGCTTGGTACCATCTGACGGCCAAGTCTACCACCGCGCGCGCTCATTGGTCAAATCAAATAGCGCACGCTTTCCCGGCTTCCTGTTACACACTTGCGTCTCTTTTCATGTAATCACTCCCACAGATTGCGGGAAAGCTCTCGTACTTTATTATTAGCATTTGTTGTAAAAGTCAACAACAGTAGATGTTTTATCTATATTTTATCATTCTAAAAGAGGTCCATTAACCATTATCTCATGTTATCTTTGTATAAACGTCCCTGCTAACAAATACTCACTAAATTCTCATTCCAACAGGATTATGTCCAGCGTTCAGATTTGTCTACTATTCCAGTTTTATCCCGCGCGCACATAACTCACCGACAGTAGCTTTGTTTTCTGTTGGTATTTCGGATTTTATACCAGGGACGGTATTTGTTCTTTTATCAGCGTTAATCACTTTCTTTATTTAGTTCTACTTATTAGAGAAATCGAGAACCACTTCGTAAAAAAAGCCTTTTTGTATGTTATTTTTGTTAATTTTTCAACAAAACGAATATCAGATCACTCATATAAGTGTATTCTGGCTGCAGTGACTTTATCAATTCAATATCAATAGTTTAAAAGGTATCTACGTATATCAAGTCACCGAGCAATGGCGGTATAACCATACACCTAGCTAGGCTGGAGGCTGGAAGAGGCTACAGCGAGCTTGCAGACCTAAATACTAAATAGTCTTAAAATGTCTGGTGCAGAAGGCAATGGGAAACCACTGCACTATTCTTTCCAAGAAAGTTTACCATGACGAGTCAATACAAGGTGCGTCGCGTTGATTGACCACGACTGCTCTGTCAAGAGCACTGCGACTGAGAAGAGAAGAATATCCTAACCAGTATTATAAACATAGAGCGCCCTACTAGATTAGTATTATATTACTACATAAATGTGCGTATAAATAGGTGTAAATGTGTAATTCTGTGTATTTTCATCTTAGATGAGTTACATCCAGGTACTGCACAGTGCATACTCTACTAAACACTAAATTATACTTTAAAACAGGATATTTTACAAAAATAAGCGGAATTACGACTGACGCTAGGCTGTTACATGCTGCTATTCAAAACGGTCTCGTTTATCTGTCTCGCTTTTAACATGCGAAAGTGTGTTTGTTTGTCCTTCTTTGACGTCACGCGTTTTTTTTTCAGAGCCGGAGAGTGACATAGGCTACTTTTCTTGTTACTTTTCAAAAATGTCCACAGCAAAAAGCTAGTTCTAAATAAGAATAATAATCTCCCAGATCTATAGACTTGGTAGTTTGAGGGATATTGTCATATCATACAAAAATCGCTTCTGCAAATCTAATAACGAAAACTGGTCGAGCTGAAAATTTAGGGCTTTAAAGGCTCTCATAAAATTTTATGAACATTATAAAAATCACACAAGAACTGTTTTTATGGAAAACCTAACGTCATTACTACAACGATGAAACATTATTTATATTGCTGAAAAAACAACTTACATCTGATGAAATAGGATCACTCTCTTATCTGTCTGTCTGTCCGTCTGTCTTATTTTCTCCGAATCTACTGGACGAGAAAGATTTAGGTATAAAATTATGTAGAGTTTGATGACCTTATCACGGACGTATAGCGTAAATAATCGAATTTCGATTTTGGGGGAAAAATTAAAAAGTAAAAAAAAATATTTTTTCACGTACATCATGTGACATATCAAATGAAAGGGCTCGTTATAAAAAATACAAATAAATATTTTTTTAAATTTTAAAATAAAAATCAAAATATATTAAAGAAAATATACTAAAATTGAGCGTCCCCACACTCCTTATCTCCGAAACTACTGAGTCTTAAATTTTGAAAGAAATAGAATGGGTTTAGTTTACAGGAAAAAAATCGATTAGTTAATCTCGTCTTATAGTTCTCACAGAAAAAATGGTACAACACCCTCCTTTCTGGGCCAATGCTGCCAAAATACTGACGACATTTTTGTACAGTCCTAGATTCCAAATTTTGGTTCACCGACTGTATTATTTAATTTAGAATAGATGATTAATTATTATCATCATTACTAACTTTGTCAATGTGACAAGTCACGACATTAACATTCTGCAAGTCGATCCAATTGGGAGAGGCCCTCGCGTCCCGTCTCAAGATTTTCAGATGAGGCACAGACAATAAATAGCCCGAGACTCGATCTGTCAAATTGAGATTTTGATTTAAGAATCTCGATTATTTCGCTGCAGTTCAAGCGCCAACTGTAAAGTAGATCACACATTGGTCCGGCATCGCACCGATAATTTCCCATTCCGGCCGCCGTATGGTCTAGGCGGACCGTTCGTTACAAGAATTGGATGAGTCTGTGGTCGGTTTCGGTGGACCGTACGGCAACGCGCCGGGGATTGGACGAATGTGTGGCCACCTTAAGCCGCAGTGAATAATCATTTGAATAGCGCGCGATTCCTCCTAGCTTCCTGTCACTCCACTTCCACTAAATTCCACCGAGAGCGAAGATGTTACACATCTATAAAAAGGTGACATACATTGAAAGTATATTTGTCACTCGCTCACCTGCCACCTGTCACCTGTGAACAAGCTGCATTACCTTGCTTATCTGTTTAAATCAAAATTTAATTAGTAGAATTAACCGTCTGCTTCTTGCTCAGACGTGTATAACGAAACGTTATAAGTTTGAAGCCCATGTCTGTTTGTGTGTCTGTCTGTGTTCAATGCAGTTTTTTTTAAATATTTTTTCTCATTGTCAACAGGAACGGAGCAAGGGCCCCACGAGAAGCGTTTACTAAACGCGCTGCTCGCAACATACAACACACTAGAGCGGCCGGTGGCTAACGAGAGTGAACCGTTAGAAGTCAAATTTGGTCTCACGCTACAGCAAATCATCGACGTGGTATGTCTAAACTTACTTATGTTATAGAAATAATAAATGATAAAATATCTTATAATGATGTCTTCAGTTCTATTGCTTGTGTAATAAACAAATACAATGTTGATAGTAATGTTAAAGATCGAACAACAGCCATTGATGAAACTATACAAAATTAAATAAATAATGCAAGCAATATTTTTAAACTGATGATACTATTATGGAAATTGAATCTAGGACGAAAAATACTGTCTATTGTACACTGTATATCTATATTTGTAAGGTATGATGGTAAGATAAGTAGAAATAATATTTATAACGATATAATATAATAGGTTTAAACTTTTGAATTTGGAATGCAAACATTGTGACGGCTCGGCACTGTAATCGGATTGTTCAGCTAATCAGATTTATTTGAGATGGGGCTCACACATAGGGTTGCCACATTTATATTGGCAATGAAGAGTAAAAATAAATGGGATATTTTGATTACATTATTTATTGAATTAGACAGTCATTATTCGTTAACAAAGTATTTTGTAATTTTCAAGTTTTAATCCAATAATAAAACCGGATGGTTGAAGATATTGATACGATACTCTTATTAATCAAGTTAAATGTTTTGAAATCTAAGCTAAAATGAAAAGAAGAAAAGAAAAGAAAAATGTTTATGGTAACCCTAGGTGAGAACGTCGAGAGCGCTATGGGATGCCACTAATTAAGTTTATTGAACAGTTCGAGTGTGTAGAGGTGCTCTAGAGGACTTCTCGTGAACTTCTACGACTTGATAAAAACCTTTTATTCAATTAATCCGTTGCCTTCAGACAAGATTCTAGATTAAAAAAGAACAGATAAATACCTTGATTTTATTCCAAATTAAAAAGTCATTAATGAAAGAGCCTGTGTCGAGGGTTTACGATTGCAATATAAGTTTTGTTATAAACAGCTAACTACTATATTACTAAAATATTTAATAGCAAGTAATTAAAACAGAGTCTTAAATTAGTAGACACATTTTACGAGGTGAATATAAGTAGCGGAGGTTATATTAAAGCGTTTCATTAAAATGTTAAGTAGTCTAGCCACTTTGTTTGTATTTGAAGTGTGTCATAGTTCATCCGTTTGAACTACCCACGCGGCTGCTGGAAATTAACAAAGTTATACAGTGAACGAGCTAGCTCTAACTTCCCACTTGCGATAGGACGATTGTTTTACGAAGCTACTCCTAATGTTTTACGTATGAATTACTTTGTGTTTTGTAAATTAACTTTGTCTAATCTCGAAAACTACTTTATGGATTTGATACGTTTCTAAGTAGTAGATTATTATATATGCTAAAGTTAAAGATGAAAAAGTTCTGAACAATAATACCAGCATGTCATTTCGCAAAAGAAATCAGCCGTCTTCACAATGTAGCTTTGTCGAGTCGGCAAACAAAAAAATATTTTCTCCGCAATATCAACAAAGACTTGCATCAAATGAAACTTGAAGCGTAAATGACGCTGACGTAGGAAAGAAATGTATAAACAGTTCCAGAGGTTTTTATTTTGATGGAGATTTTGCGGGAACAAAAATTTACCTTTCTGCGTTAGGATTAAAATATTATCCATTCCCCTAATTGAATGGGCGCGCCTTACTGACGCCGGGAATTGTACCAACTTGTGAGTAATTTCAGGAAGCGTTTCTAGAAATGTGTTAGCTTAGATAATTTATTAGTTTTCATTTTGAAAAAATACGCATAGGCTTACCATTAACAAAAAATAATTATAATTAGTTATGCCATAAAATGAGCTAACCATAGAGTGTATTTTAATTCAATGTTTTGGATGCTTTCGTAGAACTTAAACACAGTGTTGTGGGGTTTTAAAGGCATTGTAATAAGAACGCTGACTTTCTGTGTAAAGTTAGAATTGCAAAATAAAACCTATCAGATTACTAAGATAATGATATTACAGCATAATAATATGTTGAAATTTAACTTGGTAATATAGTTTTTAAGTAAATGTAATAAATATGAATTATTATTAATTGATAAAGAGGTGTAGAATTCTCCACACGGAGAGTAAATATGGTAAATATTTTGATTTGTTTCTTGGCTCACCATGCGTTCGTTGAACATAATAAAGGATGAGAAAAATCAAATCCTGACGACGAACGTGTGGCTGAACTTGGTAAGTCGCACGAGACGTTAGGATCGCGCGCGACCGTTTCCGAGTCACCAGAACGTTCTACTCACTCTCACTTTCTACAATATTTCACATTTAACAATTAAAGCACTTTAAGCTTGACGCACTTTCGGCACTAAATAATAATTTGAAATGAGATGACAGAGTCGAGGTACGGAGGCGACGGAAGCGGGCGGTTCAGCGCGAGTTCGGTGTTAAGATGTTGTATTATGAGTATTATGACGTACAGATTGGCATAGCTAGGTCTAGATGTGTGTGCAGACGCGCGGAGCCGCTGGCCGGTGGGCCGCCGGGCCCGCGCCCCTCCCCCCGCGCCTCACGCGGTCGCTCGACGTTGTCTAGACAATATACTGACTGCGCCCTTTCTTTCTGTTTTTGTTGACATCGTCCACCCACAAATAGGACGAGAAGAACCAACTACTTATTACCAATATTTGGCTGTCATTGGTAAGTGTGATTAAAAAATGGAAAATTAAATTAACACTTAATAAAACTTCTAAAGTTTCTTTACTTTCTGTTTCGTTTTTATTTTGTTTATGTCTGATTTCATCTTCTTGTTCTTCTTCTTTATGTTATCTTTCATTCACTTTGGTATCTGTCATGTATCTCTACTGTATGTTATCAGACTGGCAAAGTAATGTGGAGTATGCGGCAGTTTCTTACTACATGCCATTCTTAACATCAACTTTTGACATGACGTGATTTCTATATACTCTTGTTAACTACTTGTAATTAGTTTAGAGCAAGTTTAGAGTTATGATCCCATTACGCGACATGTTGTAGTACATATCATTATATTTCGTTATCTACGTATATCTAATTAGTAATGTATCCTAATATATTAGTCAAACTAAACTGCCGTGTACAACACATCTCATTAAACAATATGAACTAATGGTTGACGCATAAAGCTAAATATTAACCGAATGTGAAATTAAAAAATATTACTAGAATCTATTTAGGAGTAAATACCGCAACAATAGCAATAATGTTATCAAATCATTGTGATACTGTGGGCTCGAATGCTAAATGCATCGAATGTCAATTGGAAGTTCCATATTGCAAAGTATTTGTGGCATCAGTGCGTGTTAGTTCCGCGTGATCAGTGTCCACTGTACATTCATACCGCACTCTCTGGGAATCCGCTAATGTAATTTACTTTTGAAGAATGAGTCTGATGTAGACATTTTCTGATTCAGCATGGCAAGGGAATGAACATTTTTTTATTACCAAAATAAACCCCGTATTTACTGATACAATCTTTAACATTAATTATATTTTGCTTAAGTTTTAGGCAGAAATTTGAAATGGAAAAAATAATAATTTTATTTTACGTTGTAGGTTTATTGAAGAGTTAGTTTTTATTATTATTATTTTGATAATGTTGTTTTCATTTAATTTAAATAAAACATTTTTAAATATGACAAGGCTTATTGTACATACTTTTGTTGTTGGCTGTGAACTTGCATTTTTGACAATGAATGAGTTTGTATTAAATTAGTGTAATGACTTATGTACACATTCAGCACCGAAGGTATGTCTCATAAGCTGATTTAAAAGTTAACATTTTAGCATTTACCAATACGGCAGCGCTTGGTCTACCCCCAAATATTTAGTCTCCTAAAATTAATACCCCTAGGCATTAATTACTAGGGAATACTAATTTAACAGTCATGCAACCTCCTGCAACCTGATTGACAAATATAGCTTTTGTAACTTATATGAAATGATGCAGTTTTTATATATTTCCAAAATGATCTACGTCTTTCGTTTTTGCTTTGTCTTTGTAGTTGGCATGAGCTTTAACTATAATATAAGTCAATTTGCATGAGTTTTATAGTAAATAATGCTTAATCTTTGTTAGTGTTCTGAAGTGTTTTAGTAGCAGTTGCTTAAAATAGTTAATAGCCAATCTTATTTAGAAAATAATTTAGATATACATTTGCATAATTATAATGCAGCTCAATATGAATTAAAGAGTGTGCATTTCTTTATTTTGTTCATATCAAATTGTATTTTAAGGTTATTTTATTTATTTGATTCTTTCTTCGTGTTATCTTTATTTAGAAGTTCGCATCTTCATAAATGTTGAAAATTAATATATGTATTATAATTACTTCTGCTGATTTCACATTTACTATTTTTGTAAAATTTGTTATCTGTTTTTATTTATCTTAAAATATTATAACAAATAATATTTTTTGGAAATGTTTTAAACTTTACACGATGACTGAGAATATTCTTAAAATTGTCATAATTATTGAAATTAATATGCACTTGTTAATAATATGTAGATGCGATCTCCTCAGAAACGAGCAACCGCACTAGCAATTACTGTCGAAAGGTCCACAAGACGAGTTGTATGAAACAGTGTAACTGTTCGCAAACCTAAACTTGAGTAATATTAGACTTGCCGCCGGCTAACTTTGAAGTACCCATTTCTTAGATAGGCCAACATGTTTCTACCAAACTTTGGTTAAACATGTAATAACGGCTAAAATTGAACTCTCTTCAACAATCTTTTGGATATCTGTTAGTAGTACAGTATTTATTGAAAGTAAATTGCTAGAAGCGGGTGTTTCTTCTTTATTAGCTTTGGATGTGTGTGGTAATGAACTGTCTGTTTCACAATGTGTTGATAAAATTAGTTTGGAAAATAATTCATGCACACTTTATTTAAATATTGTAAAATAGCTCAATTTTCTATCTATTATTATTACTATTGTATATGTTCTTCTTAAATTTTCAAAATGTTAATATTCTTGACTTTGATACAATAACGTAATTTTGTCTCTTCATTAATTCCTTATTCAAATATCAAAATAATTTTAACTAGAATTTCTATCTATCCATTTCATGCATGTAACGAGTAGAATTTTATAATATAATATATGTGTTTGTGTGTAACAGGAATGGAATGACTACAATCTGAGGTGGAACGACTCGGAGTATGGTGGGGTGAAAGATTTAAGAATAACTCCAAACAAACTATGGAAACCAGACGTACTTATGTACAACAGGTGAGATCTGTCTAGAATAACAAGAACAAAAAATTTGAGGACGTTCTAAGGTATTAGGAGTATGCGTCATATCTTGAAGCTGCCGATCAGTGTTGCCAGTGGCCGACGGTTAAAAGTAACATGAGACAGCTCAAAAAGTAACATTTTCACGACAAAAGTAACATTATTTTATTTTCGGTAGAAAACGACTCTAATATCTTTGCTCTAATACTGTATTATGACACTTTATTACACAAAAAAATAAAAAAGTCTACTTTTCCATTGATTACGCTTCATTGATCGAATCTCTCGGTAGAGAGTACTTATATTCCTTGGATCGAATAATAATTAACTGTTGAACCTATTTGCTGTCAATCTTTGTTATATGTATGTTATGTATATTTTAACCTTTAAAATTAATAATTTTTTGAATTACAGATTATAGTTTATTTATATCAAACTTTTTTTGTCTTCGTATCGAAGTTGTGTAAAACCACAGATTATTTTTTGTTTGCTGGAAAAAATTTAATATTTATTATTATATTATTATATATAATATTATATTTTAAGTCCTAAAAGTAACGTAAAAGTAACATTTGATATCGTGTAACATGGAGGTAACGTGAGAGGGTCAAAAGTAACGTAAAATGTTACAAAAGTAATATTCTGGCAACACTGCTGCCGATCTATTTTGCCGATGTCAAATGAACTATATAGAATTATCAAGCACAACAAAGAAACATACAATCCTAGTATAGATTATATTAATAAAGCGAAAATTTTAAATTATAGAGCAGATATAATTATTTCATATGGATCTATTAAATTGTATGAATAGAAAGGCTCGTTTTATGAAATAGATCAAAGAAAAAATGGTAACGGGCCTTTATAAAGATTTCAAGTTTGTCTTTTTCATATTGCTGTTATTCTTCTACTCGCACGTTCACGAGACAATTCATTATTTGATGAGGTAATGTAGGTTTTATATCCTAATTCCTGAATCAGTCTATGTAGTTAATACAGTATCAAATTCAGTCCAGCAGTAAGGGACAAACAAAGAAACATTCATTTAGCATTACGTACCTAAGCTTTCAGAAATAGGCTCCAGGTAGTAAATAGATTACGTTAATCTTATCTCGATTCCAAGAAATATAATAGGTATCAATTAACAATCAAGTGATAACTTGAGCACATAATATCGTATTAACACAAATAAAAATGCTTTCCTTCGGTAATGTAAATAAAAGGGATGTATTCCCAATGACCAATATTGACACATACGGGTGTGTAACTGTGTATTAGCACTCTCCGTGATGCGTAACATGATCTAATGTAATCATATCATTGTGGTGAAAACTAGTAAAGACTCTTAAAGGGGTCCAAAATGTGGATTTGCTAATAAGCAGTGATATAAATATTTCCATGTGAGTTTGTTTATTTGTCCTTATTTAACGTCAAAACAGAGCAATGTATTGACCCGGTGTCACTTATCAAAATGTCTACGGTTGAAGCCGGGGCTAAAAGCTATAAAAAGTATATTACGAGAAAAGTAGTTAATATAATGCCACGACGCACTAAAACGGCTCATTTTCATAATAGCTTTTACGTAATGTATGCAGTTCGGTTCTCTCTCTACATATTTACTGAGAGGAAATGTTTAAATTGAAAACTTTTATATTGTCACAACGAGGATTTTATCTTTAATTACTTAGTTAATTGAAATTTACTTTTACACATTTGGTTAGGGCTTTAGGGGGTGAGGTAAGGCCAATGATACAGAAAAACATCACACAGACAGACATGCCACATGCGACGTCGCGTCGTAAGGTACAGCGCCGCACGCGCACCGGGTTTGGACTAAAGAGACGAAACGAAGCGGAGAGGGGTGATACGGTACGACACTGCGCTGCGCTGTCTTTTTATATCGAAAGTGGAAAGAAGAGGCATCGTAGTAAGCAGCGTTGCGTTGCGGAGTCGCACCGGCCGTGTGGTACTCTTATTTCCCGTCCTTTCCGTTGCGGAGTCGCACCGGCCGTGTGGTACTCTTATTTCCCGTCCTTTCCGCCCCGGCTTCGTCTGTGAAATTTTAGCATCACTTCTGAGAAATAGGTTTATTATTTCTAATTTTTTATTTTATGTTGTTTTATGTTTAGTTTATGTATCTTCTATTATGTCTGAAAGTTTCATCAAAATCTATTGAGCAGTTTCACAGTCAATTCTAGACAAACAGACGAGATGCTAAAAATGGTAATTTATGCTTCAGTATAGTCTGTATCGTGTAAATGGCATCAGATATTTGTATTAATTTTGAAATCAGTGTCTAGCTACACCGCAAGGTGTAAAGGCCGTGAAGATGTGTGTGTTTTTAGATGAAAGGATTCTTAGTACCTACAAATCCGTTATCCATCATTCTTAAATTTAATCTTCAACTTAAATACAACTAAGATTTCTAAGAAAACAGCAATTTTCACGGAACCATCTGGCGCTCACGGTTAGGCAATATCACTAAAGTGATTTTTACAGGGGACGTATAATTTAGGCTGGCTTACAGCCAAACTGAAGGATTCTCGCTATCGTTTGTGGGTAAACGACCGCTTACAGCCGCTTATAGCCGCTTATTTTATAATAAATCGTACAATAAGCGAAACGTGATTGCTCTAAGGAGTTTAAAATGAAGTTAACTTAATGTATGGCGATGTTTACCTGGACTCAGGCCAAGTTACCGTGAACTATTATGGACTTTTGTTTATGTTTTGTATATTATATTATTTATGGGTCTAATTAATGGGTAAATGTTATTAGAGTTGTATGGTATTATACATGTGACGTACTGCTGTATCAGCCGTACATATGTTGTAGTATAATAGTATGGCGGAATATGAAGTGACAGATGCCCCTCCCGCACATGACAGAGGGCGCCACTCGCCACAGTCTAGTAATAGACACAGGGTGTAAATATACAGAACACCACTATATACTTTAACTTTAGGTAATTAAAGTTGATAGGTAATCATTGAAAATGGTGAGGACCAACAAGAAAAGATTAATTAAAATCAACTTTTCGTACTTCAGAGAACAAATAAAAATTCCTTAATTCTTCAAAAAATCCATACTTCCATACTAATATTATACTGTCTGTCTGTTACGCTTTCACGGCTAAACCACTAAACCGATTTTTATGAAAATTGCTATGAAGCTTGAACCCTAGGGAAGGCCATAGGCTATTTTTTTTAAATCTGTCCCCCCAAAGGGATTCCCCTAGAAGATAAAAGTTACTACGGGCCCCACGGGCGAACAGCTAGTAATATTTGTATTTAGTCAACAATGTTGATTTAGTACAGCGACAAGTTTGATACGTTCTGTTTATATAGCCTGTTTATATCTGCAAAGTATAAAGCATTAAATAATGCTTTAATTATCATATTTGTTTTAAATGAAGGCAGAATTTCACAACTGTGACTTCTTTATTTTGAAACTGTATAGAAATATTTAACTATAATATTTTATAGCTAATCAAATAATAGTTAATTTTCATTTTAAAAATATTGGCTTCAGTTAAAAGTTATCCAACTTCATTAAAAATAAATGTGATATAAGTAAAAAATATAAAATAAGTACACGAATATAAGCCGAGTGATAAAGTAAGAATCTTTTCCGTGAAGTATCAAAAAGAATAATTAGTGTGGAATGAAAAAGCGGTATTCTTAAATATTCCTTTCAACAATTTTAATATACGAAGCCAAAGAACAAAAGCTCAACACAAAATGTCGCAATTGTAATTATGGCTGGTAACAAAGGAGGACATCGGTAAAAAGGGGCGACCTACTAAACTCATACAATATCTAATTAATAAATAAATATATATTGAAGTAATAAGCTAATTGGAATTTTATTCAAAGTTTCTTTAGAATTTTAGAATTAGAAGAGTTGAAGTCATAGTACATTTAGATAATTTGACGTTTGTTACTCAATCCACAGTAGTAAAGAGGAAACCGATTAAGATAAAATTCGATATACAGGATATATAAGGTAGATATAGGTTAGCTTAGTGCGTCACCGTGCTCCAACTCGCTACTCCAAACTGGGTGGAGCATAAGAAAAGAAAAAATTAAATAGCGAAGTACAGTCAAAAATAAAAACCACAAATATCACATTTCTCTAGTTGTCCATTTTAGTGAATAAACTATTAAAGTACCATTTTTCACATGCACGGAGCCACGGTAAATTGCTGTAAAAAGTACCATGGCTAAACAATGTTTGCAATTCTTATGGAATTGATATTGAAATAGGAGGATCCGGGTTCAATCCTCACTCTTGACATTAAATAGATATATACCAATTTTCTTTAAGGTTTGCCATATATTCTGTTCAATTTGGGCAACTCGTTTGGACACTGTTACTGGTGTATTTGGTTACTCTGCAAGGTATGGACCATGATGGTGAAATACGAAATTAAAAATATTTCTCATTTATGATCAAGTTTATTACGCTTAACGTTATTGGAAAGTCGCCAAAAAGCACGCGCCAGGTAAACAACCCACATACTATGTGATAACTGAATAATGTTTTGGTATGCTTCTTTGGATCTCATCAGGGAATAATCATTTACCCTAATTCGCTAACAGCATAACTAAAAAAAATTTGATCAGACGACAATTAAATACTTCTTATTCTGACCTCACTGCTCTTTTAGCTAAGCTTTGTGGCCAGTTCTTTTAAGGTATTTTGTGATGGGAACACCTCAGTTTGTTAGCTCTATAATCCATTTATCAGGCAGAAACCAGAGCTGCACATGAAATACAGATACGATTCATTTTAAAATACGTTGTAAAGCTCTGAAAAATAATCGTCGTTTTATATTCGAAAAGTATCCGATATCTAACGATTTTGATGATATTTCGTGTACGGAGTTTCAGGTCAAAAAAAAAAAAAAAAAAAAATTTAATATTAGCAAGAATAATATCTGATTAGCTCACTAAGATACACGACTTGAAAGTACGAAAAGACTATTTTGTGTGATAATATAGACTTGAAAAATTTACGCTGAATTAGCACATTTTTTAATACCAAAAACAACGATAGTGATTTTTGGACTAGTTAATTTATGACCACATTGTAATGTTTAGTCTTCTGTTTACTTGTATTTTGGCTATCACCACAGCCATTCTGCACGAGTAACTGAAACTCAATGAACACATGTTTGGCTTACTTGTTTCATGTAGTTTGTCCATAAGGCTGGCGGGCCGCCAACTCGGCGACAGCGGAAAACACACCTAACGGATGGGCAGAACCGGTGGGACCATACGTTAACTCCTGTTTAGCAGACAATGTTCTTTAATCATTTTAATGGCTGTGTATTTTGCAGATAAAAGAGTTAAATTATTTTAAAGTCTATTTATATTAATATTTTTACTGGTTGTAGTTTATTTTGATTTTACTCTTCGCGTTTCTATCAAACCGGTTTCAAAGATGTATTATCTGCTGTTCTCTGCACTGTTTCACCTAAATATGTTCAGCCGTTATAGTGTGTTTAGGTGAAAATATTTCATCTACAAACATCCTAACTTTAATTTCTTCGAATCTGAATAATATTTAGTTACACAGAAATGCCTAACATGTAATCAATATAACGTTTTAAGCAGTAGCTTCAATGGGTTAAGATATTGTACCAAACAACGTGTTATCAAAAACAGAAGTAGAAATATGTGCATAATTAAGTCGAGAGTTGTTAGTTAATTTCATATTTTGACTCGGAGGCAATTTATTTCCATTGCGAGTTAGCAAGTCAGAGAGCAAGTTTTCGAGCTTTAAGCATAAAAACATGACAAACTTTTCTCGTGTGGCGTCAAGATATGATAATATAATTTCCACTTTCGTAAGTTTCAGCGCTTTAAAGCGGGCAGTCGCGTCGCCGACTAGACAAATTGCTTTTTAACTTGTTTCTACTTTACAGAATTGCTCCGGAGGAGGATAATGTTACCTGACTGACTCGCACCCTCTTATTTTGGTTACACACTCTTTGTTTCAATTAAGTTCTCTATTCTCTCCTTTACCTTTTTGTTTATTTTAACAATTCTATTTTATTTACTTTCCTACATTTACATTTTTATTTTTAATAACCATTTTGTTATTCTTATATTGTGTTCCTCTTTTCCATTTATAAATTTTCTACAAAAAACAATTATTATTTTTATTTTTAGTATTTACATTTTAACAATGATTATAAACTAATTTATTTTATTACTTACATACTCGTAGTTAACACAAAATAAAATTAGAAGTTATTATTTTATAATATTTTTGGTTGTTTTGTGACTTAATATTTTTACATTTTAAATACAATCTAATAAAATTTCAGATATAGTGACAACTTAGTAGGAGGTGGCCCGAATGTAACGATTGGTGCTTAATTTTTTTGTTTAAATTTTTTTATAAGCAACAATCGTCCGCGTGGCAAAGAGCCTGCTACTCAAGTTGCCACACCATAATGATGTACGAGGCATGCTCGTCGCTGTTTTGAGTCACCACGGTCATCTTCTCGTTTTTTAATTTAACATTATTAAAAAATAACATATTTGCATTATTTCAAAAAATATTTTAGTATTAATTGATATTGTATAATAATTTTGAACAGTGTTAATTTATCAAACGAGAGCATGACACTGAGGTTATCAATGAAAGGATATAAATATGCAATAAATATATTTTATAAAATAAATGTTACCAATAAAATCCTTCCATCGGTAATACTGATGGTCCCCGATCAACCGAAGCACTAATATAATAAACTGAAATGTCATAAACTATTTTTATTTGTATAATAAAGCAATGTTTATTTTAAAAAGCTTTTATAAATCAGTTAACAGCTATACATAAATAATGTTAACCGCACTTAAATATTTATAACGACAATGTGATTTATTCATTGATCTATCAATGATATTTATTTTTACTCAATACATCAAATGGTTTTGTTGTTCTTTCGTTATAGTATACGATTGTACGTTTCTTTTTATATTTCTTACCCACGCATTCTCATTATTTCTTTTTATTCGAAATTAAATTAAACAATTTTCCGTGTCTTTTGTATATTTACAAAATGAACATTTCTAAGCAATCTTTCTTGCTGTTTCTTTTTAATTCTCTCCAGAAAAACATCTATTGGCCACTTTCATGTTCTCTCACATTTAATTTTCACCAAATACGCGCACTTATTGACCTTTCCAGCCGCTATTGTTGACTGAAGAAAACTTATGTGAGTTTTTTTTGTAACAATGAAAAGGGTCTGATAAGGGTCAACGAAGTCGTTTTAAAATTTCTCCTCCATTATACTTCATTTATTAAAGTCATTTTATATTACAGAAGAATCAGAGTAGATAATGTATACATATCTATAGGAATCATTGAAAGATTGGTGATAAATCACAAGACGGTTGTATGAGTGTCTCGTTACTCGCTGGTTGTAGCTTTGTAGTATGAAACTGTGAAGTATGTTTGTTCCGCTAGTGCTGACGAGGGTTTTGACGGGACCTACCAAACCAACGTGGTAGTCAGAAACAACGGCAGTTGCCTGTACGTGCCCCCGGGCATATTCAAGAGCACATGCAAGATAGACATCACGTGGTTCCCCTTCGACGACCAACATTGTGACATGAAGTTTGGTAGCTGGACTTACGACGGCAATCAGGTACTACGGAATATATGGCGCTCATAATACTGAAGTACGCTTTTCTTATTACGAGTACGGTATGGCGATGTATCTAGACTGAAGTGATTATTAAACATTGACAAAGAAAACACCTACATTAAATCACTACATACATGACTAGATGCATCGTATTTGTAATAAAAAAAATGTTACTGATGTTAATATTGATGTAATAGATGAGTGTCCAGATATAAAATATGACAAATAGTGTTAGGGTATTGTCAAGGGAACCATGTGAGAAACCAGAAGGATTGATGAAATCCCAAACGTTTTATATGTACTATTTTGCATGGTGCAAAAAAAAAATCACGACGCAAAATTCTTGTTATGTAAAAAATATATTAAAATGTCTGCCATACGGATTAGTCTTAAGATTATTATTTCTTTTATTATTATTGCGAATTCTTGTATGCTAGCATTGCTGCATTTTTAATTTTTCTTTCTGAATGCAAGTTAATTTACAGTTAGCTATTAAGTTACTTAATCGTATATGTATATTTTTTTAACTATCTCTATTTGTTGCTTCTGCTTTTACTTTTTTTCTAGCTTGTTGGAGTCATATCCGTATGGTGGTCAGAACTCAATTGGCATGCAGTTTCCTTTAGATACCCTTAGTACTTCTCTTGCACTTTATCTGAATGATTGTATGAGTTAAGTTTCTCACATTTCCCTCCATTCCTGTATTATAATTCAGGAATGTTTTATTCGAGCATGTCTTCAAATAATTGAACCTCATTAGGTTTAATAAATTATCTTGCATGTACACAGGTACAAGAGCGAAAATAGTTTCATATTCACATATTTTTCCTCTAAACAGTTGAATCTACAACTCAAGGACGAGAAAGGTGGAGACTTATCAGATTTTATCACCAATGGTGAATGGTATTTAATAG
This sequence comes from Nemapogon koenigi, assembly GCA_963924495.1. Taxonomy (NCBI): domain Eukaryota; kingdom Metazoa; phylum Arthropoda; class Insecta; order Lepidoptera; family Tineidae; genus Nemapogon; species Nemapogon koenigi. Next base: position 722,738 of record OZ004630.1, on the reverse strand, counting down.
GTAAGCTTTCTAAATCCTGTTCCAGCAACCCAACCCTACTATTTATATTTGATAGAAACTCGTAAGCTACGTATAACCTGTTGAATTAAGAATTGCGATTGAGCATCTATTTGCTCACACAGATAATGACATAATTGCAGATGAGAGAGAGACAAATATAATGTTAATTTGCCTAAATACAACCCGATTAAAGTGTCTACAAGTCTGTATACATTTCAGGAATGCCCGGCAAGAAGAACACAATTACGTACGCGTGTTGTCCAGAACCCTACGTGGACGTTACATTCACAATAATGATTAGAAGAAGAACTCTATACTATTTCTTCAATTTAATTGTACCTTGTGTTCTCATATCATCGATGGCTCTGTTGGGGTTCACGCTACCACCAGACTCCGGAGAGAAACTTACATTAGGTTAGTCCAATATATCATTGTTATTGTTTATTTTTATACTTCACTCAGTACCTGCCTCTACTATGAGTATCCGTAATTGGTTTTTTCCAATTCGCACCATGATATTTGACAGATGACATAGTCATCTATTCACAGTAATTTCTCTAGTCACATTAGATTATTGAACTATATTTCAATAATATACTTAATTATGTAGAACTACGATTTTAGTACCACGATAATAACTTATAGTATTCATCATAAATACAATTAAAAATTTGCAACTAAGGAAGTAGCTATGGATTTCTAGAACGAAGTAAATAAAGAGATGTTTCACTTTGAGTACTTCTATAATCCTCAAATAATAATAAATATATAATTCTAAAATATATTTAGCATTTAGTTATATTATAATAGGGACATTTTCATCAATTTTAATCCTATAATGGGTCATCGACGGGTTAGCGGTAATATAAGTTGTGATAAGTATGTTCAATTAATTAAACAGTACAATGTTATTTGATAGTAAAACTATCCAAAACAAATCAAGTTGTCTTTTATTGTGGTGCAATCATTGACAGTTGACACAGATTATAAAACAATAATAACTTAGCCAAGTGCTAATAAAAGTGAGATAGATGAGATAGAATTGCTCAACTTATAGAAGGAGACAAAACATATAATAACTAAACAGTCAAGTTATAACATTTTCAATAATGAAACTAGCGATATAATTAGTATTTAAGTTTAAGCACTGTTCACCAAGGTTTGGCTGGTGTTAACAGGTGTGACAATATTGTTGTCATTGACCGTGTTTCTGAACCTGGTCGCAGAAAAGATGCCCTCCACTTCAGATGCTGTGCCGCTTATAGGTACTTGCTGACACACGGATTACTGGCGGATTGCTTCTTTACGATATTAAGTGGATATATCGAAACAAATAGTTTCTCTGTATTTAGTGAAAAGCAAGGACTTCTAAAATATGTTACTTGGATATATACCATAAGGAAAACGTGATTGGATAAAATTTACTCAATTAAGAAATATCAGAGACAACTTTCCATTTTAGATTTTGTCACAGTCATTTCCAAATTAAATCAAATCTACTTAAATTAAATAATGTGTAGTCCAAATTGCTTAAACAACTAATAAATTTTTCAATCGATCAAATATTTATTGGGCTCTTAGTTGTAACTAACTGTTTTTTGTCTCATTTTCATCGCCTCCTCAGACGATATCATTTAATTTCGATATATCGCCTTAGATGTCACAAAATTCTACCAGTTTGGTATTATTTTGACATAATGTCGTTCAGAAGCAGTTCGGCATCTAAGTTTAGAAACCTTTAGTGGTTTTGTGTGCGTGTGTAGGTATTTGTGTTAGATCGCTGTGACGTAGTCTTCGGTAAGTATATCGTGTCATAGGTTAATATTAACATCTATTTGTTTTCCAGCATCACCACTGCGGTTCTTTAAAATTGTATGATATTTTGGAGAGTTGTGACATTTCTAGGAATGTGGTAGCCCCGCGACATTACCATAGTTAAAGAGAGCAGAATGATAACTTTATAGTAGCTCACACATTTTACACTTATACAACCAATACATAGACTCTCACTTGACTTACTGGCCGTCAGTTATGGATGATCAGCGAGAATCTATGTAGTTGTGTGTCGTGCATTTTGTGAGCTAGTATGAATTTACGTTACTGTTCTCTGTTTCCTATGACATAACGCTGTGTTTGGTTGCAGGCGTGACGATCTTGCTGTCTCTCACCGTATTCCTCAACCTGGTTGCCGAGACTCTGCCACAAGTCTCTGACGCTATCCCCCTGTTAGGTACACCCACCGATAACCTATCGAACGGTCCCGTTTACTGTTTTTATGTTATGATATCATCACTGTTTTTCTTGTCTTATGTTTCACGTGCTTATTCTCCGCTCACTATGATTTGTTTTGTGGCTTTCATGATGTTTCGTTTATTTTGTCCCTCTTTAATTTAAAACAAACATAAATGAACATTAAATACTTATTTATTTTAAAACATTACAAGGAGTAATAAGTACTCAGTTTTAACTAGTATGGTTGTATTAAAAAACGAAATGTTGATAAATATTAAAACAGTTGCTCATTATTCATTTGTAATTTTAACAATAACTGTATAATAATAATAATAACTGTATTTTAGTAATGTTACTAAATATTTGCTTGGTTTCCTAAAAACTGATCAATACATTCGCTAAAACTTATTAAAAATACTTTAGTAGTTAGGCTGTAACTTAAAGTTAATTATAATTTTAAACCCCCTGGAATCGATTTCGTATTTATGATCCATGTTATTAATTGTTTAGTTTAAATCGAAAAGATCCTACGTTTACTTGTTCTGCTTATTATTTTATGTCATTGATGTTAATTATTTCTGTAATGCATCAGTCGCGATATTATGTATTTTGTCTTGTCACCTTTTCGACTATTCAATATGAGTAGCATGGCATGTGGTTACGTCGAAATAAATTTGGAGCACGAAGGTAAGTTTGATAGTGGCTCTATTATATCTATAACAATTGTTATACTGATTTTATTAACATTTGTTCACGGAATCGATTCCACGTCGATAGATGTTTTAAAATGTGTTTTGGATCTTGATGTATGTTTAATTGTGACACCTGTATCCCGCTTGTACAAAAGAAGTTCAGGATACTTGGAGGGTGATGTTACAGTCATTATAGATAATTAAACATTTTGATAAAACTTACCTTAAATAACTGCCTAAATAAAAGTTTCTAAAATTGCATGAGACAACTTTTGTTTTTATTTGAGTTTTTATTGTACCCTTAAAACCGTCTAAGCACATGTTCGAGAATACTCGGTAGGCTTACAACCCGGGGTTTAGAGAAGAGTTAAGCAGGTCGTAAGCTTCGTCCCTAACAAGTAGTTTTATATAAATCCTTTAGTATTTTATGTTGATTTTAGCACATATATTAATTTTGCAGGTGTTACAATTCTCCTGTCGCAAACAGTTTTCTCTCTATTGGTGGGACACGTCATCACTAAAACCTCAGAGGCGATCCCCCTCATAGGTGAGAGACGTCCCACGCGAAATGAATACTAAACTTATAAATGAAACAGCTAATAAACGATCTCTTTGAAAGATATGATTAGTTAATATTAAAATTAAAATAAAACCAGAAGGCATGAAGAGGAATATTATTGTTACCTGACCAAAAGTAAAGAATAAGCATAGTCCGTTAAGGATTGCTGAACATGATAATCTGTCAACCAATTGCTATAAAGTCTAATATTCCTCTGGTCATTCTTCTTCTTCAAAATAATTAACACCAACTTTAAATAGAATGCCGTCTTTGCTTGAATGATTTCACTAAGGAGAGCATACTACCTGCGTCTGTTACACTTCTACAACCCTTCCGCCAGCTCTCTTGACACTTTAGTCTTATTGCACCTTCAGTATGTTCGCGACAAAGCGTCTAGTATTGTGATGAAGAAACTTTTAATTTCTAAAGGTACATCTTCTAAATCCTCTATAGAAAGGTTTCTTCTTGTAATGTATTAAAATAAATCTGTTCCTATTTTCGCCACACTCACCTATTACTTTTTCATTAAATATCATTATTGTTTCGTTTTCTTTGTTTCCAAATGATTTTTCAAATTGGCTTTTTTCTACAGTTTTAAACTGATTAGATATTTTGAATTCTAAAATTGGCATGGTATTTTTTTTAATTAGGTAGAAGAATTTGAACTATAATATAATCTTATAAAACACAACTCTCCTTCAAAGCTAAGTAAAAAGAAGTTTTTGTTTAAAATTGGAATAGAAGATTGTTTTGCTTTGTAGTTTAAAGGGATTACTATAAAATATAATTAAAACAATATTTAAGCCTTCGAGAGCCGCAACCATCGGTATCGTCCACGTCCAGCCTCCAAGTATCTCGACTCAGCGACTCAACAAACAGTTGGTCTGCCCTTATTGTCATAGATTTGTGTTTTGGTTTCACTTTGATCAGTTATTTATTTGATTTCAGTATTTTTTATCTTTCATGATAATCCATGAAAAATAAAATGTAACCCTTCATAGATAATTGATCATAACATAATATAAATTTTACTGCCTCAGTCCCAATTTACTTTGATTGACTTAAATTTTAACGGAATGACGATATTGGGTACGAGACAACTAAATGTGTTTTAATTGAAAGTATGTTTAGAGCATGAACTTAAACAGCATGTGTTGATAATGTGGCTTTGAAGCGTATATCTGTGCTATTAATAGCTTTACTTTGTACGTAAATAAACACTTATTAAAACTGTAGTACTTGATTCTCCTCAAAATAAATAGTTACATAATAATCATTTATGTTTACATTATGTTTCATCCGTTTATGTTTACAATATTTTGTTGTAATGTAACTAATTTTGGCTGTCATTAAAGTTAAACAAAATTTTGCTATTTAATGGTAAAGGAAAATAATAAAATGTATATTTGAAGCAAAAGCTAAATTTAAAGTCAGTTAAAACAGTGAAGCCAGATTTCCAAACGTTACTCAAGTGTCCATTTAGTTTGTTAATTAGGTTTCAAACTGCACTCGGTAGTAAGCGGATTAACGTCCACGAAACTTATGGAAGTGCTAATATTTTTGGAAGTATATAGATCTAGATATAACTCGATATTTCGCAAATTCAAAATTAACTTGACAACCTGAATACAGTTGGTAAAATATAGAAAGAAAGCTAACGGTTATTATTTACAGTTCGAAATACTAAAGTAAATAACGTCTTCTAATTTTATTATGAAGTTATTGAAATGATATTATGATGTCATGTGCCAGACAAAATCAATTTAACTGGGATGTGGCAAATTTCTTTTGTGTTCAGTGTTCTTTCGTCTGGAAAATGTTAATTGACAGCTTTTACCTCGGCTACCATAATTTCTGTACAATAAGGTTATGCAAATATTTGTTGATGTTTTAAATAAAATAGCTACTGAATTTTCAATAATTAACATCGAAATGAAAATTTAAACAAACAAATTTTTTCTAGATGAATTAAATATGCCTTGAGTAACATTTGGTAATGTGGCACAATGAGATGGCATTGCAGGGCTTGTGGTAAGATGATTTGTTGTGAACAGGTACATATTTCAACTGCATCATGTTCATGGTAGCATCATCGGTGGTGCTCACTGTGGTAGTGCTCAATTACCATCATCGGACGGCAGACATTCATGAGATGCCACAATGGGTAAGTTTGATATTAATATTTTGGCAATTATTATTAAAAAACGAGCTTTGCCCGAGGAAATTTTAGATTGATTAAAGTTTATGGTTACTGCTTGTGCTGTAGGGTGATGTTATATAGCCTATACATTTCTTCAAATAAGCGGGCTATGTAACTTAAAACATATTTTTTGAATTTATACTTGTTTAGGCGCGTTATGAAAAATTATGAGAGTGAAATTTTACGATGCAACAATATCCACATGATAGAACAATTATTATTATTGGCAAGCTAGTCGCTGAAGTTAATGAAACTAAAGCTGACTTTCTTAAAAACTTCTTAAATAGAGATATTTATAAATTATTTTTCAATTAAGGCGCTTGATGCCTAAGTTTATCCTGTACATTAAGTTTTAAAGCTTTAATGTTATTTACGTATTATTTGTACAATCTATCATGAACCTATATCTAAGATATACCTAATATATATCTAAGATGCACCGTTGTTTCAGTTTATGAAAAAATGTTGATTGAAAGTAACAGACTACCTTCATCATTTACATCTTAAAAAAACCGTAAAATTGGCATCCTCAAATTTGCAACAAACCTTTATTCCTCAATAATTCTCAAGGTTACAATGTATAACGGGTTTTAAGGCGATTTCAATGATAAGAGTAGGTTTTTATATTAATATATATATATTTCAGTGAGTCCTATTTTACATCATTCCAGCGTTGCTGATGCCGGACTCTCTTCAGTCTCGAATTCCACAGAGCTTCAAATATAGTTTATAATTATTTGAAACTCTGTCCAAAAGATTAGTTGCCAGTATTAAAACATACAGCCAGTATTTTCTACAAAAAGTATGAATGAGTGCTCATACTTTACATCCCCCCTTCTACGAAAAAAGTTTAGAACTCGTTCGAAACTGAAGCTTACAAAAACTATAAAAAGATCTAACCTACCTAAGACTGGAACAGTTTACATCAATTATGACCCAATATCAGAAGTTACTACTAATAACCGATTAAGATAACAAACCATTACACCAATTATTATTAAAGAAAAATTAATAAAAAGAAAGACAATTAAATAAAATAATTGAAAATGGTTCAAGTTATTTTAATCCTAATCAATCAAAACCAGTCAAAAAATATTGAAGTATGAGCACTCATTCATACTTTTTGTAGAAAATACTGGCTGTATGTTTTAATACTGGCAACTAATCTTTTGGACAGAGTTTCAAATAATTATAAACTATATTTGAAGCTCTGTGGAATTCGAGACTGAAGAGAGTCCATCAGCAACGCTGGAATGATGTAAAATAGGACTCACTGAAATATATATATATTAATATAAAAACCTACTCTTATCATTGAAATCGCCTTAAAACCCGTTATATTTTTAAAGGCAATGATAAGTGTTGTGACTGAGAGTTAAAAATCTCATATTCTTGTTTGGCCGCATTTTTAAAATCTTTTAAGGTGGTAAACAATTGCGTACCAAATTTTCGCTTATTATAAAAGGACAATGTGGATAATATTTGTTTAATAATAATTGACTCATTCGTAATTTCGGCTTTCTTTGCTAATAGAGTCATTCGATATATGAAATCTAAAGTGCTTTCATCTTGATTTTGCCTTGATGTATAAAATTGAGCGGCATAATCAGTCTGTGTGCTGAATTCTTCCCTTAATACTTGTAAAACTTCATTATAAGTCGTAGAAGCATCACAATTAGTTTTAAAAAAATTAAGAGCTGGGCCTGTTAAATAGTTTATAATGATGAGAGCTTTAGTTTCATCAGTCCATGAATTCAAGGCACTTAGTGTTGAAAATTGGGTCAAAAAATTTTCAAAGGAAGTCGAGATTCCGTCGTATCTCGATGTTGAGGACATTTTATTAATTTCAAACCACTTAGCTTTATATATTATCCTCTTGTTTCTTATTATTTTTTCTGTCGAATTATACTTCAAGTTCCAACAACTCCGTAACAGCTTCTTGTCTCCACAAAACTGCAATCTGGGTATACCTTCTTCTTCTTCTCTTGGTACACTCGCGATTTTACACTAATCCCGAATATACACTATACTATGATATATTATTAAATTATTTTTTATATCACGTAAATACCGTATTTTAAATATATATACCCGATCAATACAATATTATCAATCGAATATATACTACCCGGCGCCTCCACCATATAACGGGTTTTAAGGCGATTTCAATGATAAGAGTAGGTTTTTATATTAATATATATATATTTCAGTGAGTCCTATTTTACATCATTCCAGCGTTGCTGATGCCGGACTCTCTTCAGTCTCGAATTCCACAGAGCTTCAAATATAGTTTATAATTATTTGAAACTCTGTCCAAAAGATTAGTTGCCAGTATTAAAACATACAGCCAGTATTTTCTACAAAAAGTATGAATGAGTGCTCATACTTTACACAATGCTAAATAATCAAATAACAAAAACCAGACTTCTAAAGATGGAGCTTTTCGATTTCTATATAGTTTCCTGTTTCCGTGTTTTTCCCACGTAATGTCCTGCAATCAGTTTAATGTTATCCGCTCATCTCTTTTATTATATTTTCTGACCAATATCGATTTTATGGTGCGTGCCAGTCATTTGTCTTACGAACACCTTATTCAATATATGGCTTTTATTCATACTTGTAACAATATTAAGTAGTTCTAATTTATTGGAGTAGTTTTATGATGAACAAAAATTGTTTTTAAATAAATTGTATAATTCTTGAAATTCTTATTTTTTGACTATCCCAATGAGAAACAGATAAAATATGAGCTCCTATAATTGATAATCATTAATTAGTTTTTTATATCTTCACGGAATGCCTTAATTTGGCTATAACCATTCGGTCACTGACGTACCACAAACAGGTGTAATGGAGTATTTGGAACTAAACAAGAATATTATTACAGATTAAATCAGTGTTCCTGCAATGGTTGCCGTGGATCCTCAGGATGTCGAGGCCGGGGAAGAAGATTACAAGAAAGACAATCATGATGAACAATCGTATGAGAGAGTTAGAATTAAAGGAGCGGTCGTCAAAGTCGCTACTTGCTAACGTGTTGGATATTGATGATGATTTCCGACATGCACCACCTCCTCCAAACAGCACGGCATCTACAGGGAATCTGGGACCAGGGTAAGTTTAAACTTTTATAGCTTCGGCTCCTGGAATCGTGTTACCGGTTTCAGAGGAAGGAAGTCAAGTCTTTCTAAATTTTCATTATGAGTTTTCATAATTTGCCCTATTGGTATTTTTCTTACAATTTATATACATACATACATACCTTCACACCTGTTTCCCAAAGGGGTAGGCAGAGAGAGTGGAGCGTCACTTCTCTTGATCTTTGTATACTTTTCTTGCTTCATCCATATCCTTACATCGTTACATATATGTGCGTACTTGACCATTTGCAAGGACATCAGATATTTGGCTAACGAACCTTTATATATTTGTTTCTTCATTCGTTTGACATGTCCAAACCATCTCACTGTTCCCCTTTCAATTTTTTCATCAATATCATTAATTCCACTTTTTTCACGTACGTTTACTTATTTGAATACCTACTATTGATAAAATACACGTTTGTGCACAAGCCTTTCTTATTATTTTCTTTTCATATTTCATATTTCTAACTCAATCTAATCTCCTTCTCAAGTAAAATTATTAAAATTTTTAGTTGAAGGGTTATTAAATAAACGTCACCGTAAAATAAATTCTGCTTTGCCATCATAGACTATCTCAGCTAAGGCCTTAACACAATTCACGTCATCCATGGAGCTTATAATAGTTTTTGTCGCGCACACGAGATATTAAGTGATATGTCACAAGAACACGGTGACATAATTTGTCACCCGGGTCATTGTCACTTAAGTCTTTATTATGAACAATATGTAGGGAGAAAAGGCGGTGTATTTTATCATAAAGTAGTATCACCTTAATTGATTCGTGCTTATGCTTTTATAGTTAAGTTTCACAACTTTAAAATCAAAATCTTGGTAGGTTCTTACAAATCTAAATCAGGTAATCGTTTTAGAATTATGTTGTTAAATTAATTTAGTTCACTGGCTACCGTACCCGTGGAAGACAAGTCAAGACAGCTAAAGTGATGACTATTTTAAGGCGAGTGGTCCTGTTCTTTCAAAAAGTCTGAAATTGAGACGCTTACAGTAAGAAGTCATAGTGATTAGCACAAATAACATAAAATTTTAGAAAAATTTAAATGTACCTCTTACCATTTTTGTTCAACTTTCATTTGGGCCAACATCACTGCATAACGTAGTATTAAGCAATATGTGTCAGCATGGTCCCTTTAAAAATTGGACACAACATGGGCATTTGCTCCAGACTTGCCTTATTGCTCCGTGGCACCCAGCGGAAGACGAAGCTTTCCTCTTTTAACCGATTGTAAAATATAACATATGTCACATAATAACATAGTCACTGACGTATCTTATTCTGACTTAAGTTGTAATTTTTCCACACAGTTGCTCAATATTTCGTACGGACTTCCGTCGGTCGTTTGTTCGACCGGCCACCATGGAAGAGTCGAGTGGAGGGCTGGCGAGTCATCATAGAGAGTTACACCTTATACTGCGGGAGTTACAGTTCATCACCGCCAGAATGAAAAAGGCTGACGAAGAAGCCGAGCTCATCAGCGACTGGAAGTTCGCGGCTATGGTCGTAGACAGGTAATTATGATTTATTTTTTTATTACTATATTATTTCTCAAGGGTGTTTTTTGTAACTTAGTTATATCTTCCTTAATACTTCATCAAAACCAATGACAGAGAATGAGTAAAAAGTATCATCAACTAGTTGTAAGTCCGTGAACAAAGCTGAAAGAGAATGGAATGGAAAGGAAAATCGTAATATAATAATGGATTTTACTCCAGAAAAACTAATACATTAATTTTTGTAAACCAATTTTTAAATAATCTTTTATTTCAAAAGATTTCGGGTGAACACTTTAGTTTCTGCTTAGAGATGTTCTATTAATGAAGTGGTTTTATTGTGATCTAGATATAACAGATATAATTACATTATTTAAATATCTCAATATAATCACTAACCTACCTAACAAGAGCTACTTAATTCTAGTTCCTTAGTTGTTAGATCGTCTATATCAACCACTAAACCACAGATTTATTAGATAGATATAGATACAGTCGAATTACACAGATCAAACGGTTGAGAATGCTGAATTAACAATATTTCAAGGGACCCCTCTTTAGGGTCTTAATATGACTTCAAGTTACGGGCCGTTAATCGTCTTAACTGTCGAACTTGGAACATGAAGCACAGAGTATAGAGCGTTTTATGAAAGAGTTCGTTTTGACGTTAAGTTCATATATTATTTTTATAAATAGCACATGTGACTCGCCATCTATTTGGTGGAAAGTAGCAATGGGAGTCCATGAATGGAGGTGATAAACAAGAGTTCATATAGTTCTATGTTATTCAACTCCACTATGCCGGCTTATTGATAACATAGTGGTATGCACGAGCCAAGGCAATTTTTTTTATAGACAAGACGACATGTGACCTTGCCACCGCCTGATTATTAAGCATAGGTGACTGGTCATAATACAGTCCGCCAGTCGCGCCCACTATGCCGGTCCGTAGACATGCTTTTTAAGGACCCCAGGTTTTGGAAAGAGGAAAGACTGACGCCGGAAGTTCGTTCCACTTTTTGACAGTGCGACACAGTGAACTGTAAAACTACATATAGCTGAAAACTGGTATAGTTACCGCCAAATATGTTGAGTCCATACTGTATGATACTAATTACAATCCATTCTTCACCCAAATTGAGCCAATTTCAGTCAGATTCAGCCCATTTCAGCTAGCTACAGCTAGATATTTGTTGCAGGTTCTGCCTGTTCGTGTTCACACTGTTCACGATCATCGCGACGGTGGCCGTGCTACTATCGGCCCCGCATATCATAGTGCAGTGAGTGAATGCAAGAGCGCCGAGTGTGCGAGATAGAGAGAGAGAAGTACTATTGTTAGAGCCGTATGTAATTATACTGTATAATATTGTAACTAAATACGTGGTTGAGACGCACACTACGTTAAACCTAAGTCGCGAGACAGTAAACATATTTGTAAACGATATAATTTTCGAGTAAGTGCGATATATATATATATAAAAAAACGTTGTGATAGGAGAATGTTATACAAGGATGATTTGTAAAATAATTATAAATATAATTGTAATGCGGTAAAATATATAATTAAATTTAAATTTGTTAAAAAGGTTGCGCTGAGGTGGAGTGATGCAGGTTCGAAAGGAGATAATGTTTTATAGATAATTGTTCAATAAAAACTAATGGTCCATAAAGTAAAGTACGCGTTAAATTAAGATATAAATTGTGAACATATAGGAGTATCAGTTCTATCTTAAATTAGGGTCGTTGTAGGTAAATACTACTTTGCACATCTTAAAGTTGTTTTCTTACATTCGGACGCATCTCATATAATCTACTTTAGCGTAACTCAATACTTTTATCGCATCAAATTATATAGGACTCATTTAAATCAGATTTCTTTATATTCAGAAGTGGGATCATTTATATAATTCAATAAATAATAAAAAGTACTCATTCTAATTGCTGCGTAATATTTTAAGTAACTTTAAATTTTAAACGATTAATTCTTCTGGAAAATATTGAGTCCTAATATAGTTTGTTATTTAATTCTTATAAGTTAGTCGAAATTTGTTTTTAGATTTGACAGAATGTCGTTTTAATGGAATTGGTTTGAAGAAGCGGAATTGAACAAATAGAATAGTAGAATAAACGCACCGACAGAAACTAATAAATTATATCGAAACTAAATGCACACAGTTTTGTATTTACTTAGTCATATATCGCAAATAGAGAATTATAGTAACCTATTTAGTACATATATTCGAGTAACAGAATCCAGTAGAAATGTGTAAAGAATTGAAGAAAGTAGATATATAAATTAAAAAATGCCATACATATTTAGCCACATGTGCAACCACACTATGTATGTAGAGTATCATCTTTGCTGTAGATATTATAATTTATGAACTTTTTACTCTGTGTCCGTTCCTGAATTTCACTCTTATAGATGTCGTGATAGCCTAATGATTGTGTGTCGTGTATTTTCCTAATAACATAGCAGAGTAAGTAGGTATCTATATTGAAATGCTCATGTAGGTTATTAATTAAGTGTATCTTGTATTATTGAAAAATCTCGGTGTGTTCTCTCTAATAACACTTGTATGTATACAATTTTGTTTTATCATCGAAACTTTAAATAGGAATTTTTAGGATATATCGAATTTTAACTCGTATGTATGTGCTGTTATTTAATTACGTTTAATATTGTAAACCCTGTTATAATACAAGATAATTGTTTTAGTTTCGTTATTACAGAGCCAAGTTAACTTTAACGAACACAAATTGTTATATAGTATGCTGCTGGAGGAGACATTTCAAATGGTGGTGCTCGAAAGATATCATTAAAGAGTTATTACATTAATTGTTTTCATTCGCTTGGAATGTAAACGGTTTGAGAAACCTGATATTTTAATGTATTTTAAATTTTATCGTTATTTGTGCGATTTGTAACTGTTTTGTCCTCTAATAAACATCGTAATGTTTCATTTATAAAAGTTAATATAATTTTATTAATTGGCAATGTTGATAAGATGAATAATTGTAAAATTAATCGTTAATTAGATTTTAGTGCCAAAATTTAGTATGTTAAATATAACTTAAGTTGGGTTATAGGGTTATAAATAAATTTTAACAGTGAATTTTATTGTAAAATATTAAACGAATTAGGGTCATTGTTAACGTTGAACTCTATTGAACCGTAGCCGCGGGTTTTCAGCCAATTTTAAAATCTTATTTTGTTTAAAAAAAATTAAAGAGGTTGTGAATGTTCATAAAACCCGCAGTGTCGGTTCATTGTTTATAAAATATCTTTTAATACGAGTAGATATTTCTACTAATAAAATAAAACTCTAAAGTAAAACACCTGCACGGGACCGGGTCATACTAAATGTACAAACACTATTTCGCATCTCATACGTCTTTCTTCATTACATACATACATCAATATTTTAAGACGTACCTTTTAAAAAAACGCTATTTTCTCATAAATCTGTCTTTTGGCTACTTCTATATTAAATATCAATTTATTTATGAAATTATTTTCAATAATTTCTTCTGAAAGGGACACAACATGAAATATTTTATTCTTATATCCTCTTACACCGATCACTTTTAACCGAATTTACAAAAGCTAAAATCACTTTGCACAACGGAAACTAAATGCTTTAAGAAAAACAGGTATTTTGACTGTCATTGTATAAAAGTTTTCATATAGGCGCTCTTGTCACTTACAACGCTATCAACTAAAATTGTATACAACCATATTTCGACAATTTACCTCGTTTAGCGTAAATTGACTGCCAGTAGGTATAACATTGATTAAGTTATTGTTATTGAGAGAGAAAGAGAGAGAGAGCTAATGGTTGGCTGAAAGGACCAACTATTTTCAAAATTCATTATAATCATATTTTCATTTCATAGTATTTTCAGTCACTTCATTTTGGAATGTAAACAAATCATTCGACCATCGCTTGTTTCAGTTATCACTATAACTTCTTGTTGTTATTAAACTAAATATAATTAATAAAATAAACACGACTGCAGACTGTAAGTTGATATAATACGACAGAACGTTAATGTAAGTTTGTAAAGGCCCCTGTGGAGGCTTTTTAAATGGACAATTAATTAAATACATAAATTTGTAAAAATATTTAAAAACGAACGGGTAAAAGAGTTATTCGTAAAATTGATTAACATAAGTAGTATTCGATTTGTATAAAACTAAATAAATTAAAGCAATCTCATTTATAATTACTGTGTTTTCTTTGTATACCATGACACTAGATACCTTTTTTTGTATATTCTACTCTAGTTTTAAGCTAATGCAAATTTAAAGTGAAGGAGATAAATGTAATGTTGCCGATTGATAGGTATTTAATATGGCCCCTTAAACTATGGTATAATTAATTAGTTTAGGTAAATGAACTACAAATCATGGGACTGAACTGGAACCTATTAATATTGTAAATCTACTGAGTTCTGACGATCTCCGAGCACCACAACGGAGTTGTAGTATTAGGAATACAACCCCATTTCACACCCTTAGGGGTTGATTTTCGAATAATCCTTTCTTAGTGCACCCCTAAGAATATACCTTCCAATTGTCATATTTATATCTTCAGTGGTTTAGGCTGTGGGTTGATTGTCAGGCAGTCAGCGATACGACTGTTTTATATGTTTACATATATTATTTAATTATTCTTAGTGATCATTCCACAATTTTTTACCATATATTTACAATTACAGACAAATAAATGACGTCCTGGTACTTATACTTTCTAATGTAAAAGCACTTGTGCCTATCAGCACATCACCCCAGCAGATTACGTATCTCGATTACTAACAAGAAGCGATGGTAACCGTAGATTAGAGAGTGAGTGTATCGTGCAAGCTCGCTCTTCTCTGTTTATGGTACATTAGTAATCTGTGGACTTTTGCTTTTTGTTAGTAACTGAGATACGTAATACAGGAGCAGATACGCTAATCAACAGTAGTAAAACAGACGGACCGTGTACGGAAAATGTAGATCTCAAAGGATTTAACTCACCCTACACGCTACATCAGCTGTGCATCAAAGCATTCTTCTTTTATTCCGTCGCCTTCTGATAATCCTCAAAGACAGGAAACCAGCAGACGGAAAACACTTACCGGATTTCATTTTATTTCTTTTTGGTTTTATTGACGTCAAAAAACAGCAATTTTAAATATACTGCAAAAGATCATTTCACACTAGAGTTTTCTTCCTATTTTAATGGATTAAAAGGTTGTTGAATAGAAACTTACTATCTCACTAAACTAGTAGTCTAGTCTGTCATATAATTTAAATATAATATCCGACCTGGTTTTGTTCGTAGACATTTTTGAAATGAGAAAAAAACCGTAACTTTTAAAATTAATTTAACATAATATGTTCATCAGAAATAATATAACAGTAAAATATTTTTTCAAATCGGTTACTTCTTATAAACTTAAACACTCTCTACATTAGTATAGATAGGAAACTAAACAGTTGTTGAACAACATTGTTATTAAAAGTATAGAGACTATTTACACAAACCGCAACAATTTAAGCTAGCAAGTGTTCAATATAAAAGGCATTTCAGGAATCTCTTCATAAAACACAAGTTACGTGGAAGTCTATCCAAGAAATGTTGAAGTTTGGAACTTACGAAAATCATTAAATAGGCTGTTTGAATGGCGGAGTCAGATTAATTTTAATTAAATCTTAAAGTCGAGTTTTAGCGGCAGCTGTGACCGATATTCTACTGACAGCTTCCAATACTGAAACATCGTCCATCTATTCATTTGGAAATACACCTGTGATTATTTAATTGCGAGAGCATTGGTAGCGAAACGGAGGATCCAGGTTCAATCCTTACTCGTGATAAAAAAGGTAAGTATCAATTTTCTTTAAGAATAAGTGCTTAAATGAACTTGACGAACAAAATTTTTTGAGGCTATCTAAGGAGTGGCCAGTTCCGTTGAGGCATTTTAAGATCCGATGTGTATGTAATTCGGTATGTATAGTAAAAACTAAGGTATGTTTTTGAATATTTTTATTTTAAAGATAAAGTTATTTTAAGAAACTAATTTGAATACTTTTGTTTCTTATGCAGTAGTTTTTTATAATACATTTTCTAAAGTTTTGTCAATACACGACTTAATGACGTCATAATTTTTGGTAAAGTAGCTTTTGTGTCCCGTGGTATACCAATAAATACAAATGATTTGAGAAATGGGAGAAGAATGGTTACTTTACCTAAATGATGAAGTCATTTTGTCGTCTATCGGCAAAATTTTAAAATTTAATTTAAAAAATCTGTTGCATAGAAAACAAAAATATTCAAATTATTGTCCTAAAATAACTTAATCTTTGAAATAAAAATATAAAAAACATACTTTAGTTTTTACTTTAAATACCGAATTTTGTTAATATTATAAAGAGTGTGAGTTTGTTTGTTTGTAAGAAGTAAACTCGAAAACTACTGGACTGATTTATAAAATTATCTTCTGCTCCGCCCGTGGATATATGCGATCAACATAAAATAAAGCCTATGTCACTCAGGGTCATCGTAGATTTCTATTAGTAAAAGAATTTTTAGAATCGGTTCATAAGGATTTTAGTTTATTAATTACAAACAAAAATCCAAAAAAAACAAATTTTATATTCAGGACTGTAATTTTTTCACATTTTAAAAATATGCAAAGGCAGAAAAATTAAAGATTAATCTTGCGTTAAACAATGAACATTTCCGTATAAAAACATTCAATTAATTTTTAAATACTGAAAACGTGCTGAAAACTGATACCTACATCTTTTCACGCCTTAACAGATCAGAACATTTCATACATTGCCTAATTCATATTTTCGTTGAAAAAACTTGACGAGCCATTCTGAAATATTGGCGCTGATTCAAAGCCAGGGCGAGGCCAATTACTGAAATTGCCAATATTACAGAGTAGTTTTACAGTACTTTAGTTTCAGTAAATCTTTATCAGTTAGCATATCTAAAGGACTTTATGCCTTTCGGCGTGGCTAGAACACAGGCGAACTAATTGCTAATATTAAACAAAAGTGACATATTTAATAAAAAAAGTCTGTCTATCTGTCCGTCTACCTGTGCGCTTTCCACGAAAAAGTACTAAATTGATTTTGATGCTGATATCATGATTAGATAGGTTCATTCGCGATGAGCATTAACAGTTTTATAGTGAATCAAGTCGGGGGAAAAGTACATTTTCAAGGCGAATACAATAATCTACTAAAAAGTCTACAGTGGCATATATCTATCCCTAATAGATAAATAGTTATAAGCGTTTATATATAGGTATTAAAATTGTTCTAAATCCGTATTGTACCCATGCGATATAGTGTAATGTAATTTGCACATTATAATTTACAACTTACAACCTTTCCTTACACACAATGAATATTGAGCTAAAAAAACCAGTGAATTTTACATAACAAGTGTTCAGTGCGTTTAAATTGTAAATACGCTTCATTACTATTAATAGTCTATATATAGGAAGTCGATAGCCTAATTGGTAGGACTGTGGACTTGAAACCGGAGGTCACGGTTAAAATGCTAAGCACAAATTTTCTTTAAGAATATGTGCTTAAATAGACTCCTCGTGCTTCTGAGGGCACGTAAAGCCGGCGTCCGGTCACCAACCCGCCTGCCAAGCGTGGTGACTACGCCAATTCCTCTCAATGAGCACCACTACTAATATGGTGCGCTAGAGGGAGACAAATGATCCAGCAGTGGATCTTAAAAAAAGGTTGATGATGATGATGATGATGACTATTTAATTAATAAACCTGCCAAGAGCGAGCCAGGCTCGAGCATTTAGAGTAGAGACTAGAGAGACATACAACAAATAATTTAATAAAATTAATCGGTATCTAAGATGATCCCGCCGACTGTGATATGTCTTATTAATCACAGACTCACAACTATTACAGCGCGGGCGAGATTAAACTGGATTCCCCATCATGCCACGAGCCGACTCAACCGACGTGACCTAACCAATAGAAAGTCTTCTACAATCCCCTCTACTGTGGCTACAAAAGTTTTTGATGGTTCGAACCGACTTGACCTTGATGCTTGCTCTGTGCGTGGGAACCCCTTTTTCAATCCTCTCTACTCGCCCATAGAGACGTACCGCAACCAGGGATTCCAACTTCGGTGTTTTTCCCCAAATTTAGGGGGTAAATAAATGTGATGGGATTTTTAAGGGGCTTTTTGATTTACGAGTACAGGCCCTGGGATAACTAAAAATAATTTAATATTCAAATGTATAATTTTAAAAAGTCAGAACCAGAAGAAACTAAAGAATATTATAAAAAAAAATTAAGGGGGATTTCAATGTAATTTCGGTGATTTTAGGGGTTTTTGACTTAAAAAATATATATATATATATATATATATATATACTTACTTATTATAAATAAAGGTTTTTGTTTTGGAGTGGGAAACATTGCTCGGTCGTGGCAAGTCGTCGGTCGTGGTGGGTGGTTTTCTGAACCGTCACTTTGGTTGAGGCGGCTGTCGGACAGTGTAGCAGCACTTTTAACGCATTCGTCGGTCGCCATAATTTGACGTAAAATAAAAAAAAATGCCAATTAATCAGGATTCCACGTTACGCTTTTGTGAATAACGCACGCGCCCGCCAACTATCACGGTCGGTCGGCGGGATTATCTTAAATACTGATTAATCTGCTATTAACACTATAAAGGCTATAATACTTGACATTGGCAAATCACCGATCATAATAAAAGAAGAAGACAATTAATCAGTAGGTACTTGTTAAGGGGATGTATCGATCAAATAGTCGGTTATTTTGGGGCCGATTAGTCGGCCAAATCCATAGTCTCTGATTGCACCACAACGTATAAATTTTTATTAGAAAATGCAATAGTGATATAAATGAAAATTTTCCGGCTACATTAGCCAAATTCACGAGATAGGGTTATTTTTAATAAAAAAATATTCCTTTTGTGTCGACGCGCGGCGCTCAGTTTTGCATTTCATGAGATTTACCGCCGCGGTCTGTACTTGATACGCTCTGAAGATGTTTGAATGTTTTATGCGCCAAGGAATAACTTTACTTTTACACTCTTTTATCTTTAAACGTTTTCATATAGTCGCTCTATTGCCCGCCTTTTAAATACTAAATTATATACAAATTCTAAAAGCCTTTTTATGGCGTATTTATTTAAGTAAATTACACAATACGACCACATCTTTATTAGTGGAGTGCCTGGAGATTTTGACTTCGGAATCCAATTACTTTGAATGTATTAGCGTAAAAGCTTCTGAATTATGTTTAATAGATAAAATAAAATACTAAAATGTTTACCCATTTTTTTTGTTGCTTTTAATTTATTTCCCGTAATTTCAGTGCATTTTTTTTAAATAAATACCTATATTTCCCTTATATTTTTATAATATAACCATCATTTAACTAAAATAGACATTAGGAAATATCTTTTATAAAAGCCAAGGACCGAAAAAGGGTCGTAGAAGCAGGAGCAGGTAGCAAAAAGTAGCAAGAATTCTGTTCAAAATTGGTTTAATGTATTAGAATATATGCATATATCTGTATTTATTTCGCTCATAACTTTTGTCCCATACAAATTATAAGCTTCTTAAGAGGATCGTGTAGCTCAGCGTACGCAGCGAAATAGGTATTTAGAAAATCATATTCTGTCTCAATCGCACTCTTCCCCCGGGCATCAGTGCGACAGAGAGCACTGCAGCTCGTGGGTGTTCGTAGGTATGTTTTTCGTTGAAAATTGCGTTTTGGGCGAAAACGATTTACACCTACTAAACTATAACGAAACCTTATAATTTTGGTGTCAAACGTTTTAGCAGATTATAATCTACGTACGTACGTTTTGCTTTTTTTGAAATTTTGCTTTGTTTCTCAAATACAGACGGTTTATTACCAGCAAGTTATGAACGAAAAAAACCGAGATTTGAGGGGCTTATAACTTTTGACCTATTACGAATTTTGAAAAAAGGAAAAAATACGTACGTAGTTTTTCATTATAACAGTAACATATTACAAAATCGTTAAAATTAATTAATATTTAGGGGTAGTAAAACGTTTTCTCCGTTTGTATGGACATGGCCGCGGTACACTACACTCTTAAATTACGCGATAACTATAAGTTTCGAAATTTAAATAGCTTTCAAAAGATAAATATGTTTGACACAGTTGAATTTAAAAAAATTAAAAGTCATCAATTTCACGCGTATTTTTAACCAATTTTGCGACTCTAATGAATGAACCATTTTCTCGTATTTATCCTATACATAATTTCACATACTTAATGAAAACATTAACTACAACTTGCTATTTCTAATAGTTTTTGTATAATACTCCTGGAAGTCCTCTGTTGTCCCTTTTATAGAACTAATTACGCCAGAAAGTCTGTAATTAGTAGAATTTTATCAACCTACAATAAAACCTTCTCATCAATTGACCTGTTTAAACATAATAGAAATTACTTTAAAACCGACTTTTTGTGAAATCGTTCTTTCTCATGTTTCTGATACGTGAACCTTGGCCTATCTTCTTATTCATAGGTATTTTATCGATTCTTTTTGCAGTGAATCTCCAACCTTTTAAAGAGATATCGACAAAATAAGCCGCGCAGTTTACTGAGTTCATTGCGCTAACAAGCTAGCTCTTAATTGCACGAGCCCGTCTCGCTCTTGGCCGACTATCTTATCTTAAAGGGTTCAATATCACAATTATACGAACAAAGCTGTGAGCTTTTATCTTTAAACAGGGGCGTCGGTGGTCGAGTGGGTAAGACGTCGGCTCGCAACTGAAAAGTCGCGGATTCGATTCCTATATCCGACCATGTACCAATGGGTTTTTTATAATCAAAAAATCTATGTACATTATCCGACAAACCGTACAAAGAGGCTTTTCCATCTATATACCTCAACAGAGCTGGCCACTCGTTAGGTATATAGCCTCAAAAAATTATTGGCTAAATGAGGTAGACTTTGTCTTCCAATGGGTACCCTGGGGCCGGCAACGGTTCCCTGGAACGGTAAGGCAATCCGTGAAGAATAAAAAATAAAAATTAAAAAAGCTGTGGGCAGCATCTAGCTACTATAGAATGATTTAGCAGACAATTTTACTTAAATTATCTTTGACGTATTTTTGAAATTCCCCTGTCTGAGTACATGAAGTTTTTATTGTCTGCTTCAACGTACGGCTTATGTGAAAAGTAAAATAATGCACAGTATTTGCTGAGTGGCACATAAGGAGAATGTTCGTAAGGACGGGCGTGCAGTGAAAAATGTCGCTCACATCTTACTACGGTTATCACTTTATATTGGTACACTAGCCATTCTTATACGGTTTGGTTCTTTTTTAAATTAGATTTTTAGCTTAGAGCCAACTGTGGCTGTATGATTGAAGGCCTTAGAGGAGTAAAAATTATGTACATTTACTTTGCAATAAATAATTGTCTTTGTCTACAACTATGAATGTATATTATTTTTAAAGTAAATACAGTTTGTGGCATTGTAGCTCCAAAACGGATAAACCGATTTCTTAGCTATGTTTGATGAAAATCGGGTAAGTAGTTTCTAAGATCTTGTGTAAGGCCTCGGCCTCTTTTAAAGCTAGCGACTTCTAGTTTGTGCCAATATTTGTAAGGTCAAACATTATTCGTCTAAGTCCTTCAAAAACCCCAAGAAATACTAAAGGGTTTTGAATGTTTTTAAAAAATAAAAAAATATCTTTACGGGTACCATAAGGCTCCCGGGAACATTGTTACTGGCCCCACCTAGGGTACCCAGGATTTCTAAAATTGGCCTGTCTGATAGTTTAGCTATTATAGTTATTCATTTAACATACAAACAAGTTATGTTTTTATATATAAGTAGCGTTACATTGTAGGTATTGAAACGTTTAGGATGGCTCGTTGCTTTGTGTAGTTAATGCCTAGAACCAAGTATCTCACACCTGCATTTTGCCGGGAAAATAGGACTTAAAAAAGTATACCGACTTCAAACATTTTTCACTGAAAAGCAAAGAAATTCGACGCGAAACGATATTTAATTATTTCTTGCTTTTCAGTAAAAAATGTTTGAAGTCGGTATACTTTTTTAAAAAGTTAATTTAATTTTCCCTTGTGATTTTGCTGTTAATAACATCATAATATAATATCATTACAAATATAAATAATCGAAATCGGCTTGGTATTTCATCGACTTATGACAAAAAAATACTACTAATAAATAAAGTTAATTATTCAAAACTACTGAACCAAATTTCACTAAAACCAATGGGACCACACGGGAAGCACCAGCTTTCAAATAAAAAAAGATTCATCAAAATCGGTTCACTCAGTCGTAAGTTATATTACAATATTTATATAAGCTGGTAATTGTGTTTTTTGCGTAATCTAATTTGTTAATACGAGTTTATTTTTAAACAAGTACTTTCTAACCTAATGATTTGCTAAGTTTTGTTGGCTAGTTACAGAAAGGTGATGCTTTATTAGAATGCTGTGAAGTCTAAACGGAGATAAATATAGTCCAAGTAGTAACATATACAAAACAAACACACCTTCACAGCCCGTTGTGTCACTATCTGTTTGAGCTTATTTTTTAGCCCAATTCCACCATATTATTTCCCTCCATAAATCTCTAATATACTTATTAGAGCTTCCCGCATGTAAAAAGTGTCACGTCAACAGACAATTTCGTATGCAAAATAAATTGACGCCCGCATCAAAGTTTTTGTGAGAACCTTCTTGTTCAACCCACGCTCGACTCGTCGAATATATATACCTACCTAGGAAAATGGAGCCAATTTGTAGGAAGTGCGTTACCAACCAAGCTGTATGTAAATATTAATTTAAAAACCGTAGTATTGTAGAGAATACAGAGTCGGAGGTTTAGGGTTCGATCCCGGATCCCAGCCATGTACCAATGGGTTTTTTAATTAGAAACTTATATACATAATCCGACAAACCACACTTAGAGGTTTTTTTTCTAAATATACCTCAAAAGAACTGGCCACTCGTTAGGTATAGCCTCACAAATACCATCGGCTAAACGAGGTAGACTTGGTCTTCCGCTGGGTACCCCGGAAACGTTACACGGTTTCAGGAGCTGTAAGGCAACCCATGAAAAAAGAAAAAAAACCCCATGTTTTTGAAAAATTTAAAAACTTTCCACTGGCAAAAAGTGGACACTGCTCCTAGTATCTCTGGCCACCCGCAAGGTATTATAGCCGTGAAGGTATGTCCGTCGTATCTGTCATTTAGCATTATAATTTTCATCCGGAAACTGTACATCTAAATCTATGTTTCAGTAACAATAATCCAATCTTTTACAATGAAAACTGGAACCTTTCTATAAGCTATTCTATCCAATAGTCAAAGCTGATATTCTTACTAAAATAGATTCCACGTGAAGCAAACACAACCCACTCGACGTTTAGAATCTAGCTTCAAACTAGTTTTACATCGTGACCGTAGTGTTTGGTGAACGTGGAAATAAAGATTTGTTCACATTACTCAGCAAACAAATGTGTAGATGGTCAGCTTATCGTTATTAAACGTGTATAACAAGCTGTAGTAGATTTAGGGTAAATTATATCTGTATTCAGTATTTTTCATTTGAAAAAAACACAAAAAAGCAGGTTGCCTGCTTTCGGCCTGCGCTAAACGTGCTAATTTTTTTTACTAATTTATTTAAAAAAAAATAAGAAATACAAAAACATAACCTTAGAGAGCGCGCTCGAATGCATATACTTTGGCTTTGTCATACAAACACACGTGACATCGTGCGAAAAGGACAAAAACGCCTTTTATATTGATCCAAGCCTGGAAAACTAAAAATTAGCAAAAACATTCTAACTATTTCTTTACCTCTAATAGTTTAGAAGGAACCTTGGATTCCATCATCAGGTTTTCATCGTCATTACTCTAAGATTGTAACCGTGTGACATAATATAAAACTTTAAATATGTAGTAAGCACAGTGTTAATACACCTTTACGCGAGGTGCGGGTGTTCGCTTGAATTATTCGCACACAAAGCGCAGCAGGAACTCGATTCTAATGAATAATCGATGAAGGCAGGAACGGTCCAAGTCTCTCTGTAAAGGACATTGGAAACTGTACCTATATTTATGTATACTAATATATATAAGGTTAATGTATGTATGTTTGAAAGGGCTAATATCAGGAATAACTGAAATTTTAAAATTATTTTTACGAATATAATAATAGTATAAATATGAAAATTACAACGTAGGTATAATTCCTTAGTAGAAAGGATTTTTCGAAAATCAACCCTGAAGGGGGTGAAATGGGGTGTAAACGTAGTAATCATAATACAACGCATACGAAGTTACGGGCAACTGCTAATTCCGTTCGGCGTTCACACGTGACTTACTTTGAAAATTTGGCTGCTGGGAAAAATGTATGGCCATAAACAAAACACTGTCGATTATATTATTAAAATGTGAACGCAAAATACTCCTACTAGCCTGTGCATGTTTTTAATTTTCATTTTCATTCAAATTTCAAATAAATGTACATACCAAGAGCAAATTGTTTCTTCCGCTTTTGGTTATAAGTTGAAGTAATTTTCATGGGCTCTCGGATTTTCGCAACCCTTAATAAGCTTTAGCCATTTTCATCCATATCGTATCGACTGATGCACCTCACATTAGCCTCATTTGAAAAAAAATCTTAAAGACAACAAATGGTACGTTAATCTCTCTGTTTTCTATAGAGCTTCCAATTTTTTTTCACGTATCAATAAACCTCAAAGGGATGCGGCGTCGAAAACATTTAAATTGATTTAAACTCGAACAAAATACATTTAAACGACCGGTTTTATCATACATAAATACTCTCACTTGATTAATGGACATTTCCTTTTATTGAACGTTCAAATTAATATCTTTTTTTGGGTTCCGCAAATTCAGTGTCTCAATTTTTTCAAAAATATCTAAAAAAATCTAAGTACTATTTTCAAAATAACCATTGCGATCGAAATGAAACAAATCACCGAAACCTTCATTAAAATTCATTCAGTTTCGTAGTCTATTCTGGACGAACACCAAGTAATTACTAATAAATATATGTATATATAAAAATGGATGTTGATATATCTAAGATTAATAGAGTCAAAAACTACTGAACCCATTTTGATACATTTTGATACAAGTATAAAACATCACGCTATGGAAGCGGAGGAGTAATCTAATATATAAAAATAAATATTTATTTGTTCTTTTGTTTGGTCGTATTCTATAGACTCAAAAAGTACTGGACCGATTTTGTAATTGTGGTACCATTATTTTCTTTTAGTTTGTCTAATCTGTTTATGATTATGTTGGTTTGCAAAATGTGTCGTCGTCATGTGCAATTATTTCACAGCCTTAACCTACCTGAATTATTGGGCTATCAAATACAAAAAGATTTTTTCAATACCGACAGACAGGTAGTTCCAGATATTAGCGCCTTAAAACAAACTTTATTATTAGTATTAAATCAACAGGATCATGTAAATAATATTAAAATTTCACTTATGAAGCCGGGGTAGGCCTCTACTAAGAAATAAATGAATAGAATCTCTGGACCTCTATAATTTCTGTTCTAATTCCCCCTTAACCGATTGTCTATCATCAGAGAATTTATGTTTTCTGATCTAAAGTTTTAATTAACAACAAAATTTATGAACAAAGTGATTGAAATGAAATATTCATCTTCATTAAATTGTATACAGCTGTCTAATGCATGTGAAAGTTTGGGTGTTTGTTAATTATTAGTAACGCCTGAATGGATCTGAATGAAACTTGGTAAAAGTATAGTAAGAGGCTTTATATATATAATGTATAGCTCTCTTTCTCTTTCTGTCTACGTTATATCTTTCTTCTCTCTCATGTAACGAAATGTGCCTAAACGTGACGCGTTCTTGAAATTTCACTCTCAATTCTCGTCCAAAAATTATTGAATAGCCGCCTAACAAGTTTCGCTACAAAAAGAAATACCTGTACCTCAACAGAACTAGCCACTCGTTAGGTATTCTCGAAAATACCATCGGATAAATTATAAAACCGCGTGGTACTAAAAACAAACGTGGTGTGGCCATTAGAAACAATGTCCACTTTTTGCCAGTTTGCCAGAACAAGTGTCTTTTTCATTTAGAAATTAGAAAAAAAATTATTAAACATTTTTTAAGTGATTAAACGTTATCGAATATATAAAAAATAGTATTGTGTGTTTATTTTCTTTTACTGTCATCACCCCTATTAGAACCTAGATGTGTCACTTCCTATTATTTTTTAAAAGAACTTTACGTAGGTACCTACCCTCCACATCACTATTATTATAATCGCATAATCTACGATTTTTAAACCCCCCTCCATATTCCATTTTAATACTTTAGATTTATACAAATGTTACGTCACACGGTTTCACATCTTTGACCCCCCTTCCTACCCCTTAACATGTGACGAAATTTATGGATGGCATTTATTTGGGATGGGATTAATGTCAGAATTTTAATACGTACTATTGACTCTTGCCCCAATGGAATATAAGA
Source organism: Nemapogon koenigi (assembly GCA_963924495.1). Classification (NCBI taxonomy): domain Eukaryota; kingdom Metazoa; phylum Arthropoda; class Insecta; order Lepidoptera; family Tineidae; genus Nemapogon; species Nemapogon koenigi. The sequence continues at coordinate 695,836 of OZ004630.1, read as the reverse complement.
GACATTATCGCTTTGAATCCCCAGAAGTACATATCCGCGCTATCAATCCCAAGAAGCCTATTAAAATGGCCTTTAAAGGTTTTCTTTATAGTATAGATAATGGAACCTTACATTTTCACCAATATTACGCTCCTAATCTGATTATTGATAGACAGAAGTGCAAAAAAATATCTATAACAATAGATATAAGGTTGCACAAATAGCTGATAAAGTGAAGGATTCCCGGCTGACGACGATCATGTCGTGAAAAAGTGCCTGACCATGGCTACAAGCAAGAGGGGGAGTGGAAGACCCCAAACCACTTGGCTAACGAAGGTCCATAAGGACATGAGGGAGATGGGCCTCACGAAGGAGGACGCAAAAGAGCAAAGAAAGTGGCGCCGCATGATTGGGAAAGCCGACCCCGTGTAACGGGATAAGGCGAGGCCAAAGAACAAAGGAGAAGAAGTGCAAAAAATAAATTGAATATCACTGCAGCCATAGAAAGTTTTTCTTTATACCCTGTGGTGTTTTTGTCAGTTGTCCATCCAATATTTAATAGACGTAGGTGGGAGAAGTGCGGACGTCGATTTACGTGCCACCCGAATCATGAGAAGTCCCGGGTCCCCCTAACGCTCTACCAACTATCTATCTATCTATCATCACGCCTTTCATCCCAAGAGGATTAGGCAGAGACAATCGAATGCCATTTATTACGATCCTGACATACTTCTTTCGCTTTTTTTATATTCATCATACCTTTCATACATGCTCGGCGATTGTGTGTACTTTAATATTGCCTTCGATAAATATTTTTTTCGCATTTATTTTCACTTCAACCATATAAACCTTTTTAGTCAATCTTTCATCGTTCATTCTTTCAACATGTCCAAAACCAGCGTATACTACGAATGCCTCTACCAACTACGCTAACAATAATATGCCTGCGTATACCTTAAAACACTATAGCCGTGAATATACGTGGTAAATGACTTTATTACAGTTATCTAAGTGATCCCACACCTCAAACACGGAAGTGGGTGTATGTGCTCTGCAACCATTATTCATCTGTGACCACTGTAGGACGATGTACTATCGCTTCTAACTAATATTACTCAGATTTATTACTACATTGTAGTATTCTGAGGTATAGTCACGACTTTACTAGCAATTTTGGTATGGACGAAATTACATTAATCTAGAAAAATCCAAAAAAAAACTCTATTCAGGTGAGCCTTATAGTCGTAGCGTAATAAGCAAAATTAACATTATATCCTGAAAACATACTATTTCCCTTTCTCTTTCTCGTCACACACACGCACACACTGTTGGTTGAGAGTACCAACCTCTCGGAAAATGGGTTGGTACCATCTGACGGCCAACTCTACCGCGCGCGCTCATTGGACAAATCAAATAGCCCGCGCTTCACCGGCTTGCTGTTACACACTTCTGTCCTTATTCACGAAATCGCTCCCACAGATTGCAGGAAAGCGAGAAGAAAGATGTTACACATCAAAAATCGATCAACAACCTAGTACTAGGCGTTAAACCCCCCCCCCTCCCCCGCCAAAAGTGGCAGAAAATATTATTCGGTGATTTACACGCTACACGTCTCCTTTGGTATATATTCAAAGGTTAAAGTTATCTATTCTACATTCTATTCTATTCGTTTAGTTGTACCTACATTGTTTAAGCCCCCAGAACGTCAGTGAATTCTAAGAGTGGTGTCTCGCCGTCAAGCAACTTAACTCACGTTTAAATGTCACTCGAGTCTCGAGTATGACAAATGAGTCTCACAAAGTTTTACACTAGTTGTCTGAGAAGACTTGCTATCTATGTAGAATGTTATAGTTCTGTTACTGAAATGTACAACAATTAAATAGGCAAATTAATGTCACGCGTGACGTGTTATGTTCAGAAATTTGATATCACGGCGTTTATGTCTTGTGGTGTAGCCAGAGATACATACTAATAATTATTTTAGCCATTATAGCTTATTATAAAGCATGAAAATACAAGGTAATGAAGGAAAATTTATGAACGATTTTCCTACATTTTATGAGCACCTAGGAAAAGGTTGAAATTTACCGTATTGCTGTAATAACATGAAAAAAAGTAACTACATAAAAATCATCTCTACAGGGTACCCCCGTAGCAATAGTTGTCATAGATAGACTCGCCACTGCTACCTATCACCAGGCGGTCTGTTCGTTTGGTAAGCGCATCACTTGAGAACGGCTGGACCGATTTGGCATTTTTTTTTAATTATGGTAATAGTCTGAATAAGGCTTTTAGGGAAAAAACAATATGGAAATATTGCCATGAAAATTGGAAAAATCGTGAACAACTTGTTTTTTTCTATGAGATTTTTGTATGAGAACTCAAGACCATAATAAGCGAAGATGGGATGGAAAGCTAGTATAATATTATAACCCACTAAATTATAAAAGCGAAAATTTGTATGGATGTATGTTTGTTACTCAATCACACCAGAACGGCAGAACGGATCTGGATGAAATTTGGCACAGAGATAGATTATAGTCTGCAATAGCACATAGGCTACTTTTTGTCCCGGAAAAATCTATGGTTCCCGTGGTATAAATTTGTTTTTGTTTTTCACGGAATCGACATGATTTTTTGCATAGTGGTAGTTTAGGGGTCAGAGAATGACATAGGCTATTTATACCGCGAAAGCATGGGGAGGAGCAAATTACAGCCACGAGATTATTTCTTTTTAGATTTATTTCCACGCGGGTGAAACCGCGGACAGAAGCTTGTATATAAAAAACCGGCCAAGTGCGAGTCGGACTCGCGCACGAAGGGTTTCGTACCATTATCTATAAAAACGGCAAAAATCACGTTTGTTGTATAGGATCCCCCCTTAAATATTAATTTTATTTTAATTTAATTATTTATTTTTAAAGTGAATAATATAACTAAATACTCTGTGAATATTTCAAGCGTCTACCTGTTGCCGTTATCAACATCGAGCAAAAACGAGCAAAAAAATCACGTTATTTGATTTATTCTGTTTTTTAGTATTTGTTGTTATAGCGGCAATAGAAATACATTATTTGTGAAAATTTTAACTGTCATAATATCACGGTTCATGAGATACAGCCTGGTGACAGACGGACGGACAGACAGCGGAGTCTTAGTAATAGGGTTTCCGTTTTTACCCTTTCGATACGGAACCCTAATTAGAGAACTATATACCAAATCCATAACCTTATAGCAACAAAGTACATATATAAATCAAAACACTAACCAACAGAAACCTATCAGAATATAATGATGAACGTCACAATTAACGTTCGGTGCATGTTACAATATTCTCTCAAAATCGTTTTAACCTAATATAATCTTAATTATTATTTGCTACCCACTCGTCGCTTAAATGAACATTCGCTCACAAACATGCTACTCTATGTAAGGTAGATATTTATATAATTATAATCAACTTGCTGTGATTTACACGAGTGTTGAGAAACATCGTACCAAACGTTGCTTTTTGTGGCTTGCTTTGATAACTCGAATATATATCTTGAGAAGTATAGAGAAAGCTTTTTACAGATACATTTGGACTTATAAAAGTTGTATGAGTTAAAGATTTTTTTTCTCACAATTTTTATTTAATTATAAATTGTTTATTTTTAAATAACTACATAGCTTGATTTTCTCTGTTTAAACATCAAAATAGAAATACAGATTTAATTAAAAAAAAACTTATGTTTTGTTAATTTAAAATGATATTTTGTTTATCAATAATGTTTGTAATTGATTGTTTGTCTTTCCTTTACTTTAAAACCGAGCAACGGATCGACGTAATTTTTTTGCCACAGAAGTGAAGACGGGATAAAGCTAGTGTAACCTAATATTTCATGTGACATTCCTCAGAACTCAGAACCTACGGGTAACAACCTGATCCAACCATGAAATGCGACAGTTTCTAATCCTTTTCATTCTCCCTAAGCTCAGATGACAAGATTTCTTCAGTCTAAACTAAATTTTAGGTGAAAGCTAGCCGAAGCAGGATTTCGTTCCGGAAATCCCTGAATAAGTATACCTATTCAAAATAAATAGTTGAGATAGATTAAAGATATAGTAGTCACGCGATAAGGGACCTGAAGGGAAATAATTGATTTCGATTGTAAAAACTTAACAGCTTTACCAAGAAATCTGTTTTGACTAAAATAAGATTAAATGGCTGTGAAAAGAAATTCTGGCAGAGGACGACCTAGGTGTACTTTTATTGAACATATAAAAAATATATTGATCGATGGAAATATTAAAGGTACACACAATCGCCGAGCATGTATGGAAAAGTATGATGAATATAAAAGAAGCGAAAGATATAATAATATGTCAGGATCGTAACAAATGACATTCAATTGTCTCTGCCTACCCCTCTTGGAATGAAAGGCGTAATGATAGATAGATAGATAAGATTAAAGTCCAAACATTCAAAATAACCAATTAATCACTTCCATTACATGTAGATTACTTTTTGTGTGACCACAATAATATTATATGTAGGTTTCTCATTGAATATTGTTACAAAAAAAAATTGTGAGAAATTTCTAAACCGCCAACAACAAATATACATCTTAAAATATAAGTAAATAAATACCTTCAAACGTTTTAATTACTAGAAATACATGTGGGATAAAAGCACAAAAATAGAAGTAACAGAAATATATTATTTAATTCAAAGAGATCAGTCCGTCAATATACAGTTTCTACCACTCTCCGCCATTCGTCTCCCGTCCCTCTTACACTCGTCTCTCTCCCTCACATTACGTTCCTTTACCTACATGCAAACATTCCTACAACTCGGCCATCCTGACAATCATGCCTGTCCTCAGGCATACACCTGCAATCATCGTTATAATTCTAATCAAAACAAAACAAAAAAAACAATTAAATACATCATAAATAAAAAAAATCGATACAATTATTATTAAACACTAACATAACATTTCAGTACATCATAACATATAACATTCTGTAAACGAAAACATAACTCATACATACATTTATTCATCACTAATATGTACTCCTACTGGCCACGCCTTCATATTGTCTGCCGAACTCGAAGTTCTATTGGGGCCTTCCGTAGTAGAGTCTGCCTTCTCTACATCGTACCGGTCATTTCTCTTAACCTTCGTAACACAATAGGGTCCTAAGAACTTTGGTTTCAATTTCATACCTGTACCAAACTGCGTTCTTTTGATAGCCACTAAATCTCCTTCTTTATACTTTGTACTATTTTTCCTTTTCTTGTTGTAAGTATTAATGTTCTCCTCTTGAATTTTAAAAATCTGTTCCTTGGCATTCTGGCTTAACTGTTGTCTTTCCTGTACAAAACTCTCTCTTTCTTCCTCATGAAGCAAGCTATAGATCTCAACATCTTCTTTAGACCTCATCTTAGTTGGAAATAACCAATGAAATTTCGTAAATAGTCTTACGTCAAATATTTTCAATACAGGATTACTCGTTAACTTTTCTTTAAATGTATTGAACGCCTTTTGTTGATTGTTATTGAATTTGAAATTACAATATTTCTTTAGTAATTCAGTTAATGGACTAGCATATTCAGAGTAACTTACACGTATGAGTCCATTTTCTAACCATTCCGATATTTGATGTTCCACCTCCTCCTGCTTCTTCAGCGAGTTACGTCGTGGTCGCTGGGCTATTGGTACGTCATCCTTCAGAACAAACTTCAATTCAATCGGCGTTTCTTTAGTTTGTAACGGCTTGTAGTTTTCAACACACTTCATGATCTCTTCTTTCAGCTTATCATCATTCATATGATATATAGCATCTGAACTGCAAGGAAAACAACTCATAAAACTCATCCATTCATCATCATTAGGCTTCATCAACACTGTTCCCCCACTCATAACTACAACCACATTCTTCAAAAATTCATGACCTAGCATTAATTTAAAAGGCATAGAGTCTCTAGGTACGATATAAAAAGCAACATTTTTGTAACACTGTCCATCAATTTCGATACTAGTCTTTAAAAGTCCACACGAACTTACTTTTGACAATCCCAAACCCGATAAAGTAATGGTATTATTTTTATCACATTTTGGCGCACCTAACTCATTATAGAAATCAATTGACATTAAGTTTACATCACTACCAGAATCGATCAAAGCCGCTTGAAATTTTTCAAAAATTTTCACATCTTTTATTGGTTTTTTCCGAAAAATACTCGGTTTGTTTACATCATATGCCATCTTGTCACTTAATTCATTGGATGTCACATCTCTGTCAATGCTGTCAACTTCACATATTTCATTCAAATTGCTGGTACTGCCCCCTTGCGTCGTAGTGAAAAAACTTTGTTTCGTTGTGGAACGTTGGCTATCCTGCGGAATTATATTGTCAACTTTACGAATGTCACTGCCACCAGCGCCGGCAATCGTTGTGTTGTAATTTCCTCTTCTGGCCGCCTTACATTCAGAAGAAAGATGACCAAACTCATTACAATTGAAGCACTTGCGACCCTCCATTTTATGAGGACATTCGGCAGATACATGATTACTTTCCCCACAACTATAACACCTGACTGTTCCTGTAAATTTCTGTCCTTTGTTAGAAATATCTGATTTAAAAGCGATTTTTTCAGGTTTTTTCATTTTTTCAACTATTATTTCATAAATTTTCAGTTTTTCCTTCAGGTCATGATATGATGTAACGCCGTACAACATAATTTTATTCGTCTCTACGTCCTCGATCCCGTCGACTATGTACTTGATGGCGACATAATCAGCCATTTTTCCCCGTTTGCCCAATTCTTTCATTTTGAGCATATAATCAAAACAAGACTCATCCCTCTTCTTCTTACAGGCACTCATTAACTCGTGTACCGTCTTTGTGTCAAGAGTGTCTGGAAATTCCTTGCTAATTGCATTTTTTAAATCTTCCCATGATTTGTATGTTTTTTCTGATCGCAGCCACAACGCCGCGGTACCCGTAAGCGTACGTCGTGCCACCAAAAGTCTTTGTGTTGGTGTCCACCCAAAAATTTCACTATTATCTTCGATCTCTTGAATCCATTTGGTAACGGGATATGTACAGTCTTGAGAACTAAATTTGGGTACTAACTCCATAGCACAGAATATTCCCGTGGTACCTCCGTCTTTATTTTCCATCGTCGTCGTAGTACGGACGTCGTCTGAGGTAATGGCGTCGTGGAACTCCAGCCTGTCACCAATTGTAAAAATCTCGATGAAGTCCGTCGTCAAATTTCTGTCGTCGTTATTACCACTATTTTATGTTTTTCTTATCCCGGACGAGCCCCCAAAATGTGGGATAAAAGCACAAAAATAGAAGTAACAGAAATATATTATTTAATTCAAAGAGATCAGTCCGTCAATATACAGTTTCTACCACTCTCCGCCATTCGTCTCCCGTCCCTCTTACACTCGTCTCTCTCCCTCACATTACGTTCCTTTACCTACATGCAAACATTCCTACATACATTTGTAAGTAAAATTAAAAACGAAACGTCAACAATACTAAAGTGAGTTCCCAAAGTGGCAAACTCACTCCAACTCAGCGAAAACAAGAGGTGTGCGTTGAAATTTTCCCATCTAAAGCTTGAAATCGCTAAAAGCTAACCAGGTCGAGAGCAAAACTAGCGGGGACCGCTAAAATATTAAATTTAATGAGGAGCTTTTGTCGACGCCGCTTTTACGTCGAGTTATAGCGCGACCCACGGCTGAGATTTCTAAATTTAATAATTGAGACTAATTTTATGATTCTGTTTTCTTTGTACCTCCTTGGCATCGCTTTCTTGGAGTTTGTGCTAATATGTTTCATTCTTGGAAAGGTGGAATTAGAAACGACTACTCAGTTTAATGTTAACTTGTATTGTGAATGGAATTGCGACTTGTATGGAAGGGATAAAAGTGGGATTTGAGATTAGTATTATATTATGAGTGTCACTTTTTTTGGTTGTGTTTTTGGATTGATTGAAAATAGGAAATATTTCTCATTGCGGCATGAACTGTATTTTATAATAAAAAAAAATTCAGTCTCTTTTATTTACACCATAGATTTAGTATGGGTAGTATTTAATCCTATAATGTAAATCCCCTTTTTTAGCACCACAAACACTAGATTAAACACTAAATAATTATTATCGTATTGCACTATCCCTAGGTTAAAGGACGCGCGGGCTCTGCTCAGAGTGAGTTTATGTGCGGTTATAAAAAAAAACCTTTTTTTTTTTCTTTTTTTTGTTTTCCTAAATCTAGGTGCCAACAGGGTATTTTCTGATGTGCAATTAAAAAAATTCCATCGAGCGGGTGCGCCAGCATACTACATCTATATTTTACACCCTAATTTTAATATACAAAAAACATAATTAGACAGAAAATAACAACAACAAAAATGTATTTCACACAAAAATTATGCTACTTAAGAAAAAAGAGAGATTCTCAATTATGAGGCTAAAAGAGCAGAAATAAAAATTCACCAAATCACCACGGCCTAAAAACTCATCCAATTTTGGTTTTATGGAGTATTATTCTGGAAAGGTCCGATATTTTTCATGAAAATTGGATTGGCAGTTTTTCCCTCCGACCACGACGCGTCAGTTGATGCAGAATGCATTTTTACATTTAAACTAGATTTTTGTAAAATGGTGACAGACAGAATAATGGAAATGTCATTACACAAAGGGTTTATTTGACAGCGCAACCCTAAACATGTCTGCAATGAAATGGAAATCACTCACAAACGGAGAAATATAAAGATTCAATCTAAAATCTTTATGACAAAAAGGCAACACTTCTTTTGTGAATAACACAACCAATTTTCCTGGTAGATTGTTTTTATATCAAAGCTTAGAATACGCATGATAGCAATATTTAACATTTATTATATTTCTCTCAATATCATCGAGTCTTTGACTCGTTGGAATAGACAGACTAGACGCTGTCCACGGCTTCGCCTTATACACATATGTAAGAAGCGGATTCTAAGACTTAATAGCTTCTATACTAATGATCAAAATTCATAGCGCTGTTTTGGAGTCTATTTTGGACGTTAATATAAGTCAATTATATTAACAGTCAACATAATACAGACATTTAATTGATTGAATAAACAATATCATGGACAAGTCAAACAAATAAGTTATGCTGTTACTTTTGTTTGTTCCGCCTGCTTTGACTTTTATCATTCTGGTTATATTTATTCTAGAGCTTGCTTTTTACTTTTCAGTTATTTTGCAGTTGGGTTTTTTGATTTCAAAGTTTTAAATTATGAACTAATAAAATAATAAAATTATTAAACCTCATTATTAAAGTCCGTTGAGGCGTTATTCTGACAATAATTTTGGATACATATCTACTTTACATACACCTGAAAAACATTACCCTTTTTTCTGGAGCAGTCGTGTAAAAATTACAAAAGTATTCGTGTATTATTATTTTGTAAATTACAGTGAGTTTCGCACGGGAGTTGTTTATTAGAAATTAAAATTTCCAGGGAAAAAACTAACCTAAATATCAGAAACGCTATCAATCTCTACATCCGTTGCTTTGTTGAGACATAAAAAATGGATAAACAAACACACTTTCGCATTATTTTATCTCTCAAAAACAGATTTAAAATCCATTGTGCAGTTATTATTGACTGACAATTATTAGAACAGATAGAGAAAATATCTAAAAACAGATATTTATGATGAAAAAAAGTACATTGTGATATTTATGTTTTTTCAATTTAGAATTACGGACAGACATTTTAATATTATTTACTTCTACTGGTAAGGTTTTTGTTTAAATTACCTAACCCTGTCTACAAAATATCCACTTTTATTGGTTAGACAGGTGTGTATCGAAATTTACGCGCTACTGCATCCAGGAGGGAGGGGCCGGGGGGCCGGGGGGGCTGTCACATGAATGGTAGAGACTGAAATAGTCGAGCGAGGGGAGAAATGGATTATATTCTGTATACATTCATTGTATAGGTCGACGATGATCATAGAACAGTAGTACAGTTATAGGAGTTGAAAAGAATATGTGCGCACAGATCACAGTTACAAATTTTCAAAAGGCAAAAAGTAAAATTATTTCTGCGCAAATAATGGTGATTGTAAAATTAAATGCATTATAGTTAAAATTGAATGGCAAATCTGGAAAAAAACTGGGCATATTATGAAAACCTAAAATTGGAATAAACCTTAAGTAGCCCACGCACTGGTCCGTTATCCCACAGAAAATTTTCGGTCCGGCCGCCGTATGATCGAGATTGAAGACAGGCCACACATTAGCAATGTAAATCATACGATCTAGATCACATGCAATTCACTCACCCACACAGACACACAAGACGTGTGGATGTGTGTGTGTGTGACAGATCGTTCCGGCCATCGAAATCAACCACAAATACAAGGATTTGAAAACGGATAAGAATTGGACGAGACTGCGGTCGATTTCGGTGGTACGGCGACCGGCATTAACGCGACTTTCAGAGTGACAAAGTAATAAAGCTCAGAATAATTGCTGGACCGATTTGCTTATTTGTTTAAATGTTCGTAATAGTAGGAAATAAAATTTTTAGGGAACGAAAAATTGGAAAACCTTCCAGAAAAATTGAAACATTCTGTAAAAACTGAAATTTCCATGGGATTTTTGTATGAACTCAAGACCAGTAAATAAAACATCACATTTTATAGTGTTGTATAAATATTACTAAAGTGTTGTTATTTCATCGTTGACAACAACGTTGATATAACAGCTTCAAATATAAGAATATAGAGCTGCTATATGAGTGAGTTGTGTAAGAAAAAAAGTGCAAAACACGTGCATAAATAACATGCCTAGTTGGATGAACATATATCTTTGGTAGCTTTATTTAGTATCAGAGAATGCGTTTTTCGCGTAGACCTTACTCGAGCGAGAAATTAAACTGGCTCTGTGGTTATGAAATGTAGAACAAGGTCAAATTAAGGATGGGTGATCGATTTTACTACTTGAAAAAAGCCCGTTATCTAAATATATAAAACTGTCGTGTCGCTTACTGACTGAAATACAACGCAAAGCCTAAACCACTGTAGATATAAATATGAAAATTGGAAGGTATATTTTCTTAGGGAGTGCAACGGAGTGCTGAAGTTTGTATGTGGAAAAATGTTATTTTGGCCGAATCTACTTATTTAGTTAGCTACTTAGAACATAGGAGGTGACCAAAAGAAGAATTTTTAAAAAAACAACAATTGCAGTTAAATTGTGTATAAGGAAATTGTTTCACATTTCCAACATATTCACGGAGGATTGGAGTATCAGATACCCATACAATTTTGTCAATATTACTTATTCTACGCGGACGAAGACATATAACATCACGCTACGACCTTATAGAGCAGAGCAGTAACGTCAACTAATCAAAAATGTCGGGACGAGAAGCTATATCAGAAATAGAGCTACAAAACATAAGCTGTATCACAAGCTCCAAAATGTACATGGTTAATTATCCGTATTTCTATTCATTGTCACGTAAAACACTTTACTGCAAATGAATTCGTCGATTTAAGACTCGTGTGAATTCAACACTCCGTAACTTAAGAATGGTGTAAGCAGAGGAACGAATTTTCGTTGCTAGTATTTCCTGCAATTACATCATAATGACGGATAAAATTCACATTAACATTATATTACAAAGTACATCCCATCACAAACATAAAATGTAAAAAAATGCCAAGTCTCGCAACGTTCTTCCACTACAAAAAGTTTTGAGATCTCATGTAAAACCAACTCAGTTATTTATTTAGTATCTATAGAAGCACCTATTCAACAAATTTGTTATAAATTGTTATCTAATCAATTACTTATCACCATTTATAGTGACCGTATCTTTATTTTTATATTGTAACTAGCGGACCCGGCAGACGTTGCCCTGCCCAAACGTTGACTTGCCCGCACTACCCCTACCCCTACCCCTACCCCTACCCCTGCCCCTACCCCTACCCCTACCCCTACCCCTACCCCTACCCCTACCCCTACCCCTACCCCTACCCCTACCCCTACCCCTACCCCTACCCCTACCCCTACCCCTACCCCTACCCCTACCCCTACCCCTACCCCTACCCCTACCCCTACCCCTACCCCTACCCCTACCCCTACCCCTACCCCTACCCCTACCCCTAAAAATTGCAAAATTTCATGATGATCGGTTAAGTAGTTTTTGCGTGAAAGCGTAACAAACAAACTTACATTCGCATTTATATTAATAGGGATGACTTGGTAATTGCACGGCACCATAAATTATAAGGCACCATAATTATAAAAGAATAATCTACTATTTCGATTACTAAGTAAATCTAAACAGTGCACTTAAAAATAAAAAACATATATTAATTAGTAGAATATGTATGAAGATGTGTAATATTGATACAGTCACTATAAAAATGATCGAGATAAGGATGGTATGGCTGTGGTCGCTCGACTTGGCGGGGGGCACTGCCTACAAAAAAAAATGATTTGCCTCGAGTGGTAAAACACATGCACACATCATCACGGTTTTTATACCTTGTCAGAGACACCAGACACAGTGTCCACTTGACGCCAGAAAAGGTGACAAGCCTGTTGCTTCACTTAATGGTCCTAGATGTGTCACTTCTTTAATAGATTTTATTAGAAGCACGAGGAGTCGATTAAAGCATTTATTCTTAAAGAAAATTAGTGTTTATAATTTTTGTAATGAACAAGATTTGAATCCAGGTCTCCCCGGCTTCAAGTCCAACGTTCGACCAATTTGGCATTGACTCCATTTTAATTATTGTCAAATGTGGTCGAAATTGGCATTATCATAAGATCTATTACATGTCATAAAGAAAAGCAGAAAGACGCCTGCATTATTAGAAGCTTCATGAATATAAGAGGACGACCTAGGTGTACCTACTTTTATTGAACATTAAAAACAAATATTGATCGAAGGCAATGTTAAAAATACACAGTAGAACGGTATGATAAACATAAATTAAATGAAAGAGATATGTCAGGATCGTAGCAAAATGACATTCGATTGTCTCTGCCTACCAATCTAGGGATAAACGGCGTGATGATAGATGAATATGTACCTGTAATTTGACACAAATATTTTGCCTGACCTGGGATTTATCTATAAAAGAAATTTTCCTCGCTTTGATTGAAATGCAGGTTGTACCTACGTATTTATTTGTAGTGTAAATTGTTTAGAACAGAGAACAGTTGTTTGAAATTTGCACCCCTAATTCTAATTCCAATGAAAGTTTCATCCCCCACCTTTCCCCTGTACGTGACAAGAATTAAATATTTTCCTTTATACTCCTTCTAGAACACAGAAACAGACACTGACTTGATTATGGGTGACGAATGTTTCTGTAGTACAATGGTTGCTGGAGGACCCGGGTTCAATCCTCATTTGTGCCAAAAATGGTAAGCTTCTAGTACTTCGGAGGGCACCTAAAGCTGGAACACCTTGAGTTGAGTTAACGCTGAGTTAACAAAATTGCGAAGGAAGGACTAGAATACCATTTAATATTATAAAAACGAAAGTGTTTTTTTTTCTTCACGGGTGTTACGGTTCCAGGGTACCCAGCGGAAGACCAAGTCACCCTCATTTAGCCGATGGCATTTGTGAGGCTATACCTAACGAGTGGCTAGTTCAGTTGAGGTATATTTAGATGAAAAGTGTGGTTTATCGAATTATGTAAGTACATAGGCTTTAATATACAAAATCTAATATATAAAATCAAAAACTGCTGGACCGATTTGAAAAACTGTTTTGCATTCTGTTGTTGGCACTTGCGCGAAGGTTATAGGCTGTTTAACATCACGCTACCTACCCAAGGGGCTGAATTATATTCCTAATACAACGCGTAAGTAATTTATGAATCAGTGTCGCTGTAGTATAAAGAAGATACATAAGTATGCTGTTTTCGTTTTATATATAAAGTTTTGTTTACGACCTCGTCGTCCCAAATGAATTATTAACAGAGACTTGGAAAAAACGTTGAGCGAAGTTCCAAGGACGAACTTCCAAATCCGAGCACTTAAAACTTTATAAATTCTGTAAATAAGTCAGCCAGGCCACCGCGGTTGGAATTATTAAAAAAATCTTTGTTTAGGACCAAGTTTAAGGAAAGTTTAATGATTTTAAAATGCATTGAATTTCATAACGTAGCTAGAAATGTTTAACCACATCTAATCGTCTACGATATACTACAAATAGGTATTGACAACTTTTTAGAAATACTTTTAAATTACTTAAAAAAAACTGGGCGTAAATAATTAATTAATACGAAGTTCGCAGACAAAGTTTGTTTTTTTTTTTTTTTTTCTTCGCTTTACACATCCCGAAACCGTGTTACAGTTCCAGGGTACCCAGCGGAAGACCTAGTCTCCCTCGTTTAGCCGATGGTATTTGTGAGGCTATATCTAACGAGTGGCTAGTTCTGTTGAGATATATTTAGATGGAAAAGCCTCTAAGTGTGGTTTGTCGGATTATGTACGTAAGTTTTTAATTAAAAATCCCATTGGTACATGGCCGGGATCCGGGATCGAACTCGGGGTCTGTCTAGTAAATACCAGACGTCTTACCCACTCGGCCACCGACGCACGCAGACAAAGTTATGTATCTATTATGACACTCGTATTTCAATAACCTTCATTATGTAACAGTTGCATAAATAAACCATTGATAATTCCTTTTCAAAAGAAGGACGAGTTTCTCAATTCGTCGGATTTTTTTTTATGTATGTTTCCCGATTACTTGAAGACCTGGACCGATTTGTATTTTTTTTTGTTTGAAAGAGGTGGTTTCACAGGTGATGTCATGGTCATCAGGTCAGGATCTGATGATGGGACCCTGGAGAAATCGAGAACTCTTAAAATTTTATAGGCACACTTGATTTGGGATTTTTTTGTTTTATAGTGATTTGTACATTTGCTTTCGGAAAGCACACTTTTCAGTGCATAATTTTTGAAGTAGGACCTACATTTTTTTAAAAGGCAAATTATATAATATGTTCAATAAAGGTACACATAGGTTGTTCTCTGCCAGCATATCCTTTTATTGAACATATAAAAAATGTATTAATCGATGGAAATATTAAAAGTACGCACAATCGCCGAGCATGTATGAAAGGTATGATAGTTATGAAAGAAGCGAAAGAGGTATGCCAGGATCGTAGTAAATGGCATTCTATTGTCTCTGCCTACCCCTCTTGGGATAAAAGGCGTGATGATGAATAGATATATAGACAATTCCTTAAACCTTTGGGAGCCTTTAATATTAAAAAAAAACAATATTATTAATTCATAGAGTACTAAGCCTATGTAGGGGCCATAGACGGGCTCCCCCTTTCGCCAATTTTTCCCCTTTGACCAGTTATACTGACCAGGTGCGCAGTAATAAGTTACCTTAGATTTCGTTGGTATCGTTTTGTGTCGCGAGACAGAGCTCTAAGAAAATAGTTAATTGTGATGTTTTAAACGGGAAAGGCGATATAGGGCGTCAAACTTAGTGTTTCCAATCATTAATTATAATTATTATGTTTGTATTTTAACATAATCATCATATAACGTAAAATCCGTTGCGACAATAAAACGACAGAAAAATACAGTGGTACAGGGTCTAGTACTAGGCGTTTACCTCCCCCCCGCCAAAAGTGGCAGAAAAATTTGTTCGATGATTTATACCCTTCCCGTCTCCAGTCTTAAATACTCAAAGTATTAATTAGACATATCTATGACATGAGTTACGTCAGAAAACAAAAATGACATTTCAATCACAATGAAAGTGTAGAACATTTTTCTCTTAAAAATTATCGTTTTATTTGTTCACTAACCAATTTCGTATATAAAATTGTGATGTAGCTGCAACACCCAAAATGGTCAATACATTTTTTGGAGTTATATCTAAATTATTTGCTAATTCGTAAGTAAATATATCTTTCACATATTCACAGCCTTTTTGACCTTGCTGGATAGCCAGCTCAGAATAGTAGGCACACTCGAATATTTATTCTAAGATGGCCAGAGACAAAGTAACAGTGTCCAGTTGTTCATATTAAACAGAACAGGCAGAAAGCCTCTTAAGTGCAGAAGAGAAGAAGTGCAGATGCCTGCTTAACTTGCCATGCGAAACACAAAAAGCCGATTTAAGCACATATCCTAGGGTTAGGCAGAGACAATCGAATGCCATTTCCTTCGATCCTGATTTACCTCTTTCGCTTCTTTTATATTCATCATACCTTTCATCATGCTCGGCGATTGTGTGTAGTTTTAACATTTCCTAAATGACAATTACAAATTTTTCTTTCCCTAAAAACCTTATTTAGACTATTATGAAAATTTAAAAATAACCAAATCCGTCCAGCTGTTCGCATATTTTAACCAAGCTCCCACGGATTATGCTGTCGATATTTATAAGACTTTCCTCCGACAGATTGACATGTGACCATATATTTTCCAGATCAACTCAAGATAATGAAGATAGCTTTACTAAATTACCAACACAAAAGTCCAGGTCTAGAAAATTGGCAAGAATGAGAGTAGCTCCTTCTCGTACACTATTTTCCTTGCGGTTGTCAAAAAATTTCGTATATTTCGATGTTATAAAACCTACAACAGATGTCGTGGAATATGCTGAACTCTGTCAATTTATGTCATGTGAATAAATATTTATTTATAAACACTGTTACAATTTTATTTTAAAGGTAATGTTATGTTAGTTGAGATGTTCTCCTAGAAATAATGATTTGTATTTTTTTCACTGTTTAGAAGATACATTATTCCACATCTACGAAGGTTGTTTTATATCTCAAAAGAAAAATAGGGTAAAAAAAGCAATATTTGTAGGGATTTGTAACTGAAAAGGGTCCTATTTTTTCGTATTAAAAAAATCCCACGAGGGCGAACAGAGACACAAATATTGGACCCAAGTCCAAGTCGGACTCGCGCACGAAGGGTTCCGTCCACTCAATAGTATGCACTAAGGTCAGACCATTTTGACGCCCCTGTAATCTGTATGGCGCAGGAACAAATTAGCGTGAGTATTATTATAGGGCTTGTGTTTAAGCGGCGCCCAAAAATGTATCTATTTTGTACCAAAAAAATTCTAAACGGTTACCAAAATGGATGAATGGTCACCAAATTACGTTTCCTAAAATATTATGAAATAGATCCATTTTTGGTATTATTGACTGCCATAAAAATATATAGACGCCTTTAAAATACACTTTATACTTAATAAATTTTATACTAACCTAACCTAACCTACCTACCTTACTTGGTGACCATTTATCCATTTTGGAAACCAAATAAAATATTAGTACAAGGCGTGCGATTTTTCTGATGTTTTTTCTATTATTTTGGATCATAATATGATATACTTTAGGACACTTTTAATAGTGTCAATTATTTTATTTGGAGTTGTTTATTTTATTTGGTGCCTAAGCTTAGAGTCTTAAAAATATTTTTGGTGTCCGCGTAAATTATACCCTTATTATAGTTATACTAGTTACACGTTTGTATGTATTGTCAATATTAAGATCGTGCAAAAACGACGAATAAAACACGTTTCTTGTTATGGAGACTCCCTTTAATTTTGAATTTAATTTAATTTTTATTATTAGTAATACCTACTTTGTGAAAATTTCAAGTATCTACCTATTACGGTTCAAAAGATACAGCCCTGTGATAGACGGACGGACGGACAGCGGATCCTTAGTAATAGGGTTTCCGTTGTCACCCTACGGAACCCTAAAAAGCACTAAAACCATTACTTCTGCGATACTATTTCTGAAATAATTGCCGCGTTGCTAAACATGAAACTTTTAAGACTCTAAAACTTAAATTAATGAAAAATAATAATCTTCTAAAATCAGTTTATTGGTAAATTTTATTTTATTTTATTCTGGATAACAAACAAACAACCATTGTTTACAAATTCTGTGTACCTAAACTTCCGTTGCATTACCAAGCATAAGTAAATATTTTTAGAGCGTATATAGCATATAGGGGATCAAATAAAACTTTCACTTTGATCTCACGGATTAGTTTAAAGGTTAACCTCAAAAATGCTCAAAGCGATATTTCCTAAAAATCTTTTAATGATGTTATTTCAAGCGAAACATATAAATTTGCATATGCATTTATAGTAGAGTAGAAAATCTAAGTATCTCTTTCGCTTCTTTTATATTCATCATACTTTTCGTCGGCGGTTGTGTGTACTTTTAATATTTCCATCGATCAATATATTTTTATATTTTCAATAAAAGTACACCTAGGTCGTCCTCTGCCAGCATTTCCTTTCACTTCAGCCATATCTTTAGTCAATCTTTCATCCTCAGCATCATTCTTTCAACGTGTCCAAACCAGCGTAAACTACTTTTTTTATTTTAGTCACAACATCATCTTTCACTCCGCATTCTTGTCTAATGACCTCGTTCTGGATGTGGTCAATACACTTTATATCACACATTCTACGTAAACACCGCATTTCCACTGCATTTATTTTACTTTAATGCTTCTTATTCCATACACAAGTCTCGCTTCCATAAGTAAGTGATGCAACTAAAACAGCATTATGTCTATTAATTTTACTTTTAGTAGTAAATTGTGTATTTCTGCATACATTGTTTAGTCAACCAAATACCTTGCTTCCGAAAAAGTAATGCATATGTAAATACCTTTATTCAATCATTCATCTTTTTTAACCGACTTAAAAAAAGGAGGAGGTTCTCAACTCTGCTGTTTTTTTGTGTGTATGTAATGTTGATTATTTTTCATCCAGCATTCATCTCTAATCAAAAAGTGACCACATTTCCACTACATTTATCTTACTTTCATGCCTCTTACTTTAAATCCAAGTCCTTATACATTATTTATCTCTGAGGAACATAACAAGTGTTTTAATCAGTAGGTACACGAAGTATTGAACAAGTTTGAACTTAGTATTAACATACACACTTTGAGGGGCTCTTAAAGTTAACTAAGAACTTGTGACTTTCATTAATGGAGATCATAACTTGTTCGTGGGGTTTGGGCTGTACAGTGTTCAGTGCTCGGTTAATTATAATTTATTTTGTAACCTTTTTGTGAACTATGTGAGATTTTGTAACTTTAGGTTTTGGTTATTTTAAGGGTTTGGGTAATTTTAGCACTACTGGCACTACTGGCAGTGAAGTACTCTGGCAATAACATGTTAGCCTATTTCTATAAAAACCGATGTAACTAAATATTTGTACAATGTTGTGAAAAAATTTAAGGTTTAATATGCTTTCTTTAGACAAATTATTTTTGCATTGAAATATAGCATAAAATGTACTGGTTCTATTTTTTTTGGGCTATATTTCAGGAGAATTTCTGAGGATGTGCAGAAATCATATGTGTAATCATATCACAGCGTATATGTGTGGTTATGCGGGAACGTCCACTTGCTACTTCTATTGTTCTTTATAATTTTCTGTGGCTTAACCCATTGATACCCTATCTTATTCAAAACTAAACTTTTTTTTAAAATTGTTTTAGAAGCGAATGTAAAAATGAATGTTTAATAATAAAACAATTTTGTCAGTTGTCCATCACAATGGTACAGACAGCCCAATGTTTACAATTTTAACTTTTACTGAGAGAAGAAAAGCTTTATTTCTTTACTTGTTTTTTCAGGGGTTTTAGCAAAAACTAAGTAGTAATGCCTACTTTCCATTCTTGATCATACACATTATATATAACAACTAAACGGATTTTGATGCTATTTTCACTATCATGTTTAGGAGCTGAGCATTAACAATATATATATCAAGTAGGGGAAAAAGTTAACCCCAGCGAGTTCTCATGGCGTATGATGTCTAATCCGCCAGGGATATAACAAAATAATATAGAAAAGAAATGTGTAAAATAAAATGATCTAAAAAAAAGTCTGCGGTAGCATATACTTATCTCTAATAGGTAAGTAGTTACAAGCGTATTTATGTAAATATTCAAATTACTGTAAACCTTACCACAATTAAACCTTTAAAAGTTAAAAGTAATTGCTAATCATTTTTATATAGAAGTGTATTTAGTAGGTATATAAGTTACATTTTCTGTCAGAATCTTTCAGTTCTTTGAGCATTTCTTTCAATGAATTATTTTTTGAAACGGTTGGTAACAAATCCACGTCTTTTCATATTGGTACACAGCAGGTATCTCTAACTGCTGGTTCGCGTGAGAGTCGACAATCTATTTGGTGGTCAGATAACAGGTTTGCACTACCTAAAAACTTCAAGAGGTAGGCTTTTCGTGTTCTGAATGGCTTGCACGAACACTCGCTCTGTGTGAGTTTTACACTAAAAAAATGCATGGACTCAAGAGGGTAGCTCCACGAATATCTGATAATCTGACCAAATAATATAATAACTACTAAATAAAAATTGCAATGATCTCGTTATTACAGATTTTACGTAGCTATTGTAATTCTAAAATATACAGCTTGCGGTTTTCAAATGACTGATAAATACAATATACTGATATACCTACAGCTCAGTAGATATACTACCCACAGGTCTACCAGTATTTTCTCTTAGTACTAAGGCCTTAAAGAAAATTGGGGTTTTCCTACTAAGGATATACTAAAGATTTATACTAATATTATAAAAAGGTAGAATTTGTTTGTTTGTATGTAGAGAGTAATCTCGGGATCAACTGAGCCGATTCTGAAAATTATTACACTGTTGTCCAATATTCCAGATGTCTACATTTCCGAAAATATAGCAATATTTCCAAAGGAGAAAATAAACCGCATGGGCTAAAGTAGAGAATTGTTGCACATTTAAAGAAAATTGCCTAATAAATAACTGAAATAAATATTTATTATTTTAAGGCTTTCACATCTGCCAATAACCTTGACGCTTTGACCTCTATATTTTGTATAGAAAACGCTCGGGATTATAGTGTGACGAAGCGGCACGCTCGCGCGGATAATCTTCAATTTAGGTGAAAATATTTAATTCACGAAATTTATTTGACAATTATATAAAAAAAAACAATACAAATTATTAAAGAAGATATAACATTTAATTTAATGTAGGATCTTTTTTTTTCTTTTTTATTTGGAGACTTTTATAGAAATTTTAAACAATACAAGTTATTTATGACGAACTTAACTTTAATATGTGTATTTTTATATATCAAAATCACAAAGGGATTAGTCTACAAACGGGTGTAAGCCAACGTAGTTTTGGTGATTTCACCTATATTATCCCCTTAAGTGCTCAGAATAATAATTTCAATAAAAAGCTTAATAATATTTCAAAAAATGGAAGCAGGAAACCATGGCTCCAGCCGTGTTGTCATATTAAGGTATGTCTTTTTCTGTCAATTTTTCTGCCGATTGTTTTATTTAGAAGGCGTCATCGAACCTCTGCATTCCTACTTGGGTACATCACTACATTATAAAACAATCCCGTTTGTCTGTCTGTTTGCCCTTTTCATGCAAAAACTACTGATTTTATTGCGGTTTAGCACTATTACATAACTTGATTTACCGGGAAGGTTTACATGTTAAATTACCATGTTTAGGAGCTGAGTAATAACAGTATAAGTGAATCAATTCGGGGAAAAAATTAGCATCAGCGAGTTTACATGGCGTATGCTGTCTAATCCGTCAGAGATATAACAAAATGATGTAACTAGAATAAAATTGTCTATAAAAAGTTCTCGGTAAATATATCTATCTCTAAAACAGTGAAAGAAAATAAATACACAATAATATTTTTTATATAGTCTATAACGTTTATACGTGATTATTTACTGAAAATAATGTATCTTCCGGTCAAAAACGGTAAGTGACCACAGACTACTGTATTATAATAACTGCCTGTCAATCAGTCACTGACAGTCACTCATTTTCTTGTTATTTTATCTAATCTGTGACTATAATTTTTTTGAGGTGTGACATCATCATCCCGCCCAGAACGTTTCGCGGGAATTACAAATGTTTTTTTTTAAATGAAATTGATTCCGCGATGCTATTAAATATATAATGTAGAAAGTTCAAATGCGTCTTTACCATAAGGTAGTTCAACTTTGCATGTTAACCTGCAGTTAGTGAGTCAGTACATGCACGCCGTTTACCAAGATTTATTTGAAACGAAACTTGCTACAAAATGTTTACTGTACTTCCGGCGCATCTACTACCGCAACTAATTTAAATAACTTACTCTAAAATTGTAGTACCTACATATAACTGGAGATTGACTGGAATGTATCTATCACATAGAAGCTAAATGACATTCAAATTGTTAACCATAACCAATCGCATTAAATTTAAACTGAGGTTTTTTCATTTTAATTTCTAAATTTCACTTTAAATTTTTACTTAAGAGCTCTCTTGGTCGCGTAACCATCTAAAAAATAGCACGTGTTCGAAAATTTTGCATCTCTATCACCATTCGCACCTAGTGTACGCGTAAATAGAGAATTAATTTTCCAAACAAATTCGGTACAATAAAATACACAAAACGGACTTCAGCAAATCAAGTATTATACAATAAATATTAGAATTATCAAGTTCTAGTTAATGGATCCTTAAAGTATGTAAAATTATCTTTACTCTAAATGTTAAAAAAATATACATGTAAAGTAATTGTAAATATATTAGGAGAACTCGAGTCGCAAATTCGATAGAAAATATGCGTGACATTGATGACTTTCAGGGCTTCATGAAACCTAAACTCTGATTATTTCTTTTTTATCATGGCGTCTTCCGAGCCGAAGGCTCGGGAGGTGCCGAGGTTTACCTCTTCACACCAGCATTGTCTCGGGGGGGCAACTACCCTCCGGTGTCTTCTTTAGGCGCACCGCCCGGTGCGACAAGGTGGCTTGCAGCTACCTGATACCTTAGACTTGGGACCCAGTTGGTCCCCCTACTGGGGACTCAACTCGAGGGGTAACTATCTCCCGCGGGAGCGGGCGACCTGCTGCTGGCCTATGGTACGCAGGGGCTATGTCGCGCAGATGCTCGTGTCGGCTGTTGTCGGCGCGGTCGTACATTCGACGCGCCAGCGCGACCACGAACTCTTCTACGCTTGACATTCGCAAGTCCCTGCGTATCGTAGTATTGCGGACGAACCACGGCGCGCGTGTTATTGCGCGCAGTGCCTTGTTCTGCTGGATCTCCAGCTGGTGTTTCCTAGTATTGGACAGGAGACTGTACCACGCCGGCGAGGCATAAGTCAGGCGGGAGCGGACATAGAGCTTGTATATCCTAAGTTTTACCCGGAGTGGCAGACTTGAGCTTAGGACCGGCCGCAGCATGCCACTGGCAGCCCTCGCATTACGAATGGCGTAGGACGCCATATGGGCCATGCAGAGCTGCCGGTCTATCTGGCACCCCAGGTACTTGGCGGTACTAGTCCACTCCAACGCCTGTCCTCGCAGGCTGAGCGGCGGTGGTAGGGATCTCCGGGAGGTCATCAGTGCGGCAGTCTTGCCGACATTGACGGACAACCTCCACTTGTCCAGCCAGTCAGGTAGTAGATCCAGCAGGCGTTGCATCTTCCGTGCCGCGTGCTGTGCGTTTACGGAAGAGGCGAAAAAGGCACTGTCGTCCGCAAACAGGGCCAACAGCGTCCCCTCTTCGCCTGTAGGCGAGGGTCCCAAGTTAGGTATATCATCGGTATATATCGCATACAGTGCGGGGGACAAACAGCTCCCCTGGGGTACCCCGGCTGAGATGGTTCTCAGAGATGATATCTCTCCCTCAAGGCTGACGTGGAAGGTGCGGCCCTCCAAAAAGGACGCTACCACTCTCACGGCCATTGGCGGGATCTGCTTTTCGAGCATTTTGAAGCGGAGGCCGCTGTGTCACACTCTGTCGAATGCTTTCTCCATATCGAGAAAGACACCGACAGAGCAGCGCCCCCCGTTCAGCTCGTTCGCCAGCATATGCAGTACTCTCACAAGTTGGAGAGTAGTGGAGTGCCCCTCCCTGAAGCCAAATTGTTCATCTCGGAGCTCGAAGCAGAGCTTCAGTCGTCGGAGGAGCAACCTCTCAAACAACTTGGAGAGACTGGACAGGAGAGTGATAGGTCTGTAACTGGAGGGTAGCCGACGGTCCTTCCCCGGCTTGGGGAGCACTATTACCTTACCGGCCTTCCAGGTGGTCGGGAAGTGACCGGTCCGGAGTATCCCATTGCATAGGCGCGCTATGGCAACCGTAGGTCGTCGAGGTAAGCGCGCCAGTTCTGTATTGGTGACGCCGTCCATGCCCGGCGCCTTCTTCACCTTTAGCCGCAGAGAGTAATTACGGACTTCCGCTGGAGAGATGAAAAAGTCACCGGGGAGTGGTGGCGGCACGGAGCTGATGAACTCCCGCACCCTATGCGATACCTTCGCGTCATGATCCGGGTTGACTACCGGGAACGGCCTGAACTGCGTCTCAAGGTAATCTGCTAAGATTACAGCACGATCCTTGGCGCTAGCTCGGCGGCTCCCCTGGTTGTCGATCAAAGGGTAGATCGGAGTGGGGGCATTAGTGAGGCTCTTAGTGAGGCGATATAGGGAGCTAAGGCTTTCCTCTTCACTGACCCCGTCCAGGAAAGTCTCCCAGGAATCTCCTCTGAAGGCGCGTATTTCGCCTCGGAGCCCCTCGGCTACCTGATTCAGCTGATTTTTCGTCGCCGGGCAGCGCGAGTGGGCCCATCGGCGACGTAGCGCGCGCTTCAGTTGGAGTTTACTCCTTATGTGATCTGGGAGAGTCTCTCTTGTACGGGTGTCAGCGGGCACCTCCTTGGTGGTGGCCGCTTTGGCAGTCTTGATGGCTGCCACCAGATGGGCGGCCGCCACCTCGATGTCCTCCGGTGAAGAAATAGGTCCCGGCAGCCTGTAATCACGGAGTTTCTCTCCATAGGCTTGCCAGTCGGTCCTGAATCGTGATCTCGGCAGCGCTCGACAAGTGGGAACTGTGCCTAAGATCACGAGCAGTGGTAGGTGTTGTGTGTCCATGTCGTAGAGGGTCTCGAGGTGGATAGGGACCCTCACACCGTGGACCACTGCCACATCCAGCACATCGGCTATACACCCGGACTGCGCCGGGATGTGCGTGGGTGAGTCAGGGCCGATGACCTCGTACCCGCCTCTTTCAGCGTCCCCGTACAGAGTGTTCCCGGCTGTGTTTGCGAGACGGGAACCCCATGCGGGATGTTTGGCATTTAGGTCGCCGACAATGATGGTCGGCGACTCTGCACGGAGAAGGCCACGGATATCCTTCGTGTCCAACCTCCCGCCTGGTGGTCGGTAGGAGGCAAACACACGAAGTTCCTCACCAGGAAGAAAAAGCCTCACTCCGGTCGCACGGACGGTCGTGAACACTGCGTGTTCCAGCTCCTCGTGTACAATATCACGGCGCACGAGGACCGCTGTTCCGCGATAGGGAATACCTGCGGGAGACTCCTCGTCTCTGCGGTACACAAAGTAGCCGGGCACGCGAAGTCCTCTCTCTGGGGAGAGTTTTGTTTCGCCCAGAAGGATGACATGGGCATCTTGCTCCTGGGCGAGAGTCCGAAGCTCGTCCGTACGACCCTGTATGCCCCCAGGGTTCCAATAGATTAGGCGAAGGTTTCCCACCTCGCCGCCAGTTCCAGGAGGGCGCTGATGGCCCGCGTGGCCGCGTGGCGCATGTCCTCGCCGGCCGCCAAGGCCCTCAGCAACTCCGCTGCTAGCCCTCTCAGGCCTGCAGCAGGGTGTGGATTCATCAAGGGGGGGGGCTGCTCGCTAGCGCAGGCCGCCGGGCGCGCCGCCTGTATAGGGGGTCGTCTCTGGCCCTGTAAAAGAGTCGGCCGCGTGATAGGCGCAGCCATTTGTCCGCCGACGGGTAGTGTGCCAATCTCTACAGCCTTCGTGGCGTGTTATTCATTAGATGGACTAAAATGACAGCTGCAATCGACCTTTTTTTTAAATGTTTCCATTGTGGAGCATAGTGTTGTTATTACTCATTCATAAGGTTAATGAATGAGTCTCTTAGTGATTGATTAAACAGTTAGCGTTGTGATATGAATTCTCGATAGTATAATTTTTATTATTACAAACTTTTATTTAACTTGCAATGTATGTATGTAATATATAAGTATGTATTTTGTAACTATGTATGTATGTTCCCGATGTTCAATTGAACTGAAATTTTAAAAACGTATGTAAGTCGGATGACAATGCTGTCATTTAGCTGATCTAATGATGGAGCTGTAAGGTGGCCACAGGAACTCTGTAATAAAACAATGCAACCCCATCGAGTTTGGGCTCGTTTGTCTTGACAAGTACTCTGATCGTAGATGCTGCCAAGGTTCTAATGATGGAGCTGAAAGGTGGCCACAGGGACTCCTAAACTAAAACTGTTAAATTTCAGTTCAATTGAATGTCGGGAAGTGGGTCAAAATTCACTTGCAAGATTTGACCCAAACATACATACATACGTTGCAAGTTAAATAAAAGCTTGTAAAAACAATTAAATGTACAACGCAAATTCACAGTTATATAAGAATTTGTTATAAAAAAGTTTGACTCACTCGATTATATGTCGTTCACTTAGGAACAACACTATTTTCATATTACGATAAAGTGGCAACCCACCAAATGTCATTTTAGTCCATCTAATTAAAAATCAGACTATAAGTGTAGTTAATATTGACATATTTTTTTACATTTAGAGTATAGATAATTTCACATACTTTATGGGCCCCATTAACTAGTACTTGCTATTTTTAATAAGTTTTGTGCAATACTTGATTTGCTGAAGTCCGTTTTTGTATAGGACAAAAGTTATGAGGCGTCTCCTTAATAGTCATAGTATGCTGGCGCTCTACTAGATTGGTAATGACGCGATTAGAACGAGACCAAATAGTTATATGTGCTTGATAAATTCTGTGGATTTTCATCTTACATGACTTACATCCAGGGGCTGCCACCATGCATTGCATTAACCGTAATTAATCACTATTAAACACCCAAGTATAGGTACTTTAAAACGGTATATTTTACAAAAATATGCAAAATTACTACCGACGCTAGGCTGTTACAGTAGGTATTAAAAAAACGGTCCCGTCTATCTGTCTCGCTTTAACATACGCGTAACTATGCTCTTTCTCTTTTATATTGCCAATCTAGTAGACCGCCTATACTAAATCTCCATAGTAATACACACTTTGTGAAAATTTCAAGTGTTACGGTTCAAAAGATGCCCTGTGACAGACGGACGGACGGACAGCAAAGTCATAGTAATAGGGGTTCCGTTGTCACCCTTTGGGTACGGAATCCTAAAGAACTAGTCATGATGTCCACATTTAGCGAGTTACCCATTATAAACAGAATAGGTGGCCAGCACTGAGACCAGGGTGAATTTCTATATGCCCGTTAACTCAACGCTCCTCGAAGTACTTACATGCTCTTAGAAGTCATTTAAAGCCACTTCTGTGTGTTCTTTTCATCAAGTTTGGAGCTGTATGGTGGGTCCGAAGGCACTTACTACCTCTGAATAAGCTTAACGCCACCGTTTAGACATAAAACTCGTACCCAACGAGTGGCCAGTTTTGAGGCATTGTTGAGATATTTTAAGATTGCATCTTTTCAATGGACTTTAATGACTCATTTTTTGTTTCCTCTATTTTCTATATTATACACTTTTCACATTACACCTGCTCGGAAAGTTCCTATTTAATTCTTTAAAAACAGGGCTGAAAGTACGTAACTGCGTAAATATGCGGGAAGAAAATTCATATGAAAATACTTTCGCCCCACTCAGCAACCACTTTCACCTCGCATTTTTTGACATTTTTCTTTTTTTTGATTCTATAAATTTTGTTAGGCAAAGGTAAACTATCATACAGCCAAGTCTCCAATATAAGTGAAAGTTGCTTTGTTCGGCCATTTTCATCCCTAGATAAACAATATACTATTTTATATATTTCTTCTTCTTCTTCAAACGAACTAACATTAGAATCACCACTTTAACTTAATATCAGGCGATAAGAGAGTCACAAGTATGCTATAAAAGAAAGACAGCATATAGAACATGTTCAATATCCGTAGTGAGAGTTGCACCTATTTTCCGTTGTCATCGAGCGATGCAAGAATTCTATGAACGCTGTAATGGGGAACGTCTGTGATAGCATTTTATATTGCAACTATAATATCTCGCCTCGGTTTTGCTCGTGAACATTTTTAATATGTGAAAATAACAACCTTTTTGGCCCCGGTCATCTTAGTTCTATTCTAAATTCTACAAATAAATAAAATTTAAGTGTCTTTCTGGTACAAATGACGGTTTTTGTTTCAACTCAATATTTTAAAGATCTAATTTCTTTTTAACCGAATTTCCAAAGAAGGAGGAGGTTCTCAGTTCGTCGGAATCTTTTAAGTATGGTTTTTTACGTATGCACCCCGATTACTTAAAGACGCTTGGATTTTTTTTGTTTGAAAGGGTATACATCAATGACCCAAAGGCCACACGAAATCTCAAGCCTCTACAGTTACGTAGAGACATAGCCTCTCTTAGCGTCTTCTATCGAATGTATTATGGGGAGTGTTCAGAAGAACTCCATGGCCTCGTCCCTCTATCCCCTTTTCGCACCCGCACTGCTCGCACAGGATACAGTTTTCATCCTCACACCGTCGACACGTTCTCTATACGAACGAAAAAATTCAGTGACACGTTTCTGTGTCGTACAGTCAAAAAGTGGAATGAACTTCCGGCGTCGGTCTTTCCTCCTTTCTACAACCTTGGGTCCTTTAAGCGAAGCGTGAAAAAGCATCTCTACGGGCGGGCATAGTGGGCGCGACTGGCGGACTGTATTACGATCTGCCAGTCGCGCGCATTCATGGACCAGCCACCTATGCTTAACAATCAGGCGGTGGCAAGGTCACATGTCGTCTTCTCTATAAAAAAAACTGTCCCATGGTCATCAGGTCAGGATTTGATGATGGGATCCTGGAGAAGTCGAGAACTCTTAAAATTTTATAGGCACATTTGAAGCGATTTGGGTATTTTTTTTATAGTGACTTGTGCATTTGCTTTCAGAAAGCACATTTTGGTTTTGAATGCGATTTTTTTTCTTCATTAGAAGTGGTTATTTAAGAAATTTTTAATTTTAGGAAATTTTTAAATTTCAAATTTAGGTAGGTACGCGATCTAAAATCTGTTAAAGACTTGGTTTTCCGCTGGGTATAAGGGCCATACTTTGGCAAAATTACTTTTTTTTCTATTTGTGTAAAAGATACCACAGATACGGCGGATAGATATGTCAGTTACAATATCTATGTAATAATTGTGTAATATCTGTGTGTACGTATGTATGTGTTGACAGTAGTCCGGGATCTGTCGGGCTTCGAAATCCACTATAGATATGATGATTTGAAAATGGATAAGAATTGGATTAGTCTGTGGTCGATTTCGGTGAACTGGCTCGGGATCGTTTAAATGTGTGGGCACCTTAATGTGTTACTGAACTTACAAATCAACACGTGAAAATGAACCACTTCCAAACTACCGGAAATAACATATCAGCTACGAAATCCCATTTATCGTGAGTGTCACCGGACACGCTGTTTGTTGTTGTGAATACGTGAAACCTGATCTGGCCTTTAGTGTGCCTGTGTTTATTTAACAGCTTTATCTGTAGTACATATGAAGTACTAACTTTACACCCTGGCTTCGCCCGTCGACATTTTTGGAATATGACAAGAATTGACCCTCCAAGCTCTTTGCAAAAATATCACGTCGTTTCGCATTTATAATATTAGTTAAAATTAGGATTGTGTACTAACCGATTATACTTAAGTAGGCCATGGACTTTTCCGTTATCTTACAGAAAATTTTCGGTCCGGCCGCTGTATGATCGAGATTGAAGACAGGCCACACATTAGCAATGTAAATCCAAAAAATACGATCTAGATCACATGCAATTCACTCACCCACACAGACACACAAGATTCGATTAAACAAAGGTGTGTGGTTGTGTGTGTGTGTGTGTGACAGATCGTTCCGGCCATCGAAATCAACCACAAATACAACGATTTGAAAACGGATGGTGGACCGCGTGATAAGAATTGGACGAGTCTGTGGTCGATTTCGGTGGACCGTATGGCAGCGCGCCGGCGATTGGACGAATGAGTGGGCACCTTAACTGATTCATTATAGGTAACTGAGCCGAAAAAGTTTAAGAAGAAAGGTTTTTATTAAAATGTATAAAAAAGGTAATAAAAAAGTAATACTTAAATCACAAATAAGTAAAGATATATTTTAAGGTTAAAAAAAAATGTCAGACAATGTAGGAAAAAAATGTGTGGAATATTTCCAAAAAAATCTTACAGCTCCCGAAACCGTGTTACGATTCCAGGGTACCCAGCGAAAGACCAAGTCTCCCTCGTTTAGCCGATGGTATTTGTGAGGTTTTTGTTAATTTTATAAACCGATATTGTACCCGTCAAAAATGGTGCAGGGTTGCTAGTAAAAATATGAACTAGGAATATAACCTTGTTATAAACTTTTAACAAGGTTATTTGCGGTAGACTAAGTTTAGTTTACCTATACTGGTAACAACTTGACAAGAGTGGCGTAATTACGGCCATATAATACTAGCTGTGCCTTGCGGTTGCACCTGCGTTAACAATTACTGCTCTGCTCCTTTGGGTCGTAGCGTGATGTTATATAGCTAATAACCCTCCTCAAGAATTGAGCTATCAAATTCAGTAATAATTTTTCAAATCGGACTGGTAGTTTCAGAGATTCGCGCGTTCAAACAAACAAACAAACTCTTGAGCTTTATTATTAGTACTAGCATTCCGCCCCCGGCTTCGCCCGTGAATATACCCTATAATAACCCTACCCCTACCCCTACCCCTGCCCACCCTGTTTCCCACGACTTCGTACGTGTCTATTTCAGAATGTTGGCAAACATACACTTCATACATAGCTTTTGTCATGTTCACCTCTGCCCACCCCGTTCCCGTCGTCATGCCGTGATGGTATATAGCCTATATTACTCAGGGATAATGTAGCATTCTAATGGTGAAAGAATGATCAAAATCTGTCCAGTAGTTTTGAGTTTATTCGTAACAAACATACAAAAATACAAATCTTTCCTCTTTATAATATTAGTATAGATAGATTTGCCTCTTACTACTAAACATTGTACAAATTATACAATATTTTGCCAAATGAGACACATTTCATTAGGTGTCTAGGTGATTGAACTGTCAACGCAAAGTGAACGTTATGTAAATGTAATTAGACACATATTGGTTTGCGCGTGATTCATTTTCATTACGAGTATTAAACATGGAACAGTATTAGTGAATTAAGTGGGAAAAAGTTAGCCCCAGCGTGTTTTCATGGCGTATGCTGTCTAATCCTTCAAAGATATAACAAAATTATGTAGAAAAGAATTGTGTAGAATAAAATGATCTACAAAAAAGTCTTTAGTTTCATATATCTATCTCTAGTAGGTAAGCAGTTATAAGCGTATTTGTGTAGCATATTGTACAGCGTTTAGTAAGTAGTAAGAAGCTATAATAAGCGAAAATATACATACATACCTTCACACCTGTTTCCTAAAGGGGTAGGCTGAGAGTAAGGAGCGTCAATTCTCTCGATCTTTGCATAAGAGTACTTAGATACACATTCATACATGAAAATATAAAATGAAACCGTAATAAATATTTCAATAATACCAATATTAACAATATCAAATATAAAGCGATGGTTTACTTTAGACATTTAATCAGCCTCCCAGTCCGGAAGTTCTCAATTACGGGGCACATCCGCCGGTGTCCAAAGTAAATAAGCGGTCGACGGTTGTTCAATACTTGTTTGAATTTTACGACTATTGATTGCGGATGTAAAGGATATTACGGTTCTGTGAATGGGGAAATCTTATTAAACTGTGTAAAATAGTAGTTTATGATACGGGATCATAATAGGGGTAGGTAATTAAAACACAAGTGGATTTTTTTAATAGTATCCAAGAGTGTTTTAATTCCAAGTTATGTGCCCGTTCATACACTACTTTATCTAATCCCATGCAATAGTACAAAACAAATTGAACCAAGATATTTTTCTTAATCGACAAATTGGCGGCAAACCGCGGTTACCTATCTACTGCGCATGCGCGTTAACTGTCAAGTGACTCCCAGATGGGCGTGTCGATATTTTCATAGAGTTTAATGTGGCTGCATAACACATATCCTCTGCCCTTACTGCATTAAAAAAAACCACAACATTACGATATCGTTTTTGTATGAGAACTTCGGTACTATAATACATTACAGTATCGAAGTTTGACATATTAGAGACGCGTGTTAGTAAAACATATCATTATGATGTATAATTCGATTTTGTAATAGAGACTTTACGATATAAGAGTAGTATATGTAAATGTATTTTTTGAGATATTTCTGTCATCACGCCTATTATCCCAAGTGGGGTAGGCAGAGACAATCAAATGCTATTTGCCATGATCCTAAAATACCTCTTTCGCTTGTTTTGTATTCATGATACCTTTCATACATGCTCGGCGATTGTGTGTACTTTTAACATTGATTTGATCAATCATTTTTATAATAAAGCTAAGAACTACCAGTCGGATTTGCAATAACATCACGCTACGACCCAAAGGAGCGGAGTAGTAACTATTAACGAGGGTGCAACCCGCAAGGCACACCTAGTGTTTAATAAAAGTACACCTAGGTCGTCCTCTGCCAGCGTTTCCTTTCACTTCTGCCATATCAATCTTTTTAGTCAATCTTTCATCCTTGTACTCTGGAACCAATAACACGGTTTCGGGAGCTGAAGAGAGAGAGGAGACCCTGGAGAAAACAAAACGGATTGATGTGATTTTGCGTACATATTTGGTTGGAGGCTGACATGGACAACTTATACCCGAAAAATATCTCAGAGAAAATTTTAATTGGATTTTTTTGTCACATTAAAAAACCATAATGTTAGATTTTTCTTGAGTCAATATATTATATGCAAAAATTCTTAGAATTTGAAAAGTTTAATATAACCAAGTGACATTAGGTAGGTAATATAATGCCCTATTACACGACCTCTCGTTACAAATTTCACCAAAAGTGTTGCAATCAATCATTGAAGACTGAGAAAGTTTTTCAACTTTAAATGAGAAAAGGAGTAATAAATCAAACAATACTTCACAATGACAGAATTTATTATACCTATTATCCTATTCCTATTATAAATATTATAAATGTGGATTCGTAGACCAACGCACGCGTCCCGCCGTGACATGATAGGGAATCCAGTTTAATGCCGTCCGCGCTGTAATAGTTTAGATTAGTCAGTGATTAATAAGGCATATCACGGTCCGATTACATACCGATTAATCGGCATATTGAAACTTTAAATGCTATAATACTTGACATTGGCAAATCATCAAGTACACGGTCGAAGCATGGGCGGAAAGCTAGTGTCTAAATATAAATATTATTATGTTCATTTAGAAGTCACATACATACAGACACTTCAATGTTATATATTTGCTTTCCGTCCCCGGCTTCGCCGGTGAATATTTTCGGATAAAATGAAATGAAAAAGTACGTCGGTAGCCGACTGGTTAAGACGTCTGGTAAACCACAGGTTCGATCCCGGATCCCGGCCAGTTTCCAATGGATTATTTTAATTAAAAACTTATGTACATAATCCGACAAACTACACAGAGGTTTCTCCATCTAAATATACCTCAACAGAACTGGCCAATCGTTACGAATAGCCTCACAAATACCATCGGCTAAACTAGGGAGACTTGAAGCTGTAAGGCAATCCGAAAGAATATAAAAAATCCTAGAACCCAATTGCAGCGCCATCTACCGTATACCATATACAGGGACCCACTCAAACACACACAAAATATTTAATCAAAATGGGTTCAGCCGTTTAGAAGGAGTTCAGTGACACACGTACAGAAGAATTATATATATAAAGATTTCGAGCATGCATGCTACATTTCTCATCAGATAGATTTCCGGGCAGGCTAAATGTAAATAATTTATTTCACCCCGAACACGACCATTACTCGCCGTACTGCATCGTGACCAACACGTAGCAACGATCTTGAATAAAAAATACTGGACCGAATTGTTTTTGATTCTTAAAGTAGAGATTTGGTGACAAATCACGTCCCTAGCTAGAATTATTTAGGGTTCCTTGATAGCTAGTCTAAAGTTAGCATTTTCACTACCTACATATAATAAAACAATGTTCACTCCAAAATGAGTATTAACAGTAAAAGTAAATTCTACCAAAAACATTTCATGTAAAATAGGTTGCCAAGACTCACAACTCTCACAAGCTTGTAAGAGTCACTTCGCGGTGTGTAGGTATTGGATAATATCAGTAATTAAGAGGATGTATAAAGCTAAATGCGAGTTTTATGATGCGTAAAAGTACATGATCCACTGCAGTGACCATAATCAAAAAAATATATAATATTCTTGAGGTTATGCGTTATTAAGATACTGTGTTCAAAACATAATACAACTACATTGATTCGATAGAAAAAAATCACGAATGTACCTCTAAAAAAATATTTTACTGTCTAGAAACAGTACTAAAATGCATGCAATGATTCTGATCTTTTGACAGATTTTTTATCTAGCAATATACGAGTACTATCGTAATACTGTTCTATTTTTTAATAAAATTTTCAGCAAGTTCCTTTATTCTCAATTTCGAGATTTTATGTACGCACTGCACGCGTGTGTGCGTAAGCGCTCGTGTACCGACAGTACCGGCTGCAGCCTGATGCTATATTATTAGTGGCAGCCACGTCGTTTGGTGTGTATGTGTACCCGCGTGGGGGCGGTGCCATCTCTCAAGGTCGTTGGCTCTATCCAGCGTCTTAAAGACGTGTTAGATTACTGCGTGTTTATTAGTGACCTTACATTGGTGACTCCGACGTGATTTCACTGTAAAAAAAGTTATCAGATCTCATGAAGAGCCAAGCCCCTAACTCCACAAGGCCTGACAATATAATGTAGGGTGACATCTTGGTCAAAAAGCATAGTTTTGCATGTTTTGCAGCCGTCGCACAGACTCCCATGGACTTAAGGTAAGAAATTAAGTCACTGGTCTTTAAGGTTGTGTCATGCAATAGTTCTATTGAACAGCCAGCCAGCCATACTTTTTGACCAAGATGTAGGATTTGTAGAGCTATAGGCTTTGTGGAGTGAGAGGCTTGGCTCTTTTGAGTTTGTGAGTATTGACAACCTATTTTATAAGAAATGTTTTTGGTGGGATTTCATTTCTTTTTGAGAGTAGGGCATAGGTCTTTTTATTTCTTCGGGCTGTATTTCTTGTGCGTCAGCTATTTTCATAGCCGACTTTATTCTACATTCTACATAGCCCAACAGACGGCAAATTTCAGCTTTTCTAGGATTTCGGGAAGTAGGTACCGTAGAGTTTTTTGATAAGTGAGTGCGTGAGACAGTCGTCAAAATCGACGTAAATGAAACTTAGTGTATTTCATAAATCTGCTAACTACATCTTAAACCTGAGAATTTGGGCTCTCTAGTATTATCCAGGACGAAGCTATGAAGGTTTGAAAGGTGGCGAAAGGTAGGTGACCTGCTTTTTTTGGCTCGTCTTGGTGGGACACTACCGTGCCCCCAGATCAAGTCGGGAAAAAGTTAGCGCCAGCGAGTTTCATGGCGTATGCTGTCTAAACCATCAGAGATTAACGAAATGATCAGGAACCCTAATCTATCATCAGATCTTCCAAGTCTCTAAATTCCCATCATCATCATAATATTTGACGTCATGGCTTTTTGGTGGATCATTTAAATCTTTGCAACCAGATTTTTATATACTTCTATAATATCAATATAATATATTAGACAGCATAACCCACGACAGCGCGTTTGCGACAAACTCGCGACTTTTCACAACATTTCGCAAGTTTATTCACGATTGGCAATATTAAAAGTACACAAAATCGTCGAGCATGTATGAAAGGTATGATGAATATAAAAGAAGTATGTCAGGATCGTAGCAAATAGCATTGATTGTCTCTGCCTAACCCTCTTGGGGATAAAAGGCGTGATATTATATAGATAGATGGATTCAATAATATTATGTATGCTTAGAATACAATTTTCTATTTTGTGGTTTTTTAAAATATAACATGATTTCACTTTATTGTAACAATGGAATAAGTCTACCTACCCTTAAGATATTATAAAAACTAAATACTGCTGAAAATCCTTTGTGGATATAGTAAATTTCTACTGAAATAACCTGTAAATAGCTAAAGGAATGAATTGAAATTATTTATTCAGCAAGTGGGCCTTAGAGGATACTGTTATATAGGTTAAAGATTTTGTAGTCGTTTTGGGAAGAGTATGTATCTCAACTTTGTCTTCTCCAAATGCTTTATACATATAAATTCATTTAGGACTGAGTTTTCTGTTTTTTAGATGGGATATTTATTTTTCTTCATGGGTTGTTTTAGGCTCCCTGAACCGTGATATCGGGCCCAGAGTACCCAGCGGAACGCCAAGTCTCCCTCTTTTAGCTGATGGTATTTGTGAGGCTATACCTAAGGAGTGGCCAGTTCAGTTGAGGTGTATTTAGATTAAAAAGCTTCTAAGTGTGGTTTGTCGTATTATAGT
Source organism: Nemapogon koenigi (assembly GCA_963924495.1). NCBI lineage: Eukaryota > Metazoa > Arthropoda > Insecta > Lepidoptera > Tineidae > Nemapogon > Nemapogon koenigi. The sequence continues at coordinate 659,189 of OZ004630.1, read as the reverse complement.
TTTTCCCAGTAGTAGGTCCCAGGATACCCCCCAGCACAAGACCAAGTCTCTGTTTTGGCGTAAAATAAGAACAAACGGACAAACTTTCTCATTAAAATATTAGATAGAATATGACTTGCATCGTGACTAGAGGCATTGGTAACACAGCCCACATTTTAGCAAATTTTCCATCATCACTACTAGCTGTCATTTCTTATCTGTTATTTTCAGAAAAAGAGCTGATATGGGCTTTATATGCCCTCCGCAGCACGAAAAGGCGATTCCCGTAGATCCACAGAATAAATAGAAGTTTGTGTGGCCAAAATTAGCGCACATTTCTATAAGGTGTATGTGACACCGGTAACAGTGTCCACTTGACGCCCGTTGTCCATATTAAACAGAACAGGTGGCAAGCCTGTTGCTATGTAGCAAATTGGTTTTAGGTATCTGCTATTTTTGAACTAGTGCATGCAGATGCCAACTTTCCGTGCCTTCCTAAGCTCGCGAAGTCGATTATTGCACGTATTCTGTTTAGCATTTTGGCACAAGTTAGTCCATCTCTTTACCAATTACTCTGTTGATTCCTTTTTGGTAAAAGCAATATTATTAAATTAATTCTGTTTAGTCTTGATTTGCATTTATAAACAATGTATGGTACAATATCAAATAGCAGCTTTTGATCATCCTGGGGTACACCGGATATGTTGCAGTTAAATTTGAAAACATGGCCAAATTTATTTTGGCTGGTTTCATAAAGTATTGATGACTAATTCTTATATAATATATATTCATAAAAGTCAATCCACGTGGATAAAATAAATTCGTAAAGCAACAGTTACTTAAGAGTCTTATAATTCGGGAAATCTTTGAAATATTACGTTATAAAAATTAACAATCAAGATTATAATAGCGTAGACTCTAACGTTACTCGAATAAATTAATAGTAGATGTTATCTATGGAAATATAAAAAAAAAGTTAAGGTACCGAAAATTACAGTTCTACAGTTCGACTTCAAATTTTTCGCTCTTTGGAATGATACAATAAAAAAAAACAAATTTGAAAAAAATGTCGCTTACCATTTCCGGAACCGTGTACCTATTTTAGTCGATGGTATCTGTGAGGCTAGGCCAGTTTAGATGGAAAAGCCTCATGTGCTTTGTCGGATTATGAACATAACTTTAAAATTACTTAAAAATTTGTGTTTGAAAATGTTTACAGATTTCTGTGAATTAATAATACAATATGCTTTGATTGTGAACCAATTGTACTTATATTTCATTCAAAATTTATAACTAATCCGACTTCAGATTTTATCTAGAAATAAAAATTGTTGATTAATCTATCGTAGAATGAGTACTAGCTATACCTAAAGATGGCCAGTTCTGTTGAGTATATACTAGATGAAAAAGTCTCTAAGAATTAAGTTCTAAAAATCCGGCTATTATTAAACTTACCCTAAACATGAACATTCCTTGCGACACATACATAATGCAACGTATAGAAATTGAACGCACCTCACTTCAACTCTAATTTGAATATTATGAAACTGACGAGAAACATAAAATTAGTAACGACAAAGTTGTCCCGCCAAAATGTGAAATTGCACCTGGCAATTGTAACAGTTTGAAATTCATATTTTAATTTGATATCATATAATATGATGATGGTTTATTTACATATCCTAAAGTTTGTTCTTATTTTACGTCATAACAAAACGTTCTTTGAGGGCCGAAGAGTGACTTATGCTACTTTTTATCCCGGGAAAAATCTTATTAAAAACTTAAATATTAATATCTACTATTTTTCAGAGAAGTGGATCCCGGGTTTTGTGTGTGTCTTTTGAAGGTCGAGAAGCAGTATTTTTATAAGTAGATACAGTTTGGTAAGAATATATATCTTAAATACTCGTTAGGTATAGCCTGGGCACTCTGTTAACACGGTTTCGCAAGAAAAAGAAAGAAGGTATTTGTATCCTAAACAAATACTAGAACAAACACACAACAAAAACACATCTTCATATTGTAACATTGTCCACTTTTTGCCAGTTGTCCCTAATGAACAGAACATGTGGCAAGCATGTTGCTGCACTTAATGGACCTAGATGTGTCACTTCTTTAAAAGACGTAAATATCTTTTATATCTTCAGTTTCATAAATTATCGTATAGCGATGTAAAGTAGTTAAATTATAGTGCACTGTGCAAACAGCCCCTAAATATTATACGCATAATTATACGTAGCCATTTTAATTTGAGATGTCCCTGAACATTTCTGTCTACACGAAGATAACATTCGTCGAGTAATATAAAAGTTACAAATTGTTGGAAATAAAACGGTGCAAAATGTACATGGTTAGTGAAGAATTTATCACAGAGACTGCTGGATGTCCACAAAAACTTCTTAATGATTGCTGGACATGAAGTTATCTCATGTTGGAGTAGACGTCTGCTGCAAACATACAATGCGCATGTTTCCCAAAAGGGTAGGCAGAGAGTATGGAGCGCCACTTTTCTTGATCTTTGCATATTTCTCTTACTTCATTATCATCCATACATCGTTTCATAAAAGTCTACAAATGTTTGGTTTGGTAGTGAATGTCCTAGTTATCTGATAAAAATATTTTCGTATTATTTCTCTTAGTCAAATATAAAAAAACAATAATGTTATTTATTGATGCTTAAGAGTCGATTAGTCCTCAGCAAATTCGCGCGCGAAAGAGTTTGTTCTTAGTTCTTAAATAAATAAAGTTCATTTTAGTTCCTTCTTCTCAATTGGTCGGGGCCGCAGCCGGTAAAATAGAGCGCGGATTGTCTTAAACTCGTAAATCCTATTTTATATTAAAAATCCTAACGTAAGTTTAGTTTATGTAATGTCTTTGTTTGGATTTTTTTTCTATCGAGAAAAATCATCGCGTTTTTGGTCCATATGAAACTTAGTATTTAATATCCTCTTTTATCTATCTATCATCACGCCTTTCATCCCAAGAGGGGTAGGCAGAGACAATCGAATGCCATTTGTTACGATCCTGACATATCTCTTTTGCTTCTTTTATATTCATCATACCTTTCATACATGCTCGGCGATTGTGTGTACTTTTAATATTTCCATCTATCAACATATTTTTTATATGTTCAATAAAGGTACAAATTCAAATTCAAAGATCATTTATTTCTTAGGTATACAAGATACACTTGAAATCGTCAATTTTATACACTTCTCTCTACAAACCTAATTAAAGAAAATACATTTTTACAGCAATTTAAAAATACAATAAATACAAATCAAATGTCAAATAAAATTAATATACATGTCAGAAATTCAATAAAGAATATACAATTACAATCTAAGTACATTAGTGATTAGTCAATTAAAATCAATTTATATAATTTAATTGTTGTTATGCCCATGGATGCTTATCATCCAAGTATTCTGATATACTGTAGTATGCTTTTTTCATTAATTTAAGTTTAATTGTATTTTTGAAATTAGAGAAAGAAAGATCTTGTATATGAGAGGGTACCTTATTGTAAAAATGCACACATAGCCCCTTGAATGATTGATTTATTTTGTGGAGTCGACTCACACAATTGACAAGTTTATCCTTGTTTCTTGTGTTGATACTGTGTATGTCTCTATTTCTCTTAAAAACATCGATGTTCTTTTTAACGTAAATAACATTTTCTAATATGTATTGTGACGGAAAGGTTAAAATGTCATAATCCCTGAACTTATCTCTAAGAGTCACCCTTTGTCCCAATTGGTAAATTGAACGAACAGCTCTTTTCTGCAAAACAAAAATAATATTTATGTCCGCCGCGTTTCCCCACAGCAGAATGCCATAACTCATCAGGCTGTGAAAATAACCAAAGTATACCAGTCTAGCAGTGTTTATATCTGATATATCTCGAATTTTTTTAACTGCATATGCAGCAGAGCTGAGCCTTTTTGCTAATCCACCAATATGAGGACCCCATTGCAATTTAGCGTCCAACGTAACGCCCAAGAATACAGTAGATTCTACAAGGTCTACAATTTCACTTCTTACGACTATATTTGTGGGTACCTCTCTGACATTAGGCAAAACAAATTTAATGCATTTAGTTTTTTTTTCGTTAAGTAGTAAATTATTTGCCGTAAACCATTGAACTACTTGAGAGATAGCATTGTTCACATCGTCATAGTTTGTTTTTCGTCTGTTAACTTTAAATAATAAAGAGGTGTCATCAGCGAACAATACTATTCCAAGTTTGTCTTTTATAAGGTTTGGTAAGTCATTTATGTATACTAGAAATAAAAATGGACCGAGAATAGAGCCTTGGGGGACACCCATAGAGACTGTGGCCCCTGACGATTTACTGCCATTTATATCCACTCTCTGGACTCTGTTACTCAAATATGAACTCAGAAGGTCTAGAGCACGACCTGTTGCACCATAATAATGCAGTTTCTTGATTAAAATGTCATGATGAACACAGTCAAAGGCCTTGGACAAATCACAGAATACTCCTATAGCATCCCGCGACTCTTCCCAAGCCTCGAAAATTTGATGCAATAACTCAACACCTGCATCGGTTGTTGAGCGGCCCCTAGTAAAACCGAATTGCTTATGTGACATAAGTTTATTATTGTAAAAATAAGTCAATAACTGATCAAGCATAATCTTTTCAAAAATTTTACTAAGAGTCGGTAGTATTGAAATGGGCCTAAAATTAGTAGGGTCTGTTGTACTACCGGATTTAAGCAAAGGTATGACTTTACTTTGCTTCATCAAGTCTGGAAATATGCCATCATCAATACACTTATTAAAGATACAAGCCAAGTGTGACGATATACAATCGATTACAGAGTCAATAATTCTGACTGATAAACCGTAAACGTCAGCGGTCTTTTTTTTGTTCAAAGATTTAAATGCTTTCATGATATCTGTATAACTAATATGATGAAATTTGAACTGAGAATTACAGATCTCTATGTTCTGTTTGAGCAGTGATTCCGCAAGTGTGGGAGATGAATTGAGAGATTTGGTAGTCAAAACAGGAATTTCGGTAAAGAACTTTTCAAAAGCCTCGGCAACATCTAGGTCGTCCTCTGCCAGCATTTCCTTTCACTTCAGACATATAAACCTTTTTAGTCAATCTTTCATCCTTCATTCTTTCAACGTGTCCAAACCAGCGTAAACTAATTTTCTTCATTTTAGTCACAACATCATCTTTTACACCGCATTCTTCTCTAATGTCATCGTTCCGGATGTATTCTACGTAAAGACCGCATTTCCACTGCATTTATTTTACTTTCATGCTTCTTATTCCATACCCAAGTCTCGCTTCCATAAGTAAGTGATGGAACTAAAACTGCATTATGTATGTTCATTTTACTTTTAGTTGTAAGTTGTGTATTTCTGCATACATTGTTTAGTCCACCAAATACCTTGCTTCCCGCTTTCACTCTCCTTTCTATTTCCTTGTCTATCTTTCCACTTCTTGTAAACATACTACCTCTTTTATATTGTGTATTAATTACAAAAATACAGTATTGGTTATGCTGCAATTGTTTATACGAAGCAATGTGAGGTAGTATCGATCCTTAATTTAAATATTAGAAAGCAGTAAAAATATTGAAGGCCTATTCTACGAGTAGATTGCACGTTCTTTTTGGTAGTACATCTACACTACGAAAATTTTGTTGTAAAAAAATAAAAATAAGATTATTAATAATAAACTAAGATTATTTATGCTTTGTAACAGTGTTCATATTTACAAGTTGCCTATATACAACAGAACAGGTAGCAAGCTTAGCTAATCCTTTTGAGATAAATCAGCCCTTTTTGCAGGTAAATTACGTAATGTTTTAGCCATAAAATAGGGGTCAACTCCAATAAAACCGCTTCATGCCAGTACACTGACCCACAAAATAATCTGCCGCGTTGGGTGCTATAAAAGTGTACATACATACGTCGTAAAATAGGACTCGGTTTGGACCAACAACTATTTATTACGGCGTGACGCCTGTTCTCGCTTTATTAACTACATCGTGGTTTATTGTTGATTGACATGGAGTGATATCATTATATTTTGGTCGATTTTGGTTTATTTTGCAACTCTGTTTTTGTAGGTTTGCAAAAGGGTTCATGGATAAAGAATGCTTGAAGATAAAGAAATTAGAGACAAAGACAGTATTTGGCGACTTTTTGTAGATTCTAATTCTACATAACTCTTTTCTTTGTGATTATGCTATATCTCTAACGATATTATGCAGCATACTCAACAAGAGAACGTTGGGTGTAATTTTTTTTACGACTAGAGATCTTTTGAGAAAGGCCTTTTGTTAAATAACCTCAAAAGATTAATAGGGTTAAAAGTTTCCATTCAGAAATCAAATCTTTGCGATCACAAAGTCACTGGTTGCCCGCTTTGGTGATGTCTGTGAAGTAAGCCATGCCACTTTTAATTCATATTAGAAAAATGTAAGTTGTACTGTAATATGCGGGACTTATGCTAATTTCTTGGACAAATCTTTCCCCGACCAAGCATTTTGCTCGTCATTCTAGTGTTTGACATTCCTTGGTTGGCCATTGGTACGGACCCGTCGTTTTTGGCTATCAAGTCAAAACGTAAGATGTCGCGTTCTTATGTATGCTGCTAACCCTTATTTGTGATTGCAGTCTATGGCAGGTGTGTTAGTTGAGTTAGTTAGTCCTGAAATTGAGTTATTGTTGTCTCGTGCTAGATCTGATTCTACAACTGGTATAACAAAGTTTATGTTGAAGGTGCTAGAATTGTTTATACTCGGTAACTGGGAGCAGAAGGTTTACGGGAGAGATGCATATGCAATGTACACTCTAGTGCATTATTTTTTATTATTTATCTATACTAATATTATAAAGAGGTAAATTTTGTAAGTTTGGATGTAGAGGGTAATCTTTAAAATTACTGAACTGTTTCTAAAAAATATTTGATGAATAAAAGGCTACGATATCCCTGAGCAACATTTTATATTGTTCGAAAATATCCATTGTTTGAATTGAAACTGGAAGGCTTGAGTTCAAATCTCAGTAGTACCCAAAATGCTAAGCACCAAATTTCGGCACTTCTCCAAATAATAACAGATACACGCCTGCTAAGGAAGTGACACATCTAAGGCCATTAAGTGCCGTGAGAAGCCAAGTTATTGCTACGAATGCTAGTGCTACAGAACGGTGGTACAACAATTAGATTATTGCTACGAATGCTAGTGCTACGTATGGTGCTACGAAAACTGCTAAGAACGGTGGTACAAAAAGTTCTTATAATAATGCTGCAAATGCTAGTGCCACGAAAAGTAATGCTACAAATAGTGCCATAGATGCTGGTGCTATAAGCAGTGCTCAGAATAATGCTGTGAGTGCTAGTGTCATGGATTTTAGTGCTACGAATGCTGCTAAGAACGGTGGTACAACAAGTACTTAGATTATTGCTACGAATGCTAGTGCTACGGATAGTGCTACGAAAATTACTCAGAATAAACTACGGACACTAGTGCTACGAATATTGCTAAGAACGGTGGTACAACAAGTACTTACATTATTGCTGCAAATGCTAGTGCTACGAACGAATAGTGCTACTAAAAGTAATGCTACAAATAGTACTACAAATGCTAGTGCTAAGATTTTTTTTGTTGTAATCCATAACATTGATCCTCTGTAACCATCATCTTTAACCTGAATGGTTTTAGAATAATAGAGTATGATATCGTTTCATTATGAATACAAAGCGATTTAATTGTCAATGTCTGAGAATATGAAATAAGATTATAGTCTTTGTATATTATTATTCAATCACGCCTAAACATCTAAACGAATTTGTAATTAAATGGAAATATATTATAACCTAAATAAACACATAGTTTAACAAATTAATGAACGCGACTGTACCTGCATTCAAGTTTGCTTTAAGCACTAACTGAGTTCCTCCTATATTTAGGATCTATAAACGGGTCTCAGTTGGGACGGGTTAAAATCTGTTTCGAATATAATTTCTATTGTTCGAAACTTGTTCCATTAAAACCACATTCATACATATTGTATTGTTTAGTATAGCAAAAACTATCTATCTATCACCACGCCTTTTATCCCAAGACGGGTAGGCAGAGACAATCGAATGCCATTTGTTACGATCCTGACATAACTCGCTTCTTATATATTTATCATATCTTTCATACATGCTCGGCGATTGTGTGTACTTTTAATATTTCCATCGATCAAATATGTTCAATAAAAGTACACCTAGGTCGTCCTAGGGGGGGAAGGGGGAGAACGGAATAAGATCTATCCGACCCCAAATGGCATCCTCACCTGCACGCTTGGTACCTTCTGCTAGACATCAAACGAGGCTCTGGCAACCGAGCAATGGCAGTATAACCATACACCTAGCTACGCAACTGGCTGGAAGAGGCTACAGCGAACCTGAAGATCTAAATAGTCTCAAAATGTTTGGTGCAGAAGGCAAGGGGAAACCACTGCACTATTCTTTTAAAGAAAGTTGACAATGGCCAGTCTATACAGGGTGCGTCGCGCTGTGGACTGCCATGATTGACCACGACTGCTCTGTCAAGAGCATCACGACTAAGAAGAAGAAGAAGAAGGTCGTCCTCTGCCAGCACTTCCTTTTACATCAGCCATATAAAACATTTTAGTAAATCTTGCATCCTTTATTCTTTCAACGTGTCCAAACCAACTTAAACTACTTCATCAGGCTTTTGTTACGTCACTGCTTGACAGATTTGGATGACATTTATGTTTAATATGGATAACTGGTAAAAACTGAACACTGTTACAGACACTGGTGTCTCTAGCCACACCGATTGATTGATTAAAAAACTCATAGAAACCCAAAAATAAATTCTAAAGTTTCTCAATTCAAAAATATATGAGTTGAGATATTGTTGTAAACAATGCACAATATGCACATAACTAATTCAGAAACAACAGCTTGAATTTATATCTGGAAGTAAGTCAAAAATACAATATGAAGATCTAATACCAATCTGTATTCAGATCACATCCTCGTGCTAGTTTTCGTGCTCCGTATACGTGACTTGATAAAGACCTTCATCCATTGATAGCTATAGCATAGCATCGCCATTCAGGCCAGACGTTACAGAGAAGATCATGAAACTTATATTCATGTTATCCCATACCCCATTTCCCGTTTCTCACCTCGGCCATACACAAAATTTTACTTTTGTGTACATATAATTAAAAAAACCTCAACAGATCTGGACACTACATTAGTAAGGACGTCATTGCTATTTATTAATTTATCCTAACTTTTTTCTTCTTCACGGGTTATCTTACAGCTCCTGAAACCGTGTTATCGGTCCCAGGGTACCCAGCAGAAGACCAAGTCTCCCTTTTTAGCCTATTTTTCTATATTATATATCTCTATATATTATTTCTCAAAGGTTTTGAATTTCAAGATTATATTCTAATGACGAAAAATAATATAACAAATCGAAATTAAATGTTTCTTTTAAAATTAGACTAATTTATATATTTTCTAAAAGACGCCATCTGCTGAAGATCAGTTGAACTAACGGTGCCAAGTTTTCCTTATTTCCTAACTTATATTTTAAATGCGAATGTGTACCTATTTCTTTATTTGAAGGTTTTTTGAGAAATTGTCGTATTTCAGAAAAAATCACTGACGAAACTGGGCGGAAAGCTTACTAGCTTTTATATTTTGTATTCTGTGGCTAAATGATGACGATTTATCTATGACTGTACGTTAGCCAGAGAGAAAAAAATAATCATAGCTACTCTATAGCTCTATAGTGTGTATCTACCTTTACACCAAGACTTGTGAGTCTAGGGGCCCGCCTTGACAAATGTACAGTAAATTGAATACACCTGACTCCGTTATTGCCTTGCTAAATTCTAGATGACATGAACATACCAAGAGAGGGTTGTTCTCTCTATTTTTCTATGTCACAATTTATACTTAATATTCAACTCTTGGTCGACATTACATTTTTCAAATATTTAAAAATGTTGAATCCTCAGTCCTCAATTTAAAGTATCTTAAGATAACTTATTACTTTCCTAATAGTCAGTTGGCGAAAGGTGGAGCTTGTCTATGGCCCCTCCTTAAGTAGCCCACGCACTGGTCCGGTATCTCAGCGAAAATTTTCGGTCCGGTCTCCTTATGATCGAGATTGAACACAGGCCACACATCAGCGATCTAAATCATATGATCTAGATCACATGCAATTCACTCACCCACACAGACACACAAGATTCGATTAAACAAAGGCTGTGTGTGTATGACAGATCGTTCAATAATAATAAATCAACCACAAATACAACGATTTGAAAACGGATGGTGGGCCGCGCGATAAGAATTGGACGAGTCTGTGGTCGATTTTGGTGGACCGTATGGCGGCGCGCCGGCGATAGGACAAATGAGTGGGCACCTTTAGTACTGTATGTACTTTGCTTTTTCATTTCATTATAAAATACGAAACCAAAACAGAGTGGCTATGAACAGGGAGTAATACCTTTTATCGATGATTGGCGATATATCCTCAGGCTAAATTCGATCTACTTGAGTGCCCTTTAATGTAATAATAATTGAATGTAAAATGCTTGGTATGGATCAAATTTTGTACAGGTTTAAGGGTTTATGGATAAACAGATTTTTATGAAGAATTTTTAAAATTAATTAACCTTTTTTTTTGTTTTTATTTTCCTTTCACGGGTTGCCTTACAGCTCCTAAGACCATGTTACGATCCCAGGTTACCCAGCGGAAGACCAAGTCTCCCTCTTTCAGCCGATGGTATTTGTGAGGCTATACCTAACGAGTAGCCAGTTCTGTTGAGGTATATTTAGATGGAAAAGCCTCTAAGTGTGGTTTGTCGGATTATGTACATAAGTTTCTAATTAAAAAATCCCATTGGTACATGGCCGGGATCCGGGTCCGTTAATACCAGATGTTTTAACCACTCGGCCACCGACACACAAAATTACTTAACCTTTTTATTATTATTGTAACGAATTTTCATTGTTTTTTTTATATAGATCTGCACGACATCTGCCTCGCCATCTACTTGGTGGAAAGTATATATCAATGGACTATGAATGGAGGTGATAAACAAGAGTTCATATAGTTCTATGTTACTCACCTCCACTATCCACTGTGAATATTCTAGTTTGGATTTTGATCAGCCAACGAGTGGTAACTACAGAAATATTAAATGCTAGAATGTATTAATTTAAATAGTAAACTCGTTTCGTGAGAAGAGTGAATAACAACGCTATACAACACGGTTGCAAATTTAAATTTCTGGGAAACGTGGCTTTATATTATTTTCAAAGTACATTATATTATATTATTTCTAGGAACACTGTTGAGAGAGATTTAACTCACAATCAGAACCAGTAAATAGTATTTAGTGGAAAATGGCATAAGTGACTAAATAAAAAAAATAATGCCTCTATAAAATTCGGTAGGCAAAGTAAAAGCCATGGTATGTTTTATTTTTCATTTTAATGAAACCAAGTTTTATTTATTAATTTTATTTTCAAAGTTTTACCTTCAGAAGACAAAATGACGTCATCATTTAGGTAAAGTAGCGTTTTGTTCCGTGGCACTACTCGTTTGTGATAAAAGTAATAGTACCACCCTTAACGTGTCCTGTGGCACTACCAGTAATACAAATGAGTTGAGAAATGGGGCAGAACAAAATAGCTACTTTATCTAAATGATGAAGAAAATGTATTATATAAAAACTACTGCATAGAAAACAAATATATTCTAATTAGTTTCCTACAATAGCTTTCTTTATATTTGAAATTAAAAAAACAGCCTTTAGTTTTTGATTTCTTCTTTATTTCGTGAATTTCTATTATAACGCCTTGTAACCCAGGAGATAGGCAGATACAATAAAATAAAGTTCGTTACAATTATGATTTCATACCCTTTCTCCTCCTATGATAGCTTTCCTGGCACATTTACCATGCAATAATTTTGTGTTTAAAACAGAAGAAACTTCCTTTCTTCTACTCATTACATCATTTTTCAATCATCATAATCATCTTATTTACTTCTATTATTTATAGAGTTTTCTCTTTTTTTAAGATGTCATATTACACATTTTATTTTAAAATATAAAAATAACTAAATGAACCAGGTCCTCGTGGAATTGTGGCTAGAATACTGACTGATTCGTTTACCGAGGAAGGAGCCAGCCCTTTTGTCATCAGAAGAGATGATCAGTCATGGGAATATATCTTTAATAAACTTTTTGGCATTTCAACTTCACGGATCTAGATTTTCTGAACGTTTAATTGTGTATATGAAAACCGATGGCATTAATGCGGCGGCGGCGTGTAATATATTATCATCATGAGAGGATTATTTCTGTATACCTACCTACCTACTTATTCCACCGGCACGCGACATCTGTCTGTTAATTAATTTCCAAATAGGTATTTCAGGACTAACGATCAGAACCGGCTTCACTTAGATAAGTATAATGGTTATTCACTAATTTAAGGACCGTTGCTCTCTTGTATATGACAAATCTCAGTTCAAAATATCCATAGTTCCCAAAACGCTCGTTTTGGAAACTACGGATATTTAGAACCCTAAATAATAAAATTATGGCTCAATTCAATTTAAAATCATAACTATAAACTATATAAATAACTATCAAAAATGTTGTATAACTAAACTCACCTTTCCAGGATTAACTAAGATTTGACATATTTTTGACAGTTATAAGATGACCTTGACCAACGGCCCTTAATTTGCTACCACGGACTTTTTTGTAGATAATTTAATTCTTATAATCGTCTTATAGTAGTCCATAGCCTAATTGGTAGAACGGTGGACTTGAAACCGGAGGTCCCGAGTTCGATTCCTACTCGCTGCCAAAATGCTAAGCACCAATTTTCTTTAAAAATATGTGCTTAAATCGACTCCTCGTGCTTCGGAGGGCACGTAAAGCCGGCGTCCGGTCACCAACCCTCCTGCCAAGCGTGGTGACTATGGCAATTCCTCTCAATGAGCATCACTAAAATGGTGCGCTAGAGGAGACCATGATCCAGCAGTGGATCTTAAAAGGTTGATGATGATGATGATGATGATGAATTTAATTCTACACAAATCACGGAACATAACAGTGAAAAACCTGAAGTCATACAGATAGGGTAAGCTCTCAAACTACTTAACCGATTCTAAAAATTATTTCACGAATAGAAAGCTACGGTATCCCTAATATAGGCTATATTTAATTTTATTCGAAAATATTCACGGGCGAAGTCAGGGGCGGAAAGCTTGTATAAATTAACAAAAGGTGTTAACCCAAATTATCAAATAGTTGAGGAAGTTTGTACGTCCCCAACTGAGAGCAATTTATACGTCAACTACACATGCGCTGAATAACGAGTGATTGATTTCTCTAGATATATATTTGTTGTATAAAGGTTGTATAAGGGGTTTCAGGTAGAGTTTCAGTATCCAACACCTCGTGGTTATCGTTAAAGAGTCGATAGCGTAATTGGTAGAGCGTTGGACTTGAAACTTTGGTGAACCGGGTTCGAATCACAACAGTGACAAAAATGCTAAGAGGCAATATTAACAGACATATCTCTGCCTGTTAATATGGATAACTGGCAGACAGGCTGTTAGATTACTAGTATCTCTATCTTGTACGGGCGAGACTCTTGACTTCGGTGAGGAGCGCTGGAATCAGCGAGGTGGCACAAGGATCCAGACCCTGTCGTGAAGTCCTCGGGTCGGGTCTTCAACGTCCGAGGAGACCCCCTTCCAGGCTTCATCTCGTCAACCTAATCTTCTTCTTTTCGGTCCAGTGTCATTACCGCTGGTGGCGCCCTAAACTTTATATCTATTAACTTAAGCTGCTCGCTAACCCACAGGTTAGCTCTCCTCTGTAACATCTGCTATATTCTACCACTGAGCTTGGCCGGCACCGCTGCTGATGTGGTAACCAATAATCCCACCATGGCTCCTTCGCTAACGGACTAGTAACAGTGACTCTAGTTATCTCAAGATATTAATATATATTTTTGATACCTCTGATTTTTTTTTTTAATTTATCAAATATACACAACAATATAAAAACCTTAAAACTAATCTAAACATTAAAAATAACTAAATAAACCAGGTATATAGTGGCTAAATCGCGATGCTGATTCGTTGAGCGAGGAAGGAGCCAGCCCTTTTGTCACCAGAAGAGATGATTCAAAGACTTTTGTTAGAAACATGGGTTTTGAAAACAATAAATTACTTAGATATAACTCAGTTATTCTCTTTTGTAAACCGGTCCCTTTCTTTAGAGTCGCTCTAATTGTATTATAACACCGAATATACTAATAATAGAATTATAACATGATGGCAAAATTGGCGTAGATATTTTCTTGTTTACTTGTTTAACTTTATTTTATTTTTATTATTTATTGATATAGCGGCCTTTTACCTATTACGATTCAAAAGATACAGCCCTGTGACAGATGGACGAACGGATAGCATCAGGATTTTGATGATTCCGCCAATGTCAAGTATTATACACGTCACAGTAACAATAAGCCGATAATCGGTAGGTAGGGTGCTCCCGCCGACCGTGATGTCCTATTAATCACAATCCCCATCACGTCTCCGTGGGCGCGTGCGATATTCACCAAGGTGTGACGTGGAATCCCAGCGAAGCCTTGGTAATAGGGTTTCTGTTGTCACAGAAATTAGGCATTAGAGATAACTCTCAAAATATTTTTACAAATCAGTGATCACTTTCAAAACGCAGGTGGTAGAGTTACGCATAGTTACATATCGGTTTAAACAAGTGCGAGGTGGACTCGCGCACGAAGGGTTCCGTACCATTATCTATAAAAACGGCAACAAAACACGTTTGTTGTATAGGCCAGCCCCCCCTTAAATAGTAATTTTATTTTAATTTAATTATTTATTTTTGAAGTGAATAATTATAACTCAATATTCTGTGAATATTTCAAACGTCTACTTGTTGCCGTTATCAATATCGAGCAAAAGCGAGCAAAAAAATCACGTTTGTTGTATGGGAGCCCTTTATTCTGTGTTTTTTAGTATTTGTTGTTATAGCGGCAACAGAAATACATCATCTGTGAAAATTTCAACTGTGTAACTATCACGGTTCATGAGATACAGCCTGGTGACAGACGGACAGACAAACAAACAGACAGACAGACGGACAGACAGACAGACAGACAGACAGACAGACAGACAGACAGACAGACGGACAGACGGACAGACGGACAGACGGACAGACGGACAGACGGACAGACGGACAGACGGACAGACAGACAGACAGACGGACAGACGGACATACAGACAGACAGACAGACGTACGGACAGCGGAGCCTTAGTAATAGGGTTTCCGTCTTTACCATTTGGGTACGCAACCCTAAAAAATGCCTACACAGTAATTAAAAAATTATAAATACATTTATTATCTATTAAAGATAGATATTCTACATAATTATTTCCAAAAGACAGACAAAACATTTCCAATGACTTATTTAGATACCATCCAAACAAACAATCACACCATCGCATTGTAACATAAGTTAGGATTTGACTCAATAAGCTTTAAATATTCACACTGACTTTAGCTCAAAATACATAATCTCCACTTGGTTGACAAATTGAGCTGCGGATTTAACACATGCGATGGAATTGATGTGACTTTAACTGAACCGAATACACTCACACGTAGTTAATACACTCGTAGAAATATTTTCTATAGTAATCTTTAAGTAATCTACGACCTAGATAAGTAACCATGCAAGGCAACGTCACCAACGTATACTGGTAATATATAATGACGGTATAGCTGACCGTCATATATACATATTATTTCTCAAAGGTGATTTTTGTCGGTGTTTGATATGCCATTTTAAAGATTATTTTTCCCTCTAATGATGAAAAATAAACAAACAAATCAAAATTAAATGCTTGTGGCGAGCCGTGGGCGAGTAACGACACCACCGAACCCGAGTGCTTCAGAGAGTTGGTTGAGGCAGGCGTCCCAACTGCTAGACCTGAGACTCTCGCCCCTGGCTTGCCTTAATTGGTTATCCAGGGTGGAGTCGTTAGAGTATAATATTATATATTATGCTCGGGGGTGGAAGTGTCTAAAGGCGTAATAACGGGGAAGCTATATGTGAAACCGGTGTCACACCTCTCGACACCCCCAGCCGCTTACACCAATGTTGCCTGTCTTACTGCCGGCATAAATGCGGTTGTTTTAGGGGGCCCATTTAGTAAACGGCGAGTCACCACCTGCCAATTTTACGTTTCATGAGATGAATGATACCGGCAGGTGACCG
The DNA here is from genome assembly GCA_963924495.1 of Nemapogon koenigi. Classification (NCBI taxonomy): domain Eukaryota; kingdom Metazoa; phylum Arthropoda; class Insecta; order Lepidoptera; family Tineidae; genus Nemapogon; species Nemapogon koenigi. The sequence continues at coordinate 642,853 of OZ004630.1, read as the reverse complement.
TAGTCTCTACCAATAAACTTGATAAACCAATAGCCCGATTTTAATTTAATTTTATCTCAGCAATAGTCCAGGTTGATGCATTCAGAGATAGGTCCCGACGGGTGCTAGCCACAACACTTTAGATTAAACACTCTTAAGGACCTCTACGTTTTGGACCTATGTACCCATGCAAGCCTTACAAAGGACCGGGTATTATGCCCGTGAATTTAGAGTTACTTAATATAATACGTTTTATATTTAAAAATAACGAGTTGATTGCCTAATTGGTTGAGCGTTACCTTGAAACCCGGGTTCAATTCTCAGTCGTGCCAAAAATGCTAAGCACCAACTTTTTTAATGCCCCCTTCTTCTAAAAATAACAGATATTTACATCTGTTAAAGAAGTGATACATCTAGGTCCGCATACTGGTGTCGCAAGGTGGACGTGAAGATGTGTGTGTTTTATATTAAACTTTTTTTTCAAAATCAATTAATAATCTTCAGGATACTATGAAAAAATGTAGTTATGGTACCAATTTTATGTACAGCCCACCATAAATAGGCTGATAACACAGACTTGAAAATATAGATTTTTTATGTCACTTTCGGTTGTCACCAGGGAAACATGAATTAGTCGATATCGATCAATAAATGATTATACCTTCTATTTGATAGAATATGGCGAGTCTATGAAAACATAGACCAGTCTGTCTTTTATATATCACTAGCGTTCTGCCCCGCCTTCGCCCGTGGAAAATTCACACCTTTTATCCCAAGGATGGGTAGTTTCTTATATAATCATGATACCTTTCATACATGCTCGGGTATTGTGCGTACTTTTAATATTGCCTTCGATCAATAAATTGCCAGAATTTCCTTTCATTTCATCTATATAAAACTTTTTAGTCAATCTTTTAACCTTCATTCTTTCAACGTGTCCAAACCAGGGTAAACTACTTTTCTTCATTTTAGTCACAACATCATCTTTCACTCCGCATTTTTCTCTAATGACATCGTTCCGGATGCGGTCAATACGTTTTATAAGGAAATTCTACGTAAAGACCGCATTTCCACTGCATTTATCTTACTTTCATACTTCTTATTCCATTCCGGAATCCAAACTATCTCTGCGCAAAAAAGAACATGTCGATCCGTTGCTTCGTTTTGACGTGGAAGAAGGACAACAAATAAACAAACACATTCCCATTTATATAATATTAGGTAAGATTTTTAACCTTTACATGAAAAATTAACCCTTAGTTGTAGTATGTAGGAATATAAATATAAATAATTGACCAAGTTGCGAGTACCACTCGCGCGTTGAGGGTCCGTATCATTTTTTCGGTCAGAACTTTAAGACAGTATTTTTATACTCCCTATTTTTTTCATTTTAGACTCAGTAGTTTCATTAATATAATTTAAACTAGGTACTTATAAAGAGCCCTTTTATTTCATATGTCACATTTGAAAACCCTTGGAAAAATATATGTTTCCCCAAAAATGTATAGTCTATACGAGCGTGATTGGGTCATGAAAGTCTATATATGTACCAAGTTTCAACATTTTTCGTCCAGTAATCGGAGAAAATAATCTGTGACAGACGGACAATCAGACACATGAGTGATTCTATAAGGGTTTCCGTTTTTTCATCGGACATGTTCGGACTCCTAAAAATAACCTTTTGACGCGTTTCCGTTTACATTTGACTTTCCATAATAATAATTACATTAATTACTTTCAAATAGACCGACATCAAAAAATTATCATACCTTAATGCTGTCCCAAAAGAGGGCAAAAAACCTGATAATAGAATAAGACACTTGAAATGTAATAAATCGAGCAAAAGCCCCGGGATTTGTAGCGAGTCACGACAGGAACTGCCGAATAAATTGTCCAAATGGGCACAGGCTGAAAAATGGACAGATTAATTGAGTGATTTTAGTTGTAACAGCTACAACATTGAGAAATAACCATAATTGTTGCTGATATTTGGGCAATAAAGCTGTTGGTTAAGGAAAAAGGATGAAATTCAAGGAGGAATTTTACGTAAATAAATTAAGAGATAATAAAACATTAAGTTATTTTAAGACCTAGGCAGACCCCGGGTTCGATCCCGGATCCCGGTCATGTAACAATGGGTTTTTTTAATTAAAAACTTATGTAATGTAAGTACATAATCCGACAAACCACACTTAGAGGCTTTTCAATATAAATATATCTCAACAGAACAAGCCACACGTTAGGTTTAGCCTCACAAATACCATCGGCTAAACGAGGGAGACTTGGTCTTCCGCTGGGTACCCTGGAACCGTAACACGGTTTCGGGAGCTGTAAGGCAACCCGTGGAGAAAGAAAAAAAAAAAGTTATTTTAAGAAACTAATTTGAATATTTTTGTTTTCTATGCAATACTTTTTGTTAACAGACAACAAAATGACATCATCATTTAGCTAAAGAAGCCATTCTGCCCCATTTCTAAACCCATTTGTATTACTGGTAGTACATATACTAATCTATGCTGGTAGTGCCACGGGGCAAGTTATGCGACGTGGTACTACTTTTATCACAATTTAGAAGTATCCAGAGGTGTGAGAAAGAACCTTTATAGTAGACAGTAGACTTGTCTGTAAAAAATCTCGGTTAAAAATGAAACACAAAGACTTAAACACTTTAAAAAATAAAAATATATTAGTACTGTTTATCTCCCCGCCCATATATACTCCAGAATAAGGTAAAAAAAACTTATTAAAGAACGATTTGTTTCCCCGAACAGTTCGACCCGGAGACTCCTGGAGACTTCCAAACAAACAAGTAACGGAACCTATCAATTTTTCTTACAACTTGACAAATGCCTTAGTGGCCGGGCGTACGACTCGACGATTTGTGGAAAGAAATACGATATTTTCTACCTAAAACATTCAACATTTTAGAAACATAATGACCCTATTTCTTAAGAAAAATCATTGTTTTACTTACGACAAAGTCATCATTTATTTTAGACACGCACATTTCCCCAAAAGGGTAGACAGAGAGAATGTACCACCACTTCTCTCGATTCTTTTATACTTTTCTTGCACACAACACCATCATTAACTGTACACCTTTTTCTTACATCATTTTTCCTCACTATATCTCAAATAATGTATGTAAATAAAAATCAAAGTTGTTCGTTGGTAATCGCATCACTTGAGAACGGTTGGACCGATTTGGTTTTGATGTTGGATTTTTTTTAGGGAAACAAAAATTAGAAAAGTTGCCCGGAAATTGGAAAATTTGAGAAAAACTAAAAGCGCATTTATATGAGATATGAGATTTTATAGTGTGTAATATAATACAATTTTGCTTGTGTTTTCCTGAAGAAGCTAAATTAATCTATCTATCATCACGCCTTTCATCCTAAGAGGGGAAGGCAGAGACAATCGAATGCGATTTGTTACGAGCCTGACATACCTCTTTCGTTTCTTTTATACTCATCATACTTTTCATACATGCTCGGCGATTGTGTGTACTTTTAATATTTTCATTTTTTATATGTTTAATAAAAGTACACCTAGATCGTCCTCTGCCATCATTACCTTTCACTGCAGCCATATAAACCTTTTCAGCCAATCTTTCATCCTTCATTCTTTCAACGTAAAAAAGCGTAAACTACTTTTCTTGATTTTAGTCACAACATCATTTTTCACTCCGCATTCTTCTCTAATGACATCGTTTCAGATGCGGTCAATACGTTTTATATAACACATTCTACATAAAGACCGCATTTCCACTGCAGTCAAAGCTAAATGAATTGGGATGAAATACGGAAAGGCTAAAACATAATTTCTTAGGATAGTATACAAACTCGTATAATAAATGACTTGACGATTACGTAACTTGACACTTTTTTGAAGCCCATAAAACACATTTTTTACTGAAAACGTGGCATTTCAGTGAGACAGCTTTGACGTTGATTTCTTTAGTTCTTGTCAAAGAACGTAAGTAAATAAAAGCTATTTGATTTTAATTATACTAAATATGTCTTGAAATAATTTTGGTATAACATTTTTAGTAACTAATAAAATATTTACAAAGACTTTCCTACATTCTATTTTTTTACAAATACATCAATTCCTAAGAATTTCCTTTGAATCTAATTAAAACTGAACATTTAATGATATTGTTAAGTACTACGTACATGATTTTATTTCCTTCAATATAATCATAAAGATATGAAGTATGAAAACGTTGTAAGCCGCCATCGGGGATGAGGGGCTACGGGGAACTTGTGTCACTACATTTTGGCTTTAAGTACACCGTTATATAGGTGTAGTTTTAGTAATTTATCTATCATCACGCCTTTTATCCCAAGAGGGGTAGATAGAGAGAATCGAATGCATACCTCTTTTATGCCAGCATTTCCTTTCGTTTCTGATAGAATATGTTAAAGAAATTGGTGTATACAAAATGTTGTAATCTACTAAATTAAGTATGTATTTGGTCGCTAAGGACCTTAGCAGTTATAAAGCGACCTTAAATAAAAAAAAAGCCTTTTTAGTCAATCTTCAGAAATTTTTGTACTCTGTTTCAAAATAAGTATTAAAATTGCTATTTCCCATTTAACCACAAAATGCAATTGTTAAATAACAGAGACGATAACAAAAAGGAAAACAATTTTGAAAATGTATATTTATCGCAATGCATATTGAAATGAGAAGCGAATAATAAAATAAACTGTTGGTTTCAAAAAGGTTTATTTTAAAATAATGCCAATGGATATACAGATAATGTTTATTCAGGACATATCTTTACTAAATACAAGCTTCTGTCCGCGGTTTCACCCGCGTGGAAATAGATCCAAAAAGAAATAATCCCATGTCTGTAATTTGCCCCTCTCGCACTCGCTTTTGCGGTATAAAAAGTAGTATATGTAATTCTCTGACCCCTAAACTACCACTATGCAAAAAATCATGTCGGTCCCGTGAAAAATAAAAAACAAATCAATCCCACGGGAACCATACATTTTTCCGGGATAAAAAGTATTAGGCTATGTGCTATTCCAGACTATAATCTATCTCTGTGCCAAAATTCATCCAGATCCGTTTAGCCGTTCTGGCGTGATTGAGTAACAAACATACATACATACAAACGTTCGCATTTATAATATTAGTGGGATTCTGAAAGAACATTAAGACGCTGTATAAAGCCAAAGACCTTGAGAGATTGCACCGCCCCCACGCGGGTACACATACACACCATACGACGTGGCTGTCACTAATAATATAGCATCAGGCTGCATCCGGTACTGTCGGTACACGAGCGCTTACACACACACGCGTGCAGTGCGTACATAATATCTCGAAAATGAGAATAAAGGAACTTGCTGAAAATTTGATTAAAAAATAGAACAGTATTACGATAGTATATTGCTAGATAAAACATCTTTAAAAAAATCAGAATCATTGCATGCATTTTAGTACTGTTTCTAGACAGTAAAATATTTTTTTAGAGGTACATTCGAGATTTTTTTCTATCGAATCAATATAGTTGTATTATGTTTTGAACACAGTATCTTAATAACGCATAACCTCAAGAATATAATATATTTTATTGATTATGGTCACTGCAGTGGATCATGTACTTTCACGTATCATAAAACTCGCATTTAGCTCTATACATCCTCTTAAGGACAAGTCTTTTCGGAGCCAATGAGGTTTCTCCAAGATGGAGTGCGTGTCACGAAAGAGTTTTGTTGTGTAACACAATAATCACATCTTCACGCCTTTAATACCATGCAGTAACAGTAACAGTGTCCACTTTTTGCCAGTTGTTCATATTAAACAGAACAAACAGGTGGCAAGCCCTGCTGCACTTAATGGACATACATTCACTTGTTTAACTGACGTAAATATCTGTTATTTTAAGAAAAAGTGCTGTCGCCAGCTTTTCGTACCCTACGAAGCACGAATAAGATTTGAACCCGGGTCGCCCCGGTCTCAAGTCCAAGACTCTACTAATTACGTTATCGTTGTGATATCACTGAAGTTCATTATTTTTCTTTTGTCAAAGTTATCGGATAGTTCATAGGATTTTTCAATTTTAAAGTTGATCGATTCACTATCTACTTGCGACCACTTCTGAAAGAAATGTTCCTAAAACTAATTTGAGATAAGACATCATCACTTCATATTATAAAACAAAGTCGCCGCCGCGTTTTCGAGCCCTATTCACGCAAAAACTACTGAACGGATTTTGTTGCAGTTTTCATTATTACATAGGTTGATTCACCGGGAAGGTTTACGAGTATTAAACATAGACCTATCATGTTTAGGAGCTGAGCAAAATGATCTGCATAAAGTCTGCAGTATTGCGTATTGATATATTAATATTTCCATTCCCAATTCGCTCGCATGCAATTTAAATAGAATATCATATTATTATCTCACTATTCGTGTGAAGTAGGGGCCTTTTGCTAGTTCAAAAAGAAGAGTAGGTTACCTTCTTAAATTTATTCATGGACACGGAAACCGTTATTGCATTTAAATCAAACCAAACACAAATGTTAGTGCTTTACTGCAAACTTATAGCTACACTTTTCCATTGTTATTTCTAGGTATTATAGATTAAAATTTCCGTGAAAATAGGATAAGTATTTTTTGCCTGAACACCAAAAACAAACAAATATAAATCTCTAGAAAACAACAACATTTTATGTACTACCTAGCGTCCCCCGTCGGCTTTGTCCGTGAAATTCATCGAATAAGGAACATCGGTATATTGGTTACCGCGTGATGTTTTATATACCTAAATATTCCCCGTGAACTAATCTTTTAATTCACGCAAATAGTGGTCGCCATTTATTAGGTATAATATGTTAATGTCGTTGAATTTTTCTATAACTCTTGGTGGGAATAGTTTAAAGGGTAGGGCACTTTCTGACTTATTTTTTATTTTATTATTCTTATCTTGTGTATGTCTTTTTTATTATTATTATCTTGTGTACATAACGTTACCTACACCTTTTGTAAATTCTCCTTGTAAATAAATAAATAAATAAATAAATAAATAAATAGTAATAAAATCGGTTTAGTAGTTTTTGATTCTATACGGGACAAACAAACATTAACTTTTATATATATAGATAAATTGTCATTAGATACGAATTTTTGATGAACTTTTCAGCGATCATAGTGAGTTTATAAACTTAGGACACTAATTGTTAATTTGCCTCTTATATAAAGAAATGCACAGTTTCTGCTCTTTGTTTTATCTCTATATCTCGAAGGAAAAACTAATACTTATTATAAATTCAAAAGGGTGTTTGCTTAACCTTCTCCCAAGTCAAAGCGGAGCAAAAGATTGACGTGTTTTTTGAATAGAGACATAAGAGAGACTACTTTTTAACCCTGGAAAATATTTAATTCTCCCGGGAAACTGGAATATATCAACTGTTTCCTGATAAATCCAGCAATAATAGCGCTAAAAGTAGCAGTAACATCGTAACCAATTTTAGATTAAGCCCTCCTATAACAATGACAATGAGGACAATACAGCCTTAAAGCGCTCGTAAGTATAGGTAGTACGTATACTACACAAACCGAAGTCCTACTCAAATAAATGACGGGGTTTGTATATAGAACAATACTGCTGCTTAATGTTAAAATACACTATGTCAATTTGTAGCTAATTTCTTGTTAAGAATAAACGAAATATATATCATCATGCATTTTTTCCGAAGAGGAATAAGCAGAGACAGTCGAATGCCATTTGCTACGATCCTGGCAGACCTATTCCGCTTATTTATATTATTCATACCTTTTATACATGCTCGGCGATTGTGTGAACTTTTAATATTGCCTTTAATCATAAACCAAATAATGTCATCATAATTATCTCCACTTAAATATCTTTTGATATTTTTTATTCTTTAGCGTTATTGTTCCAAAAATTACAGGCTCCAGGATAGCCAGCTAAAGATAAATCTTCCTCATTTAGCTGATGTTAATTTTTAAAACAACGTGACGTGTTGATGTATTTTGTTGACAAAATTTAAGATCAAAAAACCTTTTAGTACGGATTTTGTAAAAATATTTTCTTAATAGAGATGACGACATGTGACTATGCCGCCGACTGTTCTTGAGTTAATAATAATTATGATATGTATGAATGTTAAAATTACTGAAAAATAAAAATCCCTTTTATTACAAATGCATTCCGGTCAGAACATTTAAGCAGTCAACATGGATTTCAATATATTTACGATAGGAAAATATTTACTATGTATTACTTTGTAGAAGCTATACCCGTGTCGTGATAATGATAGATTGCGTGTTCCATGTTAAACTCAACGTTCGGTATGTTTGACTGGTGTGCTATCCCAGTAAGTACTCGTACATGTAATAAAAAAAAATAAACAATTCATTTGAATTTAGAATATTTTAGATTGATCATGTTTTTCATCTAGAATCTAGATAAACTGATTTGTTTCAAAAGCTATAAAATGATTAAGAAACCAAGTGCGTCGGTGGATGAGTGGTTAACACGTCTGGTCGTCTATACTTAGTTTGGTTTGATCTGAGGTATTAGTAGGTTTTTTCAATTAAAGGCTTTATCATCTAAGAACTGGCTACTCATTAAGTATAGCCTCACAAAATACCTTTGGCTAAAGAAAGAAGACTTCATCATCCGCTGGGTACCATGATTATAAAAAAATATGTCATGTATTTATATAATTTAGGTAAATGTATTTAATGTGACTTATTTTGGTCGCCATTTTATTTCAAGTTTTATTATTATTTTGTAATTGTATGCAGAAAATCAATTTAATCTTTCATTTAGTGACATTACATTTGTATATTTAGTAGTATCAAAGTAACAACAATTTAAAATTATATTATATATATTATATATATAATAAAAAAATTGTAATGGTACATAATGTAGTTTAGATTACAGCAGCAGCAACTGTTCGCTATGTTAACAGAAAAGCTCGTTAGTAGTTGTAATTGGCGTCGCGAGGCACGACTGATGCGAAACAACGTAATTAACCTTCTTGATGTATGCGTGCACTGCCGTCTTGATCCGGTACCTAGTCTTGAGCTTGATCTGATTTAAATATACATCTTCACGACTATCAATTTGGAAGGTATCATTTGACAGAACAGTACTACTTTTTGGCCCCAATTTCCATTTAAAATAGTTAAATTTTATAGATACACTCGATTTATATGCATCATCTTTCACTACATTAATTTACTGTCACATGTTCTAAATTTAAACCAATTTTGTGAATATGATTTATTAATATCCGATTTACTGGAAATGTGTAAATGATCAAGTTCAAAAAATCATTGGACCTTGGCCATTTATCAATATTTTTGAATGAAAAACTTAAACTTTACTCTTTCAAAATACCTCAAGAGAACTGATCACTCGCTAGCTAACTTAAAAAAAATGCTATATAGTGTATACGCCAATGGCTTTAAAGTCATTGGTATATATATACGCCGGGAACGGTAAACACTCGAGAAGGTATAAAAAAGAAAAATCCCTTATCAAAAGCAATCATTAAACAATTTTGTGAACAACTTTTTTATGCAGTTCATAATTTTGTCACAATTTCCTTTCAACGAGGCGAAAGGAACCTTAATAAGGTTGAGTATGAAATTTATACAAGTTGAACAGCTTGGCTGGGAGTTAATGAAGATTGAGTGTCTGCGTCGCGTCGCCAACCAACAAATACTACCAATTTAAACTTCATTACTATATTCTAGAGTCATTTTATAAAATGTACTTTTAAGTTTTGACTAATGAACTCTTTTAGGGGCGCGTTATCAAATAGTTTTCAATAATGATAATAAAATGAACTTTTTCTTATTTATTTATTTTATTCTTTATTTTAATTTTTTTTATTTAACGACTTCAAAAAAAAAGACGTTACTCAACTCGACCGTATATACATTTTTTTTTGTGTGTTCGCGGATAACTTCGTCGTTTAGAACCGATTTTGATGATTTCTTTTTTAATCGACAGATAATTTTTCCGGATTGGTTCCATTTTTATGTCATAAAAATTGGTTCATTAGTTTTTCAGTAATTTTGAAAAAACTGACTTTTAATCTCGATCAAATATGTACCGATTTTGACGAATTATTTTTTTAAGTATATAATAATTTCTCGACATTATCTCACAGACATATAATTAAAATCGGTTCAGTAGTTTTTCAGAAATTCAGTAATTTGTCTCTGTTTACGGCTGAAAATTATGTATCAGAGAAAAGCCTTAGCAACGGTTGTTATTGACACGAAGTTGTCAATTTTTATATCGACGGTGGTCTAGCGGCTAAAGGTATGGTATGGTATGGTGCAGCTCAGGATGCAAATGGTTCAAATCCCATCCACAGCAGTTTTCATTTTTTATTTTACCATATTTTTTTTTATTTGCGTTATTATTTGTCTCTCAGGGCAGCAAAATCACTTAAAAGGGAAAAATAAATTAACTTTTAAAAAAAAGTGTACCGCCTTCAAAATTTGCACTGAAAAGTAAGAAATAATAAATATTTCGTCGTAGAATTTGAACACAGTTGGTGCCAAATTAAAAATCTTCCCAATTCACTAATCTAGACAATTCATTAGGAACCTACGATCATCAGTACAAACATATATAATATTGAACAGATCTTTATCTTCTTAGATGTTTACTTAATTTTGTATCCTAATTGTCTTCAAATTCTACGACGAAATATTTATTATTTCTTACTTTTCAGTGCAAATTTTGAAGGCGGTACACTTTTTTTTAAAAGTTAATTTATATATTTAAAGCTTTATATATTTTTAAATTTAACCGCAGTAAAATTAGTTCTGAAGTTTGAAGACAAGGTCACAGACAGACGCGGCGGGTGACTTTGTTATATAATATTTAGTGATAATTTTCAATTCAATTTATTCAATAACTCTAAAATATTTTGTAATAAGCAATAGAAGATTAATGTTTATATTATTTTCTGGCCCCTCTCTGATACATTCATTTTTCGGAAAATCATCCTAATATAGACCTAATAGATTATTGTACGCTGTTCCATCTCCATTATAGTTAGAGAGCTGGCCTTTTATAAAATATCTTCTGATTGGTTTTTTTTATTCGTAATACATCTAAGTATAGGAAAAAAAGAAGCAGACATTTTATTGGGTCGATTTCCGACCTGTTTTCAAAACCCACCCAGGGGGAAAGATGCCACGTAGAAATTCGCGGACCGTTACAGGGTTACTTGAGGCTCTACCTACTATCGTATTTAAGGCTCAGCAGACGTTAGCCATACCTGTCAGTAAATCATATGGCCAGCTCTCTAACTATTTCACTCTGCCTACCCCAAAGACAAAAACAAACGTGACGACATAATATGTACACCCACAAAATACCGGTAATAGGTGATATAATATTAAGTAGTTCGGAACATTATGCTCCGTTACACCATAACATGAAACGATACCTTATTTTATATCTCTCATAAACATAACCTCCTGAAACCATACATTAACTGTAACGTTCATGGAAACTGATTAATCCATACTTTCATACTAATATTAGAAATGCGAAAGTAACTCTGTCTGTTCCGCTTTCACGGCTAAACCTCTGAACCGATTTTGATGAATTTTGATATTCAATCGCGCGCTGAGGGTTACATGCCATTTTTCAGTCAGAACTTTAAGACAGGGTTGTCATTCAGATTTTCCTGTAAACTATAAAAATGCCCTATATTCCATTTTTTTTTATTTTAGACTCCGTAGTTTCAGAGAAAAGGGGAGGGGAACGATCAGTTTTTGTAGGTATATTTTCTTTAATACAATTTAAACTATGCATTTTAAATAAACCTTTTAAAAAAAAGTGTACCGACTTCAAAAATTTGCACTGAAAAGTAAGAAATAATAAAAATTTCGTCGTAGAATTTGAAGACGGTTGGTGCCAAATTAGGATACAAAATTAAGTAAACATCTAAGGACATAAAGATCTGTTCAATATTATCTGTGTTTGTACTGATGATCGTAGGTTCCTAATGAATTATCTAGATTAGTGAATTTGGGTACTAAATTATTTCAACCGTCTTCAAATTCTACGACGAAATTTTTATTATTTCTTACTTTTCAGTGCAAATTTTTGAAGTCGGTACACTTTTTTTTTAAAAGGTTTATTTTTCCCTTTTAAGTGATTTTGTTGCCCTGAGAAATAAATAATAACGCAACTAAAAAAAAATGATGGAAAAAAACTAAATAACCAATTTTTATGAGATAAAAATGGGACCAATCCGGAAGAATTATCTGTCGATTAAAAAAGAAACCATCAAAATCAGTTCACAACTGGCGGAGTAATCGATGTACATACATACAAAAAAATAAATAAAAAAAAATACGGTCCGAATTGAGAACCTTCTCCTTCTTTTTTTTCGAAGTCGGTTAAAAAAATACATATATTTGTATTCCATATAAAAAGTCCTTTTATTTGATGTCACATGATGCACTTGTTCCTCAAAAGTAACTCCCAAAATCTAAATTCGATTAATTAAGCTATACGTTCGTAATTGGGTCATGAAACTCTATATATGTACCAAGTTTCAACATTTTTCGCCAAGTAGATTCGAAGAAAATAAGCTGTAACACACGGAGAGACTAACATGACTGATTCTATAAGGGTTCCGTTTTTTCATTGGAGATGTTCGCGGAACCTTAAAAATACGTGATTTTGCGCATCCGTCATATTTCTCGCCATGATTTGATTTTGGCATAATTTCTTATTATCAAGAGATAGGTTAATTAATAAAGATAACACCTATTCTATGTTCTTATTAATTTTTCTTATATATTGTCTTTTTATCAAGAAATACAACAACCGGGTACTCTTATTTAGTGTATTATTATTACCCTCAGTTTGAAGAATATATGAGGCTTTAATCCGATCGTTTTTCGTAGCACTAGTTGCCTTCACTCATAGACTCACCACGATTGCTTAACAATGTTGGTAGAATTATTTGATAGACCTCTGTACCACATTAATTCATCTACGTTCGGAAGTTTCGATGTTTATGTGTTATATGTTTGCTGCTTAAGTTGTCCACGCACTGGTCCGGTATCTCACCGGCCGCCGTATGATCGAGATTGAACACAGACCACTCATTAGCGATGTAAATCATACGATCTACATCAATTCACTCACACACACAGACACTCAAGATTTGATTAAACAAAGGCGTGTGGGTGTGTGTGTGTGACAGATCATTCCGGCCATCGAAATCAACCACAATTAATACAACGATTTCAAAACGGATGGCGGACCGTTCGTTACAAGAACTGGACGAGTCTGTGGTCGATTTCGGTGGACCATATAGCGGCGCGCCGGGGATTGGACGAATGAGTGGGCACCTATCGCGCCATAACAAATTGAACGGATTTTGAAGAAATTGGAGGACACAGGACATTGAATGCGATTGAAAATATAGCAATGTCAAAAACACTTCTCTATTTCCACGAGAATAAAACCGCGATCAAAAGCTTACTCAATCACGCCAGAACGGCTGAACGGATCTGGATGAAATTTTGTAAGCACAGAGATAGATTATAGTCTGGAATAGCACATAGGCTACTTTTGATCCCGGAAAAATGTATGGTCGCCGTGGGATAGATTTGTTTTCACGGGATCGACATGATTTTTTTGCATAGTGGTAGTTTAAGTGTCATATACCTACTACTTTTTATACCGCGAAATCGGGCGGGGGAGGAGCAAATTACAGCCACGAGATTATTTCTATTGGATCTATTTCCACGCGGGTGAAACCACGGACAGAAGCTTGTATTAATATAATAACAAGTTAATATTAAGATACTGTAAAGTCATCATTTAAACCAAAGTACGAGTACATAATATTCTAGATCCTTCCATACTCACATAATGACATTATATACTCACATAGTTCGGTATAGATATGAGTTAACGACAGTTGTTCAAGTTTGCCCTAGTTGTGTGTGTGCTACATCTTGTAAACATACTCAGTACTAAGCTTGATATTGTCTTGTTACGTGGTCTATGCTAGGTTATTTGTATTAAATGCAATTCTTAACGTTGGGCACGCCATATGTGATTGGATGCTAAAAATTGCAATAACTGATTTCCGAACTAAAATAAGATTTCAGACCCTATTTCTGAATCTTTCAAATGTAAAATTTGAAGTTTTTTTAAGTCGCTTAAAATATTTTATCTACTCTTATATCGTAAAATTTCTATTACAAAATCGAATTATACTTAATAATGATGTGTTTTACATACACGCGTCTCTACTATGTCAAACTTCGATACTATAATGTACTAGCGGACTCGGCAGACGTTGTCCTGCCCAAACGTTGGCTTGCCTGCTATTTACTTTCCTTCGTCCGTGGAAAACAACTACTCCTACCCCTACCTCTACCCCTACCCCTACCCCTACCCCTACCCCTACCCCTACCCCTACCCCTACCCCTACCCCTACCCCTACCCCTACCCCTACCCCTACCCCTACCCCTACCCCTACCCCTACCCCTACCCCTACCCCTACCCCTACCCCTACCCCTACCCCTACCCCTACCCCTACCCCTACCCCTACCCCTACCCCTACCCCTACCCCTACCCCTACCCCTACCCCTACCCCTACCCCTACCCCTACCCCTACCCCTACCCTACCCCTACCCCTACCCCTACCCATACCCCTACCCCTACCCCTACCCTTACTCTACCCCTACCCCTACCTTTACCACTACCACTACTCCTACAATTCTACTCCTGCGATTTCCATACAAAATTACCTATTTATTATTTTTTATTTTTCAGCTGAACTTTAAGGTTTTTCCAATTTTTTTCTTCTAAACCACCCCTGTGTTGTAACGAACAAAACAAAAAAAGAATTAGCCAAATCGATCAAGCCGTTTTCATGTTATGTCGTGACAACGGAAAACGGGTTTCATTTTTATATATATATAGATTATAGTACCGAAGTTTTCATACAAAAACGATATCGTAATGTTGTTTTTTTTTTAAAACGCAGAAAGGGCAAAGGATATGTGTTATGCAGCCTCATTAAACTCTATGAAAATATTGACAATCCTATGTGGGAGTCACTTGACAGTTAACGCGCATGCGCAGAAAGTAGGTAACCAAACATCATGGTTCAATTTGTTTTGTACTATTGCATGGGATTAGATAAAGTAGTGTATGAACGGGCACATAACTTGGAATTAAAACACTCGTGGATGCTATTAAAAAATTCCACTTGTGTTTTAATTACCCCTATTATGATCCCGTATCATAAACTACTATTGAGTTATAAAACATCTAATCTATACTAATATTATAAAGAGGAAAGATTTGTATGTTTGTGTGTATGTTTGTAATGAATAAACTTAAAAACTACTGTGCCGATTTCAAAAATTCTTTCACCATTGGAAAGCTACATTCACCCTGAGTAACATAGGCTATATAACATCACGGCATGGCGACGGGAACGGGGTGGGCAGAGGTGAACATGACAAAAGCTATGTATGAAGTGTATGTTTGCCAACATTCTGAAATAGACACGTACGATGTCGTGGGAAACAGCTAGTTGATCATAAGACTGAATTAAACTTTTCGTTTGTAATTTCATTATTTATTTACTATATATATATATTTTTTAATTAGATCGGTTTTGTAATCATAGGAATATTATTTTAGTGTACATGCATCAGAATAATAACTATTTAATTAACTGACAAATAAAACAAAAAGGCTTCAAAATAAATTAACTATTACGCAACACGCGTTTTTTTTTATTCCAATAATAGATAAAGCTTAAAGCCATATAACCCGACTGACGTGTCTTGATTGGTTGAATAACGAAGACTTTGTCTTCCACTGGGTACCCTAGGACCGGCAACGTTTCCCGGATAAAAAAAGAAGAAGTACTTACTGAAATCAAAAAAAGAGAATTTAAAAAAAAACTGCTTTAACAGCAACAAAATCGGTCTAGCAGTTTTTAAGTCTATACAGGACAAACAAACAAATATTCATTTTTACATATATATATATAGATTATATATTATATTCTGAAGGACTTGGCATGCGAGCTCTAAAGGAACTCAAGTTGTATACGCGCCTGATAGAAGTAATATTCGATGTCGAACGGCCATAACCCCATTAGCGGGGAGTAGTTTTTGCTGTTAGGTAATAAGATTTTCACTAATAGAGGTCCAAGTAACTTCCCACTCGATATAATAGAGTTGCAATCTACTTTTTGGACCTTTGTCTTGATAACTTACATTCAATTAGGAGAGGAGCTTTTTCGTATTTATAATTACGCGTAAATACCATCTTACCTAGGCATAGGTCATTACAAAATCCTCTACAAATAAATAAAAATAATGTGTGTTCTAATTGGGATATGCTACTTTAGTAATAATTTGAAATAAGAACAGAGGAACACACTTGTGCCTACTCCGCTTTAAGTGATCTTCGAAGCACGAGAAGTACACGGATTTTTTTATTATTTACTAGCGGACCCGGCAGACGTTGTCCTGCCCAAACGTTGACTTGCCCGCACTACCCCTACCCCTACTCCTACCCCTACCCTACCCCTACCCCTACCCCTACCCCTACCCCTACCCCTACCCCTACCCCTACCCCTACCCCTACCCCTACCCCTACCCCTACCCCTATCCCTACCCTACCCCTACCCCTACCTTTACCACTACCACTACTCCTACAATTCTACTCCTGCGATTTCCATACAAAATTACCTATTTATTATTTTTTATTTTTCAGCTGAACTTTAAGGTTTTTCCAATTTTTTTTCTTCTAAACCACCCCTGTGTTGTAACGAACAAAACAAAAAAAGAATTAGCCAAATCGATCAAGCCGTTTTCATGTTATGTCGTGACAACGGAAAACCGGTTTCATTTTTATATATAAATAGATTATAGTACCGAAGTTTTCATACAAAAACGATATCGTAATGTTGTTTTTTTTTTAAAACGCAGAAAGGGCAAAGGATATGTGTTATGCAGCCTCATTAAACTCTATGAAAATATTGACAATCCTATGTGGGAGTCACTTGACAGTTAACGCGCATGCGCAGAAAGTAGGTAACCAAACATCATGGTTCAATTTGTTTTGTACTATTGCATGGGATTAGATAAAGTAGTGTATGAACGGGCACATAACTTGGAATTAAAACACTCGTGGATGCTATTAAAAAAATCCACTTGTGTTTTAATTACCCCTATTATGATCCCGTATCATAAACTACTATTGAGTTATAAAACATCTAATCTATACTAATATTATAAAGAGGAAAGATTTGTATGTTTGTGTGTATGTTTGTAATGAATAAACTTAAAAACTACTGTGCCGATTTCAAAAATTCTTTCACCATTGGAAAGCTACATTCACCCTGAGTAACATAGGCTATATAACATCACGGCATGGCGACGGGAACGGGGTGGGCAGAGGTGAACATGACAAAAGCTATGTATGAAGTGTATGTTTGCCAACATTCTGAAATAGACACGTACGATGTCGTGGGAAACAGCTAGTTGATCATAATAATTTGAAATAAGAACAGAGGAACACACTTGTGCCTACTCCGCTTTAAGTGATCTTCGAAGCACGAGAAGTACACGGATTTTTTTATTATTTACTAGCGGACCCGGCAGACGTTGTCCTGCCCAAACGTTGACTTGCCCGCACTACCCCTACCCCTACTCCTACCCCTACCCTACCCCTACCCCTACCCCTACCCCTACCCCTACCCCTACCTCTACCCCTACCCCTACCCCTACCCCTACCCCTAATACATACAATACATACAATAACAAAATTTCATAAGGATCGGTCAAGCCGTTTCGGAGGAGTATGGGAACGAACATTGTGACAGGAGAATTTTATATATTAGATTACAATATTTTTTTACTAGCTTTTTGGCTCCAGTCAGCATTGTATCGTTTCAAGTCCAACCGACAACTTTTCATATAATTTCTTATTTTGGATTTAGTATGCATTCCATTTTTAATATTTCCCTTGATCAATACATTTTTTATATGTTCAATAAAATTACACCTAGGTCGTCCTCTACCAGCATTTCCTTTCACTTTAGCCATATAAACCTTTTTAGTAAATCTTTCATCCTTCATTCTTTCAACGTGTCCACAGTTAAATAAAAGAATAATGTTTAGTTAATGGTCCACAGAACATTATAAACAGGGTATAAGTAGAATGCTAGTGGGCGCATTGTCTATTGTATTCTTAAAGGTGATTGCATGCCAATAGAAATATCAATGGATGACGCGATGACATAGTCTTGTATCTGATATTAGTGCGTGTAGAGACGTCTGTTATCCATTGAACTGTTTTATTGGAAATTATCACATTACCCATGATTCTCGATCACGCCCCAACAAACTACGACATATATGAAAACATAAATAAATTATGACAATATTCTGAAAAACGAAGTCTAGTTTAAATAATGCTATCTTTATAATTTTTGTTCTGAAATATAGCACAAAATGTTTTTCAGGAGAAATTCTGAAGATGTGCAGAAATCATATATAATTATGCTACAACGCATATGTATGGTTACTTGCTACTTCTATGTTCTTTATAATATTCTGTGAAATGATGTATATTATTTGCAATATAGTTGAATTTATAAAAATAATCGAATATGAAATAGGCGTTATTAGACCCTCATTGTAATGCAAAGAACAAGTTTTCATGTCGACTTGGAAAAACCTGAAAGTTCCTTAAAGGAGTTAGTTCTCTAAGAAATTTAACCGCAACTCTCGACTAACTTGCATGTCGAGGGAAATTTTAATATCAGATGGAAACTTATATTTTGTTGAAATTTGTGGAAAACATTATTGCTTTAGTTAATAGTTATAGAAGTCGGTTTGGGGAGTTTACGACCTAATATATCTAAAAATTTAAGATGAAGTGGTCGATGGGAAAATGAGTGATGAAAAAGCAGAACGCATTTATCCAGAATCGCGCGCACGCGAGCAGGATGGAATTTTTTTGTTTAAACGCAATTTAAAAAAAATCTTATACAACATAGAAATAATTTTACAATGAAAAGAAAAGATAGATAATTACCAAAAAATATTCTTCTTAATTTTTGTAATTGTACCATCTATCTATTATATAGCCATAAATTTTGATAAATAAATCAGAGGTGTATTTAGGATTTTTTTCTTTCTAGTAATATGTTTCTAATCATATTTTTAAAACAATAAAAAGATTTGTCATATCCTTATATTTTTTCAGTTTCTTAAATAGATCAGGTTTTCTGAAAAAATCTGACAAATGAGTTGAGAAATGTGGCAGAATGACCCGTTTACCTAACTAATGACGTCGTTTTGTCGTCTGTCAGGCAAAACTTTAATAATTTATTATAAAAAAACATATGCTAAAATGTTCAAATTAGTTTCTTAAAATAACTTAATCTTTAAAATAAAAATATAATAATCCTTAGTTTTCGCTTTACATATTGAATTGATTGAAATATATTATTAAGTTTTGTAGTTTCTGTCTACTCCAATGACCTTCAACGCATACTTCGACTGTGTACATTTTTAAACATGTCATAAGAATTTACCCCGAGTGATTTCCGAGACAAAAAGTAGCTTAAGTCACTTTTCGCCCCTCCAACTACTCTGTGCAAAAAAATCAGGACGATCCGTTGCTCTGTTTTGACGTAAAAATGACACAAAATACACTTTAGCATTTTATAATATCAGTTATAATGTAGAAATTCAAATCGTGTTCCAGAATTCCGTAGTAGTATTACATGTTTTAAATCGAAGTGCAACGCTCTCCGGCCGACTGGCGGGAATTCTGCCATGAAATTGTGAAGAAAATTCGATTTGGGGGTACCATTCACTACTTCTAAATAAATTGCCGAACATCTCCAATGTCTGTCCGTCTGTCACAGTTTATTTTCGCAACTTAGCCAATAAATTAAATAATAATTATAATATGTACAATTTCTAAATTGATATTGTTTTATATTTTCACGAAAGCATCTGGTCCAGCTATAGCTAGGATCAGCGCGAGCAAAACCTGGTCAAAAACAGATGTCAAAACAGATCAACAGATCGACTTGAGGCTACTTTTTATCCAAGAAATTCTTCAGGGTACAAATGCTTATGTCACAATTCAATTTATTTCACGGGGGTTGTCGGAGCGGAAAGTGTAAAATATTTACAGTAATCGAACCAACGATCATGTTGGGAATGGATCCCTCGTTGATCGAATCAAATAGCAATGTCGCCCTGCTTTTTAAACTTGGTACAATATTTCATGCACGTGGCACTGTGTTTACAATTCTCATACATAAAGAATCCAGCAAACAGCAGACAAGGTTCGTACGTAAATATACGTTTACATTTGTTTAACAATGTCAGTTAGCAAAAAGTGGACACGGTTACCGGTGTCTCTAGCTACACAGCAAGTAGAAAGGCTCCCTTAATGAAGAAACCTTTAATTAAGTTTACCTACCCTCAGGAGAAAGAATTTAGCTTTGAACAGAAAAGAATAAAGCAAGTAGTAATATTTGAATGCCTGCACAGTGTTTGCGCGAAATTTTTAATATTATGTTTCGTAGAGAGCCCTCAGTGCTGCGAGCTGCAATCTGCGAGCGATGTCACTGTAGTCGTGTTGTTGAACTTTACTCGGCGTGCCCTCGAATGTAAGGCCTAAAGTACACTTATATTTTTATATTGCCACATACTAAAATAGTAAGAATCGTCTTCCGCTGGGTACCCTGAGACCGATAACACGGTTCCGGGAGACGTAAGACAACGCGTGAAGAAATGAAGAAAAAATGCATCGCAGTCCATATTATTATGCTTGACCACTAGTCCACCGTCGCTCGACACGAAAATTTAAAACATCGCGTCAATAGCAATCGTCGCTCAGGCATTTTTCTGATATATAATTTTTAAAGGAAAATTACTGAATTCCTGAACTTATTTTTATGATATATCTGTGAGACAATGTCGAAAAATTATTATATTATTAAAAATAAGTCTTCAGAATCGGTACATTGACATATTAAGAAAAATTGACTTATAAAAATGGGATCAATCCGGAAGAATTGTCTATCGAATAAAAAATAAACCATCAAAATCGGTTCACAACTGGCGAAGTAATCGGTGTACATATTTATATATAAAAAATACGTTCCGAATTGAGAACCTTCCCCTTCGGTTAAAAAGATAGAAATACGGCTAAATAGCAGTAGACAAAGAAGTTGCTAAGCAGTTCGCCCGTGGGGCCCGTACTAATTTTCATCCCCTATTATATTAGGGGGGTGCATTTTCGGTGATAAAGAGTAGCATATGTCACATTCAAGGTCATGGTCTATCTGGTCCATACAAACTCATTTAGAATTAAATGTAAAGTAATGTAAAGTAATTAAATATACTGTAGGCCATATTTGAATTGCATGTTCTTGAAACTAAACTAAAATCCATGAAAATTGTTAACAAGATTTCTACCTTCTCTTTACTAGAACTAGGCTACGAATAAGAAATAAGATAAAATACAATAATCTTTATACCTTCAGAGATTAGTTAAGGTACCCACTACCCATGGAAGAATAATCTTTTAAATGAATGATGACTGATGGGTGAGGTAGTTTGAGAGCTAACATAACTTGCTAACTAATACCCATAGTACAAAATTATTGTGCCATTGTTAAGTGTGAAGCAGGTCTTAGATCGTCAAGTTGTCCTTTTATTGTAACAAAATTGTTGTAAAGTTAGAAGTTTACTGACTTCGTATTAGCACTTGCTGCAGTAATTAAATAAACTAGACTGCTGTTTAGTTTCTACTGCTAACTAGTTTGGGGCCACGAGTTACTATTTAAAAACTTTATCTTATTTGAGTACGGGTAGATTTATACTGTAGATTGGTCTGAGTGTTGTTTAACTTTATATATGTTATTCCGGACTTGCAGTGAAATATGTCTCGTAAGCAGGACCTGATTTACCATATATACGTTAAAGGCTCAAGTCTAGCGTTCAGGAACAGAAGGTGTAATTGTGAACATTATATGTAATATAAAGAAATTAGAGCCGGAGCAGCGGCCGAGGCAGCAGAATGCTCCAAAGTTAACAAATATAATGGTCTCAGCACTGGGTATAACTTTATTCCTTTTGGCGTCGAGACCCTAGGACCGTGGGGCCCTAGTGCAGTAAGCCTCTTCAAAGATATTTCAAAGAGGCTTATAGACGTGACGGGCGACCGGAGAGCGGGCAGTTTTCTCGCTCAACGAATCAGTTTAGCGATACAGCGAGGAAACGCTGCCAGCATCTTCGGCACAATGCCGCAGGGGCCTTTTTTATATCTTTTTAGCCTAATTTTGTATATTTTGGTTATTGTTTATTTAATTTACTTCGAGAAATAAATTTAATTTAATCATCTATAGAAATGGCAATACATACAACAATCCAACGACTGTGAGTAAAAGGAATGGTTCGTGTAATATTACACATGGTGCTGCTCGCCAGTTCAGTTGGCTTGAACTTGGCTTAGATACTCCCCAACGCGAGTCGCTGGATTTTCAATTTAAATATTGTGAGACAGTAGCGATGCGACATCTATCGACGCGATGTGCCGCCACAAATCTATACATGTAATAACGTAGACTTTCCGTATCTGTACATTAAATATTATTGCAAAACAGTAGAGGAAGAGGCGATGAATAAGTAATAGAAATTGAAATATTTGTCTGTTTGTCGATTTGTTTGATCGTTTCATGCAAAAACCACTAATTGGATTCAAAATCTAATTACTGCAAAATATGAAGCTTTATTCTGAGTAACATTTAGTGTTTATTTCATTACAATCGACCAACAGAATCTAAAGATATAAAAGTTTTAAGTTTAGTTAGACACCTGCTAGCACCACGCCGCCGGCTTCACGTGTTATAAAATCAACGGTCACATTATTATTTTGTCAATATTCCTAATACTACGCGAACCAAATCGCGGGCAACAGTTAGTTTTAAATATGAGAGTAAAATTCTATTAGTAAAATATTTTCTACAATCGGTTAAGTTAGAGATTACCCTCTACATGCAGTCAAACAACTTATCACCTAACGAATATAAGAGATATTTTAAATGATATATTTCCCTATGAAACTTCCCAAACCTACATAGATCAGAACGTAACTTTCAGCTGAATATACCAATATACCAAAACCTTTACCAAACTGTAAACATACATCACCTCCACGTAGTACCTTCTGAAATAGTTTATATTTGGTAACAATGTACCCTGTATAGCCTTGAAGGTACAATAGACGGCTGTCTCAAGTTTCCGCTGAAGCCCGATCAGATATCTACTATTGTGTGTGCTCAGGAAGTTGCTCCTGTCGTACTTCTATCTAAATTTATGAACTATTTATTTGTAATTGTGACTTTGGGTGAATTGTTATGTTAAACTTTATACACGTATATCGCAATGGACAAGTTTTATTTTATTTTATAGAGTCCGCCCTTCCGAGTTTCAAGGTTGCACAAATAGCTGATAAAGTGAAGGAGTCCAGGCTGAGATGGTACAGTCATGTACTTAGAACAGAAGACGATCATGTCGTTATAAAATGCCTGTCCTCATGGTCATCATCTACTAGCAAGAGGGGGAGAGGAAGACCCCAAATCACTTGGCTGACGAAGGTCCATAAGAACTCACGGAAGAAAACGCAAAAGAGCGAAGCAAAGAGTCAAGCAAAAGCCGACCCCGTGTAACGAGATAAGGCGAGGCCAAAGAAGAAAGAAGCAGAGTCCGCTCTTCTTTGAAATGTGATTTTATCCTTATTTTTTTTTATTTATCCTTTTTGTAATCCATCCGGCCCTTCAAACATCAATGTGCAACATCTTGGATCCGTTTCTCTGTTTTGAAATAAAGACAAAGAAACAGACAAACGCAGTTTTAGTATTTATAATATTACTTAGTTAGAATTCATTTTTACTCATTAAAATTATATTGAAATTTCTATCGGATTCACCCATTTCAATGTGTTGCAAATAAGTAGGTAAGGCTTATTTTTCCTGGGCCAAATCATAATTCTAAAGCTAGGAACATAATTATCCTATATCTGAACTAACAACCAAATCCGTTTAGACATCACTACATAGTATAAAACAAAGTCGCTTCCCGTCTGTCTGTCCCTATGTATGCTTAGATCTTTAAAACTACGCAGCGGATTTTGATGCGGGTTTTTTTAGTAGATAGAGTGATTCAAGAGGAAGGTTTAATATGCATAATATAGTAGAGAAACACTGATAATTTTAGAGGTTTCTAATGTAATGTCGTAAATAAACACATTTTTTGCGCTTACATTACAAACGCTGGCTGAACTCTACAAGATAGATCAAAATAATGTACTACAGTATTATACACCTTAAAAAGGTCTACAACAAAGTCTACGATGGCATATATCTATCTCTTAGGGATAACCCACAATAACAATTTTTTATCCTTTACTTTTTAAGAGAAATAATGGCTTATTTACTAAGCGATTTTAATCAATACAGCATTAATCCTTATCCAATTAAGTACCTTAAATACATTGTGAATTTAATATAGATCAATATATATATACAGCATATAATTTAAATTAATATTTTCGAAAACAGATTTAAAATGCTGGGAAATAGCGGAAAAGTATTTCTTATCGTATCCTACTAATATTATGAACGCTAAAGTGAGGATGAATGGATGTTTGTACTCCTTCACGGAAAACTACTGGACGAATTTTGTTGAAACTTTAATATGCTATTATAGACAAAAGAAAGTCCGCGGTAGCATATATGTGTAGCATACCATATTGTAACCGTGCGAAGCCGGGGGCGGGGTCACTAGTTAATTATAGATTAAAAAAAGTCCATTTCTAATACATAGTTTATGCTAGAAAAACTGTAATTTTCTTTTCTTACACAATATGAAACTATTTAAACATTTTATTTCCCTTTTCCAAACAAACAAGAGAAATAAACCAATGTACAATAAATAATAATATTCGTGTATCTACAAGTTCTACAACGCAAGTGTCGAACTGATGAAAAGGGTTGACAAGTGCTGTGTACGGATTTAACATGGTTCAACAAATACTATTTAAAATATATTGTATACAACAAAATTTAAATGTCTGTCTGTGGTTTCAAAATAAATGTTAACAGAATATGACATTTATACGAATTATTTTGATGATGTTATTATCAACAAAATCACTCAATAAATTAACTTTGAAGTTTGTGCCAAATTAGGTTACAATTTAAAATAGATTCTAAAGAAGATCTTTTCAATGTTAACACAACGCGTACGAAGTCGTGGGTAACAGTTGATATGAGATAGATACTAAGCTTCAAGGTGGCCGGAAAAGTGTCCTCCCCGCTTTCTAAATAAAACTAATATAATTCTGAAAAAAATATATCGGGCACAGAGATAAATACTGTAATAAAAAAATAACAGTATTGCAAATTCTGCGTTGTCTCTGTTACGGAACCCTATTCCCATGCGTGGCACAACACGCACTTGCCCGGTTTTCAATCTTAAAATACCTGACCAATGTCAACATCGGATAAATATATTCCGCTGGACATCTCAGAGCCAGAATACGGTCCCTATGAAGATATCAAAAATAGTAGAAAAAGCTACGCCCTAGATAGAGTCGTTAAAAACGCACATCACGCGAAGGACTCCAAGGTGAAAATGTGCATAGGGTGGGGGGTGGTTTAGGGAGGGGATGCGAGGTCGTCACCATGACAACCGCTGTCCGCCCTATATCTTAGTAGCGGACCCGCGCAGACTAAATGAATTTTGAATCGAGCGGCAAAACCTTTATTTATTTATTGGACGCGATTGGATTGGATCGGCTAATATGAGGGAGTGAAGGTCATATCGCGGGTTTATGAGATTCTGTACCTTCAATTGAGAAAAAGGGACTTTTGGAGGCTTATTTTGGGGTCAAGCGGTAAGCGGATGGGACTTTACTGTGAAGCCAACCGATTGTCTCCATGCACTTGAAATAGGAGGTCTCTGGTTCGAACTTATGCTAAGCTGTTTCCGCCATTTTTTCTGTGCTAAAAAAGTAGATAACTAAGGAGGATAGTTTCGAATCTAGTATGTAAAGATTTTTTACGCGTAATTTAATGAAATATTCTATTGATCGACAGACTTGTCACGTGATCTTTAATGTAGATATAATTATCATTGTCCCTGGTCTCCCCAGGAGGTATAATGTACGTGATGGTGTGTTACAAACATAGTATCCATATTACAGCAACCCTACAAACACCTTGAGGGAGTACCGACAATTAAATTTCTTGAAATTGAGTTGAAATGTTTACAGACTGGCCGAGCAAAGGTCTGCTCCACACTTAAATAAAATAAAAATATTTAAACTACGTTTAAGCTGTAAATAAGTATAGATAAACATTAAAGACTTTTTTATTAAGTGTTATAAAGTGTAGTTTCAAAGTTTGTGCAGTAAACACAAAAAGTAGAAAAGTGTTTAAAGTGCTTTAAATATTGTGGGTAATTAATTAAAATCATTCAAAAACCCAACAAGTAAACTGTTAAATTGTAAACAAATAGTGTTGAACATTTTTATATCGACTTCCAGCAACAGACTTGGCTCAGTGGCTACGTTCGCAATCTCCATACTCACATTGTACCAAATTGCCGCATCTGAGGGCGTGGGTTCGAGTACGCAGTGCTACACGCTTTTTTTTTTTTTTTTTTTTTTTTTCTTTGTCATTTTTTATTTGTTTTTTTTTTTGTTTGCCTTTTTATTTATTATTTTATATAATAAATAATAATGAACACACGCAGTATGACCACAAAGGCACGTCAGGTGGATGACAAACTGCAGAATACTTTGAAGGAACTTCATAAATCACGATCATTGTGTGAACAGTTACTGCAGGAAAGAGATGACAATGAGAGGGAAATGTTGTTGGTCAACAATAGACATAAACAACTTAAGAATGAGATGGCAGAGATGCATACTACATTAATTAATGTGTCGAGCCATCGAGACCAGCTACAGCGCGTTGTAGATGACTTTGACCAAAGCTGTGACTTGTACCAGGACGCCTTGGGACGTATTGCGTTACTGGAGAGGGATCTGCGCGACGCCCAGAATTGCATTACGAGGCTTGAAAGTGAAAGTAAAGACATTAACTCGCGTCGGGTTCATTCACTATATGAAGAACTTGTTACAACTGCACCTTCACTGATTTCAGCTGTCCCCGTTGATCGTTCCTCTAACATTGTTGTTGATTTGACCAACGATAACTCAATGCCCATGGCTGTAGTACATTCTACAAAAAAAGGAGAAAACATATTTAGCAGCAACAGGCAGGGGAAAAGATATGCTAAAATTACTAGGTATATTAGAAAGACTGAAAAACGAATTAAAATGGATAGAGTATCAAGAAGCAACTTGTTATTAAACGACTTAAAAAGCTACCAATGTGAATCGCAGCGTCTTCATATTGAAATAAGCAGTTTAAATCAATCCTTAGAATATATAAATAAAAAATATGAAGCTGCTCAATCAGAAATCAAGGAACACATACTGGCAATGGATAGCTTATTGGAACTATGTAAATATAACAAAGATAGATTCGAGTCATTGACGGAAAATCATCAGTGTAATTGTGTGCCAGTTTCGCAGGTCTGTACTTCGTCAATGAGTGACAACTCGCGTAGAGCAGCAGTTCCCTTTACCTCACATAAAAACGGTAAAAATAATGAACATAACTTAGTAATGTATAGTGATGAGATTGGAAAACATTTTGGCATGCAATTTAACCAAAGCATGGGACAGACAATTCTTAATAATTGTATGCCTATGGCCACGTACACTCAGATATTCGATAGAATATTAACACATAAGTTTAGACCAAAAACAACATTAATTATTTTCATTGGTAGAAGGGGAAGTGCAAACAAAAAAGATATTCTTAACTATTTTACTCGATTAAATAACTTAGAAAACATTAGTAAAATTATTTTGTTTGCATTTCCTTTCGCACGCAATTTATCTGTGCACGAAAATACTTTAAGACATAATTTAAATATGACGTTACATACACTGGCATGTCAACATAATAATGTTCACCTTATTGACACTAATAAGTTTATTAGTAAAAAATTTTGTTTAACGAAAGAAATGTATTTTCTTTCTTTCTATTATATACGACGGTTAGCAGAGTTGCTATCCTATAATATTGTACATTTTACTTCTTTTAATACTATCATGACTATTAATACTATTGATAAATATAATAATTTAAATTAAATAGTGAGACAACAGAGAGGAACTCTGGCAACTTATTGACTTCAAGAAATTTATACAGAATGGAGAGGAAAGTTCCTATGAAGAAAAAATTAAGTAATGAGAAAAATGGTAAATTTAACTTTGTCCATCAAAATATTCAGGGTATGGGGAGTAAGGAATTAGCAGTGGAATTGTTTATAGACTGTGATAACATTGATGTACTTTGCATCACAGAGCACTGGTTAAAGAGTCATCAGTTATTATTTGGCTTCAGAAATCATTATGTGGCTAGTTCGTTTAGCAGGGAGAAGGCGGCGCGCGGTGGCTCTCTGATACTTATTCGTAATACTTTAAGGTGTAGGGAGCGTACTGATGTGGTGCGTCTGTCTGTTGAGCGAACTATTGAAATGGCATGCATAGAGCTCGAGCGACTTGTTGTAATAAGCGTATACAGACCCCCGGCCTCCTCGTTTGACTTATTCGAAAAAAAAATTGATGAAGCTTTATTTAAAATAAGTAACACGAATAAATACATTATAGTTTGTGGAGATTTCAATGTAAATTTGCTGGATCCATCTTGTGCAATGGGTGGCAGGCTTAAATCACTTTTTCTATGTTATGATCTCTTGAATCTGTTCACTGAGCCTACTAGAGTAACGTCCACAACGGAAACATGTATTGATAATATTTTCACAAATATGAAGCCCTGTAGAAAACACGTAATTAATAGACTGGGGTCAGATCATTTTGGCCAATTGGCTGTCTTCAGTATGTCTATTGGTAAGACATGCGAGCGGAAAATTAAATATGTACCAGTAAATAAGAGTCGACTTGAACGTTATAGAAGTAACATATTACAAAAATTACCAGACTTACCATACCATAATGATGCTAACAGTTTATACTATTCCTTGTTTAATCTAACTAAAAATACGTATGACATTGTCTTTAAGCCAAAAAATTTTAATTCTAATAACACTTTGAAATTTAGTGACTGGGCAACCATGGGAATTTATAAAAGTAGACTAAGGTTATTTGAACTGTACGATGAAAAGGTTTATAATAATACTGACACATTTAGAGATTATGTTAAAAAATATTCAAAAACGTTTAAGCTGGTCTGCGCCGCTGCAAAAGCAAATTTTATAAACAATAAAATAAGAAATAGCACCGATATTATAAAAACTACTTGGCAAATCATAAACAGTGAAACCGGAAGGGCAAAAACACGCAGTTTTGACTTTAAACTTAAAATTAATAATAAAATCTTAAAATCAGATATTGAAGTGGCTGAGGCTTTTGAAGGTTTTTTTTCATCTATACCAATTGCAGCCACCAAATCATTAAATTCTTCACCTTCTCTTGCCAAGTCATTACTTAAGGAAAATATAAAACAATGCAATGTTGACTTAAAGCTCAGACATATAGACTCGATTGACATTGTAAATGCATTCAAAACACTAAAAATTAAAAATACCGCTGATTTAGATGGCCTATCTGTTAGGATAATTAAGTCAATCATTGATTGCATCGCAGACCCTCTGGCTTGTATATTTAATGAATGTATTGACGGTGGTGTGTTTCCTGATTTGATGAAGCATAGTAGGGTTATACCTATATTCAAAGCCGGTAATACATCAGACCCCAATAACTTTAGACCAATTTCGATACTACCGACATTAAGTAAAATCTTTGAAAAAATAATATTGAGCCAGCTGTTATTGCACTTTAATTTAAATAAACTTTTACATACAAAGCAGTTTGGTTTTACCAGGGGTCGTTCAACAACCGATGCCGGTGTTGACTTAATTCAAAATATTTTTGGGGCTTGGGAGAAATCGCAAGATGCCGTAGGTGTTTTCTGTGATCTATCCAAGGCGTTTGACTGTGTCCGTCATGACACATTGCTTGAAAAGCTACACTATTATGGAGTCAGAAATCGTGCACTCGACCTTTTGGAGTCTTATTTGAGTAACAGAATGCAGAGGGTCGACGTGAGGGGTAAGAAATCTTCTGGATCCGTCGTCAGAATGGGTGTCCCACAGGGTTCCATCCTTGGGCCATTTTTGTTTTTAGTTTACATAAACGACTTGCCACACCTTATAAAGGATAGTTGTGAGACTGTACTGTTTGCAGATGACACTTCATTATTATTTAAAACTAATAGACAGTGTATAACTAATGACGATGCAAACGGTACGATCTCCAAAGTTGTGAATTGGTTCACGGCTAATAACTTACTGCTAAATGAGAACAAAACGAAATGTTTGAAATTTTCACTACCAAACGTTAAACAGGTAGACACTAATATCCACATAGGAAGCAAACAATTAGAATTTGTAAATACTACTGTGTTCTTGGGCATCACTCTGGACGCTGGATTGCAGTGGGGTCCCCACGTTAAATGTTTGGCAAAAAAACTCAGTTCAGCGGCATACGCTATCAAAAAGATACGAAGCATTTCAAGCGTGGAATCGGCGAGACAGGTATATTTCGGTTACTTCCACAGTCTAATGTCATATGGTATTCTGTTGTGGGGTCATGCTGCTGACGTGACTTCAATTTTCGTACTGCAGAAGCGGGCTGTCCGCGCTATATATAAACTGGGGCCTAGAACATCACTCAGGGATAGATTTAGGGAAGTTAGCATATTGACACTGCCGTCACAATATATATTTGAAAACGTAATATATGTCAAAAAGAATATATTTTTGTTTAAAAAAAATTGTGACAGACATAATGTTAACACAAGAAGTAGGGATGAACTTACCACTTACGTTAGTCGACTGCGTAGAGTCACTAAATCATTCAAGGGTCAATGTATACGCTTTTACAATAGGATCCCCATGCATATTCGGAATTTGCCTTTGCACCAGTTTAAATTAACTGTAAAAAATAGATTACTTGCGAGGGCATATTATAAGGTTTCTGATTATCTGGAGGATAAGAATCCATGGCTATAGGCCGCTGGACTTTTATGTATCGATTTTTTTTCATTTGTTTAAATTGTTTATGTTGTAGGTACTGTGTATTTTTTTTTTTTTTGTTTGACATGTTTCAAGTTTATTCTAAAATAACTACGAAATAAAGATGATTTTGACTTTTGACTTCTTGTCGCTTGAACATAAAACCGCCGAACCTTCTTTTTAGAAAAAATTACATAATTTCCTTCTTTGTAGTACCTACTTAAGTAATTTTCTTTTGCTAAAGAAAACATGCCAAGTTCGAAAACTGAGTGTTCCGTAGATGCATTTTCAAAATTTACTTACTTACATATTTATAGAGATATGATTATTAGTTTTGAAATGAGGAGTACAATATTTTGCTGCTTATATTAAAAAAAACAAAAATTCTACTTTAGCAGTTCTGAGGTTTTAGTAACAAGAATAGACGTCCCTGCTCTCCTAGAGCCAACGGGAATAATCCGGGAAGAGACCCGATGGAATGACTCTGATTCCCTGGGAGCGAGGTCGGGCCCTTGTATGGGATGCTACGTGCGTGGACACATTAGCCCCGTCTTATCTCAGGGAAACAGCAATCAAACCGGGAGCTGCGGCGGAAATCGCAGAGTCTAACAAACGGCGCAAATATAGTTCAATTGTTGAAAACTAAGTACAAATTTGTGCCGTTTGGTGTAGAAACTCTAGGTCCGTGTGGTTCAAATGCCAAAAATTTTATTAAAGATGTATTCCCTCGACTGATCATCTCTTCTGGTGACAAGAGGGCTGGCTCCTTCCTCGCTCAACGAATCAGCATCGCGATTCAGCGGGGAAATGCAGCCAGTATTCTTGCCAATATTCTACGCGGACCTGGTTTATTTAGTTATTTTTAATCTTTAGATTTGATTTAAGGTATTTATATTAATAAAAAAAAAGTAAAAAAAAAAACAAGAATGTACCTAATAATTGGTTTGCGGATGTCTGTATGAAATGTCACGTAAAATATTGCTTCCCTGTCGAGTACTCGTTAGCGGTCTAGTTATTTTATACAGTTACATTTTTATATAAAGTTGACCTTAGCCTTCATATTACCCTTTTTTATTTAATTTCCATACAATGAAAAGAACCTTTGTTCCCAAAATTATTGATGTATTCCAGAATAGGGACTTGTACCTACTCGTAAATTGAAAAATCACTATACATTATAAATTAAAGTCCCCCACCGCGCTGAGTTTGTGTTTGTTCGGGCAATATCTCAGAAACTACTCTACGGATATGGATATGAGAAGAAGTTTATCTAGGAATGTTATAGGCTAAAATTTATGAACATTTCACGATTGTGTGGGTATTAAAATTTTTATAAACAAATATTGTACCCATGCGATTGTCACAAACGAAAGAACACAATTAGAGAGCGCGCTTGAATTAAATTTCTTTGCAACGCACAGCCTAAACCGGTGGACCTAGAAATTTGAAATTTCGAGAAAATTTAGAAATATACTCTAGGGGTGCATTTAGGAGGGATTTTTTTAAAGTAGGTACATACCTAAAGGGTTGAAAAAGGATGGTAAAGTTGATATGAAGAAACATTGTTTTTAAGTTACGATGATGGCACTTAATAAATACTCTTAAAAAAATATCAATTAGTTTCATAATTTTTGAAAATTCAACTCATAAGGAAAACTTCACAGTGGAAACGTCGGATGGTTCCTGAGATGTTGGCGATGGGAATTACCATCTGGCACAAGGATAGATCTATACTAACAGCGAAAGTAACCTGTCTGTTGGTCTGTTCTATTAAGTTTTCTCAGCTAAACCACTGAATCGATTTTTGATGAAATTTTATATGGAGAAAGCTTGAACCTAAGGCTATTTTCTTAAAATTTACCCCTAAGGGGCTATAATAGGGGATGAATCTTATATAATTATGTACGTATTATATAACCTGGTAACATCACCTTGTCAAGATGGCGCCCAACTCATTAACCTTCACAATTAAATTCCCGAGGGATGTTCCCTAAATAGGTACCTACACAAGATTTCTGAGCAATATTGTTTAGAGCTTACAAAATATTTTAATTCAAGAGGCTGGACAAATGTTGTTATTAAGGTTTTGTACATCCGATGAAAAAACAGAACCATTATAAAATATATGAATAGTTTAAATTTTAAAGAAAATATACGAAAATTAAGTGTCCCCCCCTTACTATTATCTACTACTAAACTACAGAATCTAAAATTAAATTAAAAAATAGGAAATATAGGGCTAGAAAATCTAAATGAAAATTCTGTCGTAAAGTTCTCACGTCGGCATGGTACCGAACCCTCTTCACGCAACTTCAACTTGCTCTTGTCAATTTTATTTTAATTTTAAGGGGGACCTAAAATTAAAACCCTTATAATATCACTTTGCTTTCCATTTGTCAGTCGTGAAAACACTTTAGTTTCTAAATCAATGCAAAAGTTGTTGAATGTTTGCAAGTTGGCACGTTCAATCACACTGTAACATAGCAGATTTGGAAGAAACCTGGCGGATATAATATATGTTAGAAGTCAATGTAGAGTCTTAAAATAAATTTCACACTTTAGGGAACAACTCGTTGATTAATAAACCTTTTAAAAAAAAGTGCACCGACTTCAAAAATTTGCACTGAAGTAAGAAATAATAAATATTTCGTCGTAGAATTTGAAGACGTTGGTGCCAAATTAGAAACAACTTAGTTCCCAAATTCACTAATCTAGACAATTCATTAGGAACCTACGATCATCAGTACAACAAACATAGATAATATTGAACAGATCTTTATCTTCGTAGATATTTACTTAGTTTTGTATCCTAATTTGGCACCAACCGTCTTCAAATTCTACGACGAAATATTTATTATTTCTTACTTTTCAGTGCAAATTTTTGAAGTCGGTGCACTTTTTTTTAAAAGGTTAATTTTACCCTTTTAAGTGATTTTGCTGCCTTGAGAGACAAATAATAACGCAACTAAAAAAATATTTATGGAAAATTAAAAAAAAATACCCCTGTGGATGTGATTTGAACCATGTAATGTGCTTGTGCATCCTATGTACCCCATTACATTTAACCGCTAGACCATCGTCACGAAAATTGACAACTTCGTGTCAATAGCAACCGTTGCTAAGGCTTTTTCTGATACATAATTTCAGCCGTAAACAGAAATTAATTACTGAATTTCTGAAAAACTACTGAACCGATTTTCGTCATATGTCTGTGAGAGATATCAAGAAAAATGTACTTATAAAGTCAGTTTTTTCAAAATTTCTGAAAAACTAATGAACCAATTTTTTTGAGATAAAAATAGGACCAATCCGGAAGAATTATCTGTCGATAAAAAAAGAAACCATCAAAGTCGGTTCACAATTGGCGGAGTTATCGATGTACATACATACATAAAAAAAAAATACGGTCCGAATTGAGAACCTTCTCCTTCTTTTTTTGGAAGCCGGTTAAAAATCAGAGATCTCATGCACTAAATGACCTTTATAGAGCATTGGAAATGAACAACGGTATTAAAAATAGAAAACCAGTCTAGGGCCAGTGGTTCGAGATGTGGTTCTTTTAAATTTTGACCTTAAAAACGTCATTAACCATTTTTTTTTTCAAATTTCGAAAAACATCGCGAGATATAACCTTTCTGACGCTTTCAGAAGAATAAAAAAAACATAAATTTTGCTGAAAAAGGGGGGGGGGGGGCAATCGAAAAATATGGAAGCAATCGAAAACAAACAGACTTCCATCTATGTTATGATTATTATATGTTATTATACCTTACACTCCAAACGCAACAAAACGGTTGATTTATTTTGTTCCGTCTTTCTATTTACATATAGACCTTTTTACGCTTTGCCGATTCCTTGCAAATAATACAGCTCGCTCTTATTGTTTGCTTTGTGTTATCAACATTTATCTAACAGATCTCTACCTTCCTATATATACGGTATTTTTCGCTGTTTTGTCATAATTTTACACATATTTATTAAATTTCGCTTCTTTTATTATGTAACTACACTCCCGGACATCTGAATCGAGCCACCTTGCATTTTAAGGTTTGGAGTACTGAAGCTTGAAAAAAATGTATGATGAAGGAAAAACTTTTGATGCAGTTTTAGTGCAGACACATTTAATTATCTTTCTACTGAGTATTATTCGAAATTTAAATTTAAGAATTTAAATTTAAGAATTTAAATTAAAGAACAAAAGCCGAGCTAGGTCACTGATTTGAAAAATACGACTGCAGAAAGTTGAAGCAATTTAAGTTTGTAATTTTTTTATTTAGTAACAACCGTTTTAAAAAAAACTTTAGTAGGTACAGTTTTTATGTTCCCATAATTTAAACTGATTTCCGCTTTAAAATTATGGATACTACACCTGAAGTAGCCGCGCAAGCTGTAGCGCTTCTTCAATCTGGGCTAAGTCAACTATACGTGAGTGCACAACTTCACATAAGTAGTTCTGCCATTCAAAGAGTGTACCATCGGTATCTAGAGACTGTCAGCTTCGTTCACTGAGCAGGAGGACGTCGTTTTTTTTTAACTACCACCTTACGAAATCGACACCTGACGTCTGTTCAGATATAAAGAAACCTTCGAGACTTCAATGGAGTGGCTGTAAGCTCTCGGACCATTAGAAGGTGACTCAATAAACGTTGTCTAAAACCAAATAAGCCATCCAATGAACCCAAATTGACACGAGCTCACCGAACTACCCGGCCCGCCTACAGTTTGCGCGCGAACATTTCAATAGGACTCAACAACAATGGAGCCTGATACTCTTCACTGATGAATCCAAGATAATGCTGTACCGTAATAATGGAAGGAGTAAGGTGTACCGAAGGGAGGGCGAGCATATAGCGCAATGTTGTATTGATGGGAAAGTGAGTTATAGTGGAGGATCATAGACAGTCTGGGGAGGAATTTATATGGAAGGCAAAACTGAGCTTGAGGTTGTAACGGGACCACGGCTGCCGCGCTTAAATGGCAACCGTAACATTCTTCAATGCTTGGAGAACCATGTGATGCCATGTGTTGGATTTATTGGCCAGGGTTTCATTTTTATGCTCGATAATGCAAGGGTCCACACTGCGGGAATCATCGGGGAGTACCTAAATGACGTTGGTATCACTGTCATGAGATGTCCAGCACGAAGCCCTGATACGTACCCTGTAGAGCATTTATGGGATGAGCTGAAGAGTCGTGTTCGAGCTCACTACCCTGCCCGCAAACCATATAGGAGCTGAAACCGTGATCTTGGAAGAATGGGAGAACATTCCTCAACACGTCATAATGGCGTTGGTTAATTCAATGCCAAACCGTATGACGGTCGTGATAAATTCACTCGGAGGTAATTCAAGTTACTAAATAAACGTTTTTTTAAAAGTAAACCATATTATTTCTTTAAAAAATGTTATTTGAAAAAAGCAGATATTGTCTTGATCAATCTTAACTCGATTTCTTTAGTACAAATTTAGTTCAAACTTAGAACAACGACATACTAAAATGATGGTTAGTATATTAGCTTCAAAATTACTTCAAAAGTTTTTCCTTCATCATACATTTTTTTTAAACTTCAGTACTCCAAACCTTAAAATGCAAGGTGGCTCGATTCAGATGTCCGGGAGTGTATATAGAAAATTAGGCCTATTTCTCATTGGGGGTAGGTAGATAGGATGAAAAACCTTTTCCATACATCTTTAGCTCAAGTACTTGGCTCAGTAATCACACCCTTGTCTAAAGAAACTTTATCAGTGCCTGAAAAAATGGCATAGTGACGTTACTGTCGTACATGCGATAATTTATGAACTTGAGGCGAAAAAATTGTGTATGAGAATTGAGATGTGAATGTAGAAAAACTCCCGTGCGCTAATTTATGTCTGCCAGAAGTGTATAGGTATTTTGTTTATTATTTAACTACATTAGTAAAATTATTTTTCTTATCTATTATATATTTTATTATATGTCTGTAGATATCTATTTTATATACGTATGTATGTATGTATGTACAAATACACCCAACAATAACACACACCCAACCACAACACACACCCACATACACTACACACACACACACACACACACATACACACACACACACACACACACACACACACACACACACTATAACACACACCCAACGACTCTTTGATGAACCGTATTTCTAGAATTTGAATTTCTTTTAATTTTTTTTTTTTTAAATTTGTTATTTGTAATTTATAATTGTTTCTTATTTTCTTTTAATATTTTCATCCTAACTAGTGATATATTTTTTATTTTAAAGATTTTTTTTAATATTTTGTATTATGTTTTGAATTTATTTATTTTATATCTTTGTTTCTGGATCAGAATAGATATATACCCAAATAAAATAGATCCTTTTGTGGCCAAATGTAATTATATTATATTATTTTAATCTATTAATCTGTTGTGCTGTGGATTTTTAATAAATAAATAAATAAATAAATAAATAAATAAATAAACCCAATGCCTAACATACTTTCTCTATACTTTGTAGGCCCGATTTTTTTTAATCAGGCGAAGTAGCTGGCAGCAGCGATGTTAAATAAAATTTTAATTGAACTCTCTAAGCTAGCGGAGTGTAGATCGCTATGCCATTTCGGTACTATGGACGAACATAGCGTGTTTGTAATCAACGGATATTGCACCCGTCCTGCAAAATTCCAATATACTCGTAGCTCGCTTTGTGGGCAATGCAATGGGAATATTCTGGGCTGTTGTCAATACGTACCTTATTATATCACGACTAGGTATATCACAACGGGGTAGGCACTGGCTTACGAAAACGATTACGATATTATACCTAATCTAAAAAGTTTTTTTGTCGGAAATACGAAGTATGGCGAAGATATCTATGCGCATTATTTCTTTAGTCGTACTATACATTATTTGACACAAAGAAGCTTTTCCATCTACATACCTTAACAGAGCTGACTACTCGTTAGGTATAGCTTCAAAAAAATAATCGGCTAAATGAGGAAGACTTTGTCTTTCGCTGGGTACCCTGGAGCTTGCAACGGTTCCCGGGAGCTGTAAGGCATACTTTGAAGATTTTTATAGAGTTTTGAATGGCACAGTTGGGAAAGTTATACATTTACGTACCTACATAAGATTATAATAAATTAGCTTATCGCCCCAGCTTCGCCCGTGGATTTTTTTAAATGTGACATGAGAATTCACGCCGAATAAAAACAAAGTTAAAGGAGGACAAACAAACAAAGACACATTCGCATTTATAATATCTATCTATCTGTCTATCATCACGCCATCTATCCCAGGGGTAAGCAGAGACAATCGAATGCCATTTGCTACGATCTTGACATACGTACTCGGCGATTGTATGTACTTTTAATATTACCTTCGATAAAAATAATGTTTATATGTTTAATAAAAGTACACCTAGCCAGCATTTCCTTTCATTTTAGCCATATAAACCTTTGTAGTCAATCTTTCATCCATTCTTTCAACGTGTCCAAACCATGGTAAACTACTTTACTTCATTTTAGTCACAACATCATCTTTCACTTTATAATATTAGTTGGGATATGACCAAACCACCTAAGCATTCATTTCTCTATTTTAATTTCTATATGATCATCTTATCATAATATTTCTTGTTACATGTTTCTACCCCACACATATATATGGCTCAACGGCCTTACTTTTATGTTATGAGTCAATTTTCGCCATGTGGCTCCAAAACTCGGCATTAGGGTATGTTTATCTAGGGAAATTACATTCTATCTTATCTGGCTATACTATTCATGTTTTCCTAAATAATTCATACAAAAGATTGTTTAATTCGGTACGTAAAATAATAACGACTTTGGATGAAGAAAAAAAACGTGCACAAGTCACTAAAAAAAATATCCAAATCGCTTCAAGTGTGCCTATAAAATTTGAAGAGTTCACGATTTCTCCAGGATCCCATCATCAGATCCTGACCTGATGACCATGGGACCACCTGCAAAGTATAGCCTTTACTAGTACTAGCCCCTGTACCACTGTATTTTTCTGTCGTTTTATTGTCGCAACGAATTTTACGTTATATGATGATTATGTTAAAATACAAACATAATAATTATAATTAATGATTGGAAACACTAAGTTTGACGCCATAGATCGCCTTTCCCGTTTAAAACATCACAATTAACTATTTCCCTAGAGCTCTGTCTCGCGACACAAAACGATACCAACGAAATCTAAGGTAACTTATTACTGCGCACCTGGTCAGTATAACTGGTCAAAGGGGAAAAAATTGAAGAAAGGGGAAGCCCGTCTATGGCCCCTCCATAGGCTTAGTACTCTATGGCCAACAGACAACAAAATAACGTCATTATGTAGGCAAACTAGCCATTCTGATTCTGCCCAATTTGTCAAGCCATTAGTATTACTGGGGCAAGCTATGAGCAGTGGTACTACTTTTGTCACAAACGAGTAGTACGTAGTAAATTAATTATCTAATTAATAGAAGAACGTTTGTGATATTTCTTTCAAGCTAACGGTTGTATGAATTAGTATGAAACCAAAGCAAATCATACCATGAATAAAATTACTGCTAAGTTATCGATAAGTTTGGATCGTTGCAGGTTCCTTTACGATTCATTGAACTTCAATTTGATCGTAGCGAGGTAATACCTTCGGATAGAAATTCATATACTGCAGGAAAACGAGCGAAAATATTATTTCATGCATTAAACATTTCGTCTCCGTTAGTTTAGAAAAATGCTGTTTTAGTTCCATCACTTACTTATGGAAGCGAGACTTGGGATGGAATAAGAAGCATGAAAGTAAGATAATTGCAGTGGAAATGCGGTGTTTACGTAAATATATCTCAACAGAACTGGCCACTCGTTAGGTATAGCCTCAAAAATACTACCGGCTAAATGAGAAAGACTTGGTTTTCCGCTGGATACCCTAGGACCAATAACACGGTTCCGGGAGCCAGCCTGTACCCGTGATGAAGAAAAAAAAAGTAGGCACATACTGGATATAATTTAAAGAAACACTGGCTAATTTCGTACATAAAAGTCAAAGCACATTTTCAAATATATTTCAAGAAATGACAAAGAAACCGTCAAGTCAGGACTGCAACGATTTTCAGGAGAAATTAGTGCAGCTAATTACAGACATTAACTCTCATTCAGACCGTAAAAGACATAAGGTTTAACTGGCGATTCAGCATTTGTACTCTAATGGTAGCTACGTGTTTTAGTCAAATAACATAATAGACAAGGTGAAACTTGAAATGAATTTGAAACTAAAACTTGAAATGTATTAATCGATGGCAATGCTATAAGGATACGTAGTAAAAAACCGGCTAAGTGCTAGTCGGACTCGCGCACGAAGGGTTCCGTGCCATTAGCTATAAAAACGGCAAAAAATAACGTTTGTTGTATGGGAGCCCCCTTAAATATTTATTTTATTCTGTTTTTTAGTATTTGTTGTTATAGCGGCAACAGAAATACATCATCTGTAAAAATTTCAACTGTCACGGTTCATAAGATACAGCCTGGTGACAGACAGACAGACAGACAGACGGGTAGCGGAGCCTTAGTAATAGGGTTTCCGTTTTTACCCTTTGGGTACGGAAAATAATTTTTAGGGAAAAATTAGCGTACATTCAAGGCCGTAGCCAGAAATTAGGGGAAGACAGAAGTCATGGATCATTGCTAGCAGTAGTACGTTTATAAGTATTTTTATTCATTCATCCGTTTTAGAGCCTATTGTGGACATAGAGTAATAAGACAAAGGAGTAACCATATACCCCCCTCTTCTCTGTCAATTTTCTGCTGATTTGGCCTTAAGATTGACCATGAGAATACTCATAAATTACTTTAGGTTTCGTTTACCTGACAGCTCCCAAACCCATCTTACGGTTCCAGCGGCTATACCTAACGAGTGGCCTGTTCTGTTGAGGCATATTTAGATGGCAAAACCTCTAAGTGTGGTTTGTCGGATTACATAAGTTTTTAATTAAAAAAACCCATTGGTATATGGCCGTGATCCGGGATCAAACCGGTGGTCTGCCTAGTTAGTACCAGACGTCTTAACCACTCGGCCACCGACGCAATTGTATTTGTATCTAGAATATATAGATAGGTACCATTCAATTCATTAACTATGAGAAATCCCAACATTTTGGACACATACCAATATCTATTCATGAGAGGTAGTGAGCGGTGGACAGAAGCGACTGTGTCTATGACGTTGGACGTTCGTATGCAAATACAATTTGTA
This sequence comes from Nemapogon koenigi, assembly GCA_963924495.1. Lineage (NCBI taxonomy): Eukaryota > Metazoa > Arthropoda > Insecta > Lepidoptera > Tineidae > Nemapogon > Nemapogon koenigi. The sequence continues at coordinate 601,336 of OZ004630.1, read as the reverse complement.
CATTCTTCGTCTATCTATCTATCTATCATAACGCCTTTTATCCCAAGGTATATAGGCAGAGACAATCGAATGCTATTTGTTACGATCCTGACATACCTCTTTCGCTTCTTTTATATTCATCATACCTTTCATACATGCTCGGCGATTGTGTCTACTTTTAATATTTCTATCGATTAATACATTGTTTATATGTTCAATAAAATTACAGCTAGGTCGTCCTCTGTCAGCACTTCCTTTCACTTCAGCCATATTAACCTTTTTAGTCAATCTTTCAACCTTCATTCTTTCAACGTTGAGATGGACCTCAAATAATAAATGTACTTGCAGGCATGCGTTTAAAATATTTTTTATATCGCCAGTCGACATAAACACTGTTATCAAGCTTCACACATGCATTACATAAATTTAACTAAGGGCTGACAGATATGTTAGATGCTTGTACAAAATGGTCTAAGAAATGGTCAAGTGTTAAAACTTATAAACTAAAATATCACATAAATAACGTAGAAAGGCATTCCAAAACAAATTCCCAGATTTTGTGCTGTACAAAAAAGCGTGCCTTTTGTAAGTTTCAACTTCAATTGATTGGTAAATTTGAGACCTTTTACAATTTATTACGTTGTAAAACTATACTCGACATTCTTCCTCAGAATATAAAAAAATAAACTGCACCACATATGTTTGTTGAGCTAACTCTATTTGAAAGATCCTAAACGACAAAAGAACCTAGTGGAATCTGAACTCTATTATGTATGTACTTTGGTGGTAAATTGAAATTACGCGTTGATTTGTTTTAAATTTCAGGAACGCAGTACATAAAACGATACTTGCAATTAGTCGTCGAGACTACATCATCATACCTATATCTTGAAGAATGTTCAGATACCGCTGGTAACAACGTCTACATTTTACAAGTTAATGGAAAAGGCTGGAATTTCACGACTGCTTGCGACATCTATTGGTGACAGGTTGAAACGGATAGAAGTTGTATTGAACCACTAATATGAAACATATTATCTTAAAGTTAGAGTTTAGTTTCGACTATATTAGTTGAGTCAAGCGAGACGTGTTTCAGGATACGAGGAAGGGGATGTTTTTTGTGAGATAAATAGCATTGTAACGCATTTGGAGGGCATTCTGGTTTGGATTTCCAATTAACAAGGTCACCTTTGATTGTAAAGTTTGATTGTAAAGTTTTAATAAAAAGCTAATTTAAATTCTAATTAAATTAAAAGTTTGATTTTCTATATGTATATAATGTAAATGTATAACTGTAATATCAGTGTATAATGGTGCACACAGCTGATATAAGTTAAGTAAAATTTGACTATCTAAAGACGTAGACATTCGAATGTTAATTTATGTAACTAAAGCATATTAAATACTTAACCTATGTACGAAATATAAACTTAATCGTACTGGTAACTTGTTGATCCGATTTCATATAAAGAATTCGAATGTATACGATATATTGTTGTATAAATGAGTAAATTAAATATATTGTTTAGACACGTTTGGTTTTAATATTAAAGGATATAAAGTTAAATAACTCTTAATAGCTACTTTATATGCATAATAATAATACAAATTGAGATATGCAACTTAAATAACGCCACTGTCTGATTAAAGCAATTCAGAATATATTAGAGCCATTCATTAAACACTGCTTGATTATAATAATTATAAATTGAAATGATACATAATTTTGTAACTAAATAAAATGTATATATAATAATTTAATAGACCTCGTCACAAGAACTAGCTAAACTAAATTGGAATATTACTTAAGAGTAATTGGAAGTTAATTAATCTAAACGATTTATTATTTTATTTAACTGTAATATTTTGTACCTAATAACATAAGTACTATTTGTAATTGGGAGGTATGGAGTTTTTGTTCCTTTAATTGTTTTCTCCATGCTCTAGTTAGGAATCAATTAAAGAGTCTAGATATGTCTAACGAATATCTAAACTAAATTAATCCTTGATTCGATAGTGAAAGAATAAATAATTTAATACATACAATAAATAAGTTATAAAATCTTGATAGTAATTTTTATTGAAGTCAACCCTTCTTCAACATTTGTCCATAAACACATTTTCAGGTATAGAGAAAATTATAAACTAGACGATCACGAAATTAGATAGACAACATTAGGCAAATTGGGACTCTTAATTCAGATAAGTATTTAGGCATTAGGTAGACAGGGTAGCCAGGGTAGGTAAGTAGAAGGAAAGATAGCCGATAGGGGGGGGCCATCACATCTGCTGCCGCGTGACCAGGATTTTAGATTTTGTGCCAAAATATAGAGCACAACTAAAATAAAGAATCTAATTTAATAAAATAAAATAAAAAAAATTAACACAACGTAGGAAATTATTTTAATTAATTGGACTTGAATTTGTATGGACATTTGTGTTGAAAGAAGGTGTTAGAGTATTTGAAAATATATTTTAATCTAGATATCTGGGGGAGGTGTTGTATTAAATAAATTAAATTTTAAAGACGAGATAAGCTACGAAAGTATATATCTTCAGTACAAAGGTTTATTGTTGGCTACTTTGTAGCATTGTAATAATATTGTTTTATAGAATTTTATTCTATCCTTTGTTTAAATAATGACGGACAGGTCAGCTTTACGTCGTGGGTTAAACAAAAAAAACAAACAGACTCACGTCAGTATTGATGCGCGTAATATAATTAACTCACGGACAGATCAAGTAGATACGACCGCAAATCAAACGGTAGATAGTGGTATTAAGATGCTTGCGGATAAATTCGATGAGTTTTCTAGAAAAATTGAAACGCTGGAATCACGGTTGTCAAGCTTACAGAACGGGGGTTCAATGTGTTCTATCTCACAAGACAGTGAAAGTTTAGGCAGGACTGTTAACGTGGAGAGTAATAGAAATATCAATAATGTATACGTATTTCAACCTATGATTGAAAAGCCTAATTTTAATGGTAGAGACAGTGGAAACCCAATACGTTTTCTCAAGAAATTAAAAAGGTACATAAATTCATTAAACGCGCAAAATATTGCTATTGATATTGTGTTTGAATGTCTGACGCCACCAGCTCGAAATGTATTAGAGTTATTTAGTAGTAATTGGAAAACCTTAGATGATTTTGAATCAAATTTTCGCCAAACTTATTGGAATGAGAATCATCAAAGAGTAGCTGAATATAAAATTTTAAATACTAGTTACGATCCAAGTATGGATTTACTGATGAGCGACCATTTTGCTGAACAGATAGAAGTTGTGAGCACACTAACTATACCATTTAGCGAGATTTATTGGATTAATTGCATCATGCGACATTTCCCTTCAGATATACAAAAACTCTGGTTTTCACGTTCTGGGGAGATATCAAAAGGAACAGCGTACGAATTCCTCAGGAATATAGAGCAGAATGTTGTATGTAGGCAAAAGGTTGGCTTAGTTACTAATAATCGCAGTCAAAGTCATAATTATCGCTATATATGTAGCAATGTACAGGGAACAACTTATAATGTGCATAGAAATAATATGCCTGTAACGGCGGTTATCGAAGACAAAGGAATTTATATTAATCATAGAGTACCTAGGAATAAATTCAGAGGAAATCAAAGTTATCCGACGAGATCTATTTATGGTAAAAGTAAATTTCCCGCCATAAAATGGGTACGTAATACATCGAAAAATTATACAACTAAATAAACATAATAAATGTTTTGAATTTTAATAAAATAGGTTGTGAAAATAATAAGCTCGGTCAAATAATTATAATTACAGCAGGCCGGCTCTCATAAAAAAGGGAAAGGTTCTTTTAACTGAATCATGTTCACTGAACTATAGTTACAATATCTATGTAAATATGTAAATAAATATTTTACATTCAGATTGTGAGTATTCAACCTCGTCGAAACGTTCAAATAAATTTATCCTATTATCCTATCATAAAAATTGAAGGATTTTTATTAATTTTAATATAATTTTACAGTTTGATTACTTTTAATATTACAATTTCAAAGATATCATTTAAACCAAAGCGTTACTGTGGTGCGGAATTAACAGATGGCGTTACAATACTGTTTAAAAATACATAAAAAAAAGGTTCGTTGTGAGCCACGTCAATAGAATAGAGCTATAAAAAAAGGGGACTTGCCGAATTTTTACATCATTATGGCTTTTATATTTTAACGTGTGGACAGAGACACCAGTTGCAGTGTTTTCTTTTAGCCAGTTGTTCGTATTAAATAGAACATGATTTTGTGTTACAAATTTAAATGCTATTGAATTGGTAACTAAATGAAACGCGTATTATAAGAATGTATGTTCAGAAAATCAATGAAATAAATTGTGCTGTAACTTGCACTAAGACATGATTATCTAATTATATAAAAATGTCTGTTTCAACTTAAATTAATGACGGAAAGAGTTTTATAAATACTCTATTGATATGTAATTGGTTACAATTTGTACTTAAAGGTTAATCCTTAAGTAAATTATACTTTAGTCAGTTGTACCTATCTGACGACAGCCAAACGAAGTTTAAACAAAACTGAATTTCTAGCAAAATCCTTTGGCATGTGAATTACCTGATAATGTTTACATAACTTATCAACAAAGACGAGTTTATTTATGAGGTTATAAATACAACTTACATATTTACCTAATCAGAATTAAAGAATAATTAATCCTGTAATTTAATATACAGAGAATAAATTTAAAGTTTTATAACAATATCACTGTCTGACAACTGAATTCGAATCAATCAAAATGAAATAATACCTACTATGTTTTGAAAGTACCTAACACATTGTTCTCAAATTGAGACAACTGTGTCATTTTAATATCTGTCTGATTGACAGTTTATGATAATTTTACTATCATATAGTTGTGCAAATTCTAGATCATATAGCGCTATATAAATATTTACCTAAATTGATGAAATACAAACAAGGGTGGCCACCCCATAAATATTGTCTAAAGCAATTAATTGTACTTCATTAATATATTATTGAAACTTAATGATACAACATATTTTAAATTATAATAAATATTTGGACTTTGCACAACTCCTTGTTCAGGTTTCAGCCGGCGAAGCTTGAATGTAATTGAAAATTTTAAGAATTGATCAATGAATTAATTATATATTGCATATAAGAAATAAGTATAAATAAACATACAGTATACATTTGTTAATCTTAGCTAGAACTGTAAACACTAAAAGAATAATTTACAGTTGTTTTTCATATTTACTTTTAGCAAGGGCAGTAGACAATAAAAAAATAATCTACTGTAGGCCGTGAATCCTTTCAAACATGAATTGAAAGAAAAGAAAAAATTCACGATTTAATGTCTTTTCCTCCCTAGTGGGTTCTTCCAAGTAAAAAAAGATATATATATACCTTATATATATAACTTGGAAAAGAAAAAAATAAACTCACATAATGCAAGCTCCGAATATACGGAAGAAAAGAAAAACTTGCGATGCAATATGTATTTCTTATTATAAACTCACATAATGCAAGCTCCGGATTAACGGAAAGAAAAAAAAACCTTGCAATACAATATGTATTTTCTTATAACAAAAAGTCTAATCAGACTTAATCAAACTAATAAAGGTACAGATAAAGATTCGAAAGGTTGCTAAATGAATAACCTCAATTTTATACACACATTATTTTTGAAAATTGTCAGATTGTGATATTTTCTAGAGATGATTTGATTGAAGGACTAACTGAGTTAATTCTAGAAAATAATGTTTTCTTTCACAAGTCGATAGTGAGACAATTGAAATTTGAATAATATTGAATATACACTATCATAAAAAAAATTAATACGTTTGAGAATCTATACATCAGATTCTACAACATGAACACGGGTGTTATCAAAAATGTATATAAACAGTTATAGGTTATAGGGTTGTTAGGATATTTTTTTTTCATTAGGTTTAGGTATTATAGTGAGATTAGATACAGAATTAGATAGAATAGGTTAGCGGTTAGGAAAGTTTAGGCTTATGTTTAGAATAGATTAGGCTAGGGTAGGTAGTTCTACATAGTGAATACTAATAGGATTTTTATTTCATATATTAGCAACAATTATTTTAGGATAGAGAGGGCGAGAGAGGGAGAGAGGGTTTTCACTTTACCTTGAGGTACATTTAAATTTTGTGGGAAACCTAGATATGTGAAGACAGTTGAGAAATTATTCTGCATCTGTATTCTCATGGGGAGGGATGAGATGGACCTCAAATAATAAATGTACTTGCAGGCATGCGTTTAAAATATTTTTTATATCGCCAGTCGACATAAACACTGTTATCAAGCTTCACACATGCATTACATAAATTTAACTATTGGCTGACATATATGTTAGATGCTTGTACAAAATGGTCTAAGAAATGGTCAAGTGTTAAAACTTATAAACTAAAATATCACATAAATAACGTAGAAAGGCATTCCAAAACAAATTCCCAGATTTTGTGCTGTACAAAAAAGCGTGCCTTTTGTAAGTTTCAACTTCAATTGATTGGTAAATTTGAGACCTTTTACAATTTATTACGTTGTAAAACTATACTCGACATTCTTCCTCAGAATATAAAAAAATAAACTGCACCACATATGTTTGTTGAGCTAACTCTATTTGAAAGATCCTAAACGACAAAAGAACCTAGTGGAATCTGAACTCTATTATGTATGTACTTTGGTGGTAAATTGAAATTACGCGTTGATTTGTTTTAAATTTCAGGAACGCAGTACATAAAACGATACTTGCAATTAGTCGTCGAGACTACATCATCATACCTATATCTTGAAGAATGTTCAGATACCGCTGGTAACAACGTCTACATTTTACAAGTTAATGGAAAAGGCTGGAATTTCACGACTGCTTGCGACATCTATTGGTGACAGGTTGAAACGGATAGAAGTTGTATTGAACCACTAATATGAAACATATTATCTTAAAGTTAGAGTTTAGTTTCGACTATATTAGTTGAGTCAAGCGAGACGTGTTTCAGGATACGAGGAAGGGGATGTTTTTTGTGAGATAAATAGCATTGTAACGCATTTGGAGGGCATTCTGGTTTGGATTTCCAATTAACAAGGTCACCTTTGATTGTAAAGTTTGATTGTAAAGTTTTAATAAAAAGCTAATTTAAATTCTAATTAAATTAAAAGTTTGATTTTCTATATGTATATAATGTAAATGTATAACTGTAATATCAGTGTATAATGGTGCACACAGCTGATATAAGTTAAGTAAAATTTGACTATCTAAAGACGTAGACATTCGAATGTTAATTTATGTAACTAAAGCATATTAAATACTTAACCTATGTACGAAATATAAACTTAATCGTACTGGTAACTTGTTGATCCGATTTCATATAAAGAATTCGAATGTATACGATATATTGTTGTATAAATGAGTAAATTAAATATATTGTTTAGACACGTTTGGTTTTAATATTAAAGGATATAAAGTTAAATAACTCTTAATAGCTACTTTATATGCATAATAATAATACAAATTGAGATATGCAACTTAAATAACGCCACTGTCTGATTAAAGCAATTCAGAATATATTAGAGCCATTCATTAAACACTGCTTGATTATAATAATTATAAATTGAAATGATACATAATTTTGTAACTAAATAAAATGTATATATAATAATTTAATAGACCTCGTCACAAGAACTAGCTAAACTAAATTGGAATATTACTTAAGAGTAATTGGAAGTTAATTAATCTAAACGATTTATTATTTTATTTAACTGTAATATTTTGTACCTAATAACATAAGTACTATTTGTAATTGGGAGGTATGGAGTTTTTGTTCCTTTAATTGTTTTCTCCATGCTCTAGTTAGGAATCAATTAAAGAGTCTAGATATGTCTAACGAATATGTAAACTAAATTAATCCTTGATTCGATAGTGAAAGAATAAATAATTTAATACATACAATAAATAAGTTATAAAATCTTGATAGTAATTTTTATTGAAGTCAACCCTTCTTCAACATTTGTCCATAAACACATTTTCAGGTATAGAGAAAATTATAAACTAGACGATCACGAAATTAGATAGACAACATTAGGCAAATTGGGACTCTTAATTCAGATAAGTATTTAGGCATTAGGTAGACAGGGTAGCCAGGGTAGGTAAGTAGAAGGAAAGATAGCCGATAGGGGGGGGCCATCACATCGTGTCTGAATTTGTGTTATAATATAAACTTATACAAGTTTTGTCGACAGACTAGAAAATTACGTCATTATTTGGGTAAAGTAGCCATTCTGTTCCATTTCTCAACTCATTTGTATTACTGGTAGTACCATGGGACAAGTTGTGGGTCGTGGGACAACTTTTATCACAAATGAGTAATACAACGGGGTAATGATGACGTCATTTTGTCGCCTGTAAGCAAAATTAAACAGGATACAAAAAGAAAAATATTTAAATTCTTGAAATAAAATTAATATTAATATTATAAAGAGATAAAATTTGTTTTTTTTTTATTATAATGAACGAACTCAAAAACTACTGAACCGATTCTAAAATTTATTTCACTAATATAATGCTTCGATATCCATGAGTGACACAGGCTAAATTTTATATTGTTCGAATATTTCCACGGGCGGAACCGGGGGCGGAAAGTCTAGTACCTAAAATTACCATGATGTACGAATGTGGATGAAATATAATTGTATGTGTGCATATGGATGAAAGAAGAGAATAACAAAAGCTGAGGTCTTGACTCTAATAATATTCTCATATCTCTCCCAACCAGAACTAAACTTACTCACAAAATATGTGCATGCTAATATGCATACATTTATATGCATTTCGAATCTAGCGTTGTTGAAATTCTGGAATTTCAGGTATGAAGTCACTACACATGTTTGGAGAACTAGGTTTCTACCACGTCTTCATCTGAGAAAATTATGAATTAGGAAAAACTAACAGCTTATGTGTTATTAGAGACCTCTTTTAAGAGTTTTATGTTTGTATGTATGTTTGAACATATATAGTTACCAGTTACTAGCGACATAGATATATGCTACCGCGGACTTTTTGTAGAGTATTTTATTCTACACAATTCTTTCATACATCATTGTGTTATATCTGTGACGGATTAGACAGCATACGTCATGAAAACTCGCTAAGGCTAACTTTTTCCCCGAATTGATTCACTTATACTGTAAATGCTCAGCTCCTAAACATGATAGGTCCATGTTTAATACTCATAAACCTTCCCGGTAAATCAACCTATCTAATAATGAAAACAGCAACAAAATCCGTTTAGTAGTTTTTGCGTGAAAAGTTCACAATCAGACAGACAGACAGACAGACGCGGATAATATGTAGTGATAGTCATATGAAAATGTATCGTCAGATAAATCTGTCATTTCATTTGTTAATTAACTAAATTAATGCAATACGTGCCTGTTAAATTGGACCATTGATTAACCATGTGGCATTTTCTGACACAGAATAATTAAATGTAGTTGACTGTTGATTATAAATGCCAAATGTGTTTGTTTGTTTGTTTGTCCTTATTTTAAGCCAAAACGGAGCAACGGATCGACGTGATTTTTTGCACAGTGATAGCTAGAGGATTCGTGAGTCATTTCACATGGAAAATTATTTTTTTGATAAACTGCTTTTCTACTGAGAATCTGGGGCGGGTTGTTAGTAAAAAAAATTGCCTTGCATAAGGTGTCTTGTTAATAATGATAGGTTCTGAGTTCGCATAGTAAAAATAAAAATCTGATATCAAAACCGTGTTTTGGAAAAAAATAAATTTCACGGGTTGCATTACAGTTCCCGGGAATCGTTGCCGGCCTCAGGGTACTCAGCGGAAGACAAAGTCTTCCTCATTTAGCCGATGGCTAGCTCTGTTGAGATATGTATGAGGTGTGGAAAAAACTCTTTACGGTTTGTCGGATAATGCACATAGATTTTTATTATAAAAACCCATTGGTACATAGTCGGGTATGGGGATCGAACCCGCGACTTCTCAGTTGTGAGTCGACCCACTCGTTGTATTTTGGATAGCTTTATTTTAATTCTCCACGTCAATGTGGTGTTTAAATTCGATAAAAAGCCTGGGAATTAAGTTGTCCTAACGAAGGTCCCGATGGAAATAAATAAACAAATTTCCATTATTACAACACATAAACATTTGACGTAAAATCTAACCAGTGGATCATGACCTGGTCACACATCCTTCCATCTCGAAACGTCGGTACAATTTTGGATAACGAGAATCAGTATAGGCCTAAGGTTAGGAGCACCAGTATGTTGCGAACATAGATGTCCGTGTAGAAAGGAGGTTGATCAATTTGTAACTCACGGATTTCCCTGCATAAAAAGTGCAGGCAGGCTTTCTCGCCACAGCTCCCTCAATGATACCATCAAAAGGGCTCTTGCGGCAATAGACGTCCCTGCTCTCCTAGAGCTAACGGGAATAATCCGGGAAGACGACAAGAGACCCGATGAAATGACTCTGATTCCCTGAGATCGAGGTCGGGCCCTTGTTGATGATACGTTCGTGGACACATTAGCCCCGTCTCATCAGGGAAACAGTAATAAAAGCAGGAGCTGCGGCGGAAATCGCAGAGTCTAACAAAACGGCGCAAACATAGTTAAATTTTTTGAGATTAAAAATGTGTGCCGTTTGTTGTAGAACCTCTAGGCCCGTGGGGTTCAAACGCCAACTCGACTGATTAGCTCTTCTGGTGACAACAGGGCTGACTCCTTCAGTATTCTTGCTGCTATTCCACGCGGACCTGATGTTTAGATTAGATTTAAGGTTTTTATATTGGTATATAACTAAAATAAAAAAAAGAAATTAAATGCGATGTCTAATCTCATATACTGTTAAAAAATATTACAAGTATATTCAAACATATTACAGACAGACAGCAAAATCCCGAAAATAATTATTTTATAGTTATCTTCGTTTAGTTAATATTAATTTGATCAATGAACACTCCATTGTGCACCCTTAATTACATGAAAGGTAGTTTAATCGAAGTATATTACTACACCCTAGTGGATTATATAATTTAACCTTGCTCTAATTAAAAAATTGTCATAATAATTTATAATGATGCAAATCTACATTATTAGAATCTTCTGAAACTATCTAAAATTTTTGTATGGGAAAAGTGTTTTTTTTTAGTTTCAGATTTCTTGTTTTTTATAAAACCATCTTTGCAATATTGCGTTTCAAATGAAACCGGTTTGGGGCACATCGGTTGGATGGTTTCAAAGTGTATAACGGACATAGGTATAAACATTTATTTTGTTCATATCTCTTTAGAAAGATGTTAGCTAGATGCACTGGGAAAATATTCTATAAGATAACCAAAATATTATGATAAGATAGGCCGAGGTTCACGTACCAGAAACATGAGAAAGAACGATTTCCCTTTGGTAGGTAGATTCGTGATTGTACAAAATTTACTACAAATAGCAGTTTATATATTTTGGAGAATACTAACTGTACAAAATACGTGTAAAATTACAGATTTATAGAGCATCATAGAATTTAACTACGAGTAGAACCAAATTTTATAATTTTGCCTATGTGTGCTAATAAATATGATATCATACTTGCGAGATAAAAAAAAATTTAAACTTTTGACATAAGATGACCGTGGAATTGTGGATCTGCCGTATGGGAGCGGCATAAAAAAATACTTTCAATTTTAAACAAAAAAAAACCGAGTTTTAATTTTAATAAAAATATATGACTTTTCAAGTCGATGGCAATACTTAGACTGTACGAGACGAGACGAGACTGGATTCAAATCTGCTCAGAACGAAAAATTATACCACATGCTAAATTATACAATGCCACGCCATGCCACAAGTTATAATCATGTGATCATGTGGAGTGTGGACAGACCCGTGAGCAACAGTCAGTATATGCTAAGAGTATCAGCAAACCGCATCAGCAAATACTAAATTAATGAATAAAAGCAGTATTAATTCAACAACCACAATACACGAATATTTTGTAGCCACAATTATGATAAGTCAGAAGTAAAAGCATAGTACAGTCACAGTAGTAAACAAACGTTTCTTTACTCTGTGGTACAGTAGTTTAGTAGTAGTAAGACCGTTAGTAGCTGTTAAGCAGTATGAGGATGGGTATGTTTATCATTCGTAAAGAACACAATTTCTTCTGTTATGAAAAATGAAGATTAAAACAAAGATAGTTATTGATTTTGGTTGGATGATTTCAACAGATTTCGACGTTTTCAGGTCCTATGATGCTAGGAAGTTCGTGTATGTGCGTAAACATTTTTTTGTCTTACGATATCATTGGAAGAAATCGGTAGATTTGGACTTTTAATACGGACAATTTTTTTTTTAAATGCATAGTTTAAACTATATTAAAGTAAATATACAAAAATAATGCGACTGATATAAAAATAAATAAAATATCACAGAACATCTTATTAAATTTTTAAGCTCAAAGACTTTTTTCTGCGTGTAGCAAACAATAGTTCCAAGGTTAGTTTTTTTTGTTTTCTATCACGTATCAAAGAACACATTGCCGTGAAGACTATTGATATAATGACGAGTAGGTAGCACCTTTTATTATAACATTTTTAGTGACAGGTGCACCGTTCATTGTAAACAACATTGTGATGCAGTTTATGTAATAATGTTTTATGTTTACTTTTATGTGCCATAATAACGTATTGTTACGTCTTTATGTAATATATTCATTATTTATGGATTTTGCGGTGATTTTGAAAATATTCCTTGTATGGAGGAGTATTGGTGCCGATACTAATATATGATAGCGAAAGTTGGGTATGGCAGAGGAAACACCAAAGTTTAGTGAATGCATTAGAAATGAGAGCATTGAGGAATATGTGTGGTGCGACTTTGAAATATAAAATAAGGAATAGTGTGGAGTGAAAGAAGATGTAGTGACTAAAGTAAAGAAATATATGAAGCAATTCTAAAAGGTACAGTTAGAAAGGGAAAATCTTAATACGAAAGAGTCCAGATCAGAAGTACCTTAAACCGTCGAGCATGCATGAAGAATGTGATGAAGTGAAAAAAAATCCTACGAGGGTCATAGCAAGTGGAAATCCGTGGCCTCTGGGACACATGCTTGACTTGTATGTATAATCACGGCTGAAGACGTCTGGTATTAACTAGGTTCGATCCTGGATCCCGGTCATGTACCAATGGGTTTTTAATTAAAAACTTATGTACATAATCCGACAAACCACACTGAGGCTTCCATCTAAATATACCTCAACTGAACTGGCCACTCAATAGGTATATCCTAACAAATACCATTCGGCTGAACGAGAGAGACTTGGTCTTCCGATGGGTACCCTGGAACCGTAACACAGTTTCGGGAGTTGTAAGGCAACCCGCGATCTAAGAAAAAAAACGCAGTGTATTGCTAGTATAACATATTTCCCATAAGACATTACCAGACGTCTGCTAAAAGTTTTCATTTATCACTCAGTAACGCGATATGCTCAACAGAACGTGACGCATAATGATATGAAAAAACTACTCCCTTATATGTTGGAAAAATATAAGTGACGTGAGGGGAAGTATCGTGCTTCAAAGCGGCTAAATTAATTTTGATTTTAGGGATCATAGTGGCATATACATTTAGCATCTGCGGACCTATTCTCTATGTATGGTTTTTTTAAATATTTTTTATATTTTTTTTTATGGCAATCGTTCACTTATGAACATTTATGCCAGTGTCACGTCAGTTTTTTTTAAATAAACTTTTGTGTCAAACAGAAAACTATAGTAAAAGCGGTATAGATATTTTGACAGAGGCTTAGTGAATGCCAAAATAAGCAATTGTCGACTCGATAACCACGATGTCGGAGTTAGGGTCCGAATTCTAAATTGTCCATTTCACATTCTTTTTTTTTCCTCATTATTTTATTTTACACGTTATTATTTATTACATAATCTTATATTCAACCATAGATAGAGAATAGGGCCGCTGCTTTTTGTTTAGTCTCGATGTCGTTAATAAAATATATTTCCTTCATTATTTATGTCTGGGTCAATGGAATGTGCAGCAGTGATACTAAAATACAAACTGAGAAGCCGTGAGCTGCAGTTTCTATTAAATAAAATAGAAATTTTAATGTTAAAAAAATACATTAATTTACTTAGTTATCACAAAAATATACCCTCTGACTCAGTTGGGGCATTTCATAAGGTACTTCACAGGTTTACAATAAAACTGGCTTCGCCCGTGTAAATTTGTAAGGCTTGTGTTTAAGCGGCGCCCAAAAATGTATCTATTTTGTACCAAAAAAAATCTAAACGGTTACCAAAATGGATGAATGGTCACCAAATTACGTTTCCTAAAATATTATGAAATAGATCCATTTTTGGTATTATTGACTGCCATAAAAATATATTTATACTTAATAAATTTTATACTAACCTAACCTAACCTACCTACCTTACTTGGTGACCATTTATCCATTTTAGAAACCAAATAAAATATTAGTACAAGGCGTGCGATTTTTCTGATGTTTTTTCTATTATTTTGGATCATAATATGATATACTTTAGGACACTTTTAATAGTGTCAATTATATTATTTGGAGTTGTTTATTTTATTTGGTGCCTAAGCTTAGAGTCTTAAAAATATTTTTGGTGTCCGCATAAATTATACCCAATTTGTAATAGGTATGTGACATAAGATGTTTATTTACCCCAAATGGATTCCGCGATAAAAAGTAGCCTATGTCACTCTCCGGCTCTCCAGCTAATATCTATGCAAAATAATTGTCCAGTATGACTTGCACGCTGAGGGTCCCGTACCATTTTTTCAGTCAGAACTTTACTTTTCGTTTAGGGTTTTCTGTAAACAATATGAAAGGCACTACATTCCCCATTTTCTTTTTTAATGTGTCTCAATATTTTCTGAGATGAGGGGAGGGAACCGACAATTTTCGTATATTTTCTTTAATATAATTTAAGCTATGCATTTAATTCTAAAAAAATATATATATGTATTCCTTACAACGATCCCCTTCATGATGCACTAAAAATAATTATTTGTTTTACGTTTTAATTTTTCCCCCAAAATCTAAATACGACTATTTACACTATATTTCCGTGATTGGGTCATGAAACTCTATATATGTACCAAATTTCAACATCTTTCGTCCAGTAGATTCGGAGAAAATAAGCTGTGACAGACGGACAGACGAACAGACAGACATGATTGAGTGATCCCATAACCCTAAAAATCACGTCGATCGTTTCATTCCTCTGGTTTGACGTGAAAGAAAAACAGACAACAAATACCAGAGCGAAGCCGTAAGGTAACTATCTAGTAAATACTTTGAGTTTTTAAGACTGGAGGCGGGAAGAGCTAAATCACCGAACAATTTTTTCTGCCACTTTTGACGGGAGGAGAGGTACACGCACACAAACTCAAACTCAAAGAGGATATAATCACTACGTTCTCTCCTATAGTACTAGGGCTGTGACATATGTTATGTCATAAAGAACGAATGACTCTTAGGGCCTAAATAAAACTGTATAATTTTATTATTGCTTTACTTTATATTGTAATTTGTTACTTTAAGATGTATTAATACTTATTTATAATTAAGATTTGAACACTGCAATGCGGTAGGATATGTAATTTACCATATTAATCAAACAAAGATTATTTTTAGTTTCACTTTATCTATTCTATTACAGTGTAACCTTGTTAAGTGAGATATCAAGGGACCTGCAAATTTGTCTCACTTATAGAGGGATTCCACTTACCCAGTGTCTTAGATATCCAGGTATAAATAAATATCTGTCTCATTTACAGAGGGTTCCATTAATAGAGGTCAGAATACAGGTTATTTCAGAGGTGCGATTATTAAATAAAATTGTATCAATTACTATAACAATCTGTCATTTTAGTTTGTCTATTGGAAGTATCCTGTATCAGCCATCAGATGTTTTTCGATGTTATAAATTTTATCAAATGTGCTTTGGTCACCAATTGATGTCATTTCAAAATAACTGTGCAAAGTTTCTAGTACTTTTACTGCTTCGCGTTTAGACATTTTTAATAAATTTTACATTTAGTATACATATTATAAAAAAAAACAATAGTTGACTTAAAGTAATCGGTTATGTTTGTTTGTATTTGATTGCTAGTAGCTGAAACCTGTTTCTCGATAGTACTGACAAACAAAGCATGTGCGAAAGAAATTCAAAAGTTTGTAAACAAACGTGTCGAAACCTGTCCTGACCTGATAAATTGTCTCACTTATACAGGCAATTGAGCTACAGAGTCCCAATTATAGAGGTAAACATCGAAAAAATCCTAGAAATCAAATCTCATTTAACCAGGTTCGAAAAGTCCCAATAACAGAGGTAATTCGATGAAAAAGTGCCGGGACCTCAATAGGTTTCTCACTTATCCAGGTCCCACTTAACCAGGTTTCACTGTATATTAAAAAAATTATCAAAAACAATAGCGCGGACATGCTCGTATTCAGTTTACTCATTTAGTTCATTCATCATGTCTTCCAAGTTTCTAGATTTTCCATTTTATGGTAAAATTGCTAGTTACTGAATAGTTTTAACAGCATTGCTCTATCTCTACTAGTTTAGTAGATCCTTATGGTCCATCATGACGTCGTCATATTTTCCGAGATAATTAGGTTTTAATCCCGTACATAAACTATTTATCCTCTAAGTTTCATACAAATACATTCAGCCGTTTATAGACGTGACAACAAACATTAAAACTTCCGCATTAATAGCATTAGTAGTACATAGATTTTCTAAAGAAATCATTCATTCATATCGATCAATCATTCAGATTGCCACAACCCTAAATACGTCACGCAATATCCAAAGAGGATATAATATCCCGCGTACCACGGTATTTGTCTGTCGTTTATTTGTCGCAACGGCTTGCATTATGTTTCGGAGATTATGCTAAAATACAAACATATTAATTATAAATAATAGTTGCACATGATAGGAGACATCATGTTCTCGGAAAATGGATGTGTTGGATCGCTTTTTACACATAGAAACAGCACAATTAACTATTTTTCTAGAGCTCTGTCTCGCGACACAACGACACCAAATGAAAAACGGTCGCGCCTAAACCACTTTTATATAACGCTCTTGGCCAACTGGTCGAAAAATTTGGCAGAGGGGATCGCCCGTTAATGGCGTCTCCTGTCTTAAATACTCAAAGAGTAAATAAAATAAAAATACCAAACGTAAAATACATTGTACACGTGTCTAAGCAATTTACTTAGTTATCACAAAAAATACCCTTACTGAGTCGGTCGGGGCATTTGATAAGTCTAATAAAAGAAGACCTCAGAGGTTTATAATAAAATATTCAATATTACACGCGGGATCTTGAGAGCGTTTATGGCGCTGACTTCTTTAGAAAAACGACTTTGAGAGCGTTATAAATATATTTGCCAATACACAGATAGCATTTATCTTCTCATAAATGCAGCCATTCAGTTTGTCGTGGTTTATGTGAGGTTATCAAATATATTATGAAGTTATTTTCTGCAAAGATACAAATCAGGAATGCTTTTTATATTTTGATGGTTCCTAAGACCATGTTACAGGACCCAGCGTACCCAGCAGAAGACCTTGCATCGTTGCTAGAGATACTATGGTAACATGCATTTATGCTCACGCCTTACTTTCTATCCCACTTGATATCTAAAGATCCATACGATCCTGGAACACCTGTTTCGCTTCATTCAATTCAATGCATATTTTCATGCATGCTCATTTCATTTTGAAGTAATTTTGTTTAAATTTTTTTTAATGTCACAAATCAGTGAATTTCTTTCTATGGCGCCATTGGTTCAACTCTTCCACATATTGCACGTAGCAAAACCATCGTTGCACTTTATGTAAAGATTTTTTCCTTACTGGTTGCCTCACAGCTCCCGAAACCCAGGATACCCAGCGAAAGGCAAAGGCCAGTTTTGTTGAGGTATATTTAGATGGAACAGCCTCTACGTGCACTTGGTCGGATGGTGTACATAAGTTTTTAATTCCGAAAAAACCTATTGGTACATGGCCTAGATCGAACGTGGTCCGCATGGTTAATACCAGACGTCTTAACCACTCCGCCACCGACATACCTAAGCAGAGTTGTCACTTTTAAATTGAATTCTCACCTCTCAACATGACCGAAAATCGTTCGAGTGATTTGTACATAATACACCTTCTTATCTTAAGCCGTATTTAAATGAACTAAATAACTAAATGCCAGAGAAACGTGGTCAAGATTCAGACTTATTAATTAATGGATCCGGTGCAATATTAATAGACTTTATAGAAGTCTCATTACTCAGTCGAATGAAAGCATCCTCATAGAATACTCGACTCACGTATTTCTCTAACAGACTCCCTAGACACCTAACTGTATTGGACGTATGACTTAAAGGAATAGAGATAGGAATCCAATTGCTTCGAGCAACGAACCTCGCTTCTCTGATTGCTTATTCCGAAGGTGATAATGGATTGGACGCAGCGTAATACGATTTTTTCTAATGATTTAGCGTTTTATGGAAGATAATGCAGCTCTATTTCTGTTTTTAGAACTTACAAACACACTTTATACCTTGCGGTGTGGTAACAGTGTCCACTTTTAACCAGTTGCCCATATTAAAAATAACAGATGGCAAATTCCGTTGCTGCAATTAAAGGATATTATTTCATTTTATCACTTCTTGTGTAAACTTACGGTCCAACTTCCTTGAATTTCTGACACGACTCTTTGGGGCCCATGAGATCTCACCATTTCATCCATCCGGTGTTCATGCGGTTGGTGACATTAGTTTCGATTGTATCATCGTTACTGATTGTTGAACCTAAGTATTTAAAGTTTTCGATCATTTTCAGAGAAGTGTCTTGTAGATTTATAGCACTATTTTTCTCTGCTTATTCGTAGGCCAGCTCTTTTCAGAGACCGTCTCCAATCCTCCAGCATCAGTTCCAGGTCTTCGGGATCTTTGCTAATTAGAACGATGTCGTTGGTGTATATAATGTTCCAAGGGGTTGCTCGTTGCAAGTCTGCTGTGCGATGATTTATCACTATTGGGCTGAGTGCAGAGCCTTGATGGAGCCTCACTAGTTCCGGCTGGGCTTCTTAATTGGGTGGAAACTTCGAGACGCATGACCTTTACCAGGCTTATGAGCTCTGGGAATGTTTGAGCCCTGACTGCTTGCCAGATGAATTGTCTTTGTACCCTATCGAAGGATTTTTCAAAATCTAGTTTTTCAAGTTTCGTTGAGAGTAATTAATATTAATTTATTTATATCGTCCAAAAAAAATTGTCAGTAATAAAATAAAATCTACTCAATAATTATAAATATTATTTCATACCATTCAAATAAAACAATTAAATATCACATTAGTTTGCATGAAATGTACAGGTGTCCCGTAACTAGTGGTCCAAACAGATTTGGGTGATAGAGAGGGTCATGCATGACCAATCAGGAAAAAAAATCTGACCGTTTGAAAATAAATGACATTTAATTTTTTTTTCAAAATCTCTCAGTTAAATTTCTATGAATTCAAAATTAAATAGAAATATTTTGTTTCACATGCTCTTATTTATGTCAGGGGATAGAAAAGTAATTTGTCCTTCTCATGAAAGTCTTAAAAAATATACAAACAAAAATTGTCACTTGTAAATTAATTTTAATCTTCAACAGTTTTAGTTAGATTTTTCAACCATGTTTCTGTATAAAAAAGTACCTACTACCTTTTTGTAGTTTTGCCCGTTATTTTAAAAATTCTGAAAAGCTATAACACTCTAGTTAAAAATTAAAAATCAACTACATTTATATGTTAAGAGAAATTTGACAAAAAAATTTATGTTGAGACTTTATAAATGAAACAAAAATGTAGTACGAGTGGCATTCAGAGCAGGAACCGGACACCAGCTCGCTTGATGAGTAAAGGTGAACGGAGGAATTTAGACAACGCGGCCAAGTTCAAGCCAACAGAACTGGCGAGCAGCACCGTGTGTAATATTACACAAACCATTTGGAGCTACTTTTGACCCCTTCATAACTCAAAAACTATATAACTTATATATTGAGACCCCCTAGATATAAACTATTACCTATTTTTTATAAACACAGCTTACACGGTTATTTAGATATTAACGTCCAAAAATCGTCATTTTTATCACTGAGCCACGTCAAATGTTGACATTCAATAGATCATAAGTTATTTGCTTTGTGTAAATAATTCGACTATTCAAATTTAAAAGGTCATATTTTTAAATAGCAAACATTGTTGCAGCAGAAAAAAAAAGAAATTGAGTTTTAAATTTACTAAAGAAGGTTATACGTTCTTATAAATAAATTTCAGGATCGTCTACAGAACTTGGCACCCAATTATATCTCAAATCTTTTGTCGGTGAAGCCGGCAACCACACCATAATTATTATAATATTGAACTTGGCTCCCATTTTCACATTTATGTTTTTGGTGGGATACCCAATTACAGAACCGGGCATCGACCAACGACCTTATTTCTGTTTTAATATACCTACTTTGTGATCCATTTGGTTGTTTTATTTTATAGTCCATTGAGGATAAACAACCAGGATGTGACAACGGGACAGCCTGTATATAATTGTTTGGTTGTTACCAATACCTAAGCTACTAGTAACATC
The DNA here is from genome assembly GCA_963924495.1 of Nemapogon koenigi. Lineage (NCBI taxonomy): Eukaryota > Metazoa > Arthropoda > Insecta > Lepidoptera > Tineidae > Nemapogon > Nemapogon koenigi. Next base: position 580,628 of record OZ004630.1, on the reverse strand, counting down.
ATTAATAATACTGAGAAAATGCGAGGTTGTCATAACATTTCATTGTGTAATATATTCCCATGTTGTATATGTGATAATATAAACAATGGTAAACGAGAGCAATATTAATGTGCTCCAAGCAGATCTATTCCTATTTCACCAACGGAGGTGTCGGACGTTACCTTCTCGATAATGGAAACGTATCTCTTGTTAATTATAGTAACACTTGTGTTAGAATTTACTTTACCAACGCTAAGTGTCAGTGATAAATATTTTGAAGATCAATATCAAAGAGTCAATAAGAATGGACATGGAAATGTTCAAGCGTTTACCAGAAGTCTGCACCACATGGCTGTTTTCGACTCGAGAAGAAACCTAAATAAACGGAGAATTATGAAGCCAACGTCAATGGCACCTCAATATCCGGAAAACTATATCGAATTAAGTTCCATGAAAACCGATGTGCAAACACCAAAAAGTATAACAGCATCTGTAACAATGGAACAGCCGAGCCATATATTAGTACCGCTATATTTACCTATGTTAGAATCAAAGTATCCACAAGTAAAACCTCTAAAAGAAAATGCATTACAAATATATTCTTTAAGCGCTGAGATGGCAGATACCAATCAAGATTTACCAATTTATCATAATACTCCAAAATATACATTAGTTCAAGCAACTCCATTGTTTCCACTAGCAGATCGTAAAGTTTCTGTATCTTCTATAAGATACACTCATTCACTTCAACCATTGTCAACACAGTCTATATTACAATCTACCCGTAACATATATCCCAAAAAGCCAACTGTAGTGCCATTAACTCCTCTTCCAACATTTAAAACTTTATTTTTCCCAGACGTTTTAAATCCTAATAAAGTACAAACAACTGTTTTAGTTCCAGTAACTTCAGACCGAACTGATTTAAAAAAAATAATACACGTACCACTTGGTATGAAACCTCTGCCTCATACACATTCTCATAAAAACAAGAAATCGAAAATTTCGAGTACAAAAGGGAAAATGAATCGACCGTTGTATCCAATAAATGTTCATCCGAGAAATTCACGAACAAAAACAGTACTTGAACCCACCTCCATTTAGAATAGCGTAATGAAAGTTGCATAATAATTTTAAGTTTTGTTAGTGATATATTATTCTGTAAGTATTTATATAACAGCACAGCACAAATTATTTATTTGTAGTTAATAAACCAATAATGATTAGTCATTTTGTTTTATTTTTGGAAATACATCACATCCATGAAAATAAATCGTGATTTTTTTTAACATAAGTATTTTGTGTAAAATATTTAATACTAGTACTAGTAACGCTCACGTTTTATTTTTAGTAGGGCTATAGTAAAGATAAGGATATGACATCCTAGCATAAATGAAATATTAAAGGTGCCTGAGTCCATCGGTCTATCCGTCTTTACAAAAGGCGTGTTTTACGATACCACACGCAATGGCAAGATCAGCTTTTGTAATTTGGCCACGGAACCATAAAAATATGAAAGGTTGATTAATAATTTCGAATAGAAAACCGAATTCAGAGCGGAATATCCGATTCTCCCACAAAAATAAAAAACAAACATCCCGGTTGTCATAGCGACTCCAAAATAACAACATGTCTATTGCGCGTGTGGCGAGCGTTCATTCAGTTTTCACTCGCGATATCTCACTGTGAGCGATATAGTAAAACTAATTGAGGTGTTTATTATGGATTTTTCCGATGTCGGTCAGTATGTGGACAACAACGGTCGAAGCACGGCACAAAGACCTGTTTCTAGACGAGGCTTCCGGGAGTACGCTACTAGTGGATATTCCAGTGCCTCAAGGTAATAATGTTATTTATATTTAAAATAATAATAGTATATTGTGTGTAAATGTTTGAACTTTGAATAACTTATACAAGTTAAATAGATGGTGGGGTGAGCCGACACGTAATGGCAACGAATATTGATTTGCCATTAATGATTTACAAGCCTTTGCTAGCGATTCCGCCCGTAAGGAATTGGTACACAGAAATAGAGTATAGGCTAAATTATTTATTATTTATTATTTCCGAGAGCCGATTAGACACAGGAAAGTAAAAAATGCCTTTTCTTCACCCCATTTTCTGGGATGAAAACCTAGGATATGATAATCTATTATTCCATGATATAAACGACCCTAAGCCTGTAATAAATTTCATTCAAATACGTTTAACTTTTCTACCAAGTTTTATTCTACCAAGGTTATGGGTCGAACCATGTTAAACCGAAGAAAGCAAAAATAAAGAGAATTATTTATAAGGTCACTTTGATTACACTTGAGACTTAGAGTCATGATGAGCCATGACTCTATTGGAAACAATCTATCCGGTTAATTTAGTAATAACACAGTCTTTAACTACCAAAGGGAATTTAAAAAAATCAACGATGATTTCTCGCAAAACATTTAAATCAGGAGCGGCAGCATGAGACCTGGGTCAGCTTACCGGGGCAGTACTGCTTCACGGTTGTCTACGGCCGGCTTTGGACCTGCGCCAGCAACCGCTTCTCGCCAACCTACTGCCATGACTGGATTTCCAATGGTACTATAAGAACTCACTTAATTTGAATTAGTGAAAATTTTAATTTTAAATCTAAATAATGAGAAAAAATGTTTCTATTATACTACGTATTCATAATTTGGATATGCAGATCGAAGGAGCTTTAAAGTCTTCCAAAACCAAATACTAATTTCAGTATGAGTATAATATCTTTAATAAATTATTATTAAAATATGTCAGATAGTAATAAGATACCTAGGTAATCGTATATTTTCTTATACAGATAGACCGGCCCATTACTCAACAAGGCATATCAGGTTTACGCACTGGTACAGCCAGAGGATTTAGGACTAGACAACTACAAGATAAAAGGTACTGGGAAGAAGTTATGCAAGTCAAAGTGCGAGAAATGAAAGCAGAAATTGCAAGACTAAATGAGCAAGCTGATGCAGGTGAACGACAAAGATCGGCGAAGAAACATTACGAGAAACGAGTTAGAGAACTGGCTCTGGAACTAACAGGTACAATTTCAATAATAAAAAAACAGTAATGTCATTATTATCATATAAATAATTTTTGATTTAATTTCAATTGATCTTTCAGACCTGCAAGGTAGATTATCAGATTATAATACAGCTATACGGTTAGCTAGTGGAGAAGCTTCTAAACAAAGTGTTGATCAACAAACTAAAGAACTTAAGGAAAGTAACAAGAAATTACAAGAGGAGGTTGAACAGGTGTTTATTGAAAAACAAAGAAAAGAAATACAACTCACACAATTGAGAGAACAGATGGACAAAGTAAATAAAATCATATATTTTGTTTTTTCTAGTCCTTAGAATAATTATTGTAAAATTACCTGTATATATTAATAATATTTACAGGAAAAAACAGCAATTTCGAAATTGTTAGCAGATATGTCACCAGAAGAAGCTCGTGAGTACAAGGAACTGGAGTCTCAAGCTTCATCTTTACGAGAAGATGCAGATCAAATAAGAATGCAACTTGAACAGTTACAAAAGGAGAAAGATGTATTTAATAAAGAAATTGCAGGTTCTCAGGTAAATAACAAATCTACTAATGTACTTATAGACACTGTATAATATATAAGATATTTATTTTTTGATGTTAACATTAATATTTTTTGATACAGATAAGAGTTCAACTGCTTGAACTTCATCGTAGATTAATTTCTACAGAAGAGAAGCGTGATAATTTAAAGAATGAAATGGAGAATCGTTTAGAACCGCAGGCGGAACGAGAAAAGTTATTGACTCAGGTATAACTCTAGTTTATTTTCAAGGTGACTAAAATAACACTCTTAACAATACAATATATACCTAACTTAACTAATACATAAGAAAATATTTTAAATTGCAGGTCCGGGAAGACAACGCTTCAATTGCATCACTAGATAATAACGCAGCAAATATTAGAGAACAAATTAAGAAAGTTCAGGAATTAATTGAACAAGCTGAGTTGGTATGTATAAATAACAACTTTATTTGGGATTTGCATATTAAACAGACAACTAAAATGCATATTTGCTTTTAGGATCTTGAAGAAGGTAATTCTGAGCGCCATCAGAAATATAGAGAACTTAAGAAAAGAGAAGATACAATGGAAGCGTTCATGTCTACATATGAAGAAAACTTGGGCAAAGAGCGAAATAAAATTGAACAACTTGAAAAAGATATAGTTTTTGCGTTGGAACACAGTAGCTCAAATTTAGATTTCGATTTAAATGAAATCGACACTTTAAAACAGAAAGATGGATACAGCGCTCTTTCTAGTTTGGATGATGGGAAGAAAACTGTTGATAATTTAATGAAGGAATATGAACGTATTATGGCTAACTTGAAAAAAGTATGAATCATTATTTTCCCATTAAATTATAATTTATAGATTCTTTATTTATGTATTTTTTATTTCCTGTTATATTTAGGCTCAAGCTACAAAGGAGCGCTTGGTAACGGAATTACAAACATTACCTCAGAAGTCTCGTGCCATGCAAGATGAGTTGGTTACATTATCAGACCTTGAAAAGCTGCGCAGTGAGGGTAATAATTTAAATTGTATTGGGTTTTGGATTTATTTTACTATACTATTTAAAACATATTTTAATGCCTCGCAGGTGCCCAACAAAAAAAGGATTTAGAGACTGAACTACAATTACTTAAGGAGAAATTGACTCCGACAGAGAGTGCAGTTACAGAAGCTGCAAGTAAACTTAAAATATTACAGGTAAAGTGCTATTTTATCTTATTAAGGTTCCGAACATCTCGAATAAAAAAACAGAAACCCTTATATGATCACTCATGTGTCTGTCTCTCTGTCTGTCTGGCATAGGCTATATTTCATATTGTTCGAATATATACACGGGGGTAGCCGGGGACGGAAAGTCTAGTATCAAATAAAAGGGTTCATTTTAAGGTAGGTATACAATTTTTTTAATTTTTAAATGCATAGTTTAAATTATATTAAAAAGAATATACCTACGAAAATTGACTGTTATGAGCATTGCTTTTGCGTTTTAAAACTACGACTATTTAGAACTCTTAATAATGAAAATATGGCTCAATCCAATTTAAAATAATAACTATCAATTGTGTGGTAAGAAAATGTTGTATAAATAAACTCACCTTTCCAGGAATAACTGAGTTTTGCCATATTTTTGACAGATACAAGATGACTGAGAGCACGGTCCTTAATACTCGTAAACCTTTCCGGTGAATGAACATATCTAATAGTGAAAACCGTAACAAAAACCGTTTATTGCGTCAGGCGGTCACAGACAGACAGACGCAGCGAGGGACTTTGTCATATATACCTTAGAATCATAGTTAAAAAATCAATAAAAAATTTGAGCAATTTAATTTCAGACCAATTTGGATGGCAACGAAATGTATGCTAAACTAAACGCACTCGAAGATCAAGTAGCGCAGTTGGAGATGAGAAAAACTGTTCTAGAAGAAGATATTGCCTCTATTACATTGAAAACAGATTATGAACCAATCAAGAAGGACGCCTTGGACCATCTTGCATTATTGAATAAGAAAATTGTAGAAGATATTAATAAGGGGAAAAGTTATTGATATATTCTTAATCCAAAGTGCATTTTCATTTTATAAATGTGAATAAAGTTATTGTGTGAACCTAATGTATAATTTTCTTAATTTTTGTTTTCCTTCACGGGTTGTCTTAGCTCCCGAAACCGTGTTACGGTCCCAGAGTACTCAGCGGAAGATCAAGTCTCACTCTTTTAGCCTATGGTATTTGTGAGGCTATACCTAACGAGTGGCCAGTTCTGTTCAAGTATATTTAGATGGAAAAGCGTGGTTTGTTGGATTAGTTGGTCTGTCCCCTAGTTAATATCAGACGTCTTAACCACACATTGCTAAAGATGATAAATAATATCTGATCGTAACCATTTTTTGCATGTTTAAGAATAACTTACTAATGCAGACTAAGTACTTTAAGAAGCCAAAATAATTTTTTGAATTTATCGATGACTTATTGTTTCGGTACCTATACACTAGCGAAGTGGGTCATCCGTAAAAAAAATGAGGAAAACTTCCGCTGAGTAACCTGGAACTGTACTTGGTTCTGGAAGCAGTGATGTTAAGCAGTTAAGTTTATCAATGAATTTGGATTAATTAGATAGTATCAGGCAGGGCATCTGCATTGTAACTGTATAACAAAGCTAGCACAACTCCTGGTTTTGATAAGATAAATTGCGGTATAATATATGAGGGGTTAAAATGGAATGGCGAAACGATAGTGATAAGGGATCTTTTTATATAAAGGTGTTATTTTGACTACTTTCGACTATTGTTGCGAATCTATGAATGTTCCCTAGTATTCTACTAATAACTCAAGGTATTAAAAAAAGACAGGAAGTCGTGGGGACTGTCGACAGAAGTGAAATCTTAAAACTATGAAATAACAGATATACATCGGCTGAAAGTGGGAGACTTGGACCCGGTTTCGGGAGCTGCAAGGCAACCCGTGAAGAGATTAAAAAAAATGCTTTCATTGCGGGCCAATAGCATGTCGGTGACGCGAACATATAAAATTTTCCCCTACCAAAAATCGCTTAACATGCATAGAAGTTTTCACTTCAAAATTAGGTGGGCAAGTGGTTAAATCGTCTGATATTTATTTACCTACGCAGACCGCGGTTAGAGAGGATTTTCCACCTAAACATACCTCAACAGAACTAGTAACAACAATCATCAGCTAAAAGAAGAAACTGCGTCTTCCGCTGGGTACCCTAGAACAACCGTATGACAACGCGTGATGATAGGTTCTCCATTAGGTATATAAATATCTAGTATCCACGCGACGTTGCTATTTATTACATAACTTTGTTGTTACCACGTAGTTCGCCTCAATGTTACAAAATAACATGAAATATGTGTTTAGTTCTCCAGAAAATTCCTAACATAAAGGACTTTCTTTATTTACTTTGTAGCTTTTCTTTAAATGTTTATTTTTCTAATGAAACAAATCCTTTGGGAAGTATTTTACGTCGCCAGGGGGAAAACTAATTATAATTCCTAACCTGTCATCAGTAGTGAAATATATAACTTATTTTTTACAGTTTATGCAAAATCAAGATTAGTTCGACCATAATTAGAACAGACACTCAGTTTTCACATTTTACTTTAAATATTATGTATATGAGCTGAAGGAAAGAAATAATTAAGTAGCAAATAACTTACAAATTAGACATCGTAACAAATGAAAGTTTTAACTTGAAATCCTTTAGAAATAAGTAAAGAAATATATATTTGCAAAGGTTAAAGCAAGCGTAGTGGCACTAACATATTTGCTGAGTCGCTTCAGGGAGAGTACGGCTGTGGCCACAGTGTAGCGGAGCGGGCTGTACAACTATATTTATTAGTAGCGACTTCTTACGCGTTGTTTTAGGAATAGTGACGTAATTTATGTAAATACGCAAAAAGTTTTAGACAACATCCCGCCCTCGTTAAAAGCGTGAAATTTCCAAAACTTTGTGTTTTTTTTCTTTTCCCTAATAGAAACTTCAACAACCAGTTGCACCCCTTCCTAAAGGTTGTTTAGAAAAAAATCAAAACACTTATTTTATTATTTGTCTTGAAGAGTATTTATACCAAATTTCAAGTTGATACACGCAGGGAATACGATTTACAAAAAAAACTTTTAAAATAGTGACGTAATTTATGTAAATACGCAAAAAGTTTTAGACAACATCCCGCCCTCGTTAAAAGCGTGAAATTTCCAAAACTTTGTGTTTTTTTTCTTTTCCCTAATAGAAACTTCAACAACCAGTTGCACCCCTTCCTAAAGGTTGTTTAGAAAAAAATCAAAACACTTATTTTATTATTTGTCTTGAAGAGTATTTATACCAAATTTCAAGTTGATACACGCAGGGAATACGATTTACAAAAAAAACTTTTCTTAATATTCTTTGAATAGAAAAGTCAAAACGAAGCAACGGGTCGATGATTTTTTGCACAGATATAGGGCCGGAGAGTAACGTGGGTAACTTTTTATCACGTGAAAATATTTCAATCCCTCGAGAAAATTGAGTTTTTAATAAACAACTTTTCACTAAAATTCTTATTTCTTCAAGTATTTTAAACCACGCCACTTTTATTTCTCTTTCTTCAACGACTCTACTCATGCATTTTCTTAAAAATTCACATTGAAGTATATTCTATCCGCTATACGCCTTGTATGTGGTCATCGCGTGTCGGTAACGTTCGTACGTCTGCGGCTGAAAAAGCTTCAGCCATTTTACATATTGCTGCTTCAAAGAAAACTTTATTCAGTTTTATGTGTAGAGCTCGTTTAAAAACGACGTCGAAAATTAGAAAAGTTTAAAAGAAAAGGGTTAAAGCCGCCATTTATTATTCAAAGTGTGTTAGTTTTACAGTCGGCTCAAAATACCTCAAAAGCTCAAAAGCGTTTTCGTTCGCACAGTTTTTGTAAAATATTCAACAAAACACGCGTTCTCGAATATTCTTGAACCTTTTTAATTAAATTTCAGTATGTACAATTTCAAGGGTTTCTAATTACCGATTAACCAGATTCACATTTCCCTGGTGAGGCCTCAAATTCTATACATATTAAAATTACAATATTAAATTTTTCATGAAATTTTAGGCATTTTGTGAAAATTTAGTTAGACGGCGGTTGATAAAAAAAAACAAATAAATATTTTCGGTGCGAGAGACGTTACGGCGGGCTTCGGGGAAAACTATATAGTATACACAAAGTTAAAATTATAATATATGTTTTTTATTTTGTTGTAGTTGAAAGAAAAGCTGATTACGAACCTCGCTGAGAGTGAATTCTTGTTGCACTCGTGTTTTTAAAGCTGGGCTCACAAACTAACACTCAGTGCAACAACATTTACATTATACTGAAGCATAAACAACCATTTTTAGAACTTTTCCCTGTCTGTCTTTCCCAATGTTTGCCCAGGATATGCTCCGAAACGGCTCAATGAATTTTAAAGAAACATGGGTATTCAAAAATTTGCTAACATCTGGAGATGGATAAAAGGAACAATCTACTTGAAAATGTTTCAATATTTTTTGTTAGCTGAACAAATCTCTCATAATAGAGCTTCAGTAGCCAACTAGGCTTCAGGGTAGCCTCATGAATATGCTGAAACAGTAATCAGACATTGACTGACCGGGCTCTCGGTTATGCAAAATACTTTGTTAAAGCGAGCTCTAGAGCCCATTCGTTTATACTAGGTTCAATTTTTACAGCCTTCTGAAATTTATCTAGCACCGAGTGTTTTTGGATATGAAACTGGATTATGCAAAATGTTATTATAAAAAAGTTATCTACTCACAAAGTATTTTTTATATTTTAAAGTAGCAATAGGGACATTAGGAATCGAACGCACGGGTCTATTAATTTGTTATATTTTCAAAACTTTAATATTATTATGATCAGACGTTTTGTAGACAAACATCCAGGCGGGCTACTGCATGCGAAAAGGACAATAATTTTTTTTTTTTTTGGATTTTTTCGTTGGATTCTATAAATTTCGCCTTAAATGTAGACATGATTTGTGAAATCGTAGTTTCTCAATAAATCTTTCCAAAATCAACCTTTTTGAAACATAGAAATCAATATCGTTAAATATATAAAATCCGTCAATTACTGTCCGTCCGTCCGTCAACCAAACACGAGGTTAGTGAATAGTGCACCTAATGCCGCCGCCCATCCAGATATAAGATTAGCCACTTGTTATCTCTGATGGTGTTTCGCAATCTATTTGGTATATTTACTACTAGCTCATGTCCGCGACTTCGTCTGCGTGGGTGACCATAATATCAACAATATACTATATTTGAGTCCTTGGTCAATAGTCATTAAACACAGCTGTAAATTATCTCGATATCTTAAGTGTTTTTGTCGTGTCTGATAAGACCTGCGATGACCTGTCGTCGCCCGTCCGATCCCTCGGAAGTCGGTAAGTTCTGCTTTTGTTTATCATTGGTTGACCACTGAATAGAACCGTCCGAACCGAATTTAGTTGAAAGGTAGAGTTATTCTATTGGCATCTGTTCTGTTTCATATGGCAACTCGCTAAATGTGGTCATTGTTATTTGCGTTTCTGGTTACTCTTTGGTGCTAATTTGACACGAGGGGAACTTCTACGTAGTGAATAAATGCGGTCCTTAGGTTTGATGTAAAAGGTACGGACGGAAACGTAGCAGACGGGTCGCACAGATACTTTTCAAAGGTGAATGAAAACGAAATAGATGTGTCAGGATCGTGATAAATGGGTATCTATAATACATTCTTACCCTTTGGGATATATGTCTACCAATGTCTACCTTATTGTAAGGTAACGATTTCTGAATATATAATAAAAGCTTTCTGCTCCCGGTTTCTCCCGTGATTTTCCATCAAAAATAAAATATTTATAGTCTTCTTATTAGTGAAAAAAAATTTCAGAATCGGAACAGTAGTTTGAGAGATTATTATCTATCATCCCGCCTTTTATCCCATGAGAGGAGGTACTTTTAAAATTGCCTTTAATCAATATTTTTTTATATGTTTAATAAGTACACCTAAGTCGTTCTCTGCCAGCATTTCCTTTCACTTCTGCCATATAAACTTTCGTCTTACATTCTTTCAACGTGTCCAAACCAGCCTAAACTACTTTTCTTCATGTGAGTCGCACACATCATCTTTCACTCCACATTCTCTAATGTAAAATATTCTATGTGATTTCTAGTAGCAAGCAGTATAGTGCGTCCATCGGTAGTTATATATAGTAAGTTCGCATACTCTACTGTCCCGGATTATCTCTCTCTCCCAGGAATAGTTATTTGTTCAACAAGTGAGCAAAGTTATTTTTTATTGCAAGTGCTGAATTTAATTCACAAACTAGTGAAGTAGTTTAGAATTGAATCACGAGCGAATCACAGAGAGTGATTTAAAGGCACGAGACATAAAAAAAATTGCTCTGGTGTGAAACATATACAATTTTTCACCTCTACCAGTGAGAAAAGTGTTATAGGTTATATGTAAGAAAAACAATTATGGCAAAGACAAAGTGAACAATCAATACAATGCCTACCACAAAAATAGCTCAAACGACTAAATGCTGAAAAAATTTAATTTCGTTTTATAAGTTTATTTTTTTTAGATGTTGCGTTCTGAAACTGCACTGCTTGACATTTTTATGAAAACCAAACATGATATTTTTAAATAAGCTATATTAATGTATCATTTTAAATATACCGTCCTTAAAAAGCCAATAGTACAGTTTAGTTATAAACTTAAATTTCAATAAATACAGAATTTTGTGCCTATGAGTTAAATTGCTAGGCCAAAATGAGTTTCTGAACGAACCATCGCTTAGTTTCTTTTTTTCAGCGCCGAGTAATCAAGAGGTGGTGTTCGAAATTTGAATCACTTTTACTCACGCTCGCAGCAAAAAGTGATTTTGCTGCAAATTTTTACGCACCAAAAACGTGCTGGAGAGGTGAAAAATAGATTTTTTGATAAACAACTATTCTACCCTTGCGGAGCCGGGGCGGGTCGCTAGTATAAGCCATATTAAATTTAATTATAATTATGTTTTGACTCCATCTATCACATTGAATGAGATATTTGTCAGAGAGTGACAAAAGACATTAAAACTAATAAGTTTTTCAACACGTAGCATCTATCTATCTATCATCACGGGTTTTATCCCAAGAGGGGTATACAGAGACAATCGTATGCCATTTGTTACGATCCTGCTATACCTCTTTCGCTTCTTTTAAATTCATCATATCTTTTATACATGTGTGTACTTTTAATCGTATATAAACAGATATGGACCTGTAAGGATACAGAATAGTGTACCATTCCGAATATCGATAGCCTGGCCAGTTTGAAGGGAGAATTTAAAGATTTCAAGGCATCCAGGTTGCGCAGACAGCAAATGTCCTTGTGCGCAAGGTTGTTTTGTTGAGACGTTCACCCTGAGTGTGACTAGCAGGAGCGACGCGACTAAAATAATATAATACTAGCTGTTGCCCGCGACTTCGTACGCGTTGTATTAGGAATACTGACGTAATTTTTATAAATACACAAAGAGTGTACCTTTATTTTATTTTTTACCCCTACAGTTGCTTCGTGAGACAGAGATTCGTAAATGCATATATTTGGTACCTGATATTCTCGTCCTCCGTCAAAAATGTTGAAATGCGAAACAAATTCGCCATAGACAGTAATACCCCTACTTAAGGGTAATATAAAAAAAAACATTCTTTAGGTCACCTAATACAACATTTTTTCCTATGCAAACTTAACACCCCGTTGCAGTTGCGTTTTATTATTTGTTTTGAAGAGTATTTGTACCAAACTTCAAGTTGCTACACGCAGGGAATACGATTTTCCATACAAACGTTTACACTTTACACCCCATTTCACCCCCTTAGGGTAGATAGCGTGTTGTTAAAATAACCTTCCTCAAAAATTGGGCTATCAAATGCAAAAATATTATTTTAAATGGTCGCGACTTCGTAAGCCATGATTTCTAGCTTAGCATCTCGTGGAAATTAAAGTTTTTTTCTTCTATATTCACTTGGCATTTCTCTAAAAAAATATTATGACGACTTATAAATATTTGCAAGTAATTATGATTATGTAATTTTTAAGGAACCAGCAGGAAGAAGGATGATAGGCAAGCCAAGACGGTGCACTGATGATATATTAGAAAGAGCAGGGAAAGACTGCCTGACACTAGGTAGAAAAAAAAAACATGGAAGAAAATGGGGTCCGTATCCCAAAAGAACCCAACAACTAACCAAATTATATCTATATATATAAAAATGAAACCCGTTTTCCGTTGTCACGACATAACATGAAAACGGCTTGACCGATTTGGCTAATTCTTTTTTTGTTTTGTTCGTTACAACACAGGGGTGGTTTAGAAGAAAAAAAAATTGGAAAAACCTTAAAGTTCAGCTGAAAAATAAAAAATAATAAATAGGTAATTTTGTATGGAAATCGCAGGAGTAGAATTGTAGGAGTAGAGGTAGGGGTAGTGGTAGTGGTAAAGGTAGGGGTAGGGGTAGGGGTAGGGGTAGGGGTAGGGGTAGGGGTAGTGGTAGGGGTAGGGAGGGGTAGGGGTAGGGGTAGGGGTAGGGGTAGGGGTAGGGGTAGGGGTAGGGGTAGAGGTAGGGGTAGGAGTAGTTGTTTTCCACGGACGAAGGAAAGTAAATAGCAGGCAAGCCAACGTTTGGGCAGGACAACGTCTGCCGAGTCCGCTAGTACTTAATAATTATATTTATGGTAGTGTATCCTTTGTCGTAGGTCGTACCACTCGTAGCACTCGCAGCACTCGTAGCACTTGTAGCAAGTTCTACGAGGCCCGTCACGGCATCATGCTAGTCCCGTAGACAGTGAAATCTGTCGGCATGGTAACCAGTGGAAATTTACCATTTTTATTATATCATACTTTTCGATGAATATTCGGTATAAATGTTGTTTTAGTTATTTTATATCATACTTTCGGAGAAGTTGATTCAAAAATACATAATTATATACCTAAGAACTTTTAATAATATGATCAGAACATTGTGTGAATCCCCGAGGTCATTAGGAAAGTGTCTAAAATGTTGATGATCTCATCAATCGACTTCTCCAGCTCCGAAATATTTACGTCTGTTAAAGAAGTGACTCATCTAGGTCCATTAAGTGCAGCAACAGGCTTGCTACTTGTTCTGGACAACTGGCAAAAGTTGGACACTGTTACATGTTTTGATGATCTCATGTTTGTCATTAAATAGTACCTATTCAGATAAAATATAATATTACATCGTTGTAATTTAGTTAGCGATTTGAGTATCTCGCAATTTCATCAAACAAATAATGAAGACTGTCTAATTTAGGGACTTCAAAGGAGGCTGGCGACTGGAGTGTTACAAGATTTACATTAAACTTGATTTTATTTTTTTCGTAGCGTTTTAATTACATGATTAATTAATTACGAATGTTCTTTGTTTCTGTATATACTGAAAATAATGTCATATATTTGATACGTCAGTTTGAAGATTATTTTTCCCTCTTATGACGAAAATAAAGAAACAAATCAAAGTTAAATTTTTATTTTACAATAAGATAAATTCATTTATTTTGTAAAATACGCTATCTATTGGCGATCAGTTGAACTATGACAACAATATTAACACCACTAACTATTACGTCACCAACGTATATACATATACTGTAATATATATGACGGTAAAGCTGACCGTCAGTGATATGAATGCTAAATATATATTATAGCATATTATCCGTGTGTGTGTATAGCATATTAGTCTGAGACGGCCTTTAGTTTGTTAGAAACAGCGAGCAGCTACTGAGTTACTGAATATCAAACGACTTTTTAACTAAACAATTTTATAGTATTTTCCGCTAACTTAATTACAGTCTCTATCCTGAACAATCCTTGTTGACACACTGTAATCAAAACAAGAATGCCCATGAAATTGAAAAAGTGAATTTCAATTAAAAAAGTGTTCACTTCAGAGTTTCACAAACAGCAGATTTAAACGCTTGTGATCAATGAAATGGAAAGTCCGAAATACTTTAGAAACGCTTTAAAAAACAGCCGCAATCCTGACTTAATCCTTTCGTTTATTTATCGGATACTTCCAAACATCTTTATTTCCTTTTGCCCGCTGTACTTGGTAAATGATTAAATCAAGTTCGCGAAATTTATCTCGTTTTTCCTAGACACTTTGTTATTCCTTTCGGATGAAGACTTTAAGGTAAATTAAAAAGGAAACTTTCGTTTCGAATTCGAGCCGCCGTTTCCTTGTGAAATTATCGTTAGAGGAGATCAAAATTAAAAAGCTTATTACGAGAATTATTTTATTCATTAACGTTTTAAGTGATTAATGTCTGTTCTGTTCCTTGTAAAGTACGTTGAAAGAAGAGGTTTTGTAAGAATTATTTATTAGAGGGTTGGCGTGAGTTTCTATTAATAGTGTTTAGTTAAAAAATGAATTATCTAATAACTACGCCTAATGATTATTGTCCCATACAAATCAGATGTTTCGTTTTTCTAGTTTTACGCTGTAAGGAAAATATATTCTAAAGTTTCCTATAGAAAAAAAAAATTTAAAAAGTTACACTTAAGTTTTATTAAGCCTTGAAAATCCTCAATTTCTATTGAAAAAAAAATATTAAATTTGAAAAAAAAAAAATCAAAAAAAAAAAAAAAAAAAAGTTTTATTAAGCCTTGAAAATCCTCAATTTCATGCGTATTTCAGCTAAGTTTGCGACTCGAGTTCTCTTAATATATTTCCTAATTTACAATTTTCTCGGCATTAAAAGATAGATAGATAATTTCACATACTTTAAGAATACACTAAGTAGAATTTGATAATTTTAATAGTTTTTGTAAAAACATAGACAAGCCGAAGTCCTTTTCGTGTTTTTCGAAATACCGATTTTGTTGAGAAATCGTACTTTCTCATGTGTCTGGTACGTGAATATTGGTCTTCTTTTTTTTCCTTCCTTCACGGGTTGGTTGCCTTTTTTTTATTGTTATAATGTAATTTGATTTTCCAAAAACCTTAAATCTAATCTAAACATTAAAATTTTGTCTATATTATCTTATCCTTAGTTACCTCATCGATTTTAATAGTAGTCCATCTCGCTCACATCTTTCTAAAAATATATGGACAAAATAAGTCGTGCGTAAAACTGAGTTCGTTGCGCTGTGATGCGCGCCTTAAAATGGCATTGTCATGTCATTTGCACTTTTAAAATAAAATTATATACAATGTATTTCATCTTTTCAGTCGTGGCTAGTCATGGCGATGCAACCTTGCGTCATGTCTTTCTCGCCGAGGCCTTCCTACACAGTCATTCAAGGAGGTGTTGATCAAAGACTTTATTTGGTCGGTCCAGTGCAAAACGTCCTCACGATCTGCCGCCATCAACTCTGCCCTGCACAACCAGTTTCTCTATAGTTCACACTCGTCTCCGTCGCGTAACATGTCCAAAGAATCGAAGAATTTTTGACTGAACGACAACCGACTCTCTCTTTGACATAAAGTTCTTGGAGAATAGAAACATTTTTGCGGTGCTGAGTCCAAGATATGCCAGCATTTTTCTCCAGCATCACATTTATAGTGCGTCGTGTCTCTGTCGTTCTAATACAAGTTAGGTTATTCTATTCTGAGATATTCAGTCAGACTTGAAGTTAGCAGATAGACATTCATGAAACGCCTGTATGAATGTTGAATGGAGAT
The DNA here is from genome assembly GCA_963924495.1 of Nemapogon koenigi. NCBI lineage: Eukaryota > Metazoa > Arthropoda > Insecta > Lepidoptera > Tineidae > Nemapogon > Nemapogon koenigi. Next base: position 564,342 of record OZ004630.1, on the reverse strand, counting down.
GAAGCAAGAAAGCTATACTTCTATCCACTCTGTTGACCACTTTGGGAAATAAACGTGAACTTATTATAATTTGTATGAAATAAATCGACAGCGTCTCATTAATACAGCTTTGGACTTGCACTCGTGGGGACCTGGCTTCAAATCTCACAGTCTCACTTATGCCAAATAGGTATACTAAAAACCATTTTTTTTAAGAATGTGTTTTAATCGACTTGTCGTGCTTCGGAAAGCAAATAAAGCTGGCATCCGTACTTTTCTAAAAAAATACTTCTAGGCAGCAACAGACTTACCACCTGTTTTGTTTAATATGGTCAACTGACAAAATGTGGATGCTGTTACTGTTGTCTCTGGCCACACCACTGGTGTGTATTTAGTATGAAACGAATATTGTATAGAGAGACAATCAGCGACCAGATGTCGTTAATGTTGTAAAGCTTGCGGCCAAATCGTTTCTTTATAGCAACTCGTTATTGCCAACAATTTGCAACATTTTGCCTACGTGACTTGCTTTTGACGGGAAATATGCTTTTGACGGGAAATATGCTGTTGTCAGCTATTTTGATTCGTAAAAAAATGATGTCGTAAATGTGTTTGCTAAGTATTTTTATCGACTGTATCACTTAAACAATAAAATAACAACACTCGAAGAATATTCTCACAAAGGACGTGAAATAGCAAAAAATAAACAAAAAGAAATAAAAACAATAGGTAGGTACATAAATACATAGATACTCGTAGGAATACCTAATTCATACATCCTACAGGATTCTGTGTAACATTCTAGGCGCGATGAAGACGTCACATTCACGCAATCCAACAACATGATGATCACAGATTAGATAAATAACAAAATATACATAACTCAGTCGGTGATAGATTGACAGACAGTTAACATAATATGGTTAGTAGTCTGTGGTTATTTATTAGAAATTTAGATGAATGTGACGTCATTTCCTATTTGCGGTCACGTGACCTCATTTAGATATAAAAAAATATAGACTATATAAAAATATTATTGTGTATTTAATTACTTTCACTGTCAAGACCAAACTGTTAAAGCCCAATACTTATCCTTTCTGGCCTCGAGCAAAGGCAAAATATAAAGGGAAACCCGTCCTACATGATACAGGAACGAAAATCTGTAACTGCCTACCCTAATGGAATAGAAGTGTGAATACATGAATATATCAAATCGTTTTTCGGCAACTCGTTGTATGATTGGTTAATTTCCTTCTCGTTTGTTCCCGCTAGTCAAACATCACGTGATTCAGGCAGCACTTATTACATTCTCTCTTGGGTGTGTTTTGATTGTTATTGATAGAGGCAACTGACAATGCTCATAGGTATAGAGTTTTTTTTACTTTGTATACATATTTTTTTTAATATCCAGTGGTCAGTTGTGTTGAATTTTTAATTATAAAAATTGGCCTGAAAATGCACATAGTGGCCGATAAAAATATTAAAACGAACACAAAACTTCGCTATTTTATCAAACCCACGGTTGGTTTACAGTAGTGTGTAACCTCATAGCATAATGAACAAGTGTTTCAGTTTTCTATGCATGGGAAGATGAATAACATAACAGTCGCTAAGCCACGGAGTCCTATAGTGAAACTTCTTTAAAGCTACTAAAACATCGAGACGTGACTCATCAAACCGTAACGTATTTTGCAACGCTTAGGATCCCGTATGTCGTATTTGTTTTAGTAAACAAAAAAATATTGCTACAATCGACTTTTCGTGCTGCAAAAAGCACGTAAAGCACGTTCACAATTCTATTTATACACTTCTAATTGAGTTAGATGTTTTTAGTGTTTATTATTTTCCCCTTATGCCTCTACCTGTAAAGTTTCACTTCTAACATAACAATATTTTTTAACAAAACGGCCATCCTAGCCTGTCTCTCACAGTACAATCAGTATCGTGGCAGAAATTAAAAATATAATTGCAAACGTTAATTGACACCGCGATGTCACCCTCAAATATGTGTTTACACTATATTGCTACTGGCATTGCTACAACCAAACAGTTTGATGGTTGGTATTCAGATCATACACGCCGCCGTACTGGCTAAACGGACTTTGATGAAAGATTTGGACGAGGAAAAGTGTGACAATACAAGATTAATAAACTAGAAGTGTCTATCGACTTCTCGTGCTATCTATGTCTATAAAAGATGCCTACTTACTTATACACTGACGAGCAATATAAAAATGTCACTAATTTTTGTTATTTTGCCCAAATGGCGCTATTTTGTTTTTACATTGTTTAACACATTTAATTTTTGTTTTGTTTCCATTGGGTGTTTTTAACCGTTAATAAAATACGCTTGAATGTTGCTTTATACTTCAAAAAGCTATCTGGCGTGGTTTCGGAAATATTTCATGATAAGTAAGTTTATATTGCTCGTCAGTGACAAAATGACACCTATAGTCCCATAAAGGGCATCAAATGATTAAAAAATATATACGATACAAACAAAATGATTTTGTCTGTCTGTTTCTACGCAGATTTAACTAAATACTTATATTACCTACTATTAATTCTCAGAAAATAGCCGAGACGGTGAGGCGGATAAAATGTTAAAAAATATTTTTTTTTAGTTATAGGCGAGATTATTATTGGAATCGCTTCGTTTGAGGGTGTAGGTACTTGAACACCCTAAGTTTGCTTACAAATTGGTCCACTGCTTGATTTTATAATTATCTCCTTTAATATCTCCGTTCTTGTTAATTTTTAGTGTAACATATTATGCATTAAGAAAGTTGTTCGTTATGAAATTTTCTAAAAAATGTGCACTGACAGAGGTCGCTAGATGCAAAATTGGCAGACAAGTGTTATGAAAATAATCAAATAGGTAGTTGATATCATAACGCTTCGTATGTTAAGAAATACATTTTATCTTGTTAGAGTTATACAGGATTTCCTATAGTACACTAGTGGGTAACAGGAGAGATCGTAAATCGGCACATAAACATGATATATATCGACGGGTAAGTTCTCACGCCCGAAAATATGGCGCGATATTGAAATTTTGGAGAGTTATGTGATGGCTGCTGCCGAAATGTAACTACTTGTGAATACTACGTGTCAGGCTTTATTTTATTACAAGTTTTTATTTAACTTACAATGTCTGTTAGTATGTTTGTGAGGGTCAAATCTTGCAAGTTCAATTTGATCCACTTCTCAATGTTCGATTGAGCTGTAATTTTGCATATCTATGTAAATCGGATGACAATGCAATATAATTATGTTACATAGCTGGTCTGATGATGGAACTGGTAGGTGGCCACAGGAACTCTGTAACGAAACGACGTAACCCCATCTATTTTGGTTTCGTTTTATTTGTCCACACAAATACTTTGGTCCAGGCGTTTTAACATACTTACTGAATATATAGATATGACCTTTTATTAGTTTATGAATAACTACAAGAAGTCACTCAAATATGGGTAGAATATTGTTGAAAGTATGGTCAGAAGACGCCGGCCGGCATCAGCTAGTTTTAGTTTTTTTGATGCTAAACTTTTGTAAAGAGAATAATTAAGAAATTATTTTAAATATATTGAAAAACAAATATGTAGACCAACATTTTTCATAATCTTCAGATTGTGGCGCTACCGAAATGTAAGGTCTTGCATTCATAAAATCAATTACGGAACCCAAAAAGCACGTCGAGGTCCAAAAAGTGACCAATAATTTAATGTGAACGGATTTACAAGTGTCGCCACAAATTGTCGGAGGGTCATCGGTGTCTTATGGTTGGTTTGTTACAGATTTATTACAACGGGAAGGGTTCTGATAGAATTATTGGTTCCTTATCCAGGAGTCATGACGGTACCAGGAAACTATAGCTGATGTTTTGAGTAACCACATCTTCACGGCATTTATACCTTGTGGTTTGGCTAGAGACGCCAACTGTCTAAGTTAGTTTATAACAAAAAAAAACTTCATGAGTTGTCCCGGGAACCATTGCCGACCCCAGGGTACCCAGCGGAAGACAGTCTTCCTCACTTGGCCGAAGATTTTTGAGGCTATACCTAACGAGTGGCCAACTCTGTTGAGGTATGTAGGTGGATAAGCCTCTTTGTACGGTTTGTCGGATAATGTACATATATTTTTATTATATAAACCTATGTACTAAACATGGTCGGATGTGGTGATCGATCCCGTGACTTCTCAGTTGTGAGCCGACGTTTTACCCACTGTACCACCGACGCCCTACTTCATGTAAAACTAATTTTCTCGATAGAGGACGTCGCAAGCTTCAATGAAAATATTATTGCTTCGTTACTTTGTGGCATATAGTGGAAATTGTTAATTCACAGTTTTAATTCAAAATCAACAATGAAAAAAGGTACCTACATAATATCAAGTGTAAATTATTATCAAACATTGTGGTAGCAAGTAAAGCAGTTAAATCACAACAGTGGTTTTAGTAAGTGAGTGAATACCAACAGTGTCCACTTGAGTGTGACAAACCTGTTGCTGCATTAGATATATGTAATTTCTTTGATTCATTTAGACATACCTAGGTATTGTATTTAGAAAAAGTGTTATCCTAGTACTTCTAATATTTTTCAACAATCATAGCGAAACAATTATGTATATATGGAGATATATAGATAGAAGATAGATAGACAACAATTTAAAAAGAAAATCTGTAGGGGTGAGCACTTAGTTTATTAAGGCTCCTATATCCATAATTTTTCAGGGATAAACTATTCCCAATTTCTTTGTAAATAATCCACCTGTGTCACTGTAATTTAGCATATAGATACTTATTGAATTGTTATTATCTCAATGGAATTTTTTTAATAGGAAATATGAGTGGTTAAACTTTGCCCCCGTTTTCTCTTTCATAATATATCACAAAGCTCCTATTTTTTTTAAAAGCACTACTGCTATACCATTATTCTTCACTTAAAGTTAGTTTAGTTTTTTTGTAGCTTATTGAAAATTCGAAATAATAATTATTTTATAATTTTTAACCAATTAAAAAATTATAAAATATTTTTTATTTAAAATTTTCAATAAGCTACCAAAAAACTCAAGACGTTTAATTGAAGGGTAATGGTTATACAGCGCTTTAAAAAAAATGAAAGAGAAAACAGGGGCAAAATATTCCTTTATTTTACTACTCATATTTCCTATTCAATAAAACCAGATGGAAAAATAAGGACTATTTCACTTAGATATTAACTACATGCTGAATTACAGAGACACAGGTGGATTATTTACAGAGAAATTGGGAAAGAAAGAAGAAAAAAAAGAAAAAAAAAGGTGCGTCGGTGGCCGAGTGGGTAAGACGTCTGGTATTTACTAGACAGACCCCGAGTTCGATCCCGGATCCCGGCCATGTACCAATGGGTTTTTTAATTAAAAACTTATGTACATAATCCGACAAACCACACTTAGAGGCTTTTCCATCTAAATATATCTCAACAGAACTAGCCACTCGTTAGATATAGCCTCACAAATACCATCGGCTAAACGAGGAAGACTAGGTCTTCCGCTGGGTACCCTGGAACCGTAACACGGTTTCAGGAGCTGTAAAGCAACCCGTGAAGTAAAAAAAAAAAAAAAAAAATTGGGAATAGTAATATCCCCATACAAATTATGGGGATATGGCCCTTAAGAACTAATGTTGTCTTAACTTAAATTAGAAAATCTATCACGGTTTCTAGATTTATCAGGGGTATCTGATCAAGTATTGATGCACAGTCATTAAAACAAAAAATGACCTGTAGGGGATCTACACACACACACGCACATGTATTATGTAAATAAGCGCGGGCGCACTTCATATACCTAGCTGCCTGCCCCGCGCTTCTCAGTCGTCCATAACACCTTAGTTAAATATAAATTTAGCATTAAACAGTTTAAACCATCACCCTTCTTTACTTTATGAACACGCAACCTGGGTCACCAATATAGTAGAAATCACATATTCTACATAACCTATAGCAACGTTATTATAATAACACAGACGAAGTCATGAGTTATCGCTAACAGCACTATTAAATATGTCACTTACCTTGCTCGCAGAACCCGTAGCACTAAGGAGGGCAGACGTCGACACCAAATGGCCTGCCAATCTTTATAAATTCGTTGGATTTATATAACGAAAAATGAGACTCGAACCACAATTTTTCACTAAATATATGCTCACATCTAGGCTGTCTGTTACACATTTTTTATACATCTTTACGGAAACTGATATTTTTTAGACCGTTCACTGCGCGGGAGCGAGCCGTACCTACACGACAAATCTCACGAAAAACTAAACATTTTATTTGTGAATACTAAATTTTAAATTGTTGCAGGTAGTTTAAAAAATACTTTGACAAAGGCGCTTAGCCATCTATGGGGTAGGGTAGAACATTTCATAAAGTTCGTATTCACAATTATTCCGCGACCGAAGAGCTTATGGAAACGTCTGGTTATGACCGATAGAACGGGTGGTAATCCAGATACAGCGACCGAAACAAAACGACCGATATTATGTTCATTATGTTCGCAGCTTAATTTCGACGCTGTAAAGGCCACGGCTGACCAAAACAAGTAGCATACTGTTTCAGGGTTCGTTCTTTATTCAACCACTAGCTCTCCGCCCCCAGCTTCGCCTGTGGATATTTTCGAACAAATAAAATATATCCTATATTACTCAGAGATATCGTAGCTTTCTATTCGTTAAAGAATTTTCAGAATCGGTTCAGTAGTTTGAGATATCCAAACTTACAAACTTTACCTCTTTATAATATTAGTATAGATAGTAAAGATTACTTATAAAATGCTTGAACCGGTTTAAAAGTGTGTGGTATTTTAAGGTACAGGATTAGGCGCTGGACTACAATTTCTTTGGGTACAGGTGTTAGGGTTGTTCAACCCCCACCAAGCCCACATGCGCAGAGCCACACAGACGACCCCTCTGTATCGCTTGTATATCCTCTATAAAAAACGAGCCCGCCTTACAGTAGTCGCCTATGATGTGTATGATGAAAGATTAACACTTTATACACAACACTGTAGGTTAAGCGCATAGCTGATGCGTTCTACTTCTCTATTTCCCTTTCTCTTTCTCGTCACACACACACGCACACACTGTTGGCTGACTGACAGTACCAACCTTTCGGAAAATGGCACGTTTATATTTTTTAACTCGGGTACTTCTGTTAACTTTTTAACCTTTTGTGTAACGTCAGTCTTGTTTTTAGGGTTCCGAATAGGTTTTTGGGGTTAATTTTGGGGGAAAAATAAAAACGTAAATAATTGACCGGTCCCTCCCCCCCCCCCCTGAAACTACTGAAAAATTGGGAATATATGGCCGTTCTTATAGTTTACAGGAAAACCTAAATGAACATTCTGTCTCAAAGTTCTGACCGAAAAAATGGTACCCTCCGAGCGCGAGTCGTACCTACTCGCAACTTGGCCAATTATTTATATGACCTTAGCCTCCAAGTTATTTTAGCTAGATTGTCAATGCATCGCTCCCAAATTACATTGAGTAGAAAAATGAGTGGGACCGCTGAAAGGCCAGCGAGGTCATTTCTACACTCAACTACTGTCGAATTTATTTCAAACCATTTCCATACCTTATATATTAGGAAAGACTCTATAAGCCTTTGAAATGTACATTTTAGGTAAGATATTGGTCAAATATGTCTGGCTTTACACACAACAATCCAACAACTTAAGAGTAAAAGGGAATACTCCCCAATATACCAGTATATTAAATATTTTCATTGCGCGATACAAGTTTCAGTATTGAGACAGTAGCGCCATCTATCGATGAGCCATCACAATATCTAAATTACAAAGCCATATATTATTTTTATTTTATTTTTTTCAATATGTGTCATGGTTAATTTTTTATATGTTGTCGAATGGTACCTACAATTTAAGGAAATTTTTTTTTTTGTAATCATTACAAAATAGTAGTTTATGATACGGGATCATAATAGGGGTAATTAAAACACAATTTAATAGCATCCACGAGTGTTTTAATTCCAAGTTATGTGCCCGTTCATACAATACTTTATCTAATCCCATGCAATAGTACAAAACAAATTGAACCAAGATATTTTTCTTAATCGATAAATTGGCGGCAAATCGCGGTTACCTACTTTCTGCGCATGCGCGTTAACTGTCAAGTGACTCCCACATGGGAGTGTCGATATTTTCATAGAGTTTAAGCTGCATAACACATATCCTTTGCCCTTTCTGCATTAAAAAAAACATTACGATATCGTTTTTGTATGAAAACTTCGGTACTATAATACAATAGTATCGAAGTTTGACATATTAGAGACGCGTGTAACTAAAACATATCATTATGAAGTATAATTCGATTTTGTAATAGAGATTTTACGTTATAAGAGTAGATAAAGGGTTGTTATAGTCTAGCAACACCGTTGAAGCAAAAAGCAATAAAACAAGATGTCGGTCGGACTTAGCGTTTTATTTCCGTACAGTTATTATTTATGTAAATTAAATGTTGCCTTTTATTTACTTGGTATATATTAGCTTTGTTTATTACCTGCAAACAATTTCTAATTGCGCTACCCTTTGAAATTATTTCATTACATTACAATAATTTATAGACAAGATGAAAAATAAACTCACAAACACCATCGGCTAAAGAAGGAAGACTTCCGCTTGGTGCCCTGGGGAAGGGCAGTAATACGGAACCTAAAATTATGATTACTACAATATTTAGGAGCGAAGCATTAACAGTGAATAAAGTCGGGAAAAAATAATTCTGGGCGAGTTTTCATGGCGTATGCTGTCTTATCCGTCGAAAATATAACAAAATGATGTAAATACATCTGTGTAGAATAAAATGGCATGCAATACTAGTTCGATGATATTGATAAGTGATGAGATCAAGAGGCAAATTTCATTACAAATAAGTTTTAATTTTAATTTGATAAACGTTTGTTGCATTGACATCAGGCAGTGGGCAGTGTCATGGAGCGGGGGGCATGTAGACAGGCATCGTTTTAGGATGTTACATAAGTCGTAGGAAGTTTAAATAAAAAAAAAATAGCATCAAAATATTGCAGTAGGTAGGTTTGTTTGGGATGTTGTTCACATCAGTATCATATATAAACACTTGTAAGTACTCCCTCAACACAGATCACTTACCTTCACCAACAGAATACCTTAAACTGCACATCGTACAAGTTAGTTTCAAAATTTACTGCTCTGTTTATTTGTGTAGTAGTTGCTTGCAGTTCTGCGGCGTGTATTTACTGAAACTATCTGGGGATTCGGGAGGGATCGGTGACCTCTTGTACGTACTAAGATGGCTTTCGACCTCAAAATACCTCAACGGATTTGACCAATCATTAGGTAGCCTGATCAGGTTAAAAGCGGGTGACCATAACTATTTCAAAAGACTTATTCTTTGAAGTAAATTTCAATTTCAAATCCTAACATCCTAAGTTTAATTTCGTGGCGACAGTTTTATTAAATTCTAACCTCCTTACTAATAAACGCATATACAAAAAGTATACAGTATTTTGTCTTCCTTCAACAAATCTGTTCTTGGATATGATAGGAGGAGGAAAGAGGTAAGGGAGTATAATTTTATTTAGATAAATATCTATTCTACTACTCTTTAATTTTTAATTCAGGTTTGAAAATGAGTAACTTACCATTTTCATAACATTTTTCAAATTCGTTTAGAGACTTTGATTTTCGTATGGTAACATTATTAAGTTGTGATAAAATATGTAAACTACCCTTACTAGGTATAGAAAAAAGATTTAATGTATACTAATGACAACTGTAAACAATCTTGGCATGACTTTAAAAAAAATGATTATGTTAGTTCTGTAAAATATATAAAATTGTTATTGTTATTTCATTTTATAGGAGTTCATTTTTTACCAAGATGTGCGCAGGAGCTAAGAACTGTTCTGAGTTTATAACAAGAGATTTTTCATTATAGTTGTTGAAATTAGTGTTAGATTTCCCGTAATAAGTTATATTCTATTAAGGTTTTGATGATTCCGCTAATGTCACAATTGAAAAAGACACTACCTAAGGGGAACAAGGAACAAGACGTGCATTATATAGCAAGGAACATATCAATGAGGAATTTGGAATTGTTAGACTTTAGGACAGCACTGAAACATTACACTCTGTACAAGGTTATAACAAACATAGCGCGTTCCGAAATCCGACAACTGCGGCCCTATCCTCTATGTATGAAGACATGACAGTATGGTTACATAGACCTTTGCCTTTTCCTCGGAAAGAATACTACTAAAAAAAAAGAAGACTACCAAAAAACAAGGAACAAATCGTAGAAAGAGGACACTATAGAATGCTGGATATCTTTCTATTCACTCGCACAAAAAAGAGAAAAAAATATCTAGTTGCTTGTGATAAAAAGAGACGGGGCTAGACATTTTTTGTCTCTTACCGCGTGCCGGTTTTTTCAATATTTAGCACATCATGATCTAAACAAAGTTTGACATTTTCTCAAAACTTGGTGTTGCCACGTCGTTGAATACTAAATAACCCATGTGAAGCGTAAATAATACGCTGATGAAATTTTACTGTTCGAATTAAGTTGCTGTTTGTGTAGAGAGAGAGAAAGAACTAACTAAAGAGCATGAGGAAGGAGATGAAACAAATTCGAAGATTAAATCCTAGAAGACATAGTGGAAAGCAGGGATAAGCAAGACACAATTGAAGAAGATGGCAGCTTAGGAAGCCTATCAGCGCTCTCGGGTCCCCCAAACAAATGAAAGTCGAGTTAAGTTTAGGTAGGACGTTCGATAACTTTTAGTTAAGATAAACATAAAACAGGATATTACAGCTAACGTCAGTACTATATTGGTGTCTAATTCGCCATATCCTGACCCCCTCCCCACAAGAGACGATCCTGAGCTATTAAGTTGGGGTCTCATAATAAGGCTAGTCTGAGTGAAAGACAAAAATTACTGAATCAAAACCCAAGTGAAGTTCGACCAAATCCACATCAGTCCCTCATCGGGCGGAGGTGAAAATAAAGCAAAATCTGTCAGTACTTTTTTATTACTTATTTTAATGAGTGTTCTAGAATTAAATTAGTAGTTTTAAATAGGTAGTTGCGAGTGATAAACAGCTCCTTGTATTTTACTTCTAATAGAAAAATACTATTAAAAAAAATTCAGTTAAGTTTTTATTTTAAAGAAAATTTTGATTCTTGATTCTAAAAAGAAAGTTTCTTAATTCCAATTTTTTTTTAAATACCTAAACGAGGGCAACCCTGATGTACTCATAGAGATCACTGATTTATATTTTATGTCCCTTTCGGTGACACACACAGCCGCAGTCTATTAACTGTACTCTGTCTACGGAACAAATTAACAAAAAAAAAGAAAACCATAGTAAAAACGGTATAGATATTTTTAGTGAATGCCAAAACAAGCCATCGCTCAGCCGTCGCTAATTTCGTGCCCGCAGACTGAGTACTGTGATCGCGGAAGTGACGTCATATTTTGACGTTTTGACATAGTTGACGCGCTCACGAGTGCTCACGCCAATGGGGAAAGAAACGCAAAGCTAAATAGTTTGCAGTTTTGACGCTGTCGATTATTTTACGATAATTCATTCAGAGAAAAGTATAATATTGTAGTGTTTTTGTCATTAATAGTGAAAATGTACGCGAACTGGGCTCTAACGAAGTTAAAAGCTGAGTTGAGAACCAGAGGAGGGTCTCTAAGATGACGTAAAGCGGACCTAGCTCGTAAGACCTAGTCGGTAAGTTTTACTTAATTATTCTAGAAAAACAACTAACCAAACCATGCATGAAACTGACGATGTTTATACAAAGGATTTACCATCTTCTGATAGCTATCATGACATCAACAGCAGTACTAACCTATCTCCTTTGACTAGACATCATATTCAACTATATATAAGTGAGTATAGTTTGATATTAATCGCAAATTCTCAGAAAATTTATGAGTTCCACTATTAGTGCAACCGATTGCCACACAACGCGGCATTTTTTATAAAATCAATGTAATAGGTACGTAAAGTAAACAAACTTTAAATCGGTTTTTGTTGGTAAATTTTTTTCCTAGTGTCAATGGGTTTTTGACACTTTTGACAGTTTTTTTAGGACAACCGATTACAGCGCCTCTAGCGGCGAGTCTTCCCCATTCGGAAAGGCTCTGTTTTCGATAATATCCATATTGTCGCAATTCGGAACACGCCAATAGTAAGTTGCTTTTGACATTCGGTGCGAAGTACTCATTTGGTGGTATCTATACGATATCTATACGACGCGACGATACGACGAGATACAAAAATTCAGACACAAATATTATGTAATGCCCCTTCCACACACTCGTCGAGTGGCATGGGGAGTAGCGAGGAAAGGAGGAAGAGACGTAGTGTGGCCACGTTACTCGTCATGCTCCTCGTCATGCCCACTGCTCCCTGTTTTGTCGGTTTCTGTGCGCGAGTCAAAGGATCGAGTGCGAAGCGTCGCGATTAATTGCGCGAGTAGAGCAGTGTGTGGGCAGAGAGGGCAACATCGCGGCAGCACAAGGAGCAGCGCGAGGAGCATAGTGTGGCAGGGCTATTAAATTATATGCGTTTCTTTTATCTATATCAACAGTTACCCTTATAGATTATACAGACTACAGTATATTTAATTGTATATACGGAACCCTAAGAATAATCTCTCAATGTTGCATTCAAAATGAAACATTTAAAAAGTACAAAGAACCTTTTCCTTGTCTACAGAAAGTATTTTACTCCGCACCGCAACCTGTCACCAAAGTTTTTATCTAGCACAATCTTGGTTCCCGCTGACACCTGAGGTTTAAAGGCTTTACATTTTTCCAAATTTTTTCTTTTTTATAAGAATTTTTAATGGAAACCTGGTGTTGCGCTGTAACTTTGATTGAAACTGCAGACGAAGTGCTAAATTATATCAACTGTGCGCAATTCAGTAATGTCATGTTTTAAATTAAACAGTCATAGAGATTGTAATTTGCTATATTTTGCCTGGAAATGTTTGTGACAAATTGATCAAAAAATGATTCAAATTGATTAACAATCAAAAATACAATATTTTCGTTATTTTAAACACTAATAATGTAGAAAGAACAAAAATAAATATTGCTTGGGTAAGAGTTATAATTTGGAATAAACAACCTTTCTAAATTAAGTTAATATTTCTTAGTATATTTTTCGTAGCGTTACCGAACTGTCCCGTCACGAAAACTCAAGTAAATTTAGCAGTAATTGTTCATTCCAATGACGATATTTTGATTTTTTTTTTTTATCCAATGTTCAAGTTTCTTCGTTTCTGTGTATGTTTTAAACATTATGAAAATGTATATTTTAAGGAATGCTAAGATAGTTTCTAGATACCCAGAAAGGGAAAACTTCGGTCGACGCGCGACGAATGCAGATCAAATAGGAAGCGTCCTCGAGAAAAGCCAGGTCAGAAGAACCCTAAACCGTCAAGCATATGGCAAGTGTGGAAATTCGTGGTCTCTGCCTACCCCGCTGAGAAACAGGCGTGATTTATATTTATTTATTTATTTATTGAACCCAAAACACCGCGTTGCAGTCCACCTCCATACTTACTACCACTCTGTTACTATTTTCAATTATTAGAATACTAGAGGATTCGCCCATTTGATAAATATGAGCATTTGTATACGTTGGTTGCTGAAAGTTTATTCAAAATTGATTCAGCCATTCCGGACCAGACAGACAGACCTTTAAATTAGACCTTAAAACAGAAAAAAGTATTACATAACCTCCCGCCGCATCTGTCTGTCTGTGCCCATAAAGAACGGATTTTATTGCGGGTTTCACTATTAGATAGGTCGATTCACCGGCAAGGTTGACAATTATTAAACATGGACCTATCATGTTTAGGAGCTGTGCATTAACAGTATAAGTGCATCAAATCGGGCATTCTTTATGGCATTATATCTAATGCAATGTTATAAGCGTATTTACGTAAGTATTCAAATTGTTGTAAACCCATATTATAGCCGTGTGAAACCGGGGGTGGGGTTGCTAATCTATTTATATGAACAGGTAATTAACACTACAAAATAACTCCGTACATGATTGACATGATCATCATCTACTCTAGTCTTAGTTAAAACCATAGATATAATCTATGGTTAAAACTAACAAAGTGGACAGCAACAGCAAGTGTTTTTCTTGACCTTCTCAATTGTTATATAGGTCGAAAGTTAACCAAAACAAACAATATATTGGCACCCAACCAACTGTGTACAGTCAACATCATCCATCATAATGAATGTACCTTACTGGGTGTAAAATATGTCGTCACTTCACACGACGTGACAAGTATTCCCCATTTAGCCGATTATATTTATATTATTAAGTTCTGTTGAGGCTTTGATTTGTTTTTACATAAGTTTATTGGATTTCAATTTTATTTTATTTTATTTAGTTTGTTCAGATTTTTGTTCCTTCAATTAATATTATACATTGTATGTTAGAATAATAACAAATAGGCTATGTTCACTATTTTTTCAATAACATTAACTCTCAATCTTTATATGTGCTTAAATAAATAAATAAAAAAGAAATAGGTACAAACAGCTATATCAAGCCAAGAGAAACAACTATGTCTTCCATAGAAATCTTACTTGAATTTTCAGATATTTCGTCTGAAAATTTTAAAACATGTTTTTCAGAGATCGAACACGGCGCAGTCTGCACTTTGCCAAATTGAGGATGCAGTGCCAATATTCATTTTGAACAAGTTTGCCGAATGTTTTTCACTTTTTAGTTTCTTTTCAAGTGCACGTGTAGGCAGGTACCGTCGACGTCAAAAGTGTATCCATTTTTTTCTGAACGAACTATTTTCGCAATAGCAAGGTATTTTTGATATGTAACATCTTAGCTCTCGATATGTGACATTAATTTGTAGGGAGTAATTTCGTGACTACTGTAAGACTCGGGTAAAGAATAAGTGGTTTTTTCTAATTATAAGGGCTGGACAAATATCAATGGCAAACAAGCTTTTACATTTTCAAATAATTATTTTGAAAATCTAGGTATATTTTTTTCTTATGATCTCCTAAACCAGTAAGCACCAATTTTTTTTAAGAATATTGTGCTTTAATCGAATCATCTTGCTACAGAGGGAACATAAATCTGGTGTCTTCTAAAAATAACAGATATTTACATTTGTTATAGAAGTGACACATCTTAGGTCCATTAAGTGCAGCAACGGGCTTGCCACCTTTTCTGTTCAATATGGACAACTGGCAAAAAGTGGACATTGTGTCTCTGGTCCCGTGTCAAGTATAAAGGCCGTACAGGTTTTTGTTTTGTTTTGTTTGTATCTCCTACGTTGTATAAAGAAGGGCCCTAGACTTTCAACATAAGAATAAAAACACTGACAAATAATGTGAAATAAAATTAATTAAATATTTTCACGGCTTGTCAACTCCGCAATATCTTTGATATCATTTATCACTCGAGCTTACAAATATAATTGCTTAATTGCTAAAACGCCCTAAGAAAGGAAAAAATATTTAATATTAAAACAAAAACCCGACTGTTAAACAATCAACGTGTAAGCGATACTGAAAAAACAAGGAGTTTCATAAAATAATAACCTCACAGTTAAACATTTCAACCGTCTGAGATCAACAGTTCTGTAAAAACAAAATGTTCTAACTTTTTAACGTTCTTCATTTTCAAAATCGTCAAATTCAAGCTGAAATTATTCTTTACTTTGTAAATACTAACCGACGACTTCGCCCGTATCACTGCCATGTGGATGATCATATATATCCCATGATCGGTGAAACTTTTATCAAAATTAGTTCAGGCATTTCTAATTCAATTGTATAGAAGAAGAAGAAAATCTGATTCAGCCTGATACCCAGCAGAAGACAACGTCTTCCGCTCTTAGCCGAAGATTTTTTGAGGCTTTTTGAGTACATAGATTTTTTATTTTAAAAACCCATTGGTACATGGTCGGATGTGGGGATCGAACCCGCGTCTTCTCAGACCACCGACGCCCCTATTCTATATAGACTTACAGGCCATTCTAAAACAATTATAATGTATCGTTCGTCTCTGGCCATATACCAATGAGTTTTAATAATTAGAAAATATGTACATAATCCGATAAACGACATTGCACTTAGAGGCTTTTCCATCTAAATATACCTCAACACTGGCTACTCGTTAGGTATAGCCTCACAAATACCATCGGCTAATAGAAGGAGACTTGGTGTTCCGCTGGGTACCCTGGGACCGATAACACGGTTCCGGGAGCCGTGCGGCAACAAGTGAAGAAGAAAAAAATCTTTAAAAATATCATAATATGATATTATCTTACATGTTATTCCATTAGCTTAGGCTTCGTCCGTGGAAATTATTGATTGGTTGACCTCAATGAATACTGCTTCGCTTCTGTGAGTCGTAACGTGACTTGTTGTAGCCTATATATAACCTTCCTCAATAAACGGGCAATATAAAGCAAAAATATGTTTTCAAATCGGACAGGTAGTTCCTGAAAGCTTCTTCAAACCTACAAACAAACAAACTTTTCAGCTTTAATATAGGTACGGCAATCGAATCCAAGACTTAGTAGTAAAGTCCACAAAGTTGAAAAAGAGATTATGAGTGAACAATAAACAGATAAAATCCGTCTTAAAGGAGACGAAGAGAAGATATTATTTGTTCTGACACTTGTATAATTACTTGGCAGATCTGCAATTCACGCCAAAGCCATTCATTATCAAATAAAAATGTAGCTTTATTATTATATCATTACAAGATCAAATATGCGGATCTTCTAAAATATATTATTTTATACCGAACTCTATATATTACAAGCAAAAAGGTACAAAAATTTAACAGGCCTGTTATTGAACTGCCTTACTATTGAATGAATTTTATAAGTAGGTATAAAAACTGTGGGGGCGTACCAGTGGCTGTAGGGAATTCCATATTCGGCTTTTTTCAGAGCAAAAGTTCAAAGGATTAGTCGAGAGCACTCCCTAAATATATTATGTGCTCAAATCAGTTACACATATTTGAAATTCGTTTCTTTCAATGCTCAGGCTTGAAACTATTTTGATATCGTAAACAACGGGAATTAGCAACTCAATACGAGGAAAGCATGGCACTACTGGTAAAAGTAGTGCGACTACTGGTAGTGCAAGTCCACGAGCAACTAAGGGAAAAGGTAGTGCATGCATAGGATTTGTCCATAGTATATAAATAAGGAAATTGGGGCTGATAAATAGTCTAAGATAAATTGATTTGATAAAGCTAAGCACTTTCAGATAAGAGGATCGGTTTCGGAACAAGAAAACTTAAAGTCAATAGTGCTTAGATCACTTTTAATAGTCTAGATTATTCATCCTCTATTATACCCCCTTAATTTAATTTTAAAAAAAGGTACCCTTTCCTAAGGTTCAATTATTCTTGGTATAAAATTTCAATAAAATCGGTTAAGCCATGAAAACGTAACAGACAGACAGCCATAGTTACTTTCGCAATATAATATTAGTATATGGATATCAAATCGAATTTGTACTATATCGAATCGAACTGAATATCGTGTCATTAAAATTACAAATATTAGCAACTTTCCGCCCTTATCAAACCTTATTATAGTCTTGAGTACATACAAAAAAGTACTTTCAGTTTTACCGAATTTTCCAATTTACCGGGCAACTTTTCTAATTTTTCTTTCCCTAAAAACCCGATAAAAAATAACCAAATCAGTGTAGCCGTTCTCAAGTGATGCGCTTACCAAGGAACAGTATTTAATTTTTATTTATAAGAAGATATTAATATGTACTTACCGATTATCATGATTTATTTTTTATCTATTTTGATAAATTTGACTTTATTCACATTCTGTATAAAGTTAATTATTGTAAATAACCAAAATTGACACATTAGGTTCTGAAAGCTGTACAATAGACATTATTATCTTCATAATGAATAAGAGATTTAAGGGCTTGACATTGCAGATTATATACGATTATATAGTGTAGATCCAGCTTTACTCCAGATAATAGTCAGATAAAGACGGTGTTGATGAAGAGATCATTGTTAGGTTTGGAAGTTTGGAAGTTTCTCCTTTGTTCTCTACTGTACGCTGTGTCGCTGTATGAAGACGACACTCGACCTTGCCGACCTAAATTATGTCAATCTACAATTATCTAAAATTTGTAAAGGATGGATGGTGATTCTGTACTTTTATTTATTTCTTTATAGATCATCAACAATATACATTCAATACAATGACAAAAACATAGTGACAAACATAATAAGCCGGTAACAGATAACAGATCACCATAACTTTACTAATATATACTAATATTATAAAGAGGAAAGATTTGTATTTTTGTGTGTATGTTTGTAATGAATAAACTCAAAAACTACTGTGCCGATTTAAAAAATTCTTTCACCATTGGAAAGCTACATTCACCCTGAGTGACATAGGCTATATTCTATTTTTAAAAAGTTAGGGATCCTTACTAAAACTCCAATAATGTAACCCAAGGTGTAAAAAAATGACCTAAGAAATTTCTTACATCGCGTGCGCTGCGTAAACTGTTAATGATATAGAGGTAGTAGTAGTGGTAGAGGGTAGGGGTGGGGGGTAGGAGTAGAAGTAGGGGTAGAGGTTACGGGTAGGGGTAGGGGTAGGTATATATTTTATTTTGTTCGTAAATATCCACGGGCGAAGCCGGGGGCAGAATGCTAGTCATATATAATCATGGTGTAATCAGCTACAATATCTACAATTATCAATCAATTACCTACATGTTAAATATAATGGTATGTGTGCATGTATGGGATGTGTGTGAGTGTGTGTGTGTGTTCGTGTGTGTGTCAGTCTAATTATACCTCACTCAATTATTATTTTCCTTTATTATCATTTCCAAATGTCTCCTAAATATGTCTCTGGAATGCAATATTGCAAAAAGTATATAGTTGGTCATTATTTTATTAATTTTTCTATCTGTTGTTCCCATTGAGTTACATACTAACTTTCATCCCCTATTATACCCTATTAGGACGGTGGATTTACTTCTAACTTCCTCATACACCATAATGTTCTAAAACTAAAGAATATACTGCAAAGTATTCTAAATTCATATCGATTGCCCGGTATACTCCGCCCCGATGACGGCTTACATGTTGTCATACTTCATATGTCTAGCGCTGTTTCAAATTGTTTTCTCTACCAAGAGTGCGGCATGCCGGGTACCACCGGAAGTTGTAGGTCATTGTAGATGATTGAGATGTCAAAATATGAATTTGTATCGACGAGGTCTACAATATGTGTATACAAAATTTTGAATTAGTCGTGTATTCTTTGCAATAAAAAAAAAATCTAAAGTAACCACTGACCCTATCGTGCCTTTACCAAAATGAAAGGTCTCGATGAGATCTTAATTTTGGATGACAGCTGTCAAAATATACATCTTTCCATTTTTTTAACGACTTCAAAAAAAAAGACGTTACTCAATTCGACCGTATATATATTTTTTTTATGTGTGTTCGCGAATAACTTCGTCGTTTATGAACCGATTTTGATGATTTCTTTTTTAATCGACAGATAATTCTTACGGATTGGTCCCATTTTTAAGTTATAAAAATTGGTTCATTAGTTTTTCAGTAATTTTGAAAAAACTGACTTTATACAGTAAATTATCAGTATCTCGATGAAATATGTACCGATTTTAACGACTTTTTTTTTTTAAGGATATAATAATTTCTCGACATTATCTCACGATTTTATAATATAATTATGACGAAAATCGGTTCAGTAGTTTTTCAGAAATTCAGTAATTTGTCTCTGTTTACGGCTGAAAATTATGTATCAGAGAAAAGCCTTAGCAACGGTTGCTATTGACATGAAGTTGTCAATTTTTGTATCGACGGTGGTCTAGCGGCTAAAGGTATGGTATGGTATGGTGCAGTTCAGGATGCAAATGGTTCAAATCCCATCCACAGCAGTTTTTTTTTTTATTTTTCCATTTTTTTTATTTGCGTTATTATTTGTCTCTCAGGGCAACAAAATCACTTAAAAGGGAAAATAAATTAACTTTAAAAATAAAGTGTACCGACTTCAAAAATTTGCACTGAAAAGTAAGAAATAATAAATATTTCGTCGTAGAATTTGAAGACGGTTGGTGCCAAATTAAAAACAACTTACTTTCCAAATTGACTAATCTAGACAATTCATTAGGAACCTACGATCATCAGTACAAACATATATAATATTAAACAGATATGATGCATACTTAATTTTGTATCCTAATTTGGCACCAACCGTCTTCAAATTCTACGACGAAATATTTATTATTTCTTACTTTTCAGTGCAAATTTTTGAAGTCGTTTCACTTTTTTTTAAAGTTATTAATACCGAAGTTCATTTCCAAAGCTCTTTGAAGATCATGTGGTGCATCAGATCTGTGTTTTTTTATAAACGCTTACGTCACTATAGTTATGATTATGAACAATTAGTGTTTTACCCCAAAATATTTTAGATTATGAATTCAATGAAGTCTGCCATGCAGCTAAGAGGGCGATTATTCTGAAATATCTGTGACTAAGTCCATATTAATATAAATCTAAGTCCAGATGGACAGGCCAGGAGACAGGCTAAGTTTTTTTAATAAATTCACGGGTTGCCACACTCGACCACCAAAGAAAATCTTGTATTTCATAAAGAAAATTACATAAATTTATGTTAGAACACTTGTGCCATCTACAAATACCTACTTTTTACGAATGAACACCAAATGCATTAGACTTAAAGAGAGAGGAAATCTAGGTCATTTCATCTTCTACGAGTACAGCAACAGATCCAATTATTGTATTGAAGACGTCAAAGAATGAAAATACATTTACTTGTTAATGGTCGGCCGGCTTCCAACAAAACCGAGGCACGGACGCGTATCAATGCCTCCTAGGGGGTACCTATCTACAACATTGAATTCAATACATGCAGTCCGTGAGCGAGCTATAGATGCTTTGTTGCACTAATAATGTTTGTTTGTTTGTTATAATGAGCCTAAAATCTTATTTTAGGTACAACTTTGACGTTTAAACAATGAACTCAGTTTTACGCGCGATTTATGACGTTCATATCTCTTTGGAAATATGTGAGCAAGATGGACTACTATTAAAATCGATAAGATAACCAAGGATACGATAAGATAGACCAAGATTCACGTACCAGAAACATGAGGAAGTACGATTTCTCAACAAAACCTGTCTTGCGATAATACACGAAACGGACTTCGGACTTATGAGTACTATTCAAAAACTATTAGAAAAAGCAAGTTGTCGTTAATATTTTCTTAAAACATATGGAATAAATAAATTAACTTTAAAAAAAAGTGTACCAACTTCAAAAATTTGTTCAATATTATCTATGTTTGTACTGATGATCGTAGGTTCCCAATGAATTGTCTAGATTTGTGAATTTGGGAACTAAGTTGTTTCTAATTTGGCACCAACCGTCTTCAAATTCTATTTCTATATAAATTTTTCAGTGCAAAATTTTGAAGTCGGTACACTTTTTTTAAAGGTTAATTTATTTTTCCCTTTTAAGTGATTTTGCTGCCCTGAGAGACAAATAATAACGCAAATAAAAAAAATTGATGGAAAAATAAAAAAAAACTGCTGTGGATGGGATTTGAACCATGTGCATCCTGAGCTGCACCCCATACCTTTAGCCATTAGACCAACGTCGTTGTCAATAGCAACCGTTGCTAAGGCTTTTCTCTGATACATAATTTTCAGCCAAATTACTGAATTTCTGAAAAACTACTGAACCGATTTTTGTCATATGTCTGTAAGATTATTATATGCTTAAAAAAATAAGTCGTCAAAATGGGTAGGTACATATTTCATCGATATATTAAGAAAAATGTACTTATAAAGTCAGTTTTTTCAAAATTTCTAAAAAACTACTAAACCAATTTTCATTAAAAAAAAACCACCTGTGAAGTATATAATACCCTTTCAAATAAATAAAATCCAAATCAGTCCAGGCGTCTTCAAGTAATCGGGGAACATACATAAAAAAAATAAGATTCCGACGAATTGAGAACCTCCTTCTTCTGTTTTGAAGTTCGGTTAATGTAATGACATTAAATTGTACATATATTTAAATCATTAAAGTTGCAACGTCGGTTAAAATACGCGAAAATTTTAGAACTTTCAGGGCTTTATAAAACTTATGTGTATGTGTTTGAAAATTGTATGTCATTGTTTTTATGTTTAATATATTTATCTTTGGGATAAACGTTATGAGGGGAGTTCTTCGACCGGGATTTACAAAATCTTATCATTAATTAAAAAAAAATTAACTAAATATTTGTCTATTATTGAATTGACTCCTTTATTGGCTATATTTTACATACGGTCACCGTTTTCTGTAAATTCCTCCACCAAAATATTTTAATATTTTGCTATGAAATATAGATATGACATAATATGCTATTATGCGTGGTGAGCCAGTCACTGCTGTGAGCGGTCTTCTCTTAAATAGAAGTATATTTTTTACAGGATTACATGTCATGTTATTGAATAATACTATTTTCACATGTAGGTGCACAAATCCCGCTGACGGACTATACTTGTTTGGCAAGTGTCCAGATACTCTGACCAACGCAACAGGTCTCTTCAGCTTAAACTAGCTGATTACATGTAAATTATCATAGTTATAGCTTTACGATGAATGTTACATACATTGCAGTGACACTTTATGGGTGTGACTTTATTTCATTCAAATTCGTTGAATAGTTACCCATTATTTACGTAATAATGACCTTTTAAAAAAAAGTGTACCAACTTCAAAATTATGCACTGAAAAGTATACCCTTTCAAATAAAAAAAAATCTAGCGTCTTCAAGTAATGAACGAAAACAAAACAGTAAAGTAACGAATTGAGAACCTTCGCCTTTTTTGAAGTCGGTTAAAAAGAGTATTAAAAAAATGTTTACTCCTTTTGAGTTTTGTTTATACTCTCCTACATTGAAGAAGATGTTGTTATAAATGAAAAAGTAGTTTACGCTGGTTTGGACAAATAAAAGGATAAAGAATGGAAAATTAACTAAATGATTTGCGTGGCAGAAGTGACAAAATATAGAAAGAAAGAAATAAATTTATTTGCAGAAAGGTACATTTACACTTTCACCAGATTCCTGGTATGCAAAGAAGTAGGTACATGTCATATATATAGAACCTACACAATATTACATTAATTCATATCATTCCAAGCATAACTATTACTATGTTCTAATTTTTATTTGTTAAGTATTCTTTCACAGTTTGAAGCACTCGGATCCACCACAGGTATGGCGAGGACTATGAGGATAGATAAAATATGTAATGATAGATTTAGCAAATAACGGAATGGTACGGAACCCTCAGCGCGCGAGTCGTAGTCGTCGTAATCTAGATGCGTCAAATCTTATCTTCTTATTTTAGTTTATAATTTTCTTCAAAGAAGGCTCGTTTAGTCGACATGGTAGTGGGAACAATAATACTGTTTACTTTGCAAAGTATTTAAGTGCCTTTATTATTTTAATAAAAGGATTTGTCTCGAAGCCAGCGACGACTTCAAACGCAAAGTAAGCACAATACGAGGACTATTCTTAATATTAATTAAATTAATTCTCCAAAATTTCAACCCCATCTGAATTACTCCAAATCCGCGTTTTCTCTCAAACTTTATTGTTTATGTCAGACTTTCACTTTCATATTTTGGATATTTGGTCGCATAATCATGTAAATTGTTTTCAGTACTATATAAGGATGTTTGATTTAGATTTTGGCACAGCGTGCAAGTTTTCTTTTTAGGATTCCGTACCCAAAGGGTGTCAACGGAAACCATATTGTCCGCCCGTCTGTCATAGGGCTGTATCTTTTAAACGGTAAAATAGGTATAAACTTGAAATTTTGACCGTGTGTGTATTACTATAGCTATTAAACATCAAATAAAGTTAAAATTTAAAGGGGACCCCCCAACCCCCATACAAGAAATGTGTTTTTTTCGGCATTTTTGGTTCAATCTTAATAATGGCAATACATACAAACGTCTAACTAGTATAACTATAATGCATACTCACCGGCCAAGCGTGAGTCGGACTCGCGAACTAAACTATTTAAAAAAATGTTTTATTCATTATTGTACGGTAGTACGGAAACCTTGGACTCGCTCTTAGCCGGTTTTTTAATTTACAATTATGTCGCTATAAATAAATTGAATGTCCGCTGGAAAATAAAAATAAATTGTATACCTACTAACGAAAAAATTGGCAAGGTAATCACTACAAATAAATTATAAAATCCTCCAGCCGCGTTTTTATTTTATTAGATATTGATATTGATCCACAAAGAACGTTTAAACAGGTCCCTTCAAGTTAATTACCTGATCTATGAGTATGACGATGAATATCTTATTATATATATACTAATTGACAATCAAAACGTCAAGTTACGTGTCAGTCCGATACTGACGCAGTCGTGTTCCGATTGAAGGGAGTGGACGCCGTAGTCTTCCTCGATTTAAGCGAGGGCAAATAAGAACGTCGAAAAAAGTCGGAGAACGAACTTCGTATGTAGGCTAGCCCCGGGCTCCCGTGTGTGTGTGCAAACCAAAAGTGCAAGATGACGTGCTTCCTTAGGAATAGCAGGACAGCTGAGCTGCGTGGGTCGCAAGTGATGCAGTGAACCGTAAGTCCCTACCTACCTATCTGTTACCAGCTCTGTGTATTACACCTACAGGTATTTAGCAGGTTGAGGCGTTCTTCTATTTTGAGGTCAACACCAGACCCACCAGGTATCCCATCCCGATCGCGCAGACCACCTAAAACGGAAAGTATCCAAGGATCGTGCGGTGTTTTCATCCATATTGCGAATACCGTACAGTGTATGTATATTTTATGTTCTGTGTATATAGCTGCAAAATCACATTGTAATAAATATTGCAAACTAGCTAGTAGGTTATAAATATAAAGGAATACATTATTTTAAAGTTGTATTACCTCTTGCAACCAATTAGGTAATATTTTCTGTAAAATGAGAAATAGTAGTACTGACCTTATGTAAAGACTGCTCTTTTGTAATTATCAGGAACCGTGCCGACTACAAAACGAAACATTAAAAATAGTTGTCAGTGGGTATTCGACATTCGTGTCTCGAATTTAACGAATACCCTGTTTCTCTGCTCTCTGAATGTTAATTAGACGAGACTTGACGATTCTCATTGCCGGTTATTGAAATGGTCTTTGTTATACATTGGGTGATACAAAATTGTTTTGCACTGCCTTGCCAAATTCATGATGCTCTTCGTTTTCGGATGCTTTTTATTTTTCATTTTTTTTAAATGTCACTGATTTCACATATGTTTCATAGGCCCCTTGGCATCCATTATTTCCATATGACCATACCATCTAAGCACAAGCCCTCCTTTCTCCGTCTTAGTTACTACATCTTAATTTAGTTCACACTGTTCTGTTCTCACACAATTTCTTATCTATGCTAATATTGTAAGTTTGAATGTAGGGGGTAATCTCTCAAACTATAAAACCGACTGAAATAGCGGATAGTTAGTTACTTCATGACATGGTCACCATGGACATAAATATATAAAACACATCTTAATTGTGACAATATTGTTGTCATAGTTCAACTGATCTCCAATAGATGCCGTCTTTTACAAAATAAATATGTATATTAGTTTAAAACTTTGTATGTAGATTAACTATATTAATATATTTTTTAAGAACAAAAAAAAATTGTAAAAGAAACATTTTATTTACAGTTTATTTTTCAAACATTAACTTTGATTGAGAAATAAAATATAGAGATTTTCATAGATTTATCATTAGGTATGTACCTACACCAAACATTCATCAATGAATATTATTGCGCAAACCAAATGAGCCCAAACTCGTGTGAGGGACTTAAAAATACAGGAATACGGAAATGAAACCTCGATCAAACATTTATCCAAAGTCGAGCTAGTCGCTAGTACTTTGAAACTGAAGTAATCTAAAAGTAGGTACTTCTATATTATTATTATAAAGAAGTTTGTATGATTACCAGGCTGAAGCCCGTTTATTGAGGAAGATTATCACGCTACGACCCATATGAGACGAATAGTAACCATAGAACGTCAATCAATCATAAATGTTAACGGGCAAAGCCGGGACAGAACGCTAGTTTTTAATAAAAATAGTGTGATATTGTCCGACAAAGTTCCCAACAGAGTTATAAGAGATTTCTTTACAGTATATAACTATCGTATTTACTATTGAAGGACAAAATGAAACGTGTACAACGAGTCTGTACTTTCCCGAGGTACAATTCTTTCTCGATAAAACGTTTTCTAGTTTCTTTTTGGTTTTTGGTTTCAAGACTCTATTCAGTAATGTCATTTTCGAGGAATCTTTTGATCCCAAATTAGTATATCTTCAGTGTCATTAAAGGCCTATAGTTGCTACTTCTTAGTTAGAACTAGGTTAGAATTTTATTATTTTTAAAAAAGTTCAGGAAATAATTATGCAGAATTCCATAGATAAGTAATAATAAGAAATGCTTACAAAGTTTATCGGTGTAACGCAGTATAAACCAAATTGAAACTGAGCCAAGTCTAACCTAGTTTAAATAATATCAATATTAAATATCTACAATAAATAAATAAAAGATAATTATTATGAAATAAATGACTAACATTAAAATTAATAAGTAAAACTAAAATAATAATAAAACTTAACATAAGTAAATAAGCTAAAAGAAAGTACTAAATAAATTACGTAATAAATAACTACAACATTATAATTAAAAAATGTCCTCCAGTGTGTCCCCTCGAGGCACGGTGCCTAGCAAGCTAGCAGCATTTCCTCTCTGGATAGCTAGGCTGATTCTTTGTGCCAGAAAGCTGCCAGCTCTTTTGTCACCGGTGGCCTCGACGAGACGCACTGAAAGGTCTTTCAGAAATGATTTAGCACTTGGGCCCCATGGGCCCAAGGTCTCAAAGCCAACTGGCGTGAAAATGTAGCTTCCGAGAATATCTATATATTTTTTTTTCTTTAGGGTTTCAGCACCCGAAGCAGCACCTCCGGCTTGACTAGAGGTGACCGTTATGTGTGATGGGGCCAGAGTGTCAACGCATGTCACGTCCCATACCAAACATTTACCTTGTTTCCAAGGAATGAGTGTCGATCCGTCGGGCCTCTTGCCATCCGAGCGAATGATTCCGTGTGGTTCTAATATTGCCGGAACATTCGCTGAGGCAAGGGCTCTTCGGATCACATCATTTAATGTGGCATGGCGAGACATGCGGCCAGCACTCTTCTGACAGGACAAGCCGTGATGGCCGAGCTCATTGACAGTGGTGCCACATCTACAACGATGAGGCTGGATGGTCACAGTGCCTAGGCGTAGCCCCACTGCTAAGGATAGAGTGCAGTTGTCTAATAAGGTGCCAAGGTTTGCTGATGGCAGGGCATTCAACCATAATCCCGACTCCTCTTCGAATGCTGCCAAGAGTCGAGCGCGCTCTGATATGTCATGACATGAGGACATGAGATCTCTTTGTACTCTCTTGCATATCAGTTCATATAAAATTCAAATAAAATCTTGCATAATAAAAGATATTGTAAATTAAAAAAATATATTATAATTTTTTTGCTATAGAAATATTGCGTGGAAGTGTGAAAAATCATCAGAATTCCTATATTATCAGATTTTTTACTTTTTTCTGAACGCTATAAATATATTCAGTGACCGATTTGGGTCATAAGACTTGGAACGAATTATATATTTTGCAGTCCTCTTTCCAGCTATAATAACTATTTTAGCATTCCTATACCTTTAGGCTCAAATCTTGGACACACTTACCTACTAACCATCTCTTATTATTCTCGTCCAAAACTTTTAGACGTGTTGTTAGAGAATGGTTCTCTTGGATATTGTAGGTACGAGTTGCGGTAGATGTCGGTGCTCTACAACGGCTCTTGGAATTGCTTTTCAATTTGTAGTTGCCGTTACCGTCAGTGAGAAAGTTTTATTTTCAAAATGTATATAATGAGATTGTTACTCTACTTTCATACAAACTTCATAAGAACCAAGTATTTAGTTTCACAACATTACATAGATTTACCTTAGAATTAAGGCTTTAACATCTGTCAATAACCTTGACGATTTGACCTATATATTTTGTATAGAAAACGCCGCCGGCACGCTCGCTCGGATAATTTTCAATTTAGGTGAAAAAATAAAATTCACGAGTAAAATGCGGACTAAAAACTAAAGTCTCAATTAATAATATCAATAGTTTTAAAACCTTTTTTTGTGTGTAAAAACTAACTTTTTTGGAGAAATTTTGTAAATCATAACGACAATAGGTACCTACACATAAAAAGGGTACCTATGTTAAAAAATAATTTTATTTTCAATTAAAATAATCTCTTGGATCGTTATGTATCTAATACGTTTTTTTATCACAGATTGATTTAATAGTCACATTAATATTTTGACTTAAATATCGAATAATTTAAGGCTTTAACAGACTCTAATGCGTTTAGTCGTTCAACTAAGGAATTGTTTCAATTAGCATCCTATAAAACGTATATTGCTCCACCCACTGTCACGTTAATTAATTAATTCAGACTTCAGACATACTTATGCTTATAGGTCCTTAAAAATTTTAAAAATCAAGCTAGAATATAAATATGTGATGTTGGGGTTATAATGACACAATCATTGGAGTCGACATCCGTTTATTAACTGACTTACATTAACTTCTTATGATACTAGTACACCACCACCCTTATATAAAAAAAAAGAGAAAAAAAAACTTTATAATTACAATAAATTTAAAATATGATCTAACTTAGTTACAATATACGATAATAAAATTCAAATTATGAATAAGATTGTATGGATATATTTTTATTACTTTCCAACTTTCTTACTACCTTCTTTAATTATAAGCATAATATAATATACATAATCTAGTAGTACTAAAATAATAAAAAACTTAACATAAATAAGCTAAAAGAAAATACTAATTTTTATTTTATCTAGTTAGTATTTAAAGATTGTTTTAAATTAGTTATAAGTTGGACTTTATCCTCCTCTTTATATTTTTTAATTCAAACTTTTTGCAAAGTCCGCATAATGGTCAACAAATTGACAAAAATAACTTATTATACAAAAATAGAAAACTGATACAGGAAAAAAAATATATACATTAAAAAAAATTAAACACCGGTAAAGTTAAAAAGCTACAAAAAAATGTATAAGGAACCGAAAACAATTTTCAATTCTTATTTAAAAGAAGAGAACCTGCTGTTGAATATGTCTCCTTGATTACCATTATTATTACCAAGTTATCATCAGTTCAACCTGGACATCAAACTCAGGACTCTTCTATTAAAATAAAATGTTTCCAGGGTTCCGTCGTCCATTGACCGTGAATGAGGAACTTTGAAAACCCTGAACAATTCATCAGAGTCGCTCTCCCGGAAACAGCGGTCCATTTACTTTCAATTTGTGCTATTTCAAAATTTGCCTGAATACGTGTTGGGGTGATAACAGAAATGGGTTCCGGTTGGGTTCTGGTGGTTTAATCTCATTTTTTTCCGTATGTACAGCAGGTATGTGGAAATAGTGATATGGATTTTTTTTAGAAATCTGTAAAACTAACAACCTGTATGATATTTTGCCACGATAACATGTAGCCTAATCCGGTCTTACACCTATCTCTGTGAAAAAGATAAATGCAGTAAAGAATGCGGAGTGAAAGATGATGTTGTTACTAAAATGAAGGAAAAGTAGTTTACGCTGGTTTGGACACGTTGAAAGTATGAAGGGTGGAAGATTGACTAAAAAGGTTTATATGGCTGAAGTGAAAGGAAATGCTGGCAGAGGACGACCTAAGTGTACTTCTATTGAACATAGAAAAAATGCATTGATCGAAGTAAAAAAGTACACACAATAGCCGAGCATGTATGATGAATATAAAAGAAGCGAAAGAAATATGTCAGGATCCTAGCAAATGGCATTCGATTGTCTCTGCCTACCCCTCTTGGGATAAAAGGCGTGATGATAGATAAATGTTCAATTTCAAGTAAGTATCTACTTTTATACCCCATTTTCATGCTCAAACGGAAAATGCTGAAGAACTAAATTTTTCGTGCTGTAGAGTAATTATGTCCAAAAAATCTACTAAAATCCCTATTTTCCCTCTTGTTTGTCACTTTCATGGACTCCTTTATCCACTTTTCACCAAGTTGATGGTGAGTTATACACAGCGACCGATTATATTATTAGCTTTAATATAAACATACACACTTTAATTAAGCTCGAGTTTTTAAACTTTAATAAGGAACCTTAAAAAATGGGGCAGTAAAGATGAACTTCTGTCCCTGACGCCTGTTACATGAAAGGCTATATGATTGATTGGCTCTTTAATTTAGCGAATGGCTGATAAATCTCATTTTGAAAATTATCTCAGATAAAATGCTTTGTAACTGAGCCCGTGTATTGATTTATGGGGAGGATTCTAAAACTATACTAAATGCGAAATTAACTATGTACGTCTGTCTAAATGTCTGTCTGTTACGTTTTCACAGCTAAACCAATGAATCGATTTACTGAGAAAGGTTGAACCTTAGAATAAGATTTGTTGATATTTAAAAAAAATAGTTAAGTTGCGAGTACTCCGTACCATTTATTTGGTCAGAACTTTAAGACGAAGAGATTTTCTTTTATGTTTTCCTGTAAACAATAAGAAAGGTATTGTATTGAAATGTATTCCCTATTTTTTTTCAAAACTTTAAACTCAGTAGTTTCGGAGATAAAGGGGTGGGAACGGTCAATTTTCGTATATTTTCTTTAATAATTTAAACTATGCATTCTGAAATAAACAAAAATCGATTCCTTATAAGTAGCCTTGCATTTGATGTCACATGATGAAATTTTTTTACGCACTAATTTTCCCCAAAAATTAACTTCTAAAATCGAAATTCGCTTATTTACGTCCCTGATTGGGTCGATAAACTTTTTATATGTACTAAGTTTCGACATTTATAAAATGTACTGATCGATGTAAATATTAAAAGTACACACAATCGCCGAGCATGTATGAAAGGTATGATGAATATAAAAGACGCGAGTATGTCAGGATCGTAACAAACGACATTTGATTGTCTCTGCCTACCCCTATTGGGATGAAAGCCGTGATGATAGATAGATTCGAAGAAAATAAGCTTTGACCGACGGACAGACAGACACAGAGTGATCCTATAAAGGCTTCCGTTTTGTCATCGGAGATGCTCGGAACCCTAAAAACACTGCCTAAGGGGGTTTAATAGGGGATGAAAGTACGTATGAGCCCCACGGGCGAGCAAAGTCGGGCCCAAAGCTATACTTTACTAACAATTCATACTCGAGGCAAAAAGTGGTCAAATTTTATCGCTGTCAATGTCGCTGTCATATCAATTTTAATCAAGAAAACTGTTTTAATTTTATACTAGTTCTCCGCCCCGGCGTCGTCCGTTAAGCCCATATTAACTTTCATCCCCTATTATGGTTTTGAGTTCATACAAAAATGCCATAGAAAAAAGCGCTTACGTTTTTTCCCGCTTTCATTTGATTATCATCCCAAAACTCACCATACTTTATTACTTATGACTCCATCTAGTTATGAAAACCTAAAATATAGATGAACGTTAGACAAACTTTCAGCTGTATTTCATGAGTGAGAATAATAAAATAAAACACAATATTGTGTATGTTTCAAGAACAGATGTTCTTTCCTTGAAGCTTGGAACACAATGAACATATTCTTTGATATAAAACTCTTTTTTGTGTGAGAATGTTGCTGAGAATACGACATAGTAAAAATATATACATATAGTCGGGTGAAATAAAGTATTTTGTTAGGTAATACTTCGTTCCCGTCTGATTGTGATTAAAGAGTATGTTTAAATATGTCTTACATAGTACCTACTTAAGGGTCGATACCTTTTTTTTACGTTGGGAAATGCATCATGGATACCCGACCCCTCGGGAGTGAGAGAGCGGACATTATGTCGGAGTCCAACCGACTAAAACCCCACAGTGTCCTCGCAGGTACGTCGGCGGGCCACGCACGAGAACGCGTAAGCAATCGTCCGCGACCCACCGCCGGTTGGCCTTTGCAGGCCCCTCCTCACTGGAGTGACCATCTCTCAATGCGCCGCAGCAGGCACTACCGAGACGCTTTGCTTCGGGGTTTCTGTTTGATGCGGCTGGCGAGATTCCCCTCGCCTTCCGCCAGAGACCCGAGTTATGGGAGTGCTAATGGACGTATTGACGCCGGTGCACTCCCCTTCGCCGTTGGCGGATGTCGGCGGCGGAGAGATCACCCTCCCTCTCGCCCTCCGCCTCCTCCTTTTGTGACATGGCCTCCTCGCCGGAGATTCGACGGTACGGCGACCAGCGGTGGAGCGCTCCAATCGCAACCGCCATTCGGCCATCACCAGAGTCTCCGGTAGTTCGTCTCCGCCAGCGTGGGTTGCAAGTCCCTAGCCCTGGTCGCCTCTCGCCAGTAGTGCATAAGCGCAAGAGCCAGCGCCTCCAGGTCCAGGGCAGCGACCCTGCCAGAGCGCACGTTGCCTCGAAAGATATCGTACGGTACCCCCAGATGTCTCTAGTGGCCATGGCTCTCTGCGGTCTCCGCAGCAGGGCCATGTTTCTCTCGTTTGCCACCAGAGCCTCGTACCAAATAGGGGAACCGTACAGCGCCATAGAGCACATTACGCCCATGTAGAGGCGGCGGCATCCCACGCTTGAACCCCCGATAATAAGACGGGGGGCTAGCCTAGAAGATGAAAGTGTTCCCGGAAACTCCATCAACCATCGAGGACAAGTCCGAGATCTCATCGCTGTACGGTCCGCGTAACAGACGACACCCAGTTCCGGGGGCAGTGGACCCCGCAGCACCCAGCCGTAACCGATGTTCCACAGGAGCGGTCCCAGGACCCACCGCACGACATCTCCCTGCGCAACAAAGCACCGCTTCGCCCCACGTACGTACGTAACACACCTGTCAGACAGGTAGATTCCGATGAGCCTTCTCAGATCGAGGCACTCCGTGAAAACGAAGCGCCTCGAAGACTCGATACCTAGGGAGGGTGTTGAAGGCGTCACCACTCCTCCCGGGAGAGCACCTGCTCCGAGAATCACGCGTTGGATCACGTCCAGCGTCGAACGGCCCTCCCGGAAGCCGAATCGGTTGTCCGAGACATCGGTTAACGTTTGTAAAAGACAACTGTTCAGGACAACTCCAAAGTCCGGCCGTTTTATATAATTATCCAATTCATATAATTATCTAAATAACACATTTTACAAAACATAGGCCTTATTACCATAGATTAGCATACCTACTACGAAAAGTGTCATTAGTCATTTTGATGTTTAGTTTTCACAAAAAAATATATAAAACGTAAATAACACCCCGTGCGAAGCCTATCTATCTATATATTTTTATATATTCTCGAAAGTCTTGATCTTTTTTGGAATAAAATAAAATGTTCTGGAAACATTCAGTACATAAGAAAACTTGTAAAATCCCATTAAGTTTTTGTACCTTATAAAAACATAAATTACCGCATCCATTAACCAGTACCATTTTTATTACATGAACCAAGAGTAATGATTCAAGTTTTCCGCTAGTAAGAAACAAGAACGTTTTGTCATGTTTAATGGGCTGTGCTTCATCAAGACATTTCTCTCTCTTTCACTTTATATAAGATGAAAAGGGACCAAATTTTGCCATAACACAAAGTTTAGGTGGTATATTGCGAGGTGGTATGTGCAGTTATTAATTTATAACTTCTGCAGTTATATAAATAAATTTGTTAATTATTAAAAAATATTAAACAATTAAAAGCTATCAAATAATTTGTTGTTTACAATTTAAAATATTTTTAGTAAATAAATTAAATTAAAGTTTGTGCTTTAAGTAAAAATATCAGCGTTCCCCGACGCTTTAAGATTCTTTATTTTTATTTGTTAATAAGTATTCGGATATGCCTGGTCTAATAAATATTTGAGCAGATCCTTACACAGGCTCTGATGAAACTTGAATATTTTCCAAACTGCTTGCCTGACTTTCATCAAACAAATCTACGAACCTGCCTTAAACTGACACTGAAATGCAAAAAACTGCATCAAAATCAGTTCAGCAATTTTGGAGAAAATTGGTAACAGACATACAAACACACAAACAAATAACCTCTTACCCCAAACGCAAACAAGATTATTAGACAATTTTGGTAATCATATAGTTAATATCAATGACGTACTATAAGTAGACACGTTATACCCATACTAAATGCAGATAATAAACAGCTTGAACAATACTATAGCTACCTATTAATTATTTACGTTTATATATTCAAGCGATGAAAGGGATAGAGAAACACAGCTCAATACCGAAATCCATTTGTTAAAAAGAGATAAATATATGTTTTAAGTTGCGACACGTCATCGACGCGTGACCTTCTCCGGAGGAACTAGGGGAAGATTGTCTAAATGGAACACTCAATATTTTACTTAGAAATATTTTTGGAATAATAAAATATACAATATGTAATTAAAAAACTTTTATTTTACTAATAAATATAATGTAATAATCAATGACTTTACAACAAATAGACCATTTGTCTTTCAATCACGCTCAAACGGCTGAACAGTTCTAAATGAAAGTATGCTACTTATTTATGTATTATGTAGTGTAATTTAAAATTAAGTCTTTAATTTTTTTTTTATTCTGGACAACAAACAACTATACAACAAAGATTACTACAACATAGATACATATTAAAAAAATAACTGTCATATAGTTAGTGACGTTTGTTTATACAAACGTATTGTTTATACATACATTCAAAACAGGATATTTTTATGCAAATTCCAAAAAATATAGAAATAACAAATAATACAAAAAAAGTTTACTACAATTAACTACTATTTAGAATGTTACAGATATTTTTTCTAAATATATACAAAGAATGTGAAAATATGTCCACTTCGCAAAACTGCTGGTTGTATCGTTGCACCATACGTCTAAATCTTAGAGTAAAAACTTGGCAACCAATCATATTCTCGTCTTTGGGTTCTGATTATCTCTATCCATTTTTTTCTTATTAATCCGCTTCTAGGGAGACTAAAAGATAAATAAATACAATAAGATCATAATACTATACATACAACAATAATATAATATATAAATTTATAATAATGTAAATATAATTATGTATATATATTTTCCGTACATTTAATAAAATATATAATTTTTTTAAATAGGTTCATGTAATTTATTGACAGGTTCGATATTACCAACCATCCCCATAATCAGTCGCTGAGTCTGTCGCGGCCATTTCGTTTTGTCTTCTCTATCACTCTCATACAAAATGCATCGTTCGTCTCGCTCAGGCAAGCGGCGAACTGGCAACAGCGCATTATTATTAATAAAATATTGTTATGTCCATAATTATAAAATTTCTGTACTTACCAATGAAATGAGTTATCATTTCTATCTTTTACAGTTGCAGTATAATTTCTGCAAAAGCGGAACACACAAGATGTCATTTTTCTTGATGTTTTTGCGAGAGACATGTACACTAGTCGTAGGATTGTGCGTGACTGTGCGCGACCAAATTTATAGTGGGACACTTACCTCTCATTTGCCTTGCTATAGCTTGAGCGTCAATCACGCATCTACCTCAGTTTATATAGTATATCATTGGTTAATATGAATAAGGTTGACGACGGAATAATAGAATAAAAAAAAATCTCATCGTATTTCATAATAGATCGAGGCTGCGCTCTCATGTATGCAGAATTCAATAAAAATATGTTTACTAGGTACCTATACCATACGAGAGGCTCTGAGTGTGAATGCTGTTTGTAGCTTACAAGGACTTTCCTACTCAATGCTGTAGTCCAGGAGCTGAAAGGTATATTTGAGTAGATTTAGATTCCTTGATTTTTTAACTTTGCTCTGAAATGTAAATTTACTCTGGAACCTATAAACTTCCTAAACTTACTAAAATATATACTAGTATTATAAAGAGGTAAAGTATGTAAGTTTGGATGTAGGGGGTAATCTCTGAAACTACTGAACCGATTCTGAAAATTATTTTACTAATTTGGAAGCTATACATTGTACCTAAGTGCTATAGGCTATATTTTATTATGTTCCAAATATCCACGGGCGAAGCCGGGGGCGGAAACCTAGTAACATAATAAAATTATGCCTACAATAATTTATTGGCTGCCTGTATATATAAATTGATAATTTTAAATCTTTATAATTTTTTTTTAATAGGAAAATGAAATTAACAGATATCTACGTCTGTTAAAGAAGTGACAAATCTAGGTTCAATTTGCCACCTGTTCTGTTTAAAATAGACAACTGGCAAAATGTGGGCACTGTTACTGGTGACTCTGG
The DNA here is from genome assembly GCA_963924495.1 of Nemapogon koenigi. Classification (NCBI taxonomy): domain Eukaryota; kingdom Metazoa; phylum Arthropoda; class Insecta; order Lepidoptera; family Tineidae; genus Nemapogon; species Nemapogon koenigi. Next base: position 527,828 of record OZ004630.1, on the reverse strand, counting down.
TGTATTTATTAAATAAATGTGTACTTCAGAATGTTTTTGGCTTAGAACGGGATCAAAATTAAATTAGTGACATATCATTATAATTCTGGTATATGTGGGTGTGCGTGTTGTCTGTTTTTATTATTATATATTCACTAAACGCGTAAAAAATAAAAATCTAATTAACTGGACACTAGGGCCTGTCTCTTGGGAGTTGGTCGAAACGTTCACCTTTGGTATATTTGTCAAGGTCTAAAACAGTGTCGAGCTCCTGGTCTATACACGAGCACGTCGTATAGAAGAGCTTTCAAGTTATCTATAAGAAAGCTCAAACAGACGGCGCTCGTCTCATCTTTTATATTGACCCTCTATAACTATATTCTAGATCTAGAATGATACTTAGGTAATAGATACAAATGTCATTCTGAACAATTTCATTAGAGAAAGAATGCAAAGTGCAAGTGAGTTTTATTGACCATATAATAAAAAATCACAATAATGTAATGTATGAACTAGGTATCAAAAATATAAAAGAGGCGAAAGAGGAACCTACTTGTAGCAAATCTTAGCAAATGGCATTCTATTGTCTCTGCCTTGGGTAAGCAAAAAAAAGGCGGGAAGATAGATAAAAGTCTGTTTGGAAAGACAATAGGCATGATGACTAAAAAATTCTAATTAGTCCGTCAGTTAGGTTATCATAAAATATTGGACACGTATTTTCTCTTTTGTCAATCAAACAAAATATTACAGATATAAAGCCCGTCAAATTTTTTGATAATCTAAATGTCGGACTAAACTGAATAATATTTTGTTTACCGTGTCATCTTCCCTATTACTGGTGTACGCGGCCCCGGACAAAATCTTAGGACGCGATGATCAAACAGCTTGACTCAGTGTCACATTTGGATGTGATGTCATTGATTATTTGTATCAATTAAAAATATCTTGTTGGAACGCCCGCCTCAAGCAATCTAAAAATATAAAAAAATAATAATTTTTTTAACTAGTTTTCCACCCCTGCTTCTCCCGTGGAGCCCATATTAACTTTCATCCCCTATTATGGTCTTAAGTTCTTACAAAAATCCCATAGAAAAAAGCACTTTCTATTTTTCCCGAATTATGTGTACTTTTAACAATGATATACTGAATACTCATTGACTTTTAATATTACCGTCGATCAATAATTGTTTTTATATGTTCAACAAAAGTACACCTAGGCCGTCTTTTGCCAGCATTTCCTTTCATTTCAGCTATATAAACCTTTTTAGTCGATCTTTCATCTTTCATTCTTTCAATGTGTCCAAACCAGAGTAAACTACTTTTCTTCATTTTAGTCACAACATCATCTTTCACTCCTCATTTTTCTCTAATGACATCGTTCCGGATGCGGTCAATATGTTTTATATCACACATTCTACGTAAAGACGGCATTTCCACCGCATTTATCTTACTTTCATGCTTCTTATTCCATACCCAAGTCTCGCTTCCATAAGTTTAACGATAACCTAATGTTTTATTTACAAGAATACAATATAGGTCTTAAAATTGTATTCTTGTGTTGTTTAAAAAAAATGGTCATGCAAGCAGGTGTCCAAACATTAGGTATATTTTGACTCTAAAAATATTGTTACAATAATTTTCCGCAATTTCCATGTACAGTTTTGTGACATCGTTCCAGGAGCGATTTTGCCAATTTATATTTAAAGTTTTTCTATAGTTATAATACACACATTGTAAATTTTACTTTTATAAATATATTTATAACAAGGAAGTTGGTATAATAAATTCATTATTTTAGCTCTAGTTTGTCTCTGAATAACTTTACCGAGTTTTTGAAAATATTCAGGGTGGGAGTCTACAAAGACACACATGTCTCCTGGGTAGTGGTCATATTTGGAATAGTGGCAACTATCATAAACTCATGCGTCACACTTCACTCGAATACACTTTACTTACACGTAGCTTCAAATTAATATCAAAGTGGGTACTCTGGGGCTCGTAACATGGTTCCTCGGAGCAGTAACAATATAAAAAAACTCCAATGTGATATATTTTACAAACAGACAGACATTCGCGTTGAGAGATTTAAACATTTTATGAAACTTAAAGTTGTTTACAAAAATATTTTTTCCCGGGATAAAAAGGGCCCTATGTCATTCGTCGGCCTTTCAACGGTGCATAAATACACGTCGATTCGTTGCTCTGTTTTGACGTGAACAAACTCTTTCACATTATAATATTAGTGTGGAAGCCTAGTATAGATTAATGACCACCATGACAAGTCGACAGGGAAAATCCCCTCATGTATGCTCCTGTCCGCACCGCTCCAATCAGTTGCTGCCACAAAAATATATCGAGAATTGTACCGTTTTGCTTTATTTTACTTTACGGTACGAGAAAAACAGCGTCGACATATTTACAAATATCCGTGACAACACCTACGACAACACGTTATTTTACTGATGGCGGGAAATGTATGTCATAGATCCTAAAGTATAAGGTCTACTGTGGCATGTGGATACAATATGACGCATCTTTTTATAACAAGAGATAACAGAAATTAAATAGTTTTTGTTAGTCATTTTTCTTGCTAGCTCTTACTTTAGAAACATTTAGATACCTGCCACGATACAGTGAGGGCTAGAAAGTGTTCCACGTACAGCACGCATCCTCGAGTGTTACATTTTCATATAAAATCATTAAAACATTAAACTTATGAAACACTTTCTAGCCCTCACTGTGTCGTGGCAGGTTTCTAATTGGGTCACTCTCCAATAAAAGATAATACTATTCACTCTACTATATTGACATAGACCTGCTTGCTAGGCTATGCATGCGACCTACTGTCGAGAGCGTTTACATGTAACTGACGTGTGTCGGACAATATACCTGTATAGATATGTCCGCTACATCGTCTTCTGAACCGTTCTTCACACTTCTAGGCTAAATTTGTCTAGAATAGTCTAGATGCTGGGAAGAAATGCGATTCGATTCGACGCGCCTCGATTCCGTTGTAAAGAACTTCAATGTTAGAGAGACACAACATAATACTAAATAATATTATAAATACTAACGTGTGTTTCACATCATAACAAAGCAACGGATTGACGTAATTTTTTTCATAGAGATAGTTGGAGGCTTGGAGAGTGACATAATTATGCTACTTTTTAACCGACTTCAAAAAAAGGAGGAAGAGGTTCTCATTTCACCGGAATCTTTTATTTTTTTTTGTGTATGTTCCCCGATTACTTGAAGACGCCTGGACCGATTTGGAAAATTTTCATTTGTTTGAAAGGGTCATGATCTGATGATGGGATCCTGGAGAAATCGAGAACTTCAAATTTTAAAGGCACACTTGAAGCGATTTTGGTTTTTTTTTATAGTGACTTGTGCATTTGCTTTCGGAAAGCACACTTTTCAGTGCATAATTTTTGAAGTCGTTACACTTTTTTTTAAAAGACAATTATATCTATAGTATCTTGTATCACATCCAAAAATGTCTACGGAGTTTTCGCTAGAGATTAAGTATGTAATATGGAAATTTTCATAGGTTTATTTGTAAAGTTTTTGTATTTATTAGAAAACAATCTAATAGTGGAATTTTGATAAAGAGGTATCTTTGACACTAAAATACATAATATTAAATTTTATAAAAAGTGTGTATAAAACATCTTAATTACCGCGCGAATTTCAATTTTAGCTATTTTCGAGAACACGTTCCGAAATGTAGAAAACAAATGACTACAATTTTTAAAAACAATTTAATATCGTTTTTTTTTTTAATGATTAATATAACAAATGTATAAGCTTTGCCTGCCAGTAACAATTTTATATCTTACCAAGGAGTATCTATTTCATTCTCACTTTTTATTGAACACCCCTAGTATAACACAGCGTTATTGTACAGTCATTACATTTTTATAATTTGTCCACAACATCCTTCTCCCAACTCAGCATAAACATGTAACCATTTGAATTCAAATTGAATATATTTATTTATGGAAAAGATAATTTTAGGAGTTCCCTTGGTCACAGCTTCGCCCGCATGTATCTGGAAGTTGTAGGTACACAAAATATTGATTGAAAGCAATTTTAAAAGTATACACAATCGCTGAAAAATGATGATGGTGACACCAAAGATATTGTTACGATCTATCGTTTCAAACTGAACTTATCATAAAAAAACCGGCCAAGTGCGAGTCAGACTCGCGCACAAAGGATTCCGTAGGTACCATTATCTATAAAAACGAAAAAAAAACAAGTCTGTTGTATTGGAGCCCCCCTTAAATATTTGTTTTATTTTAATTTAATTATTTATTTTTAAAGTGAATATATAACTAAATATACTGTGAATATTTCAAGCGTCTACCTGTTGCCGTTATCAATATCGAGCAAAACCGAGCAAATAAATCACGTTTATTGTATGGGAGTATTTATTTTATTCTGTTGTTTAGTATTTGTTGTTATAGCGGCAATAGAAATACATCATCTGTGAAAATTTCAACTGTCTAACTATCACGGTTCATGAGATACAGCCTGGTGACAGACAGACGGACAGCGGAGCCTTGGTAATAGGGTTTCCGTTTTTACCTTTTGGGTACGGAATCCTAAGAATCATCTGGTCAAGCCGAAATATTAGTCAGTATAAAGAATAATGAAACATTTATGTAAGAATGACTTCATCAAGGAATACGGTTATTGAAGATACAATTCTATCTTGAAGTGTAAGATGAAAATTATTTTATGTAAATCATGACTCCCTCTTTGTCTCCGTGGAGTTATTGCATCCGGTCCTGAAATGAGGTCGATTCACTAACTGTATATAGACCAGTAAAGATAGATTTTCAGGTGAAATAATCTTAAAAAAGTTTATTCTTTCACACATGGTTATGTACCATTTACTGATACTTGAAATCATAAATTATAACAAATCGGTCCGGTGCGTTAGGAATAATTTAGGTATTTAGAACTTTTACTCATAACTGAGTATTTCTCCAGAATCTTGTTTGTTGCACAGTTTACAGCATATAAACGAATTTCATAACAAATTCGCCCAGTGCACATTGTCATAGACAGACTTTTACGTTTTCGAGCCGCAGATTCTAGATAAAAATATTAAAGTTTGAAATATCAACTTATTTTGCTTTTAATGCATAAGTTGTATGTCCCTCCACAAACATTATTGGTGTATACTAGGAATGTCTTTTGTATGACAATAAAAGTGTACAACCATTTACCAGACGTCTACAAAGACTTTCCAATTAATATATTTAGAAATAGATTATTCGAATTGCTCATAGGCAATCAATACTATTCTTTAGCAGAGTATTTTGATGACTCTTTTAAAAGTGTATAATTTAAAACGATATAATTGGTATTTTTATTGTATTTTATTATTGTAAAATGACATTGTTAGTGATCTATCTTGACATTTTGTAATTTATTGTTGACATTTTATTATTGAATTTTGACGTTCTGTAATTTACTCCTTACATTTTTTGTTGACATTTTGTAACTACTTATTATTTTGTAATTTTTTAATTATTTTCTAAACGCATTGTAATCTGTTTTAATAATTTATTATATTTTGGTTTTTGTGATGTCAGCCATGACTCTAGTCTCTTGATGTACGAACAATAGCTTCATTTAATTTTTTGATATGTTGTGTGTATAAATTGGATTTTTTGATTGTCACATTGTTGAGTGATTAGGAAATTTTTGGACACTGTAAGTCACGGTAGGGTTATTGGTATGTAGTATGCACGCATACATGTAGGTCTGAAAAATCCCTGGCAAATAAAAAATATTTCATTTCATTTCAAATTATTTCATTTAATTTCATTTCAAGACACCAATATTTGAACATCGCTAATGGCGGCAAGGTATAGATTCAGGCAACGTTGCCAACGAGCAAAATGCGGCGTTGATTTTAACGAAATTATTTTGTTTTTAAAGACCAAAGACCGAACTATATTTTGTTTAAAAAATGTTGGCTCATAAATATTAGGTATTCACAATTTCTTATTTAATCTGTGGTAGTAGCCCGACTTCTATCAACCCTGTTTTTTATACGGATTGCCCTGCGGCTCCCCCATACTCCCGGATACCCAGCTGAAGATGAAGTGTTACTCCTTTAACTATTAGTATTTGTAAGGCTCTATATGTAGGTTAGTATGGTTTGCTGGATGAATTCCATAATCCTACTAATATTTAAATGTGAATGAGAAATGTAATGTTTGTTTGTTTGTGTGTTTGTTTACAGATTTAGATGAAACTTGGAAGATACATAGTTTATGTCATGGAAAAGCGGATGGGGGGGAGGGGCATAATTCAGTAACTGGATTATTCTTTTTCTCGGTTCTATTTTCACGCGGGTGAAACCGCTGGCAAAAGCTAGTTGTATATAATCGTTGGTGATATCAGGGAATGGAGTCTTAAAATGGAGCCCATTTCAGAGTTAAGTTCCTTTAAGAATAAACTTTTATACGTTTTCCTTGTTTTTGGGAGGTTTATTGTAAAGCGGAAGTGAAATGAATGGAAAGATGAGGAATTATTTAATTACACTAAGTACGCTTATTTTTGTATAAATATAATTAAAATCATGACTGTATCAATCTATAACATCTAACATACTTTCAGTATAATCCGACAAACCACACTTAGAGGCTTTACTAACTAAATATACTTCAACAGAACTGGCCACTCGTTAGGTATAGCCTCACAAATACCATCGGCTAAACGAGGGAGACTTGGTCTTCCGCTGGGTACCCTGTAACCGTAACACTGTTTCGGGAGCTGTAAGGTAACCCGTTCACTATTAAGAGATCCTATATTTGATATCAGGCTGGGAATAGACTTTTGTATAATAATCGTCCGCTGATTGCACAAGTGTTACCCGCGTGGAAATAGATCCAAAAAGAAATAATCCTGTGACTATAATTTTCCCCTCCCCCGCCCGCTTTCGCGGTATAAAAAGTAGTATATTTCATTCTCTGACCCCTAAACTACCACAATGCAAACAATCATGTCCATCCCGTGAACAACAAAAACAAATCTATCCCACGGGAACCATACATTTTCCGGGACAAAATTCATAGCCTGTGTGCTATTCCAGACTATAATCTATATCTGTGCCAAATTTCATCCAGATTCGTTCTGCCGTTCTGGCGTGATTGAGTAACAAACATACATCCATACAAACTTTCGCGTTTATAATATTAGTGGGCACACCCTCGACAGTATGCCTGGACAAGCTTCCATACTCTTATTCTATAGAGGTTCAGGGCTATGATCATTACTTTTATTTGAAGGCAATAATTGAAAACATCCAACTGATATATATAACTCTTTAATGTTACTATGAAACGAGTAATAAATTATTTCATATATTTTGGAACCGGAGGGTATACAGTAACTGCTGATAGTTTTACAAATAATATAAAAAGCAAATGTGTTTGTACGAAGATAATTAAATTTGGACACAAATATAAATATTAAACGTCTTTCTATTCATATTGTCATTAATTTATTATTATTATAATGAAACTAGAACAATACTACTTACAACAAAAAAAAATATAATTTCATTATACATATTTTCTTTCTAAATCATGCAGATATTATCTTCCACATAAATCGTTCTGGATCTTTAGCTAAGCTTCCTGCATGTCCATATGCTCTTCTATCGTTTATATCATCAGTAGTCACGGCAAGTTTCAGAGCTAATCCAAATTCTTCATTTATTATATTAAAGTACATCGTTTTATTTTTCCAAATAGGTACCAGTGACCATGCCAAACGCTCCACTAGAACATCCAAGCTATTTCCCCAAACTGCACGGTCTCCCATATCGTCTACTTTATAGTTTAGTTTAAGGTACATATTTCTTTCCAAATTCTTTATATTAAAGACCACTCTGCCATTGATAGACAAATTATAAAATTCCCATTCAAGTCGTCCATCGTCTATAGATATTGCATTACCCCACAGAGCTCTATCTCCGTCCTTATCAACGTCCACGTCTAATTTAAGAGGTAAATTGTATTTTTTATTTACAATTCTAACTTTATCTCCATTAAACAATAATTCGAATTCCTTGGGGAATAATGTTTTCACAATGTGTTTCTCGTCTGCAATCCAAAGTTCACTTGCAAATTTAAAGGCATTTTCAGGTTTCGCACTCAATAGTAACTCAATTGTATTTGCAATTGCACATATATCATATTCTTTAATCATTAATTTAATATTATCAATTCCATCCCTGTATTTTTCATTAGCCACATTATAGTACAAATCTGTTAATATTGTAATATTTGCAGCTGATATAATTGTTGTCACACAAGTCAACAAAATTAGACTCCGCATCATCAATCTGAAACATAATTTTACTTAACATCTCAAAATTTTGAAACTGGATATAGCCTGGTGATGGCTCCGCTCGTGGATATATTCGGACAATATAAAATATAGCCAGGTCACTATTCATTACAAACAAATAAACCTTTTAAAAAAAAGTGTACCGACTTCAAAAATTTGCACTGAAAAGTAAGAAATAATAAAAATTTCGTCGTAGAATTTGAAGACGGTTGGTGCCAAATTAGGATACAAAATTAAGTAAACATCTAGGGACATAAAGATCTGTTCAATATTATCTTTATCTGTGTTTGTACTGATGATCGTAGGTTCCTAATGAATTATCTAGATTAGTGAATTTGGGTACTAAATTATTTCTAATTTGGCACCAACCGTCTTCAAATTCTACGACGAAATTTTTATTATTTCTTACTTTTCAGTGCAAATTTTTGAAGTCTGTACACTTTTTTTTAAAAGGTTTATTTTTCCCTTTTAAGTGATTTTGTTGCCCTGAGAAATAAATAATAACGCAACTAAAAAAAAATGATGGAAAATTAAAAAAAATACTGCGGTGGATGGGATTTGAACCTCGAGCAATGTGCACCCTGCGTTGCATCCCATACCTTTAGCCGCTAGACCACCGTCGATACGAAAATTGACAACTTCGTGTCAATAGCAACCGTTGCTAAGGCTTTTCTCTGATATAATTTTCAGCAGTAAACAGAGACAAATTACTGAATTTCTGAAAAATTACTGAACCGATTTTAGTCATATGACTGTGAGATAATGTCCTTAAAAAAATAAGTCGTCAAAATCGGTACATATTTCATCGAGATATTACGAAAAATTGACTTATAAGGTCAGTTTTTTCAAAATTTCTGAAAAACTAAAGAACCAATTTTTATGAGATAAAAATGGGACCAATCCGGAAGAATTATCTGTCGATTAAAAAAGAAACCATCAAAATTGAGAACCTTCTCCTTCTTTTTTTTTTTCGAAGTTGGTTAAAAATCAAATTTTACCTCTTTATAATATTAGTATAGAAAAACATGGGACAGTATATGCTTCGGTTTACCACATACATATATCCTTGTGGATATAAACGAAGCGCAGACCACACATTCTGTTCACAAAGCGGCCATAATGGATAGATTACGTTCATAATGCGACAGATCGTGCTTAAAGGCTTTTCGATTTCAAAATACTTTAACAGGATTCTATACATAATCGGAACCGGCTAGACGAACATATCATTTTAAAACTTCTGTCACCACCTCCCTAACTGCATACTATGCAAGTTACTTATCTATACTAATATTATAAAGAGGTAAAATATTTTTTTTTGTATTTTTGTTGGTAATTAATAAACTCAAAAACTTCTGAACGGTTTTAAAAATTCTTTCACTAATAGAAAGCTACGATATCCCAGAGTGACATAGTTTTTCTTCCGAGGACGGGAAATCCGTCATGAACACCCGAGTTCTGGCCTCCTCCTTTATCACTTTTCTGTGACACCTGACCGGAACTTCAGGATATCACATCGTATCTGGTGTCAAGTGATCTTATCATTTTCCTTCTCTTTCTCTGTTTTCTTTTCGGGTCATGGTCTTCTTTATGAAGTCCACCACACTATCCCACGTCGCCTCGCACTCCAGGATTGTGTCCAAGAAGTTCTGCCTCGTTAGTTGCCGCCAAATTTCCCTGGCCAAAAAGTCTCTGGACTCTTGGAATTCCACACAATGGAATATTCTTCACAAAAGAAACAGGTACCAGAGGGAGCTTTGCCGATCCTGTTTATAAATGCATTGAAGCACCCGTGGCCTGAGAGTACTTGTGACAGATGGTATGTCACGTTACCACGATTTCTATTCACCCATTTTTGAGTAACATAGTTGTTCGAATATAACTACTGGCGGAGCTGGGGGCGAAAAATAAAATACATAAAAATGTATAAATGATTGCAAATTTCCTAAAATAATTTTAATAATTTTCCTTAAAATAAACTTACCAATTTGACTTTTATCACTAGTAGAGAGTATCTTGTGTCTTTACAGCACAAATAATAATTTCTACAACTTCAATCTGGAACTTTATATATAAGTATACGCATGTCGCATGTACTGATAATATCCTAAGTAAAGGGTTATCATATCGTTACTGCGTGAACTCTTTTTTTAGCGATCCGTTGCTGCCAAAATTGTAAAAATATATTTTACCTACATTATTTAGTTAGTACGGAATGTTTGACTTTCGTTCAAATAAGTGCAAGTTTGATGCGATCAAAGAAATCGGAATCGAGCGTGAAAAGCCGTGTTCTTTTTAGAAAAAAACACATTTGTAATTTAATCAAACGGGGTACAAACAACCAACACGCAAGACACGGGGTGTGGACATTATATTCACTTGAAGGCGATATTTTTCGCATTTCAAAAATGTCAAATGCCGAGACATCGTATTTAGCTTTAAAAAAAGTGATTCAATACGCAACGAAACTATATTTGATCATGCTACCTATTTCGACATACACAGGAACAATAGCTCCCTACATTCCATAATCCCACAACTGCGTGGGATATAACCCATTTATTCGAGTGTAATTCTGTATCAGGAATATGTTTGGTGCCACAAGCGCGCGGTTGCGGTCACGAGCGGCCACAAGTGTCGCCGGATATCTACTCAGTGCAGCAGACATACAGACCTTCACGCTTATATTACACTAGAGGGGTATCAGAGGTATGAAGCGATCATTAAGTTTTAGTTCAGTAATAAGTGTTGCGATAATATCAGTTATACTCATCGATGGTTATACTTTATTAGACTCTGTAAACAAAAAAAAATATAGAGAAATGGTATATATAGAAATTTTAGTATTAGATTTTTAATAAATGACGGAACTTTTTCGATCCCGACCCGTCTACCCACTGGACTTTCCCACTGGTGGGTGGACGGGTATTTCCACTAGACCGGTTTTTTATAAAAGTTAAGGGGAAGTCAGTCATCAAGATTCAATTTTTAATCAAAATTTTCAGAAAACCTGATCTATTTACGAAACTGATTTTTTTTTAATTGATTTTAAGGATATGGTAAATATTGTTATTATTTTGTAAATATGATTAGAAACATTTTATTCGATAGAAAAAAATCCTAAATACACCTCTGAAAACTATATTTATTAAATTTTATCGCTATAATATATTATCTATCGTTTCATTGTAAAATTATTTCTATGTTGTACAAGATTTTTTTTTATTGCGTTTTTTTGTATGGAAAATTGCAACAATGTAACAAAATACGCGCTCACTGTCGAGGCGTTTGTACTCGACGCAAACTCGCACTAGGCAACCACTTCCCCTTAATATATATTACTTTGTTATGCGAATGTGATAATAATGTGATAAGAAGACAAATTCTAAGGAATTTCATTTTTACGTGTCTCGTGTTGATTTTTGTTTGTCCTTCTCTCACATCGTAACGGAGGGATAGATATACTATTTGTCATGGGATAAACCTTTTAAAAAAAAGTGTACCGACTTCAAAAATTTGCACTGAAAAGTAAGAAATAATAAAAATTTTGTCGTAGAATTTGAAGACGGTTGGTGCCAAATTAGGATACAAAATTAAGTAAACATCTAGGGACATAAAGATCTGTTCAATATTATCTGTGTTTGTACTGATGATCGTAGGTTCCTAATGAATTATCTAGATTAGTGAATTTGGGTACTAAATTATTTCTAATTTGGCACCAACCGTCTTCAAATTCTACGACGAAATTTTTATTATTTCTTACTTTTCAGTGCAAATTTTTGAAGTCGGTACACTTTTTTTTAAAAGGTTTATTTTTCCCTTTTAAGTGATTTTGTTGCCCTGAGAAATAAATAATAACGCAACTAAAAAAAATGATGGAAAATTAAAAAAAATACTGCGGTGGATGGGATTTGAACCTCGAGCAATGTGCATCCTGCGCTGCATCCCATACCTTTAGCCGCTAGACCACCGTCGATACGAAAATTGACAACTTCGTGCTCCGTTGCTAAGGCTTTTCTCTGATATAATTTTCAGCAGTAAACAGAGACAATTTACTGAATTTCTGAAAAATTACTGAACCGATTTTCGTCATATTACTGTGAGATAATGTCAAGAAATTATTATATCCTTAAAAAAATAAGTCGTCAAAATCGGTACATATTTCATCGAGATATTACGAAAAATTGACTTAAAAGGTCAGTTTTTTCAAAATTTCTGAAAAACTAAAGAACCAATTTTTATGAGATAAAAATGGGACCAATCCGGAAGAATTATCTGTCGATTAAAAAAGAAACCATCAAAATCGGTTCACAACTGGCGGAGTAATCGATGTACATACATACAAAAAAAAAAAAAAAAAACGGTCCGAATTGAGAACCTTCTCCTTCGTTTTTTTTCGAAGTCGGTTAAAAATACATCCATACATCCATAGAGAAATTATCAAATAAAACTTTCTACCGTTTTTTATTCTTCACGGCTTGCCTTACACCTCCCGAAACCGTGTTACGATTTCAGGGTACCCAGCTGAAGACCTAGTGTCCCTCGTTTAGCCGATATACGTATACCTACGAGATTGAAGACAGGCCACACATTAGCAATGTACTTATATCATACGATCTAGATCACATGCAATTCACTCACCCACACAGACACACAAGATTCAATTAAACAAAGGATAAATACATGTGTGTGTGTGTGACATATCGTTCCGGTAATCGAAATCAACCACAAATACAATGATTTGAAAACGGATGGTGGACCGCGCGATAAGAATTGGACGGGTCTGTCGTCGGTTTCGGTGGACCGTACGGCGACCCGCCGGGTATTGGACGAATGTGTTGCTACCTTTATTCGAACTTTTCCACAACAGGGGATTATCAAGCAAAGTCCCCCGTCGTGTTTGTTTGTCTGCACGTAAAAACTACTGAACTACTATTAGATAGATTGATTCACCTGAAAGGTTTATGAGTATTAAATATGGACCTATTACCTACATTTAGGAGCTGAGCGTGAATCAAGTTGCTGCCTAATTCATCAGAATCAAATGATCTACAAAAAATGTGCGGTAGCATATACCTAGTACCTACATATATATCTATGAGGGCTGTTTACTAATCGTGTAGTAAGAATAGACAGAATCTCTATTTTCACAAATAAAAATGAAACTAAATAACATTTGCAATAAAAAATACTTGTTTCGGGTTTAAAACATTTCGCAAAACACTGACTTCAGAGATAAAATTGTGTAGCTGCAAATGCAATTGTCATGTAGTAATGGAACATCGCAAAATAAAGTCAAAAATATGAGTGTGGACGAGATGTGTGAAATGTACATGGTAACAGATAGGGCCGGCAAAAGCATTCCTATTTTAGAGCACATTTTCTGTGTAGGTATATTTTTGAAATTTCAGCAAACACTTCTTTACGGACTTTATATCTTGCGGTGCGGAGACACTAGTAACAATGTCCACTTTTTGTCAGCTGTCCATATTAAACAGAACAGGTGGCAAGCTTGTTGTTAACACCCTAAAAGTTGACGTCTATCCAATGGCACTGTAACTAACTCAGTTTAAATTATGTATTATAGTCCTTTAGAGATTTGCAAACAAACAAACAAACAAACAAACACACTTTCTCGTATATAATATTAGTTAGGAATTTAAATGTAGGTACACTCAAACCTTTAACGGAATATTATATTTAAAGGAGTAAGTACTTTCCAGGGTTTCATAATGATATGAATATATCTTCATTTCCTTCTTGAAGACTTCCACAAAACCATAAAAATCGATTGCCTTGTGAGTTTTAATAAACAATTAAGATGTTTTAACACAGTTACCTATTATAATTTTAATTAAATAAAGGCCAAGTACGAGCGGACCGCACACGAAGGATTCCGTACCACTGTACAATATTTAACACTACTTTAAAAAAAATGTTTATTAAAAAGTTAGCGCGAGTACGACTCATACTTGGCCGGTTTTTATTATCCAAAAAAAACACGTTTTTTGTATTTAATTTTTCACTTTATTTTATTTTTATTATTTGTTGTTATAGCGACCATTACATGACAGACGGACGGACAGTGGAGTTTTAGTAATAGCGTTTGCGTTGTCATCCTTTGGGTACCGAACCTTAAAAATCAGGTGGCAATTTTTTTCAAGTATCATCCCTGACGTAGCATGTTTGTTATCAAAATAAACGAAATTGGAAAATGCCATCGGGGCGGACTGATATGGCGGCGTACTTTAAATTCTCGAATTGTCACACGGTATTACCAATTTTACATAATATTTAACATTAGATGATTATCTAGTATCGACATAGCGTTTTCCTCTGCGAGGTGAGTAGAGAAATATTCATTCATTATTTCTATGGTTCTGGTCATGATTTTAGGAATTAGGAAACCTGGCACTCTATGAAGTTACACTCCATTTTGCGTCGGTGGTCGAGTGGGAAAACGTCAGCAGACAACTGAGAAGTCGCGGGTTCGATCCCCACATCCGACCATGTACCAATGGGTTTTTATAATAAAAATTCTATGTACATTATGCGACAAACCGTACAAAGAGGCTTTTCCATCTACATACCTCAACAGAGCTGGCCACTCGTTAGGTATAGCTTCAAAAATCTTCGTCTAAATGAGGAAGACTTTTATCTTCCGCTGGGTACCCTGGGGCCGGCAACGGTTCCTGGGATTTGTAAGGGAACCCGTTAAGATTTTTTTTCCAATTTACATTATTTATACGTATTGACAATCATCACTACATATATTATAAATCAAAGTCTACCGCCGCGTCTGTCTGTCTGTCCGTCTGTCCGTCTGCACCCCAAAAACTACAAAACGGATTTTGTTGCGGCTCTCACGATTACATATATTTATTCAAGAGGAAGGTTTACGAGTATCAAACATATCATGTTTAGGAGCTGAACATTAACAGTGTTCATGAATCAAATCGGGAAAAAGTTAGCCTCAGTGCGTTTTTATGGCGTATGCTGTCTAATCTGTCAGAGATATAACAAAAATCTCTAATATTATATAAGCGTAGATATTTGTGTAATTATTCAAATTGATACACATACAAAATATTACTTGATGGGTGTCAATTACATCACAAAACAAGACAATCAAGGCATAAAATATTGTACTAGTCTAATTTAGGAAGAACTACACATTTTTTTAATAATCTGACAAACTGAAGTCTCAAAAGAATCTAGTGCTTCGGAAGGCAGGTAAAGCCGATATCCGCAGTTTAAAAAAAACTAAGTGGGAACTTCTGGTTATACCAACAGCTCTTAGATACGGCGAAATCTCGAGACCCCAGATTCTTATAATTTATTTTCTATATTTTTTCAAACGAGCCATTATGACAGATCAATATTGATGAAACCTATTGGAATAAAAGCACTGCAGTGACAGCCACAGTCACCACAAAATTCAATAGCACACTTGCAATACAACAATACAAAACAGCGACACATTTTCAGTATATTTGACACAATATATCATCAAGGGGTATTTGTACACGCTCAAACCTTTTGTAGGATTACGAGTAAAGCAGCCCGCATGTCGACGGACTGTGATATTTTCAATTCGGGACCTTGATCCTTCTGACCGCTGCTTTCATAAAGAATTTCACGGGTTTTATGTATGAAAGCCAATAAATATTTACATTTTTTGCTCATTTTATTATATTTTATATCAAAAATCTCGTACAGACTTTCTATGGCTACAATCACTTTGTAATACTTTGTTCATGTTTGTTGCTCAATGCCTTAACTAATGAATGGATTTGGATGAAACTGAGAGATAAATAGCTTATACAGTGGATTGTGATTATAGGCAACTTAAATGTTTATGTGTGTAGCATGCAATAAAGCGCCTACAAAATATTTTATAGCAAAGTTTTTATTTCGATTCGTCCAAGCCACGGCGCGTAACAAACGGTCCGACTAGATCATCCGGCTACCGGAATGGGAAATTCTCGGTGCGATGCCGGACCAATGTGTGGCCTACTTTAGTTCTATTTTTACGTCATAAATAACTTTATGGTAAACAATAATTATTAAATTAGTTAATCTGTTGGTGATATTGTCGTTGGTGCTAAAATATAAAATGTCACCGGGGTGGCGGGGTGAGAGGGGCGATAAACAGGAACATTGGTCTAATGTAGTGCAAGTGTCATTACAAATTGACATCTGGCGAGTTGGGGAACCATTCAGTCTATCATGGGGTTTAAAATAATTGCCTTGCAAATTATGCACTGAAAAGTGTGCTTTCCGAAAGCAAATGCACAAGTCACTATAAAAAAAACCCAAATCGCTTCAAGTGTGCATATAAAATTTGAAGAGTTCTCGATTTCTCCAGGATCCCATCATCAGATCTTGACCTGTTGACCATGGGACCTTCTGGAAAGTATATCCTTTAAATCGGTTCAGGCCGGTTAAATATTTGAACGTGACGCCAGTGAATGGTTCCCCAGTTGTAATTGTGTTTAATGCGCCGTTTATAAACGAGGTCTTAAGACGGCTACGAACGAATGCCATCGCATTTGTTGGCCCTCACAACATTAATCCAAACTGTTTGTTATAAACCACTTGGTAATGTCTCATTTACCTTATAAGATCATAGTTTCCTACCAGGAATTTATGAGAAAGGCCAGGTCAGAAGTACCCCGACTAGATGATGAGAATGAATGATGCGAAAGAGATATGTCAGGATCGTAGCAAGTGGAAATCCGTGGTATATACCTGACCCTCTGAGAAACAGGCGTGACTTTTATGTATGTATCTTGGGAGGTGCTTAGTCTAGTAAGTACAGCGACAGGCTTGCCATCTGTTATATTTATTTTTGAAGTGAAACTTCTTAGGCGGCGATTCGATAATTGGACGAGAATTGAGAGTGAAATTTCAAGGACGCGTCACGTTTAAGCACATTTCGTTACACGAGAGAGAAGAAAGATATAACATATAGAGAAAGAAAAAGAGAGCTATACGTTGTATATTTAATTTACAGTTTACGCTATCTGCGTCTCCCTTTTATCACGTGCGTACGGTGCTGCACGCGTAATATTTTTATTTCTTTATTTAGACCCTTAAGAGGATGTATAGAGCTAAATGCGAGTTTTATGATGCGTAAAAGTACATGATCCACTGCAGTGATCATAATCGAAAAAATATATGATATTCTTGAGGTTATGCGTTATTAAGATACTGTGTTCAAAACATAATACAACTATATTGATTCGATAGAAAAAAATCACGAATGTACCTCTAAAAAAATATTTTACTGTCTAGAAACAGTACTAAAATGCATGCAATGTTTCTGATTTTTTGACAGATTTTTTATCTAGCAATATACTATCGTAATACTGTTCTATTTTTTAATCAAATTTTCAGCAAGTTCCTTTATTCTCATTTTCAAGATTTTATGTACGCACTGCACGCGTGTGTGCGCAAGCGCTCGTGTACCGACAGTACCGGCTGCAGCCTGATGCTATATTATTAGTGGCAGCCACGTCGTTTGGTGTGTATGTGTACCCGCGTGGGGGCGGTGCCATCTCTCAAGGTCGTTGGCTCTATCCAGCGTCTTAAGAGCTCTCTTGGTCGCGTAACCAACTAAAACACGCACGTGTTCGAAAATTTTGCATCTCTTTCACCATTCGCACCTAGGCTACGAGTAAATAGAGAAATAAAATGTCAAAACAAAATCGGTACAATAAAATACTCAAAACCTACTAAATCAAGTATTGTTTAAAAAGTATTAGAAATAGCAAGTTCTGGTTATTGGATCCTTAATGTGTGTGATATTATCTTTATTCTAAATGTTAAAAAAATATAAATTAGTAAATATATTAAGAAAAATTCGGTTGAAAATATGAGTAAAATTTTTTGACTTTCAGCGCTTCATAAAACCTAGTTAGAGTATAGATAATTTCACATACTGAAATGGTACATTAACTAGAGCTTGCTATTTTTAGAGTTTTGTACAATACTTGATTTGCTGAAGTCCGTTTTTGTATGAGACAAAAGTTAGGAGGCGTCTTTTTAAAGTATTGTCAACAAGCAAATCCATGACGATTCTCTTTTAGCACAAACGCCAACAGTGAGTCAAAATAATATTCAGAGATATATTCATTGGGATCCAAATTTCGTCATTTGTGTTCTCTGTAGCATGAATTAATGAATTCCGTTGATGCAGTGATTTAATGAGGCGAACCGAATCTGTACGTTTGTGGATGAAGCGCGTTCGGGTGTACTTATCTGAACATATTACAATTGTGTGAAATCGTTAATAATGTTTGTAAAATGAAAATTGGGATAGCAAAGATATACACAAGGGTTTTAACTTTTTCACCTCCCGAGCACGAAAATGGGGCTTTTGGTGCGTCAAAAAGCGATTTTGCTGCGAGCGTGAATAAAAGTGATTCGAATTTTAAACACCATCTTTTGGAATTAAAAAAAACCGGCCAAGTGCGAGTCGGACTCTACACTCGAACACCATTATCTATAAAAATGCCAAAAAAAAACACGTTTGTTGTATGGGAGCCCTTTATTCTGTGTTTTTTAGTATTTGTTGTTATAGCGGCAACAGAAATACATCATCTGTGAAACAGACAGACAGACGGACGGACTAAGCGATACTTCGTTCAGAAAATTAATTGAACTCATAGGCACAACTTTTTATATTTTTTTTTATGTTTTATAAGGGTTTGTTAGCAATAAACATACTTATTGTTAAATATTAATTGTTTTTCTTACCTATAACTTATAACACTTTTCTCGTTGGTAGAGGTGAAAAGTTGTACATTTTACACGAGTGCGAATTTTTATGTCTCGTCCCTTTAAATCACTCACTGTGCTCAAATCAATCACTAGTTCGTAATTTAAAGTTCTTTGCTCACTTGTTGAACAAATAACTATTTCCCGCGTGGATATAGAAAAATAAATAATCCTTCCCATTACATCTTACGTTGTGGCCACATACATCAGTAACAATGAACACTTATTGCCAGTTGTCCATATTAAACAGATCAAGTGGCAAGCCTGTTACTGCACTTGTCAGATCTCGATGTTTCACTTATTTAAAGAGTCTAGCAAGAGGCTGAAATATCAGGAGGAGCTGACCCAAAATTATCTGTTTGTAGCATTTGGTGTCGAAATTAAGATTTCGGCCACCAGGATCCTCCAGCCTGATCTCCCAGAGTCTCCCCGTGAACTCATTACTTCATGAGGATCTCAGGGACGCTCGGTTCCGAAGCTCATGACGTTATTCACGAACTCGGTAGACGAGTGTTCCTAGACAGTGATATTAGGTGCTATAATTTTATCAAACAAAAGATAATAATGGCAAATATTTCAGTGTTAATCTAGATTTTCGGTGCTTTAGGTTTGAACCTGAGTCCCCCCCGGTTTCAAAGTTACGCTATCGACTCCATTATTTTAACAAAATACAGATATTCACTTTGAGTACCTGTAAGTATATTTCCAATACCCCAACAGCCACTCTACCAAGAGTAACATCACGTGCACTCTCAACTCCTATAAAAACACATTAGAGGGAACTTTATCTGCTCTTGGCTACGTTCATTTAAAGGTGCCATTTATTTTATATTCTTATTTAAGTATATTAAAGAAAATTGTTACATAGTTAATTCATAAACCAATTTTAATGTGTTGAAGAAAAAGCCGGCATTTCTTTTACATCTAGGTATAATTCGTATACCTTTATATTATATATTTATAAAAAGGTTTTTTTTGTATTTTTGTTTGTAATGAATAAACTCAACCGATTCCAAAAATTATTTCACTAAAAGAAAGCTACGATATCACTGAGTGACATAGGCTATATTTTATATTACTCGAATATATCGTATTATATTGTTAATAAATTTCAATGTGTCAAAACCAGCGTAAACTGTTTTATAAAGGAAATCTGTTTTAAAGACAGCATATTAAAATTTAATCGCTTATTGAGTGAAATATTATATTATTTCAATGATGCTTGCACAAACATTCAGATAAAACTTTTGTATAAAGATTGTCTATCATTCAGTTAAGCTGACACTCCACTGAGCAAGCTAATGCGGAACAGTGGAAATTTACTTACTTAATTTTTACGGCTCATGTGTTATTGAAATACTCGTATGTTTAGTGAAGCAAATTAGAAATAGGTCACTACTGCATGTCTAACCTAAACTGGCGAAATAGACATATCATCCGTGATATAGGGCAACTCGGCCAAGATAAATAGAATCACGACTAGTAAGGCGTTGCATACTAACTTTGGTTCAATTTGTCTTGGTCGAGTTGCTATTTATCAATGGGTATGTGTCTATTTCGCAAGTTCAGTATCTACATGCTGGGATGGAATTGTCAATCTCTGGCATATCCTTCTCGACTCCAATGGCATTGATTGCGGATAAATGCCCTGCCTCTCCGCCTCAGTGGAATGTCAGCCTTATGTAGCCACTTGACATATTACGTAAGCATGTCTATTTCAAAGGGTAGACAGTAATCAGGCAGTCCTGTTTACTGGACCTGACGCCCTTTGTGTGTAGGAACGCTGCAACATCAAATACAAATATATTGGGGACACAGAGACAGTCCCAGATTCATGAAATTATATAGAGAAGGCTATCAAATGGTAGTGTACCTTCATCTGGAATGTAATCAGAAGGCCTATTTTACTAATTCAATTTAATTCTCACGCTGCTAGGATTGAGGAAAACCTAATTCGGACTATTACGAACATTAAAAAAACCAAATCGGTTCGGCCGTTCTCAAGTGATGCGCTTACCATTTTTATTTGTAAGACTAGCTCTCCGCCCCGGCTTTGTCCGTGGAGCTCACCTTTCACCTCTATTATGGTATTGAGTTCACACAAAGCTCCCATAGAATTTCCGGGCAACTTTTACAATTTTTCTTTTCTTATTCAGACTATTACGAAAATTTAAAAACCAGCCAAGTGCGAGTCGAACTCGCACACGAAGGATTCCGTACATTCAAGTTTGACGCCCCTGTATGGCGCAGGAACAGGAACAAATTAACGCGATTCCGACTGATACTTGGCCAGTTTTGACGACAACGGAAACGCTATTACTAAAGCTTCGCTGTCCGTCCGTCCGTCCGTCTGTCTGTCACAGGGCTGTATCTTTATTTTTTTTAATTTATTGTAATAATAAAAACCGGCCCAGTGTAAGTAAGTTATAGCGGCGTGAAATTTTTAATTGTCTACCTATTACGGTTCAGAAGATACAACCCTGTGACAATCGGACGGACGGACGGAATGACGGACAGTGGAGCCTTATTATAGTAATAGGGTTTCCGCTTGCACCATTTGGGCACGGAACCCTAAAAAAATTGCCAAATCGGTCCAGCGGTTCTCAAGTGATGCGCTTACCAACAAACTTACATTTGATGAAATAGGCGGGTGAATCCCTATAAATAATCAATTCCCTAAAACCAAATTATTCGTTCTTGTTCAGTGTACATCGCTACATTGTTAGGTCCCACTACACACGGTACTCATCACGTCGGTTCTCTGCGTCCACTCTGTAATACTCTGCATATCATTTGGCTCTGTAATGCTTTACAGAAATCGTGTTTGTTTATTTGGTGTTCTAATTAAAAAACTGTACCTATTGAAATCGGTCTATCATTTTGGGAGCTACGACATAGACATAGACAGACAAGGCTTCAAAATTATATTAAAGTAGCTTCACATATATTATGGATATTTTCCAACAAAATTGTAGCTTCCGATTAGTGAAAGAATTCACCGTCACCAGACTCTTGCTTCATACTTTGTGTTTATATTGTGGAAATTGTTACGCAAATTATTCAGTTTCAATTCAGTATCAAAAGTTAAACCAGATTGTAGTTTCAATAGTAGGTATAAAAAGTACCTATATCAAGTGTAAATTATTATCAAACAGTGTGGTAGCAAGTAAAACAAAGTGGTTTTAGTAAGTGAGTGAACACTATGTAGAAGGTTAAAATTTAAATTGGTTACTTTATCGTTGAATTTCAGTCAGTATTTGTATAAATTTTCTGAAACTAAAGTAGCTTTGTATTGCCACTCTACCATATACCGATATCCAATTAGTTTTAAGTGCAGTATAATTATGTAGTGTACGGTACAAAGTGTTCATTAATTAATGTTTCAGTTGAAAACAACGGTAATAATTACAATTACAAAGTAATTAAAAATAATCTATAAAGTATAACTGTCAGCACTACAGTTTGTTTGAACGCGCTAATATCTGGAGTCAGAACTAGGTACCAGTCGTATTTGTTTAACATCACGCTACCTACCCTAAGGGGGTGAAATGGGGTGTAAACGTTTGTATGGAAAATCGTATTACCTGCGTTTTGAAGTTTGGTACAAATACTCTTCAAAACATATAATAAAACACGTGTTATAGAATTTTTAAAAACAACCCTAGGTTTAAGATAAGGTTTAAACAACGGGATGTTGAAGTGTGTATAGGGAAAAATGTTGGATTGGTCTGATGTACCTACTTGAAATTTAGCTAGAGGACATTGGAGGTGAACTGAAGAAGGATTTTTTGGTAGGGTGCAACGGGGTAATAAATTGTTGTAAAATAAATCACGAGGGACTGAGTTACCAAATATATGCATCTGTCTACAGGAGAGAAAAATAAAATTAATGGAAACTCTTTGCGTATTTAAATAAATTAAGTCACTATTCCTAATACAACGCGTACGAAGTGGCGGGCATCTGCTAGTTTTATATATAAGGGGCCGTCTCCACGAGCGAGAGAATCGCGGTGATAGTCACGCGTCGTGCCATACAAACTGTATAGAGGGGATAGTATCGCTCTGTGGAGATTGGCCCATAAAGTTTGTATTGAATTTGGTGGCACGGACGAGACTATCGCCGCGATTCTCTCACTCGTGGAGACGGCCCCTAAGTAGTAATAAGAATATTTGTATGGGTATTCAAATTGTTGTACAAATTTTATTTTAAAAAACTTAGAGCTCAATGATCGCCGAAATTAAAAGTATACACACTTTAAAATTTATAATATTAGCTGTGGATATAAAGTTACAGTTATTACGAAAATGGGTTTAAAAAAATGTTAAAGTTTAACTCGCTAAGGAATACAGTTAACAAGAATGTTGTTTAACTAATATTAAGATGGAGAACAGTGGCGACCGAAACCTGTTGTGTAATGCAATTTACTAAATAACTTCTGTTTGTTCTTAGTATTAAGTGTTCGCTTGAGTCTGTGGAGTAAGAACTTCGAATCTCTCTGGAAAATATTATGGTTAGTCCATTCTTTTAATCTCGGATTTGACTTCGTTTTATTAAGTTTTTTTAATTAAGGAAAAGTACGCAGTTCTTTCTTACAAAAGATACATTATTCAAATCTACACATTGATATAAATAAAAAATATATGCTGTTCGTTGGTAAGCGCGTCACTTGAGAACGGCTGGACAGACTTGTAGGCAAATTTTTTTAATATAATAATGCGGGTCACGTGAGTCGCAGAACCGATGACAGATGGAGCCGAAAGATTGTGGACTGGAGACCGAGACAGGGCCGAAGGAACGTGGGACGACAGCCAGCGAGATGCTCAGATGATGTAGCCAAAGTGGTAGGAAGAAACTGGACGCAGAAGGCTCAGCACAGACAGGAGTGGCGTGCATACGAGGAGATCTACACTCAACAGTGGGTGAATACGGGTTGAAGAAGAAGAAGAAGAATAATAATAAAGATATACCTTTGTATATATTTTTTAGTTTATATTGTTTACTAACTATTCGCCCCGTCTTCACACGTTGAGTTCATACAAAACACATCCATAGAAAAAGCATTTTCCATTTTTTTTTCCCAAATGTTTCCACTTTCCGGACGACTTTTCCAATTTTCCTTTCCCTATAAACATGATTCGGACTATTACGAACATTAAAAAAAATACCATAGGTATAAAAATACGCCATGTTACGTTTCATTTGAATATAAACTAAGTAAATAGGTACGATGGTCACACATAAATGATGTTATATTTCTTACTGCCAAATGATACTGAATGAAACGGTATTTTAATTAATAAAATAAGATTAATTCTATAAAACTTGAGTTCGTTTGAAATCTTAAACGATTTTCTTTTAGATAATAAATCGTCTGAGACTCGAAGTCCCACAATTACTGAATCAAAGCCTCGCTAAACAATTGTAGGGTGACATTCTATTGGTATCTT
The DNA here is from genome assembly GCA_963924495.1 of Nemapogon koenigi. NCBI lineage: Eukaryota > Metazoa > Arthropoda > Insecta > Lepidoptera > Tineidae > Nemapogon > Nemapogon koenigi. The sequence continues at coordinate 503,243 of OZ004630.1, read as the reverse complement.
GTGAGACTGGTAAGTAGAGGTCCATATACTATTTTTTCACTAGTAATAGGTACTATTGACATATTTCGTCATAAATATTTTAGATGAAAAGCATACCAATCTAAAACCGTGTTATCGGTCACAGGGTACCTAGCGGAAGAAAAAGTCTCCCTCTTTTAGCCTATCATCTATCATCATATTTGTGAGGCTATATCTAACGAGTGGCCAGTTCTGTTGAGCTATATTTAGGAAGTTACCTACATAAATTTTTAATTATAAAAAACCCATTGGCACATGGCCGGGATCAAATAGACGTCTTAACCACTCATTACACACCGACACACCTTTTTGGTTCTGTTCGTTGATAAGCGCATCACTTAAGAACAGCTAAACCGATTTGGCTAATTTGTTTTTAGTAATGTTCGTAATAGTCTAAATAAAGTATTTAAGAAAAAAATAAAAAGAATATTTTGCCCGGAAAATTATAAAATTCGGTACAAACTTAAAGTGCTACACGGGCGAAGCCTGGGTGGAAAGCTAGATTTGATAACAACAAAGGTCCTGTGGTATATATTTTATTTTTTAACTAGTAGGTATTCAAATTCATACAGGTATTTCCCCACTTTTTATTTTAAATAATTAAAATTACGTATGTTTTTCTGTATACGTAATTTTTTTACATGCTGTGTGGTAGACTTGAAATGGCATTGATATGCATGTAACCGGAAGTATAGAAATTCTAATTCGAATACATATTCAAATGATTACAATTATTTCAATATTCCAATTTTTTATGGTTCTTTATCACATCACATCATTGGAGACTAATTAAGACTCGCATTTTTTAATGCTGAAAATATAGACTTATCACGGTTTCAATAAAGATTGAAAAAGTGCGTCGGTGGCCGAGTAGTTAAGACGTCTGGTATTAACTAGGCAGACCCCGAGTTCGATCCCGGATCCTGGCCATGTACCAAAAAAAAAGTTTACTGAAGATATTCCGACTATACCTAGATTTTTTCATCATATTATGTGGTCAGACCAATTTTGTATTACACAGAACACATATACAACACGCCATAAATTTTTAACATATTTCCCTACCTACCCTCCGTTTTCCTTATAACGGCTCTTCAGTGTGTGTCGAGAGTCGTGGAGATCGCAATGCACCGGTGTATACGGTAGCTCCGTGTTGATAAGAAGTGTGGTGAAGAAGGAGACAGCCAAACCGAGTACAGCGACCTATGAATTCAAATAACATCTCGAAGGTAAGGAATACTACATTTGAGAATTATGACATTATTTTAGGTATTTTCTAGTATATGTCCTATTATAAATGACAAGCCATAGTCACCCTGTCCAGTATAAATTGCGGGATATAGCACAAACGATATTTTCTCGTTGTACACATCTGCGCAGTATTTAGGGAGGTACTGGGGTATTGAAGCGTCCGTCTCAGTAATTCATAGTAACACCTTTTCTTGTTCTGTGAGCTTTTACTGTAAGAAATGGGAACTTGTTCGTGTAGATACCACTTTGTGAACAATATATGAGTGAAATATGTAACGGAGGCTATTTATTGCTTTCATTCTCATATATTGTTTATTCATAGCCTCACCTCAATGATCTTGTTTTTCAATTCTATCAATTTCTGTAAGTATATAACGTTTATTTTGCATAGAGTTAGCTCCTTGTCAAATATTTTAAAATAAGTTTGCAAAGTCGTAGACCGTGATTTTTTAATTATGAAACAATCTCTATGTAACCTACGAGTAAGCGTAGTATGTTGTAACGCAATCGGTCGTTTTTCTCCGGTTTTTAACCTACTTCAAAAAAAGGAGATTCTCAATTTGGCTGTTTTTTTTCTTTTTTTGTTACGCGGTTTCTACGCCAATTGTGAACCGATTTTGATGGTTTCTTTCTAATCGACAGATTAAATTATTTCGGACCTATATTTATTATGGTGCTTCAGTAGTTTTTAGGAAATTTTGAAAAACTGTTTTTTTTAAACAATTTTAGTCATAAATTGTTCAAATGCCGATTTCGATGATTTAAATTTTTGTCGTGATATTAAATTTTTATAAAGACTTCAAAAATTTAGCACAGAAAAGCAAGAAATAACGGTTGGTACCAAATTAGAAACTATACCTATCTCTAAATTGCACTAATCTAGAAAATTTATTACAAACATAGATAACATTGAACGGATCTTCTTTAGAATCTATTTTAATTTGGCAACAAGCCATACTTCAAATTCAAAGTCTAAATATTTAATTATTTCTTGCTTTTCAGAAGTCGGTTTACTTTTTTTAAAGTTTTATTGTTACAAATATTTTTATACTCACGGAACCCTAATTAGCAGATCGGTTCAGTAGTTTCAGATATTACCCCCTATATACACACAATGTTTACCTCTTTGTAGAGATAATACTGATTCATAATCCAATTCTGCGGTCTCAAGTTTGAATCTCAAGTTCATAACTTCTTTAGCAAGTCTATAATTATATTCTATGTATACTGATAGTATTTAGATAAATATTAATGTTTTGTAATATCATTTATAAATTCTGTATCACGAAACAGAACTTTTTATGTAGATTAAGATACTTTCAGGTCTGTCCAGTGTTGAATAATTTAATATTAAGTTGCTTTCCAAGTCTTGCTTCTTATATTCTATAGAAATGATAAATATGCGTCAGTGGCCGAGATTAACTAGGCGGGCCACGGTTCTATCCCGGCCGTGTACCAATGGGTACATACATATATAGGTACATAATCCATCTAAATATACCTCAACAGAACTGGCCACTCGTTAGGTGTAGCCTCACAATTACCATCGGCTAAAATAGTGGGTACCCTGGCTCGATAACACGTTTTCGGAGCTGCAAGGCAACCCATGAAGAAAATAAGTTATATTCTTACTAAATAGCATTTATACATAACATAATAAATCCATTTGATAAAATAATAACATGTGACGCTGCGCTGCGGTTAGTTAATGAGGTTTCTAACTATAAACTTAAAAATCGAATATATTTTTTATTCTGTTGGTTGATTTTCATATTTGATTTTGAATTTGTGGCTATTGCGTGACAAACGAATAAACAAACTGACAAACTTTTCTCGCCTCTTCCAGTACTTTTTTTTGCAAAAATACGGAAAGTCTACGATTTTATTATTTGTACAGAAAACGGTGGCTAGAGACACTTATAACAATATACACATTTAGCGATTTGTTCATTATACAAATAGAACAGGTGGCAAAATTAAATTATTAGCGGGGAACTTGTTAATATTTCGCTTGATTCTTAAATTTCGCGTAAAAAAAACAAATATTAAACTGGAAATTTGCACCATCAATTGGTATTTGAAAGCACTTTCTGCTAAGTAAAACAGAGTTTTAGCACAGATTTTAATATGTCAAGATGCGTATTCACGCCTGAATACTAATAGCGTGGACAGAAACTAAGGACGTCTCTTACTTCTCTTGATATATTCCTTGCCATTCATTATAATTTAACAGTTTGCAGAGCATAAAGTATGTGTAGCCTTTCAGGATTTCAGGAATTAATCATAGAATCTTACAAACTTATAATTCTTTTCAAACCCGGCTTCCCAGTTGAAAATTTTTGAAAAGCGAAAACTTACTAAAATTAATAATGAGGTGTATATTTATAATATGAAACTAGAGACTCGGCCCCGGCTTCAGACGGGTACAAAATGGGTTTGCAAAAATTTTAATACCTACGTAAATTCGCTTATAATTATTTACCTATTAGAGTTATATATATACTACAGTAAACTATATTATAGATAATTTTATTCCACACAATTCTCTCCTACAACGTTTTGTTATATATCTGACGTATTAGACAGCATACGCCATGAAAACTCACTGGCGTTATTTTTTTCCCCGGGTCATTCATGCTGTTAATTTGTGTAAACATTAAGTTTAGCTCCTAAACATGATAGGGTATATGTTTAATACTCGTAAACCTTCTCAGTGAATCATAGTAAAAACTGCATCAAAATCCGTTCAGTAGTTTTTGCGTGAAAAGATTACAAACAGACAGATAGACACTTTGTTTTATAATATGTAGTGCTTGTGGTGATGATGATAAAAGAGTATTTGAGTATACTTGTTACAGACACACAAGCTCACATTGTCTTTATAATATTAGTATACTTTATATTTCAGATTTTCAAAATATATTCAAGGCAACATTTTAAACCCATCCACTTGGTTCCACTTTAGTTTTACACATTTTCATATTTATTCAGGAAGAGCGCCTACTTCAGTACGTTCGTAACATGAATACACTTTTATTAAATTTTACTTTATACTAAAACTACATAGTATGAAACTAACTTTAATATAAAATTCGAATATTTGGATGGTATTAATTCAATTACTTATGCATTATCTTATATATTCGTAACAGGAATTATAGTTTTGATTCAAAAAACAGGGTTGATCCCATCCTAGGTATATCTATCCAATACTTAATATACACACACACAACTTTACGGTCTTTATAACTATCGGTGTGGCCAGATGCACCACTTGACGCCAGGTGTCCATATTAAACATAACAGGTAGCAAGCCTGTTGCTGCAGCTTAATGGACCTAGATATTGTGTCAGTTCTTTAACAAACGTAATTATCTGTTGTTCTTAGAAGAAGTGCCGACACCCGTCGAAGCACTTACTTAAAACGGTAAGAGGAATTGCTTAAGAGGCTACCTTCATATTAAATCATATTTTTCAAATCGTTTTGAGTGAAACCTAAAGCTCTTACAAATACAGAAAAAATTACATGTTATAATTGATCATATTTCATATTAATCTGTTAATTATATAACATGTTTTAAGAAACTTTGCTCGATAGAAAAAAATTGCAAAGTAGCCTCTGAAAATAGTCTCCTTTCCAAATTTCTCAGTAGTACATGAAGTATTGTTTATTAAATTAAGTTCAAATGTGTATCATCTATTTAGTAAGTAAGATGTTAATTTAGATTTTCAATAAAGCTACTCCTTTAATTTAAATAAATTATTTTTGATTTGTCACTTAGGACGTTTGTTCCAAGCACCTTCCGTGAGCCTCTTCTCTTTCGTTTCTATTCAATGCGAAAGGAGAGATTTAGCGGCGAGACCAATCGATCACGTAGCGCTAGAGTATCGTATGCAGCTAGGCCACGCCCCTCAAACTATGATTTTATTTGAATGTATCGTCTTAACATTAAGAATCGACTTATAAGTTTGGTGAAAACGGCATTGAGAGCAATAATATATAAGGTGATCTTTCCGCACCCGTTTTTTAGCATATGAAAGAAATTTTCAGGTAAAATAGGTAAAATTCTAATTTTCAAATTAATTAATAAGTGGTAATTTTAGAATTATCTTCTTCACGGTCTTTATACCTTGTGGTGTAGCCAGTAACAATATCAACTTTTTCCCAGTTGTCCATATTAAATAGAACAGCTTGCAAGTCTGTATGTAAGTGTAGTGACTCTATAGACTATAGTTGTATATTTTCTGTAAATAGTTTGTATAGAATTTAGATAAAACAAACACATTGTCAGCTATAGTTTTTATTAGGATTCCGTACCCAAAGGGTAAAATCGGAATCCCTATTACTAAGACTAAGACTCCGCTGTCCGTCCGTCTGTCTGTCCGTCTGTCACCGGGCTGTATCTCATGAACCGTTGAAATTATCACAGATGATGTATTTCTGTTGCCGCGGGATTGTTTTCTTTCTTCATTTCCAGACCAATTTTTGTAGTATATTTAGTAACATTTTTTTTTATTGATTTTTCACTGATTGTTCATTACGGTTGGTGAATCGGCTTAGGTATTATTCCCATTTTATTTTTATAAAATTCACTTATTTATATATCATTTATTTAATTATTTATTTTTCACTTATTTATTATTTATTTTAATAGTCCATTTTATATTTAATTATTTTAAATCGGTCGACGAACGACGCGGCTAGCGTCGCGTGCGTGTCCATTTGTTCGCGAGTTGGCAGGGTCGCCATGTGATGTTAAAAAAAAATATAATAGAATAGAATAATTAAATATGACCGACATCTACTACTCAGATTTTTTCGTTCAATTGATTGAATTGAATTGATCCCTACATGAAACTGGATCGATTAATGAAAAATTGGCCAAGAGCGAGTCAAACTCGCGTGGAGAAGGGTTGTACCATTTTTAGGAATTTCGTTTAGGTTTTCCTATAAACTATGACTTTTTTCTATGTCTATGAATTTTAGACTCAGTAGAATCGGAGATATTTTCGTACAATGTAAACTATGCATTTTAAAGATATAAAAAAATATTATTGTATTTCTTATGACGAGCCCCCTATAACCTTATAACCCCCTAAAATCGAAAAAAACTGAAGTCCACAAAGAAAGTACCCTATCTCTTCTAAAAAAGTAGTTTGCCATATATTCCCCAGTTAAAAGAAAGACTTTGTATAGTGCATTCTGCTAAAAAAAGTTCATTAATATAGGTACTGTTTTTACAAAAGAGTTGTCATCGTTGTAATGCATTTCAAAAAGGGAACAGAGTTAGGGCCGAGATCAATTATTATATCACATTTCAAATATTTAAACGGGCAAAGCCGAGGAAGAAAGCTAGTTGATTCGATCAAAATTTAGTACAAATATTCGGTAAAATTAAATGATGTTCATTGATATAAGCGCGTCACTTGAGAACGCCTGGACCGATTTGGCTATTTTTTAAACTGTTCGTAATAGACTGAATAAGAAGAATAGATAGATAAGATGGAGAAAGAAAAATTGGAAAAGTTGGCCGGAATATTGGAAAAAAAATTCTATGGGATTTTTGTACGAACTCATAATAAGGAATGAAAGTAAATATGGGATCCACGGTTCACATATGAAAGAAAAGACATAGAACATTGGTACAGTTAAATACAAACGGTTTGTACCTACTTGATGTGTTTAAAATGACTCCCCAGACTCGTTAAGATCATCTCAGTATTATCTGACCACAGCTAACGTTACACTCGACAGTACCATTCTGCAAACATGTCGATTTTGATTCTATTGGTTCAGTTTTTGTTATTACTAAAACTAAACTAACTCTAAAAAAATATTAACGATATTTCAATTATTTAAACATACTGAGACAGTCGGGTAAATAGTATAGGAATAGTAGATTGTTCATCAAGGGATGAAAGTGGCTGATGACTAACAATAGCACTTTCACTTATATTGAAAACTGGCTGAATGGTAGTTTGCCTTTGCCTTTTTTGAATGGTATTTACAGAACCAAAATTCCATTTTACCGCCGGCTCGAAAAATACGTTTTTGATTAAGTAAACAGGGTATAAAGTTATTTAATACCGTCATTTTCTCGCTTAGAATTGAAACAAAGAAAAACTAGCTGTATGGCTACAGAGACTTAATTGAAAGACCTGATGATGAATGTACCTCACGAGGACATTATTGTCACGAATGATGAACCTGCACCTTCAATTATGCTATAGACGCTGTATAATACAAGTTTAAAGTAGCCTATGTCATATGAGTAAGGGGGAGAACGGAATAAGATATATCCGACCTCAAATGTCATAAGCAACAATGAGGCTCTGGCGACCAAGCAATGAAAGCGGCTACAGCGACCTAAACAGTCTCAAAATGTCTGGTCACGACTAAGAAGAAGAAAATGTCATCTCCGACTCTCCTAATATCGCTGTGCAAAATAACGTCTCGTTACCCATTCGTCAGATTTTTGTTTCGACAGATTTTTGTTTCGACATTTTGACTTTTTCATTTATAATATTAGATTATTTCTACATTGAGATTTTGTTTAAAGAGTATATTTGTTTGTATGGTTGGTTAGAGTTCTGATAACCGATCATAGTGTGTAGAAGAGCTAGACAGTCTAAATTATCTTGGGATTATCTACTGAAGGTTTATATCTAGACAATTAAATGGTAACTTGAGAAACATTTCTTTATATACTATGATATTTTGAAAATCCAATACAATTGCAATAATTTAAATTTCAATAATTGCTGTTGTTAATCAATGCAATCCTTATCCAAAATGCCTGATTTGGTTAATCTGAATGAGCTATTGCATTGTCATAGCAAAATCAATAGTGCCATTTTACTAGCGATCCGCCATCGGCTTCGCGCAGGTACAATTCGGTTCACAACAATTTGTATACGTACATAATTTTATATGTATCATGAAAACTGAAGCAAAATCTATTCAGTATTTTCTGATTGAAATGGGCACAGACAGATAGATAGTTGGGGTCTTTGTTTTTGTTTTATAATGTGTGATTTAAAAACTCAATGCTATAGGAAAGGAATATTCAAATATAAGATTCAGGTGTAATATAATGTATATGTATTGATCAAACCATAGGTACAAAGTGCAATCGACTATGTAAATGGAACTCTGTCATTTCATTAACAATTAGTCCAGCAATTTGGTTCGCTAGTTACGGTCAACTGTTCAGTTACATACTAACTACTTTACGTCACTTTGAAACATTTTGAAACAAGCGATAGGTATTTAGGCAGCTATAAGACTTCTCTGGCGACTTCTCTATGTCTAACGACACAGATAATGTGAAAAATACCTTAGAATCTCCTTCTCGATATTCATTTTCATTTAGCACTTTCGGCGCCTAAAGCTAGGATCCCACAGACCGCCAACTTGCAGGCTTGACGCAGCCCGTGTCGAGCAGTTCCCAGATCCCGACGCAGCCTGGCAATGTTATGGCAAAGAATGCAACGGATTTTGAACTTATATTACTGACACCCAACGACACAGGCGACGACAGGCCATCTTTCAAAAAACCCCCGCAAAATTCCACATCCGCGTTTTCGTCATGGCGTGATGTGGAATCCGGTTAAATCCCGGCCGCGCTGTGATGGTTGTGATTAGTCAGTGATTAATAAGACATATCACAGTCGGCGGGACAATCTTAGCTCCCGATTTATCGGCTTACTATTGCACAAGATTAAACACTGGAGACTGACAGAATTGTGACGAAAGTCAGCACTGTTGCTATATATCAAAAGAAGAAGAATATTGAACGAATGCGTTTACAGTTATTGTATTTATTGAATGGACAACATTTCATTTTTCGTAAGGTACCAAAATTCGAAAACCGTTTGGAGATTACATGCTAGAAAGCTTATTTTTCATTTTTTTAATTTTTTATATCCTTTAATTTTCGAGTTATTTTAAAATTACTGAAATATTGAAAATTAAGGATTAATAGGTGCCCTAATCTGTGCTAACCCTCTAATTTAAAAATACTAATGTCTGTTGGCAGAGTTGTTAGTTATTGAACTCAGGTGTTGCCTTCTATTAATTTTACCCATTTTTATTCCATTTGAAGCTAAATTAATAATTATTCTTTAAATATAATTATAAAAATACTTCTTTTATGTAATATTTTTTTGGAAGTTTTGCTAGTTTCGAATGGGCTATCACAGGAAATATATTTACGAGTGAAACCGCGGACAAAAGCTAGTATTATTATATACATTATGAATAATGTTGTAGGCGATTTGAGTTCCGGCTACGGCAACACCTATTTGGAACACGGTATATTATACTCTTTGCATTTCTATAACGTATACTCTGTGGCTTGACTGACACTATCTGTCACTTTCTTTGGGTGACAGTTTATATTTCTTAATTTTAGTCCTAGCTAAGGTTTTTAGTTTGTAAGTCCTCAGAATTTATAAAAATTCATAATTAAATTAAAAATATAAAAACTCAACCAAAAATAAAATATAAAAATACGTGTAACTTATTTTTTAATATATTTTTACTTAAAGTAATAAAAATGGGTGATTAAAAAAATGAAATGTTGTCCATTAAGTGAAAAAAACTATTAAAATTGTACTAATGAGTAGGTAAATAGGTTTGAGTAAGTATAACAATTGACTAGTACCTATACTTATGAAAGAATTGTGTAAAATGATCTACAAAAAACTTCAGTATGTGCGTGTTTACAAACTGTGTTTCCATACAGAATTTCTTCATTGCTATCCCTGAAAGTTATTTTGGATAGGGCTGAGGGTAACTTGGAAAATTTTGCATCCCCTAATTTGGGATCTGTTGCTCAAGGAAAAAAGTTTGGGACAAAGATGTTTTTTTTTGTACGAAGAAATTGACAAAATAAAAAATAAAAGTGGTTGCCATTTATTTTTGTGACCGAAAGATGCATTACAATGAATATAATGAAATAGGGTTACCATATAACTATTTAACGTCTCCAAACCGTTTAAATCAACACGTCGTTTATTTTGATTCTACGATATTTCATGGCGACCAATGCACGCGTCCCGTCGTGACATGACGAGGACTCCAGTTTAATCCCGTCCGCGCTGTTATAGTTGTGATTAGTCAGTGATTAATAAGATATATCACCTTAGATACCGATTAATCGGCATATATACTATAAAGGCTGTAATACTTGACATTGGCAAAACATCGATTAACATTGGTGGAGCTACAAAGAACGATATCGTTTTTTCTAAGCTTTTTGATTGCCGATAAGAAGTTTTATATCTCCATATAGATAGAGTAGTAATATAAAGCAAAACGTAAAAGTACCTATGTCGTGGGTTTGACATGTGACGGTGTGACGGTGTGACGCCCGTATTCCGCACACTCCCGCAACTTCGTCCGCGTATAATTAGGAACATTGGCAAAATTACATAATATGTCTTGTAAAGTATCAAGTAAAATCATCAAGTCTTTAATCTCAACGGCGAAACGAAAAATTTAATTATTTCCTGCTTTTAAGTTATTTTGCTGTTAATAACATCATAACTACTGAACCTATTTTCGCCAAAACAAAAATGGGACCAACATGAAACATATTTATGTTGACTAAAAAACCATCGAAATCGGTTTACAATTGGTGGAGTAATCGTTTAACACACATACAAAAAAATACAGTCGAATAATCAAAGCCTCCTCTTTTTTTTAAGTCGGTTAAAAACGCCATATACAATATACTATACTATATCCACTCATCCACTATATGAAGCTGTCTTCAGGAGGAATGAAAAAAAGTTCAGCCATTTAATATGCAAATGTTATTATAGGTACTGGGGATCGAATCCTACTTACTCCTTGGTATTAATTTTTCCTAGCTTTCCACTACGGTTTCGCCCGTGTTTCATCCCCTTTCAAATCACTTTCAGTTTCTCCCGAGTTTTCCAATTTCCCGGGCAAGTTTTCCAATATTTCTTTCCTTTAAAACCTTATTCAGACTATTACGAACATTCAAAAAGTTACCAAATCGGTTCAGCCGTTGTCAAGTGATGCGCTTACCAACAATTTATATACATACATATTGATTCCACATATTCTTCTGAGGTTTCGTCAAAATAATACTTCCAATCGTATTATAAGTAGAACTTTATTATTTCACCTGTACAGTGTTTACACCAGTACACCTGCAGAGAGCCAAAGTTAAATTGGCTGCCCACTCGTTGTGACCGCGTTCTCTATTAAACTTTATGAAATTTATTTAATAGCTTCGGGCCCTTGTGTTCTTGCTATAATATTCCTATACCCGACAAAACTTCTACATAATGTAACCAAATATTACAAGTAATACTAACTTATATTATGAATGAGAAAGTATGTTTGTTTTTTCTATCACGTTCAAACAGAGCATTTTCGTCATTTTTTTGCACAGAGATAGAGTGACAATTCTTATTTTACATTTTACAAAAGTTCAGCGAATCAGGGGCGGGAAGCTATTAAAGAATAACGAAATAATAAAGTGTGGCGTGAATGATGAAGTGGCATCTAAAATTTGAAAAGGGACTGCTGATGGTTTGGATCTGACAACGCCGTTAACTGAATTAATGCACGATTACACGATTGTAATAACTACAAGGTCACATGTCGTCTTCTCTATAAAAAAAAGCTAACCGCCCGGACACGCACGAACGGAACGCAAAATTATTTTTTCTGTGGTAATGAGATATTTTACAGGGATTAAAAGTACCCTATGTTACTCTGCTGCTCCTATCTCTGTGCAAAAAATCACGTCGATCCGAAATAAGAATATTAAAAGTGAAAGAGATCATAATATTAAAGAACTTCATATCAAGTACTTGTCCACTTGTTTATTTAATAACAAAATTAAAATAAAACTTGAGCCGTTAAAGCTACAAAGGAACGACTGTCAAATTGGAGTAAAACCGCTAAAACAAACAATTAGTCTGTAAATGCCGCAAAAATGGGCAAAAAACAAGAAAACCCACATCTAAGGCGGCTCCATCCAAATGAGATGGGCTTACGAAGTGAAATAAAGTCATTTAGCGCAGAACAAAAGCGAGGCATGACTACTGGCACCATCGTTTAGGTTTTTATTAGGACACTACAACACTAAATAATACAAATTGTAGGTATTTTCATTCGACTCGCAGTACTAAATGCTAAAATAAGATTTTTGTACTTGATTCATTAGGAATCGATTAGTTGTCAGCAAATGAGAAGGTAAACGAGTTTGATTTTAATTGTTAAACGCATAAAGTTCAAGTTCCTTCGCGACAGCCGGCCGGTCAAATAGTTCGCGGATTGTTTTAAATTAGTAAAATTTATATAAAAAATCCAAACCTAATAACTAAGTAAACGTAAGTTAATTGTTTGCGAATTATTTTTAATTTTAGAGGCAACTTTTCTATCGAGAAAATATCAACGAATCACGTTTTTAGTCCTTATGACGCTTATTAGTATATATCCTCTATGATATTGTGTCTTAATTACAAAAATAATGGTACAGTATTTGTCGATACAGCAAATGTTTATACGAAGCAATGTGAGGTGGTATCGACCCTTAAGATCTATTAATCCATTAAGATTGTATGAAACACCTATAGCTTGTGGCGACCAAGTGTGCTGCCACTGTACCTTGCGGCTTGGCCAGAGTCGCTGGTAAAATGTTCTCATATTAAACAAATCTGTCTGTCTGTATGTCTGTCGCTAAGTCGGTCGGCTTTACGTGCCCTCAGAATGTCTGCCTTGGTAATGCTTAAGCGTCCAGCAGCAGAATGTCCCGTGTAAGTGAAGTGGTGTGTGCACCTTATACCGTATAATAGAAATACCAAGAGTTATAAATCTTGTGAAGGAATGAGTGTTGGACGGATATACAAAGTAAAACCTGCTTCAGATGAAACATCTATTTTATATCCTTTGGTATTACTCAAAAGACGCGATAGCCTTAATGGTACAGGCTTGGACTTGAAACCGGGGAAATCGGGTTCAAATCTCACTAGTACAAAACACGAAGGGCACGTAAAGACTTCTATTCCTACTTTACCTCTGTATATTATTAGTAAAGATGACACAAAATAAAATATAGCCTATTATATAGCACTCAGGGATATCGTAGCTTTCATCGCAGCATCAGGCATGCTACCTGTTCTGTGTTTTTGACTACTGGCAAAAAGTTGCACTGTTACTTTTCACTCAACTGCACACACTGCAAGATGTAAAAGCCGTGAAAATGTGTTTTTTTTTTTGTTTATTATGAACGCGTTATGTAGAACTGTTATGTTGACCATAGTTGACTACCTTCTGCTCATGTATTCACCCAGAAACTATAATTCACCCCAGCACATAAAACTGTTTTTGTTGCAATGTGAATCTCATCGATGTCAATTTGATATTAAACTTGTGATTGATTATGATAGTATGAAAGATGGTGAGGAGGTGCCGCCTACACATGATAAATATAACTACGTGAATGCGCCATGTGAAACTAATCTAGTGTCGAGTCCATGTAGGTTTGATGAAAGCTTTAAAAAAGGGGCGCTAAGGGTCCCGTTACATGGAACATGGTTCGAAATAGTCGTTATTTATTCAATTTGTTTTATTTAATAGGAAATATGGGTGGTAAAATAAAGTATTATTTTGCCCTTGTTTTCTCTTTCATAATCTATCACAAATCTCTTAAATTTTTAAAAGCGCTGTTTAACCATTATACCCTTCAAGTAACGTCTTGCGTTATTTGTATGTTATTGAAAATTCAAAATAATAATTATTTTATTATTTTTGACCAACAAAAAAATCATAAAATAATTTGAATTTTTAATTTTGAATAAGCTACCAAATAACGCAAGACGTTTAATTAAAGAGTAATGGTATAACAGCGCTTTAAAAAAATAAGAGCTTTGTGATAGATTATGAAAGAGAAAACGGGGGCAAAGTTTAACCACCCAAGTTCAAAAACCCATTGAAAAAATAAGATATATTCAATATATGCTAAATTACAGTGACACAGGTGGGATTAGTTACAGAGAAATTGGGAATATTTTATCCCAGAAAAATTATAGATAATATAGGACCCTTAAGTGTATTTTTTTGACTTGTCTTATTTGGTAAACATGTCTTTTTAATTTTATTTATTTAATTAATAATTTTTTACGTAATAATTAAAATTTTTAACCTATAATAATAAAATTACAATAAAAGGACATTGTTTACCAAATAAGACTAGTAAAAAAACACTTTACTTACCTATAAGCAAAAATAACTCTGTCCGTCTGTCTGATAAGTATTCATGGCTAAACCACTGAACCGATTTTGATGAAATATAATGAAAAATGGAAACCCTACAAATTGTATTAATTAAACCAAAAGCAGTTTATGATGATTTAACGATTAGATGTTCCCTCAAGACAAGACTAATGACTACCACAGAACGAAAGCATTCACTCCAATAATTGCTCTCTTTCATTCCCACCATCTTTCCACAACTGAAACACATCACTTTAATTGAGTTCATCACTTAACAAAGGACTTGTTTGGGACTTTTCACTTTGGTAATTGATATACACTACGTCTATTGTTTATCTTATGTAGAACACCTCGTGTTGGTATTGTTCTCTAATAATTTCATAATGGCTTTATCCCGTAGCTTCAGTCTATGTCCTGAACGGATTGTGGTTTTCACGTTAGGATAGGTTAACAAGAAAGGTTTACAAGTATTAAACATGGATGTATCATCTCTAGGAGCTGAGTCGGGGGAAAGTTAGCTCGAAAGCGTTTTCATACCGTTTGCTGTCTAATTCATCAGATTCCGTGATAAAAGTTCGTGGTAGAATATAATATCTCAAACATGGACGTAAAAAAGGAGAGGACGGATCGCCGTTAAGACAAAAGTGAAGCAACCAAGTTATGCCAGTTTCATTGTAAATACGAGCCTCACGCACACATTCTCATTCGGTTATGCTGATCAGCCGCCATTAAGAAAATAAAAAACAATGCCGTCTTGTGTAGTAAAATTATGCTAAAACAACTTCATTACTCATAAAAAATCTCAAGGAATCACATTTCATAGGTAAGTTAGTAATTTACCACTTATTCTACAATTTAAAGATATATTAGAGATAAATAAAATCGGTAGCACACTTGCTTGGTGCTTCACTTTTGTCTTAGCGGCGATCCGTCTTCTACTTTTTACGTCCATGATCTCAAAGGCATAATTTTTTGTCGGTATTAAGTTAAAGTTTGATACGCCATTTTGAACATAATTTTTCCCTCTAATGACGAAAACTAAACAAACAAAATAAAAAAAATAAAAGTTTCTTGTGTTTTTAATTTTGTAAAAGACGCCATCTGTTGGAGATAAGTTGAACTAACGTATTTGTTTAGCTATTAAAATTGTAGTAAACTCATATTTTATACTGGTGCGCGTCGCTGTAGTTATATAATAATATAATATACCTAGTTGGCTTGAATGGCTTGTTAGAACTAGCTAAACCATGCTTCTATAAGTTTAAGGAAACGAGGCCATTTTCTCAAAAAGAAAGTAAAGTAATGTACAGAAATGGCACTTTGGGTCGTTTTCTCGATCGGAGAGGACAAAGTTGTGCCACTGTGCTCATACTGTGCAGTGCCGCCATAAGCTTCGAACAATGTTTTATGTGTTTCAAAGTTTATTCTTCGTTGACACTGATATTGTTTCCTCGGGGAAATGTGAACGTTTTCCTTCAAGTTTTAATTAATTTTCATGTATTCTAAACTCCCTTGACAAACTTCACTCACGTGCTACTCGCAATGTCGACCTCAAAATATAACATACGACTCTAATTTGATCTAGATATTAAACTGCGTGGCATTAGTTCGCAATGACATTGTGTGTGTTTATCTGCTTCAATTCTGTTTTCACGTATGACATAGGCTACTTTTTATCTCAGAAAAATCAATACATCACATCTTCACGATGTTTATAGATTTATGGGTAGAGACACGAGTAGTGTCCACTTTATTACAGTTGTCCATATTAAACCAAACAGGTGGCAAGCCAGTTGCTGCAATTAATGAACCTAGATGTGTCACTTCTTTAACAGACGTAAATATCTGTTATTTTAAAAGAAGTGCGGACGCCGGCTTCACGGTCCAGGAAGCATAAAGAAACTCACTTGTTATTTAGACACCTGTTCTATTTAATGTGGACATTGTTACCTGCCGCGCCCAAACCCTTTTAATATAATATAGTAGTAAGGTACATAATTTTAATATCTACATATTAGATTTATATTTCGAAATTGAAATTATTTTTTTTCACGCGTTGCCTTACAGCTCTCGAAACGAATACCTTAGGTTAGTAAGTTAGTTACAATTACAATGAATAAGGCAATAATTACGCATTCCTAATAAAATAATTTCTACTTGTGTACCTAATATAGTTCAAAAATGAAAGGATCCCATATAAAAAATAAGAGAATTGACCCCAAAATGATCTCATATTTTTTGTCATTTGTGACGGTTGAAGCCGTTCTTTATTATTTAGTTAGCTATCCCTTGTCAGCGCTCCGTTCGTTCACAAATTAGCCCACATGTTATGAAATTAAACCCAAAAGGACTCGACAATGTACCTTTTTTATTTATTTTATAATCTCTGCTGAAACAAGTACTATCTTTTGTCTCTTTGCCTACATTATGACGCCTTTTATCCCAAGAGGGTAGACAGAGACAATCGAATGCCATTTGATACGATTTTAATATTGCCTTCGATCAATATTTTTTATAAGTTCAATAAACTTACACCTTGGTCGTCCTCTGCCAGCATTTCCTTTAACTTCTGCCACATAAACCTTTTTAATCACCAGCGTAAACTACTTTTCTTCATTTTAATCACAACATCATCTTTCACTCCGCATTCTACATGAAGTAGTGCACAAAATAATTGCTGAAGTGAAGATTGATTCACTTTTTATTAGCAGTGATGGTCATTCTACTTTGCATATACCTTATATTACTCAGATATATCGTAGCTTTCTATTCGTGAAAGATTTTTTAGAATCGGTTCAGTTGTTTAAGAGATTACCCCCTACATCCAAACTTACAATCTTTACCTCTTTATAATATTAATAAAAGCATGTTTTATATAATCTTTTAAATACCATATTTCGCGGTAATAGTATTCTTAACAATTGTATTCATAAGAAAATGTACAGATCTTGGATATATTGCGGACAACTACAGATGTACATAATAAAATATTTTAACTAAAAATACTTATGTGAAAACTGCAGCAAAGGAAGTTTCAGTTTCATCATAAGTTTCAGCAATTTATAGGTAGGTATGCTATGCCTCGTAGTTGCACCCGCGTTAATAGTTGCTGCTCCGCTCCTTCCGGTCATAGCGTGATTTTATATAGTCTATAAGTTTCCTCAAGAATTGGGCTATCAAATTCAAATATCAAATCAAAAATGGTAGTTCCAGAGATTAGCAAACACACAATCTCTTCAGTTTTATTATTAGTATAGAAAAATAATTATTCGGATGGATAGATTATCAAAGGTCACCAATAATCACGTTCATACATACATACATATGTTCACGACTTATTTCCCTTCTGGTAAGCAGATACCAAAGACATTATCCGCTTTCCACGATAATGACTCACCTCTTCCGTCTCATACAAATCATGTATCTCTTTCTTTCGAGTCATGTATTTTACAGAACACTAACTATTCTAGTCGCGTTTGATCATTTAACACTGGGCTGCTCCTCTTGGACTCCTGTCTATAGTTTTATTTTATACTAGCATTCCGCCCCCGGCTTCGCCCGTGGACATTTACGAACAAAATAAAATATACCCTATAATTCGTATCTAATTGTAGCTGACCGAAATGAATAATATTTGATCTCTTTGGCTGTATAAAGAGTTCCTTTTTAAGAAGATTTTGATTTGACACATTCTTTACTTTATATTTGATAGCTGTTTCCCACGACTTCTAATTTCAAAATGTTGGCAAACATATACACTTCATACACTGCCCACCCCGTTCCCGTCGTCATGCCGTGATAATAAAAAGTATCCTATGTTACTTCTAATACCTCCAAGAATATATGTGCAAAATTTCATGATGATCGGTTAAGTAGTTTTTGCGTGAAAGCGTAACAAACAAACTTACATTCGCATTTATATTAATAGGGATAGGGATTGCTTTCAGCTTCGGAAGAAATGAAGTGAAATCTTTGCCTGCGACATAAAGTACCATATCACTCTCCGGTCCTCAATCTATATCTGTCTAAAAATCTGACCTAAGGACAAACGAATTTCAAAAGTTAATTAGTATTCAAAACGACATCTTAGTTGTCCTCGTCTGTACAAAATGTTCGAACAACTGCGCCCTTTCAATATTCAAGTTGTGAGCGTGCCTTGTCTCACTTTTCTTTATTTCTTTTTCTCATATTTTCTTACAAACTAAAGAATATTTTCTCCAGTAATACCTTATTTACTGCTAGCTAAGATATTTTAATAATGATATTATGTTTTGGTTTTGAATTAATAAGGCTCATTCTGTGGGTAAAGATCACAAGACATACTCGTTAATTAAAGGGAGGTACATGTATTTGAAATACCTACCTAAAATAAGCTTGCAGGAGTTATAAAGAAGGTCTGTGGGGGAATGGTCAGAATGTGGAAACTTCTCTGGGCTCTATTTATGCGACGCGACTATGGACGCGAATGTTATTTTAACGCAAAAAAAAACATTCTTTCCGTATGAGCAAACTATTTAAGCATACATATTATCTATCTCTGTTACTACAAATCATCTTTTCATACTTCAATCTTGGCAAAAGGTAAAATAAACTTTGTTATTTCCACTTGCATAACCAATTAAACTATAATCCGTTTTCCAATAAGCTCTCGTAGCACTACTTGAGCTACGTGTCAAGAGGATTTTTTTCCGATTTGCTCTTTTGGTTCTCTATATTTTTGAAGTAAAACTTAGGGGGACTTAGGTTCAAATCTCACTCCTGCCAAAATTCTAAAAATTATCAGATGTGACACATCTACGACAGACTTGCCACCTGTTCTGCTTAATATGGATAAATGGCAAAAAGTGGACACTGTTACTGTGAAGATATGTTTGACTATGGAAAAGACGATATTATAGATCACTTTAGCTTTTAATTTCGCTAATGATTTCAAAGTAAAATAGGTTTCTCTTATTCTTGAATCAATTTACGAAACTATTCCAGTAAAATTATACTCAAACAACTGAACCAGTTGGACTAAGTTCATGTTTTACAAATCCGAGTACCAATTACAGAAGTCCATTAAATGTTATCACTCTTAGATCTCACTTCGATGCGCAATTCGACGTTAATGGCAAACTCGATTCCGTTCTATGTTAGCTTAGAACAAGAAGTGATGTGAATAGAACGTGTTCTTAGTATTTCTTGGTATAACCATCAGTTCACCGTTTTTAAGAAATCGTTGGAAGCCAATGTTTAAACTCACTCGAATCTAATTTCTATCACAAACTAACAAAATCAGTAAAATTTTAGGAAACGGAAAAGGAACTGATATATTCAGTAGAAAACTAACTTATCTTCCGCCTCTTGTTACAGGAGCTGTAGGGCAACCCGTTCAAACCTCACGCGTGTCAAAAATGTTAAGCATCAATTTTCTTTAAGAATATGAGCTTTAATCGACTTCTTGTGCTTTGTAGGGCAGGTAAGCCAGCGTCGGCCTTTCTAAAAAAATAACAGGTACTTACATGTCACCTAAAAGTGGACACTGTTATGTTAGTAATGTCCCATGGCCACACCACAAGGTATAGAGGCCGTGAAGATGCTATGTTGCATAATTTTGTAGGGAGCAATTTCGTGAAATTGGACGGAAAAATTACAAATGAAACTGAAATCCGTAACCGGCAGTAAAGACATTCAAATCCGAATATAATTATTGAGGTTCCTTAGATGTTACGCATCATTGGCGACTACTGTAAGACTCGCTCTTTTTTATTAAATACCTAAATAGTATGATTAAGGCGTTATTTAACTAGCTTTTTCCCCGGTTAACCCGCGTAGAAATAAAACCAAGAAAAATAATAATCTCGTTGCAGTACTATGCCGCTCCCCACCAGTTTTTTTAAATAAAAAGCTGTTTTAATTCAGCACGTAAACTGTTTTTCCTCCAAATTTCACCTAAATCTGTTCAGCCATTAAGACGTGATTGAATAACAAATACACAAACATCTAAACTTTCACATTTATTATATTATAGTTACTTAGATATAAAACTTACTTTCCACCCCGGCTTCACTCGTAGAGCCTATATTAACATATTATGGTCATATTTCAGTTTTTCCCGAATTTTCCAATTTTCCGGCCAACTTTTCCAATTTTACTTTCCTAAAAACCAGACTATACTGTCTACAAAGGATGATAAAATGAAGATCTAGTTTCCAGAGTAGAGTCCCCAGTCTCTACTAATATCTCGGTGCTCGAGAGATCCAACTGCAATCCCGAACAAGTGGTAATGGCAGGAAGTTTCAGAGTGTTTGGGAATTACCACCCTAGCTACACCTAGCTTCTACATAGTGCAGCCTACAAGGCTCTTATTTTAAACTACCTGATGCTCATTGCTTTACCGCTTTTCAGTTAAAATATTTCGTTTCGGACCCGTAATCTACCTACGTAGTTTACCTATTATTTAATCTATGCCTAGGTGTTCTACGGTACTTTTTTGGACATGTGGTTCACATAGATGTACCATAGGTACATCACCGAAACATCAATTAATATTTTCCTTTCGGACTCTCTAACCTAATATCCAGCCGCGCAAGCATGACCGTGTAGAGAGAATCTCGCTGCGTTGTCAAAATCTTAGTTAGAAAGAGAAACAAATAATGTCTCATAGAGATAAAGGACAGGTTTCATCGTACATAACCTCAAAAAATAAATATAAGTGGGTATATTTTATTTATAATATGTAGGTATGTGATGATACGACCTTATTTTCCTGGCCGCTTACAAGCTGGCCATCATAAATAGCATTTATTTTGATTTTAGAACACGATATTGTTAATTTTAATTCAATAGAACATTGTATGTTATTTTCAAATATCCGATGTGTGGAACCTAAATTAAAATTTTACTCATTCCTTCACAAACTGTTGACTTAGTACTCTGCCAATTGTAAAATTTATTATATTTCTATTTCTATTTTATCAACTAAGTAAATAACTATATAAAATGTATTGTATCAATATTCAAGAACTAATATCTATGTTAATATAAAAGGAGCGCAAATAAGTATTTGCGCTCCTTCTCCTTTGACGGCTCTTTCTCCTTCTCCTTGGCTCCTTACGGATGCTTTTACTGGTTGTTCTTTTGCTGCTTGTTCCTTCCTTGTTAATTCGACCAATAAACGAATGGTGAAAGTTTACTACGAGTTTTCCTGCTATACCTACCTACCCGGCCAGTCCATCTACCCATCCTGGCTACCCCACACCCCGGTATTGTGATGATACGACCTTATTTTCCTGGCCGCTTACAAGCTGGCCATCATAAATAGCATTTATTTTGATTTTAGAACACGATATTGTTCATTTTAATTCAATAGAACATTGTATGTTATTTTCAAATATCCGATGTGTGGAACCTAAATTAAAATTTTACTCATACCTTCACAAACTGTTGACTTAGGCAGTCACTCTGCCAATTGTAAAATTTATTATATTTCTATTTTATCAACTAAGTAAATAACTATATAAAATGTATTGTATCAATATTCAAGAACTAATATCTATGTTAATATAAAAGGAGCGCAAATAAGTATTGTAAGTATTTTTATCATACTTTGTATTGTGTTACTTCAATAGCTTAACGCCCTGTAGTAATGTGTAGTTCATTTTTATTACAGTGCGCTCCTTCTCCTTACGGCTCCTTCTCCTTGGCTCCTTACGGATCCTTTTACTGGTTGTTCTTTTGCTGCTCCTGCTTGTTCCTTCCTTGTTAATTCGACCAATAAACGAATGGTGAAAGTTTACTACGAGTTTTCCTGCAATACCTACCCGGCCTAGCTACCCCACAACACGACAGGTATACAAATTATACATGTATAGTTTTTAATTTTATTGATTATACAACCTTCTGTCCGCGGTTTCAATAGATCCAAAACGAAATAATTCCGTGGCGGTAATTTGCCCCTCACCCGATCATGTCGATGTGTAAAAATAAATAAAATGTAAATATAAAATTAAAAGTTATAACTTACATTATAAAAGCGAAAGTATGTATGTTTGTATTTTTTACAAGTCAAAATGAACGTGTTTTTGAGACATTGCCGACATAGGCTACTTTTCCCTCCGGGAAATTAAATTTTTCACCAACAGCTTTTCTAACCGTACAAAGCATCGCTAGTATGAATTGTAGTCAAAAATGAACCAAGTGAAACCTTTGTTACATTTTCATCCCAAAGTCTAGCATCAGAAATGTAGCAATAAAGGATTATGAACGAATTCATATCACAGCAACAATATTAAAGTGATATTATGAAATTCCAGGAGAAATCGAGCGGCATAGTTTTCTGTCAAATTGTAACCAACCAACCATCAAGTAACTTATTCCATTTTCTACTTCAAATAAATCGTTCTTTTACCGAATATGGTCGATAGAAAAATTTACAATATTTAACAAACCCGGGTGTTCTTTAAGTTTTGTTATTTTTTTGACAAAACAAAACAACAAAGTGACTAATGACAATTTTCGGTATTCTAATCTATGGTAATATGGTTTATGTTTTTTTAATATCAATTTTAATTTTACTGTATTATTTAGGTAATTATATGAATTGGATATTTATATAAAACGGCCTGACTTTGGAGTTGTCCTGAGTTATAAACGCTCATGGCTCAAACAAACGAACTTTTTTTGATAATACAAAAATAAAACGCTATTCATGGCTCAAACAAACGTTACTGTCACGTTGTAAATTGCTTCTGACAGCATTAATGAATAAATTTGGACTTATTTATTGAAATTACGGGATTATACGAATTTTGCGGATATATGTTCCTAAACCAGAATTGATAAAAAATTGTTCTTAACAATTTGGTATGCGTTTGAATCAAGTCTACCGTACTACCGTACCCCTAAACGAAATTATTAATATATTAAAAAATATGATAAGTCTTCTCTCAGACTAAACTACCTATAAACTACGAGTAACTCGTAGCCTATAAACTTTTACAAGAGCTAATTTTGTGAAGTAGTATTTTGGGCGTCTCACGTCTTACTGTCAAGTGACAACTACTCGGAACCACTTTGTGAAACTTTATACAAAATCTTGTTTCAGGTAATACTTTTTGCTACTTTTAACTTTATATACCCTTTTTAGTAGTTACATAAAGTATGGTATATTTGTTGCAGTCAAAACTCATAACCAGTCAAAAGTACTATTGACTAGCAAAATCAGTCAAAAGTACTTTTGACCGTATGCTTTAGTCAATAATACTTTTGACTAAAATAACAGTTAAAAGTACTTTTGCCCAATGGAGCTGGTTAAAAGTACTTTTTACTAAGTGATTCCGTCAAAAGTGGTTTTGACTAGTTGTATCAGTCAAAACTCTTAAAAAGTTAAGGTTAGGTTAGGTTAGGTTAGTGGTTAGTGGACTGCAAATTTGCGGTTAAAAGTACTTTTGACGAAGAGCGTCAGTCAAAAGTACTTTTAACCGCAAATTTGCAGTCAAAAGTACTAATTACCAATAATTTTCAGTCAAAACCACTTTTGACCAACCAACTTTTGACTGATTTTGCTAGTCAATAGTACTTTTGACTGGTTATGAGTTTTGACTGTAACATATTCATTACTACGCACGGGTATAATATGGGTTTACAACAATTTGAATACTTACGTAAATACGCTTATAACTATTAGATCATTTTATTCTACACAACTTTTTCCTACATCATTTTGTTAAATCTCTTGACGGATTGGACAGCATACGCCGACTTGATTCATTTATGCTGTGTCCATCCCATACAAGGGCCCGACCTCGCTCCCAGGGAATCAGAGTCATTCTATCGGGTCTCTTGCCGTCTTCCCGGATTATTCCCGTTGGCTCTAGGAGAGCAGGGACTTCTATTGACGCAATAGCCCTTTTGATGGTATCATTGATTCCTTTGATATAGGACTCATTTAAAATCTTTATCAATTGGCATAATATAAATCTATTTACTATATTCACGCCTGACTTCCATAGAAATGGCAGTGCAGATGAAGCATAGTGCCGTAAAAAGGTTATTGCTTCTATAAGAGTTCATGAAGTTGGTTTAAAATAAACCCTTACAAGATCTGTATGTTATTCATGAAGGTATTTTTATTTAAATGTAATCCATAAATAACAATTTTCTTGGCAGTCCGTAATAGAAGTATGAAATGTTGATCGCGACTCGACAAAGAAGCAAAGAGCTTACTCGTGGGAAATTACTATGGCTGTTAGCAATAATTCACTTTATCCGGTACTGCCGTGTAAACACTTTGTAATATGTCGCCTTTCATACCTATTTTTCATAATATGAAAAGTCGGGAATTGCCTGTAAAATACGATCTTAAATAACACAGAGAAATTTCTGTGAAAATCTCAGCCGTGTTGGAAAGAATTTGCGCTCTTATAGAATTATTTCCGAATGACTGCGTCGTTATCGTTGACACTTCCTCAATCAGTTCAAACATTTTATAATATTATATTACGGCCTTTATACCTTGTGGTGTGACCAGATACACCAGTAAAAGTAGTGTCCATTTGACGCCTGCAATTGTCTTTAAATATATTACAAATGCAAAAGTCACTCTGTCGGTCTATCTGTTATGGCTTCACGCACAGCTAAAAAGCGTGCGTCAGGGAACACCCGGTAGATGTGAAACATCAAAATTTGTATATTCCTCCTTTCAAGCGAAGCGTGAAAAAGCATCTCTATGGGACGGCCGGCATAGTGGGTGCGGCTGGCGGACTATAAGTACTATGTTCTGCCAGTCGCGCGCATTCATGGACCAAACTATGCTTGATAATCAGGTAGTGGCAAAGTCACATGTCGTCTTCTATACCTATAAAAAAAATGTTAGACGAAGAAATACACGACCAGACGCACGCAGTGTAGGCCAAAACCAACAGTCTCCGAAGTGTGAGAAAAATTGCCCCCAAAGAGGGTGAATATGGGATGGAAATTAGTATGGGAATAATTTAAGTTTACGACAATATTACCGAATTCATTTGTATTACTGGTAGTGCCACGTGACACGTTAAGGGTCGTTATACTATTTTTATCACAAACGACTTGTACCGATCTCGCGCGTTATGTGAGATGCGTCCAGTACATTTGGGTCAGGCCACCCTGCCGAGGGTGTACCTACGAGGTAGATACACCTGCTTGGCTAAAATCTGAGACACGCCAAATCACCCAAACCAACCAGTAATACAAAGTTCCACTTACTTGAGGTTGCTTTGCTTTTCTGCAGACCACCGGCGCCGGGTCTCTTTGCTTGTAACCCAGATAACTGCTTAAACTGTGTGGCCTTCACAGATCCACACAACACTTCTGATTTTAATGTATTTTACAGTGAACTTTGATCGCGACGGATTTGAATGACTAAACATGTCTCAAATGGCGGGAAGTTTCAACCGACTAAGACGCACCGAAATGAAAACGATACACGAGTAGTACGTGGTTGGCAGAAACGCTACTTTACCTAAAAGATGACGTCAGTTTTTCATCTACCTGCAAAACTTTGTAAATTTATTAAGTATAAGCCAACCTATGCTTAATAAACATATGGTGGCTAGGTCACGTCGTCTACTCTATAAAAAAACTATTTATGCAACTAAAATATTCAAATTAGTTCTGTTGAGGTATTTTAGATGGAAAAGCGTGGTTTGTCGGATTATGTACACATTGGTACATGGCCGGGATCCGGGATTAAACCCGTGTCTTATCTTTATCTTTGAAATATAGGTATAAAAAACGTACCTTACATGCCGAATTAGGTATAGTCTAAATGCACCACGATTATTTGTCGTTTTGAGTATGTCTAGCATTTATAATGAACAGTTTCTTAATGTCGATATTGTGAACATGTCTGCGCGAGCGTACAGGGGTTCCCTTCTGGAAATTCTAAATTCATAATCTGACAAAATTAGCTACAAATCGATAGATATGGATATTATTAAGTAAGTTTAGGTTTTGTAATTGGTCACTATTTAAGTTTGATTTGTTTTATATGTTATAAACTTGTATTTGTAACTTACAATGTCTCCATTTTATAATAAAGTGTGTGTTATTAGTAAGCAGTAAACAACATTATATAGGTTTCATTTATATAGTATTTTATTATTATATACTTATTTAATTTAGCTTCTAAGAATGTAACTATTGTTGTTTTTAATAAAATAAAATAAAATAAAATAAAAATAAAATAAATTTCTCATACTTGTCACATGTACTTAGGGTTGCCAGATGGGCTCAAAACCGCGGGAATTTGGAATTATTGTCGGGACAAATGAATATTATCAATCTAAATGTTACTTTTTCCATTACATTAAAATAATGACAAAAAACTTAACTTTTCCGAAAGCGTTCCGTTCGTAATTTTAAAATTCTGTTTTGTATGCGGTTTTGTGAAGAAGCTGTTTGTCGGGACATTTTGTATCTTGTCGGGAGTCTGGACATCATATGAAATGTCGGGACAATCCAGACGAATCCCGACCGTCTGGAAACCCTACATGTACCTACTTCAAGCTATTCGTCTAATAAATAGATTCTGGTACATTTTCGTAGCATTTTTGGTACATTGTATTTGATAAAGGCATCATTGTAATAATGTGAGACAATATATATTTGAATTTGTTCTAGAGTAGGTATTTTAAATGGAAACTTGATGATACCTGGAAAATAGAATCAAGATGTAGAATGAACTAAACTCTCAATAAAATCACCTGGGTCTTAATAAATAAGACCGTATCTGCAATTCACTGCGCACTTAATGCACTCTTTCATTCGATAACGATCTGTTAAACTTGTTAAAAGCGTAGTTCATCGGCAACTTTATAGTGTGACCAAGCGTTGAGAATTTTAAGGACAGATATATTTTTTATTTAAGTTTCGATGACTCCGTAGACAAAATTATAAAAAATTACCTCTCTTTACTAATTTAATCTTAATTTTCTCATATCTATAGATACCTTTTTTAGGGGTCCTTACCCGAAGGGTGACAATTAACTAAGGCTCCGCTGTCCGTCCGTCCGTCCGTCCGCCATTCACAAGGCTGCATCTTTTAAACCGTGAAATTTTTACAGAGTGTGTTTACATGGCCGCTATAATAACTAATTATTTTATAAAACTAAATAAAATTTCCATATAAGAAACATCTTTTCGGTGTTTTTGCTAGATCTTAATAATGGCATTAGGTACATACTTGACATTTTCACAGAGTATGTATTACTATGGCCGCTATAACAGCAAATAAAAGTCACATACACACACACACAGACGAAATTAAACTATGTATACTACGAGCATTGTAAGAGAACATATTTTTACTCAGGTATAACTTCTTAAACAGTTGTTCCACAACCTTTATTGGTAAGGCTAGTCACCCTACACTGGAGCCAGTAAATGATATTGTTAAAAGATTTATTATTGTAGTATTTGTACTGCTTCCACATTGTTGAGAAAGTAGATAGATCAAGTTGCTGTCTCGAGAAACTGCATACAGAATCTAATAAAGTTTACATTTACGTCTCAAATAAAATTGCCTCTTATTTGATTGTAGTTCAATACCCGATACTTTGTTTTCAAACGGTCTTATGCTGATCCCAGGTCCCGAGCCTAGGTCAAGTAAGTTTGGATGTAGCGGGAATGATGAATGAACCGATTCTAAAAATTCTTTCACAAATAGAAAGCTATCCCTGAGTAATATAGGCTATATTTTAGCGAAAAGCTAGTACGAAATATATATGAAGATCTAAAAAAGTAGGTGAAAAACGATATGCAATATATAAAATAAAATGCCCATATATATATTTTCATGAAACAGTCCCATATTAGCGTTAAACAGTAGTATATTGTTAGTATCATCATGACCTGCCCTAGCGGGGTCAGTCAGTACGTAAAATTGATCCCTCGCGGTTCTCTCGGAGGAGTAATAACTTAGATTGATGGTGTGGTAGGATAAGCTCAGGACTTAGGTGCACGACATTATGTCTGGGTGAGTATTTATTGCTTTCTAGAGTTTGGCTAATAGATATTTTAATATTTACTGTTCTTTTTAAATATTTTATTATGATTAGTGAGATAATATGTGAAAATTGTTTTTTTTTCATGGACCTAAATGCAAATTCTACTAATTAAAAATTAAGATAGCAACAGAATTGTAATTATTGATTGGGAAGAGTGGGTAGGTACATATTAAAGTCTTCCTCTGTACCAAACATTCAAATCTGCTAAGTATTTACGGTACAAATACCCGAGCTACTTGCCCTTGCCCAGTTTGCCCACCCCGCACCTTAACAGACAGACAGACGTGCAAAGCCGTCGAGTATTTTATTTTTCTTCACAATATACCCCGTCATAGTTTACGCACAGGATCAAAGTGTAATAATAGAGTGGACAATTTAATGATCCTATATAAGATCATTTCACAGAGTAGAAAATAATCCCATACAGGATCAAAGTAGAATAATAGAGTGGAAAATGATTCTATATGGGATCAAAGTGAAATAATAGAGTGGAAAATTATCCCATACAGGATCAAAGTAGAATAATAGAGTGGAAAATGATCCTATACAGGATCAAAGTAGAAAAATAGAGTGGAAAATGATCCTATACAAAGTCAAAGTAGAATAATATAGTGGAAAATGATCATATACAGAATCAAAGTCGAATAATAGAGTGAAAAATGATCCTATACAAGATCAAAGTAGAATAATAGAGTGGAAAATGATTCTATACAGGATCAAAGTAGAATAATAGAGTGGAAAATGATCCTATACAGGATCAACGTAGAATAATAGAGTGGAAAATGATCCTATACAGGATCAAAGTAGAATAATAGTGGAAAATAATCCTATACAAGATCAAAGTAGAATAATAGAGTGGAAAATGATCCTATACAAGATCAAAGTAGAAAAATAGAGTGGAAAATTATCATATACAGGATCAAAGTCGAATAATAGAGTGGAAAATGATCCTATACAAGATCAAAGTAGAATAATAGAGTGGAAAATGATCCTATACAAGATCAAAGTAGAATAATAGAGTGGAAAATGATTATATACAGGATCAAAGTAGAATAATAGAGTGGAAAATGATCCTATACAGGATCAACGTAGAATAATAGAGTGGAAAATGATCCTATACAGGATCAAAGTAGAATAATAGTGGAAAATAATCCTATACAGGATCAAAGTAGAATAATAGAGTGGAAAATGATCCTATACAGGATCAAAGTAGAATAATAGTGGAAAATAATCCTATACAGGATCAAAGTAGAATAATAGAGTGGAAAATGATCCTATACAAGATCAAAGTAGAAAAATAGAGTGGAAAATTATCATATACAGGATCAAAGTCGATTAATAGAGTGGAAAATGATCCTATACAAGATCAAAGTAGAAAAATAGAGTGGAAAATGATCCTATACAAAGTCAAAGTAGAATAATAGAGTGGAAAATGATCATATACAGAATCAAAGTCGAATAATAGAGTGGAAAATGATCCTATACAAGATCAAAGTAGAATAATAGAGTGGAAAATGATCCTATACAAGATCAAAGTAGAATAATAGAGTGGAAAATGATTATATACAGGATCAAAGTAGAATAATAGAGTGGAAAATGATCCTATACAGGATCAACGTAGAATAATAGAGTGGAAAATGATCCTATACAGGATCAAAGTAGAATAATAGTGGAAAATAATCCTATACAGGATCAAAGTAGAATAATAGAGTGGAAAATGATCCTATACAGGATCAACGTAGAATAATAGAGTGGAAAATGATCCTATACAGGATCAAAGTAGAACAATAGTTTGGAAAATAATCAAGTGGTATCACTCGGATAAAAATAAACTTGAACCATTGAAGAGATATTTTTTTCTACATTTTATTTGGACTTTGGCACTTTAAAGGCCATGTCAGTCCCGTTGAAGATAACAATTAATTTACAATAAATATTTACAATGACCCTAGGTACCAAGACAATTTTCTACATTCAAAATTTCAAACCATAGATTTTCCGCCAGAGAAAACGTAAGAAGATAGTAAAAATGATGAACTTCAACTATCTGTTTTTTCGTGATCAAACAGAAAGTTAAAAGTGAACCAATCTAAAGTGTGTCCATAAAAGTGGAAACAGTGACTCGACCGACAAATTGAAACCAAACACTAACTTGAACAAAACTCTAATGTTGACTCACACAAAATGGATGTCGATAGATTTCACGTGTCGAGGTCGACGGTAGGGGGACAATCATTCATTGACATGTTTGGGACATCACTACATATATTATTATCTGTAAGTACAAGTAAAGTTTTCACTATTCGATAGGTTAATTCACCAGAAAGAGTATTAAACATGGACCTATAATGTTTAGGAGCTAAGAAATAAAATTATTAGTGAATCAAGTCGGGGAAAAGTTAAATCCAGCGCTTTTTCATGGCGTGTGCTGTCTAATCCGTCAGAGATATAACAAAATAATTGTGTAAAATTAAATGTTATTCACAAAAAGTCTGTAGATATTAAAATTGTTGCATACCGATACTTTAGCCGTGTGAAACCGGGAGCGGGGTCGCTAGTATAATTAATATTTTTTAAATAATACAAATATGAAATAAGGCTGAGAATTTATTTATTAAATATAATTCGTTACTTTCAAGACCTTATACCGTCCTCGTCTACTTTTACCCAATTTTTAAACAGGTGGCAAGCCTCTTGTATCGGACTTTCGTAGAAGTACGGACTTAACCTGTCCTCCGAAGCACTAGAAGTCGATTATAGCACATAGTCTTATAGAAAATTGGTGCTTAATATTTTTGCCACAAGTGAGATTAGAACCCAGGACCCCACACATTCGTCCAATTCTTGTAACGTACAGCCCGCCTAGATCATCCGGCCGCCGGAATGGGAAATTTGTGAGGTTTTTACCGCTTACGTCGCTTATAGGAAACATCTCCACCACATTTACGCGATGGTGGTCCTACTAGAGTGAACCTGTCATATTTAGTTGAATTGTTGACTTTTGGCAGCGCTGATTCACAATTTTAAATTGTCTGTAAACTGAAAAGTGTTTAAATACATATAACTAGCCCTGTATTATTGACTGCATTGCGCTCATGGCCATTTGGCAGAAAATGAATATTTTGTGATATTTAAAAACGGTTGAAACGGACGACTAGCAACTATGTGACTGTTAGCGTTAACAGCAGTGAAGCAGCATGGCAAGCAGCGTACAACAAAAAGACCTATCTATTTCAAAATACAATAAAAAATATTGGGCACGATGATCTTCCGCTGGATACCTTGGGCTGGTTACATGGTTGTGATTGCAGTTTTTTTCTTACTAGTAATTTGTAAATCTCCATTTAGATTAGAAATGCTAAGAACATTTTTTGGCAAATACGTTCTTCCTGCATAATACATACCTGCCTCATTTTATGTAGTGGCTTAAGAAGTGACAACCTAGAATACAGCAACAGGATTGCCTGTCTAAAATTTGGACATTGTAACCAGGAACTCTGACCAGAAAAGTTAGTTAGTACTCTACCATCTCATAAATATACCGCAAGCACCTTTAATAAACTGTTCAACTGGTTTTAATTTCCAGTAGTTTCCCAACTTTTAAGAGTTTAAGAGATTAATAATTTCTTCGTAGTTCTCGCCAAGCTGTAGCCGTAAAGCTCATGTGCTTCTCAAACTTTCAAATTGTACTTTAATTCTTCTACTTTATCCAGATTTCATTTAATATTTGTACGTAGTTTGAAGTCTAACAGCCGTACGTACCGAGATCTATTTTAGCAGACCTTTATAAGAACAGCAATGGTCTTTGGTACCAAAATATGATATGTTAGCAGGCTGTTATCAATTCAACTTTCAATTGTCGTTCAGCCTTGTTCTGAGAGTCCTTCAAACAAAACTAGGCATAATGGATGTGATTATAAATTGGCTTATAAAGCGGTGGTAGAGTCTGATTGTTACCCTCATAGTTAAAGTTGCCCAGTTGTAGTAGGTGAGTATATAAGGCACAAATAGACAGCAATAACATAAATTTTTATATATACCTAAGATTTTGTATACTTTTTCAGGCGCTGCACTGTCTGCAATTTTGCACATTTATTTTGAGCTGGTACGTATTCATACCAGCTCGGGATTAATTACTTATCTCCTTTTACGTTCAACGTTTCAGATTTCCGTTGCTGCCTGTGGAAATGAGGATGTCTGAAAATAAACATTCGGTAATAAAGAGTTTAATTCACCAACGCTTATTTGAATTTATTCACATCTGAAAAAAATCTAATATTAATATTATGATCCCTAAAAGCTTTATCTAAATGTACCGAGCCGTTTCGGAGGCTATTCTTCATATCTATCTATCTATCATCACGCCTTTTATCCGAAGAGGGGTAAACAGAGACAATCTAATTTCATTTGCTACGATCCCGACATACCTCTTTCGCTTCTTTTATATTCATCATACCTTTCATACATGCTCGGCGATTGTGTGTACTATTAATATTGCCTTTTATATACACCTTGGCTGTTCAATCTGTATCTCGATAGTTGTTTGGCCAATTACAACAATTTGCTTTGGGTTTGCTGTCTTTTATATGCTCATGATGCGGTATTAATCGCATTGTAAAAGTGGTATGTCAGGATCGTAACTAATGGCATTCGATTGTCTCTACCTACCCCTCTTGGGATAAAAGACGTGATGATTGATAAATAAATAGTTTTAACTTTGAAAACCGAATGAACCACTTCTGTGAAATGAACCCTCCATTATCGATTATTGAATGAAACAGGAAGTTGTCGCCTACCGGTCCATTAATGAGGCCACTTCCGCCTGTTTGACCATCCATCTAAGTTATAGACCAATTAACCGGCAGCACTTAGGAACTGCAAGCGATCTAGATTATATACTGTCTAATACCAATATATTTAATTTTGTCATTTTCTTTTAATTTTATTTAAAGAGTTGCGTAAATAGTTGCTGTGTTATTGAGCGAAATGTGATATCAGGAGAAGCCGTGAGCAGTACCTAGTGACTTGAAAATTATATATACAATTTTCAGCAAAGGCAACACATAAACCTTCTGGAGTTATATACTATAGTATCAGTATAAAATAAGACATACGGAGATACGCAAAAAAGTTTTAAAACACGCAAAATTACTGAAATGGAAGTGGGTGGGACATGTTGTTAGACTTTAAGACAAGATATGGTCGCAAATGGTGACAGAGTGGAAAGGACCGCCAGGGACACGACGACGGGGTAGACCACGAGCTTGTTGGGCAGCCGACATTCTAAAGGTGGCTGGACATACTTGGATGACCATAGCCAAAGATAGAGTCACACACATGGAAACTAGTGGTATATAGTTGTACGCCCGTTGGGCCCGTACTTACTTCCATCACTTATTAGATCCCCTTAGGGGGTTGGATTAAAAAAAAGTAGCCTATGTCCTTCCCTAGGGTTCAAGCTATCTTCGTATCTCATCAAAATCGGTTCAGTGGTTTAGCCGTGAAAGGGTAACGCACAGACAGACAGAGTTACTTTCGCATTTATAATTTAGTAAGGATTTATTTATCTGTCTATTGCAGTCTTTTCAGAGGCTAATTCATAATCTATACTAATATTATAAAGAGGAAATATTTGTATTTCTGTATGTTTGTTACGAATAAACTCAAAAACTACTCGACGGATTTTGATCATTTTTCACCATTGGAATGCTACATTATCCCTGAGTAACATAGGCTATATACCATCACGGCATGACGACGGGAACGGGGTGGGCAGAGGTGAACATGACAAAAGCTATGTATGAAGTGTATGTTTGCCAACATTCTGAAATAGTCACGTACGAAATCGTAAGAAACAGCTAGTAAAATATAAAGGCAAAACTTACAATTTCAGACATTTCATAAAGACTAAAATATTTATAATCACATGCATTGATTGCGAAATGAGGCAAAAAAGGACTCTGCGTATCCCTATAAGAAAGAGGCGTTAAGCACATATAGTAAATTATATTCAAAGGTCTAGAACAATCTAGATTGTATAAAATAGAACCCTCTAAGTAGATTAATTCGGGTCCTGCAAACTAGTGATTGGAAAACTGAAGGTCTCTCAAGACAAGAACAATAACTCAACCGTCCTCTACAATACTCAACATAGCTATTATATAGTACCTAGCTACAGACCCGCGCTTTCTTTGCTTTATTTATCTTTTCTTTGTGTTTTTCTCTGTTACCTGCTCATCTCCTAGTAGTCCCTGCGTTCGTCATGTTCTGGGAATGAGTTGGGCTCAGGGGCCCGGGTTCGTTTTCCGACTGTAGCAAGTTTTTTTGTTCGTGATGTATTTGTGTTTTAGGGTTCCGTACCCAAAGGGTAAAAGCGGAAACCCTATTACTAAGACTCCGCAGTCCGTCTTTCTGTCACCAGGCTGTATCTCATGAACCGTGATAGTTAGACGGTTGAAATTTTCACAGATGATGTATTTTAAATACTAAAAAACAGAATAAAATATATATTTAAGGGGGCTCCCATACAACAAACGTGATTTTTTTTGCCGTTTTTATAGCTAATGGCACGGAACCCTTCGTGTGCGAGTCCGATTCGCACTTGGCCGGTTTTTTTTATATTTCTGTTACTTTAAATCACTGCCCAATGTTAAAAGCGCATTAATACAATCAAAGTTTTTTATTTCAAATTATAGCCAAGTAAGATTAAGGTACGCTGACAAGACAAGCCCCAAACGCTTACAAAGGTAGAATAATTAAGAAACCAACATTTAATATAAAGTGAATAAGAAAACCTTCGCCAATTTCCTTAAATGCCATCCAAATTGACCAACTTTACTCTGACCCTCCCATGAGAGAAAAAACATAATACATGGTAATTGAGTTACTTTGCTTTGAAAAACCTCATTCAAGTTATTGCTATGGTAATTTAAAGTAGGAACTGAGCTGAATTAATAGAAGGAATCCCTTGAGGGAAAATGTTTACGAATCAAGAAATTTTCAGCCGAGAAAGCGGATTGAGGGAATCAACTGCGCCTCGACAGTCGACATAGACATCAATAATTAATTCAAGAAATTCGTTTATACGAGCATGTGATACATCCTTCATAGCTTAGTGGCTGTGCTCGTGGACGATTTGGGTTCAAACTCTAATATACATACTGGAATTTACCCGCGGTTTCACCTGCGTAGAAATAGAACAGAGAAAATAAATATTCCCGTGGTTGAAAAGGAAGCTATGTACCTACCTAAGTAACTCTTTACGCATTTATTATTGTAGCTTCTATAGCGTGTTGGACTTGAAATGGGAAATTCAGAGTTCAATTCTTACACAAACCAAAAATTATTTGGGACAATTAATATTATAAAGAGGTAAAATTTGATTATTTGTTTGTAGTTAATAAACTCAAAAACTACTAAACCTATTCTAAAAATAATTTCACTTATAGAAAGTGAGTGACATATGCTATATTTTATATTGTTCGAATATATCCACGGGTGGAGCCGGGGGCGGAAAGTCTAGTCTTCTATATAAAATAAAAATTAAATGTTGCTCGTTGGTAAGCGCACTTGAGAACGGCTGAACCGATTTGGCTGATTTTGATTGGATTTTTGTATGAACTCAAAACCATAATATGGGATAAAAGTTAATATGGTCTTTACGGGCGAAAAGCTAGTAATGAAAAAAAATTAAAGTTTCATTCAAATCCGCTCAGCTCTTAAAAATAATAGACACATTCATGGCATCATAATATTAATGCAATAAGAAAGAAAATATATATCATAGACAATGTATAAATTATTTAGATGGTAGGTACACAAGCGTCGGGCGTCCCCTAGCATCAGATGCTTCGGGGATCACCAAATTATTTATTACAAGAAATTCGTTCAGATTTTATCAGAAATCTAAGAAAAGGCTTTGAACTTGCCGTCATTGTTAAATAGAGTTGCGCGTCGGCGTATAATGAAAATATTGATCTTTGACAAACAATGTTTATGTAGAGGCCGTAATATCATTTATATAGTAAATTAAGGCAGACATCAGTGAGATATTAACTTTATTATTACAACAAACATACAAGTACCAGTGTCCACTTGACGCCAGTTGTCCATATTGGAGTCATTCCGTAAAAAATGGCATCGTGACTATATGGACAAAATGGACAATTTTAATATTAACTTTAGAAAATTTTAATATGATTAGACGCACTATTTATCTATGTTTATGGTAAATGATTTCTTTTCACGTAGTTATGTATTGTTCAGTAGATATAACAGTTTTCGTCATGGTCTGTGACTATACTTTGTCCATTTCGTAACGATTATTATAATAAATTTTTAGCACAACAAGAGCTATTGTTTACTTAATTCCGATCATTCCCATTAAATAATAATAAATTATGTATAATGAGATATTATTTGCCTGTTTTGCAAAATAGGTTATCTTTTTAATGAATAGTTAAAATAATTTCGTCACGTTTTTTGTAAAAGATGTCACAATTTTTACTTTTTCTAAATTTGGTAACGTTATAACCAAATGAAACTATTACTAATGTAAAGATGTTTAGTAATTAAAAGTATTTTACTGAATTATACAATATTACACTCAATAAATTACATTATATCGACGATTGTTTAAAATAAAAAATTGTGACCGTGACTAAGTAGGAAATGTTATTGTGACGAAAATAATTATAAGCGGTGTTCACAATGTACTGGTATTGAAGATGGTTAAATCAAACAAAATAAAGTTGTAAGAAATTAATATTTTTATTGGACCAAGTTTTTTTGTTTTACAGCTAACAAACCAACTAATTTATAATATCTTTATTTTTGAGCATTAGACCAATGTCTTCTTATATGACTAATCAGATTTTAGGATACATTTTACTAAAAACCCTTTTAAAAGCTCTACTTATTTATACATATATTTGTTTTTCAACATATAACTGGAGTACTTACCTACCTACTTATTTAAAAAAAATAACACACAAAAAATTTTAAACTACAGAACAACATCAAAATACAATTCAAATAGGTGGTAATTCTTGCATCGCGAAAACTTTTTTAACGGGCCATAGTACCTACCCTAATTCTTGCGGAATAAACAATTGCCTTTTTCTCTATCAGTTATCCACCTGTGTCATTTAAATTTAGCATAGGTACTTATTAAATATATCGGGAGTGAAATCGCAGGTTATTCTTTCTATAGGTTTTATTTAATAGGAAATATGGGGGTAAACAATTGACCCCTGTTTCTCTGTCATGATATATCACGAAGATCTCAATTTGTTTTAAAGCTGGTTTACTATTACCCTTCAATGAAATGCTCGTATTTTTTCAAAATACATTTCATATTCTAAATAATAATTATTTTATGGTGAAAGATAATAATTAATTTAAATTATTAATTTAAATTTAATTTTAAAAAACACGAGCAATTAATTGAAGGGTAATGGAAAACCAATCCTTAAAAATATTTCGAGAACTTCGGTATATATCATGTCAGAGAAACAGGGGTCAATCGTTTACCCCCAATATTTCCTATTAAATAAAACTCATAGAAATAATAACGGCGATTTCACTTAGATATATTCAATAAGTACAGCTATGCTAAATTTCATTGATACAGGTGGAGGAAATTGTTTATTCCGCAAGAATTATGATACTATGGCCTGTTAAGTTAAATTTGTTAATCTATATATTGTTAAGGAAGTAAAATTAAAAGATTAAATTATAAAACAAAAAACACATTGAACTTATCTAGATCATTTTATACATTTAGCACATACATAAGATTTCAGGGATTTAGAGTCATTCACACCACAACATGATGTGCAATGCCATGTCTTACAGGCAATACACCTAATCATCTTATTTAGATTCATGAATGGTTTACGTGTTTTGCATAAGTTACAATAAAATGTTCTAGTACTCATTCTGTTTATAGCCAAATCTTCCTTCTATTACATTGTTCTGCATTACTTAGTTCTCTTATTTTCTTTTGAGCTTTTTTCACACATTCAAGTTGCTTTTTTCTTTGTTCTTCAAATTTTTGTGCATCTTGCTTAAGCTTTTCTCTATAACGTTTGGCACGCTCAGCAGACGTTAGAGCCATCACTGTAAAAAAAAATAAAGTACATAATAATTTTGCTGTGGTAAATGATATGTAGCTAAATAAATAAAAATAAATAAATGAAAATATTAAGTGACCATTGTACAACATTGTACAAACTGTACAAAACGGCTTTGAAATTGTAGTACTTAAAAGCATCAGGAAACTTAACTGTCGGCTAATGGAGGAAATATTTTTATTTATTTTTAACTTAAGTTGTGGTACTTTAGTAAGCGTTTATAAGCACAAAAGTTTTCAGAATAAATAACATAAATAATAATGAAATACACAATAAATAATAAAATTTTGTTAATGATGAACTACACCTTATGTGTCCATTTCGTCACAAAATTGGATCCGCTAATACGTCACGCCACTAAATGGACGTGACGAACTCCCGCTTTGCTACAGATATATTATTAAAACAGAAATACGATTTGGTTTCTGACCTTAGCAATAACTCTATTGTAGAAACATATAAATTACTATTAATTATTATAGTACAAACATTTATTAAAACTTACCAGTTACTCATAAAAGCTGTGACTAAAGTGGACTTCTTATTTAACTACGTATGCAAACGCGTCTTTCGTCACGGAAATCACTACATTGACTGAGTGACAGAATTTAGAAGTCGCTGCCTTTGAGAGACTATGTTACCAGGAAGAAAAAATAAAGGAATTTATGGTAAAATTATAACTCTAGGTAAGGAAAATAACCGTGACGAAAGTGGACTGTCCGCATTGATTAAAATTAGTTGAACAATATGTTTATGAAATTTAATGTAAAATAGTAATATTGTCAAATTAAATTACTATTTAAACTGAAATGGACATTATAATTTATAATATTATACTCTTAACATATCATTTTCTTCAAACCACAGTGAATTTTCAATGTTTAAAATTTAAAAAATGGCGTGTGACATACATAAACGCCCCTACTTTCTTAAAAACTTTTATTTATAATTAAGTTAATGGAATAACTATTTATAGTATTATATGCTAATTATAAAGCTATTGAACTCATGTTATCCCTAAGGAAGTTTGTATCGGATAAGGAATGAAGATGATCATTAAAATTGATTTTTAAAAGTTGTGACAATTGTTTTTCCATAGATTCCATTTTCTACGGAATGGCTCATTGAACAGAACAGGTGGCAAGCCTGTTGCTGCACGATACAGTATGAAATCTACATCCATTTTAGTGTTGTCAGTGCAGTGATGGTGTGTGGTGGACTGCAGTGCGGAATCACATGTCGTGATGTGGGAATGACCTGTAGTCATCAGGGCATGCATGGAAGGACCTGGTAAGGACTGACATGTCGTCAGTAAGATGCGGGGTAATGTGGCTGGACAGGCAGGTCACCAATATAGAAAACAAATAGGTACAACAATTAAACAACTGTGAGTAAAAGGGAATACTCCTCAACGCTGGTCGTTGGAAACTTGTATATTATGGCAATCTATTAAATATTTTTAATAGCGCGATACAGGTTTCAATTGAGACATCTATCGACGCGATGTGCAGCACAAATTCTTTAATAAAATGTGTGATTATTTTTTTTTTTTTAGAACGGATCCTGCCGGTTCTCGCTATCGACTCCTAAACCCAACGGAACTATTATCAAACATGACATGAAGGCAGCTCTAATATATTCACTGAGATCATAATATCTAGAAAAATTTGGTACTTAATTACTGAAAATTATGTAATACCTACAGCTGTATAGAACAAGAAACCAGTGAGCCCTGAAACACGACTACCGCACCGAGAGGCTTCAATCATTAAATTCAATCAGTAGGAACTGCGGGTCTATTATTTCTAGGAACCACGAAGTGGACATGTTTGGAGAATATTATTAGATTAATTAGTATTATGTGCTGTTAGTCATAGACGAAAATTACTGATCCGATTGGAACTGTAATGGTATCTTACACTTTCTACTATGTATAATTGTATATGTTTTAAATTATTTTATACTAGCATTCCGCCCCCGGCTTCACCCGTGGATATTTTCGAACAAAATAAAATATAGTCTATTGCTCTCGGAGATAAAGTAGCTTCCTATTAGTGAAAGAATTTTCAAAATCGGTTCTGTAGATCCAGAGATCCCCCTACAACATAGCGGACTCGGCAGAAGTTGTCCTGCCCAAACGTTGGCTTGCCTGCACCAGCCCTACCCCTACCCTATAGTTAGACATATGCTGTCGAGACACTTTTTGTAGATAATGATGTGTTCTGCAAAGTCGTAGTACATTATTTTGTTCTATAACCAATAGTTTTGCAGCGCACGCAATGTAAGGATTTTTATTTTGTCATTTTTTTAAACCTTGGGTTACATTATTGGAGTTTTAGAAAGGATCCCTAATTTTTTTAATATAATATAGCCTATGTCACCGGGATTGTGAAGCTCCCAACGGTGAAAGAATTTTTCAAATCGGTCCAGTAGTTTCGGAGCCTATTCAATGCAAACAAACAAACAATCAAATCTTTCCGACTAGCTATCCCGAAAAAAAATCGTTTTGTTATATCTCTTGTTATAGCATACGCCATGAAAACTCGCTGTAGCTAAATTGTTACCTGACTTGATTCACTTATACTGTCAAAGCTCAGCTCCTAAACAAGTCCATGTTTGGGATTCTACGTCATGTCACGGCGACCAACGCATTCGTCTCGTCGTGACGTCATGGGGGAATCCAGTTTAATCCCGTCCATGCTGTGATAGTTGTGATTAGTAATTAATAGGCATATTGTGACTGTGACGTCCATAATACCTACTTGACATTGGCGGAATCATCAAACCCCTGATGGAACCATAATAAAAAGATAGAATAGAATAGAAGTCCATGTTTAATACTCACTCGTGAACCTTTCCGGTTTTATAATATGTAGTGATGAAGTATAAAGTAGGTAGGTAGGTAGCTGTACCTAGTATATAAGATAGATTGCTTTTTAACCGACCTTCAAAAAAGAAGGAGGAGGTTGTCAATTCGTCGGAATCTTCTTTTTTTTTATGTATGTTCCCCGATTACTTGAAGACGACTGGCCGGATATGAATTTTTTTTTTGTTTGAAAGGATCTGATGATGGGATCCTGGAGAAATCGAGAACTCTTCAAATTTTATAGGCACACAAGCGATTTGGGGTTTTTCTTATAAATTGCTTTCGGAAAGCGCACTTTTTTAAGAATTAATTTTTGAAGTCGGTATACCTTTTTTTAAAAGGTAATTAGGTATGTCATATGGAAAGAATTAATACTTACAATAATTTAATTGAAGGAGTCTAAAAAATAACAAACCAAATAATAATGAAATCACCTCCAAACGAAGCTAGCTATGCTCCGACAGTGATCTCCGAATGTTATCGTCGTGTCGTACAATGCAATCAGATAGTTAGCATTCCTAGTGCACCTAAACGTCAGGGACAAGTCTGACCTAAATGGAAATGTTCTGGTTTAGTCAGAGATCTAGCTTAGGTACACAAGTTAGTGAGCTCACTATGACAACGGAACTTGCTGTGTGTATTTACCTACCTGGCATCTATTTTATGATAATAATGGAATTTCAGAACTTCAGGTCAGAAATAAATGTTTGCTTTCGATCGTCTGTCTTTCTAGATCTAGAATAATCATTTTGGTCTAGTAGGCAGCAGGTAGAATCGTCAGCCGTCTTTTTTGAAAACTCTCATCTAAGAAACTTGGCATATTTGCGGTCACACAAAAGACAACTTTATACCTACTTTGAGGTGTGGCCAGAGTCACCGGTAACAGTGTCCACTTTTTGGGAGTTATTCATATCTGGTGCGAGCTATAGTAATCCCTATTTATATGATGAGTCTGCGCCAGATAAATCGGCGTTCGACTGATGGCATAAATTACCTGTTATTATGGGAAATAATCTTCCGATCACTGATATGAATGGGAGACGGGATGAAATATAACCAAGCGAACTACAATATCAAAGTATATTGACTCCAGGATAACTCTAAAATAATACGCGCCAAACGCAGACTTATCTTGCGCGGGGAAAAAATATAAAAAACTTTGAGGCTGGCCACTCGTTAGATACAGCCTCACAAAGACCATCGGAGTTATAAAAAAATACTAAACGTACATTGAATAGTTTCTACAGACAGACAGACGTTCAGATAGTGTATTTCATAAATAAATGTAGTGATTTAAATTGATGTCACGATCCACGTGGCGGTTTCTAGGAATTCCTATTGGACAATCTATATGGACGTAATTTACCGTCATTTTACTGAGACGAGGGTCTGGAGATAGGTTGTCAGTGGCACCGGTCACTATCCTTGTTCAACACGATTACTTAAACAACTTTCATGGCCAGCGGACTCCAATATTTCGTTTCATTTCTTAATTTTGTTATTACACTCTGTTCATTATATGATGGGTTGACTGGTCTGGTCAAGTATAAATTAAGAAAATTCATATTAAAATATTCTATTATTACAAAACCAATTTACTAAACTAATTAAGTAGATATAGATGTAAATAATCAATATTGAAATAAAAAACTTTCTATTTGTGCTGTTAAATATCACAAAAGTTATTTTTTGTTAGGTAGATACTTATCACACAGCTGTGGCACATGTATGTTATCTACGATACACACTTATATCGCAATGCCCATTAATATTCATTTGTTGGCATCATTCCTTCATTTAGTTTTTCAATATGAATATAGACATTAATATTATTATCACGGAGTGTATACCTACCACAATAAAAATATAAGTCTTATATTTTTCTTGACATTAAATTATATCGACAATAATTCTCTAATATTATTAAATATTTTTCTTCATGGGTTGCCATACAGCTCCCTAATTCTCTCTCGTTTAGCCGATCGTATTTGTGAGGCTATACGA
The DNA here is from genome assembly GCA_963924495.1 of Nemapogon koenigi. Classification (NCBI taxonomy): domain Eukaryota; kingdom Metazoa; phylum Arthropoda; class Insecta; order Lepidoptera; family Tineidae; genus Nemapogon; species Nemapogon koenigi. The sequence goes on along the minus strand of OZ004630.1, from coordinate 459,687 downwards.
GTCTGTTGAGGTATTATTTGGATGGAATTTTCCGGGAATAAAACGTAGCCAGTACGGCCGTCCAGCTTCTCTATTGGAAAAAATCACATCGATCCGTTGGTCCATCTGTTTTGGTACGTTTGGTTTTGGACCAAACAAACACGCTGCATTTATAACAAGTTGGTATACTTACCTAGGTATTTAGTTATAGTTTTTTTTTAGTTACCAGTTTGTGAAATATAAAGTAGGTAGGTACCTAAGTTCTAAGTTTGTCAATAAACTTAAGGTTTTCTTATTACAACAATGATTACATTGTATAGTTCGCCTCCGGACATTTAAGTCCTCCGTAATGGAAAATGCAAATAACTTTAATTAGGTCAACCGGGAACACTGTTCATTTATTTTCATAAATATATAATATTATGTTTTTGTAAATGTGCTTTCTGCAGAGCTAGGATCATCTATGTATGTCAAAATAAATACCTAATACCGACCTACCTCTTTTTCAGAATTGAGTAGGTAGTATTTATATGAGCTGCTCATGGCTTTAATTCTTCATTAGGTACATGTTTAGGTACGCTCGCTCCTAATTACAGATGTGGTACACACATAATCTTCACGGCCATTATACCATGCGGTGTGACCAGAAGTAGGTACCAGTAACAGTGTCCACTTTTTGCCAGTTGTCCAATGTCCATATTAAACAGAACAGCCAAGTAGCAAGATTGTGTCACTTCTTTAACAAGTGTAAGTATTAATTTATCTGTCTACAATCAAGTAATTTAACCTACATGCGCGCAATGCATGTGCGCCATCTCCTACTAACTTTTTGAACTAAAGCAATTTGAATTGTTTTAGTAGCTAGGTAGGTATTGCTTTTTTGAATCTGTGTTTTTTACAGAGGTTTTTATAGCACATCTTGGACATTTCATTCTACAAGAAACTAGATTCAAGGCATTATAGCCATAATCTTAACTGTTAATAATTAAAACAACAAAAAACCATGAATGAAATGAATGATAACACCTCGGCTACGAACTACGACCACAATTAAACTTAATGGTCATTGAATTTTTTACTGTCAAAATATGAAGCATGCGCTTTTATATTTTTATACGTTTAATGGATAGAGACAGGCATGCCTTTCACAAACGTCAAAGTTATTTTAATGCGATCAAATGTGGACGAGTCTTTGTGAAGCCAGCCCAAGGAATATACTACTCAGCCAAACGGAACGGTGAAGGCGGTGGATTTTACGATGATAAACAATTAAAATTAACGCGAACGGGCGTCGCCGATAAAAAAGATATCTAGTTGATTTAGTGATAAGGGCGCTCGATTTATTTCTTACTGCCCTAGATAACGTAGTGTTTTGCTAATATTTTATACTCCGCGCTACTTCACGCCCACCAAATGAATCACATCCTTTGTTATTACATTTTGTATTGAAATTGCACTTTGTTTAATTAAAAGTGATATAATTCGTGATTGATACAACTTGTATTGTACCCATGGATATTGTGTTGCCATTTTAATTCATGAAGTTACTGGAAAAATTGTGACAAAAGTGTAATATTAATATTCTCTACAATGAAAATGTTTATGGTAATTGGACCGTAACATTATATGAAGATGGCATTGAGAGCTTTGTTTCTCACATATGTGTTCATCTCTGGCTGTAAGTCACAGTTTACTCAAGATTTCAATGAAGAGTATCCATCACAACAACAGTATTACGGGGTAACTGGTGCAGATTCTCGAGAAGGTAGATTACCGAATCCTGGAGATCCTGACTACAGAACATATGTTTATAACAGCCGACGATATGGCCCAAAACCAAATAGATATAACCCGTATAACCCTGATATCAATAAGCCAGGAGGATTTCCGTACCATCCATTGAATCCTCCATATAACCCTCTCAATCCAAATCCTTTGGATGAAGACTTTAAGTTTAATACAGTAAGTAAAAATAATTAAAACAGATTCAAAGCCAATTAAAAAAAAATTAATAAAATACTTGAAAGATTTTTCACATTGGTCTAGTAGTTGAGTTTACTTCTTACAAAAAAAAGCTCATACTCTTTCTTTAAAATATTACTATATATTACCTTTCCAGCATCGAGATCCAAACAATCCAGATGCTTTACTTCCTGGAATATTGGGTGGGTGGAGAGAGGATTTACAAGGGAAAGAGCGCAGGGACTCTAGACAACTTAAAAGGGATATCTTTGTGAATACTAATTATGGCCAGGTTCAAGGATTCAAGGTAGAGTGATAACTTTTTTTTTACTTAGGTATATACTTTTACACAATATAAGAAAACCTTAATATTTATTCTATTTTTTTTCAAAATGGCTCCATCAGGGTTTTGATGATTCCGCCAATGTCAAGTAATATAGATGTCACAGTAACAATAAGCCGATTGATCGGTAGGTAGAATGCTCCCGCCGGCCGTAATATGTCCTATTAATCACTGACTAATCACAACTATTACAGGGCAGGGGGATTAAACTGGCTTCCCCATGACGTCCTGGTGGACGCGTGCGTATATCACAAAGGCGTCACGTGGAATCACTAAAACCTTATAATTAAATCTAAACATTAAAAATAACTAAATAAATAGTGGTAATAATGGAATTGCAATATTCATTCATTGAGTGAGGAAGAAGCCAGCCCTATTGATGATCAGTCTTGGGGATATAGTTATCTTAAATTTTTTTTTTGCCATTTGAACCCCACAGACTTTTTATTGAACTATTACTCTATATTTTTTAACTTGGCCTTGCTAAAACATATTGTTTTGCATACTTTCGAACCATTGTAAAAAGCATTAGGTGCATTCTACATAAGTATTTTAGTGGCCTTTCAGGAAACAGTCACAGCTGCTTCTGGACTTGTCAATCATATACCTACCTCTTAGGTTACCCTTAATTTTCAGAAGCATAAAGACATTGCTCTCCATCATATTTTTGTACTATTTAATTATGTCCCTCTACACATTGTCATTTTGGATCAACTATTAACAGTATTTGTAAGACATCACATCACTAGTCGAAGTGAGCTGTCAGGGATATGTCAATTAAGAGTACTTTGTGTAACACGCACCTTGGTGGTGATTTGTATTATATGTAAATATGTAAAATAGCAATAAACAAGTAACCCTTAACAATACCTTGTTTGTATCATTCTAAATATATAACATGGCGCTGCGGACAGGTATTAACCGGAAACAACTTAAATCAAGCCTTCAAGGATTGGAAACAAAAATTTAACCTATATTTCTCTGCTAGTGGGGCCGAAACCAGATTGACATCCGAACAAAAGAAAGCCCTACTACTACATTGTATTGGCGATGAAGCTTTAAAAATATACAACAATTTTGATGGAAAAGAGGACCTAAAATTCAATGATGTTATAAATAAATTTGAAGAGCACTGCAGTCCATATTCTAATGAGACCTATAACCGCCATTTATTTTTCTCAAGGAAGCGGAAAGATGGAGAATCACTGGACCAATTCTTTACAGAAATTAAAAAACTAAGCTTAGATTGTAACTTTGAAAATTTGAGAGATGGTCTGGTGAGAGATCAAATTATACTTGGTTTAAATGACATGATATTGAAGGAAAAATTACTTAGAGTAAACAACTTAACATTAGAAAAGTGTATAACCATTTGTAAAGCCTCAGAGGTTGCTCAAGAACAAATAAAGGAGATAACTGGATCGACCTCTGCAATATTAGCAATCAACAAAAGAAATCAAGGAAGTGGAAGACAGTCTAGAGTGGATACAAGGAAAATTAGCATAGATTCAAGAGATACTTACAAGGAAAGGAACAGGTATGACAGCAGAGGGAGACAGGCACGACATGCAAGCTATTCAAGAGAGCGGCAATCTAAGTGTAGAAAGTGTGATTCCTATCACCAGTACCGCCAGTGTCCAGCTTTTAATAGAAAATGTGCTGTATGTAAAAAGTATGGACATTTTGCTAAAATGTGTTATAATAGGAATAGTTGTGCTATAGTACAGGACGACCAAGAAAGTGTATCAGAGACATCCTCAGTGGACAGTAGAAATATATGTATAGATACTATAAGGTCAGTAAACTCTGTGTCAAAGGATTGGATAGAAACTATAGAAATAAATAATATAAAAATAAAATTTAAAATTGATACTGGAGCCCAGGTAAATATATTAAATTATGAAATTGTACAAAAGTTAGGGTTGAATATAAGAAAATCTATTGTGAATTTAAGAAATTTTGATGGAAGTTTAATAAATATAGAAGGAATTACTCAGTGTAAATTAAAGTATTGTCATAAAATATATAAGAAAGATTTTTATATAGTTAAGTTTAAAACTCCATGTATATTAGGATATCAATCAGCTGTTGAAATGGGTTTGATAAAAATAGTGAATCAAATTGAGTCAGAAAGTAGTTATGATACAAAATATATTACACATGTATATAAAGATTTATTTAAGGGTTTAGGAGTGATTGACTATGTATATAAAATTAAATTGAGCGATAATTGTATACCTGTGGCAGAGAGACCTCGTAGGATTCCTTTTGTGTTGCAATATAAAGTTAAAGCCGAGTTAGACAAAATGGAAAAAATGGGAGTTATTAGGAAGGTTACAGAACCTACTGAGTGGGTTAATTCTATGGTGATTACAAAGAAAAGTAAAGATAATATTAGAATATGTTTAGATCCCCAGAACCTAAATAAATATGTTATTAGAGAAAGATGTAAAATACCTACCTTTGAAGAAGTAGTTGCTAACATGCCCAATGCTAAGTATTTTTCAGTTTTGGATGCATCTAAAGGATTTTATATGATAAAACTATCAAAGTGTAGTCAGTTACTTACCACATTTAATGCTGGTCAATATGGTAGATATTGCTATGAGAGGTTACCTTTTGGTTTGAATTCAGCTCCGGAAGTTTTTAGTAGATGTTTTTCTAGTTTATTTATGGACATAGAAGGAGTAGAAGTGTATATAGATGAAATAATTGTATGGGGTAGTACTATGTTGGAACATAATAAGAGATTAATACAGGTTTTGGAAAAAGCTAAATTATCAGGATTAAAGTTTAATAAGGAAAAGTGTCAGTTTGGAGTTAAAGAAGTGAAGTATGTAGGTCATATTTTAAGTAGTGAAGGTATAAAGCCGGATCCAGAGAAAGTAAGAGCAATAATTAGTATGAAAGAACCATCTAATAAAAAAGAGTTACAGACTTTTTTGGGTATAATAACTTATGTGACCAAATTCATTCCAAACATGTCTGCGTTTTCAAAAAAGTCATTCTTATGAACCATTGCAGTTAAGAGAATTTCCTAAGAAACCATGGCAAGTTGTGGGAGCTGATATGTTTTTCTGTCAGAATAAAACTTATTTGTTAGTGGTAGATTGTTTTTCTAAATATATTGATATTGTTGAGTTAAAAGACCAAAGTGCTGAAAATCATATTATAGCTTTAAAATCAATTTTTTCAAGATGGGGTATACCTAATGTATTATATACCGATGATGGAGCTCAGTACAGAGCACAAATTTTCAAAGATTTTTGTAATAATTGGAATTTCAAACATACATCTTCTTCACCATATTATAATAGATCTAATGGTATGGTAGAGAGACATATTCAAACTATTAAAAAGATGTTTAAAAAATGTATAACTGATAATAAAGATTTTTATTTAGCTTTATTAGAGTTGCGTAATATGTCTATTTCTAGAAATATTAATGTGTCGCCTAATGAATTGTTGCTTGGAAGGCAAAGCAAGTCTATTTTACCTATTAAAAAGTATCGTAAAAGAATTAATTACAAAGAAATATTAGATCAATTAGAGGAAAGAAGGGTAAAATACAAATGCTATCATGACACAAAGAATAAAGGCAAAACGAACAAGTATTATAAAAACCAAAATGTATATGTTAGAGATAAGAATAGTAATAAGTTAATTAAAGGATTAAGTTTAGATGTAGCAGATAAACCTAGAACTTATAAAATTTTACTGGAAAATGGTCAGATAGTTTTAAGAAATACTTTTCATATTTTTAAAGGGTCGAAAGATAATTTTGGTTCTAATAGATTGTTGGATTTTGATGATGATGACGATTTGTTTGATAATAATGTACCAATACAGGGACCTGTTCAACAACCTAGACATGTACATTTTTCAGATCAGGTTCAGGTACACAGTTATGATAATGTACGGAGATCAAGGTCAGGTAGAGCCATTATTAGACCCAATAGATATCCTTCATAAAATATTGTTTGTTTAAAGGAAAGAAAGGGAGATGTAAGACATCACATCACTAGTCGAAGTGAGCTGTCAGGGATATGTCAATTAAGAGTACTTTGTGTAACACGCACCTTGGTGGTGATTTGTATTATATGTAAATATGTAAAATAGCAATAAACAAGTAACCCTTAACAATACCTTGTTTGTATCATTCTAAATATATAACAGTATTCAGCTCACACAAACTGTTTTGGACTGATCAAATAATAATTTAAATTTAAATTGTATTTTCAGGTGTATTTATATGACAATCCAGACCCAAATTCTGGGTACAGACCTTGGATAAGTCCCGTGGAGAGGATACAAGGGGAAGCATCTGTATTCTTGGGTATACCCTATGCCAGACCACCTGTGTTAGAAGGGAGATTTAAGGTAAACAAATTTAAATAATTCCTTAGTAACTGAGATCATGTTAAGCCTCCTTTTATGGTGTGATATATAGTCTATCAGTTGTGTGTACTGAGTGACTTTTCATGTTTCATTTGAAGGACCCCAGAATAATGGATGCAAGAAATACTGGCAGCGTGCGAAAAAGACGCTTAAGTTTTTTTACATCTTCGCCAGCCTTTATACCTTGCAGTATGACCATTTGCCATTTGTAGCAAGAGTTTGTGTTCACTGATATAATATTTTTTGCAGCCACCAAGACAGCATCCAGGGTGGCAGCTTCTCCAAGCTGTAGACTGGGGCCCGGCATGTCCCCAACCTGTCAGGTTCACCGGAGCCACTAAGGGTATCCGTGACATGGACGAGGATTGTCTCTATCTCAATATCTTCTCTCCTAATGTTAGTATTACTTTAAATATCATTTGGATTGTTTGTTTGCTAAGGGTCAGAGCACACCAACAGAATGGCGAAGTGACTAACTTGATTACAAAAACTTTCTTTATTTTAACATACAGTTGAAATTGTTGTAAAGAAATAAATGATGTTGCCGCGGGCATGGAAGCGACTGCTCCTCGCCGCCACACAGTCCGCCGGTGGACACAAGGTCACCTCACTAAAAATTTAACTTAGTGATAATACCAGCAGAATTCCATAGGTCTTGGGTTTGATTGCCAGAAGAATATCTAAATTTTATATTTGACCTTGCATCCCAGGCTTTGCACATGTTTAAAACAATCCGAATTCATACACAATAAATGTAATTTAACTTATAGATCAGCTACCATGGACTTCTACATTTATTTTCTACACAATTCAGACAGCATTATATGAATATATTCTGTGTGATATTCTGAACTTGACCAAACAATTATTAAGTTTAAATTAATAATAATATTATTTCCTTGACCTACTTGATTGTTATCTGTATCATGTGTGTATACATTTTGTCCCTAGAGTATCAGTATATGCATTCACAGTGCAAGGCTACCAGAGATCTACTAAATAGTGATTGTCCCAGCTTCATTCATCTATTCTATACTAATAATAAATCAGATTTGCATTTGATAGCTTCTTGAGGAAGTTTATAGGCTATATAACATCACGCTACGACTCAAAGGAGCGGAGCAGTAATCATTAACGCGGGTGCAACCCGAAGACACAGCTAATACTAGATAAAATATATTGGTTTCTCTGTGATTTAAAAATTTATACAAATAAGTAAGCGTAAACAGTTCTGCCGCCAAAAGACGTTTAGTCTATAAGACACAAACAGACAGGCAGATATATACCAACATCCATTTTTAGGGTAAAAACGGAAACCCTATTACTAAGACTCCGCTGTCCGTCTGTCACCATGAACCGTGATAGTTAGACAGTTGAAATTTTCACAGACGATGTATTTCTGTTGTCGCTATAACATCAAATACTAAAAAACAGAATAAAATAAATATTTTAGGTGTCTCTTATACAACAAACGTGATTTTTTGCCGTTTTTATAGATAATGGTACAGAACCCATCGTGCGCGAGTCCGACTCGCACTTGGCCGGTTTTTTTTATATTATAAGATAAAAAAATTGTATTATAAATAACTATATCTACCCAAAATTACTTGGACGAGAATTATGAAATAGACTTTCTTTAGCGCGAGTTAAAACTGCATCATTAGTCATTGTAGGTTAATTGGTTTAAGTGACACTGCATCAGTATTGACTCATATAATTAACTGAATTAACGTAACGAGTTCATACTGATTAACAAGTGGCTTTAGCAATACACAGACAGAGTTCATTTAAACTGCCTATTCCCGAATAATTATAATGTACCATTGCGGTTTTATGGCTTGCGGCGTGACCAGAAACATCGTCAAAAATCTTCAAAAATTGCGTTACGTAATACTTGAACGCTCCCTTGAAGCGCTGATTCTTGAAGAAAATATATATGCTATTGATACTGTTCGGATGACAAATCCTTATAAAGAAATAATACAAAATTTATTGATTAAAGGTTTTTTAAAAGGCGATTGTGTTCGCCGAACATTTATGAATCCAAACCCTTTTGGATTGGATAAAATAGATAGATACAAAAGAAAGCCAATTATTTCTATATTGTTCATTGATGTAGTTCATCCACATTTATACGTTTTCAGACTGAAGGTGGAGCTAGTCCACAACGCTACCCTGTAATGTTCTACATACATGGAGGACAGTTCTCGTCGGGTGCCTCTAACTTGTTCCCCGCACACATGCTCGCTGCCTTTTACGAAGTTGTGGTGGTCTCTATAAACTACAGGCTGGGTGCTTTGGGTATGTGTTATCATGTTTTTCACTCGTATTTTACAATTTACACATTATGATTATGAGGAACAATATTCCGGTGTCGGTCTTTCCTGCTGCCTAGAATCTGGGGGCCTTGTTCTGCCAGTCGCCGGTGATGAGCCAACCATCTTCGCTTAGAGACAGACGGTGGCATGGTCACATGTCGTCTTCTTATAAAAAATATGTACCTTCATTGTTTTCACATCCAACAGATGCAGCGCCAAAATACCTCATCGACGATTGCTTTTCTCTGACTTCACCTGTTGTCAATGTCATCTAATAGTGAAAACTGGAACAAAATCGCGCTGACACACTGGCTTACGCGGCAGGAGACTGTTTTATAATATGTGATTATGAGTTGTATTTAAATATTTTCAGGTTTCCTATCAACGGCAGATGAGAACTCACCAGGTAACTACGGTATCCTGGACCAGTCGATGGCTCTCCGCTGGGTGTACGACAATATAGACTCATTCAACGGAGACCGCAACGCTATCACTCTGTTCGGGCCCGGAGCCGGCGCAGCGTCCGCTGGGTTGCTGGCTATAGCGCCCAGCACGAGGGACTTGGTGGCTAGGATTATCGGTCAGGTAGGTTATAGACCCTGGCAAATACTTTATTATATAATAAAGCTGAAGAATTTGTAAAAAAATTTAAACATGCATTTTATTGAGGAAGTTTATAGGTTATATATAACATCGCGCTACGAACCAAATCAGTGATGCAGTAACCGTCAGCCGGTGCTGAAAGTTGGCTATATAAGAATTTAACTTTACATTATAATCATTTAAAATCCATTCCAGAGCGGGTCAGCTTTAGCCGACTGGGCTATGATCGAAGACAAGTACCGCGTCCAGAACACGTCGCTGGTGTACGGGCGGTTGCTGGGCTGCTCCACAGACTCTTCGTGGAAGTTGCTCAACTGTCTGCGCCAAGGGCGGAGTTTCTACGAGCTGGGGAACGCGGAGTTCCAGGTAAATAGCAACTTAATGCTCATGTGTCGCGAGAGGTCTGATTAATATTAAGAAGGTGAAAGAGATCAGGATTGGAGCAAATAACATTCGATTGTCGCTGGTTGCTATTTACCCTTAAAAGGCGTAATGATAGAGTATTGTGGCTGATATAATATTGCATTAAGTTTGAGTTTTGTTGAGGTATTTTGAGATCGAAAGGCCTAATACAAGTATTAATAATAGACTATGACAGCTTAGTGGATCATCAGAACTATAAAATATACTACCGCAAATCTTCTTGGGCTTTGACGATAACACGTGACAACATGCTCAATAGGTGAGTTTCTTAATAAAATGCGCATATTGATACTAAAGTAACAAGTACTCTTGAAAATGTGGAAGCAAATTATTAATAATTATATTTAATAGCGACACTAGCGCCATAAAATTAAATAATTTTTCTGTTGTATTTTTGTTTGTAATAAATAAACTCAAAACTACTGAACCGATTCTAAAAATTATTTCACTAATAGATAGTTACGATATCCCTGAGTGACATAGGCTATATTTTATATTGTTCGAATATATTCACGGGCGGAAAGTCTAGTTGAATATACAGGCATAACATCGAAAACAGACAGTATGGAGAAATCTCAAACTAAAAGACCCATGTCGTTGATTTAGAAAAAAAACTCCTAAGACTAGTCGAAAATCGAACCATGTAATTTTCCAAAGTATAATATTTTAAACGTCAACAACTGCTCGTATTATTTGTCATAGGTATATGTTTGTACTTTTCAGCCCCACGTGGGTTTCTTCCCTTGGGGTCCGGTGGTGGAGAACAACTTCACGTTCCCCGGCGACAACTGGTACGAGGGGTGGCGCGAGAGTGACTGGCACTTTCTGGACACCATGCCCGAGCAGCTCTACCGACAGGGCCGGTTTAACCGGGCGATCTCGTACATGGCGGGCGTCACAACGCAGGAGGCTGCTTACTTTTTGTGTTTGTATTTTTGTTTGCAACTTCACGGGTTGGGACCGTGTTACCGGTTACCGGCCCTGGTGGATGATATAGTATTCTTAACAAATAACTTATTGTTCAATAGCTTTAAGGACACGTAAATATTGGTGAAAATATGATTAGATTTTTTTTCTTTCTTTACGGGTTGCCTTACAGCTCCCGAAGCTGTGTTGCGGTCTCAAGGTACCCAGCGGAAGAACAAGTCTCCCTCTTTTAACCGATGGTATTTGTGAGGCTATACCGAACGAGTGGCCAGTTCTGTTGAGGTATATTTATATGGAAACGCCTCTTAAGTGTGGTTTGTCGGGTTATGTACATAAGTTTTATTTTATTATAATTTTGGTACGTGGTCGAGTTTATTTTAGTTCGCGTGTGTAATAATATAATTTCGCACTGTTTTTTGTTGCAATTTGCAATTGAAGTAGATCTCATAAACCCAAACTCCATCAAACAGACAACAACGAGAGCCTGGCGCCCCAGTTCACTGTCTCGGAGCAGTTCTTCAACCAGAAGGTGGCCGAGCTGGTACTCCGCTACAACTACACCCTCAACCCTCGCGGGGTGTACGAGGCTGTGCGCTACATGTACACTTATCATCCGGAGCCGCACAACGTGAGCGCTATCAGGGACCAGTATGTGCATGTGAGTCGATTTTGGCCATTTACATTTTGTCATACTATATACATAGAAAGTACGATATGAGAATGTGTTGAATTTGTGGAAGTGGAAGTCTTAAATCGTCTAAAGACGTGTCTAACCGCCTTACTAATAAACGTTGTATAATGTTAGAGGCAAAATTTGTAAGTTTGGATGTAGCAAGTAATCTCTTAAACTACTTAACCGATTCTGAAAATTATTTCACAAATAGAAAGCTACGATATCCCTGAGTGAGAGGCTATATTTTATTTTGTTCTAAAATATCCACGGACGAAACCGGGGGTGGAAAGCTAGAATAAGGTTATATTTCCAAATAACCATATTGTAGTCACCACGGTCCTAGAGTACTCACAGGCCCGCCGCGTACGGGCGTGCAGGGCGTGCACCGCACAAGGGCGGCATTTTCAAGGGGGCGGCAAAACAAATATCGAAACGAAAAATTCTCATAATTTTATGTCTTAAAATTTTTATCATGTCATATCTATTGGTCAGTATTGATATGAAACAATAACTAGGGTAAAACCAAGACGTCTCAAAATTCAGAAGACGCTTGGTTTTGACCTATGCCGTCTGCGCCTACCGCTGTAGAGGTACAGGTAGTTGTCATGAGGCAAAACAAAGCGTCTCACACTTCAGAGACACTTGGTTTTGGCCTACGCGTCTGGTCGTGTATTTATTTAATTATAATAATATTGTTGTATGGGGGGGGGGGTGTAATCGGGTATTTGCACGCGGGCGTTGAAACAGTTAGCGTCGGGCCTGGGTACCCAGCATATCGCCGATGATACTTTTTGAGACTACCGTTGACCACTCTGTCGCCGAGTCTTCATATATAATTTTTCTAATGCCATTTCACTAGTTTAATGTATATAATCACTAGCATTCCGCCCGTGGATATTTACGAACAAAATAAAATATACCCATGCCTACCCCCACCCCCACCCCTACCCCTACCCTCTACCACTACCTCTATATCATCAATAGTTTTCGCAGCGCACGCGATGTAAGGAATTTCTTTGGTAATTTTTTTTACACCTTGGGTTACATTATTGGAGTTTTAGTAAGGATCCCTAATTTTTTTGAAAATAGAATATAGCCTATGTCACTCAGGGTGAATGTAGCTTTACAATGGTGAAAGAATTTTTGAAATCGGCACAGTAGTTTTTGAGTTTATTCATTACAAACATTCACACACAAAAAATACAAAAATACAAATCTTTCCTCTTTATAATATTAGTATAGATTAAAATATTAGTACCAATTTTCCAGCTACTCTCAGACTTCCTATACCGAGCGCCCACAGACAAGATAGTGAAGATGCTTCTAGAACACAAAGTACCTGTCTACATGTACGTACTAAACACCACTGTGGAAGCCTACCGCTGGCCCGAGTGGCGGCAGTACTCTCACGATACGGAGCGCCACTTCTTGACGGGGGCTCCATTCATGGATCAGGAGTTCTTCCCGGTCAGGCAGCGCTTAGAGCGGCACCTGTGGATGCCGAACGACAGGAATATGAGCCACTTCTTCATGAAGGCTTATTCGGATTTCGCTAGATATGGGTATGTTTGGGAACGGTGTTTTTTCTTATTTTGCATTCTACAACTTCAGTCCAAATCGGTCCAGGACTTTTCGAGTTTACTGCTTAAACGAACTAACAAAAATAAAATGACACGCTCTTTTTGTAATATCAGTTATTCCACATTTCCAGCAACCCGACCCGCTCCAAGATCCTCGGTGTCCACTTCGAGATGGCCGAGCCGGGCCAGTTGCGGTACCTCAACCTGAACACCACATACAACTCTACTATACAGCTCAACTACCGACAGACGGAGCTGGCGTTCTGGACTGTCTACCTGCCCACGGTCATCGGGAGATTCGTGCCTACTTATCCGCCTATCACGGAGGTTAGACATGCTTCCTTTTTTCGTGGCCCCAGGGTACCCAGTGGAAAACCAGTCTTGATTACTCGATCGATGACATTTTTTATGGCCACACTCGTATGAGTTTCGAGATTTTTACACTGCAGACACTTGGCTGAAAAAAGTGTAAGACTACGACCGTCACGACACTTTTAGTACGTTACAGCCATGCATGTAGTGCAGTGCACTTATATCTAAATATATAAAAGTGTCGTGTCGCTTACTGACTGACATACAACGCACAGCCTAAACCACTAAATATATAAATATGAAAATTGGAAAGTATAGATAGGTGTAGAGGTCCACTAACAAAGGATTTGTGTAAAAGTTTGTATGGAAAATCGTATTCCTTGTGTGTTTGATTGAAACTTGGTACAAATACTCTTCAAAACAAATAATAAAACACGTGTTAATGGAGTTTTCAATACAACCGTTATGGAGGGGTGCAACGGGGTGTTGAAGTTTGTATGGGGAAAAATAATATTTTGGTGGAACCTACTGCCAGGATTTTTTGAAAAACAACCCTTAAGAGGGTAAAATGGGCTCTATATACAGCAGCGTAATTTTTTTATTTTTTTTTTCATTTAATTACTCTCAAATGTGTTTAATTTATTTAATTGTGCCTGTTATTTAATACATAATATATAGAGAAAGGAATTCCAACCGGGTGTCTCACTATACTTCTCCTTTTTTTATCGTGTGCGGCGAGGCTAAGGCAACCATATAAAATCCTCGTCAGAATCTTCTCTTGTGTACACATTTGATCATAATCTTTCTCGTAATGTTCCAGTATTGGTGGGAGCCCAAACAGCCGCTACAGATCGCGTTCTGGACCGTGTCGAGCGCCTGTCTAGTGTTGTTGGTATTGCTCGTAATGTGCTGCATGTTGTGGAGGAACGCTAAAAGGTAAACTTTATAAAAAGGTTCCATTTTATATATGCCTCTCGCTCTTTGGTGTGAGCGAGCTGCACATACTAAAGCCGCCATTTTAATCCCATTCTTATATCGGTACAGGTGTCTTCCAGTGGGTATCCTGGGACCGGTAACACGTTTTCGGGAGCCGTAAGGTATCCCATGAAGATACAAAAGAATAACTAATATTCGTGAAATATCTCCAATACATGTTTTCTTACAAAAAGTGAATTGTTATCCTTCCACTTACCCCTTCAAGGGAAAAATATCTTTAGTTGTTCTGCACACGGAACAAGTTTGGTGACTCTTTTCGGTCTCGTCCCGTATCCTTGGATGCTATAGGCTATCGTACATGGACTCGCCACATATTTGTCTTTCCAATATAAAAAGATATAATATTTTTTCTAATTTAACATTAATTTGTACCGTGTGTTTTTCTACAGAGCTATACCACCCAAATGGAAATTAATACCTGCCATGTAGGTCTCTTGTCTTTTAATATTTTGGCTTCTTTTTTATCGTTTTAGATAGAATTCTGCTTATTTTTTTAGTTAGCATATACATTGCCTGTGTACACTTTGTAGTATGTTGTGAGGATTTTTTTTTGTTTTTGTTGATGTATATAGCTTAATAGCACTTAATAGAATGTATACAACGACATGCTACTCTTATTTGCTGTGAAAATCTATGAATGAGAGTGATATAAACAACGAAAAACATAACTGTTTAATTCAAATTAAATTGGTTGTGTCTATTGTAGTATGTATTATAATATGTTTTTAACTGATTTTAATTTAAATACATAAATCAATAAAAAACGATAACAAAACTCACACAAAACTATCGCAATTTCCAGAGAGACGGACAGATTCTACGACGGTGACATATTCATGGTGCCTGACAACGACGAGGGAGGTATAGACAACAGTACTACTCGGTCACGCGACAACATCTACGAGTACCGAGACGTCCCGCTCAAAAGGCCCCAACATCTTGCTCTGTCTACGCCCGCACTATCACACGCTACCAGCCAGCCACAACATATAAACAGGCCCGCAAGTCAGGCTTCTACGGGCTCGGCTATATCACTTAAAGAAGGATTCGTGTCAAGTAGCCCGAATCCTAATGGTAGGGCCCCCACTCCCCCGATCAGACCTCGTGCTAGGAGTCGGACGCAGTTGGTCCAGGGTGTGCCTCAAACTACCGTCTAGGTTCATTTTACGTTAGAGTGTATTGTTTTTCCGACTGAGTTTGTACTGATTGATTCAGAACTCTGATGAGTAAAGGATTTTAGTCATAAATTTTACCATCCGCATTCCAATATGAGGTAGTATCTGCTAAAATCTTGGAATATATATTTAGGATTTAATCAACGCGATGTCCATTAGGTTATTCATAAGTAGGTTGACTGATAAATTACCGAATATAGACTGACATTATTTGGTCCTTCAACTAGTGTAGTGACTTACGTCAAGCACTTTGTCATCAGAAAAATATATTTAATTAAATGAGGCAACTATTGTTGTAGCTATTATATTCCCACAAGAAACTAAGTATATAATTATTAGTATTATAGTATAAATTACAATATACTATTAGACTTTATTGACGTACGCGGGAAATATAGTATGTATTAGGTAAAGGAAAAAATCCCACCCGACATATTAAAATAATTTTGGATTCTAGTTTGAACAATTACTATTTTAATGTATTGATGTTTTCACCATTACTTAATATGTGCATTTTATTTTAAACTTTAATTTATTAATTATATATTACAATTATAAAGTATGTCGTAGATAAAGCAGGTAATGCGACAAAGTCGCTTTATTTTTCTTAATTATTTTATGTTATATTTATTAATGTTTATACGTTTTACGCATAGTAACTTTTACAATTCAAGCAAATGCAATATACAAAAAATACTAAATTAAGATCAAGTGCACCTAATATCGCAACATAAATTAAGAGATGAACAGAGTTCGGCTGTACCTTTTATGGTATTTAGAATATGCACGACTGCATTATTATTTTCATAAAATAAAACTTGTAAGATTTTGCATACCATGTGCCTTGCTCTAAAGGTGGCCACATTTGACCAATTCCCGGCGCGTCGTCGTACTGTCCACCGAAACGGACCAGACTCGTCCAATTGTTGTAACGAACGGTCCGCCTAGATCATGCGACGGCCGGTATGGGACATTTCCGGTGCGATGCCGGACCAATGTGTGGCCTACTTAAAAACCATTGCAGTGATATAATTTATAACGAATGTTTATAGTGTAAGAAGCAATGAGAAGAAAAGTGGATTTCTGTATAGTGCACGGCAAATAAGTAAATACAAATTATGAGCGAGGCGGCCATCAATGACGGAGATGCGTTTACATCCCATTAATGCCTCACCTCAATTGACACATTAAAATCTTACTAATTTACCTTTTAGATTAAGGGACATTTAGCATAATACTTCATTGTGATTTTTATATATTTTTGTGATCCACTTTCCTTCTCAATGCGTGTTGTATATAATAAAGTAAGTAATGTTTGTGCAATCGTCCAATATTATTTAGTAGGTATGTTCACGAGTCTAGAATCGAAAACTGCCCTAGTTATTATTTTATATATTTATAGTCACGTATTGTGAGTGAAATACATTTTAAATATCCAATTTTGATTTATTCGTTTCATTTCTATGTATTACAAATATCTTCATAATTCACATTTTATTTCAGATAACTGTAGGTAAAATAAGTAAATCAAATTAGTTTTCTTTTTTAAAGTGTAATTAGTCATTGCCAGTGATCTTCCTCGCTTCGTGACTCCCAACTTTAAACAATTCTCCCGGATACTTCATCAAGTCTACGACGTAGTTAGCGCGCAGTAAGCCTGCCGGGAAATTCTCTACAATGTCTTCGTCTTCCTGTAAAACGGAAAATGTATACTCAGGCGCAGCATGAAATAAGATACCTGTATGTACCCTAGGCTCTTTTCGTCTCTCCTTTTGATCACCACAAATCAGTCTGCTGGGGTTTCGTGCTTGCTAAAGGAGGGATTTCGAGGATTATCAAAAGGGAATTTGGCGGTTACCAACTACGACACTCGGGGCCTTTGCGGCGGAGCAAACTCCTTATGATCTACATTTTACGTGACTGTACTGACTTGAGTGGTGACAAATCAATTAAACTTCGCAAATCATCGTGAAAACTCAAAGAGCTGTAAGAAAATTTGGAATGTTCTTGCTAGAAGGCTTTGAATTTTGGACAATCATAAGTAAAATCATGTCTCAAAATAACTTAGATCTAGCGATACTTAATATAATGTATGAAAGGTAAAGAGAAAGAGGTATGTCAGGATCGTAACAAATGACATTCGATTATCTCTGCCTACCCCTCTTGGGATGAAACGTGATGATAGATTAATAAATAATTTACAGGATCGACATCAGGCACAGCAACCTCGCACCAAGCTCTCCCGCCAGCTCTATGTAGCGAGCATGGCAGTCCCAGTCTGTCAGCCAGCACTTTGTACAGTATGGCGCGCTCTAACGGACCTCCCACACGAATCCAACCAACGCCAACAATGTGATATCGTAATTCCGCCTGTAACCATTAGAATAATTGAAAAATGTTGCATTGATAACCTTAGAATATTATTCCTTCGCCATACCGAAAACAAGGTTTACCGTTGCTGAAGCGTGCGATCGATAATGCTGCATACCAAGAATGCAAAGATTGTTTGCTTAATAATACCTGCATTTCTAGACATCGATTCATAGTGCGACCCGGCCGATAAAAAGGTTGGTCTGGCCACCCTTGTACCATACTAATATGCGAATCTGACAAAACCACGCCAGTTTCACTGCACGATAATCTATTATTCAATCATTGCATAGAGTTACCATAAGGTCAGCTATATGCAGATTGACACTGGGCACAGAGCAATCTTTCTCCTGAGTGAGACCGCACATCTGCTCCGACACATACTCAGCTAACAGTTGCGCTCGGTGCATCAACACTGTAGACACTTCGCTGCACTTCTCACGGTATCTGAACACAACAATTAATAGAATTATTGATTCCACTTGGCAGCGTGACGACCACTTCAGGGCAATACTACCTCACATTGCTACGCAAAAGTTTGCTGTATTGACAATACTTTACCATTCTTTTTGTATTTTATATATATATATAACATCGCGCTACGTCCTTTGGGAGTGGAGCAGTAATCAGTGATCATGATATTAAAATTCCACGGGCGGAGTCGGGATGGGTCGCTCGCTAGTGCACAATAAAATAAAGGATATATTATTAAGCATCATATGGACCAAAAACGGGATACCTTTGATATTTTCTCGATTAAGAAAAATCATTCATTGATAACTAAACTTATGTTTACTTAGTTACTAATTGTTACTAATGATTACTTAGTTACTTAGTTACTAATGATTTGAATTTTTAATACCTACCTACAATATTTGCGCGCGCATTTGCTGACAACTAATCTACTCTTATTTGTAGTTAATTAATGAGGTGAGGATGATTCCACATCCGGTCATGGCGACGAACGTTCGCGTTTTCATCGTGGCGTGATGTGGAATCCAGTTTAATCCTGTTCGTGCTGTGATGGTTGTGATTAATAAGACATCACGGTCGGCGGGATTATCTTAGATACCGATTTATCGGCTATAAACACTATAAAGGCTATAATACTTGACATTGGCAAATCACCGATAAACATTGGTGGAGCCATAATAAAAAAGAAGAAGAAGAATGAGTGAGGATTAATATTAACTGGTAAACGTTCAAAATCAATATAAGTATAATAGTTTGACATTGGCTAATAATAATTTATTTTATTTGGTTGGATGTCTAACTAAAAAAAATAAAAAAACTTAAATACATTACTTTACGTCGTAGTGTGCATCCAAAATTTCAAAATAGTGCAATGACTTTGTTCTGTAAATAGAAATTTGTTCGGTTATATATAATTACAAGGTTTACATTTAGTTATTTAAAACAGCAAAAAATAAAACTTACGGATCGCCAATCCACGTACGCAATTTGAGTAGATATCCTCTGAAGTTAATGTCTTCTGGTATGGACGGTCTATGCCCCACATCTGATGCTGCATAAAGAAAATAGGAATAGTTAAAAGAAATGGACTGGACTGCGCAGTGTGAATGTGGCAAGGTAGGAAGACAAAAGATGGACAAAAAAGTAACGAAGTGGACACCGAAAATGATGGAAAAACAGGGATAACAAATAAAATGGATAGACTGCGGTAGAATAATGGAAGGATGTGGCAAAGGACAGGAAACTATGAAATAAGATGGTAGAAAGTTTTGCCGCAGGTTACTAATCCTCAACTGCTATTAAAATTAATACATACTACTTTTCAAATCGGGTGCAGATGGAGGTGGTGCCTTTGTGTGGAAACCACACAAGTAGACTGGGTTGCGTTGGTTCTCTTGTAGCATTATGTCCTTCATAGCCGGGAACGGCTTCTGGACACGCTTTTGTACGTAAAAACCATCCTGAATTGTTTTAAATTATTAATTAGTTAGGTACATGATATTGGTCATAAATAATTGTGAAAAGTGAAAATGCTTGCCTGTGTAAAATCGTTGATTTCCAATCGGCTGGTATAAGCAAACTTAGCAGATGGATGATGTCGGAATATAGCCTCGATGGCGGGCTCCCAAGCACCGACCACATACCTCGCTGGACGGTTCTCGACCATGCTGGAATAATAAAGTGTTTTCGGTACACTGGCAGGGTGTACGTTACGCCAGCAAGAAAGTGTCTCCTAGAGTGATAAGAGAAGAAAGTGTCTCCTAGAGTGATAAGAGTAGAACGTACATTTAGAGCGTTATCTGCTGGAAATGTGCGCCGAATATTAAATTTGTGCGTCCTGTCGTTTTTGAAAAAATAAAAAAAAACAGTTCCTGCTGGAGTAACGTTGTTCCAGCAAGAAAATTCTAAACGAATGATCGGAGAGAGAAATATTGTAAATCGCCAGAGAGCTTATATTTGTGCAAAAATGTGCGCCGAAAATATAATTTGTGCGTCTTCAGGTTTTCGAGATATTACGTTTCCTGCTAGCGTAACGTTTTGCAGAATCGTGTATCTCTAAAACCATTGTATGTGCGCCTGTAGAATAAACATACACGAGTAGCTCTTAATTTGTGCGTATTTGTGACATAATTAGATTTAAGAAAATATTTATAGTTTTCAAGTAATCGCGCTATTTTAAAAATCCGTAAAAAAAAATCGCAGCGCCTAAATGAGAAAACGTATAAGCTCACTGAAAACTGTATTCGGTTCCTCTTGACACTTACAATAACCATAAAAAGTTTCAAAAGTGTATGTACGTACGTTATTGAATTATTTTACTGAAAGTCAAAACGACGATGTCATAATTTCAACGTCAATATACAAGAAATCGGCTCCACGCAAGATGTGTGGGTGTGAACCAATATTTTGTGCGTTTCGTCAAATAACAAAGTGAAAATTTTCAGCTTGGAATGTTTCGTATATAAGAAGATATAAACAAAAAACAAAACACGTCAACAACGGCTGGTTAACCGACCCAATTCGAATGAGTACAAAAAAGCGACGGTTTCATACATATCCATGACCTTCTTTAATTGAACGTATTAAACCGAAGCTGTCTGTACAGGCGCGTTCAAACGTTTGTTGGCAATTATAAAAAATATATTATTGGCTTGTCACCATATTCAAATAAAAGAGCTTGTTGATGTGGAATTCATTATTGTTATTATTTTTATTGTCTTAATTTTGATTCTAAAATAATTATGGCAGCAATTCACAGATCAAATTACCTACCCATAAATATTAAAACATAAATAGTTTAATCAAATCCGCCGAGACTCACGCACAAAGAGGTTCAAATATACAAACAATATCGTCTGGTTCACTCACTAAAACACGTGCGATGCGCAGGTAGTCGATGACTCAACGTTTGTGTGAAACGGACTTAATGTTGATTACGAGGACGGCGTGGACCAATAGCAACGCAATTAAAATTTTCGGTACTCGTTTGTTAAAAAAAAACAGAGTATAGCTTCGCATTTATTGATGATAGAGCGACGTTTATGTATCTGTCTCTGTCCCACACTAAAGAGTGCACAATTCTGTTTGTAATACAATATGAACCCGCTTAAAAACCCGGAAGCACTGGACATTAGTTATTATGATGGCCTATTTAGTAGGTACATCGAAACGGTCTAACTTGGTCATTTCTTAATCGATTTTGAATCTGTTTTTAAACTAATTTTCATCTGTGAATTAATGCTATAATAATACGCGACTGTACCGGATTAATACGTTCAATTAAGAAGGTCATCGATATGTATGAAACCGTCGCTTTTTTGTACTCATTCGAATTGGGTCGGTTAACCAGCCGTTGTTGACGTGTTTTGTTTTTTGTTTATATCTTCTTATATACGAAACATTCCAAGCTGAAAATTTTCACTTTGTTATTTGACGAAACGCACAAAATATTGGTTCACACTCACACATCTTGCGTGGAGCCGATTTCTTGTATATTGACGTTGAAATTATGACATCGTCGTTTTGAATTTTAGTAAAATAATTCAATAACGTATGTACTTATACTTTTGAAACTTTTTATGGTTATTTTAAGTGTCAAGAGGAACCGAATATAGTTTTCAGTGAGCTTATACGTTTTCTCATTTAGGCGCTGCGATTTTTTTACGGATTTTTAAAATAGCGCGATTACTTGAAAACTATAAATATTTTCTTAAATCTAATTATGTCACAAATACGCACAAATTAAGAGCTACTCGTGTATGTTTATTCTACAGGCGCACATACAATGGTTTTAGAGATACACGATTGTGCAAAACGTTACGCTAGCAGGAAACGTAATATCTCGAAAACCTGAAGACGCACAAATTATATTTTCGGCGCACATTTTTGCACAAATATAAGCTCTCTGGCGATTTACAATATTTCTCTCTCCGATCATTCGTTTAGAATTTTCTTGCTGGAACAACGTTACTCCAGCAGGAACTGTTTTTTTGATTTTTTCAAAAACGACAGGACGCACAAATTTAATTTGCGGCGCACATTTCCAGCAGATAACGCTCTAAATGTACGTTCTACTCATATCACTCTAGGAGACACTTTCTTGCTGGCGTAACGTACACCTAAATATTATGAACATGGTGTTCCCATTTGACCACAGCATCACGCACACGCGTGAATGTAGGTAGGTACAACGGTGGTCTAGCGGTAAACCTAACTCATCGTTTCTCAACCTAGCGGGTCGCGATTTCACAAACTACGTTACAATGACTTGGAGAATTTTTTGCTACATAAAAAATTAAATAAAAGTATTTATTCTGTCATTGATTTCAATGCAAAATATCTGAAACTGGTTTAAAGTTTAGCCTATGAGGTCGGGACACTACGTTGATAAAAATTGGCCTAGCTAAACCATGAATTTTGGAATCCAATGGACACACAATCATTTCTATAGTGACGATTTCCTGCATTCACGGATAAATAAAAAACGACTTACAAATGAACAGTGCCCAGCTGCAAATACCCATCAGCACCTTCGTCCGTGACACTAGTAACTATCAAGTGGCACAAAGCGGACCGCAACCCCATATGTTCTATTTGCAAGTTATTTGAAATCACTTCCTCGCCATGCTTGGCCGTAAAGAGATCCTTAGCTATATCGTCTTCACACATTAACCCTCGCAGAGCTTCGCATGTCATTATCTTGAGCATTACGTCTGGACGCTGTACAGGTGTATTAATTTAAGCTTCGAAAACTTAAGTATCTACTCTCTCATACCTACACCTATTTCTAGGTAAGAAAGGATATGACCAGAAGCATATACTTTCATTCCATTTACATTATGAGTCTGTGCGAAAAGAAAACTGTCGTGGACTCAACATACCAACTTAGGCATCTGTCAAACTAATGTCAAGTGCATTTTTCCATTGTTCTGAGCGTTGTAGTTATCAACATAACAAATACACTATTATTAGTTCCATGACGATTCTCTTTCCGCACTGTTTTTGAAAATATAATATTGAAATTATGTAGTAACGGCTGAACGGAATTGATTACAATCCCTGGATACACAATAGGGTAGAGTAACTAGAAACGTCTCATTCACCACAATCAATAGAAGGAATTTAGTGACCAAACCTGCAGTATGTTGAGTAGTTCCTGCATGAACTCTGGGTTAAGCATAGCGCGGCTACTCTCGTGGTAGTTCTCCAGGTTGATGTAACACTGCACCGCCAGACGTTGGGCCTCAATTGGAGTGTCATTGACTGTGTGACATACAGAATTGTTATACTTAGTTGAAGACATAGATCGAGACAGCTTGACATATTGTATCTACAATTTGTACCCACACCACTAAGCTATTTCTATATTCTTAGAAACATGCCTACTAAATTTCATCATACCCAGTGGATTAGGCAGAAATATTCAGAATCTACTAAGAACATGTGACAATTCTGACTTGCTGACCTTAAATTACTCCATGTTAGGATGTCACTGATTTACCGAGAACTACAATGAGATTTACTAACATTTCTTATTGATATTTCGTAGAGCACTGAAGGTTTTTGGTTCAACAAGGCTGAATGCCGCTTTAGGTATGATGCGGCATAACTCGGCTAATGCTCGCAAAGCGTTCATTCGCACGTAGAACCACGCCGCACCATCATCACCCAGGATAGCTGCAAAACAGTTAAGAAATACGTGAAATCATTCGTGGCCAGGGACACTGGCAATTAGTGGCAATAACAGACTTTGCCCGTGCGTAAAATAACACATATTTCTATATCTTACGGAATCCCAACCTTTTCCCGAGGATTTTTTCTACGTCTCCAATGTGGTATGATAGTTTCCCGGTGTAAAATTAACCAAATAAATCCAAAACTTCATACGAATATTGATTAAATCGTCAATAGTAGACGAGAAGAGTAGGGTAGACCGGGGACAATAGTAACACTTTTCAAATAACGGCATGTAACTCAGAATCTACAAGCTCCAGAGAAAATCTGCTTCAACATAGCTCACTACAGTTTTATGGTCTATGCATTTCTGAAGTTTGTTTTTATTGAACATCTCAGAACACTGACAAAAATGGAGTTTTTGTTCAGGAACCCCACTGTGGGTCAATTGTACCACAATTTTAGAAGTCAATAAAACCAATATTTATGTATTAATAAAAAAAGTTTTATTGTTTATTTCTTAAACTTAATCATTCTAATAAGTGATGTCAGTCTTAAGCCTTAGGATTAATATTTTAACAAAAAATAACCACTTTTTAAGTATAATAATGTGAAACATAAAGTATCTCAGCTTATAACAATAAAATAGACTCATATAAAAAAAGTAAAAGTATAGAACATTCCAAGCATTTGTTTTCTTAACTTATGTGTACTAAAAGCATTAACGAGATCAAAATTATAAAAAAACACAAAATGTATGGAGTTACAATTGACCCTTGGTACAATTAACCCCATTCCTCAAAATAAATTATTCCTTGAAAAAAAATAACCATGGTAATCACGTTGTGCATGCGATATATACTCTAATGGTGATGGTAGTATAATATAGTTTTATTCGTAGATAACTATAAAAATATGAAAATAATAAAAATAATAAAAATGAAAACTAAATTAAATTCGTCCGATTAAAGCAATATTGTATATTATTGCGCAACGTGATATTTCGTTTCAATTTTCGAGTAAAAAATAAAATCAGTTTTACTCACAATTGTGACATATGTACAAGCATTCCTGAGGAGTGCATTGTTCGTGGGCCCACAATTTACATTTGACACAAGATATCCATGTCTCGTTTGGTCTACTTTTGCTAAAGGCCTCTCCACAAACAATACAGTACCATTCTTGTATAACTTTGTCATTATTTTCTTTCGTATTCTTTTTTAGTTTTTTAAGCTTCCCTTTATTTTTTAGTAAAGTGATTAGATTTTTTTTATTTCCGTCCCTTTTTTCTTTTTTTCCCTCTCTTCTGCTTCTTTTTGTATAATATATTTTTCAGGAGTATCAGTGTATATAGCTGTTTTTCTTGTTTTACGTCCACGGTTGGTCGTTTTGCGGGGTGGGGCCTTCGGCAATGGTCGAACTATTTCAGGTGAGAAATCAAAAGCTTTCGACGTCGAAGGTATATCGGGATTAAAAGGTAAGTGACGCATCTTTTGTTGCTGGATTATAGCCCATAGTGGGATTACTATTAGGGTTTTCTAACTTTTTGTTTTTGTATCTTAACAAAGACACGTGACAAATATCAAACATACTTGCAGCTGCTCTTATAGATCGGCCTTGTAGTACTTCTTCATATACTTGTTCGTACAGCAAAAGGTCTTTTGTACCTCGGTCGGTTTTCTTCTCTCTTTTTCTCGGCATCTGCAAGAGGTAATTCTGTTAGTACCTAGTAATATTTATATAAAACAAATTGAGAATGTAATAAGGGATAGGAAGTACCTAATCTACCTAGTAACCTAATGGACAAAATATTCGTAGATGGCTAGAAAGAGACAGATAAATATTCCCATGGACAAAACACTTTCGCAAACTTTCATCCTGCTTTGTCTCTATGAGAAATTTTCGCTTTCTCTTTCGACCATCTATCTATGAAAATATCAATAAGTCGGCCATGCTACCCTCTACAATTATCTACATGTTATTTAGAATACGTGTGCCAAATTTGAAATTTACATTAAAAAGATAAAATGAATTTTAAGACACAAGGGGTCATTTGTAACACGGGGTCAAATGTAACGTTACAAATGACCCCGGCTGAGTTGTTACTATCACCCCTAACCGAACAAAATCAGCAAAATTTAAATATCTTCGATTTTATACCACATTGACCCCCAAACCAATAAACAATTTAAGCGTTAGTGACATACAAATCAGAATTTAGTGACACTGTGAGATTAAAATCATTTTTGGATAAATAACAAGCCAGAATATTAATGGTAAATACTTACTGTGGTCGCTCGAAAACGTAAGTAGTCGTTTATCACGTCCGTCTCGCACCGTGTCGAGCCGCCGACTGCTGAGCAGGTTGAGACACGCTCAAGGCGTGTACGTATATACTAACACAAGCTTAGATCGTAGTAGTTGTCGAAATATAGACGATGTTACTATTGCACCGTGTTACTATTGTCCCCGGTCTACCCTAAAGCTAGAAACTGGAAAGGATGGACGTCTTACAATATGTGAAGTTATCATTATTGTCATCCCAAGTATCTACCTACACTGTATGTTATAATCTCACCACAAAGAGCTTCTATAATGTTGGTATCAGACATCCTTACAGCTGACGGCAGTAACTGTGTCATGTTAGCGACGCCCATGGCCGCATCCGCCAACAACTCCACGTTAGAACCCATCAGTTGCTGACAGAACACCAAGTCTGTGCCGGTGTCAAACAGAGCCTGGTTGAAAAATATATACTATTTACCTACCAATTAATCAGCGTAATTACATTGTATGACATTAATTTGGTTGGTGTCCATTAAATAACTAAAAGAAGAAAATGAAGCATGCAAAATCCCAATGAATAAAATTAACTTACATCCCTTCCGTTCTTGTTGAAGGACATTTTAGTCAGAACTGCAAGACAATGAGACTTCATAGCTGGCATAGCCATCTCCAAATAAGCCAACAGCCGCAGTATGCAGCCTGCCTGGTACACGTGAGAGGCGTTCTCTTCTGTCTCCACGTAGTTCTTAAGGACACCTAGGACTTGCGCGTGTACATCTCGAAACTCGTAAGACTGTTTAACGAATCAGTGCTGTATGCTTTGCCATGCAAAATAAATAGAGGCTTGGTGTCTTAGATAGATTGTTTAGTTATCATGCATCTTATACAGAAAATAATAATATGGATTTGCTTAATTTTAGCAATTTATTTGCCGTATTACTTCTTACCTCAAGAATATCACACAAATCCAAAACTCCGCTGGAAACCCGAAACGTCTTCTGAACCACCTCATCCTTATACCTACAAATGAGCTGGTCAACCGTCCTCAGCGCTGCATGTTGTATCGCTAAGAACTGGCTCTGCATCAGCGCCAGTAGAGACGGCCAGCTGAACTGCTGGTTCCTTGTTACTTCTGAAGCACAAACTGGGTCATCTAGAAGGTTGCTCAAAGTCTGCAAAGACAATTTAATGTAATAGCCACTGATATTGTGAATCCCAGTGATATTTAGTTGATTAAAATCTTACCTGCAAACAGTTTTTCTGTACATCTGGGTCAAGACTGTTCTTCATGCGGGAAAATAAGCTACTGAGGATGTTAGCGGACACCAGCTGCTCGCATCCCAGCGGCTCACGCGTCAACTCTGCCAGCACTAATGATGCGAATTCCAGAACAAACACATCTTCCACCTGAGCAAAATTGACTTTACTTTTGACAAGAACTGATAGCTTCTTGGTGGTCGCTAGGTGACTAGACTGATTGTTGGTATTTTATTGATTTGAAATATTATCACTAGTAATACCTAACTTAATTTCCGTTCAAGCTTTAACTAGTTAAGGATTTAAATAATGTTAAAACAAAACTTACTTAACCTACGAATATTAAACGTACCTTGGTAAGAATATAAGCAATCCTTCTAAGATTCAAAGGATCCACCAAGACTTGTTCAGGTCCCCTAGGAAGCTGGCACAATTGGGCCAGCGCTTTTAGTGCAAACCTTCTGATATTCATCTCCGGGTGGTCTATATGTGGCAAGATGTAGTGAATAGCATTCAGATTGTACAGCACGTAACGATTTTGCATATCTTGAGCTGAGAACTTCGTTATTGCTCGAAGTGTCTACAAAGTTATTGAAGATAATTATGACAAATATAATGAGATGTCATTTAATAAAAAATCCAATAAATATACCAACTAGTTTGCTAAAATATTGACTAAATATATAAATATTTCTATACCCCACAAATTTATTGCTACATCGATTGAAGATTAAACTAAGTTTTCTCTACAAAATCAAATGTGCACAAAAGTTTAATTCTAGACCCTAAAATGATGCTGTTAACCCACCTGACATAGTATTTCTGGTTCCTTGGACTCTAACAACAATATAGATGTGTGAGCAGTCTCGGGTGTGATCCTGTATGCATGGAAGGTTAAGTCCCTCTTCTCAGCAGACCGGTTCTCCCTATCTTTTTGTAAAGGCTTTGCCATGGTTAAAGTAAAACTTTATTTTCACTATTAAAGTTTGACCTCAATATAAAATCATTGACAATAACGAGTGTCAAATATTATTTTGGCAATACTTTCATTTTTGTTTTGTCTTTTAGTTCAGGTTCAAAGTAGTTCGTTATGTAAATAAAAACACAAATAAATAAAAAAAACTAAATAGTCTTCTAGGAGGCTTGTGCTTTCATGGGTTCGCCAGATCTTCGCTTCATAAAGTATCTTTATACGTTAGTTCTATAAAAGAAGCCTTCAAATTCATTACGCTCCGTTTGGGGCAGTACATAATAATAGTATAATTCATTGAATAAGTACATCCTCAATAACAGCGCGAACCGTGATTATCAAATCGGTAAGTACTGAATTGTCTTTGAATATAATGCTAGTGTCGGAACAATTTATTATTTAATCTAATCATAACGGCTGAATGTATTTGGACGCATGGTTTCTATCCTATTTCCGTCGTCAAGTTTCTGCTCAGGCCAGTAAGTAAGTTTTCCCAATGTTGACAATCTCACATTTATGTCACAATTCGATGTCATTTTGAAAGGAAGTTATTTATTACATGTCGGTTTTTGTATAATTATTTACAATTTTGTAGAGAGATGGGTCGGAAAAACGCTTTCGTGAGAACGTTAGGCCGTGCTGCGAGAAAATTCCGATATATGCAGGTATATATTATAATTATTTATCTATTCACATTATGTATATAAAAGTATATGTTTATGAAGGAATTCGTAGCCAAATGTCTGTATAAGTAATATAAAGTAGTATAAAAGATAGGTATGTTTAGACAACTTCTATCTATAATCATGCCTTTTATCCCAAGAGGGGTAAGCAGAGACAATCGAATGCAATTTGCTACGATCCTGACATACCTCTTTCGCTTCTTCTGTATTCATCATACCTTCTTTACATGCTCGGCGATTGTTTGTACTTTTAATATTGCTTTCGATCAATATTTTAATTTTTCAAAAAAAAATCTAATTTACTAAGTAATAGATATATCACAAAAAATATACTACATGTATCTATCACCGTGTTTCCCAAAGTGTGATTCTGACTTGCTGGGACCACGAGATAAGTTTGGGAAAATTCAATAAGGGTTCCACGAAAAAATGGGTGAAAGTGAAAAGTAGGGACTCAATATATTATTTATTTTTTATTTTATCTTCGTTTTTCGAAACGAAAAATATGAAACAATACATATTATTATATTATATACTTGAAACAAAAATCTATTTCACTTATTGGTATCAATTATGGTATCAGATACCTATTTTATTATATTTATTTGTTATATTTGCGTCTGTACTTCTTCTAAAATAACTGATACGTCTTTTATTTTTCATGGATTGGGCACTGTTGTGGTGTCTCTGGCCACATCGCCAAGTATAAAGGCCTTGAAGATGAAGAAGATGTATTATTTGTACATAATAAAGATATTTTAAACAGGAAAGCTACCTGATACCATGGTGGGGTCGTGGAGGGTTGTCTCTACCTCTAGGAGCACTAGATGCTACAGTCCTGGTGATCAAGTTATGTGCGGCGGGTGCTGCAGCAGCGGCTAGGCTACTTATATCACCAGCTCCGAGGGCCTTGCATGGAGAAACTGTTTTGGTATGTGTACCTTGTCGTAAGTCGAATTTCTATTAATTGTAGTGTAGATAATTCGACAAACGCTTTTTTATATCAACATCTCTAAACCTCAGTCAACTCGTTCAATAATTATATTATAGTATTATTCTTAGACTAGCGACCCGGCCCGGCTTCACACGAATAGTAAAGTTATTATCTCTGTGCAAAAAAATCACAATTCTCGTCACATTGAGCTAGAAATGTTTAACACTACCTAAATGCATTTTTGCATGTCTTTTTATTGTATTTTATTTAAATAAGAGTTTAAAACATATTATTATTAGTTCTGCAAATGTAACATAGGTTAAAAATGTTAATACGAATATAACGTATTTAAAGAATTTTAAATGACAACTTATATTAAAAGACAGGCAAGTCAAAAAAATACACTTGTTTGTTTTAACCAAATGAACATAATGATGATATTTCTGCAGGTGACAGGTGCCGGTCGCGGTATAGGTCGGGAATTAGCGTTACAATTCGCGGAGCTGGGAGCCACCGTCGTCTGTTGGGACAATAACGCTTGTAGCAACAATGCTGTTGTTGACGAGATACGGAAGAAGGATGGGGAGGTACCTATTTGCGTACTCATTATAATCTAACATTCAAAAAGTTAAGGATGAAAGATTGAATAAAAAGATGTAGGTACCTGGCAGGAGTAAAAAGAAATGGAAAATTGTACATCAAATAAATTATTAAAAGTACGACCCTGTTAGCACGTAGAGGTAGGTTATGGTTTTTTTATAACCGCACATAAACTGACCCTGGGCAGAGCTCGTACGACCTTTAACCTAGGGGTAGTGCAATACGATAATAATTATTTAGTGTGGAATCCAGTAGTTTTGGTGCTAAAAAATTGAGATTTACAGTTATAGGATTACACTTACGTCTGCCAGAAGTGTATAGGTATTTTGTTTATTATTTAACTACATTAGTAAAATTATTTTTCTTATCTATTATATATTTTATTATATGTCTGTAGATATCTATTTTATATACGTATGTATGTATGTATGTACAAATACACCCAACAATAACACACACCCAACCACAACACACACCCACATACACTACACACACACACACACACACACACACACACTATAACACACACCCAACACACTTTGACTCTTTGATGAACCGTATTTCTAGAATTTGAATTTCTTTTAATTTTTTTTAAATTTGTTATTTGTAATTTATAATTGTTTCTTATTTTCTTTTAATATTTTCATCCTAACTAGTGATATATTTTTTATTTTAAAGATTTTTTTAAATATTTTGTATTATGTTTTGAATTTATTTATAACTTTTTTTAATTTTAAATTTTATATCTTTGTTTCTGGATCAGAATAGATATATACCCAAATAAAATAGATCCTTTTGTGGCCAAATGTAATTATATTATATTATTTTAATCTATTAATCTGTTGTGCTGTGGATTTTTTAATAAAAAAAAAAAAAAAAAAATACTATACCCAAAAGAAATGCCAGCAGATTTTCTATATACCTAATACCTATAGTGCGCCAAATAAATTGAGCCAGATCGAGTGCTATAGTGAGGAGGAGTCCTATACAATAACATTATGGAGCGCAGTCTAACCACGTATTGGTAAGAGTTATCACATTGATCCGCCGGATGATCTAGATAATTATAATCTGTCAGCAGATAATGTCAGTCACAATATCTGTGTAAACTGTGTTTTGTGTGTGGATAGCAGTGAGGGATCTGTCCGGCATCGGAATCGATCACAGACACGATGTAAGAATTGGATGAGTCTGTGGTAGATCTCAAACCACACACAATCGCCCGACGTTTGAGAGGTGTGATGAAAAATAGAGGAGGTGAAAGAAGTATATCAGGATCGTAGCAAATGGCATTTCATTATATGTTCCTACCCTTCATGGGATAAAAGGCGTGATAATAGATAGATATACCGAATCAGATATAAATTTATTCAATACGGACGAACAAATAAAAATTAACATACCTGTTTATCATTATAACCGAGTTTATTTTGTCAGGACATTATTCAATAGCTTTATTATGTATAATTATATTTAAACTATTTTTGAACGCTGTTGTACTTAATCTTGCAGATCTTATTAAGGCCTAAACAATTTCAGTGTTTCGGCTACACAGTAGACGTGACAATCCGTGAGCAGGTGCTTGCTGCAGCCCTAAAAGTCCGTAAACAGCTAGCCGGAGTGACCATGGTTGTGAGTAACGCCGGGACTTACATCGCGGGACCTCTAGCTGGACTGAGGCCGGAGTCTGTGTTACATCTGTTGGATGTTAATCTTATGGCTCATATGTGGGTTAGTAATTGTATGTTTTCACTATTCTCACGGGATATTGCATTTTAAAAACTATGGATGATGAAACAGCATTACACATTTTATATCTCAAGGTGTGTCTGCCAAAGGCATTTTGACTTAATCAGGGTTCTCGCCTTGTACAGGTAATCCAGGCATTCCTACCAAGTATGATCGAGAGACGACACGGTCACATCATAGCCATCAACTCGTCAGCAGGACTGGTTGCTAGTGCTGACAGTGCCCCGTACTGTGCAGCCAAATTCGGATTAAGAGGTTGGATATTTACTTTCGCTACGATTCTCTTAATATTTAGGAATGACAGCAATTGTATAAACAGACTGATAGTCGCAACGAGTTTTGAATGGTTGGCGCTTCTCTTGATGGTTTCATTGATCACGTGTCGTATAGGCAGTGGATAGTGGTAAAGCTAAGAAGTACCTCCTATTTTACAAACTCTCAGCTTTTGTCAAGTACCTACTCCAAATATTCCACTGGCTCTCTAGCTATAAGTCATAAAGATGAAGCCACAATTTTCCGAGTTCTTGAATTTTACATAGATTTGGAAATAAAATTGTAAATATTCAAATGGTCTAATTATCTCTTCTTCCTTTTTTTTTCACGGGTTGCCTTACAGCTTCCGAAACCGTATTTTCGGTCCTAGGGTACCCAGTACAAGACCAAGTCTCCCTCTTTTAGCCAAGGGTATTTGTGAGGCTATACCTAACGAATGGCCAGTTGTGTTGAGATATTTTGTCGGATTATGTAGGTACTATTAGCCAAATTCGTGCAAGCTCACTTAACAAAAATGTTCTGTGCACGCAGCTGACAGACACACACACACACACACACACTTACACTACATAATATTCTGTCAAACAACATTATATTGACATTTTAGAAAATGACTCTATTATGAAAATTAATTAATTAACAAAATGAAAAAAAAAATTAATTATATATTTAATCAATCAAAGTATGTACCATTGTTATCTATGCACTTTTGCCATCTCAAAGGTAATAATAGATTTCTTTGCTGAAGAAATTGTGGGAGCGAGAATCAATAAAAATTTTGAAGGCGGTTTGGACTGCCTCATCGAAACGAAAATCTTGGAACCAAAAACGTACCGTGCTTTCTATTGAAGTAGCTGCCCCATCGAGCTGTTTCTGTACTGCAGGTGCCACGGTGGAACTCGTATTCGTAAATAACGCGATATTTGAAATTTTCCAATCTGTAAACAGAACGATGTCAAAGAAAAATCAAATGACGCTAAAACAAATAAATCACTAAACCCTAATTATATAAATAACATCTATAAAAGATATATGTAAATATATTTATAAAAATATAATAAAATAATATTATGCTTAGAGGAAGTATGGGAGTCTGTCGTGGTTCTGACATATCTATGCATAGGCGATGTGACGCTGTCATTGATGCTGGTGGAGCAGTGACTAAAATTGTTTTTAGGTTATTTATTCAATATTATTTTTATTTCGATTTCTATTATTTTCGTTCTATTTCTTCTTCTGTGCAGGTATATTATGATATAGAAATTATAAGCAAACGTTCCAATGATTTTCTTTTTAACAAAACCTGGCAAGTGTCATTATTACTTATACTATAACCTTCACCTTTGACGTACCTACACACACACATTCATTATAGTATGACACTATGCCGTACATGCAAAAATAGCTTTTGTGGTGAGCTAGCGCGAATTTTGTTGATAGTACATAAGTTTTTAATGATTAGTGTTATTATTCAGGTCTAATGGACTCTATATCAGAGGAGCTCAGACTGGACACATGGACTAAGAACATCAACACAACGTCCGTCTACCTAGCTACTGTGTCTACAGGACTGTACCCATGTCCATGTCATCGGTTTACTTCTATGTACTCTGAAATTACACCTAAGGAAGCTGCCAAAATTATTATCGATGGTAAGAAATTGGTACCTACTATAAAAAATCTTGGGGATGGAGAGTGTTAGACGGATACCTATGCTTGGCCTTATAAATATTTGAGCACAAACTATAGAAGGAGGTACCAAGGCTTTCATGAAAATTGGAAACTGCCTTACACGATTTTCATCAAACATAGATAAGCCGCTATCCTGACTTAAAGAACCTCCTTAAAATCGGTCCATCCGTTTGGGAGCTACGATGCCACAGATGGACACACATACAGACAGAAAAAGCTTCATTCGTCGGGGGTTAAAAATGGGTTAATTGCACATTAGAAAACTTATCACTCATCATAATTAAATAACTTTTACATGAGGTAAGTATTTTGCTGGGCATTTTTTATTATACAAAAAGTAGATTTTGTATACTACCCGTTAAAAATTTAACGTGATACACAAAAACTGAGTAGATCTATATTAAAAGCTTTAATATCGTAAACCTGTAGCATCATCCCTTGATACTACGTCATGTTGCGGTGCTTGAAGGTTGTCTCAAGACATCATACATACGGTTAACATACCGAGTATCATGCATGCGGCATCGCACCGAAAATTTCCCCCGCCGGATGATCTAGTAGGCGGACCGTTCGTTTCTGTGGTCGGTTTCGGTGGACCGTTCGGCGACTCGCCAGAGATCCATCTTCAAACATTGTCCTGCCTAAAATTACCCTAAATTGTAAATTTTCCAGGTATTAGAAAGAATCAAAAGGAAATCAGCGTGCCATCTTTCATGAAACTACTTATAAACTTAAACCAGCTGTTGCCATACAGAATAAGGATCATATTCTCTGACTTCTTCAACGTTGGTCACAGAGGATGGTTTTGCTTTTGCTAAATATATCGTGTAGAACTTAAAAATATATAGAATAATACAAAGTGTAGAATATATTACCGTTTTATGCCTTCACGTTTCAACACAAGTTTGAAATTTCACCAAAAAAAGAAAATTGCTATTTATAATAATTTTAGATAATCAAATTTGTACCGTTCTGTCGCCGTTTTATGTTATGTAGTTTTTATAATTATTTATAATTTAATTATTATGTTATAAACATAATTGCTCGTACTATTTATATGTTTATTATTAGGCATTTATGATTAATATACTGCTTCGGAAAATATACTGTTCTTCATTTGTTGTAATATTCTACCTACTAATTATAATAATCCGGGCAAGTTTGAGTCGGACTTGTATGGCGCAGGAACTAATTACTAACATATCTTACTACGGCCTGGAAAGTACCTGCCGTTTTAGAGCCTATGTATTTATGTTTGAACAAATTTGACCTACATTTTATGAATGCACATGACTGCTTCATGAGTCATGGGTGATCAAGTGTTACTTTAAGTGACCTGTAAAACGAACTCCGTGACGAGATATAATATGACAGCATATGAGCATATTAAAACTTTGATTGACTCTGTGTGATCACGTTGCTTGAGATTATTTGTTTATTGGGATAATAATATGTAGGTAAGTAAAAATATATTGATTAAATATTATATTAGTAATTAGGTGATATGTTCACTATCTATTATATCTAAATATATATGTATTATGCTCGTTAAGTTCAAATATTGTTCCTTGGCGCTATCGTCTTGATAATTAGTCATATTTAGATAATAGAATACAGGCTTTGCTACGGACACCTTTGTCTCTGGCGTACGAGAAGTTAGCCCCCCACTTTTGAAAACCTTTTTTTTTTTGTTTAGGTTAGGTTAGTTCTATATTGTTTCAGAATATTACGTTTCTGAAGTTAAAATTACCTACCGCGGGAAAAAAATGTTTTTTTGTTGTGCTGAATTGTTCTAGGTTTATTCCAGAATATTACATTTCTAGATTAAAAATTACCTACCGCGGGAAAATAAAAAAAAAACGTTTTTACCGCAGACCCCACTTTGTGAAATTTTAACTTTTTTTTAACTCTAGAAACGTAATATTCTGGAACAATGTACCTACTTAGTAGGTACCGGGACGGTTCTTGAGCGGTGGTCGTTAGATGCGCAGAACACTATTTTTGGGTCTGCTTGACGGTATGAGGTATTAATTTAAATTTTACCAGCAGTAAAAAGCAATCGTAAAAACAAACACCAATAAATCAATTATAATAAATACCTATACAAGTTATATTGCACTCGAATTACATATGCGCAAACATTTACCTATACATACCTAGAGCAAAGTAGCACATTAAAAAAGTTCGTATTACAAGAAGTGGGGTAGGTAGAGCTACTGTTAGGAAGAACTAGATAAACTAGGTTTTAATTCACAATCTAGGCTTTAATTCAACAATTACGTTTCTACAAATCTGTTATGTGTTACAACTCTAAACAATATCAACCGATCGCTGCCACGCTCGCTATCAAAGTGAGGTCATACAGTCACACTGTGAGATCTGTTCTTCGGACCCACAATATGACGCCATACAATAAAGTTGCTTCGAGTTTCATAGGGTACGCACGGCACGCGTAATCTAAACAAGAGCCCAATTCCTTGATTTTTACGGTAGATGGGCTCAATTCATTGACTTCATTTCCAACAATATTATTATTTCATTTAATCGTTGGGCGCACAAACATACACATTTAAATATGTAATAGAGATGTTTGGTACTGGACACGGTGTCTGACGATTGATTGCCAACACGGCCATGCTGCAATGTGCCTGCCCCAGGCACTTCTGCGGACGCTTCACATCTTTCTTGTCTCTAAAACAAATAATGAAGTAAAATTATACAAAAATGTTAATTGAACAATTCGGGTCATGATTTTACAAATGCAAGAATAGTTGTTAATTAACACTCAGGTGCATTTCGGCAGTCCCTTTATGCTTAGGCGACGCCTGCAGCCTAAAGAATCACGTTCGGCCCATCATGATATTCCAGATGTATGGATTGTTGTTAAATAAGATTCAGGTGCATTTCGGCAGTCCCTTTATTCTTAGGCGACCCCTGCAGCCCAACGACTCAACAAAACGTTCCTTTAGTCTTAGGTAACGTCTTTTAATGCTCACACAAAATATATGTACTTACTCCTTTAGGCTTAGGAGTTTATTTTTATTGATCCAAACATCTAGAACTTCAAGGATGACCAATTCTTTTATTTATCTTTTATGATATAGACACATGTTTTAATAATCTAAAGTTGACACAAGAATTGTGAATGATTATTAAATTATGGAACTAATTATTCAATGAATTTGAATGCATACCTTGCCAACACGATCATTTTGTAGATTTTATTTATTTAATATAAGTAACATCATTTAAATCCCATTCTTTAACATTTATCCAGGGTTTCATGTTTTCAGCAGCAGCCTGCCCTGTATACTTTTTTGCACTTCTCTCGCTGCCTCTAAGATCCGAGACTTCGTACCGATCATGGCCTAAAACTTTCTTTACTTGGAAAGGTCCTTTGAACACCGGTAGCAGCTTCCGACTTTGCCCATCGTTACTTTGGCTCTGAATCTTGACAAGGACTAGTTCACCTTCTTGGTACTGTTTAGGTTTTGTACGGGTTTTGTCAAATCTTTTTTTTTGTGAGTCAGAATCTGCTCTGATGTTTTCGTCTACTTTCGTGCGTAATTGAGTTACGTCAACAATACAATCGTCACCAGATCCCGGCCCTATTATGTCACTGTCAGTTCTTAATCTGTACCCTAACAATACCTCACTAGGCACTGCCTTGATGGTTTTATGGAATGTACTGTTTAGGGCCAGTTGTAGAGGCTTAACACATTGATCCCACCTATTTTCGGCCAAGTCGGCACCCATAGTTCTCATGGCTTCGAGGATTGTTTTGTTAAACCTCTCCACCTGACCATTAGCTCTAGGCATTCCTGTCGCAATAGTATGAATCCGAACATTCTTGTTCGAGCAATACTCTTTAAATACGTTACATGTAAATGCTGACCCGGCATCAGTTATTATTCTTCGTGGATTACCAAATATTTTAAAGATGTTGTCCATTTCCTTCAATACACCATGACTGTCGGAGTTCTTTACCGCAGATATAAAAACAAATTTTGTGAATGCATCTACCACTACAAGCAAATATTTGTTCTTTTGATTCGTCTCAATAAACGGGCCCAGATGGTCCACGTGTAACGTGTGGAACGGTTGCGCGTGTTTAGGGAGAGGGTACAACTCACCTTCCTTTGGTCCACCTTTATTTTTGTAGTAAATACAGTTAAGGCAATTTTTAATGTATTTTTTTACAATACGCCGCATTTTTGGGAACCAATACTGGTGCGAAATCCTCTCAACCGTTTTGTCTAACGCAAAATGCCCAAGGTCGTCGTGGTTCGTTTTGATAATTTGCCACACACAGTTTTTAGGTACCACCCAACGACGACCCTGATTTGTTCTACGATAGACTTTGTTACCCAAGACTTCATATGTTTTAAACAAAGTTTTATGGTTATCAATATCGCCTGATTCTAAAAGCTCTTTTATTTTTACCAACTCTGAATCCTGTTGTTGAACCGAAATAAGCCAATCCGCGTCAGTTATGGTGAGAACAATCTCCGCTTCCGATCTTTCGCCCGATTGAGATGGGTTACGGCTGAGAGCATCAACATGTTGCATACGTGTGCCCTCTCTATGTACTATATCGAATGTAAATTCCTGAGTTGAGAGTACCCATCTGGCAATTCGGGGAATAATATCTTTCTTTGACAGGGCGAATCTAACCGCATTACAGTCAGTAACAACTTTAAAAGTGTTGCCAAGTAAATAAAGTCGAAACTTTTGTAATGACGACACCACCGCCAACAGTTCTAGTTCGAACGAATGGTATTTCTTTTCGTCCTCTGTTGTTTGCCGACTGTAGTAGTGGATAGGTTTCTCACCATCCCTCGTGACTTGCATCAAAATACCTGCGATTCCCTCTCTACTCGCGTCTGTATATAGCATACACTCTCTACTAGGATCGTAAATTGACAGAATGTTATCAGAGGAAAGTTTGTTTTGTAAGCAGTGGAACGCGGTCTCATGGTCTTCCGTCCAAACCCATGGGGTATCTTTCTTTAATAATTTTGTAAGTGGACTTGATAATACAGCGCAATTCTTTATAAATTTTCTAAAGTAGCTAATCAGACCGAGAAATTGACGTAACTGGTGTACAGTTTTCGGGATTGGGAAATCTTTGACTGCCTTTACTTTTATTTCACTGGGCATGACGCAACCTTCCTTTATATGATAACCTAAAAACTCTGTGTCAGTTTTCAGGAAATGGCATTTCTTTAAGTTTAGTGTCAACCCGTTGTCATAAAAAATTTGTAAGATCTGTTCGAGAAGATGTAAGTTGTCCTCGATGGTCTCGCTAATTAATAATACATCATCTAAATATAGAATTACTTTACCAAAACGGTGATTTCCTATGACCTTATTCATCATTTGTTGGAAACAAGAAGGAGCATTAGCTAAGCCAAACGGTAGCCTTAAAAATTCATAATGCCCGTCTTCAGTGATAAACGCAGTCTTGTGGACAGAGTCATTACTCATCTTAATTTGGTAGTACCCACTTTTTAAATCTAGATTCGTTAAATACTTGCACCCTTGTAACCTGTCAATAAGATCCTCTATTCGTGGCATCGGGTATTTATCTTTAATGGTTATTTTATTTAAGGCTCTATAATCGATACATAGTCTTTTCTCACCGTTTTTCTTATTGACAAGTAACGCTGGGCTAGCGTAAGCAGAGTGACTCTCACGAATCACACCGTTTTCTAATAGTTCATCCACAATTTCACGAATTATTTGTCTGTCTGAGTGCGGCACTCTGTACGGTCGACAATAAATTGGTTTGGTGTCAATTAAATTAATAACCATCTCATGATTATTAACTTTGCCAAGTTCTTTAATATTGGACGCAATACATTTTTTTATATTTGATGAAAAGTGTCGCCAATTCACTGCGATGGGAGTCTGTATCAAATTCGAAGTTTGTCTCACGAACTACGTTGCAAATATTTCGAATAGGCTCAGCATAATTGAAAGTAAGGGAAGAGCCTACTCTGGTGTACATAAGATCGCTACGTTCGGTAACATTACGTCCGATCAAAATGTCACAACCTGACAATTCTCTTAAAATGTACATTTCAATGTCATTGATAATTACTGAGTTAATTTTAATTTTTGTGCGAATAATATTTGAAACATTTTTAACGTTGTCGTTTGAAAATCCTTGCAATGTCACTGGGGTTTCTAATGGAATAATTTGTAATGAATATTCCTTCACTAGTTTTTCCGAAATAATAGAACAACTACTACCTGTGTCTATGAAAGCCTGATGGGTATATTTGTCAATACAAATGATTTTGTGAAATTTATCGACCGAGTTAGACGACCGAACGCATTTAGTTTCTTGTTTTTCTGTTTTTTGATCCGATCCAGTTAACGATTTTCTTTTGTGAAAACAAATGTTTTCGGTGTGACCGCGCTTTCCACAAAACTCGCACTTAACGGTGCATTGTATTCTTTTGTGATTACCCCCACAATTATAGCATTCGATAGGTTTTCGTTCGAAAGAATTCGTGTGTGTAGACGGTGATTTTGTTTGATTCGCAAGCGTTGTCGATGATTGCATGATTGCCGATTGCAACGAATATGATGATTTTGTACCATTATCACGTGAAACAGTTTGAGTATTATTACCAATTTTGATTACTTTTGGTACAGTCTGTTTGTACACGCGGCTATGCAAAAACGCAGCTAAACCATCACAGGTTTTGAAGTTACTTGCTTCTACAGAAGCGGTGATATTAGCGTCACCAATATTTCCCAATATGATCGAGGTTATATCGTATTCCGTAAAATTTAAACGTAAATTGTCGATTTTAGATTTTTGCTCGAAAAAGAATGTATATTATAAAGATTGATTGTCTGCCGGTTTTTTATCAATAATTTCTTTAAGTAATTCGTAAATATTTCTTTTTACTTGGAAAGTTAGTAAAATTTTTTCTTTCCAATATTTCCAATTCCAACTGGTCCACGTCTGGTCATTACGTAACATGGAATCGTACCAGATTTTAGAAGACCCTTTCATTTTATTCAGAGCCTGGTAACGGATGGTACTATCTGACCACGAAAAAGTCGACGCGTAAGACTCTATTATGTTTAACCATGACAAAACATTATCTGTTAAAGGGTCAAAGTCCGGTATCATATTATGCAAAGTACTTACAGTTTCGGCGCTGCTGTTATTTGATAACCTTTTATTACGTTTCGATGGTCGCAATGGCGGCGGTGTACCCGCACTCTTTGAACTATCGCTCGATGGTGATCTGGGCGATCTGGCACGCTTCTTGTGTTTCCGCTTACCCATGGTACGTGAGGAATATCCCACTTCTGATGTTAGGAAGAACTAGATAAACTAGGTTTTAATTCACAATCTAGGCTTTAATTCAACAATTACGTTTCTACAAATCTGTTATGTGTTACAACTCTAAACAATATCAACCGATCGCTGCCACGCTCGCTATCAAAGTGAGGTCATACAGTCACACTGTGAGATCTGTTCTTCGGACCCACAATATGACGCCATACAATAACGTTGCTTCGAGTTTCATAGGGGATACCGCACGCGTAATCTAAACAAGAGCCCAATTCCTTGATTTTTACGGTAGATGGGCTCAATTCATTGACTTCATTTCCAACAATATTATTATTTCATTTAATCGTTGGGCGCACAAACATACACATTTAAATATGTAATAGAGATGTTTGGTACTGGACACGGTGTCTGACGATTGATTGCCAACACTACGGTCAATTTTAGCAAGGCGCGGTTTATACAGAATTTTCTTATCTTCTGGCTCCTTAGGTGCCTTCGCCATATACTCATTATTATGATTGATAATACCTATTAAATCAAATCAAATCAAATCAAATATTTTATTCAGAGTAGGAAGGTAAAAATCTCCGCTTTCTGAACGTCAAATTATAGTAGAGTTACAATAATAACAATTAATATTTAGAAATAATTACAATGTAAGTTAATAATAATTACACAATAGTCAGCCTTAAGGTATACATAATATGTTGTATACAAAGTTTCACAATACAATGAAGTCAGCAAGAGCAACCAAACACAAATTCACAACAAAACGGGTACAATTTATATAACATTAATAAATGACATTAAAGCCAAGCATTT
This sequence comes from Nemapogon koenigi, assembly GCA_963924495.1. Taxonomy (NCBI): domain Eukaryota; kingdom Metazoa; phylum Arthropoda; class Insecta; order Lepidoptera; family Tineidae; genus Nemapogon; species Nemapogon koenigi. Next base: position 416,897 of record OZ004630.1, on the reverse strand, counting down.
TTATCATTCAAGTAGTCAAGCACTGTATAATAAGCCTTTTTTATGAGCCTCCGCTTCACATGGCACTTAAACAAGTACAGCGAAGGAAGTGAAATCACGTCCTCCGGTATCTTATTGTATATACGGACGCCCAGAACTAAAAAAGACTTACTAGTTCTACCTAGACGATGTCTGGGTTCCACCAGTTTATTTTTATTGCGAGTATCAACATTATGCACATTGCAGAACCTGTCAAAGAGATCTAAATTTTTACGCACATACATTATATTTTCAAATATAAATTGGGAAACAAACGTGAGTACGTTTATTTCCTTGAATTTTTCTTTAAGTGAAAAACGAGGGTTCAGATTGTATATGGATCTGATCGCTCTCTTTTGTAAAATAAATACAGATTCAGCATCAGCAGCCCTACCCCACAATATAATGCCATATGACATTACACTATGAAAGTTACTGAAATAAACCAGCCTAGCTGTGTTAATGTCTGTTAACTGCCTAATTTTCTTACGGCATAAGCAGCAGCACTTAGCCTTTTTGTCAATGTCGATATATGTGCGCCCCACTGCAATTTAGAGTCAATAGTTATACCCAAAAATACCGTATTTTCCACGAGATCCAACACTGTGTCATTCAATACTACTCTAGGAGTGACCTGTTTCACATTAGGCAAGGAAAATCGCATGCATTTGGTTTTATTTGTGTTCAGTAAAAGGTTGTTCACAGTAAACCAATTTAAAACCCGGGATATAGCACTATTTACATCGTCAAAATTTTTACTTTTCCTGTGAACTTTAAAAATTAGGGAAGTATCATCTGCGAATAGGACTATATCATGGTTATTTCTTATCAGATAAGGAAGATCATTAATATAGACCAGAAACAGAAACGGACCAAGTATGGAACCCTGCGGCACTCCCATCAACAGAGGTGACCCCGAAGACCTAACTCCATTGACTTCCACTCTCTGAATTCTGTTCCTTAGGAAAGACGAGACAAGACCTAGAGCATTATTCGTCAGTCCGTAATGCCTCAACTTACAAACAAGAATATCATGGTCCACACAGTCAAATGCTTTAGACAGATCACAAAAAATCCCCACAGCATCCTGAGAGCTCTCCCATGCGTCAAGTATAAGTTTAATAAGTGCTATACCAGCATCAGTTGTCGACCTACCCCTGGTGAAACCATACTGCCGATCATGAAGGAGTCCATTAACAGCGAAGTGCGAAAGTACCTGATTGAGCATCATTTTTTCAAATATCTTGCTCAATGTAGGCAAAATGGAAATGGGCCTGAAATTAGAGGGATCCGTTTTATCGGCAGACTTAAATATAGGAATGATTTTACTGTGTTTCATCAAATCAGGATAAATGCCCATACTCACTGATTTATTGAACACTACAGCTAGATATGGAGCTAATGTTTTTATGATTGGGCTAATAGCTTTAACAGATAAACCCCAAAGGTCTTCTGTTTTTTTTAAGTTAAGTGAATCAAAAGCCTTAACCACTGATTCCCCATTTACACATGCGAAGTCAAAAGACAACGGACAACGTTCAACATTGGCCTTCAATACTGACTCCGCCAGGACAACTGATGAGTTTAGGTGTTTCGTTGTATTAATAGGAACACACGAGAAGAATTTTTCAAATTCATTTGCAACTTCTAATTGGGAATGCACAGTCCTGCTCCCAATCTGTAAACTTAATTGTGTATCACGCGGCCCAGCCTTGCCAGTCTCACTACCAATGATCCTCCAAACAGTCTTGATCCTATCACTGGAATCATTAATCTTACGGGCTATATGCATACATTTTGCGACATTACATATTTTTTTTAAAATCTTAGAATAGTTTTTTACATATTCGATAAATTTCGGGTCATTGTTATATTGTTTTTCACTATATAAGTCATATAATATTTTTCTACTCTTGTGAATACCTATAGTTGCCCAGACATTAAATTTATTTTTACTGTTGAGGTTTATTTTTTTAACCTTAAAAATGCTATTGAATTCCCGATGTATGAAGTCAACGAGAGTACAGTATAGATCATTGGGATCCTCACCTGAGCACTGCAGGGAGACTATATTTGTCTCAATGTTACATTTGAAACGTTCCAGTCTACCACTAGTGAGAGCCCTATGGACAATTTCATCATGTGCAATAATAGATGTAATTGGAAAAGTGGCTATCTGCCCAAAATGATCGGATTCTAGGCAGGTTACTATTGAATTTTTAACAGATTTAAAATCACTGAAAATATTATCCAAACAAGTAGCTGTGGTTTCAGTTATCCTTGTTGGTTCAAGAAACAGGTTTAGCATGTTATAAGACTGAAACAGGTTAAGCAATCTAGTTGTGGCAGATGAATCCTCCAAAATATCAACATTAAAGTCTCCACATACAATAATATGTTTGTTAGTTCTAACTTAGACGCGACCAGAATGTAGGTATTAGCTTCTAGCGATCGGTATATGGACGACAAACGGGGTAGGTAGGTTTTTAAAACAGACATCCATTGAAAATAATACATTGTAATGTGATACATGTTGGTCATTATGCACGAGGCGGTATGTTCAGCGCGAGCCACTGGGCGAGCGCTATAAAAAAGCTGAGTATTACTAATGACCAATGCACAACACACTTGCGAGGAAAAAAACAAACTTCATGTAGTGAATGTTCAATACAATTTGCAATCTTGTACGAATTTAACTTTATTGGGTTATATTATAACTCTTGTGCTGTAATGTAAAGTAAAAAGCACGCGTGTTTTATATATGGGATTATGGGTCTAAAAGTGACGTAATAAGACTCACGCACGTTACGAGCAAGTGTGTTGAAAAGTCTATTTTGATTTGAAATTAAAATAAACAAGTTGATTAACATGATTTCACCAAATAAGTATAGCTTAAACAAAGATAATAAATAAATAAACACCTTGTGGAGTGTGGATACACTTACAGGCTGCAGGTGTGTGCCGTGGCTTGTATGTTTGTTAAATAGGTATCACTTTAAACGACTTCATGGAACCTTATTGTTAATATAAAGGGGGTGGATCAATTGGCGGGTTGATTTGATCCGTCGGGGAAAAAGTCAAAACCTTCAATGGATCACCCTTTGCCTTTACCGCTGTATAAAAACCGGGTTCACAACGAAATTCGTCGAGGAAAAGGACAAAGAGGAAAAATGACCGTTTCCCCGCCAAGTAAAGCGCCAAGGCCGCCAAGTGGATCAGTCAAACGGAGCCGGAACCATTGATTGTAACCTTTGTAACACAGGAATTAATCTGTGGAATGTAACGTGTGTGGATGCATTATTTCTTCAATCAACATTGACATTTTGACATTAATTAAGTCATGATTGATCAGTCATTATTTATTACGTCACTTTACACTATCGTTATCACAGTAAATAAATAAACAAATTGCAGATTTGCAGAATAAATCAAATAAACACCGCAGCTTTATCTATAAAGTGTGTGAAACATACATAATGTCCGAGAGTGAAGATCCCGCGTCCCTGGAAGCACAGCAGTCTTTGTTATATGCAGCGAGACATGGGGATTCTGCTGTGGTACGCAGTCTTCTGGAAGCTAAGAACGATGGAAAGATCAATCTTCTTTTAGATTGCAAAGGTACTTCTACAATTTTGCTAGGTTTGCCAGTTAAAGATTGGAAAACAAATCACATTTTCTATCTTAATTTTAATAAAACAGTAACAAAGAATTTTTAATAACCTCTTATGAAAAAGGTAGGTACATTCGAATATAAACTATTATTACTAACTATTTCACTATTATGAAGCTAAATATAAAATAATGCTAAGGTTTTGTAAAATGTTATTTTTTCACATTTCAACTGGGAATCCGGGATTGAAAGTTATAATACAAGTTTAGGTCTGACCTGGCATATAAAGCATGGGTTCAAATGTAATTATACATAAGGAGATTATATTATTGTATCAATCCTATTTAACCCAAAAATAGTATATTCCATCTAATTGACTACCTATGATTACAGGTCGCAGTAAAACAAATCTGGGTTGGACACCCCTACATCTAGCTACATACTTTGGTCATGTGAATGTGGTAAACATCTTACTGGAAGCTGGAGCTAGGGTTGATGAAGTTAATGACTTGGGTGACACAGCCTTGCATAAAGCTTCTTTTATTGGAAATGAAGTAAGTTACCTGATTTACATTCAGGATATTAGAGGAATTTTGAAAGTTTGAGGGGCCATTTAGTACTAGGCATCTACGTCCACTTCTGCTAAAAGTGGCAGAATAAATTGTTAGCTGATTGGTATACCAGGGGTGGCCAACCGATATTAGACTACTTGATCATGGTAAGGCAAAAAAAATATTTTTAAATATCTACATAAGAGTTTTCCCTCTTAATAAAATAAAAAATACTACTTGTATATGTACTCAGTTAAAATTTCATATGTAATATCAAATATTATTTTATTGTGTATTATGAAGTATATTTTTACATACATATTTATTGCACAGAGTCTAGTTAGTAAATGGTAGATCTTGGGTCTTATCAAGTTGGCCACCCCATATATATATACTCAAAGCCCCCTCAACTTAATATTTTAATTTGGACAGATGGTGTCCTCCTTCAAAACTATATGAGACCTCCAGGTTGAGAAGCAATGTTCTAGAGGTATCTTGTCTTGGATGGAAAGATTAATTAAAGATAAGATTAGTAATTAACCTAAAATATGTTTAAGTTCCTCTTGTCACCTTCAGATTACTGAGATCTTAAACATGCCTAACAGGTTGGCTAAAAATTCCCATCCATTATTGATATTAAAATTTTAAACAATAAATAAACACTTACAGGAACTGGTCATAATTCTTCTAACATACAAAGCAGACGTGCACATATTAAATGGTGAAGGGAAGACTGCGGGAGATGTGGCTAAAAGTCATGATGTACAGAGACTTATTGAAGCTGCAGAGAAGGCCGAGCGGACAGACCTGGAGAGAAGACTGTTGACAGCAGCTAAAGAAGGGCGGGTTGATGAAATACATGAACTAGTAAGTACTCTGTAAAGACATAATCAAAATTAATGAAGATAATCATTGTGATAATTTTAAAATACATTAAAACTAGCTTTCTACCCCCGTTTTAGCTGTGGAAATTTTGGATTGGTTGACATTCATGGTTACTGCCCAGCTCCTGTGGGTCACAGTGTTATGTTATATTGTCTATAATCTTCCTCAATAAATGGGCTATTTAATAAACATACAAACTCTTCAGCTTTTAGAAACTCTATCAGTTCATATTGTAGGCATTTATGGCACCAAAACAAAAAGTGAATCCATTTATATATTCACACCTTCCCATAAGGCTAGTTAATGAGGGCTGAGCACTACTTCCCTCTATTCATACAAATTTGTTGCTAATAAATTATAATAAATATACATTCAACTTTTCATGAATATTGATTTCTAGGGTAACAAACTTGATCTGTTTTAAGGGACTTCAAAGAAAAGGAGAAAGTCTCATTTTGAGGCATATTTATCTTGTGTATTTTGATGGTTTCTCTTATGAACGACGGATAATTCTGCCCTGTTGGTTCTATTTTTTGTTTTGGTGATAATTGGTTTGGTAGTTTTTTAGAAATTTTGAATTAATTTTCGTTAGGACGACGCTCTACAATTTGTCTATACTAATATTAGTATAGACAATACTATAAATAATGTAATATGTAATATTATAAAGAGGAAAGATTTGTATTTTTGTATGTTTGTTACGAATAAACTCAAAAACTACTAGACGTATTTTGATCATTCTTTCACCATTAGAATGCTACATTATCCCTGAGTAACATAGGCTATATACCATCACAGCATGACGATGGGAACGGGGTGGGCAGAGGTGAATGTGACAAAAGCTATGTATTAAGTGTATGTTTGCCAACATTCTGAAATAGACACGTACGAAGTCGTGGGAAGCAGGGTAGGGGTAGGGGCAGGGGTTTGGGTAGGGGTAGGGGTCGGTTTCGGGGTATGGGTAGGGTAGGCCTAGGGGTAGTGCAGGCAAGCCATTATCTATGAGTGCTGTAGGGTATATTTTATTTTGTTCGAAAATATCCACGGGCGAAGCCGGGGACGGACAGCTAGTAATAACAAGATACATATATTTTTCTAGTTAAACCGTGCCCAGCCCCCCTATATCAACTGTGTGGATGCTCAAGGGAACACCTGCCTGCACTGTGCTGCATACCGGGGACATGCGCGGGTCGCGGTGCTACTGTTGCAGAATGGTATTGATACCACCATCAGGAATAATACAGGTATATAGCAGTACAAGATTCACTGCTTTGTATTATCACTAAATTAAAAAACTACATATTATAAATCAAACACGCAAAACTACTTAACGATTTTTGATACGATCTTAACGATTAGATATAGTTCAACTGATCTCCAACAGATGGCGTCTGTTACACAATACATAAATTAGTCCAATCTTAAAACAAACATTTATTTGTTTGATTGTTTTTTGTCATTAGAGGAAAATGGCGTATCAAACATTAACTTTGATGAAGTATTAAGGGAGATATGGCGTCAGGCGTACCGACAAAGAAACACCCTTGAGAAATAATATGCGTATGTTGTCTAATCCGTCAGAGATATAACAAAATTATGAAGAAACCAATTGTGTATAATAAAATGATTACACAAAAAGTATATCTGTCTGTAATGACAAGCAATAATAAGCGTGTTTAAAATTTAAATTACATATTGTTTAGGTATTCAAATTGTTGTACCCGTGTGAAGCCGGGTATATATTTTTTCGTTGCAGGACAATTAGCCATAGACTTGGCGCGCGGTGCTGAAATGCAGGATGTGCTGAGTGTACGGCCAGTCCAGCGGTTGCAGCGCTGTGCGGCACGTTTTGAGGGACCGCTACTCAAGCGAACTAGACTGCTGGGTTGGAGACAACTCTGGGTAGAGATCATTTAAAATATTTTAACTTGGTTCCGGGTTCGAATCTAACTTGTGTCAAAAATGCTAAGCACCACTATGCTTTAATATCGTGCTTTGGAGGGCATGTAAAGCCGCCGTCCGCACTTCTAACATTAACTAATACTTACGTTTGTTAAAGAAGTGACACATCTAGGTCCATTAAATGCAGCAACAGGCTTGCCACCTGTCAAGTGGAACCTGTCTCTGGCCACACTAGATATGTTTTGTTTTTGTAAGGTGTATAAGTTGGCCTATACCTAGTACACAGTTTTATCTACAGTAATTACTCCATACTTTATAATCCACCTTATTAAACAATAGGTTATGGGCCCAATTTTTACAAAATCCCACATTCTGTTGACTTCAGGTGGTACTCCAACGAGGTGTAGCGCTGTACTACGGCTCCCGGGCGGAGGCAGTCAGCCGGTCCCGACCTCGAGATCGCCGCTACTTAGACGCGGCCGCCGTGTGCGCGCCGGTGTCGCAGCCTGCGTTACTGACTGTCCGGTTTAGTGACGGCGACATGCATAGACTGGCTTTATCCCAACCGGACGTCAATCTACGACAAGTAAATATTATTGCATCCTTATTGGGTAGGCAGAACTCGCTATGTAAAGTATTTTGCTATTTATTCATTTTATTTATTTTTAGTCTGGCAATCCTGTAGGTGTAGCATGACGACTTAAATGAAATATACTCTGTGGATAAAATAATGACGTTTGTTTGTTTTAATATTGATAGGCAATGGCATATAACATAATGCTGCACCAATGTTGGCTTAATGTGGCCCAATACAAAAAAAAAACTATGATAAACTAAAGAAATTAAACTTTACATAGCGAATTTTCGTTTCGGACACATACATTTATATGTGAAATGATCGCTAGATGGCGTTAGATACTTACCTACTTATAAATTAAAAACCACTGTCATTCATAGTTTAAGGTTTCCACTTCTGTCCCCATAACTGCCTTTTTTCATGATTTATTGATTGTTATTAGTAATACAAAAAGAGTTAATTTAGGATTCAATTATGTGTAACATCTAAAGAATAAAAAAAACTATTTTGAATATACATTTCCAGCTCATTTCACGAAATTACTCCCTACAAATGTATGCCACATAGCGAGAGCTAAGATGTTACACATCAAAAATATAAATAAACTATCTTAAGGGTTCCGTAATCAAATTGGCATATATTTTTTTTAGTGGCTTGTTAATTTTGTTTGACACCTAGGCATGGGTGACAGCACTCAACGAGCACATAGCTTACTCCAGCCACTACCTCTGGGCCGGTTGTCCGGAAGCAGCCCGCGAGGCCACCGAAGATCTGCAGGACTGCAAGCCCCTTGGGTCCATGCAGGACGCGCTGACAGCTGCCGCCAACCATCTGGCGGTGTTGGAGTCTCAACTCCAGGAGTGCTCCGCTATAGTCGCGGCGCTAGATAAGAGTACCAATTCTGCTAGCGCTTTGCATCATTCCGCTTATATGGTGAGTGTTTTAAGGTGATATGGATTGTGGTTTTTTTTGTTAGAAAGTAGGTTCCCTGATTCCCTGTCACGCTGCCTTGATGACGGCCGTCGAGCACCGCACATAACTACATAACTTTTTTGAGTAATATAATTTCCATTTTAAATGCAAATCGATTCATTGGGGATGTTAGATCCACTTTGTAAACCCCAGCCATAAACGGAATACATTACATATATATTCTCTCTTCATGGGTTGCCATGTCTCCCTCGTTTAGCCGATGGTATTTGTGAGGCTATACCTAACGAGTAGCCAGTTCTGTTGAGGTATATTTAGATGGACAAGCCTCTAAGTGTGGTTTGTCGGATTATGTACATAAGTTTTTAATTAAAAACCCCCATTGGTTCATGGCCGGGATCCACTCGGCCACCGACGCACCTGCATATACTTCCCACTATATTCTAGCTTTATAATATAACTTCGTACGCGTTGTATTAGGAATACAATGTCTACACCCCATTTCACCCCCTTAGGGTAGGTAGCGTGATGTTAAATAGCCTTTAACCTTCCACAAGAATTGGGCTATCAAATCCAAAAAAATCCAAAAAGATTTTTTAAATCCGACAGGTAGTTCCAGAGATTATCGCGTTCAAACAAACAAACTTTTCAGCTTTATTATTATTATGTAAGTCGACGGCCTAATGGTAGAGCGTTGACTTGAAAACGTGACGTCCAGGGTTCAATTCTCACTCGTGCCTAAAATGCTGTTAAAGAAGTGACACATATAGTCTTGCCACCTGTTCTGTTTAATATTGACAACGGGCGTCAAGTGGACACTGTTACTGGTGCATCTGGCCACAGCGCACCGTTTCTTTATTTAGTATTAGTAATTATAGGTTACTTAACGTCTAATCTATTATTCTCAGCGGTTTCAGCACGCTTGCGGGTCAGGCTCTGAGGCACTAGCTTCACTGAAACATTGTGCAGCTCTGGTAGCTCAGGCACGAGACGCGGACGATGCTAAAATTAAACGGGAGGTCAGTATATTACATAAAATAAGTTGAACCGAAAACGTGATTGCTCGACGATTAATCTGCATAAAGGCCAACTATTCAAGCTTAAATTGTCAATGAATCAGTATCGGTCATTTTAGGGCCGATTTGTCGTTAGTCTGCTAGTCGGCCAAATCAATAGTCGGCCAATACTAGCTCAACTTATATGGAGAGTTTATACAGTATTGCACATCTGACAACACTCTGCAAAACCTAAGTCCGACTCGCACTTGGCCGGTTTTTTGAGCTTCAGAAGAAAAGAAGGTGTTTTGTCTTTAGTTAGTAGGTCCTTGGCCGTATGATTGGTCGCGCTCAATTTAAAAAACTTTATTGCAGATGGAAAGGAACCGTGTACTAGAAGAAGCTCTAGCGGCCCTCGCGAGGACTCACCACGCGCTCGAGATGTCGGTTGTGGAGCAACTCTCTAAGGTACTTCAATATGCAAGCAATAAGGGAATGGCGTGTGAAATGATGATGAAAATAAAATAAAAATGCTGCTCCTTAAGAAGTTTAATATTATGTTTCTTAATTACAGAGTAATAATAAGGGGAACAAATGTCAGGATGCTACGAACGACAACTTCTATGACGTTTACGAAGGTAACTATCCAACACTATCCATTTTTAATTTACGATGTGTGAAAGCAATTAGCAAATCTGATTTACTTGACCTTGTTTAAGTTTTTATGCTACCGTGGACTTTTTTGTAGATCATTTTATTCTACACAATTCTTTCCTACATCATTTTGTTATATCTCTAACAGATTAAACAGCATACGCCATGAAAACTCACTGAGGCTATACCGGTTAACAGTATAAGTGAATCAAGTCAAGGAAAAAAGTTAGCCCTAACGAGTTTTCATGGCGTATGCTGTCTAATCCGTCAGAGATATAAAAGAATTATATATAGGAAAGAATTGCATAGAATAAAATGATCTACAAAAAAGTCCGCGGTAAAAGATAGATAAGTAATTATAAGCGTATTTATGTAGGTATTCAAATTGTTTTAAACCCATATTGCACCCGTACGAAGCCGGGGGCGCGGTCGCTTGTAATACATACATACCTACATGCCTGTTTCCCAAAAGGGTAGGCAGAGAGTGTGGAGCGTCACTTCTATTCTCTATATGCACGTCTATCTTCAATACTGTTACTAAAATCAACAAAAACATATTTAGATTCAGACGAGGACGACACGTTAGTGACGGCGGGACTGAACAGTCCTCTGGGAGCGCTCAGTCCGTGGGGCAGCAGTCCTGACTTAACAAGACACACGCCACTCGGCAGTGTTGATGGTAACTATATATATAGGGTGGAAAAAAGGGGATGGAAAAAAAGGAAACATACCATTATAAAAGTGTTTTAAAGTCGCCGAAAAAGGATACTTATTATATATTTTTATTAACCCATCGATTACCTCAATGATAAGGAGCAGATATCTCTAATAAGCATTGGAAGGCCATAAAATGTAACTAGAACGTATAGGTAAGCTGCGTCGGTGGCCGAGTGATTAAGACGTCTGGTATTATTATGGCCATGTACCAATGGGTTTTTCAATTAAAAACTTATGTACATAATCCTGCAAAGAGCCTTCTCCATCTCAACAGAATTGGCCACTCGTTAGGTATATCCTCACAAATACCATCGGCTTTAGAGGGAGACTTGGTCTTGTGCTGGGTACCCTGGGACCGTAAACGGTTTCGAGAGCTGTAAGGCAACCCATCAAGGAAGAAAGTTTGATGTAATTAACATTACATATTACGAGACTTTATAATTATACAGTCTGTAATATGATTCCTTAAATGTCAGTAGATATTTATAACAAATGGTTTAAAGAAATCTAAAGAATAATATCAAAAGTGTGTTCAGATGGCGACAAGACCCCAACAAATGAGCCCGAGAGTCCCCACACGCACACCAACACACACGCACGACTCGCTCAGTCAGTGTGCGGATCAGCAGAGTCCCTCCACACGGCCGTGAGTGCTGACAGCTCTCTGGGTACTCTGGTGTCACACGGGGGACATGTCTACAGGAACGCTAGGGAACATCTTGGACAATATACACCCAGGTAAGGTACTTACTTGCATAGTGTTGAAGCAAAAGTAGTACTTATATAGCGAGACTAGCGCCACCTGGTGGATGGCAATGATCTGTCAAATTGTTTGATCGTACTCGCCCGTGTATTTTTCTAATGTGACAAGGATATCCGGGTTAAAAGTAGCCTATGTCACTATCTGCAGCCCTCCAATTATGTCTGTTTAAAAAAAATTGTTTAGTCAAAATAGGACAAATAAACAAACACATTTTCTTATTTATAATATTAGTGAGGTTACTATAGGAAATGGGTACCCTGGAGCCGGCAACGGTTCCCGGGAGCTGTAAGACAACGCGTGAAGAATAAAAAAAATCTATAGGAAATACATACATGTTTCAAGCAACATATTATAAATGAGCCATTTGAGCTGGACGTATTATCGTACTTGTTATGTATTTAGACGCCTTTACTCTCAAAATATCTCAACTCGCCTCTCGTTAAATAGCCTCAAAAATGCCAATAGCTAAGTGAGGTAGCTGGCCACCCTGGGACCAGTAACACTTTCGTATGCAACGCCACCGTGAAGATTCAAGATATATTAAAAAGTAAATGAAGTTTCACATGTTGTTTGTTGCTTAGTTCGAATGAACTTATACCTTTTGTCCACCAAAATCTGTTCACCGGATAATTATCTATATCGTGAAATTAAGAATCAATTGGTTTTTCCAAGCACATGGGCTGTGACTTTTTGGTGCTACTAATATCAGCCTCTATTAGATTTTCTAATCTAAGTATATAAATAAAAATTAAATAATGTTCGTTGGTAAGCGCATCACTTGAGAACGGCTGGACCGATTTAGGTAATAATCCTTTAAATGTTCGTTATAGTCTGAATAATGTTTTAGGGAAAATTGGAAAATTGGCCGGAAAATTTAAAAAATCGGGAAAAATAGCAAGTGCTTTTTCTTTGGATTTTTGTATGAACTCCATAATAGGGAATGACAGTTAATATGGCCTTCACTGGAACCTAGTGGTAAATAAATAAACCTATTAAATTAGACTTAGATTTGTATTTTATATTGTTGTTTTGTTCATATGATTTTTTAATTACTAGATTAGAAGAGATTAGAAGACAACTGACAAAATTGATGTATTGAGTTATTATTTTTTAAAGTTTTGTTCTGTCTATACTTTCTATTTATTTTATTTTTCCTTTGTTTCAGTTTTCATAGTTCCCAGTGGTCTGTTTAACGATAGCATTTAGTATGATTAAATGAAAAGCTCAAAATTATAAAGTGTAATGATATTATTTTAGTATATTTGAACAGGTTGTACTTAATTTAAATATCAAATTAGATTTGTATCTCGTTTTATGAGATGTTTAAACTATTTTATAATATAATATGTGGACATTGTTACCAATATCGTGATGGTGCGGTACGTTGTGTTTATACTAATGGACAACATTTCATTTTTTTAACCACCCATTTTTGTTACTTTAATTAAACATATATTAAAAAATAAGTTACACGTATTTTTATATTTTATTTTTGGTTGAGTTTTTATATTTTTAATTTAATTATGAATTTTTATAAATTCTGAGGACTTATAAACTAAAAACCTTAGCTAGGACTAAAATTAAGAAATATAAACTGTCACCCAAAGAAAGTGACTGATAGTGTCAGTCAAGCCACAGAGTATACGTTATAGAAATGCAAAGAGTATAATATACCGTGTTCCAAATAGGTGTTGCCGTAGCCGGAACTCAAATCGCCTACAACATTATTCATAATGTATATAATAATACTAGCTTTTGTCCGCGGTTTCACTCGTAAATATATTTCCTGTAATAGCCTATTCGAAAATAGCAAAACTTCCAAAAAATATTATATAAAAGAAGTATTTTTATAATTATATTTAAAGAATAATTATTAATTTAGCTTCAAATGGAATAAAAATGGGTAAAATTAATAGAAGGCAACACCTGAGTTCAATAACTAACAACTCTGCCAACAGACATTAGTATTTTTAAATTAGAGGGTTAGCACAAATTAGGGCACCTATTAATCCTCTTTTTTCAATATTTCAGTATTTTTAAAATAACTCGAAAATTAAAGGATATAAAAATAAAAAAATAAAAAAATAAGCTTTCTAGCATGTAATCTCCAAACGGTTTTCGAATTTTGGTACCTTACGAAAAATGAAATGTTGTCCATTGTAAAGTTTCTAAACTGATTTGACAAGTATTTCTGATTAATAATGAATTTGACATTTATTTTCTGCTTCATTCCAATTATTTTTATATTGTTTTTTTGTGCTCTTATTTGTAACGGTTAAGTATCTTCTTCCTTAAGTCTTCGTACAAAGTTGGTAATGAAATAAGTTGCTAGCTGTTCGTAAATCGGGATCTGAGAGTTATCGAATTATCGAAAATAGTGAGGTCAGTCGAAGTTTTGGTGGTAGAATACTACATTATATTACTTTGACAGTACCTACTATGTTGTCTAGAGGTAATCAGATTTAATATATGTTAACAGGATCATATTAAATATATTTTTGATACTGTTTTTAGACTTATCACTATTGAAAAGCTTAGCCAAGTCATTTCAAATTATTGTGATGAAAAATAAAAACCAAAATGAACGCCATTTTATATTTGGCTGTGAAGTGCCTTAGATTTTATTATTAATTTTCTGTTGGTTGTATATTTTATTAAATAATATTAATTTTATATTAGTAGCATAAGTACTTACTTAATTTAGTTAATTACGAATAAATATATTTTTGTGTTATATTTATTTTTATTATTTTTTAATACATGCTTTGTATTTATTTCCTATCCTATTCATACCATCTCTCATACAAGAACTATCGAATGTTGTATTAAGAATTCATAATCAAGTGATCTTAGACTAATATTATCAAAGGTGTGGATTTATCTGGGTCGTAGGTGTGTTTGTTTTGGAAAACGTTTTTTGAAGTGACATGACCTTTCCTATTTCAATTTCCATTCATTTATTTATATTTTTCATTATCATTACAAGGGTCACCAAGATTTATGAGAAATCATAGGTAATAAATAAAAGTAAAATCATTACAGGGTATAAATCGTCAAGTGTTATTATTAGAATTAGAAGCAATGTTATCTTCTTGTCAAATTATTATTTATTTATTATATAACTCGAGTTATTACATTTTTTATCTTCGCTGGTTCCTTAAGGTTCCCGGAACCGCATTATAGGCCCCGGAGGAAGTCAAGTCTTCCTCATTTAGCCGACGATATTTTTAAGTTTACCAGACCAGTAGCCAGTTCTGTTGAAGTATTTTAATATCGAAATTAAGAATAAATCTGTCCTTATGCGAACAAAGGATAAAATGCATAGGCACTAGGCAGTCATGAGGACTGCCGACCGAAGATGAATAACAGTGATTTTTTATTTATAAGTATATAACCTATAATAACATTAGCTAACGAGCGTTTTTCACTTTATAAAAAAATGCCCAACCCAGCAAGCAAGCATTTTCAGACCGGGCAATCCATGTCAGCATGGACAGCATGTCGCGACCCCATAAGATTTTCCTCTACCAAAACTTTACTAAGATGATCCGCCAAAATTATAAATAATGGTGACGCTATCTCGCCCACCCGGCCAGCCGGCCACCCCTCAGTTTGCATTGCGACGGCGCGGGCGGGCGTGGGGTGGTTTGGAGGTAAATTTCCTTCCTGTCTACTTGTTCAGTTATAATCTATACTCCGTACTGACGCCGCGTATTTTTACTAACTTAATCTGTCTTTATTTCAACTTAAATTAATAATGTTCTAACGAAACGTGAGTGCTTATTTAGATCCGTAATATTTAATGTAGTTATCATACATTGGTAGAAATATCTACAAAGTGTTACCAACTGTATTACACATTTTGAAGGTCACATCTCCATTATATGTGCGAATCATCGAAACCTGAAAAATTTCTGCATAGTGTACGAACTGATTTTAAACCCTAACTAAGTATCTACCTAATATGCCTATTTTTGTTCGGTTTTAACCAAAATTACAGGAAAATTTCGATATATATTTATGGTCAACGATGTGCTACGAAGAAACGGGTCGTTAATATTAAATCAGCCTTTGATGTCATAGGTCATAACATTTTCACGCGCACTTTTCCATTAAGGAAAAACAGGAAACCTAATTTTAGATTAAATTATAATAAATCTGCCTTAATATTTATGAATTATGCAATGCGTATTTAGGTATTATATGAAACAGAAACTTGACGTCGTTTTCAACAATAATTTACATTTATAAACGGTTGCTTCAAACAGTAAGTACATACTTGATATACATTCACACGGACGATTCTGATGAGTTATTGAGCTGTCTAACTACCTATCTACATAATTTTAGTACCTAACAATCTGTAATCGGTTCAGCTTAGTGGTCCTAAGTCAGTCAGTCCCGGGGTCGAATCCCAGCTCGAGCTCGTTAAATACTTTTAACAAAAATGAAAGTACCTATACTAGATATTTCCTTGGAGTCGCATTGAATCCTGTATAATGGACATTTTTTTAACTAGCAGTTGCCCTCGACTTCGTACGCGTTGTATTAGGAATTTATACCCTAATTCCCTCAGGGGTTGATTTTCGAAACATCATTTCTTAGTGCACCTCCAAACTAATAGGTAGAGAGATGGCGAGAGAAAGTGCTTGTAAGAACTTGTTGGCAGAAAACCTATTTTTCGTGTAGTAGCTGAGCCCCCCCTCTACAAATTCTTGTAGGCGAGTAAACCTACCAGCTGGCACAAAATGAGTGAACAGCATTTGGGGGGGGGACCTCTCGGTTGTATGAAATTTTTTTCTGCCAATTTACTCCCGCAGTTTTTTTTTTTTTAAAGATTTTTGCAAGTCGCTGCTGGGAGTAAATTGGCAGAAAATGTAAGGAAAATATGTGCGTTGATTAGTCAGTCAGCGACACGACATTTTTATGTAATTACATAAGAGACCCGTATATTTTATTATTAAGCCTAACCGAAATAGTAACCTTGTTGAAGTAGGCTTTATAAGGGTAGGTAATACAGTTAATATCAGAGCAAGTTTGGTGTTAGCTCTGTCGAGTAATCCGTCGGCTTTGTACGTCTCCTTTGAGGTCGAGGTATCGTTCTAAATAGAAAACTCATTTTATATTTTATACTGATAAGCCCACATCAATGTCTGCAGAAATTAATCTCCAGTCTATATTTACAAATAATTTAAAAAAGCACCTATGTATATATGTATGTATATGCTTGTGATATATATCTATATATATAAAATTCTCGTGTCACAGTGTTTGTAACCAAACTCCTCCGAAACGGCTTGACCGATTTGTATGAACTTTTTTGTGTATATTCGGTAGGTCTGAGAATGATCGTAAACTATTTTTCACCCTCCTACTCCCAGGCCCCATTTTTTTATCGCGATTGTAGTATTTTTGTATGAACAATATCCAAAGTTAGCGGTAGGGGTAGTGCAGGCACGCCAATGTTTGGACAGGACAACGTCTGCCGGGTCCGCTAGTATATACTAGCATTGAAAATTAGCAGGTGTCGCAAGGTGCCACGTCGCGTGACTAATATGAAGGCAACGTCTCCTTCAGAGAAACACAATTACTTATAACACTTTTGTCGCATAGTATATTCAATTTTTATTTATACATACTATAACAATAATTATTATCAACTTCGCATGTATACTGTAACCACATAGGTAAGTAATAGTATAGGGCAAAGCAGAAAGAAGCACTATTTCCCACGTTCCCACAATTCCTTTTCCTAATCCTAACATATATAATATCACTATATATTATACTAGCATTCCGCCCCCGGCTTCGCCCGTGGATATTTACGAACAAAATAAAATATACCCTATACCTACCCCTACCCCTAGGAGCTGAGCATTAACAGTATAGAAGTGAATTAAGTCGCGGAAAAGTTACACCAGCGCGTTTTCATGGCGTATGTTGTGTAATTTATCAGAGATATAACAAAATGATGTAGGAAGGAATTGTGTAGATTAAAATTATCTACAAAAAAGTCTTCGGCAGCATATATCTATCTCTAGAGATAGTTGGAGAACCAGAGAGTGGCATATGTTACTTTATCCCGTAAATCCTTCATAATAATTCCTACAATGTCACATTACAAAATTTTCCACTCACGGAAAGCTTGTCATAAATAATGGTACAAAACAAGTTTAATACGGTCAATGCCATGGCACTGGTACTAAATCACAGCCTTATGGTGGACAGTGAGTCACAATAAGGCTGTCCTTACAGTGAAACTTTGATGGATCCATAAAGATAATGTGGTGGGCTATGTGGGCGGTAGACACGAGCTTCATACAACCTGAGGGACAATTCTCTGCTCTCTTTAATTTTATTGTACTTGTAATTAATACTGTTAGAATACGGGCTAAACGCTAAAAAATCTAATAATCATTTTAGTAGGAGAATGAGATTATTTCCAGGATAAAAGTATTGTTATGTGGTCCTCTGCACAGGATTTTGCTCAGGTTTCGTTGGCAACTTGGCACCTGCCCAACCTTGCGTGCGCCCTGAGTCCTATTTATAGCTTTCTACCCATTTGACGCTTTCTCCGGTTTTATAAGAAACGATAAGTCTAATTTTTCCAGTATTTTGACCAAAGTTCAGTGAATGTACACCCCTTTGAATAACAACATCGATCGTCCGCCCACACCACGGGAGCTGTTTAGCTCTCTGTTACTGATTTTATGTAACACTAACTACCTACTAATATATTTTGTATATATTATAGTATATAATTTGTATGGGGGATAAACTATTCCCAATATCTCTGTAAATACTCCACCTGTGTCACTGTACTTTAGCATATAGTTACTTATTCAATATATATCTAAGTGAAATAGCTGTTATTTTTTCAATTGGTTTTATTGAATGGGAAATATGGGTGGTAAATTAAAGGATTATTTTGCCCCTGTTTTCTCTTTCATAATCAAAAAAAATATGAAAAAAAAACAGTGGCAAAGTTTAACCACCCATATTTCCTATTCAATTAAACCCATTGAAAAAATAACAGCTATTTGACTTAGATACCTACTTCATTCCTTTAGGGTAGACACTGTAGGCTAGACCTAAGATATTCACGTGGCTTTGCTCGCTACGATCCTCACGGTTAGCCTGATTCAAATCAATACATATTTTTCATCACTTACTTATGGAAGCGATTGACTTGAGTATGGAATACTTCTTATATGGAAAGAATGATGACATAACGGAGTGTAACATTTGTGTGAAATGATGTAAATTAGAACAATAGAATGAATTTGTTAATTTAAGTAATATGTTTACAAATCGCACTTATGGTAGCGAGACTTGGGTATGGAATAAGAAGCATGAAAGTAAGATAAAAGCAGTGGAAATGCTGTCTTTACGTAGAATGTGTGATGTAAGGCGTATTGACCGCATCCGGAACGATGTCATTAGAAAAGATTGCGGAGTGAAAGATGATGTTGTGACTAAAATGAAGAAAAGTAGTTAACCCTGGTTTGGACACAACTACACAAGATTGACTAAAAAGGTTTATATGGATGAATTGAAAGGAAATGCTAACAGAGGACGACCTAGATGTTACTTTTATTGAACACTAGCTAGCTATAACACTCAGGGATAATGTAGCTTTTCCTATTAGTGAAAGAATTTTCAAAATCGGTTCTGTAGTTACTCCTTGCATCCAAACTTACAAAACCTCTTTATAATATATTCGCACGTGGAATTTTAATATCACTGCACAAGTCATCGTATAAAGAACATTGTCATTATTGGTTACTGCTCAGCTCCCAAAAGACGTAGCGTGATGTTTTATACCCATAAACCTTCCTCGTGAACCAATATGTCTATTACTGAAAACCGTATCAAAATCGGTCCAGTAGATTTTGAATCCATTGATGCACTGTACCCTGAATCTACATTATCAAAGCGCAAGGAAATTATTGTAGATATATTTAACCCCTTCGTTGATTCATCCTTCAATGCTTATATGATCAAAGTAAACTATGGATATAATATAGCACTCCACCAGTTACCCTAAATAATATAAACTCCGTGATAGTGAAGTGGCTTGTGTCAACACATTGCGGCAGAAAGAGACACAGTGCGGGGAGCGGGGGGAATAAGATGGAAGATTGTGAAAATGCTGACGGGACTAATCAATACAGGTAAATATATATCATTATTATTTTGTCGTGTTTAAAGATTATTTTTCCCTGTGATGACGAAAAATAAACAAACCAATCAAAATTAAGTTGGAGATCAGTATTCGCACCGGTCATCTAGTATTATATATTACTTACATACATATTATATTTATTTGTATATATATTAAAATTTAAGCATGTATGAGATATTATATAAAGGAGAAGGTCGTAGCAAATGACATTAGATGTCTCTGCTTACCTTATAGGATAAAAGGCGTGATATATGTTTATATGTTTATTAATATTTGTATGTTGTTCCACACATATATATCAATAATTTCGTTTTTTGGCAACGACACTACCAGCCACACTACTAGTAGTGTTGTTTACAATAAACGACACTACCAAGCCTATTTTGTATAAAATTGTACAGACAACACAGCAAAGTACAGAAATATAACTCTTTATTTTTTTTTGTAAACTAAATCAATTCCTACATAACGGTACATTTTGGTCTCCATGATCAACCTCTTTCACATTTAATCCAGTTTATCCAGTATATAACACTATGCAAAGTTACAATCACGCAATTGGACAAAGCTTTTGAAAAAGGTGCTTTTTTCAGATCATTATCCGTAAGTTAAAATAATGAGAAAGATGTCAATTGAGGAAATAAACTCCTAATTGGCTTAATACGTTGAAATATAACTTTTCTAGTTTAAACAAAACATTCTCGCTACGTTCTCCGGGGATGCTTCAGTCAACAGAGAAAACTTTTCGTAGCGAGCTCCACTTCTTTAACTACTTGCTGTTAACAAAGCTCGTGCCAATAGTTAGCGAATTGGAGAGTACACTCGACGTTTTGTTTCACACTTTAAATTATTAAGGTGTATTTTAGAATACCTTTTTTAGGAGCGATTTTTAAGTTTATTTTTGTTTTCCAATAATTCTAGGTGAAGTTTTTGTTTTACTCATAACTATAAATAATTAAGCTTTGTCCGTATTCTCATCTCTATTTTTTTTAAACCTTTTATATTTAACCATCCTCGCTTAACTTGCTGAAAGTCTCTTAATTTCATTCTTTTAACGACAAACTTTTCGGAAAACTATTCTTTATTGTGTCATGAGTTCATGATTGCGTGCCCCTAAATCAACAGTCTTACAAAAAATGCAAATTTAAAAAAGACATTCTTAGTCCCTGTCTACCCCACTAACTATTTTTATAGAATATCGTTCTAATATCATGTCAAAATGATAAAAAATATTATAAAGTTTGGAACTGCAATTTGTACGCTGTCCAGGACGTAGTCCCGTCGTACGGCGGCACCTTGACTCGAGGGCCGGAGACGACAGGAGCGGACAGCTTCAGTTTTCTCACTTCATTCTGAAGCCTCTCGCATTGGCTGTCAAGTCGTGCCTCCAACTCTCCGTAGCGGTCGTTAAGTCTTGTATCCTGTTCTCCGCTCATCCTTGTCTGTATTTCCTTATGGAGATCCTTATAGTGCTGTTGGAGGTCTTCGTAACGGATGTCGAGGTCTTCGATTCTCTCCTCGTGCATGTCTGTAACCCTCTGTAACTGCTTCACCTCCATAGTCACCTTTCCCAGTGATTCTGAAAGCAGCTCCTTAAGGCTAGCAGACTGCTCCTTGAACAGCCGGCAAGTCTGCTCCTCCCGAAGTCTGGCCTCCTCCTCTTGTCGTCTGGCCTGCTCCTCCAATAGCTGCCGAGTCTGCTCCTCCCGAAGTCTGGCCTCCTCCTCTTGTCGTCTGGCCTGCTCCTCCAATAGCTGCCGAGTCTGTTCCTCCTGACGTCTGGCCTGCTCCTCCTGACGCCTGGCCTGCTCCTCCTGACGCCTGGCCTGCTCCTCCTGACGTCGGGCCTGCTCCTCCTGACGTCGGGCCTGCTCCTCCAACAGCTGTCGAGTCTGTTCCTCCTGACGTCTGGCCTGCTCCTCCATCAGCCAATTCGGAGTTTATTTCCTCAATTGACATCTTTCTCATTATTTTAACTTACGGATAATGATCTGAAAAAAGCACCTTTTTCAAAAGCTTTGTCCAATTGCGTGATTGTAACTTTGCATAGTGTTATATACTGGATAAACTGGATTAAATGTGAAAGAGGTTGATCATGGAGACCAAAATGTACCGTTATGTAGGAATTGATTTAGTTTACAAAAAAAAATAAAGAGTTATATTTCTGTACTTTGCTGTGTTGTCTGTACAATTTTATACAAAATAGGCTTGGTAGTGTCGTTTATTGTAAACAACACTACTAGTAGTGTGGCTGGTAGTGTCGTTGCCAAAAAACGAATAATTTTTATTTTAACAATTTATTGTGACAGGTAATATATTTATTACATTCATTATATATCTAAATACGATTTTAGAGGTACATTCACAGGTCCAGGGCGCACAAGGGCGGCATTTTCAAGGGGGCGGCAAAACAGATATCGAAACGAAAAATTCTCATAATTTTATGTCTTATATATTTTTATCATGTCATAATAACGACATCTATTGGTCAGTTTATTGATGTGAAACAATAACTTAGGGTAAAACCAAGACGTCTCAAAATTCAGAAGACGGTTGGTTTTGACCTACGCCGTCTGCGCCTACCGCTGTAGAGGAAGAGGGGATAACGCGTTGTCATGGGGCAAAACAAAGCGTCTCACACTTCTGAGACGCTTGGTTTTGGCCTACACGCCTGGTCGTGTATTTCTTCAATTATAATAATATTGTTGTATACTAATTTTGATGTTTCACATCTACTTTCAAATAATTTGCCTGACACCGCTGGGGAGGGGGGGTGCGGGTATTTGCACGCGGGCCTGTACATTCATATACATTTTTTATGTCACATGTGTTCAGAAGGACATTTAATAGGATATTGTTGAAAAAATGTATTATTATATTCCTAAATGATAAATCATCTTTTGACGTTTTTTGTCACATTTTTGGAATGGAAGGTCTTTTATTAAATTATAATTTGATAAAAAATATAGTAGGTAGGTATATATATATTTTTCTTTCTTCACGGCAACCCCAGGATACCTAGCACAAGACCAAGTCTCCCTCTTTTAGCCAATGGTATTTGTGAGGCTATACCAAACGAGTGGCTAGTTCTGTTGAGGTTTACTTAAATGGAAAAGTGGTTTGTCGGATTATGTACCTACATAAGTTATTAATTATTAAAAAAAGGATTATATTACATACATAATATTTCCATGATAATCCTAATTTAAAACTTGACTTTATCACTTGGGAATAAAAAAGGTATTTGCAGAGACATTTTGCTTTACGTAATTCCTCGAATCGTTTGGTAACTGAATATAGAAATGAAATTTCAGAAATAGCTATTAAATGAACCAGAGAGCTACGTGCTCGACGTACTAACTACGATATAAGAATTGTGAAAGTATTCATGAAAATTCCTGAAAAAATTCTATATCCATTTATATACAATGTTTTTACACAGATCCTAACACTAGGTTTCCGTTCCGACTTCTCCCGTAGATTTTTTGATGTGTAACATGTTTCCTCTCGCTTTCCTTCAATCTGTGGGAGTAATTTCGTGAAAAGGGAAGCCGGGGAAGCGCGCGCTATTTGATTTGACCGTAGAGTTAGATGGTACCAACCCATTTTCCGAGAGGTTGGTACTGTCAGACAACAGTATGTGCGTGTTGCTTATTACCAAGGTGAGATGTCACGACTACTGTAAGGCTCGCTCGTTTTCTTTTAAGGTGTGGCAGAAGAATTATCCCGAAGGATTTACGGTATAAAAAGTGGGCTAAGTCCCTCTCCGACACTCCAACTATATCTGTGCAAAATACTTAATCATGTAGATCCGTGGCTTCGTGTTGACATCATAGAATGACAAAGAAACTGAATTTGTCACTTTCTAAAGGAATGTTATAGCCCTTCAGAAAATAAATACTTATTGAACACTAATATTGTAACTACATCAAATAAATTATTAAATAAATTATTAATAGTACGACCCTGTTGGCACGTAGAGGCAGGTTACGGTTATTTAGGAGTCCGAACATTTCTCGTGTGTCTGTCTCTCCGTCTGTCACAGATTATTATCTCCGAATCTACTGGACGAAAAATGTTGAAACTTGGTACATATAGAGTTTCATGACCCAATCAAGGAAGTATAGCGTAAATAATTTAATTTCGATTTTGGGGAATTAAAACATAAAAATATTTATTTTTTTCAATTAATTCCTTTAAATTTGTGACATATCAAATGAAAGGGCTCGTTATAAGGATTGCAAATGTATTTTTTTATAAATTTAAAATTAATTAAATATATACTAAAATGACTTATCTCCAAAACTACCTATTTAGTCTAAATTAAAAAAAAATGATTTTTGATTTTTTGATTTAGAGTTAAATACTACCTACCTTTTTCTAAATCTATAATATTCTAGGTACCAAGTCTACTAATGTAATTTTTACGCATTGTAATGCTATCGGCTATTAAAAACTCTAATTTACGTTTCGCTCATACCATTGTATGTATGAACACTCTTGCGTATCGGTTGCTATCATAATTAGGTAGAATTGAGTCTCAGTTATACTTAATATTTTCATGGAAAATAAATCTGAAAATTACACACCGCTACGCTATTTTCATGAATGGCAGGCGGCCGTTAGCTGCGTCTTCCCAGAGTTGTCCTTGGCCTAAATCTGTATTGATCGTGGGAACGTGCCCTTGTAACCTTGGTTCCCTGGACCCCTCGTTGGGGAACGTTTTGGGACAAAGGGGCGAAACTTGAAAGGTTATGTAGGTATTATAACGATATATTTAGTTAGGGTACGTCAATGGTTTTCATTTTAACTTAGAAGAAGGTATTTGTGTACCTAATAGCCTGTTTATAAAGTATTAGCTTACCACCTCTGGCTTTGCTCGTGTATATTTTAGAACAAAATAAAATATAAGTACCACTCAGGCATTATGTAGCTTCCTATTAGTGAAAGAATTTTCAGAATCGGATAATATGTAGTTTCAGAGAGTACATCCAAACTTACAAAATTTATCTCTTTATAGTTGTACTAGACTTTCCGCCCCCGGCTCCGCCCGTGGATATATTCTAACAATATAAAATATAGCCTATTTTTTTTTTTAAATCGGTTGAGTAGTTTTTGAGTTTATTCATTACAAAGTTGTTTTAGGGTTCTGTTGTTAAACTAATGTTCCCGGATAATTATTTGTAATTTATTGTCTGTTTGTCGGTCTCAACGAGAATAACGGGGAAGTTTTATGTCTCTGAAGGAAAAGTTTACTTCCAGTGCGCTCTCTTGGAATATGCTGTAATCTACTTTAGATATATAAAAAGGACTCGATAGCCTATAGAGTGTTGACTTGGTTACTGGATGTCCCTAGGCACACTGCAGGATATATACACGCCGTGAATTGTTTAGGTTAAAAAGTAAATTGTACATACCTAGATGAAGCCGGGCGGATTAGCTAGTAAACCCCATAAACAATGTATGCTTGTTTCCACGTGATATTTTTTCACCACAGATTGATAGTTATATGTACGATGCAAGACCTGCCTGCTTCTTAGTTGTGAAGGTGTGTGAAACTATATATTCTAGCTTCATCATAGAAGCACTATATAATCATGAAGACATGATGACGTCCTCTACTCCCGAACGTCGAAACTTCAACGAACTTCTATTGAAGGTCGTCTCCATACTTCAATCGATATCCCCCACTGTACTTGAAACTGCTATAATTTACATCTCGAAAGATATTTAAAGAGTGTTTAAAAAGGATGATGAAAGGACGGACTATAAAATTGGTGTGAAAGGGTGTAAATTGCAAGGGAATGAAATTTGTTTATTTAGGTAGTATGTTGGAAAGATAGACAAGGAAATTGAAATGAGAGTGAAAGCGGGAAGCAAGGTTATTGGTGAACTATGCAGAAATACACAACTTACAACTAAAAGTAAAATGAACATACGTAATGCAGTTTTAGTTGCATCACTTACTTATGGAAGCGAGACTTGGGTATGGAATAAGAAGCATGAAAGTAAAATAATTGCAGTGGAAATGCGGTCTTATAGAATGTGTCATAAAAAACGTATTGACTGCATCAGGAACAATGTCATTAAAGAAGAATGCGAAGTGAAAGATGATGTTGGTAACTAAAATGAAGAAAATTGGTTTACGCTATTTTGCATACGTTGAAAGAATGAAGGATGAAATATAAAGGTTTATATGGCTGAAGTGAAAGGAAATGCAGGTACAATCGCCGAGCATGTATGAAAGGTAAATCCTAAAAGTTGCGTAAAGAGTCCTTGAGACGAAACGATGACATTCAACCTTGTTTGTCTTCTATATGCAATGTACCTATACTAATATTTTATTATAAAGACAGAGTGCGAATTGTATGAGTTTGTATATAGGTATGTGGAGCTTCCACGGCGTGCGCTGCGTCAATATATGGCACGAAAATAATGTATGGCTGAATGTTCCTCTTGAAAAGTTCTAAAAAAAAGTCCGCGGCAGATAAGTTCTTCAGGATTGGTCCTATTTTTTCTCATAAAAATTGGATCACTTGTTTTTCAGGAATGTTGATTTTTCTAATTATCTTAGTTAATTTTTCTTAATATCTCGATGAAATATACCGATTTTGACGACTTATATTTTTAAGGATATAATAATTTGTCGACATTTTGGGTCTTGCGGCTTTAGTCAAGTGCGGCCTAGCTAGCCGAGTTGCCATTTAGACGGTTGTTTTGTTGCCGTGCGACTAAGCGGCTATAGTCATCCGTGTAAATTCCTCATTAGGAAGGTTTAGTAGGATCAATAAATAAATACAGTTGTTTGACTACCTCCTACTTCTTCTAAAAATAGTGCCTTATGATCAAGGCCGTAGCCTGGAATTAACTTCAGTATCAAGGCCGTAGCCTGGAATTAACTTCAGAGGTGACAACAAACTAGAAAGGCAATAAATAACTTTTGATTCCACGACACGCCTTGGTGGGAAGCGCACGCGCCGCGAAGACGTGTTGGGGAATCCAGTTTAATCCCGTCCGTGCTGTGATGGTTGTGATTAGTCAGTGATTAATAGGACATATCACGGCCGGCGGGAGCATTCTACCTACCGATTATCGGCTTATTGTTACTGTGACGTCTATAATACTTGACATTGGCGGAATCATCAAAACCCTGATGGAGCCATTTTGAAAAAAAATAGAATAGAATAGAAATAACTTTTAATGACTTTCATAAGTCTCGAAGGAGAAATGATGACAAATTAGGTAGCGTTACCACTGACTGAACCCCTTTCTAATCGAGGACAAACTTATTAAATTGTATATGCATTATTAAGTATAGTAACAATAGAAAGAGCTCGCACTAATGGATCTAATGTAGTTAAGGCTCCTACATCCATAATTGTTCTGGGATAAACTATTCCCAAAATAATAAATAATTCAAATAATTTCAAAATAAAATTATTTTATTATTTTTGAAAAATCAAAAAATCATAAAATACTTATTTTTAATTTAGAATTTTCAATGAGCTACAAAAAACGCGATGTATATAATCGAAGGTATAACAGCTCTTTAAAAAAAATTAAGAGCTTTGTGATAGATTATGAAACAGAAAACAGGGCTAAAATAATCCATTATTCTACCACCCATATTTCCTATTCAATAAAACTAATAGAAAAAATTAACTTTTAAAAAAAAGTGTACCGCCTTCAAAATTTGCACTGAAAAGTAAGAAATAATAAATATTTCGTCGTAGAATTTGAAGACGGTTGGTGCCAAATTAGGATACAAAATTAAGTATGCATCATATCTGTTTAATATTATATATGTTTGTACTGATGATCGTAGGTTCCTAATGAATTGTCTATATTAGTGAATTTGGGAAGTAAGTTGTTTTTAATTTGGCACCAACCGTCTTCAAATTCTACGACGAAATATTTATTATTTCTTACTTTTCAGTGCAAATTTTGAAGGCGGTACTTTTTTTTAAAAGTTAAATTATTTTTCCCTTTTAAGTGATTTTGCTGCCCTGAGAGACAAATAATAACGCAAATAAAAAATAAAAACTTCTGTGGATGGGATTTGAACCATTTGCATCCTGAGCTGCACCATACCATATCATACCTTTAGCCGTTAGACCACCGTCGATACAAAAATTTACAACTTCGTGTCAATAGCAACCGTTGCTAAGGCTTTTCTCTGATACATAATTTTCAGCCGTACAAATTACTGAATTTCTGAAAAACTACTGAATCGATTTTCGTTATATGTCTGTGAGATAATGTCGAGAAATTATTATATCCTTAAAAAAATAAGTCGTCAAAATCGGTACATATTTCATTGAGATACTGATAATTGACTTAAAAGTCAGTTTTTTCAAAATTACTGAAAAACTAATGAA
Organism: Nemapogon koenigi; assembly: GCA_963924495.1. NCBI lineage: Eukaryota > Metazoa > Arthropoda > Insecta > Lepidoptera > Tineidae > Nemapogon > Nemapogon koenigi. The sequence continues at coordinate 388,732 of OZ004630.1, read as the reverse complement.
CCAATTTTAATGACATAAAAATGGGACCAATCCAGAAGAATTATCTGTCGATTAAAAAGAAATCATCAAAATCGGTTCAAAACGACGAAGTTATCCGCGAACACACATAAAAAAAAATGGTCGAATTGAGTAACGTCTTTTTTTTTGAAGTCGTTAAAAATAACGGCTATTTCACTTAGATATATTAAATAAGTAACTATATGCTAAATTACAGTGACACAGCTGTTATTTACAGAGAAATTGGAAATAGTTTATCCCTCATACAAGTTTTGGATATAGGACCCTTAAATTAATAATTATAACGTTGTATACTACGAAAATAAAAATATTTATAAATATTCATTTGCACTACAATTTTATTGTACTAACGACTTGGTGAGTAGTGACCTCCTACATTCCTAAAGAGTGGTCGTCTTGTCGAAGATGACAATTTGTGTGACACTAGATTTCCGCTCCCGGCGTCGCCCGTGCTATTTTATTACGTAAAAATAACATATAGCACTCAGGGATAATGTAGAAATGAAGCTTCCTATTTCAAATTCGAAGTAGTTTCAAAGATTACCCTCTACATTCAAACTTACAAACTTACCTCTTTATAATAGTGCAGATTGTTCTCAACTCAGAATAAGGATTCGAAGTTCTCAATGTATGCCTCCTCTACTGGTATTTGATCTGTTTGCTCCTGCCTAGTATGGACCTCTCTTTTTAGTTATGGACACCAAAGGATATTTTCAAGTTTTTATGTGCTTCCTTACGGCTTTCAGAACCTTAATGTTACCCCAGGATACCCAGCGAAAGACAAAGTAAGAACCTTGGTTTCCCAACTACAGATTCTTTAAATCGTATCAAGGTTGCCTGTATCTTATATACAAGTAAACATATTATTTTGTCCCCAGAATCACCCTCCCCGTTGGCCAGTTCAGCCGAGGCGATTTCTCTCTGTGGTCCGTTCTGAAGAACTGTGTGGGCAAGGAGCTGAGCAAGATCACTATGCCGGTCGTGTTCAACGAGCCCCTCTCGTTCTTACAACGTATGTTGGAGTACTTGGAGTATGCTCACCTGCTCCGACTCGCAGCTGACCAGACTGAACCGGTGGCGCGCATGGAGTACATCGCTGGTAATTATAGAGCAGATGTATACGGAAGACACGGATATCAGTGACGTCATCAACATCTGTAATGTTAAAACTTTTACTAAGCAGAATTTAGGATACCATCCTTCTTTATCTAGAACTGTCAATACTTTATTATATACAAGCTCCTGTCCGCAGTTGCACCCGCGTGGAAATAGTGGATCAAAAGAAATAATCCTGTGGCTGTAATTTTCCCCTCCCCCGCCCGCTTTCGCGGTATAAAAAGTAGTATATGTCATTCTCTAAACCCTAAACTACCACTATGCAAAAATTCATGTCGATCCCGTGAAAAACAAAAACAAATCTATCCCACGGGAACCATACTTTTTTCCGGGATAAAAAGTAGCCTATGTGCTATTCCAGGCTATAATCTATCTCTGTGCTAAATTTCACCTAGATCCGTTCAACCGTTCTGGCGTAATTGAGTAACAAACATACATCCATACAAAACTTTCGCGTTTATAATATTAGTGGGATTAGTACCAGGGATTATTATACTCTTTAATTGGTACATCTTATTGTTATGAACAAAACATTTGATATGTTTATGTTAAAGTATGTCTTTATTTTTCATATAGCATTTGCAGTAAGTGCCCTTGCTTCGAATTGGGAGAGACTTGGAAAACCGTTCAACCCTCTCCTGGGAGAAACCTACGAGTTGCAGAGACCAGAGTTCAGAGCTGTCTGCGAACAGGTAAACGAAAATTCAAAAAATACTTAGTGTAAAGATTGTATATGCTACTTTTGGCTTAATGAAAATGTCTTCCTGCAAACTTTTTTTATGAACCAAGTTGAATGCAGTCAGTATGTAACCAGCTCTCGCTTTTGTGTCGCTATAACCATGATTTCTTTACTACAGGTTTCCCATCACCCACCAGTGTCTGCCTTCCACGCTGACAGTCCCCACTTCGTGTTCCATGGGTCTGTCCATCCCAAACTCAAATTTTGCGGTAAAAGTGTTGAGATTCAGCCAAAGGGACACGTTACTGTTGAGTTACCCAGGTATGTCACATTCTCAGTATAATTCATAATTATTCTGTTCACAGCTTTACTCCTATTATGTTGATATCACTTCGATATTCCATTAACATAACCATATTATGTAGGCAATACATTAATTGTTAATATATGGATCTTAAGCAGACGCCTTATAACTTTTGCCCCATACAAATTACATGCTTCTTACGCGATAGCTATATGTCTTAGCTTACAAATGTAAATAGCTTTCGAAAGATAAATATATTTGACATGTTTTTTTTAAATATGATAATCAGTTACACCTAAGTTTTATGACTCCAAGAAAGTCATCAATTTCACGCGAATTTTCAACCGAATTTGCCACTCGAGTTCTCTTAATATATTTACTAATGTACCATTTTCTCGTATTTATCCTATAGATAATTTCACATAGTTTATGATAACATTAACTACAACTTGCTTTTTCTAATAGTTCTTGTATAATACTGGAAGAGCATAATTATGTCCTTTTTGTGTATTTTAGCAAGACCGAGTTTTTGTGAAATCGTTCTTACTCATGTTTCTGTTACGTGAATCTTGGCCTATCTTGACTTATCCTCGTTATTTTATAGATTATTTTTGCAGTGTATCTCTCTAACAACTTTTTAAAGAGATATCAACAAAATAAGGCGCGCCGTTTACTGAGTTAATTGCGCTAACAAGCTTCCTTAGATCAAGGTATACCTTATTATGGACAAACGATCGAACAGACACAACAATTACAATAACTTGGTATTTTGTTTCATATTTATCTTTTTCAAACGATTATCAGATGGGGTGAGGCTTATACATGGAGTAACGTGAACTGCTGTGTACACAACGTGATTGTTGGTAAGATATGGATAGAGCAGTACGGTGCTATGGAGGTCGTCTGTCATGGGGGATCTAGACTGAGGGCCAACCTGGCATTCAAGCCTGCTGGCTTCGGGAACCGAGACCTGCACAGAGTTGATGGATTCATACTTGACTCTGAGTAAGTAATGATTTTGATCACGCGAAATAACCTAATATCTGACAACCCTATCAAAAGGCCCGACGAGCCCGATTCATCAAAGAATCATATTACTGAACGTTTACTTTATTACCTCATCATGCCACTTTGTGATCGTGTTTTCAAGGTGTTAGCTTTAGAATTAATCACGCAATATTCTAACTTATATTATAAATACGAAGGTGTGTTTGTTTGTCCTTCTTTAACGACTGAACGCAGCAACTGACCACATAGTTCATGGGTCGGAGATTGGTATAGATTACCCCTTGTTATCCCGGGAAAATTCTTATTGGATTTTTGTTATATTTCAAAATTATACTCGAGCTAAATGGCGCGGTAGTTAATTAACAATATGCAGATTGGATTGAGTGTTGTTAGTTCCCTCGAAAGTCGAAAGGAATGCTTCAGTTATAACAATTTACTGCACCAGTCAGAAAACCTACAGTTTTATGCTATGCTTGCTCTTCACTTGGACGTATCTATTCGAACTTTATCTACTTAGATGTTTACTTAATTTTGTATCTCAATTTGGCACCAACCGTCTTCAAATCCTACGACGATATATTAAACTCTGATTATTCATTAGATGGACTAAAATGACAGCTGCAATCGACCTTTTTTTTTTAATATTGCCACTGTGGAGCATAGTGTTGTTATGACTCATTCATAAGATTAATGAATGATTTTGTGATATGAATTCTCGATAGTATAATTTTTATTATTATTTAACTTGCAATGTATGTATGCAATATGTAAGTATGTATTTTGTAACTATGTACCTATGTATGTTCCCGATGTTCAATTGAACTGAATTTTTAAATACGTATGTAAGTCGGATGACAATGCAATATTACGCTGTCATTGAGCTGATCTAATGATGGAGCTGGAAGGTGGCCACAGGAACTCTGTAATAAAACAATGCAATCCCATCGAGTTTGGGCTTATTTAATATGTCTTGACAAGTACTCTGATCGTAGATGCTGCGAAGGTTCTAATGATGGAGCTGAAAGGTGGCCACAGGGACTCCTAAACTAAAACTGTTAAATTTCAGTTCAATTGAATGTCGGGAAGTGGGTCAAAATTCACTTGCAATATTTGACCCAAACATACATACATACGTTGCATGTTAAATAAAAGCTTGAAAAAACAATTAAATGAACAACGCAAATTCACAGTTATTATAAGAATTTGTTATAAAAAACTTTGACTAACTCGATTATTTGTCGTTCACTTAGGAACAACACTACGATAAAGTGGCAACCCACCAAATGTCATTTTAGTCCATCTAATTAAAAATCAGACTATAATTATTTCTTACTTTTCAGTGCAATTTTTGAAATGGGTACACTTTTTTAAAGGTTTTGACAAATAACTTCCATACGTTACTGTCAAAGATTAATGCAAGCGAATACAAATACCATCAAGGGAAGTACAACCATTAAAATTATGTATTACACAAAACAATTGTCATCTAATTGTCCACAATATAATTTAACACCTTGCTAAATTACAAACACAATAATTTCAGAAAGAAACGTGTCCGCTACGTGTACGGGAAGTGGACGGAGTATATAAAGAGTTGTTCAGCTGCGAGTCACGAACGGTGGGCGGCGACGCAGGCTGGACCTGTGCCCAATCAGCACACTCCCAAGAAAGTTCTAGCTAAACTTAATAGTTTTAAAGTGGGAGCTTTGAGATCCATGTCTATGCAGGAGGTAACTATATTTTCTAGAAACCCTACCTACTAAGTAGGTATATGCCTTAGATATGGTTACCGATTCGAGAACTCAGAGTACGTAGAAAAAGTCATTAGTCTTCCACGTTTAGTTGCTGATACGTTTGAGGATCTCTTACAAGTGGTCATATATTTTGAGGTTTTTTGAGATGGGAATGCCTTTTATCACAGTCTGATCTAGTGCTATGGTATCAAACTATTCGTCTATGTTTCTTGCTATTTAGTGTTGCAACAGTTATTGTGACATATTGAATTTATCAACAATTTTTGTTTACAGCCTGATGATTCAGACAATTCTGACGAGTTACCTAAAGTCGACGACTCGTTCAACATCGACATTCCGGACTCCATCACTATATGGGAGGCTAGACCTCGACCTGCCAATAGTGCACAGGTACTAACTCATTAGGATACTAGCTACATTTCCGGACATCTTTCGTTCGATTCGAAAGCCAAAAACGAGGCCGTGTACTGTCTTTGCTGGGACATTTAGACTTTTTCAGGCCGGGCATTTCTTGGCTGGCCGTTGGTACACACCCGTCGTTTTTGGCCTTCGAATCGAACGAAAGATGTCTCGGTCCTATATATGCTAATCCTGCTGATCTCATTATCACAACCATATAAAAATGCAGGAGTCAAGACCCAAGGCCCAATTTTTTTATTTTTTTCGGCCGTGAGCGCATATTAACTGTTATCCCCTATTATACCTCCTTAGGATAAAAAAAAAGTATGCTATATCCTTCCCTAGGATTCAAGCTGTTTCCTTATCAAATTTCATCAAAATCCGTTGAGTGGTTTAGCCGTAAAAACGTAACAGACAGGGTTACTTTCTCGTTTATAATATTAGTATAATTATTGTTATTAAAAATCACTTTATTAAAAGATTAAAAGGATTATAAAGCCATAGTTTATTTATATTGTTTTTTTACATGTCGAATGTTATGGATGTGCTCATCTATAAGCCTTAAATTTTTTTTCACAATATTTTCTTGTAAATTTTTCAGTATTACCAATTCACGGAGTTTGCCATGTCCCTCAACGAGCTGGAACGTGATATGAAGGGTCAGTTGTGTCCCACGGATAGCCGACTTAGACCTGATATACGTCTGCTAGAACAAGGTGACATAGACGCGGCCGCAGCTGACAAAACACGACTTGAAGATAAACAGAGAGCTGCGAGAAAGGCGCTCAAGAAGCAAACTGAACCTTGGCAACCCAGGTCAATATATTTACACACAACTCAAAATTAAAATCACTTTATAGTTTAGAAATGAAGTATCCAACGCTCGTTTGTCTGTCTGTATGAAGGATTTGATTGCATTTTTGCATTGCTTTTATTTTCTAGTTTCTAATTTTCAACCCTATTCAAATTTTACGACAAAATATTTTTATTTCTTGCTTTTTAGTGCACATTTTTTTAAGTCGACATACTTTTTTAAACTATTACCTACTCACTATTGTAGATAAAATGATCTACAAAAATGTCCCACGTTAGTGGATCTACTAGCGACCCCTCCCCCGCCCCGCACGTATACCTACTTACTGCTTTACAGCAATTTGAATAGGTACGTTTATAACTATTTCTCTATTAGAGATAGATATATTATGTTACCGTGGACATTCTGGCAGATTAAACAGCATACGCCATGAAAACACCCAGGACCTAATTTTTTTCCAAACTTGATTCACTTATACAGTTAATGCTCAGCTCCTAATCTTGACAGGTCCATATTTAATACCCTTAACCCTACCTATCTAATAGTGTAAACTGCAACAAAATCCGTCCGAATTTGTATATAATAATGTAGTGATGATAATTTCTCACTAATATAGTTCAATATTATTTTGAAATATTGAATTTAGACCGCAACATGTTGTCCACAGATGGTTTAGTCAAGGCACCAACCCGTACACGAAGCAAGAAGATTGGCTCTACAGTGGAGGGTACTGGGACCGGAACTATCAACATTTGAAAGACATTGATATATTTTAAAGATACAACCATAACAACCACGGTTGTTTGAAAATGTTTCATGTCTTTGGTTCCTTCGACAAGGACGTAGCAATTATTATTTATGGGATGGGCAGAAGGATTATGTAGTTGGGCTGGTTACGTCCTTCTAGTGAAAACTATATCTGTAGGCGATTTCTGTCTGATTTTTTTATAAAAATATAAACGAAAAGTTCTTCAAAAAGTTGTTGCTTAATACTTACACTGGACCCACAAGCTTGCATTCGATATATTTTATACACCCTTTGATAGACTTCAATATTAATAAAGTATTATTAGTAAGCGATAAAAGACGACTATGATTATAAAATAAGTAGGTATTTAATATAAAAACCCCTATTTTAGTTTCTATCATTGCTGTTGAAACTTCTAAGAGCTATTGTCCAAACTCAGAATACAAAACAAACCAGAATACGCATGCGCTCTTTATAAACGTCATGCGCACAAACTCGATAGGGTTACGTCGTTTTGGTACAGAGCTCCTGTGGCCACCTTCCGGCTCCATCATCAGAACCCTGGACTTCAACTAGGACCAGTGTACTTGTGAAGACAAATAAAAGTAGCCCAAACTCGATGAGGTTACGTCGTTTCGTTACAGAGTTCCACTATCCACCTCCTGGTTTTATCATCAGATCAGATCGATGGTACCATATTATTATATTGTCATCTGTATTACATACACTTGCAGAGTCTTAAATTGATACGACAAATTAGAAGTTGATTAAATTGATACGACAAATTAGAAGTTGATTAAATTGATACGACAAATTAGAAGTTGATTAAATAGATACGACAAATTAGAAGTTGATTAAATAGATACGACAAATTAGAAGTTGATTAAATAGATACGACAAATTAGAAGTTGATTAAATAGATACGACAAATTAGAAGTTGATTAAATAGATACGACAAATTAGAAGTTGATTAAATAGATACGACAAATTAGAAGTTGATTAAATAGATACGACAAATTAGAAGTTGATTAAATAGATACGACAAATTAGAAGTTGATTAAATAGATACGACAAATTAGAAGTTGATTAAATAGATACGACAAATTAGAAGTTGATTAAATAGATACGACAAATTAGAAGTTGATTAAATAGATACGACAAATTAGAAGTTGATTAAATAGATACGACAAATTAGAAGTTGATTAAATAGATACGACAAATTAGAAGTTGATTAAATAGATACGACAAATTAGAAGTTGATTAAATAGATACGACAAATTAGAAGTTGATTAAATAGATACGACAAATTAGAAGTTGATTAAATAGATACGACAAATTAGAAGTTGATTAAATAGATACGACAAATTAGAAGTTGATTAAATAGATACGACAAATTAGAAGTTGATTAAATAGATACGACAAATTAGAAGTTGATTAAATAGATACGACAAATTAGAAGTTGATTAAATAGATACGACAAATTAGAAGTTGATTAAATTCGACTTCCAACATTTATTTACATACATAGTTACGAGTGAAACTAATTTATAGCGTATAAAAAATAACACCTTATATATTGTACAAATACAACAACCGGGTACACTATTTTAGTGTAATATTTTTAGCCTCTGTTTAAACAATTTATGCTGATTCTGGTTTATTCTGTATTCTGAGTGTCCAAAGTACAATTTATTCAAAGTCTTCTAGAATAGAACATGACAAAATATACTTATAATATGGGCACATTACTACGTGTCTGGCCACGCTACAAGACACAAAGGTCGTGATGGTAGATACATACAAATATAAATAACGATACGAGTGTGTATAGTTACTTTGTACCTAGATGTGTAGTGTGTTAATTTAATTTTAAGAAAAAAGTTCAAACTGCAAAATATTACGGGTAATTTGGAAAAGTGTGCTAATTATGTTTTGTTGTGCCAAATTATATATCGATAAATGTATCTATATAAAGATATCTTATACCTACCTGTGAGTGTGGGGTGTCTCTAGTGTAAAATTCACCTAACTGAAACATTTGGATTGTATTCTATCATATATAGTAAGAATATATATATGTAGCTCTAGAGGCATGTATTAATTAAAAGTAAATTAAGTCAATTACTAGAAAATTTACAAGTACCTACCTATCTATTTGTAAATGTCAGTTTTGTCAAAAATTCGAAATATTCTGCAATAAACAAAAAGAGGCACTGTACGTCAGAAACGTATATCATATAAAGACATCAAATGGGATTCCACGACACGCCTTGGTGGATAGCACACGCTCCCGCGGAGACGTGTTGGGGAATCCAGTTTAATCCCGCCCGCGCTGCGATGGTTGTGATTAATCAGTGATTAATAAGACATATCGCGGTCGGCGGGATTATCATACATACCGATTTATTGGCTATAATCACCGTAAACGGCTATACTACTTGACATTGGCGAAATCACCGATTAATATTGGTGGAACCGCCATATTGAAAAAAAGAAGAAGAAGAAGACATCAAATGAAACACAATTTCACAACTTCAAAATTTTGAAGAGATTTGTCTTTTAAACATATATTTTAAATAAAAAAAATGCATTGTGCACTGTGCGTTTGTCAGAGGAAAGAAAAATATTGGTTTGAAAATAAACCTGACCGTTGCTTTCCAATAACGATTAGCCGCGCAGGACGCGAATATAATAATTAGTTGTTAAAAATAAATAATATCGTAAATAATTAGGAATAATAATGATGATGTACCTAAGTAATGAATGTTTGTAGAAGTTGAAGGTGTTGTAGATTGACTTAGATGATGTTTATGTGTAGGTGAAGCTTAAAGCTGTTAGTGAATGTCAGATAATGCTTTATACTTAGATATCATCTTGTAACAACAGATAGATGATAACATTACTTAAAGTAGATTTACATGGATTTGGGTAAAGCACATAAATCTGTGTTCTTGTTCTTTCCAGTTACATATATGGAATGGGGGGAGGTATTGTAATTCCAATTCCTTGAACCGGCTAAAGGATTTATATTTAATATATTTAGTAGTTTCAAGTTGAAATCTAATTATGTTAAACCTCAGTGTTGCCAAGGTAAGACAAAGCCTTGGACAAATTATATCTAGCTTAATTCCAACATTCCAATCAAAGAGAATGAGGCAACGAAACAATATCCATACATCCAAATGTTTCTCAACTAATATAATTAAAACCACAAACGATTGAATTTACAACATTTCAACGATCAAAATATCACAGCACCAGCCTTAAAAACTGCACTAGGTGTGTGTGTGGTTTTCTTTACTCTGACTTGTCGTCATGTGAACTATATGTAAGTGTAAGGGTGTATTAGAGACAATATTTTTTATATGTGGAGTACCAAAGTTAATTATTTATATAACTTTTTCTAAAGAGGCTGCTACACTTCCTGCTTTACCTAAACACATTGTTTGTAGGTAGATAGGTACCTACCTAATATCTACTCAAACTAATTTTAGAACGCAGTTTTGTTGATCATTTTTAAAGTATGTTATTTATTTATCTGAATGCAGCGTGCTGTTTAGCATATATTATACCTATATTAGATTAAAGCTGTCAGTAAACATACTTGTAATGTTTCTAAAGTAAATTAAATACATACCTATATACTATGTCTTTCTATACCTAAATAATTCCTATTGATTTCGTTTCATTTTAGTAATAGTAGGTAAAATAAATTAAACACTTAATAAAATAATTTCAGATCCATTTTAATTTATAATAAAATCAGATATACAATCGATTTATGTCTGTATAACATATAAATGCCGAGAAAAAGTACTCATTAAATTTGTTCCCTGAACTATGAGAACATTTGCAGTTCTATGTCCAAACTCACACATATTTTATTCCACTTATGACTACAGAAACATGCATAAACATTCAAAATAGGTATGAATGACCTTCATATGTTGCACTTATTATGTTCTTACTGTTTAACACTTAGGAAACTAATTTTTACATAACACTAGATGTACACATGACAAATTAAAAACAAATATTAGATACCTACATTAAAACTTCACTTATAATTACATTTCAAAATATCTAAATGGCTATTATTATTTTTATTGGTATTTTTATATTCTACTTACTCCACATATATAATATATATGTATATAAACACTTTAAATAACAAAAATACATAGAAAATAAAAATTCTGTTCTCATTTTTGAAAAAATAGAAAAGTAAATAACCCTAATTTCAAAATTACTCTATAAAAAGTTAAAAAGATACTCCCGGTGTCACATAGTACCATTGAGCAGTACCATTGTGAAGCTAGTCCCTTGAAAATTCAATTTTCCTTATTATAATATGTCATTTATGTTATTTGATTGATATTTGATATTCAATGAATTGATTTGTTACAATCGATTGTCTTATACTTAGTTTTAAGTCATTTACGTCATTATAGTCAACTCGAAAACAAAACTCGTTATTAAAGAAATCTACAATCTAACCTACTTATAGCAAACTCCTGTAAGAAAGATGTAGGTACATTCTAAGTAACAATGTCAAAATGTACTTACTAATAATTATATTATGTGCGGTCTGTACTTGAATAAAGAGACGACCTAAAAATACACAAGTATAACTTTTCAGGATTTTACCTAAATAAGAAAAAAATAACATATTAGGCCATGATTCATGACGCTTTATTAAATTATTTGATTTAGAGCGTGATATTAGAAAGACTACACATTTCAATAAATAATATAAATACATAATGTGTTCTGCAACACTTCACGTTTATCGTATGACATTATTTACACAAAACAGTTAAGCTTGTCACAGACGACGCAGATAATATAAGATATCTGCATTATCTTACGTTATCGCTCTTCATAGAAATCTTTGGGAACGACGCAGATAATATAGGTACCCAAAGATTTCTATGAAGAGCGATACAGATATCTTATATTATTATCTGCGTCTTCTGTGACAAGCTTTACGACTTCGCAAATTCACAATATCATATTCATTGCTAACAATGACATTGACAAATTATCCACACGAAAAACGTGACAGCAAGAAACTAAACCATGTTAAGGGTTAGGGATTCTAAAAATATTTGTGTCTTAAAAATAAATTGTTTGTTGTCTTTTAGGTCGTTTCTCTATTTAAGGTAAGTCACGGTCATTCCTGATGCAGCTGCTGACTGCATTATATTGGTGAGTAAATTTTCATATGTTGTTACTTAGCTTACAAAGCTCGAAGCTTTGATGTCATTTTTATTCAGAAAAGGGTCTAAATTTAAGGTTATTACGATTTTTTGACGGTTTCCTTTGTTCAGACTTTTGCATTTCTAATACAAGTAAGTACAGAGGTACTAAATATGTAGGTCAACTTAATATTAAATATGATTATATATGCAACAGACTGTACTAGTGACACCGGGCGGAGATTCAAACATCTTTTGTCATAAATTCTAAATGATGTCAGACATTTTATTAAATTCGTAATAGATTTCACATAAAAAACTAACAAGCAAGTTCTAAAGAGTCATTATATTTACTGAGGCTCCAAACCAGAATCCAAAAAGTCTTTCAGATGTAGCGGCACAGAGAGCGGGAACAATCGACATATCTGCAACATAATGTTATTTATACTTATATTGTAGTAATTAAATTTAAAAACCAATAATATAAAATATCTCAACAGAACTGGCCTCATAAATGTCATCAATGAAGAAGACTTCACCTACCATGACCGTTATGATATGACCATTTATTTTGCGAACCAGAAAACTGTTAATTTTCTGCGAACATGAATTTTTCATTTAATGTTATTATAATTTCGTCTTCCTCATTTTAAAATATCTCCGCATCATGATAGCATAGAGTTTGTAATCTGATGCATGCACTACCTTGTTGACATAGTAGAGCGATCCAGGAATGGTAATCTCCTTGTATTCCCGTCTCATGGCGTCCACTATGCAGTCTGCGGCTTGTTGCGGGGTCACTATGCGCATCAGACTGGGGTACTTGATGCGCGGGTTCTTACACAGCCCTGTGTCTACTATGTACGGGTACACGCCGGTAAACTTTATCTGTAATCATATTTTAAAAACAAATTTCAGGCCTTTGGAATTAAGTGTAAAAGCAACTTGTATTTTAATCCATTTGGTCGTTTTTCTCTGGTTTTAGTTGCTAATATTGTCCATTTGGTATATAACCTAGTCTAAAAACACTGGAATATTTTTCCAATTCGGTCCAGTGGTTTCGACATTACTTTTTAAAACTCACACTGACTTGTAGCAAAAGTATGGTTGGATATTCAAATATTACAGAAATGGACATCTTTGGATTTGGATAAAATAGTGCAATAATTACCTAGATACAAAAAAACATACCCCACTGAAATCCCTAGGGTCCTCCCTCAACTCTTCATGTAGAGCTTCCATGATACCTCTGACCGCGAACTTGCTCCCACAATACGGTACCAGATTCCTCAGACCTAGCAGACCGGCCATCGAGGAGAGAGCTACGATATGCCCCTTGTTACGCTCCATCATCGTTGGTAGGAACGCTTGTAACATCTGTAATGATTATAATCCTATTGAACACCTAATATAGAGGTTACTCCAGGTAGTTTACTATTGTCATTAATTAAAAGGAAAAAGGGCGCACGCAGTGATTTAATTTGACAATGACCGCCAGTGATATTTGTATGTGACGTGACTTATACTGAGATATTCTTCATGCTTACTTAACACCAACACTTTACGGTAACATGCCTAATAAAAATAAATTATGACATCGTAGATTAGGTGAAGCAAGAACTATATTTAATTTACCTTTCAAAAATAATTACGTTGGTTGCTAGACAGAACATATGAGAATAACGGATTATTGCATAAAATTGCATCTGCAAAAAGGTGTGAATGTGGAAACCTCATTGTAATGCCAACAAACGTAAAGATATACATACTGTGTTGCCTTTTAATATATCAACCAACACTATCTTCACTTCCCTGATTTTTCTCTGTCTTTTTTATTTTATAATTTAAGTAGTTTACCAATAATTTTTCCTCCAAAGAATACCAGATATTTTCGCTATACACCTGATTTAGCTTCTTGACTCGCTAATGTACGTATTTCAAATTGGATTTAAGTAGGTTACCAACAGCGTAAAGGTTACAAAACAAATCTACAGCTTACCCAGATATGCGCAAGAGTGTTAACACCATACATAAGCCTCACTTCCTTTTCATCATGATCCAGTAATGGTTTGCATGGCATCACTCCAGCATTATTGACCAATACTGTGACTTCGCCAACTTCTTTACTCACACGATCTGCGAGCGCAAACACTGAAGCGCGATCTGTTACATCGCACCTGTTTGGAATAATATTATCATTAATATCCCTTGACGCCCAAAGGGTTGGTCCCCATATTTTGCCCGCACGGCACCGCATTTTCCTTTATCCTTGATCGTAAAACCAACTCATCACCTTCTTCCCACCGATCTTCTTCAATATGCTGCGGTCCTCTGCTCGATGAAGGGCTATGGAAATTGTATCCACTAGCTAGCTATGTTTCTGATCCATAGGAAATGATAAGAATACCTACTGTCAAATGTGGTACCGTCGCGTTCGTATAGATGGGGCCAACCCTTATTGTGCCCTTATACGGAACATCGCTTCCATTTTATGTGGAACTCGGTGTTCGGTCACAGCACTAGCAGTCGAGGAAGTTTGGGGTTCTTTCAGTTCATGGGGATCACACCACACTCGCACCTCTCTTCCATATAAACAGTTATGCGGGAGAAACCATCTAAGTATATTAACTGGCATCCAAAGACATGACAACATCACAAAGTATCACAGTGCTTTTTAACCCCTAACGAAAAAAAGAGGAGTGTCTGTCTGTGACATCGCAGTTCTCAAACGGATAGACCGATTTAAATTTTTATTTGAATGCTGTAAATCACGGGATGGTTCTAATCTTTTTTTTTTCACGGGTTGCCTTACAGCTCCCGAAACTTACAGGTTCCAGGGTACCCAGCGGAAAGAAAATTTATAAGGTTGGCATTATGCATTTAACCCCTTCATGAATATATCTCTGTCTATTATCCTATAATACTCCCTCATTATACACACTCATATCTGTAGGCTTTTCCCTTTTCTTTCTTGATATTGTCGACTGTGCCCTGGTTGGTGTCAGCATTGATGTCCACACACACAACCTCCGCACCAAGTCTCGCGAACCGTAGCGCCATCTCGCGACCCATACCATGACCCGTGCCGGTTATCTGGAATTTTTATAAGTTGTATGTAGCAAGAGGTATTATCAACACGTAAACAAACCGTTATTTATGAGGAAATACTCAATATGTTAAATACATGTTAAAGTTCACTAATTATCATTTGTTCCCAGCTTCGTCCGTGGATACTTTCGTGAGCTCATTGTGAGTCAATAAGCATCGAATCTTTTCACTCTCATAGAAGACTAAAAAAATCTAACCAGAAAAGAAAAATTACCCATACAACCTTGCCAACCCCTTTCTTCCCTTCAAGAAAACCCACCTTCCTGCTCCTAAATTAATATTTTTCTATGCATACGGTTGGGGCTAGACGATGATGATGATGATGAGTCAGTGCATGAATCTTTTAGGTTTTAGGTATAGGTAAAGAGTGGATTGGCTAATTCTGTTAATCCATAATTAGGAGAGGAATTAATGACCATTCCACTAAAATCGTATCTTAATCGTAATAGTAGTTTTTGCCCTCGGTTTAGCCCATGTGGAAATGGATAAAAGTAATTAATCCTATTCTATTCTATTTTTTTTTGTGATGGCTCCATTAGGGTTTTGATGATCAATATTAATATCAAATGAATATAAAATTATCAATATGCCGATTAATCGGTAGCTAAGATGATCCCACTGACTTTGATATGTATTATTAATCACAGACATTATACCGGATTCCCCATCATGTCACGACGGAACGCGTGCGTCGGTCCCTAATCCCTACTTTCCTGGCTGTAATACATTTGTAGCTTTTCGTTTCAAAGTCAAAGGCAAAACGAATCGTACCTATATATTTGAGGTTTGTTTGTGGAGGATGGCAACACTGAAGAGAAAATGAGGGGAAAAGTAAGAACGGAATGAAAGGTAGTTGTGACAATAATGTTAAGCGTTCTTAAATTATTATTCTAAAATTGAACCGTGATAATAAGAAAGGTGGCATGTGGTGAAGAAACTCGGAGTAAGCATTGAGCCGATATCATGTAAGTGATTTTTTTCATATTAAGTAGGTAGTAAAAGTTGAACAGTATATTTTCAATAATATATATACATATTGACAAATATAATTAATGATGAAAGGGGATTCATTCAGTAACAAGTACACAATATGTTGTTGCAAGACTTGGGAGGAGCCCCTACCTTTTCATCACCTTGCATGATATTAGTAGGATGTGTACTTACTAAAACAATTTCTCCTTTAACACTTTTAGGTTCGGGAGGTATAAACAACAAGTAGACAGCATGTAGACAGGACATATTCATCTTGACGAACAACATTAACACTTGTAACACGACAACCAAACCTTCGTAGATCTGCATACCTATACCTTGTTGGTCCGTCCTGAAACAATACATTGAATTAATTTAATTTAATTTAATAAAGAACTTCTACGCAAAATAATTGAATATTAAAAGTCGTATTCATGGAGCTTACTTTGCCGAGCTATCCAAGCAGCGAGGTATGCAGCCAGTATCTCGGTTAGCAAATTGAAAAAGATTTGGAAAGGGTCGTTTGCTATAATTAATACATTCATTTAAGGTTTTCTGATGCTGTTTCTGAGGGTTAATAGGTACTCAGAAACAGCTCCGATTTTTTTTCTATGTGTTTCTTTCAATATATTATCCAAAATTAGAAACATTGTAGTGGACGGATATAAATATATATACGTATCTATAACTTATTTAAAAAAAATTTTTTTTTGATAAACAATTGGTAAAAGTATCTAGTCCCACTGACTGGTACCACTCATGGGATAACGAAAAATTCAACTAACTGTAAGCAAATAATAGT
Organism: Nemapogon koenigi; assembly: GCA_963924495.1. NCBI lineage: Eukaryota > Metazoa > Arthropoda > Insecta > Lepidoptera > Tineidae > Nemapogon > Nemapogon koenigi. Next base: position 371,812 of record OZ004630.1, on the reverse strand, counting down.
ATATAGGGAAATTATAGTATTTGTTGTAAGTATCCTCATTGTGCAATAGTACCATGGAAAATGTCATTTTATTCTATTTTAATATTCCGTAGTCCCATCAATTAGTGCTGAAATAGTATGTTTTTATTGAACGTTCAAAATTTTACAACGTAGAAATGCATGCCACACCTGCCAACACGTGATAGAAGTGAAACTCCTTCAAAAATAAACGTCATTATTGACAATCTTTCTTCTCTCTCGTGTAACGAAATGTGTCTATACGTGACGCGTCCTCTCACTCTCAATTCTCGTCCATAAATTATCCAATCGCCGCCTAAGAAGTTTTACTTGAAAAATATATCAAAATCGGAAGGAATTAAGAATTTTTAAAGATTTTTTGACACAGCTAAACAGTAGACATTTTTAATGGCCAACAACTACTTTCCAGATAATAAAATATAAAATTATCGCCGCTATAACCCAACAAACTATAATTTGAACTATGACCCGTTAATCAAGTATTTGTACCTAAACTAGCTGCTGTTCGCCCGTGGATGTTTTCGAACAAAATAAAATATAGCCTATAGCACTAAGGATAATGTACCTTCCTATTAGTGAAACAGTTTTCAGAATCCGTTCAATAGTTTGAGAGATTACCCCTTACATCCAAACTTACAAACTTTACCTCTTTATAATATTAGACGTTTAGGCCTGCGTTATTTACTTTAAATACTTCAGCAGAGATTTATAATCTCTGGAACTACTAGTCGGTTTTAAAAAAACAATTTAGTAAATTAAAGTAAATAATGTAATATGTACCTACAATATATGATAACGACATTCTCCATAAGGAGATAAGTAAATGGTGTCTATATGTTTACATAAGTAGTGCAGCATGAAGGTAACCAACACCAACTAAACTTGTTTTAGAACTGGATCCTGACCCATGTAGCTGATGTAGCTCGACTAGCATTACAAATAAGTATGCGGGGGCATATTTTAAGAGGTATTTTGTTTTTGTATAGTCTTTTGGTTTTCATTTATGACGTAATCTATTATTTTTTAAGTAAAAACTTCTTTGAACACGTTGAGCGTTTTTTGGTAGGGGGAAATGTTATGGGTTCGCAATCAGTGTTCGCGACATGTTTTGAGTACAAGACCATGGATTACCCGGCTCGGGCCGAGAATGTCCGAGCGGGATTTCGTGTACTGGCTTCCAAGTGCGTCGGGCATTTTTAGATGCGTAGGTATGTCTGGCTGGCGTTTCTTCAGTCTCGACAAAGATACATTGTGAAATGATCGCTAGATAGCGTTATTATACTTTAAATTATTATATTTTTTGTTTGTAATGAATAAACTTAAAAACTAATAAATAGATTCTATAAATTGTTTCACGAATAGAAAGCTACGATATACCTGAGTAATATTTTTATTTTTTAAAGTGATAACTTCTTTAGGCGCGTTGAGCAATTTTTAGTAGGGGAATATTATAGATTCGCGACATAAAGTCCATGTATTGCCCGGCCCAAGTATGCTCGACCCGAGAATGTCCGGGCAGGAATTCGTGTAGGAATCACGTATGCCTGGATCGGGCATTTTTGGATACACATTTCTGGCCGGCAATTCTCGGTCAGAAAGTTTTTTAGCCGCGCAGTGGCGTTTATATACTTTATATAGGTACTTATAAATTAAAAACCACTAGCTGTTATTCATAGATTATCCATTGTTAAAAGTAATCCTAGAGCCAAAAAGGTCAACAGTTTATGTGTAGGTATAACTTAAAATAATAATAGGATACAAAAAAAACTAACTTTGTTTTTTCAGTCCAAGGGTACCCAGCTGAAGACCAAGTCTCTCTCGACGGTATATATTTATGAGGCCATATCTGACGAGTGGCCAATTCTGTTAAGGTATATTTAGATGGAAAATCCTTTAAGTGTGATTTATCGGATTATGAACCTACATAAGTTTACACGGCCTAGAAACACGGCCATCGGGTCGGTAAGCTAGTTATTTATAAAGAAGCAACAGAACCGTTTATGAGATCAATATACATGTGCTCATATAATAATAATAAAATACCCGCCATGTCAGGTCACGGTCACACACTCGCCATCTTACATAACTGGCAGTGTGCGGGCGGCGCCCCGGTCTTGTTGCATACTACTTCGCAACACGTGTTTGTCTGCTTCTCTCGGTATTTGAAGGTTGTATGGATCGACAATATGTTATACGAAATAGTTAACTAACAATTATTATACAACAAAGTCTGTCTGTCTGTGTGCTGTTTCCATTTTAGTGAATAAAGCCGTAGCATAAAAACAAAATATACTAGGTACCTATATTTGTTTAGCGATTTTTTACGTCGATTAGGAGGTAATCTCCAAAACTACTTATCCAATTTCAAAAATGATTTCACTAATATTTAGAATGACCTTCAGGGTGGAAATATTATATTATACCGTTAATATAAAAGGGCTTTTAGTGGAGACCAATTTTGTATGACATTATAAAGCGTCTACTAAATATATCAACATCACCAACGGTTGCCATTTTCTTTCTCAGGCGTTAATTTCAATGTCAAATAATACATGAAACAAACTGAGCGTTAGAGATCGCTTTGTGGCAACGCGCTCTCACGAAATATAAGAATACACGAACAAAACATTCCCAGTATAATAAACGTGGTTTTCAGTTTTTCCAAAGGTTTAGAGATCGTAACTAGTGGGTATTTGATTCATTAAGAGTGTAGTGTACCGCGTCCATGTCCATACAAACGGAGAAAACGTTTTACTACCCCTAAATATCATTTAATTTTAACGATTTTGTAATATGTTACTGACATAATGAAAATCTACGTACGTATTTTTTCCTTTTTTCAAAATTCGTAATAGGTCAAAAGTTATAAGCCCCTCAAATCTCGGTTTTTTTGGTTCATAACTTGCTCTTAATAAACCGTCTGTATTTGAGAAACAAAGCAAAATTTCAAAAAAAGCAAAACGTACGTACGTAGATTATAATCTGCTAAAACGTTTGACACCAAAATTATAAGGTTTCGTTATAGTTTAGTAGGTGTAAATCGTTTTCCCCCAAAACGCAATTTTCAACGAAGAACATACCTACGAACACTCACGAGCTGCAGTGTTCTCTGTCGCACTGATGCCCGGGGGAAGAGCGCGCTTGAGACAGAATATGATTTTCTAAATACCTATTTCGCTGCGTACGCTGAGCTACACGATCCTCTTAAGTTTTAGAAGATATGATAGCATTATCCAAAGAATATCAACCTATTCGGCATGTAGGTAGGTATTACGCGAAGAAAAATGCTTTTACTTTCACTAAGTACCTACCTAGCTAGGTGTAGATGCAACCTGCAGTCTGCAATCTGCACCCACCCGCGACCGCACAACGTTACATCATCACTTACTGAACGTTACACTATCACATAATAACGGCTTTACTTTAATTAGACGATTACGAAATATACCTTAGGTATATCAAGGGACTTATACTAACTTGGACTAGCTTACTAAATATTTGATTGGTTGACATTTAATATATTAACTTATGCATTGGGAAAAAGTCTAATAACCAAAGTCAAGAAAAAGCATGCTTCAGAAATAAAGCCAGCGTTTCAACTTATGAAAATAATGTCACATTGTTGGTAATGTTTGTCTCTGAGCAAGTCGTAATGGTGTTTGGATATTTAGTGGATATAGTTACTAAGGCATAAAAATACGATATCGCTATTAGAAAACCGGTCGGTTTTTATAATTTGTTGTTTTCTCATTTAGGCACTTGTTAGTTTGTATATTGCCATTAGTAGAATCGAGCAAAAAACTCCGAATAAAACACGTTTTTTGTAATTTTCACGTTGAATGTAAATTTCAAGTTGTCTACATTGCGGTTCAAAAGAAACAGACCTGTGGCAGATCGACAGAAATGGATGAACTTTAAAAAAAAAACATTTTTAAGTTGTGCTTTGGGTACGGACCCTTAAAAATACCCGCCAAAATTTTATATTACAGATTCCTGAAAAACTACCGAACTATTTTTTCTGAAATATAATATGAATATATTATGAGCGAAATATTTGTATTTTTTATAAAAATATTTAATCGGCTAATAAAAAAATGTCTGTTGTAATACAAATAGTTTGTGCAGCCTATACCTACCTTGTACTAGTTGTACCCTGTACTCAAATATACATCTTTAGTTTATGGTCACTTAAATTAAAACCTGTGTTTATTTTTTCTTAAATAATTTATTTAATATTGGTAAATAATTATTATACTGTGTTGTAATGTCGTTACCTAAATAATATCGATAGTTAATTTAAAATAAGTTTGCCGTCAAGGGTCGCCTGGCAGATGTGAAACATAGAAATTGACGCGTCAAGTATAGTCGAAAAGAGGGCACACGTAGTACACGACATTTACACGGAGAATCAACAACATATAACAAACAAGGAAAAGTTTATTGTGGTCACGGATCCGTATTCGGAGATAATAGGGTCCGTCAGATATCGATTGGGAACAATCAGTCCCAAAAATAAGTTTTTTTTTAATTCTGGCCACAGATATCGATTTTGGGAACAATCAGTAAAAAACATAGACTACTAAGCCTATGGAGGGGCCATAGACGGGCTCCCCCTTTCGCCAATTTTTTCCCCTTTGACCAGTTATACTGACCAGGTGCGCAGTAATAAGTTACCTTAGATTTCGTTGGTATCGTTTTGGGTCGCGAGACAAAGCTCTAGGAAAATAGTTAATTGTGATGTTTTAAACGGGAAAGGCGATCTAGGGCGTCAAACTTAGTGTTTCCAATCATTAATTATAATTATTATGTTTGTATTTTAATATAATCATCATATAACGTAAAATCCGTTGCGACAATAAAACGACAGAAAAATACAGTGGTACAGGGGCTAGTACTAGGCGTTTACCTCCCCCCCCCCCCCCCCCCCCCCGCCAAAAGTGGCAGAAAAAATTGTTCAGTGATTTACATGCTTCACGTCTCCTTTGGTATATACTCAAAGGTAAAAAATAAGCAGATTCCAAGTCTAAATACTCACTATCTATAGTCTATACGATCCCTAAGTATTTTTTATTCTAACGTTGCGAAGCTTTCGGAACCGTTTATTAGATGTCAAACCAAATATTGTCAAGGACCTAAGTGGCTACCAGGAAAATTATATGACAATAACTAAATTGTTTGGTGGGGGAACTATATTTATATTATTGTACCATACTATACTATGTACTTTCATACTTCCTACATCTACACAATATAAACCGTCGTATCGCTTACTGACAGCCTAATCCAAAGATATTTTGAAAATAGGAATGTATATTCCTTAGGAGGTGTAGAAGTACACTAAGAAATATTTTTTCGAAAATCAAAAGTTGGTAAGTAGAAAAATGTTGTATCGGTCGTGAAACTTAGCTAGACGACATAGGAGACTGTAGAAGAATTTTTTGAATAACAACCCTTAAGGAGAGATGCGACGAGGTGTTAAATTGTGTATGGGGAAATGTATTTCTAAAATTTTCACGGTTGATGGGAAGATATCTAGGTAACGAATTTTAGTATTTTTGACTCATAGGGAATATCCTGGGGGTAACAAATAAAATTAAGGGAAATCTGTCTGCGTATTTATTTACATAAATTACGTAATTTTTCTGCTGCTAGTACTTCTAGTACTAATACAAAAAGCTGAAGAGTTAGTTTGTATGTTTGATGGCGCTAGTCTCAGGAACTGTCCAATTTGAAAACATATTTTTGAGGAAGGTTATGGGCCTAACATCACGCTACGACCCAAAAGACCGGAGCAGTGACCGGGCGCAACCGGGGCAGCTTACATTATATTGATATGTTTGACCTATGCTGTATTACGAGGTACGATGTTAATATTATGTTAATATAAACTGCCGGCAGAAATGCTTAAAAACGGTGGTTGTTTTAGGAGACCCATTTAGTAAACGGCAAGTCACCACCTGCCAATTTTACGTTTCATGACATGAATGATACCGGCAGGTGACCGTAGTCTTAACCAATAAACTTTATAAACCACAATTTTATCTCAGCAATAGTCCAGACAGCTAACGGGGGCTGTCTGTGAGCGCGTTGTCTCTGATGCATTCAGAGATAGGTCCCGACACACTAAAAGGGGCCTCTTCGTGTTGGACCTATGTCCCCATGCAAGCCTTCAGAGGACCGGGCGTTGTGCATTATATAATAATAATATACCTATACTTAGTTTATATTGTTATGCTAAAAGCACTATAAATACTACATTAATTATCATGTCTAGACATTGATATTCATTTTAAAATGCCAGACAATCACTTCAATATTATTTACTTAATACATCTTTAAGTTGGTTTCCTCGGTTTTTTAGTTTTGTTTGTGGATAGCAACTAATAGCAAGGTCAAAGGGGAGTTCTAAATACCTACGCACTTATATTTTTCTATAGACTTTATTTGAATACACACAACCATTGAAAATAATGAACTAATTTTCGTAAGTTCTCGTAAAAAATATTGGCCATGCTACATATTTATGATATACTTTTTTTATAATTTATTTTGAAAATATAGCCCATTTTAAGAAACTAATTTCGATATTTTTGTTTTTTATCCACTGCGTCTATTTTTAATATATTTTACAAATTTTACCCGCGAAAAGTAAACGTGACGTCACAAGAATTTGGAACAGGATTATAATCTTGGCCACTACACATAAAAAGTGACAGTCAATCAAATTAACGTCAAGCAAACGTCAGTCAAGGTGGACTAACCTAAAAATTACTCTTGTTTATATACTCGTGTTTATAATTATTTAAATTGAATAGTTTTTTACAATGGCAAGTAAATAGTGTTTCATTCCGTCATGTCCTAATAACATAGAAAATAATTACACGTAAAATATAAATTTATAAAGATGTCATTCAAAGATTGACGATTACCCTTTTTTGTAGGCAAAGGTATTTTTTTTCATACTGCTTATGATGACGTCATACATCGGTCAAATTAAGGTTATTGTTTTTTATTGAATATCTTAAAAAGTATAGACTTAATTTAAAATCTGATAAATAGAAATTGTACTGAAAGCATAAATCTCGAAACGGTTTCGAGATCTTCGTTCATGTTCAAAAAGTTAGCATGGCCAAATTCGTTCATACATGATCCGTACTATTTATAACGGGATATCAAATATGTGTCCATGTGTGCGGCGCACTACGCAGTTCTAGGAATCAGTGTAATATGTGTGTGATGTACATTTATCTGTCTACCACTATAGAAATCAAACGTGATGGTAATGGCTAGCCATCCAATTGAGTGGCTGATTTAACCATTTGGCGGCGACATATACATCATTTGAAGGTCACGTCTGACCCTGGACAATATGGAGAGCAAGTAACGAAGGTCGCGTGCTGCATGTTGTGTAACCCTGCGTGAGATGACACACGAATCACCAACTTTACTCCGACCGACTGACCGACCGACATATACATGCATGCTTATGTCAATATATATTTTATTAGACGGGTGTTGATATGTTTTGGATTTTACAAAATATCGATTAGGAGACATGAGACTGCCAATAATAGAACATTAATATTGAACAGTCTACTATGCAGTAAACAGGCAGTAGGTACATATACTTCTAGCAGTTGCCCGTGCCTTCGTACGCTTTATATTAGGGATAATTACGTAATTGTTTATACTATTTTCCATACAAACTTAACAGTCTATTTAGGTGTAGATTTTCAAAAATAATTTCTTAGTGCACCTCTAAACCAATTTTCAAAATCACCAAACACTAATACAAACAGTTACAGATATGTGAAATCTAAACACCAAATTTTTTTGTATATTTTTCTTGCCTTCAGTTTCTTTTTGTATTGAAATTATGTTATTGTATGTATTTACTTAAATAACGCTATTTTGATCGGTATAAGTATATTTATTTACAGAAAACGACGGTGACTGTAAAAAAAATAATTTGAGGAAAATTGTCAACCGAAGTTGTCAACACTCAAAATATCGAGAACTTCGAAAGCAAATTTATCTTTCGGAGTTTTATAAATATTAAAAATTTTCCTCTTTACCATTTTCAAGTCGATATCATTTCAAGAAATGTCCTTATTCATTTGTCGATGTTGTATCTAAACACGTTTATAAAATCCATACTAGGTATTACAAGGGTTTTCTAACTTCATGAAAATTTGTTTTTACAGATTGTTTTCTAAATAATACCTACTGGATACTACGCGGTATATAATTTACCTATATAAAAAGTAACACATCCTTTTTGCGTACCACAGACAGTACTTACCATTATATGAAAGATGCGAGAAGAACTAGTACATACATAAAAAGGCACGTGTTTCCTAGAGAGGTAGGCAGAGACCACGGATTTCCACTTGCTACGATCCTGACATATCTCTTTTGCTTCATTCATTTTCGTGCATGCTCGTCGGAGTAGGTATTTCTGATCTGGCCTTTCGAGGACGCTTCCGATTTGATCGGCATACATCTGCCAAGGTCTTCCATTTCCAACTGTCCCTTCTACACTTGTCTTGCATCCTTCCTTTCTACATGCCCATTCCTTATTCAATGTTAATCACTACATCATCTTTCCCTCAACACTGTATATATGAGTGCGGTGACATTACATCAGTACCTACTCACTCATTATAAAAGACAGGAACTACGGTCATGGTTCTACCTTTTACATACCAATAAATAATATTGCAGTCGCTGCTACCTAACATATATGTCTGTATATAAAATATGTATGTTTGTCTGAATCGGCTGAATTAATTTTAATAAAACTTTCAGCGTTGATATAATTGGCATCAATTTAATCCATGTAGTAGACTAGAGTAGAACGGACGAAGCGTTTCATGTTACATCTCAAATCATCCATACATGATACTATCCATACTTCCATACTAATATTATAGATGGGAAAGTAACTTTGAAAGAATGAAGGATGAAAGATTGACTAAAAAGGTTTATATGGCTGAAGTGAAAGGAAATGCTGCCAGAGGACCTAGCTAGGTGTACTTTTATTGAACATATAAAAAATGTATTAATATGGCAATATTAAAAGTACACAATCACCGAGCATGTATCAAAGGTATGTTGAATATAAAAGAAGGGAAAGAGGTATGTCAGGATCGTAGCAAATTGCATTCGATTGTCTTTGCCTATTATACCCCTCTTTGGATAATTTGGACGTGATGATAGATAGATAGTAACTTAGTTTGTCTATCTGTCTGTTACGCTTTCACGGCTAAACCACTAAACCGATTTTAATGAAATTTGATAGGGAGAAAGCTTGAACCCTAGGGAAGAGCTAATTTTTTTTTAATCCATACCTCTAAGGGGGCATAATTGGAGATCAAAGTTAGTAATAATTAATTAATGTATGGCCACCTGCAGTGTGTTTGATCAGAGGAATAAAATCACGAATCTACTGGGAAAGATTAAATTTGAAAAAAAAATATCCCAGTACCAAATAATCTTTACCCCAAGGAAAATATACCTTTATCTTTTTACAAACAAACTTACAAAACAAAACATCCAACCCACACGTGACAGAACAGTAAACTCATAAAAAAAACTGGTCAACTAATTATGGAAAAGGCCATTTCGTGATACATATAAACAGGCTTCCTATACCTACACACACGAGTATTGGGACATCGTCACGCTGCAATATTAAAGAGGTATCCAGTAAACAAACTTGTACTATTTCATAATACCTTAAAGTAGCCAAGGTTACACGGTTTACATTATTAATTTACCAACTTTATATTGATTGCAATAGTTCATATATCTACATACACAAACAGGCTCTTGTGAGATCTCATTCCTTCAGATTCATATAATAAATACATTTAAAGTGATTTCAATTAATTTTAAAATACACAATGATTACCTACTTAGGATAGGTAGGGTACAATTAGTTATCTTATTTTATATAGGCGTACGATTTTGTTTTAGAGGTAGGCAAAACATAGTTTGTATGTTTGTTACTCAATCACGCCAGAACGGCTGAACGGATCTGGGTGAAATTTGGCTACATTTTATCCTGGAAAAATGTATGATTCCCGTGGGATATATTTGTTTTTGTTTTTCACGGGATCGACATGAATTTTTGCATAGTGGTAGGTACTTGTTATATCGCGTTTTTGGATCTATTTCCACGCGGGTGTAACCTCGGACAGAAGCTTGTATGACAATAATACACTATTTATATTATTGCACACTGCTCCGCCCCTTTAAATGTTTAGGTCGTAGTCTATAACCTTCCTCAATATTATTATAAGCATTAAATTAATTAAGTATAACATCCGCCTACAAAAACAGCATCCCCTCGCCGAGTCCCCCCCCCCCCCCGCACTTATTCGTCGTAAACATAATATCGTAACCCACTTTGGAATGACGACTCAGTTTGCTTTTTTATGAGAAATGTAATTAATTGATGTAATTTTGAGTAAAATATGTTTAAAAACTACCTAACTTCAAACTCAATTATCTCAAAAGCTGTCCTAATTACAAATATGGTGTAGAACAATTTTTCACGCCATTTAACATGATCTATCTATCTATCTATTAAAAAAAATTGCACCACTTTTTGAGCAAGCCCCTTTCATTCAACTTCGTTTATTACATCAATATTAGTAACAATTTGACAGCTAAACAGTAAGTAAGTTTGGTAGTATGGTATATTAAGTGTTATCATGAACAAACAAAAGCAGAGAATGTTATCACTAGTTGAGTATTTACTGAGTTGACCGTCTATAACAGTGTTTCTCAAAGTGGGCGATAACGCCCCCTAGTGGGCGCTGGAGGCCTAGAAGGGGGCGGTAAGGGGCCCAGAAAAACTAATATAGCACACTATATATAAATAAAAGTAATGAATGTCATTGTGATTTTAAAAATGTGGTAAATTAAAAAAAATGGGGGCGCTGAACAATAATTGATTTTCAAAGTGGGCGGTAGACAAAATAAATTTGAGAACCTCTGGTCTATACTTTATCAGTAGGTATTTACTAATTTACTAACTTTATTAGATACTAGTCCCCGGCTTCACCCGTGGATATTTTAGAACAAAATAAAATATATCCTATATATTTTTCAGGGATATCGTAGCTTTCTATTCGTGAAAGATTTTTTAGAATCGGTTCCATTTTTTGATAAGAGAGTTTCTTAAATAAATATCTAATAAATATTATTTACATATTGCAAATTACAGCTTCATTTATCTAAAATATTTTATATATTATTAGTTTCACAATAGGCCAATGCAATTATTTTCAAATATAAGGTTGGCTGAATGAGGAAGATTTCTTTATCGCTGGATAAACAATAATAAAAGTTAAAAATATGTATATTTACTTACCAAGGTACTTTTGTAGATAACGATTCAGGAATACCATTCTTGTGTGTGGCGGTGTCGGTAGCCATGTTGTGATCTCTGAAAATATAAAAATATAAAAATTAATTTTGTCCTAAACTCGAAAACTACTAGACCGATTTAAAAACGTTATTCCAGATCTAGGCTATGTATTTTATAACCACATTTTCACATTTCCAAAATTATCACAAAGCTAGTAAAGAAATAAAAAAAGAATTATTTTCTTAAATTCTAAATCATGAGAGGTTGATAATAACTTACTGAAATTCAAGGCTATTTAAACCAAAATTCAAATTCTCTATCTATATTAACAAATGTTTAACTATATTTCCCAAACGACCACCGTCTAATCACTCACAAAGTGTTCTAACTAACAAATAGTATCAATTTAAGTAAACGACCACCCCGTGACCCCCCGCGACACCCCGCGACCCCCCGCGACCCCCCGCGACCCCCCGTGACCCCCCGCGACCCCCCAGGGAGGTAGAACGCAATATAAAATATCGATTTTCAATGCACTAGGTGAGTAAGCCGGTCAACTACGTATTAATAACTAAGTATCCGCCCTGACTTCGTCCGTCAACATTGCCCGCATTATCAGGCAATTAAAGTCAATCTTTAATTATTCCAAACCAGCATATCTTTCAGTCCACATTGTTCTGTAGCTATAGCACCGGAATAATTATGGACAAGATATCAGTAATACAAACATGTTCATTGTCTTGTGAGGACAATTATTATTATGATAATTCACTCGCACAAACAACACTAGTTTTTGTATATTATATATGCAAGACATAATAGCAAGTTAATCAGCTAGGTCACTGTATTTAAAGATAACATTTTGAGGAGCAAATGTCAAAGAATAATTTTAAATTATTGTGCACACAAACCTCAAGTAGGTAGCGTACTGGCGCCAGTGTTGGACAAGATAATTATCTAAATCAAATAACAATAACTGTTCATGAGATAACAAACTTTAAATAACTTAGTTCACCTAGCTGTCGAAAATTTTTAGTTTAATAGGCCATTTTCATTAAAAAATATCAGTAGGTTAAATACGGCATTACTATAAAATATTATTTTATGTGTGTTTCTTAGTGAAATAGTTAAGGAGGGAAATCAACAAATGTACACATATATTACTTTTTGTCATATTCATACAAAATTTGGTGTATCTGAAGTTACAATGTTGAAGTTTATATGCAGATTTGTTAAATGTTTACGTGTCTGGAATCAGTGATATAAGCAAAATATAAATCAATTAATTACCTATATTTCGCCTAAATTAATAAATTCCCATGTAGGTATATAATATTATGTACCATGAAAGAATTTTATAATTTTTATTACATTAAAATTTTTTACACATAACAATATAAACCTAAAATAATATTAATAATCAAAAATATTTGGTCCGCGTGGCATGGTGGCAAGAACGCTGGCTGCATTTCCTCGCTGTATAGCTATGCTAATTCTCTGGGCGAAGAAACAGCCAGCCCTCTTGTCACCCGAAAAGAATTGAATAATAATAATAAATTTAAACCTACTTTATTCTCGCTAGTAGGTACCAATAAATTTCGTGTGCAATTTGAATGAATTTATATTATTAAGGCGCTTAGTGTTGCCAATGACCTTGGCCATACAAACGGGCACCGAGCGCTATTATTTAAAGGAAAATGTTAATTGATTTAGATATACTTTGTTGTGTTTAAAGCATAACGTGTTATTTATTTTTAGGCATGTAAATATTTCCAAACGTCATAGCCGTTTAAGAACAGTAGACAATTAAAGCCAAAAAACACCATTCCATTATTATTATTTTAAATATTGAAGTTTTGAGCTTACAAAAATATATTTTTTAGGATTTGTTGTACTAGAATTGATAATTACTACATTTTTTTTCAAATATTTAGTATATCAGTAAACGAGCAGTAGTAGGAATAATGTAAATTAACTGCTGAAATTGTTCTATTCATATGTATGTAATTAGAAATGCCCATCACTGGCGGCGTTCTCCTACGTAGGTATGGTCCCCACAGCGTCTGTCTGTGTCCTTTTCACGACAAAACTACTGAATACCTATATTTTGTTGCGTTTTTCACAATTAGATAGGTTGATTCACGCGCCACTGCTACTGTACACGAAGACAGAATGTTTATCAAAGATTCTAATAAGAATTATCCCAATAGAAAGAGGCATTTTCCCTCTAACTTTCTATGAAAAAAATCAGGTCGATACATTGCTTTAGTTTTAACGTGAATGAAAGACAAAAAACAAACTATGTTTTACCCGGACGAAGCCGGTCTAAGCTACTTATATTATTTCAACACAAGTCTACTATCCAAAAAAATCCAGTGTTTTATCATTATATATTACATGGCGTATGTACGCATGACTTTTATTCATGATCAAATGAGGTCATACTTTATAAGGATTGATAAAAAATATTATTTATAGGTTAATAAGTTTCCGCCCCGATATCTCGCGTGTTTTGGAAATGTGAAAAATAACCATCCCTTTTTACATCTGGAATATGATAACTTCACAATGCTGTAAAAAAATAAATCAAGTCTAGTCTAGCTTCTAACTGTCACAATTGATCAAGAATTTTCAGAAAACGTTAATCAGGTTTTGTCCTTCTTTGACGTTGGTTAAAGCGTATTGACCGCATCCGATTAGAGAAGAATGCGGAGTGAAAGAATAGTTTACGCTGGTTTGAACACGTTGAAAGAATGAAGGATGAAAGATTGACTAAAAAGGTTTATAGGTATATCAGGATCGTAACAAATGGCATTCGATCGTCTCTGCCTATCCCTCTTAAGAAAAAAGGCGTGATGATAGATAGATAGATAGATAGATAGATTGTTTGACGTCAACACAGAGCAACAACCGACACGAGAGCTACCATCGAGATACAATTTTAAAATAGTCTATCTAATCTAGTAATAAAACACACATATAAAATGAACGTTCGGTTTCGATTTGGCATGCAATTGTTAAAAATAATTAAAATTCGTCTACCAAGAAACAAAGGGCAGATTGTAAATATAAATCAACTGTTATAGCTGAAACTTTCATGAAAACTCATGGCGGTTTCGAAGTAAAAAAAACGTTGTAGTAAATAACATACCCAGCTTAAATTTTATATAATTTACTATTATCACATAATGAATCGTATTGCCGGTATAGTGGAAGTGGAAAACTTACCTTATGAAACTGAAACAGATGTTTTAGTTGCTTCAATATAACTAGTATGAACATAAAGTACGCGGACCTCCGCTGTTGAAGGTGATTGGTGCGAGACTGTCGACACTGCGGCAGTAATACGTGTTGAGCAGCGCGGGCGCATTCATCTACTGAATAAACTCGCACAGTAAACGATAGCTCTTTGAGCACATATTGTAAAACTGCCTGTCTGTCTGTCTGTCTGTCACCTTTTCACGAGTAGATAGAAATATTAAAAGTAGGTACACACAATCGCCGAGCATGTATGAAAGGTAGGTATGATTAATATAAAAAAAGCGAAAGAGGTATGTCAGGATCGTAATAAATGGCATTCGATAGTCTTGCTTATACCTCTTGGGATAAAAGGCGTGACTTTTCGGGACCGTCTATATTTATAATTTTTTTTTTTTTATTTGTTTCAATTTCACATATTGATTATAATTGCTAAAAAATATAACCTAAAAATATTATTAATAATCAAAAATATTTGGTCCGCGTGAAATTTTTTAATTATATTTTAGACTAGCGACTTCCCACGGTTCATGTTTAGGAGCTGAGCATTAACAGTATAAGTGATTCAAGTTGGGAAAAAGTTAGCTCATGCGAGAGTCAACAGTAGCATTATCTAAGTTTGAGAGATAAGTAGTAATAAGCGTATTACCTACAATGTTTTATACCGATGTTGTACCCGTGAGAAGTTGCTAGTCTAAAATATAATTAAAAAATATAGACGGTCCCGAGAAGGCACGCCTTTTATCCCAAGAGGGGTACACAGACAATAGAATGACAATTTTGTTACGATCCTGACATATCTATTTTGATTCTATTATATTCATCATACCTTTCATACATGCTCGGCGATTGTGTGTACTTTTAATACTTCCATCGATCAATATATTGTTTATATGTTCAATAAAAGTAGGTACACTTTTATATATACCTTTTAGCCAAATAAACCTTTTTAGTTAATATTTCATCCTTCATTCTTTCAATGTGTCCAAACCATCTTAAATTACTTTTCTTCATTTTAGTCACAACATCATCTTTTACTCCGCGTTCTTCTCTAATGACATCCGGATTAAATTAATAAATTCCTCTGCTTTACCCATTTTATTGGAATACCCTAAAAATGTCAATCCAAGCAAATGGTGTAACAGAATCCAGCCATTGACTAAGATTATTAATTTTCTCATGGTAATTAAAATTGAACGAATGTTTTATTATGTATGTTACATAACAGTTATGATAAAGACATTTCAAATAGCTTTCTCGTGTAATGAGTCTACTAATAGAATCACAGAGAACTATTTTATTAGTACCAATTATTTACCACATTGTTTTGCTTACTTTCGGCTTTAGGGAGATATTTTCGCATATATTTTAATCCAAATCCTAAAATTTCGTTGTGATGACGAAGAGTTGCTTACCTGTCCTTTCGAATGATAGATTTCTGAAAATATTGATAATGTTCTGAAGATGTTTCATTAGTTACACATTGACATAAACATTTTTGTTACCGTACTAGTGTACCACAAACATAACTCTTGTTTGTATTTTAAAATCGTGGATTCCCATCATAACTGAACAAACATTAACATCATTTTTATTGCTCGTGATTTCAATGTACTACATATATTACATCGCGCCATTTGAGCCTATTTACCCAAAGGGTAAAAACTGAAACCCTACTATTACTAAGGCTCCGCTGTCCGTCTGTCCGTCTGCCACCAGGCTGTATCTCATGAACCGTGAGTTAGACGATTTTTTGCCGTTTTTATAGGTAATGGTACGGAAAGGATTTATATGGAATTATTAAAAAAAGATTAACTCCTGTTTTTTTTTGTAAATCCTATCTTTGTTTTATTTGAAACATATTTCAAAGATAAATAAGTATCATGAAAAAAATGTTCAGGAGTTTTGAAAAATGTGGTCTTGTATCACTTGTTCCATAGAAATGCAAGGTCATTTAATATTAGAATTGTATGAAATTATAAATCTATTTGTTCTTTTTCCTTTTCGGGTAAAATAATATTGAGGTGACTGTCCTTTCCAATGTTTCTCCAGCGACCCTATTCTCTATGGTTTTATTGTGGTTATTGAGTCGACAATTCGGTATGTAAAGTAAAAGCTAAGGTACGATTTTTATATTTTTATTTTAAAGATTAAGCTATTTTAAGAAACTAATTTGAATATTTTTGATTTCTATAAAGTAGTTTTTTTATAATAAATTATCAAAGTTTTGGCACTGATGACGTCATTTTGTCGGCTGAATACTTCAATACCTTTGATATGTTGGTACAGAAAAAAGAACATCTGTGTTCTTTGAGTTTGACATTTAACAAACAATAGTGTTGCCATCTCTAAATCCTACAAAATCTACCAAAACCTACCACTTCTACATAAAACATATTAAAACAACAACAAAGAAACACATATTTACGGCTTTTATACCGTAGTCTGCATAGTTCTTGTGATACAAAATATATACAAAGGTCAAATAATATCCTACCATAAAAAATGCTTAAACATTCTTCCTAAATAATAAACTAAATTAGTTATAAAAACTACTAAAATAGTAGTATATCTAGTAACAGGGTAACATTGGTTGACAAGTTGACAACTAAATATTTTGCTTTTATTTAGCCGATATAATGACGTCATTCATAGGTGAAATGTAGGTTAAGTAAACTATTTGTTTTTGAAAAAATAAAGACAATCTCACGATTTTAAGAGTTATAAATTGAAAAATACGGATTATTAAACCAATGTCTCGAAAGGGTTTTGGATTCAGCATACCTTAACTTTTACTTTACCTACCGAATTGCTTGTTTTGGCATTCACTACTATGGTTTTCTGTTTGACACAAAAGTTTAGGATGTGGTTTCGAAGTTGTTTCTATGTAAAACATTAGTGTCGTGAGGTTTTAAAAACCATAGAGAATAGGGCCGCTGTGTGGAAAGCTAGTTCACAATAAAAACTCAGTGTAAATACAACATTTTATTAAAATATGTCTGCTTGTTCAGTCATGAGGGTCCACACCGGTATCTAAAAATTTGTTGAGGAGTATAAACACAGGGTTCGGGAGTATGCGAGTTATCTGAAACAATTTATTTATTTATTTATCCAGTATTAAATCTTGGGATTTATTTTATAGTTAAGTTATTGAACCCTGAAATCCCGGATCGTTGGTTATAATTTCATCAGTAAAGCCAAAGATAAATTAAGAAGCACGAAGCACCGAGAAGAGCAAGCATGCAAGGTACACTCACTCTCGGCCACTCATATTTACTAATAGTTATCAACACTGTTTTGTTAGCAACAAAGATACTGCTGAATATGGACAATTGGCTAATTGTGAAGATCGTTACAGGGCGTGATGGCAAGTTAGTACGGACATCTTACCCTACTTGTGTAGATCAAGTCACTGGGGACGGTGATCTCTAAGTAGTTTCTTCTGACAGCGTCCACTATCTGGTCTGCTGCGTCAGTTTTCTTAACAACATTCAATAACCAGGGATACTTGACACGCGGTTTGTGACACAGACCTGTGTCAACAATCATGGGGCAGATCGTGGTCAAGTTTATCTGAAAAATGTATGTATGTATTATGTAAATATGTGCATAGATCCTTTATCTTAGCTAAGTACCTACTGGCCAGCCATTAGTTAGCTTCAAATTTATTATGGACTGATAAACACTTGTACTCTAGCAGCTGTTAAGGTACTGGGATAAAATAACCCTTAAAGATGTGATCAACTTACTCCATCTAAGTTCCTCTGATCATCGGACAATTCAATTTTAAGAGCCTCCATGATGCCCCTGACAGCGTACTTACTGCCACAGTATGGCACCAAGTTTCTGATCCCAATCAGACCTGCCATCGACGCGAGCGCCACTATGTGACCATGGTTTCGTTCCATCATGGCCGGAAGGAATGCTTGGATCATCTATGAACAATAAAATATTATCATAACCTGAGAATTTTTCCTCCGTCCACTAAAAATCTATTGAAAAGATCGATCATGTATAGATTAAGAGTGTTATATCTCCACTTATAAAAAGCTTTAATATATTTTGAAAAATAATCCAGACGGCTACCGTACGGAAGCGGTGCGGGGCAGTGGTCCAACTGCTTTGTCCAACCAGTTGGACTACGGGCCTTCACTAGAGGTAGTGGTCCAACTATTTTTATAGTTGGACCACAGAACCATGTCAAAGTCCCGTGGAGCGTGCCCAGAACGCTGACTGCATTGCCTCTCTATATTGCGAGACATATTATTTAGTGCGAGATATGAGCCAGCCCTTTGGTCACCATCAGCCGTAGCGTAGATATTTCTTTAAAACTATTTGTCATTACTTATATTCAGACTATCACAGTCACACGCACCCATAAGTTTCCGATAACATTAATATCCATCATGGACCGTATTTCCTTCTCAGTATGGTCGAGTATCGGTCGGCAAGGCATGATACCAGCATTGTTCACCAAGATGTCCACGTCGCCAACCTCATGACGTACTTGTGTTGATAAAGACAATACTTGCTCGCGATTAGAGACGTCGCAACTGGAAAAATTACATTTAAAAAATTAGACCCCATGGTTTCTGTTGAAGAGCTATTCTATTTCTTATGTAGGGCAAAGAAGTAAAATCTGTCACATCGCATTGAACCCAGAATTCGTAGATGATGAACGACAATGAAGATGAAAGACGAATAGAGATGACCGCAATATCACTGGCTGAAGTAGTATTGTCTGGTAATACGGTTCCAGCTAAATAATCAGTGTTAGTAAATAGAACAATATGAATGGTTCTGCCCAATGGAGTGGTTGATAACATCTCTTCCTCTGGACCCTTACTAAAAGCAACAACAAAATCACTCACTGATACTGGTGTACTGGTGCTTTAGTCTTCTTAATCATGTCCACAGTTTCTTTGTTCCCTTTGTCGTTAATGTCAACACAGACCACGATGGCACCTAATTTTGAAAATCGCAGTGCCAACTCCCTTCCGATACCGTGGCCTGTTCCTGTAATCTGTTTTACAATACTGTTAAGACCGACAGTCAATAGGCGTTACACCTTTTGAAAGTTCTATGCAAATGTTTTGTTCTTCCACAGTTCTCCCTTATATAAAATGCATATATATAAAAGGTCTACGTGTATATTATCTTATCCTAATCCTTGTTACTCAACTCAAACTAACCTAACTAACGGTTTTTAAAACAATTTTTCATAGAAGTATCTACATTTACTATTAATTTGACGTCAGCCAGTATGTGGTACCTACATATCACACATACAAACTTACAAGGGAGTAAGAAGAAACCTCTGGGACCCGGGTTTTCGTGATATTATTTCAGGATATGCCCAAAATCGATTTCAGGGATGTCCAAAATTGTGTCCAAAATGTTAAGTGCCTCTGGCACCCGGTTCTTCCTATAAAATATATTAAAATATACTGTAAGCTGATACTCACCAATACAATTTCTCCTTTGACATCTTTAGGTTCTTGAGGGAAGAAGGTCTTGTAAACACAGTACCAATATAATACTATAGAACGAACCAGCACTATTAACAGCTCGCCTGTAAACTGTAATTTCTGCCAGATCTGGTTTGGTGGACTTTCATCATCGGCCCTGAAATAGAAGACATAGTATGGCTTCTGGCAAACATCATGTGGAAATGTATTATAGAGAGAAAAAAAGAGACAAGAGGTGCGTCGGTGGCTGAGGACGTCTGGTATAAACTAGGCAGACCACAAGTTCGATCCCAGACCACGGCCATGTATATTGTCCCATTGGGGTCTTTTATAATTAAAAATTTTTAGGTACTAAAACTAATCTGACAAACTACACTTAGAGGCTTTTTCATCTAAATATATACCTCAACAGAACTGGCCACTTGTTAGGTATAATAGCCTCACAAATACCATCGGTTAAAAGAGGGAGACTTGGTCTTCCGCTGGATACCCTGGGACCGTAACACGGTTTCGGGAGCTATATGGCAACCCGTGAAGAAAGAAACATTAATTGTATATCATAGATCGCAGTTGTGTGTCCATCCATAGGTGTTCTAAAATGTAGATTATTTCAACAAAATTAACTGTTCAAGGTTTTTTTATAAAGAAACCTTCTTAACAAATTGAAGCGCCTCGTCCTTGCTCTAAGCCAGTAATCCGTTTACGTTCTTTCTTACGAAATTAATTCTTTCATTTCACAGCATTGTATTAACTTTCATTAAGAATATAATTGTAGAATATAAATATAAAACTAAGTATTATTCTATACCATACATTGTTGTTCGCGATTATATCCGCGTGGAAATAGGTAAGTATAACAACTCTGTGCAAAAATCACTTGTATCCGTTGCTTTGTTTTAAAGTGACAGAAGGACAAACAAACTCATTTTCGTATTTATAATACTAGTTTTTTTAATACTCTATAGAGTAGCTACCTATTTATATAATTATCGCAAGTTCCAAGGTTCTAAGAACCTAATTTCGATACCTAATAACCTATCGTCTCTGAGTAAACCTTATAATACGAGTATCAGTGTGATACCGCGACTGGTAGATATTCTTTAAATGATTATCAACATAGTAATAAGCAGACCCAGTTACCTTAGATAACCCACAGTCCATAAGTTCTAATCAAATACTCAACCAACTATTATTATGTGATGCATTTTGACTATCCTACCATTCCTACCGCAGAAATACTTATCTAAACTATTATCCGACTTGATTCACTTGATTTACTCAAATGCAAAACTTTATTTGTTTGTTTGACCTTCTTATACGCCAGAACAGACCAACGGATCATCGACGTGATAGTTGGAGACTCCGAAGAGTTACATAGGCTACTTTTTATCCCGGAAATCCTTCGGGAGACATTTTTATGTCACATTTCAAAAATGTCCACAAGCGAAGCCGGGGCTAATGGACCCTCGCACTGGCAGCTATTTTGCTCAATCTAGTCGCCGTACTACGTGGTAATGCTGCCAGCGTGATGGGAACTATACCGCTGGACAACTTAGTTAAGATTTGTAAATAGTTATTTGTTCAACAAGTGAGCAAAGTTATTTTTTGCTGCGAGTGCTGACTTTAAATCACGAACTAGCGAAATAGTCTAGAATTTAATCACGAGCCTTCTCTCCGAATTCATGTTCCGAGGACTGATCATAATTTTAAGATTCTTGCAAATATAACATTTAATTTGAATTCAAGGATAATTTTCAGCTGTTTTAATGACAATATGACCACAGGAAGTCACTCAAATGTACCTATATTGTTGGTGACCTATAAGTTTATAAACAAGTAGTTTATAAAACAAACAAAATCAAGGTGTTTTAGCAAAAGTAACGAAGGTTACTGACTCTGATAACAAGCAGATACATATTTTACTCCATTTAATAATTACGTTAAAGATTAGGTATAATATAGATATATAATTTGGAATAAGTATAATTTGGAAAAACATGAATTCGAAATAAATGTTTGACATCGTACACACTGTACATAATATAACTTAAATAATAAAATAATTCGTACAAGATTAGATTAAAATTTAAAAAAGCGAAGATTAAAATTATAAATTACTTACATTTTATTTGATTACAAAAATCACTGAACCGATTAATACAAATGTAATGAGACGTCTGCAATAAGTAATAAGGTTAGCAATAATGGTTTGCTATATAACATAGTCTGAACTTGGTGTAATCGCGGGTTATCGGTCTCCCTCGAGGATTTACTTCTAGATATCTGATGTTTGTTAATACTGATAGTACAGTGCAATGGGACGTATCATACTAGTATTATAAACTGATTTTGTTTGTCTGTTTATAGAAGTCATCTATACGGTTTCCAATTTTTGGCTTGGCGCGGCGCTGTAACAGGTCCGTTTTGCTCTATGGTACTAAGCACATAGGTCCAATATGCATAGGTACTTCTTTCATTCTTATTCCTATTTTTTCTGTAGAGTATAAGAGGCAATAACACAAATAAAATACCTATGCAGGTTTGAATACCAAATCGGGCAAGAATGCATTTATATGCCATTTATTTATTTATTAGGAGAAATAACAATAGTAGATGTTAGTATTGTTAGGTAAGGTTCGTTTTTCTAGACTTGTTTTATTTAGTAAATAATATTTGCATGTCTTTTTTACCCTATTTTATATTTGCACAACTAATAAACATAACAGTAAAATCGATATTTTTGTTTTTATCTATTTGTAATAAATTTTACAAATTTTACCCGCGAAAAGTAAACGTGACGTCACAAGAAGTGGAACAGGATTAAATAATCTTGGCCACTATACATAAAAAACTGACAGTCAATCAAGCAAACGTCAGTCAAGGCCGACTAACCTAAAACTTACTCTTGTTTAACGACTTCAAAAAAAAAGACGTTACTCAATTCGACCGTATATATATTTATTTTTTTATGTGTGTTCGCGGATAACTTCGTCGTTTATGAACCGATTTTAATGATTTCTTTTTTATATAAGTACTCGTGTTTATAATTATTTAAATTGTTAATAGTTTTTTTTAAATGGCAAGTAATAGTGTTTCATCCCGTCATGTCCCAATAACAAAGAAAATGATCACACGTGAAATATAAATTTATAAAGATGTCGATCAAAGATTGACGATTACCCTTTTTTGTAGGCAAAGGTATTTTTTTCATACCGACGTCATACATAGGTCAAATGAAGGTTATTGTTTTTTATTGAATATCTTAAAAAGTATGGACCTAATTTAAAATCTGATAAATAGAAATTGTACTGAAAGCTTATATCTCGAAACGGTTTCGAGATCTTCGTTCCTGTTCAAAAAGTTAGCATGGCCAATTTCGTTTACCAAATAAGACATTGTACTTTAGTTTTGTTAAGGCTAGTACCTAATGTACTTTTGTATGTAGCATCCATAGTGTTATATTTGTTACAATATTAATACATACTATATGTACTAACAAGATTAGATAGTAGGTAGCTGCTGAAAGTCCACTTTATTAAAATAATTATACAGAGTCATGAAGGAGTGTAGGTACAGGTATGTTAGATACTTTAATTGCTGGGTATATTGCCCCCGGCTTCACCCGTGTATATTTTCGAACAAAATGAAATATAGCTCAATCACTCAAGGGTATCGTAGCATTATTCGTGCATAAAAGATGATATTGTGACTGAAATGAAGAAAAGGGGTTGGAAGTGTCTGAAGGCATAATAACGGGGAAGCTATATAAAATATGAAACCGGTGTCACACCTCTCGACCGATTCAATTAACATCCCAAAACAATAGCCCAATTTTAATTTAATTTTATCTTAGCAATTAATAGACCAGACAGCTGACGGGGCCTGTCTGTGAGCGCATTGTTTCTGATGCATTCAGTGATAAGGCCCGACAGCTGCTAGCCACAACACTTTACATTGAATACTCTAAAGGGCCTCTACGTGTTGGACATACCACATGCAAGTCAAAAGACAGGCCATTTTGTCCGTGAACTTAAAAACAATAATATACCGTACACTTGTACTTAACGATAGGCTTAACTCTGACATAAAGAGACATTACAATATGAATGCTCTACCCCGAACAAACCCAACAGGTGTTAGATTACCTAATGTAAGTAACGAAAGTTTGGAGGTTGACTAAACTACAATAACAGATCTGATGATGACAAATAATCATTAGAACTGTTGTATTGGTAAACGTATTACTAAACGTGCGACGAGACATTCATAAACCGGTCAAGTGTGTTACTACATACACTTACTTATTTATACAATGTTTGTTATACTAAATTACAAATTAAACCTATACATAAAATATTTATTTATCATACTTGCCACAACAGACCACTGCGTTGTGAAATAATATAGTCCCACTAAAAGGTAACAATCGGACAGACAGAGTTCATTTCATAGATATAATATTTGGAGCAATTTTACCCAAATCCCTGAGATAATAGCGATTACAGGCAACGTAGACGTAGCATGACCTAGCAGACAATCCTATGGTTAATTGCTACTGATGTTGAACACATAGTTGACATTTCCAAGTAAGAGAATGCGCAGGCGCCACATCCATGTAGTATTTACCAACGAGAGCAGCAACCTTGAGGCGGTCGTCTCGGTCGGTGATGGTTATATAACAACAAGTTTGTTGGTAATGTTGGTACACTGACATCTGCAAGCAGGTCGCTAACCCACATTCAAGGTACAGTCCGCGAGCGACCTGTGTACCGACTCTAAATAAAGCGCCCGAACGATTTCCGAGATAAAATGTAACTTATGTTAGTCTCCGACCCTTCAACTATCTGTGTTCAAAAAAATCACATCGATCCGTTTCTCTGTTATGACGCGATAGAAGTACAAACAAATACACTATCGCATTTATGATGTCAGTAAGGATGTGCTTCGTCTAAAATAGATATTATCATTATTTTGTCAGCGAAGACTTTGTGTATGGATTACAAATATATAAAGTTACTATTTTTACTATATATTTTTGTGTCAACACTGACAACCTCACTTGGATTTGGCAAGGCCCTGGCGCTAAAAAAATTAATTATGCACTTACATATTATGCACTTTAATTATTATATGTAGGTACAGCTGCTATAATTTAGATTTTTCGCCTTCTAAAAAATATGTGAGAAAAGATATATAATTATGTCATCGCCAAATATTATTACAAATGAAGCTAAAGATGTGTTCCCCAACAGTGGCTTTTGCTTTGTACAAATAAGTATATAAGTCTCGCTCGCGGACTGTACAGTGTATCTACATATACGTATATTAAAAACAATTTGTCACATCAACGGAGAATGCTTAACGACCTTCACCTGGCATAGCATGTGAATGTGAACAGTGAGGTGCTCTTTAGTGATATAGCCCAAACACTGTCAAGTTAAATTTAGGTAGTTGAATGTCCTAGATTTTCAAGTTGTTCTAAAATTTCAATGTTTTACAAATAAAAATAAAAATAAAAATAAATTGTTGTACCTACGTGTAATTTATAGATTATTAAATACTTAAAATTAATATTATGAACTAGTTTTTATTTATTAAATCTTATATTTACATACATAGGTCTAAAGGTTACTAAATTTAAATAACTAAAATAAAAAATAAATTTTGTTTGTTTTGTTAGTCTAAATCTATCGTACCTACTTCTGAGAATTATTTCTAAACGAACGAACTGAAATATTTTTTGGTCTGTTTTCAGGCAAATTCTGAAGATATGCAGAAATTATATCTATATGCTACAGCACATTATTACGCGGGAACATAATTGTTGTTTAGAATGTTCTGTGAAATGAACTTTTCCCTTATTCTGTTTGTTAGAAATCTATACAAATAAATAAAATGGAAGTGTCTGTCTGTCTGTCTGTCCCAATATTTGTCCACAATAGACATCGAAACGGCTCAATTTGGAATCTGCTTATTGTTTCATAAGTTGCCCGGGTGAACGAGCAGTGAATCACGGACGAAGTCGGGGCAGAAAGCTAATACTTATATAATAGTGTAATATTGTGTTCACTTGTTAGTGAGTGTACGTATAAAAGCAGCGGCCTGTCTTCTGGACGGGAGACATTGTCCGAATGATTCTAGAAGTAGGGGCTCCTGCTGAACAGCCAATCTGAAATTGTATAAACACATCATTATTGTACAGTCCTGTTCCTGTATAAGATGTTTGCATGACGGTGATTATTTTTTTATTCGCTCTATTTTTTAACTTCGTTAATAAATTTTAAAGCGCCTAAAGAAACAGTAACATTGCTTCAATAGTAAAAATTTAGGAGTTAATAATGAATTTATCTATATTCATTATTATACTAACACTTTGTTTGTGTGAATACGTTAATCTCTGGAACTACCAGTCGGATTTGAAAAAAAACTTTTTGCATTTTGATAGCCCAATACTTGAGAAAGGTAATAACACATTGCTATATAACATCACGCTGCGACCCAAAGGAGCGGAGCATAACTATAAGTGCATAATAAACATTACACAGACTTTATACTACACCTGCTCGGAAAGTACCTATTTACTTTATCAAAAACTGCCCGGAAAGTCGTACAAAGCCCCGCTTCTTTTTTTTTTGGTTGTGTAAATTTTATTCGAAAAAGGCAAAGGTAACCTACCATACAGCTAAGTTTTCAATATTATGTAAGTGAATATGGGGCGCGTATTGTTCACGTAGATGTTAGTGTACACTTATTGTAGGTATACCATCAAAAATACGAATGTAGTTTGGCCAAGCCTCGCTACTATTAGCTCTTAAAAAGTTGTAACATATCAATATCTACCGTTTCATTCACAAATCACTATGTTTATTTTTATTTGAAGGATGTCACTTATCTGATCAAGAAATGAAACATATAAAGTTGTGGTAGTAACTCACTTGTAGTCATCAAGTGACACTCGACCATCTTTATCCATGTCAAGTTTCCTGACCAACATTTCTAACAGATCTCGTACTCCTTCATCAGGATCTTCGTCTCCTGGCTGCTTCAGCAGGGAGTTCCTGAAAATATGAGATGCCGTCTGAAACGGGTGACTTGCAAGGTACTCCGAAGACAAAACTTCCTCATTTATTTTTTAGGCTACCTAATGAGAACAATGAACATTCTATGTTCATTGCCCAGGTTGGCATCGGAACTCAAATTTTGTTTTTTTATAAAAACATTACCTACGAAAAGATCTCCAAAAAATGTGGGGGTAGGGGGGTATCCTGCAGCGGGAGATAGAAGTGCCACCGCTTGAGAGACGAGACGAATAAAGTGATTACAATGATCTCTTGCATCATGTCAATTTATTTAATACAGCTCTTCTTAAGTTATTTGTTGAAAATCTTAGATCATATGTACCTACAGCTAATTGTTTAATAGCTTTTTCAATACAGTTGCTCGAAAAGTGGTACTTTACGCACATTTTATGTCACCGTTTTATGACAAACAAAGTAGCACATTCCCGCCCTTGTGCTTTTTCATTAAAGTTTAATTTTAATACTCGACATAAAAAGGTTAAGAATGTAAATGTCGAAATATAACTATTAAAATATATAAAATATAACAAACTAACATTTTATTTCATCAAATTATGTAGGTACCTACTGTACCTAGGTACCTATATTTTCAGGTTTAATTTATCTACATAAGTTTAAAAAAAAACTATACACTACCAGACTTCTAAAACCCGATATTATTATTTACTAGTGACCCCGCCCACGGCTTCGCACGGGTACAATTTGGTATGTTACAGATATATGCTTCCGCGGACTTTTTTTTTGTTTATTATAGCCAACGAGCAATGAAAGGATTATTGTAGATTATTAGCTATAACATTGTAAACATCAAAATCCGTCCATTAGTTTTTGCATCCTCACAAACTTTGCGTTTATAATATAAGTAGAATTATTGGATGGAAAATTCATATTTTATCAATTTATTTAAATTTTTCCTCGCAAATTTATTGAAAACTGTCGTATGAAACACGTAATTGCCAACTTCGCACACTATTGTAGATACTATTATAAGATGCCATGTTACACTGAATATCGGCAGTAATAAATCATAGATGTTAGGAACGAGAAGTTTACTTACTTGAGCAATAAAAACATTTCTTCCCTAGTTATATATCCATCAGAATTGAGATCATACACAGAGAAGCAATGTTGTAACTGTTCAGACCTAGTTCCACGCACCATCACACTAAGTCCTCGTACCCACGCTTCAAACTTCAGAGCTCCATCCCCGCCCCCGGGTCCTCTGTCCCAAGTTCCCCAAACTCTATCTAGTATGGTCTCCTCTGTTACTAGATCTAAGGTGCTGTGCATCACATCTCGGAAGGTACTTTGATCTATTCCCTATAAACAAACATAACCACCATTTTTATTTTCACCCTTAGGCCGGCTCATCACTAGAGCTGGGGGGTGAGCGAAAAAAAAATAAGCAAAAGAATTGCGAGGCTGCGAAAATGAACAAATCCTATTCGTTAATTTTCTCCCGCAGCTTCCTCGCAGAAATCTAGTGTATAGCCAACCTAAAGCTCTAAAATATCAAGTGTTTACCTAAACTATGTTTTATCACTCTCTTACAAATCTGTCATTCAATATGAAAGAGTAAGACAAAACTATGTTTAAACTAAACAGTAGTTAAACTCGGTTTTGTGGTAAGGGGGAATATGTTGTCGATTTGCGATAGATTTTTAATATTAATACAATTTTTCGGAGTGTCTGTGATGAAGGTTGAAGTTCCAGAACATGTACACATTATTTAGAATACAACAAGTAGTTTTTTAAGAGCCTACCACTAAAGGCCTAGCCAAAAGTGCTCAAGTATTTTCAGCGATGCCTGAAATTCTAATAGTATGGAAGACTCTGTAGATATTTTAAATAACCAAAATCTGTTAAATATACCAAATGAAGCAAGTTACCTCTATTTTGGGTTGTGGCTGTCCCATGGGTGTAGGCACGACCGTGTTCTGAGCTGTACTCACCAAGCGACGATACATCGTATGTAAACCTTCTAGCTCACTCCTATAACATTAATATATCTGTCATATAAATAACATTATTTTTATTAAAACATGCGAACTGAGCCGCCAAATGTATATATAACTTGTCTTAAAATAGTTTTCGAGGAGGTATCATATGTATGTACACATACATACCTTCACGCCTGTTACCCAAATTGTAAAATGATGTTTTGTAAAAAATAAGAATAACGGTTATGAAGATTTTGAAACGCTACGACAGGTTAGGACGATCACAATCTTTTTCAACTTTATTATGTAGTGATAAGAAAGTGTCTCACGGAAACAACAGAGATTCTACGAGTTGACATATCTTTATAATCCCGCCGTTAATTCAGTGCTACGAAAATGCTACGAAAGTCTACGACTTAAAAAATGTTAACAGAAACTTTTAGTTGAAGGGAACAAAGTTTAACTGTAACTAAAGAAAAAAACAGACCTTTACATTTGACACTAAATTAAAACAATTTCTATACCAAGTAAATAAGTAATATTAATAAATATAGAGGTAGAGTGTGAGATTGATTGTTTGTGGATGAAAACTAAACATGTACCTCCTCTACTGAATGTTAAAGTTTCGTAAGATATTGTATTTTTCACATTCCAAAAATTTCAACAAGCGTAGACGAGTTGGAAAAGCTACCTAAAATAATAATTAAAATAAATAATAAACAAACTTACTTAGTAAAGTGTGTAGTTTTGACGAGAATGTTGAGAGTTCTCGTAGGTAGGTTACCGGAGGGCGGCATGCGCGACCGACGTGGGCGGGAACACTGACGGCGGTGGGCGGCTGTCTTACCGCGAGACAAGAAGGCGCGCACTCCGGCGAGGGCCAGCGCTCCCGCCGCTATACTGAGCGGCTTCGACTCCTTACTAGACATGCTGATGTGGTGATCTGGCTGGACAAACAAGAGTGTAGCGGTGGGCGGCTGTCTTGCTGCGAGACAAGAAGGCGCGCACTCCGGCCAGGGCCAGCGCTTCCGCCACTATACTGAGCGGCTTCGACTCCTTGCTAGACATGCTGATGTGGTGATCTGGCTGGACAAACAAGAGTGTGGCGGTGGGCGGCCATCTTGCTGCGAGACAAAAAGGCGCGCACTCCGGCCAGGGCCAGCGCTCCCGCCGCTATACTGAGCGGCTTCGACTCCTTACTAGACATGCTGATGTGGTGATCTGGCTGGACAAACAAGAGTGTAGCGGTGGGCGGCTGTCTTGCTGCGAGACAAGAAGGCGCGCACTCCGGCCAGGGCCAGCGCTTCCGCCACTATACTGAGCGGCTTCGACTCCTTGCTAGACATGCTGATGTGGTGATCTGGCTGGACAAACAAGAGTGTGGCGGTGGGCGGCCATCTTGCTGCGAGACAAAAAGGCGCGCACTCCGGCCAGGGCCAGCGCTCCCGCCGCTATACTGAGCGGCTTCGACTCCTTACTAGACATGCTGATGTGGTGACCTGGCTGGACAAACAAGAGTGTGGCGGTGGGCGGCTGTCTTGCTGCGAGACAAGAAGGCGCGCACTCCGGCCAGGGCCAGCGCTCCCGCCGCTATACTGAGCGGCTTCGACTCCTTGCTAGACATGCTGATGTGGTGATCTGGCTGGACAAACAAGAGTGTGGCGGTGGGCGGCTGTCTTGCTGCGAGACAAGAAGGCGCGCACTCTGGCCAGGGCCAGCGCTCCCGCCACTATACTGAGCGGCTTCGACTCCTTGCTAGACATGCTGATGTGGTGATCTGGCTGGACAAACAAGAGTGTGGCGGTGGGCGGCCGTCTTGCTGCGAGACAAGAAGGCGCGCACTCCGGCCAGGGCCAGCGCTCCCGCCGCTATACTGAGCTTAATTTTAAATTTGAACTTTCTAAATAGGAAAATTATTGCTGGTCCGGTATCTCACCGAAAATTTTCGGTCAAGCCAGCCGTATGATCGAGATTGAACACAGGCCACACATTAGCGATATAAATCATACGATTTAGATCACATGCAATTCACTCACTCACACAGACACACAAGATTCGAATAAACAAAGTGTCAAACATCCGTGTGTGTGTGCGTGTGACAGATCATTCCGATCATCGAAATCAACCACAAATACAACGATTTGAAAACGGATGAGGAGAACTGTCAGCGATCGTCGTTTGTTAAACACGCGAAAGTTTGGCTCTTTGAAAATTAATTTAAAATAAAATACTTTCAGGGGTTTGTTTTCTATAAATAATCCATTATTTCATGGTTTTTAGTGCTTAAGTATTTAGGGTAAGTAAATTAGTTAGTAAGTACCTAGTGGATAGTTTTTTTGGGTTGGTTGTTGTATGGTAGTTTTTTAATGGATGATGGTGAGGAGGAGGATCCTGGAGGGGGGTCTAAGTGCCCCTCGCCAGGCGCCTATTTATCAATATCATCGTATGTAGATGAACAAGATGAAAGACGATCCTCATTTAAAAAAATTTTAAAAAGGAAAAATGATGCTGATTCTCAATCATCATCTGATGATAGTAAATCGATTCCGGCTGGCCAGAAGTCTATGAGTAGTGCATTTAACATTTTTGATCAGGTCCCTTCCTCATTTTCACCTTCAATTCCGTCTTCTTCTTTTCAAACTCCATTAACTCCTTCTTCTGAAATCCGATCTTTCTATTCTTCTACAGACAAAGGTCATTTTGTTATTCATGCTCAATTAAAAGAAATCGACAATAATAGTGGCACTTCTCTAAGTGCTATTTCTTTTGGAAAATTTTTATTTAAAAATAATTTTAAAAATATCATTAATGGGAGTGTGGAAAAGATAGGAAGGAACAGAGTTTCTCTTTCCTTTTCTACATTTTTAGACGCAAACAATTTCATCAAAAGTCCAATATTGTGTAATAAATTTAAAGCATTTATTCCATCATTCTCAATTTCAAAAATGGGAGTTGTGAGAGGCATCCCTACAGACATGTCTCCTGAGGAGATAATTGAAACAGTGTCCGTTCCAGAGGGAGTTGGAAGGATTATGAAGGTTAGACGCCTTAATTATAGGGTAAGGTCTGAGAGTGGTTTTGAATGGAAACCCTCTCAGACTGTCGTTCTTACTTTCGATGGTCAAACTCTTATTTCCAGGGTATTTATGTGTTACAACTCTATCCCTGTGTCTCAATACATTTATTCAACTATTCTATGTTATGAATGTTGTAGATTTGGCCATACCAAAGATAAGTGTCGATCTAAACCACGCTGTTTTAAGTGTGGTAAAGATTACTCTTCCTCTTCTTGTTCCGTTTCTGAACAAAATGCTGTATGCATTCATTGTTCAGGACGTCATTTCGCAAATTTTAAAGATTGCCCAGAATTCACTAGACAAAACAATATTAAAAAAACCATGGCGGAAAAATCTATTTCTTATGTTGCTGCATAAAAAATTTTTTCACCATCCAAAAAATCTTATGCAGAGGTATCTGCCACTCCTGTTATTTCCTATAAAAAATCTGTGGTGAAAAAACAACGTTCTCCTGTTCCTGTTCTTCATCGTCATGGTTTTGATAAAAATTCTCATTTGGAAATTGTTAGGGATGTCCCTTCAATAACTCCCAATGGTTGTGCCTTGAACTCAGAGTCAAGTAACTCAGAGTTACTGACTCTGTTAAATTCTATTTTGATGATTATTTCATCAAAATCCATAAATTTACCGTCCAACGTTGCCCCTATTATTTCTTCCCTAACTAAAATTCTTGCCAACCCTTCTTTATTAGACTCTTCCTAATTTTTTTTTTTTTTTTTTTTGTTATTTTAATTTGTAAGTACATATTCCTTACTATTTATTTCTATTTTTTAAATGTTTTTAAATTTTATAAAAAAGAAAAAAGAAAAAAAATGGATTTTAATATTTTACAGTGGAATTGTAGAAGCATCAAAAATAAACATTCTGATATTCTTTACATTTTTAAAAAACATAAAATTTTAATAGCAGCATTTTCGGAAACATGGTTAAAACCTGCTTATCAATTTCGGATGTCAGGGTTTTCTTGCTTCCGAGATGACAGGCAGGATGGCCGAGGAGGCTGCATGCTACTCATTCATCAGTCATTATCTCCTGTTCAAATAATCACTAACCACATTAATTCAGATCTTAATATAGTAGCTGTTAAAATTCAGGACATTATTTATGTATGTATGTATATCCCGTATCCTTCATCTACTATATTTCGTGAAATTAGAAAAATTATTAGTTCTTTTTCATCTCCATTTATATTACTTGGTGATTTCAATTGTCATCACCGTTTATGGGGTTGTAACCGGACTGACAGTTTTGGTCATCAAGTACTGGATATTTTGGATGATTTTAATTTGTGTTTGTTAAATTCTGGTGCTATAACTCGTCGTGGTTCCCCTTTTCAAAATTCTAGTGCTGTTGATCTTTCCATATGTTCTTCAAAATTGACCTCATTACTTTCATGGAATACATTGGATAGTTCATTTGGCAGTGATCACTATCCAATTTTAATTTTATTTCCAGGAAAGGTTAAAATTAATGTGAACTCTTCAACAAACCTAAAATTTAAAACTAAATCTGCAGATTGGAAATCTTATAATAGTACTTTATTAGAAATTGTTCCAAATCTGCCTAATCCTACAGAGGATAATATTGATTGCTGTGTTGAGTTATTGTGTGATCACTTATTAAATACAGCTAAGAAATGTATTCCTTTAAAATCATCTCATTCTCGTGCCTCTCCTCCATGGTGGGACGAAGAATGTACAGCAGCTATTCGACTTAGATGTAAGGCTGAAAATCAATTTAAAATTTCAATAACAACTGAGAATTACATAGAATTAAAAAAAGTTGAAGCACAAACCAGACAATTGCTACGTAAAAAAAAACGCTCTGGTTGGAATAAATTTTGCTCTTCTCTTTCCCCTAAGGTCCCATCAAGTCTTGTTTGGGAAAATATTCGTAGATATCGTAAATCATATGTATAAATATTAAATAATAAAGGACTAAGAACCGACCCTTGAGGTAAACCTTTATATATTTTTCTAGCATAATGAACATCACCTTGTAAATTAATTTGAATTGTTCCTTTAGTTAATGTTTCTATTGATGATGTTTTAATTCCTATTGTCAATGAACATAAATTTTTAGGTCTAATATTGGACAGTAAATTGTCAGGTAGATTATATTGTTAATAAATGTGAACGTAATATTAATATTTTAAAAACATTATGTGGGGTCTGGTGGGGTGGTCATCCTTATTATTTAAAAATTTTATATAACGCTATTATTCGGAGCCATTTGGATTATGGTTCTTTTCTTTTAATTCCTGCCAATAAAAATTCACTTAAGAAATTAGATCTTATTCAATCCAAGTCTCTTAGAATAATTCTTGGGGCAATGAAAAGCAGCCCAGTTAATGCTCTACAACTAGAATCTGTCGACCCTCCCCTTGCTTTGCGCAGGCAATATTTATCTGACAGATTTCTATTTCGTATTGCCATATTTAAGAAGCATGCCATTTTTCCTAAACTTTCACTATTAACTCTTGTTCATTCTTCATTCTTCTTGTACTGTGGTTCAAATAGTTATTGGACAAATAAAACGATTCCTTCCTTGGTTAAAAGTTATCAATATTTTAAAAATATTAAATATCCTATAGTTAGATTAAATAATCTGCCTTTCTACACACATTCTTTTGATACATGCATTTTTGTACCAAATGTAATTTGTAATATATGAATAACAAAATCTACTTTAGAAGCTAATAAAGAATTTTGTTCAATTATTGATTCAAATTGGCCCAACTATCATTATATTTTCACAGACGCCTCAAAACTTACTGAAAAAGGTTGTGTTGGTATTGGAATTTTCCATAAGAATTGGAATATTGTCCAAAAAATCAAATATCCTCCAGAAACAACAGTATATACAGGAGAATGTTTGGGTATCCTTGAAGCTATTAAATATATTTTATTATTTAAATTAAAATCTACAGTAATTTTCTCAGATTTACTAAGTTCTATTCAATCAGTATGTAAGTCCCCGTTTTATTCAAAAGATCATAATATCATATTATATAATATTAAGTCAGCTTTACAAAATTGTATTGATAAAAATTTAAATGTAATTATTGTTTGGATTCCTGGTCACGCTAATATTTATGGAAATGAAAAGGCTGATAAATTAGCCAAAGAGGCAGTATCATGTGGAGATGTTTTTCCTTTTCAAAATTTTTGTCATGATCTTGTTAATTTACCTAGATTATCTCTGTTTGAAAATTGGAATAAATCATGGAGAATTTCTTCTAAGACTAAGGGTACATTTTATAGAAAGATTGTTGAGCAAGTTCAGGAACTTCTAGCAGGTAAACCCTGGTTTTTTAAAATTCATTATTCTAGAAGTATAACATCTTCAATTAGTAGATTACGCTTGGGTCATACCTGTCTTCCTGTTCATCTCAATAAAATTCACATCAAAGATTCATCAATTTGTGAATGTGGGTTGGATATTGGAGATGCTAATCATCTTTTTTTTTCATGTGAATTATATAATCGGGATAATTTTATGAAATCTTTATTAAGTAACAATATTCAGTTTCCCATCAACATCACTATGTCTTCTACATATTATGATGAATTCTAATATTTTCATAATATCATGCATATCTAAATTTTTATCTGATAATAACATAAAAATATAAGTCTATCTATATTTTAAATAAAGCTTTATGTTTATTTATTATCATTCTTATTAAATAATTTGTTAGTTTCAGTTATTTATCAATTCCATTGTTCTTATATTAAGTTGTATTTAGTCATGAATTTTTTAATTTAAATATTATTTTAATGTTGAATATTTTTTTTTATGTGTATGTAAATAGTTTTAATTAATTTAATTGTAAATATAGAAGTAGTATTGTATATTTATTTCAGATTCCTGAAAGTATCAATACTAAATTTCGACAGTTATATGTAACTGAATAACGACGTGACACTGGCAGAAATGTACTTATCTTAGTACAATTGCCAATCAATAAAATAAAAAAATAAAAACGGATGACAGTTCATTACAAGAAGATTCGACACGCCTTGGTGGAAAGCGCACGCGCCGCGAAGACGTGTTGGGGAATCCAGTTTAATCCCGTCCGTGCTGTGATGGTTGTGATTAGTCAGTGATTAATAGGACATATCACGGTCGGCGGGATTATCTTAAATACCGATTTATCGGCTATAAACACTATAAAGGCTATAATACTTGACATTGGCAAATCACCGATGAACATTGGTGGAGCCATAATAAAAAAGAAGAAGAAGAATTGGACGAGTCTGTGGTCGATTTCGGCGGACCGTGGCGGCGTGCCGGCGGTTGGACGAATGAGTGGGCACCCGTCACAGGTATCAAGCTATATTGTAAGTAGTATAGTTATTTTTTTACTGATAGGAAATTAACCTGAAATCGTTGATCAAGAGTATTTAACAGACTTTAAATTGCACTTTGCTTGCTCATATTCAAAACTCCTAGAAGCCTAATGTAACGGTTTCATGACGTAATAGTGTGGTTATGTACTATTTCCCGATGTTTCAGTCTGCCCAAAGTAAACTAATTAAGAAACATGACTAACTTTCGCTGTTATCGATGAACTACTTCCTGAAACCGTGAACATAGTCTCTAACATTATGTAACCTGCCGATGGCTGAAACATTTGCTTCGTCTTTACTTTGTCTTTTTGGTGAAGGTTTACAGTTTTACACTAATTTTGGTTTCTACTATTATTATAAAGTTTGTAAATTATTTGGAATGCGAACAAAGAAGTTTTGACAGTTATTAATTGAATAGTTATCGCCACGCAATGACAACAAAGTTAAAGTTACCAACTTTGTTTCAGTGTAAAAAAATATTTAGATTATTTTTTAGAAAAAGATGAGAAAAATATTTTTATTAAAACTGCATTTTTTCAAATATTTCGAACCGTTTGGCTAACCTAATAGTAGTGCCAAGTGGAACACATATCTTCCACATTTAGCCGATGATATTTTTGAGGGAGGTTCCTTAACGAGAGGCCAGTTCTATTGAGGCGTTTTGAGATCAAAAGTCTCTTGAAAAAGATAACTTTGTTCACTTTATCAACAGGCTAGGTAGGTACTATACTATATATCCAATACCACGAAGGTAACATAATGTAAAACACTATCATAATGCCAATAATTTAGCTG
The DNA here is from genome assembly GCA_963924495.1 of Nemapogon koenigi. NCBI lineage: Eukaryota > Metazoa > Arthropoda > Insecta > Lepidoptera > Tineidae > Nemapogon > Nemapogon koenigi. The sequence continues at coordinate 334,448 of OZ004630.1, read as the reverse complement.
ATCGACCTCGGTAAGTCGCCGCCGCCGCCGCCCCGGGGGATGCACGGAATATAGGCATTACGCCCTGTAACCTGTAACCTCACCCAGCAGTATCTAACTTCGATGTCCATACATTAGTCATGTCAATATCATGACAGCAGTAGATTTAGGGTGCGTTGGTGGCCGAGTGGTTAAGACGCCAGGGTATATTTAAAAACTTATGTACGTAATACGACATTCGAACTACACTTAGAGGCTTTTCCATCTAAATATACCTCATCAGAACTGGGTGTAGCCTCACAAATAGCATCGGCTAAAAGAGGGAGACTTGGTCTTGTGCTGGGTACCCTGGGACCGATAACACAGTTTCGGGAGCTGTAAGGCAACCATTAGAATAAGGCAAAGATCATTAGAATATTATATTTTTCACAACCCGTTATTCTGTGTGTCATTTGATAAAATTTGTAAAAATTATGAATTGATGGGTTTGTCATATAATAGATTGACCTGTGTTATGTATATTTGACGGCGATGAATTAGCATTGCATTGCTTCTAAAGTAATGCATTCTGTATGGTCGGTAGGGTTATTGTGAACAACGTTGTGTGCATGGTAAGGTAATCAAGACAGTCAGTGGCATGTGAATCTAAATGACTGTAGATAACACGCAAATAGTAACGTAGCATGCCACTTTCAATAGATTATACTTTACACCAGTGTTTCTCAAAGTGGGCGATAACGCCCCCATGTGGGCGCTGGAGGCCTAGAGGGGGGCGGTAAGGGGACCAGAAAAACTAATATAGCACACTATATATAAATTAAAGTAATGAATTACATTGTGATTTTTTAAATCTGGTAAAGTAAAAAAAATTGGGGGGGGCGCTGAAAAATAATTGATTTTCAAAGTGGGCGGTAGACAAAATAAGTTTGAGAACCTCTGGTTTACACTATACATTGTTGATTATCCATATTTAGGATAAAATTATCTTCTTCATTTTCACTGCCTTTATACCTTGCTGTGTGGTCAGATGTACCAGTAACAGTGTTTACTATTTGCCAGTTGTCCAGTCTGGACCTAGCTGTATCACTTCTTTAAAAGTCTTAATTATTTATAAAAGAAGTGCAGGTAATGAGCTTAGAATGTTTGGATGATTTCTGTAGTCCAACGTTTTGCCAGTGACAACCATCGACTCTATAAAATTATTACAAAATAAATGCTTGAAAAACATTCCTTCTAAATACAGTAGTAAAGATACAGGACTGATTATCTCTTCCAAGAAGGCTGGCTCCTTCCTCGCTCAATGAATCAGCATCGCGATTCAGCGGGAAAATGCTGCCACTATTTAGTAACTTTTAAACTTTAGATTTAATTTTAATGTTTTTTATATTGTTATGTGTATTTTTATTATAATTAATTAACTTAATAATAGATTAGTAAATAGACTATAGGTAATACATTTTGTTTATTTAGCTTGAGGAGCTGTCAAATACATATAAGAAAATCCCAACATGGATGGTATTGATTATTTATATGTAAACTTGTAAAACTGAAACTAAAACTTACCTGTAGCCCCTGTAGGTACCGCCGATATGAACTATATATACCTGATACTTGCAGGTATAGAAACCTCCCCTAACGCTAACGATGTATGTATATCTATAGATATATAGAGAAACTATATGAAAACCATATTCATTTATCTGGTGTTGTGCCGGGTGCGTAGTGCGTACAATCGTACATAGCTAGATAGATGGGATATCGTATTCACTGATAAATCGTTAAGTTATGCGTTGCTAAGACACCGACCATTCTTTTGGTGGAACATTGATATTTGAACTCCACTGTTCATAATATACTTACTTACTTACTTACATATTACTTACCTACACCTTCAATAAATCCAGATTTAGATCCTGGTCACCACCAGACCCTCAACTTTGACATTTTCAAATATCCATAGTATCTGTTGTAATACCTACCTGAAAATATGAATAAATGGATTCTAATAATCTCAACATTGTTCATGGTTCTGTGGGATTCGTTAGAGCAGTCGGATAGTAAGTATCTAGATTATAGGTTATGATTGCATTCTCACCAAAGTAGGTTAAATAGAGTCAGAAATAATAATCTTGGTTGATGGAGGCAATGTTAAAAATACACACAATCGCCAAGCATGTATGAAAGGTATCATAAATGTATACTATCGGTCTTCAAGTAATCGGGGAACATACATAAAACATAAAATATTCCGAGGTTTCAGAACCTACTCCTTTTTTTAATTCGGTTAAAAAACCGCCTTCAAAACCAAAATGTGCTTTCCGAAAGCAAATGCACAAGTCACTATAAAAAATATACCAAAATCGCTTCAAGTGTGCCTATATTTAAAGAATCCTCGATTTCTCCAGGATCCTATCATCAGATCCTGACTTGATGACCATGGGATGGGACCACCTGGAAAGTATGTAGGTACCCTTTCAAACAAAAAAATAATCCAAATCGGGGATCATACCTACATAAAAAAATAGATTCCGACGAATTGAGAACCTTCTCCTTTTTTGAAGTTCGGTTAAAAAGAAGCGAAAGAGGTATGTCAGGATCGTAGTAAATGGTATTCGTTTGCCTACCCCTCTTCAAATAAAAGGTGTGATGATAGATAAAGTAGATGGAGTAGGTATAAAAAGCAAAGGCGTTTTGTCAATGTAAGATTTAGCAGGCGTTGGAAGTTGTAATATCTAAATGAAGTACCCTGTGGTCCCTGTGGACTGTGGTAAATGACCAACTATCCTGGTAGATTGTGTAGACTTGGAGAACTATCATAAAGTTACTCCATGACCTATCATTGCTATTCGTATCAGCCGGCAAGTTATAATATTTATTGAGGGTCGCGGTTACGTCTACCTTGTCAGTGTTATCATTGTTACTGGTTACTACTACACCTACCAATGTGGTAGATTTTCAACAGTGACTATACCTATTTACTAGTTTTTGTGAAAAATACGACAGAGAATAAGTAAAAATTATGGGGCGCCACTGTGTTGTTCATATGGCAACATTGGCAACCCGTATAGTGCGCTTCCCCTAGTTTTGATACTTTTAATTTATATAACAACTTACTGCTTTTAATTGATTTATTTAATATACATTTTAACACGTATTATTTTTCAATAAGTAGAACTGTTTTTGATAGGACAAGAACCTTAGATACTGATATTAATGGACACTAAAGACTATTTTACACATATTAAACATTATAATTACAATGCGGCAATTTTGATTTTGACGGATGGCACATAAATCAAAGTTTTATATCTCCTTTTTGTTTGTACTCCCCTGTTGAAGATATTTTATACTCCTTATTGCGAACAAGTCCAACTAAGGCGCAATTATGTATCAAGTTTGTCTAAGTAAGCTATACATTGACCCCTGTCAAACAAACAAACATTTTTCTCCGTTGGTAAATCGTTCCGTTGCTAGACTTTTTCACCAATCTGTAGATATTACTTTGGTATAAAATTTTCAGTAGTATAGGTAGCGAATCCTGGTTACTAGTCTTGAGTTGTGTCCAGGTTAGATATTTTCACAATAAAATTAAGTCAATATAAATATCGAAATAATATTTTTTTCTATTACCATACGTTTTCCGGCGCGCACGTGTATGTTTTTACCTACCTACAATTTTATATTTATCTATGTATCTATCATCACGCTTTTTATCCCAAGAGAGGTAGGCAGAGACAATCGAATGCCATTTGGATTTGCTATGATAATAACATACTTACCTCTTTCGCTTCTTTTATATTCATCATACCTTTCATACACCTAGATCGTCCTCTGCGCTGCCAGCATTTCCTTTCACTTCAGCCATATAATTAAACCTTTTTAGTCAATCTTTCACCCTTCATTCTTTCAATATTTCTTTCTATATTAAAATTTATATACTTAGATAATTTTGCACCTGCGTTAATAGTTACTGCTCTGCTTGTTTTGGTCGTAGCGTGATGTTATATAGCTTCCTCAACTGGCTATCAAATGCAAAAATATTTTTTCAAATCCGACGTTCGTACAAACTCTTCAGCTTTATTATTAATATAGATTAGTAGATATTAGGTTAGGCAGCGCTAACGTCGCCAACTTAGAGGAATCTCCGCTGATTAATTCTAAAATTAAAATAAATTATACTATGACTAGACAGTTCTGTCTGTAATGCTTTTTTAGAGCACTAAAATCTACTACTTAGTACTTACTACTATTCTATTCTATTTTTTTTCAAAATGGCTCCATCAGGGTCTTGATGATTCCGCCAATGTCAAGTATTATAGACGTCACAGTAACAATAAGCCGATAATCGGTAGGTAGAATGCTCCCGCCGGCCGTGATATGTCCTATTAATCACTGACTAATCACAACCATCACAGCACGGACGGGATTAAACTGGATTCCCCAACACGTCTTCGCGGCGCGTGCGCTTTCCACCAAGGCGTGTCGTGGAATCCGTACTTACTACAAAATGAGTACTTTATTAATTATTTCGAATGGTCACACCGGATCTGTCAAACGAAACCTAGGAATAGCGTTGCCAGAACGTACCAAAACGTATGTGTTTCCATAGTATTTGAACCCGATCGTCAGTGGCGGATTTGCCCTAATGTCCAGTAGGCCCGGGCCTAGGGCGGCCAATCGTGACGACAAAAAACACATTATGTCGTATGGCGGGCCGCACTGCACGGTGCAGTCTGCACAGCATCATATAACAATAATCTTCCTAAATAACTTTCGTGCATTTTATGTATAAAATATAGATATGTATATAATGTAACACGGTATCGTCTTACTTAATGGAGAGCCGAACGACACCAAGGAAGATATAGATAGGGTAACGACACAAAGAGAAGACCGTTTTTTACAAAACGCTGCTAGAAGGCAGAGCAATATCACAGCTCGCTAACTCGTTGAGAGGCTACGGTTGCAACACCAGCTGGTTATTAGTGACCAAATTGTTAGGAACAGGCTACATGAAGTTAATCTTCACGCTCGTAGACCTCTATGAGTTCCAGCTCTACGACGAGGAAATCTAGGGAAACGATTAGCATGGGCTCGTGAACATTTACATTGGAACAATAATCACTGGGCCCGTGTCATGTTTTCTGAGGAATCTCGCTTCGAGTTTCATCAAGATTCCAGGACGTCCAGGAGAGTACGTATTTGGCGGGGTCTTGGACGTAACAGCCGACTTCAGCATACCCAGGAAATTCAACCTTATCAAGGAATTATTTCAGGCCTCTGTGCAAGAACGGACCTCGTTTGGATACGTGGTAATTTGAGTGCTCCAAAATACCGCGACGAGGTGGTCCGACCTGTTGTGATTTCGCACCCACTTCAAATCTGTGAAAATTTTCTTTTCTTGCAAGACAATGCTCGCGCGCACACTGCACGGTTAGACATTAATGTATTCCGGGCGAAATCGTGTCGCTGTTATCGTGGCCGGTGCAGTCTCCTGACATGAATCCCATTGAGCATGTATGGGATCTTCTCGGACGAAGACCTTTTACTAAAATTCCTAAAAATTTGCGCACTGAGGAAGGCTTTTTTCTACAGATTTCTAGAATTCAGAACATGATCCCACATGACACCATTAACAATTATATTACGCATGGAAAGATGATGTAAAGCGGTAATGAATACCTTAGGAGGTCCAACAGACTACTAATTTGAATATAATTTAGTTTTTCAAACTGTTGTGCCTGTTTCTTGTTTTTTTTTATTTTACAATTAATACCACTATTTTTTTGTTTCCCTTAGGTATATTACTATTATATTATTTTTTATCTTCTTTCGATTTTAATAAAGTTATAAAAATATGTTTGATCCCTAAACTTTTTTGATGTGTTTATAATGTAAAATTGTAAAGGTTATTATTTCGTACATATAAAATGTACATATTAGTTATTTCGTACTTAGGAAGAATATTGTTGGCAAATTTGGCAATAAAGTAAATTCATTATGTTAAATTATGTAGTCTATATGATGGGTGCTCAGAAAGGGGCGGCTGGTACTTACTACATGGCCTGGGGCCTAGGGCGGCCAAGACTGCAAATCCGCCACTGCCGATAGTGCCTAGACTAGACTTACCAAATCCGTATCTAATAAGGTGAAAAAGTTTTTTTTTTTCAGATATTAAAATTGGATTTTATGAAAACCTAACCATGATAACAAAAATCGTACCTTTTTAGAAAACTTGCCCAATGCCGTACTTTATCGGAAATTTATACTGGCAACACTGCCTAGCAACAGTAGCAAGTAGCACTAGCAACATTTTTGCTCTGTCTGTGGAAAACGTAGTGATTATATTCTCTTAGGTCTGTGGAAGGAATCGGTTGGTGGCGGTCGGCTTGGTCGAAATCAAGGAATATAAGTACTCTCATAGTTTCGTTTCGTTTCATAGGGCTGTGGGCAAGGCAAACAAAGCAAAAGAAGGGAAAGCCTGATTCCTGACCTGAAGCTCCACAGCAAACAAGCAAGCACACAGCCAGTGAAGCTTTGGATACTTGTGTCTGTTTACGTGTATTGGTGATCTGTTACTTACAGGATTATGAATTAAGGAGGACTTCAAACTAGAAAGGTAAGTTTATACTTAGGTATTTATTTACAAATATGTATAACTGCTAAAACACCTATAATGCTAATAATTATAAAAGAAACATTTATTTATCTAGTATTTACCTACCTATCTACTACAAAATAATTTGTAGGAACAAAAGGTGTACGTACCTACCTAATTGTTATTACAACCTAGGAGCTACTAAATTATAAATTGTCAAATTGGCAGGTTTGTGCTAGTACCTATAAACAAGGTTGTAATAACAATTAGGTAGGTACCTACACCTTTTGTTCCTACAAATTATTATCCTTTCATCTCTCTTACTTCAGAATTTCCCTCTAAATACTGCTATTTATTGATATTTTATAGCACACTTTTCACAAGACCTTGATTACACAGATAAATCAAATTACTTGCCTACTTAAACCTCAGTTAAGTTTGAAATATCAAATGCAAGTAAAATTTGCACCCTGAGAGTTACACACTGTAATTCAAAATATCAGTTTGTAATGAAACTAATGGAACCCTAATAATTCCACACACAATTTGAAATTAATGATTTTTGGATTTATTTCTTTACTTGTTTTCCAAAAACCCTCATTCAGCATCTTTCAATATAGGTCACCAGGAAGTACCAGGCCCAGTCAGTGAGTGGGACCTTTAATATGGAAAAGTGTTATGAAGGCTGTATCTTTTTATTAGATTAAATTAGAAACTTGAATTTTTACAGCATTATGAGGCCATAGACATCTGTACACATATATCAAGCTGTTTCTGATATGATCAAGACGAAGAGACAGACAGACAACAAAGCGATTCTTTTTTTTTGTAGGAACCTTATAATCTAAGGCCTTTATTCATAAACGTTTTTAGCAACGTTTTTGTTAAAATATGTTTTGTCACTCTCTAACAAACCTGTCTTTACTAATAATAGAAAGAAACTAAACACATTTTAACAAAAACGTTGCTAATAAACGTTTATGAATAAGGCCATAAAAATATGTTACTTATATATTCAAAGAATATTTAAATTTATAAATGTTCAAACACTAGCCAGATTAAAAATGGGATGCTAGGTAGGTACTTAGTTAATTATGGCAGGTATAGTATAGGTCTTTCATACTGACCATCGCAAGCCAGGTACAGTACAACAAAACCTGTTTGCAAGCTTGGATTGTCTCTTGTATGGTACAATTATTAAAGAAATATTGTAAACTTAGTTTTATGAGGTGTTAGGTATGTGTTTTAAAACTATCGCCACTACCTAACCTCTGTATGCCCGGAGAAATAGACCAACATCAAATTAAATTCCTGATTTCCATAATAAAGTTTGGGACCAATTTTCAATCAAAATAGTTTAAGTAATGTAAAGGGACATTGGACATATTTTATGGGGACATAGGCCCTTTAGAGTATTTAATCTAATTTAAGTGTTGTGGCTAGCATGTCATAAAATGCATCAGAGACAATGCGCTCACATTATTAATTTTATTGGTTTATCAAGTCTATCAAGTGTAACATTCATGTCCTAAAATAACTTTTTTAAAACATTTCTGCCAGCAATAAGACAGGCAACATTGGTGTAATATAAAAAGTTTTTATATTGTAGAAATGAAAGAGAATTCTGGCTCAGGATAACCTAAAGTATTTTTAACCAACTTCCAAAAAAGAAAGAGAAGGTTCTCAATTCGGACTGTATATATTTATTTTTTTTATGTATGTATGTACATCGATAACTCCGCCAGTTGTTAACCGATTTGGATGGTTTCTTTTTTAATTGACAGATAATTCTTCCGGATTGGTCCCATTTTTATCTCAGAAAAATTGGTTCATTAGTTTTACAAGTACATTTTTCTTGATATCTCGATAAAATATGAACCGATTTTGACGACTTATTTTTTTAATACATAATAATTTCTCGACATTATCGCACAGACATATGACGAAAATCGGTTCAGTAGTTTTTCAGAAATTCAGTAATTAATTTGTGTTTACGGCTAAAAATTATGTATCAGAAAAAGCCTTAGCAACGGTTGCTATTGACACGAATTTGTCAAATTTCGTGACGATGGTCTAGCTAGCGTTTAATTAAATGTAATGGGGTGCAGCGCAGGATATTTTTCCATCAATATTTTTTAGTTGCGTTATTATTTGTCTCTCAAGGCAGCAAAATCACTTAAAAGAGTAAAATAAACCTTTTAAAAAATAGTGCACCGCCTTCAAAAAGTAAGAAATAATAAATATTTCGTCATAGAATTTGAAGACGGTTGGTGCAATGTCAATTTTCTTATAAACTAGTGAACACCGGCGAAAAGTGGTACCTTACCGAGACTTCAAAATCGTTAAAGTATGCAATGAAGCAGTGCAGTAATTTAATAAAGTCGAAAAAACACGAAAATCTCAGGATTAGATAATGTAAACATTTACCATAATGTCTTATAAGAATTTTAAATAACTTATTTAAACTGACCTTAGATGTACTTTTATTGAACATATAAAAAAAATATTGATTGAAGGTAATGTTAACAGTATACACAATCGCAAAGGATGTATGAAACTTATGATGAATAATATAAAAGAAGCAAAAAAGGCATTGGAAAAAGGTATGGCAGGAGTGTAGCAAATTACTTTCGATTGTCTTTGCCTACCCTTCTTGGGATAAAAGGTGTGAGGATAGATAGATAATAAAATTAAAAGAGTTATGTCTGAGGAGCTGTGACAAAAAATATACAATGATATTGACAAATTTCTCCTCATTATGAACATCTGCAGTTGTGCACTGACTCTAACGGAAGTTACTAAGATATACATAACAGGAAATTCCCACAAGATTTAGGTTTCAGTGTCATGCCATTGTAAAGATAAACATGACATATTGTGATGTAATCATTATCTGTGTCATTATATTAATTGTATATAATTTGGATACATCGCTTCCATAGATATCGCATTGCTACTGTCTCACAATATTTAAATTGAAACCTGTATCGCGCTATTGAAAGTATTTAATATACATTGCCATATACACGCGCGGGGGAGACAGTTGTTGGATTGGTGTGTGTATTGACATTTCTATAAAGTCTACTTCAATTATTTACTTATAAATAGGGTAGATCATCCTGCATCCTGATTACAAAAATGTAGAAAAATGAGTTTAATAAAATACTAGCTGTGCACCGCGGTTGCACCCACGTTAATAGTTACTGCTCCGCCCCTTCAGGTCGTAGCGCGATGTTACAAATCCGACTGGTAGTTTAGCGTGTTCAAACAAAAATCTCTTTAGTATAGATTGTACATAATACCACAAAATACAAGAATCAAGAAGTAGTGGGGTGTGACTCGACAGTCGTCTACAGGGCAACAAGGCGCGTGCGTAATCTTAAAACATAGGTACAGTGAAAGCGAGTTATTGAAGGGAACGAGCCCTACGGAGGTTCCGCGTTCAGTGCTCGACCTTGACTCGGCCGTAGTTGCTGCAACTCTTACAACTTTAATTAAAATACAAATTGGTCATACTTCATACTCCACTCATTGTTTGTTAATACTTCATTCAGTTCCGCTTCGGGAAATTTAGATTATACTATACATTTTCCTACCAACTTTAACTTTTTAGCTTCTAGATATTCCGAATTACTCCTAGATCAACGCAAGCCTTTGTGCCAACCCTCAAAGTTCACTTTTTTTAGGTTTTTTTAAAGATCGCTTAATATTTGATGGGGACCACTTATTTTTTTTTTTCATGAACTTATCCACTGGTGCTACGAAACCGCTAGTCGTGCGATGTTTTATCTCTAGTTAATACATGGCCTCATCTATACTAATATTATAAAGAGGAAAGATTTGTATTTTTGTGTGTATGTTTGTAATGAGTAAACTCAAAAACTACTGTACCGATTTCAAAACTTCTTTCACCATTGGAAAGCTACATTCACCCTGAGTGACATAGGCTGTATTCTATTTTCAAAAAAATTAGGGATCCTTACTAAAACTCCAATAATGTAACCCAAGGTGTAAAAAATGACCTAAGAAATTCCTTACATCGCGTGCACTGCGAAAACTATTGATGATATAGAGGTAGTAGTGGTAGAGGGTAGGGGTGGGGGTAGGGTATGGGTAGAGGTAGGGGTAGGTATAGGGTATATTTTATTTTGTTCGTAAATATCCACATTGATTGGTTGACGTTTATAGTTACTGCTCCATCCACTCCTTTGGGTCGTAGCGTGATTTTATATATATACCATATATCTAATCTTCCTTTTCAAATCTAACTGGCCTAAGCCTAGCGTGCTCAAACACACAAACTCTTCCTTCAGCTTTATATATCCTTCTTCTTCTGCCCTTGTCCGTCCACTTCTCCCTATCCTCCACAGTTCTCCTCCATGCTCTACTCTCTCTCTCTCTCTCTTCACGATGTCGTCATTCCATCACGGTCGGCTGGCCCGACTCCCAGCTCCCAGTAATACGACTAGTTCCTCGTTGATTCGTTACGAAACATTGAATACAGATTTGTTACTAAGGAGACTGTTGCGTTATATTTAAATATATTTCCTACATATTGGTTTACAAAATAGATACGTTTTGCTTGAAGAACCACCAATCAGTTCTGCTTTAAATAAATATAACCCCGTTGCGTTATTAGGGTAACACAACTTATTTTCTCCGAATGTACTGGACGAAAATAGTTGAAATTTGGTACTATATACCTCCTACCTATGCGAGTTTCATGACCCAATCATGGACGTATAACGTAAATAATTCGATTTTGGGGGTTAATATTGAGGGAAAAATAAAACGAAAAAAAATTTCGTGTGCATCATGTGACATTAAATGAAAGGGCTCTTTATAAATGCATAGTTTCAATTATATTAAAGAAAATATACAAGAATTGAACTTCCCCCCCCCCCCTCATTAAATTAAAAAAAAAATAGGCAATTTAGGCCTTTTATAGATTTCCATGAAAACGTAACCGAAAACCCTCAGCGCGCCAGTCGTACTCGCAACTAATTATTTTATATAGGTATTATACCTACGTCGTACATTTAAGTCTAGATTATCTGTAAATCTATACAATCCCCCTCAAACTGTATAAGGTTTCACATTGACCCTCGTTGCTAAATGATATGGCTTCTATTAACCAACTTTTGTTTGTAATTAGTTTTGTATACGATAACGATATTAGGGGCAGACAGCGTAAGACAAACAGACGCAAATATTGGCAATTTAGAGAAACTTTTTTTGGGGAAACTGTTATTACTCAGCTCCTAAATATGATAAGTCCATGTTCAATACTCGTTAGTGAAAACCACATCAAAATAGTTCAGTAGTTTTTGCGTGAAACTGGCACGCAGACAGACAGATACGCGGTTTAGCAACGATTGCTAGATGACTGTCTTTTATTGTATGTTTCGTCAACGAATTGTGTTCCCAGTTCGTGAGAGGAACGTCTCGTGACGTTCAATAAATGTCGTGATCAATGTTTATAGCAAATCTCACGTTTCTTTCTTGTGGGGTTTTGACCTGCGACTGCGAGTCTCTTGCGCTCAACTTATTGCTAAAACACTCACGCGCACGAAGTTGCAGACACATTTTTGTTGCAATTACTCTAAATTTTAGAGTTTAAAACGTCCATTGGTTTAGTTGTATTAAAAATGTATGAAATTAGCGACCTGCCGGCGGCTTCGCACGGGTACAATATCGGGTAAAATACACTTATACTAAATTGATCCATTTATTTAACTTTTGATAGCTCGAGTAGAATCTATTAGTGATGCCATAATGCTATATATTTTGTACTTTTATTTACGTGTTAAAATAAACCATTTATGTAAATCACTATATTCATTATATTTAATTTATACTACCACATGTTGAATAATCTTTGTTACATAATCTGTGGGCTCAATAAATATCGGAGCTAACGAGCACGTCGCTTCACTATTGTAAAGAAAAAACAGCTTCCATGAAGTATTGAATTTTTTTGTCTATGGTTGCCATAGAGTACTAAGCCTATGGAGGGGCCATAGACGGACTCCCTCTTTCGCCAATTTTTTCCCCTTCGACCAGTTATACTACCTTAGACTTCGTTGGTATCGTTTTGTGTCGCGAGACAGAGCTCTAAGAAAATAGTTAATTGTGATGTTTTAAACGGGAAAGGCGATCTAGGGCGTCAAACTTAGTGATTCCAATCATTAATTATAATTATTATGTTTGTATTTTAATATAATCATCATATAACGTAAAAACCGTTGCGACAATAAAACGACAGAAAAATACAGTGGTACAGGGGCTAGTACTAAGCGTTTACCCCCCCCCCCCCCCTCCCCAAAGTGGCAGAAAAAAATATTCGGTGATTTAAACGCTTCACGTCTCCTTTGGTAAATACTCAAAGATGGTTGCCTGTCAATAATTATGGAACTTCATAGGCATGATTATGTCAACAGCAAAATTAATGGTTAGATTTAATGAAATACCTTTAAGCTCAGCTCCTAACCATGATAGGTTCATGATTAATACTGGTAAGGTAAATATTCCTCGTCAATCAAATAGTGAAAAACTTGTGTTATAATATGTACTTTGGTATAACATTTACAAAAAAATCTCCTTCACGATTATGCCTTTATTCAATGTCCACATTTAGCAAGCAGAACATGCGACAAGCATGTCGCTGCACTTTCAATTGCATGAATATCAAATTAAATGTTTCACATCAAAACTTTATAACAATGGAGCGAGCACCTCGAGGTAGGTGTACTCGTCTATACAAACACACAACAACCTACTTCCCATAATACACTTTCGGTTTTAACATTCCTTGTATCTTTCATATTGCGCTTTATATAGGTAACATTAGGTGCGATCACGGGTTCGATCCCTGATCCCGGCCATGTACCAGTGGGTTTTTTATAATTAAAAACTTATGTAGATAATAATCCTACAAACCACATTTACAGGCTTTACTATCTAAATGTACCTCAACAGAACTGACCACTCGTTAAGTATAGCCTCACAAATACCATCGGTACCCTAACACTGTTTCGGGAGCTGTAAGACAACCCGTGAATAGAACTATCATTTTATCGTATTAAAGTGCCTTTACACTAGGCATGATGCCCGAAAAAACTATAGTAGCTGCTTTATATAGGTACCTGCAATGGTACGGTCAAAGATAATTACTGATAATTACGAACACAACAAAAAAAATCAGCAAATCGATCGAGCCGTTCTGTGCGATGCTCCATCATATTTTTATTGATTATACGCAATTAGGATGTAGGTGGGTCTGTTCACGTCTGCTCTCTTGACCGCGACTATACCTAGAAAATATTGAAGCACCTTTACACTTCAGAATGCGATAAATTGTATAGTGTAAAGCCCATTTTGGTCTTATCTATCAAAATGAGCTAATCAAAGTTCGTAACTGTTGTATTTTGTTAACATTGACCTCAATCAAAACTTCAGCCAATTTTCAGGTTATAGACAATTTTGGATACTTCAAGTGGCTATATACCGCACTTTATACCGCCCACGAGTTCTCCGTCGAGGGGCAAGTAACAAGTAACCAATTAAAAGTTTAAATGTAACTTGCCCAAACCTTCGTTAGGTAAATGTACGAAGGGTTGAGAGGACGGTCATAACTTATAGGAAATTATCTAATTAACTAATTGATAATAAAATATTATCTATTCTTCCCTGGGTACCCTGGGACCTATAACACGATTTTGGGAGCTGTAAGGCAACCCGTACAGAAAAAAAAACCGTTCTAAAAATAACAGATATATTTACGTCTGTTAAAGAAGTGTCACATCGAGGTCCATTAAGTGCAGCGCGGGCCTGCATCTGTTATATTTAATACTAGCATTCCGCCCCCGGCTTCGCCCTTGGATATTTACGAACAAAATAAAATATACCCTATACCTGCCCCTACCCCTACCCTACCCTTACTTCTACTCCTACCCCCTACCCCTACCCTCTACCACTACCACTACCTCTATATGATCAATAGTTTTCGCAGCGTACGCGATGTAAGGAATTTTATGAGTAATTTTTTTACACCTTTGATTACATTATTCGAGATTTCGTACGGAACCCTAAACTTTTTGAAAATGCAATGTAGCCTATGTCACTCACGAAGAATGTAGCTTTCTAATGGTGAAAGAATTTTTAAAATCGGCCCAGTAGTTTCTGAGTTTCATTACAAACAAACTTACAAATTTTTCCTTTTTATAATATTAGTATAGAAGGACAACTGGACACTGCTACTGATGTCTCTGGTCACACCGCAAGGTATAAGGCCGTAAAGAACTAGATAACACGTGTGAAGGATACTGTTTTTAACCGAACTTCAAAAGAAGGAGGAGGTTCTTAGTTCGTCGGAATCTTTTATGTATGTTCCCCGATTACTTGAAGACGCCTGGACAAATTTTTTTTTGTTTGAAAGGGTGTACTTCCCAGGTTGTCCCATGGTCATCAGGTCAGGAACTGATGATGGGATACTGGATAAAATCGAGAACTCTTCAAATTTTATGGGCACACTTGATGCGATTTGCGTTTTTTTTTTTAAATTGCTTTCGGAAAGCACACTTTTCAGTGCATAATTGTTTAAAGTCGGTACACCTTTCTTTTTAAAGGCAATTATATCCACTTCTCCTCGTCCCTGACCTAGTTTGTTACTTTTTGTTCCCGACTTGTTTGTGAGAGCTAATTACTTTGTTTTTCCTTTTCCTTAGAGACCGAGAACGGCTCGTTTAACCTGCATTTATTTAACTATAAGTTAAAAAAAAGTAATCCAAGTAACAGCGGTTCTATAACTAAACATGTTTAATAATGACCGCATGCAATAAACAATTGTCCGTTAATAATGCTGAACCAATTATCGTGATCAATAGAGTGAGAAGCAAGCGGCCACTAAACTGTTACTTCCATCTTGCGCAGGGTGGTGGTAAATTTGTAAAGGCTCCTTACTGGCACACGCTACATTTCGGACATTTTTGATGTCTGTGAGAATACAAATAAGATTGTGGATACAATTATGTGTCATTTTGAATATACGTGTCTTGGTCTTCAAGACTGATAGAAGGAAATTTTGAAATTGTTTCTAGTGTTGGTAAATTATCATTTTTCCGGACTCGTATTCCAAAAACTTACGTTCGAGTGACGTTTGACGATTGATCTTGTAAAGCTCACTGAAGATTTTGAACATTAAAAAACAGTATTGACACCGTAATATGGTCAACTTAAATATTGATAAATTAGATTTTTCAACTTTCATAAAAAAAACGAGAGAAAAAAAATGATTGAGAAATCGTAATTTTTGGAAAAGTTCATAGATATAAAAATGTATTTTTTGTGAGCTATATACAAAAAAATTAGTAATATAAAAATAACACATTATTCTCGAATTATTCCATAACAAGAATCTAAATTTTATTTAATATAGAAAACATTACAAATATAAATAAAAAATAATTTGAAGAGTGAAAAATTTGCAATGTTGAGTATTTTTTATTTTCAAACCATCCCCGCTTTTTATTTTGATATCAAAGTCAACATAAAAAAATCGCGAAAATGATCAAAATTTGAAGGCGCGACTAATTTTCAATAACGCACACACGCGCGTTACTTAACTAAATTTCGAGTGCGGCGTAACGGTAAGGCCTCTTAACCATCTTACTTCTGTCAAAAAAATGGAAAATATTAATTAATTAAAAGGATTTATTAAGA
This sequence comes from Nemapogon koenigi, assembly GCA_963924495.1. Lineage (NCBI taxonomy): Eukaryota > Metazoa > Arthropoda > Insecta > Lepidoptera > Tineidae > Nemapogon > Nemapogon koenigi. The sequence continues at coordinate 318,151 of OZ004630.1, read as the reverse complement.
CGATACATTCAAATAAAATCATAGTTTGAGGGGCGTGGCCTAGCTGCATACGATACACTAGCGCTATGATGATCGATTGGTCTCTCCGCTGAATCTCTCTCTGTCGCATTGAATAGAAACAAAAGAGAAGAGGCGCACGGAAGGTGCTTGGAACAAACGTCCTAAGTGACAAATCAAAAATAATTTATTTAAATTAAAGGAGTAGCTTTATTGAAAATCTAAATTAACATCTTACTTTAGTAATAGATGATACAAATTTGTACTTAATTTAATAAACAATACTTCATGTACTACTGAGAAATTTGGAAAGGAGACTATTTTCAGAGGCTACTTTGCAATTTTTTTCTATAGAGCAAAGTTTCTTAAAACATGTTTTATGATTAACAGATTATTATGAAATATGATTAATTATAACATGTAATTTTTTCTATATTTCTAAGAGTTTTAGGTTTCACTCAAAACGATTTGAAAAATATGATTTAATATGAAGGTAGCCTCTTAATTCAACTTGCTGATAGTTATTATTTTAAATGGGATTAGGCCATATTTTTATTATATAGGGTTCTAAATAGCCATAGTTTTAAAACGGGCATTGCTATTGCGTTTTAAAAACTAATATAGCCTATAAACCTTCCTCAACAATTGGTCCATCAAATGCAAGTATATTACAAACAGCTTCATTATTAGTATAGATTTATGGCTTTATTTCCCTAGACCAAATCACGATCCTGGCACACCTCTTTCGCCCCATTCAAATTAATACATCGTCTTAGATTTCAAGTGCATTTAGATATCCTTTTTTAAATGTTGCTGGTTTGATCATCTTTCTGGGGCACCCTTGATAGACTCTTTAATTTCAAATCGATATTAATAAAATTGTTATGATGGATGGCGATTTTTATGAAACCGAGCTTATTCGATTTCAATTAAATTGTCACCATTGCAACGAAGCTAAACTCAAGATTGAAATCGAGTTAAAGAGTAACCCACCACTCCACCAGTCCCAATGACCCATTTCACTGGCACTATAATATTGTTCCTCGTGCTTGCATGCACACAGTGTTGCAAAAACTAGTTGCTGTACCTATATGGTTGATTTAACAATGCTTTGTGGCGCGTGCGAATATCGGAAGTCATTGTGCTTCATATACTACCGGGGGTGTTATAATGTAACATATATCATCTCTTCTTCTCAACCTGTTCCCACTTCATTTGGGGTCGGCTCTTTCCGCGCCACATCTCACAGTTGTAGATTATCTCCTCACATGTTGCATTACTAAGACTCCGCTGTCCGTCTGTCACCAGGCTGTATCTCATGAACCGTGATAGTTAGACAGTTAAATTTTTTCTTTTGCCGCTATAACAACAAATACTAAAAAACAGAATCCGTCCGTCCGTCTGTCACAGAGCTGTATCTTTTGAACCGTAATAGGTAGACACTTGAAATTTTCACAGATAACGGCCACGCTATAACAACAAATAATAAAAATAGAATAAAGTTATAAATTAGAGGAGGTCCCGACGTTTTTTACTTGATCTTAATAATGACAATACATACAAACGTCTAACTGCTAGTATAACTATAATGCATCTCAGTAAAACAACAGATAACAAAAACCGGCCAAGTGTGAGTCGGATTCGCGCTAATTTGTTTCTGCACCATACAGGGGCGTCAAAGTTGGTCTGTGCATATTATTGAGTGTACAAAACCCTAACACCGTTATTCATAAACGTTTATTATCAACGTTTTTGTTAAAATGTGTTTTGTTTCTTTCTATTATTAGTAAAGACAGGTTTGTTAGAGAGTGACAAAACATATTTTAACAAAAACGTTGCTAATAAACGTTTATGAATAAAGGCCTTGGTGTGCGAGTACCTTTATATATACCCTGCGGTGTAGTAACAGTGTCGAAGCCTGTATCTAGTATTTTCGGAGTAAGTGCGGACTCCGGCTTTACGTGTCCTTCAAAGCACGAGAAGATCAAAATTGATTCTAGTGTCGATTGAACCCGGGTCCAACCTCCAAAATAACCTGTTAATCCCGAGAGAGAGCTCTTCCTTTTGTGACCCAATTAAATACTTCCTCGTAAAAGATGTAAAGACGTAATGAAAGAGAAATTCTGCTTTTCAGCTTTTGTACATTCTCTTTTGTATGAAGCGAATAAGGTACTTTGAGTTTATATGAGGACATTTATGTATTTTGTTCCCCCTCTTGAGATTAAATTGTATTAACTTGACTTATCAGTTAATAAAAATCGATAAAGTTCGTTAAATCTATACTATACCAATATTATAAAACAAAGTCTCGCGCCGCGTCTGTTTGTCTGTCTGTGACCTTTAACGGGAGGAACGAATAATTTTGGTTGATTGCTGAACTGAAGTTCCCGAATTTTACGAATGATATGAACATACAATTTGGGCATCGAAAACTAGAGGATTTTATCTAGTATTGTGTAGGATGAAAACATGATTGGCGAAAATTTTCTCGATAACTTAATTTTTTGAAATCACCTCTTCAAAAACACCTTTTTAGTCATACGACCATACTATGAAGGGATTTACGTTTAAATTTTATACGAATCTGTAGGTAATTTCAGTACCTAGTATTGATTAAGAAGATGTTTCCCTGCATGTAATCGTTTATTAATAAATTATTTATTTGTAATGTGCCGCTTACGTCATTCATTCCGAGAGGCGATACATTATGCTCTTCTCACTTCTGCAGCAAGAACGGACAAAGCGCCGTCGTAGTCTTGCATGACGTGAACGTTGCGCCCGAACCAATCATGCGCCCGAACCACGAGTTTAGGGCGTGGCTTACGATTAGAAATTTCTGAGTCGTTCCTCGTCTTAACGCAAAAACTAGATTTTAATGCTGTTTTTATTATTAGAATAGGTTTATTCACTAGTTGTTTGTCCGTGGATGTTTTCGAACAAAATAAAATATACTCTATAGCGCTCGGGGATAAAGTAGCTTCCTGTTAGTGAAATATTCTCAAACTCGGTTCTGTAGATCCAGAGATAACCCCCTACAACCTCAAAAACTCACAAACTTTACCTCTTTATAATATTAGTACAGTATAATAATGAAGTCTGGGAAATAGTTAGCCCCAGCGAGTTTTCATGACGTATGCTGTCTAATCCGTCAGAGATATAACAAAATGATGTAGGAAGGAATTGTGTGGAATAAAATGATCTACAAAAAAGTCCTTAGTTGCATATATTTATCTCTAATAGATAAATAATTATAAGCGTGTTTATGTAGCTATTCAAATTGTTGTAAACCCATATTGTAGCCGTGTGAAGCCGGGGGGCGGGGTTGCTAGTGTTTCATAAAATCGAAACTCGATAATTTTTCCTTTCAAAGTTTACATTGCTTTTTAATGTAACTGAAAGGAGAAAGGTTTATGTATTAAAGTACCGATGTACAAGTTTTCAGTGGAAGCCTAGTGTAGGTATATTTGACAAGTGTACTGTAGGTTTGATGTTGCGCAGTCAGTAGTGCGAAGGCTCGCTGAGTGAACGTCTCGTTTGGTTTAAAACACTGTTTCATTATCTGAAAATACCTCGCATTTAATTGACAATATTTTGTATAGTGTGTGAAACTGTGGGGTTAAATACTGTATGGACTTATGGAGTGTTTGTGGAAGTTAAAGGTAGGTGTGCTCTGTGCTGTAATAGGGTATAGGTTCCTTGTAAATATTGATATTACGCGAGTTGTGTTTTAAAATTATTTGTTTATTAAAACTTTATACCTATTTTCTCTACAAACTTTGCTAGATTTAGCTAATGGACTTTCAAATATATGATGTCTTAAAAGGATTAGTGTATTCGCTGATATACTTAGGGTAACTTAACCTTGCAAAGTTGTGTCTGCTTAATCCGATGAAGTTAACATTTATCGTAGGCTCACAGATGTGCCTGCAAACTGTGGAGGGATTAAGTTATTAATTATAAGTTAATATCTAACTAAATATGTGTACCAATGGGTGTTTTTATAATCATAAACTTATATACAAACCCGACAGAGACTTTTCCATCTAAATATAGCTCAACAGAACTGGCTACTCGTATAGGTATAGCCTTACAAATACCATCGGCTAAACGAGGGAGACTTGGTCTTGTGATGGGTACCCTGGGACCGATAACACAACCTAAAGGGTGCCAACGGAACCCCTATTACTAAGGCTCCGCTGTCTGTCCGTCCGTCTGTCACAGGGCTGTATTTTTTGAACCTTGGAAGTGTGTATTACTATGGCTGCTATAACAACAAATACTAAAAATAAAATAAAGTAAAAAATAAAATGGGGTATACCAGAAATATATTATTTTTTGCTCGATCTTAATAATGGCAGTAATGGCAATACATTCAAACGTCTAGCTCAGTGGTTCCCAATTAGATTTTTCTGAGTACCCCTTCGAGAAAGGGTCCAAACTCGCGTACCCCCTGTAGCCAAGGTGATTTATTTATTTATTTATTTATTTATATTAGGGAAACAAACAGTATATAAAATAACAAAATTTCAGACATAACATTAATAATACATATTTACCAACAAAGTTTCCACACATTAACTACACAAATAGGTACACAAACACATAACAAAATATATTATAAAAGACATTAGAATCAAACAATAAAAAACAAAACCCAATAATCAAAATAAAAACACCACTCAGCTATCATATGATACATTTAGGGCTTTCTTAAACTTAGGAAGAGTGCTACCGAATATATCGACATTGCTATATCTCTCATTGAATATATTGCATGAGCGGTTGATAAATATATTGCCATGTAATTTGGTTTTACATAATTGTAAACCAAACACCTGCTTAATCTTACTGTTTATACGAGGACATCTGAAATCAATCATATTCAAAAGAGAAGGAGAATCCACTAAATAGTTTATTATTTTATATAGAAATATTAGATCACTTTCGGTTCGGCGCTTCAAAAGAGACGAGCACAGCCTAGAATCCATTGTAAAATCTGGGAATCTATATTCGATATGTTTTACAAACTTTTTTTGTATGGATTCTATCATGTTTATGTAAATCTTATATTGTGGGTTCCAAACTGTGGAGTTATATTCTAGTATAGGTCTAACCAGTGCATTAAAAAGTACCATAATGGTATTAATTTGTTTAAAATCCCTCCCGACCCTTAGTACAAAACCCATCATTTTGTATGCTTTTTGAGTAATACACCTAATATGAGAATCGAAAAGTAATTTATTGTCTAACTGAACCCCCAAGTCTCTCACCTCGGAAACACGATTTATGGTGACATTATCAAAGTGATAATTAAATATAATAGGTTTACGTTTTCGTGAGAAAGTGATCACATTACACTTTTTGGCGTTCAGTTGTAGCTGGTTCAAATTGCAGTACTTACTGATTTAAATTATTTAAGTCTTTTTGTAAATCATTACTATCTTGAGGGGTTCTGATTATTTTAAATATCTTGTTGTCATCAGCGTAAAGGAGAAATTTAGAATATTTAAAAGAATTACTGATGTCATTTAAAAATATATTAAATAGAAGTGGTCCGAGGTGGGACCCCTGGGGTACACCCGAAGGTACAGGTACGAAAGAGGAACAATACCCCTTAACAGTCACCGCCTGACTGCGGTTATGCAGATAGGACTCCAGCCATCTTAAAAGGTTACCATGTACACCAATATCATCAAGTTTACGTAGTAACATATTATGTGAAAGTTTATCGAAAGCTTTGGTATAGTCCGTATACACTGCGTCCACCTGGAATCCCTCATGTATAGCATTGCTAACAAAATTGATAAATTCATTCAGATTCGTTTCAGTAGAACGCTTACTTATGAATCCATGCTGTTGCGGAATTATAAAAGGACGTATTGAAGGAAAGATTGAATCGTATATGATTTTCTCAAAAAGTTTAGGTATTACACTAAGTTTTGAGATTGGACGGTAATTTTGTATATCATGTTTGTCACCAGACTTGTGAATAGGGATTACATAAGAACTTTTCCAAGCTGTGGGCATGATACCTGAAGATAGCGACAACTTGAACAAGAGGCGAAGCGGTTTAGCAAGCTGCTCACTGCATCTTTGCAGAAACAGTGGATGAAGACCGTCAGGGCCGCCACCCTTGCCAATATGTAGGGAATTCAGATACTTGATTATGTTATCGACAGACAGATCGACGCACCTATCATTGATTCCAACACTGGAGATAATATATAATATATATATATATATATATAATGATAACTAATAAATTAAATTAGTTTTTTGTCATTTAATAAAATTTAAATCATAATTAAATTTATTGACTCAAAATATATCGCGACGATTGCTGTTTGCGTACAATCGAACGTAAAAACAGTTCCGGCTGCCGTGGAAGGGATATGTTTGCGCCTGAAATGAGTACCTGAGAATCGTGAGATTGCCGCTCGTACCCCCTCAAGCAAGCTCGCGTACCACTAATTAGGAAACACTGCTCTAGCTAGTAGAACTATAAAGCATACTCATAAGTAAAACATCAAATAATAGAAACAGGCCAAGTGTGAGTCGGACTCGTGTAATATTTTTCAATATGTAGTTTTAAATATAATAAACTGCCTGACCAAGTTTTCTATCTTTGTTTGATTAACAGGTACCTAGGTAGAACTCCATGTAATGTGAACTAAAATGATAAAGGTTGCTTTAAATATACTTAATTAATTTCCTGTTTTGAGTCTCCATACATTGTGTACGATGTACCTCACCTACCGGCGTACGCGGCCTTGTACAGTGGCACTGTACGAATAAGTAAACATTATTGGCTACTTGTGGCTTGTGGCATAACTACGTATATTATTCAGAACCTTTTAAATTAGTTGTAGATACTTGAGTGTGTCAACAATTTATCATCCCCTTATTGTTACATCACTTACGACGACTTAAAACCGAAAGTCCCTGATTCAATCCTTAGTCGATCCAAAAATTCTAATTGCGCCAATTTTCTTCAATAAATCTATGAAACCTACTTCGGAGGGAAAGTAAAGTTAGCGTTCGCATTTCTATAAATAACTAATATAAATATTTGGTCGCACACCTCAATGTATATAAGAGCCGTGATGTTTTGAACATATCAATGTGATATAAGTTTCCATCCGAGTGTAAACTTCAAAGGTGTCTGAAACCGTCTGAATAAGCCGTACTTAGCCGCCTGACACCCACACATCTCGTGTCCCGTGTGGGCGGGCACCATTTTCTTTATGTACACAGTTTCTTCAATTTCGTTAAATCTTCTCTACTTGTTTGTAATGTGTACAATCCTATTTCGAATATAAAAGCCGTAATTTGAAATTGTATCTACCCAAATTATATGTTTTTCCAAATTCAAGATAATGAGCGTCACGGCAGTGGCATTCACGACGGGCACTCACGGTGAACAGCCGGGAAAGTGTATGAAATTATTATTAATACATTTTTACTCATGTATTTGTCAGACAGGTCAATGTATTAGTATGTTTGTACCATTTCGTGTATTGTGCATTATTTAAGGAAAACCATCTGAACTGACGAAATGTATTTCTGAAAACTGAATTTTAAACTCCTATGATATTTCATTTTATTGAAGGAGTATGGTAGTTGGTGTCAAAAGGAAGTAAGAATGAGCGCTGCGTTCGTCTAACTGTAATACCTCCACAAATACAACTTATATTAGAGATTTTTTGAAGTGAAACGCGGCGATAATTTTTATTTGACGAGAATTGAGAGTGAAATTTCAAGGACGCGTCACATTTAGGCACATTTCGTTACATGAGAGAGAAGAAAGATATAACATAGAGAGAAAAGGCCATTTCCAGGTTGTACACGGGGTGTAATGACGTTTATTTTTTAAGGAGTTTCACTTGTATCACGGTGCTGCACGCGCAATATTTGTAAACATTGATTCTAAACAATTCTTTCCTACATCATTTTGTTATATATCTCTGGCCGATTAAACAGCATACGCCATGAAAACGGACTGGGGCTAAGTTTTTCCCCGAATTGGTTCAGCTCCTAATTATGATAGGTCCAAAAGGGGACTGACAGACAGACATACGCGGCGGGGGCAGATAGGACAGACTTTGTTTTAAGTATATGACGATCTTTAACCTCCAGAACCTGAAAGTGATTTCAACTTATATAATAGTAGTTGATAAGGTTGTGTAAATGTTTACATGTTATTTCATTATTCATGTTTACACAAACAAAAGGGGCGTAATGGTTGTGTAATTGTGTTACTATGGGTGACGTAGGATAGAACCTTGCATTTTCATTTAGCAACATATAATAATAATTGACAGTTTAACATTGTACGGGTACCTTTGTTAGATGAAGTGTAAATTTAAGTAAAACGATTTAAAGTGTTTGTTTCTGAGGTTAAAATTCCAAAATGACCTTAAGGTGCCCCACCCATTTAACTGTTTTACCCTTCCACTGTGTGAGGGTAGGTTATTCCTACTACGCAATAGTCATCATCATTACGATTATACTTTACGTCGAGGTTAGAGACAGCAGTACAGTGTCTTTATACAGTTTCATATTAGACGTGTAGGGCGTTGGACTTGGAACCGGGAGGCCCTATGGGTTCAATTCCTACTCTTCCTTGCCAGCGCGTCCGCACTTCTAGAAATAACAGATGTTCACGTCTGGTAAAGAAAAGACACATCTAAGATCATTAAGTGCAGGCTTCTGGCAAAAAGTGTACACTGTTACTGATGTCTTTGACCACACCGCGCACCGCAAGGTAATACGTGTTTGACCCGTGCGAATATTTCGCACCGTTAGTTCAACTGATCTCCAACATCCATAACTTTAAAAGATTTGTTTGTTTATTTTTCGTCATTAGAGGGAAAAGTCAAATATTAACTTTGATACAGTAATACCGACAAAAACACCTTTGAAATATAATATATAGAGGTGTTGTTTTATTTGTAAAGAAGTCGCCAATCGCCAAATTAGAATATGTTGGCTGATAAATGTTAATCAAAACTATTACGATTTGAAGTTTAGCAACTTATATTTATCTTGATCTAATCCGTTGTACTAATTAATATTGCAATAAAGTTTCCTTTGTCCGCACTCCCTGGCTACGTATGAACTCGTATTACCATTTATCACTTCCACACAGTAGCTCGTTAGGTTTCAGCTTCAGTTACGTAGTTACCAAGTTACCCCGACATAAATAAAAACGTTTTCAGCTGCATTTATCTGCGTCACGCGGTTCTATTTATTATTCACTATTTTCTATTCATATAAAAACATTTTAATGACTATGAAAAACTATGAGACCGGAAATAAGTGTTTATTTTATCTTAATAGTTTTTGTTGTTTAAATTTGTGAAATTCAGGTCAGAAATAACAAAGCACCTGCAGTGCAGTCTCTATAACGTAACTCTATTCTTATTTAAATGTTATTAGTCTGTTATGTTAGTATTGTGCAATGCGTGACCACGGAACCACCTGCCCAGCAGTGGCGTGTCTAGGGTTTCAAACTTTATTTTTGTAGGTTTGCCGACCTGCACTTTTCAAAATAAAAGCAAATAGGTACCTATTACTTAGGTAGATTAAATTAAAATTAAAAAAATAAAGCAACATACCGAACAGATACACGCAATAATTTTATTTATCTAAATTGAGTTCTTTCATAGGTTAGAACAAGACAGATATATTTATGTGCAAACACAAAGCCCCGTTGCAAGCCAACAATTTCGATCGAAACAAATACAGAGGTCGCAACTGACTGATCAGCTCATTCAATGACGTAACACATTTTCTTTTAAATATATTGGAAGATTCTGGATTCCTATCCTTTGGGCCGAAGTTTGATTTATAGATTAGAATATTTTTTAGCGCACACTTTTGTTGAGTGTTTTTTTTTTTTCAATTGTGTATTAAATAAGGAATAGTAGGGCAAAGCCTGGCTTTTTGACTTATATGAAGGTACCGCCACTGCTGCCCAATCAGACCACGGACTGTCACATGACATTTAGTCCAACAAGACAGTGTTATTAGTCCACTTGTTTACGTCAATGGTTATCTATTGGCATTACTATGAATCATACCTCACATTCCAATATTGTGTTATGTGTTCATAACTTAGTTTAGTCTAGTTTAGATCATACCTGCGTGTAGGTTGTGATGATACGACCTTATTTTCCTGGCCGCTTACAAGCTGGCCATCATAAATAGCATTTATTTTGATTTTAGAACACGATATTGTTCATTTTAATTCAATAGAACATTGTATGGAACCTAAATTAAAATTTTACTCATTCCTTCACAAACTGTTGACTTAGGCAGTACACATTACTACAGGGCGTTAAGCTATTGAAGTAACACAATACAAAGTATGATAAAAATACTTACAATACTTATTTGCGCTCCTTTTATATTAACATAGATATTAGTTCTTGAATATTGATTCAATACATTTTATATAGTTATTTACTTAGTTGATAAAATAGAAATATAATAAATTTTACAATTGGCAGAGTACTGCCTAAGTCAACAGTTTGTGAAGGAATGAGTAAAATTTTAATTTAGGTTCCATACAATGTTCTATTGAATTAAAATGAACAATATCGTGTTCTAAAATCAAAATAAATGCTATTTATGATGGCCAGCTTGTAAGCGGCCAGGAAAATAAGGTCGTATCATCACAAGGTACACACATGATCACACCTCAATTCCGAGATAAGCTGAAATCCTGTGACGTCATCGCATCTGCTCATAAACTAAGTAGGGTAGGGTAGGGTCCAACATGTATGTGGGAACACTGGGAACTGGGAAGTTGGGAAAAAGTTTATACGTTTAATTCACGTGTTCATTCAATCGACAACTTTGAGATAGACAAGGATCAATAATTTTTTTCCTTCACGGGTTACCCTTACAGCTCCCGTAACCGTGTTACAGTTCCATGGTAACAAGTGAAAGACCAAGTCTCCCCTCGTTTAGCCGATGGTATTTGTGAGGTTATACCAAACGAGTGGCCAGTTCTGTTGAGGTATAATAATTCTGTTACTCCCAGATTTGTACATAGGTAAAATCAGTTTATTTTTCCCTAGCTATGCCTTGCGGTTGCGCCCGAGTTAATAGTTACTGCTCCGCTCCTTTTGGTCGTAACGTGATGTCATAAGCCTATAACCTTCCTCAAGCATTACTATCAAATGCAAAAATATTTTGTCAAATCCAACATCCAGACATCAAACAAAGAAACAAACCTTATTTAGTACCTATAGATTTATACATAGGTAATGTTCGTCTGTCCATTACTGTAAGTACTTTCCTAACCATTTATTTTATCCAACCGTCTCATCTGAGATCGTCCCACTCCCCTCTTTGTTCTTTAAAGGGTAGACCAGCCTCCCCGTCTCCTACTCAAATTCCTGTTTTCACCTCTTTGTAATGGACCCTGATCCTGACCCCAGTGGGACGTACTGTCAGGGCGAGTGGTCTACATTAGTTTCCTATCAGTCGCTTCGTGACACAGAGTAGGTATATAAACTAAAAATCAATAGTAGATGTAGGACATGTAAAGGCCATTTGACATAATCGCGACCTTCTTGTCACATCTTTTTTGTGGTGTAACATAGTGTCATTCTCACACACTTGACCTGACCTGAGACATTATGCATGAGAACACAATTAAACAAAGACTATAAGAGTGTTATAACGGACACTATTCAACACTAATCTCGACTATTACAAAAGTTAGAGGGAAATTAGCATTCCTACTAGCATACGGTGCAGCAACAGGCTTGCCACCTGTTCTGTTTGATATGGACAACTGGCAAAAGGTGGACACTGTTACTGGTGCATCTGGCCACACCGGAAGGTATAGAGGTTGTGAAGATATTGACATAACTAGCGACCGCGTTCCCGGCTTCGCACGGGTACAATATGGGTTTACAACAATTTTAATACCTACATAAATACGCTTATACTACTTATCTATTAGAGATAGATATATACCACCGAGGGCTTTTTTGTAGACCATTTTATTCTACATAATTCTTTCCTATATTATTTTGTTATATAATATACAACATACAACAGTTATCATGGCAACTCGTTAGGGCTAACTTTTTCCCCGACTTGATTCACTTATACTGTTAATGCTCAGCTCCTATACATGACAAGTCCATGTTTTATACTCATAAACCTTCCCGGTGAATGAACCTATCTAATAGTGAAAACCGCATCAAAATCCGTTCAGTAGTTTTTGCGTGAAAAAACCCGGCGAAGAGCTTTGTTTTATAATATGTAGTGATTCAGCGGTATTATCTTCTTTACGTATGTATGCCTCAAGGTATAACGTGTGTATAATTGATCCATCACACATCGCCTGCACTGTGCAGTGTGCACGTGACGCGCCGTGTTATTGTACAGTTGTTACTGCCCGAATTTAGCTAGGATGATGTGTGCAGTCAGAAGTTTAGTAAAAGTCAAACTAAGCTTAGTAAAAGTAAAAAAAACAGACTCAAATCTGAATACAGTGAAAGTATAATCTGATCTAGAAGTAGTTACGAGATTGATGCACGAACTTACTAAACGCGAATAAGTTTAATCTACTTTTTGTTTTAACATTCCAGTTTTCTTCATTTAAGAGCTCTCTTCATGCTGCGATTCTCCGTAAATTACGCGATAAATATATGTTATAAATTAATATTGCTCTCTAAAGAAAGGTATATTAAACATGATATTAACGAAATAAGAGATTAAAAGATTTATAAAGCTCTGAATGTCTTAAATAAAAAAAGACTAATTATTTTAATAGTATGTACAATTTTATTTTGTTTATTTCATAGATAATTTCATATATTTTAAGAAAACATTAACTACGACTTGATTTTTCTAATACTTTTTGTATAATACCTACTCCGATAGCCGAAGTCTGTTTCGTGTATTATCGCAAGACAGGTATTGTTCAGTAATCGTACTTTCTCATGTGTCTGGTACGTGAATCTTGGTTTATCTTATCGATTTGAATAGCAGTCCATCTCGCTCACATATTTCTAAAGAGTAATAAGTCGCGCGTAAAACTGAGTGCGTTTTGCTTTACTCGTAGGTTGTGCTGTGATGCGTCGCCTTAATACAGATTTCCATTAAAACCTCATTTCGTGTCCGTGCCTGTACCCGTGGCGCCTCAATGTCAACTATTGTTCACTTATAAGTAAAAGTCACCGCAGCCTTGTTTTTTTCCTATTTCTGACTAGTTTGGTTCAAACTGAAGGACAGTATCTATTGGTATTGGTAACACATATTTTATCGTTCAATTTTGTAACGTTTGCATAAAATATGTTGTTAAATTGGTCTCTTCTACATTCTCTACATCTACATAATGTTTACTAGGTTTTCGTAGCCTATATGCTTTTCTACTCCGAATCCATTTTCATCAGTACATATTACAAATACACGATTTTGAAGTTGATTTAGTTATTTTGGTAATGCTAATTTGGTTGATTTAGTTTGTTTGCGAGTTGCGACCGTGAAACAACGTGCTTGTTGCATTCTCACGTCCTATTTCTTGGTACAGACCGCACGGTGTTGCATCATGTGTTCGATGGACGCGCTCCTTTTTTGGGGAGCATCGTGGGCGGAAGTGGACCGGTCTTTGAATATGTTGTGTCTAATATACCTTCACGACTGTAGTCTATAGGGGTAGGCAGAGAGTAGGCACCATTTCTCTTGACCCTGTCATACTTCTACCATACAACTTTTCGTACCTACTTACACAGAGCATCCTAACATCTATACAAATATTATAAAGAGGTAAAGTTTGGATGTAGGGGGTAATCTCACAAACTATTGGACTTGTCGCAACCGTCCGGTGGCGACAAGTTGAGTAAAAAGTGGACTTGTCTATACTGGGGGAGACAAGTGGACGAACTGAACCGATTATGAAAATTGTTTCACTAATAGGAAGCTACATTATCCTTGAAATGCTAGTAAGCTATATTTTATTTTGTTCGAAAACATCCACGGGCGAAGCCGGGGGTGGACAGCTAGTAATATTATAAATGTGAAGGCGTATTGGCGTGTCCTTCCTTCACGTCAAAATAGAGCAACGGATCTACAGAGATTATAGTTGGAGGGCATTCATTCTTACGTCATATTTTAAAATGTCCATCTCAACAGTATTAATGTTACTAGCATGCGTCTTCTGCCATCAACCATATCCAAGATCACTGTATTTACTAGGTTAATATTACCCAAGTATTGCGGTAACTCCGGCTTGTTTCGACTCGCGACAACAAGACAACAATACCCCAAGAGCCTGTATCCTTCACATAGACACACACCACTCAACCCCGTTACCCACCCATTGTCCACGCGCCCTCAACCGTACATAAACTGGTGTATTGTGCATATTCTACATAATATCACTCACTACTATACTTAAACTCATTTCACAATATATTTTGCGCATTGTCTACGAATACATTCTGGTAATAATTCCCGTTTGCCTCAGAAAGTACTAATGCTTGCTTTTACCATTCCTCCACAGTCGGTCCCTCATTTCTGAGGATCGTGACACCGACTCATCAGCTTCTCCTCAATAGGCTGCGGTCCTCTGCCTGACGAAGAGTTTTGGTAATAGAGGTGTCCAGGTTTTCGGACACCTGATCGGACCATCGTTTAGGCCACCGTCCTCGAGGTCTCGTTCCCTTCACCCTGTCCATCACCATAAACTTTTCTAAATGATTGCCCTCTCTTCGTGCAATATCGCCAAAATACTGCAGAATTCAGCTGAAAGCCGTAGCTGCAACCACTACCACCGCACTTTAATTTTATACTAAGTATGTATTTTATAATGAGGGTAACGCACTTGACCGGTTTCATTATGTGAAGTAACACTTGACGCACCTTTTGTTTAATATTCGATAATCTGCAAATGATGCAACAGACCTCGAATTGGCAAACAAGCCTTCATGATCACTTTAACATATTTTAGTTTTGAATACACAATTAGAACAGTGTAAATATTATGGAATATTCCCTGCCTCGAAAAGTAATCATAAATACATCGGGGACCGCTGAAATTAACATTGAACAACTCTCGTACAGTAAATTGAAAATTCGACTTGAAATAGGTTCACCATTTGGAAGCTGCGATACGAGTCCAGACGGAGCACGTATGTTTACTTCAATCCGTTTTCTCTCTCAGACTAAAGTGCCTAGTGTCTCGTGAAGTCAATCTGTGTTTATGTTTGAGAACAATAAAGCTCGAATAAGTTGTCCAATATACATTCAGTTTGTGTGTGTGGCTATCGTGCAAACATCGGTCCGGGCCGGGTTGTGTAATCTACTATTATAGCTTTTGTACCAAATATTCCACTTGCTAATCTAGAACAAACATTCACACTTGACTGGACTTCATGTGCACGATAATCGCTAGTATTGATTATTTCATACTTACTTCTAATAATATTGTACTAACGGTCATTTGTAGAGATTTGGTCGATAGAGGCGATACTATATTTAGTTTTACGGCTATGTGCTGCTTGTCTTCGTGTACATAACTCAAAATATATTTAATATTGTACATTTTTTTGGTAATCCGATTCCTGCTCACGAAAACTGGTCTGAGTCATCGTGCGTTCATATTATTTATACAATGGTTCAACGTACGCACCCAAATACGTTGTACGTAATAGGAAAGTAAGAAAAAGATATCCATACAACTAAGGAACACATCAGTCAAGATTCCTTTAAAATGGGTGCAGTGGAATAGTCGTGAAGATTAACTCAGATTGTCATGCCATGACATAACTCCTGGATAAAGTCTGGAGCACAGAATAAGGACTCACTAGAAGTAGTCGTCAAAGTTTTAGTGAATGAAATTGTATGAAGCCTGCCAAGGACAGACAACCGAAACTTAGTCAGGGGTGAAGTGTTCGATCTGTCGTGATCTCTCCGTCATTTAGCAATAGTGTCGCAATATCGCCTCCATTTATATTCTCCGTGGACAATGAACACAAAAAGTCCACTTTATTGTACAATATCATTTCAATTGGTACGTGTATGTGTGAGCGAGATTGCTTTTTGTGTCCATTATAGTTATTGTCGTACCCGTAAGTACATTTCATGCATCAGTTACCTTCCTAAAGTGATTGTTTTTGTTACAGTTGATTCAATCGGAACTCTAGATCGCGGTGCGGACACAGTGAGATGTGCGAGCGGTGAACCTGCCCGGCGGCCGATTGTTTGTCGGTGAGTCATATATGATACACAGTTGAATCATAACTTTATATTACCTCATTCCTCGGATATTTTGCGGTTGACACCGCGGCGTCACCGGCTAATCCTGGCTATGATTCTACTTTCACATGTCCCAGTTTTTCGGCTCGTGAACTTGACTCCCAATTATAATGTTTTCTATTTACTCAGAATAAGTTTATGTTAGTTTAAATGCCACATAAATAACAATCAGAGCATGATTTACAAATCACGATCTCTTTGAATACACAAGACACAGAGTGCACCCATCTTCTCCGGACGTAGCCAAGCGTACTTCCTTTGTGCTTAACCGTACTGAAGCGGTCGCAACATTTCAATATAGCTCTTCTCTCCAGCTTACGTTTATCAGTATTTCTTCCATATCTACTTGACAAAATACTCTTGTTGCTATTTCAGTAATTCAGAATTAATGAACCTAGAACCGTGTCCTCTCCTAGAGATTGCTGCTATTGTGTTGAACTGTGAATACTCTACGCTAGGGTTGTTAGGCTGCGGACAAACTTGTCTGTAGAATCTCTCTTATAGTAATGCTGGATTTTATGGAAATATGTACCTACCTATAACTTGGAATGTTACTCAACACGCCCTAAAAGTATAGGTCGCGTCAAATAAGTTTAGACTTGGAGTTTAGTACTATCAGGAGCAGAATTGCAAAAAAAAATCGCTTGACACTTTAAAATGACATGAAAACGAAAATAAAAACAATGTCTGTTGTAATTTGATTGGTTCATATCTATTTGAATGTCATTGAGCTTTGATGTGATAGGCTGGCATTAAAAATGAAACAATATGAAAACTTGAATGTGCAAGCGAATATAGCCTTTACGGGGTCCTACCAACGTTGCTCCTGATTGTACATTACCACTACCTAGTTATTAAGTTACGTCTCGCCTCTCAAACCGCTCATACCACCAAAAGGACCCACAAATATCGTCTACTGTGCAACTAAAATCACGTGCACTTATTGTTGTCATTTTGATGTCAATGTTAACTAAATTTTCACTTTCATAGTGAAGATTACGAGCTTAGATCAACTTTTTATTGTTTTGGATTATAAATTGTGGTATTTAGGACTATTTTCATCCTGAAGTATATGTAGGTGTTAAATAATAAATTGCCACTCTGTACTCTAGTCCTCTAATGTTACGGCGGTCGTTAGCCGATATTTATTATAGGCATTTGTTATGGGGGTGGGTCAATGTTTTTTTTTCTTCACGGGTTTCCTTACAGCTCTCGAAACTGTGTTATCGGTTCCACGGTAACCATCACAAGACCGAGTCTCCCTCTTTTAGCCGATGGTATTTGTTGAGGCTATACCCAGGGGCCAGCTCTGTCTAAAAGAACTCAAATTGCTACTTATTTTGCATAGATAATAATAATTACTTAGGTATCTAGTATTATCTCTTACATACTGTTTAAATTACTTAAATTAATTAATTAAAAAAGAGTAGTACAATTTTATAGTCGCATGCAGTGTGAACAGCTCTTTAGATGAGACGAGCTTTGTTGAGTGCTAGTGTTGTTAGTTGTGTGGTCTGTACTAGTGTAGAGAGAGACGTATCATCTTGAGATGTTAGAACAAGCTTTGTCCTTTACTTGAGACTATAAATAGTACTTTTTTGAGTGCCTATACTGTAGGTAGAGTATAGGGTGTAGGCAAATATAGTGAAAGTTTTTAGCGATCATTTTTAGGGCCAAATGGCGAAAATGGAGCCTTTATAAGCTCGTCATGTCCGTCCGTATGTCGCAGACTTTTATTTCGGCTATCTTTTGATCGGTTCTTATATTTACAGGGAGGTGTAGAATTATAGTGGCAAAATTACATAGAACTTCAGAATACATTATTTGTTTCGTATGCCATGTGGCATATATTATTGTTGAATAGCTTTCTTAAAATGCTGTAGAGGCTCCTACAGTATTTCGCAAGATATAAGCTGCTAAAGCCGTTAATATTGTGTCCCCTCCTCCCCCTCTAATTTTTAAACTGCGGCTAATAAATAATTGATGACAGTAATGATAAGTGTTTGGGATACTCCTAACTGTCAGTTCACATGGCTCTAACTCTTATGTTTGAAGATATTTTCGACGAAATAATATGGTAAATGACGTAGTGTATAGCAATAAAGTCGTGTAATAATATTTGTAAAGTAAATCAGTTTTCGGTGCAAATTAAAAATCAATATCGGTCTGTTGTGTTTGTTCGTGTTCGTCAATGAACTGAAACTGGTGTGTCCAAAAATATAACTAAACATTCATATAGTGCTCATTGTTTAGATATGGATTTATTATAGTTTTTATTACTAACAGGAAAATATGTTCATTACACACTCGTAATACTGTATTTTTAACTAGCATTCCTCCTGTGGAAAATTTTGAAATGTGACAGGGATTTCTGGGATAAAAAGTAACCTAAGTCACATCATGTTGGTCCGTTGTGGCGTGAAATAAAGACAAACAAACACACTTTTTACTTTATAATATTAGTTTTTATATCATTTCGTAGAGTCGGAGGGTAAAGTATGCCAGATAAATATTTGAGTATGTATCTATTGATTGCATCCGGAACGATGTCATTAGATAAGAATGCGGAGTGAAAGATGATGTTGTGACTAAAATGGAGCAAAGTAGTTTACGCTGGTTTGGACACGTTAAAAGAATGAAGGATGAAAGATTGACTAAAAAGGTTTATATGACAGAGGACGACCTGGGTGTACTTTTATTGAACATATACTTAAATAATTATTGATCGATGGAAGTATTAAAAGTTCACACAATCGGCATGTATGAAAGGTATGAGAATATAAAAGAAACGAAAGAGGTATGTCAGGATCGTAACAAATGTCATTCGATTGTCTCTGCCTACCCCTCTTGGGATGAAAGGCGTGATGATAAATAGATAGATAAATATTTGAGTATGTATGTAGACAGACATGGAACCAAAACCATCGGTTCCTTTAATCCAATTGTTCATTGTTCAGATGAATGTGATAAGTCCTGAAGAAGTGTTGATGTCACATCAGATTGTCGTCTTGTCTCACTATGTAATAATGGACAGTTTGCGTGCGTGTACACAGTGTATACGGCACACACGTTGACGTATCTACTATATTCTCTCATTGTTAGCGAGCTGATGTTCAGGAAAAATCACGTGACTACTTCACCATTCATATACATTCACATTGTTATTGTTGACAACTTTTATGTTACGATGTTGGACTTGCTCAACTTAGCTAACTTTCAAGAGATACCTACATATTATACAACATTTTTAGCTTGTTTTCTCTTCTTCTTTTATGGTCGCTCCACCAATGTTAATCGATGATTTGCCAATGTCAAGTATTATATAGCCTTTATAGTATGTCTTACTAATCACAGCGGAAGCGGGATTAAACCGGATTCCCCATCATGTCACGACGGAAAGCGTGCGTCGGTCGCCATGTCATGACGTAGAATCCAAAAACGATATCGTTTCGTGTTGGTTCGATTTGGAGATGTCAAACGTCAAAAATATATCAATCAAAGTTTAAAAAATGGTTTGACGTTTCCAAATCTGTGGAATTGACACGAAACGATATCGTTTTGTATGCTAACCCCATAGAATATGTTTTGTGAAGAGTATCTAGTTACCGTCTGTATCAACTATTTACTAACAAAAAAATGTACAAGATTCCGTCATACTGTTAACGGATTGTCATAGTTTTTGCGTAGACAAAATTCCCGGTTAGGTAGGTACGACTTTCCCATAATGATGACAACTTTTTAAAATATCCTTACGGTATCATGAACAAATGATAACTTTGTTTTTGTATGGAATATATTAACTTTAAAATATTTGAATTATATTAAAGTAGGACAGGACACTGTTATACTTCTTTAGGCGCGTTATGAAAAAAATATTATGAGAGTGAAATTGTACGATGTAAGAAAAAAGTTACAACTAAATAGAACCACTATTAGTCGCGCATGTTGGCACGCTCGTCGCCTCTGATCACTGTACTAAATATATGAAACAATTATAATTATTATGGTTGTTGCAGGTTGCCTCGTGGTTGAGAGAAGGTCACAGTAACACTGACGTCATGACACTACACTGGTGGATGCACTGGTTCTGGGTGACGATGCTTGCCGCTCTTGGTATGTACTCTTTCGAGATTAAAAATAGAATAGGCATGATGACTCCATTTGGGCACTTGGTGAATACCAATGTTTCAACACTTTCAACTGCTCTTAAACAATCTGAAAAAACGTATCTACATATGAAAATAGCTTTCATCTGTGAAATGGGCCCGTAAAAGATGCAGATTTCCTGACGTCCGCTATTACGTTGTAAAAGAGGTTTTTATTGCTTTGTTGAGTGAAAAGCGGGCTACAAAACCTACATACAAGGTTATGACACTATTTTATTAACGCTTCATAATATGTCCATGGAAAAATTGAATTAATTATATTTGATTAACTTCCATCCGTCCTGCGTTTTTGGAAATTGTTAAAATACGAAAAATAAATATAAACCTTTTGATTTTGTTACAACTATCTTTATACTTAAAGTAGGTCCAGTAGTACAAACAAACCGTGTACTTACAACACTTAGCTAGGTATTACCATTCTCATAACAAAATGTCCGCATTCTCACAATAGCTACTGAACTGACGGAGAGTAGTGTAGTGGACAGTGACAGAGTATCGGCCGACACTCAACGAACGTTTTTGAACGTTGGGCCCAGGTGGAAACAAGATGAAAGTAATGTAGGTATTTGTTAAGTGAAGTATAATATAATTACTGATAATTCAGGTAAACTTGGCAATCTGGGAAATCAGATGAGGGATAAACTAAAAGTGAGGTTATGTATTATCATATTGTCAATCAGATGATTAGTTACTTGTAATTGGTTGTAATAGATATAAGATTTCTAAGTCTAAAACAGACCCCGAGGAATAGCTTCCCCTCGTGCCACTTCACCAACTAAAAAGTAATTAGAGGTATCGAATACCTACGTGTTCAATGATGCTTTGAATCTGTCACTCATATTTCATACAGTTTCTTCACTCGAAGTTAACTTGAACATCCACTCGATCCACTTTGAATAGATTAATCGCTAGTTTTACCCTAGATTGTAAATTGGTTTCATTTTTTAACCGAACTCCAAAAAAAAGGGGTTCTCAATTCGTCGGAATCTTCTTTTTTTATGTATGTTCCCCGATTACTTGAAGACGCTTGGACCGCTTTGATTTTTTTTTGTTGGATAAGGTATACTTTCCAGGTGGATCCATGTTCATCAGGCCAGGATGATGATGGGATCCTGGAGAAATCGAGAACTCTTAAAATTTTATTGGCTCATTTTTGCGTATTGATATATATTTTAAGTTGTTACAACACAAAATGTCCTCGTCTCCTTTGTGTTGTTCTTGAATAGTCACTCTCTCTGGTATATTAGTGATGAGTTCTGAGTGAGCATAATGTAACATGATGGTTATTAGTTACTAGCGACCGCCCGCGTAGAATCTATTGTGCACAGGTTTGGGATAAGTTCATATATTGTGTAAATCGGCCTTAAATCTCGAAACCAATGAAAGAAATGTCACGATTTTTTCAAACGACTACACTGGCATAGACAATGGATTCGCTCTTTTTTTGGCTCGAAATTCGAACTTGCAATTTTATTTTGCTTACTATACAAAAATTACACATCTAATATCATATTTTCTTAAGTATGTCGTGATTCCCGAGATCAAGGAATCGATTTACATACACATTCCTAGGAAGGAGTACACCGTTTGGTAGAAACGTATCAAGAAAGTTTTGTAGAGCGCCATCCCGCTCTCTCTCGGTTTTCTTTTCTCGTTCTGGTTTTACGATTTTATTATATAGTTGTTGTCTGTTTGTCCTCGCTAACTATGTAGCTCTCGTTTAACACAATTACAGGTAAGTGCACTAAACAGACCACGTTGCTCGTGTATATTGTTGTACACGCGTGACTAGGAGAACATATTCTTGGTGTCCTTGTGGGGCGTTTATAAGATCTTCTTCTTTTATTATGGCTCCACCAATGTTCATCGGTGATTAGCCAATGTCAAGTATTATAGTGTTTATAGCCGATTAATCGGTATTTAAGATAATCCCGCCGACTGTGATATGTTTTATTTGTCGTCGATTAATCAAAACCATCACAGCACGGACAGGATTGAACTGGATTCCCCATCACGTCTCGGCGGGCGCGTGCATTATTCACCAAGGCGTCTCCCTTTTAAAGTCACTGTCTGTCTCTCTGTCCATCCGTCTGTCACAGATTTGTCAGAAGTGTCACTGCCACACATTCGTCCAATCCCCGGTCCACCAAAACCGTCCACAGGCTCGGCCACTTATTTTAACGAACGGTCCGCCTAGATCATCCGGCGGCCGGATTGGTTTTACGGTGCAATGTCAAACCAATGTGTGGCCTACTTTAGAAAGCAACGGAGGGATGACATCCTTTAACGTCAAAACGGAGCAAACGTATCAAAGTGATTATTTGTATTATAGAGTAAAGTTGCGTAACACTTGTTGGTGTTCAGCATGTTGTGATGGAGCCGCATAACGCTGTTGTTTTCCGCTATGCGTGATATTAATTGATCTTCGAGATAATTACCTATTGAAACGCTAGTCGTAAACTCGCTGCGATTTCTTATTGCGAACGAATCGTAACCGGTGTCCCAGTCGATACCTAATTATTTATTGGTGTTTCTGACAGAGATCTACCATTTGAATATTGATTGTACAAACAATTGTTCACGATGTCGTGCTAATGCTAAATATATACCCTGAGGTATAATACCTAGCACTGCAGAGTTTTAATATATAAAAACCGTCGTGTCGCTGATGACTGACAAATCAATGCACAGCTTAAACCACTTAAAATATAGATATTAGTTAGGTGGTGTAGTCACTGAGTGGAGACCTAGAATGGGCCATAGAAGTGTCGGCCGAGTGAAGAGAGAGAGTAGAGCATGGAGGAGAACTGCGGAGGATAGGGAGAAGTGGACGGACAAGGGCTGAAGAAGAAGTAGGTACACTAAGAAAGGAGTTTTCTAAAATCAACCCCTGAACGTTTGTGTGGTGCGGTGTTTCTTATCCAGCGCGTACGAAGTCGCGGGCAACAGCTACGTTATGTTGAAGGCTCCTTCCATAATATTCTGACACTACCTATCGTAGGTGCTGTCATACTGTCAATTGATACAAAAGTTTGCGACACGATGGCGATACTATAACGCGTAAATACAATGCTAGCTGTGCACAATGAAGATGTATGTATGTTGTTGTTTTGCAATCATTACTGAAAATGGCGTGCTCGCGAATAAATTACATTTTCTCTCTCTGCAGTGTCCGCTCCCCTGCTCCCCCGCTCTCTCACAAATCTCGCTTTCATTCAAAAGTTGTTTGCGTTGTTTACTGCGTTCGTTTATTGTGAGTATTGACAATATTTAGCATTCAAACTATTTGGAACCTATACAATCCTAATCCCCTCGACTGATCATCTCTTCTGGTGGCTACTTCCTCGCTAAACGAATCACCATAGCGATTCAGCGGGGAAATGCAGCCAGTATTCTTGCCACTATTCCACCTGGTTTATTTAGTTATGTTTAATGTCTAGATTAGATTTAAAGTTTTTATATTGTTATGTGTAAATAATTAAAATAAATACAGTTTGATGTTGCACGTTGTTGTCATTGATTGGAGGGCCGGAAAGTGATAAAGACAATTTTTATCCCGGACAACCTTAACGTCGAAGCCGGGCGAAAAGCTGGTTTTTTTTTGTATTTTTCACAAAATATACTGATTTCCGCCAAGGGTCGATCTCCATCGGACGTCAACAATGTCGGGTTTGATTCGTTCTCAAGAGCTGACACATTGTATATTTTATTTTATTCACTAAAATATGTTCACTTCGCAAAACTACTGGTTGTATCGTTGCACCATAGGCATGCGAGCACCGACCATTCGTCCTGTAACGAACACAATAAAACTATGTATTTGTGATAGTACTTGTTACGGATTATTTGCGAGGTGTAGCATAGGTATGGCATAACTTAGCTGGATTACGATAGCTGGACAATCTATCTTAGATCTTGTAGCAGTCAGTGACATTAAAGCATAGGTATTAGCAATGGGTATTACATAGTTAGTTATATGACATGGTAGATCGATACAATTTGTAATGCGTTCATTTGAACCTTTTTCATACATTTAATGTATTAAAAAATTTTAGTAGCGAAACCGGGAAAATGAACTAGTTAATTATGAAATGATATAATGAATAAGGAGTTTGTTTACAAACTGTGTCGTGCGTCTGACAGATAATAAAGTTAAGTTCCCCCCTCTGTGTGCCACAACCCACACGCCCACAACTGCCACAACTCGCTAAACTGGAATAACGGTCGGGGTTTTGAAGGGTTAGGTCAAGGTTGATGCGGAGTGCGGAGTGCGGACCTACATAATACATACACAGTGATCGTGTTTCTACCCTAATTAACATGCACCTTATGTGTGCATGTATATAGTCTAATGAGAAACACAATAGGAACAATCTACTATAAATGCTGTTTAAGAGCAAGCTTGTGAGCGTAAATCGATATATCTTTTAAAAGTTGTTAGAGGGATACACTGCAAAATGAATCGAAAAAATAACCAAGGATAAGATAAGATAGGCAAAGATTCACGTACCAGAAATTCACAGCACTAATAACCTTACAATGGTCACTTCTTTATTAGACACTAGCTGTCCGCCCCCGGCTTCGCCCGTGGATATTTTCGAACAAAATAAAATATAGCCTATAGCACTCGGTGATAATGTAGCTTCCTCAGAATCGGTCCAGTAGTTTGAGAGATCACCCCCTACATCCAAACTTTACCTCTAATCTGCCCTCCCTTTTTGTAACCAATATAGTTTTGAATACTTCCTTATAATTCCCAACCGAGGTATTGTTTAGTACTAATATATTGATTGATACCAACCATAGCTGTAAGGAGACAGGTGTTTTATCAGCGGACAGCTCGTTATGTTGGTGCACCTACTTGTATATTGTTAACTATACTGATGTGTATCTAAAAATAATTAGAAGTAGGTATTTATTATTAATAGTTAACTCATAGGCAATGTACAATATAATATTTGAAGGATGAAAAAGCTTGGGACTTTATTGTTATAAACATAATTTTATTTATTTATTCTGGTTTGACGTTGATGAGTAATACTTAAATTATACATTTGATTTGATTTGGTATAATACCAACATTCATTTTGTTCATTATAACTCAAAGATGATCCTTCCTCATAGTTGAAGAACGATTGACAAAAGCTGGGATACTATTTATATTGTCTGACAAATTGTTCGTATTCTACTTCTCCACGCCCGCTTTTGTTAACCAATCTATAGTACAGTAGTAAAGTTGTGCACTTTTGTCTATTCCAGCATTAATCAGTTCCCCGAGCGCCGCGCCCCAGTCTGAGGAGCTACAGCACATGAGTACAGAGTTGGGACCCCGTGTCACCGAGAGGCAGTCTCGCGCCATGTACTACACCAAGAGCACGCCCGCTACTGACACACACAATGTGACAACTGTTACACCGTCTAGTAACACCACTGATGTCCCCGAGCACGTTGTCCATCCTTCTGTACATTGGACTCCAGCTAACACTTCCGAACATAACATAACACTAGAACTAAACGTGACCCTGACCGACCTCAACACAACACTCGCGACAGATCCTGTTACGCCGTCCTCTAAGAAGCGAAACAACCTAACTAGGTTACCAGAAGTCAAAACCACCAATGTAGAAGGCGCGGCGGAGAGTAGAATAGTTACTGAGAAGCCTCTGTCGCTCGAGACTGCCTACTTGCAGACCAGGGTGCCGGTAGAATCTTCCAGAAGGGTCGTGGACGCGGAAGAGACCGGCATGGACACGGGGGCCATAGCTGGGATATCGTTCGCGGCTCTAGTGCTGGCCGCTCTAGCGGGCTCCACAGGGTTCGTTTTGTACAGACGGAGGTACCTGAACAAACCTCAGACACTGAACGACAAGTGCTCCAACCCGGACTCTAGCGGATATCTCGATGACAGCACTGTAAGGGTATGTGTATATTATATCTTATGTAACTTCACCTATAAATACTTTCAGGAGAAAGTGCAGCAACTAACTAGTGGAAAACTGGCATAAAGTGGACACTGTTACTGGTGTCTCTTGGTCACACCGCGAGGTATATAGACCGTGAAAATGTGTTTTAAATGCAGACTCTTCTCACTGTCAAAGGGGCCGTCTCCACGAGCGAGAGAATCGCGGCGATAGTCTCGTCCGTGCCACCACATTCGATACAAAGTCTATGGGCCACTCTCCACAGAGCGATACTATCGCCTCTATACAGTTTGTTTGGCACGGCGAGACTATCACCGCGATTCTCACGCTCGTGGAGACGGCCCCAAAGACATTTTTTTTTTAGATATAGCAATTATGTCATTCTATATTTTCTCTCTATTGTTTAATTTTGTTACTCATTTTCTTTAAATACACCTTATTTAGCCACCACCTGATTATTAAGCATAGGTGGCTGGCATCCTATCCAGTATACAGTTTATCCAGTAGGTATATAATGAATGAATTCAGTTGTTTATTAATACAGAACTGTATTCAGTAATATGTACAGTGTTGTTGTTACAACATAGTATCATAATAATTTATACAATTTCTAGTTGCTATTATCTGTGTAATATTTTTAGGTCCATATGAAATTATTGAAATAAAAGTTATTTCTTTTCATTCTCATTAACGTTTATTTTTCTTATTACAGGATAACTCCGAGGAGATGTACAGCCTGGACAATGACTCGTTCCTGAACTCGTTGGAGGCCATGACCATACAGAACTACTGGACCGACACTGTCAAACATACCAAGTTGTAGCAGACCATATACTTTGGTGTCACAGATGATCACCGCCTAAATTATACTTGTTGCTATTTATGTTGTGATATCGATTGACTCTCTTTCTGCATATATATTAGATGAACTGCTCTCCAATATTGTCTTCCTAAAGTAAAGACAAATGAACGCTGTATCTGTCATCCTTCATTAGCCGTGTAATACTATACTGCCGAATAGAGACGTTTAGTTAACATATAACACTGTATGCATGAAGTTACATATTATAATAATGGGAACAATAGATCAATATAGAGTCAGTATGTATAGGTATTATATTTCTGTCAAGTATTATTGATGTGGTTCTTTATTAGTTAATTTTAGAGTAATGTATATTATTATTAAGAGATAGCATTGTACTTTTACTTGTATGTTCAAGTAGTGGCGGCCCTGGGGTAGAGCGACATATCAAACGCGATCGAAAAATTAATTAATCATTGCTGTCTTATTGGTAACGTTCATGGAGATGTCGACAGGGAGCAGGCGGGGAACCAGCATGTTTGGATTTTATTACCAGAAACTAATTATTTGATTCGAAGGTGTCGACTAAATGGCGCCGAAAGACATTGTCGCTCTACCCTAATACAGGGCTAGTAGGGCCGTGCTCCCATATATTATTTTTGTATAATTATTTGTTGATTCAACCGTGTTACCTACTGCCTAAATAATAGACGGTAGCTGCGACAGGGACTTGTTGTGTCTACATAGTATATATCTCCGATATTAGTGAAAAAGGGGATAAGTCTGAAAATAAGTACATTCTAACGTTGCCGGTACCGAAGTTTAGCTTGTGAAAAAGGGGTTATCTTCAAATAATGCTGGTTTGCTAAACAAACGTTTGTGTGTTGTGGGATAACTGAAGTTTTGTATTTTCAAAGTGGTTATGTTAACTTATCCTTCTAAAATTTTAAACTTTTAAATTTTTAAACTTACCCCCTTTTTCACTATTATCGGAGATATGTTTACTACATAATAATTTTGATTGTGATAATTTTAGATTGGTTCCTAACAAAGCCTTTTAAGTAGCTTATCTATGACTTTTAGATTTTAGTTTTAAATTGTATTGCGCTTATTTAACAAAAACTTTGTACAACCTGCAGTGTTGTTGTCTCCCTCTATTATATTTGTTAGAGGGAGATGAAACATTGTACAGAGGTTAATGTACTAGCTTGTTGTTACGAATAAAGTACGATCTCAAGTTAAAGATCCGCACCAGTGACTATTTAGTTATGTCAGTCTGTAGTCTTCAAAACCGTCCAAAATTGTTTTGTGTATAACGTTATTAGTTAGTTTATGCATTTTCTTATTTTACGGTTTATATAATAACAATAAGTTTACGTTTATATACAAAGGATCACTAACCTATAATTATTGGTTGAATGTCATTATAGTACAGAATGTTGTCTACATTCACTGTGATTTAATACACGATCTGACGACATTTGTAAAATGTTCATATCACAATTTATATATAGTAGTAATGGTGTATGACGCATTTTCAATATATTTTTGAACCAAGAACGTTATTTTTGTATGTAGTCGTGTTTAGTTGACAATGTGTCGGTGTATATTAGATGTGGGTGGTGCTAGGATGGTAGTTGTTAGGATGTAGAGAGTCACCAACGATCTGCGGCCAACAGGCGGGCTGTACTTTTTGTTTTTGTAACTAAACTGTGCTACAGTTATTGTTATTTTCGCATATTAAGTTAACAGGTCACAGATGTTGCTTGTTGGTCAATAGATCGTCGAGTGAGACAGAACCTAACTTAACGTGTGAATAGGTCATTTACGCTATTTTACTTAAATTATGGGAAATAAATCAATTTTCACTTACAATTTGTTTAATTTATATATAATTTATCTAAAATGTATGGTAGCACTACGTGTTTACTACATTTACCTTAAATGATTCGTCATGAATGATTATCATTGTTAGAGAAGAAATAATAACTCAAAGATATAGTATAAAAAAGTATTTAATAAGTACTTACCTACACCTTGTACCTTACATGACAGCATTCATTGTATAGTGACCCTCTGGAGAGGAGAGGCTAGCACGGGCGGCCTTGTAGTAGTAGTTGTTGTAGTAGTAGTCTCCGTTCGCCCAGTTACCTCCAACTTGGTAATACATCTAATACCCACTTAGCAGGTACAATAACTACATTGGATACACGCCACACGGGCATTATATAAAGATATCCTTTAAGGCTCCAAAAATACACGCTATCCTTATTTGTAAGTTGAAATGACAATGTTTGATAAAACAAATCTCTGTATTGTGCTCTCCTACAAACCGAGGTATATCTACAAGATAATTTCACAGAGCGCAATATAATAAAGGAGACGTTTATCAAACATTGTCATCTATCACACAGATCATACTTTAGAAAACTATTATAAAATCAGTCTTTGTACTGAGATGAATATGAGACAATAATTTGGCACTTTCCTTACAATGTACTTACTTACATCTGACTAGACCTAACTAACTAGAGGCGGCTGTCTGTGACCTACTTATTTATATTTAGGAATTATTATTTTATGATAAAGTACACTCGCCATAAAACAATTACACTCTTATTAATAAACTCGAAGTAGCGACTTAGTAACTAAACTGTATTTTGTCTCCGTCTAACAAATCTGCAATTTATTATGATAGACGGAGACGAAACACAGTTTAGTTACTACGTCGCTACTTCGAGTTTATTAATAAAAGTGTTAGAATATAGGAAGGACGTTACATTACAATTATGTTCTAATCGTGTTTACGACCCCCTTCCAGTCACCCTGTCAAGTATAGGCGGCAAAACGCTTAGCTTCAATATTAAATACATAAACCTCAAAGTAACCGCTTTCTTATAAAATAAATGTATCGCAAATAGTGTTGATGCTCTCTCCCTTCATCCCAAAAGCCCCTTACTGAAGACAAGTCGCAGAAACCCAAAATCAGCAATCAGCTCTTAATTGTTATATGATAGACAACCATAACCTGTCTCCAGCTTCGCGAGCATGACCGCGAAGAATAAATCTTGTTACTGTAGACAAAATCTACAAACGGTAGCAGGACGTCCCCATTGCGTCAGTTTGTCTATTTATGACATTTGTCACGTGATCCCTAAAAAGGCAAATTCTTTATGGATCACTCGAGTCGAGCTGGGTCCCAAGTCTAAGGTAGCAGGTAGCTGTAAGCCACCTTAGGTAGTTGGCCCCAAGACAATGCTCATGATTGTACACAGATCATGATCACACACGATCCTTATTATATTTTGAGTCAGAATTTGTGTGTACTTAACACACAAGGATTGTTTCTGACATGGTATTAATACATCACGCATACACCATTTTATGTTGTAATGCAACTCTCCTGCCAATAGGACTCTTACACAGTCTAGTGGTAACATCTGTCACTGTCTCTACAAACTAAACTTGTATGTAAAACTACTGTCCTTATTTAGTGTTTTTGTCGCAGGCACATCTTTGATGTGCTTTGAACATGTTGGGCGTTTGGAGTGGCCGCCCGACTGCAACGTGCCTGTTGTACGAGGAGCGCTGACCGACGACTGAGCCTTATAGCCGTGGGCGACAGCTAGCTCTCCTGAATCCTGGCCCGGAGAGACATGATGATGTCGTCGAGCGCGTCGTCGGTGTAGAAACAGATGAGACTAATATTCTTGTTCAGCTCGGCCATCTCGGAGGAGGACCTCATCTCCAACAAGCGGAGCGCGTGCGGCAGACACAAGTCCGACTTCTTGTTGGTCACGCCCGACACCTGTGAGTTGTAACACATAATGAAGCTTATTACCATATCATTGTACACAATATTTTAGAAGCTGTCCACGTATTGCCGTGTGTATGTATGGTCTGCACTCTAGTATGATATGGTATGTACAATAAAATGATTGTTGGATCGAAAATCGGTAAAAATTGATGACATAATATAATATAACTAAGTCAAAATTATTTAATAAAAATGACTAATAAAGTTTTCACTTCAGTGGCACATTTATAATGATGTCACTAGTCCCACCAACCTTAGAGAGATAGAGAGTCTTCCTACAGATGTCACACTCTGTGTGCTCGCCCACGTTCCACGAGTAGTTCCACTTCTTTTTGGTCTGTACTTTTATTTCTTGTACCTGTCACAAGGAGCGGACATTATCACCAACTAAATATACTTATCTACGGTCTACTACACAAAAACATTTTATTGTGAACAAAAGTAGTTACTATATATATATATATATATATATATACAATAGTGCGTCGGTGGCCGAGTGGGTAAGACGTCTGTATTTACTAGACAGACCCCGAGTTCGATCCCGGATCCCGGCCATGTACCAATGGGTTTTTTAATTAAAAACTTATGTACATAATCCGACAAACCACACTTAGAGGCTTTTCCATCTAAATATATCTCAACAGAACTAGCCACTCGTTAGATATAGCCTCACAAATACCATCGGCTAATCGAGGGAGACTAGGTCTTCCGCTGGGTACCCTGGAACCGTAACACGGTTTCGGGATGTGTAAAGCAACCCGTGAAGAAAAAAAAAAAAAAAAAAAAAGTAGTTACTAGTGTAAGTTCGTGTCGGGCGGGTGTCAAGATAATAATTAATATAAATGTATTTGATATTCAATAAACCAGTCTGTATTGAACCGTTGTGCGAACAGAAACGTCGCTAATTTGTAGAAGAATGAAGAAGTTGGTTTCATAAATACCATTGTCGAATGAGTTTTTTTTTATGAAAACCGCGGCGGTCATTATTAGAATATCTGGGGGATCGACGCGCGACGTTGAAAAAGGTTGGTAAAGGCTGATATAGAGAGCACATACCGGCACCCCCAGCGCCCGCAGCTTGAGCCTGAGCGCCCGCTCGTCGTGTGCGGCTATGTCGAGCGCGTTGTGCACCTGCAGCAACAGAGAGCGGGCAGCGCGCGGCTCCCCACACAGCGCTACTAGCAGCCGCTCCAACGGGAACATGGTGGGCTCGCAACTCTCTCGTACCTCCTAGACATTACACAATCACATATTTCATTAATAAAGAGGACAAAGGCCGTGAAGATGTGTGTGAGGCTAAAAGTTACCTTAGTGACATCAGAAGTGGGATCAACCCGAACTGACCTGAAAATGAGATTGCATAGTACTGAGCCAGCTGGAGGGCGCGAAGTAGATACTCTCCGAGACACAGAACCCCGTGCACACAGACGAGCTGTAGGCCTTCGGGAACACCACGATGTACTGGCCGGCCTCCTGGTGGGTCTTGGACAGGCTCACGTGGTTGTCAAGTAGAAGCTGCGGGGGGAACATTGCGATGTCGGACGGCAGCCAGATGCCCTTGTTCTGGCAGTAGGCCGGAGCCAGGGTCTCCACGGCCTTTCTGAACTTCTCGCTCTGCTCGTCAGGAATGCCGTACCTAGAAGAATGACAGATGGATGACACAGTGCGGGCCGCCCTGTGAATCTTGAAACCCGTATACTATGCGTTTTAAATAAGAATAGGCGTGACCTTAACCACGAGTAAATGCGACCAGCTCCCGTATTACTATCTCGGTTACTAACAAAACGAGATGGTAACCGTCCACAGATTAGTAATGTATGATAAATCGAGAAGAGCGAACTTGCACGGTACACTCACTCTCGGCATGTTATATTTACTAATCTGTGGCAGTATAACTTAATAAAATTAATAACTTATTGTAATGTTTTTATCTTGTCTCTTTGCACACTCTTATCTACCTTTTTAAATATTAACATGGCGCAAAGTCACGCCTATTCTTAATGGAAACGTTAAATTGATTATTAAATAAAACTAATTGAATAACAAGATAAGTATTTGCAATCTGTCTAGAAATAATTGTTGTGTCGATAGAGGGCGCCACTAGTATTGTATTAGATGAATTATGTTAGAAGTAATGAATATTTATTAAATATATTTTAGAGTAGTTACATATAAACCCGTGTCGTGTAGGAGCCACAAACACGTACCATATCTTAGAGGAGCCCTCATGCAGGTACTCGATCCAGGGCAGACCGTGCGGGTCCTTGTGCCAGCACGAGGTAGCGAACAACATCCCGAGGTGGAGAGTGGGCACCGTCACACTCAACACGGGACCCATCGACCGGAGGATAGAGCCGCTACTGTTGCTCAGCACCTGACACACGGACATAATATATATTACAAACAAATTCTTGATGTTTCTTATATAAGCGTTAGAATTACAATTTTACGGGGCTGATAACGTGATGTATTTGTTGCTAAACAACATCATTTATAATCTAATATATAAAAGGCTGTTTGTTTCTTTGTTTGTTCGTATTCTATACACTCGAAAAGTACTGGACTCATTTTGTTAGTGTTGGTACCATTAGAGTGATTTTAGGGGAAGGTTATAGGCTTATATAACATCACGCTATGTCCTTTGAGAGCGGAGCAGTAACAAATAATGTTCTTTATTATTCGGCGAATTGTGATATATCCAGTGTTGCCATAGGAGACATAATAGGTATAATATAATAACGCTAAGTCGCTATTTTCCATTTTTCCCTTCAGGCTCTATCTAATACGTATATAAAAATAATAATATTTTCACCTCTCCTGCACGAAAAGGGCGCTTTTGGTGCGTAAAAACTCGCAGCAAAATCGCTTTTTGCTGCGAGTGTGAGACAAAGTGATTCGAATTTCGAAGTCATTACTCGGCGTTGAAAAAAATAAACTAGGCGATGGTTCGTTCAGAAACTCATTGGCCTCAATTTAACTCGTAAGCACAAAATTCTGTATTTATTGAAATTTAAGTTTATAATTAAATTGTACTATTGCCTTTATAAGGACGTAATATTTAAAATAAATAAATACTAGTAAACATGAATATCGCTTATTTAAAAATATCATGTTTGGTTTTCACAAAAATGTCAAGCAGTGCAGTTTCCGAACGCAACATCTAAATAAAAAATAAACTTATAAAACGAAATGGCGGGAATTAAATATTTTTAGCATTTGGTCGTTTGAACTATTTTAGTGGTAGGTATATTACAAAAAATGTGTGCGTCCAGCGATAAAGATAGTTGTCTTACTCCAAAAGAGTTGAGAGAACAGGTTTTTAATGCTTCTATTTGTTGTAATTGATATTGTTATTTTTTTATGTTTTATGAGGATTTGTTAGCATATTGTAAACATATTTTTAAATATTGTCTTATTTGTTTTTCTTACCTATAACCCATAACACTTTTCTCGCTGGTAGAGGTGAAAAGTTGTATGTTTTACACGAGAGCATTTTTTTTTATGTCTCGTGCCTTTAAATCACTCCCTGTGCTCAGTAGTCTATATTTGTACAACTCGCTACGCTCGTGATTCAATTCTAGAATACTTCGCTAGTTCGTGATTTAAAGTCAGCACTTGCAGAAAAAAATAACTTTGCTCACTTGTTGAACAAATAACTATTGTTTGTTTGTTCGTATTCTACTACAGTAACTACAGGACCGATTTGAAAAATTATTTTTGCATTTGATAACCCAATTTTTGGGGAATGTGATAGGCTATTTAACATCACGCAACCTACCCAAGATATATGCATATTTCTCATACAACATGTAGGAAGTAGCGGGTAGTATCATATAAGAACGAAACAAACAATTTGGAGCGACAACTAGTTAGAAGATACCTCAACAAAATACTACAGAATGTTTACCTTGAGATTCCAGGGATGCTTGGAGTACGGGTCGTTCTTGGTCTTTGTGAAGCCGTACCCCTTCTCGCCCGTGTCTATGGAGGCGGTGTTGACACAGATATGGTCGTGCCCGAACATCACGTGTTGCCAGTACGCCTGCTCCACTTGAGTGGCAGACGGCTGCTGCTGCGGGAACTGGATGTCCATCGTGCGGGCCGCTATCTGTATACACACGCAACTATAGCTAGTAATATACAAATGGCTGAGAGTAACAGGGTATATGTGTCAGGCCAATATGATGTGATATAGACTGTGGTTGGATGCAGCGCGGAATCTTATGTCGTGATGTGGGAATGACCTGTCCTCATCGAGGAGTGTACAGGAGAACCTGCAGGAGATGAGGCTGTGTTGTTACCTCAGATGAATGACTACTAGATGTAACCAAGAAATTGTCAGAGCGAGACAGCAAGTTAACAATGATACGTAAAAAAGGAAGACAAAAGATGTTTTTTTTGTCCTTATCACCGTGGCCAGTTTTCATTGTTTGTCAAAACTGAGTTTTGCCAAACAAATAAAGACCATTTAGGTTTTTCGGAGTTTTTGAGAATTTCAGTGTGTTTTGAGACCGAAACTTGTTTAATTATTGTGTTTTATATGTAAATGCCATGGTAGGTTGTAGTGTTTTAGGCTGGAAAAGCCGTAGTGAGCGAAAAATGGACGGAATAACATTTCACTCGTCAGTAGACTAATATGTGTTTTGTATTGTTATAAAATACAAGAAGGTGGTTTAATCATGGTGGATTCTGCGCGCTCCGCGCGTTTGAATACTTTTTGGGTCAGGAAATTTAGATATTTTTATAATTTTATCATAATATAACCTCAAACTAAAACAGATTAAGTGTTGCCATGTAGTGAATTTTATTTACCCAAATATCATAGAAAATTTACAAATGTACAATTTATATTTCAGATTTCCATCTAATACTGAAATAAAAAAGGAATGGCTGGAAGCTACTGGTCGACAAAATTGCCATCCAACAAAATATTCAAAAATTAGTTATGTTCATTTTGATGATGCTTCCATGGACTACAAAGCAAAGAGGGTACAATTAAAGCCTTATTACAACATCAGAGGCTAGACAGCAATACGTCACAAGTGAATTTTGATGTAAATATATATCTATATTGTACCTAAAGAGACGTGCTTATTTCTTCCTTGTACCTACCTCCTATATTGATTGAAGGCAACTTAGGTAGGCACAATCGCCGAGCATATAATGATAGGTGTGATGAATATAAAAGAAGCGAAAGAGGTGTGTCATGATCGTAGCAAATGGAATTCGATTGTCTGTTTTGAATCTTGGGTTAAAAGGCGTGGTGACAGATAGTTTCATAAATGCGTAATGGAGCAACCGACTTTCGTATTCAATATTACTAAAAATATGGGATATTTTTTTAATATGGCAATATTCATAAATATATTGCTGTTTCATGTGCGGCCACGCTATGGCTATATCTAGTAGTCATTCATCTGAGGTTGTTACTTTACCAAACACTTTCTCAGAAGTGGAAAAAATCGAATCGATGTCGAAATAGTACCTAAAGAATATTATTTTGTGCTTATTGAGTTGTTGGGAGCTTAACAAGTTCTCTTACCTTCTTAAAAGTATGCAGGTTCATGGTACGTCCTGGCACCACACAATCTTCTGCCTCGTCCAAGCAGCTCTCTCCGCTCTCTTCCTCTTCATCTTCAGAAGACGATTCACCGAGCAGTCTCTTCTGTCGATGGAGAGGGTTCCTGGCTCTCTTCAACATCTTGGAAAACCGTTTGTTCCATTGTGTCTCCACCTTCTTCATTATCTCTTGGCGTTCATCTGTGAATATAAACAATTCTTTTTGCGTTAAATAGCCCGTTTATTATTACTGATATGTACATATGTAAGTTGGTAGCGTACGACCGCCTGCGTAGAATCTATTGTGCACAGGTTTGGGATAAGTTCGTAACGAATAGAGATAGCAATTGTACATTACGTAAATCTATATTATGGTGTGCAACATTAACCTCGCTACTGTATTTACTATATTGTGTAAATCGGCCTTATATCTCGAAACCAACCAAATAAATGTCACGACTTTTTCAAACAACAACACTGGCATAGACTTACTTACTATACAAAAATGACACATCTAATATCATATATTCTTAAGTTTTTCGCGATTCCCGAAATCAAGGAAATAAAGTTTCGTGGAATAACCATAATGGAAACTGTCAGTAAGTAGGTAGATACATAATAATAAGATCAAGGGGTCTATACTCACTGTTAGTTAGCGTGTCGTAGGGCAGTACATACTTGACGTATGTGTTGTCCAACTTCTTCTCTATCTTGGGAGAGCAGCCGTAGTTCATCTCTTCAGCGATCTTGGTCCACTTCTTCTTTTGCAGCACCACCTTGAGACCCCCACTACGCTGTACGAGATTGTACAACTTGGCTAGGTTCACTTCTACTCCGTCTATCTGTAAGTTTGTAAATATAAACAGGCCATAGTCAATTCACTTACACTTGTCATGTTTCTGCAGTATTCTGTAGCACCACCTTCTTCGCTTCTACTACATTATTTCATTTTCTTTTTAAGATTAATTACAACACAATTTGTTTTGGGAGCTTTAGCGGGGCGTAAATTTCATGGAGCGGCATTTTGGTGAATTCAATTTGGTGATTAAATTTCTAGAATTTTTGAAAATGCGCGGACGTGATTTTTTCCCTGGACATTGGAGCCCAGTGTTCATGCAGGTTTAGTTTTAACTGTGGATTTACAAAACTTTTTAACCTACCTTTGGGATGGAAGGGAGGCGGCAAAATTAGTAATGGCACCGGGAGGCAAAAAATCACGCTACCTACCTCACTGCCTGGTGGACGAAAAATATTATGACTAAAGAACTTGTGCTAGGGGTTTGGTAGATATGATTACTGTTACTAAGAGACTGACAAGCTTCAATAGTAGACAGAACTGACCAGGGGAGCCCTCTTAAAGATGACGTTCTGTGTGGCTAGATGAGACTTGATGGCGCACATCTCGCGCGACGCCGCGGCCCACCGCATGTACATCTTGCATATGTACTGGTTGGTCGACAAGAAACTGAGGTCATCGGGCGGCACACATGTGGGGGTAAACCCGGCCGGCGGGACTATCTTACACAGACCGAACTTCTCGGCCTCGGGCCGGATCTTCTCTATGTACTCCAATGCGTTCTGAAAATATTAAAGCGAGTGTAGGGAGATCACATCTGTCGCTCGTCTTGATGGTCGTAGTATAGCAGTCAGTATAGTAAAGAATGATACCTCGAACTCCTCCTGTGTCGGCCTGAAGACAGGTGCGTCAACCATCCTGCCGTTCTCGGAGGGTTTCGGGAACGCTCCCTGCACGTGCGTGTCTGACTTGCGCGGTCGCTTGTCCGGTTTTTTTATTGGCTTATCTTTGACACGCTCGTGTGCATCATCCGCAACAGCTTTAGCGGCGGAGTTTGTGAAATTGTTCAAGACATCTTTCAAGAAGTTGGCCTGATTGAGGTAGAGACTGAGGTCCTCGGAGCATTTGGTGATGAGTGTCTTGTCCACGTCAGACTTGGGCACGACGCGAGCGCGGATCACGCGGTTGTCTTGAGTGAACACCTTGACGATCTGCACAAGGTAAGGCCAGCAATCGTCGAACATGTCTAGATAGAGACAGTGATGCTCGTCGGCGCGGCTCTTGCTGGGTTGTCGCGGGCGGTACTGTGCTGGGCCCGCCGCCATCTCCAGCTCTGGGTCGAACGTATACACGTCCTCACTCGCGTTACTCTTGTTGTCGAAGATGACCTTCAGGATCTCGCAGTTGCTACACTTCTTGCAGCAGTCAGCTATGTTGATGTTGGCCGTGTCTTCCAAGTTGGAGATGCTCTGAAATATGGAGGAAGAGCACGGCGACTGTGCCTTGTGGCAGACCTCTTTGTCACGGGTGGCCGCCAGGAGCTTGTCCTTGTCGCTGCTCAATCTGGCCTTCTTTTTTAAAGGTTTTTTTAAAATAGATGCCTTCGGGGACACATTTACCGATACCTTCGGTTTGACAAACTCTGCAGTCTGCTTCGTGACGGTGGAGACGGTCTTGTCGACCCACTCTTCTATGTTACTACCGCTGTACAGGCTGTTTTCAGTCTCCGGTTGTTTGGTAGCGCCTGCTTGTATATCACTTGTTACAACTTTTTTAATTTTAGGTTTGTCATCTTTCTTCTGGCTGTCACATTTTCGTTTTGAAGCAGACCTTGTCAATGGTTTATTCTTCAGAGAGTGATCTCGCAATTTCCTTTTCAATATTTTCTTCTTTAATATCTTTATTTTATTTTTATGCAAATATAACTGTTTGAGGGGTTGGTCATCATCTGTAGAAGAATCATATCCTACTTTAGAAAGGGCTGTGACCTTTCTCTTCAACCTTTCGCGAGACATGGGGCTCGGCAGTGGTTTCATATTAGTTTTTTTTACAGCACGTAATGTAGGTTTTATAAATTTGCTTTTAACATCTTTTTTGATTGTCAGTTTTGGTTTTGGTTTTTTTTTAAGTTTTTCTTTTTGTGGAGAAGGGATGGCAGGTAGTCCATTTCTTTTCTTTCTCATTTTCATATTGTTTGCCTTTTTAAATGTTGTTTGTAGAACTGATTTTCTCTGTATTTGTACTGAGTTATTTGTCTTTATTTGATTAAGTTTGTTCTTCCGGCCAGGAGATTCAACTAGAGTTGGTGGTATAACATCAGAGAGTCTCTCCTCCCTCCTGACCGTACCTAGACTGGTCGGAGTGTGTCCATTCATCTGGAGTTCTACATCAGACCTTTCTACTGACAAACACTTATTTTGCAATCTCTCTAAAACAACCACACAATGTGGTTTGTGTTTGTGAATATCTGTGAAATACAAGCATCAAATGTTATGATTGTTAATATTAATGATAAAGTAATGTGTGAGTCAAATACAACTTTATTACTCCGGGAATATTACGGTTTGGGGTAAAAAAAACCCAAAGCTAATTTTTGTGCAAAATCGTTCCTTAGAACCCACAGAAGTATACCCTTAGAAGTCCTAATAGACTCATAAAGTGCCGGCGTCCCCTCCCCCGCCCATCAAATATGTCCCGGTTAGCAGTTTTTAATTTTTTCTCAAAAACAGTAGGAGTTAGGTGGAAACTGTTATAGAAATGGCAATACATACAACAATCCAACGACTATGAGTAAAAGGAATACTCCCCAACGCACATCGTTGGAAAGTTGCATATATGCCAATCTATTAAATATTTTCAATGGCGCGATACAGGTTTCAATGAGTAAGTAACGGTGCGACATCTATCGACGCGACGCGATGTGCACCCACATGACTCCCTTCCCAGACCAGAGGTCGATACAGTATGAAAACCAACATCCATTTTAGCTTTGTCAGCAGTGATGGACTGTGTGATGGACTGTGTGGTGGACTGTATCGCGGCTGAATCACCTGTCGTGATGTATGACCTGTCGTCATGTCGGGCCGGCGGTCTGGTCAGTGGGAAGTGGAAGTAGGATGCGGGGCATTGCGGGGTCAGGAATACAGGCGTGTTCATACGGGGTCACCAATATAGAAATGGCTACATACAACAATCCAAAAGTAAAAATAAAAGGAATACTCCCCAACGCACATCGTTGGAAAGTTGCATATATGCCAATCTATTAAATATTTTGAATGGCGCGATACAGGTTTCAATGAGTTAGTAACGGTGCGACATCTATCGACGCGACGCGATGTGCCGCCACACTGTCAAAGAGCGAAATAGTTAATTTCTAAACAGTCTTAGTTTCTCTGTAAACGAGTATGATAGCCAGTAAAGCCCTAGAATATGATAATAGCCGTAAGAACGTCATAGTAGTAGCCAATGACACAGATATTCTGATTATATTAATTGGAAGATCAAAGACGGATACCAACATAAGAGTTATGCACCCTCTTTCATCTCAGACGGCTGGCAAAATATTTAATATTGCATATAAATTAAGGTTTGGGTACCATGAAAAAGGCTGCGCTTTTTTGTCATGCATTTACGGGTTGTAACTCGAAAAGGAAAAATACAAGTATGAAAAACGCTTCAGAAATCTCCATCGCTAATTACTATGGCGGAAGTTTTTTCTTTGTCCAACACAACGTTTTTGCATAGGGTTTGTGACCCATCAGTTGGTGATGGTTTTTAGATATTATGTGTGGTAGTGTCTAACCACCAGGGGTCCCTGCAATAGATGTTTTTGTAAAAAATATTGAAATATTTTTCATTTATTTTATGTTTTGTAATGAGTTAATGACAACTTTATACATAGATACAAAAATATTAGGAAAGATACTAGGTAGGTAGTACTTATGCTTCATAGTCAGAGAGCTACCTAGCTAGTGTTATTAGTCATAATGGACTTATTGTTGAAAATGCGAGTATATTAACTTCTAAAATGGTCTCATCCCACAATATAATTTATCAGCTCAGATGTAATTAACTGCAACTTTATTACTAATTGGGCAATTTAAGAAAATATGGTCTTGTATTGTAGACAATTGTACGAGAAATAATGGTTAGTTATAAGGTTTTATGAATAGTCTAACAGTTTTTTCAGAAAAAAAGAAATTTGTAGAAATTTGGGAATTTTTATTTTTTTTGTTTAATGTTGGCAACTGGTGCTTTGATAGGTAATTTAATAATTAATAAGTTTTAATGACAACTCCTACTGTTTTTGAGAAAAATTAAAAAAACTGCAATATTTGTGGGGCGGGGGAGGGGACGCCGGCACTTTAGGAGTCAGGACTTTTAAGGATATAGTTCTGTGGTCCTAAGGAACGATTTTGCACAAAAATTAGCTTTGGGTTTTTTTTTCTAGGTCGCCCTTATAGCTTCAACTAAAATGCCTGTACTATATGTACATTAGATAAGTTTAATCCCGTCCTTGCTGTGATAGTTGTGATTAGTCGTTGATTAATAAGACATATCACAGTCAGTGGGAACATCCTAGCTACCAATTTATTGGCTATTGTTACTATGACATCTATAATACTTGACATTGGCAAATCATTGATTAACATTGATGGAGCCATTATAAAATAAGAAGAATTAAAGCAAATTAGTCTATGACTCAATTCATAGAGTATTGAGTGTCTATGGTTTTTACTTACTTACTATTTTACATACAAAAAAGGAACCAAAGGTCTCTTCTATACAAAGAAGTAAGAAGCAAATTTAGAAGGTTTTGCTGATGCTGATTGGGCAGCTTGTCAAATAGAGAGAAGGTTGTATACTGGATACATATTTACATATGCGTCTACCCCAATCAGCTGGCATCTAAAAAACAGCGCACAATAGCCCTATCAATATAGCACTGGTTGAACTCAAATATAAATGGACAGAAGAATTAGAAGCTGACCTTTTAACTAAGGCACTGCAAGTAGGGTTACCAACTCTCGAAAAATGCAACCCGGGAGGATTTTAATAAATCAAAGAAATCAGGGGGGGGGGGGTGATTCTGTTGGTGTTGAAGGAAAGTCGCAAATATTTAAATTTTTTTCGAGAAGCATTTAATATTTCACCGTTTTTTAAGGGTCCTATATTGGGAATTTTTCTGGGATAAACTATTCCAAATTTCTCTGTAAATAATCCACCTGTGTCACTGTAATTTAGCATATAGTTACTTATTGAATATATCTAAGTGAAATTATCTACATTTTTTTTAAAGCGCTCTTATACCATTACCCTTCAATTATATATGTCGAATTTTTTGGTAGCTTATTGAAAATTTAAAATAATAATTATTTTATTATTTTTGCCAAATTTAAAAATCATAATTTTTTTTTTATTTTGAATTTTCTATAATTGAATATATAACTATAATATATATAATTGAAGAATAATGGTATAAGAGCGCTTTAACAAAAATTTAGAGTTTTGTGATAGATTATGAAAGAGACAGAAGGGGCAGAATAATCCTTTATTCTACCACCCATATTTCCTATTAAATAAAACCAATTGAAAAAATAACGACTATTTCACTTAGATATATTGAATAAGTAACTATATGCTAAATTACAGTGACACAGGTGGATTATTTACAGAGAAATTGGGAATAGTAATATCTCCATACAAATTCCCAGTATAGGACCCTTAACACATAATCATAAAAGGTTTTACATGAA
This sequence comes from Nemapogon koenigi, assembly GCA_963924495.1. NCBI lineage: Eukaryota > Metazoa > Arthropoda > Insecta > Lepidoptera > Tineidae > Nemapogon > Nemapogon koenigi. Next base: position 275,056 of record OZ004630.1, on the reverse strand, counting down.
ACATTTAAGTTTTGTATTATTCTGCTTTCACTATCGATACGTTTATTCTGTTTCTTTTAATTAATTTAATTTTAGAAAAAACCAGAGAAATTACATGGCCCGGGAACATGGGAGGTTAGACGGGATTCTGGAGCATTCCGGGAGGGTTGGGAACCCTAACTGCAAGCCCTAAAGATGCTTAATTTGAAAAAGAGCTTGAATGTTCAATAGCTTTCGTAAGGAGGAGTATTGAGAAAGGAGTTTACACTCAAGCATCAAGCAACTTTATTTTTAATAAATTGTCACTAGATGTCAAGGACACTCCTGTCCAGGTTGTCAAAGAAAGCAAACAATAATATTTTCATATGTAATTTTAATCCAAATAAATCTTATAAAATAAGCAGACATTTTCAATATATAACAGTCACCTGTATTATATTAGGATTCATAAATTAGGGCAACATTTAAAGCATTTCGTTAATGGGATAGGAAACAACTTATCTAAGGCAGTTTATATTATAGAAAATGAACTTACTTTGAAAGGTGACCACATCCAACAAGCTAGATACTTTTGTATTAAATAAAGTTGATACAGCTGTCTTCTCTGGTTGCACTTGATCTTTCTGTGGTGTTCTGTCATTTCTTCTCTCACTCATGGGAGGAATGTATACACCCTGGGCGAATTTCCTCTGGGCCTGCACCTTGCTAAAACAATTATACATTTTTATATAGATTTGTATTAATATTGTACTTTTATTTCTTTTACAATATTCCTATTGGTCTGAGTTTCTACATTCAATTGTTTATTATTTAATAGGTTAGAATCGACAGACACAATAAGTTACATAGAAAGTAATTTACATTTAGATAGTACTTAAATTGGTCATATCATAATCTACTGATGTAAAATTGTATGCCTATTTTACTCACCGTTTCATTGTTTAAAATTTACTTTATTGATTTATTTTATTACAAACAACAAACAAACAAATTGCCGCAAATCAAACACCTGCTGTGACAGAGCAAAAAAAGTAAAAAATCAAATTGCAGAATGCAGCAGTGTTGCCAGTGGCCGACGGTCAAAAGTAACATGAGACAGCTCTAAAAGTAACATTTTCACGACAAAAGTAACATTATCTTATTTTCGGTAGAAAACGACTCTAATATCTTGGCTCTAATACTGTAATATGGCACTTTATTACACAAAAAAATAAAAAGTCTACTTTTCCATTGATTAGGCTTCATTGATCGAATAATAATTAACTGTTAAACCTATTTGCTGTCAATCTATATTATATTTGTATATTAAAACCTTTAAAATTAATATTTTTTTGAATCACAGATTATAGTTTATTTATATCAAACTTTGTTTTGTCTTCGTATCGAAGTTCGTGTAAAACCTCATATTTGTTCTGTAATCTGAGTGTAAAACCACAGTTTATTTTTTGTTTGCTGGAAAATATTTTTTAAACTTTTTTTAAGTCCTAAAAGTAACGTAAAAGTAACATTTGATATCGTGTAACATGGAGGTAACGTGAGAGGGTCAAAAGTAACGTAAATTGTTACAAAAGTAACATTCTGGCAACGCTGGAATGCAGACTAGGAATGATACGGAGCTCCGACTCCGATTCCGAAATGTCGGAACTTCCGATTGATTTTACACCTCCGATTCCGACTTCCGTTCCGACACTTTTAAATCGGAGGTTTTAATCGGAGGACGAAGCATAGCCGATAGAGGCGGCGGCCGCAGACAACGTGTAAGAACAAACGAACCATCAAATAGGTATATCGCGCGGGGAAATTTCACTTGTGTTCAAGGAATATTAAGTACTCTCTACCGCTTGTGTTGTTGTTTGTTACGCAATGTAGGTGGATGATTTTTTTGAGCGGCGTTTCAATTAAAGTTTTTTGTAATGAATAAACTCAAAAACTACTTTGCCGATTTCAAAAATTCTTTCACCATTGGAAAGCTACATTCACCCTGAGTGACATAGGCTATATTCTATTTTTAAAACAATTAGGGATCCTTACTAGGTAGGTAGACCACGGGTCTGGGAGGAATTATTAAATTTCAACTTCTTTGATCTTTCATTTCAATAAAACTTCACATGTTTTTCTATAATTTATTTGTGTTTAACCTAAAAAAAACAACACATATACACATAATATAATTCACCGACCTCTTAAAAACAATACACCTAATGCAGAGCAACAATTTTATCAATATTACAGTGAAATAGGTTATTAAATTGAAATTTAATAATATATAATGACCTTATCTAAGACCAATCTTAGGTAATTATTTCAGCACCGCTTCTCGAAGTGAATTTAGGCAATGATAGAAAAACTTATAGAATTGCGTACGTGTAAAATAATGAGTATTAGGCGTATTTTGGTAAGTAATAACTAGTAGACGATGTAACAACGAGTCTGTAAGAGACACAAACATAGCTGGAATAGAACGATTGTTTAAAAATCACCAAATTGCACGTCAATCTGGAAAGAGTAGCCGTTTCTTCAGTCAGCATGCAAGCCCTTCATAACGGACTATCTGTAATACCAATGTTATATAAGTGTTTATTAAAAGGACCATGACCAGTAATGGCTTGAGTCACCGATCTAAGTTGAGTTCTTTTTAGTTTTAAGATATTTTGTGAGAGTCTTGTATTTATAGTTGGTAGAGCTGCCCGGTTTGTCTACATTCCTAAGATTGTTCCATTCGAGATTGTGCATGCATTTTGTTCTCTGCTTGAGTCGTGAGGCAAACCAGCCGCTAGGCAGGGGCACTAGGGGCTCGGGGCCAATTGCAGACATACTTGCACCGGCTCTCGCTAGCTCATTTCCACGGGAGTTGCTATGATCTTTGATCCATTGTATGGTTAAGGTGTTATTATAGTTACATACCTTGTTTAGTGCTGTATGACACTCAAGTATGAGACCTGATTTAAACTTATTGCTTACCAGAGCTTGTAGGACAGATTTTCTGTCCGACAGTATGCGAATAGACTGGTTGTTTACTTTCCTCTTAGTTTTCGCTAGGGCCGCTAGGCAAATTGCCTGGAAAGAGTAAAGATAAAAGTAAATTTGCTGCAGCAAAAAGCAATGGCTCAATTTATTTGGTGCGGGTTATAATGGGTTAGTTTTGTAGAATGTGAAACAAATAAAAATGAAATAAAATAAAAATATGTTTGAGTCAGAATATCGATATCGATAAACGGTACAATATGCAAAGTCATCACTATTTTTCAGCAATATGCTGTTCGTTTAATATGAAATTTATAAAGAATAATTACTTAATTAAATTAATATGAATGACTAATAACTTACCGATCCTCATTTATTGGGAATATTGTCATAAATATTCGCTTGATACCGTCTACGCGGGCGCCTCTTGTACCACATATTGTACACTTGTGTCCATTCTTTATTATTGAATACAATTATTGTAAAACAATATACTTATTTACTGTAACTTACTATATTATATTTACAATTAATATAAGTGTATATAATCAAAGTTAATATATTACAAGCACGATTTAAGCATCACATTATATATTTATTTATTAATATTTCAAAACTAAAATAAAACAAAACAAATTTGCCGCCATTTGTAACTTTGACAGCGATAGACAGAGATAGCATCATGGAGTGCAAAAGATGGCGATACGACGCCAATAAAATTTTCATAGAACCAATTTTTTGTTCGAAGTTGCGCCAGCCTGGAATAAATGTTTGTTTACAGACCGACAAGGGTCTATTGGCGTGCGGCAAAAAATGGAACTATATTATTTTTCTACATTTTGATTCCAATAAGTTTGACATTACATAGACGGTGGCGCTACCGCAAAATGCCAAAAGATCCTTGTCGGACTGTACTTATACTATTTTATTTTATTTTCTTAAGGCTTGGTACCTCAACATATTATTATTTGTCTTCTGCCACCACCTCCGACTCCGACTCGACTCCGGTTCCGTTTCCGATTCCGACAAACCAAATTTAAAAACTCCGACTCCGACTTCGGTTCCGATAAAACCACCTCCGTAACATCCCTAATGCAGACGCACACAGTCCCACAGACTATAATTATAACCTATAACTTATGTCACAGATCAATAATGAATGAAAGGTTTACGGCAAAGACATTGGTTTACGGGCTAAACAGCTCTCTTACTTGCCCTGTGTAATCAGCCCCCAACCGTAGCAAGAGGAGACCCCCAGAACTTAAAGCTCAAGCGCCAGTAGCCATCACTACTTGCTCTGTGATTTTTCATCCTTTGCTGTCATCTCGGTCGTCACTTCGTCAGTTAAGCAAGTGTGGATTTTAAGCTGTGGAGTGAACTTCGCTTTTTCGCTTTCGTTCAGATCAGAGTACCAGAGTCAGCTTGACCGGAACGTACTATAAAGTACTATTTGTCACCCGACCGTACCTCGGCCGTACCTTAGCCCTAACCGTACCATTTCCGTACCGACAGTACCGACTTTAGTATTGATCTCGGATCTTCACAACAAAAACCAGAAAAGAACGTATCGTATTGCATTGTCATTGTCAGAGTTGAAAGTTTCTTGTGTCATACTAAAATGTATGGCCAAAGCGCTTTTGAGAGTCCAAAAATCTTAAAAATTCTTTGCAGTATAGGGATGGCTGGAAAATTTAGGATAAAATATACATAAACGGGAAAAAAATCGATTGGACCGCAACAGATGACCGTAAGGGGGGTGGGGGTGCGTAAATGTGTGTTTTTAGGGGGTGGAACGCGGTTTTTTCCCGATTTCTGTCGAGGCGACCTCCTATCGAAAAAACTTAAATGTAAAAGTTGTAGGAACTTAAAAATCTACAACTTTTATTCGAACGATTTTTTGACATAACCTAAAAAAATGGAGAAAATCGCTATAAACCGGTATTTTCATTTTTCATTTTTATCATTCACAAAATCTATCCGATTTTGATGAAATTTAGTGAAAATGTACATTTTTATGTTTTAAATAAGCTGAAATTTTTTTTAAGCCATTAAATATTTTTATTTATTTTTTCTACGAATTTAATTGAAAAAAGGGCCAAGTTCAATCAAAAAAGTTGACGAACAGATTTTGATTTTTAAAATTTTAAGGACGGCTTTTTCCTTGAGACCTCTTTTTTAAGATAGTGTAAAAAAGTTATATGGTTACAATGGAAAAACATTTTCTCAAAAATTATCGGCACTGGTCTAGTGTATTAAAATGTAAAATTACTTAGGTTTATATTATCCTTTTAGAACATTTTGCATTTTTTAATCCTGGGGGGGGGGGTGCTACAAACCGTACCTTTATAGAGACTTTCGTAAGAGAGTAGTATATTCCTTGCTTTCGTACCTTTTTACGAACGCATGCGTACTTTATAGAACATTGTTACCGGCAATGATATACTATATAAACTGAGGTAGATGCGTGATTGACGCTCAAGCTATAGCAAGGCAAATGAGAGGTAAGTGTCCCACTATAAATTTGGTCGCGCACAGTCACGCACAATCCTACGACTAGTGTACATATCTCTCTTGAGTAGAATAATCCGCAAAAACATCAAGAAAAATGACATCTTGTGTGTTCCGCTTTTGCAGAAATTATACTGCAACTGTAAAGGATAGAAATGATATCTCATTTCATTGGTAAGTACAGAAATTTTATAATTATGGACATAATATTTTATTAATAATAATGCGCTGTTGCCAGTTCGCTGCTTGCCTGAGCGAGACGAACGATGCATTTTGTATGAGAGTGATAGAGAAGACAAAACGAAATGGCCGCGACAGACTCAGCGACTGATTATGGGGATGGTTGGCAATATCGGACCTGTCAATAAATTACATGAACCTATTTAAAAAATTATATATTTTATTAAATGTACGGAAAATGTATATACATAATTATATTTACATTATTATAAATTTATTTATTATATTATTGTTGTATGTATAGTATTATGATCTTATTGTATTTATTTATCTTTTAGTCTCCCTAGAAGCGGATTAATAAGAGAAAAATGGATAGAGATAATCAGAACCCAAAGACGAGAATATGTTGGTTGCCAAGTTTTTACTCTAAGATTTAGACGTATGGTGCAACGATACAACCAGCAGTTTTGCGAAGTGGACATATTTTCACATTCTTTGTATATATTTAGGGAAAATATCTGTAACATTCTAAATAGTAGTTAATTGTAGTAAACTTTTTTTGTATTATTTGTTATTTCTATATTTTTTGGAATTTGCATAAAAATATCCTGTTTTGAATGTATGTATAAACAATAAGTTTGTATAAACAAACGTCACTGACTATATGACAGTTATTTTTTTAATATGTATCTATGTTGTAGTAATCCTTGTTGTATAGTTGTTTGTTGTCCAGAATAGAAAAAAATTAAAAAAAATTTAAAGACGTAATTTTAAATTATACTACATAATACATAAATAAGTAGCATACTAATATCCTATACCAAGCCATAATCTACCTCTATGCTAAATTTCATTTAGAACTGTTCAGCCGTTTGAGCGTGATTGAAAGACAAATGGTCTATTTGTTGTAAAGTCATTGATTATTACATTATATTTATTAGTAAAATAAAAGTTTTTTAATTACATATTGTATATTTTATTATTCCAAAAATATTTCTAAGTAAAATATTGAGTGTTCCATTTAGACAATCTTCCCCTAGTTCCTCCGGAGAAGGTCACGCGTCGATGACGTGTCGCAACTTAAAACTATATATTTATCTCTTTTTAACAAATGGATTACGGTATTGAGCTGTGTTTCTCTATCCCTTTCATCGCTTGAATATATAAACGTACCTAAGTAATTAATAGGTAGCTATAGTATTGTTCAAGCTGTTTATTATCTGCATTTAGTATGGGTATAACGTGTCTACTTATAGTACGTCATTGGTTACCGGCAACGCTGAAAAGAGTAGTATATTCCTTGCCACAGAGCATTGCTTTCGTTGTTTTTGTTTATTTTTTGGTCTTTTAACGTAAAATACTAATTATTGGTTGGTTGGTCTCGCATCTCCAAAGATAAGGCATCTTATCGCTAAACTGTACAACTTTACAGATCCGTTTGTAGTACATCATTATGGTCCGAGCATGGTATATGGTGACGTGCAGCGCTGGTGATGACCCACGGTTAGAGCACCAGCTGGAGCCAGCGCGACCCATCGACCTACCCACACTGCAACAACGGACCGGTGTACAATACATACAGGTCTTAAACTATAATTTGATGCTTATTTTTATATAGGTACCTATATGTCTATGTATGATAATAAATGGAAATTCGAAATTAGTGTCATTTTACAGTTTTGTATGTCTTTGAACTTAGTTATGTATCTCACAAATCATCTGAATGAACCAGCTGGCAGACAAAAACAAATTTAAGTTGTTTCCTAATTAGACATAATAAAATTCCAGCTAAATGTGGACACATACACAACTGATGGCATATTGGACAAGATAAAGAAGGAGCGAGGTTACACTTATGAAGATGAGATGGTCTGCTCCAAGGATTGTCTACCCAACTATGAGGAAAAACTAAAGACCTTCTTTACTGAGCATTTACATACTGATGAGGAGATTAGGTATGCTCACATACATTTTATATGTTGAAAAACCATTCTGTCATGTGTTATTTGTTATTAGAGCTATTTAGAACCAAATACTGACATCTTCACAAATAAGGTTGCCAGACATCTGGATAAAGTCAGTTTGGCTTTTGTGATGTTTGTCTGCCAAATTCTTTGAGTATTTACCAAAGGAGACGTGAAGCGTGTAAAACACCGAACAATTTTTTCTGCCACTTTTGGCAGGGGGGGGAGGTAAACGCCTAGTACTAACCCCTGTACCACTGTATTTTTCTGTCGTTTTATTGTCGAAACGGATTTTATGTTATATGATGATTATGTTAAAATACAAACATAATAATTATAATTAATGATTGGAAACACTAAGTTTGACGCCCTAGATCGCCTTTCCCATTTAAAACAACAATTACCTATTTTCCTAGAGCTCTGTCTCGCGACACAAAATGATACCAACGAAATCTAAGGTAACGTATTACTGCTCAAAGTTGTGCTGGTCAAAGGGGAAAAATTTGCCGAAAGGGGGAGCCCGTCTATGGCCCCTCCATAGGCTTAGTACTCTATGGCCAAATTAGATGGTGTCGGTCTGTAATGTTTTTGTAAAGCTTCTATCCCAACTCCTTTTTAGACAACCTACTCCTACCACCTATTATTAATTACAGTAACTATATGATTATCAAATATTATTATTGAAATTATATTTTTTATTGTTAGTCCAGCCTTGTTACCCAATAATCTGGCTAAACTGACTGGTGAATCATGCTTTTTGAGTTCTAGTCATGGCAACTCTGTTCACATGACTGGCATAATAAATTGACATTATTTATAAGAAGGTCAAAGATCAGTTAATATGTGATAATAACTAAAAAAACTAGCATTCCTTTATGTGTGATTATAAAATTGTAAAATTTCAGATTCATACTGGATGGCTCCGGGTACTTTGATGTTCGAGACAAAGATGATGAATGGATACGGATAGCAGTTAGTGCAGGAGATATGCTCATCATACCTAGTGGTATCTACCACAGGTTCACTCTTGATACTAAGGTATGTATGATACTCTAACTAGGACCAATTAGAATCTAGCTTTGTATAGTAATAGGGAAAAACATAATATTTATTAGATTAAGTAAGTTAAAAACTACATATATAGAGATAGCATTAAACATAACCAGGCCTATCACAAAGAGTTTTACCTCTCCCCGCTCTGCCCAGTGGGGAAAATGTATGGCCAGAAAGAAAACACTATGTTTAGTAGTATTGTTTATTCTGTTGCCTAATTATGAAGTATAAAAATGTTGTAAGCCACCAACAGGGCGGAGTGTGCAGGGAGAACAAAGTATATTTATTTTATTATACACTTTGCATTCAGAACATTTTGGCATGAAGACTCTTTGGTGCCAAGTAGACTGTTTTATAGGTGTAGTTAATAGGATGTCTATGTTAGTGCAAACTCTATGCTATTCTATTTGACATAGTGGTCATTGTTGATTGTTGCATGGCTATAGATTTGTTTCTTGGTGGCAGAGTGCTGGGTGGTTTAGTAGATTCCTCAGGTTTCTAAATATGCAGTTCTAAATTTAAAGAAATAAGAGGCATGATGACTAAAAAATTCTAATTAGTCCGTCAGTTAGATTATCAGAAAATATTGGACACATATTTTTTCTTTTGTCAATTAAACAAAAAATGATGAAGATATAGCCCGCTAAAGTTCCGCGTGACGTCACGCCTTAGTACAATTTTTAGCAAGGCGTGACGTCACCAGCCCCCACTCCCAAACTTTGACGCGCTTTATCTCTGTAATTTTTTGTTTGATTGACAAATACGTGTACTAAATAGAATAATATTTTGTTTACCCTGTCATCTACCCTATTGTGCACAAAAGTAAATAGTGAACTTTAATTTCCAGAACTACATCCGTGCCAAACGTTTCTTTGTGGGTGAGCCGGTGTGGCTTCCTCACAACCGTCCGGCCGACCATCTACCTTGTCGGGAGCAGTACCTACAGGAGCTCCACCAGGGGCTCCGAGAGTCCACTCTCTAGATTCACTTACATTCTCATTTTTTGTAAAAGTAGTGCTTGACAAATAAATATACATGATTTTTTAAATGCTATATCATCATAATCATAATAATGTATTACTTGTGTTTTTATAGTTAAAGACTTTATCATAGGTATTATATTATACAAAAATAAGTACCACAGTACATTTGTAAATATAAATGTTTGCTCATATTCAACATTAGCTGCTACTCTATGCTGCTGGCGCGATAGTTGGTATTTATCATATATACACCGTGTAGTATGCATGAAGACCAGTCAATACGCTCAGGTCGAGCTGTTCTGTTATAGTTGTTGTTATAAATATTATATGTTGTTTATTGTGTTTATCATTTTTGTTTTACTAAGTACATTAAGATATTCTCTATAAAACATGACAATTGTGAATAAAACACAGTGTATTAAATTACTGATATCTCTGGCCACGTCGGTCGCGTGTCGCTCGGTAGATGGGCCGTGTATTACATCACAAATAGATATAGCGCTAGACATGTGAAGAATGAAAACAATAGCGGAATAAATAAATATGTCTCTGTGGTCAAGTTTTAGCTCGAAAAATTTCCTTGGACCCAAAGTCAACGTCAACTTAGTTTCCGAGATATTGGCACTTTTGTGAATTTAAAAACATCAAATATGAACCCTAGACCAGTTTATCAAGCAAGGGCCAACCCTACAATGTTCCATTTTACAAGATTCTAATTTTAATTATGGAACCCTGAATAACCCTGCTATTGGTTACAATCCAAAATAACACTAAAAGTGCTACTATTTTTGGAGATACGAAAAAAAAAACCGAGCTTTCCTGACAATCATATAGGTAACATTTATTTTGCTGTGTTTTACTTCACACTTTAGAAAAAAGATGGTAATGGTAAAGAAGCTCATTTCAAAACTATTTTATAGTTTTCTGGTCAGTGTTGAGCTGGCCTGGATTGACGTTGACTTTTGGGACAGCCTGTATTATAGACGCCCACGTGACTATACCATAGATTTACTTTGAAGATTTAGTATAGACGATTACTAGAATGGCAATACAAAAGAGAAAGCGCATAGATACGCGTATGTTAAAGCAAGACAGATAAACGAGACAGTTTTTTGAATACTGTAACAGCCTATAGCGTCAGTAGTAATTTCGATTATTTTTGTATTTAAATACTTATCATGTTTTAAAGTATAATTTAGTGTTTAATAGACGTGATTAATTATGTAATTTTTTGGTCTCGTTCTAATCGCGACAGAGCGCCAGCATACTGCATCTATGGGCCTGATAGTGTAGTTATGGCGCAGAGCTACAAGGGGTAAAAGGTGTCTTTTTTCCTTTCTTGACGGGTTACCTTACAGCGTAGACAGCCACAGGTGCTTACAGCTCCGGAAACCGTGACAGGTCCCAGACCAAGACCATAAATAAAACCAGAGCCACAAAACGACCTCCTTACACCGATGAGCTGCCACTGGCGACCTGCCACACTGCCACACTGCCGCACTGCCATAGTGACGCTATGTGACACTGACAACTTCTCAAAATAAACAAAACTTAACCCATCTCTTTTTTATCAATTTTTTAAGTAATTCTGTATACAATACCAAAAAATGTTACACAGCCTGCTGTCCTCGTGAACCGCAACATAATATATCTATAGATACAGTATTTTAAGGTGAGCAATTATTTATTTACTTGTAAGTTGATTTGTCACAAGTTATGGATGTTCTATGAGCTCCTGCCTCCTTGCTCGTATCTATCCATCTACCTGTTGCGTCCCATAACTTATATCTTGTAGGACATATAAGTAACATAAACAAACATACATACAAGCTGCATACAAGTGTGAAAATCGGTAGGCCATGGCCATGTATGTACCTATTATACACGAGCTTCTTTTTATAAAATTAAAGATTTCTTTATATTATAGAAACGTAGAAACCTAAAATGTAGGCGTTCAATATTAAATTTTGTTGTCAAATAATAATTTTAAAAAGTAGGCAAGTACTTAAAAAGTAGGCGCTATGTAATGTTCTGTATTTTGTGATATTTACTAAAGATAATATTATTTTATACTTACCTCTTACCTATCTAATTATTTACCCACTTAGATCTCTGCTAGTATATTGACGTCGTCGACCCTATTGGCCCAATGTTCCCCTTCTCCCTTCAAGCTGCCACTGTTATTTGTTAATATGTGGTGGTTGTGTTCCCGGCAGGTCCCGGCTGCAGGTCGCATGTCTGATTGCTCGGACGACGATTACCTTCCAGCGGACGATCAACCCGGCGCTCCTAAAGACCCTGATTTCCCCCATGATCCCGATTATCCTTGTGACTACAGATTCCCCAACGATCTCGGTGGCCCCGCCGTCCCTGGAATAGCCAGTACCCCCGGGGTCTCCACATTCCCCAGTTCCCCTAAAGATCCCGACGTCCCTAGTTTACCCGGAACCACCGGCGTCCCTGCATTGTCCGGCACATCTGGAGGCCGCGGATTACCCAGTACCCTTAAAGATCCCGACGTCCCTACTTTACCCGGCACCACCGGCGTGCCTGGATTATCCGGCACACCGGGAGGCCGCGGATTACCCAGAAACTCTAAAGGTCCCGACGTCCCTAATTTACCCGGCACCACCGGTGTCCCTGTATTATCCAGTACACCGGGAGGCCGCAAATTACCCAGTACCCCTAACGTTCCTAGTTTACCCGGCACCACCGGCGTCCCTGGATTATCCGGCACACCGGAAGGCCGCGGATTACCCAGTACCCCTAAAGGTCCTGACGTCTCTACTTTACCCGGCACCACCGGCGTCCTTGCTGGATTATCCGGCACACCGGAAGGCCGCGGATTACCCCGTACCCCTAAAGGTCCTGACGTCTCTACTTTACCCGGCACCACCGGCGTCCTTGCTGGATTATCCGGCACACCGGAAGGCCGCGGATTACCCAGTACCCCTAAAGGTCCCGACGTCCCTAGTTTACCCGGCACCACCGACGTCCCTGGATTATCCGACACACCGGGAGGCCGCGGATTACCCAGTACCCCTAAAGGTCCCGACGTCCCTAGTTTACCCGGCACCACCGGCGTCCCTGCATTATCCGGCTCACCTGGAGGCCGCGGATTACCCAGTACCCCTAAAGATCCCGGTACCACACTTGGAGGCCGCGGTTTACCGAATACATCCGGGGATCCCGTTTTACATGATAGCGCTCCTAAATTAGGTGTTCCTGAACTACCGACTACACCCACCGCCCCCAGATCAGATAACACCGGTTTATTTAGCACCCTCAGTAAGACTCCTAGTGATTCCGCATCATCGAGCACTCCCGGCGTTTCAGGATTTACCCCATCGAGCAACCCCAGCGCCACCAGATCAGACAACACCGCCGAAGCTGAAACTACAGGATTTACTAGTACCCCCAGTAGTTCCAGTGGTGCCAGTGTACACAAGAACAACTCTTTGTTGAGCGCCAGTTCTGGTGTCAAGTCGGGACCTGCCCCCACCTTTAACACAAGCACCGTCGTCGCAGGTATCATTCTTCAACTAGCTATTCACAATAAATATAGGTATTTCTTTAAAACGTTTTACCTAAATTAACTTGAATTCGGTTGATGGTAACTCAAAAACGGTAACCTATCTTCTACTTATTTATTCTATACTAATAATAAATCTGACGAGTTTGTTTTTTGTATTTGACAACCCAATTGTTGAGGATGGTTAATGGTTATAGGCTATATAACATCACGCTACGACCATAGGAGCGGAGCAGGCGGGTGCAACCGCAATGCACAGCTAGTATACAATAGAATGGGATTTAATAAGGATGACACTACTTACAGTTGTCGTATGAAATGCGCGGGGGTGTAGCGTCAAGGGGAGGGGGACATGGGGGACAGGGACTGTTTTGTAGATCATTTTATTCTACACAATTATTTCCTACATCATCATCACTATCACTCACTACATATAAAACAATGTCCCACGTCGCGTCTGTCTGTCTGACGGATTAGACAACATACGTTACGCCACGAAAACTCGCTTTTCCCCCGACTTACTCCTAAACTTGATGTTACCATGTTCTATACTCCTAAACCTTCCCGGAGAATCAACGTCTATCTAATAGTAAAAACCGCAACCAAATCCGTTTAGTTAATTTTGCGTGAAAATGTCACAGACAGATCAACACGGCGGCGCGGCGGGGCTGCGAGGAACTTTGTTTTATAATTAATCCGGGAACTGTATAAAGCTAAATATCTATCTGCAGCCGCCTCGGTGTTGCTGAAAAGAAGTCTGTCGCTGCTGATTGATGTTAGGACCTGAAAAAGTATTTATCTGAAGGTTCAGTTCAGAGTTCAGATGTTCCCGATCCGAAAATAAAACATAGAAAGTTTTTTATTGACAATTTAGTTAGTAGCGACCTTCGCACGTACAAAATGTGTTTATGAAAAAAATATTAAATTTTCTCGGGATATAAACTAAAACTAGCCTGGATGGAGGCCTCCAGTAGCTACCTATCACGTAGATCCGAAGTTCTGTTACGACGTGAAAGAAGTTCAAATAAGCCAAAACACTTTTTGCCATTTATATTTGTTGGGATTATTACTAGGGGACTTTTTACCTAGTTCAAATTGCCGCGTATTCATTTCACTTTATTTATAGATCGCACTCGACCAAGCGCTTTATTCGCGCATATTTTTTATTATTAACCGATGAACTAAGTATAGCGCTCAAATTCCTCAAAACCCAGGCGTGTGCGTTCACGGCCAAAAAGACCCCCTTTCCCCCATCCCCATTGCACTCTTCAGCATCTCATTACTCGGGGTGGACAGAGACTACATTGAGGGCATCAGCAAAACAGCTTACAAAAAACTGGAATACTAAACAAGGTGAGACAGTATTTCGCACCAAAGTTGAGACTGCAGCTTTACTTACGTTCGTGTGTTGAATATTGCTAGTTCCGCTAAGTATCTCTTCGATGCCCTCACAGTCCAGTCTGTCTATTTTGTGCGCTATGTAAATAACCTGCATTATACAGCAAACGAACATAATGTAAAAAATCGGAAATTTTCCGTAGAATAAGAACAATGAATTTAAAACAACTGACATTAGGGGATCTTATAGAAAATGACGGTCAAAGTTGGTGAAAAACACTTTATTTCGTTTTAAAAAAAATAGGCTTTGTATTAAAAAAAAGTTTCGTACCAAAGTTGTGATCGGTCTAACCCGGTCCGATGTCAATATATTGTAAAATATATTTATATATTTTAAAAAAACCGTAAAAAATCGCATGTTTTTGAAACGACCGTATCTCTTTGAAATAAAATGTTGTAAACGAAAAACGTTGTCTTTCCTGCTTCGGACCAACAACGGTTTTAATTCGTATAAGGACACTCCCGTGTCGCAATAGTGGGAGCGGTCATCTAGGAGCTAGGAACGCCAGGCGCCATAAGGTCTATTATACCCAACCCAACCAACAAAGATGTTTCCACGTTGCAGGATCAGCCATGGCGGGTGCGGAGATTCCGGCGTTCATGCTGTTTGGGCTGTGGTACCTTTTCATAGCTTACAATTACGCCATGTAAGTTTATTCTTCACATTTATTACAAATTACAAACACATTACTTTTCAGTTTGTTTTTCTCTAGTAGGTATATTTCCATTCTTCTCTAGGTATCTTTTGCCTTCCTCATCCACAATGGTATTGTCTTATTTATTTTACAATTCCTTGGAAGCCATTCTGTTATATCTTTGGTCCACTTATTATTATCGTTCTATATTTTTTGTCGGTACCTATCAAATATAATTTTATACGCCATTTTGAAGATTATTTTTCTCTCTAATGACGAAAAATACACAAACAGCAAAATTAAATGTGTCTTTTAAAATTAGAATAGGTCATCCGCGTTGAGGGTTTCGTATATTTTCGTTTAAGTTTTCCTGTAAACATAAGAGAATATATTTTTCAAAATTTTAAATAAGTATAATAAAATTATTAAAAATTTGTATTTCTTATAACGGGCCCATTTATTTGATTATGTCACAATATGATACACTTGAGAGAAATGTTTTTTTTTATTTTTTATTTTTCCCCCAAAATCGAAATTCGATTATTTACACTACACGTCCGTGATAGGGTCATCAAACTCTACAAATGTACCAAATTTCAACATTTTTCGTCCAGTAGATTCGGTATGATCTTATAGTTCCGTTTTTTCATCGGAGATGTACGGAAATTTAAAAAATACGACTGCCGCTACAAGTTTCATTACATTACAATAAGAGATACATTTTGACAGTTTACATGAATATAACCGCTAACAATACCACACACTTATAAGTTGGCAAGTCGCTCTTTTTACCCCATTCACTCCATAGTAGTATAATTATTATTTAATATATGCCATAATATCGTTCAACTCTAAACAATATTACATAATAATAATGTTGCTTATATAACAAGTACCTACACAGACGACTAAACTAAACGAGTCGTCAAATAAAAAACCGCATTGTAATCGGTCCATCCGTTTGGGGGTTACAATATCACAGAGGCATTAAACTTATAACACCTTTCTTTATTTATTTTCTCTCTTAGGAACCCTCCAGCACCAATGTAGGTCACATTGAAGATCTAGAGAGCTAAGTACCTTAGGTATATAGGTCGAGCTGTTAGGTAACACGAGGGGGTACTGGGTGGAGGTTGAGGACGGGAGGTTATATAACGCAAACTAACATCTACGAGTCGAGTATGTGGCATGGTATTGTAGGGAGTCATTTCAAGAAATGGATGTGTAATGTCAAATGGGACGGATGTGTGTAACATAGGTTATTTAGATGTTACTACTGTCATACTCGCTTATGTAATTATTATGTAGGTAGATAGTAGATATGTCTACCAGCAACGACTCGGGTTCATCCAATAAACTCAACTGCCAATGTTTCGAAGGGCACCTAAAACGCCGTCCGCGCTTCTTCTTAAATAAGTATAAAGACATTGATGGTGTAACTATTTGTTTTATATTCCTGAAAAAAAAAAACAGGAGTCGAGTTTTTTGGCAGTGTTGATTGGTTGACTTGTTCTTTATTGTTTGTTGTTTGTCTAATATGGGGTACTACTTAGCTTTCCGCCCCGTGGATATGTTTGATTGGTGGACGTTTCGTTACGTGATCCTGATGTTGCAGCGTTGTTGAGATTAGTATGTTCAACTTTATTTAAGTATAATTAGTAAAATGAGGTCGGTGGCTCTACATACTAATGTAGAGTGGCTGAGGGAGGTGCCACACTGCCACCTACTGTTACTAGGTGTAGGTGGTGTGAGAAGGTAGTGAGTTATGCAACATGAGTGCGGAGTGCGCCGGGGCTGGGGCCGAGCGACGATCAATGCTGGCTGACCTTTCATCTGCCTCTACTGCCTCTATGTCTACATAACGGGAACGACATTTGCTTCCATCATCACTACTTTATATATCTACCTACTAACTTTCTTCTTCTTCTTCTTTTTTATTATGGCTCCACCAATGTTCATCGGTGATTTGCCAATGTCAAGTATTATAGCCTTTATAGTGTTTATAGCCGATAAATCGGTATTTAAGATAATCCCGCCGACCGTGATATGTCTTATTAATCACTGATTAATCACAACCATCACAGCGCGAACAGGATTAAACTGGATTCCACATCACGCCACGACGAAAACGCGTGCGTATGTCGCCATGACCGGATGTGAAATCCTACTAACTTTTTAAAGGTGACATATACAGGTTGTAACACGAGATGGGTCGGTATGGGCTCCTCCTAAACTATATGAGATAGCTAAATGTGTTCTAAGGAACCATGTCGTTGATTTTAGAGATAAGTAAAACAGTATTAAAAAAAGTCTCGGGAATCGAATCTGGTCATTTGAAAAAACTTTGTATTTAACATCATTTTATTAATAATTGTGTAACTATTTAATATTATTTTATTTATTTTTAGTAAATGTTCGAAATGACAGCCATTCTCTTGAATGCAATAATTAACTCGTTTATATAGGTAATGATCGGGTTACTGCGTTTTGTACTTTTAACATTTTTAGAAATTACACAGCACTTACAAAAATAAAAAACTTCCGTAAAATATTTTTTAAATTTCCCACCATTATTTTTCTTTTAAACAATTGCAGTTCGGCCTGGGAAACTAAGAAGTTACCTTCCATTTCAAACTCCTCACAACCAACAACAATCAATATCGTAATACGTAAGTTTTTTTGGTTCGAGTCCCGCGAGTGGCGAGTACACATTTAGAACACATTTTGCTATCCCTTATAGTTTCGGAGGTTTGGATTTCACTAGGAAAGTTTCTGTCCTATGACAATGATTAATGAATATCGTTTGAGTTATTTATTGAACACCTTGCTATTTATTAACTAGCTAGGTTCTGTATTCGAGATAATGATCAGGTGTACAAAGCTAGTACTTTAGCAGTAACGCAGTGTAAAGTATATAAGTGTAACAACGGCGCTATCTAAATGTATTTCAATACAAAAATCGTGTTGTGGTAATTCTCAAATTTCCAACAACAATGTTCTATTACGATATGACGTAATAAAAACAGCGCTCATGTGGATTGTTATAATTTGATCTGAGCTAGACACGTAAACACATCGCAGACTCGCAGTATGTGAGCTCTCCTCAGCTCCAGCTAAAAATATTTGGTCGTCTGCCAAGAGGATAAAACTAGAACTAGTCTAATATTCACTTTTCATTCGGCTTCAATAATATTTGTACATTTTTTGTCGTGTTTATCTACTTAAACAGGTATTGGAATAACTTTACGAACATGTTCTAGACAGGATGTTCGTTCAGTACTTAGAGGCAGAGATGGCAACCGTCGCAAATCTAATTATTTTGACGCATAAATTATTTAGGAAAGCAGAATATTTCTTTAGCAATAAGGCATGAGCACAAACCACAAATGAGGTAATGTTATGTTAGTCTTTAACATGACAATAATAATTATTGCAGTGCCCTGCCCTTCAATGGATGACCCATCTAATATACAAAAATTTATATTTGTTTGTTCGTATTCTACTGCACTTGCGCGAAGGTTATAAGCTATTTAACATGATGCAGCATGCTACCTACCCTGAGGGTCACCCTCATCCCCTTGTTTCTAATACAACGCGTACGAAGCTGTACACCTATAGGTACCCGTATGTATGCACCATCCTGAAAATGAAATATCAATATAATGAAGATTGTTATCCAATACTATATCGCACTAACATAGTTCTGTTGTAGGTCGTGTGACGGTGTGATCGTCTCTAATGTTAATGTTGGCACGGCACACTCCCAGTTGTGAGATAAACACAAACAAGTTAAATAATGTTGTTTAGCCGGAGATGTAGTCGATTGGTGGCCGATATACGATTATATATATTATTGGTGAGCTTATACCGCCCTTAACCCACTTGCTCAGTGACGGTGGGACGGTGAGACTGCCAGAATGTGAACCGTCCAACTAATATGACGTGAATGATGAGTGATGAACGGCGTTTCCGTTGGACAATTTATATTTTTAAATTACACAAAAATCCTATCTGTCTGAAATCCAAAAGCAATTGTAAAGTGTATTCAATTTGGGTCAGTTATTACATCTGCCTATATAGGTACTAACTGAAACTGATTACTTGGTATCTATAGAAAAACTAATTAGGCCGTTGGTTGAAAGTTATATTTGATTAGATATAGAGAAAATAGCTTTGCCCGTGGACAGGATTAAAAGTTGCCTATGTCTCTCAGGCCCGAAAATTACGTCCATCCGTTGGTCAGTGGTCTGTTCTGACGTGAAAGAAGTTGGTTAGGATTAGGATATGCAGTATTAAAAGCTTCCTCGTATGAGCGGTATGAGAGTCAAAAGTGTTGCAAAGTCGTGACTCGTGACTCGTGAAGTCGTGAGGTCACATTGAGTTGAGGACGTTGAGGTATAGTATAGTAAGTCAGTACGTTAATCACTTTGCACTCCGCACTCTACAAATCATCTGTGGAATGTTTATTAAGGTCATATCATTTTAGAAGTTGCTATACATTTTCCGGTGTTTGCGGTTTACCTGTGCGTTAACTGAATTTCAGTAAGTAAGTATATAAATCAACGTCCAGAGTCACGAATCAAGACTCAATATTTAAATCGTCACAAAACCTAAATATACTTACTCTGATTTTTGCAATGATCCTGAAAATTATTGCCAAATTCTTTCGTAGTTTCCAAATATCCAGGTCTTGCACTAAGATTTTCGATGGAGCGTGTATCAACCAGCAGCTTTTGTATTGGTTTTGGTCTTGTCTATTGTTTGTGTTGGTCTAATCCACCAACCACTTAGACCTACCTACATCAGCTACAATATGTCAGGAGATCATTTAGTGTAGTTGCGGTAAGTGTGATATATTGTCTAGATTCCTCATTACACTCAGTTAGTACGATTAGTTCCGGTGATGCAACAAAATATGATGTCGGTGCAGTTAGCGGAGTCACGCCACCCGAACACCCGCCAACACCCGCCAGTCTTGAGTCTGTACTGATTGAGATGGCCTTGTGCACCAATTCGCAGTCAGTACTCACACAGAGCTACATTGTATATGTACCTCATTTAGAACACAATGCATCGTTTGTTTGTCAAGTTTATTAGTTGGTGCTGTTTCTAGATTTATAGGTTCGTTTAGCATGTCTGAGTCTTCGACTTGATTGCATTTATGATCAAATATTCAAGTACGAATGGAAATGTACTGTAGAATAAAATAGTAGATGCGATTGTTCGGCAAGCCTACAGTCCGTCTGCGTTGTTGTCCAGTATCCAGCTAACATCCGGTCACACGTTGTTGTACCTTGTTGTATCGTCACAATGTGACCTACCTATATTTCACGAGTGACCGACTCCGAACTGAGTCCTCGTTCTGGCAGTGTTTGTGGTAAACAAACATGAAGGTGCTACTTGGTGACCTTCATGAGATGTCATTTGGCCAACAGATATGCGATACCTTAATGTAGTTGCGATATCGATCCAGTAGTAGAGTGGAGCTTTTAACATTTTTTACAAATTAAATGATTCATTTAAAATGATGACTATGTGTGTATCATGAATATGGCGAGTACGATCACATGATGAAACAATAGTTTTCATTATGACACAAAGTAATGATTGTACATATCTGTCATGAAATATAATCTTTTATTAGATTGTTTATCTTATATCGACAGCACGTCTATGTCAGTCACATTGCTCTCTAACTTTATTCCAGATGGTAGACCACTAGACTGTTGTCAGCACATGACTGCACACTGCACAGTAACGTGAGGTTTATAGGTAGTTAATTAGCGCAGTATGTTTGATGTTTTACATAATAGATCTGCTGAAGTTATTTCTGTCCCGGTTCACTCTGGCGTTACTCTGCTGTAATCTGTAACAAGGTAGCCAACTAGCCATGACCTCGACCCTCGCAACACAGCTCCGGCGACGGCGACGTACTGTGAGGAGCTTCCCACATGACGTCAGGATATTGTGGTGACCAGCATTTAGATATTTAAATTAGTTATAGTTACTCTGAGGTTGTACCATATTTCCGATAAAGTTTGTGCATTTAGTTCTATTGTAAGTATATATTTAATTTAATCCCAACCACTTGATCAAAACTCAAATTGAATTTCCTTTATGTGCAAAATAATCATCTTCAAATTATATTGTTACAATAACAATGTTGATCGTTTTGTTTTCTTTTAATATAATGACATTGACATTATTTTCATATATCGAGGCTTCCAATTTAGTTTACAGTAAATAAAGGTTACCGATGAGTTGGCGGGTTGCCTTGTCTTGTATTGTAGCTTGTAGCCCTAGATAGACGTAACTCGAGCTTACAGAACTATGGCAGTATGGTCATGTGGCATGTGGCAGACAGGCCAGCTATCATAATGGGTACCGAGACACCGTCTGTTATGTCGTTTTATTACCATTTAATTTCTTACTTACGGTTTCTATCAGTTGACACCTATCAATTGAAACATTTTTCAACAGAACCTTACCTATATCCTCTACAGCCATTCTGACGTGGAATGTGCAATGCCTCATTATTATCAAGTTTCAATGTATCAGATTATTTATTATGTATCAAAGAACACATTGGTGGGAAAGTAACGACAGCAGCCAGACGGGGTCATCCATTATACATTATTCCACATGTCACATTCATATAAGTATGGGTATAACTAGGTACTTACTCATGGAGGACAATTTTACTGTATTACTCATCTAATCAATACCGCCTGCCACCTGCCGCCTGCCGCCTGCTGAACAGTTTGTATACTAATCTGAATGTATGATACAGTTGATCTGAAAAATAAGTATTTATGAATGTTTATCAAAGATTTAGATAATTTGCAACATTTGAGGTTACCGGTTGGTAAGACGGGGGCGTGCGGTGAGTTAAGGGGCCGCCTCATGATTTTTGTCCCATACAAAAACGGACTTCAGCAACTCAAGTATTGTACAAATTTATTAAAAATAGCAAGTTCTAGTTAATGGATCCTAAATGTATATGAAATTATCTTTATACTAAATGTATAAAATATGTCAATATCAGCTACACCTAGGTTTTATGAAGCCCTGAAAGTCAACAATTTCACGCATATTTTCAACCAACTTTGCAACTCGAGTTCTCCTAATACATTTACTAATGAGTTTTTTTTTTACATTTTGAATAAAGATAATTTCACATACTTTATGGATCCATTAACTAGAACTTGCTATTTCTAATATTTTTTGTACAATACTTGAGTTGCTGAAGTCTGTTTTGTGCATTATCACAAGACAGGTTTTGTTGAGAAGTCGTTCTTCTTCAAGTTTCTGGTACGTAAATCTTGGTTATCTTATCGATTTTAATAGTAGCCCATCTTGCTCACATATTTATAAAGAGACATGGACAAAATAAGTCGCGCGTAAAACTGAGTTCGTTGCGCTGTGATGCGTGGACTTAAGTTTATTACTTGGGAGTTAGTAGGCACATGCACTGTGCTTAGTAAGGTTAGGTAAGTAATTAATGTTGAGTAGAAGACAAAGACATTGCAGTGAGCAGGTCGAGTTTCATATTCTAAATGTGTGCTGTTAGCTGGCAGCAACAACAGCAACAAGACCCTGTGAACTGTGAGGACACTGCACCCGACCACTAAATTAACTATCTAAGTTTGGTGTCCGCCGCGCACGACGCCGCAGCAATGAGTCTGTCTGGATCATTTTAGATTGCTGTACTAAGAGCAATGAGAGTGATGCGGGGGAAATAATACGCTGCGGGAGCTTGTACTTGTAGCTCGAAGGGAAAAGTGTCTGTTTATATATAGGATCGACACATCGACAGCCCTCGCTGCTCTTGAATGCAATTATATTTAATCGTTTGGAACAATCGTCTCCAACTATAGGTGATATTATCACGCTATGAATGTTGTGTAAGGGAGTATGCATATACAATATTACAGTCGGTATGCAAAATAGTAAATTACAAGTAGAGGGCCGGAGCCGGACGGACACCAACAAAACGAGCGCGACATCCGCTCGAGACTCGCGGCACAGCTCGGGCGCCCACGTGCACTGTGCAGCATGTATGTATCTAAACATGCTAAGTATATTCCATTTTTAAACGAATTTCAACCAAGAGCAACTGCAGTATATGCTATGTTTCACTATTTTTGAGTCCACACTGAAAGAAGGTAGTCAACGTGCCACGACATGCAATATTGCGATAGATAATGCAGTCATATTTTTACGTGTGTCTTAATTTTTTGTAATAATAAATATTTGTTGTCCTTGCGATCGTAACCTGCAGCTCTTCCCCACCAACCACCAACCAACCGACACTTCCGACAACGACAGTTACTGTTGGTGAGCTACCAAAATGTTTATTTGTCTCCGCGGGACCTTGGAGTTTGTACTGTCAGTCACGCTTGTTGACGGAGACACGACGAGTCTGGCGATTGTCACAAAAGCTGTTTTGGTTCTTCATTATAAAGAGTGTCGCATCGATAATAATATAATGAAAATTGTTGTCTTCATTAGGTACAGTTTCTTGTTAATTATAAATATTATTGGTCTGTTTTAAAATGATCTTGTATACATGTCAATGGACCTCCACACACACACACACACACACACACACACACACACACACAAACCTTCACGGTGTTTATACCTTGCAGAGTGGCCAGAGACACCAGTAATAGTGTCCACTTTTTGCCTGTTGTCCATATTGAAAATTGTTTTCTTTATACTAGTGTGTATGAAACTGGCTGTAGAATACGCTCCAAAATGGTAGCCCGTGATGCATCATGTATGCAGACTTATATGAACTTTGATTAGATGTGAAGCGTTGAAGCGTCACATCGTCTGGTGCCACGTAGGTAAACATCGTCACTCCATTACGGTTGCTTGCTATACAGTAGGTGGAGAGATATTCCGGGCATCTCCCACTTGCCACTGTAGCCACTGTTGCCAGGCCGCACAAGTATAATTAGCTCGTCGCCGCTCGTCCCCTCGCCAGCTTTATTGTCACATTACATTAGTTTTACAGCCGCCGAGAGAAGTACCTCTTTGCCAATAACCGTTCAATACGAGCTCGTTGTTTTCATTACACCGATATATAACATTTACGACTTTATGGTTTGGCCGTTACTTAGGAAGGACTCGTTGTATCTTTAATGATGGTATTCGTTTAGTAATTATAATATACTTTAGTGCGACTGAAGTTCATACCTACATGACAACTCTTAATGATTTAACAAAAGTTTTACTTCCATTCCCCAACAACCTTTCCTCCCTACACGTATTACTTCTTTTTTATATTAGACTATACAATATAGGAACCTAATTATATTGATACAAATAGAATACGTGTGGGTTCTGTTTACAGCTCGCAGCATTCAACTCGTAACTCGTATCTTTCAGTTTTATGTTCATGTCAATGGGTATCGACTCGACCACTCGACCCAATATCTATTTGGCAGCGATACTTACTATCACATTATAACACATATCGGGAGCTGAACCCGTGAAGAAAAAAAAAAAAAACTTACTATCACTACATAGTATAAAACAAAGTCGCTTTCTCTGTCCCTATGTATGCTTAAATCTTTAAAACTACGCAAAGGATTTTGATGCGGTTTTTTTAATAGATAGAGTGATTCAAGAGGGAGGTTTATATGTATATAACATGCATAATATAGTAGAGAAACACTAATAATTTTAGAGGTTTCTAATGTGATGTCGTAAATAAACACATGTTTTGCGCTTACATTGCAAACCACCGACCTATA
Organism: Nemapogon koenigi; assembly: GCA_963924495.1. Lineage (NCBI taxonomy): Eukaryota > Metazoa > Arthropoda > Insecta > Lepidoptera > Tineidae > Nemapogon > Nemapogon koenigi. The sequence continues at coordinate 250,096 of OZ004630.1, read as the reverse complement.
CTTGTTGCAAACGCTGAACCCTACGAGATAGATTTAAGAAGGTCTACAAAAAAGTCTCTTAGGGATAACCCACAATAACCATTTTTTATCCTTTACTTTTTACGAGAAATAATATAGCCAAAGTTAGTGGTAGGGGTAGGAGTAGTGCAGGCAAGCCAACGTTTGGGCAGGACAACGTCTGCCGGGTCCGCTAGTAATATTATATAATGTACCCAAGTGCGTGGTGCTGTCGTTTACTTATATTTTTTTGCAACTTACAAAATGCAGCACGGTACGTACTTTATATATTTTTTTTTCTTTTTGTTTTTTTTTTCAACAAGTTTAGGAAATAAATTTGATTAGATTGATTTTGGTCAACAGAGGCAACATCGGTTGGCAGAATAGCAACAAGGGCGGCGAGAGGTCCAGTGTGGAGTCCGGGAAGACCACTGTGGACTCCGGAAAGACCACTGGGGACTCCGAAAATACGAAATCTGGGGACGAGAAGCTATGTGTGATCGCTTTGTCTGCCAGGGAGATACACGACAGAGTGGAACAGATAGCTGAGGGTATGCAGCTGGAGCTGGACGAGCCCCCGCCACCCCCGCAATCTGGGGAAGCTCTTTATGTCGAGCCCGATACAGCCGAGCAAGACGACGAATAAAACTTTTTACTACCATTGTTTTGTACTCTTCTCTAACTTTGATAAAATTAATGTGTACCAAAACTACCTGTTTTAATAATACAGAGCGGCCCCATACACTGTATACTGTACACTGATCTAACATAATAAAAGTTCCAGTAGTATGATAGTGAGAATGTCTGCGCCGGCGCATGGTTGAGGTGTTGTATGTGACGTGGATGAGAATACAGCAGTGTATAACTGTATATACTGTATATCTTAGTAAACTGTAGAACAAAACGATAGTCACGCGTGTTTTGACAGTTTGACACGGTTGCCAGCGCCCCAAACACAAGTGTAAGAAACCAAAGACTTGTAGTCGGTTATGATCATGATGTTTTTAATATTCACAGTAAAGTATATCGCACTAAATTATATCGCAATATCATGTTTTGCGGTTTTCAGAAAAATGTTGCCATTCAACGAGAAGGCCGACAAAGAGAGGAAAAAGAAAGCTGCCAAGGAGGAAGCTAAGGACAACAAGTCAGCTAAATCTTCCAAATCTTCTACATCTAACAAGTCGAAGAAATAACCGCCGAGTAGCTTCTCTTTATACTACTTTAAACATATCTATTTATATCATTTTGTTTCAATGGAGACTGATGGATGATAGCTTCTCGTACCATGTGGTCTTACAGTGCTCATGCTGACAGCTAACAACGTTCACAATCTATCTGTGCTTGCGTTTGAGTAGCACCACGGGATGGGTTAACTGGGTTCTCTTGTGTTTATCGATTTGCGGTTACTCGTCGCGCGTAAGAAGAAAACCGAGTATCATAATAGTATGGAGACTCGCAGAATGCAAAATGTATTACCTACATACTGTATGACGCTTCTAACTTTCAGATCCGCTGAGTGCATCTCCCTAAATAACCGAAGTACTGCGATATATACCGATACGAGAAGACCGCTTGTAGCCGACCTAACACGACAATATAGTTATAATATGTATGAGTGCTCATGACTGTAGTAGTGCCGGCGCAGAGTTAGGTAACATTATAGGGACACGCTATGTTAGACCACATAAGACCACAAGGTACGAGTGTGACTGTCATATATGTTGGTTGTTATCTACGTGACTGCCGCAGCCGCAACATCCTGAAGGTAGCTATGAACATTGGTACAGTATCGTGCGTTACCGTTCTACATATAACTTGTATTGTCACGTGTTACAGAAGGTGCTTGCCGACCGCCGTGACCGGCGCGAGTGGTCCTGCATCCAAGAAGAACTACCACGCTAACTGCATGACCTCCGATACCTCCGTCACAAGTTCAGTCTCGAGCCGTAAAAAAAAATGTCCTTGTCCGACCACCAGTAAAGGCCGCGGCAAAAGTGACCCCGGCCCGAGTAAGGCCGACACCAATACTGGACCCAAGAAGACTACCTACCACGCTAACTGCTGCACGCCCTCCGCTACCTCCCTCACAAGTTCAGTCTCGAGCCGTAAGAAAAAATGTCCTTGTCCACCAAACAAATAGCAGACCACACGAGGTATGTAAATAAGCTCTATGTATGCAATACCACTACTCTATTTCTAGTTCTAGCCTTGTTGGTGTGTCACACTGCATGGACGCGATAAATAGGTACAGATTCAAAGAGCTGAACTTGTTCAATTGACATGTTTTCATTTTTAACAAGGTACCCTAAATCGAACACCGTACATATTTTTTCGGATTTATTTATTACATATTTATCGAAATATTTGAAAAATACCTCGGGGTGTGGTAAATTAGGAAGCATACTTAATGTACCTCTGCGAGCTCTATAATGTAAAAAATAAAAGCTGTCAGTCTCTCTGTCAGTGTTCAGTGTTGCCAAATATGTTTGCAGGTGGGAACAAAAGGAGGGTTTATTTTTGTGGAAAATTAAGTATGAATAAGAGTATATACAACGGCCTTTATTCATAAACGTTTATTAGCAACGTTTTTGTTAAAATATGTTTTGTCACTCTCTAACAAACCTGTCTTTACTAATAATAGAAAGAAACAAAACACATTTTAACAAAAACGTTGCTAATAAACGTTTATGAATAAGGGGGAACGTCTATACTCTGTCTACAATGTACAACACGACAACAACGAACAAACGTCAAAGTCATTAAGTCACAGACTAATAGAAACAAACTTTTTTTATTTTGTGTGGGCTAAGGTAAATACGGTATGCTTCCTAAAACTATATTTTAGAATGAATCAATGTTCAAAAAAGTGTTCAAAGTTATTTTTGGGCGACTTAAAATAAAAATTTTGACAAAAGAAAAATATGTTGCTACTAGTTTTAAGTACTTTCTAAAGAACATAAAAAAACATAGGGTTCAAGTTTGAAAATGTTGTGAATTGTTATAGCTAAGTACTATAGGTACCTCTTTCTTTACCGTGACATCAACGGGTTTGGCTCAAATAGGTTTGTATTGGTATTGGTAGATCTGTTAGTTTGGTACATCACAACTAACTCTGAGCTGTTCCTGCATTATTATGTATAACTAATTATGTTAAAAAAACCCTTGTATGTATGCGTTTCTAGTTTATATGTATTTCAACATTTTCAGTTCATCATCCTGAAAATCGCTTAGCATCTATTTAAGCCACTGAAAAAAACCATTACATTGTATTTCAAAAGTATGTTGTACTTATTTGTGCAGGTCACATTGGGGTTTTGTATGTGCATGACTAACGGCGTCGTGTTCCTGATGAGTTGATGAGAGACGGGCGCCGGTGCGGGGTGCGGGGTGCCTCGTGGTAGTCGTGGTGTAATACTGCCTGCGACGTTCAATAAATATTTTAATACAATTTTACTTGTTATTGCTTTATTTTGTTAGTTTATTCAGATCACTATTCTAGCAAATAGCTTTTATAATAGCATTATGCAATTATTCGTCACTTTCTCTTACAAATTGAAGTAACCGCTTGGCTACGGCTACAATGCAGCAACAAATCGTATTTTTATGGTTGCGTCGAACGCTCCATTTGATTTGTGATCACTGCAGATTCTATACATACAGGTTCTTTCTTACCTAACTAAACAGTGTCAAAAGGAAGACAGTGTCAAAAGGAAGAAGAAAGCTTTGATACGTTCTAAATGAGAAAGTTGACATTTTTAACGGGCTTCAATGTGGAGGTTCCGTATTTTTTACTCATAGGTACGTGATATTTTGATGGTTCCTTTTGAACAAATAATAAACTGTAAAACAAAGTTATCGGTCTAGTTAGGTTAAATATCCATGTGGCCATAGTTAGATCAGACGACAACGTGGGTGCCGGCCGACCCGCGAGCCGCGAGGTGACTCATGCTGTAACTTGTAAGCAGAACACCTAATACATTGTAATAAGTACCTATAGTTAGATTAACTCGTTGAGGCCATCATTATATCCCGACAATACGTTTACTAGATTCCTGAAAAATTTATGAATTTTATAAAAAAATGAGATAATCTCCAGTATTTCTAAGGAACATCAAAATTCTGAATAACTGCTGAACCTGTTTTCATGAAGATCTGTGAAATCTGTTGCAGAGATATATACATAGTTCCTTTCGCTCAAAGAGATTAAAATTATTAAATGTCTTTGCTTTCGCGTGACTCGAGATAATGCGTAAAACAGAATGATCAAAAATTTTTTTTTTTTCAAAACTTCCTAAATAATAATGAACACATTTTTATGAAAAAATTGGGGAAAAAGAATACTGCGGACATAACGCAAACAGCATCAGTTTAAATCGGTAAAGGCTTTCAAGTTGCCCTTTGGAGCAAAGATCTAAAGTAAAAATGTAAGTACGTTAGACTAAAACCAAAGACTAACTAATCTCCAAGCCAAGCTATGCATCACAATGAGACGATTGACCACTACGGACTGCGGAGCCGGATACTGCTCGTTGAGTGACCCTCTGTATTTCCTTCCTGTTGGATTGGCGCAGCTCCTTGTGTTCCTGTGGAATGTAGATACAATGTACAAGTGCGAGGTAGTGGTACCAGGAGAAATTAAGTAAAATGTAAGAAAGAGTTTCATTACAATATCTTACAACCTGAACAAATGTAGGTATTTTTATTATGTTCATCCAACCACGCAGTATTTTCCTCATTACTTGACAATATAGCGATCAGTAGGCAGTAATGTTATATGAAAATCCATAACATCCCGGGGAGTTAGCACAGATTTTGACAGCGACACTTTCGTTTCGGTCGAATGGCCTTGAACAGGCCAAAACGTTCATGTCCAACAAGGACCGGCCAGAGATAGCCCGGGGCCGAGAGGTCCGGCCCAACAATGTGCGGTCAAATTCCGTGTAATGTCCGGCCAAGCAAATTGCTCGGCATTCTTGTGCAGGACATACCCGGTCCGAGAATGTCCGGCCCAACAATGTGCGGGCAAATTCTGTGTACTTGTCTTTGCCCGGCATAGCAAATTTGCACGCACATTGTTGGGCCGGACCTCTCGGCCCCGGGCTATCTCTGGCCGGTCCTTGTTGGACATGAACGTTTTGGCCTGTTCAAGGCCATTCGACCGAAACGAAAGTGTCGCTGTCAAAATGTATGCTAACTCGGCTGCTCTGGGTTTGTTTTTAAATTAGGTTCTTTTTCTGTAGGCACTTATTATAAAGGTAGACGGAAGCTTAGAGATAGAAGATTTATGTGGCGGGCATGTTGCTTTAGGGGTATTGCGTCACTATTCCTAATACAACGCGTACGAAGTCGCAGGCAACTGATACATTTTAGGTGTATTGTAATTTTGTAACACGCTTCAATTATGACTATGAATATTCATATCTTTGCGGAGGGAAATCTTCGAACATCGAATTAATTTTCGCCAAAAAATCTAATCATAAAAAAAACAAATTCCCCACAAAAAAAATGCAAACACTTGGACCCTAGCTAGAGACAAATGCACTAGAGGTCCACCTAATATATTGAGATATAATATTATTTAGAAGTGTCTACTGCAGTATACGCGAGTGATAGCGTCATAGCGACAGTCACGTATATACCTAGTTCATGAATGTCCGCTTGTCCGCTTATCCTGCTAACAGTTATCAGATTGATATGATTAGCGTAGCACCTACTAGATAATACTATTTGTGATATGATAACTTATCAACATTTTATTTGTCTTTGATAAAGCTTTACTTTCTACTTCAGGTTCATTTAGCTATAAAGAAGTATTATAAAATATGTTGATTGTCCTTATTTCATGCCAGAACAGAGTACCGAATCGAAATAATTTTTTGTACATTTTGTAATGTGGGATCAAAATTTTCCACGGGCGAAGCCGGGGCGGGGCGGAAAGGTGGTTATTTATATATACCTTGAGCATAAATAAATAAACTCACTCGGATAATGGTGTACTATAGTAGGTACCTACCTTCATGAACATTACTCAAGGTATGGATGGAGAGGGGACTGGTCAAGTGAAGTGTTATTGTTGATATATTGATACAAAGTCTGTCTGGGATACAACAGAAGATCTGTGGATACAACCATAACAATTTTACTTATTGGATCAATGTGTTTCCAACGTCTTTTACAGAATATTTGTGTAAATCACAAAAATGAGTATTTTTATTTAGAGTGTAGAATACTTTGAAGTGGCTAATATCGACCTTGGTAGTTGGTAGTTGGTAGTTGGTAGTTGGTGCACCGATGTTTGTCTAATCTTTTTACTTGAATCAAGTCATGTTTCGCAACTACGATTTCTTATCTAACTGCTAGACTTGTGACGATGTCAAGAAATATGGAAAAAATACCATGTGATGTGCTGGGATGTGTGTGTGGGATGAGAAGTCATCTTCCTGTTGTAGGTCTACGTCACGCCTACAGAGTGCTTGTTGGCAATGGCACTGAACAATGTTGCAGTTATACAACATACTTATGTAAGCTATATACAGGATTGTAATACAAACGTTACAACCTATCCTATATGACGCAGCACCACAGATTGTACCTTATTTCTCGTAGCATAGAATAGCTAGTCGAGTCCCATTATAATTGTAAATTGTAATGAAACATATTTAATGTGTAGAACACCAATACCATCCATTTTGGATGATCTAGTGATGATTGGGTTGGAACCACGAACCAAGTATATTACACCACTCAGCCGCCACCACCATGGCAGCCGCCACCACCAGGCACTACCTGGTCTTATCTTATAAATCCGTTTGTTAAATCCGTTTGTTTGTTTGTCCTTGTTTCACGTCAAAACCGTGATATGATTGTGTCCACCTGTCTGTGTCTACTCTACAGTGTCCACGTAGGGCTTCACGTCCCGACACTGCTGACTGCATGGTCATTGGTCACGGCCACTCACGGCCACTCACGGCCCGGGCCGACTCAACGACGACATTGCAACTATTTATAATCAATAACTTTTAGAAGGCTACTTCACACTGAGTCAGGCTACACTCTAAGGCACTTTGGCTGCAGTCAGGAAAGCCTTTTCTGCTTGAGTCCGGTAAAATTAATTTGTTGGTAGAATAGCTCACATTCTCTATTTTTCGATTCTTCCTGACGCAGTCTCATAATATAATATGTTTATCGTAGAATGTTCGTAAATAGTGCGCACGCAGCACACAGCACGCAGCACGCATACTGCACAGTGCCTACTGGTACCTAGAGCTGTACATTGATTGGCAGCCAACCAGCTATCCCATGGACAAATATTTAATATGAAGTTCATGCAGGTCACGGTCGCATGGCGCGTGGCACTCGCTGGTACAACCTTGTGTTCGTGCCTTACCAGATTTTCATATTATGCAAAGAGTATAGTAATACAGAGGGAAATATTATGTTATTGGAAAAAAAATGGGTCACCTACCTATTTAGTGAAGTTAACATTGCAGTCTCGATTTTTAACGATTGATAACCCGGTACCTATATTTGCATCACATTTGCACATCGATGCATTTGCATGATCAACATATCCTGAGGGCTGCAACCTACTCACTGCCTCAGTCCTCCGACAGGCGACAGGAATATTGGGTTTATTGGATCCGTGAAGAAACATCCTTTATACTTATCTAGGTAGCTATTTACTTGCCATCTACGGAACGATGGACGGCTGAAGAATGAAAGAAAAGAAAGAAAAGGCGACGGCGCAGGGCGGTGGATAACTGGACACCTATTTAGCTACGAGTAAGGCTATTTAGGCGGTAACTTGTTCCTGTAGTTGCAGGAACGAGTAGAACAGTCAAGTGACTTAGTAGATAGTTATGTATGAGTCTATGAAATAGTGTACAGTATTTTGTAAATAGCTGGAGTAGACGCCAGTCGCCAAATATTGACGTTAACCGGTTGGCTCGTTGGCTCCTTCTGATGTTGTGAAGAACAAAAATAATCTTGAATGTGCGTCGGGCTAACGGGCTTACAGTTATGCAATGAAAGTAAAAAATAACAAACTTGACATTGGCGTGCGGCGCGGCGCTCCGTTGGACACTATCCAGAGAATAAAAAAATATCTAAACCGGCATCAAGTTATTTATAGTTGTACAGTTGTAGCTCCGAACATTTACATTATATTTTGGTAACGATCAAACGTTGACAATTACAGGATACCCTTGCCGACTAGACTTCCTGATGTTCTATTCATTTTGTTCATTTTTGTTTTATATAAATACCCGCAAGGTGGGCTCATTTCAGTTGAATTATGTCAATAATAATCCTTGGAGGTAATTGTAATTAAGTCGTGTGAATCAATTTGGATCGCAACTAGACGAATGAGGGGTCCGGGAGCCGCGGGTCGCGGGCAGAGCGCCCGCCGCGCCACAAGGCCGACCTAGCCGGGGGGCGGTGCGGGGCGCTCCATAACGTGCCGCGCGCTGCGCCTTCTCCGGCATTCTGCACCTCGCAGTCGAGTTTGACGGTCGTCCGAGCGCAAGGTAAGCGCCCGTGTATACATACGTGGTACTAGATGGTACTGGTGGTACTAGCATTAGCCAGCTCGTATCGTCGACGTGGACGGTCCGGGAGTCGCCACTCCGGCCGTCCGGCAGCCGGTAAGAGCGCGCGCCGCTCGTCACCGGCCGGTGTCGTAGGTCGTGAAAAGTTCTCCAGTGCGAAAGTATAGATATGGGAGCGAGGAGAGGGTGCGTGCTGCCGGCTGCGTGGTGCGTGCGCATACCCGCCCCCGCACGACGCTCCCTCGCGACGCGTGCCGGCACTCTCACCGTCGTTTTCCAAAAAATAAAATTCCTCATTGCATTAGAATCTGTACATTCTATTAGTTTTATCATCGTAGTTAGTGTCCTGCTCCTGTGGCGCGGTGCGTCCAGCGAGTCTGTACTCTGTATATAGCTACTATGGGTGGCTGCGCTACTAAGGACAACAAGGACGGCAAGCCGACAGACGACGCTAATGAAGGGTGCGTATGGTGCGTGTCGCGGTCGGGATCGCAGACACCGGGACATCCTCCGCGACCTCGCTGTATTGTGTTGTGCATTTTTTGTTACATTATTGTTGCCCTTTGTGCTCATTCATGCCTTTGAAATTAAACGACGACATAAACTACTAACTAGGTAGGGAAAGCGGCATTTAGAAATATTGGTGGGTGCTCAGCGGGCCACACTGTCGGTAGCAGGGAAACAGGGCGGCGCTTGCGGGAAGCCCGAGTCGGCGCTCCCACAAAGTTGCAATATGCACCCGCGAGGCGGGGCGAGGGCGCGGGCGAGAGGCAGGCGCGCGCACGGGCGGGGCGAACTAGTTACATAACTGCCGAGCCTGCCGAGCGTGACCAGCGTGACAGGACCGACGGCGCCGGAGCCGGGCTATACTAGTGGGCAACGACAACCGGCAGTAGCACACCAGGCACCGGACATCAGCAACCATGAACTATAAGTTGAAGATCACGCTACCCGCGGTGGTCTGCGGGGGCGCCGTGCTGGCGTACTACCTCATGCGACGGTCTGTACACTTTCCGCGGTGCTGCGCGTCTAGGTACACCTCTTTAGCCATTTACCGACACGAACTTTCTTCAGTTTATAGGTTAATGATAGTGTAATATTATTATAGCGGTATCGATTATAATTTAAGCGCGAGTGAGATAGGATGCGACGATCATACTTGGATCATACAGTGACCTTCATGTGCCCGCGCGGGTAGCACTTCCGGTCGATCGTGAATAATCGTGATCAAAGGATAATAGATCGAGTAGTACGTCACTTATCGCAATTAAAAAAAAAACAAATCTCGCCATTTTTTTTCAAACAATTGATTACGTCATTCACCATTTTGATTTAATTAATTTTTTTCATCATATTTTAGTGTTTCAATCTTTTTATCGGACTAGAATAATTAACTACCGCTAAGATGTGCACTCGAGCGACTTGCGCGGCTCTCAAAGCGTGAGGACACATTCTATTTAGGCGTTGTTTTGGTCAGATTAACTTTTCTTATTTATGTAATACTAAGATGCGTGCAACTACTCGGTTACAGAAAAGCAGCAGCCATGGTAGACGCCGCGACATTGGAGAAGCTGGAGGCCGGGTTCAGCAAGCTGCAAGGCTCTGACTCCAAATCCTTGCTGAAGAAGTACCTCACCAAGGAGGTGTTCGACGCCCTCAAGAACAAGAAGACCTCCTTCGGCTCCACGCTGCTGGACTGCATCCAGTCGGGTACGGAACTTTTTTGTGTATTGAGATGTCGCAGGCGTTATAAATTAGATATATCTTTGTAACGGCTTTTCTGCTTTTCTAGGCGTCGAAAACTTAGACTCGGGAGTCGGAATCTACGCGCCGGACGCGGAGGCATACTCTGTGTTCTCAGAGTTGTTCGACCCCATCATCGAAGACTACCACACCGGTTTCCAGAAGACAGATCAGCATCCCGCCAAGAACTGGGGCGATGTGGAGACCCTGGGCAATCTGGACCCGGCCGGCGAGTTCGTGGTGTCGACGCGCGTACGCTGCGGCCGCTCCATGGAGGGCTACCCCTTCAACCCGTGCCTAACTGAGGCTCAGTACAAGGAGATGGAAGAGAAAGTGTCGGCGACGCTGTCCGGCCTGGAGGGCGAGCTCAAGGGCACCTTCTATCCGCTCACCGGCATGTCCAAAGAGACGCAGCAGCAGCTCATCGATGACCACTTCCTGTTCAAGGAGGGGGACAGGTTCCTGCAGGCAGCCAACGCGTGCCGCTTCTGGCCGTCCGGGCGTGGCATCTACCACAACGAGGCCAAGACGTTCTTGGTGTGGTGCAACGAGGAGGACCACCTCAGGCTCATCTCCATGCAGATGGGCGGCGACCTCAAGCAGGTGTACAAGCGGCTCGTGACCGCCGTCAACGACATCGAGAAGCGCATCCCCTTCTCGCACCACGACCGACTCGGCTTCCTCACATTCTGTCCCACCAACCTGGGGACCACAGTGCGCGCCTCTGTGCACATCAAGCTGCCCAAACTGGCGGCGGACCTGGCCAAGTTGGAGGAGGTGGCCGGCAAGTACCACCTGCAGGTGCGAGGCACCCGCGGCGAGCACACGGAAGCCGAGGGCGGCGTCTACGACATCTCCAACAAGCGCCGTATGGGTCTCACAGAGTACGACGCCGTCAAGGAGATGCACGACGGTATCGCCGAGCTCATCAAGCTGGAGAAGTCGCTCTAAGTCTCTCTCTCCTCACTCAACAATACTACATTACTCAACAGTCACTACTGTGTCGCCGTCACTTTCTATAAGGAAATATAAAGACAGCTAGCGTTAAGACCAATCTGGCTTTTTATTGCACGAGCACAACCTGCACTGCCCACCTCTCCTACTTATATTGTAAATGTCTCAATAATGCCTTGTTGACTATTACCGAGTACTGGTGTCTGGTAGTGTCCACAGTAGCAGTCCACAGGCAATAGATCAAAACATTGGCTACAACTATAGAAAAGAGGATGATTGAAAATCTTAATCTTTTTTTAGTATTTCTATACTAATGTCAATAAAACATGCTTTTCTCGGGCACAAAAAAGATATAGAAATATTTATGACGCTGAAGGATCTGCTGAGAAATGTATAGTTAGGATTATTGAATGACCAGCCAAGACTGCATATTACATCAGCATTCATACAGGGTTTTGAGAAAGTTGTTAATGTAAAGGTTCATATAAAAACATTGAATGACCAGTCAAGACTGCATATTACATCAGCATTCATACAGTATTGTGAGAAAGTTGTTAATGTAAAGGTTCATATATAAAAACATTGAATGACCAGTCAAGACTGCATATTACATCAGCATTCATACAGGGTTGTGAGAAAGTTGTTAATGTAAAGGTTCATATATAAAAACATTGAATGACCAGCCAAGACTGCATACTACATCAGCATTCATACAGGGTTGTGAGAAAGTTGTTAATGTAAAGGTTCATATATAGAAACATTGAATGACCAGCCAAGACTCCATACTACATCAACATTCATACAGGGTTGTGACAAAATGGTTAATGTAGGATCATATATAAAAACATAACTTAGTTATTGATTACTTTATTACAAATTAATTAGTAAACTAAGTCACTTGCCTCCCAAATTATGCAAAAACTGTTTCATTTCAATAGAGGAACAACAAGGTGTCCACCAATGTCTTTGTCACTTAACAATTAAATAATGATCACATATGATCAGTCGTCACTGCTCTGGTCGTCACTGGACTCTTCATAACCATCGCGCGTGTCCCGCCGCTCCATCATGAGCTTGTACTCTCGCACAGTAATCTTGCGCGGCATGATCTCCCGCAGGAAGTCTAGTGTGTCGTCCCGCTGCACGACGTCGGCAACATGTCGGTACAGTAGCGGGCCCCTACCGTCCCCGCCGGCCTCGCGCAGCGCTCGCCGCGCCAGCTCGCCCAGGAACAGCTCCGTCACGCGCGCCACCACGAACAGCGGCTCCGGACCCACCGCCTCCACCTCGGGGGAGCTCTTCATGATGGTCTTCACGCGGGACAGGGGCAGGTGCGCCCGCTCGGGCACGCCCGTACCGCTTTCCTGCTTGCTGCCCATTGTTTGTTTTTTGTTTATTACGTGCTTGCTATGCTCCGGTCGACGATGTCGGATATCAACCTATCATCTCACTGCCGGCGCCACAGGGCGATAATTGATATAAACAGATTCTTTATTATTATAATTAGGAAGATATCAATGAGTATAATATGGAACGGCGAATTCGCCGATATGGAAGATATTTAAATATTCCTTCAAATCAAAAGTTCAAAACAAAGCAAACGTCAAAGAAACTGTGACAATGACAATGTAGTATATTCCTTGATGACAAATGACAAAGAGTACAAAACAATACCACAGAGCGTACTTATATTCCTTGAATACCACCACGCATAAGCTAAATACGGTAAATACGCCATCAGTCGTACACAGACTTACGTTTCCCTATATAAAAAGGTACTCTGTGCTTATCTGGCGCGGGCTCTACCTTCAAAACCTAAGAACAATAACTTCCTTTAGTTATTGTTCTTAGTTCAAAACATTCAAAAGTTCAAACAAAATCACGCTTTTCACGTCATGGCAAAGTAATAAACCTCTAATAAACTTAAAAAGCCATGTAATCAAAGAAATTGGAGTAGAGCAAGGCTCTGTTTGTTATTCTGAGGCTTTATCTCTAAAAGATCCTTCTTCTTCCTTTTGACTTTGAGTTTTGATATACAGCTGGACTGGTAGCTATCTAGCTATCAAAATTATTATCGCTTTTGGCATTTTGGCGTTGTAGGTGGAACTCCGTGTGTGTGTCCGTGGAACTAAAAGTATCGACATGTTTTTTGTAGCGATGTTTGTAAAATACACATTTCCTCATGTTTTATATCTCTAAATAAACTTAAAACATCTACAGAATAAATTAAAATGTGCAAGCTCTTCACGAATTTCACGATTATTTGTTGTTTATACAGACTAAACTCAGTGATTATTATACTCTTTGACACAAAATTAGTTCTCGGGACATTGTAGTGTGGACATAGTCTAGTCATCCTATGTATAATGTGCCTGAGAGAGTGCCCATCTCTAGGTTCTATTGACACTTCCTTTCAAAAGCGCGTTATATTAAAACACGTGACCCGTTGTCAAAAAGGCGGTAAAGCAACGCATAAATTATACAACCAAGCCAGAAATTTCAAATTCTACGACGAAATTTTAATTATTTTTTAATTTTCAGTGCACAATTTTAAAGTTGGTATACCTACGTGTTTTCCAAACATTTATTTTTCCATTTTATGTGATTTTGCCGCTTTATAATATGCCCCTGAGAGACAAATAAAATATAGCAAAATAAAAAAAATAATAAAAATGTTTTTTTAAACCTACTTATCGATAAGCCGCCACAAATGTACACATACAACAACATTAGGTAGGTACTTATTATGTAGTTATTTTAGTTGCGGTTTATGTCTGTAGGTTCTTTACTTGTGTTAGAGTAATTATTATTTAATGTATGCTTGTAAGCTCTATTAAAAATAAATAATTAGCAGTACAGAGTACCTACACCATAATAACAGCTGCTGTGCGATAACTGACTACATTATGTGTCATCCTCGAGTATTTTTGTCCACAGTCAAAAGTCAAACCGGCTTTTTACTTCATTGAATAAAAAAAAATAAAAAAAAAATAACAGTCATGAATAAATATGACTAAGTAATTTGTGACTAATAAAAATCGTGAATTATAAGTAACTATTAGCTGAGCACCTACATACATGCATACCTACTACCTACAGCTACACCCGCGTCACCGTGTCAATACCTCTATAGCCTATAACTTGCTTCAACAATTGGGCTATCAAATACAAACATATTTTTTCAAATCTAAAAACAAACAAACAAACTCTTCAACTTGATTTTTAATATAGAAGATAATACAAGTAGGTCAGGCCCGTAACCAGGAATTTTTGGGGGGGGGGGCTGTGATCCTTCTGCTAAAACTACCTAGTCTTTGTTTGCGTTTTTGCTACAGATGACCGGAAGGGGGGTGGGGGTGCGAAAATGTGTGTTTTTAGGGGTGAAACGCGGTTTTTCACGATTTCTGGGAAAAGTCGACCTCCTATCGAAAAAAGTTAAATGTAAAAGTTGTTGGAACTTAAAAAATCTACATATTTTATTCCGACGATTTTTTGACATAACCTAAAAAAATGGAGAAAATCGCTAAAAACCGGAATTTTCATTTTTTATTTTTATCATTCACAAAAATTATCCGATTTTGATGAAATTTGGTGAAAATGGACATTTTTATGTTTTAAATAAGTTGCAATTTTTTCAAGACGAATTTAATTGAAAAAAAAGGCCCAATTTTTAAATCAAAAAAGTTGACGAACAACCTTTTGATTTTTTTAATTTTCAGGACGGCTTTTTATTCGTTGAATTTTTCAGATTTCTAGACTCTCAAAAGCGCTTTGGCACTGGTCTAATGAGGTTGACACTGGAATGACTGCTAAAATTTAAAGTAGTGTCCGCAGGGAACCGGGCAGTATGCGGCAAACTCAGTATGGCCGTTTTCGGTTTTTCCGTTTCGGGCACTCTCTGCCACTTTTGCTGCCACAATCTCCACTCTGCATTCCAAAGATCACTGCTGTCTTGAGACAAATCTTCCCTGTAGAGCTCAGACAGGTTTAACATCGTCAAACAACGTAGAAGAGCATGTATCGGGCAATAACAAACACAAGTTTTTTACACTTTCTTCGGCCACTCTGAATCTTTCCTCTATTGATCAGGTCATCGAGGAAGGGAATAATTTTGAAAAAAAAATACTTTGCATTTCAGTACGAAAACAAAATGATCTATTGAAAATCTTTTTTAAAAAGGTCACACGTCTGGAAAGTTCAATTCTATCTAGTGTGAAGCCAAAAATTTCGGGGGGCTGCAGCCCCCTAGCCCCCCCCTGGTTACGGGCCTGAAGTAGGTACATATACAACCGAATGAATGTCGTGTCGTCGTAACGCCTGACGCTGTGTGTAGTGTGCTTGAGGCTTGAAGAAGCATCTGCTTCATTTCAGATTTCAGGGAACACCGAACATAGATATTACTATAACTATCACGATACTATATTAGAGCAACTCAGAAAGCTTGCAATAAACAATATAAATTACTTACTATAATTTATTTCTTTATAAAGTTTCCAATATAGTTAGTTACGAACTACTTAAATTAATACTCTTTTTTAAGTTTTTATTACACTTTATAATTCTATCGTCTGGTAGGTCATGGGTGGGTCCATGGTGGGTCATTATAATTACATTGGAACAATCATTGTCAAATATTTTAGATCTCGCAATATAGAAAAAGAAGATAGCAGGTATACCTAGTATGGGAATTAACATATTCCGGTAGGTAAGTACATAGAAATATTAAGTGACACTTAAAATTTTCCGATTGACGTTATAATCATGTATGTGTAGCTTCCAGGCAGGACCGCAACCGTCTTTGAGCATATTCCCAAGCGAGGACACCAATAAGGGATATATCTCTGATCATCAACAACACAGCCTCCGACCTGGGCGACCTGACCCTGAGCAGTGATGTGTGCTCGGTCGCTGGTCCACCGTCAGCCGACCTCACGAGAAGGCCGGCCATACTTCTCCTCGCATGTACCTAGGTATGGTAAATATGTAAATATACACAAGTGATTGTTCACTATAGTTAGGTACGAGGTGTTAGGAGAGGTAAACACTTGCCTTGTTTGTTATTAAATGTACAAACTATATACAAAACTCATGAACATCACGATTCGTATTACCTACCTCTACAACATTCAAATGGTTACATATTTTACAAAGCAACAGCAAGTTAGCTGGCACGGCACTTGGCTGGCAATAACACACATAGTAGAGTTTAGAACTTTAAATGGACACTATGGACAGTGGGTGTCGCAAGGGCCACGTGTGCTGGTAGTACAGGTAAAAGTACTTACTGTAACGTTCACTACCAACATTTCTCAATATTACAACTACAATAGCTAGCACGCTGCATGGTGCTGCGATTTGCCCCCCATACCGCGACCCCTTATTTTCACCCCCTATTATTAAAACAGTTTATTTACTGTAGGATGCACATGCACAATAGGTAACAGTGAACACCTGAGAAGGAGAAGTCCTCTATAACAGCTACTATAGGTACTAGGTACCATATACAAGGTGTTTGTCTATTGTCTTATTTGGTGAACAAACTTTCATGTCTTTTTAACCTAACTTCAAAAAAGAAGGAGGGGGTTCTCAATTTTTCGGAATCTTTATTTTTTTATTGTTAAGTTTGCTTAATTTTGCAAATCTAAAATAGATTTAAATGTTAATGATTAACTATATAAAATTGTCAATATAACGTCTTTTAAGATTTTTAAATGACAACTTGTTTTAAAAATACATGCAAAGTTTGTTCACCTAATAAAACAAGTACACTTGACTGTCGGTTGAAACTTGTTTTGTTCCTGTCATTCACCATTCCCCATTTCTCGATCATCGCCAGCTCAAATCGACTTCTGTAATTGTCCACAAGAATATAGTGAACTTTATACGCATAGTGTCAGTTACTTACATCCGGAGAACGTCATAGTGAGCCTGGTCAAGGTGAATCTACCCAAACTTGATCTCCATCATTACGTAAGGTCAACACTCAACACTCAACACTCAACAACAGAGTCAGAGCAGCTGCAGCGCGCACTCAGCTCGCACGTATACCGTATTGTGTGTTGTAACAGAAATGACCATCTATAGTAAACTGGTGCAGATTATCTTGGTCGGGGTGTGACGTCACGTGTGTACTGTTGAGGTTTGTTCATCTATCTGTACTATGTGAGGAAAGTGTGACGTTGAGTTCAGGATCTCTAATAGATCCAATTTTTTTCACATTCAAAACAAATTTAGTGATACTTTATTTCATTATGATACAATTTTGAAGATATTTATCTCCTTTCCGTGTCAGTATTATTAAATAAAATGTAGGAGATGTGGATATTGTTTTATAGAATTACGTGATATTTATTATAGGTGGTTGTGATCATTCAGTCCAATTTGAAAGTCCAGTTCGTTTAGTTTATGGTGATACTATACAATTAGATAGAGTAAACATAAACATGTTGTATTGAACACTTCAAGGATCGTCAGTATTAAGGTGCAGTCCTAATTAGCAGGTAGATGTGTGTTTACTTCACTAACTAACTTTATAGCTTCGTGTACGTGTACTTTGATATTACTTACTGCTCACACAGCCTTAATGAGCAATACATTAAGATTCTAGATTTCTGGACAACAATTGCTCTATATCAGACAAACAATAGCATATTATCACACATATATATTCGTACTCGACTAAGCCAACAACAACTAGACAAACTGTAAAACTTACTCTAACAATATTTATTATCTATCATCACGCCCATTATGCCAAAGAGGGGTAGGCAGAGACAATCGAATGCTATTTGTTACGATCCTGACACACATCTTTCGCTTCTTTAATATTAATTATACCTTTACAATGTAAAGTTTACATGTTTACAACCAGAGTTAAATGTTATCTACAGATGTATATCAGTTGTATTAGCTAGGTAGCGTGATGTTATATAGCTTACAAGGTTCCTCAACAATTGGGCTATCAAATCCTGTCGGTAGTTCCAGAGATGAGCTCCGACAGGTAGTTCCAGAGATGAGCTCCGACAGGTAGTTCCAGAGATGAGCTCGTTCAAATACTCTTCAGCTTTATTATGAGTATAGATGAGATATAGCGGTTGAGTCCGTATCTAGTTTCCTATTGTAGATTATGATTGAAGTGAACCACAATGTAGTTATAGTGTCTGTAGAGTGTTGTGAAGTTTCACAAGTGTCACCCGTCTCCTGCCACCTGCCACCTGCCGAGTGTGGAGTGTGGAGTGTGGTGGAGTGCCTGTCTACTGCCTACAAATTGAGAGAATTAAATGTACAAAATCTATATTTTGTACAAACAAGGTGTCAACTGTTTTTAGATCAATTTACGAAAATCGACGTTTCCTGTAATGTTTTCCTCGCGCGTTTGTTTTGTTGTGGCGTTTGTCTGCAATAGGTACTATTAGGTAGGTACTCTTCTCGCTTTTGTTTACAATTTATATTTGAGTCACTTCCAGTTTCAGCAGTCATAAAATGATCTACTTATCAGTTATCACAAAAAAAAATAAAAAAGCGCATTTCGATTTGCACAGATACGAAGCGAGTTACAATATAGGTAATTGTCAGACTGTCAGCCTCCCATGGACATAATGTGACATAATAATTTATCGCAAAAGATTTCCGGGATAAAAGTACCCTATGTCATTACTCGGCTCCAACTACAACTGAGTCGCAAAATGTGTACGACAAACGTACAGACACACCTTCGCGTTGTGGTTATAATGTAGATAATATACAAGTTACAAGATCTGTTACTACAACTATCTGAGAGTTAACTAATAATGTTAGTTAACATAAACCAGACTCTTATATAACATACAGGATTCTCTACATTCCTATATATCTATATAAACATACTTTAAACTAGCTGCTAGTCGAGCTAGAGTTGTGTTCCGTGGTACGGTATTGTTGGAAGGTACTTTTTTATCACTTATCGCACGTTACATTCCAGACCGTCACGACACTTTTGCTATAGTACCTACGTTACAGCCATACACAATACACATAGTACAGTGCAGTTATATTCGTTATGTGTTTACAAGCGTACATGTCTATTACATGCTCTGATTATAATTAGTTTATATTTTTATAATAATTAATAGGTAATAAATAAATTGTTTATTTTCATAACTTTTAAAAGATCAATCAATTTTAATACCATTGTTTCATATTACCGTTCCGTAGCGTACTATCTACCTTTTGAATCGTAATAGGTAGACACTTGTAAACAATCAATAATAAAAACCTACTAAGTACCAAATGTGAGTCGGACTGGCTCTAATTTTTTTACTAAACTATTTTTATTAAATACTAGCGGACTCGGCGGACGTTGTGCTGCCCAAACGTTGGCTTGCCTGCTATTTACTTTCCTTCGTCCGTGGAAAACAACTACTCCTACCCCTACCTCTACCCCTACCCCTACCCCTACCCCTACCCCTACTCCAACCACTACTATCATATGTCCTTCTCCTGGCTCTAAACTACCTCCCTGCCAATTTTCAGCTCACATTTCCGTGGTAGAAAGTATAATACAGCGCCATCTATTGACGTTTGCAAATACATTTTAGTACACATGTAAAACTCAAGATGACGCCATATATTCACAATTAAAATTTATAATTTTAACTACCCCTACTCCAACCCCTACCACTATCCTATGTCCTTCTCCTGGCTCTAAACTACCTCCCTGCCAATTTTCAGCTAAATCGGTTCAGCCGTTTTCATGTTATGTCGTGACAACGGAAAACGGGTTTATACCTACATAGAGAGTGATCCAGCTAAATGTTCTTCTTGTAATATAAAAGTGAACATTTCATAGTGACCTAGGTAGCTACCTTGAGCCCATTTTTACTTCACGGACCAGTAGGCACACCCACCGTCCTTGAAACTGTAACGTCACAGATTCGAGCCATAGGTACACGTGTTTACAATACTACCTACAAATGTAGATATGTAGTTACTAGTTAGACTACCTACATCCATCCGTCTTTCTTTAAAATACCAGTTTTGTAAGTTTTGTTTTATTGTGGAATTTCCTTGCAGCAGCCATACATAGTAGAGGTACTTACATGATTCCTAAAGGCTGACGTCATACAGAACAGACTTCTAACTGAATGTAATAGAGGGAGACAAAACATTATATACCTACAATACATAATATACATAAATTATGTAAAACTGGAATTTTGTCTCAATCAAAGCTCAACTGATATATGACATCACGTTATAATTTAATACATATCTACATAGCTACCATCACGCATGTTTCCCAATTCCAAAGGGGGTAGGTAGAGCGCCATACATCGTTTCATACATGCACGTCTATTTTTAGTAAGTACTACGCATTTGACCTTTTTTAAGGACATCAGATATTTGATCAATGAAAGTTCGTCTTGGTCGCCCTTTACTTGTTGTTTCTTTCGGTTAATTATAGCTTTGTTTAGTCATTATTTCATTACACATTCGTTAAACACGTATGTGTACAATGATGTACGTGAAACATGTGGAGTGACTGATAGTATAAAACCTCTCTTCATATTTCCGAATACCTATACTATACGCGAGTATCGCAATATGTACCCATAATTTTGATAATCTACAATCTATATTGCATTCTGTGTTGCTGTTACGGTTTCTGTTGCTTCAGATTATATTACAACATACATATAAAGATGTAGCAATACAACACACAACACGCGTCATTACAACTGACCGACCAACAACCAACAACCAACAATTACAACTTGCAATAAGTGTAACTCTATAGTTGTGAACGAGCTGCGTGCTAGGTGCTGCATGCAGGCATGCTGCGTGCTGCGTGAAGGTTCTATCATCACGCAACATGGTGTGTTGTGCACATCTCAATACAAGGGAATGTACCACCGTACCACATAACGCGATTACCATAAATGGACGCATGCTTGTTGTTGTTGTTTGTTGGTATTAGAAATGTGGTCGTCATTATAAGGTGATCACATCTCACATCATTTATGTTCTCATGATCTGTGGTCGCGACCTTCTAAAACATAACATTATGATAAGTAAACCATTCTCATGTATACACAATGTAAATTAAACAACTTTCTGACTTGTACACCACTTCTCGTAGCTACAAACTTGTTCAATATGGGTACAAAAAGTGTCCTTTGGTGAACTGGGAACCTTATTGTCTCTTACGTTACTACTATGTTGTGTTGTGTACTATAACATACACTTAGTAGCTATAGGCAATAAAAAGTCTAGAGTGTAGCTAGGACGCAATCTCCACAACAACATGATTGCAACAACATTACGACAAGATGGATGATTACAAAGTGTACCAATAATAAACATTTTAATATTCATTAAATATACAAAGTAGTATAATGTGGATTTACGCAGTGGCGTAGTATAGCGTGGGCATAGATTAAATAAACGTGGGACAGGGGGGCGGCACCGGGCGGGCGGCAGGTTTCATGGGGCGGCAATACGAGTTGACAGATGCCTGCCAAAAGTTTAAAACCATAGTGAAAATAGAGGAAAATTGCATATATATACCTACTAGAGCACAGTCCAGTAAGATTAGAACAGTTATAGATAATAAGGGGGGGGGGGAGGAGGGATTAGGCATGGGCCCCGGACCAAAGCATATAAGAACTTGTACTAACCGAGCAGCCCACGCTGCGCCACTGGGTGAGTTTACTTACGATACCGCTCACTTACAGATGGTGGCATGAGACGAGATGTGGTCGACCAGTGTGGAGGTTTGTGGATGTGTTGTGGTGCTGGTGGTGCTGGTGACACGGCTGGTGTTGAGGGTTGGAAGAGAAGCCGCACTACAAAGTGCTGGGACACTGCGGGTCATGGTAAGTGGGAGATATATCACTCATTGCCATGGAGATCTTTACGGTCAAGTACTTACTAGTAGAAACTCTTGCAGTTTATCTAAAATAATATACAAAATATCTACTTACCTTTTATAGTGATCTATCGTCGTGCTTTGAGGTTTGTAATTTGTATGCCAGATTCCTTCCTCACAGCCTTTTTTGAGATGACTTTACTACCTGTAAAACAAATATTATATTTATTATCACTTTATCAGGTAATGAACGAGCACTCGGTAATAGGAAGAGAGGTGTGCGCGCGGCTTCGTGCGGCCGGCTGTGTGGTGAACAGTGTGCAGGAGATGTCGGTAGACGCGCTGGTGGTGGCTGGAGGGACGCGGGAGGGGCCCGGTCTGTACTCTCTGGTGGACTTGGTGACCGCAGACCTCTACCACACTATTAAGGTTTCTATACTTCGTACTTACTTACCTCATACGTACCTACTTACATTAGGTAGAGGGTCGTTGTTTGATTTTGAAAAAACTGACCTTATAAGTCAATTTTTCGTAATATCTCGATGAAATATGCACTGATTTTGACGACTTATTTTTTTAAGGATATAATAATTTCTCGACATTATCTCACAGTCATATAATGAAAATCGGTTCAGTAATTTTTCGGAAATTCAGTAATTTGTCTCTGTTTACTGCTGAAAATTATATCAGAGAAAAGCCTTAGCAACGATTGCTATTGACACGAAGTTGCCAATTTTCGTAACGACGGTGGTCTAGCAGCTAAAGGTATGGGGTGCAGCGCAGGATGCACATTGCAGATGGTTCAAATCCCATCCTCCGCAGTAGGTATTTTTTTTAATTTTCAATAAATTTTTTTTTAGTTGCGTTATTATTTGTTTCTCAGGGCAGCAAAATCACTTAAAAGGGAGAAATAAACCTTTTAAAAAAAAGTGTACCGACTTCAAAAATTTGCACTGAAAAGTAAGAAATAATAAAAATTTCGTCGTAGAATTTGAAGACGGTTGGTGCCAAATTAGAAATAATTTAGTACCCAAATTCACTAATCTAGATAATTCATTAGGAACCTATGATCATCAGTACAAACACAGATAATATTGAACAGATCTTTATGTCCTTAGATGTTTACTTAATTTTGTATCCTAATTTGGCACCAACCGTCTTCAAATTCTACGACGAAATTTTTATTATTTCTTACTTTTCAGTGCAAATTTTTGAAGTCGGTACACTTTTTTTTAAAAGGTTTATTCCTTTTAACTAGTGTTATAAATCAGATTTTCCTACGGGAAAAGGGTTGTGAGCAGGTTGGTAACGACCTGCCTTGACACCTTCAGTGCCAAAAGAGGCTCCGAGTGGAGCTGAGGCCCCACATGTCATACCGACGCTCCGGGCAGGGGGTACCAGCTTCACCGCCACCACCACTGCATTATCCGGGGACGGGCGGAAATCAAGATGGCCTTCGTGCGGCCGGTTGTGTGGTGAACAGTGTCAGGAGTCAGGAGACGACACGCTGAAGTAGCCATATAAACCTTTTAGTCAATCTTTCATCCTTCTTTCTTTCAACGTGTCCAATAAGCCAGTTGTGTAATGATTGGTGATTATTATTACAGGAGGTAGAACAGAGCGCACGACGAGTAAGGGCCGGCGGGCGCATCCTGTGGGTAGCTACTGCTGCTGCTAGCGAGGCCGTGCGAGACTCCTTCTCAGGAGCTGTGGACGCGTTTGACAGAGTAATGAGACTACAGCTGGAACATATTGCTCACAGGTAACAGATACAAGCTAGATAAACACTATACACCTTCCTACCTATATAGGTATTTTAATTTTATATTGAGAAATATATTTTAGTAGGCGCTTTATTGCGTCCTATTTACTTATCAAAATAATTTTTGGTCTGCCATCCTTCAATCGATTCTAAAAATTCACAGAAAGATTTGTAACCCGCCATACAATTTTGTTGTCAAATTATGAATATAATATTTTGGGGTACCTAGGTAGTTCTCGGCTGAGTCTCATTCGTAGACTGGAGAATAAAAAAAATGATATACCTACCCCATCACGTGGGTTATTATTGAATAGTTTAGATAGTCTGATATGACGTCTCGTGATGGTCGGTTTTTATATGTTGACACCACATCCCGAAAATATAAATAAGATTTCTAAGTAATACCTAAGTAATCCCGATATAACATCAGTGTTTATGTTGTCAGCGCGCGGTGTGAAGCAGTGTGGCTGGGCAGGCGGTGCGAAGCTGGGCGAGCCGTGCACAGCGCGCTCTTGTCTCCGGCTCGCTCCTGGTACGTAGTTATTAATGTGTTGTTTGTACCCATAATTGTATCATAATGAAATGAGAGTAATATTGTTTTCAATACTTATCTTAAAAATAATATTTATTTACTTTCAATAATAATATATCTGAATATCAATTCAGATATATTATTATTGAAAGTAAATAAATATTATTTTTAAGATAAGTATTGAAAACAATATTACTCTCATTTCAAGTTATGATGTTCCGTCAGTGTCAAAATATAACAATGGAAAAAATAAGTTAGTTGAGATTTGATGTGATTGGTTGTAAACTAAGATTTTGTAAGACGATGCGTGGCCCGCCTCTACCACGCATCGTCTAACAATTTGAATGTCATTGAGCTTCTATGGGATTGGTGGCATTAGAAAGGAAACAAAGTGAAAACTTTAATTTACAAGCGTATATAGCCTTTAAGAGTGTAGTGTACCGCGTCCATGTCCATACAAACGGCGAAAAAGTTTTACTACCCCTAAATATTATTAAATTTTAACAATTTTGTAATATGTTACTGACATAATGAAAAACTACGTACGTATTTTTTCCTTTTTTCAAAATTCGTAATAGGTCAAAAGTTATAAGCCCCTCAAATCTCGGTTTTTTTGGTTCATAACTTGCTGGTAATAAACCGTCTGTATTTGAGAAACAAAGCAAAATTTCAAAAAAAGCAAAACGTACGTACGTAGATTATAATCTGCTAAAACGTTTGACACCAAAATTATAAGGTTTCGTTATAGTTTAGTAGGTGTAAATCGTTTTCGCTCAAAACGCAATTTTCAACGAAAAACATACCTACGAACACCCACGAGCTGCAGTGCTCTCTGTCGCACTGATGCCCGGGGGAAGAGTGCGATTGAGACAGAATATGATTTTCTAAATACCTATTTCGCTGCGTACGCTGAGCTACACGATCCTCTTAAGGTGTCCTTCCAATCCTGAACTTGATAGTAACTACATCTCAAGACCGTTGTTGTTGTCAACAGGACTGCAGTGCGAAGAGTGCGCGGAGGAGTGGGCGGCGGAGCGGGCGGGGCGGTGCGCAGATGGTGGAAGATGTCTACCTGACTGAACATATAACTATGTGATATAATAACTCTCTATGTAATTCATACTAAAGTTTGACATTATATATTTTGTTATCATCATTTAAAATATACCTATACGACATTTAGATAAATATGTCTGGTTCCTGTTAAGAGGAGAGTGGGAGTCGCGACTGTCGCGAATCAATGATGTATCAAAATAAAAGTACAAAATTACACTAAGTATGATCGCATATGTATATTAGTTGTCAATGTGGAGTGTCGTGTGGTCCTATCTGTAGTTACACGTTGTTCAAGAACAGCAACACCTGCTTCTGTAGTTTGGACGCTTTCTTGGCTGTCTTGGGTGACAGGGCGCCGTGCGACACTTCCGGGGACGACATCAAGCCGGCCAGACGCGCCAGCAGGTGGGCGCGTGTAGACTCCGCCGCGGGGCTGGGCGGGCACGCGCGGCTCACGCGACGTTGATACAGCGCCAGGCGGGCGAGCGCACGGGGCCGGGTCGCGCGAGGAGGGACCGGGCGGGCTGCGGGTGCCGGGCCGGGTGCACCGCTCGCGTAGTACGCCTCCAGAAGCGTCGAGTAGTCGTCGCGGGGCGCGCTCGAGAACACGGCGTTGTAGTGCGCCCCTATCTCGCGCCGCAGTCCGCGCGGTACCGTGCGACATGCTCGTTGCTCGAGCCGGTTGTGCAGAGAGCGCAGTCTCCGCATATGTCTGTCTCCCCCGGCGAGCCCGGCTGTACCCAACAACAGCGTGTTGAGTCGTCGCTGCACGAGCCGCATGTTGTCCCGACTGTTGGCCAGCCGTCGCTCGCTGACCGCGTTCTGTGCGAGCAGCTCCCGGTGATGTCCCTGGAGGTAATTGAGCTCCCGCAACATGGCGGCCGGGTCACCCGAGTCCCGCCGCAGAGAGGCGAACGCGTCACTCAACTTCTTGAGCGCGCGCTCTCTGTTGCGCGGGATGTTGATCTCGTCCCCTTGGACAGTGTCGGTGGTGTCTGCGAAGTCTGCGGTCGCGCCGGTGGTGGCGGTGGCACGCAGTTCGTTTCTGAACGCGTCCTGCGCGGCCGCCTTCCCTTTGACGTCTAGTCGGTCGGCTCTTTCCGAGAACGAAACCGCCACTCCGAGCCGCACGACGGTCTCCGCCAGCCAGCGCGCGCCCTCCTCTCCGCGCAGCGCGTCCGCGAGCTCCCGAGGTACGTACACGGCGGCCGTAGTGACCGCGTCGCTGGTGTCCGACACCTCGCTGTCCTGGAGCACGGGCGGGGGCGAGAGTGGTGCGGGGGTGAGCGGGGCGGACGGGGCGGGCGAGGCGGGCGGGGCAGGCGAGGCAGGCGGCGCGATCGCAGCGGGCGACACGACGACGACGCGCTGCGGTCGCGGGCGGGACGGGTACGGGTAGATGGGGCGGTAGACGGCCACGAAGGGAGAGTAGAGCGGCAGCGAGGAGAGACGCGGCGCGACGCGGCAGGTGTGTGCGAGGTGTCCGCGCCGCGCGCACCCGCTACAGAACAGCTCGTGCGGCCGCTTGGCAAGACGACAGGGCTCGAGCGGCGCGGCGTCGTCGAGCGTGTTGTGGTAGCGCCGCCACAGGTCCGGACAGTGCGAGTACGGATGTCCGAGCTGACCGCACTCGGGGCATGTGAGCCGGGACCAGGCGGCACAGCGTCGACACGCGGTGGAATACATGTAGTTAGGAGAGCCACAGTTGACACACAGCTTGGTGGGACAGCGCGGCTCCTGGTGTCCCGGACATCCACACATGTGACACACGGCCAGCCGCAGCCTGCATGCTGTGTCACGGTGACCCACACGGTTACACACCTTACACCTGTAAACGACACACACACAAGTTAGCCTCGTCACATGTCACACTACACTACTCTACTCTAAACAAACTAGATACTCACAGAGGTTTCCTGCGAGCTGGGGAGGGCATCCTGTCCTTGGGGTCGATGGCCCACAGACTCTTGTCACCTGCAACACAAGTACAACAACAACTACACTAACGACAGTAACACAGCAACAACTCTATATTATATCCCAACTAATATTATAACTAAAGCCTTAAAAACTACTGGATCCATTTTGTTACTGTTGGAGCAATTAGATAGATTGACTCAGGAGGAAGGTTTAAGCCCCATTTACATTGATATAGTAGCTGTATCCAGCACCGCACTGGATTGTCATTGGCACTGGACGGCGCCGTTTACACGCGTCCGTTTAAGACTTTCTTGAGGTGACTAAACGTAAGCAAAAATGAGTTTATCGCATGTGCAGAACAATGTACACAAACCAGTTTCACTCAAGTTTAAAGCATGAGCAAGATAGAGAATGTGTACAGCAAACCCGCTTTCGAGCTGTCAAACAGAAAACACGTACCTAACTGTTTCCTTTGCAAATAAATAATTTACAGCAGTTAAAACTTATTAATTGTGTATAAAAAGTACAACAAAATATTAATTAACGGCAGAAGTTACAGTGTGATTAAAGACAACTCATATTACACTTGGATTGGAACATAATACTTTATTATAAAGAAAAAATTGAGAGCACATTATTTAAAAGGTACCTACTTAAATTGTCATAAATATTATTCAATTCAGTAATAAATGTAAACAAACAAACTACCCTCAAAAAAAACTGACAATACATTTCTCAATTGCGAGTTGTTTGATGCATGGCTTGGAATACTATCCTATTAGCCAAGTTTTAATAGTGTTGCTATTCGAAAAATAAATTAGTAATCTGAGTTCAAATAGTAAAATAAAAGGATAATTTATTAGAAAACATAAAGTTAATGATGAACAAACAAACTTTAACCCTTACGGAAAGTATAACTAAAAACATACAGGAAAGTCTTGAAGAAAAATTTAAATTAATTCTGGAAGAAAATAAAATATTAAAACTAAAAAACGAAAAACTAGAAAAAGGGTGGATTTTTTAGAAAATCAACACAGAAAACAAAACGTTTTGCTGTTTGGGCTTCCTGAAAAGAACGAACAACCTATTCAATTACTGGAAAAAACAAAAAACATCATTAAGCAGGACCTTGATATTGTTGTTAAAGATTTTGAAATTAAAGATATTAGAAGACTTGGACCTCAAACTGGAAGCAAGATTAGACCTATTCTGATATCTTTTAACAATAATCTTAAAAGGATGGAGATTCTAAAGAATAAGAAGAAATTTAAGAACGATTTGTACATAAAGGAAGATTTTACTAAAGATGTATTGGAGAAAAGAAAACAACTTCAAAGCAAACTAAGAGAGGAAATAGAAAACGGTAAACATGCATATATAAAGTATGATAAAATAATGACTACACCAAATTTGACAAACAAGAAAAGATATTTTTAACAACAACAGCATAATATTGGAAGCGGAAAATCACAAACATTGGCTAAAAAACTAAATATAAAGAAAAACAATAATTTATGTTCCCCAATCCGGCTGGTCCCCGTGGGGAATAATGACCAACACCCTCTAGTGAATAATAAAAAATGTGACAGAAGACGTGAAACTAACCTAAAAAATAGCTCAACATATAAATACCGAAATATAGAAATAGCAACTCTTAATACGAAAACACTTAGGACAGAAGAAAGATTAATTGAACTTACATTAGCTCTTAAAGAAATAAAATGGGATATTTTGGGAATATGCGAAATGAGAAGACTCGGTGAAAATATTGAAGAACACAAAGATTTCATTTTGTATAACAAAGGTGAAACCCAAGGTCTGTATGGAGTGGGATTTTTAATAAAAAGTTACTTGAAAGAAAACATAGAAGAGTTTATAGGACTCTCGGAAAGAGTAGCTATGTTAAATATATCCTTTCAAGGAGATAACAGTAAGTGGAGCATTATCCAGGCTTATTCGCCTACTGAAAACGCAGAAGAAAAAGATAAGGATAACTTTTATGAAACATTAAACATGGCGATATCAAAAGCTGAAAAAAATATAGTTGTAATGGGTGATTTTAATGGCCAAATAGGGCCACAGCAACCAGGAGAACAACATACAATTGGAGAGCATAGCTTTGGTAGGCGAACTAAAAATGGAAAAAGGTTGGTCAATTTTGCATTAGAGAACAATTTGGCTGTTGTGAACAGTTTCTTTAAGAAAAACAAAAATAAAAAATGGACATGGTTATCTCCAGATAGTAAAACGAGAAATGAAATTGATTTTATAACCACAAACCAAATAAAAAAGTTCAAAAATATAGATACCATCAACCAATTCAATTTCAATACAGATCATAGAATGGTACGTGGAACTGTCTACATCAACATGGCTAAATCTAGGCAAAGATACTTCGATCGGATACCTAATTTGGATAAGAATGACATCCGTGAATTGTTACCTCACATCGAAAACACTTTAAAGAGTGACCATGAGACTGACTTGAGTAAAAAATATAATAATTTTGAAAACACACTGATAACATACATTAGAAGTAAATCAAATATTAGAAAAAGTAAATTAAGTCAAGGAACATTATAACTCATAAGAGCAAGGAAAATACTACTATATAAAAGAAAGAATAAAGAAGTCCAGAAAGAAATATCAGAAATAAGTAAGAAAATTTGTAAAAGTATAAGAAAGGACAGAAAGGAGAAGCAACTATTGATAATAAAAGAAATCAACAAAACGGGCGGAATTCAAAAGGCACTAAACCAATTCAGGGAAAGCAAACAGTGGATACCAAAAATAATAGACAAGCAAAGAAAGTATAGATCTAAAAGACCTTTAATAATAAATTCTGTGAAACAGTTTTACCAAGATTTATATGCTGGTAATGAAAAATATGATGTTTATATTGTAAACAATAATCAAGAAAATGAAGAAACCATACCCGTTATCATGGAAAAGGAACTAGTAAGAGCTGTTATGTCGCAAAAGATGGATAAATCACCAGGACCTGATAAGATTACAAATGAAATTCTGAAATATACTTTGCCGGCCACCAAAGACACATTGCTTTATTTGTTTAATCAGGTTCTACAAACAGAACAAATACCTATATCATGGACTACTTCGGAGATAACCATGATACACAAAAAAGGAAATAAGCATGATCTAGGAAATTACAGACCCATAAGTATAATGTCAAATATCTACAAAACATTTTCGAAAATAATATTAAATAGACTTATTAGACAGCTAGATGAGAACCAACCTCGGGAGCAAGCTGGCTTTAGAAATGACTTCTCAACATTGGACCATATCCATGTAGTAAAACAAGTGGTAGAAAAATACAGGGAATATAAGAAAGTTTATTATATGGCATTTGTAGATTACAACAAAGCATTCGATTCAATCAACCACAAAGATCTTTGGGCAAGCATTGCAAAACAAGGTATACATCCAAAATATATTCGTTTATTACAAAATATATACAAAAAAATGACTGCAAAAGTAAAATTAGAAACAATTAGTGAATCATTTCCCATAAAAAGAGGTGTTCGACAAGGTGATCCTATATCCCCAAAACTATTTTCAGCGGTTCTTGAAATGGTATTTAGAAGACTTAATTGGGAGAAATTTGGTTTGAATATCAATGGTCAATATTTACATCATCTGAGATTTGTAGATGATGTTGTCTTATTTGAAGAGTCACCAGATTCTCTGGAAGCTATGTTAAAGGACCTATCTGCAGAAAGTAAAAAAGTTGGATTGACAATAAATGCTGAAAAAACTAAATTATTAACAAATGGAATACAAACTGAAATTATTATAGACACAAATAAAATTGAATATGTAAATGAATATAAATATCTCGGTCAAATCATTTCACCTGAAGAAACATCATCAAAAGAAGTAGAAACAAGAATTGCAAATTCGTGGAAAAGGTTTTGGGCATTAAAACAAGTCTTTAAAAATAAAGATATAGACATCAAGGAAAAAAGTAAAGTATTCAATACATGTATACTTCCATGTCTAACTTATGGATGTCAGACTTGGGCACTCACAAAACATAATTTGGAAAAGTTAGTTGTATGCCAAAGAGCAATGGAAAGATCAATGCTGAGTGTTACAAGAAGACACAGAATAAGGAATACAGACATTAGAAATGTTACAAAGGTAAAAGATGTATGTACAAAAATTAAAGAACTCAAATGGAGATGGACGGGCCACATGTTAAGGAACAAGAACTGTAAGTGGACCAGAGATATAACAGAATGGTACCCTAGAAACAGTAAACGCAGAAAAGGTCGACAATTCAAAAGATGGTCTGATGACGTGAAAAAAATTGCAGGTCCCCTGTGGATGAGACTGGTCAGAGACAGGGGACACTGGAAATCACTAGAGGAGGCCTATGTCAGTAGACAAACTGATAAACCAAACCCAATATTATGCTAAACAAGTGCACATATACTATAGAAACTAAAATAAAGTAGGTTAATTTTAATAAGAAACAAAATTGTTTTGTGTAACTTTTAGTAAAATGTTTAGAATGTAAATAGTTAATTCAGTTAATAAAGGCTTTATTATTATTATTATTATACAGCAAACCCTAGCTTAAAGTTTACTTGTGTTGTGAGCCAAGCAGTCATTAGTACATACTATGCTGAGATGTAATTAGGATGTTTATTGAGGGAGAGTGAGGCCATTATATTGTAGTTACGGAACATAAAAACACTATGTGCTATGTTGAAGACATTAACTACAATGGATACTTACGAGACATGTATTTCTGAATTTCTTCATGATTAAAGTTTTCTCCGCCCCAACTCTGGTTGTAGAACTTGTCCATGTCCTCCCTTAAAGAACTCGAGGAGTACCCTTTGAGGTGCACCTGATGCTCACCTTTCAAGTTGTAGAAATCTAAATCTTCCAACAGTATAGAGGGAACATTTGTTGACCCTAGTATCATGGTGTTATCAACAATGGGAACATCATCAAAATAATTTTCTGTAAAGTCCTCCTCCAGTTCAGAAAGTCCACTCACATTGGCTATCACAATACTTTCTGACATTAGACAATCTCGAGTCAGATCAACAACGTCAGCAGGTCGAGTTACTGTTACCTCGGAGTCATAAGTGTCTTGTACATCTGGAGACTGGGTGTTCTTACAAGAAACATCAAGACCAACTTCCAGAGTAGATTCCGGCTTGTTGACTGTTAAATGCTCTTTGTTAACATCTGTCATCGTGGACTGGTTAGAATCTGAATCATACACATCTGCATTCGGAATTCCCTTATCAGAAACAGCATAGTTTTGAATAAGACTAACATTAACTTCAGTGTCGGCCACCTCTTCCATAGACACAGTAGAAACTGCGTCTTCCTCCAACAATTTACCTTTCGGAAGGGTTTTCCATTGCTTCTTATTTTTTGATGATGTTAAATTTTCTTCAGTGGGTTTTTCAATGTTGTGCAATAGATTTTTGTCCTTGCTTTTCTTCTTCTTCTTTTTTTTATCTGGTGATCTAAAGCCTAGAAGGTCGGTTCCGTGAAGGCTGAAGTCAAAACTGGGTTGCTCGCATTTTTTGGAAGATATATTCAATGCTATACAATCTCCCCTGATGAAGTCATCCGATACGGACGAAACGACGGACGGCACGGGACTGGCGAGCTGTTCCCTGGTGTAGAGCGCGGGCTCTGCGGGCGGGGCCGGGTCCGGGGGCGCGGGTGCTATATCGTCGTCGGAGCTGTCGATGGTGATGGTCGGTTTAGGCGGCAGGACCACCTCCAGCACGTCGTCCTCCTCGCTGGATAGCAGCTCAACCACCACCCCGCCCACTTTAGATTGCTGTAACGTAGGCGGGGCGCGGGCCCGGGTGATGGCGCGACCGCGGGCAGCACGACCACGCACCTCCTCCATAGCGGCGCGGCGGGTCCGGAGCCGGCAACGTGCGGCGCGGGCAGGTCATAGCAGCTGCTGACGTTCGCAGCAGCCCTATTGTCGCCTCGGAACTCTCATCAGATCTTAGAGAGCCAGCGAGGACGGACAGAGCGCACGACACAATGTTTCAATGTTTTTACCTGTATTGTATTACTATACTCTTTGGTTTTTACTTCATTCGCCTCACCCACAGACTATATAGAGACAGACTATTGTTTGTTTGTTTATCTTCCTTAGATCGTTAATATTCTTATTAATTACTATACTCTATGAACGATTTGATATGGCATCTTTCTTGCATGGTTGTGACTTGTGCCAATTTCTTTCTTGCATTGCATGAGGTGGACATGAGGCGTAGACAGAGTATAGTGCATGAGGCTTGAGGCATGGGCCCTTGATCCTAGTCTGTGACTCTGCCGACTTCCTGTGACTTCAGAGAGTAGTATATTCCTTGTAGAGCTGGGTCGTTTCGTATTTTACGTGAAACGGAACGTAACCCATTTTATAAATCGACAAACTGCTTCGAAAAGCAGTGCCAAAAGAAACGGCTTTTTATTCATAAGGCGTAAATCGTACATACTACATATTATATTCATTCATTAAAAAAAACCGTTTATTCGACAGTCTGTACCATATCAGTCTAATGTATTTATACACTATACAGCGTCCATATTAAAAGAACAGCAAACCAGTTTCTTTTTCAAAACCGCGTCGTAAATATTTTTGGTAGAATTTTTATTTTTAGCATACATAGGACCCCCCGCTACATCTTTTATTTTGACCAGAATGAGGAAACTTAGAACAATTATTTTAGCCATTTATTGTTTGCATAGAAAGTACTGTCATCGGTAATGAAAAAGAATGCACGGCCCGAGAATGTCCAACACTAGAATGCCGAGCAAATTGCTGGGTCGGTCATTATGCTGTTGGACACACTCGGGCCGTGCATTCCTTCCCTGGCTGGCCCTGTATGGATTCGTCGGTTTGGCCTTTGAGTCGAAACGAAAGATGTCGCGGTTCTAAATATGATAACACGGAACCCCAAAGCATGTGTTATGGGTACATGTATCTAATCTATACTAATATTATAAAGAGGTACAGTTTATAAGATTTGATGTAGGGGTAATCTCTGAAACTATAGAATCGATTTTAAAAATTATTTCATTAATAGGAAGCTAGAACCTCTCACACTTCTCACAGGCACTACACTACACACACAAGCGCAATATGTAAATGGTTGCAAAAATCTGATTCTTGAAACGGTTAGTCAAAAAAAACGACCAGGCTCTATTGTACGTACGTACAGTTGAATCGCCGAAGCAATAAACCTGCTTTTTAAAAAAAACTGATTTTCCTTCTGTCATAAAAGCGTTCGTTGTCAAAAAAACGACCTGCTCTAATTCCTTGCTTCTTTGTCTACGACCGTACTTCTACGACGACTCGAGAACGACGGTCTGCCAGGTAGAGAGTACTTACTTATATTCCTTGGTCTGCCAACACCTCCGATTCCGACTCGACTCCAGTTCCGATTCATATTTTCATTTGATTTAAACTTATTTGTATAAAAGTAATATATATATCTTATCACATTATTTTATTCAGTGGTATTATTTAATACACGCACAATACCACAGATTAACTGAACGAACATAACTTTTATTTATGTTATGACTTTTATTTTTTGGCACTCTGTGTCCTCTGTGTCTCTGCTGAGTTACATACATATTTTTGTGCATATTTTCCGTAATATTTTGTATGATTTTGTACTTAATTTTGTGTTAATTTTATTCGATTCGAAGAGTGTAAATTATGTAAAGTAAATATTAATAACTTGCATATAAATAAAATAAATAAGTTCCCTTTTTGAGAGGTTCTATTTAATGTATTAGCAACAAGTATTTCTTCCATTGACATTCGCTATAGCTATAGCCCAAATCCTTATCGCTACAAGTGCTTGTAGATAAGTGGCAAGAGGCGTGTATAAATAACATGATACAGTAGATTGCTGCAGTCGTGTCCGGACTGTCCGGAGCCCGAGATGAGTGTCATCGGCGCGCGGGCGCTGCAGGGGACGCTGTTGTTTGCGGCGGTGGTGCTTGCGCTAACGGTCGGTAGTCGCTCTTATATACTTGTTTTCGTTATACCGGTTCCAAATAACTACAAGTCTTGAGGAACTATGAAGTGTGCAAGGGATTTTGTTATAGCTGGTATCTATGACCGGCTTGAGTATTTGGTGCTGGAGGACGGGCTTCTCCGCAATTCGGTGACTGTGTGTGGTGATTTATGTGAGGTGGGAGGGTGTTATGTTATCATCACTCCTGGCCTGCAGATAGGTGGGACTGGCCTTGCAAGTCAATATATGAGTATGTATATAGGTGCACCAAATAGTATGGATTGCAGTGTAACCTGATATTACAAGTTATACTAACATTATATTTAGTTTCCAGATAATGGCTACTACCAGGGGAACCTATTTTATGAACAACAACAAGCACAATTTGACACAGCGCTGGCAAAACTAGAAAAGGGTACTTACTTTTTATATTACACAATATATATCTTTAAATATAAGAAAAATTGCATTTGTAATTTTTTAAATTGTAATGGGATGAAAAGCCACATCCTAAATTTGTAGGCATTATGAGGGTAACTGTTTAGATTACAACATCCTGAGATTTTCGTGTTATTTCGACTTTATTAAATTGCTGCACTGCTTTATTGCATACATTAACTATTTTCAAGTCTCGGTAAGGTATAAGTTTTTGCAGGTCACAGGTTTTTGCAAAATTAAGGTTGGAGTGGAGGAAAAAAACTTAGTATTTTTTTTAGAGTTTTATACAGATCAGTGTCTTAGAGGAAGCTCGAAAATGCAAAAAAAAAAAATTTCATAATTTTTTTTTTACTCCATATAACACAATGATATACTATATAAACTGAGGTAGATGCGTGATAGACGCTCAAGCTATAGCAATGCGAATGAGAGGTAAGTGTCCCACTATAAATTTGGTCGCGCACAGTCACGCACAATCCTACGACTAGTGTACATGTCTCTCTTGAGTAGAATAATCCGCAAAAACATCAAGAAAAATGACATCTTGTGTGTTCCGCTTTTGCAGAAATTATACTGCAACTGTAAAGGATAGAAATGATATCTCATTTCATTGGTAAGTACAGAAATTTTATAATTATGGACATAACAATATTTTATTAATAACTGTTGCCAGTGCGCCGCTTGTCTGAGCGAGACGAACGATGCATTTTGTATGAGAGTGATAGAGAAGACAAAACGAAATGGCTGCGACAGACTCAGCGACTGATTATGGGGATGGTTGGCAATATCGGACCTGTCAATAAATTACATGAACCTATTTAAAAAAAATATATATTTTATTAAATGTACGGAAAATGTATATACATAATTATATTTACATTATTATAAATTTATATATTATATTATTGTTGTATGTATAGTATTATGATCTTATTGTATTTATTTATCTTTTAGTCTCCCTAGAAGCGGATTAATAAGAGAAAAATGGATAGAGATAATCAGAACCCAAAGACGAGAATATGATTGGTTGCCAAGTTTTTACTCTAAGATTTAGATGTATGGTGGAAGATACAACCAGCAGTTTTGCGAAGTGGACATATTTTCACATTCTTTGTATATATTTAGGAAAAATATCTGTAACATTCTAAATAGTAGTTAATTATATTTTGTTTAATTTTTTTTTGTATTATTTGTTATTTCTATATTTTTTGGAATTTTTAAGATATTTGTTTTGAATGTATGTTTAAACAATACATTTGTATAAACAAACGTCACTGACTATATGACAGTTATTTTTTAAAAATGTATCTATGTTGTAGTAATGTTTGTTGTATAGTTGTTTGTTGTCCAGAATAAAAGAAATAAAAAAAAATTAAAGACTTAATTTTAAATTATACTACATAATACATAAATAAGTAGCATACTAATGTCCTATACCAAGCCATAATCTACCTCTATGCTAAATTTCATTTAGAACTGTTCAGCGTTCTGAGCGTGATTGAAAGACATTATTACAATTATTTTTACATTATTACATTATATTTATTAGTAAAATAAAAGTTTTTTTAATTACATATTGTATATTTTATTATTCCAAAAATATTTTTAAGTAAAATATTGAGTGTTCCATTTAGACAATCTTCCCCTAGTTCCTCTGGAGAAGGTCACGCTTCGATGACGTGTCGCAACTTTAAAACATATATTTATCTCTTTTTAACAAATGGATTTCGGTATTGAGCTGTCTTTCTCTATCCCTTTCATCGCTTGAATATATAAACGTAAGTAATTAATAGGTAGCTATAGTATTGTTCAAGCTGTTTATTATCTGCATTTAGTATGGGTATAACGTGTCTACTTATAGTACGTCATTGATATAACACCCATTTTTTATGATGCCATAGGATGAAAGGCGTCACAAGGAGCAACTTTCGTCCAGGACACCAATGCCGGAAACCCCTCACTTGACCACCAGGTCGGTGAAAAGTCTTCAGACACAATCGAATTTTTTTTACTCCACAAAATAGATTAGCTGCGATCGTGGTTCGGATGGTGTAAAAACAAGGCGTGATGCGAGCGAGCGAAAAAAATCTCAATTTCAGGTTAAGTTTTTCATTGTCAATTTTCTTAAAAACTTGTGAACACCGGCAAAAAGTAGTATCTTACCGAGACTTCAAAATAGTTAAAGTATGTAATAAAACCATAGAGTACTAAGCCTATTTCTATTCTATTCTATTTTTTTCAAAATGGCTCCATCAGGGTTTTGATGATTCCGCCAATGTCAAGTAATATAGACGTCACAGTAACAATAAGCCGATTGATCGGTAGGTAGAATGCTCCCGCCGGCCGTAATATGTCCTATTAATCACTGACTAATCACAACTATTACAGCGCGGGCGGGATTAAACTGGATTCCCCATGACGTCCTGGTGGACGCGTGCGTATACCACAAAGGCGTCACTTGGAGGGGCCATAGACGGGCTTCTCCTTTCGCCAATTTTTTCCCCTGACCAGGTTACCTTAGATTTCGTTGGTATCGTTTTGTGTCGCGAGACAGAGTTCTAGGAAAATAGTTATTTGTGATGTTTTAAACGGGAAAGGCGATCTAGGGCGTCAAACTTAGTGTTTCTAATCATTAATTATAATGATTATGTTTGTATTTTAACATAATCATCATATAAAGTAAAATCCGTTGCGACAATAAAACGACAGAAAAATACAGTGGTACAGGGGCTAGTACTAGGCGTTTACCTCCCCCCCCCCCCCCCAAAAGTGGCAGAAAAAATTGTTCGGTGATTTATACCCTTCACGTCTCCTTTGGTAAATACTCAAAGAATAAAACAGTGCAGCAATTTAATAAAGTGGTCAAAACACGAAAAACTCAGGATGTCATAATGTAAACCTTTACCATTAAGAGTCCTATATCCATAATTATTTGTATGAGGATAAACTAATTTCTCTGTAAATAATCCATCTGTGTCACTATAATTTAGCATATAGTTACTTATTCGAAATATCTAAGTGAAATAGCTGTTATTTCTTCAATTGGTTTTATTGACTAGGAAATATATCGCACACCTAGATCTAAAGGGAGTCAACTCAAAAATCGCAATTTTTGAATTATGCACACCAACAAATTCCTTATTTCACTACCTACCGACCAATAAAAGAGATTTAAAAATATTTTCGCTACTCGACCCTAGATGGCATCAGATGCCCCTTTTGGAGAACAAGCGAGCCTCGCTCTTCCCCCACCAAAACCGCGACATCGCTAGTTACACTAGTTGCAATCAGTATTTCAAGCAAAGTGCACGTGCTCGCCGTAAACAAATTGGAGTTATTTTGAGTTGTACCCGTATTGTAGAAAATAGAAGCAGCATTATTTTGAGTTGTTGCCATTTTGATGATTAGTGCTGAGTAAATTAACAAAACATTTTGAGTTGAACGAGTATTGCTGGCAAGGTAAGCAAAGTTTTTGTTTTTATTTTGAATTGTTACCATATTGTTGAAACATTTTTGGATTTGTAGTTGAGTCTGTTTTGTTGAGTGATTTTATAAACTCCTATATCTCTTTAAAAAACAAACGAAATTGAACTTTTTTGCTAGTGGTGAATAGAGTCTTTTTAGCTTAATATAATTTTATTTTCTTCTTAACAACTACACTCTTTTTACTGGTAAATTTTTAAGTTAGTTCTCTTTAGATGGGCTCCGCCAAATCAAATTTCACAACATCGCTCATGAGATCGAAAACGTTATATCGATGTCTTATTTAATTGATTTGGCACTTTGTCTGGCACACATGATCCTATAAGTTAGTAAAATTTTCTATTTCAGAGAAATAATGAAACGTGGGCAGCTTTTACTAAATATGGTTTTAGAAAGAAACAAAGAAAATATTATCAGTCAACATGAAACTCTAGAAGATAACCTCCAGATGTCATCAAGCGATGTAATCTCGTCTAAGGAAACTGTGGTTGATAATTCTATTCCCAGCACGTCTAAACTACAGATGACTTGTACGCCAGACTATTACATTTCACCAATACGAAGCGATGAAAGTGACATTGACGACTCCGATGCGGATCCGAATTTTCGATCGGTTTATATAAGTGAGTCCTCGAGTTCATCAAATTCGAATAGTTCGTCGGACACACAAGATGATAGTGAGCAAGTAGACCCACAAAATGTTATGGTTGCTGAAATTAATTCCCAAGAGCCTGTGATAGAAAAAAAGAGTAAAAAGAGAGTACGCAAACCCGCGAAGTGGAAATCGAAAGTCGCAAAAGTACTGAGAAACTCTGGTAAAGCCTACCAGTCTTTGTCGAAATCAAAGAAACAAGTGCCAGAGAGAAAAGTTGGACCTCCATGTGGAGAAAAATGTCGGCTAAAATGCAAAGATAAGATCAATGAAATGTCAAGGGAACAGCTTTTTCATGCATTTTGGGGACTCGGCAATCTTGAAAGGCAGAGAGAATATGTAGTACGACACTCGCAAGAAATAAAGCCTAAATATAGATATTCAAGCACACAAGATTTTAGAGCTCTTAACACCGCCTTTTATTTTGAGGTTAATGGGTCCAAAATTAGAGTATGCAAGCCGTTTTTCAAATCCACTCTTGACTTAAGCTATAAAGCGATAAAAACAGCACTTTCCAAGAAAACGGAATCAGGAGTTATTCAAGCCGATATGAGAGGTAAACACGACCATCATCCAACTATTGAGCCACAAATTAAACAGAGCGTTATAGATTTTATAAATTCTATTCCAAGGATTGAATCCCACTACTTGAGAGCTCAAACAACAAGAGAATTTATTTCGAGTGAAAAGTCATTGGCCGATATCTACAGAGACTATAAACGACTTTGTGAAAAGGATGGTTTACCTTTTGCCACCTCTTCCACATTCAATAGGATTTTCAACACCGAATTCAATATTTCTTTTTTCGTACCGAAAAAAGATCAATGTGATCTATGCGAAAGGTACAAGAACTCAGACGTAGAAGAAAAGCGCAAGTTAAGCGAAGAATATGAACAGCATCTGAAAGAAAAAACTCTGTCAAGAACTGAAAAAGAAAATGACAAAAACAGGACCGATGGCACCATCACAGCAGTTTACGACTTGCAAGCAGTTTTGCAGATACCAAAGGGACAAATATCCCTATTCTTCTACAAATCCAGGATCAACTGCCTCAATTTTACTATCAGCGATCTAAGGGCAAAAGATGTCGTGTGCTACTTTTGGGACGAAACCGAAGGAAAGAGAGGTGCTGTTGAAATTGGCAGCTGCATACTCGACTACATTAAATCTCAGATAGACCGAAATCCCAATAAAGAATTGGACATAATTTTTTACTCGGACAATTGTGGCGGTCAACAAAAAAATAAGTTTTTGTTGTCCGTCTATGCTTACGCTGTCAATAAGTTGACAGTTAAGTCTATCACTCACAAATTTCTAATACGCGGTCACTCACAAAACGAAGGCGATAACATCCATAGTGTGATTGAAAAACAAATTAAAAGATATTTGCAGTCGGGTCCAATCTACATACCAGAGCAGTATAAAACTTTAATTGGTACAGCAAAAAAGACTGGAAAGCCTTACACAGTCGTAGAAATGACTTATAATAAGTTTTATGACGTTAAAGCATTGCAAGAATCGTGGGGCACCAATTTCAGTATAGACGAGGAGAAAAATACAATTAAGTGGCATGACATTAAGGTTCTCAGAGTTGAAAAAGAACACCCTGAATCGTTTTTCTACAAAACATCATTTTCAGAGGAGGCTTATAGGAAAGCTTGTGTGCGAAAGAGGGTCCTCCGTGCAAGGGGAACAGGGTTAGCCATAGATCAATCGTTATTTTCAATTGGCTTACCACAGGCATACACTGAGAAAATTGCATTGCCGGATGCAAAAAAAAAAGACATACAAGAATTGATTAATAAGAACGTTATTCCAAAATCCTATTATGATGTTTATTATAAAGGCGTTCTGGGCGATAATTAATATTAACTTCTTAATTGTTATTAAAATGTTCATTAGATTACAAAACAAATATTTACAAAAATTGCAAAAGTGAAATACCAAAGTTGTTCACTATAGTGATTTCAATAACGGTGATCTCAAAGTGCCATTATTAGTATTTAAATTATATTCATAAGGTTATAGTTGATTATTTCTCAGCGTACCTACTCATGAGAGCCATTGTTTTGTTTTATTTTATTTTAAATATTTAAAAACTAAAGGTTAAAATAAAAAATATCTTAGTAGACTATTGTCTATCTACTAACTACTACTACTACTACTAACAACGATACTCCAAACTTTATTCTAATATAAACCAGTTATATTGCTATGATTTCTGAGGGCTTTCGAGTTTTGATCAAGTCCTGAGTATCGTTCTGTAATAATGGCGTTCTCTATTAAAATTATAAGAATTAACAAAGAAAGGTCATAATTTAAATTTAATATAAGTCAAATGTGATTTTAGATGTGCATTTAAAATTATTTTTCATAGAACGGAATGTTCCTATATTTTTTTATGTTGTCTAAGAATTTATAAGAAAATTTTATTTGTAGTACTTACTTTTATAAATGAGGCTGTCATTTTTTATAGTATTATAATAAAAATTATTGATTTGAGTATTTATAGTGTTTTCTTCAATTCATAAGCCCTTCAAACCCCCTACTGTTGGCCACAGACCGCTATATAAGTTGGACTAATTATAAATAATACAAAATCTTATTAGATTTTAAATTTATGTTGTGTCTTCAAAAGAGAGTTAACTAAAAACGAAATTAACCAACACAGGTTCAACTCTAAATAATAAATAAATATACATACATTTGTTAAGCAATAGGGAAATAACTACAAAAACAAAATTTTCAGCCCCAATACATGATTAAAGCACAAGATTCCTGCAACATTTTTCTTCTAGCTGCATATAAAAAACATAGATCTATTCAGAAAACTCCTGCAGTGTACAGGGATACCATAATCAGTTTTTCGCCTTTTCTGATAAAACGTGTATTTTGAGTTAGTACCTCTTTAGATCTAGGTGTGCGATATAGCCTTAGGCCCGCCGCACACGTTAGGTACCTGATAAGGTTTTCCAATTAGGTTTATCGAATCAGGGCCCCGGAAGGCGTCAATTCCATACAAAAGCACAGTTCGCCGCACACGCACGATTCTACCCGTTACCGGTCAGAGAGGACGGGCGGTGCGTCGGGTCGACCGGATTGGTCATAAAACCGAATCAGCACTTTCTATATATTTTGTATGGAGTGCCGCACACGTTCGGTCCGGTCGTCGGGTTTTGACTCATATCGCCGTGACCTTCCTACGTTGCAGACGTGCGTTATTTTACGGTGGTATAATTTCGGTGTAAAGTATGTGCGACATTGAGGAGCTAGAGCCATTATACACTAGCTTTTGCCCGCGACTTCGTTCGCGTAGCAAAATTTCAGATTCCTAGGTCCCAAGGGTTTGGGCTGGGCGTTGGTGAGTCAGTGAATGAATTGGAACTTCTCTTTTTATATTATATAGATGACAAATGACGATTATCACAATCGTGATCTGAAAGATAATATTTGCAGCGAAATATTTACGATCGATTGACAATAGAAATTCGTCATCGTCCATCTTTTTGTTAAATTTCTCTTCGACACGATCGTAACAACGTCTACCGCACTACTGGGGAGCGTAGAAACCGAATACAAAAAACCGTCCGTGTGCGGAGCTCATCCGATCGGTTAACCTAATTGGAAAACCGTATCGGGTACCTGACGTGTGCGGCGGGCCTTAGAAAGGTTTATATTGATGCAGTCAAAGCCAAGCCCAAGCCAATAATAATTAGGTTTGGTTGAAACTTAATTATGTTTGTTATGTCAGGACCTGAGTGGGTGTCAGAATGGCCGCAGACACCCATCAAGTTGGGTCAGGTGTCGGGGGTCACGGTGGACGAGGTGGGGCGTGTGTTGGTGTTCCATCGGGGCGGACACTCGTGGGGACCGGACACCTTCGGGGAACACAACGAGTACCGCGACGTGGACGGGCCGCCCATAGAGGAGCATACCGTGCTCGTGTTCAACTCGTCGGGTGTGCTGCTGCAGTCCTGGGGCCAAAACTTGTTCTACTTGCCGCACGGGGTGGCAGTCGGTGTGGGCGGGGACGTCTGGCTCACAGACGTGGCGCTGCATCAGGTTTTCAAGTTCTCGAAGGAGGATCGCTCCGTACCCGCGCTCGTGCTGGGAGAGAGGTTCGTGCCGGGAGATGACGACGCGCACTTCTGCAAGCCGACCTCGGTCGCCGTCACGCGCGGCGGGGACTTGTTCGTGGCGGACGGATACTGTAATGCTCGCATCCTTAAGTTCGCGCCGGACGGGAGTCTATTGCTGCAGTGGGGGCGACGCGGGGGGGAGGCGCCCTTCTCATTCCGGGTGCCGCACTCTCTGTCGCTGGACGAGGCGGCCGGGACGCTGTATGTGGCGGACCGCGAGCGAGGACGGGTGGTGGCCTTCGGGAGCGCAAATGGAACGCTGCTGACCTCGTACCGCGGGTGGCTGCTGGGCGCGCGGGTGTTCGCGGTGGCGGCGTCCGGCGACCGTCTGTACGTAGTCAACGGTCCGCTAGGCGGCGCGCCCGTACGAGGCTACATGCTGGACGCTCGCTCGGGTCGCGTGCTGTCCTCGTTTTCTCCGCCAGCCGGACTCCACAACCCGCACGACGTGGCGGTGGACGCGACCGGCGCCCTCTACGTGGCCGAGCTAGACCCGCACCGCGTGTACAAGTTCGTCCTGCGAGGTGAGCCCTAGTGTGCCTGTAGTCGGCCGCTCGCAGCTCCCCGAGTGAGGTAGTAGTGGTGTCCCCAGCTCCGGCCCCCGTCTCCGTCCCCGGCCGGTGGTGGCACGTATGGGGGCGCGCGGCGGTGTGCGGCGCAGGCGGGACCCTGACGGTGTTGCTGGTGCTGCTAGTGGTACTGCGAGCTCGCACGAGAGGTATCCGCTCGT
The DNA here is from genome assembly GCA_963924495.1 of Nemapogon koenigi. NCBI lineage: Eukaryota > Metazoa > Arthropoda > Insecta > Lepidoptera > Tineidae > Nemapogon > Nemapogon koenigi. The sequence goes on along the minus strand of OZ004630.1, from coordinate 205,253 downwards.
CTCTGGTCGCCCGCTTATTAATTGATCTGGATTATGTATTTAGTAGTGCTAAGCATGCTGTGTTGATACTTTATGTGTAAGTGTGTAGTGCTTTAGTTTTTACTTTAAGTAATATTATTATTTAATTAGTCTGCATTCTTGTGAGTGTTGTGAACTTATGATCCAACTACAAGTATGTCATAATAAATATATTTGTTGGCTTCAAGTGTTATTATTTGCGCAATATAGCCGGTATAGCTGAACTAGCGAGATATACATATCGCTCTTACTACAGGGTAACCAGACATGATCACGGGGCAATGTGTATATGTCGCTAGTTCGGAATGGACGCGTCAGCATGTTGTACAGATGGCGGTCGCGGTCAATCCGGCCAGTTCAAGTTGCGCGGCGGTGGTCTGCTAGAGCGACGCGGACGTGGGTTCTCCCGCCTGACGACCACCGACGACAGTGACGACGACCCCGAGTACCACCATCCGCCCGGCACCACTACGGCCTGATGTGCACCACTACGACGACCCCGAGTACCAACATCCGCCCGGCACCACTACGGCCTGATGTGCACCACTACGACGACCCCGAGTACCAACATCCGCCCGGCACCACTACAGCCTGATGTGCACCACTATTATTATGTTAGGGTCAGCGCAGACCGTCGAAACTGCAGTCCGACGAGGATCTTTTGGCGCGCGACCAAAATTGGAACTAAAATATTTTAGTACATTTGATTCATTACATAGATGGTGGCGCCACCTTCACCGCCTGTGATGGTCTACAATACTATACACTCCGAGCCTATAGCTACATTACATTATGTTGGTTAATAACAAACAAGTATTATATAAAAGTATATTATATTTATCGTAATGTATTGTTATCTTCGTGCTACTATAACGTGATTCCGTGGAGATATCCTCGGATCGAACACTGGCCAAATTTCACAGGACAGACCTGAAAACGATTACTATGTTAGCTGTTTAATAAGGAACAGAAACAAGTTGATGTGTGATGAAAGAATGTATAAAGTAATGATGTATAGGTCGATTCAAACTTTATGGCGGTTCGGAACATCGCGCGAGACGATATGGCACTCGCAGACGCAGCTAACATCCGATATATACCTCGCGACAGTAGGTAGAGTAGTCGGTCCAGCAGCAGCACAGTCTCCACTACCGGCGCCACCGCCACTCTGATGGTGTAGAGTGCCACCACGCGGCGCCACTGTCGCACAGCTTGCTGCGCCCGGTCAGACCTGTCCACAGTACGGCTCACAGCGCGCTCGCAGTAACTATAAACATATGTATTTGACTATTGTTTACTCTTACTGAACCTTTCTGAAACTGGATGTTAGTATATAAACTTGCTGGCTTGACCACAGACCACCGATGCTAGAACTAATTTTATATCTAAGAAACTAATGTGTATTGTTATTTATTACAGTATTTTATAGTTTGAACAATATTATTATACAATGTGATGCAATTCTTAAGTTTTACTTGTATTAGTACTGTAGTACCTACCTCTGGAAGGACATGTCCCCGTGTATCTTGACACTCCTGACCGGCGCGTGTACTCGGGGAGGCCGCTCCGCCTGCAGCACCAGCTCGAGCGCCGCCCGGTACGCGTGCACCTGCCGGCACCGGCCGTCACTGTCAACACTGTCCAGACTGCTGACACCTCAGTCTCGCTCTCGGCTCACCTTCAAGTCCCGCCCCTCTCCGCGGTCCAACCGCTCCAAGTAAACATCTAGAGCGTGACAGGCGATCTCTCTAGACACGTACGACAACTGGTGCTCACGCAGACTGGACACCAACTCGCTCATCGGATACCCGCGGACGTCCTCTCCCTCCCCCGCCCCCGCCCTGCACGTCAACTTCATGTAGCAGCAGCCCACAACACACACAAACTTGACTCTAGAGTTGTCGGCAAAGTGTCGCAGCAACAGCGGCCCCAGATCCCCACAAGGATGCAGCCCCACCAGACCGTAGCTGTCCCCCACTCCGGGCAGCTCCAGCTCCTCAGTACCCAGAGTCACGTTCATGTGTGTGGGTCTACACAACTTACTGAACTCTTGCTCAGTCATGTGTTTTCTCAATGAATATTCCAGTTCCAAATCCAGCTTTCTGTAATAACACATAATACATACAACTTTACAGCAACACAGAGCACATAACACTTTTTCACTTTTACTGCTACTGACTGTAATGACAGACTGAGCTGTCAATCAACATTGCATTCCCTTCCTCTCTCAAACACAAAACCATTTATGCATGTGAGGTATTCATTGACACTGGCAGATATGTACTTATGCCAATCAATAAAAAAAAAAGGTTTTCAGGCTTTGAGTATTTAAGACTGGAGACGGGAAGAGCTAAATCACCGAACAATTTTTTCTGCCACTTTTGGCGGGATGGGAGGTAAACGTCTAGTACTAGCCCCTGTACCACTGTATTTTTCTGTCGTTTTATTGTCGCAACGGATTTTACGTTATATGATGATTATGTTAAAATACAAACATAATAATTATAATTAATGATTGGAAACACTATGTTTCAGCAAGTTTGAAGCCCGTCTATGGCCCCTCCATAGGCTTAGTACTCTATGTTTTCAGGGGATTTAAATAAAAATGGGTAGAGTAGAGTTTGACCATAGGAGACTATCCCTGAAATAACAAAAAAATAAGGACCCACTGAAAACTATTTTACTCCTGTTTTCAAACATGGAACAGTATTGTGACATTGTTTTGTTTTATAGTTCTAATAAGGTGACAGACATACAAGAGTGATCCTATAATGGTTCTGTTTTTTCATTGGATGTACCCTTAAAATGGGGTGGTTTTATGTTTAGGGATAGTTAGAGGTAGGAACAGCAATATTGGCACCATCATGTTCCCCACCCTCAAAAACGGGAAGATAAACATATTCACAGTACTTTTGGAAACTTCGAAGAATTTTCACAAAGGGACTATAAATCAGCTTAATCTCCTGTGCAGTCCATGATATCCTCAGTGCACCTGTTGACAACATAGTGAGTGTGTCCACATACCTGGCCTCCTCTGTGAGTCGCTGCTGGCTCTCGATACCCACAGTGCTCAGACCATATCCGTAGCTCAACAGACGTACCAAATGTCCCACACCAGAACCAAAGTCTAGCACAGTGTTGCAGCCACTTTCTACTGACATCTGAAATTTTATGTATGCTACAATAGCATCAAGGAATGCAATTCTGCAACAAAAATGTATATCTTTTGATATATTAAATTTCTTTATTGAATAAGTGACCCACCAAGAAACTGCTTGTTCTGCTTCAAACACTGTTGGGTACATAACTGTTAATAAATGTAGATATATATTATGTAAAATTGCAGCTCGCAGCTCCTAATAGCAGCTCTATTGTATTAGTGTATTACCAGACTGGCCTGGCCATGCATAGCTATATACATACATACCTTGTAGACAAGATCTGACATGACTGATATTTCGTGGCGTTTCTTCAGTTTGACATGTTTGGTGAAGAGGTTGTGTAGATGGCGAGTGGGGCAGGCTGGGCGCGGTGTGGGGCGAGGTTTCCGTGGGAGGGCAGCAGACCGCGCGAGCTGCAGCAGGGCCAGTAGAGACAGCGGGGCCAGCACGGTGCCACGACCGGACACCAGCGACGACAGCTGCTCGCCCTTCGCCGTCTCTAGACAGCGGCGCCACGACGGCGGGAGCTTCTCCCAATGTTCGTCCACGAAGAAGTCCTGCAAAATAGGCGCTAGACGTCGAGTTGCGGAAACCGTGCCCGTTAACCAGAACCAGGTTAACCAGAACCTGCGGGATGCGGACACAGCAGTGAGTGGCCATATTGTGGACCAGGATACCTGACGGTGACATCTTCCTTACCACCACGTACAGGTCCAGCATCCACCGGTAACCTCTGATCACCTCCATAGCGTTAACAATACTTCTCTCTACCGTTGTCCTTTGATCAGTGCACGTCATTTCATATATTGTGCTCTACAGAGTGAATGTAGGACTACTACCCTTATATAGTATATTATCTATGGACATTCACTCACTATATTACTTTTTTTTTTATGGCAATCGTTCACTTATGAACATTTATGCCAGTTAGGTCGTTTCGTATTTTACGTTATAGTATTTTATTATGTTACTATTGAAACTATATCACTTATAAGTATACAAATGTTTATTAGATAGTGCACAAGATAACTTAATTATAATTCAATCAACATCATGTCTCATGGTCTGTGTTATTGTGCCTAGACAGCTCATGTCACCTATCTTACATTCTTTTTATCATAACTCAACCTCCCGCCAAGGAGTTTGTATATGGTGTTGCCCGCCATGAAATGTGAGTGAACAAACGCCACACTACCCCCCTACGGAGTGAGAAAAACCGAAAAGACAAAAAACAAAAGAATTATAAGATAAACAATAAAAATGATGAGCCTCAGAGGTCAAATGGCTTGGCAAAGCGAACACGACGCCCGGAGCGCGTAGTGTACTGGGGCGAGGGTTGTTGAATTGGAGGTGAAGGAGCTGTAAGTATAGACGGCGGATCAGCGAGTGTTGAGAACGGGTTCATGGAAATAGCGGGTGCAGGAGGAACAGTTGGTGAAGCAACAGGCGAGTTACTTCCAACAGGAGTTGCAGGCGTTCGCTGCGAGCTCGGATACGGCGAATAGCTGTCGTTCTCCAAGTAAGCCGGCTTCACACGATCGATCGTGACTTCAGTCTGCTTGCCATTTATGACGAGCGTCATGGTTTTGTCACGTCTTTTGATTACAGGATAAGGACCGGTGTATGGTGGTTGCAGAGGTCTGCGCACTGTGTCATCGCGTAAAAATACATGAGTGCAGCTGGAGAGGTCTGGAAAAACAAACGTCGCCGATGACGAGTGCCGTGATGCGGGAACTGGTCTTAGGTGATTAACCCGACTACGTAGCTGCGACAGAAAATCGGTGACATCTACGTACGAGGTCGCCGTTGCTGAGCTGTGCAACAGTTCACCCGGCAATCGTAGCGGCTCACCGTAAACCAGTTCCGCGGCGGTTGTTTTAAGGTCCTCTTTGAGTGCAGATCTCATGCCTAGGAGAACCATGGGTAAAGCTGTGAGCCACGTATCATTATGACACATTAGGGCTGCCTTGAATTGGCGATGTACCCGCTCTACCATTCCATTGGCCTGGGGATGGTAACTAGCGCTCCTAGTGCGGTTTGTGCCCATGAATTGCATGAGGCGTCGAAACAAATCTGCTTCAAACTGCCGCCCCTGATCGGTAGTAATGGTCTCTGGTGAACCGAATCTTGCAATCCAGCCGCTTACAAAAGTGTAAGCGACCTCTTCAGCGGTGATGCGGCTCATTGGCCATACTTCTGGCCAACGGGTATATCTGTCAACGGCTGTAAGACAGTAAGTATACCCGTTGTCAGAAGCTAGCGGGCCAATTATGTCCAGATGGACATGTCGGAACCTTGCTTGGTGATTTCACGTGTCTTGTGACTTTTGATTTCTGGCATGCCACGCATTTACGTACCCAATCGCGGCAGTCTTTTCGGACTGATGGCCATACGTAGCGCTCAGCGACCAAGCGTGCGGTAGCGTGTCCACCAGGGTGACTAAGGCTGTGTAATCGGTCGAAAATTGGTCGACGAAAACTAGGGGTCACATACGGTCTTGTTCTACCAGTGGAAGTATCACAGAGCAGCGTGATGTCTGTTCCAGGTATGCTGATGCGTTCTAGCTTTAATGATGTCTTGTCACGGAGTTCACGCAGCTCGCTGTCAGTTTCTTGAGACTGCGCCAGTGCTGCGTGGTCGTCATGAAGTGAGATGGTCCCCACTCGTGACATTGCGTCAGCGACAATGTTGTCGACGCCGCTGACGTGCTGGATATCAGTGGTGAACTGTGATATGAATGAGAGTTGGTTTAGTTGTGAAGGAGGGAGCCTCTCGCGACGTTGTTTGAAGGCGTACAACAAAGGTTTGTGGTCCGTGTATATAGTCGCGTGTTGCGCTTCCAAAATATGACGGAAGTGTTGTACACTTTCATAGACAGCGAGTAGCTCTCTATAGTAAGCTGGCCACTCAGATTGGTTAGCAGTGAGTTTCTTGCTAAAGAAGGCAATAGGTTGCCAACCTTCACTGACCTTCTGTTGAAGACATGCACCTATATGGGTACTAGATGCGTCTGTGTATAATCCGAGAGGCGCATCACCAATAGGGTGCGCTAAAATAGTTGCATCGGTCAAGTGGTTCTTACATGCCTCAAAGCAAGCAGTGAGTTCGGCGGTCCAAGGGAATGGTTGTGCGCCTTTCCCTTTTGTAGCGGCAAGTGCAGTAATGAGCGGAGCTTGCAGCTTTGCCGCTTTTGACAAAAAACGGCGATAGTAATTAATCATCCCTAGAAATCTGCGGACCCCCTGGATTGTTCCGGGGAGAGGGAACTCTTGCAAGTCTTTAATACGGTTATCAGGCGGCCGTGTGCCGGCTGCGCTGATGTGGTAGCCCAGAAATGTGATCTCTTTCTGAGCTAGTCTGCACTTTGATGTATTGATGACGACACCATACTGTTGAAGACGCTGGAATAACATGCGTAAATGTGATGAGTGCTCCTCAGCATCTCGTGAGAATACGAGGATATCGTCAACATATGGATAACAGAAAGACAGTCCCTGCACGACCTCGTCAATGAACCGCTGGAACGTCTGTCCCGCGTTGCGTAGACCGAACGTCATATAGGGAAATTCGAAGAGGCCGAAAGGTGTTATGATGGCTGTTTTGCATATATCGCCCTCGAAGACTGGTACTTGCTGATATGCTTTAACCAAGTCAATCGTACTAAAAATAGTTGACCCAGAAATGCTTTGACTGAAATCCCCTATATGACGCACGGGATACCGGTCAGGTATCGTACGCGCGTTCAATGCACGGTAATCTCCGCAGGGACGCCAGGTAGCATCACGTTTCTGGACTAAGTGCAATGGCGAAGACCAGGCACTGGTTGACGGTCTTGCAGTACCGCATCTTACCATGTCTTCAAACTCTTTCATTGCCACCGTCAGTTTCGTAGGCCCAAGGCGGCGTGGGCGGCAGGAAACCGGCGGCCCGTCGGTTGTCCTAATGTGATGGACGGTCTGGTGCTTTATCTCGCGATGCAGTCCAGGCGGGCGAGTGATGTCGGGAAACTCTGAAAGTATGTCATGGTGTTCCACTATTAGTTTGACACTGAGCTGATCACTCGAAGCAACAGCTGCACTGCAAGACAGACCTGTATGGTTATCTAACAGGCGTTTGCCTGCACAGTCAGGAAGAAGTTTATAGTGTGCAAGAAAATCGGACCCTATTATAGCGGTGCTTACGTCTGATATAATAAAGTTCCATCGAAAGTCGTGACGGAGTCCAAGATTGAGACATAATGGTAATGATCCATATGTTTTAATGACGCTGCCATTGGCGGCGTGTAAAATGTAATTCGTAGCCCGCGGATGTTGTCTTATCCAGGAACGAGGATAACACGAGAGGTCGGAGCCGGTATCAATCAGGAAACGTCTTGCCGAGTTTCTGTCAGATACAAATAACCGGCGACTTTTAGGTTGGCAGTTGAGTGTCGCCATTAGCAACTGCCGCTCTGGTTTTCCTCTTTGCGGTCGGTCCAAGTGCACGGTTTAAGGCATCTATTTGCTTTTGATCCGAATTTCGAATGATACCAACATACTTTAGGTGAAACAGATTGTTGGTTTCGCGATTGCGAACGCGACTGAGTTTGGTATCGCCTTTGTTGACTACTGCTTCTGTGTTGATTCGCCCTGAGAGCATCAATCTGCTTTGTCAATTTGTCCAGACAAGAATTTATATCTTGTGTAGTGTCTGGAGAACTAGTGGCAAACACAGGAGAAGGAGCTGTAGTCATCCCAGGTGACAACTCTAGGATGTTATCGGCTATATTGGCTAGACTGTCAAAAGATAGCTCGGCTTGGGCAGTCAAAATAGCTTGTATGTGTGCTGGGAGACGACGCATCCAAAGTTGTTTTAGGATACCGGCGCCTTTGAGCTCAGACCCGGCCAGTGAACGAAGGTGTCGCAAAAATTGCGACGGTTTTCGACCATTCAATTCTTCCTGGTCGAGTAGCTGTCGGAGCCGCTGAGGTTCCGACATGGACAGACGACGAATGAGCTCGGTCTTGATTTTGTCGTACATATCGGTAGATGGGGGGTCGGCCAAGATGTCATCAATCTCCCCGATGAGACGAGAGTCGAGCTGGGCGAGAACATAATCAAATTTGGTTCGGTCGTTTTTTATGCCAGATATATTAAATTGAGATTCAACTCTTGCGAACCAGTGTTGTGGGCGTTCAACCCAGAATGGAGGTAACTTGGGAGCGAGTGCCGCAACTTTGCCAAGATCGTGAGTTATGAGATCGGAAGGGGATGAGGTAGCATCAAAACAATGGGATTTGTTACCTTGAGATTCCAGTTTAGCTTGTAGGGCTGTTGAGATTCCAGTTTAGCTTGTAGGGCTGCATTTTGCTCAAATAATGGCTTTGTAGAAGCTACTATGTCTTCTAACTGTTTTTGCAAAGCAGCATTCTGTTCTTGCAAAACCAGTATCTGTGTCTTCAGTGACTCCATAGCGAACAACACCAAATACGACACTTAATATACAGAGAGAAAGACACAAAATATAATTAAAATTAAAAGTTAAGGTACTATTTACAAATTAATGTTCTTACAAAAATAAATAAATAAAAATAAAGAATAAAAAAAAAAACTTGCGGAATTTAGGCGCTCGGCGGTGATGTCCGTCCCGTCGCTATGTGGCACGTACTGTGTTGCTGACAGCGAAGTACGGGCGGCGGTTGGGTAGCTCCGGCCGGTAGCGTAGTATATTATTATGTGATTAGTATTATAAATGTGATAGGGCAGTGCTACATGCTCTGTGGTGCAGGCAAAGACAGCGCGGTGCGTTGAGACTTTGAGAGTCATACGCTCGGGGCTCGGCGCGGCGGCATGCTGGCTGTGATATACAGCGCGGCTTAAAGCAGCGCGGCGCGGTATGCTATCTGTGAGAGATAGCGCTGGCCAGCGCGGCGTTTAGTGTGTTGCGCCCTTCGGCGCCGTCGAAGATGCGGATGTAAAATGTTTTTGTCGGTGGTCACCAATATAGTATTTTATTATGTTACTATTGAAACTATATCACTTATAAGTATACAAATCACAGATAACTATATACAAATGTTTATTAGATAGTGCACAAGATAACTTAATTATAATTTTTTTTTTTTTTTTTTTTTTTTTTTATTGATTGGCAATTGTACTAAGATAAGTACATTTCTGCCAGTGTCACGTCGTTATTCAGTTACATTTATCTGTCGAAATTTAGTATCGAAACTTTCAGGAATCTGAAATAAATAATACAATACTACTTCTATATTTACAACTAAATTAATTAAAACTATTTACATACACAAAAAAAAATATTCAACATTAAAATAATATTTAAATTAAATAATTCATGACTAAATACAACTTAAGATAGGAACAATGAAATTAATACATAACTGAAACTAACAAATTACTTAATAAGAATGATAATAAATAAACATAAAGCTTTATTTAAAATATAGATAGACTTATATTTTTATGTTATTATCTGATAAAAATTTAGATATCAATCAACATCATGTCTCATGGTCTGTGTTATTGTGCCTAGACAGCTCATGTCACCTATCTTACATTCTTTTTATCATAACTCAACCTCCCGCCAAGGAGTTTGTATATGGTGTTGCCCGCCATGAAATGTGAGTGAACAAACGCCACAACGTGAAACGGAACGTAACCCATTTTATAAATCGACAAACTGCTTCGAAAAGCAGTGCCAAAAGAAACGGCTTTTTATTCATAAGGCGTAAATCGTACATACTACATATTATATTCATTCATTAAAAAAAACCGTTTATTCGACAGTCTGTACCATATCAGTCTAATGTATTTATACACTATACAGCGTCCATATTAAAAGAACAGGAAACCAGTTTCTTTTTCAAAACCGCGTCGTAAATATTTTTGGTAGAATTTTTATTTTTAGCATACATAGGACCCCCCGCTACATCTTTTATTTTGACCAGAATGAGGAAACTTAGAACAATTATTTTAGCTATTTATTGTTTGCATAGAAAGTACTGTCATCGGTAATGAAAAGGAATGCACGGCCCGAGAATGTCCAACACTAGAATGCCGAGCAAATTGCTGGGTCGGTCATTATGCTGTTGACACACTCGGGCCGTGCATTCCTTCCCTGGCTGGCCCTGTATGGATTCGTCGGCTTGGCCTTCGAGTCGAAACGAAAGATGTCGCGGTTCTAAATATGATAACACGGAACCCCAAAGCATGTGTTAATATGCAATATGTAAATGGTTGCAAAAATCTGATTCTTGAAACGGTTAGTCAAAAAAAACGACCAGGCTCTATTGTACGTACGTACAGTTGAATCGCCGAAGCAATAAACCTGATTTTTTTTAAAAACTGATTTTCCTTCTGTCATAAAAGCGTTCGTTCGTTACATGGCAAAAATCTGTTTCTTGAAGCATTTTGTCAAAAAAACGACCAGCTCTAATGCCAGTGTCACGTCAGTGTATTTAGCAACGAGAGAGAGAAACAAATATTAAAATAAATTTAGAAGCAATCTTCCAGATAGCTGAAACAAAGAAAAACAATACGTAAACAATTAAATATAGGTAAACAATAAAATATAGGTAAAACGTAGGTAAAAGCACAAATCACAGAGCAATGAGAGCAAGTAAGCACAGAGCAAGTAAAAGAAGAGTTGGGACTGCCATACAACCAATGAAATCAAATTTTGATCACTTTGGGTACAATGTTTGTACAACATAACAGGAGAAACAACAGGACACCAACATAACACAAACAGCAAAGACCAACATAACGCAAACAATCCTTCAAGAAACAGGGATACCAACATAACATATAAAATTTAGCGCGCTTTTAGCTTTCCATTCTAACTTTTTACAGAATAGTTATGATGCCGAGAAATCATAAATAAGAGAGTGATTGGAAACAAATTATTAATTTTATTTATTTCAGTGATCATTTACCTTAATGGCAATGTACAATAGAATAAATAAAATTAATAATACCTACCTACTCTCCAATCACTCTCTTATTTATATTCTTCGGCATCCATACCAGTGGTAGTTAGGGTTGATTCGACTCCACATTTATAAGCCTAAAGTTGTACATTATGTATAATGGGTAGAAAAAGTAAAAAATGGTTCTAATACAACTTTAGACTCAAAGGTGGACCTGAATCAAAGTAAGAAACTTTTTCTGTAAAACTCTTTTATTAAAAACATTGTTACAATTAAACAGTACAGAACATCAAAAAACTATTTAAAAATAGATAGGTACCTGGTCCTGATGCTTTATAAACATGAAATGGAAACTCATTCAAAATTTGATCAGGAATCCACTTCCTGAGTTTCAAGATTGCCTTTAGATTTTTTGAAGGAACTGCAGACTTCTTGAGGCGACTTCTTTTCAATGGGAACATTATATTAAATCATGTTTCCCTACAGCTTTAAACCATTGTTTGCATCTGGAAAACACCCATTCCATAAATAAGTTTTAAAAATACAATCTATATAAATAAAAATCAATTGCAGCATGTATGAAAGCTATTTTTTCTTGTTGTGTTCGTAATTATCAGGGCAAGGTTTATAGGGTAAGAAAAATTAGAGAAGATTCCCGGATAATTTGGGAAAAACTGAAAGTGCTTTTTTCTATGCGATTCTTGTATGAACTCGGACCATAATAGAAGATGAAAGTTAATATGGGCTACATGGGCGAAACCGGGGCGGAAAGTTAGTAGTACAATACAACATTAAATTAAACTCAGCTGTGACCAATGAAAACAAAAAATCAGCTTATACTAAATGAATACACACACTCACGCAAACAGCCCAATTTAATTAGATGTATTAATGCATCTGTATTGTGTAATGTTAAAAGTGTTGCATAAGGATGGATTTATTACAAAAACCGTATGAGAGACAGAAACAGGAGACAGCGTCACATTACACTCTAAACACAACCCAATTAGTTGAGATAAGAATATTGTGGATAAGCTAGAATACATTAATTTTCGAATATTTTACCAATAAAATTACACCAGAGGGAGGATACACTGTAACACTAATGGACATATTTATAAATTAAGGATGTGTGATGCTCTTACGTGCTAGCCAATCGTGTGTGCTGACGGGCTAGTCCTAAATTTGCAATGTGGTTTTAGAAATGACAAATCAAAGAGCTTCGAACAGAGAGAACAAGTTTATTGATCAAATAACCTAATGACTAAGTAAATATTAACTAAGTAAGCATTAATCAAGTACAAATATTAAATAAGCACGCATTTACCCAGTAAGCATTGACCAAGCACACATTAACCAAGTAGGTATTAAATAAGCATATATTAACCTAGTAAGTATTGACCAAGTAAATATTAAGTAAGCACGCATTAACCTAGTAAACATTAACCAAGCATATATTAGCCAAGCAAGTACTACATAAGCATATATCAACCTAGTAAGTATTGACCAAGTAAATATTAAGTAAGCACGTAGTAACCCAGTAAATATTGACTAAGCACGTGATGTCTGTCCGCGGTTGGCCGGCCGCCAACAACTCCCAGGGTCAATATAGTGTATGAAAATCTACTTAGTAAAATTAAAACATGAAAGTATAAGTATAAAGTATAAGCAAAACATAAGTAGGTGAACAAGAGGCGTCTGGGCTTGGTAGTTGGACTGAGAGCAGGCATCCACGCGTCCGACCACGGACCTCCGTCTTCCTCTTGGAGAGTTGTGAATAGCCCCTTTGCAGTTGGCAAGTACTTGTCGTCCGAGAAGAAGATAAGTCTGCTGGCACGCGCATGAGGCAAGGCAAGCCTTATGGTGCAGGGCGTTTCCACAAGCTGTGGACAACACAAACATGATTGCAACTGATTCTTCACATGAAGTTCATAGCTACTAATTTCCAGAATAATCTCTTAGTAACTTACCCCGTTTCAATTATTTAATCCTTATATGGGTATCACGATGTCCACAATCTCAAAATTGCTTTTGTATTTAATCTACAAATGGCATTATTATTTTGCAAACACTTTCAATTCATTTCACATTATCATCTTTCATTTGTCTTTTTTTTTACCATTTCACGAGTACCCTCACTTAATTTTTATTTTTAATATATTTTATTTTTATTTCATTATTGGCACGGAAATCGTCTTTTCTAGCCGAATCACAGATTAATTTTAACTATATTTTAATAAGGGCGCATAATCCTAGACGGGAATTCGAACCATTACAGATGTTTCTTTTATAGTATTATATTATAGTTATTTATGTTTCTAAATATTTCACAACATGTGTGTAAGTAAATAAAAATACAATATAAGTTTCTAGGATTTAATGAAAACAAATTAAAAGATTAATAATATCTAATTAAAAAAAAACACAATATAACAAAAATAATGTAACGGAATAATGGTTTAGTTAGAAAATTTAAGTTAAAAACACGCCTCATAACATTTGTTCCATACTAAGTTAACATTATTATCCTTGGTTGATGTATTGCGTTCGTATATTAAATTAAAACCTGCTTCTTATGTACAAACTTATAATAACTTTTAATTTCTTATTTACACAAACTAATCCAATCCAATAGCTTCCAATCAGCTTCTTGCCTCTGAATACGTACAACGTGAATCCATTTATGTTGCCATAGTTCATCACGAGGGAACCTAATAATAAGTAATTAAAAGTTAATAAAGGATTAAGAAAATATCTGAATAAAAAATAAAATATTTTAAACTATTTAATTCTTATCCATGTTATTATATTGCCATTAATGGCGGACAGATCTGCGGAGTGCCGGTCAGCCAATGCGGTCAGCACGCGCGCTATCGGGTGGTCTCTGTTACACATATGTGTTAATATATTTTGCTATCTCTGTTTTACGTTTATAAAAGAAATAGAATAAAATTGAACTATTATTTTATAAATGTGCTGTAATTAATTGTTTGTGCATACTTACGAATGAAAAGTTATGCTTTGGTTGATTTTCTTAGTTGCTGTATTATTACCACACTTACGCATTACACACGAAGGCATTTTAAAACTTAAATGCAGATTTAATACACAATTTGCGATCAAGAAGACACGAACACCCGACATGAGAGATTCCGAGCGACTGATAGGAAGTAAGGTTGAAAACCTTACTTTGAGCTTGCTACGTCGGGACTCCTTATAACTGGTCTATAGTTGTAAGGTCATTGGCTGTGACCTAATAATATGCAATAAAGTGCTAACCTGGCCTCATCTAAAGGAAATTTTGCAATAAATATCCTTTTTCCTGAGCATGGCAACTGGCTCGCCCGTCACAAATTTCGCATGATATGCAGCAGGAGCGTGGCATTTTCAGTCTTGTACAATATAATTGAAATTAAACTAAAAACAAAAACAACACAAACACAAAATTTTTTTCACAAGTTACAATTATGCGTAATGCTTTTTTGAGGTGGCATTTCAGTCTCACACACAGAACACTTTATATGCCTTTATATACTATAATTTAAATTGACAAGAAAACAAAAAATAAAAAAAGAAACACAAAATAAATAACATGACCACATGGCTGACTTCCTCCTAACTAACTACGCAATAACCATAGAGTTATTTTTTATTAAGTAACCGAATAGCGAAAACGCACTAAGTATTTTTAACTACTTTATGTACTTATATAATACCTGTCTGTCTACTACTGTTATTTATCCTTAATAAATTTATAAATAAATAAACCGAATAATTAAAATGAAATACGAAAACGCACTGATCCCTGATCCATAGACTGGGACATGCTCTATGACATGTTACATTATTCTATTAAATGATCACTGAAATAAATAAAATTAATAATTTGTTTCCAATCACTCTCTTATTTATGATTCCTCGGCATCATAACAGCTATCCTGTAAAAAGTTAGAATGGAAAGCTAAAAGCGCGCTAAATTTTATATGTTATGTTGGTGTCCTGTTGTTTCTCCTGTTATGTTGTATAAACATTGTACCCAAAGTCATACATATCAGTTTTTTTGTTCCTAGTTTCGCCAGCCTGGCTGTGAGATATATAAAAGTTACTCTATGCCGCTGTGCTGTGGGGCGGGAGGGCGGAGCACCTGCCACCGGCTTAAAGTTCAAAACAAAAGGAAATATTTTACATTTACGAGATTTTAACTTAAATTAGAAATAACACGATGGGTATAATATCAGTAGTAAATGTAATGCTAGAGTCATTATGATGAAAAGGCCACTGATCGTCAATGATGCGTGTCCACGAAGATCTGCTGAAGACGGATTACCGCTAGGCTACTGGGTGCTGGCGGGCGCGCGGGTGTTACTGACGTTGGTGCCGCAGACCGGGTACATACATCCCGACGAGTTCTTCCAGAACGTGGAGGTTGTGGCCGGTGAGTGCTGCTCTAGTACAACACCCACAGCCACACAGGACATACACTAACTAGTTTACATTTCGCAGGTGACGTATTCTCCGTAGATGTAGCTCGAACGTGGGAGTTCAACCCCAAGTTCCCCATCCGCAACATGTTGGTGCCCCAGCTGGTGTTCGGTCCGCCCCTGTACCTGCTGCGGTTCCTGACTCCATACACAGAGCGGTACCTGAATGTGGACCTCTGCACTCCCTACTACCTGCTAACGGTTCCCAGACTCGTCCTGTGCCTGCTGTCATTCATAAATGACTACTGTATATACAGAATATGCATGCTGTACGGTCACAACTATAAGACTAGATTAACCATTTTCGCCAGCTCTTACGTCACACTGGTGTATTGCTGTAGAGGTTTCTCTAACAGTTTTGAGATAATCTTGTTCTCGGTGCTGCTGATGTGGGTGGCAGAGTGCATGGTGAGGTCCGACAACATTATATATCATGAAGAGTACCTGAGCGAGAAGTACAATGCAGCACAGACGGCTGTGGAGAGAGTGAAGCTGTACAAGTTGAGGAGACGGCTGCCCTCGCACTCTGTGAGCGGGGCGGCGCTCGTAGCGACCGTCACCGTCGTGGGAATATTCAACAGACCGACGTTTGTAGGGTTCGCCATGCCGCCTCTGTTCTTCTGGCTTCATCGCGGTCTCGGATCTAAAGTTATCGGTTTTAAGGATTTCAACTACAGATTCTTTCTGGTCATAGTTTGTGGCATACCTCCGACTCTCGCACTGATCTTGGTGGACTCTGTATACTACGGTTACCTCACTCTGGCGGACGTAGAGTCTCTGCGTCTCTCCTCCCACAACTGGGTGGTCACTCCACTCAACTTTCTGATATACAACTCTGACGTGACCAACCTGACTGTGCACGGCCTGCATCCGCGCTGGACGCATCTAGCTATCAACGCGCCGCTCTTGTTCCACGCGCTTGCCGGACTCGCCGCCGTCGCCTTCTGCAGGGACGCGGCACGACTGTTGCGAGGTCGCTTCTCCCGCCTGCCGCGCGTCGCGAGTCTGCGCGGCCTATTGCTGGGCTCGCTGTGGGCCCCGCTGGCGTTGTTGTCGCTGGTCCCGCACCAGGAGGCGCGCTTCATCGTGCCAGCGCTCGTCCCGCTCGTGTGTCTGTACGGCGGACAGCTGCACTCCCGTGACCGTGACGGGCCGGCCGCGAGTCGTGCTCGCCGCGTGCTGCGCGCCGGATGGTACATAGCCAACACTTTGCTGGCGATCTTCTTCGGGTTCGTACACCAGGCCGGCGTGTACCCGCTGGTGGAGAGTCTGCACACCCAGCTGTCCGCGTCCCCGACACAGCGCCTGGTGCTGCTTACCTCCCACACGTACAGCGTGCCCGCGTACCTGCTGCAGCTCCCGCGGCCGCCCCGCACTCCGCGCGCCCTGCTCGCCCGCTTCGGCTCTCTCCCCGCGCCGGCGCTGCTCGAGCGTCTCGACGACCGCCTGTCGACGGCGGAGCGCGAGCTGCGTGAGACTCATCAGCAGTACCGTCTGCAGCTGGCGGCACCGTGTCCGCTAGATGCGCGGCTTCGTGCGGCAGCGGCCCGCTACCCGTACCTGCACCTGCGGCCCGCCCGGGACCTCTCCCCCCACTTCAGCTCGGAGGCACCCCCAGAGTTCCCGGGCCCGCTAGACACCTCGTGCCGTTCGCCGGGCTCCTCCCCCGCCCCGCTAGGACTGCTGGCCCGCATGTCGTGCTACTTAAGCCAGTTCTGCCTACGGGTGTATGACGTTCAACTAGTGACCTAGCTATAGTATGTAAGAGTAACCCCAAGCACCTTTCATTCAATAAGAATCTCGCGAACTCCGTCCATCACGATACTCAACACCACAAGGACGGTGTCGCTTTACACGTATTATTGTGCTAATTTTATTGCAAATGTCTACTTAATTAAAAATATTATTTTGATTCAATTAGCAGTTTATTTTCGTTACACTGTAATATGATCCATTAATTACAAAGATTAAGACATGTGCAGGATCAAAGTAAAATATTGTTAGAGAGCCATAAACCGTAGCGTCTTATTGATCGTTATGTAATTGTTAGGAAAACAAGATCTTGTAAATAAACAACATTTTTTGTAATAAATAGTCATTGTATTTGAGCATAATAAAAATATGATTGAAGTATGAGAATACTTACATGTACTGACAATAAATACATATGTACATATAGTGGAGCAGTCAGTGTAGCTGCAGAGTGCGGTCTGGGTAGCACCAGGGCATCTCCTCCCCAAACTTGAGTGTGTGTGCCCTGTTGCGTGCCGGGTAGAGCCGGGCGTTGTCTACGTACGCGTCGCATGCGCTGCACCACACAGACAGGTCCGCCAGCGACAGAAGCAGCGCGTGGCCCGTGCTGCGCCAGTGAGCCTGAGCGTGGCCTGCCCGGCCGCGCGCACAGCCCGCCGTCCCGCACCGCAAACACACCCAGGTCTCCGTCACGTCCCCGCACTGCGCGCACGGCGTGTCCGGCCGCAGCGCGTCCTCGTCGGGCGGCGCGCCCAGCTCGGACAGGTGCGGACATCTCGATAACGGGACCACCGCGAACATTTCCTCGTTGACCAGCGCTGACATGTTCTCTGCCAGGTAGTCTACCAAAGTCCGCCCGCCCCCGCCTACAGCACCCTGCTCCGCCGGCCCGTCGTCGATGTTGAGGCGCGACATCACGTTGGCGATAGACATCGGGGAGTCCGGGTTCGCCTCGCTGAAGTTTAGCAGGTCCCACACTACGGTGGCGACGGGCGGCGCGCTCGTCACGTCGAGACCGCGCGAAGGCGGGGGCGCGGGCGGCTCAGTCTCGGGCAGCGCGACGTCAAACGCGAGACAGCGCCAGAAGTCCCGCTGGGTGCGCAGAGCCGCGGCCAGGTCCTGCAGCGCGGCCAGCTGGGGCGGTCGCTGCGGGTCTGCAGGCGGCAGCGGGTCTCCCAGCAGAGCCTTGGTGCACAGCGTCATGGAGAGCGCGGTGGAGGCGGGGTTGTAGCCTCCCTCGAGCACGAGCACGACCCGCCCGCCGGCCAGCCCGCGCAGCATGCCCGCAAGTCTCCCGTAACATTCTGGCGTGACGCGACATCCGCCCAGCGGGTCGAGCACGCAGGCGTCAAAGCCGGCCGAGACCAGCACGAGCTGCGGACAGTACTCCGCGGCAACGGGCATCACGAGCCGCGTGAAGGCCGCCAGATACTCTGGGTCACCGGCGCCCCGCTGGTTCCACGGCACGTTAACGTTGTACCCCCGGCCGGCCCCCGCCCCTACCCGGTCGTGGCCCCCCTCTTCAGAGTAAGGGAAGAACTTACCGTTATCGTGCCGGTGGATCGATATGTACAGCACCTGAGAACGCCACCGATACACATGTATATTATATGAAACAGACCGTGACTGAGTGACTGAATGATAGACTAGGGACATGATATATAATCACCTCGGGCGTGTCGTAGAGTATCTGCTGCGAGCCGTTACCGTGGTGCACGTCCCAGTCCAGCAACAACACTCTCTGTAGTCCCAATTGTCGCACGGCGTGTAGAGCTCCCAGCGCCGCGTTGTTGACCAGACAGAACCCGGCGGGCGAGGCGGCTCCTGCGTGGTGTCCGGGCGGTCGCACCACACACACTCCCCCGCGCGCCACTCCCCCCACAACAGTCTCGACGGCCCGCAGCACCCCGCCCGCCGCCGCCCGCGCGCTGTTGTCCGACTGCTGATGGAAGTACACAGAGTCGAAGGACAGCCGCTCGTCCTGCAGCTGGCGCACACTCATACCGCTCAGTGACGAGAGCCGCGCGAGGTGGGCCGGAGTGTGCGCCGCGAGCAGCTCCCGGTCGCTGGCCGAGCGCGGGTCTAGATGCAGCACGCGGTCCAGCAGCCCGAAGTCCCGATGTCGGTCGTGCACGGCGGCCGCGCGCTCCGGACTCTCCACGTGTCCGGGCTCCGTGAGGTTCTTGTGCAGTAACGTGACCGGATCGAACACGTAGCACACCGCGTGCGGGGCCAGCGACAGGTCAGTATCTATATACACACAGAGTTGTACTCACCAAGCTATGTAACTCAATACACAATACACTGTCAACACTCACCCAACTTGATAGCATCAAATCGTTCCTGTAATTTCCTTCTAGTTTCTGCATCTTGTACGGGGTAACAGTTCCTAGTCTCGAACCTGCAATAAGTTAATAAATTAGCCCCCAGTTTCTGAAAGGTCGATCAAAAGTTAATCTACGATTAGTAAACATAACAGTTGTTAAATACGTGAAAATGTATGGATTTTGACAGCTGTTGATTAACTAATCTTTGATTAACTTTGACAAGCCTTTCATAAACTGGGCGTAAATCTATCAACCTTGATGTCTCACCAGCTTCAAATAAAAGCAATTCACATTATTGATGATGTAAGTGGACTATCAATGGGAGCAATACACTCTCACACCTGTCGTGTTATAGAGAAGTCTACGTGTTTTCAGCCAGTTGGATACTTCAACACATTTATATTCACTACTAATAGTTAACACCAGACGGCGATTGGTATAGGATAGTTTTTATCTCGGTACCTGTCAGGTCGTGTCTCATCCCCGCGCCACAGATCGCGCACCTCGTGCCGCTCGAGCTCTGTGTCAGTGTCGGCGGCGGCGGCGGCGGCGGCGGCGGCGGCGGCGGTCCTGTACAGCGGTAGATGCTGCAGACACTTCCAGTAGGGCCGGTGGGCATACATACAGTTGATGATACTCTCACGGACTCTGGGGAGGAAGATACATTGTACACAATATCTTCACAACCTTTATACCTTGCGGTCATGCTTGTGGCCACAGACACGAGTAACAGTGTCCACATTAAACTGAACACATGGCAACCTGTTGCTGCACTTAGCATTTTTTGGCATAAATGAGATTTGAACAAGATTCCTCTCCCGGAAGTCCAACGCTCTACCAATTACGCTATCAACGCCTTTATATATAAATTGTTATAAGTTTTATTTTTGTCATGCCACTAGATGGCGCTACAAACTAAATAGTAATAGTATAACAAACACAGCACGTATTTGTTCAGTAAGTAAGAGTACATACAGCGGAGTGGGTGCTCCGATAGATGCCAGCGGCGGCGGCGGGTCTCCGAGCAGCGACCGCAGTGTGAGTGCGGCCCCCTCCGCCAGCGACGGGAGCCAGTAACCCCCCTCCAGCAACACACATACACGAGGACACACGCTCGACAGCTGCCACGTCAACCACGAGAAACAAGCGCTGCTCACCTCCATCTCACCCTGCACCGCCATAAACATAACAAATTGGTTCGGTTAAAAGTGATGTGTATGTGCACAGACAAGTAAAACTAAAATCGTGCTGTATTTTCGTCCCTGTAAGTTAGGCCGCCCGCACACCAAAGATACAGCTACATTAACGTCCGCCACATGTTCACTGAACACAAATATGTCTTGTACACGCACACCGAAGACACACGTCTTGTGGCCGGCCGCAAACAGCACGACATCATCCTCTGACGACGAACACTTTTTAATGTGGCAATTGATGAGGAAAAAGACGATATTGGGTTCATCCATACAATTACAATTGTGCAGACTATGAGAATCTGAAGAATTAAAGTATGATGAAGAAAAGTTCAATTTATATTATAGAATGTCTCAAAATTCATTTAGTTGCTATTGGATTTGGTTCAGCCATGTATAATAAAAAAATACAAATTTATCACTGCGTTTATCAATAAAAAACGTAAGTACCACAAAAAAACGAAACGCGCTACAAAAAACGAACGTGTTCAATCTTAAAAAAAGAATTGTGTCTTTGGTGTGGGAGAGTTAAATGTATTCTCGGTGTGCGGCCGGACTTATTACTTTGTTCAGATGTAGTAATGTAGTATATGTAGCAGATGAACATGTAAGCACTACTCTACTAACAGTAGGAAGTAGGAACCTTTTCGTCGCCCAGAGCGCAGTCATAGCCGGCCGACACGAGGATGAGTTGCGGCGCGAACTGTAAACAGAATGAGTACTTACAACAAGAGCCGCTAGTCTTACCTCCGGACAGCCCAGCGCCGCGTCGTACCCGGCAGACACCACGATCAGCTCGGGGGAGAACTGGGACAGATTACATATATTATACAACAAACACTAATTATTATTGTAGAGTAGATAAAGAGATAGATCAATGAAGCACCTCGAGAGCGACCGGTAGCAGCAGTTGGTGCCAGATAGCGACGTAGTCCGCGTCAGTGGCGCCCGTAGTGTTGAGCGGCACGTTGAAGTTGTATCCTGCCCCGCCCCCCTCGCCCGTGTAGGACCAGTCCGCCTGCCGCAGTCCGGGCCAGAACGCTCCGTGCTCGTACCGGTGGACAGAGAAGTAGAGCACGCGCGGATCCGAGTAGAACTCCTGCTGCGAGCCCTGACCGTGGTGCACGTCCCAGTCTACCAGCAGTACACGCCGCAGTCCCAGCTCGGTGAGGGCGTGTCGGGCCGCGAGCGCCGCGTTGTTGTAGAAACAGTACCCGCACGGCTCGTCTTGCATGGCGTGGTGTCCGGGCGGCCGCAGCAGCGCCATCCCGTTAGCGAGGTCCCCGCGCGCGACCATCTCCGCGAGCGTGACGGCGCCCCCGGCCGCCCGCAGTGCCGCCTGCTGCGTGCTCGGATGGAGGAACACAGCGTCGAACCTGCTCGACACCTCCTCCAGCTGCGTCACACCGAGACCAGCCGACCGCTCCAGCAGGTCGTGCACGGCGCGCGTGTGCACACTCATCACGAGGTCGCGGGACGCTAGCGGCGCGTCCACACGTCGACACCGGTCCGTGAGGCCGAGCTCCCGACACCGCTCCAGCACACACGAGAGCCGCTCGGGCCGCTCGGGATAGTGCTCGTCCCACAGACAGCGATGCTCCAACATGACAGAGTCCGTCACCAGTCCCGTCTCGCCCCGCACACGCTCCTTGCACTCCATGGCCTGTCGACACATACAACCTGTATACACATATCACACTCAACAATCAACACTGTACAATACTGACCTTTACTATATATAAAATATCTTTATCCATAATATTGTTAGTTTGCTCCCACTTTAAGATCTAATACAAAATACAAGTAAAATAAAAACGTAATCTAAATGACATGTGACTTTTGTACATTCCTTGTCAAATTCATCTTTTATTGTAGCCATACACATAATGGCATAGATAGATAACTCACAATGTGGTAATGATCCTTGAGCTGTGTCTCCACACAATATTTCTTTTTCTGTTGAGCCTTCTTCTTGGCTGTCACCACACTACTGGATGGCTGTAACAGCAACAACAACAAACACCACTATATATCTTATACACACATTGCACTTGAGCTTCACTAACAACTTTGTTTACATACATAACAGTTTACACATGCTAATCACAGGAACAATCAAAGTGACTATATTATAAAACAAAGTGTCTGTCTGTCTGTGGCTTTTAGGTTCATTCATGAGGAAGGTTTATCAGTATTAAACATGGACCTATCACATTTAGGAGCTGAGTATTAACAGTGTAAGTGAAAGTTAACCCGGCAAGTTATCATGGTGTGATATATCATCATATATCTATCTCTTTAGTGGTGATAGTCTTGCCGTGCCATACAAACTGTATCACCCTGTAGAGATTTGGTCCATAGAGTTTGTATTGAATGTGGTGGCACAGACGAGACTATCGCCGCGATTCTCTCACTCGTGGAGACGGCCCCTAATAGATAAGCATATTTATGTAGGTATTAAAATTGTTGTAAACCCATAATATTGTACCTGCTTGCTAGTAAGCTATATAACATCACACTATGAACCAAACAAGTGGAGCAATAACTATAAATGTCAACCAATCAAAATTTCCATAAGCGGGAAACTATCTAGTCTAGTACAATATAAAACTAAAATTAAAAACTTTTTGTATCAGCAAGTAATACATACATATGAATCAGTCAGTGTACTCAGGGTACCCACTGGAAGACAAGTCTCCCTCTTTTAGACTGTGGTATTTGTGAGGCTATCAATTATGTTGAGGTATATTTGAATGGAAAAGAAAAAGTGTGTTTTGTCATATTATGTGCCAATTAGGGAGCTATAATAACACAGTTTAGGGAATTGTAAGGCAACCCATGTAGAATATAATATATATGGTTGGACCAAATCCAACCAAAGAAATCCACAGATCACTCTATATATTTAGTTAAATAATAGTTTGTCACTTATAAGAAACTTCTTAAAATGGATTAGGTTTATGTACATAATGGCTGCAGGAATTTGGAAAGGCTGAGGATGGGAACAGAAAGGTGTTGGATTGCTCTTTGTAATGGTACAAACACCTCTAACAAAGACTTATATTATATTTTTAAAGGTTTTATTTTTTTAATACATTTTTTTTTGTTGTCATAAACAGTCATCCATCAGAATTGATCCTCCCAACATTTAACATTTAGTTGTAATTGGTTAGGTTACATTTATGTATAAATAATGAGGCGTAAAGACCTAACATATTTGTTTTAAAGGTTGCCTTACAGCAAATATATATATTGTATTAAGTTTTTCTTACAAGTTATGGGTTTCTTCATTAAGAGGCTTTGGGGAATGTGGAATAGGAGCATTAACACAATTTGCGATATATATATCTATATAAATTGGTTATTTCTAGATAAACTATAGGCGTTTTCGCAATTTGCAGCCTTTGCTAAGAAGGTAAGAAAGTGATTGAGAGGGTAAGAGGGTCAAAACTCCATATTTCCCCTTACAATGATAATAATGTTGTCTGAAAGTAGCCTCTTCATACTAACCTTGGCTGCAGTGGCCATGGCCCGGGTCTGCACCTTGGCTCTGCGGGCTCCGCTACGAGTCACCACGGGCTGGGGCGCGCCCGCTGTTCCGCCGGGAGTGGCCTGCACCAACAAAGACGGTCAACATGGCCACACTATGTATTATGAATGAACTTTTGTTTATCTATGTGGTAGTTACCATTTGGACGAAAGCTCCGATTACATTTATCACCTAAGCTGTCTGGTTACTTTTGTTATAATGTAATCTTCTGTGTGCTGACTGCTGAGACAAGCGCCTCTTCTTCCGCCAGCTACCTACACTACAGTGCGTGTAGAAGGCTCAATTGTTGATAAATGTTTACAAACACTTTTATAATACGCACGATAGGAATACATCGACATTATTAATACTAAATAAATACGTAAACAAATCTCTCACAGGGCACTCTCACAGCAAGAGCAAGTAAAACGAGCAATAAGCAAAGCAAAATACACACACAGTCTAATCGCAAAATCAATCAAAATATTATGACTGATTGCAAAGAGTATAAAATAAGAATTAAGCGGGGAACTCACTAGACGGACGTGCACGGGTATGTCTGCGCCTTTGAGTATTTACCAAAGGAGACGTGAAGCGTTTAAATCACCGAACAATTTTTTCTGCCACTTTTGCCGGGGGGGGGGAGGTAAACTCCTAGTACTAGTCCCTGTACCACTGTATTTTTCTGTCGTTTTATTGTCGCAACGGATTTTACGTTATATGATGATTATGTTAAAATACAAACATGATAATTATAATTAATGATTGGAAACACTAAGTTTGACGCCCTAGATCGCCTTTCCCGTTTAAAACATCACAATTAACTATTTACAGACACAGGAGCGACAGCGAAGTTTATTATTATCATTTAATGAATTTATTTAATTATTATTCTCTTTATTTCAATGATTTTTTTTAATTTTTACATATTTATAAAAATTTATTAATAAAAAGGAGGAGAAGCGTGACAAATACCAAAAGTACCTCACAATACGTACCGTGCTGAGGAGTAATGCCTTCTGGATCTGACCCTTGACCCAACCGCCAATCTCAAGGCTCCTAAGGTGTTGGTCAAAACTCTTGGCAAACAAACCATTGACCGTCATGACTATAGGTAATGATCGCCGACTTCACATCCCACATGTCGACAATCTCGTGAGCCAAGTCAAGATTATTATTAACAGTGCACAGAAATGAATTTCAATGATAATAAATTGTTCTGGGAAGAATTTATTTCCAATTCTTTAAGTAAATTCATATGGCTATACTTATTTCTACTTTTATAACATTTTTTTAAACTAAATTCTTTTCTTTTTATTTTCTTTCAACATTATTAACGCAGCACCAGCTACTGTAATTTTACGTCTTTGCGTTGTCATTGTCTAAAACAAACTGATGAGTCTGTGTAGTGTATTGTGGCGACAGACATGTCCGGACAGACCAAGGACAGACTGCCCGTGAGCAAGTCCGTCTAGTGAGTTCCCCGCTTAAGCCTATGGAGGGGCCATAGACGGGCTCCCCCTTTCGCCTATTTTTTCCCCTTTGACCAGTTATACTGACTATTACTGACCAGCAGTAATAAGTTAACTTAGATTTCGTTGGTATCGTTTTGTGTCGCGAGACCGAGCTCTAGTTTTAAACGGGAAAGGCGATCTAGGGCGTTAAACTTAGTGTTTCCAATCATTAATTATACCTAATTATTATGTTTGTATTTTAACATAATCATCATATAACGTAAAATCCGTTGCGACAATAAAACGACAGAAAAATACAGTGGTACAGGGGCTAGTACTAGGCGTTTACCTCCCCCCCCGCCAAAAGTGGCAGAAAAAATTGTTCGGTTATTTACACCCTTCACGTCTCCTTTGGTAAATACTCAAAGTCTATAATACTTGACATTGGCATATCACCGATGAACATTGGTGGAGCCATAATAAAAGAAGAAGATAATCCCGTCACGACGGAACGCGTACGTCGGTCGCCATGACATGACGTAGACTCCACAGAGCAAGTAATTTCAAAAACTCCTTGACAGAGTAATCTGTGTATTATATTAATTGATCTGAGATTATAATATCCTCTCAGTAATATTCCCTCTATGTTATTATACTCTTTGCACCTCTGTGATCACTATCAGTCTGTGCTAGTGCTATCAGTCTGTGACGGAACAGCTGTTTTGTGTTTCGCTCAAGGAATATACTACTCTGTCCACAGAGTGTTTGTGCCGCTTGCTATGTTTCTGTGTGTTTAATGGAGTTTAAAATTAAATGCATTTACTCTTGTATTAATCGTATTAAGAAATAAGTGGCAATGACGCCCTTCTAGAGCTAAGTGTAACCAGTTTTGTTTAACTGAGTTTAAAAATGTACTATTCTTCTGAAACGTGGTGTAGTCCTACTATTCCTAACAAGTCATCGATGTAACAAGTAGCAATAAGCAAGTGCATTGCGTGCAGGCAGCAGGCAGACTTAGAGTATAGTTTCAGGAAGATGCTAGCTCTCAGATCGCTTCAGGCGGTCCAGGCGGTGCAGACGGTCCGAGCAGGCAGGTGCGCCGTGACTACCTGGTCTCCCTTGGCTACTGCTTTCAATACTCATCCAGCATCCAACCCGTTTCTGGACACTTTTAAAGAGAAAACGGTTAGTATACAACTAAATACTAAACTTTTAATTCTAAAATAAATTTTATTTGTTATTTAAATACAAATTTGTTAAGTATGTATAAATTAGATAAAATTCTGATAAAAAGTTGTGTGAACTAATTCAGTTTTATCTACTATTAGCTTTCCGCCCTGGAACCTATACTAACTTACATGTTACATCCCCTATACCCTCTCTATAAAAGTAGCATATTATGTCCTTCCCTACATATAGGGTTCAAGCTCACTGCATATCAAATTTCATGAAAATCGTTTCTGTGAAAGTGGAACAGACAGAGTTACTTTCACATTTATTATAATATTAGTATGGCATGGATATATATAGCTTAAATAACTCCTGCCATTGACATAAGTCCAAATCTAAATTTGAAGTAGAAGGAAAGGTAATCCATTATGTAGAAGAACATACAATATCAATACGTAAAATACTCAATACAGTGGTCTGGTCACTTATGGATGTCCAATATTGTCCAACTAATAATAATAAAAATATAATAAAAGCTCAAAGTCACGACAACATCTGACAATCATATTATATTTTCTTTTGTATTTTATTTTAATTTAACTATTTTCTAAGCCTTTTCTACAATAAATATTAATAAAAATCAAAGTACAATACATTACAATAAACTACAGATATTATCAATTATAAAATATACATAACGAAAGTTTTTACCCGATTTTTACCCGATGACATAACCAACATGTCATAACAAATCAAAAAAATCAATAGTAAGAAAGTACAATGGAAACAATATTGCAATATGATAACAAGATCGAGAGCTGCACTAAGCGCACAACCAACACCTTCGGGATCGTCGCTGGGAGCTAATGGCTCTGTGGTCTCCGTGCAGGAAGTGGTGGCGCCAACACAAATACCGCCGGCAGACCCCGAACCTGCAAGTACCGCTGAGTCGTCGAGCTCCAGCGACGAGTTTTTCTCCCCACTAACATCGCCAAACAACAGACGTCGGAGAAGAAAGCCCCAGCCCCCGGCACGCATAGGACCCGCAAGACATCATGATGCCTTGCAAAAGGTCCCTGCTACCGGTGGTGCAGTGCGCCGCATGAAATGGACTAATAAAATAAATGAGAATGTCATGCGAGCGTACTATGCGGCTACAGAGGGAGGAACTAACCTCACTGCGTACCGTCTACGGATGCTTCCTCTGTTTCAGACCCTGGAACCAACTATCAATGTTTCGGTCCAACGACTATCGGATCAAGTGCGGGCAATCCAACGCTGTCACATGCTGGATGAGCCCGTACTGGAGAGGCTGCGCGCAGAATTACGAATTAACTGCATCATCCCTGTCCCGTCACAGCCTGCGGTAAGCAGACTAACATCACGTCCTACTACACCGCAGGCTGATGATGTAGACATGGATAACGCGGTTATAACAGTAAGTAGCCAGTATAATGAGCAATTGAGGAGCGTTTTGGAGGATGTGATTTTGGAGTATCGAACGACACCGCCCCTACTTAGACCGCGTTTGCCACGTTTGCCTATGCACAAAAAAAACATAAACATTGTGAGTGCCCTAGATTCACTATTATCAAACTATTTTGATAATAGTGAAAACCTCGCCGACACGCATTCGATCCTGTACTGCGCCGCGGTTACGGCTTGCCGTGTAGCAGGAGTCAAGTTTCTCAATGAAGCTACACGACCGAAACCTACCGTACCCGCGTGGCAGAGCAGGATCCAGAGGCGAATTGACGAGGCTAGGGTACTCATAGGCAAGCTTACCTGCTTCAGGAACGGAAACACTCGTCCGCGAGTGATGCGTTTTGTGCAGCGAGCCTTCTCGGGGATTGACATCAGACCCCGGGAATATATATCTCGAGTCACAGAACGCATCGACTTCCTGAAGCAGAAAATTTGTGCATGGGCAAACCGCATTCGCAGGTACAAGTTGCGAGTGGATCGATACGTCCAGAATCACATATTTCAAAACGATCAAAGGCAGGTTTATAGAGACTGGGAACAATCCAAACAGAGTGTGACTGAGGGGAGTGTACCCGATGTTAAAACCACGAATACTTTCTGGCAAAACATCTGGTCGACTCCCGTCAGTCACACCGAGGACTCTTGGATAGGGGATGTTGAGCGGGCCTGTGAGTCAGTGCCAGAGATGGGGTCTGTCATTATTGACCCCATCGATGTAGTTTGTGCAGTCCGTCCTATGGCAAATTGGAAGTCTCCAGGGCCCGACGGACTACACAACTATTGGCTAAAATGGATACGCAGCTCACACGCTCGCTTAGCAACCCAATTCCAAGAAGCCATTGAGTTTGGATCGATCCCAGAATTTATGACTACAGGCATTACTCGCCTGCTTTATAAGTCAGGTAGTACCACGGATCCTAAGAATTATAGACCCATAACATGCTTACCTACCATCTACAAGCTCCTTACATCCATTTTGAGAATCAAAATTGGTTACCATATAGATACCAATTCAATCATGTCTGCTTCTCAGAATGGATGTAGGGCTGGGTCCCGTGGTACTAAAGAACTTCTCCTCATTGACATGACCATTAGCCAACAAGTTCGACGTAACCGAAAGGATCTATCGGCATGCTGGATAGATTACAAAAAAGCTTATGACTCTGTACCACATACCTGGCTCATGAGGGTGCTGGAGTTGTATAAAATCGATACACCTCTACGCACCTTCCTGAGCTCATGTATGGGGCACTGGAAAACAGTCCTTATCTATCCAGGATGTCGAAGAGCTTTCAGTGACGACGAACTAATCAGGATTAAACGGGGTATATTCCAAGGCGATAGTTTGAGTCCCTTGTGGTTCTGCTTGGCCCTAAACCCACTCAGCACACTGCTAGGGGTTTCAGGGCTAGGCTACCGTTTGCGGAGAGAGAGTCAAGTTATATCGCACTTACTTTACATGGATGATTTGAAGTTATTTGCCCAAAACAAATCACAACTGATAGATTTACTAAGGATAACTGAAAACTTTAGTAAATCTATCAGTATGGAGTTTGGTTTGGACAAATGTGCGATCATACATGTGAAGCGAGGAGTGATAACGGAATCTGAGAGTACACAACTCACAGATTCTGTAAAACTTGATTCACTCTCTGAAAACGAAACCTACAAGTATTTGGGTATGTCACAGGCAATAGCAATCAATGAGACAGACATGAAACAATCTTTGAAGGAACGCTTCTATGGCCGCCTGAAAAAAGTACTGAAGAGTCTTTTATCAGGTGGAAATAAAGTGCGTGCCTTTAATGGTTGGGTCATGCCTGTATTATTGTATTCCTTTGGCATACTCAAGTGGACTCAAACTGAACTGGACGCCCTGGACAGACGAGTTCGGACACTATTGACCGCATATCGTATGCATCACCCACGCTCATCTGTAATGAGACTGTACATCCCACGGAAATGTGGAGGTCGTGGCTTTCTTAATGCTAAGACTCTCCACAATCGTGAGGTATACAGTCTCAGAGAATATTTTCTCAACAATGAGGGGGTGATGCATGGAGATGTGGTCAAGGTAGACAAGGGCTTTACCCCGTTATCCTTGGCTAAAGAGAACTGGCACAAACCTATAATACTGAGTACCAATGACCGCAAGGAGGTATGGCAGAGCAAGGAGTTACACGGAAGGTTCTACAAGGCTCTTCATGGTTCTGATGTAGACCTTTTGACTTCCGTGTCCTGGCTACGCTTCGGTGATCTCTTTGGAGAAACCGAGGGTTTTACTTGTGCAATTATGGACGAAGTTGTCAAGACAAATAACTACCGGAAATACATCATGAAGGACGGCACGGCTGACATCTGTCGAGCATGCCACCGTCCCGGAGAGTCAATCAGACATGTTATTTCCGGTTGTTCTCGTCTTGCCAACGGCGAGTACTTGCACAGGCACAACCAAGTAGCCAGGATTATACACCAACAACTTGCTTTACGATACAACCTTGTAGTCACTGAAGTACCGTATTACATGTATGTGCCTGAACCAGTTCTTGAAAATGGTCATGCCACGCTCTACTGGGATCGATCTATCATCACAGACAGAACTATTGTTGCCAATAAGCCTGATATTGTGTTGGTAGATCGATCAGCGCGCCTTGCAATGATAATCGATGTCACTATCCCACATGACGACAATCTTGTGAAAGCTGAGAAAGATAAACAATCAAAATATCTTGACTTGGCTCACGAGATTGTCGACATGTGGGATGTGAAGTCGGCGATCATTGTACCGATAGTCGTGACGGTCAATGGTCTTTTTGCTAAGAGTTTTGGCCGTCACCTTAGGAGCCTTGAGATTGGCAGTTGGGTCAAGGGTCAGATCCAGAAGGCAGTACTCCTCAGTACGGCCCGTATTGTGAGGAGGTTCCTCTCTCTGCAGCCCTAACCACCGGTAGTTTGGGTATTAACCTCGCTTCCGGGGGGATAAATCCTTTTTTTATATTTTTATATATTTTTGTTTATTTTTTATACCTAAATATGTAAAAATATAATTTAAAGAAATATGTGAAATAAAGAAAATAATAATATAATAATAATAGCCTTTTATTCAGATATACATTAAAAAATCACTTAAATCTAAACATTTTTTTCACACATCGGTAACTCTGTCTGTTTGCCTAATGGCAAAGGCCTCCTCCATCTTTTTCCATTTTATTCTATCTCCTGCCAGTCTGGTCCAAGTTTTTCCTGCCTTATCTTTTATCTCATCATCCCATCTCCGAAATTGTCTCCCCCGCTTCCTCTTTCTATTTCTAGGATACCAATAGATAATCTTTTTACTCCATTTTTCTTTTCCTCTTATTGTGTGACCTGTCCACCTCCATTTTAAAGTTCGTATTTTTACTGTTACATCTTCTATTTTTGTGGTCTTCCTAAGAGTTTGGTTTTTTATTCTATCCGATATTCTTTTGCCGAGCATACTCCTTTCCATGGCACTTTGGCAGACTTCTAGTTTTCTAGTGTGAGCCTTGGTGAGAGCCCAAGTTTGGCACGAATTGGAAAAGCATGGAAAAGCTACTGGGCACTAAAAGAGATAATGAAAAACAAACATATTAGTGTAAATATCAAGAGAAAACTATATAACACCTGTGTGCTACCTGTATTAACATATGGCTGCCATTGTCCAACTAGTGGACGCCTAAAAATGTTCCTGATAGTGACATTTAAAATATATTATGTAAACTTAGTGAGTAAACACTATTTTTATTTATTTATTTTTTATACAGTTTGCTTTTTTTATTATTGGGTGATGAGATAGGGCTCCCCAAACCTTCCAGGGTACCCAGCGCAAGACCAAATCTCCCTCTTTTAACCAATGGTATTTGTGAGGCTATACCTAACGAGTGGCCAGTTCTGTCGAGGTATATTTACCTATCTAACCATAATTGTGTATTTTGTTCAGGGCCTGTTTAACAAACCAGAGTTGACATCTCCTGAAGGTTTCTACATTCTACAGGATAAAGCAATATCCACCACAGATGATCTAATTGAAGAAGCCATTTCTGGAACATCTTCCAGGCCCATGGTGGAGATATTTGATGATCTATCTGACACCTTGTGTCAAGTGGCCGATCTGGCAGAGTTCGTGAGGATAGCACACCCACAGGCCGCCTACCGCAAGGCGGCCGAGGACGCCTGTATCAGCATCAGCGGGGTCGTGGAGAAGCTCAACACGCATCAGGGTCTCTATGCGGCGCTGAAGCGGGCCGTGCAGCGCGGAGACTCCGGGGACCAGCATGTGGCCTCGCTGTTCTTGGTCGACTTCGAGCAGAGCGGCATCCATCTGGAGGAAGCTGCGCGGCGACGTGTCGTCACTCTCAACGACACCATCCTGCAGGCTGGACAGCGGTTCATGGCGGGTGCCGCCGAGCCCCGTCTCGTGCCACGGGAGGCCGTGCCTCGCTCTGTGCGGCACATGTTCCCCAGTGTGGCGGCCGGCAGCCAGCTGGTGGTGGGCGGGGCCTGCGCGGAAAGCGACGAGCCGGCCGCGCGCGAGGCTGCCTATAGACTGTACCTCGCGCCCGACGACCGTCAGGAACGCCTGCTGCGGACCGTGCTCGGGGCGCGTCGGGACCTCGCCGCCGTTTGCGGGTTCGGCTGTTACGCAGATAGGGCCGTGCGCGGGGGCTGTGTCGACACCGCCGGCGATGTGCGGGAGTTCCTCACAGCGCTGTCGGACAGTCTGCGAGAGCGCGCTGAGCGGGACTTCGCGACTATGGCGGCCATGAAGCGTGGCGAGAGTCCGCACCAACCCGAGCTGGCGTGCTGGGACGCCGCGCACTATGCGCACCGAGCCCGCCGAGAGCTTCTTGGGGCGGACGGCGCGGAGGCGACGCCCTACTTCTCGCTGGGCGCCTGCATGGAGGGACTTGCTGAGATGTGTCGAGAGCTGTACGGCGTGACGCTGGAGCCCGAGCCGCTCGCGCCCGGCGAGGGATGGGCGCCCGACGTCCGCAAGCTGGCCGTGCACGACGAGCGCGGTCCGCTGGGCCACGTGTACTGCGACCTGTTCGCGCGGCCCGACAAGCCGCCCCAAGACTGCCACTTCACCATCCGCGGCGGTCGCAGTCTGGGCGGATCGTACCGCCCGCCGGCCGTTGTGGTATGTCTGTCCCTGAGTGCGGCCCGAGCTCGTCCCCCGCTGCTGTCTCCGGGCGCGCTCCTCAACCTGTTCCACGAGGCCGGTCACGCACTGCACGCGGTGCTGGGCCGCGCCCATTACC
The DNA here is from genome assembly GCA_963924495.1 of Nemapogon koenigi. Taxonomy (NCBI): domain Eukaryota; kingdom Metazoa; phylum Arthropoda; class Insecta; order Lepidoptera; family Tineidae; genus Nemapogon; species Nemapogon koenigi. Next base: position 171,476 of record OZ004630.1, on the reverse strand, counting down.
AGCACGTGTCGGGCACGCGCTGCCACACAGACCTGGCGGAACTCCCGAGCCTGCTGTCAGAACAGTTTGCGTCGTGCCCGGCGCTGCTGTCCCGGTTCGCTCGTCACTTCCAGACGCGCGCCCCCGCCCCGCCCGCACTACTAGAGCGTCTGCGAGCCTCCCTCCATGTGTTCGCCGCCAGTGAAATGCAACTGCAGGTATTATACTAGATTCTGTAAAGATAAGTTCAGTAATTAGAGATAAACACATAATTAAGATGCGCCCCAAATATAGAGCCGTCTCATAGAGAGATCCCAACAATGTATCTCTTTATAGTATTAGTATAGAAATATATATGAAAATTCAAAATAATTATTTTATTATATATTTTCAATAAGCTACAAAAAAAACGCGATGTAGGTATATAATTGAAGGGTGATGGTGTAACAGCGCTTTAAAAAAAAAAGAGCTTTGTGATAGATTATGAAAGAGAAAACGGGGCAAGTTTAACCACCCATATTTCCTATTCAATAAAACCCATTGAAATAATAACAGCTATTTCACTTATATATTATATCTAATAAGTATACATATATGCTAAATTACAGTGACACAGGTGGATTATTTATAGAGAATTTGGGAATAGTTTATACCAGAAAAAATATGGATTGTCTTACTTACAGCTTCCGAAACAGTGTTACGGTTTCAGGGTACCCAGCTAAGACAAGTCTGCCTCGTTTAGCTGATGATATACATACTTCCTAGTTTATATATATGTAGTGTGTGACGGGTACCATGGTTCTGCAGGTGTTCTACTCGGCGCTGGACCAGCGGTATCACGGGGCGGACGAGGCGGCCGGCGGGCAGGACACCGGGCTCGCGCTAAGGCAGGAGCAGGCCGCGCATTACGGGCTGCCGCATGTGGCGCGCACCGCCTGGCAGCATCGCTTCGGGCATCTGGTAGGCTACGGGGCTAAGTACTACTCGTACCTAGTGTCGCGGGCGCTCGCATGGACCGTGTGGCGGGACAAGTTCGCGGAGAGACCGCTGTGTCGCGCGGCCGGGGACGGGTTCCGAGAGGGGGTGTTGCGGCACGGGGGGGCAGTTGCGCCGCGCATCTTGCTGGCTGACTACCTGGACGGGCCGCCCGCCCCGCGCAGATTAGCCGCCGCACTGCTGGACGAGCTGGACCATCAGGACGACCTGCTCCGGACACATGCCACCGCTGCCTCACGACGCTGACTTCATTCTGTTGTAGCCACAAACTAAAGTCCTACATCTATGATGAAGCTAAACTGATCAATAACTAAATTACTGCTCGTAAAAAGTAGGTAATAGTGAATTCTGATATATATATATATGTACATTTATTGTATTATATTTTATTGATACAATTAAATTTTAATGTATTGTTGTACATATACCTATATGTATACCTGAAACCAAAGATTTAAATCGGTACATAAGCCCTAACATAAAACGAGCGCACTAATAAAAATGTTATCTCTGAAAGCTGTGCGTGCACTCATTACACGAAACAGTATAAAATACGTGCGAGTAAGAGAGACAACAATGTCAATGGCATAATTATCTACCTATTGAAATGTTTGCCTAAAACCACTTTAACCATACAAAGTGCCAACGATGCTTACTTTACTATCACAAGCGATATTTGCATATTTTATGGCCAACCTCTTAGTTCTGATTTCTGTCACAGTGTTTCTTAGAACCCTAGTAGTTTTCCTTCCAAGGTCCTACTATAGGGTGTCAGCTCACCCCCTAAATGTGTCCCTGATGGCATTATTTTTTATTTTCCACAAAGTTGTTATTCTTATTGATTTCCCTACAAAATGGTACTACTAAATATAACTACCCACATTTCCCTTGGCCCTCAATTGACATTACCTACAAAACAATACCTAATGCATTGTTTCCTCTTACTATGTATGAGGTAATGTTTAGGGAACACAAACAAGCCAGGTAATAAAGTAAATATGTAATAGAAGGCAATATCACTTAGTAGGTATGTACAGTACCAGACCTGGAGCCAGACAACACTAGGGGACTAGGCCACATAGTTGTACTGGTTGGGCACGTCCTTGTCTCGCTCCATGTAGTCTCGGTCGATGAGGGACTCTATGCGCTTCTTGAGGTCGGCCGGTTTGACGGGGAACTTGAGGTGGTTGTAGAGCTCCGAGATGAGTAGATTGTGTGTGAGTTGTTTACGCATCTTCATGACGCGCACGATGGCCGCGTCTATTTGGTACTGGCGATCCTGGAACACTCGCTCTTCCGTCGCCTTCTGCTCCTCGCTGCTCTCCTTCATCTGTATCTGGTTAATCTTGATGCGGAACAGCTTGTTGGTGAACTCGGAGTTAAAGCGGAACGAGTCTGTGTCGGCCACCTCTCGGCCGCGCGGAGTCTTGGCCAGCACGCGCGCCTTGCCACACGCCAGCGATTGTAGCGTGCGGCGCAGCTCGGCCGCGTCGAGCCCGGTGGCGGCGCGCAGCTCGGAGAAGGCAAGCTCGTCGGCGTGGTTGAACAGCAGCAACGCCAGCGCCTGGAACAGCGACACCTGCAGCTCCTTGTTGCCGGCCGGGAAGCGCGCCCGAAGCACGCAGTGACCCAGAGTGGGCTGCCACTGCAGCTTGCGGCCGGAGTGTTTGTGCAGGTAGAAGTGCGCGAAGGCATCCTGATGGCGGGCCAGCTCAGGCGGAAGGCGGGCCTCCACGACGGGGTAGGAGGGCCAGAAGCCCATAGTGAGGATGTGCACAGACAGCTCGGCCCCGCTTGCCGTAGCGTGCGCTCGGTACGCCAGATTGACGTCCTTGGACAGCTCCATATCCTTGAACATGCCCTCCAGCTTGCAGGTGAAGCCGCCGCCGCACTCCTGCTTCAGCTTGCTCAGCATGGACTTCTCGGCGTCCACGGAGGCCGACTTACCGACTAGCAGCCGCTTGGCCAGATCCTTTTTGTAGAAGGCCTCGAACACGTCCTTCCCATGTATGAATCTGAACAGAACCATGATCTTGTCCAACAGGCGCTCGAGCTCCTCCTCGGTGGCCTCCTTGTTGCCGGCTCGCAGCTTCACGTCCACAAACTTGGCTATCAGCTCGGCCGGCTTGTTCTGCCGCTGGTTGATGAAGTGCTCGAAGGCTTCCCGCAGCGAGTACAGGAACTTGTCGTTCTTCTGGAAGCACACCGTCACCACCTCGTCCAGCTTCTCCTTGAACTCGAGCAGCTCGCCCACCATGCTCTTGTCGCGCTCGGGTTCTATGACGATGGTGCGGCCCGTCTTCTTGATGTAAGCGTTGAAGTGGTCGCACAGCTCGTCGTGGCCGTCCTTGACGCGGCCGAATAGCGCGTAGAGCGCGGCCAGATCCCGCAGGCGCGGCCCGTCCAGCAAAGCCGGCAGCCCCTTGGCCAGTATGGCGGCCAGGTGCTCGCCCAACAGCTGGCGCTCCACCGTGTGCACCAGCTGCCCCTTGGTGGCAGGGTCCAGGTAGTGCAGCAGCCGCGCGCCCTCCTCGCGCAGCCGGCGCTCCACGTGCGCCAGATAGGCGGGCACGGTCAGCTCGCGCATGAGCCGCTGTCCCTCCGCGCGGTACAGCCGCTCGGTAGCTAGCAGGAACTTGCTCTGGAAGGCGTCCTGGTATATCTGCAGGTCCGCCAGCATGCGCAACAGCGACTTGAGCCGCGACCTGTCGACAGCGTCCCCGCCCCGCTCGCGCTCTATGAGCTGCAACAGTCCGTCGACAGTCCGCGTCTGCACGAGCGTGTTGAGCGCGATGTGGTGCCGGAACAGATCTAGCCCCATGTCCCTGTAATGTATACAACAACAACACTTACTACCTTCAATACTTATTTATTAGGTATATCTGACGGAGTAATACTGTTAATGCCAACTCCGAAACACGATAGATACATGTAAAAAAACTACCTCTATGTAATGTAATCATAAAAAGTGCAACAAAATGAGCACGCACAGACAGACATACTTTGTACCTATTATAATATGTAGTCAATGTACATACCATATAGAAAGTATACTAGGGTTTTGTAACACATAGGTGCGGTCAAGGTAGAGGAAGATGCTGCGAATCATGATCATTTGGCGGCAGTGAGCTCGCCAACAGTCATCCATGCGCTTGAGGAACACTTGGCGGTCCATACTCTCACTGAGGAACTGTTCTATGTTGCCCTTCACATGCGCCTCTACGAGGTTACTTAGGTTCACGTAGAGCTGAGACGCCATCTGAAATGGTCACAAGTTGCATTACTCTTGTCTTATCTCCAGAATCAGTTTGTATTGGTTACTAAGAGCCAAGAGCACACAACACAGCTGAGACGATGTTTGTGTAACACAATGCTTATTGGAATTTATGTAATGTGGTTTAGTGACCAAGTAGGTATAACAGATGTACAAAATAACCTCCAAATACATGTACATAATTACAGAAGGGGCAAGTATGCAGTAAATATGGTTTAGTAAACAAGCGAGTGGGAGCCAGCTGGCACATTGTCAACAATCTGATCTCGCACCTTGTGGCTGCACATGTTCTCCACTGCCTGGTACAGCTGCTCCAGGGAGTAGGCGATGGCTTTGGAGGTCTGGATGGCCACCACGGCCTCGCGCAGCTTGCTCCATGTGGTCTCCTGGTAGTCCTGCGGCAGGCCCGGCTTGGTGCGGAAGTTCTTGATGACCAGCTTCTTGGTGGCCGCCCCGGGCTTACTCATGGACGAGTTGACCTTCACGCCGCCGTTGGTGTCGCTCGCCAGCAACGAGAAGTTGGACAGTTTCTCGTCGGCACTCATATCGCGGTCGGCGCGCGGCCTCTTGGCGCGCCTGCCCGCCTGCTCTGGAGCCGCGACCGCGGGGCCCTCACGAGACGACATCGGACACCATGCTACTGCGAGCGCTCCCGCAACGAGCTCATCCTCACACTGCGTTACCTCAACCTGGTACCTCGCGGAACTTCCTTAAAAGTACACACTCGAAGTACTTCGCTTCTCGAATTATATATCTACTAATAACTAATTGCTCTGTTCTGTGAAAACTAAAAGTTTTCTATCTTGCAGTAGCTTGCAAAGCAAAGCAAAAAAATTTTTTTATATTGTCTAAATATAATAGTCTGTGGTCTAAAGTCAGTCAATGTCGTCAATGACGATGATCAGTCACACGACATGATCACAGACTATACGACTTTGTGCGCGTAGACCGTAGACAGAGAAACCAATAGACAAATTGTTAGCTTCCATCTCCTTCACGCAAGAAAAAGAAACACTTATGCATACGACTTGTAAAGAAGGGAGACAGGACGATGTATTTTTTTGTCTCATGTAGTGTGCCGGTTTTTGTTGTTTAGCACTTAGCAAGCTCCAAGGAATATAAGGTAAACACCTAGGTGCTAAACAACTTTGAGTTTTGACAGCTGGTGATATGTATTATTAGGGTAGAGAGTAGTATATTCCTTGATTTCGTTCTATTCTATCTCATGTGGCCACGCCAACCAGTTGTCTATTAGTTTCTCTGTCTACGCCTACGACGTATAGAGCATAGATTAGAGTATATATAGATAGTCCCTCAGATCTGAGTAGAGTCCGTAGACCTCAGATTAACAGATCACCAAACTTGGCCCCCGCGAAAATTTTTTTTTATTATTTTTGAATTTTTATTATTGCATATCGTTAGTTCATGGTTTGTTCTTAATTGTTCGCTATGAATAATCGTTTGTTCGTTAGTTGTTTATTTAGAAAAAAATAATTAAAAAAGTAATGTTTGGTTAGCCCCTTAATCAAAATTATTAATATTTTGTCTCATTATCAGTCTATAAATACATATTGACGTTTGTTCTTCAATAAATTACGTTTGTTCGAACATTTAATTGCCTTTTTATTGTTTAAATTACAATATTTATTTCGAAAATGTTGCATTGCGCATGCGCCATCTTTTCTTTTCGATCGCTCTAATAGTGTTATATACTCTTTGGCTCTCATTGAATAGAAACCGTACAGCGTTGAGGGAATCGGCTCGGCAGCAAAAGCAGAGAGTACCTCGATTAGCGCGGGGAGAGAAAGGGAATGATTAAAATCGGGGAATTTCGGGGAATCAAGACCGTCTGCTTTTTTAATTAAGATATTTTGCTTTAGTCGAAAATTTGCAAGAAATGATGGAAAGTGGCTAAAAAAACGCACATACTGTTAAAAAACAGGTAAGTTGCATTGCATTGCAAGCTCAGCACTAAAAATTTAAGGAATACTTATTTAGCAGGTTCTTAAGCAGAATTCAATTTTTATTTGTGAAATGTTTGTGTTTTATCTATGTAAACAATTTGGAAAAATAAGAATGTGGAGTACCTACCTAATAAGAACATGGACAATTTAGAATTCGGACCCTAACTCCGACACCGTACCAAGATTTTTTTAGTTTATAATAATCATTCCAGAGGTAATTTTGTTAAAAATTAAACTATATTTTGTATGAAACAGTGTTTTTATTCAATATATAGCATTTCGGGGAATGCATCAATGGAAAGCGGGGAATTTCGGGGAATAGAACACTTGAGTGTGCTCTAGTTTGCTCAAAAGTTTAATGATACCTTTTTCTAATCAAATGCAGAAAGTTTGCTGTCCTTGACTTGATTTCGTATGTGTGAATTTAGAATCAGATATATATATCTAATAGAAGCCATTAATATAATATTTACATTTGACGGTACCATCGATGGTACCATGATATGATGTTTTGTCCCCATTATGTCCAACAAGGACCGGCCTAAGATTGCCCGGGCCGAAAGGTCCGGCCCAACAGTGTGCGGACAAATTCTGTGTACTTGTCTTTGTCCGGCCAAGCAAATTGCTCTGCATTCTTGTGCAGGACATGCCCGGTTCGAGAATGTCCGTACCAATAATATGCGGGCAAATTCTGTGTACTTGTCTTTGCCCGGCATAGCAAATTTGCACGCACATTGTTGGGCCGGACCTCTCGGCCCGGGCTTTCTCTGGCCGGTCCTTGTTGGACATAACGTTTTGGCCTTTTTAAGGCCATTCGGCCGAAACGAATTAAAGAAGTCACGTCAAAACTATGCTAACCTAGCTTTTTTTTTTTTTTAATTTAAACAATAAAAAGGCAATTAAATGTTGAACAAACGTAATTTATTAAAGAACAAACGTCAATATGTATTTATAGACTGATAATGAGACAAAATATTAATAATTTTGATTGAGGGGGCTAACCAAACAGTACTTTTTTAATTATTTTTTTCTAAATAAACAATTAACGAACAAACGATTATTCATAGCGAACAATTAAGAACAAACCATGAACTAACGATATGCAATAATAAAAATTCAAAAATAATAAAAAAAAAATTTCGCGGGGGCCAAGTTTGGTGATCTCAGATTAACTACTCCGTAGACTGTCTTCTGTCTACGATAGAGTCGTAGACCGAGTACTATACTCTGTCTACGTATAGAGTCGTATACTGATGGCCTTACCACACGCTCAGCACCCCACAGTTTTTCTTGTGCAAACCCCAACCCTTGTACAAGACTGTGCATGGGTGTGGTTGGTAAAACTGTATACCGCGCAAACCTTGCGCAAACCCCACAGCGCGGCTTGCGCTTTTTCGACTTGTTTGAAATTTTACTTGACAAGCCCAGCCCGGCAAACTGGGCAAACTGGGCAAACTTTGGCTACGGTGGCTTTGGTACACAACGACAATAACAACAATAGAAGGCAATAAGCGGCACTCATATACGATGATAAAGGTACAATTAAATGTTCGTTTTTCATTCGTTTTTTAATTTGTTTAAAATCTTACATCTAAAAATTGATCTGGGATTGAATAAGTCAATATCAGAGAATGACACATTATACATTCGAGTGATACGGGTTAACACTGCATTTTGGGAATATTTCGTGCGTTCACATGGAGTAGGTGTTTCATGTCATAGTAGGTCATAGTATAGTATGTCATATTACAAATTCTTTACATCTCTCTTCGTAGCTACTAAAATGCTTTCGTGTCCGAAAAGACAGATATTTAAGAAGCCTTGCCTGAATATTTTCTATGCGATCCGAATACGTCACTTAGTTTGGGGACCATATACAGCATGCATATTCAAGAACAGACTTTACGTGCGATTTATACATTCCACACTACTTATCAAAACTTACACCTAAATTTCTGAATGCTTTATTCGTTATATAATCTATATGGGGGTTAAATGTGAGTTTCGAATCCAATAGTACACCTAAGTCTCGTACAACTGATGTACGTGTGATTCATCATTGAATTGTTCAGTAAGTATCCGAATTCCTTTGGTTGTTTAGAACGCGAGAAAGACATGACTTGACATTTGGTTACATTTACCTTAATTCTATTTATTTCATAATAAGCCGATAAACGTTGTAAGTCATTTTGGAAATTTACACTGTCTTCATAATTGCAAATTCGATTGAATATTTTGGTATCATCGGCGTACAAAAAATGATCTGAATTATGAAAGCATACAGGTAAACGTTGTAAAGTAATGGGCCAAGGTGACTGCCCTGAGGAACCCCGGATGGTATGTGAACGTAATCAGACCTGCATCCCCCAACGACAACGGCCTGTGACCGCGATTTGTCAAGTAGGATTTCACCCAGCGCAGGAGGTCGCCATGGATACCAAGGACTTCAAGTTTGCTCAGTAGGATGACGTGATCGACACGATCGAATGCTTTTTCAAAGTCTGTGTAGATCACGTCAACCTGTGCACCGCCAGACATTTGAGTCAGTATGACAGATTAGTATTTGTTGATCGGCCCCTCAACAACCCATGTTGATTATGTGGTACACCTTTGGAAAGGACAGGATACATTATAGCATATAGGTACTAATAGGTACTAATTTCTCAAAAAGTTTAGCAAATGTATTCAGCTTTGAGATTGGCCTATAATTTTCAACTTTGATTTTTGTGTGCTTTATATTATACTTTTCTTATATCTATATATATAAAAGAAAGTCGTGTTAGTTACACCATTTATAACTAAAGAACGGCTGTACCGATTTGGCTGAAAATTGGTGGGGAGGTAGCTTAGAGCCAGGAGACGGACATAGGATAGTAGCGGTAGTGGTAGGGGTAGTGGTAGTGGTTGGAGTAGGGGGTAAGGGTAGTGGTAGTGGTAGGAGTAGTGGTAGGGTAGCGGTAGCGGTAGTGGTAGTGGTAGGGGTTGGAGTAGGGGTAGGGGTAGTGGTAGTGGTAGTTGTTTTCCACGGACGAAGGAAAGTAAATAGCAGGCAAGCCAACGTTTGGGCAGGACAACGTCTGCCGGGCCCGCTAGTATATATATAAAAGAAAGTCGTGTTAGTTACACCATTTATAACTAAAGAACGGCTGTACCGATTTGGCTGAAAATTGGTGGGGAGGTAGCTTAGAGCCAGGAGACGGACATAGGATAGTAGCGGTAGTGGTAGTGGTTGGAGTAGGGGGTAAGGGTAGTGGTAGTGGTAGGAGTAGTGGTAGGGTAGCGGTAGCGGTAGTGGTAGTGGTAGGGGTTGGAGTAGGGGTAGGGGTAGTGGTAGTGGTAGTTGTTTTCCACGGACGAAGGAAAGTAAATAGCAGGCAAGCCAACGTTTGGGCAGGACAACGTCTGCCGGGCCCGCTAGTATATATATAAAAGAAAGTCGTGTTAGTTACACCATTTATAACTAAAGAACGGCTGTACCGATTTGGCTGAAAATTGGTGGGGAGGTAGCTTAGAGCCAGGAGACGGACATAGGATAGTAGCGGTAGTGGTAGGGGTAGTGGTAGTGGTTGGAGTAGGGGGTAAGGGTAGTGGTAGTGGTAGGAGTAGTGGTAGGGTAGCGGTAGCGGTAGTGGTAGTGGTAGGGGTTGGAGTAGGGGTAGGGGTAGTGGTAGTGGTAGTTGTTTTCCACGGACGAAGGAAAGTAAATAGCAGGCAAGCCAACGTTTGGGCAGGACAACGTCTGCCGGGCCCGCTAGTATATATATAAAAGAAAGTCGTGTTAGTTACACCATTTATAACTAAAGAACGGCTGTACCGATTTGGCTGAAAATTGGTGGGGAGGTAGCTTAGAGCCAGGAGACGGACATAGGATAGTAGCGGTAGTGGTAGGGGTAGTGGTAGTGGTTGGAGTAGGGGGTAAGGGTAGTGGTAGTGGTAGGAGTAGTGGTAGGGTAGCGGTAGCGGTAGTGGTAGTGGTAGGGGTTGGAGTAGGGGTAGGGGTAGTGGTAGTGGTAGTTGTTTTCCACGGACGAAGGAAAGTAAATAGCAGGCAAGCCAACGTTTGGGCAGGACAACGTCTGCCGGGCCCGCTAGTATATATATAAAAGAAATTCGTGTTAGTTACACCATTTATAACTAAAGAACGGCTGTACCGATTTGGCTGAAAATTGGTGGGGAGGTAGCTTAGAGCCAGGAGACGGACATAGGATAGTAGCGGTAGTGGTAGGGGTAGTGGTAGTGGTTGGAGTAGGGGGTAAGGGTAGTGGTAGTGGTAGGAGTAGTGGTAGGGTAGCGGTAGCGGTAGTGGTAGTGGTAGGGGTTGGAGTAGGGGTAGGGGTAGTGGTAGTGGTAGTTGTTTTCCACGGACGAAGGAAAGTAAATAGCAGGCAAGCCAACGTTTGGGCAGGACAACGTCTGCCGGGCCCGCTAGTATATATATGAAAGAAAGTCGTGTTAGTTACACCATTTATAACTAAAGAACGGCTGTACCGATTTGGCTGAAAATTGGTGGGGAGGTAGCTTAGAGCCAGGAGACGGACATAGGATAGTAGCGGTAGTGGTAGGGGTAGTGGTAGTGGTTGGAGTAGGGGGTAAGGGTAGTGGTAGTGGTAGGAGTAGTGGTAGGGTAGCGGTAGCGGTAGTGGTAGTGGTAGGGGTTGGAGTAGGGGTAGGGGTAGTGGTAGTGGTAGTTGTTTTCCACGGACGAAGGAAAGTAAATAGCAGGCAAGCCAACGTTTGGGCAGGACAACGTCTGCCGGGCCCGCTAGTATATATATAAAAGAAAGTCGTGTTAGTTACACCATTTATAACTAAAGAACGGCTGTACCGATTTGGCTGAAAATTGGTGGGGAGGTAGCTTAGAGCCAGGAGACGGACATAGGATAGTAGCGGTAGTGGTAGGGGTAGTGGTAGTGGTTGGAGTAGGGGGTAAGGGTAGTGGTAGTGGTAGGAGTAGTGGTAGGGTAGCGGTAGCGGTAGTGGTAGTGGTAGGGGTTGGAGTAGGGGTAGGGGTAGTGGTAGTGGTAGTTGTTTTCCACGGACGAAGGAAAGTAAATAGCAGGCAAGCCAACGTTTGGGCAGGACAACGTCTGCCGGGCCCGCTAGTATATATATAAAAGAAAGTCGTGTTAGTTACACCATTTATAACTAAAGAACGGCTGTACCGATTTGGCTGAAAATTGGTGGGGAGGTAGCTTAGAGCCAGGAGACGGACATAGGATAGTAGCGGTAGTGGTAGGGGTTGGAGTAGGGGTAGTGGTAGGATAGGTGTAGTGGTAGGAGTAGTGGTAGGGTAGCGGTAGTGGTAGTGGTAGGGTAGCGGTAGTGGTAAGGGTTGGAGTAGGGGTAGTGGTAGTGGTAGTTGTTTTCCACAGACGAAGGAAAGTAAATAGCAGGCAAGCCAACGTTTGGGCAGGACAACGTCTGCCGGGCCCGCTATATCCTATAAAATGTTTATAGCCGAGTAATCGGTACCTATTTAAGATGATCCCGCCGACCGTGATGCCCATTAAGGACCCTTGGCTCTCAGTCATCTTGTATCTATGGTAAATCTCCGTTGTTTTCGATACGAGCAGTGCCTTCGCGTATCGAAAACAACGGCTCTTTAGAACCCATGAATAATAAAAATATGGCTGAATCCAATTTCAAATAATAACAATCCTTTTGGGGTGAGGAGATTTTGTATAAATAAACTCACGTTTCCAGGATTAACTTAGATTTACCATATTTTTGACAGATACAAGATGACCTTGACCACCGCCCCTTAAGTAAACACTGACTAATCACAGCTATAACAGCGCGGACAGGATTAAACTGGATTCCCCATTAGCCTAGAGGTCAGGGAAAAAAGATGGATATTTTCGCCTCCGTCGAGTTTCTCTGCATGAATCGCTTCAGTTTGGTGCCCACTATAATAAAAGATGGATATTTTCGCCTCCGTCGAGTTTCTCTGCATGAATCGCTTCAGTTTGGTGCCCACTATAATAAAAAATGGATATTTTCGCCTCCGTCGAGTTTCTCTGCATGAATCGCTTCAGTTTGGTGCCCACTATAATAAAAGATGGGTATTTTCGCCTCCGTCGAGTTTCTCTGCATGAATCGCTTCAGTTTGGTGCCCACTATAATAAAAGATGGGTATTTTCGCCTCCGTCGAGTTTCTCTGCATGAATCGCTTCAGTTTGGTGCCCACTATAATAGGTACCTACCTACCCTAAGTTTGTCAGAAGGTTCTCAATTCGGACCGTATTTTTATATGAACAATTATCATAAAAAATACAGTGTTTTTCGGTTTTGCTCGTAATATCTCCTTTCAGGTGCATTTTTCGATATATATACTTACTAGGTTTTTTGTAGAGGAATGAATTACCTTTCTACAAACGTGTTTTTTTTTCAACATTTAAGATCGTCAGTGGGAAGTGGGAGTAGAGTTCGTAGACTGTCTTCTGAATACGGGGTCACCAGTATAGAAATGGCAATACATACACCAATCCAACGACTGTCGCTGGAAACTTGTATATGTTACAGTCAAAACTCATAACCTATTAAATATTTTCAATGGCGCGATACAGGTTTCAATTAGAATATTGTGAGACAGTAAAGATGCGACATTTTGTCGAAGCGATGTGCCGCCACAATCTCAACAATTAAAATATCTGTGAGCTGAAATTCTCAGAAAATGTTGCTATTACTAATATAAACAAGTGCTCAAAACGATCGCTTTGTAACTTGACTTATTGCATAATGTATAAAAGGTTTTGTGATCGTCCGATTTTGATCCAACTGGTCCCAAAAATTTAAGAAATTGAAATTTAATATCCTTTGGAATTAAAAAAAAAAGTTAATTAGAACCGATTTTATACTCAACTTACTAAGAATGCATCGTCTAACTTCAGAACTTCACCTGTCGGCACTCTCGGCTTATTTAATATATACTCTCGGCAACTTCATCCTGGTGCACTCTTGGCAACTTCATACTGTCCATTTTTGTTGCATCGTAAAATTTCACTGTCATCATTTTTTCATAACGCGCCTAAAGAAGTATAACTTCATAAATTATAAAATTTTTTGGGATAAGAACATATGGAACGCATTTTTCCCATACAAGAAACGTGTTTTATTCCTTTATAAGGTCAGAGCAACTTTGACGCCCCTCTATGGTGCAGGAATAAATTAGCGCGCGCGAGTCGGACTCACACGTAAAACAATTATACATTTACGTAAAACAACGAATAATAAAATCTGGCCAACAGAGGCGTCAAACTTGCTCTGACCTTATATTAGTGCATAAATCTGTGGTTTTTTATTTTTTATCATCTATCTATGTATCATCACGCGTTTTATCCCAAGAGGGGTAGGCAGGCGGCAGGCACTGTAGGCAGAGACAATTTTTATTTATATGCGATATGATTTTGATTTTGTGTGAGTGAATTAAATGAAACGAAATTGATCATAGCGGAGACAACTTATAATGATAAGTAATGTAATATGTACCTACAGTAGGTACCTAACCTATATCCATTGTTGTCCGAAATAAAAGATTTTTATTTATTTATTTATATCGTTATAATATTGTTTCGTAAATTAATTAATAACAAACCAAATAATAAAAATATGGACTATATACAAGACATAATATGTTAGTAAGTAACAAATCTACGAATAAAAAATAATATTATTTTCCTATTTTTAATGTTACTAACTAATTTATTTATTTATTTATAAAAAAATCCACAGCACAACTTTACATAAATTTATAATGTAATTACATTTGGCCACAAAAGGATTTATTTTATTTAGGTAAGTATTCTAGAAACAAAGATATAAAATTTAAAAAACTTACAAATATACCTATACAAAATCTAACATAAAAAAATAAAACAAATAAATTAACTTTTAAAAAAAAGTGTACCGACTTCAAAAATTTGCACTGAAAAGTAAGAAATAATAAAAATTTCGTCGTAGAATTTGAAGACAGTTGGTGCCAAATTAGGATACAAAATTAAGCAAACATCTAAGAAGATAAATTATATCTGTTCAATATTATATATGTTTGTACTGATGGTCGTAGGTTCCTAATGAATTGTCTAGATTAGTGAATTTGGGAAGTAAGTTGTTTTTAATTTGGCACCGACCGTCTTCAAATTCTACGACGAAATATTTATTATTTCTTACTTTTCAGTGCAAATTTTTGAAGTCGGTACACTTTTTTTTAAAAGTTAATTTATTTTTCCCTTTTAAGTGATTTTGCTGCCCTGAGAGACAAATAATAACGCAAATAAAAAAAAATAATGGAAAAAAAAAATAAAAAACACTGCTGTGGATGGGATTTGAACCATTTGCATCCTGAGCTGCACCATACCATACCATACCTTTAGCCGTTAGACCACCGTCAATACAAAAATTGACAACTTCGTGTCAATACTAGTCAATAGCAACCGTTTCTAAGGCTTTTCTCTGATACATAATTTTCAACCGTAAACAGAGACAAATTACTGAATTTCTGAAAAACTACTAAACCAATTTTCGTCATATGTCTGTGAGATAATGTCGGGAAATTATTATATCCTTAAAAAAATAAGTCGTCAAAATCGGTACATATTTCATCGAGATACTGATAATTGACTTATAAAGCATTTATAGTCAGTTTTTTCAAAATTACTGAAAAACTAATGAACCTATTTTTATGACATTAAAATGGGACCAATCCGCAAGAATTATCTGTCGATTAAAAAAGAAATCATCAAAATCGGTCCATAAACGACGGAGTTATCCGCGAACACACAAAAAAAAATATACGGTCGAATTGAGTAGGTAACTTTTTTTTTGAAGTCGTTAAAAATATATTATTAGAATGAAAATATTAAAAGAAAAACAAATAACAATTTTAAAATTTACAAATGAAAAAATATTATATCTATGTATTACATGATTTATATAAAATTAATTCGATTTGAATCATTGAAATTTTTTATTTATCTCCAAAAAACAGTTTCTATAACGCCTATAATCTCTAAAAGTAAAATGAATCAAAATCCACTGATCCGTTTCGGAGCCTTGGGACATGTATTGGTTGTGTGTTGACCATCGATGTAGTTGACCGAGATAGGCTCGCCACTCGCCACTCCTCACCTGTTAGTACCTGCATCACTGCATGGTGAACAATGGGGTTGGTCCATATTGTGTTGCACCCGCCCGCGCCCGCTCCGCCCGATCTCGAGGGGTGCGAGTGGGCGGCTACCCGCTACAGGCTGGATGGCTGGCTACAGTCAGCGCGACTCTCCCGCCACGCGCACACGTCATGCGGCTCGACGGGGCCGATAGTGCCGACACGGAGCTGGAGAGAGAGTTGGGTGCGTTGCTGGCGCGGGTGCGGGTGCGGGGGCGGACACCGCGCGGTCCGGGCCGGCCGGCACGAGTCGAGCTGCGCAGCGCGGGGTTGTGGCGCGACGCGGTGTGCGAAAGTGCAGCCTCGTTCTTGTACGTGACGGCGGTGTGCGGCGCGGCCAGCGGGGCGGGCGTGGGAGCCTCGACGTCGGCGGTGTTGCTGTGCTCGGCGCTGGCAGCGGGCGCTGCGGTCGCAACACTCGCGCTCTGCTTCGACTCGCTCTCAGGTAAGTTACTGTACCTAATGTTGCCTACCTATTTATTTAGTACTTAGTAGTATATTTACAATAAACTGGCATTCATAACATTGATGAGTTCATGACACGGAGAAAAGTTCGTGTTGAACATCTTGAAGCAGACTCAACACCTGCTGCTGCGGTGTGCATGTGTGTGTGTGTGTGTGTGTCTCAGTGTGACGCGCGCGCAGCAGCCAGCAGCCGGCACATCGTTACACGCACATGTTCACATATTATAATGATCTCACGAGGGTTACCAACCAACATTATTGTTTATTTGTGTAGTAAAGTAACAAGTGGTCTAGTATCTACATGAAGCACATCCACACAACTGTTATGGATGCGTCAACAATCTGCTCGCACTGTGGCGGTAGTGGTGGTAGTCTCCACTGCTTCACAATCACAGACGGACACTTTATTGTAGGTGTGGTGTGGAGGTGTGGGTGTGGGTGGACACAGGACATGTCAAACTCTAATATAAACTATTCCCAATTTCTCTGTAAATAATCCACCTAGTTACTTATTCAATATATCTAAGTGAAATAGCTGTTATTTTTTCAATGGGTTTTATTGAATAGGAAATATGGGTGGTTAAACTTGCCCCGTTTTCTCTTTCATAATCTATCACAAAGCTCTTAATTTTTTTATAGCGCTGTTGCACCATTAATGATGACAAAAAAAAATTAATTAGTACGTCAGTTAGATTATCAGAAAATATTGGACACGTATTTTTTCTTTTGTCAATTAAACAAAAAATGATGAAGATATAGCCCGTTAAAGTTCCGCGTGACGTCACACCTTAGTACAATTTTTAGCAAGGCGTGACGTCACCAGCCCACACTCCCAAACTTTGAGGCGCTTTATCTCTGTCATTTTTTGTTTGAATGACAAAAGAAAAAAATATGTGTCCAATATTTGTTTTTATAATCTAAATGACAGACTAAATAGAATAATATTTTATTTACCCTGTCATCTACCCTATTATATGCATCGCGTTTTTTGTAGCTTATAAAACAATAATTATTACCTATTTTATGATTTTTTAATTGGTTAAAATTTTAATATTGAATAAGTAATTAGGTATATGCTAAATGACAGTGACACAGGTGGATTATTTACAGAGAAATTGGGAATAGTTTATCCTCATTTAAATTATGGATATAGGAGCTTTAACCCGCGGATTAAAGATGGCGGAACTTGTGCTGCTGGAACTTCACTAATAAAAAGTATGGTAGCCAACGCAAGACCAAGGTTCCTGTATTTGTGAGGCTATAACCTCCTAACGGGTGGGCAGTTCACAAGTTCTCAACTATAACAATCCTATCCGGGCTCCCGGGATCGAACCGAACATTAAATAATAATTACTACCAACGAGATGTCTACGTACAGACTACACACATGCAGCCTTGTATTAATGTTACTGTGGTGAATATCCGAACTTGGTACATATATGATATGATCACCATATTGATGTTCCTGAGACGGACATCTTTCTCATAGATTAGATCTTCATAGAGCAGGAAATAATCTGGATCCGTTCGCAGTTTTCTCGTAAATCTCGTAATCCCTATCCCTTTATTGTACAACATTTATATGATAATATCATTCCATTTACAACTACTTCCCTCTATACTCTATATCCACTCAAAATGTTTGTACCCACTACCCACTACCTATATAAGGTTGCAACTTTTTCGGAATAATTAAAAGTCGTAGTTTATCTTGTTCGAAGATTGACCAAGTCGTTATAGTCAACATTTATAATCGAAATAATTGTAACAGAATTTGGCAGGATTTTGGACATTCACTGTACATACAACTGTCGTGACTCGTGAGTCGTGAGTATCACGTATTGTACAACATTACGTTTGCTTGTAGGTAAGTAGGTAAAGTTGTCGTGTCACAACTTTTGTTACATTGCAGATATAATATTAATTTTATTTAAAAGGAATTAGTCTCGCTTATGTGGTTATTAGGAGAGTAGCTAACACGTGCACAATGAATTGTAAATGATCAAGTTTAAAGTGCGATCAGATAATGTTAGTAGGATCATGTTGATGGGGCGAATGATGGGGCGAGAGGGCGCGAACTATACTTCCCACGTCCACACGGTCCACACGGTCCACACTCCACCCCTACAGTACAAACAATTACACTTTCAATGATGACATATGACCGCGCTCCACTTTATTATTATTCGTTTTAAATTCACCCTTTCTTCTGGCTCGGTCTCGAGCGGTTGTGTGTGTATGTATGTTCTACAACATACAGGTACGTACATTGCAGGGAGCGTGATCAACCCGGCAGTGTCGGTGTCGCTGGCTCTACAACGCGAGCTGTCTCCGCTACGAGCCGCGCTGTATGTGACGGCGCAGTGCGGAGGGGCGCTGGCGGCTGCGGCGCTGCTATATGGGTAAATTCACGCACACATATATACCACACATCCTATACAATCTCCGAGGACGTCTTTTCAAGCAGCCATATTGTATGAGAAGCTCTTCATTGTTTATGAGCGAGGATGTCTGAGAGCGGATCATTTGTCTATATGTCCTATAGTGTAGTATTAGCCGGCAAGTTGTGTGTAGTTGTAGTTGGCCGGGAGGGAGAATAGTCTCTCTAAAAAAATGTGGGTAAAAACTAATAAATAAAATTGTTTAAACTTTTCTTATTATATTACCTTTAATTAAAAGAAAATAAGAAAGAAAGTGCGTCTAGATATAGATTTTTCGAGCGACGAGGAAATTCCCATACTCAGTGTCGTCAGTAGGGTTGCCAGGTATTTTTTTCAGAAATTCGGGACTTGTACTTAAATGAGTAAAAAAAATCGGGACAAAGCATTTTGACGCGGGACACAAAAAAGCGAATAAAATGAAAAAGTATATTTGAAGAATTGTTTTATTAATATTTTTTTATTTGTCATATTTTAATTCGTTTTTCGTTCACTCACTGCAAATTCAGAGTGCTTTCAAACACCGCGGGAGTATTTAAACTATACGATACGTGCAAAAAATGTAAGATAAAAACATAAATTCGGTTAAAACTAATAGTTTCTTTGTTTTATTTTTTGTCTAACTGATAAAATATTATAGCGGGACATTTGAAAAATCGGTTGTTTCGCGGGACACCTGGCAACGCTAGTCGTCAGTAACTTGTCAAATTCCGAGTGGGTAGTGGGTAGAGCTACCGCCGCCGGCTCTGTCAATGTACCTACAAGAGGTGTATATATATATCAGGTATGTGTTGTATAGGTGCGCGATGGGCCTGGTGCTGTGCGAGATGTTTTGTGCAACGAGCTTCCTTTGTGTTCACTTTTTGTGTCGCGCTGACTTTATTGTTCACATCTCCACATACTTACTTACCTACGCGGCGGTGCTACGTACCTGCCTGAGCCGCGTCACGGTCTTTATATTGATGCGATTCTACTTTATATAATACACATTCCTATTCTGCGCCCTTCCGGTGCTCTATTGCTCGTCTCGCGTCTACCTACAACTTGCAGCTGTTCACTTCACTAATGGTCAGCACTAAGGGTCTTATATTTAATACGGCGGCATCTACTCTCATCTCCTCGCCCTCACATCTCAGTCCTCAACCTCACTCAACTCTCGTTATCTTCTGTACGTGTTTATGTCACTAAAGTCATCCTAAACGGCTGGACCTGGACCATTTTGATGTTTTTGAGTGGATAGTGGGTGCCTAGATGGTTTAGATTGACAGTAGGTGGCGCTGCAATCGGGTTGTAAGACGAGAATATCCACGAACAAGATAGCTAAGCTAGTATGTAGGTTAGGTAGTTGTTTGTGTTACCAGTTTACTAGTGATGAAGTGATCATGCACAGTAGAGTGCACATACACACGTGCGTCACATATTGACACATGTCGTAGTTCCAGGACGGTCGACGATCTACTACCTATATTTAGATACGATGTAACCTTTACTTATTATTACCGTCCTCGCCGCCCTCAGCTCTCGCACTGCCTCACAGGACCTTATACCTACATTGTCACACTCGTTGTTTCTGCTCGCTATTTGCTAACTATTTAGACACGCCGCAGCCGCAGTGTGTCATCCAAGCAAGTTCGCAAACCAAAAGCGCGACACATTGGATTACATGAACCATACAATTAAACTCTTTGGAACCATATGTCGGGCCACTTTAGGAAGTTAAAAATTGATGTGGTAAAAATCATAATAAACGATTTTATTTACTTTGTAACCGTGTTTGTGAACGTGATATCGGTATCGGTGTCGACTTGTGGACTTTTGGACCCGGACTGACCGGACTCCAAGTTCATCATATAAACATTTGTAAAGCAGGATACGAATCCGCGACCGCGTAATTAGATATAAAAAACATAAATGTGAAAGAAAGCCAAGTTCGTAACAAAAAACTTCCAAATACTCTGATAACGGCTTCGCTAATAAAAGAAGATGAGATCTAACTGGAGGCCAAGTTCTTTCAAAGTTTCTTAAATCATTAGTTCTTGTCATATTATATAACGTTCTTCATTTGCTTTAAAGGAAAAGTTATGTTCTATATATAATACCTACCTATATAATAGAGTTGGTTTGTTTGAACTATAAGGCAGACCGCACGGCACAGCTAGCGTATTGTCGTAGACAATGTCCCCCGTCTCTCAAACTCTCAAAATGTCAGCCATGCCTCATAACGCATGCAGAGTTATCTGGCGCGGACGGTTACCACTTACCTGCGTGGTAGGAGTCCGCAATCCGCATGCAACAAAAACTTGTATGAGGTTATATCATCTGTCGGGTGGAGCGGGGTGGAGCGGGGTGGTGCAGGGTGGTAGTGCGGGGGGAGGTGCAGCCGGCTGTCGGCCTCAACTCAACAACCCTTAGTTTTTTATAAGATTTATTTTCTTTTGTATTCAGCAATCATATAACGTTATTATATCACTTTACGGTCCACATATTTTTTATTTAATTATTTTGTTTTATTTATAGAACATGTTGTGGTGCTTGACGATTGTCTGTAGTTGAGGTAGTTATACCTAGGTATTCAAATATATGTTACCGAGCCACCGAGCTAGCTGAGTGCCTGGGCAAACCGTGATATGCTTGTTAATTTTGGTCAAAACCGTTGCCCGGGCACATCTATAGTTGGGCAAACGTCGATAGAAACCTACAAACGTGTAACTTGCTCCGCCCGTGACACTTTTTGTGATCTTTTTTAATACTGAAGAAAGTGTAATGTACGTTGTTCCTCTTTGTTTAAGTAGGTATATTAGGTATATATACCCGTACTCGTAAGTACCTACCACACTGTTTTATTGTTTTTCGAAATGTGCTTAATACGAGCAAGGCAAGTCGAGATCTGCCCGGGCATATCGCGATTGGGGTGCGTTCAAGCATACCTAAATTTAATTTCATTTTGCGTTCTTTTACAATTCATAATAATATGACATCAGCATGGTCTATCAAATGGAAATACCTACTTAGTTGTTTATAAATATTGTCTTCAAACCACAAACCAATTTAAAGTGAGTGAGTGAGGTACAATGAACGCGTTAATCAAAATTAATTAACGTAGTTAGATGATGCTAGTTTATACACGAGCGGAGACCAAGTTACATCCTCTCTGACCTCCGTCCTACTAGCTAGCTACATAATATTGTTGTATGTCGCCACTCGCCACTTGTACCAACTGTTACAGCTTCTGGTCGCGTCTAAATGGAATAAATAAAATATTGTTCTGTTTGTTATAGGGTTCATCCTTCCAAGTCTATCTGCAGATATAGTTTTTATTTCAATCATATGATGCATCATTATTTAGGTTAAGTTTATATTATTGCCTATGAATTAATTATGTAAGGTTGGGGTTTAGAAGAGGTCATAGTTGGATTCCTGTCCAACAACGGTAGGTACCTAATTAGGTATCACTGCGCTAGTTTGATTTCCAGGATTTTTCAAATTTTTTGTCACGGAAAATGTATTGTACTACGCACAGGCATTATTATTTAATGTATGCCACAGGTACTACGTGTCCGACATGTACCTACACGTATCCAGCTCCAGTACCACAAGAACTTGTAGCTACATCTCTAACAAGTACCCTAACTAAACAAACATAATGACATGTGCCACATATAGCCATAAGGCGCCGCTGTTCGACAATTTACTCTCCATTCATAAAAAGATAACGAGCGACCCCATCCCCCCGCGACCCGCGCAACAATCTGCCACAACCTCAACACAGAACACAACACACTAACCCTAACAAGCCAACTTATCTAACGGTGTATCATCTAATTGACCCAAATCTGTTTACGTTACATTTAATTAATCTGTGTAAGTTTTGTTGTTATTTGCATAATGTAGCGTGATCTAGTATATAGGTAGGTATATCTGTCGTTAGATCACATCACATCACAATAAGCCCCAGTAAGCCCCTCCCGCGTCATAGATGGCTCGTTATATTATCTACTTATGTTGACATGCATGATGCTCGTCGGTCAATGTGCCAATATATTTCATATCAATACTTTTTTTTTATCATATAGGTATAAGTAGGTATATTATATACTTACCTTACCTACCTATTAAAGTTGCCAGACATAAAAACAGGTATTTTGGGGGGCTCAATTAGGTACTTACAGTAGGTACCTGCAAGATGCATGGACTAATGTAGGTATAAGTTTGGATGTAGGGGACGCAATATCTCAAACTACTAATCCGATTCTAAAGTGGGCCCACGCACTGGTCCGGCCGCCGTATGATCTAGATTGAACACAGGCCACACATTAGAAATGTAAATGATACGATCTAGATCACATGCAATTCACTCACCCACTCAGACACACAAGATTCGATTAAACAAAGGCGTGTGGATGTGTGTGACAGATCGTTCCGGCCATTGAAATCAACCACAAATACACGATTTGAAAACGGATGGTGGGTCGCTCGTACAAGAATTGGACGAGTCTGAGGTCGATTTCGGTGGACCGTATGGCGGCGCGCCGGCGATTGGACGAATGAGTGGGCACCTTAACATAGGCTAAAATCCACGGGAAATGGCCTGGGTAGGGTTCACAGCTTCATTTGACATTACTTTGGTTGGTACTTACAGTACTCGGCGTTTGATATGGCACATCGGGTACAAGAGTGAGATGTTTGGCTAAGATCGGCCACTTTCGGATTTGTAGAGCATTGTCTCTGTCACACAATGCACCTGACTGCGATAGACAAAGATAACGCTATACAAAACCGAAATCAACCGAATATCTCGCTCTTGTCGCCGACGTGCCATATCAAACGCCGAGTTAGGTACACTAATATTTAGGTGTCTATCTATATAGTTTGGTGAATATCAACATACTTACACCGATCATTGTACATTCGGACATTCACAGTAACATTTTTATAATAATTCCAGACAAATTGTAAAACAATTATTCATAATTTCTCACAGACACACGCACACAAATAAACACGCGACATGCAGGATCTAACAATAACAACCATCCCAGGGGTACCTACCTTTTTTGTCTAAGTAATGTTATGTGGTCTAAATAGGAAATTTATAATTGGCTTTCTTTGGATGATATTGTAACAAAATTCCAAAATGTGCTGTTAATTTCCTAAATATAGAAAAATAAAACACACCTATATACCTACCTAAAATTCAGTTGTCTACAAGCAGTTGAAAGTCCCTACCTTTACCTACCATAAATGTAGCGGGAGTCAGCCGGACTATAGCTACACAACTTTACGTAGGCATCAACCGTCTTCATTATGTCTTACTACTAACCTGTAATTTGTGTTGACCTTATAATATGTATAGTGTATGTTTTGTCATCTCTTATCCGTTTAGACGCTACGATGCCACAAACAGATACACACGTTAAACTTATAACACCCCTCTTTTTGCGTCAGAGGTTCAAAATAAAAACACAAATAATAATTTAGTAATATAATGAATGTACGTGTTCTCGTCACTGATATAGCTCACATACAATACTGCTGGCTGGCTGTGTTTAGGTGTAGTATAGAAGCGAGTTGTGGGTTGTTGCAGGGCTGCGGTGCCGGGCCAGCATGGGGGACTAGCGGCGTCGCTGTGGGGCGCGGGCGGTCCGGTGTGGGCGCGACTGTGCAGCGAGGCGGTGTTGACGGCGCTGGTGGTGGCTGCGCACTGTGCGGCGGGACGGGCGGCGCGACCCGAGCTGCGCGGCCTAGCTTACTGCGCCGCCACGCTCGTCTCGGTCGGTGTACTGCTCTCTAGATGTAGTAAGTCTTCACGACCGCGACTGTCTCTCAACCCCACTTGAACCTCCGCAGATGCCGCACCTGAATCCGGCGCGCTCGCTGGGCCCCGCCTTCGTGCTGAGTCGATGGGAGGGCCACTGGGTGCAGTGGGCGGGCCCGCTGACCGGCGGTGCGGGTGTAGCTCTTCTGCGGGAGTGGGCCGCGAGACGTCGCCGACCGCCCGATGAGGACCGCGACGACGACGAGTCCGATAAGCGCGGCTCGTACTGCCCCGCCCCGCTACCGCGTCCCGCTCCACCCCCGCCCCGTCCTCCCTCCCCGCTGTACGGCGGTACGCGGTCGCTGTACTGCCGCTCCCCGCCGCCCGCGCGTCACGCCCCGCTCATGAGGTCCCACTCTGTGTACTCCAAGTGCGCGTCGGTCGACAACGCGGACAACATGCGGCGGGAGCCCGTGTACGGTGCAGCGGCCGCCCCCGCCCCGCACCGCGAGGAGCTGTATGCGCCGCGCCGCCCGCCCGAGCTCGACCTGTGCGCGGTGTATGCTCGTCCGCCCCGTCTCTACTAGCGGTGTGAGCTGCGAGCTGACATTCAGCACACACAGCCCGCACCGTCCCGGAGGTCGGCGGGGGCGCCCTGTGACTGGAGGTCCACCGCTGAGAGACCGTCAAGGAAAACAGCGCCAGGAAACACGACTGATGCTCTAATAATAAATATAGATGCGGCACTGCGGCACTCCGGAGTCCGGACGACAAATAAATATAAATATATATACACGACACCACGACACGGAATGCACTCGAAGTAGCCGGATTATTGCGTCACTTAAACTTACCTATAATACGTTACGTTAATCGAACAATATAAAAAGTGCAAACGTTCCTAAGTCCTCGCCGTGCGACCATCAGCAAGCGCAGCCGCCATCGGGCTCCTTGTTGTCTCCGTGGGGCTGTCGCAGGACCACCTCCTGCACTGCAACGCGCTCAGGAAAATATATATATATATATATATATAGTAGCATTAGTAGTGTACCTACTACAATGGTAAAGGATACTGTCTTCAGGCGGCTTGGTGTCGCCGGCGTCCATGCCGGGCAGCGCGGCGGCCACGCGCCTGAACAGCTGCTTCACATTGTAGCCGGCCTTGGCGCTGGTCTCTATGAACATCACGTTGAGGTCCCGAGACTTGCGGTCCCCGTCCTCAGTAGAGACCTGCCGCTTGTCAGAGAGGTCCGTCTTGTTGCCCACCAACATGATGATTACGTCAGACCCGCGTTCCGTCCGAACGTCGTCTATCCACTTGGAGGTCTGGTGGAACGAGTTGGCGTCTGTAACGGTAATAAACCAAATGTATACAATTCACTTGACTGATAACTACATATAGATGTTGAATATTGTATTAAATGTTGTTTTAATAAGAGCATCAAGCACCAAGCACCAAGTTCTTGTATCCTACTTCCTACTAATATTGTGATGTTTGTTATTCCTTCACACAACAACTTGTTATAGCTTATACATCAGAATAGCACATAGACATTCACACCTACTGCCTACATAATATGGAGCAGGAACATATTATCCATAGAGACAAGTAGCCATTTACTATTAAAGATACTTTTTATTATTTCATCATTATAAAAGGTGAAACAAAAAAGGAAATAATAAATTGTCCGGCCTATAGAGCAAATTATTCATAGGATTTCTGCATTAATTAAATACATTTGAATAAAGCCTTTTCAATGGTATTAGGGGCGGCCCAATCATATTCACTTTGATATGGAAGAGATTGTACATCTCCATAAGACCATAAGACCCACAGAAAGCTCATGAGTTCAATCTACTATCAAGAGCATTAGTGGACATACACTTGTTTCACTCAACACTTTACTGCATTTCCTTATCCAAATTAAGACAATGAAAAAAAAAGGCAGTTGAGTCAATACAAAAGGGTTGAGATTAGATGTGAATAGTTAACAATTTGAATGTCATTGAGCTTTATGAATGTGATTAGTAGCATTAGAAAGGAAACAAAGTGAAAACTTTAATGGGTGTCCTCACAATACTGCATATGAATCATCCGTTTGGAGATATCTTCCTTTGCTTAACACAATACACATATTTAATTTTTTTTTATTCAGTGGTTTAAGAGATATTTTGAAAAAACTACACTGTGTAACGAGTACGGCTCAAAGTTACTATACTCTCTGCCTCCAAAGGTAACTGACAATAAAAAGTATTAGTTGTAGTTGTAAAAACAAAACAGGATACAAGGGGACTACTGATGGAGCCATAACACGAAAAAATAGAATAGATACAAGGGAATTTAATTTACGTGCTTCTCTACCCATCTTTGTTGATGAAAGTGAATAAAATTTAATTTTAAATTAATAAACTAAAAATAAACAATAATGAATGAAACAAAAGAACCATGAACGAACTATTGAACGAATGAAACGAACGAACGCACGCAGCTCATGTCATTTCTTTTTTTTTAATACAGAATATGCATAGACAACTGATACTTTTAGCTGTTATCGGCCTTTTCTAAAAATGCAATATTTAAAAATTTATTTAAGAGTAACACTTTAAAATTTTAGAAAAGCAAAAAATACGGGTACCTTAATTTTTCACCTACTTTCATATAGGCTAATAAAATTAGGGTGTTAAAATTTTTAAATGTTGTGGATTGTGACAATACAACCAAATCTACAAACTTTACCTCTTTATATTGCCAACCTTTTTTTTTTTATATTTATTCACTTACAAATAAAACATGAAGATTACATTTTGAAGTGTACGTAAACCCTAACGGGTTTGTATGTACACTGGTATTCGTCTTATACATTTCATACAATAAAATTACACAATTATTTCAAAACTCAAAAGAAATCATACCTATTTATATTTTGGTATAGCTGACTGTCAGTGATATGAAGGCTAAATATATATTATAGCATATTCTCCGTGTGTGGTAGCTTGATATATAATATATTCATTGTTATTTATATACAAGCCTAATCTAACCAATTGTTCATAAAAAATAATTGTACCTTTCCAAGAGCAGAAGTATATAATAAAGTTGATTTCAGATTTTGGGGTTACATTTTTCAACAACGATTTTCTTACAAACTTGTATCTTACAGAGACTTAAAAATAAGTTAAAGTATGAATGTAATAATGAAAAAACGAGAAAAATTCAGGATGTAGTCTTCTAAAATTTTACCCAATCTCAAATAGTCAATTAATCAGTACTTGTTAAGAGGGCTAGTCAGCCAAAGTCAGTAGAGTTATCTTATACCTGCTGTAGGTACATAGGATTATTAATGATAAGTATAAAGGTAATGTTAATCTTATCTGGTACGTACTGGTAATGTCATAAACCACCACGGCCACTGTAGAGTCTCTTATGTAGGAGGGAATGAGACTCCTGAACCTCTCCTGTCCTGCCGTGTCCCACAGCTGCAGTCTCACTGTTCTGTCTTCTAAGTACATGGTCTTGGACAGGAAGTCAATACCTATTGTAGCCTGTAACATTACAATGATGGGTGTTTATGTGTGTATGTATAGTATGGAGATACCTACTTAGTAAGTATATAGAGATATTGACCTGGTAGGTATTGTCGAAGCTGTCGTACATGAAGCGTGTGATGAGCGAGGTCTTGCCGACTGCAACAACAACAACAACAACAATGACTAGCGAGTAGAGAGCGGTCAGTGCCGTCATCATCTATGTCGTCACTCACCGCTCTGTTCACCCAGGAATACCAGCTTGAACTTGCGTAGGGGGTTGCCGAACTCTCCCGACGACGACATGGTTGCTGACGAGTTACTTCGCCACGTCCCACGGTCCCACCACCCACCAAGACCAACTAGCGCTGCTCGACACTCACTTCCCTCACTTGTTACTCACTGTGTCTGCACAATCTATATTGCAGGACACACATTCATATTATAATAATATACTCCACAAGATGAGGTGTCGAAGAAGCCAAAGACCTCAGACCATATTACTCAAAGAGAATATAATCACTACGTTACTCTTTGCCTCTGACATTTTTTTTTGTTACATTTACTCCATTCGGAAAAGGCAAACCGCCATACAGCCAGTCTTCAGTATCAACGATGTCAACCATAGAGTACTAAGCCTATGGAGGTGCCTTAGACGGGCTCCCCGTTTCGCCAATTTTTCTCCTTTGACCAGTTATACTGACCTGGTGCGCAGTAATAAGTTACCTTAGATTTCGTTGGTATCGTTTTGTGTCGCGAGACAGAGCTCTAAGAAAATAGTTAATTGTGATGTTTTAAACGGGAAAGGCGATCTAGGGCGTCAAACTTAGTGTTTCCAATCATTAATTATAATTGTTATGTTTGTATTTTAACATAATCATCATATAACGTAAAATCCGTTGCGACAATAAAACGACAGAAAAATACAGTGGTACAGGGGCTAGTACTAGACGTTTACCTCCCCCCCGTTCATCTCTCCAGCGGAAGTCCGTAATTACTCTCTGCGGCTAAAGGTGAAGAAGGCGCCGGGCATGGACGGCGTCACCAATACAGCACTGGCGCGCTTACCTCGACGACCTACGGTTGCCATAGCGCGCCTATGCAATGGGATACTCCGGACCGGTCACTTCCCAACCACCTGGAAGGCCGGTAAGGTAATAGTGCTCCCCAAGCCGGGGAAGGTCCGTCGGCTACCCTCCAGTTACAGACCTATTAGTCTCCTGTCCAGTCTCTCCAAGTTGTTTGAGAGGCTGCTCCTCCGACGACTGAAGCCCTGCTTCGAGCTCCGAGAGGAACAATTTGGCTTCAGGGAGGGGCACTCCACTACTCTCCAACTTGTGAGAGTACTGCATATGCTGGCGAACGAGCTGAACGGGGGGCGCTGCTCTGTCGGTGTCTTTCTCGATATGGATAAAGCATTCGACAGAGTGTGGCACAGCGGCCTCTTCTTCAAAATGCTCGAAAAGCAGATCCCGCCAATGGCCGTGAGAGTGGTAGCGTCCTTTTTGGAGGGCCGCACCTTCCACGTCAGCCTTGAGGGAGAGATATCAACTCTGAGAACCATCTCAGCCGGGGTACACCAGGGGAGGCTGTTTGTCCCCCGCACTATATGCGATATATACCGATGATATACCTAACTTGGGACCCTCGCCTACAGGCGAAGAGGGGACGCTGTTGGCCCTGTTTGCGGACGACAGTGCCTTTTTTGCCTCTTTCGTAAACGCACAGCATGCGGCACGGAAGATGCAACGCCTGCTGGATTTACTACCTGACTGGCTGGACAAGTGGAGGTTGTCCGTCAATGTCGGCAAGACTGCCGCACTGATGACCTCCCGGAGATCCCTACCACCGCCGCTCAGCCTGCGAGGACAGGCGTTGGAGAAGGTGTTGGTTGGAGTGGACTAGTACTGCCAAGTACCTGGGGTGCCAGATAGACCGGCAGCTCTGCATGGCTCATATGGCGTCCTACGCTATTCGTAATGCGAGGGCTGCCAGTGGCATGCTGCGGCCGGCCCTAAGCTCAAGTCTGCCACTCCGGGTAAAACTTAGGATATAGAAGTGTGATGTTGGGGTTATAATGACACAACCATTGGAGTCGACATCCGTTTATTAACTGTCTTACATTTACCTTCTTATGATACTAGTACACCACCACCCTTATATATAAAAAAAATAGAGAAAAAAAAAGTTTATAATTACAATTTAAAATATGATCTAACTTTTCTAAATCTAAATTTTTATTACTTTCCAACTTTATTACTACCTCCTTTAATTATAAGCATAACATAATATATATAATCCCGTAATACTAAAATAATAATAAAACTTAACATAAATAAGCTAAAAGAAAATACTTATTTTTAATAAAATAAATTGGATTAATTATATTTTATCTAGTTATTATTTAAAGATAAAATTACATAATTTTATTACTTATATTTATAATTATGTCTTATATAATTTTGTACGATTCTTATGTATAATATCCTGTAATTTCCCTTTTTGAATTTTAACATTCGGTCCTAAATCGTCCAGAACGGTGTAGGGTCCTAAGTAAATTGGTTGATTTTTATCTAGCGTTTCGTTTCTAATTAGTAACCTATCGCCCTTCTCGTATGTGTGAGGCCTTAGATTTAAATCATATTTCTGTTTACGTAAATTCTTCGTAGAAATTAAATTATCCCTTGCGTGGTTGTTGGCTACTTTTAAACGGTATTTTAATTCTGTTATATAGCTATCTATGTTATATAATGGTTCTATCGGATTTTTAACTATAGAAGAGGGTAAATTACATGGTTTTCCGAAAACTAATTCGTGGGGCATGTATTTTGTTTCAGTGTGTACGGTGTTATTAAATGCAAATGACCAATATGTTACCATATGTGACCAATCGAAATATGGTGAATTATCTTTTTGGATTCTAAGGAAGGCTCTTAGATTTTTGTGGGTATTTTCTAATGCTCCTATTGTTTCGTGATGATATGCTGTGGAATGCAGTTTTTCGATATTTAATAATTTACACATCTCGGACATAGTTGAACTTAGGAATTCTGTACCTCTATCTGAAGTTATACATTTAGGGAAACCGTATGTTAGCATATAGTTATTCATGAGAGATTTTGCAACTGTAAGAGTATCTTTTGATTTTAGGGGGTATGCACATACATATTTTGATAATTCGCATTGGATTGTTAGTACATATATATTGTCGTCGTTATCCTTAGGGAGAGGACCTAATAAATCTAAATATATTTTTTCTAACGGTTTATATGCTGTCGTAGTTATTTCCAATGGTTGTTTTATACCTATAGAGTGTTTCATAAATTGACATTTATTACATGTCGTAACAAAATTATTTACATCTAATTCTAACTTAGGCCAAGTATATTTACGTTTAATATTATTAATCATACGTCTAATGCCTGCGTGGGCGCTTGTAGGTAGTAAATGGTAATCATTAAGAATTTTATTCTTTTCTAGTTCGTCTGTAATTCTTATTACTTTAGATAATATATTTATTCGTGGGCCGTCCCAGATTTGTCTTGAACTTATTTCTTGTCGTAAATTAGTTATAAATTGGACTTTATCTTCCTCCTTTATTACGTTTATATTTTTTAATTCAAACTTTTTACAAAATTCGCATAATAGGTCAACAAATTCTGCTCGAGTAAAGTGTTGTCTATATGCTAAATTCAGGATTAATATATTTTCGCTTGGTACGAAAAGTAAACCATCTTTTTCGTATTTTATTTTGTTATTTCTCCTATACTTGTTATTTATATACTCATTGTCTCAATTATTAGGTCGACGCTATCGTTAGGTTTTCTTAGTATTTCTGAAATTATAGGTATATCTAAGGATTTACTCGATTTCGCAGTATTTTCAATATTTTGGGTACCCTTGTATCGGAACTACTTTGAGAACTGTTGTCTTCTTGATCCTTTAATAATCTCCTTTTGTTTCTAGTTAATACATTTCAATAATTTTCCTCTGACATTTTCTTTAATTCGTCTGATGTAATTACTATTCTATATATATATATATATATATATATTTGTAGATCCTTTAATATATGTTATGTACTAGTCGAATTCCTCTATCTCTAATCTGTATTTTAATAATATACTATACTATACTAATCTAACTAACGGTTGATGATATGTTTGTATTATTTAGTATTTGACATTGATCGTCGGTGTTTAGAACTAAAATTTAAATTTTCCATTTTTTATATTTATTATTTGATTCGCTAAGTGTAGACAATGCTTAATTTCGGTGGCATGTATGAGGTAACTGCATTCTTCGTAATTTTTATTTTGTGGAAGTATGCATTTAATTATTTGTTCGGATCGTGGTTTAATTGTTATTGTATTTGACTCGGTGACGCAATGTTTACGCCGTGTCGATGCAGGTGTTGGTTTACAAGTTGATGAAACCGTATTTATTTGTTTATTGAAGTTATGATTTGATTGCAATTTAATTGTGTATGCACCGTTTCTTGTATTTACAGTCACCGAGTTTGTTAAGAGTTTGAGAGATATTTATAAATGAAATCTAGTCCCAAAATGCCGTGAAATCCTAATGGTAATTCCGAGATTTTATTTTTGAATTTTTGAATCATGTATGCTAACTCAAGTATAATTCGGATGTATCTATCAGTTTAAATATAGTATCTTGTTTTCCATCTAATTCGGGTATAAGGGTTGTAGCGGTTTTCAAGTTGAACGTCTCCATGGTTGGGATGGTAGGAATCGCAGAAGTTAAGAAGAAGAAGGGTTAGGTTAGGTTAGTTCAGTTCAATTGTTGACAAAGTAGGGCTAATATCAACCTGGCTAATATTACTAAAACTAAAGAATGAAAACAAAAAAAAATCATAATTTTAGCGCTAGTTACGCGTTTCTCTGCGGGACTGGAACATAGTACTCTATGACTGGATCGCTCCCGGCAGCTCTACAAGACTCGACCACACCCGGCAGCTCTACAGGAACATTATGTGGAGCGGGATTGTTTTCCTTCTTCATTTCCAGACCAATTTTTGTAGTATATATAGTAACATATTTATTACATTTTTTTTTTTTCACTGATTGTTCATTACGGTTGGTGAATCGGCTTAGGTATTATTTCCATTTTATTTTTATAAATTATTCACTTATTTATATATTATTTATTTAACCCTTCGGCTCGCACGGCGACGAAAACACTTACTACCTCTCGCTCGCACGGCTCAATGGCGGCTCGAAGAAAATTATACCCATGTTTATATATTTGCAAATTTTGAGACAATCACTGAACAGATTTACTTGAAATTAAAATAATATATTCTATAATAATGTATTTCTTTAATTATGTCATAATAACACCTACTTTAGTCACCTAAATTAAAATATCCCCTGTTAAAATAGCTTACAACAGAAAAATAATAGTATTGCGGAAGAATCTGAGGCGGAAGAAAATAATTTCTACAGAATATTACAGAACTCTTTGAATAAATATTTTGTGCCAATTTCAATGCAGGAAATATATATAATCAAGTTATATTGTCTCTTTTTGTTGTTTCCATATAAAATTACTTAGAAAAATACGACCAAACTTAACACGCGCGCATATGAATATGGAAAAAAATGCGCGCGAGAATAGAAATTTGTACTCTCAAAATATCAGTAATCCTAATTTGTTTTGAAATTATTATTACCTAACTTTGATAAAGGTATATTAAGGTTACTAAGCCATACAATTACAATATCATAATTCAACAGAAAATAGTGTAAATATCTCTTTCGTCGCAATCAAATATTTCTCACGGTAGCCACATAGGAAAGATGATATTATTGAAATAAAACACATAAAGTTGTATAAAAACATTGTATTTTCCACTTTTATACACATTTTCTTCATAGTTTCCTACAAAAATACAAAAATCAAAGTAATTTGGTATTGTAAATATAATTATATGAAATACCATTATAATAGTGATGGATGTGTCAATAAAATATTTTTATCGATATCGATGAAATTCCCACCACCGTCAATACTGTCGAACAGATTCACAAAATTGCTAGCGCGATGTATTTTATGTGATTTGAATATATAGAAACAACACCTTAACACTTTAACAATTAATTATTTGTACAACTTACAAATAATTAATTGTTAAAAAATCTTTGAAAATCTTTAAAAGTAAAATATTGTAGCTGTCCTGACTTCCTGAGGTCTCTCGATCTCAAAATATCTTTCGACTAAACTAGAAATAACACAACAGAACACCAATACCATATTAATACCACGCGTACTTTATATATATATATATATATATGAATATATATGAATCTGGTTTTGTAATAAATATGTAATCTGAAATAAAACAACAAATACCATAACATCCATCATGCGTATTTTATTTACATAGTTATGCTAAAGTAAAACAGCAGAATAAACAGCAATACTATAACAATATCATGGGTATTTTATTTACATAATTATGAGTCTGGTTAATCTAAAATAAAACAGCAGAATAAACAGCAATACTATAACAATATCATGCGTATTTTGAGTCTGGTTAATCTAAAATAAAACAGCAGACTAAACAGCAATACTATAACAATATCATGCGTATTTTATTTACATAGTTATGAGTCTGGTTAATCTAAAATAAAACAGCAGAATAAACAGCAATACTATAACAATATCATGAGTATTTTATTTACATAGTTATGAGTCTGGTTAATCTAAAATAAAACAGCAGACTAAACAGCAATACTATAACAATATCATGCGTATTTCATTTACATAGTACCGTGTTTATGTATATATTAATATTATGATAACACAGTACAATACAGACAACAATACAATACACAGATACAATGAACAAATCTCTCCTTGCAAATGCATATAATGTAACAAATAGACAAAGAATATGACAATAAACTAAAACATGAAGAAGAAGCGGTAGACGCAAAGAAGATAAAAAAAGTACGAGATTATAAAGGTTTAGTGTGAAACTGTTCGAACATATTTAAAGACAGAGCGGCACTTCACAATCCGGACACTGGTATGCGGTTTTTTGTGCGCGACCGTTATACGTACACCAAACGCATCTGCTCCTACCTAGATTTGTGCGGTGTTTCACGCGCATATGCATTTCTTCGGTTATTAGTATCCGGCTTATAAAGTGGCGCTCAGTCAAGCGTTCCGGAGGAAAATGTGAAAAAGTCCGCGGCCCTTGATTGACATTGACATTAGACTTTGGAACATTACGAAGATGACGATTCATGATTCCCTCTACTACCGATAAACGAAAGGCCAGGGAATGTTCAGTGGAATCAGTGGATCGTTTTACCAAAATACTCTCTACCAACAGGTGGTATGTGTTTACGATTGGCGCGAAGTGTCCTAACACAATCAGTGCGACACTGAGCACTTCAACCAATTTTTCATAAACAGTGTATGGCCCAAGTTCAGAAGTGGTTCAATTAGTCTGACTACAGTGGAGACACTCGAAGGTAGGGTGGAGGTGGTTGTTTGACGACCTACATATAGAAAGAAGGACCACAGGAAACCAGTGGCCGATTCGCACAACTGATAGGCTTTAATACCAAAGCGAGCTGCTTTCGTTTTTATGTACTGCTTGAACCCTAGCGGGCCTTTCCACAGCGTCAGGCACTCATCGATACAAATATTCTGCTTTAAAACGTAACGCTCCTTGAACTTTTTGTTCAAGTGGTCGATGACGGGACCAGTGCCATGTAACATGTTGTTGTCAGTATTATTTAGATCGTTTGAGCCACTGGCGTGATAAAAAGTTCTATTTAGGTTCCAGTACTTCCTTTCAGATAACAGTTTCCGAAATAGTTCTGTACGCAGGATTGGCTGTTTCACAAAAAATGCCATGATGGTCGGCCTAATAATGCCGAGCGTAATCCAAAACGCAAACAGAATGAGTATTTCATCAAGATTCGTATTATGTCACTGCCTCGAAAATCTCTCAGTGTCAATATCCTGGGCATGTCTATTGGTTTCCATCGCTATATGAGATAGTATGGAATCTTACCAATAGGCGCGGAATGCATCGTATGCGTTGTTAAATACGCGAGTCGGCCAAGGTTTTTCACGAACGAAAGTTTCTTGCACTCCTCTCCAATCACCAGTAGGTTCCCAAACAAACTCCTCAGCACCATCATACTCTTGTTCAGGTCCCTCTGTTCCATTCTCTCTCCTACCAACATCTCTATCATGCATTGATGCTTGAGGACGCAAATATTCTGGGAGATGCTCATCTGTAGGATATCGCTCTGTAAGGCGACATCCAGGTACCCGTCCCACCACATTTGATCTTCGGAGACCCCCACGACGCCCTCGTCCACGCGACCGGTTGATCCCTTGCCTCCTTGGTAATAAAGTTCCTCGAGACGTTGCGGCCACGGTCTTTTCCGGCTGCGGCTGAGTCAGCACCAGGCTGTTCCGGCTTCGGAGGGGTTACACCAGCATCAGATATGTTTCTGGAAAATATTGAAGTTCAGCACGTATTTGTGTGGAACATCCCCATGGGCAGCACGCGTCCATCTTCATCCATAATAAGTACTTGTATGTCCTACAAATAAATAAAAATAAATTTAAATGTTTGTTGATTGCATTTGGATAAAGTTTGGCAGAGAATTCGATTATGTTTCGAGTTAAAATATTTTTAATAGGACGGAGGAGGGGGTTAAATATTTGTTTAACAGTGAAACAAAGAGTTATTTTCAATTACTAGCGGACCCGGCAGACGTGTCCTGCCTAAACGTTGGCGTGCCTTCTATTTACTTTCCTTTGTCCGTCGAAAACAACTACCACTACCACTATCCCTACCTCTACTCCTACCACTACCACTACCCCTACTCCAACTTCTAATTATAACTGACGCTTCTTCGGCCGCTCCCGCGGCATCGCTCACTTCGCTCGCACTTTAAAAAATAATTGTATGGGAGACAGGGGGGGTACGGGGAAAGTCGAAAAAGGGGTAGAAATCAAATCCCAGTCCATAGGAAAAAAAAGAAAAATGTATGAAAATTTGTATGGGAGATTTTTTTTAACGTATTCGCTAATAGGAACAAATCCTAAACATTATTAGTTTCGGCACCTACCACCTCCAATTTGTAGTTTCCGAGATAAAAAACAAAAAAAATAAGGGGAGCGAAAAAGGGAGGTTTCGGATTTTTCTGGTACTCACCGGGACCCCCTCTATACGATTCCATTAAAAGTTTTCCCCCATCACAACTCTTTCTGTGAGAACAATTATGTCAGTGAGTCAGTGAGTGAGTGGTAATCGAGCTTTATATAGTATAATATTTTCAAAAGCATACCTCAAATATGTCATCATTTTCCTCATCCTCTATGGTGACGGTTTCCTTGTGGTCGAAGTCATCTTCTTCACCATAGAACCATAAACCGAGAAGACATGATACTAAAAAAAAACAAATTAAATAACTAATCAAATCTTAAAGTAGGTTTCAATTATGTGTAATTTTAACCTGGGTTACGTGCAAAATTGTTGTTAAACAAGGCAATTTTTTTTTCAACTCTGCTCTTCTGGTATAGTAATTTTATATAGCACTGATAGTGCGTTCTTCCCTAGACATTTACGTTACATTCATAAAATAAGTGCTATCAAATATCTCAAACCGCGAGCAAAGATGTTACACATCACATACCGATAAATATATCCTTTTTAACTAATATTATAAATGTGGAAGTGTGTTTATACGTGATTTTTTTTGTACAGAGATAGTCGTAGGGCCGGAAAGTGTCATAGGCCACTTTTATGCCGGAAATTAAATTTCAAAGATGACTACGGGCGAAGTCAGAGCGGAAATATAATAAATATATACCATCAAACATTATTAATTCAATTTTACTAATAATATAATAAATAATAGAATACAAATAGAAATAACTATTCGAGACTACGAAAATATCGATAAGCTATGTTAACAATGTCCTTCACATCACTAGGCCGAACTCAAGAATTTTCAAGATGGCGTTTTAATTTTGCGACATTTTTATATTTTGGATTATTACTTCGAAATAGCACATTATATAATAAAAATAAACGTTGGAACATGAAAAATAAATATATAGAAAGTATTTTCCCTGTGTATTTATTCATATAGTATACGCATCTTTCCACAATAAACAAATTTAGTAAAAATTTTTACGGATTTTTTTATATCAGATTTTTCCTCGACAGAAAAACTATATTAAAATTGATCTTTTTGGTCTCAACTAAATAAAATATTGTAAATAAATGTATTATAAACAATACTATACCTTAGTTTATTAGCTGCAGGGCTTATGGGGCGGTGGTCAAGGTCATCTTGTATCTGTCAAAAATATGGTAAATCTAAGTTAATCCTGGAAACGTGAGTTTATTTATACAAAATCTCCTCACCCCAAAAGGATTGTTATTATTTGAAATTGGATTCAGCCATATTTTTATTATTCATGGGTTCTAAAGAGCCGTTGTTTTCGATACGCGAAGGCACTGCTCGTATCGAAAACAACGGAGATTTACCATAGATACAAGATGACTGAGAGCCAAGGGTCCTTATTGGAACTATAAAATAATATAAAACTGCACTGATCAACAAAGCGACTGTTATGACAAAGAGTATAATAAACACTGCATTTATTTATGCTTTTTATAATGGCGTATTATCCGGCCCATAGACGTATTACACATAGAAATGTAGAGAATTTCAATTCCTATGACTCCTCTTTCAAACTTTATATAAATAAAAAGAGATAGACACACATTAAGGTGATTTTTAAATTTTGTCGCGAGGTGAATACATGTATTCACTTGCGAGCTTACTGTAGTGCGCATATAGGTGAATACATGTATTCACTTTCCGTCTCAGCGGTTAATTATTTATTTTTCACTTATTTATTATTTATTTTAATAGTCCATTTTATATTTAATTATTATAAATCGATCGACGAACGACGCGGCTAGCGTCGCGTGCGCGTCCATTTGTTCGCGAGTTGGCAGGGTCGCCATGTGATGTTGGGGTTATAATGACACAACCATTGGAGTCGACATCCGTTTATTAACTGTCTTACATTTACCTTCTTATGATACTAGTACAGAAGCTCTATGTCCGCTCCCGCCTAATTTATGCCTCGCCGGCGTGGTACAGTCTCCTGTCCAATACTAGGAAACACCAGCAGAACAAGGCACTGCGCGCAATAACACGCGCGCCGTGGTTCGTCCGCAATACTACGATACGCAGGGACTTGTGAATGTCTAGCGTAGAAGAGTTCGTGGTTCGGAAGACACCATGATGATGATGATCAAATTGGTAAAATACTTCATACGTATTGTAGTATTGTAACGAATAGGTACTTAAATCGCACCTAAACACATTAAGGTCGACAGACGTCTCTAGAAACATCCAGAGAGAATCAACTACAAACGAAAATGGACCGTATGCGCCTAGCCATAGGTACCAAAATCGGCCGCGGTGTGTAGGTATTTGGCGCCGAGCGGCATCGAGGCGCGTCTACAACCTTGTACAACAATCTCGGCGTTTCTCGAATGTTCGGTGGGCAATATAAACAGAGGATCATTGCCGCAAGGAACTCAGTGCGAATCAAAGCGACCAAAGCGAAACAGTGAAGTGGAATTTAGTGCGACTAAGTGTTATTCTAGTGTTTTCATTTATTTAACTGTATTTTTGTGGTGTTGAAGTAAAGTTTGTCTATTTAATCGGTATTTTAAATCTCTTCGAACCCTAGCTCGTAATAGTATTAAGCGTCGCGTTCGCGGCAAGTTTGCGCTTCGTGGACCCCCTGGAACAAAACCGACAAAAATCGGGGAACAAGTCGCGAACGAGGCGCGGCGCCGCGACAAATACTACTCGTGTATCGCGGGTGGTTCGTGGCTTCACGCGCGATTCGCACGGGAATGTGGAGTGGCCTTTTGAAATTTTACTTGACAAGCCCGCTGGGTTAGCATATATTTTGACAGCGACACTTTCGTTTCGGTCGAATGGCCTTGAACAGGGCAAAACGTTCATGTCCAACAAGGACCGGCCAGAGATAGCCCGGGGCCGAGAGGTCCGGCCCAACAATGTGCGTGCAAATTTGCTATGCCGGGCAAAGACAAGTACACAGAATTTGCTCGCACATTGTTGGGCCGGACATTCTCGGACCGGGCATGTCCTGCACAAGAATGCCGAGCAATTTGCTTGGCCGGACAAAGACAAGTACACAGAATTTTCCCGCACATTGTTGGGCCGGACCTCTCGGCCCCGGGCTATCTCTGGCCGGTCCTTGTTGGACATGAACGTTTTGGCCTGTTCAAGGCCATTCGACCGAAACGAAAGTGTCGCTGTCAAAATATATGCTAACCCCGCCGGCTTGCGCAAATACAACACTTGCTCTGTGATACAACATTTCCTCAGCACACAGGAGCCATATTTACTAAAAAATTGCCATAATTTCCAAAACGTAAAGGCAAGGCCCGTATTGAAAACTACGGTTCTTTAGAACCCTAAATAATAAAAATATGGCTCAATCCAATTTCAAATAATAACTATCATTATGTGAGGGAATGTTGTATAAATAAAGGTAAAAATAAACTCATGTTTCCAGGATTAACTGAGATTTGTCATATTTTTGACAGATACAAGATGACTGAGAGCCACGGACCCATTATGCATGGTCCATTTTATTTGATTTTATAAGAACACAGACAGTTTCTTACTTGCTGTGTGGGTCTTACATTTTCAGCAGTATTGTTGGACTTGGTTGAATTTTGAACAATGTCACAGTTCGTTCGCGGTCACCGCAGGTGCTGTGGGGTTAGCATACTTGGGACCGCGACATTTTTCGTTCTGACTCAATGGTCAAAAATTATGGGTCCGCAACAATGGCCTGCCAAGGAATGCCCGGCCGGAGAATGTCCAACACTAGAATGACGAGCAAATAGGACATTAAATGCGGGCCGAGCGAGAGGCACTTCCGAGGAGATGAGTGAATATGACAAAGTATATCATAGATTTAAACTAAGATTTAAAAGAACAATAGCAACGCTAGCTCATTGTTTTGGACTCGTTAAACCTAAAATCATAGATTACCTATTTTTGACCACACTATGCAATTGATTATCATATTATTATGTCACATTACTTGTTACAAAATTTAGTTTTTGTGAAAAGGACTCATGTAATAGGGACCTAAGGAGAAGCTATATTAGCGGATATTGTAGGTGAAATAATGAGCATCATTTACTAAATGTAATTTGTTATATAATATCTTTCTCTATATTATGTACAAGTACATGCAAAATGTAACATTTATATTACATTAAAAACTATTTTTACACAACCAAATACAATATCTACTACTTTTTATAAATACTAGATATTATAGTTTAGCACTACAGTACCAGCCACCAGCCACCAGCCACCAGCCACCAGCTCTGTAACACAGATTACTTTGTGAATAGTACTTATATGTTGCTATGTCAAAGTAAATAAAATATGGAGCTGGTACTGTTAGTTCAAATTCAAATTCAAATAATGTTTATTGATGTAGAATCCATGGATTGCTTATCAACGTCAAACCAAAATAAATAAAATAAAGTTACATTTAGGTAGGTATAACAATTTAGGCCCAAGCTTTACCATCCTTCAAATAATCATCTATATGGTAATATGCTTTGGACATAAGTTTACTTTTAATAAATAATTTAAATTTCTTAACAGACAAATCTTGTACATGGGTTGGAAGTTTGTTATAAAATTTCACACAACAACATTTAAATGAACCTCCAACCTTATGGAGCCTA
The DNA here is from genome assembly GCA_963924495.1 of Nemapogon koenigi. NCBI lineage: Eukaryota > Metazoa > Arthropoda > Insecta > Lepidoptera > Tineidae > Nemapogon > Nemapogon koenigi. The sequence continues at coordinate 130,089 of OZ004630.1, read as the reverse complement.
GCAGAGAGCGGTGCAAGCTTATGTTTACTTCTTGTATTTACATTATGCCTATCACTATTTCTTTTAAATGTAGAAATATTTTTACGGACATACATTAAATTTTCAAATATATACTGACCATACACAGTCATTATATTAATACTTTTAAATTTTTCCCTTAGTGACTCTCGTGGACCCATTTTGTATATAGCACGAATAGCCCTTTTTTGTAAAATAAAAATACTATTTACATCCGCGGCATTACCCCACACAAGAATTCCATATGACATAACGCTGTGGAAGTAGCTAAAATAAACCAATCTAGCCGTGTCCATATCAGTCAGCTGTCGAATCTTTTCTACTGCAAAAGTAGCAGAGCTAAGTTTATTTGAAAGATTATTGATATGAGGACCCCATTGCAGTTTCGCGTCCAATCTCAGACCTAAAAATGTTGTAGCATCTACTGCCTCTAATTCCTCATTTTTAACAATTATACTGGTTTTTACTTGCTTTACATTTGGTAATGTAAATTTTATACATTTAGTTTTATTGCTATTCAATAGCAAGTTATTTACATTAAACCAGTTAACTACTTTTGATAGTGCATGGTTCACATCATGAATAACCTGTTGCTGTCGTTTTATTTTAAATAGAAGTGATGTGTCATCTGCAAATAGCACAATGTCATGGTTATCCCTTACGAGGCAAGGTAAGTCATTAATATAGACGAGGAATAGAAAAGGACCTAAGATCGAGCCCTGTGGTACACCGATTGAAACTATTGAGCCGGAAGAAAGCTTTCCATTCACGTCCACTTTTTGAATTCTGCCCTGTAAATATGATTGCAATAAAGTCAAAGCTGTATTTCTAACTCCATAGTGATATAATTTCTTAATCAATGTTTCATGATGGACACAATCGAACGCCTTGGATAAATCACAGAATATTCCCAGAGCATCGTGCGACTCCTCCCAGGCATCAAAAATATGTTTAATTAACTCAACACTAGCATCAGTCGTTGAGCGACCGAGTAAAACCAAATTGTTTATTATGCAAGAGACTGTTTTTATAAAAATGCTTTAATAATTGTAACAGCATAATTTTTTCGAAAATTTTACTAAAAGTAGGTAGTACTGAAATAGGTCTAAAGTTTGTGGGGTCAGAAGTACTACCTGATTTAAATAATGGCGTTATCTTACTATATTTCATTAAGTCAGGAAAAATACCATAGTCAATACAGCTATTAAATATCACCGCCAAATCAGGTGCAACGACGTCAATTAAAGATTTAAGGACGTGGACGGAAATTCCCCATAGGTCGTTTGTTTTTTTAACATTTAATAAATTAAATGCTTTGATAATATTCAGGGAACTAACATGCTCGAATTTAAAAACTACACCACATTTAGGTATATTCTCCTCCATTAATGCAACTGCGGAGAAAGCTGATGAGTTCAAGGACTTGGTTGTGGAGACTGGTATGTCAGTAAAAAAGGCTTCAAACGCTTCAGCTACTTCAAAATCGTTGTTTATAATTTTGTTTTGTATTTTTAGTTTAAACTCACTATTGCCTTGTTTTGAGCGGCCAGATTCCTCATTAATAATTTTCCATGTAGCTTTAATTTTATTGGATTGGTTTAGTTGGATTATATTGTACAGTATTATTGGTTATGAAGCCACAACCGTACAACTACAAGTGTTAGCTGTATCCTTTGAGGACATGCATCACAATGCTCATTATATCAATGTTTAACATTCAATCCCATTTTGGTTCTGTAAGTATATACAACATTTGTATATATTGTTTATGCATGCACAATACCTCCTTATCACTATGTGGTAATGTGGCATCACTGGCATCCCACATCAGTAGTATGTCTGTCTAGGAACCTACAAACTTGCTTCTGGTCAGGTTATGTTACCTATATAATTTTATTTTATGTTTTATCATAAATCATTATGAACCTCAATGTATGTTCTATCAAATCACTGGAACTCTGGCAGATATTCAGGAACCACACTTTGTATCACCTGGGTTCAGGGGTCCATCATATCAGGTTCTAATCTGTGATATTGATGCTGTTTTAGAGAACATAACGAGCGCTAGGGTGCCGGCCGGCGCGGGGGAGGGTCCTCCACGACTAGCACGCGGCACAGCAGGTCGTAGCCAGTGCGGTTGTGGCGGAACACCAGCAGCGCGAAGCATAGCGGAAATAGCGGCCACACCAGCAGGTTCTTGAGCACTGCGCGCGCCAGAGACACCCGCAGGCCCAGCGGCCCGCCCGGCTGGACCAGCACGTCGCGCCCGCCCGCCGGCAGCACGGCCCGCGCCCGCACCACTCGCAGCCCCAGTAGCGTCTTGCCGGGTGTGGCTCCCCCGCGCGCCGTGCACCACCCCTCTAAGAGACAAACCAGCGCGCGGTACACAAGCTCCAGCAGCAACAGCCCGCGCGACAGTTGGGGCGCGCCGCTCTCCGGGCCCCACAGTGGCTCGTCCTGCAGCGCGTCGGCCGCCAACACGGTCAGCGCCAGCTTGAGACCGCACAGCGCCGCGAAGTCCACGAGCTCGGCCAGCAGCCGCTTGTACAGCGGAGGCACCGTGTACTGCAGCGCGGGCGGCGCGGCTGCTGCGGAGTGCAGGCGGACTGTTATTGCAGGTCAGACCGGACCGTACCGGGCGCGGCGTAAGTACTAGTCGCTACCTACCGTCACGGTCGGAGGGCGGCCGGGAGCCCGCGTCGCCGCCGGGACCCGCGAAGCTCATCATGTAGTAGGGAAAGCAGGCGGCCAGGCCCCGTTGCAGTTGCGCGTGTTGCATCCACAGCTGCAGCGACTCGAAGTATGCCTCCCGCTCTGTGAGCGCCGCTGGGCCACGCTCGTCCATCTCGGAGCTCGCTCGACCTGCGCCACAGAACACCTCACACATTACTGCTGCAGGCTGCTATAGAGCTCGTCTGTCCGCTGTCGGTCGTCGTGTCTTGCTCTACCTTTTATTTATGAATGCAATACATCAAAGTCAAACCAACCAAACAAACAACCACCAAAGATCACTGCGTTTTCAGCCGGAGCCCGAAGGATCTTCACGACTTCACAGTTCCAGGTTTACAGGCTTTACAGCTCAGAATTGATCAGAATCTTCAACAATTTCAGTTCAGCACAGTTTACTTACTTCATTTTCCATCCATTTATTTACACAGAGCAATTCACATTCACAGAGCAAGTTAGTCTGTGGAGCACTCTGTGGTTCTTTCTACCATAGAGTAACTTATACTTTCTACTGGGCAAAGGAACGACATTCGCGGTGAAGAAAATGAATGTTTAAAAAAGGATTAAAAAACGCAAAATGTTCTAAAAGGATGATAAAAACGTTGAGGACCAAAAAAACCTAAGTAATCATTATAATACTTTTTAACCGACTTCCAAAAAAAGAAGGAGGAGGTTCTCAATTCTTTTTTTTTAATGAAGGTATGTAATTAAGTCAAGTTACCTTCTGCCTTAACCTTATAAGTCAATTTTTCTTAATATCTCGATGAAATATGTACCGATTATGACGACTTATTTTTTTATTTCTCGACATTATCTCACAGACATATGACAAAAATCAGTTCAGTAGTTTTTCAGAAATTCAGTCTGTTTACTTTTGAACATTATTTCAGAGAAAAGCCTTAGCAAAGTTGCTATTGTATCGACGGTAGTCTAGCGGCTAAACTTATGGTGTGCAGCGCAGGATGCACATGGTTCAAATCCCATCCACCGCAGTATTTTTTTTTATTTTTCCATTAATATTTTTTTATTTGCGTTATTATTTATTGCAGCAAAATCACTTAAAGGGAAAAATAAACCTTTTAAAAAAAGTGTTCCTACGGACTTCAAAAATTAAAATAATAAATATGAAATAATAAATATTTCGTCGTAGAATTTGAAGACGGTTGGTTCCAAATTAGAAATAATAGATATTTACTTAATTTTGTATCCTAATTTGGCACTAACCGTTGAATTTCTTACTTTTTAGTGCAAATTTTTGAAGTCGGTACACTTTTTTTAAAAGGTTTTCATATAAATCAAATGTTGTCTTCTCTACGCCCAATAACATTAAAACATACTCAGATGAATAAACATAGGTCATACGTTTGTTGAAATTTGGAACGTATCGTATTGCATTGTCATTGTCAGAGAGTAGAAAGTTTCTTTTGTCAGATTGACAGATACAAAAATTGAAGTTTTTTTGAAATTAATGTTTAGACCAAGGAATATACTCTGGCAGAAATGTACTTATCTTAGTACAATTGCCAATCAATAAAAAAAAAAAAAAAAGATTCTTTCACAGGCAAGTAAAGTACATCCAAAACTAAACTACATCCTAAGTCGCTTCGCTTGCCAGTTGACCGTTATCAATATAACCTCCAATAATTTTGATTTTTCTGTGGAATCTTCGTTGGTAAAGTGAAATATTTGGTAATTTGGTGCTCAGTGTTGTCCCTTCACAAATTTTCCTCAAACTGGCCCATAATTCAACCTTACCCGAAGCGCACAGCGGTAGAGCTGGGTCGTTTCGTATTTTACGTGAAACGGAACGTAACCCGTTTTATAAATCGACAAACTGCTTCGAAAAGCAGTGCTAAAAGAAACGGTTTTTTATTCCTAAGGCATAAATCGTACATACTATATTCATTCATTCAAAAAACCCGTTGATTGATACAGCGTTATGGTTCATTTTAAAAGAACAGCAAGTTTCTTTTTCAAAACCGCCTCGAAAATATTGTTGGTAGAATTTTTATGGTTAGCATACATAAAACCCCCCCGCTACATCTTTTATTTTGACCAGAATGAGGAAACTTGGAACAATAAATTATTTTAGCTATCGATTTAAAAAAATATTTGGTTGTACCGTACAACACCAGAAGAAAAATCAGTTTAAAAAAAAAACATGTTTCGGCGAATCAACTATACGTACTGTACGTATAGTTGATTCGCCGAAACTGTTTTTTTTTTAAAACTGATTTTTCTTCTGGCATAAAAGCGTTCGCTCGTTACATGGCAAAAATCTGTTAGTCAAAAAACGACCAGCTCTACACAGCGGACGGGAGTCCTAACGGAAACAACATTGTCGTGCACACGTGCAAGTCAACGTGCGTGTTCTCCGGGTGGAGCCCTTTATCAGCGGAGTGCGGACCGTGAGCGCTAACTCCGGTCCGCCGCCGAGTGTGAGACGTGAGTCCGGCCGTTGAGCTAGCGCGCGGCCTGCCAACGTAAGCGGCCGACGTGTGCGAGGTGTGCCTGGGTTCGAGTGAAAAATCGTGGGATTCCTAGCTCGCGCCCGTGCGGCCTCGGCTACCGAGGGTCTCCTGATCTGCTGTTGCTGCCCCACAGAAGAAAATTGCCTCCTCCCACCTCAGTACTGGGACTAGTTGTCTTTAGTTATTGTTCTTAGGGACTAGTACTAGGTACTTTTCTCTATACCTAAGTGGTGAATTTCCAAAAAAAAAAAAAACATTTTAGTATTATTTATATGTATCATATATCTTTATGTTTATGTTGTAAGTATGTAATTATTAATTTGGTGACTATATATAATCTTATGTATTTATGTTATATGTATCATAGGTAAATTATTGTTAACCTGTTTATGTAAATATTGTATAAACCAGCCGTCTCACGAGGCCAGCGGATAAAGCGCCCAGTCCGTGCTGGCGAGCCTGCCGTCCAGAAAGCGGAGGCTCGCCCCCCACCCCCGCGCGACCATTTAATTGTAGCGGAGGGTGGTGGGGGTCAAACTCAAACTCCCCTCCCTCCCAGCGGCACCCCCCTCCATAGTGTTCGTGTAGCAGCGGGACCTTCCCCTCCATGCGCATCCTACGTTGAGGTTGAGTTGCCCCCTAACTCCCGCAAACCGGAACCAACGACAGTAAGTGAATGCTTCATAGGTAGAGACCCCTTCCAACCCCGTTCAGTTACCGAGGCCGTCTGTTATTGTGCACCGCTCATGGGCATAGTTACTACGACCACAACGGTCACTACAGCGGCCATAACGGGAGACCGATACGCGGCACCATCACAGCCTCACAAAGAGCAAGACAAATTCTATCCGCCCGGTATCCCGGCACGAGCTGGGAAAGTGCGGCAGTGGCGGACGAACAGGCGGCAGAAGGGGCCGTTTTCGTTCCGCCGCCCTCCAAAGATAAAGAAAGGCGACATCACCCGTATAGCCGAACAGGTACCATCATGCCCCAACACTCTACCCTGCAGGGCGGACTAGGTAATAGGTCATTGTCAATGCCGATGATTGAAACCGAGCCTTCCACTACAGGAACACAGCAGACAACCTACAAAAATCCAAACTTAAGTCGAGGCGCCATCCCGAAAGCGAGACCCGCAGCCGCACGACAACAGCCATTAAATTATCAAATACCCCCACCACAGTTACAAGTGCCGTTTATACCACCACCACCACCACCGGTTCTTGTGGCCCACGTGGTGCCCCCACCACCTACAATTCAGCCACCGACTACACTTGCCAAATATTTAGAGCCGGTAGGAGCCGGGACCTACAAGTCACTGACGATCCCGCCCGAAATCCGACTTTGCTTTCCCGACACACCCATCATAGGACCCGTAGTCGGAAGTGCAGAAGTACGTACAGAATCGTCGGACCAGCCAACTCAACACGCTGAAACTGACGACGAGACGTACTACTTAGACATTGGTGCGACTGAGGCGACAACTACCACAGTGGCACCCAGAGCCGCCAAGAGGCCACTGGAGACAAGTCTAAACTCGTCTGAAAGGGAAACTCACCGGTTTCTTGTTGGATCCTCTCCCGACGAACGTCAAATGGGACCGCCGATACTCTCGTCCTCTAGGATGTCCCAAGTTATAGTGCGGCCCTCAATTCACCACCGCCCACCACTGCTCCGAAGACAACCCTTTCATCAGTGCCTACAGCCACCACCAGGCCTCCTGCCATTTGAGGTGGACCTACTGGTAGACTGGCCCGTCCACATGAGGCGACTCTACGAGCTGCTGGGCAGGGCTCCTCTGGCGCATCCCAAAGGGAAGGGGATGCGATTCACCCCAAAGACACCAAAGGAGTTCCGCGTAGTACAGCGGTACTTCGCGGAGGCGGCGCAAGCTGATCCAGAAAAGGTTAAGCTAGGTTTTACTTATACCCTTTCTTCAGAAAAGCCACATAAGGTAGCCATACGCGGACTATCTATTAACACCGACCATCAACTAATTATTTCCGCGTTAGAAAAAGAGGTAGGTGTGGCTCCCACGCATGTTAGATGCATACCGCCGCGGAAGGGGGCCAACCATTTTTATTCAGTTTCCGCATCTGGAGCGGGACGAGTTGGCGAAACTATATGCCATCCACGTGCTGCTTTACCTTCCCGGGATAAAAGTGCGGGAATGGAAACGTTCACCGGTGCCGCCACAATGCCACCGGTGTCAACAGTTTGGCCACGCCTCCGCCAACTGTTTTAGAGAGGTGTGCTGCTTGCGCTGCTCTGGAGTACATCCTGCGAGCCAGTGCCCCCGCAACGCTCCCCTGAAGTGCGCCAATTGTGGCAAGGCGCACACGGCAAATGATAAGAAATGCCAAATTCTACGTCGGGAGGCAAGAAAAAGGGGAATAAACCTTGCTCCCCCTAAACCCCCAACTATAGGGGCTCTACCACGCCCGGTACAACTGGACCAACCCCAGCCTACACCAGCGGTTCACAGCGAACCCACTCAGACCGCCAACTTAATGGCGCCCGCTAACGACCCAACACCTCGCGGCGCCCCGCTGCCTGCTAACAAGCGCCGTAGCTCAGGCAAACGCGGACGCGGCAAGAATGCCAAGATGGCAGAGGCTGCGGCCGCTCCACCACCATCAGACACGACACAACACAAGGCGGAGGAGCCCGCCAAAGCCACGAAGGCAACGGCCATTCCCACCTTTGAAGCTGTCCCAACACACGCCACGAAGGCTGTAGAGATTGGCACACTACCCGTCGGTGGACAAATGGCTGCGCCTAGCACGCGGCCGACTCTTTTACAGGGCCAGAGACGACCCCCTATACAGGCGGCGCGCCCGGCGGCCTGCGCTAGCGAGCAGCCCCCCCCCCCCCCTTGATGAATCCACACCCTGCTGCAGGCCTGAGAGGGCTGGCCGCGGAGTTGCTGAGGGCCTTAGCGGCCGGCGAGGCCATGCGCCACGCGGCCACGCGGGCCATCAGCGCCCTCCTGGAACTGGCGGCGAGGTGGGAAACCTTCGCCTAATCTATTGGAACCCTGGGGGCATTCAGGGTCGTACGGACGAGCTTCGGACTCTCGCCCAGGAGCAAGATGCCCATGTCATCCCTCTGGGCGAAATAAAACTCTCCCCAGAGAGAGGACTTCGCGTGCCCGGCTACTTCGTGTACCGCAGAGACGAGGATGTCTCCAGCTGGTATTCCCTATCGCGGAACAGCGGTCCTCGTGCGCCGTGATATTGTACACGAGGAGCTGGAACACGCGGTGTTCACGACCGTCCGAACGACCGGAGTGAGGCTTTTTCTTCCTGGTGAGGAACTTCGTGTGTTTGCCTCCTACCGACCACCAGGCGGGAGGATGGACACGAAGGATATCCGTGGCCTTCTCCGTGCAGAGTCGCCGACCATCATTGTCGGCGACCTAAATGCCAAACATCCCGCATGGGGTTCCCGTCTTGCAAACACAGCCGGGAACACTCTGTACGGGGACGCTGAAAGAGGCGGGTATGAGGTCATCGGCCCTGACTCACCCACGCACATCCCGGCGCAGTCCGGGTGTATAGCCGATGTGCTGGATGTGGCAGTGGTCCACGGTGTGAGGGTCCCTATCCACCTCGAGACCCTCTACGACATGGACACACAACACCTACCACTGCTCGTGATCTTAGGCACAGTTCCCACTTGTCGAGCGCTGCCGAGATCACGATTCAGGACCGACTGGCAAGCCTATGGAGAGAAACTCCGTGATTATAGGCTGCCGGGACCTCTTTCCTCACCGGAGGACATGAGGTGGCGGCCGCCCATCTGGTGGCAGCCATCAAGACTGCCAAAGCGGCCACCACCAAGGAGGTGCCCGCTGACACCCGTACAAGACTAAGAGACTCTCCCAGAACACATAAGGAGTAAACTCCAACTAAAGCGCGCGCTACGTCGCCGATGGGCCCACTCGCGCTGCCCGGCGACGAAAAATCAGCTGAATCGGATAGCCGAGGAGCTCCGAGGCGAAATACGCGCCTTCAGAGGAGATTCCTGGGAGACTTTCCTGGACGGGGTCAGTGAAGAGGAAAGCCTTAGCTCCCTATATCGCCTCACTAAGAGCCTCACCAATGCCCCCACTCCGATCTACCCTTTGATTGACAACCAGGGGAACCGCCGAGCTAGCGCCAAGGATCGTGCTGTAATCTTAGCAGATTACCTTGAGACGCAGTTCAGGCCGTTCCCTGTAGTCAACCCGGATCATGACGCGAAGGTATCGCATAGGGTGCGGGAGTTCATCAGCTCCGTGCCGCCACCACTCCCCGGTGACTTCTTCATCTCTCCAGCGGAAGTCCGTAATTACTCTCTGCGGCTAAAGGTGAAGAAGGCGCCGGGCATGGACGGCGTCACCAATACAGCACTGGCGCGCTTACCTCGACGACCTACGGTTGCCATAGCGCGCCTATGCAATGGGATACTCCGGACCGGTCACTTTCCGACCACCTGGAAGGCCGGTAAGGTAATAGTGCTCCCCAAGCCGGGGAAGGACCGTCGGCTACCCTCCAGTTACAGACCTATCACTCTCCTGTCGAGTCTCTCCAAGTTGTTTGAGAGGCTGCTCCTCCGACGACTGAAGCCCTGCTTCGAGCTCCGAGAGGAACAATTTGGCTTCAGGGAGGGGCACTCCACTACTCTCCAACTTGTGAGAGTACTGCATATGCTGGCGAACGAGCTGAACGGGGGGCGCTGCTCTGTCGGTGTCTTTCTCGATATGGAGAAAGCATTCGACAGAGTGTGGCACAGCGGCCTCCTCTTCAAAATGCTCGAAAAGCAGATCCCGCCAATGGCCGTGAGAGTGGTAGCGTCCTTTTTGGAGGGCCGCACTCTCTGAGAACCATCTCAGCCGGGGTACCCCAGCGGAGCTGTTTGTCCCCCGCACTGTATGCGATATATACCGATGATATACCTAACTTGGGACCCTCGCCTACAGGCGAAGAGGGGACGCTGTTGGCCCTGTTTGCGGACGTCAGTGCCTTTTTCGCCTCTTCCGTAAACGCACAGCACGCGGCACGGAAGAGGCAACGCCTGCTGGATCTGTTAAAGTATGCTTGGCATTATAATGCTTTCACCTTTGCTACTATTCTTCACTATAGGTTGCTATGGTGTTTTATAAATAGTCTTTGTTAGAAACCCGATTAATAAATTCCTTCTAAGTATATTTCTAGTTTATTATTCTTATCTAACGGGAGAACGAACACTTTAACATGGTAGCAGAGCGTGGTTCCCGTGGTTTTCGTGTTTCAGGAAAAACAAGATAAGTAATACATACAATTGAAGTAAAGTGTCAAGTTTTTATTTCTATGATCAAATAATATTTTATGTTGAAAAGTTGGAAAAGATGGAGAAATCTAGGTCCATACTTGATGCAACAAAGATGCAGATTGGTCTTTTGAATGATAAAAACTGGGCAACGTGGAAATATAAAGTAAGCATAGCTCTTAGAGGGTTGGGCGTGCTAGATGTTGTAGAAGCAAAAGTTACCAAATCTGAAGAGAAAAATGATGCTACTGCGGATGATAAATTGAAGCTACAGAGCTATTTAAAGGCAGATAGTACAGCATTATTGGTAATTACGACTAATTTATCTGAGGAATGTCTACAAAAAGTTTTAAGATTTTCTAACGCGAGAGATGTCTGGTTAGAGTTGCATAGGCTGTATGATGGTATTTCAGAGGGCCGGGCATATGATTTATGTATGAAGTTTTTTGGATACAAGAAAATGTCAGGTGACGATATGGCCACTCATTTGTCGAAAATCAAGAATATCTGGTTTGAGTTAAAGCTGGAAATGTTAAAAACTGAAGGAAAAGAATTGCCAGAAATGTTCATAATATGTAAGATTTTAGAGAAACTGCCTGATGAATACTTTTCTTTTAAGTCAAGTTTGTTATTAATGACAAAGAAAGAACGTTCAATTGAAAACCTAACTAGTACATTGTGTGCATATGAGAGAGCCTTATCAGCAAAGAATAGTGAAGATATAGAGACTCTGTATGTAAAAGGAAATAATAAAAAGAAGACATTTAAAAATAAGAGTTGTGACAAGATAGATAAATGTAAATGTCACTATTGTGGGAAGATTGGCCACAGAGTTAAACAGTGTTTTAAATGGATGGCTGATGGATGTCCACCGAAACCAAATACATATACATCAAAGAATGATGAGAATGTACATATGAATATTATGACTGTAAATATTAGTAATGTGGAGAAAAATGAAATAGATTGGTTTGTAGATAATGGTGCGACGAGCCATATTACAAACAAGAGTGACTTCTTTGAGAAGTTTGAATATTTTTCGAATTCACATACAGTGACCACAGCCAACGGAGATGCTATACAAGCCATTGGAAAAGGCATAATAAAAGTAGAAGCTGATGTCGGAGGACGTAAACATTTGATTACATTAAATGATGTGTGGTATGTGCCAACAATTAAGAAGAATTTATTTTCTGTTTTGGCAGCACATGATGTACTCTCCAACAGTACTTTCATATCAGAAGCGACTACGTGTAAGATGACAGTAAACGATAAAGTGTTACTAATTGGAAGAAGGCCTAGACAAGGTGGTCTGTACAAGCTTCAGTTAAGGACTGTCAAATCAGCAGAGATTACCAGTTTAGAATCTCAGCTTTATCATGAAAGACTCGGACATCAGAACAAAGCTCATGTAAAGAAAATAGTTGAGAGGGAACTTGGTATAAAATTGAAACTTGATAGTGAAATATGTGAAAGTTGTATTTTTGGAAAAGCTCATCGCTTGAAATTTGGAACAAGAGAGAGGGCAACAGAAGTAGGAGAATTGATCTATACTGATGTTTGTGGACCCTTTTGTTTTTCATTTTCAAAATATAGATATTTTGTTCTATTTAGAGACGAATTCTCGAAATTTCGATTTGTATATTTTTTGAAGCAAAAGTCTGAAGTATGTCAAAAGCTCAAATTAGTGTTAGCTGAAATGGAAACAGCAGGACACAAAGTAAAATGTATAATGAGTGATAATGGAGGAGAATTTGATAATCATGAGGTAAGAAAGATACTAAATGATAAAGGAATAATACAGAGATTTACAATGCCGTATACACCTCAACAGAACAGTTGTGAAAGAGACAATAGGACTGTAGTTGAAGCGACTAGAACAATAATGCATGCGATGAATTTACCGCAGGGTTTATGGGCTGAAATTGTAAATACTTCTGTATATATTTTAAATAGAACAGGACCAACGTCAATGGATATGACTCCTTATGAAATATGGTACAGGAAAAAGCCGAGGATTCACCATTTGAGAATTATTGGTAGCACGTGTTATGCACACGTTCCAAAAGTAACTAGGAAGAAGTTGGATAAGAAAGCTGTAAAGGGTGTTCTAATTGGTTATAATAATGAAGAAGGGTACAGAGTATGGGTAAAAGAAACAGACAAACTTATTTGTTCAAGAGATGTTATATTTAATGAAAATACTATGAAACCTTATCATCAAATAGAAATACCATTAGATATTAGAGATGCAATTGTAAATATGCCTAGTATTGAGACAGATCATAAAACTGAAGAGTCTAATGTAGATGATAAGAATTTGCCGAAAGGTGCAAATGAAGATGAAGATGAAAATGATAGTAATTATGATTTCACTATAGGTTGCTAAAATGAGTACTATCAGAGTAGTAATTAGTATAGCTGCTAGTGAAAACATGAGTTTGACACAATTTGACGTATCTACAGCTTTCCTTTATGGTGATTTGAAAGAAGAAATTTATATGAATCAACCTGAAGGTTATGACGACGGATCCGGCAAAGTGTGTAAGCTTCAGAAAAGCTTATATGGACTGAAACAAGCACCGAGATGCTGGAATAATTGTATTAAAGAGTTTATGTTAAATGTTGGCTTTATAGAGAGTAAAGCAGATCCATGCCTTTATTTAAGACAAAGAGGAGATAAAAGGCTAATAGTAGTCCTCTATGTTGATGATGGATTATTAGCAGCTTCTCATAAAGAAGATGCTGATCAATTTTTGAAAGAACTAGAAGGTCGATTCAAAATTAAATGTAAACCGGCGGACTATTTCTTGGGTATAGAAATCGATAGAAGAGCAGATGGATCAATTAAAATAGGTCAAAGTGCATATTCCAAGAAATTGCTTGAACGTTTTGGTATGAATAACTGTAAAGCGTCTGGGACACCTATATTGAAAGATGATGGCGTTAAAGTAAAAGATACTGATGTACTGAAATTTCCATATAGACAAGCAGTAGGAGCACTTGGATATTTAATGATTACTACAAGACCTGATATAGCTTATGCTGTGGGTGTTGCAGCTAGACATTTAGAAAACCCTAGTAAGGAAGATATAGTAAAAGTGAAGCGTATATTGAGATATGTACGAGGTACTATAGACTGGGGTATAGTATATACAAGAAATTCTGATAAGATGTTAGTTTGCTATAGTGATGCGGATCATGGAGGCGATCGAGAGACAGGACGTTCTACAACAGGAATGGTCTGCATGTATAATGGTGGAATTATATCTTGGAAAAGTAATAGACAAGGGTCTATTGCTATATCAAGCACTGAAGCTGAAGTGGTGGCAGCAAGTGAAACAGCAAGAGAAATTATTTGGCTGTCAAGACTCATTAAGAATATCGAGCCATTAGCAAATATTCCAGAATTGCATATTGATAATGAGTCAGCTATTAAACTTGCTTATAACCCTTCTTATGAATTACATCAAAGAACAAAACATATCAGGATTCGTAACCTTTTTGTTAAAGAAGCTGTTGCTAATATGAAAAGTATCAAACATCTTCAATTGTCAAGCCATTTGCAGGAAGTGATGTACTCCTCAAAACATACGAGACACTCAAAACATCTTCAACAAATATATCTAAAGATTTCAAAGGTATAGTAGAAAATTACAATATGAAACTTCATATTGATAAGCCAACCAGGCAAAAAGCATGTCTCGATCAAATTATATCGAACATTCAAGATGCTTCTAGCGACGTCCAAATGTTGGGGCTATCTGACCACGAGACGGCACAGTTTCTAATAATACCAATAACCACAACAGCCCCACAAGTAAAACACAATTACATAACAAAACGTGACTATGCATTTAATAATATTGTGAAATTTAAAAATTGTCTTAAAAAATTATCCTGGTCCGAAGTTAGAGATATTGACGACGTCAATATGGCTTTTGAAACATTTCATGAATTAATTTGTCTATTTTACGAACTATGTTTTCCTAAAATTAAAATTAAAATTACCATGCAACTACGACCGAAATGGCTGACACGTGGCCTAAAAATATCATGCATTACAAAAAGGAATCTTCGATTTTCTTACTACAAAAACAGAAATGAAATTAAGAAAATAAAATATAATGCTTATTCTAAATTACTAAAGAAGTGCATACATTTGAGACAAAGACTTTGTAATGCCAAATATGTGAAAAACTCAAAAAATAAATGCAGAGCTTCATGGAACATTATAAATAATAACAAGAGCCACGTCAACAATTCTCTACATATAAAAAGAATAAAAACTAGTTGGGGACTTATCGAGGACCCTATTATGATTGCTACTGCATTTAATGATCACTTTATAGACATAACGAATGCGTGTAAAACAAACATACAAAAAGCTATGCCAACAAAAATTGACAATTGTAATAGTATATTTCTTCAACCTTGCGATGAATATGAGGTGGTTAAACATATAAATGCTCTCAATCAAACTAACACAACAGGTTATGACAATATTAAAACCGATATTGTAAAAAGATGTGCTCCTGAGTTGGCTACTGTGCTCGCAGTGCTTGTGAATCAGTCCTTGTTGCACGGTGTATTTCCTGATAAGCTAAAGTATTCCATTGTTAAACCATTATATAAAAAAGGTAACAAAGATGACATTAACAATTATCGACCAATTACGTTGATTCCTATATTATCAAAAATATTTGAGAAAGTTATGCATAGTAGATTAACTGCCTTTCTGGAAAGATTTAACATAATCAAATCCGAACAATATGGATTTCAAAGGGGTAAATCAACAACAATGGCGTCTTTTGCGCTTGTAAAGGAAGTCCTGACAGCTGTTGATCGGGGAACACCGGTTGCGGCTGTCTTTTTCGATATGACCAAGGCCTTTGACTTTGTAAGTCATCAGATACTGCTTCGGAAGTGCGAAAGTTGCGGTATTAGAGGACATGCATTGAACTGGATCCACAGTTATCTAACTAATCGGTATCAGTGTGTTGAAGTATCATGGCTAAATGAAAAGTCGGAAACTTGTGCGTCACGATCCATGTATAGAAAAAATAATTATGGTGTTCCACAGGGTAGTATACTCGGTCCTCTTCTATTTCTAATATACATAAATGAACTCCCTAATGTTACTAAACATCATTGTACATTATTTGCTGACGATATTTCAATTGTAATTAAAAATGAGGACATTAAATTCTACAATAATGACATTAATAAAACAATTCTAATTAAAAATAATAATATTCAATTATACGAAAATGACATTAATAAAACAATAAATGACGTAATTAAATGGATGGATGATAATAATTTGAACATAAATGTTCAGAAGACAAAAATAATACAATTTTATAATAAAAATAATATACCAAAAATCATTAACATAAAATACAATAAAGACAGTATTGAACAACCTGAGGTTGTTAATTTTCTCGGAGTGGCACTGGATAGTCAACTGTCATGGAAGTTTCAAGTTGATATTGTATGTGGAAAGCTTAACAAATTCGTCTTCGCCCTCCGTAGATTGACTAAAATAACTGATAAAAAAACAGCCCTCCATGCATATCACGGATATGTTGCGTCTACTATAAGATATGGCTTAATTTTGTGGGGTAATGCCGTGAACATAAATCGTGTTTTTATTGTACAAAAAAAGTGTATACGAGCTATATGTGGTGTTGGACCATTGGTATCATGCAGACCGCTATTCCAGAACTTAAATTTGTTGACTCTTTCCAGTTTATATATTTTCGAAATGTGCATATTTGTGAAACGGAGCCCACTGTTTTTCCAAAAGAAGGGTGACATCTGTTTATTTAATTCAGGATACAAGAACGACTTGATTCTCCCATTATTCAAAACGGCGAAGGTGTCAAGGAACTGTATGGGAATGGCTGTCACGCTTTATAATAAACTGCCAAAGGACATTAAAAATATTGAACAAATAATAACGTTTAAGCGAGTTTTGCGTAAATGGCTGGTGGGACATTGTTTCTACACTGTAAAAGAATACTTGACAAATAAATATTAGAATTTCCTTACTCGTAGATTAGAATATAATATGTTGTTTATACTTGTGCTTTAGAATATAATAATGTATTGGTGTCATGTAATATGGAAGTAATAATGTGCCACTTACTGTATTTTGCATACCAGGAATCTGGTGAAAGTCCCTAGGCTTTCTGCAAATAAATATCTTTCTTTCTTTCTTTCTTTCTTTCTTTCAAATCATGTGCTTACTGTTAAGAAAGTATCTTCAGAGAAGCAATTGGCAGATATGTTGACAAAGCCATTATTTAAGCCAAGACTGATGCAAATGTGTAAAGGCATTGGGATGGATTTTGAACAAAGGTGAAATTTTAAAAAGAAGAGAAGATGTTAAAGTATGCTTGGCTTTATAATGCTTTCACCTTTGCTACTATTCTTCACTATAGGTTGCTATGGTGTTTTATAAATAGTCTTTGTTAGAAACCCGATTAATAAATTCCTTCTAAGTATATTTCTAGTTTATTATTCTTATCTAACGGGAGAACGAACACTTTAACAGGATCTACTACCTGACTGGCTGGACAAGTGGAGGTTGTCCGTCAATGTCGGCAAGACTGCCGCACTGATGACCTCCCGGAGATCCCTACCACCGCCGCTCAGCCTGCGAGGATAGGAGTTGGAGTGGACTAGTACCGCCAAGTACCTGTGGTGCCAGATAGACCGGCAGCTCTGCATGGCCCATATGGCGTCCTACGCCATTCGTAATGCGAGGGCTGCCAGTGGCATGCTGCGGCCGGTCCTAAGCTCAAGTCTGCCACTCCGGGTAAAACTTAGGATATACAAGCTCTATGTCCGCTCCCGCCTGACTTATGCCTCGCCGGCGTGGTACAGTCTCCTGTCCAATACTAGGAAACACCAGCTGGAGATCCAGCAGAACAAGGCACTGCGCGCAATAACACGCGCGCCGTGGTTCGTCCGCAATACTACGATACGCAGGGACTTGCGAATGTCAAGCGTAGAAGAGTTCGTGGTCGCGCTGGCGCGTCGAATGTACGACCGCGCCGACAACAGCCGACACGAGCATCTGCGCGACATAGCCCCTGCGTACCATAGGCCAGCAGCAGGTCGCCCGCTCCCGCGGGAGATAGTTACCCCTCGAGTTGAGTCCCCAGTAGGGGGACCAACTGAGTCCCAAGTCTAAGGTATCAGCCTTCGGCTCGGAAGACGCCATGATGATAATGACAAGATTCTTTTCATGTTTTTGTTGACAAGATCCGAGATCAATACTAAAGTCGGTACGGAAATGGTACGGTTAGGGCTAAGGTACGGCCGAGGTACGGTCGGGTGACAAATAGTACTTTATAGTACGTTCCGGTCACGCTGCCAAGGAATATATATACTACTCTCTGTCATTACTCATTGGCTACGCTCATTGGGCATCGATAGCTCCCTAAGATTTTGTAAGCTTTGGCTCCGATCGCGAGTATCCCTTGTTTTGGCCCAAAGAAGTCACGTCAAAACTATGCTAACCTAGCAGTACTTATATTCCTTGGTGGTTACTCAAGAGCGAATTGTACACTCATTTATTAAATCTACTAAAATAATTTTAACTATGTAAAATTTATTATATTTTTATTTGATCAACTACGTGAACTACGTCAACAACTAAATATTATCAATGTAGGTACCTATTGAGTGTATTCAATAACAAACATTTATAGTTAGAGAGATGGAGACAATGGTTGGATGGTTGTAAGCACTTGCCGACAGAAAACCTCTTTTTCGTGTAGTCTGAGCCCTCCTCTACAAATTCTTGTAGACAAGCGAGCGCATGTCGGTACGCCGCTGAGCCGATTTAGAAGAAAAAAATAAAAAGAAACCTCTCCTAATACCAGCTGGCAGAAAATGAGTAAATAGCATTTGTGGGGACCTCTCGGTTGTAAGAAAAATATTTTCTGCCAATTTACTCCAAAACCGAAGAAACGTGTATCGTAAAAAGATGCAAAATTTCAAGACGAACAAAATGAGCTGCGGTGGGTCCAAATCGTAATTTTAGGGTCATTTTTTTGAAATTCAATAACTCGCGTTTCAAATGATATTAAGAGCTGAAATTTGGACTGAAGGTAGGTATTACCCCTTAATATACACATCGAATTACAGCCTAATCGGTTGTAAATATTTTGCGAAACGCAGTAAAAACCAAAAAAAGGTCCTCACGAAAAATGACCCTAAAAAAGTTGTTGGCCAACATAGGGCCATTTTTCAAACGAGCTTCTCTTCGTCTATAGTTACTCTACAACGTATCAAAGTGCCGTTCATATTACCGTAGTAGAATACCTTAAAATTTGATCTTAAAAAAATGCTAGTTTTACACTCCGGCTGGTGGATTAGGCAAGCCTGAAGCCACGCCCACTCCCGCAAAATAATAACTATCAACTGTGTGGTAAGGAAATGTTGTATAAAATAAACCTTTCCAGGATTAACTGAGATTTACCATATTTTGACAGATACATGATGACCTTGACCAACGGTACTTAACTAATAACACTGAGCAACACTGTTTTTGTCACACGAACTTTGTGATGATTTTTGTTTGTATTGGTGTACCCCGAGGTGTACCCCGAGGTGTACCCTCATTACAAAAAAAAATTTTGTTCCCAGCACATCACATCCAAGTTTTTTTGTGACCGCTTTATATTGATTTTTACCTCATTTACGTTATTTTCTTTGATTCAAGGAGGTTTACCGCCAGGCGGAGCCAGGCAATACCTATTTCGCAAGTTAGGCTACCCGCTAAGCATGAACATAAATCCTATCTTTCCCCTTGCCCCCCAAGGCTTCAACTCTACCCTCCCGCCCCTCCCCTAATTCTAACCTCCTGTTTGTCAGTATCATTAGCTTAACTTTGGTGACTAGATAACTAGGTGTAGTATTTGACTAACATAAATTTATTGACGCCGTTTGTTAAGCTTGCCTTGAAAGTGCATAAATCACCTAGACAGAATTAACTTTTGCATCTCAACGTCGAAAATTTACACCGTTGATAGAAAAATGTTATTTAGGTATATTTTGGTTTTGTTGTGCGTCATCAAGACAAATCCTGGGTTCCACATAAATGTTGTACCTATAACATGTATGAGACTCTTATCATGTTGGGCTAACAAATAATCTAGACATTTGCCATTTGCTACACCAATGATTTATTGTACAGTAAATAATAATTGTGTAACTGTTTGGAGTTGGACAGGCACGATTTAGTTAATTACACTGGTCAAGAAAATTCAAACACGAAAATTTTTGTCACACGAAAACTTATATCAAATTATTGTACTTTTCATGTAAATATGTTTTTATGTCACAAAACAATGTGACGTGTCAATTTTTTTCATTAATATATTATCATTCTGTGACCATAGTACATACAAAATTTGATATAAGTTTTCGTGTGACAAAAATTTTCGTGTTTGAATTTTGTTGACCAGTGTAATTAACTAAATCGTGCCTATCCACCGAGCTTTGAAATATGTGTGTATCCCTAAGATCTATACATCTATCTACTACATTTACAAGTTCGGTGTGCCTATCCAACTCCAAACGTGTCTAGTGCTAACCACGCCCACCAACTTACTCGAAAAATAGAAAAAGTTCTAATCTACTTATTTACTTGCACGCTAAATTAAGGCTGGTTTACACGTATTAAGTTGTCAAGTAGTTAACTAAATTTTAACTTAATTTTAAGCTACTTAATGCATGTAAACAACGAATTTAGTATTAAGTTGCAAGTTAAAATTTAGCGTACATTAGAACTTTTTCTATTTTTCGAGTATGTTGACTTATTTAGAGAACTATTTTAAAACTATATTTGTTGAGCCAGACAAATCGTATGGGCCAAACATCCCCCCAGACATAAAAATATTCAACCGTGAGCATGAGCGCGAGGGTACTATGCTTGCGTTTTAGAGCAAGTGAGACATCTATGTGAACTGATTTCTCTCTCTTAAATACACAGCCCGCCTTAAGTCTACTGTGTGCTGTATAGTAGTAAGAGTGCAACTGTTATACCCACAGAACAGGGAAGAGAGGTTAGAAATGGTATTCATGCCGCTTTGTAGGAGAACCGATGTCGTCACTTGTCCCTCTCCACTTTGTTTAAGGGGCGGTGGTCAAGGTCATCTTGTATCTGTCAAAAATATGGTAAATTTAAGTTAATCCTGGAATTTGACAGATACAAGATGACTGAGAGCCAAGGGTCCTTAAACTACTTGAACTCCGGCGCTGCTATTGGTCCGCACAAGCGCGGCTACCTGGAAGCGACGGTTGATAGGGTTGTTAAATAAACTCACGAATATCGATTATTTTTTTATTTACGTTTTTTTATATAGGTAAAAAAATGTATGCGCTCACGACCTTTATACCTTATGGTGTGACCAGAGAAATTGGTGACAATGTCCACATTAGGTATGTTTACAAAATTTACCTGTTAATTTGTATTGAAAGGTACTTATTTTTGTAGGAAACCATTCCTACCATTCCGCCCAGTAGTTTCAATCGACTTCTCTTTTACAGAAGCCCCTTTTGGAAATCTAAAACATATAATTGTATTCTTATTTAATAATAAAACTTACTTTAAATAGTCTTAGAAAAAAAATCGCGTTTTAAAGATGCGCGGTGATCACTACCAATTTCCTGGAAATAAATGTAATGTGACGGTCGTATTTTACCTCCGCCTCTTTGGATCGGAGCGTGATGATATACAGCCAATAACCATCCGCAAATAAATAAAAAGAATTTTCTAAATTGGTTCAGTTCTAACAAATATTTATTTCCTAAATATACACAGTAAACTAATTTTAAATAAATACATGAAAAACTATTGAACCAAAATTGGTAAGTATAAACATTATATTTGCAAAAAAATTGTATATATTTTACATAATTTAATATTATGGAGATATTATTAAGGACTTTCATATAATTAAACGTATTTCAAATGCCTCGATATTATACTGTACTCTAAAGACTAAATTGAAGAGAGAGAAATTAGTTCACATAGATGTCTCACTTGCTCTAAAACGCAAGCATAGTACCCTCGCGCTCATGCTCACGGTTGAATATTTTTTATGTCTGGGGGGATGTTTGGCCCATACGATTTGTCTGGCTCAACAAATATAGTTTAAAAATAGTTCTCTAAATAACATATATAAAAATCAAACGTCAGAATATAAGTTAAGTTCAATTATTTTTTTAAGAGATTTAAAGCGTCTGGCAGAAGTTATGGCCGACGGAAAGTGTCTGGCAGTGCGGATAATATTTTATAATAATGTTTTATAAAGTATACATAAAAAACAGCCATCAGAATTTAAGTTAAGTTAGTCCTATTTTTACTTACCTTTCTCACCTGATACCTGTAAATCGGCCGTCGAGCAAACTTAGCAGGTATGCAGGCGTTCAAAGTACATATAAAATCTACTCAGTATCTCACGTTTTGCCTTTCAGAAAATAAGTTGTGTCTGGCGGCCCTGGGGAGTTAGCATATGTTTGACGTGACTTCTTTCGTTTCGGCCGAATGGCCTTGAAAAGGCCAAAACGTTTGTGTACCAACAAGGACCGGCCAGAGATAGCCCGGGGCCGAGAGGTCCGGCCCAACAATGTGCGTGCAAATTTGCTACGCCGGGCAAAGACAAGTACACAGAATTTGCCCGCACATTGTTGGGCCGGACATTCTCGGACAGGATATGTCCTGCACAAGAATGCCGAGCAATTTGCTTGGCCGGACAAAGACAAGTACACGGAATTTGCACGCACATTGTTGGGCCGGACCTCTCGGCCCGGGCTTTCTCTGGCCGGTCCTTGTTGGACATAAACGTTTCGTTTTGAAGACAAATCCGTAGCATACATTGACACAAGCAACTTCCGATCGACTCTGACGTCACACGTCACACCTTATTATGTCAGTCAGTACAATATCAATTTAATGTATATAGCATTATGGTTCATTTTAAGAGAACAGTGAACACCAAACCAGTTTCTTAGCGGAAATAGTTTTGGTAGAATTTTGAACTTATTGCTAAAGGCATAGCCCTCACAGTTCTTTGCTTCGCGGCTGCCGCAGAGTGTACGCCGTGCAGAGTTGCCAACTCGGATTTTGAAAAAGACGTAGGATAGTCTAGAAAATTATATAAGTTTATATTATTAAAATAAACGTAGAATTTGTAAAAATTGCATATGAAAAGTTCGTAGATCAACGTATTTTTTATTTTAACTTTATTTACTTTAAGATTTTAAAGTTAACGGTAAAATCTAAGATCTAAGCAAAAACACGTGAACTGGCAACGCTGACAAACTTTCGTTCGACCGAAAACGAAAACGAAAGTGTCGCTGTCCCCTACGCCGTAGACAGAGTAAAGCCTTTGCCCCGTGACTATACTCCTACAGAGTCTCGTGATTGGCACTATACATATCTGAGCTATACATACTCTATGCACCTGGTTGTATTCTGTGACTCTTCGCTCTTGCCTTTTACTTGCTCTGTGTTACTTGCCTGTTCGTGTTCGTGCTTATGTGCTAACTGAACTGACGTAATGACGTATATTTATCATCACTAAAAAACTATTACAGTAGATAATAGTTAATTATTAACAATAAACCTTAGAATAACAAAGTATTTTGTTATAGTTTGGATTATATTCTCTTTGTAGAAGACGGGGCCAGTATAGGAGTTGTCGAGTGTACATCGTAGCGTATTCCTCGTGAGAGTGCATGTTGAGTGTCACTGTTGTGTTCTTGTGTCAGTGCTCCGTGCTGCTGCGTGAGGGTGGCGTGAGGCTCGTGAGGGGTGCATGCTGGCCGCTATGTGTGCGTGCTGACCGCCGCCGGAGCGCGTGCAGGTATCTTCATTGTGACCATTCACTTTAGAATGTAATTATATATTCATTAAATAATATCCAAGTACTGAACAATTACACCTGTTTTGTTCAATATAAACAACTGGCGCCAACTGGACACACCGCATGGTACTTATAAAGGTACTTATGGATCTGGCCCTTGACCCAACTGCCAACCTCAGGGTTCCTAAGGTGTCCATCAAAACTCTTAACAAACAGACCATTGACTGTCATGACTATCGGTATAATGATCGCCAACTTCACATAATAATCCTTTATTTCATATTTATTATTATTTATTTTAAATATGTGCCATATGGTGTAGAAACTATAGGTCTGTGGGGTTTAAAATCCAAAAAGTTTATTAAAGATATATATCACAATAACTGATCATCTCTTCTGGTGACAAGAGGACTGTTACAATTAGCATCACGATTCAGCGACCAAATACAGCCAGTATTTATTTACATTAGAACCTTGATTATCCCAACCAATTGGGACCGAGACTAGTTTGAATAGTCAAAAGTTTTGATAATCAAAACGTGGGTTTTTTGGAACGAGATCATAAACAACACCTTTTTACATACATAAATATATTAAAATTTGACATACATATTAAGTTGAAATATATACATATATATGTATTTAAGCACCTGAAAAAAGTGGAATGCTTTTTATCTATACTATAATATTATAAAGAGGAAAGATTTGACTGTTTGTTTATTTTTTGTTTGTTTGCATTGAATAGGCTCCGAAACTAAACTACTAAAACATAAAAATATTACATATTGAAGATAATATATTCCTTAGACTCAAGTTAAAGAGGGTGTAAACAACATATAACTAGAGTTACATTAAAGCTTGGAGTTATTTATTTATTTCTCGGTGACAGACCCAAGTTAGGGCGTCTAGAACCATGGTCATCCTCGTCCATATCTTCAAACCCTCTTTTAGGGGCCCGGGCCTCCAACTCCATATAAAAAGTTTCATCTTGGAACGCGGGAGGGGGCCCCCCAAAAAAGGCGGTCAACACAGGATTGGTGGCATCTCCGTCGCGGGCGGTGGCACATATGCGATGTGTATTGGGGGGGGGGGGGGTATGGGACCACCTTGGGCATTGAGGCAGTCCTTTAATTAATGATTGATCTTGTTTATTGCCTTCATGCTGCAATTTGGTATTGGTTTAGGTGACCTTGGTAACACAAGAATATCGGCTCAGTAGTCGTACACCCGAACCTGTGCCAGAGACTCTCGCCCACACACACACACAGTACAGGGTCAATCTTTGGACTATCAGACTGGCTGATGGTTATTAACCAAAACCATAGACAATTCAATGTCTATTATTGGTTTACCAAATAGAGGGTAGCGCTGTCTAAAGAGATAGCAAGCAATGAACATTAAAGTGAATATAATCTAGTTAGCCAATAGGGGGCTGGATGTTGCTTATTTAGGATACCTAAGTTATAAGAGAAGTAAATGGGACAACTTGGAATATTACATACAATTATTATTTTACAACAAACACAACTACTCTCTAGCTTCAGCAACACTATGACCGTCCAAACATCTCCGTAATTCACCAAACCAACACACTTTTCTCCATCACAGTGGACATGCCTTCTAATCCACAACATTTCAAAATTTTAACCCCCTAATTTTATTAGCCTATATGAAAGTAGATGAAAAATTAAGGTACCCGTATTTTTTGTTTTTCTAAAATTTTAACTTTAAGAGTGTAGTGTACCGCGTCCATGTCCATACAAACGGAGAAAACGTTTTACTACCCCTAAATATCATTTAATTTTAACGATTTTGTAATATGTTACTGACATAATGAAAAGCTACGTACGTATTTTTTCCTTTTTTCAAAATTCGTAATAGGTCAAAAGTTATAAGCCCCTGAAATCTCGGTTTTTTTGGTTCATAACTTGCTCGTAATAAACCGTCTGTATTTGAGAAACAAAGCAAAATTTCAAAAAAAGCAAAACGTACGTACGAAGATTATAATCTGCTAAAACGTTTGACACCAAAATTATAAGGTTTCGTTATAGTTTAGTAGGTGTAAATCGTTTTCCCCCAAAACGCAATTTTCAACGAAGAACATACGTACGAACACTCACGAGCTGCAGTGTTCTCTGTCGCACTGATGCCCGTGGGAAGAGCGCGCTTGAAACAGAATATGATTTTCTAAATACCTATTTCGCTGCGTACGCTGAGCTACACGATCCTCTTAACACTCTTAAATTAATTTTTAAATATTGGATTTTTAGAAAAAGCCGATAACGGCTTACGAGACACTTGATCTTTGCGTATTCTGTATTAAAAAAAGGAAATGACATGAGCTGCGTGCGTTCATTCGTTCGTTTCATTCGTTCAATCATTAGTTTCATTCGTTCAATTGATCGTTTTATTCGTTCAATCGTTCGTTTCATTCGTTCAATCGTTCGTTTCATTCGTTCAATCGTTCGTACATAGTTATTTTGTTTCATTAAATATTGTTTATTTTCAAGTTTATAGATTTAAAAGTAAATATTTATTCACTTTCATCAACGAAGATGGGTAGAGAAGCACGTAAATTAGATCCCCTTGTATCCTGTTTTGTTCCTACATCAACAACTAATATTTTTTCTGCCAGATACCTTTGGAGGCAGAGAGTATAGTAGCTTTGAGCCGTACTCCTTACACTGTGTAGATTTTTCAAAATATCTCTTAAACTACTGAATAAAAAAAAATATTAATATTAAGCAATTAAGAAGATCTCCAAACGGATTTTTAAATTTGGTACTTGATAAAAAATGAAATGTTGTGAATTGCCGAAAATATGGTGTAGGTACATCTGTAGTCAATGTGGCATATTTTGGTTCTTGGGAACTTGTGGTAGGTTCAGTAGATTCCTGAAAAATAAAATTTGAAAGATTTTAGCAAGTGTCCAAGCGCAGCTGAAATGTACATTTATACGCGCGTTAGAAGTTACAATCAAGGCCGTCACTAGGAACTCTGGGTACCCGGGGCAGCAAGTGTTGGAGAGAGCCCCTGTAATTTTCTCTGAAAACTGTAAAGTTGCTATTTAAGGGGGATTGACTAGTAGAAGCCAGCTTTGTGTTTTTGGCTTTTTATTTTTTATGCGTTTACTGAATCAAATTAAATCACTCGTTTATTAAACTGATTAATTGGACAGTGTAGCTGTTTAAAACATCACGTGTTTTGGGTGAGGAAACTGAGGAACATAAGCTTGAATACAAAACAAAAGAACACAACCTAAACATTTTTTTACCATACTACACCCAAAGACTACACCGAACCATTTTTTATAAAAATAACTTCGACGTAATTAGTTATTCACAATTTTCGAAGAATTCAGCGTCTATTTCCGCGCTCACAGACACTTACAACTCACAGTAGTCACAGTGCACTATTATATTTAATACAACACAAAATAAAACAATGACGACGGATGACTAGCACTCCCAGCAGCCAGCAGCCAGACCGGACTCTACATGAGACAAACAAATACATCGTCCTGTCTCCCTTCTTTTTCTTGCGTGAAGGAGATGGAAGCTATCAATTTGTCCTAAGATTTTGTAAGACGATGAGGCGGACCACGAATTTGTCTATTGGTTTCTCTGTCTACGTTTGTAACTATATGTTAAGGGGCGGTGGTCAAGGTCATCTTGTATCTGTCAAAAATATGGCAAATCTAAGTTACATTATTGGAGTCATAGTAAGGATCCCTAATTTTTTCAAAATAGAATACAGCCTATGTCACTCAGGATGAATGTAGCTTTCCAATGGTGAAAGAATTTTTGAAATCGGCACAGTAGTTTTTGAGTTTATTAATTACAAACATACACAAAAATACAAATCTTTCCTCTTTATAATATTAGTATAGATAACCTTCCCCAAAAATTGGGCTATTTAATGCAAAAATAATTTTTGAAATCGGTCTAGTAGTTTTTGAATTTATTGATTATAAACAAAATTACAAAAACGGTCCGAATTGAGAACCTTCTTCTTTTTTTGGAAGTCGATTAAAAATCCAAAAAATAAAATATTTTCTCTTATAAAGACACAGATATCCACAACATTTCAAAATTTTAACACTCTAATTTTATTAGTCTATATGAAAGTAGGTGAAAAATTAAGGTAGGTACCCGTATTTTTTGCTTTTCTAAAATTTTAACTTTAACATTTTAAAAATAATTTTTAGAAAAAGCCGATAACGGCTAAAAGTATCAGGTGTTTATGCGTATTCTGTATTTAAAAAAAAGAAATGACATGAGCTGCGTGCGTTCGTTCGTTTCATTCGTTCAATAGTTCGTTCATGGTTTTTTTGTTTCATTCATTATTGTTTATATTTGAGTTTAATAATTTAAAATTAAATTTTATTTACTTTCATCAACAAAGATGGGTAGAATAGCACGTAAATTAAATTCCCTTGGATCTATTCTATTCTATTTTTTCGTGTTATGGCTCCATCAGTAGATTCAGTAGTCCCCTTGTATCCTGTTTTGTTTCTACAACTACAACTAATACTTTTTATTGCCAGGTACCTTTGTAGGCAGAGAGTATAGTAGCTTTGAGCCGTAATCGTTACACAGTGTAGTTTTTTCAAAATATCTCTTAAACCACTGAATAAAAAAATAATTAAATATGTGTATCGTGTTAAGCAAAGGAAGATCTCCAAACGGATTTTTAATTTTGGTACTTAACGAAAAATGAAATGTTGTGAATTCTCTTTATTTCATTTCTTTTCTTTAAATTATATTTTTACATATTTATATAAAAAGAAAACATAAAAATATAAAAAAAGGAGTTATCCTCCGGAAGCGAGGTAAATACCCAAACTACCGGTGGTTAGGGCTGCAGAGAGAGGAACCTCCTCACAATACGTGCCGTGCTGAGGAGTACTGCCTTCTGGATCTGGCCCTTGACCCAACCGCCAATCTTAAGGCTCCTAAGGTGACGGTCAAAACTCTTAGCAAAAAGACCATTGACCGTCACGACTATCGGTACAATGATTGCCGACTTCACATCCCACATGTCGACAATCTCGTGGGCCAAGTCAAGATATTTTGATTGTTTATCTTTCTCAGCTTTCACAAGATTGTCGTCATGTGAGATAGTGACATCGATTATCATTGCAAGGCGCGCTGATGGATCTACCAACACAATATCAGGTTTATTGGCAACAATAGTTCTGTCTGTGATGATAGATCGATCCCAGTAGAGCGTGGCATGACCATTTTCAAGAACTGGTTCAGGCACATACATGTAATACGGTGACTACAAGGTTGTATCGTAAAGCAAGTTGTTTGGTGTATAATCCTGGCTACTTGGTTGTGCCTGTGCAAGTACTCGCCGCTGGCAAGGCTAGAACGACTGGAAATAACACGTCTGATTGACTCTCCGGGACGGTGGCATGCTCGACAGATGCCGTCCTTAATGATGTATTTCCGGTAGTTATTCGTCTTGACAACTTCGTCCATAATTGAACAGGTAAAACCTTCGGTTTCTCCAAAGAGATCACCGAAGCGTAGCCAGGACACGGAAGTCAAAAGGTCTACTTCAGAACCATGAAGAGCCTTATAGAACCTTCCGTGTAACTCCTTGCTCAGCCATACCTCCTTGCGGTCATTAGTACTCAGTATTACAGGTTTGTGCCAGTTCTTTTTAGCCAAGAATAACGGGGTAAAGCCCTTGTCTACCTTGACCACATTTCCATGCATCACCCCCTCATTGTTGAGAAAATACCTCACGATTGTGGAGAGTCTTAGCGTTGAGAAAGCCACGACCTCCACATTTACGTGGGATGTACAGTCTCATTACAGATGAGCGTGGGTGGTGCATGCATACGATATGCGGTCAACAGTGTCCGAACTCGTCTGCCCAGGGCGTCCAGTTCAGTTTGAGTCCACTTGAGTATGCCAAAGGAATACAATAAGACAGGCATGACCCAATTATTTCCGTCTGATAAGACTCTTCAGTACTTTTTTCAGGCGGCCTTCATAGATTGTTTCATGTCTGTCTCATTGATTGTTATTACCTGTGACGTTTTCGGAGAGTGAATCAAGTTTTACAGAATCTGTGAGTAGTGTACTTTCAGACTCTGATATCACTCCTCGCTGAGCGTGTGAGCTGCGTAACCATTTTAGCCAATAGTTGTGTAGTCCGTCGGGCCCTGGACACTTCCAATTTGCCATAGGACGGACCGCACAAACTACATCGATGGGGTCAATAACGACAGACCCCATCTCTGGCACAGACTCACAGGCCCGCTTAACATCCTCCATCCAAGCGTCTTCCGTGTGACTGACGGGAGTCGACCAGATGTTTTGCCAGAATGAATTGGTGGTTTCAACATCTGGTAGACTTCTCTAATTTGTTTAGATCGTTCTCTCTCTTTATAATATTATTAGTATAGATAATAAATGTGCGTCGGTGGCCGAGTGGATAAGACGTCTGGTGTTAACTAGACAGACCCCGGGTTCGATCCCAGATCCCGGCCATGTACCAATGGGTTTTTTTAATTAAAAACTTATGTACATAATCCGACAAACCACACTTAGAGGCTTTTCCATCTAAATATATATCTCAACAGAACTAGCCACTCGTTAGGTATAGCCTCACAAGAACCATCGGCTAAACGAGGGAGACTTGGTCTTCCGCTGGGTACCCTGGAACCGTAACACGATTTCGGGAGCTGAACCCGTGAAGAAAGAAAAAAACAAAAAAAAAATGTTACTGCTATAATTTAGAAGTATGTATAGTCAACACGCCTACTTAGTGCAGGAGTCATATTTAATGGTAATCTAATAAAATCGTATAATCGTAAATAGCCGCGGCCCTCGTGTTGTTGCCCCGCTAAAGTTGTTTATGAAAAAATACATTTTCCCGAAAAATGAGATATTTCCCCGAGATAAAAAGTAGCCTAATGTCTCCGGCCTGCTCCGGCCCGCTCCGGCCCGCTCCGGCCCTCCACCTATCACTGTATCAGTTGGTCTGACTTGGCGTGAAGGACCACAAGGACCAACAACCAAACACAATTTCAAGTTCAATGAAGAAATATTTAATTACTTCTTGCTTTTAAGTGAACATGTTTTGAAGTCGGTACAACTAAAATAATTGTTTTCTATGCAGTAGTTTTTTCATAATAACTTTTCAGTTTTGCTGACAGATGACAAAATGACGT
Organism: Nemapogon koenigi; assembly: GCA_963924495.1. Classification (NCBI taxonomy): domain Eukaryota; kingdom Metazoa; phylum Arthropoda; class Insecta; order Lepidoptera; family Tineidae; genus Nemapogon; species Nemapogon koenigi. Next base: position 99,505 of record OZ004630.1, on the reverse strand, counting down.
AAAGGATCCAGTTGGTAGTATGGGACACAGGAGACAGGAGACACGGGACAGAAACGTTGCTCCCTTGTTCACGCAATATTCACTCACTTTATTGGTGATTGAGTATTGCAATTATTATTATAATGGATGTTTGCTTCGATATTTTAATTAAGTATATAAAAGTGTCGTGTCGTGAGCGTGACTGACTGACAATCAATAGATCAATAGAGGTGAAACAGAGCTAACTACACCCTCGCCGCCAAATGTTCTATGGGTCTGTATTGTATTGTATGCTGAAGAGTAAGATATGACGTAACTTAGTATTAGTGGCTGATTAGTGGTGGGTGCTCATTATGATATGACGTGACTTAAACCGGATTAAAATGTTCACGGTCATATCCGGGGAAGATAGCTAGTATATTGACCCACACTCCCGCACACCGCACAGGAAGCTGTTAGTTTAGCTGAGCTATCTAGCGCGCGGAGAGCGGGGCCGGGGCCTCTCTAATGTTTACAGCGGGAGACAGAAATAGATGTTGTTGTAGCATGTTGATATTGTTGGTGTTACAGGTGTGACTGTGATGGAGGACCCCGGCTGCAGGCAGCGTCAAGCCACGCGCGTCTTCAAGAAGAGCTCGCCCAACGGGAAGGTGTGTGTGTGTGTGTGTGTGTACGTGTGTACTTACTGTGTGACTGTGTGTAGATACTCAACCATCTCAACTATACTTACAGATCACAGTGTACCTGGGCAAGCGGGACTTTGTGGACCATGTCACACACGTCGACCCTATAGGTGAGTCAAGTTCATAAGGTCCGTTTTAGGATTCCGTACAACCGATGTCAAAATGGAATCATTATAGGATCACTGTCCGTCTGTCAGACTTAAGGACCGTTGTTGACCAACCGTTGTCATCTTGTATCTGTCAAAAATATCCCAAATCTCAGTTAATCCTGGAAAGTTGAGTTTATATATATGTACAACATTTCCTTACCACACAATTGATAGTTGTTATTTTAAATGGGATTGAGCCATATTTTTATTATTAAGAGTTCTAAATAGCCATAGTTAGGTGGGCGCATCGTTGTGAGAAATACAAAGCCGTGTGTCTAGCTAGTTACACTTACATATATATTTTTTTATAATTTAAAAATGCATAGTTTAAAAGATATTACAGTGACGCATCATAGCGCAACGAACTCAGTGAAAAGCGCGACTTATTTGGTGCATATCTCTTTAAAAGGATGTGAACTATATGCACTGCGATTAGAGTCGATAAGATAACCAAGGATAAGATAAGATTCACGTAGCAGAACGTTTAAACAAAATTGTCTTGCAAAAATACATGAAACGATATAAACTATTGTATTGTATAATAAACTAACAAAAATTGTACTTACATTAGTAATTATGTTAAGAAAGCTCGAGTCGCAAAGTGGTCCACTTTCAGGGCTTCATAAAACTTAGGTGTACATAACTGATTGTATGTTTAATAATTATTTTTATCTACTCTTATAACGTAAAATCTCTAGTACAAAATCGAATTATACTTCATAATGATATGTTTTACTTACACGCGTCTCTAATATGTTAAACTTCGATACTATAATGTATTATAATACCGAAGTTTTCATACAAAAACGATATCGTAATGTTTTGTTTTTTTTAATGCAGAAAAAGCAAAGGATATGTTATGCAGCCACATTAAACTCTATGAAAATATCGACTCTCCCATGTGCGAGTCACTTGACAGTTAACGCGCATGCGTAGTAGGTAGGTAACCGCGTTTACCGCCAATTTGTCGATTAAGAAAAATATCTTGGTTCAATTTGTTTTGTACTATTGCATGGGATTAGATAAAGTATTGTATGAACGGGCACATAACTTGGAATTAAAACACTCGTGGATGCTATTAAAAAAAACCACTTGTGTCTTAATTACCCCCATTATGATCCCGTATCATAAACTACTAATCTTTCGAAAACTATTATAATATCAAACCCAGAAGTTATCGCGTAATATAAAAAATAGCTGCAGCGTGTATTAGTATTAGACTGGTGGAAAATTCTCAAATTGCTTCTGCTTTCAACATCGAACGACATTTAGTGAAACTTTTGGGCACCGGGTCCATTTCGACTAATTCGACCCCGCTGAATACGATTCTGCCCGGTGTCAGCCCCTCCTCCGCCCCCATTCCCCCCTACTTCCCAAAACGTGTCCCTAACCGCGGTTTATTTCGTTTTCTACAAAAAATATAAGAGCTAGAATAAAACTGTCAATAACAAAAGTAATCTACATTAAATTCTCTACAACATTCATACAGAAATTATTTTCATAGGACTAATAACTTATGAACCAAATTTGCCCAAACTGCATGAAAAAAATATTTTTTGTAATATTTTTTTATTTGCTCTCATATGTGATCAGTTGTCGCCTATTACTAGTATGTATGTGATCAGTTGTCCTAAATAAAACAGAAGAAATCATAACTTTCTCTACGACACTCTCACAACCACTGTTGCCAGGACTACTGATTTATCAGGAGATCTCCCGTTTTAGTTCCATCATCATAGTATGGAAACGAGACTTGGGCATAAAAGTAAGATACATTCAGTTGAAATGCGGTCTCTACATAGAATGTGTAAAGTAAGGCGTATTGACCCCATTAGAGAAGAAAATGGATTGAAAGATGATGTTATGACTGAAATGAAGAAAAGTAGTTTACACTGGTTTGGACACCTAGGAAAAAAATCGAAAATAAAAAATTGATTTTTTTTTAATTCGAAAAATTAATATTCATAGTTCATTCATTAATATAGTCATGCCTTTGCCCTACCCGTCGTCATAGCGTGATGGTATAGAAATTAGTATTATATAGGATTATAGGTAAGTAACTAATCGTCATCAGTATTGAGACATTGTCCACATATAATATATATCTGTGCACGGCATGCGCCGCAATGTCTCGTTTTTTTCTAAGTAGGCATTTATTGTCAAGTAAGCGTCGCAGGCGTGTCCACAACAACTCACCAGTTTCATCGTAATCGGATGAATAGTATAGGACCGCATAAATTACGACCGAACGAGCAAACAAAAACATATTTTATTTATAACATTCAAGTATAAATATTCCTACCACAAAAGAAAAAGGATAGGAGACTCCATGACATCTATGTTCCAGCGCGAGACCACGGAGCGCGCCGATGGCTTGCGGACACTCGGCGTTGATCGCAAATCGCAAGCCGCGTAATATTAGCGGGGGGTGTGAGCGGGTTCCGGGGAGCGGCAGCGCCGATTTGAGATTCATTGTTTATCGCACCGAAGCTATGATAAATTAGCAAAGAAGCGAAATAATCTTGATACTTGATATTAATAAGACCTAACTCATTGTGATATGAGTACTGGTTCACGATTTACAGCTCGCAGCGCTGACGCCGCCGCGCCGCCGCCGTGAACTTTAGAATATAATGCCCGATACATCACAAAGTTGTTGACTATTTTATACAACTAACGTTTTTTAGATGACATTAAAGGCTTCGGTAATTTAATTAAAAAATTAAAATGAAAAAATCTAATCATAATATCTAACATATGTACCCACCCATACACTTAAGTAAGTAGGTACAATTGAAAAACTTTAATGTTGAGAATATCTTACATTTAGAAAACCTTACCATCACAAATAGTTCTAAATTCTAGAATCATATTTTAGCATTCGCAAGACATTGTAAATTATTCAATTTGATTTAAAAAAATGGAAATCAACGACATAAAAGGGTCACTTCGCCTATTTGCGACCACTTAAGACGCTGAATAGAGCCAATGACCTTGAGAGATGGCACCGTCCCCACGCGGGTACACATACACACCAAACGACGTGGCTGCCACTAATAATATAGCATCAGGCTGCAGCCGGTACTGTCGGTACACGAGCGCTTACACACACACGCGTGCAGTGCGTACATAAAATCTCGAAAATGAGAATAAAGGAACTTGCTGAAAATTTGATTAAAAAATAGAACAGTATTACGATAGTATATTGCTAGATAAAAAATCTGTCAAAAAATCAGAATCATTGCAAGCATTTTAGTACTGTTTCTAGACAGTAAAATATTTTTTTAGAGGTACATTCGTGATTTTTTTCTATCGAATCAATATAGTTGTATTATGTTTTGAAAACAGTATCTTAATAACGCATAACCTCAAGAATATCATATATTTTTTTGATTATGGTCACTGCAGTGGATCATGTACTTTTACGCATCCTAAAACTCGCATTTAGCTCTATACATCCTCTTAACGGGATTCTTAAATTCAATGTTTAATATCTTTCTAGATTTTATTGTTTTTTAATAAGAATTTTTTACAGTTTGTGTAAAATATATCCATATTTCATTTCCACATATTTATTTTGTGGTTTACTAATTTAATAAATAACAAAAAAATATTAAACCAAAAAAAGTTAAATTTTGCCGGTTTCCGGCCACTTCGTCCAGTTGGCGACCACGTGCGGACCAGTTTACGGCCATCGTGTTTGAGGTTCGATAATCAACTTTATCTTGTACGAAATAAGGTTTAGTAATGAGAAATGAAAAAAATCTGAGAGCACACTTTATTTTAGAGGTAGCTTCCTGGGTTAAATAGAAGCTATAGGTATTTCAGCCATATGTGACTAGCGGTTGCAATCTGGATTAACTAAAACTACATTCCGGCCGTTTAAATTTGAGTAGCGGTCGCAATATAGATATCGATAATCTAATTTCCGGCCACCGAAATTAGTGGCCGGCCACTGGATGTTGAAAGTCTAGTTTCCGGCCACCAAAAATATATAAACTAAATTATAATATATTTTTTCAAAATAAGAACAATTTAGTGGCCGAATTCTGGACACAAGACTTGCATCTAGATATTCTACAAAAATAAAATGCAATAAATGTTCATATCTTAATAATTTTATGAAAACAATGACATTATTTGTCACATAAAACAAACCTAATTGCGACCACATGGCCGGATTTTAGATTATATGAAAAATCGTAATGCACTTTGCCGACCAGCTAATTTAAATGGGAAAACCATTGATATTTGACGTATTTCATTAAAAAAACTGTTAAATAAACATTATCGTATATTTATAATTAGTGACAACAATAAGTTAGCACGTAGAAAAGCTTAAACTTACCTTTTTAAATGTTGGTCAGCACTATTTTTTTCGTAGATTTTATCACACGTCCGCAATGTAAATTTTCAAATCGCGACTGACTCCTACCTAAAAATGCCATTAAATTAAAAATCCCACAGGACTCTTGCGGAAGTCCGTAAAAATGTAATGTCACAATTATTTGAAACTAAGATTGGTTACTATTTCAATTATTCGTATAATGGTCGCAAACTGGTGGTGGCCGACGGACCGGCGAAATGATCCTATTCACATAACCATTCATCGGTGAATGCGTTTTAATTGACTGATAAATGTGTTTCATTTCTTAGATGAGTCGGTAATGTGACTAAATCTCTGCTTGTGTTAAAAATTTCAGCAGTGCAAATATTTAGTTGTTTTGACAAAAAACTTAGTGTGTGTGTGTGTGTGTGTGAGTGTGTAGTTCGGACAGGAACTGAATCCGATGTCTACTTGGCTCTGTTATTCTCTAGTAATTAATTATTTAATTTTTATACCACACATACTCAGAAAATAGTTAAGCCTAAAATACGTCATTATGTCATACAAATGTGCGGGCTAAATTTCCGGGATAAAAAGTAGCCTAGTAGGAGAAAGTGTGATTCCCAACTCGTGTGATCTAAAGCCCTAGTCTGCCGCTTAGGTGACTCTGGCATCAAATAGCACACTCGTTGAAAAACGGTCACGTCTTACCCTTGGTGTATAATTTACGATTATTCTCTTTTCTGGGAGTATCCCTATTAACCGAAGCAGCTCTCGCGGATGCAGAAAAGTTTATAGTTAGGTTAGACTGTATAAAATTAAACCTCCTTTAAATACAACAGATGAGGCTTGATATGTCTTGACACGTCACCACATCTGAGGCGCTGCCACCAACTTCAGATGCTGTTCAATTGCATATCCGCCGAGCGCATTATCAAGCTTTCATCTGCAGGAATGCGCATGTTGGAGAAATCGAGATGCTTTCACCAACAGACTATGGGTGGAGTCAGGATGGTGATAAGCTGATACCAGTGCTTATCACTTTAGAAGCCGTTCCTAAAGTTTGCAAGGACCTCCTTGCATGCGGCTGTAGGGCGCGATGCCAAACTGCGGCTTGTATTTGTCGTAGGGAAGTCAAGCAACCTTGCGCACCAGGTTGCTAAGTTGCTATTGTAAAGGGGTATGGTATGTGCCAACAGTGGACTACAACATCATGAGGAACAACCTACCTTGACTGTTTACTTCTATCGTTTTGTTTGTACTGTGGAGTTATAGAGAAGGTGAAATTTTTTTTATAACATATCATATTCACTTTTTGTCAGTTGTCCGCATATTGAACAGAACAGGTGGCAAGCATGTGTCACTTCTTTAACAGACGTAAATATCTGATACGTCCGCATTGTGGCTTTACGTGTATTCCGATGCACGAGGAGTCTGTGGCGTCGATAGATGTCGCACCGTTACTAACTCATTGAAACCTGTATCGCGCCATTCAAAATATTTAATAGATTGTCATATATGCAACTTTCCAGCGATGTGCGTTGGGGAGTATTCCTTTTACTCATGATCGCTGTTGTATGTAGCCATTTGTATTAAACATTTTTTCATAACTAAATAATCGTTTAAAAACTGTCATTTTTCTATAACAATTTGAAACTATAATTTTATATAGCGATATATTACTGATATACTTACCTAGTTTTTGTTAACTTTATTATTGATATGATGTTCTTAATATTGAAGCCCTATACTAGGTACATAATAATAAACATTCATTTTATAACGAGTTTGACAACAAACATTGTAATAGCTCTATCTGCAAATCGTTTAATTATCGACATTTTAAAGGACCAAATTATAAAATATTTTATTTATTTAATGTTTTTTATTTTAATAAAGAAGCCTTTCACATCAACTGCAAAATGTCATTATAACAATAGTTAATAACTTTGTAATGTATCGTGCATTACTTAGTACCAACTCGATGTTTGCGGCGGCGTCTGCGCTGTGAGCTGTAAATCGTGAACCAGTACTCCTGTGACAATAAGTTAGGTCATGTTTTGTAGACAAATATATCAAGATTATTTCGTTTCTTGGCTATTTTACATAGCTTCGGTGGTTTTTCGATTAATTGAGAGCAAATGAAAAAATATTACAAAACATTTTTTTTCATGCAGTTTGGGCAAACTTGATTCATATGTTATTAGTCCTATCAAAATAATTTGTTTACGAATGTTGTAAAGAATTTAATAAAGATTATTTTTATCATTGACAGTTTTATTCTAGCTCTTATATTTTTTGTAGAAAATGAAAAAAAACCGCGTTTTGGGACACGTTTTGGGCGGGGTAGAGGGAAAAGGGGGTGGGGGAGGGGCTGGCACCGGGCAGAATCTTGTTCAGCGGGGTCTAATTAAATAGACCCGGTGCCAAAAAGTTTCACTAAATGCTGTTCGATGATGACAACACAAGTATCAACCGCCACTCTATATAGGGAATAGGGCCTCACCGCTTCACATCTACCTCGAAGTTGGTGCGCAACTGCGGATTGAGGAACCCTTAGGGCCGCCGCACACACTTGGCCGGATTTTTGTATATATATATATATATTTAGTAAGTAAACAATATTTGCATGTATTTTTTGTAATTTGTCATACAAAATTATAATATTAACAATTTTACATATAATTACGTTTGCGGAACTAATATTAATATTTTTGGCTACTTATTTAAAAGGAACATTAAAAAGACATGCAAAGATTGTATAGTAAATAATACAAGTAACGGATAAATAATAGTAGTTTATCTACTCTTATAACGTAAAATCTCTATTACAAAATCGAATTATACTTCATAATGATATGTTTTACATACACGCGCCTCTAATATGTCAAACTTCGTTACTATAATGTATTTTAGTACCGAAGTTTTCATACAAAAACGATATCGTAATGATTTGTTTTTTTTAAATGCAGAAAAAGCAAAGGATATGTGTTATGCAGCCACATAAAACTCTATGAAAATATCGACTCTCCCATGTAGGAGTCACTTGACAGTTAACGCGCATGCGTAGTAGGTAGGTAACCGCGTTTACCGCCAATTTGTCGATTAAGAAAAATATCTTGGTTCGCTAGCCACTCGTTAGATATAGCCTCACAAATACCATGGGCCGAACGAGGGAGACATGGTCTTCCGCTGGGTACCCTGGAACCGTAACACGGTTTCGGGAGCTGTAAGGCAACCCGTGAAGAAAAAAAAATCTTGGTTCAATTTGTTTTGTACTATTGCATTGGATTAGATAAAGTAGTGTATGAACGGGCACATAACTTGGAATTAAGACACTCGTGGATGCTATATTACCCCTATTATAATCCCGTATCATAAACTACTATTATGAAAGTGTTGTATAATGAGGGGTATTAAAACACGAGTGTGTGTTTAAGAACCGAGCCGCTAGGCAATGTTTTTAATAGTATCACACTCGTGTTTTAATACCTAGTTATATGCAGTTTCATACACTACTTTATCTACTCTCGTACATTGGGATTCAACCTACTAAATAAAATATCCACGAAATTCAGTAACTACAACAAAACATATTCAATGAATGGTGCCAAAATCTAGCACATCACCGCGCATGCGTCAAAGCGGGCGCTGTTATAGACAAGTAAAAATTGGAATGAAAACTTTTTTGTAATGCTATAAAAATAAAAATAATTGATGGAACCTCGTTTGTGATATAAACTTTTTGGATAAACCCGTAATGGTAAAAAAAATACTTTATTTATAACATTATTTTGTTAGAGAAATAGTGTTATAAAGTAATTTTTTAATTTTATTTCAGTATTGTGTTTATAAAGTATGTCAATATAAATCCGTTTTGAAGTTTATAATTCGAATTTTAAGATTGAGAGTATATTTTATCTACTCTCATACCGTAAAAGTCCAATTATAAACTTCAAAACGAATTTTATTTATTTATTTAACAATCCTTTTGGGGTGAGGAGATTTTGTATAAATAAACTCACGTTTCCAGGATTAACTTACTTCTTCTTCTTCTTTTTTATTATGGCTCCACCAATGTTCATCGGTGATTTGCCAATGTCAAGTATTATAGCCTTTATAGTGTATATAGCCGGTAAATCGGTATCTAAGATAATCCCGCCGACCGTGATATGTCTTATTAATCACTGATTAATCACAACCATCACAGCGCGAACAGGATTAAACTGGATTCCACATCACGCCACGACGAAAACGCGTGCGTATGTCGCCATGACCGGATGTGGAATCCGATTAACTTAGATTTGCCATATTTTTGCCATATTTTTGACAGACACAAGATGACCTTGACCACCGCCCCTTAAGTACTATAAAAAACCATGGATTCCACATCCGGTCATGGCGCCGAACGCACGCGTTTTCGTCATGGCGTGATGTGGAATTTGGATTAATCCCGGCCGCGCTGTGATGCTTGTGATTATTCAGTGATTAATAAGACATATCACAGTCGGCGGGACAATCTAAGCTACCGATTTATCGGCTTACTATTGCACAAGATTAAACACTGGAGACTGGCAGAATTGCGACGAAAGTCAGCACTGTTGCCATAATTATATCAAAAGAAGAAGAAAAAAACCATACCACGGCCTAAATTAAAACGAAAGTGTCATAAATAGATACAGAAGTAATATAATAATGATGATTATATCGTGTGAGCATGCTAGCTCGGCAGAATAGCCCTGTGGAATGGAATAGATACACCATAGACTTATGTGAAAGTACAATGAACAAATAATGAAAAGGACCATTTCTAATTTGTTACGTTACAGACGGAGTGGTGTTGGTGGACCCCGAGTATGTGAAGGACCGCAAGGTGTTCGGCCACGTGCTGGCCGCCTTCCGTTACGGTCGCGAGGATCTAGATGTGCTGGGACTCACCTTCCGTAAAGACCTCTACCTGGCGGCGGAACAGCTGTGTCCGACTCCCGTCCCTCCCGCCCCCTCTCCTCCTCGCCGCCCCCTCACGCGCCTGCAGGAGCGCCTGGTCCGCAAGCTGGGTTCCGCCGCGCACCCCTTCTACTTCGAGTTGCCGCCACACTGCCCCGCGTCCGTGACACTGCAGCCGGCGCCGGGAGACACTGGCAAGCCGTGCGGCGTCGACTACGAGCTGAAGGCGTTCGTGGCCGACTCGCAGGACGACAAGCCGCACAAACGGAACTCTGTGCGTCTCGCCATCCGCAAGGTGATGTACGCGCCGGCCAAGCGCGGGGAGCAGCCCTCCGTCGAGGTGAGCAAGGAGTTCGTGATGAGTCCCAACAAGCTCCACCTGGAGGCCTCGCTGGACAAGGAGCTCTACCATCACGGTGAGAGCATCGCGGTCAACGTGCACGTCGCCAATAACAGCAACCGCACTGTGAAGCGCATCAAGGTGTCCGTGCGACAGTTCGCCGACATCTGTCTCTTCTCTACCGCGCAGTACAAGTGTACGGTGGCCGAGGCCGAGTCGGAGGAGGGCTGTCCGGTGGGCACGGGCTTCACGCTCAGCAAGGTGTTCTCGCTGCGGCCGCTGTTGGCTGACAATAAGGACAAGTGGGGGCTCGCGCTCGACGGACAGCTCAAACACGAGGACACTAATCTGGCCTCGTCCACACTGCTGCGCGCGCCGGCCACGCGGGAGGCGCTCGGCATTGTCGTGCAGTACCGTGTCAAAGTGAAGCTATGTCTCGGTCCGCTGGGCGGGGAGCTGGCGGCAGAGTTGCCGTTCGTGTTGATGCATCCCAAGCCGGAGGAGCCATCCCCGCCGCCCGTGCCGCGCTCCGGCCCAGCTCACACAGCACATCCCGCCACACACGACCTCATACAGCTCGACGACCAAGACGACGACATCATATTCGAGGACTTCGCGCGACTCCGACTGAAGGCAGCCGCGCCCGAGTGATGCTTGCTGGTTACTGGTAGTCAATGTACATTTATATATTGTTAGAGGAACCTAAGTTAAGAGAGGGCCCGGCGCACACCTGTTTTTTAATTTTACATCGAACACTTTTTGATGTATATGTACTTTTTAAATAAATATATAATGTGTACACTGTTTTCTTACATGGTTATTGTATAGATAGAGGTTACCTGCAAACAAATAGAGATGTCTGTCTGTCTGTCTGTCCGAGTTTAAAATAAATTGTACTAAGTTCTTTGGTATTTCTTTTGAGCGGTCCAATGTTTAAACTTTCGTTTTCGGGTTTTTTGGTTATAGTCTAGGGTAGAAAGGGGTTTTCATTGAAAATGATAAAAAGTGAAAAAAAAAATAGTAGGAGGAAACCCATTGGTAAAGGAAGAGAATATAACAAAAATTAAAGGAAAAATAATTTACGGGCGATTTGAGGTCGGGAAGGGTAAGGGGGTGGGCTTTTAAGGGTGGAAAACGGTTTATTTTTCGTTTAAAATTGTACGATTCAATTTAAATTTCTGAGAGAATTTTCTATAGCAATGTATATTTTCTGATGTACCTACACCATCAGAAAGTAGAGGTTTCAACGAACAAAAAGCACACCAATTTTTTTTAAAAAGCAGCTTTTTTGACGTAAAATTTTCGATTATAAATGAGGTTATTTTTTTGATATAAAATCAAAATTTTTTGTGAGATAAAAATAAAAACCAAAATGTTGGTTATTTTGATTTTTCGGAGATATTTTCAAGCGCGGATCCACCGACGGACTTGTGACGTCACATTTTCACGGTCTATCGAGGTCAATAGGCAAAAAACAATGATTCGTGCGTCGTGTGTGATTCGGATCGCTATGTCAGTTCGGAGTTTTTCTACCTAAATCAAATGTTAGTGTCAGGGACTGGGATATTGATATCGAAACAGTGAAAAAAGTGGTCCAGATGTACCGGCTATTCATTAACGATAGTTAATAAACTGTTATAAATAAATAAATACAGACTCTGGATGGCCAAATGGAAAAGGGAATGTGAAAACAATTCCGCCATACCAGAGACCGTATTAGCTCATCTCAGATTTGTACCCTAACATAAACATTTTATATCGATCATGAGCGTGTTCATACTCCGACTCGCACTTGGCCGATTTTCGGGTGGCTGTGACCACAACCTTTTTTGAGGGCTGGATCCGCGCCTGGATATTTTGATGTTATGTGAAAAAAGTTTGATACAAAAGTTGTATATGTACCTACAACTTTGCTATTAGGAATTGTAGTTTTGCCTGCCGAGTTAGCATACATTTTGACAGCGACACTTTCGTTTCGGTCGAATGGCCTTGAACAGGCCAAAACGTTCATGTCCAACAAGGACCGGCCAGAGATAGCCCGGGGCCGAGAGGTCCGGCCCAACAATGTGCGTGCAAATTTGCTATGCCGGGCAAAGACAAGTACACAGAATTTGCCCGCACATTGTTGGGCCGGACATTCTCGGACCGGGTATGTCCTGCACAAGAATGCCGAGCAATTTGCTTGGCCGGACAAAGACAAGTACACGGAATTTGCCCGCACATTGTTGGGCCGGACCTCTCGGCCCCGGGCTATCTCTGGCCGGTCCTTGTTGGACATGAACGTTTTGGCCTGTTCAAGGCCATTCGACCGAAACGAAAGTGTCGCTGTCAAAATCTGTGCTAACTCCCCTGAAATCGTGATAAACCGTTTTCCACCCTTAAAAGTCCACCCCCTTACCCTTCCCGACCTCAAATCGCCCGTAAATTATTATTCCTTTCATTTTTGCTATATTCTCTTCCTTTTCCAATTTCATCCTACTATTATTTTTTTTGGTTTCAAAAATTATCTACCCTGGTCTATTAGTTAGGAGTAGAAAAAAAATCATGTGCACTGACAACGCTCCAAAATGGTTGTAAACAAAGACATTTAATATACACTCCCGGCTTTGAGTATTTAAGAACTCCCGGCTTTGAAGACTCCGAGCCACCTTGCATTTTAAGGTTTGGAGTAGGTACTGAAGCTTAAAAAATGTATGATGAAGGAAAAAGTTTTGATGCAGTTTTAGTGCAGACACATTTAATTATTTTTCTACTGAGTATTATTCCAAATTTGAATTTAAATGACAGAAAATAGCCGAGCTAGGTCACTGATTTGAAAAAAAATCGACTGCAGAAAGTTGTGATTGAAGCAATTTAAGTTTGATCTGGTAGCGGTTTAACACCTTCAGCGGAAACTGTATAGCCGAGAAAAGTAAGAGTTGAAACACCAAAAGTGCATTTGGAGGTGTTGATGAGAAGACCGTATTTATCAAGTCTAGAGAAAAGCTCACGTAAGTGAAGTTGATGCTCTACGAAATCATGCGAAAATACCAAAATGTCATCTAAGTAACTATATGTAAAGTCAAGACCTTTGGTAACTTCGTCAATGAATCGCTGAAAAGTCTGTCCAGCATTTCTTAGGCCGAAAGTCATCATTGGGAACTCAAAAAGCCCAAAAGGAGTAGTAATTGCCGTTTTGGGAATGTCGGGTGGAAAAACGGGGATTTGATTGTATGCCTTGACAAGGTCGATTTTAGAAAATATAGTGCAACCTGAAAGGCTAAAATTGAAATCGTGTATGTGTTTAATGGGGTACCTATCTGGTACAGTGCGAGAATTATTATCTTTATTTATCATAAAAATATTAAATACATGAATGCTAAAATTGTAGTAGTTATGTAAATAGTATATAAAATGTATATAAAATATGAAAGTTACAAAATAAAATATAAAAATTACTTAATGTAAAAGGAATTTTAAAAAAACTTTTAGTAATAAACACTTCGTCGGAACCAGTGCGCTGTGCTGCGTCGCGTAGGTAGCTCAACGAAGTGTGAGGTACGGGCTGAGCCATGTGTCCAGCCAGGCCGCACGCGCGTGCTGCACGGAGTCCATGGCGCGTGAGCGGCGCTGTGTCCAAGGCGCGTGTTAGGACAGCACGAGGCCGGCGCTGTGTCCAAGGTCCGAGTTATGACAGGACAGCATGTGGCGGGCGCTGTGTCCAAGGCACGCGAGTTAAACCATATTGCCCGCCTTTTATCACGTACTAGAGAGCTATAAACTAATGGACCACACGGACTGTCCCCTAATGCATTACTTTATCAATCAACAAGATATTTAAAACAGAACATAAACAGAATGCATATGGCCAGCTCCTTCAATTAACAGAACACAACAAGGACACCATTGTATCGCCAGATGGATGCGAGCCCCAATATAAAGTCCAACAAGCACAGCAAGCGATCAATTAGCATCAGACCTTAGGTTAGAGTAGACGTATAGTATAAGAATATTATGTAACATTATGTAATTAAATAATTATATCAAATAAATATATTTTTTTGGAAATTCTCTGAGCTCGAAAGTTAACTCGCGTAAGGACAGCGCATGGCGCATCGATGGCATGGCGACACAGGGCGCGTTGCGTTTTTCGTCGGGATCACCAATTATAGAGGTGAATGTTGCGCCTATATTTAAACAGCATATTATTTGGATACGGTTTAATTATGTTACAAATATAAACTAAGGATTGTTATCTCTGAATATTTGACATGACATCACTGTCTATCATGTGTCAACTAATAGGTTTAGTGACGTCAGCGATAACGAACCTCCACCCATACTCACGTCGAAGACCGAAGTTTAATGTAAGATGTATAAAACCATAAGTTGATATTGTAGTGCCGTTGGCTGCGAAAAGTTGGTAGCTTGATTTTGTTTGTTTGTTCTTGATAGCTGTCCGAGGAAACACGCAAATATCAGACCCAGTGTCAATTAAAAACATCATTTTTGTCTTTCTGTCGGTTACAAATAGGCGGCCAGACGAGGGTTGACGACAGTCGTTGGCCGCTACTAACGACCGTCGTATCTTTTGTTGGATACACTCCCTATCTATCTCTATTCTTATATATTCTGGACCTCATAAAGTCCTAAAGCGAGGTCAAAAATATTTTCGTATTCTCCTTAATAACAAGGATACCACCGTTTCGGTAGATAGGTTGAAACCAGCTTTCATGATGTTGGAAAAAGATCTTGAAACCAATGTTCCTCAGTCTCCTACTCTACCCGCAGCCGCTATGCAACCCGAACCTCCACGCATTACTCGCTCTGGACGCCACGTCCGGTTTCCACCTCACTTACGCCCGTAGTCACGGTCTCGGTGGGGGAGTGATGTGGAGACCTGGCTGGTACACTTTCCTACGTTTACTTTATAATATTATATTTGATATTTTGCACGTCAGCTTGGTTTTTGACGTTACTGAATGTAAACTTAATTCAATAAATATATACGAGTATTTCAAGATTATTTCAGCGTTTAACTATTACATTCCTGCAACTCTAAATTTGCAACTCTACAACAGCCATCAGGACACTCAAAATTATCTGCATCATAAGCTGACAAACCGATGCACTCCTCGCACTCCTCATGATACCACTTGCCGCATTTAGAACATTGCCTCATATCAGCCATCTTATCCTCCTCACGACAACTCCCCTTCGTCAGCCAACCGTAAAAGTAAAAACAGATTGATGATCAATCACTTAGTAAGGAAGCTTTGGTGCAACCAAAGTTGACACTTAAACGCCTATTACACCAATGACCTTACTATTACACTATACAATTTTTAGAAAATCTAATTAGGAACAGTTAGGAACCTAAGTAGGAAGCTAGCGATCACACTACACTTTAGAGACTTTCGTACCTTTTTACGAACGCATGCGTACTTTATAGAACATTGTTACCGGCAACGCTGTAGAGCAGTGTGTGGACAGACAGAGACAGGGCAACATCGCGTGAGGCATAGAGTAACTTATATATCTAAAGTGTGGCGAGTGTCTGGCAGGGGTATTACATTAGGAGAGGAATATCTTTGTGTGACGTTGGTGCAAGCGGGCATAAGACCTTTACGCAGTACTTAGTAAAGTTACTCGATATGACATTTGCAACGTTACCGACAGACTATACGCCGTTCTCGCGCCAGCCACTGCCGTCAGTGACTGACTGTGGACTGACTCATCAGTCTACGATTTGTGTATTATTTTTTCTTTTTTCACAGAGCAAGTAAAAGAGTATTTTTTAACAAATAAATACCATTACCTACCTAATTTCAAGTTTGTACAAAACACGCAATTGTAAAACACTGCAGTAAAATAAATAGGAAATTTAAAGTATAGTAAGTAATGTGTGCTTATGTGCAGACTTGAGAAATGTAAAGTGTACCTACCGTGTCGGCAAGTAAGCGTCAGGCGGACACTGGACACAAGATGAAGGTAAGTGATGAATACTCACTACTCACACGATGACACGACCATCGCGACT